>HG992330.1:6175007-8752511 GCA_905220615.1 Tinea trinotella | reverse complement strand
ACCGCCGTCTCAACACTCGCTAACATTGCGCCTTCTAACCGGACGGGGTAGGCAGATGATATTTTTCTGAAAAATATAGAACACCTTTTGGCAATTTGATTGATTGATTAATTAGCGTTCTCAAATATAGGTAATAAATGTATAGTTTATTATATAGGATATATAGAATAGGCCCGCATTAGGTAATTGTTGTTGTATATGTGTAGTTTAGATATAAACAAACATGGTATTGCAATAATAGTTGTATATAGGGGGGGCCCGTTAATTGATCAATCAATCAATAAATACTGGCAAAAATAGTCAGCTGTGGGCGTGTAAATGAGACACGGAAATGCTGACCGCTTATCAAGAATGCACTCTGGTTGGAGCCCTCTTTGTATGGTCTCGAAAAAGTACTATAAATGTTGATTTGTCCTTCTATATAGATGTGTTTTTTTTTTTTAAACGAATGCATTGAATAAAATAAATATAAATAGAGAATTGTATAAATAAATATATTAATTAAAATGTAATGTAACATAATGTAAAATAATACTTAGCTATAATTTTCTGTATAGTTTTTAACATTATTACATATGGGAGAGGGATAATAAAAAAAATAAAAAAAATAAATAAAATATATATATATATATATAATATAATAATCATAATAATAGGAATACTAACAATAGAAAATAATAATATTTATAAATAAAACAAAATACATATATTAAAAAAAAAAAAAAAAAAAAAAAAAAAAAAAAAAAAAAACCTCTCCCATAAAACCCTAAATTAAATCACTGACACTGTCACATTTGCGTGGGCTCAATCGTGTGGAAAGTCAGTATCGAGAGTAACATTCCTTGATTCTGGCCGACATGGGCGGGTCCGCGCGTGTGTGGTAGGAACTAGAACTAAGAAAACCAGTGTCTGCCTAACACCTACAGGACACTGTCGCATGAGCATGGGTTCGATCATGTAAAACGGCGGGTATCGAGAGCAAAATTCCTTGATCCCAGCTGACATGAGCAAATCCATGCTCAGGTGTAAATGGGACTCCGAATAAATTCCCGATTCGGATTCCCATCACTTTAAAGAAATCATAATAATAATTTCACACCTTAATAACAAAGGCACGGGTTCATGCCTGTGGAATATTACACTGGTCTTTTTATAAAAAAAAAAAAAAAAAAAAAAAAAAAAAAAAAAAAAAAAAAAAAAAAACCTAACCTAACCTAACCTAACCTAACCTAACCTAACCTAACCTAACCTAACCTAACCTAACCTAACCTAACCTAACCTAACCTAACCTAACCTAACCTAACCTAACCTAACCTAACCTAACCTAACCTAACCTAACCTAACCTAACCTAACCTAACCTAACCTAACCTAACCTAACCTAACCTAACCTAACCTAACCTAACCTAACCTAACCTAACCTAACCTAACCTAACCTAACCTAACCTAACCTAACCTAACCTAACCTAACCTAACCTAACCTAACCTAACCTAACCTAACCTAACCTAACCTAACCTAACCTAACCTAACCTAACCTAACCTAACCTAACCTAACCTAACCTAACCTAACCTAACCTAACCTAACCTAACCTAACCTAACCTAACCTAACCTAACCTAACCTAACCTAACCTAACCTAACCTAACCTAACCTAACCTAACCTAACCTAACCTAACCTAACCTAACCTAACCTAACCTAACCTAACCTAACCTAACCTAACCTAACCTAACCTAACCTAACCTAACCTAACCTAACCTAACCTAACCTAACCTAACCTAACCTAACCTAACCTAACCTAACCTAACCTAACCTAACCTAACCTAACCTAACCTAACCTAACCTAACCTAACCTAACCTAACCTAACCTAACCTAACCTAACCTAACCTAACCTAACCTAACCACCAGTCTTCCGCGGGCCGTCGAGGTGAGCACACGCGCCGGAGCAGCCGCCTGCATCCGCGCCCGCATCCAGCATCCGCATCCAGCATCCGCATCCGGCATCCGGCATCCGGCATCCAGCATCCGCATCCAGCATCCGCATCCGGCATCCGGCATCCAGCATCCGCATCCAGCATCCGCATCCAGCATCCGCATCCGCAACCGGGGCGCATCCGGGGCGCATCTTCATACTAAAGAACAAAATTAGAGGGGATAAATAAGTAATACGGAGTAAGTGGTTCGTCGATAGCTGCCACTTCAGTCTTCCGCGCGCCGCCGGGGCGAGCGCACGGGCCATCGGCCTCACGGCCAATAGCCACTCGGTGCATCCGCGTATGCATCCAGCATCCGCATCCGGCATCCGCATCCAGCATCCGCATCCGGCATCCGGCATCCAGCATCCGCATCCAGCATCCGCATCCGTGCATCATACGAAAAGAAAATATAAAGCCAAGGACCACTCGGTGCATCCGCATCCGGCATCCGCATCCGGCATCCGCATCCGGCATCCAGCATCCGGCATCCAGCATCCGCATCCAGCATCCGCATCCGGCATCCGGCATCCAGCATCCGCATCCAGCATCCGCATCCAGCATCCGCATCCGCATCCGGGGCGCATCCGGGGCGCATCTTCATACTAAAGAACAAAATTAGAGGGGATAAATAAGTAATACGGAGTAAGTGGTTCGTCGATAGCTGCCACTTCAGTCTTCCGCGCGCCGCCGGGGCGAGCGCACGGGCCATCGGCCTCACGGCCAATAGCCACTCGGTGCATCCGCGTATGCATCCAGCATCCGCATCCGGCATCCGCATCCAGCATCCGCATCCGGCATCCGGCATCCAGCATCCGCATCCGGCATCCGGCATCCGCATCCGGCATCCGCATCCGGCATCCGCATCCGGCATCCGCATCCGGCATCCGCATCCGGCATCCGCATCCGGCATCCGCATCCGCGTGCATCCGGGGTGCATCATCATACGAAAAGAAAATATAAAGCCAAGGACCACTCGGTGCATCCGCATCCGGCATCCGCATCCGGCATCCGCATCTGGCATCCAGCATCCGCATCCGGCATCCGCATCCGGCATCCGCATCCGGCATCCGCATCCGGCATCCGGCATCCGCATCCGGCATCCGGCATCCGCATCCGGCATCCGCATCCGGCATCCGCATCCGGGGCGCATCCGGGGCGCATCTTCATACTAAAGAACAAAATTAGAGGGGATAAATAAGTAATACGGAGTAAGTGGTTCGTCGATAGCTGCCACTTCAGTCTTCCGCGCGCCGCCGGGGCGAGCGCACGGGCCATCGGCCTCACGGCCAATAGCCACTCGGTGCATCCGCGTATGCATCCAGCATCCGCATCCGGCATCCGCATCCGGCATCCGGCATCCAGCATCCGCATCCAGCATCCGCATGCATCCGGGGTGCATCATCATACGAAAAACATAATATAAAGCCAAGGACCACTCGGTGCATCCGCATCCAGCATCCGCATCCGGCATCCGGCATCCGCATCCGCATCCGGCATCCAGCATCCGCATCCGGGGTGCATCATCATACGAAAAACATAATATAAAGCCAAGGTCCACTCGGTGCATCCGCATCCAGCATCCGCATCCGGCATCCGGCAACCGGCATCCGCATCTGGCATCCAGCATCCGCTTTAGGCATCCGGCATCCGCTTTCGGCATCCGGCATCCAGCATCCGCATCCGGCATCCGCATCTGGCATCCGCATCCGGGGTGCATTGTCATACGGAAAACAATATAAAACCAAGGACCACTCGGCGCATCCGCATCCAGCATCCGCATCCAGCATCCGGCATCCGGCATCCGCATCCGGCATCCGGCATCCGCATCCGCATCCGGCGTCCGCATCCGGCATCCGGCATCCGCATCCGGCACCCGCATCCAGCATCCGCATCTGGCATCCGCATCCGGCACCCGCATCCGCATGCATCCGGGGTGCAACATCATACGAAAACATAATACAAAGCCAAAGACCACTCGGTGCATCCGGCATCCGCGTCCGCATCCGAGGCGCATCCCGCGTCCGCATCCGGGGCGCATCCACATCTTAAGTACAACGTTTAGTGGAGGGGAAAATAAGCAATACGAAGGAAGTGCAGTGAATAGAATTGTGCAGTGAAAGCTTGATCATGGCTTAACACAAATGAGCTTTAACCAAGTGAAATAATAAGTGATACTAAGTGAACAAGTGACCTTATAATCCTCGTGTATCCGGGGGAGGCTGACTGTTTGGCGCGCCCGCGCTCGGCGGCCGCGGGTGTGAGCTCGCTTGCGCTGCTGGCGCGCCGCCTTCGACATCGGCGGCGACACCAGTGAGTATTCCGCTGAACTATTTTATTAACTATTTAATTTGCTACTATAGTGCTATTCTTGTTATTACTGAAGTGAAACTATTACTCAATACCCCAAGTTCATAAATCTTTCACTACTTATCTCTGCCGCAACCAACAACCATCATGTCTGAGGCAGATCCCCCAGACTCCAGAGCCTCCGGCTACAATTCTCCATCCCCTTACTGCGAAGACTCACCCTTAACACTTTTAAAAAGCTTCATACTTGAAAAAACCCAATATATCTTATCAAAACTAGTAGAGGGCAAGAGCCTCAAAAGAGCAAACAAGGACCAAATAATTGCAGCCATCCAATCCATCCAATCCTCCGTCGATAAATATGGTTATGACAAACCAACTGAGATCCATCCAAAACAACCCAGCAATATTAAACAAATAATCAAAGAAGCTATCAGGGAGGAATTTAAGGCTATCAACAAAGGCCAGCCATCCACTCAAACTTACGCGGACGCGACCATCGCGGCTTCCAATAAATCCAAATCATCAACAACCAGCCCATACACTGCCACCGCCAGTAATACCTGCAGCAGCGACAACAGTATCCAGCGCCCCAACACACTCCCGGTGACCAAACCAGCCATCCTAATCTCCTCCAAGAGCCAAACAGCTACCTCATCGGAAACAATCAAAATATGGAGAAACAACATCAGCTTCACAGACACCAACTTTGCTCCGCTAAAAGTGAAACCAGTATCTAACAATAAACTCCGAGTGGAATTTGAATCAACCGAACACAGAACCAAAACACTAGAAAAAATCCAAAACAACCCACACCTCCAGGCAGAAATCCCCAAAAATCTCAGCCCTATGGTCATCCTTAAAGGAATATCCAACGACACTCCCCCCGAACAACTGGCAGACATCATCTACAACCAAAATGAAACAATGAAAAACTTCTCCCGCTCCGACATACAATTCAAATACAAAAGAGGCAACAAAAACAAATTTCTATACAACGCTGTCTTCCTTGTCTCCTCTTCTCTCTGGAAAGCCATTATCTCTAACGATAGAATAAACATCAACCACCAAAGGATACACATCGGAAATCATGTGCCATACTTGCAGTGCTACAAATGCCTGCAATTCGGCCACACCAGAGTGCGATGCCCCAACCAGAACGCCGCCTGCTCCCACTGCTCATCCACCGAACATGAATTCAGAAACTGCCCTTCAAAACATAAACCAGAGAAACTAAAATGTCATAACTGCAAAAACTCAACAAACAACCAACATAGCGCCACATCACTGCTCTGCCCCAAAGTTTCCAAAATACTAGACGCTATCCAAAACAGAACTGATTATGGATAGTAGACCAACCAACACCAAACAAGATTTCTACAACTGCATTCAAATAAACTTGGGACATGGGAAAAATGCAGCCCATGAATTATCCACCCACCTGCACTACAACAAAACGGACATTTTATTCATAAACGAGCCATACACTGGTAATAACAATACTGTTAAATGCCCCCCAGGATACATCACATACCAGTTTCCCTCTTCACAACCCATCAGATCAACCATCATATTCAGACGTAATATCTTCTCAACCCTAGGAATTACCAAATACTCCGACTCTAACATATGCGTCACTCAGGCTAAGGACTACAGAGGAAGGAAACTTTACTTCACCTCTATCTACATTGAACCCAGATCAGATAAGAACCAAACACTTCAAAAACTTCAAAACTTCCTCCAAGACACCAGCGGATCTTCACACATCTTGTGCGGAGACCTCAACGGATGGCACAGCGCCTGGGGCTGTTCCAAAGACAACAAAAGAGGAACGGAAATTTTCAACCTCATCACTGAATTCGACCTGCAAATCATAAACACCGGAAACTCACCCACATACTCCACTATCACCAATAATGGCAAATGCAGACAATCTACTATAGACCTCACGCTCTCCAATACTAACTCTACATTTCACATCAGTGACTGGGAAATCAACCAAGACATCTGCCCCTCATCGGACCACCACGCCATCACATTTCAAATACACCCAGGAACTTACAAACTAACCAAAAATAAAAAACTCTCTACTTTTAAATATTCCACTACCTCAGTTAACTGGAACCACATTAAAACTGCATTCTCTCAAGAACTTAACAATCATATGAAGGATCTCCCACTGCTAACCGATCACTCCGAATTTATGAACGCCAACGACCTCGACACCTACATAACTCAAGTTACATCAAAAATTCAAAAAACCTGCGACCTAATCCTACCTAAATCCACACCCAAACCTCAACGACCTCCATGGTGGAACGAGGACTTGACCAACCTCAAAAAAGAAGTTATCAAATTACACCACCAACTCAGTAAAGCCGTCAAAAAACATCAACCTATACAGAATATCCTGGAAGCAAGAAACACCATCAAATCTAAATACGCTGAAGAGATACGCACGGCATCCACCAATAACTTCAGAGAGTTTTGCCAATGGCAAACCAAAGAAAACGTCTGGTCAGTCACCAACAGGCTAATCCAAACCAAACCTATCACACAGCCTCCATCCACCCTCAAGAAAGAAGATGGCACATATACTAAAGACACAACAGAAACCGCTCAATCCCTAATGCACCGATTCTTCCCGGACGACGACACCGATGTCACCAACACACAGAGATTAAAGAGGAAACTTATGGAAGACAATATCAACACCCCTGCTGACCCTTACTTCACCTCCACCGAAATAATCGAATCACTCAGGACCATGAATCCTAATCGAGCCCCTGGTATTGACAACCTAACTTCGGACATCTGTCTCCAATTCGCCACTAACTTCCCGGAATTAATCACCAAAATTATGAATAACTGCCTTCACATCGGTCACTTCCCCACACCATGGAAAATTGCATACGCCAAAATCATCCCCAAACCTAACAAATGTACCTACAGCGAGCTCTCATCATACAGACCAATTGGACTCATCAATGTTCTAGGGAAACTACTAGAAAAACTGATTAACACCCGCCTTCAATACCACATCAACAAGAATCAACACAACTGCCCATCTCAATACGGTTTTAAACAGCAAACCTCCACAGTATCCGCAATTACCAATGCCTTAGAAACTATTAATAAAGCTAAACTCAACAAGGAACACATTATAGCAGTCTCATTGGACATTAAATCTGCCTTTGATCACGCATGGTGGCCTGCAATCTTCCACAGACTACGAGAAATCAACTGCCCTAGCAACTTATATAACACCCTCAGGAGTTATACAAAACACAGAAAAGTAATAATGAAATTCGCCGATTGCCAACTAGAAAAAACCATGACCAGAGGCTGCATACAAGGTTCGGTCTGCGGACCATCTTTATGGAACCTAATTCTTGATGAAATACTCTGTACACCCCTCGAAGAAGGATGCCATCTACAGGCATACGCGGACGACATCCTGCTAATATGCCACTCTAAGCAGCTCAGAGATGCAGAGTCCATCACCAACCTAACTCTGCAGAAAATACTTCACTGGGGAACGAGCGTCAAACTCACCTTCGGAGCAGACAAGACCCAAATCATCGGATTCACAAATAAAGCCACCAACTGCAAAATTTACTTCGACTACCACCTGCTCAAATTCGTCAACCACTTCAAATATCTAGGCATAATTATCGACCGAAAACTAAACTTCATCAAACACACGGAACACGTCATCAACAAAGCCCAGAAATTATACAATAAAATATCAATATACATCAGACCCACTTGGGGCGTCCATCCCGAAAACATAAAAATCATCTATTTGCAAGTCATTGAACCCATCATCTGTTATGCCGCTAGTATTTGGTCCGGCAGCCTACAATACAAATACATACACAAAAAACTTATATCCCTACAAAGACTACTCGCCATAAAAATGATACAGGGATTCCGTACCGTCAGCACCATCGCCTCTATCTCCCTGGCACAACTCACACCTCTGCCAGCTAAGATCGCCGAAGTCGCAAATATAGAAAACTCCAGAATCAAAGGCTACTCCACTTTTCTTCCAGAAGACATACTCATAGAAAGACCCGCGCAACCCTCTCAACTTTTACACCCCTCTCTCAGAACTTCCATCTTAATACACGACATCTCTTCCGAGGAAGAATTCAACTCCTTAGATTTCACCGACTGTCATCAGATCTTCACTGATGGTAGTAGACACGACAACACCGTAGGGGCCTCCTTCGTAGCTATACGCCCCAACAACCCAAACACGCTTACCAAGAAATTTAAATTACATGGAGCATGCTCCGTTTTTCAGGCCGAACTACTCGCAATCAACAAGGCCTGTGAATGGGCTCTTAACAACCAAATAACAAACACCTTCATCCTATCTGACAGCAAATCAGGACTGACCGAAATTTCCAATAGTAACAGTCATAATAACTTCGCAGTTCAAATCCACAAAACCATACATTCCATTCAAAACACTGGACACAACATACGGTTTTACTGGATTAAAGCTCACATAGGTATTCAAGGAAACGAACTAGCAGACTCTGCCGCAAAAACGGCAGCCTCCTCCCACAAATCCCCTGACTACTCCAAAATACCCATCAGTTACATCCGATACCAAAACAAAATCAACTCCAAAGCTGAACTCAACAACTTCTACAACCAAACCTCCAAATGCATCCACACTAAAAGTATCCTACCTACCATTGACGACATAAGAACCTTTTCCCAACACATTAACATCTCTTTCTACATAACACAATTTTTAACAAACCACGGATATCACAGAGAATACCTTCACAGGTTCAAAATATCCAACACCAAATCCTGCCCCTGTGACAACATCTCCACCCAAAGCATTTCCCACCTCATCCAACACTGCCCCCGCTTTCACAAATCAAGATTCCAACACTATATGACAGCCACAACATTACAATTAGACCCTTACCACATTCAAGATATTCTATCCCTTCAAATCACCACCAACACATTTAAAAAACATCTCCTCAATATATTCCAAAACCTAAAAGAATTCAACAATTAACCAACCACTCCCCGCATACCAAACCAACTCCTAACTAATATCACAAACCCTCTCGACCAGCTAAGGAATGGAAGTATCCCATTAGCATCCATTCCTCGGCTTGCACAACCACCTTTCCTGAGGAGGAGGTTTTAGTCCGTAGGTCCCCTGAGGCAACCTCTCAGGTGGAAGTCGGGCATGCGACAGCATACGGGTGCTGTCGTATACATGAGTATTTCCTCCTCCTCCGCAAAAAAAAAAAAAAAAAAAACCTAACCTAACCTAACCTAACCTAACCTAACCTAACCTAACCTAACCTAACCTAACCTAACCTAACCTAACCTAACCTAACCTAACCTAACCTAACCTAACCTAACCTAACCTAACCTAACCTAACCTAACCTAACCTAACCTAACCTAACCTAACCTAACCTAACCTAACCTAACCTAACCTAACCTAACCTAACCTAACCTAACCTAACCTAACCTAACCTAACCTAACCTAACCTAACCTAACCTAACCTAACCTAACCTAACCTAACCTAACCTAACCTAACCTAACCTAACCTAACCTAACCTAACCTAACCTAACCTAACCTAACCTAACCTAACCTAACCTAACCTAACCTAACCTAACCTAACCTAACCTAACCTAACCTAACCTAACCTAACCTAACCTAACCTAACCTAACCTAACCTAACCTAACCTAACCTAACCTAACCTAACCTAACCTAACCTAACCTAACCTAACCTAACCTAACCTAACCTAACCTAACCTAACCTAACCTAACCTAACCTAACCTAACCTAACCTAACCTAACCTAACCTAACCTAACCTAACCTAACCTAACCTAACCTAACCTAACCTAACCTAACCTAACCTAACCTAACCTAACCTAACCTAACCTAACCTAACCTAACCTAACCTAACCTAACCTAACCTAACCTAACCTAACCTAACCTAACCTAACCTAACCTAACCTAACCTAACCTAACCTAACCTAACCTAACCTAACCTAACCTAACCTAACCTAACCTAACCTAACCTAACCTAACCTAACCTAACCTAACCTAACCTAACCTAACCTAACCTAACCTAACCTAACCTAACCTAACCTAACCTAACCTAACCTAACCTAACCTAACCTAACCTAACCTAACCTAACCTAACCTAACCTAACCTAACCTAACCTAACCTAACCTAACCTAACCTAACCTAACCTAACCTAACCTAACCTAACCTAACCTAACCTAACCTAACCTAACCTAACCTAACCTAACCTAACCTAACCTAACCTAACCTAACCTAACCTAACCTAACCTAACCTAACCTAACCTAACCTAACCTAACCTAACCTAACCTAACCTAACCTAACCTAACCTAACCTAACCTAACCTAACCTAACCTAACCTAACCTAACCTAACCTAACCTAACCTAACCTAACCTAACCTAACCTAACCTAACCTAACCTAACCTAACCTAACCTAACCTAACCTAACCTAACCTAACCTAACCTAACCTAACCTAACCTAACCTAACCTAACCTAACCTAACCTAACCTAACCTAACCTAACCTAACCTAACCTAACCTAACCTAACCTAACCTAACCTAACCTAACCTAACCTAACCTAACCTAACCTAACCTAACCTAACCTAACCTAACCTAACCTAACCTAACCTAACCTAACCTAACCTAACCTAACCTAACCTAACCTAACCTAACCTAACCTAACCTAACCTAACCTAACCTAACCTAACCTAACCTAACCTAACCTAACCTAACCTAACCTAACCTAACCTAACCTAACCTAACCTAACCTAACCTAACCTAACCTAACCTAACCTAACCTAACCTAACCTAACCTAACCTAACCTAACCTAACCTAACCGATCTTCACACATCTTGTGCGGAGACCTCAACGGATGGCACAGCGCCTGGGGCTGTTCCAAAGATAACAAAAGAGGAACGGAAATTTTCAACCTCATCACTGAATTCGACCTGCAAATCATAAACACCGGAAACTCACCCACATACTCCACTATCACCAATAACGGCAAATGCAGACAATCTACTATAGACCTCACGCTCTCCACTACTAACTCTACATTTCACATCAGGGACTGGGAAATCAACCAAGACATCTGCCCCTCATCGGACCATCACGCCATCACATTTCAAATACACCCAGGAGCTCACAAATTAACCAAAAATAAAAAACTCTCTACTTTTAAATATTCCACTACCTCAGTTAACTGGGACCACATTAAAACTGCATTCTCTCAAGAACTTAACAATCATATGAAGGATCTCCCACTGCTTACCGATCACTCCGAATTTATGAACGCCAACGACCTCGACACCTACATAACCCAAGTCACATCAAAAATTCAAAAAACCTGCGACCTAATCCTACCTAAATCCACACCCAAACCTCAACGACCTCCATGGTGGAACGAGGACTTGACCAACCTTAAAAAAGAAGTTATCAAATTACACCACCAACTCAGTAAAGCCGTCAAAAAACATCAACCTATACAGAATATCCTGGAAGCAAGAAACACCATCAAATCTAAATACGCTGAAGAGCTACGCACCGCATCCACCAATAACTTCAGAGAGTTTTGCCAATGGCAAACCAAAGAAAACGTCTGGTCAGTCACCAACAGGCTAATCCAAACCAAACCTATCACACAGCCTCCATCCACCCTCAAGAAAGAAGATGGCACATATACTAAAGACACAACAGAAACCGCTCAATCCCTGATGCACCGATTCTTCCCGGACGACGACACCGATGTCACCAACACACAGAGATTAAAGAGGAAACTTATGGAAGACAATATCAACACCCCTGCTGACCCTTACTTTACCTCCACCGAAATAATTGAATCCCTCAGGACCATGAATCCTAATCGAGCCCCTGGTATTGACAACCTAACTTCGGACATCTGTCTCCAATTCGCCACTAACTTCCCGGAATTAATCACCAAAATTATGAACAACTGCCTTCACATCGGTCACTTCCCCACACCATGAAAAACTGCATACGCCAAAATCATCCCCAAACCTAACAAATGTACCTACAGCGAGCTCTCATCATACAGACCAATTGGACTCATCAATGTTCTAGGGAAACTGCTAGAAAAACTGATTAACACCCGCCTTCAATACCACATCAACAAGAATCAACACAACTGCCCATCTCAATACGGTTTTAAACAGCAAACCTCCACAGTATCCGCAATTACCAATGCCTTAGAAACTATTAATAAAGCTAAACTCAACAAGGAACACATTATAGCTGTCTCATTGGACATTAAATCTGCCTTTGATCACGCATGGTGGCCTGCAATCTTCCACAGACTACGAGAAATCAACTGCCCTAGCAACTTATATAACATCCTCAGGAGTTATACAAAACACAGAAAAGTAATAATGAAATTCGCCGATTGCCAACTAGAAAAAACCATGACCAGAGGCTGCATACAAGGTTCGGTCTGCGGCCCATCTTTATGGAACCTAATTCTTGATGAAATACTCTGTACACCCCTCGAAGAAGGATGCCATCTACAGGCATACGCGGACGACATCCTGCTAATATGCCACTCTAAGCTACTCGAAAATGCAGAATCCATCACCAACCTAACTCTGCAGAAAATACTTCACTGGGGAACGAGCGTCAAACTCACCTTCGGAGCAGACAAGACCCAAATCATCGGGTTCACAAATAAAGCCACCAACTGCAAAATTTACTTCGATTGCCACCTACTCAAATTCGTCAACCACTTCAAATATCTAGGCATAATTATCGACCGAAAACTAAACTTCATCAAACACACGGAACACGTCATCAACAAAGCCCAGAAATTATACAATAAGATATCAATATACATCAGACCCACTTGGGGCGTCCATCCCGAAAATATAAAAATCATCTATCTGCAAGTCATTGAACCCATCATCTGTTATGCCGCTAGTATTTGGTCCGGCAGCCTACAATACAAATACATACACAAAAAACTTATATCCCTACAAAGACTACTCGCCATAAAAATGATACAGGGATTCCGTACCGTCAGCACCATCGCCTCCATCTCCCTGGCACAACTCACACCTCTGCCAGCTAAGATCGCCGAAGTCGCAAATATAGAAAACTCCAGAATCAAAGGCTTCTCCACTTTTCTTCCAGAAGACATACTCATAGACAGACCCGCGCAACCCTCTCAACTTTTACACCCCTCTCTCAGAACTTCCATCTTAATACATGACATCTCTTCCGAGGAAGAATTCAACTCCTTAGATTTCACCGACTGTCATCAGATCTTCACTGATGGCAGCAGACACGACAACACCGTAGGGGCCTCCTTCGTAGTTATACGCCCCAACAACCCAAACACGCTTACCAAGAAATTTAAATTACATGGAGCATGCTCCGTTTTTCAGGCCGAACTACTCGCAATCAACAAGGCCTGTGAATGGGCTCTTAACAACCAAATAACAAATACCTTCATCCTATCTGACAGCAAATCAGGACTGACCGAAATTTCCAATAGTAACAGTCATAATAACTTCGCAGTTCAAATCCACAAAACCATACATTCCATTCAAAACACTGGACACAACATACGATTTTACTGGATTAAAGCTCACATAGGTATTCAAGGAAACGAACTAGTAGACTCCGCCGCAAAAACGGCAGCCTCCTCCCACAAATCCCCTGACTACTCCAAAATACCCATCAGTTACATCCGATACCAAAACAAAATCAACTCCAAAGCTGAACTCAACAACTTCTACAACCAAACCTCCAAATGCATCCACACTAAAAGTATCCTACCTACCATTGACGACATAAGAACCTTCACCCAACACATTAACATCTCTTTCTACATAACACAATTTTTAACAAACCACGGATATCACAGAGAATACCTTCACAGGTTCAAAATATCCAACACCAAATCCTGCCCCTGTGACAACATCTCCACCCAAAGCATTTCCCACCTCATCCAACACTGCCCCCGCTTTCACAAATCTAGATTCCAACACTATATGACAGCCACAACATTACAATTAGACCCTTACCACATTCAAGATATCCTATCCCTTCAAATCACCACCAACACATTTAAAAAACATCTCCTCAATATATTCCAAAACCTAAAAGAATTCAACAATTAACCAACCACTCCCCGCATACCAAACCAACTCTTAACTAATATCACAAACCCTCTCGACCAGCTAAGGAATGGAAGTATCCTATTAGCATCCATTCCTCGGCTTGCACAACCACCTTTCCTGAGGAGGAGGTTTTAGTCCGTAGGTCCCCTGAGGCAACCTCTCAGGTGGAAGTCGGGCATGCGACAGCATACGGGTGCTGTCGTATACATGAGTATTTCCTCCTCCTCCGCAAAAAAAAAAAAAAAAAAAAAAAAAAAAACCTAACCTAACCTAACCTAACCTAACCTAACCTAACCTAACCTAACCTAACCTTTTTTTTTTTTTTTTTTTTATTAACGTGGGAGGAAAGCTCTACCAGCCGAGGTGCCGGGCTTTCACCGGCTAAAACCTCCCACGCCGTTTCCACAAACCGTCATCGGCGGAGCACTGGTATCGCGTTAGCAAACCCGCGTAACTCCGCCGACGTTGGCCCTTTCGGGCCCCAACTAGCAATGTGGCCCGCTCAATCGCGACTTTGCTGACTCGACGAGCGAGCCCCTCTTTCTGGGAGAGACGTGCGGAAACGGCTGCACGCCTCTCCCTTACTGCCACTGCCCGGCTTGGGCAGCGGCATCCTCCATTCGCTCTACCCCGGGCTATGCTCAAAAGCACTGCCCGAGGGAGCACCGAGTTTTGGCGCTGCCGAGCAACCGCTCAAGGCAGCGCCACCTCTTAGTAGTGCGCCGCTTAGGCAATGTTCGGTCATTGCCCGGGCGACGCACTCGCTTCTCCGTCCCAGCCAGGCGCCAAGGCACCCAGCTGGGACAATCCTCTCGTGTCCTCTTCCCGATGCGCCTCTGGTAGCCAGAGGCTAACAGGAAGAGGACGGGGTGAGGGCGGTGTCAAGTTCACCGCCCTCGGGTTGCGCCACGCTGGCCGTTAGGCCGGGGCGCCTACACGCTGGTTTTGGTCCGCGTCGGAACCCGGGGGCACTACGCCCGGGTCCCGATACCGCGACGGAGTACACCGTCGCGGCTCCCTATCCGCCACCCGGGAACGCGCCCGATGGGAGACCAGCAAAACTCCAGCAATCACCTGCGTGTGATTGCTGTCGCCACAGACGTAGTCTGTGGACGACCACGGGAACCTAACCTTTTTTTTTTTTTTTTTTTTTTTTTTTTTTTTTTTTTTGCGCGGGGGAAATCGCTGGACACCCGCCCCCTTTGGAGGAAGGGGACGGGTAGTGTGGGAGTTGCACCCACTAAAACCCCCGCGGTGTTCCTCCGGTCGCCATAATTGGCGGAGCACGGGTTCTCTCTCGAAATAACGCCGTAACTCCGCCGACGCTGGCCCGTTCTTTTAACGAACGGGCCCCTCCCGGGTTTCAGGAGAGGGATAGAGAAGATGATCCCTCTCCTGAACACTCTATTTCGATGTATTGAGGCGCGCGCGGGAACACGCGCGCGCTGCCTCTGGGCCCCGCCTCTGGATGTGAATGGGCGACAGTCACCTCCATGACTGCCGCCCGCGGGGCTAGGTGGGAACGAGAGGAGAGGCAAATGTCACTCTCCTCGGGATCCTGGCTCTTACGCGGCGGTTGGAGGGAGCGTCCTGGGATCTCTCCCGCTCCCTCTCCGCGGTCTCCTTCTGGAGCATTATAGACTCACAGAAGGAGACGGCCGCATTCCATGACCTCTCGCTAGTCATCATAGCCTTGATGACGGCTGGTAGCGAGAGGTCATTCGTCCCCACCTCTGCGACGAAGTCGCGGCGCAGCAGTGTCCATGCTGGACATTCCTCTAGGTTGTGCTGCGCCGTGTCCTCGTCGCAGTCTCCACACTCGTTGCATCTGGTCGTCGGCTCCCTTCCGGCTATTTTGCAGAGGTACTTTCCGAAGCATCCGTGCCCGGAAAGTACTTGCGTTAACCGGAAGGTGAGGGAACCTTGCCGCCTGTTCGCCCACTTCTTAAGTACAGGGCGAACTGCCTCGACGGTTCGGAGGCCGGCAGTTGGTGTCGCCAGCCTCTCGCTCCACAATCTAAAGACTTCCCGTCGAGACAGGAGCCTCCGCACCCTGGCAGGTTCGTCTGCGCGGAGTTCGTACACGTCCGCGCAGACCTTCGCCTCTATGTCCCACGGGGGGGACCCTGCCAGTGCACACGCCGCCTCATATGAGATGGTCCGGTACCCTCTGATCACCCTGACGGCCATGACGCGCTGCGACTTTCGCAGCTGCGCCACTGACTTGTCCGCCAGGGTGTACGCCCAGACGGGTGCCCCGTAAAGGGCCATCGACCGGACCACTCCTAAATAAAGACGGCGAGTTGCGGCATCTGGCCCACCCACGTTGGGGAGCAGGCGACTAAGTGCGCCCGCTGCACCCATGAGTTTCGGGGCCAGACCCGCAAAGTGCTCGCGGAAGCTCCAACGGCTGTCGAGGACGAGTCCCAGGTACTTCATTGTGGACCCGACCTCGATTGTGGTTCCCTCTATGGTGATGCTGGAACCGCGAGGCGGCGCACGACGAGGCCCATGAAAGCAAATGGCCTCAGTCTTATGCAGCGCCACCTCCAGTCCCAGCATCCTAATCCTGCCGACGACCAGCGTAACTCCTAGTTTACCCAGACAGGCAGACTCCTCGAAAGATCTTCCCCGGGCTAAAACCAGAGTGTCATCGGCATAGCACGTGACACTCAGGCCCCGGGGAAGTGCGCCCCGCAGTACGTAGTCGTACCCGATGTTCCACAGGAGTGGTCCTAAGACAGACCCCTGTGGAACACCGCACACCATCTCCCTCAGCACGATCTCTCCAGACCGCCCCTCGTATGTAATATACCTGTCGCTCAAGTACGACCGGACTATCCTCTGTAAGTAGGGAGGCATTCTGTGATATTTTAATGCCTCCCCGATGCACGCCCAGGGGAGTGTGTTGAAAGCGTTGGCAATGTCTAATGACACTGCCAGCGCCACTCCACCCTGGGCGACTACGGCTTCCGAGAGGCTCTTGACGCGCTCTATGGCATCAACCGTAGAGCGGCCTCCTCGAAAGCCATATTGCACATTACTTAAGTCCGGCCCTACTGAGCTTAGCTGCCCGACGATACGGCCGGCAATAATTCTTTCGAATAGCTTGCCGACCTCGTCGAGCAGAACGATGGGGCGGTACGCTGAGGGAGATTCTGCGGGACGACCTTCCTTCTTGATCAGAACGAGTCTGCCTGTCTTCCAAATACGGGGAAACCGTCCCGACTCCAGGCAAGAGTTGAAATACCTACAGAGTCGGGTCCCTAGGGCGTTCATCGACATAGCCCAGGCGCGTCCGGGGATTCCATCTGGACCCGGAGCTTTGTTGCTCCGGATCCTTCCCACGGACAGGTCGAACTCCGCCGGCGTTATTTCCGGCGCCTCAAGGCTCTCCTCCATCAGGGGTCTACGTCCCATCGATGGAGGCGTGTGTTCCGCTCTGTTTGGAAACAGAGTGGACACAACCTTTTCGAGCACTTGAGGCTGAAGGGTCTGTGTCAATGGAGGCGCCCATGGTTTCAGCTTGTTGCGAACCATTTTATACGGGCGCCCCCACGGATCCGCGTTAAGACCCTCCAGGAGCTCTTCCCTCGCCTGAGCTTTGGCTCTCTTGATGGACAGCTGCAGAGCTCTTCTCTTTTCTCTATATTCTTTGTACAGCTGTGCCACAATGGTCACATCAGGGGTACCGCGGCGGTAGCGTCTGGAGTACTTTCTGCGCGCCGCAATGCACTCCATGCGGAGTGCCGCGATGGCAGAGTTCCACCAGTACGCTTGCCGCTTGCGAGGAAGGGACTTCATCCGGGGCATCGACGCGTCGCAGACTTGCGTCATTGCGCCCCGGAACCATTCAGCTCCCTCCTCTCCCCCGATGTCCTGTCGTGCCTCGGCATTCCAGGCTTGGACCAAAGCGGCCTCCATCAAGAGATCCTTCTGAACACGTTTGAACGCCCATCTGGGAAATGCTGGGGTGCTTCTCTGCGGGCGATAGTTGTCTGCCACTTGAGGGGAGGGGGAGACGTCGAATCGGACGTATCGATGGTCCGATAGCGTCTCAACCTCCTCCATCACTCGCCAGTGACAGACTCGCTGAGCGACAGAAGGGCTGGCGAACGATATATCAACAATCGATCCGCCCCCCTGTCGCACGCACGTGTTGACCGACCCTCTATTAAGTATAGATAGGCCGGTCACTATCGCCCACTCCTCAAGAGTGTCGCCTCTCTCGTTATTTCTGGGGGAACCCCAGGCCGTTGACTTGGCGTTGAGGTCCCCCATCATAACCACTGGTTTGGGCGAGGCACGCTGGATAACGTTGGCCACCTCGCCCAAATACATCTCGAATTCTGCGACACTCCTGTTAGGTGAAAAGTACACCCCCAGCACTACGGTCTCCCCCCATTGTGCCGCCGCGTACCCCTGGCCTCTCGCGAGTGCAACGAGAGACGGGGCACCGGCGTACACTGCAAAGTTTATGGCCACCGAACCCGTTAAGTCCCCCAACCAGTTGTCGGCTGAAGGGACAAAGTAGGGCTCGGTGGCCACGGCTATATCGATTAACCACTGCGCCGCGCTATGGACAAACAAGTCCTGAGCGGCGGCACAGTGGTTAAGATTCCCAAGGAGAAGGCGATGAGCTTTATTGTCCATTTTGGTCTGTACTCATCGCCTCCTCCCTGGCATCCTTCTTTTGTGAGGTGCGCTTTTTAAGGTAAGCGCACCTCTTTGCTCCTACTCGATGCTCCGCCGGCTTGCCAGCCGCTGCGCAAAGTACGCAGTGCGGCTTGTCGGCGGAGCACATGGCCGATCGATGGCCCTCCCGACCGCAGCGCATACACTCATTGCTGCGGTCGACAGGTGCGTTGCATCTCGCTCCCACATGGCCAACCTCCATGCAGCGGACGCAACGCAGGGGGGCCCTCTCAAGCACGGTTATACGTGCCGAGGACCACCCCACCAGCAATCGACCCCCCAACTTCTTAGCTGCCACCACGGGACACTTTGCCCAGATGGCACCCATTCCGGAGGGGTTAAAGCGGACGATTCCAGCTTTGATTTGCCCCTCCGGAAACCTAACCTAACCTTTTTTTTTTTTTTTTTTTTTATTAACGTGGGAGGAAAGCTCTACCAGCCGAAGTGCCGGGCTCTCACCGGCTAAAACCTCCCACGCCGTTTCCTCTAACCGTCATCGGCGGAGCACGACTAATCGCGTGAGCATAATTTCCGTAACTCCGCCGACGTTGGCCCTTTCGGGCCCCAACTAACAATGTGGCCCGCTCAGTCGCGACATTGCTGACACGACGAGCGGGCCCCTCTTTCTGGGAGAGACGTGCGGAAACGGTTGCACGTCTCTCCCTTACTGCCACTGCCCGGCTTGGGCAGCGGCATCCTCCAATTGCTCAACCTCGGGCTATGCTAAAAAGCACTGCCCGAGGGAGCTCCGAGTTTTGGCGCTGCCGAGCAACAGCTCAAGGCAGCGCCACCTCTTAGTAGTGCGCCGCTCAGGCAATGTTCGGTCATTGCCCGGGCGACGCACTCGCTCTCCGTCCCAGCCAGGCGCCAGGCACCCAGCTGGGACAATCCTCTCGTGTCCTCTTCCCGATGCGCCTCTGGTAGCCAGAGGCTAACAGGAAGAGGACGGGGTGAGGGCGGTGTCAAGTTCACCGCCCTCGGGTTGCGCCACGCTGGCCGTTAGGCCGGGGCGCCCACACGCTGTTTTTGGTCCGCGTCGGAACCCGGGTGCACTACGCCCGGGTCCCGATACCGCGACGGAGTACACCGTCGCGGCTCCCTATCCGCCACCCGGGAACGCGCCCGATGGGAGAACAGCAAAACTCCAGCAATCACCTGCGCGTGATTGCTGTCGCCACAGACATAGTCTGTGGACGACCACGGGAACCTTTTTTTTTTTTTTTTTTTTTTTTTATTATTAACGTGGGAGGAAAGCTCTACCAGCCGAAGTGCCGGGCTTTCACCGGCTAAAACCTCCCACGCCGTTTCCTCTAACCGTCATCGGCGGAGCACGACTAATCGCGTGAGCATAATTTCCGTAACTCCGCCGACGTTGGCCCTTTCGGGCCCCAACTAACAATGTGGCCCGCTCAGTCGCGACATTGCTGACACGACGAGCGGGCCCCTCTTTCTGGGAGAGACGTGCGGAAACGGTTGCACGTCTCTCCCTTACTGCCACTGCCCGGCTTGGGCAGCGGCATCCTCCAATCGCTCAACCTCGGGCTATGCTAAAAAGCACTGCCCGAGGGAGCACCGAGTTTGGCGCTGCCGAGCAACCGCTCAAGGCAGCGCCACCTCTTAGTAGTGCGCCGCTCAGGCAATGTTCGGTCATTGCCCGGGCGACGCACTCGCTACTCCGTCCCAGCCAGGCGCCTAGACACCCAGCTGGGACAAGCCTCTCGTGTCCTCTTCCCGATGCGCCTCTGGTAGCCAGAGGCTAACAGGAAGAGGACGGGGTGAGGGCGGTGTCAAGTTCACCGCCCTCGGGTTGCGCCACGCTGGCCGTTAGGCCGGGGCGCCCACACGCTGTTTTTGGTCCGCGTCGGAACCCGGGTGCACTACGCCCGGGTCCCGATACCGCGACGGAGTACACCGTCGCGGCTCCCTATCCGCCACCCGGGAACGCGCCCGATGGGAGAACAGCAAAACTCCAGCAATCACCTGCGCGTGATTGCTGTCGCCACAGACATAGTTTGTGACGACCACGGGGACCACGGGAACCTAACCTAACCTAACCTAACCTAGACTAGACTAGACTAGGGTTAAACTGGTTAGGTTAGGTTAGGTTAGGTTAGGTTAACCTAACCTAACCTTTTTTTTTTTTTTTTTTTTTTTTTTTTTTTTTTTGCGCGGGGGAAATCGCTGGACACCCGCCCCCTTTGGAGGAAGGGGACGGGTAGTGTGGGAGTTGCACCCACTAAAACCCCCGCGGTGTTCCTCCGGTCGCCATAATTGGCGGAGCACGGGTTCTCTCTCGAAATAACGCCGTAACTCCGCCGACGCTGGCCCGTTCTTTTAACAAACGGGCCCCTCCCGGGTTTCAGGAGAGGGATAGAGAAGATGATCCCTCTCCTGAACACTCTATTTCAATGTATTGAGGCGCGCGCGGGAACACGCGCGCGCTGCCTCTGGGCCCCGCCTCTGGATGTGAATGGGCGACAGTCACCTCCATGACTGCCGCCCGCGGGGCTAGGTGGGAACGAGAGGAGAGGCGAACGTCGCTCTCCTCGGGATCCTGGCTCTGACGCGGCGGTTGGAGGGAGCGTCCTGGAATCTCTCCCGCTCCCTCTCCGCGGTCTCCTTCTGGAGCATTATAGACTCACAGAAGGAGACGGCCGCATTCCATGACCTCTCGCTAGTCATCATAGCCTTGATGAAGGCTGGTAGCGAGAGGTCATTCGTCCCCACCTCTGCGACGAAGTCGCGGCGCAGCAGTGTCCATGCTGGACATTCCTCTAGGTTGTGCTGCGCCGTGTCCTCGTCGCAGTCTCCACACTCGTTGCATCTGGTCGTCGGCTCCCTTCCGGCTATTTTGCAGAGGTACTTTCCGAAGCATCCATGCCCGGAAAGTACTTGCGTTAACCGGAAGGTGAGGGAACCTTGCCGCCTGTTTGCCCACTTCTTGAGAACAGGGCGAACTGCCTCGACGGTTCGGAGGCCGGCAGCTGGTGTCGCCAGCCTCTCGCTCCACAATCTGAAAACTTCCCGTCGAGACAGGAGCCTCCGCACCCTGGCAGGTTCGTCTGCGCGGAGTTCGTACATGTCCGCGCAGACCTTCGCCTCTATGTCCCACGGGGGGGACCCTGCCAGTGCACACGCCGCCTCATATGAAATGGTCCGGTACCCTCTGATCACCCTGACGGCCATGACGCGCTGCGACTTTCGCAGCTGCGCCACTGACTTGTCCGCCAGGGTGTACGCCCAGACGGGTGCCCCGTAAAGGGCCATCGACCGGACCACTCCTAAATAAAGACGGCGAGTTGCGGCATCTGGCCCACCCACGTTGGGGAGCAGGCGACTAAGTGCGCCCGCTGCACCCATGAGTTTCGGGGCCAGACCCGCAAAGTGCTCGCGGAAGCTCCAACGGCTGTCGAGGACGAGTCCCAAGTACTTCATTGTGGACCCGACCTCGATTGTGGTTCCCTCTATGGTGATGCTGGAACCGCGAGGCGGCGCACGACGAGGCCCATGAAAACAAATGGCCTCAGTCTTATGCAGCGCCACCTCCAGTCCCAGCATCCTAATCCTGCCGACGACCAGCGTAACTCCTAATTTACCCAGACAGGCAGACTCCTCGAAAGATCTTCCCCGGGCTAAAACCAGAGTGTCATCGGCATAGCACGTGACACTCAGGCCCCGGGGAAGTGCGCCCCGCAGTACATAGTCGTATCCGATGTTCCACAGGAGTGGTCCTAAGACAGACCCCTGTGGAACACCGCACACCATCTCCCTCAGCACGATCTCTCCAGACCGCCCCTCGTATGTAATATATCTGTCGCTCAAGTACGACCGGACTATCCTCTGTAAGTAGGGAGGCATTTTGTGATATTTCAATGCCTCCCCGATGCACGCCCAGGGGAGTGTGTTGAAAGCGTTGGCAATGTCTAATGACACTGCCAGCGCCACTCCACCCTGGGCGACTACGGCTTCCGAGAGGCTCTTGACGCGCTCTATGGCGTCAACCGTAGAGCGGCCTCCTCGAAAGCCATATTGCACACTACTTAAGTCCGGCCCTACCGAGCTTAGCTGCCCGACGATACGGCCGGCAATAATTCTTTCGAATAGTTTGCCGACCTCGTCGAGCAGCACGATGGGGCGGTACGCTGAGGGAGATTCTGCGGGACGACCTTCCTTCTTGATCAGAACGAGTCTGCCTGTCTTCCAAATCCGGGGAAACCGTCCCGACTCCAGGCAAGAGTTGAAATACCTACAGAGTCGGGTCCCTAGGGCGTTCATTGACATAGCCCAGGCGCGTCCGGGGATTCCATCTGGACCCGGAGCTTTGTTGCTCCGGATCCTTTCCACGGACAGGTCGAACTCCGCCGGCGTTATTTCCGGCACCTCAAGGCTCTCCTCCATCAGGGGTCTACGTCCCATCGATGGAGGCGTGTGATCCGCTCTGTTTGGAAACAGAGCGGACACAACCTTTTCGAGCACTTGAGGCTGAAGGGTCTGTGTCAATGGAGGCGCCCATGGTTTTAGTTTATTGCGAACCATTTTATACGGGCGCCCCCACGGATCCGCGTTAAGACCCTCCAGGAGCTCTTCCTTCGCCTGAGCTTTGGCTCTCTTGATGGACAGCTGCAGAGCTCTTCTCTTTTCTCTATATGCCTCGTACAGCTGTGCCACAATGGTCACATCAGGGGGACCGCGGCGGTAGCGTCTGGCGTACTGTCTGCGCGCCGCAATGCACTCCAATCGAAGTGCCGCGATGGCAGAGTTCCACCAGTACGCTTGCCGCTTGCGAGGAAGGGACTTCATCCGGGGCATCGACGCGTCGCAGACTTGCGTCATTGCGCCCCGGAACCATTCAGCTCCCTCCTCTCCCCCGATGTCCTGTCGTGCCTCGGCATTCCAGGCTTGGACCAAAGCGGCCTCCATCAAGAGATCCTTCTGAACACGTTTGAACGCCCATCTGGGAAATGCTGGGGTGCTTCTCTGCGGGCGATAGTTGTCTGCCACTTGAGGGGAGGGGGAGACGTCGAATCGGACGTACCGATGGTCCGACAGCGTCTCAACCTCCTCCATCACTCGCCAGTGACAGACTCGCTGAGCGACAGAAGGGCTGGCGAACGATATATCAACAATCGATCCGCCCCCCTGTCGCACGCACGTGTTGACCGACCCTCTATTAAGTATAGACAGGCCGGTCACTATCGCCCACTCCTCAAGAGTGTCGCCTCTCTCGTTATTTCTGGGGGAACCCCAGGCCGTTGACTTGGCGTTGAGGTCCCCCATCATAACCACTGGTAACCTAACCTAACCTAACCTAACCTAACCTAACCTTTTTTTTTTTTTTTTTTTTTTGGTAACGCGAGGGAAAATCCCTACCGGACACCCGCCACCAGTGTAGGGAAGGCGGCGGGTAGTGTCGGGCTCTCACCGACTAAAAACCCTCGCGGTGTTCCTCTGATCGTCCGACGGAGCACGACTTACGCTTTAGCACAATTTCCGTAACTCCGCCGACGCTTGGCCCGTTCTCCCAACGAACGGGCCCCTCTTGTTGCAGGAGAGCAATGTTACTCTCCTGCGCACTCTAATCTCAGTTGTGAGGTGCGCGCGGGAACACATCGCGCGCAGCCTCTGACCCCGTCTCTATATGTTGTTCGGCGACAGTCCCCTACTGGACTGTCGCCGACGGGGTCAGGTGGGGGCGGGAGGAGAGGCGAATCGTACTCTCCTCCGGATCCCGGCTCTTCCGCGGCGGATTGAGGGAGCATCTTGGGATCTTTCCCGCTCCCTCTCCGCGGTCTCCTTCTGGAGCATTATAGACTCACAGAAGGAGACGGCCGCATTCCATGACCCCTCGCTAGACACCATAGCCTTTATAACGGCTGGTAGCGAGAGGTCATTCGTCCCCACCTCTGCGACGAATTCACGGCGCAGCAATGTCCAAGCAGGACATTCCTCCAAGTTGTGCTGCGCCGTATCTTCGTCGCAGTCTCCACACTCATGACATCTGGTCGTCAGCTCCCTTCCGGCTATCTTGCAGAGGTACTTTCCAAAGCAGCCATGCCCGGAAAGCACTTGCGTCAGCCGGAAGGTGAGGGGACCGTGCCGCCTGTTCGCCCACTTCTTGAGTACTGGGCGAACTGCCTCGACAGTTCGGAGGCCAGCAGATGGAGTTGCCAGCCTCTCGTTCCACATACGCAGTGTTTCCTGTCGAGACAGGAGCCTCCGCACCCTGGCAGGTTCGTCTGCGCGGATTTCATACATATCCGCGCAGACTTTAGCCTCGATGTCCCACGGAGGGGACCCTGCCAGGACACACGCCGCCTCGTACGAGATGGTCCGGTAGCCACGAATCACCCTGACGGCCATGACGCGCTGTGATTTTCTCAACAGCGCGGCAGATTTGCTCGTCAGGGTGTAGGCCCAAATCGGGGCCCCGTATAGGGCCATTGACCGGACCACTCCTAAGTAGAGACGGCGAGCTGCGGAGTCTGGCCCTCCCAAGTTGGGGAGCAGGCGACTAAGTGCGCCCGCTGCCCCCATGAGTTTCGGGGCCAGACCCGCAAAGTGTTCGCGGAAGCTCCAGCGGCTATCGAGGACGAGTCCCAAGTACTTCATGGTTGACCCGACCTCGATACGTGTTCCCTCAATAACGATGCTGGACCCGCGGGGTGGCGCACGACGAGGCCCATGAAAACATATGGCCTCAGTCTTGTGCAGCGCCACCTCCAGTCCCAGCATCGCTATTCTGCCGACGACCAATGTCACTCCTAGAGTGGCAAGACGAGCAGACTCCTCATAGGTACTTCCCCGGGCCATTACGAGCGTGTCATCTGCGTAGCAGGTGATGCTCAGGCCTCGGGGAAGTGCGCCCCGCAGCACGAAGTCGTATCCGATGTTCCACAGGAGTGGTCCTAAGACAGACCCCTGAGGAACACCGCACACCATCTCCCTCCGAACGATGTTACCGTTCCGCCCCTCGTACATAATGTACCTTTCGCTCAGGTAGGACCGGACTATCCTCTGAATGTAGGGAGGCATGCGATGGTATTGCAATGCCTCCCTGATGCATGCCCAGGGGAGTGAGTTGAACGCGTTGGTGATGTCTAAGGACACCGCCAAACTCACTCCACCCTGGGCGATGGTATCTTCCGAGAGGGACTTGACACGCTCAATCGCATCGATCGTTGAGCGGCCCTCTCGGAAGCCATACTGCACGCTATTCAAGTCCGGTCCCACCGAGCCTAGGTGCCCGACGATCCGGCCAGCAATTATTCTTTCGAATAATTTGCCGACCTCGTCGAGCAACACTATGGGGCGGTAGGCGGAGGGAGAATCTGCGGGGCGACCCTCTTTCTTTATGAGGACGAGTCTGCCCGTCTTCCACTGTTGGGGAAACCGTCCCGACTCTAGGCACGAGTTGTACAACTCGCAGAGTCGGGTTCCTAGGGCGTTCATGGCCAAAACCCAAGCGCGTCCGGGGATGCCATCCGGGCCCGGAGCTTTATTGCTCCGGATGTTCCTCACGGACAGTTCGAACTCCACCGGAGTTATTTCCGGTGCCTCAGAACCATTTTTTTTTTTTTTTTTTTTTTTTTTTTTTTTTTTTTTTTTTTTTAACGTGGGAGGAAAGCTCTGCCAGCCGAAGTGCCGGGCTCTCACCGGCTAAAACCTCCCACGCCGTTTCCACAGACCGTCATCGGCGGAGCACTGGTATCGCGTTAGCAAACCCTCGTAACTCCGCCGACGTTGGCCCTTTCGGGCCCCAACTAACAATGTGGCCCGCTCAATCGCGACATTACTGACTCGACGAGCGGGCCCCTCTTTCTGGGAGAGACGTGCGGAAACGGCTGCACGCCTCTCCCTTACTGCCACTGCCCGGCATGGGCAGCGGCATCCTCCATTCGCTCTACCCCGGGCTATGCTGAAAAGCACTGCCCGAGGGAGCACCTTGTTTTGGCGCTGCCGAGCAACCGCTCAAGGCAGCGCCACCTCTTAGTAGTGCGCCGCTCAGGCAATGTTCGGTCATTGCCCGGGCGACGCACTCACTTCTCCGTCCCAGCCAGGCGTCAAGACACCCAGCTGGGACAATCCTCTCGTGTCCTCTTCCCGATGCGCCTCTGGTAGCCAGAGGCTAACAGGAAGAGGACGGGGTGAGGGCGGTGTCATTCACCGCCCTCGGGTTGCGCCACGCTGGCCGTTAGGCCGGGGCGCCCACACGCTGTTTTTGGTCCGCGTCGGAACCCGGGTGCACTACGCCCGGGTCCCGATACCGCGACGGAGTACACCGTCGCGGCTCCCTATCCGCCACCCGGGAACGCGCCCGATGGGAGAACAGCAAAACTCCAGCAATCACCTGCGCGTGATTGCTGTCGCCACAGACATAGTCTGTGACGACCACGGGGTGCCTCAGAACCTAACCTAACCTTTTTTTTTTTTTTTTTTTTTTTTTTTTTTTTTTTTTTTTTTTTTTTTTTTTTTTTTTGATTAACGTGGGAGGAAAGCTCTACCAGCCGAAGTGCCGGGCTCTCACCGGCTAAAACCTCCCACGCCGTTTCCACAGACCGTCATCGGCGGAGCACTGGTATCGCGTTAGCAAACCCGCGTAACTCCGCCGACGTTGGCCCTTTCGGGCCCCAACTAACAATGTGGCCCGCTCAATCGCGACATTACTGACTCGACGAGCGGGCCCCTCTTTCTGGGAGAGACGTGCGGAAACGGCTGCACGCCTCTCCCTTATTGCCACTGCCCGGCATGGGCAGCGGCATCCACCAATCGCTCAACCTCGGGCTATGCTAAAAAGCACTGCCCGAGGGAGCACCGAGTTTGGCGCTGCCGAGCAACCGCTCAAGGCAGCGCCACCTCTTAGTAGTGCGCCGCTCAGGCAATGTTCGGTCATTGCCCGGGCGACGCACTCGCTTCTCCGTCCCAGCCAGGCGCCTAGACACCCAGCTGGGACAATCCTCTCATGTCCTCTTCCCGATGCGCCTCTGGTAGCCAGAGGCTAACAGGAAGAGGACGGGGTGAGGGCGGTGTCAAGTTCACCGCCCTCGGGTTGCGCCACGCTGGCCGTTAGGCCGGGGCGCCCACACGCTGTTTTTGGTCCGCGTCGGAACCCGGGTGCACTACGCCCGGGTCCCGATACCGCGACGGAGTACACCGTCGCGGCTCCCTATCCGCCACCCGGGAACGCGCCCGATGGGAGAACAGCAAAACTCCAGCAATCACCTGCGCGTGATTGCTGTCGCCACAGACATAGTCTGTGGACGACCACGGGACCTTTTTTTTTTTTTTTTTTTTTTTTTTTTTTTTTTAATTTTTTTTTTTTTTTTTTTTTTTTTTAACGTGGGAGGAAAGCTCTACCAGCCGAAGTGCCGGGCTCTCACCGGCTAAAACCTCCCACGCCGTTTCCACAAACCGTCGTCGGCGGAGCACTGGTATCGCGTTAGCAAACCCGCGTAACTCCGCCGACGTTGGCCCGACCACGGGACCTAACCTAACCTTTTTTTTTTTTTTTTTTTTTTTTTTTTTTTTTTTTTTTTTTTTTTTTTTTTTTTTGGCAACGCGAGGGAAAATCCCTAACGGACGCCCGCCACCCGAGGAGGGAGGGGTGGCGGGGAGTGTCGGGCTTGCACCGACTAAAAACCCTCGCGGTGTTCCTCCGTTCGTCTGGCGGAGCACGGAGTTCACTTTCGCAGTCCCGCGTAACTCCGCCGACGCTGGCCCGTTCTCCCTACCGAACGGGCCCCACTCTCCTACGCACTCTGATCTCAATTGTGAGGCGCGCGCGGGAACACAGCGCGCGCTGCCTCTGACCCCGTCTCTAAGGTGTGTATGGCGGCAGTCCCCTCCTGGGCTGCCGCCGACGGGGTTAGGTGGGGGCGGGAGGAGAGGCGAATCGCACTCTCCTCCGGATACCGGCTCTTCCGCGGCGGATGGAGGGAGCATCTTGGGATCTTTCCCGCTCCCTCTCCGCGGTCTCCTTCTGGAGCATGATAGCTTCACAGAAGGAGACGGCCGCATTCCATGACCCCTCGCTAGACACCATAGCCTTGATAACGGCTGGTAGCGAGAGGTCATTCGTCCCCACCTCTGCGACGAATTCTCGGCGCAGCAATGTCCAAGCAGGACATTCCTCCAAGTTGTGCTGCGCCGTGTCTTCGTCGCAGTTTCCACATTCGTGACATCTGGTCGTCGGCTCCCTCCCGGCTATCTTGCAGAGGTACTTTCCGAAGCAGCCATGCCCGGAAAGCACTTGCGTCAGCCGGAAGGTGAGGGAACCGTGCCGCCTGTTCGCCCACTTCTTCAGTACAGGGCGAACTGCCTCGACAGTTCGGAGGCCAGCAGATGGTGTTGCCAGCCTCTCGTTCCACATGCGTAGTGTTTCCTGTCGAGACAGGAGCCTCCGCACCCTGGCAGGTTCGTCTGCGCGGATTTCATACATATCCGCGCAGACTTTAGCCTCAATGTCCCACGGAGGGGACCCTGCCAGGACACACGCCGCCTCGTACGAGATGGTCCGGTAGCCACGTATCACCCTGACGGCCATGACGCGCTGTGATTTAATCAACAGCGCGGCAGATTTGCTCGTCAGGGTGTAGGCCCAAATCGGGGCACCATATAGGGCCATTGACCGGACCACTCCTAAGTAGAGACGGCGAGCTGCGGTGTCTGGCCCACCCAAGTTGGGGAGCAGGCGACTGAGTGCGCCCGCTGCCCCCATGAGTTTCAAGGCCAGACCCGCAAAGTGTTCGCGGAAGCTCCAGCGGCTATCGAGGACGAGTCCCAAGTACTTCATGGTTGACCCGACCTCGATACGTGTTCCCTCAATAACGATGCTGGACCCGCGGGGTGGCGCACGACGAGGCCCATGAAAACATATGGCCTCAGTCTTGTGCAGCGCCACCTCCAGTCCCAGCATCGCTATTCTGCCGACGACCAGTGTCACTCCTAGAGTGGCAAGACGAGCAGACTCCTCATAGGTACTTCCCCGGGCCATTACGAGCGTGTCATCTGCGTAGCAGGTGATGCTCAGGCCTCGGGGAAGTGCGCCCCGCAGAACGAAATCGTATCCGATGTTCCACAGGAGTGGTCCTAAGACAGACACCTTTTTTTTTTTTTTTTTTTTTTTTTTTTTGGTAACGCGAGGGAAAATCCCTAACGGACGCCCGCCACCCGAGGAGGGAGGGGTGGCGGGGAGTGTCGGGCTTGCACCGACTAAAAACCCTCGCGGTGTTCCTCCGTTCGTCTGGCGGAGCACGGAGTTCACTTTCGCAGTCCCGCGTAACTCCGCCGACGCTGGCCCGTTCTCCCACCGAACGGGCCCCTCTTTTTGCAGGAGAGTCGATGTTACTCTCCTGCGCACTCTGATCTCAGTTGTGAGGCGCGCGCGGGAACACAGCGCGCGCTGCCTCTGACCCCGTCTCTAAGGTGTGTATGGCGGCAGTCCCCTCCTGGACTGCCGCCGACGGGGTTAGGTGGGGGCGGGAGGAGAGGCGAATCGCACTCTCCTCCGGATACCGGCTCTTCCGCGGCGGATAGAGGGAGCATCTTGGGATCTTTCCCGCTCCCTCTCCGCGGTCTCCTTCTGGAGCATGATAGCTTCACAGAAGGAGACGGCCGCATTCCATGACCCCTCGCTAGACACCATAGCCTTGATAACGGCTGGTAGCGAGAGGTCATTCGTCCCCACCTCTGCGACGAATTCTCGGCGCAGCAATGTCCAAGCAGGACATTCCTCCAAGTTGTGCTGCGCCGTGTCTTCGTCGCAGTCTCCACATTCGTGACATCTGGTCGTCGGCTCCCTTCCGGCTATCTTGCAGAGGTACTTTCCGAAGCAGCCATGCCCGGAAAGCACTTGCGTCAGCCGGAAGGTGAGGGAACCGTGCCGCCTGTTCGCCCACTTCTTGAGTACTGGGCGAACTGCCTCGACAGTTCGGAGGCCAGCAGATGGTGTTGCCAGCCTCTCGCTCCACACGCGTAATGTTTCCTGTCGAGACAGGAGCCTCCGCACCCTGGCAGGTTCGTCTGCGCGGATTTCATACATATCCGCGCAGACTTTAGCCTCGATGTCCCACGGAGGGGACCCTGCCAGGACACACGCCGCCTCGTACGAGATGGTCCGGTAGCCACGTATCACCCTGACGGCCATGACGCGCTGTGATTTTCTCAACAGCGCGACAGATTTGCTCGTCAGGGTGTAGGCCCATATCGGGGCCCCATATAGGGCCATTGACCGGACCACTCCTAAGTAGAGACGGCGAGCTGCGGTGTCTGGCCCACCCAAGTTGGGGAGCAGGCGACTAAGTGCACCTGCTGCCCCCATGAGTTTAGGGGCCAGACCCGCAAAATGTTCGCGGAAGCTCCAGCGGCTATCGAGGACGAGTCCCAAGTACTTCATGGTCGACCCGACCTCGATACGCGTTCCCTCAATAACGATGCTAGACCCACGGGGTGGCGCACGACGAGGCCCATGAAAACATATGGCCTCAGTCTTGTGCAGCGCCACCTCCAATCCCAGCATCGCTATTCTGCCGACGACCAGTGTCACTCCTAGAGTGGCAAGACGAGCAGACTCCTCATAGGTACTTCCCCGGGCCATTACGAGCGTGTCATCTGCGTAGCAGGTGATGCTCAGGCCTCGGGGAAGTGCGCCCCGCAGCACGAAATCGTATCCGATGTTCCACAGGAGTGGTCCTAAGACAGACCCCTGAGGAACACCGCACACCATCTCCCTCCGAACGATGTTACCGTTCCGCCCCTCGTACATAATGTACCTTTCGCTCAGGTAGGACCGGACTATCCTCTGAATGTAGGGAGGCATGCGATGGTACTGCAATGCCTCCCTGATGCATGCCCAGGGGAGTGAGTTGAAAGCGTTGGTGATGTCCAAGGACACCGCCAAACTCACTCCACCCTGGGCGATGGTTTCTTCCGAGAGGGACTTGACGCGCTCAATCGCATCTATCGTTGAGCGACCCTCTCGGAAGCCATACTGCACACTGTTTAGGTCCGGTCCCACCGAGCCTAGGTGCCCGACGATCCGGCCGGCAATTATTCTTTCGAACAATTTGCCGACCTCGTCGAGCAACACTATGGGGCGGTAGGCGGAGGGAGAGTCTGCGGGGCGACCCTCTTTCTTTATGAGGACGAGTCTGCCCGTCTTCCACTGTTGGGGAAACCGTCCCGACTCTAGGCAAGAGTTGTACAACTCGCAGAGTCGGGTCCCTAGGGCGTTCAAGGCCAAAACCCAAGCGCGTCCGGGGATGCCATCCGGGCCCGGAGCTTTATTGCTCCGGATGTTCCTCACGGACAGTTCGAACTCCACCGGAGTTATTTCCGGTGCCTCAGCGCTCTCCTCCATCCTGGGTCTGCGTCCCATGGATGGAGGCGTGTGTTCCACTCTGTTCGGAAACAGAGTGTTCACAACCTTTTCGAGCAGCTGAGGCTGGAGAGTCTGCGTCAGCGGAGGCGCCCATGGTTTCAATTTATTTCGAACCATTTTATACGGGCGCCCCCACGGATCCGCGTTGAGACTCTCCAGGAGCTCTTCCCTCGCTTGAGCCTTGGCCTGTCTGATGGACAGCTGTAGAGCCTTTTTCCTCTCTCTGTATGCTTCATACAGCTGTGCCTCTCTGGTCACATCAGGGGGACCGTTACGGTACCGTCTGGCGTACTGCTTTCGTGCCGCACGGCACTGTTTGCGCAGTGCCGCGATATCGGCATTCCACCAGTACGCCTGCCGCCTACGAGGAAGGGTCTTCACCCGGGGCATCGACGCATCGCATATTTGCGTCATCGCGCCCCGGAACCATTCAGCCCCCTCCTCTCCCCTGATGTCCTGTCTGCTGTCTGCAGCCCAGGCTTGGACCAAAGAGGCTTCCATCAGAAGGTCTTTGTCGACCCGCTTGAACGCCCATCTAGGAAATGCTAGGGGTCCTCTCCTTGGACGATAGTTGTCTGCCCGGGTCGAGGGGGAGACGTCGAACCGCATGTATCTGTGGTCCGACAGTGTCTCAACCTCCTCGATCCGCCAGTGGCAGACACGTTGAGCAACAGACGGGGTGGCGAACGCTATATCAACGATCGAGCCACCCCGCTGTCGCACACACGTATTGACCGACCCCCTATTGAGTATGGACAGGCCGGTCACTATCGCCCACTCCTCCAGAGTGTCGCCTCGCACGTCTGTTCTAGGGGAACCCCAAGCAGTTGATTTTGCATTGAGGTCCCCCATCAGGATCACAGGCTTGGGCGAGGCTCGCCGGACGGCGTTAGCCACCTCGCCCAAGTACCTTTCAAACTCAGCGACACTCCGGTTCGGAGAGAAGTACACCCCTAGCACTACGGTTTCCCCATATAGTGCCGCCGCGTACCCGCCGCCTCTCGCGAGTGCAACGAGAGACGGGGCACCGGCGTACACAGCAAAATTAATGGCCACCGTGCCCGTTATGTCCCCCAGCCAGTTATCGGCTGAAGGAACATAGTAGGGTTCGGTGGCCACAGCGACGTCAATCAACCACTGTGCCGTACTGTGCACAAAGAGATCCTGTGCACCGGCACAGTGGTTGAGATTCCCGAGGAGGAAGCGGATGGGCTTACTGGCCATTTTGGTCAGTTGCCATCGCTCCCTCCTTAGGCACCTGGACCTCGGGCTTTCTCTTTTTAAGGTGGGCGCACTTCTTTGCGCCCACGCGGTGCCCCGCCGGTTTGCCCTCCGCTGCGCATAGCACGCAGTGGAGAGTGGTGGCGGAGCACATGGCCGACTTGTGGCCCTGTTGACCGCAGCGCATGCACTCATTGCTGCGATCAACGGCTGCGGTGCACCGTGCACCGACATGGCCTGCCTCCATGCACTTTGTGCACCGCAGGGGCGGACTCTCCAGCACGGTTACTCGTGCTGAAGCCCAACCCACCAGCAGTCGGCCCTCTTTTATTTTCTTGGCTGCCACCACAGGACACTTGGCCCAGATAGTGCCAGTTCCAGAGGGGTCAAACCGGACAATACCGGTTTTGATTTGCCCCTCTGGGCAGCCGCCTTTCTTCGCCAGGGCAGCTGCAACGTCCTCAGCGGCGAGCGAGTCGTCCAAGTCCGTGATGCGCAAATCTACGCATTTCACGGGCCTGTCGATGCGGACGCGCTCAGCTGGCAGAACCTCCCTGAGTTTCTGCGCGAGCGCGTCCGCCCGGTCGCCGCTGTCGGCGCCTGGCACCTCCATAATCCTCGCCCCTGTGATGGCCTGGCGGAAGCGCACGCCCGCCAGACCGACGCTCTCGAGGTCAATCTTTTCCCTTGCCTCTTTCAATACGGCACCATAAGTTAAACCTTGGGCCAGTGCCTCCGGCTGTATTGTAAGTACAATAGCGGCGGAGCGAGGAGAACGTATTCTCCTCTTTCCGCCACGTTTTCTCTTCTTCTTTTTCTTCTCCTCCTTAGCGGGAGGAGAAGGAGGCGCCGCCGGCTTCGGCTTTGCCTTCCGCTGGCCCCGCTTTACCACCGTGGTCCACGCGGCTTCCATTGAAGCCGGTGGCGGTGGAAGCGGGCGAGGCGCCTTCTTCTTCTGCTGCTGCTGCTGCGGCTCCCCTTTCCCCTTTGCTTGCTGCTTCTTTTCAGACGCAGCTGGCACTTTTTTGCGGGGAGCGGGCCGCGGTGCAACACCTACTTTAACTTCTCCGCCCTGAGCCGGAGTAGCTGGTGCCGCTTTCCTCGTCGTACTTGCCAACGGAGGACGGATGGGCTGTTCAGGCAGAAGTCTGCCTTTTAGCCCATCCAATTTGGCGTCCATCATCTTGCCCACAGCAAGCATGATGGAACGCTCAAATTCCTCGATTGGGTTGGCAATTACGGAGGCCTTCCTAGGAGCTATAGAGGGCAACGCCGAAGCAGCCACGGGCTTAGCCTGACGCGGCGGCGACGGTGGCAATGAAGGGAAGTCCTCCATTGCCACTTCCACATGAGGTGCGGGAGCTGGTGCGCCCTTAAGGCGCCCCAGCTCCGCCCTCATTGCCGCCACGTCTTGGCGCAGCATCTCGAGCTCCGACTGCAGGCGGTTGTTTTCCGCCTGCAGCGTTTCCACTTCAGTGGAGGTGGATCGTCCACTCAGGTTCTCGACAATACTCCCAAGGGAGGATGCCGCGTCCTTAAGGGCCTTTACATAAGTGCCCTTGAGGTTACCTGAGTGGACGGCGATCTCACGGATCGCCTCCACCTCCTTTAATGCGGACTTCTTCATGGCATCTACGGTGGCGCCCTCCTCATCGTACACCGCAGATGCCATGTTTACAGCCCTGGCCTTACGGGCGTCCGCCACTACGTTAAGGAGCTCCTCCTCCTGTCGGAGTTTGAGCTCCTCTCTTTTTTGTTGGTTAGCTTTAGCCTTGGCTTTGGCGTAACCAACGTATTCGTAGGTAGTGGGCGGGCGCCCCCTACCTCTTTTGGCGCTGGCATTGCTGCCAGCGCTCCCACTTCTTGGTCTGAGTATGGTCGACTCGTCTGAGGACGAGCCGCCAAGGTCAGACACCTCACTATTAGGTGCAGCGCGCTTGACTGCGCGTAAAGCGCGTCTGCGCGACTGCACTTCTACGTTTTTTGATGCTGGCAGCGCAGTGCCAGCATCCTCCTCTCCAGATTTTATTTTTGATTTTTCCATGTAAATCCCACGAGTGTGGGGGAATTAAGAAGTCCATCAGGGCAGTGCCCCCTGTACCCTGATAACCCTAATACACCCAGGGGGGCGGGAAGTCCCTGGGGTTGGCCGCTAATGACTGGTGTACCCTCCAGCCGCTCTAGAACGAGCATCCGGACGCCGCGTAGCCCCAGCGCCCAGAATTAGGGATTTTTATAGAGGTTGTCTCCTCGCAGTCCGGCCGGTTAAGGCAGGACCCTCGGTCCCTGGTGGCCGTGAGACGTGACCACGACACCACACAGGGATTACGAGCCAGCAAAGTGTGAAGGAGGGAATAATCCCACCGACCCACCCGCTCTTGCTCCTCCACAGTTCCCTCTGAGAGCAGAGGGATACGTGGAGCAGCGAAACATGTCAGACATTTAGCCATCAGCCAACAAGATCCCCGTTAAGAGAAGTTATTGACTGATGCCCAGGATGCACCGGCCCATCCACTTTCCGCATTACCGAAGTAATACGGCAAGCAGACAGGCACACGAGGAGGTAGTCTGACATCGCATCCCAAGACAGACACCTAACCTAACCTTTTTTTTTTTTTTTTTTTTTTTTTTTTTTTTTTTTTTTTTTTGGTAACGCGAGGGAAAATCCCTAACGGACGCCCGCCACCCGAGGAGGGAGGGGTGGCGGGGAGTGTCGGGCTTGCACCGACTAAAAACCCTCGCGGTGTTCCTCCGTTCGTCTGGCGGAGCACGGAGTTCACTTTCGCAGTCCCGCGTAACTCCGCCGACGCTGGCCCGTTCTCCCACCGAACGGGCCCCTCTTTTTGCAGGAGAGTCGATGTTACTCTCCTGCGCACTCTGATCTCAGTTGTGAGGCGCGCGCGGGAACACAGCGCGCGCTGCCTCTGACCCCGTCTCTAAGGTGTGTATGGCGGCAGTCCCCTCCTGGACTGCCGCCGACGGGGTTAGGTGGGGGCGGGAGGAGAGGCGAATCGCACTCTCCTCCGGATACCGGCTCTTCCGCGGCGGATAGAGGGAGCATCTTGGGATCTTTCCCGCTCCCTCTCCGCGGTCTCCTTCTGGAGCATGATAGCTTCACAGAAGGAGACGGCCGCATTCCATGACCCCTCGCTAGACACCATAGCCTTGATAACGGCTGGTAGCGAGAGGTCATTCGTCCCCACCTCTGCGACGAATTCTCGGCGCAGCAATGTCCAAGCAGGACATTCCTCCAAGTTGTGCTGCGCCGTGTCTTCGTCGCAGTTTCCACATTCGTGACATCTGGTCGTCGGCTCCCTCCCGGCTATCTTGCAGAGGTACCTTTTTTTTTTTTTTTTTTTTTTTTTTTTTTGGTAACGCGAGGGAAAATCCCTAACGGACGCCCGCCACCCGAGGAGGGAGGGGTGGCGGGGAGTGTCGGGCTTGCACCGACTAAAAACCCTCGCGGTGTTCCTCCGTTCGTCTGGCGGAGCACGGAGTTCACTTTCGCAGTCCCGCGTAACTCCGCCGACGCTGGCCCGTTCTCCCTACCGAACGGGCCCCACTTTTTGCAGGAGAGTCGATGTTACTCTCCTACGCACTCTGATCTCAATTGTGAGGCGCGCGCGGGAACACAGCGCGCGCTGCCTCTGACCCCGTCTCTAAGGTGTGTATGGCGGCAGTCCCCTCCTGGGCTGCCGCCGACGGGGTTAGGTGGGGGGGGGGGAGAGGCGAATCGCACTCTCCTCCGGATACCGGCTCTTCCGCGGCGGATAGAGGGAGCATCTTGGGATCTTTCCCGCTCCCTCTCCGCGGTCTCCTTCTGGAGCATGATAGCTTCACAGAAGGAGACGGCCGCATTCCATGACCCCTCGCTAGACACCATAGCCTTGATAACGGCTGGTAGCGAGAGGTCATTCGTCCCCACCTCTGCGACGAATTCTCGGCGCAGCAATGTCCAAGCAGGACATTCCTCCAAGTTGTGCTGCGCCGTGTCTTCGTCGCAGTTTCCACATTCGTGACATCTGGTCGTCGGCTCCCTCCCGGCTATCTTGCAGAGGTACTTTCCGAAGCAGCCATGCCCGGAAAGCACTTGCGTCAGCCGGAAGGTGAGGGAACCGTGCCGCCTGTTCGCCCACTTCTTCAGTACAGGGCGAACTGCCTCGACAGTTCGGAGGCCAGCAGATGGTGTTGCCAGCCTCTCGTTCCACATGCGTAGTGTTTCCTGTCGAGACAGGAGCCTCCGCACCCTGGCAGGTTCGTCTGCGCGGATTTCATACATATCCGCGCAGACTTTAGCCTCAATGTCCCACGGAGGGGACCCTGCCAGGACACACGCCGCCTCGTACGAGATGGTCCGGTAGCCACGTATCACCCTGACGGCCATGACGCGCTGTGATTTAATCAACAGCGCGGCAGATTTGCTCGTCAGGGTGTAGGCCCAAATCGGGGCACCATATAGGGCCATTGACCGGACCACTCCTAAGTAGAGACGGCTTGCAGAGGTACCTAACCTAACCTTTTTTTTTTTTTTTTTTGATTAACGTGGGAGGAAAGCTCTACCAGCCGAAGTGCCGGGCTCTCACCGGCTAAAACCTCCCACGCCGTTTCCACAAACCGTCATCGGCGGAGCACTGGTATCGCGTTAGCAAACCCGCGTAACTCCGCCGACGTTGGCCCTTTCGGGCCCCAACTAACAATGTGGCCCGCTCAGTCGCGACATTGCTGACACGACGAGCGGGCCCCTCTTTCTGGGAGAGACGTGCGGAAACGGCTGCACGCCTCTCCCTTACTGCCACTGCCCGGCATGGGCAGCGGCATCCACCAATCGCTCAACCTCGGGCTATGCTAAAAAGCACTGCCCGAGGGAGCACCGAGTTTGGCGCTGCCGAGCAACCGCTCAAGGCAGCGCCACCTCTTAGTAGTGCGCCGCTCAGGCAATGTTCGGTCATTGCCCGGGCGACGCACTCGCTTCTCCGTCCCAGCCAGGCGCCTAGGCACCCAGCTGGGACAATCCTCTCGTGTCCTCTTCCCGATGCGCCTCTGGTAGCCAGAGGCTAACAGGAAGAGGACGGGGTGAGGGCGGTGTCAAGTTCATCGCCCTCGGGTTACGCCACGCTGGCCGTTAGGCCGGGGCGCCCACACGCTGTTTTTGGTCCGCGTCGGAACCCGGGTGCACTACGCCCGGGTCCCGATACCGCGACGGAGTACACCGTCGCGGCTCCCTATCCGCCACCCGGGAACGCGCCCGATGGGAGAACAGCAAAACTCCAGCAATCACCTGCGCGTGATTGCTGTCGCCACAGACATAGTCTGTGGACGACCACGGGACCTAACCTAACCTTTTTTTTTTTTTTTTTTTTTTTTTTTTTATTAACGTGGGAGGAAAGCTCTACCAGCCGAAGTGCCGGGCTCTCACCGGCTAAAACCTCCCACGCCGTTTCCACAGACCGTCATCGGCGGAGCACTGGTATCGCGTTAGCAAACCCGCGTAACTCCGCCGACTTTGGCCCTTTCGGGCCCCAACTAACAATGTGGCCCGCTCAGTCGCGACATTGCTGACACGACGAGCGGGCCCCTCTTTCTGGGAGAGACGTGCGGAAACGGTTGCACGTCTCTCCCTTACTGCCACTGCCCGGCTTGGGCAGCGGCATCCTCCAATCGCTCAACCTCGGGCTATGCTAAAAAGCACTGCCCGAGGGAGCACCGAGTTTGGCGCTGCCGAGCAACCGCTCAAGGCAGCGCCACCTCTTAGTAGTGCGCCGCTCAGGCAATGTTCGGTCATTGCCCGGGCGACGCACTCGCTTCTCCGTCCCAGCCAGGCGCCAAGACACCCAGCTGGGACAATCCTCTCGTGTCCTCTTCCCGATGCGCCTCTGGTAGCCAGAGGCTAACAGGAAGAGGACGGGGTGGGGGCGGTGTCAAGTTCACCGCCCTCGGGTTGCGCCACGCTGGCCGTTAGGCCGGGGCGCCCACACGCTGTTTTTGGTCCGCGTCGGAACCCGGGTGCACTACGCCCGGGTCCCGATACCGCGACGGAGTACACCGTCGCGGCTCCCTATCCGCCACCCGGGAACGCGCCCGATGGGAGAACAGCAAAACTCCAGCAATCACCTGCGCGTGATTGCTGTCGCCACAGACATAGTCTGTGACGACCACGGGACCTAACCTAACCTTTTTTTTTTTTTTTTTTTTTTTTTTTTTTTTTTTTTTTTTTTTTTTTTATTAACGTGGGAGGAAAGCTCTACCAGCCGAAGTGCCGGGCTCTCACCGGCTAAAACCTCCCACGCCGTTTCCTCTAACCGTCATCGGCGGAGCACGACTAATCGCGTGAGCATAATTTCCGTAACTCCGCCGACGTTGGCCCTTTCGGGCCCCAACAAACAAACAATGTGGCCCGCTCAGTCGCGACATTGCTGACACGACGAGCGGGCCCCTCTTTCTGGGAGAGACGTGCGGAAACGGTTGCACGTCTCTCCCTTACTGCCACTGCCCGGCTTGGGCAGCGGCATCCTCCAATCGCTCAACCTCGGGCTATGCTAAAAAGCACTGCCCGAGGGAGCTCCGAGTTTTGGCGCTGCTGAGCAACAGCTCAAGGCAGCGCCACCTCTTAGTAGTGCGCCGCTCAGGCAATGTTCGGTCATTGCCCGGGCGATGCACTCGCTTCTCCGTCCCAGCCAGGCGCCAAGACACCCAGCTGGGACAATCCTCTCATGTCCTCTTCCCGATGCGCCTCTGGTAGCCAGAGGCTAACAGGAAGAGGACGGGGTGAGGGCGGTGTCAAGTTCACCGCCCTCGGGTTGCGCCACGCTGGCCGTTAGGCCGGGGCGCCCACACGCTGTTTTTGGTCCGCGTCGGAACCCGGGTGCACTACGCCCGGGTCCCGATACCGCGACGGAGTACACCGTCGCGGCTCCCTATCCGCCACCCGGGAACGCGCCCGATGGGAGAACAGCAAAACTCCAGCAATCACCTGCGCGTGATTGCTGTCGCCACAGACATAGTCTGTGGACAACCACGGGACCTTTTTTTTTTTTTTTTTTTTTTTTTTATTAACGTGGGAGGAAAGCTCTACCAGCCGAAGTGGGGCTCTCACCGGCTAAAACCTCCCACGCCGTTTCCACAAACCGTCATCGGCGGAGCACTGGTATCGCGTTAGCAAACCCGCGTAACTCCGCCGACGTTGGCCCTTTCGGGCCCCAACTAACAATGTGGCCCGCTCAATCGCGACATTACTGACTCGACGAGCGGGCCCCTCTTTCTGGGAGAGACGTGCGGAAACGGCTGCACGCCTCTCCCTTACTGCCACTGCCCACCTTGGGCAGCGGCATCCACCAATCGCTCAACCTCGGGCTATGCTAAAAAGCACTGCCCGAGGGAGCACCGAGTTTGGCGCTGCCGAGCAACCGCTCAAGGCAGCGCCACCTCTTAGTAGTGCGCCGCTCAGGCAATGTTCGGTCATTGCCCGGGCGACGCACTCGCTTCTCCGTCCCAGCCAGGCGCCTAGGCACCCAGCTGGGACAATCCTCTCGTGTCCTCTTCCCGATGCGCCTCTGGTAGCCAGAGGCTAACAGGAAGAGGACGGGGTGAGGGCGGTGTCAAGTTCACCGCCCTCGGGTTGCGCCACGCTGGCCGTTAGGCCGGGGCGCCCACACGCTGTTTTTGGTCCGCGTCGGAACCCGGGTGCACTACGCCCGGGTCCCGATACCGCGACGGAGTACACCGTCGCGGCTCCCTATCCGCCACCCGGGAACGCGCCCGATGGGAGAACAGCAAAACTCCAGCAATCACCTGCGCGTGATTGCTGTCGCCACAGACATGGTCTGTGACGACCACGGGCAACCACGGGACCTTTTTTTTTTTTTTTTTTTTTTTTTTTTTTATTAACGTGGGAGGAAAGCTCTTCCAGCCGAGGTGCCGGGCTTTCACCGGCTAAAACCTCCCACGCCGTTTCCACAAACCGTCATCGGCGGAGCACTGGTATCGCGTTAGCAAACCCTCGTAACTCCGCCGACGTTGGCCCTTTCGGGCCCCAACTAACAATGTGGCCCGCTCAGTCGCGACATTGCTGACACGACGAGCGGGCCCCTCTTTCTGGGAGAGACGTGCGGAAACGGCTGCACGCCTCTCCCTTACTGCCACTGCCCGGCATGGGCAGCGGCATCCACCAATCGCTCAACCTCGGGCTATGCTAAAAAGCACTGACCGAGGGAGCACCGAGTTTGGCGCTGCCGAGCAACCGCTCAAGGCAGCGCCACCTCTTAGTAGTGCGCCGCTCAGGCAATGTTCGGTCATTGCCCGGGCGACGCACTCGCTTCTCCGTCCCAGCCAGGCGCCAAGACACCCAGCTGGGACAATCCTCTCGTGTCCTCTTCCCGATGCGCCTCTGGTAGCCAGAGGCTAACAGGAAGAGGACGGGGTGAGGGCGGTGTCAAGTTCACCGCCCTCGGGTTGCGCCACGCTGGCCGTTAGGCCGGGGCGCCCACACGCTGTTTTTGGTCCGCGTCGGAACCCGGGTGCACTACGCCCGGGTCCCGATACCGCGACGGAGTACACCGTCGCGGCTCCCTATCCGCCACCCGGGAACGCGCCCGATGGGAGAACAGCAAAACTCCAGCAATCACCTGCGCGTGATTGCTGTCGCCACAGACATAGTCTGTGACGACCACGGGCAACCACGGGACCTTTTTTTTTTTTTTTTTTTTTTTTATTAACGTGGGAGGAAAGCTCTACCAGCCGAAGTGCCGGGCTCTCACCGGCTAAAACCTCCCACACCGTTTCCACAAACCGTCATCGGCGGAGCACTGGTATCGCGTTAGCAAACCCGCGTAACTCCGCCGACGTTGGCCCTTTCGGGCCCCAACTAGCAATGTGGCCCGCTCAATCGCGACATTACTGACTCGACGAGCGGGCCCCTCTTTCTGGGAGAGACGTGCGGAAACGGCTGCACTCCTCTCCCTTACTGCCACTGCCCGGCATGGGCAGCGGCAACCTCCATTCGCTCTACCCCGGGCTATGCTGAAAAGCACTGCCCGAGGGAGCACCTTGTTTTGGCGCTGCCGAGCAACCGCTCAAGGCAGCGCCACCTCTTAGTAGTGCGCCGCTCAGGCAATGTTCGGTCATTGCCTGGGTGACGCACTCTCTTCTCCGTCCCAGCCAGGCGCCAAGACACCCAGCTGGGACAATCATCTCGTGTCCTCTTCCCGATGCGCCTCTGGTAGCCAGAGGCTAACAGGAAGAGGAAGGGGTGAGGGCGGTGTCAAGTTCACCGCCCTCGGGTTGCGCCACGCTGGCCGTTAGGCCGGGGCGCCCACACGCTGTTTTTGGTCCGCGTCGGAACCCGGGTGCACTACGCCCGGGTCCCGATACCGCGACGGTGTACTCCGTCGCGGCTCCCTATCCGCCACCCGGGAACGCGCCCGATGGGAGAACAGCAAAACTCCAGCAATAACCTGCGCGTGATTGCTGTCGCCACAGACATAGTCTGTGGACGACCACGGGCAACCACGGGACCTTTTTTTTTTTTTTTTTTTTTTTTTATTAACGTGGGAGGAAAGCTCTACCAGCCGAGGTGCCGGGCTTTCACCGGCTAAAACCTCCCACGCCGTTTCCTCTAACCGTCATCGGCGGAGCACTGGTATCGCGTTAGCAAACCCTCGTAACTCCGCCGACGTTGGCCCTTTCGGGCCCCAACTAACAATGTGGCCCGCTCAGTCGCGACATTGCTGACACGACGAGCGGGCCCCTCTTTCTGGGAGAGACGTGCGGAAACGGCTGCACGCCTCTCCCTTATTGCCACTGCCCGGCATGGGCAGCGGCATCCACTAATCGCTCGACCCCGGGCTATGCTAAAAAGCACTGCCCGGGGGAGCACCGAGTTTTGGCGCTGCCGAGCAACTGCTCAAGGCAGCGCCACCTCTTAGTAGTGCGCCGCTCAGGCAATGTTCGGTCATTGCCCGGGCGACGCACTCGCTACTCCGTCCCAGCCAGGCGCCTAGACACCCAGCTGGGACAAGCCTCTCGTGTCCTCTTCCCGATGCGCCTCTGGTAGCCAGAGGCTAACAGGAAGAGGACGGGGTGAGGGCGGTGTCAAGTTCACCGCCCTCGGGTTGCGCCACGCTGGCCGTTAGGCCGGGGCGCCCACACGCTGTTTTTGGTCCGCGTCGGAACCCGGGTGCACTACGCCCGGGTCCCGATACCGCGACGGAGTACACCGTCGCGGCTCCCTATCCGCCACCCGGGAACGCGCCCGATGGGAGAACAGCAAAACTCCAGCAATCACCTGCGCGTGATTGCTGTCGCCACAGACATAGTCTGTGACGACCACGGGCAACCACGGGACCTAACCTAACCTTTTTTTTTTTTTTTTTTTTTTTTTTTTTTTTTTTTTTTTTTTTTTTTGGTAACGCGAGGGAAAATCCCTAACGGACGCCCGCCACCCGAGGAGGGAGGGGTGGCGGGGAGTGTCGGGCTTGCACCGACTAAAAACCCTCGCGGTGTTCCTCCGTTCGTCTGGCGGAGCACGGAGTTCACTTTCGCAGTCCCGCGTAACTCCGCCGACGCTGGCCCGTTCTCCCACCGAACGGGCCCCTCTTTTTGCAGGAGAGTCGATGTTACTCTCCTGCGCACTCTGATCTCAGTTGTGAGGCGCGCGCGGGAACACAGCGCGCGCTGCCTCTGACCCCGTCTCTAAGGTGTGTATGGCGGCAGTCCCCTCCTGGACTGCCGCCGACGGGGTTAGGTGGGGGCGGGAGGAGAGGCGAATCGCACTCTCCTCCGGATACCGGCTCTTCCGCGGCGGATAGAGGGAGCATCTTGGGATCTTTCCCGCTCCCTCTCCGCGGTCTCCTTCTGGAGCATGATAGCTTCACAGAAGGAGACGGCCGCATTCCATGACCCCTCGCTAGACACCATAGCCTTGATAACGGCTGGTAGCGAGAGGTCATTCGTCCCCACCTCTGCGACGAATTCTCGGCGCAGCAATGTCCAAGCAGGACATTCCTCCAAGTTGTGCTGCGCCGTGTCTTCGTCGCAGTCTCCACATTCGTGACATCTGGTCGTCGGCTCCCTTCCGGCTATCTTGCAGAGGTACTTTCCGAAGCAGCCATGCCCGGAAAGCACTTGCGTCAGCCGGAAGGTGAGGGAACCGTGCCGCCTGTTCGCCCACTTCTTGAGTACTGGGCGAACTGCCTCGACAGTTCGGAGGCCAGCAGATGGTGTTGCCAGCCTCTCGCTCCACACGCGTAATGTTTCCTGTCGAGACAGGAGCCTCCGCACCCTGGCAGGTTCGTCTGCGCGGATTTCATACATATCCGCGCAGACTTTAGCCTCGATGTCCCACGGAGGGGACCCTGCCAGGACACACGCCGCCTCGTACGAGATGGTCCGGTAGCCACGTATCACCCTGACGGCCATGACGCGCTGTGATTTTCTCAACAGCGCGACAGATTTGCTCGTCAGGGTGTAGGCCCATATCGGGGCCCCGTATAGGGCCATTGACCGGACCACTCCTAAGTAGAGACGGCGAGCTGCGGTGTCTGGCCCACCCAAGTTGGGGAGCAGGCGACTAAGTGCACCTGCTGCCCCCATGAGTTTAGGGGCCAGACCCGCAAAATGTTCGCGGAAGCTCCAGCGGCTATCGAGGACGAGTCCCAAGTACTTCATGGTCGACCCGACCTCGATACGCGTTCCCTCAATAACGATGCTAGACCCACGGGGTGGCGCACGACGAGGCCCATGAAAACATATGGCCTCAGTCTTGTGCAGCGCCACCTCCAATCCCAGCATCGCTATTCTGCCGACGACCAGTGTCACTCCTAGAGTGGCAAGACGAGCAGACTCCTCATAGGTACTTCCCCGGGCCATTACGAGCGTGTCATCTGCGTAGCAGGTGATGCTCAGGCCTCGGGGAAGTGCGCCCCGCAGCACGAAATCGTATCCGATGTTCCACAGGAGTGGTCCTAAGACAGACCCCTGAGGAACACCGCACACCATCTCCCTCCGAACGATGTTACCGTTCCGCCCCTCGTACATAATGTACCTTTCGCTCAGGTAGGACCGGACTATCCTCTGAATGTAGGGAGGCATGCGATGGTACTGCAATGCCTCCCTGATGCATGCCCAGGGGAGTGAGTTGAAAGCGTTGGTGATGTCCAAGGACACCGCCAAACTCACTCCACCCTGGGCGATGGTTTCTTCCGAGAGGGACTTGACGCGCTCAATCGCATCTATCGTTGAGCGACCCTCTCGGAAGCCATACTGCACACTGTTTAGGTCCGGTCCCACCGAGCCTAGGTGCCCGACGATCCGGCCGGCAATTATTCTTTCGAACAATTTGCCGACCTCGTCGAGCAACACTATGGGGCGGTAGGCGGAGGGAGAGTCTGCGGGGCGACCCTCTTTCTTTATGAGGACGAGTCTGCCCGTCTTCCACTGTTGGGGAAACCGTCCCGACTCTAGGCAAGAGTTGTACAACTCGCAGAGTCGGGTCCCTAGGGCGTTCAAGGCCAAAACCCAAGCGCGTCCGGGGATGCCATCCGGGCCCGGAGCTTTATTGCTCCGGATGTTCCTCACGGACAGTTCGAACTCCACCGGAGTTATTTCCGGTGCCTCAGCGCTCTCCTCCATCCTGGGTCTGCGTCCCATGGATGGAGGCGTGTGTTCCACTCTGTTCGGAAACAGAGTGTTCACAACCTTTTCGAGCAGCTGAGGCTGGAGAGTCTGCGTCAGCGGAGGCGCCCATGGTTTCAATTTATTTCGAACCATTTTATACGGGCGCCCCCACGGATCCGCGTTGAGACTCTCCAGGAGCTCTTCCCTCGCTTGAGCCTTGGCCTGTCTGATGGACAGCTGTAGAGCCTTTTTCCTCTCTCTGTATGCTTCATACAGCTGTGCCTCTCTGGTCACATCAGGGGGACCGTTACGGTACCGTCTGGCGTACTGCTTTCGTGCCGCACGGCACTGTTTGCGCAGTGCCGCGATATCGGCATTCCACCAGTACGCCTGCCGCCTACGAGGAAGGGTCTTCACCCGGGGCATCGACGCATCGCATATTTGCGTCATCGCGCCCCGGAACCATTCAGCCCCCTCCTCTCCCCTGATGTCCTGTCTGCTGTCTGCAGCCCAGGCTTGGACCAAAGAGGCTTCCATCAGAAGGTCTTTGTCGACCCGCTTGAACGCCCATCTAGGAAATGCTAGGGGTCCTCTCCTTGGACGATAGTTGTCTGCCCGGGTCGAGGGGGAGACGTCGAACCGCATGTATCTGTGGTCCGACAGTGTCTCAACCTCCTCGATCCGCCAGTGGCAGACACGTTGAGCAACAGACGGGGTGGCGAACGCTATATCAACGATCGAGCCACCCCGCTGTCGCACACACGTATTGACCGACCCCCTATTGAGTATGGACAGGCCGGTCACTATCGCCCACTCCTCCAGAGTGTCGCCTCGCACGTCTGTTCTAGGGGAACCCCAAGCAGTTGATTTTGCATTGAGGTCCCCCATCAGGATCACAGGCTTGGGCGAGGCTCGCCGGACGGCGTTAGCCACCTCGCCCAAGTACCTTTCAAACTCAGCGACACTCCGGTTCGGAGAGAAGTACACCCCTAGCACTACGGTTTCCCCATATAGTGCCGCCGCGTACCCGCCGCCTCTCGCGAGTGCAACGAGAGACGGGGCACCGGCGTACACAGCAAAATTAATGGCCACCGTGCCCGTTATGTCCCCCAGCCAGTTATCGGCTGAAGGAACATAGTAGGGTTCGGTGGCCACAGCGACGTCAATCAACCACTGTGCCGTACTGTGCACAAAGAGATCCTGTGCACCGGCACAGTGGTTGAGATTCCCGAGGAGGAAGCGGATGGGCTTACTGGCCATTTTGGTCAGTTGCCATCGCTCCCTCCTTAGGCACCTGGACCTCGGGCTTTCTCTTTTTAAGGTGGGCGCACTTCTTTGCGCCCACGCGGTGCCCCGCCGGTTTGCCCTCCGCTGCGCATAGCACGCAGTGGAGAGTGGTGGCGGAGCACATGGCCGACTTGTGGCCCTGTTGACCGCAGCGCATGCACTCATTGCTGCGATCAACGGCTGCGGTGCACCGTGCACCGACATGGCCTGCCTCCATGCACTTTGTGCACCGCAGGGGCGGACTCTCCAGCACGGTTACTCGTGCTGAAGCCCAACCCACCAGCAGTCGGCCCTCTTTTATTTTCTTGGCTGCCACCACAGGACACTTGGCCCAGATAGTGCCAGTTCCAGAGGGGTCAAACCGGACAATACCGGTTTTGATTTGCCCCTCTGGGCAGCCGCCTTTCTTCGCCAGGGCAGCTGCAACGTCCTCAGCGGCGAGCGAGTCGTCCAAGTCCGTGATGCGCAAATCTACGCATTTCACGGGCCTGTCGATGCGGACGCGCTCAGCTGGCAGAACCTCCCTGAGTTTCTGCGCGAGCGCGTCCGCCCGGTCGCCGCTGTCGGCGCCTGGCACCTCCATAATCCTCGCCCCTGTGATGGCCTGGCGGAAGCGCACGCCCGCCAGACCGACGCTCTCGAGGTCAATCTTTTCCCTTGCCTCTTTCAATACGGCACCATAAGTTAAACCTTGGGCCAGTGCCTCCGGCTGTATTGTAAGTACAATAGCGGCGGAGCGAGGAGAACGTATTCTCCTCTTTCCGCCACGTTTTCTCTTCTTCTTTTTCTTCTCCTCCTTAGCGGGAGGAGAAGGAGGCGCCGCCGGCTTCGGCTTTGCCTTCCGCTGGCCCCGCTTTACCACCGTGGTCCACGCGGCTTCCATTGAAGCCGGTGGCGGTGGAAGCGGGCGAGGCGCCTTCTTCTTCTGCTGCTGCTGCTGCGGCTCCCCTTTCCCCTTTGCTTGCTGCTTCTTTTCAGACGCAGCTGGCACTTTTTTGCGGGGAGCGGGCCGCGGTGCAACACCTACTTTAACTTCTCCGCCCTGAGCCGGAGTAGCTGGTGCCGCTTTCCTCGTCGTACTTGCCAACGGAGGACGGATGGGCTGTTCAGGCAGAAGTCTGCCTTTTAGCCCATCCAATTTGGCGTCCATCATCTTGCCCACAGCAAGCATGATGGAACGCTCAAATTCCTCAATTGGGTTGGCAATTACGGAGGCCTTCCTAGGAGCTATAGAGGGCAACGCCGAAGCAGCCACGGGCTTAGCCTGACGCGGCGGCGACGGTGGCAATGAAGGGAAGTCCTCCATTGCCACTTCCACATGAGGTGCGGGAGCTGGTGCGCCCTTAAGGCGCCCCAGCTCCGCCCTCATTGCCGCCACGTCTTGGCGCAGCATCTCGAGCTCCGACTGCAGGCGGTTGTTTTCCGCCTGCAGCGTTTCCACTTCAGTGGAGGTGGATCGTCCACTCAGGTTCTCGACAATACTCCCAAGGGAGGATGCCGCGTCCTTAAGGGCCTTTACATAAGTGCCCTTGAGGTTACCTGAGTGGACGGCGATCTCACGGATCGCCTCCACCTCCTTTAATGCGGACTTCTTCATGGCATCTACGGTGGCGCCCTCCTCATCGTACACCGCAGATGCCATGTTTACAGCCCTGGCCTTACGGGCGTCCGCTACTACGTTAAGGAGCTCCTCCTCCTGTCGGAGTTTGAGCTCCTCTCTTTTTTGTTGGTTAGCTTTAGCCTTGGCTTTGGCGTAACCAACGTATTCGTAGGTAGTGGGCGGGCGCCCCCTACCTCTTTTGGCGCTGGCATTGCTGCCAGCGCTCCCACTTCTTGGTCTGAGTATGGTCGACTCGTCTGAGGACGAGCCGCCAAGGTCAGACACCTCACTATTAGGTGCAGCGCGCTTGACTGCGCGTAAAGCGCGTCTGCGCGACTGCACTACTACGTTTTTTGATGCTGGCAGCGCAGTGCCAGCATCCTCCTCTCCAGATTTTATTTTTGATTTTTCCATGTAAATCCCACGAGTGTGGGGGAATTAAGAAGTCCATCAGGGCAGTGCCCCCTGTACCCTGATAACCCTAATACACCCAGGGGGGCGGGAAGTCCCTGGGGTTGGCCGCTAATGACTGGTGTACCCTCCAGCCGCTCTAGAACGAGCATCCGGACGCCGCGTAGCCCCAGCGCCCAGAATTAGGGATTTTTATAGAGGTTGTCTCCTCGCAGTCCGGCCGGTTAAGGCAGGACCCTCGGTCCCTGGTGGCCGTGAGACGTGACCACGACACCACACAGGGATTACGAGCCAGCAAAGTGTGAAGGAGGGAATAATCCCACCGACCCACCCGCTCTTGCTCCTCCACAGTTCCCTCTGAGAGCAGAGGGATACGTGGAGCAGCGAAACATGTCAGACATTTAGCCATCAGCCAACAAGATCCCCGTTAAGAGAAGTTATTGACTGATGCCCAGGATGCACCGGCCCATCCACTTTCCGCATTACCGAAGTAATACGGCAAGCAGACAGGCACACGAGGAGGTAGTCTGACATCGCATCCCACCTAACCTAACCTTTTTTTTTTTTTTTTTTTTTTTTTTTTTTTTAACGTGGGAGGAAAGCTCTGCCAGCCGAAGTGCCGGGCTCTCACCGGCTAAAACCTCCCACGCCGTTTCCACAAACCGTCGTCGGCGGAGCACTGGTATCGCGTTAGCAAACCCGCGTAACTCCGCCGACGTTGGCCCTTTCGGGCCCCAACTAGCAATGTGGCCCGCTCAGTCGCGACATTGCTGACACGACGAGCGGGCCCCTCTTTCTGGGAGAGACGTGCGGAAACGGCTGCACGCCTCTCCCTTACTGCCACTGCCCGGCATGGGCAGCGGCATCCACTAATCGCTCGACCCCGGGCTATGCTAAAACGCACTGCCCGGGGGAGCACCGAGTTTTGGCGCTGCCGAGCAACTGCTCAAGGCAGCGCCACCTCTTAGTAGTGCGCCGCTCAGGCAATGTTCGGTCATTGCCCGGGCGACGCACTCGCTACTCCGTCCCAGCCAGGCGCCTAGACACCCAGCTGGGACAAGCCTCTCGTGTCCTCTTCCCGATGCGCCTCTGGTAGCCAGAGGCTAACAGGAAGAGGACGGGGTGAGGGCGGTGTCAAGTTCACCGCCCTCGGGTTGCGCCACGCTGGCCGTTAGGCCGGGGCGCCCACACGCTGTTTTTGGTCCGCGTCGGAACCCGGGTGCACTACGCCCGGGTCCCGATACCGCGACGGAATACACCGTCGCGGCTCCCTATCCGCCACCCGGGAACGCGCCCGATGGGAGAACAGCAAAACTCCAGCGAATCACCTGCGCGTGATTGCTGTCGCCACAGACATAGTCTGTGACGACCACGGGACCTTTTTTTTTTTTTTTTTTTTTTATTAACGTGGGAGGAAAGCTCTACCAGCCGAAGTGCCGGGCTCTCACCGGCTAAAACCTCCCACGCCGTTTCCACAAACCGTCGTCGGCGGAGCACTGGTATCGCGTTAGCAAACCCGCGTAACTCCGCCGACGTTGGCCCTTTCGGGCCCCAACTAGAAATGTGGCCCGCTCAGTCGCGACATTGCTGACACGACGAGCGGGCCCCTCTTTCTGGGAGAGACGTGCGGAAACGGCTGCACGCCTCTCCCTTACTGCCACTGCCCGGCATGGGCAGCGGCATCCACTAATCGCTCAACCCCGGGCTATGCTAAAAAGCACTGCCCGGGGGAGCACCGAGTTTTGGCGCTGCCGAGCAACTGCTCAAGGCAGCGCCACCTCTTAGTAGTGCGCCGCTCAGGCAATGTTCGGTCATTGCCCGGGCGACGCACTCGCTACTCCGTCCCAGCCAGGCGCCTAGACACCCAGCTGGGACAAGCCTCTCGTGTCCTCTTCCCGATGCGCCTCTGGTAGCCAGAGGCTAACAGGAAGAGGACGGGGTGAGGGCGGTGTCAAGTTCACCGCCCTCGGGTTGCGCCACGCTGGCCGTTAGGCCGGGGCGCCCACACGCTGTTTTTGGTCCGCGTCGGAACCCGGGTGCACTACGCCCGGGTCCCGATACCGCGACGGAGTACACCGTCGCGGCTCCCTATCCGCCACCCGGGAACGCGCCCGATGGGAGAACAGCAAAACTCCAGCGAATCACCTGCGCGTGATTGCTGTCGCCACAGACATAGTCTGTGACGACCACGGGTGCTGTCGCCACAGACATAGTCTGTGACGACCACGGGCGACCACGGGACCTAACCTAACCTAACCTAACCAGTTTAACCCTAGTCTTTGACCGGGAAGCATCTCTAAATTGCTGTCCCGCTAAATAAATTTATTTAAAATATTTTAAGAATATTTTAACACCTGAAATTAATGTTTAAGAGTGAATAAATAGTGTAGTTTTCCAATGAGTGTTAAATAGTGATAATTAGTGGAGTAGAAGAGGAGGAATAAGGATTGTTGCTTGATAGAGGGTAGGTCTCTGGTTGCTCTCATCCGTTGTCAGCTCTGTCGAGCGCTTAATTTGAAAGTTTTCATACGGGAGGAAGGTTGATGATAACCAGAGAGGTAGAGATATTCATAAAACAGAAGGAGGGAGAAGAATAAGACTTAGAAATAAATAAATAAAGTAAATTCATTCTTCGGAACAATAAGTTATAAATTCAGGGAAGAGGAAGGAAAGTGGGAGCAGGATCCTGTACTGGGCATCCACTGGTATCCAAGTGGTGTGATTGTACGCATATCGGCCAGACGCTGTATATCAGGGAAGGGTAACGGGTGATAGCATTATAGCGAGTTGGCACCGGCCTTCCTGGAGGATTGTGCGTATATTATTACCCAAGCTTGATGCAGGAAAGTGATCACAGTGGCTACAGGTCTATCGATAGACCAATCAATATATTCAGGGTAGGACGTCCAATGAGTGCATTAAAGTGAGACTGTCGCCGGCTTTATACCAGGGAGAGTGTACGCATATTGTCCAAGCATCCTTGCAAGAAGGCGATCGCAGCTGTGGCTAGTTCCCGAATCCTATCAATATCGTTTGGGAAATCTGCCTGATGAGGAGCTGGCATTGTACATCATAAATCCACCTTCATCGGATTGGCGCCACAGTGTAGGTGGTCTCATTTAAATAAAACAAACACTCATATAGGTAATAATTTATTCAAAGAATCTTAAAATAAAACAATCAATCAATCAATTTATTAAAGTATATATTTATAATAAAAAAATAAAATAAAATAAAATAAAATAAAATAAAATAAAATAATAATAATAACAATAATAATTAAAATAAGGAGAACAGCTGATCAGGGACGAACATAGCAGAGGGGCCCTGCGGCGCTCGTTCAGCGTTGCCAGAATCCCAGCATCGGCGCACAATATATCCGTGGAGGCAAGCGGTGGTACATGAAACAACACAAAGCAAATATCACAGAAAAATCACCATTATCATCACAGCAAGGCGCGGACAGAAAGAGGGTGAAATTCAATCAATCAACACATATTCACTGTTTCACTTGAGGGTACGTCAGCAACATCGTGGAAGCAGAGTGATCCGTATAGACGTCACAATCAATAGTTGGTGTCTCCGGTGCTATTGTCCGCATATCTATATATAAACACGAAAGATATAGCTTAGGAATAACATTAGCGCACTACCCACGACCTAAACCTAAACTGTGGCAAGTGTCAACTGTCAATGTCAGTGAGAAATTTTCTTAAAACTATATTTATGCGGGCAATGGCTACCATTTCGGTGTTTGGTGGGATTGTTTATGGTTGGTGAATGGTTGTTGCACTGTGTGTTTATTTTTGTTATAAAGATCTTTTGAATAAATAATATTATAGTTGAATAAATCATCACTATAATAAAAAAATAAATAAATAAATGGATATACTAATAACAATAAAAATTTCACCCTACTAGTTTGTGCCATTGACTGTTTGCACCGTTTCAACCAACAGGAAAAGTAGAACCGTGAATGACAGATAAAACAGATGTTTGTTTGTTGTGTCTGATTAGATCTCGGGAATTACTGTTAATTAACCTATTTTTTAATGAAAACATTTATAAGTACACTCTTAAGTAGCAGAAGTGATTGCCTTTTGGATGAAATTTATGCTTTCAGCTGGCAGATAGTGGAGCAGCAGTAGTGTTCACCTGTATGTATCGTCGCTGGATTTGCTGACGAACGGGGGCGCTTCGCACCCGGTTGCCCACAGTGTTCTGCAAGACATTGCTGCGATACGGGCAGAGGGCCGAGAAGTCAGGTTGTTCTGGGTGAGGGCGCACGTCGGGACCCCAGGAAACGAGCGTGCTGACGAACTGGCGAAAGAAGCTGCTCTCCGTCTCAAGTGCAAGGCGCACTATAGCCGCTACCCTGTGTCTTACGCAAAGAAGCTCATACGGCAAGCCACCGTGGAAGTCTGGCAGAAGCGGTACGAGAACAGTGAAAAGGCCGCGGTGACAAAAGTGTATTTTCCTGCGGTCGCACTGTCTAAGAGAATCGTACACGACATTGTCTTGGACAGCGTGGCGACGCAGATGTATACTGGTCACGGCGGCTTTGCACAATATCTGCATCGTTTTAAGTTGAGAGACAGTGCTGCGTGCGTGTGCGACCCAGCGGTTGAAGAAGACATAATACATCTCCTTACAAAATGTCCCAAATACAGCGCCATTAGACATGACATAGAACAAAAAATAAATATTAAAATGGAAGAACGAAACCTCGCAAGAATAATGAAGGAAAGGTCGCTTAGGGAGGATTTTATTGAGTACGGAAGATTGGTAGTAAAAGATTCCATATTAAGAAACAAAACTTAATACCAACGGTCCGGCATTTATTATTAGAGTGCAAAGTGTAAAATCTTTCCATTTACATAATATTGACGTTGAAACAACTTTTAGGAATTGACAATCTCTCTGACATTAAATTTATGACATTAAATATTGTAATATGAAAAATTTAATATAAAATAAATAATAACAAAGCAATAAGAAATATAATTGAATGTAATGAAATGAATATGTATGTAATGTAATGTGTTGAAATACGAAAAAAAAAAAAAAAAAAAAAAAAAAAAATGAGAAGGTAAATGTAAATATGTAATGTAAATATATAATGTAACAAAGATTATTATATATATATGAATTAATGTATAATGTGTGTATATGTATATATATATGTATGTGCACATGTGTGTGCATGTGCGTGTGCATGTGTATACGTAAATGAGCACAGATAAAATAAATATGTATACAGATGTTGTGATGGGATATAAAAGTAAATGTAATGAAATAAAAATATACATAAAAGATAAAAAATAATAGAATGAAGAGAGAGAGAGAAAAGAAAAGAAAAGAAAAAAAAAAAAAAAAAAAAAAATATTATATGTATATATGTATAGGTATGTGTAAATGTATATATGTTTGTATATATATATGTGTATGTGTGTGTATGTATATGTATATATATGTATACGTATGTATATGTATGTGTATAATGTGTGTATGTATATATATATAAACATATACATAGAAATAAGTGGAAAGTAAAATAATAAATATGTATACAAAGGTTCCAATGAAATATAAAAGCAATGTAAAAAAAAAAAAAAAAAAAAATTTATTAAAAATGAAATGAATATATAGATAAAAGATGTAATATAATAAAATGTATAGAAAACATTATAGAATAAACAAAAGAAAAGAATTAGGTCTCTGACGTATAAGTCAGAGGAATATACGGGTTAAACAAAAAAAAAAAAAAAAAAAAAAAAAAAAAAAAAAAAAAAAACCTAACCTAACCTAACCTAACCTAACCTAACCTAACCTAACCTAACCTAACCTAACCTAACCTAACCTAACCTAACCTAACCTAACCTAACCTAACCTAACCTAACCTAACCTAACCTAACCTAACCTAACCTAACCTAACCTAACCTAACCTTTAACCAACCACTCCCCGCATACCAAACCAACTCTTAACTAATATCACAAACCCTCTCGACCAGCTAAGGAATGGAAGTATCCCATTAGCATCCATTCCTCGGCTTGCACAACCACCTTTCCTGAGGAGGAGGTTTTAGTCCGTAGGTCCCCTGAGGCAACCTCTCAGGTGGAAGTCGGGCATGCGACAGCATACGGGTGCTGTCGTATACATGAGTATTTCCTCCTCCTCCGCAAAAAAAAAAAAAAAAAAAAAACCTAACCTAACCTAACCTAACCTAACCTAACCTAACCTAACCTAACCTAACCTAACCTAACCTAACCTAACCTAACCTAACCAGTCTTTCTCCAGCCGTCGGACGAGACACACGCGTCGAGTGCGCTCCCGGAGAAAATACGCGTCCGCGCGTCTTCGCGTCCACGTCCGCGTCCACGCGTCCGCGTCCACGCGTCCTCTTCCGCGCGTCCGCGTCCACGCGTCCTCTTCCGCGCGTCCGCGTCCGCGCGTCCGCGTCCGGCTGGGACGAGCGCACGTGCTCAAGTGAGAGCTCAAGTCGCCCGATAGGCGGGGAGGTGAGGCGGGGTAGGAGGTAACCTCACTGCGGCGAGCTAGCGAAGCTCTCCAGTCACCGCCGAGCCGCCGGACCGTGCACACGGGTCGGGCGGCCCTCGGGGCCACGCGTCCGCTTTCAGCGGAGCGCTTCCATCGCGCGTCCGCGTCCACCTGGAAAACCATCAGCGCGTCCACCGAAGTTGGAAGGAAGCAAAACAAGAGAGGAAGAAACAAGGAGGCCTGCGCGTCCGCGCGTCCACGCGTCCGCTTCCACTCTGCGCGTCCGCGTCCACGCGTCCATATACTGGCGCAACCACTGAAGCAAGAAGCACACCAGGCTGCGCGTCCGAGCCTTCCAGCCACAGCGGCGAGTCAACTTCCACCACGCGTCCGCGTCCACGCGTCTTTCTCTGCGCACTCAAACCAGAGCTTGCGCCCGCGTCCACCCGCGCGTCCACCCACGTACATAGAGTTGAACACGCGTCCACGAGCCCGCTTCTGCGCGTCCACGCGTCCACTTTGCGCGTCCGCGTCCGCGTCCACGCGTCCACTTTGCGCGTCCGCGTCCGCGTCCACGCGTCCATATACTGGCGCAACCACTGAAGCAAGAAGCACACCAGGCTGCGCGTCCGAGTCTTCCAGCCACAGCGGCGAGTCAACTTCCACCGCGCGTCCGCGTCCACTTGGAGGACGCACCGTCGCGTCCCCTAAAGTAGGAAGGAAGCAAGACAATAAAGGAAGAAACAAGAAGGTCTGCGCGTCCGCACGTCCACATTCACGCGTCCTTCCCTGCACACTCACACCAGAGCTTGCGCCCGCGTCCATCCGCGCGTCCACCTACGCGCACCGGCTAAACACGCGTCCGCCTCCGCGCATCCGCGTCCACGCGTCCTTCTCTGCGCGTCCGTGACTCCGCGTCCACGCATCCACCGAATCCACTGAAGCGTCCATCTGTGCGTCTACTTCTGGAAACATACCTGGATCAGAGACTGTGATTCACATTGCTAGTGTACGTTGAGTGCTGTGATAAAAGTGAACCAGACTATAACCTACAACCTACAAAAACAACAAAAACAAAGACTGTGCTTTATAAGTGAATAACTTAACTATAATATCAGTGAACAATCATAAGGAACTGAATAGTGTGTGTAAATAATAATAACAAGCCCAACTAAATAAACAATAACAATAATAAAACAATTCAAACAAACAGTGCCAGTGTTCAGTAAGTGCTATGATAAAAGTGAACCATACTACAAAACCCATACAGCAAAACGGCCGCGGGTGTGCGCTCGCTTGCGCTGCTGGCGCGCCGCCTTCGACGTCGGCGGCGACAACAGTGAGTATTCCACTGAACTATTTAACTTGCTACTATAGTGCTATTCTTGTTATATACTGAAGTGAAACTATTACTTAATACCCCAAGTTCATAAATCTACTGGTCACTACTTATCTCTGCCGCAACCATCATGTCCGAGGCAGATCCCCCAGACTCCAGAGCCCCCGGCTACAATTCTCCATCCCCTTACTGCGAAGACTCACCCTTAATACTTTTAAAAAGCTTCATACTCGAAAAAACCCAATATATCTTATCAAAACTAGTAGAGGGCAAGAGCCTCAAAAGAGCAAACAAGGACCAAATAATTGTAGCCATCCAATCCATCCAATCCTCCGTCGATAAATACTGTTATGATAAACCAACTGAGATCCATCCAAAACAACCCAGCAACATTCAACAAATAATCAAAGATGCTATCAGGGAGGAATTTAAGTCTATCAACAAAGGCCAGCCATCCACTCAAACCTACGCGGCCGCGACCATCGCGGCTTCCAACTATACCAGATCCAAATCATCAACAACCAGCCCATACACTGCCACCGCCAGTAACACCTGCAGCAGCAGCAACAGTATCCAGCGCCCCAACACACTCCCGGTGACCAAACCAGCCATCCTAATCTCTTCCAAGAGCCAAACAGCTACCTCATCGGAAACAATCAAAATATGGAGAAACAACATCAGCTTCACAGACACCAACTTTGCTCCGCTAAAAGTGAAACCAGTATCTAACAATAAACTCCGAGTGGAATTTGAATCAACCGAACACAGAACCAAAACACTAGAAAAAATCCAAAACAACCCACACCTCCAGGCAGAAATCCCCAAAAATCTCAGTCCTATGGTCATCCTTAAAGGAATATCCAACGACACTCCCCCCGAACAACTGGCAGACATCATCTACAACCAAAATGAAACAATGGAAAACTTCTCCCGCTCCGACATACAATTCAAATACAAAAGAGGCAATAAAAACAAATTTCTATACAACGCTGTTTTCCTTGTCTCCTCCTCTCTCTGGAAAGCCATTATCTCTAACAATAGAATAAACATCAACCACCAAAGGATACACATCGGAAATCATGTGCCATACTTGCAGTGCTACAAATGCCTGCAATTCGGCCACACCAGAGTGCGATGCCCCAACCAGAACGCCGCCTGCTCCCACTGCTCATCCACCGAACATGAATTCAGAAACTGTCCTTCAAAACATAAACCAGAGAAACTCAAATGTCATAACTGCAAAAACTCAACAAACAACCAACATAGCGCCACATCACTGCTCTGCCCCAAAGTCTCCAAAATACAAGACGCTATCAAAAACAGAACTGATTATGGATCGTAGACCAACCAACACCAAACAAGATTTCTACAACTGCATTCAAATAAACTTGGGACATGGGAAAAATGCAGCCCATGAACTATCCACCCACCTGCATCACAATAAAACAGACATTTTATTCATAAACGAGCCATACACTGGTAATAACAATACTGTTAAATGCCCTCCAGGATACATCACATACCAATTTCCCTCTTCACAACCCATCAGATCAACCATCATATTCAGACGAAATATCTTCTCAACCCTAGGAATTACCAAATACTCCGACTCTAACATATGCGTCACTCAGGCTAAAGACTGCAGAGGAAGGAAACTTTACTTCACCTCTATCTACATTGAACCCAGATCAGATAAGAACCAAACACTCCAAAAACTTCAAAACTTCCTCCAAGACACCAGCGGATCTTCACACATCTTGTGCGGAGACCTCAACGGATGGCACAGCGCCTGGGGCTGTTCCAAAGACAACAAAAGAGGAACGGAAATTTTCAACCTCATCACTGAATTCGACCTGCAAATCATAAACACCGGAAACTCACCCACATACTCCACTATCACCAATAACGGCAAATGCAGACAATCTACTATAGACCTCACGCTCTCCACTACTAACTCTACATTTCACATCAGGGACTGGGAAATCAACCAAGACATCTGCCCCTCATCGGACCATCACGCCATCACATTTCAAATACACCCAGGAGCTCACAAATTAACCAAAAATAAAAAACTCTCTACTTTTAAATATTCCACTACCTCAGTTAACTGGGACCACATTAAAACTGCATTCTCTCAAGAACTTAACAATCATATGAAGGATCTCCCACTGCTTACCGATCACTCCGAATTTATGAACGCCAACGACCTCGACACCTACATAACCCAAGTCACATCAAAAATTCAAAAAACCTGCGACCTAATCCTACCTAAATGCACACCCAAACCTCAACGACCTCCATGGTGGAACGAGGACTTGACCAACCTTAAAAAAGAAGTTATCAAATTACACCACCAACTCAGTAAAGCCGTCAAAAAACATCAACCTATACAGAATATCCTGGAAGCAAGAAACACCATCAAATCTAAATACGCTGAAGAGCTACGCACCGCATCCACCAATAACTTCAGAGAGTTTTGCCAATGGCAAACCAAAGAAAACGTCTGGTCAGTCACCAACAGGCTAATCCAAACCAAACCTATCACACAGCCTCCATCCACCCTCAAGAAAGAAGATGGCACATATACTAAAGACACAACAGAAACCGCTCAATCCCTGATGCACCGATTCTTCCCGGACGACGACACCGATGTCACCAACACACAGAGATTAAAGAGGAAACTTATGGAAGACAATATCAACACCCCTGCTGACCCTTACTTTACCTCCACCGAAATAATTGAATCCCTCAGGACCATGAATCCTAATCGAGCCCCTGGTATTGACAACCTAACTTCGGACATCTGTCTCCAATTCGCCACTAACTTCCCGGAATTAATCACCAAAATTATGAACAACTGCCTTCACATCGGTCACTTCCCCACACCATGGAAAACTGCATACGCCAAAATCATTCCCAAACCTAACAAATGTACCTACAGCGAGCTCTCATCATACAGACCAATTGGACTCATCAATGTTCTAGGGAAACTGCTAGAAAAACTGATTAACACCCGCCTTCAATACCACATCAACAAGAATCAACACAACTGCCCATCTCAATACGGTTTTAAACAGCAAACCTCCACAGTATCCGCAATTACCAATGCCTTAGAAACTATTAATAAAGCTAAACTCAACAAGGAACACATTATAGCTGTCTCATTGGACATTAAATCTGCCTTTGATCACGCATGGTGGCCTGCAATCTTCCACAGACTACGAGAAATCAACTGCCCTAGCAACTTATATAACATCCTCAGGAGTTATACAAAACACAGGAAAGTAATAATGAAATTCGCCGATTGCCAACTAGAAAAAACCATGACCAGAGGCTGCATACAAGGTTCGGTCTGCGGACCATCTTTATGGAACCTAATTCTTGATGAAATACTCTGTACACCCCTCGAAGAAGGATGCCACCTACAGGCATACGCGGACGACATCCTGCTAATATGCCACTCTAAGCTACTCGAAAATGCAGAATCCATCACCAACCTAACTTTGCAGAAAATACTTCACTGGGGAACGAGCGTCAAACTCACCTTCGGAGCAGACAAGACCCAGATCATCGGGTTCACAAATAAAGCCACCAACTGCAAAATCTACTTCGATTGCCACCTACTCAAATTCGTCAACCACTTCAAATATCTAGGCATAATTATCGACCGAAAACTAAACTTCATCAAACACACGGAACACGTCATCAACAAAGCCCAGAAATTATACAATAAGATATCAATATACATCAGACCCACTTGGGGCGTCCATCCCGAAAATATAAAAATCATCTATCTGCAAGTCATTGAACCCATCATCTGTTATGCCGCTAGTATTTGGTCCGGCAGCCTACAATACAAATACATACACAAAAAACTTATATCCCTACAAAGACTACTCGCCATAAAAATGATACAGGGATTCCGTACCGTCAGCACCATCGCCTCCATCTCCCTGGCACAACTCACACCTCTGCCAGCTAAGATCGCCGAAGTCGCAAATATAGAAAACTCCAGAATCAAAGGCTTCTCCACTTTTCTTCCAGAAGACATACTCATAGACAGACCCGCGCAACCCTCTCAACTTTTACACCCCTCTCTCAGAACTTCCATCTTAATACATGACATCTCTTCCGAGGAAGAATTCAACTCCCTAGATTTCACCGACTGTCATCAGATCTTCACTGATGGCAGCAGACACGACAACACCGTAGGGGCCTCCTTCGTAGTTATACGCCCCAACAACCCAAACACGCTTACCAAGAAATTTAAATTACATGGAGCATGCTCCGTTTTTCAGGCCGAACTACTCGCAATCAACAAGGCCTGTGAATGGGCTCTTAACAACCAAATAACAAATACCTTCATCCTATCTGACAGCAAATCAGGACTGACCGAAATTTCCAATAGTAACAGTCTTAATAACTTCGCAGTTCAAATCCACAAAACCATACATTCCATTCAAAACACTGGACACAACATACGGTTTTACTGGATTAAAGGTCACATAGGTATTCAAGGAAACGAACTAGCAGACTCTGCCGCAAAAACGGCAGCCTCCTCCCACAAATCCCCTGACTACTCCAAAATACCCATCAGTTACATCCGATACCAAAACAAAATCAACTCCAAAGCTGAACTCAACAACTTCTACAACCAAACCTCCAAATGCATCCACACTAAAAGTATCCTACCTACCATTGACGACATAAGAACCTTCTCCCAACACATTAACATCTCTTTCTACATAACACAATTTTTAACAAACCACGGATATCACAGAGAATACCTTCACAGGTTCAAAATATCCAACACCAAATCCTGCCCCTGTGACAACATCTCCACCCAAAGCATTTCCCACCTCATCCAACACTGCCCCCGCTTTCACAAATCAAGATTTCAACACTATATGACAGCCACAACATTACAATTAGACCCTTACCACATTCAAGACATTCTATCCCTTCAAATCACCACCAACACTTTCAAAAAACATCTCCTCAACATATTCCAAAACCTAAAAGAATTCAACAATTAACCAACCACTCCCCGCATACCAAACCAACTCTTAACTAATATCACAAACCCTCTCGACCAGCTAAGGAATGGAAGTATCCCATTAGCATCCATTCCTCGGCTTACACAACCACCTTTCCTGAGGAGGAGGTTTTAGTCCGTAGGTCCCCTGAGGCAACCTCTCAGGTGGAAGTCGGGCATGCGACAGCATACGGGTGCTGTCGTATACATGAGTATTTCCTCCTCCTCCGCAAAAAAAAAAAAAAAAAAAAAAAAAAACCTAACCTAACCTAACCTAACCTAACCTAACCTAACCTAACCTAACCTAACCTAACCTAACCTAACCTAACCTAACCTAACCTAACCTAACCTAACCTAACCTAACCTAACCTAACCTAACCTAACCTAACCTAACCTAACCTAACCTAACCTAACCTAACCTAACCTAACCTAACCTAACCTAACCTAACCTAACCTAACCTAACCTAACCCAGTTGCGTTCGGCCCGCCGAACTGAGAAAACGCTTAAAAGGTGACCCGCGCGCGCTCCCGAGACCAAAAATCAACTAAAAATATTTTTGTGCGAAAAAAGTGCGCGTTGAAAGTCGATCAATATATCAAAAGATGCAGAAAAATCCGGTGAACATGAATATATAATTTGTTTGTAAATATACGCAAAACTGGAATTATTACAAATAAAAAACGTGAAATTTGTGAAAAAAGTGAAAATTTTGAGTTTTAAAACGAATATATCTCTGAATTGTATCGAGTGACCCCTAAACTTCTTGGTACCAAAAGGTGCGTCGTCAAGAGATGCTTTTGGTGCACTTATCACCTTACTTCCAAAGTGCGCCAAAAAATTAATACAGAAGAAAATCAAAATTTTGCAAATACACGAGCTCCAAGAACCAGCGCCCGTGGAAAAATTTTAACAACCGCAATCTATAGAGGAAGGGCCACCGATTGCAGAAGTGCTTTTGGAACGAACATCGGATGAGTATTGGAGATAGTACAACGAAAAACGGCAAAAAATCGAAATAAATTGAATTTTTTCAAATTTCGTTCGACAATTGCTCGAAAACCTATCGTGTAAGGTACTGTTTTCAGAGCACCATTCGAAGCGCCACGTGAGTACAATTCTGGTGATACTACACAGTGATTTTTAAAGTGCTCCAAAAAATTAATAGGGCCAAAAAACTAAAAAGTGAAAAACCGCGAGGTCATAGTTCCAGTACCTTTAGAGATAAACTAAAAACGGCGGATTAAAGAGCGAGCGACAACCAATAAATAGACGTTTCAAAAACGAAAAAATCTTAAGAATTTAGAAAGATATGATTTTTTGAAATTTACGCGTAAATTCAAAAAATTATATCTCAGGCGTTAGTGAACCCTTATCTGAATTTGGACATTTAAATAACTGTTTTTAATTTTAAGAATGAGTGTACAAATTTTCAAGAAATTCGGGTACGTAATTTAGTAGTTATAGAGTTTTTAAAAGTTAAGGGTGGTTTTAAAAACCAACAAACGACCCCTATTACATAACTCACTAATATAAACATTGCCCAATACCTAGATGGTCGTCCCAAATTTTTTGAAAATTTTTAATACGACAGATATATTTTATTTTTAGTTTTTAAGTGTTTTTTCTTATTTTAAATTTTATGGTCAATTTAATTGACATAATAGTATTACCGTTCGTAAGGAATTCAAATTCTCTATCGAACGAGCCCAAACTCGGATACTTTCTGACATAAAGGCAAATCGAGTATTCTCGATCCCGGCCTGCTGCTGATATCTCAAAAATATTCGACAGGGTGTAACTCTGCACACCGTCATCGTAGAGAAACGCGGTTTTTGACACTAGTGTGCCCAGAGGATCCTCTACACACTGGTCTGGACTGAGACCAGGACTGGACTACAGACAGTCCAAAAAATTTTTTTTGGACCTAAATCCACCCCATATAGTTGGGAGTACTGGACTAAACACCTGGAGGTGTAGCAGTGATAAAGTTGACATATATTTGATCTACATAGAGTCAAAGTTTATAGATTAGGACCAGACCTGGAATCACCACGATACTGTGTCGGATAACTGGAGCCGCCAGATATTATACAGTCATACAGAGAACTAGATTTTGACAGAATTCCGAAAATTCACTTTTAAATTTTATAATTTTGTTTTTATTTTTACAATTTTAAACTTGACAAGTACATTTATACATTTATATTATTATTAATTCACCTAACTAGGATATATACAACTTTATGTATATTGACTAATTGTCTTACAATTAAAGTTAAAATTATTTTACAAGTATTTACATTTTTACCAATTGACGCGTCCTCTGACCAAAATGTTTGGTATCAGAACACCAACCAAATCTGCTGCAAACGCTGTAGAAAATAAAGACAACGAGAAGGCAGGACCTTCTCAAACTCGACCAAATGTCAGACGCAGTGTGGGAGAATGGGAATCCGGAATGCCCGAACCCAAGCCAAAATCTCCGCCACAACAAAAGAAGACACTTGCACAAAAAGAGAAGATACCAGTACCACAGGAACACAAAAATAACGAGAGCCCAAAACCGAAGTTTGAAACCAGAGTGGCTGAGGCAAAGGCCTGCTTAACAAAAGCGAAAATAGGCCTCGCAAACTCGCGCAATCTAAGAAGCGATATAAAAGCCGATGTCAGCGCGGCAGTAGAAAGGCTCTTTGCGCTTGTCAAAGAGGCAGAAGCAGCGAGAGGAGACAGGTCCTTAGAGAAGAAAGCCAAGGAGAAAGACGAGTCATCTCAAGCCACCACTGCGGCTATAGTCCTACCACCGACTGAGCTGATGCAGACCCTGGTGGAGAGTATAAGGAGCCACAGCCAGTTAATGACTGAAAGTAACAAGTACTCTCAGACATTGACTGGATGTCTGCAATCCTTCCCTCCGCCGGAATCTGCACCGGAACAGAAGGAGACATACGCCGCTAAGGCCGCTGCTGTGAAACGGACAGTGCACTCCATTGTGATTTCCAGCGAAGGCAACAGTAGTGGCGAAGTCGTAGAGAGGATTAGAGCCGCAGTGGATGCTAAGAGAACGGGCATCCAAGTCGAAAAACTAAGGAAGGCCAGAGATCAAAAGGTTATCCTCGGATGTGCCACGAAATCAGAAATTGAAAAAGTCTCGAATCGAATTAAGAAAGCAGATTCAAAACTAAAGGTGGAGACAATAGAAAACAAAGATCCCCTAATCACAATATGGAATGTGCTGGCAAAGCACTCCGACGAGGATCTTATTAGTGCACTGAAAAACCAAAATAAGGACCTGCTGAAAAATATAACTGCTGTAGATCAGCGAATTTCAGTAAGGTTTAAGCGAAAAGCGAGAAACCCACTAGAGTGTCATGCCATCTTGAGGGTTTCCCCGCAGATCTGGCAGTCCTTAACCAGGGCAGGGCGGGTACACGTTGATCTGCAGCACGTACGTGTTACAGATCAATCACCATTAGTGCAGTGCTCGCTCTGCCTGGGTTACGGGCACACCAGGCGTCTATGCACAGAGACTGTTGCGAAATGCACACACTGTGGGGGCCCACATATGAGACACGAGTGCGCCCGTCTGGCTGGTGAAGTACCAGTGTGCATTAATTGTACACGTGCAAAGATGGAGACAGCAGAGCACAATGCTTTCAGCGAAGATTGCCCAATACGCAAAAAGTGGGATGCTCTGGCAAGAGCAGAAATTGCGTATTGTTAAGGGCGTCCTAACGGCTAAATCGCAGAAACACCGCGGCACCTCGACCAAACAAGGCAACTACCTCGTGGTCCAAGCTAACCTTCAAAGAAAAGAGTTGGCAACCAACGAACTGTTTATAGAAGCCCAAAATCGAAAAGTGGCCTTCGCACTGCTCCAGGAGCCGTATGTGGGTAAGGCAACAGGCATGAAGACATACCGGGGAGCCAGAATTTTCCAAGGCACTGGTGAAGGAGAAGGGCCTGTAAAAGCAGCTATTGCCATCTTTGACAAAAATTTAGACGTAGTACAGTGCCCGGAACTCACTACAAATAACATCACAGTGGTGAGAATCCGAACCAGTGCCTGGGAGCTCACCGTTGTGTCCTATTACTTCGAGCCAAATACTCCCATACAGCCATACCTAGAGCACTTGAAGAAAATTGAGCAAAAGCTGGGATCTAGAGGGCTACTCATTGGAGGAGACTCCAATGCTAAAAGTACCTGGTGGGGTAGCACGAAAGTGGACCACAGAGGGGAGGAAATGAGTGGAACAATAGAAGAAATCGGCTTGCAGGTACTAAACGTCGGAGACACTCCCACCTTCCACACGGTTAGGGGTACAAAACTGTACTCCAGCCATGTGGATGTAACGGCCTGCTCCTTGGACATGTTAGGACAAATAGAGGAATGGACAATTGACGACAGCATCACGAGCTCGGACCACAATGGTATTACTTTTAAGATCAGGTTGACAAGAGCGGAAGGTATTGCTATCAAAAGAACCACTAGACTGTACAACACTAAAAAAGCTAATTGGAAAAAAATTGTCGAAATGTTTGACCAACTTAGAGAAGAACATGGTGTACAGAAAAGTGAGGTCGAAAAGGTCAACCAAACCAACAAGTTGGATCAGTTTACAGTACAATATACTGATATAATAACACAGACATGCTCGAACACCATGCAAAAGAAACGATCCACAGACAAACACAACTCACCCTGGTGGTCCGAGGAACTCGCAACGCTTAAAAAAGATGCAGTGAGGAAGAAGCGTCGCATCCGATGCGCTGCTGATGTCCGGAGAGCCAGAGTAGTGGACGAGTACCTGCAAGCAAAAGAAAAGTATGAAAAAGAAGTAGTTAAAGCCAAGATTGAGAGTTGGAAGGGGTTCTGCGGTAAGCAAGACAAGGAAAGTGTATGGGATGGGATTTATCGGGTGATTGGCCGAACTTCCCGAAGACAGGAGGACATGCCTCTAACAAGAGACGGACTGATGCTGAACGAGAAAGAATCAGCAGAACTTCTAGCCGAAACGTTCTACAAGGAAGATACGACAGCAGGGGAAAACGCGGAACACCAGCAAATAAGAGCCACAGCAAACCAAGTGAATGTGATGGGAGATGTTGAACAACATGACCCACCGTTCACAATGGCGGAACTAAACAGAGCTGTGGGGGGTTTTAATCCTAAAAAGGCACCAGGAGCGGATGGATTTACAGCCGATATCTGTAAACACGCCATAAACGCGGAACCAGAGCTCTTCCTAGCACTCACAAACAAATGCCTCGAATTGGGCTACTTCCCTAAGATCTGGAAGGAGGCTACGGTGGTGGTCCTACGGAAGCCAGGAAAAGACGATTACACACATCCCAAATCGTACAGGCCCATAGGACTGCTACCAGTGCTGGGAAAGGTGATGGAGAAGATGGTCGTGGGTCGACTCAGGTGGCACCTCTACAAGGGGATTAGCCCCCGCCAATACGGATTCATGCCGCAGAGGAGCACCGAAGACTCCCTCTATGATCTAATTCAACATATCAGAAGCAAAATAAATGGCAAGAAAATAGTGATAATGATATCACTGGACATAGAGGGGGCCTTCGATAACGCTTGGTGGCCGGCCATACGAGTGCGATTGGCGGAGGAAAATTGCCCGGTGAACCTGAGAAGGCTTGTAGACTCATATCTTCAAGACAGAAGAATAAAACTGCGTTATGGCGGAGAGGAGTACACCAAAACTACGGATAAAGGCTGTGTCCAGGGTTCCATTGGCGGGCCGGTGCTCTGGAACCTCCTGTTGAATCCATTGCTGGAGGGATTGGAGCAGAGGGGAGATTACTGCCAGGCATTCGCAGATGACGTGGTCCTGGTATTCCATGGGGACACCACGCTCGAGGCGCAAAGACAGGCCAATGCCGCCCTTGTCTATGTTCGGGAGTGGGGAGTTAGAAACAAACTTAAATTCGGGCCACACAAGACCAAGGCCATGCTTCTCACAAGGAAGCTAAAATATGACACTCCGCTTCTACGCATGGGCGGGGTCGACATTGGGATGTCTGAGGAGATAAAGATCTTGGGGCTCACCATTGACAGTAAGCTGACATTCAATGCCCACGTGGCAGATGTCTGCAGGAGGGCTTTGAATGTATACAAGCAGCTGTCCAGAGCCGCCAGGGTCAGCTGGGGTCTTCACCCAGAAATAATTCGCTTAATTTACATAGCAACGGTGGAACCAATCATCCTCTACGCCTCGAGTGCATGGGCCGGGGCTGCGGAGAAGCTGGGAGTGCGAAAGCAGCTCTCCGCTGTTCAGAGGGGCTTTGCCCAAAAGTTGACCAGGGCATATAGAACTGTCTCCCTTAATTCGGCACTGGTGCTGGCCGGGATGCTCCCCCTCGATCTTCGAGTGCAAGAGGCAGCAGCCCTGTACGAGGCTCGGAGGGGGGTTTCGCGGCCGGGGCTGGCGGATAGGGAGGTGGAGAGGCTCACTGTGTATGCCGAAGCCCCTCACCCGGCTGAGCATATGTGTCTGGGGTTCATGAGTTTGATGGACCGTCAGCAGTTGAATGAAAATAAAATCCAAGAAGTGAGAATATTCACGGATGGCAGCAAGATTGAGGGCAAAGTCGGAGCGGCATTATCCTTTTGGAATAATGACGCCGAGACAAAAGCTCTCAAGCTTAAGCTGTCATCGTACTGCACGGTCTATCAGGCGGAACTCTTGGCCATATGCGAGGCCACGAGGTACGCTCTTAGAAGACCTGAGAAGAGCTTCGGCATATATAGTGATTCAAGGTCTGCCCTGGAAACGATCGTGGGTGGCACCTCATTCCACCCCCTAGCGATGGAGTCGAGGAGAAACATCCGGCTAGCCGATCGCCAAGAAAAAGAAGTTGCGCTTTTTTGGATCAAGGCCCATGCTGCACTAGAAGAAAATGAGAGAGCAGATGAGCTTGCCAAGGAAGCGGCAATAAACACGAAAAGAAAACCGGACTACGATCGATGCCCGATTTCATTCGTCAAGCGAAGTATTCGTGTTGCGTCGCTTGAGGAATGGGATCGGAGATACAGGATTGCGGACACCGGTAAAATCACAAAAATGTTTCTGCCTGACACAAAAGACTCATATAAAATTATAAGGCGGCTCCAGCCCGAAGGTATTCTGACTCAGATACTCACGGGGCATGGTGGGTTCTCTGAATACTTGCATAGATTTAAGTGTAAGGAGAGCCCATCCTGCATCTGTGAACCGGGTGTTGATGAAACTGTGGAGCATATCCTCTTTGACTGTCCAATACACGACCTAGACAGAATGAACCTGGAAATAAAGATTAATGGGAAGTTCAATAGAGACAATGTTCACAATATAATGAGAAACCATTTAAAAAGAAGTACAATGTTTGAATTCCTTACGAAAATAGTTAAAGTAGTTGTAAAAAGAAATAAATAGAAAATAATTATGTTAGCTATATATAATAAGTATATAATAGATAAACATAAATGTTGAATAGGATAATTAAAGTAGACAGTATAAATGTAAGAATTAAACATAAGATAAAGAATATAATGTAGAATTGTAAGATAGAAATAAGAGATGCTCTATTCCAGCATGGTCACCAGCAGTAAAGTATGGTTCGAGATAACAGCATAAGTATCACACACACAAACACAAAAATAAATAAAAATACACAAAGTAGTAAATAAAAAAGTACTTATACTATGCCGAAATACAAAAACTATGCCGAGAGACAAATTAAAAAAGTACTTAATAATTAGAAAAATAAGGACTCTGAGTAATTATCGTCAGAGGACAAAGTAGAAAAAAAAAAAAAAAAAAAAAAAAAAAAAAAAAACCTAACCTAACCTAACCTAACCTAACCCAGTCTCCCCCGCACCGCCGAGGCGAACAAACGCGACAAAAGTGCTCCGCGCGAGAGAAAGTGCAAAATAATTCCCAAAAATTCATAAAAGTGGAAAAAAGTGTTCAAATATTGGCATATTATACATCAATAGATGCGCAAAATTTTGAGGAATCGTGTGGTGAAATTCATTTTTTAAAATTCGGAAAATTGACACGAAAATCTGTGAAAAAGTGAAAATTTCAAAAAATTTCAACTTTGACGTTGAATATCTCGCGATTTGTCGCGACGACACATGTTTTTAAGACAACTTTCATAAGCGCCTTAACGAGAGGAATCTGTTAATACCATCTCCAGATTTTTATCTCCAGAACTGGGATTAGTAGGAAGAAAAAAGCGGAAAACCACGTGGCACGTGGTACAGGTTCCAGAAGTGCTACAGCAAAACTAAAGACTAATCCAGGTGCAGGACGACCAGGCGAATCGGACACCGTTTGCAGATTGAAAATCGGACCGCAATTGTAAATAATATTTAGATTTTAAAAAACTGTAAATTTGTAAATTTTATTCTGGGAAAAAGCGATCGATGACATATAGTTTTTATAGCTTATAATTATAGACATCGTTTAGTAGAAGTAGTATATTTAATTTCAAAATTTTTGGCACAGTAGTTTCGGAGATAGAATTTTTTGAGGGTCGAGGGTAGTCACGTGGTACCACAAGCGATGCTTCGATTTTCAAAATTCTTATCTCTAAAAATAGGACAATTCCCCCGTGTAAATTGTAAATTTTTTTTCAAAATTTTTGGCTCACTAAATTTATTTTTAACAAAATTTTTAAGTTAAATATTGGCATTATTTCATGTTAAAAATCGGGGGTTTAAGATAAAAATTTGTTAGCGATCGCAATAGACTGTACACATAAGGACCTTCAAAACGAGCCCAAACTTGGGCAAATTCGGATGGAAAACAGCAGCAGGAGTACTTTTAAATTAAAAATAAATAATCTAATAAGATAGAAAATCGTGCCCTCTCTCAAATGATACCAAACTCGGCCACTTTCTGACCGAAAAAATTTATAAGGCGCATCCAGTTTTTGCCCACTTTGGCCCAGATATTCAAATGACTATAACTCCTGAACGGGAAATCCGATCGTGACGCGGTTTTCAGGTTTGACGTGGCCTCCGCCCCCTCTACACATAGGAACTGGTTGGGACTCTATGTAGAGCAACTTATGTAGAGTTGCTCAAAAACAATAGAGCATACATACCTGTGTATTGTGCTGGTCGATTGGAGCTGCCTCGACGAATCTGAAACAGACAAAATTAGAATTAGAGACCCTTCAATAGAAGGACATAATATATACATCTGACAATAAACTTCCTTGGAAGTACATCTAAGTCCCTATTGACTTTTTATAATTGACATTTTAATGATATTGACATATTGTATTTATTATATTGACTAAGAATAATAAAATCTTTTATACTTTGACTTCATAGAATAAAATTATTTTTAAATTTTTATTTTATAATTGACTTCCCTCACAAAATGTTTGGACACAGAACGCCAACCAAAAAGACAAACCCAACCATTGCGACTAACCCAAAATCCCCAGAAACGACGGAGAGGGTAGGTCCCTCGCAAAAGAACACCACGACGTCCAAAGTAAGACGAAGTGTAGGGGAGTGGGAACTAGGGAAAATGGGAGCAAAACCTGATGCTCTCCCCCCTCCCCCCCAAGGTAAGACTGCCTCTGCATCCGCTTTGACAACTGGAAGTGGAGCGGCTCCACCGCAGGAGACAAAGATACGGAAGAACACCCAATCCGACAGCTCTAGTAGCTATATAAATAGAGTGGCTGAGGCGAAGGCCTACCTCATGAAGGCAAAGGCCGACCTCGCCAGCTCTAAGAACATTCGGACGGATATCAAGACCGATGTGACTCAAGCGGTGGAGCGGCTCTATGCCCTGGTAAAGGAAGCGGAAAAGGAGAGGGAAGAAAAGGAGATGGAGGAAAGGAAAAAGGACAAGGAAGCGGGTGGAAGAAGAGTAGCAGAAACATGGAAAGCGGAGGAAATAAAACAACCCTTAACCATGCCGCCGGACTCTACTCCTGCAGCCACCTCGCTGATGGAGACTCTGATGGAGAGGATTCAGGAGCACGGTCGACTAATGTCGGAGTGTAAGGAGCACACTCTGACATTGACCGACCGTATCCAGTCTCTCTCCCTGTCTGGGCCGCCAGCTGTGCAAAAGGCTACTTATGCGCAGATGGCGGCCACGGGCAGGAAGCCTCTTCATTCTATAGTGATATCGAATGAGGGGGACAGCAGCGGGGAGGTTGTGGAGAAGATTAGAACGGCGGTTCAGGCCACAACATCCGGCATTAAAGTGGACCACATTAGGAAAGCAAGAGACCAGAAGGTGATAATCGGTTGCAGCTCCAAGGTTGAATTACAAAAAGTAGCGCACAAGATCGCGGAAGCAGGAACGCTACACGTAGAAGAAGTCAAGAACAAAGATCCCCTGGTGACGATCAGGGACGTTTTGAAGGTTCATACCGACGCGGACCTGATAAATGCCCTGAGAAACCAAAATAAAGATTTAATAGGGGATATACCCTTGGACCAGCTAAGGATGACTGTGAGGTTTAGGCGCAGAGCAAGAAACCCACTGGAGAATCACGTAACGCTCCAGGTTTCTCCGCTGGTCTGGCAGCGACTGACCAGGGCAGAGAGAGTGCATATCGACCTGCGGCATCCGTGGGTAGTGGACCAGTCGCCGCTGGTACAATGCTCTCTCTGCCTTGGTTACGGGCATGGCAGGCGACTATGCGCAGAAACCATAGCAAAGTGCAGCCACTGCGGAGGCCCCCACATGCGGGCGGATTGTCCAGACCGGCTTGTGGGAGCAGCCCCAAACTGCTGTAACTGTGCACGGGTAAAAATCGAGGACGCAGCCCACAACGCGTTCAGTAACGACTGCACAGTGAGGCGTAAGTGGGATGCACTAGCAAGGTCTTCAGTGGCGTATTGCTAAGGGCGCCATGGTGTATACTGGGTCCCGCGGAATCCCTACCAAGCTAGGTAACTACCTCGTGGTCCAGGCAAACCTGCAAAGAAAGGAGTTAGCCACCAATGAGCTCATGGTGGAAGCAGGGAAGAGGAAGATCGCCCTTGCGCTGCTCCAGGAGCCATACGTGGGCGGGGCAAAAAGTATGAAGAACTACAGAGGAGCGAGGATCTACCAGAACACTGATATAGGAGATGGGCCTGTGAAGGCTGCGATAGCCGTCTTCGACCAAGACCTAGACATCACACAGGTCCCGAAACTCACCACGAACAACATCATAGTGGTGAGGATCCGAACCAGTGCCTGGGAGATCACCGTAGTTTCTTTCTACTTCGAGCCGGACCGCCCTGTAGGGCCATACCTGGAGCAGCTCAAGAAGATAGAACAGGAGGTGGGAAGCACGAAACTCCTGCTAGGAGGCGACTCAAATGCAAAGAGCACTTGGTGGGGCAGTAAAAAGCCGGACCACAGAGGGGAGGAAGTGTCAGGAACGCTAGAGGAAATGGGCTTGCAGGTGCTAAACGAGGGAGATACCCCAACTTTTTATACAATAAGGGGACAAACGACATACACCAGCCATGTCGATGTAACGGCTTGCTCTGTGGACATGCTGCCTCTGGTGGAGGCGTGGACCGTGGACGAAGGCATCACTAGCTCGGACCACAACAGCATCACCTTTAGAATTAGGCTGACTAAGGCAAAGGGTATTAACATCCAGAGGACAACGCGTAAATATAAAACCAAAAACGCCAATTGGAACATATTTAATGAAAAGCTGGACCAATTGAAGGAAGAGAGCGAAATTAATAAGGGAACAATGGATAAAGTTAGCCTAAAGGAGGAGTTGGACTTTTTGGTGGAAAAGTATACGAGCATTATAACTAAAACATGCGCCGGTACATTACCAAAAAAGAAGTCCAACGAAATACTTACCTCACCGTGGTGGTCCGAGGAGATCGCAAAGCTGAAGAGGGATGCCGTCACCAAAAAGCGCCGTATCCGGTGTGCGGCACCGAACCGCAGAGCAAGGGTCGTTGAAGAGTACCTGCAGGCAAAGGAAAAGTATGAAATTGAAGCAAAGAGGGCAAAAATTTAAAGCTGGAAGGGATTCTGCGGGAAACAGGACAGGGAAGGATTGTGGGAGGGGATTTACAGAGTTATAGGTAGGACCACCAGAAGACAGGAAGATGTGCCACTGCGGAAAAATGGGAAGGATCTGGATCTAAAGGAATCCGCTAAGGTGCTGGCTGAAACTTTCTATCAGCAGGACTCGCAAATCGGGGAAAGCGCAGAACACCAGCGCACTTGGCGAATAGCCGATCAAGTGAATGAGGAGGCCCAAAACGGGACACAGGACCCTCCCTTCACATTGGTCGAAATGAGGACTGCTGTGGAAAGTTTCAACCCAAAAAAGGCCCCAGGAGCCGATGGATTCACGGCTGACATCTGCCGACATGTCATTCTTCGAGACCCAGAGTTTTTCCTATCCCTAACTAATAAATGCCTGGAGTTAGGACACTTCCCTACCATCTGGAAGGAGGCCACGGTGGTAGTCCTCAGGAAACCGGGTAAGGAGGATTACCGAGATCCGAAATCCTATAGACCCATAGGACTACTACCGGTGATGGGAAAGATTCTGAAGAAGATGACAGTTGGCAGGTTAAAATGGCACTTACTTCCCAAAATGAGTACTCGTCAGTACGGATTTACGCCACAAAAGAGCACCGAGGACTCCTTGTATGATCTGATGCACCACATTCGTGGAAAACTTAAGGATAAAAAGTTGATCGTGTTGGTGTCTCTGGACATAGAGGGAGCCTTCGACAACGCATGGTGGCCAGCTTTAAGAGTGCGTCTGGCTGAGGAAAACTGTCCAATAAACATCCGGAAGATCATGGACAGCTACCTTCAAGACAGGATTGTCAATGTAAGGTATGGAGGCGAAGAGCACACAAAGAATACAAATAAGGGCTGCGTTCAAGGCTCTATAGGTGGTCCTATCCTTTGGAATCTCCTTCTGGATCCACTGCTAAGGGAGTTGGAAGACAGGAAAATACACTGTCAAGCCTTCGCTGACGATGTCTTGGTGGTTGTTGATGGTGACACTGCACAGGAGGTACAGCAGCAGGCCGATGCCGCTCTCGCCTGTGCGCGGGAGTGGGGTGTCAAAAATAAACTGAACTTTGGGCCACATAAGACCAAGGCCATGGTCATCACCAACAAGTTAAAATTTGACACACCACTCCTGAGCATGGGGGGGATCGGCATTGGCATGTCAAAAGAGATAAAGTTGTTAGGGGTAACCTTGGACCGCGGGCTGACGTTTAACAGCCATGCTGTGAACGTCTGCAAGCGGGCCATGGCTATTTACAAGCAGATGGCGAGGGCAGCGAAAATAAATTGGGGGCTCCACCCGGAAGTAATCCGTGTTATATACACAGCGGCAGTGGAGCCGATAATAACATACGCAGCTGCGGCCTGGGCACCAGCTACAGAGAAAATAGGGGTTCAGAAACACCTTAACGCGGTCCAGAGGAGCTTTGCCCAGAAGATGACACGAGCGTACCGCACCGTCTCCCTGAATTCGGCGCTGGTGTTGGCAGGCATTCTCCCCCTTGACATCAAGATAAGGGAAGATGCCGCCCTGTATGAGGCAAGGAGGGGATTGTCGCAGCCGGCGCTGGCAGACCGGGGGACGGAGCGGGTCGCCAGCTTCACTGTGACTCCTCATCCGGCAGAGCATGTGAACCTGGAGTTTGTGTGCCTGGTAAACCAGGACCAAGTCGACAGCCATAACACCCAGGCAGTCCGAATCTATACGGATGGTAGCAAGATCGAGGGTAAAGTCGGAGCGGCATTGTCCATATGGAACAATGACGCCGAGACCAAAACCCTCAAGATCAAGCTATCACCGTACTGTACGGTTTACCAGGCGGAACTTCTGGCCATATGTGAAGCCATGAAAGTCATAGTGAAGCGCCCAGAGTCAATCTTCGGGGTATACAGTGACTCTCGATCGGCGTTGGAAACAGTCACCAGTTACAGGTCCCTCCATCCCCTCGCCGTTGAAATACGAGAACACATTAGAACCGCTGGGATCCAGAACAAGAAGGTATCCTTGTTCTGGATTAAAGCTCATGTGGGTCTCGTGGGAAACGAGAGGGCGGACGAATTGGCCAAGGTTGCGGCCTTAAAAATCAAGAGGAAACCAGACTATGATTTATGTCCGGTTTCATTCGTCAAGCGACAAATCCGAAAGGACTCGCTTGACGAATGGAACCGGAGGTATAAGTCTGGAGAAACGGCATCTGTAACTAAGGTGTTCTTCCCTGATGCTGTCCAGGCATACAAAATTGTAAGGCAGCTGGAACCGACCGGAGTAATGACACAGGTGCTCACTGGGCACGGTGGGTTCTCTGCATACTTGAGCAGATTCAAGTGTAAGGAAAACCCATCGTGCGTTTGTGAGCCGGGTGTGGAGGAGTCGGTCATGCACGTCCTGCTTGAATGCCCCGTACACGAGCGAGATAGATTTGATGTAGGGCAAAAACTGGGTGAAGCCATAAGTGTGGAAAACATGAATGTAATATTAAAAGACGAAATAAAAAGAAGTATATTTGTAAAATACTGTGTTAAAATAAGTAAATTAGTTATAAATAGGAATAAATAGTATAAGGAAATTATGATATAATTATATAGTGTTATATATATATATTATAGACATAAGCAAAAAATAGGATATTAATAGGATTGATAAGACAACATAGATATAAGATTGATTAAGTTTTCATGTATTTTAGCTAATGGTGTTTGGTGTTGTATGTAATGGAGATATTTAGATGTTAATATGTAAGTATAAGGTAAAATAGTAAAATGTACAAGTGTATAAAGATAGATAATTAGTGTAGAAAGATAATTAAATAGTTGGCAGTACACTTTTCTCCGGCAAACCATGGGCGAAAAGTGTACTATAAGAGCTTGAAAGTTAGACAAGGACTCTGAGTAATACTTGTCAGAGGGATTTTAAAAAAAAAAAAAACAAAAACAAAAACAAAAAAAACAAAAAAAAAAAACCTAACCTAACCTAACCTAACCCAGTTGCGTTCGGCCCGCCGAACTGAGAAAACGCTTAAAAGGTGACCCGCGCGCGCTCCCGTGACCAAAAATCATCTAAAAATATTTTAGTACGGAAAAAGTGCGAGTTGAAAGTCGATCTATATATTAAAAGATGCAGAAAAATCCGGTAAACATGGATATATAATTTGTTTGTAAATATACGTAAAACTGGAATTATTACAAATAAAAAACGTGAAATTTGTGATAAAAGGGAAAAATTTAAGTTTTAAAACAATTATATCTCTGAATTGTATCGAGTGACCCCCAAATATTTTGGTACCAAAAGGTGCGTCGTCAAGAGACGCTTCTGGTGCACTTATCACCTTACTTCCAAAGTGCGCCAAAAAATTAATACAGAAGAAAATAAAAAATTTGCAAATACACGAGCTCCAAGAACCAGTGCTCGTGGAAATTTTTTAACAACGGCAATCTATAGAGGAAGGGTTACCGATTGCAAAAGTGCCTCTGGAATTAACATCGGATGAGTATTGGAGATAGTACAACGAAAAACGGCAAAAAATCGAGAAAAACTCAAATTTTTCAAATTTCGTTCGACAATTGCTCGAAAACCTATCGTGTAAGGTACTGTTTTCAGGACACCATTCGAAGCGCCACGTAAGTAAAATTCTGGTGATACTACACAGTGATTTTTAAAGTGCTCCAAAAAATAAATAGGGTCAAAAAACTAAAAAGTGAAAAACCGCGAGGTCATAGTTCCAGTACCTTTAGAGAGAAACTGAAAACGGCGGATTAAAGAGCGAGCGACAACCAATAAATAGACGTTTCAAAAACGAATAAATCTTAAGAATTTGGAGAGTTATGATTTTTTGAAATTTATGCGTAAATTCAAAAAATTATATCTCAGGCGTTAATGAACCCTTATCTAAATTTGGACATTTAAATAACTGTTTTTAATTTTAAGAATAAGTGTACAAATTTTCAAGAAATTCGGGTACGTAATTTGGTAGATATAGAGTTTTTAAGAGTTAAGGGTGGTTTTAAAAACCAACAAGCAACCCCTATCACATAACTCACTAATATAAACATTGCCCAATGCCTAGGTAGTCCTCCCGAATTTTTTGAAATTTTTTAATACGTTAGTTATATTTTATATTTAGTTTTTAAGTGTTTTTTCTTATTTTAAATTTTATGGTTAATTTAATTGACATATTAGTATTACCGTTTGTAAGGAATTCAAATTCTCTATCGAACAAGCCCAAACTCGAATACTTTCTGACATAAAGGCAAATCGAGTATTCTCGATCCCGGCCTGCTACTGATATCTTAGAAATATTCGACATGGCGTAACTCTGCACACCGTCATCGTAGAGAAACGCGGTTTTTGACACTAGTGTGCCCAGAGGATCCTCTACACACTGGTCTGGACTGGACTTGGACTGGACTACGTAGAGTCCAAAAAAATTATTTTTGGATCTTTTTTTCACCCCGGTTAGTTGGGAGTACTGGACTAAACACCTGGAGGTGTATTAGAGATAGAGCTGACCAACATTTGCTCTACATAGAGCCAAAGTTTATCGATTAGGAACAGACCTGATACTGTTTCGGGTAACTGGAGCCGCCAGATATTATACAGTCATATAGAGAAACTGGCTTTTGACAGAATTCCGAAAATTTACATTTTAATTTTATAATTATATTTTATTTTTACAATTTTATAATCTGACAACACATATTTTTATTATTAAATTTAAACTAACTAGAATATATACAATTTTATGTATATTGACAGTTTGTCTTAAGGTTAAACTTAAAATTATATTTACATTTTTACCAATTGACGCGTCCTCTGACCAAGATGTTCGGTATTAGAACACCAACCAAACCTGCTACAAATGCTGCAGAAAATAAGGACAATGAGAAGGCAGGGCCTTCTCAAACTCGACCAAATGTCAGACGCAGTGTGGGAGAATGGGAATCTGGAATGCCGGAACCAAAGCCCAAATCCCCGCTACAACAGAAAAAGACGCTTTCACATAAGGAGAAGACACCAATTTGGCAGGAAAATAAAAATACCGAAAGTCAAAAGCCGAGATTTGAAACCAGAGTGGCTGAGGCAAAGGCCTGTTTAACAAAAGCGAAAATGGGCCTCGCAACCTCGCGCAATCTAAGAAGCGATATAAAAGCCGATGTTAGCGCGGCAGTAGAAAGGCTCTTTGCGCTAGTCAAAGAGGCAGAAGCAGCGAAAGGAGATAGGCCCTTAGAGAAAAAAGCCGAGGAAAAAGACGAGCCATCCCAAGCCACCACTGCAGCTATAGTCCTACCACCGACTGAGCTGATGCAGACCCTGGTGGAGAGTATAAGGAGCCACAGCCAGTTAATGACTGAAAGTAATAAGTACTCTCAGACACTGACTGAAGCATACCTAACCTAACCTAACCTAACCTAACCTAACCTAACCTTATTGTCAAGCTTTTGCTGACGATGTGGTGATGCTATTTGACGGGGATAGGACATTGGACGTGCAGGAACAGGCTAATGCCGCTCTTGCCTATGTTCGAGAGTGGGGCGTCAAAAATAAGTTGAACTTTGGGCCGCAAAAAACACAGGCGATGGTTCTCACCAATAAACTTAAATATGACGCGCCGGTCTTGAGCATGGGTGGGATCGGGATTGGTCTGTCTTAGGAAATAAAAATTCTAGGGCTGACCATCGACTGCAAACTGACATTCAATAGTCATGTCACAAAAGTGTGTAGGAAAGCCCTGAATCTGTATAAGCACATGTCAAAGGCAGCAAAAATCAGCTGGGGACTTCACCCGGAAGTCATCCGTATAATTTATACGGCGACAGTTGAACCTACCATAATGTACGCGTCCAGCGCATGGGCACAAGCGAGAGCGAGCGAGAGTTGTCGAAGAATACCTGCAAGCAAAAGAAAAGTATGAGAATGAAGCAAAGAGGGCGAAAATAGAAAGCTGGAAGGGATTCTGCGGAAGACAGGACAGGGAAGGTTTGTGGGAGGGGATTTACAGGGTTATAGGTAGGACCGCCAGAAGACAGGAAGATGTGCCGTTGAGAAAAAATGGGAAGGACATGGATCTTAAGGAGTCAGTTAAGGTGCTAGCTGAGACCTTCTACCAGCGGGACTCGGAAGACGGAGAAAACGCAGAACATCTGCGTATACGTCAAATGGCCGAACAAGTGAATGGGTTAACACAAGGTGGAGTACTGGACCCACCATTCACAATGGTCGAGATGAGAACTGCGGTAGAGAGTTTCAATCCAAAGAAAGCCCCTGGGGCAGACGGATTCACGGCCGACATCTGCCGACAAGTCATTCTTCGAGACCCAGAGTGCTTTCTTGCCCTAACAAACAAGTGCTTGGAGTTAGGACACTTCCCTACCAGCTGGAAGGAGGCCACGGTGGTAGTCCTCAGGAAACCGGGTAAGGAGGATTATCGAGATCCGAAATCCTATCGACCCATAGGACTACTACCCGTGATGGGGAAGATTCTGGAGAAGATGACTGTCGGCAGATTGAAGTGGCATTTACTTCCCAAGATGAGTACTCGCCAGTACGGATTTGTGCCACAAAAGAGCACCGAGGACTCCCTCTACGACCTGATGCACCATATACGCGGGAAACTCAAAGAAAAGAAGTTGATAGCGTTGGTGTCTCTGGACATAGAGGGAGCTTTCGACAACGCATGGTGGCCGGCTTTAAGAGTGCGTCTGGCTGAGGAAAACTGTCCAATAAACATCCGGAAGATCATGGACAGCTACCTTCAGGACAGGATTGTCAACGTAAGGTATGGTGGAGAACAGCATACAAAGAGCACCAACAAAGGTTGTGTGCAGGGATCAATTGGCGGTCCTATCCTCTGGAATCTCCTTCTGGATCCTCTTTTGAAGGAACTGGACAGAAGAAAGTTTCACTGTCAAGCCTTTGCAGACGACGTAGTGTTAATAATTGATGGTGTCACAGCAAGGGATGTGCAGGAACAGGCCAATGCTGCCCTCGCCTGTGCTCTGGAGTGGGGTGTCAAAAACAAACTAAACTTTGGGCCACACAAGAGCAAGGCCATGATTATAACGAACAAGTTGAAATTTGACACACCACTCCTGAGGATGGGGGGGGTCAGCATTGGACTGTATAAAGAAATAAAAATATTGGGGCTGACCGTGGACCACAAGCTAACCTTCAATGGACATACCGTGAATGTCTGCAAGAGGGCCACGGAAATATATAAGCAGCTGTCTAGGGCTGCAAAAATAAATTGGGGGCTCCACCCGGAGGTGATTCGGATCATTTACACAGCGGTGGTGGAGCCAATTATATCATATGCAGCAAGTGCGTGGGCGCCGGCGACGAACAAAATAGGTGTACAAAAACACCTAAACGCGGTTCAGAGAAGCTTTGCCCAGAAGATGACTCGAGCGTATCGCACCGTCTCTCTGAATTCAGCGCTGGTGTTGGCGGGCATTCTCCCCCTCGACCTTAAGATCAGGGAAGATGCCACTCTGTATGAGGCGAGGAGGGGGGTGTCGCTCCCGGTGCTGGCTGACCAGGGGATGGAGCGGGTCGCCAGCTTCACTGTGATTCCTCATCCGGCAGAACATGTGATCCTGGAGTTCATGTGTCTGGTGGACCAGGACCAAGTTGACAGCCAGAACACCCAGGCAGTCCGAATCTATACGGACGGTAGTCGGATTGAGGGTAAAGTCGGAGCGGCATTGTCCATATGGAAGAATGACGCCGAGACCCAAACCCTCAAGCTGAAGCTATCGCCGTACTGTACGGTCCACCAGGCGGAACTTCTGGCCATATGTGAAGCCATGAAAGTTATAGTGAGGCGCCCGGAGTCAAGCTTCGGGGTATACAGCGACTCTCGATCGGCGTTAGAGTCAGTAACCAATTACAAATCGCATCATCCGCTCGCAGTTGAAGTACGGGCCCACATTAGAACCGCGATGGTCCAGAACAAGAAGGTATCCTTGTTCTGGATTAAAGCTCATGTGGGACTCGTGGGAAACGAGAGGGCGGATTTTTTGGCGAAAGAAGCGGCCTTAAAAACAAAAAGGCAACCAGACTATGACCGTTGTCCGGTTTCATTCGTGAAGCGACAAATCCGTAGGGAATCGCTTGACGAATGGAACCGGAGGTACAAGTCTGGTGAAACGGCTACTGGCACAAAAATGTTCCTCCCCGACGCCATCCTGGCATTTAGAATCGTTAGACAGCTGGAACCAACCGGCGTGATGACACAGGTGCTCACTGGGCACGGTGGGTTCTCCGCATACTTGAGCAGGTTCAAGTGTAAGGAGGACCCATCGTGCGTTTGTGAGCCGGGTGTGGAGGAGTCGGTAACGCACGTCCTGTTTGAATGCCCCGTACACGGTCTGGACAGGTTGGAAGTGGAGCAAAAACTGGGTGAAACTGTAAACCACGAAAATATAAACGTGTTGATGGAAAATAAAAAGAAAAGAACAATACTCCTCAAATATTGTGTTAAAATATGTAAAATAGTAATTAATAGAAATAAATAAGTTAAGCAAATTATGATATAAGTATATAATAAGTTATATATATTATAAGCATAAATAAAGAAATAGTATATTAATAAGATAGCCTATATCTATATACTTACATTATATTAACGCTAATACTTACATAGTTCTTATTCATACCAACACCATCATATAACATAGCTAAAAAAAAACCATCAAAATACTTAATCTAATTTATCTCCTATTGTATGGAGATAAATTAGATTAAGTATTTTGATGTTTTTTTTTTTAGCTATGTTATATGATGGTGTTTGTATGAATAAGAACTATGTAAGTATTAGCGTTAATATAATGTAAGTATATAGATATAGGCGTGTAAACCGATATAAAATAATAAAGTTAGAAGTACACTCTTCTCTAGTACTAGTACAGGAGAGGAGTGCGCTATAAATGCCGAAATGATGGAAAAAATCTCTGAGCAACATTTGTCAGAGGGATTTAAAAAAAAAAAAAGAAAAGAAAAAAAAAATACCTAACCTAACCTAACCTAACCTAACCTAACCCAGTCACGCACCGCCCGCCGTCGCGAGCTAACGCTTTAAAACGCATTAAAATCGATCCGCGCGCGCCTTAGTTACAAATAAATACCTAAAAATTTAGAAAGTGCGGAAAATTTGAACAATATTTGAGTTATAATATATCAAAAGATTCGGAAGAAAGTGCTTAACATCATAGTGAAATTGGAATTTTGAAAAAACTTAAATAGTGAAAGCTATAAACAAAAAAGTGAAAATTGCAGGTTAAAAAAGTTTCGTGTAAAGATATCTCGCAAACTAAAGCGACGACATACCTTTTTTATTACACCATTGGAAGCGCCTCATCGAGGAGAAGCTTGCAATACCCCACTTGTATTTTTCCCTTGGAAACTGAAGGAAATAGTAACAAAAAAAAACAACCCACCACGTGGCACGTGGTTCTCGAAAGAAGACCTCTGGAACTGAACTAACCACTGCACCAGACGCCGGGCGTGAAGACAAACCCAACGACGCATCAAGACCTGAAAAAGGACGAAAACTGACCAAGTTATTAAAATATTAAAATAACTAAAAACTTTAAAAAAATATTTTGTAAAAACTGACATATGTAAAAATTATTTTAATAGTGTATAACAAAGCTTATAGTAAGTAGTTTTTATGGTTAAAAATTTATATATTTGTGACAGCTGAATTGCGAGATAAGGATTTTTAAAACTTAGGGGTTGGCTTTTCCACCCCTTAGACAGCCAGTAGAGAAGAAATCTTTATGCCCTAAAATTCAGCAGATTTTCTACTATATTAATCAGTTTTTGAAGGCTTATATATAGGCAACCCCTATTTTTTAGAAATTTTTGAAAAATAATTTTAACATTTTTTAACCTAAGAAATCGGGGGAAGTTTGTATTGAGCTGTTGATGCTTTTAATGAATTGTACATAAGATTCCCTATCAAAGGAGCCCAAACTCGGGCACATTAGGACGAGAAACATTGTTTGACCTGCACAGGATAGGGCCTGGTGGGACTCGGGACTTGGATCCTTCTAGAGACTCAAAAAAGGCACACTGTTAACAGCATCGAACAGTGCTAGCAACGCTCTTTTTAACGAACCCAAACTCGGGCATATTCTAACATAGTCGCAAAAAGGTCAGGTACCGAGTTTTGACCTAGTTTTACCTAGGAGTTCAAATGGGCGTAACTCTGTAAATACTAGACCTACAGAGACACGGTTTTCGGGGTTGATGTGGTCACCACCTCCTCTACATGATCAGATTATTTGGAACTCTATGTAGAGACAAAAAAGTTTTTATGAAGAAATAAATCCCAAGTATATTGGGAAGTGTGCAGCTGTTAGCAGATAGTATTACACCACCAAATACTAATAGTACACAGACTCGGTTTTGACTCTACATAGAGCAAAATCTTCGGACAACACATAATTTCTGCCTGATCATTGTGCCGGTTGACTGAGGCTGTGTTTGCAGTTGAAAACCGCCGCGTCACCTGAAACAAATAAGAATTAAAGTTATCGTGGGAATCCCAACACATCAAATATAGCTGTTTCGAATCAACTCCCTATACAGGTTGGTTTGGAATACTATATGACATTTACACCCTAGTTTATTTTTATTATTTTACAATTGACCTAGTTTTAATTAGTTATATTGACTATAAATTGACTTTTATTAATAACAGACCTGTTATAAAATATACATTTTATACCTTTATTTTATAATTGACGTGTCCCATATAATAAAAAAAAAAATGATGCGTACCCCCACCAAAACAATGGACACTACAAACCCTGACCCCAAGAACACTACTAATAAGACGGAGAAGGCAGGGCCTTCTAACCTAAATAACACCTACACCTCAAACGTAAGGCGTAGCATTGGTGAATGGGAGTCGGGGAATTCCAGAACAAAACCTTTTTCCCCCCCGGAAAAAACAACACCTAATACCGCATCTATACAGGAAAGCAAAATGGCCAGCCGCAAACAGGAACTTCCAACCCCAACTGTATCTAAACATGTCAGCAGAACAGCGGAGGCCAAAGCTTGCTTGACTAAAGCCAAATTACATCTAGACAATGCGAGGAACTTAAAAACCGACATAAAAATAGAGGTGAGCAATATGTTGGACCGGCTTTACCAATTGGTTAAAGAGGGGGAAAAGGTAAGAGAGAAACAAAAGAAAGAACCTGAGAAAGAATCTAAGAAAGAAGAAAATAAAGAGAGAGAAGAGACACCGGTAAACCAATCGTATAATCATATAATGGAGTCACTGGTAGAGAACATGAAAGATCATATGCGGGCTATGGAAGAGTATAAAAAACACACCGTGGAACTCACTGAACGCATACAGCCTGTACATCAGTTGAACCAAACACCTGTAGTGCAGGAAGAGAAAGAAAAATACGAGACGGCGGTAGTGTCCAGACCTAGGCAACCCGCTCCGGTGCACTCCATTGTGATTTCAGGCGAAGGGGAAAACAGCGGTCAGGTTGTCGAACGCATAAGAATAGCCATAGACGCCAAAAATACAGGACTACGAGTTGATAAACTGCGCAAAGCTAAAGACCAAAAAGTCATCCTTGGCTGCAGAACCAAAGAGGAACTCTCTAAAGTTGCTGCATCTATAAAGAAAAGCGGTCAAAAACTGCAGGTAGAGGAAGTCCAAAACAAGGACCCTCTTATTATAATTAAGGATGTCTTGGCGTGTCACTCCGACGCAGACCTGATACAGTTCCTCCTCAGTCAGAATAAGGACGTAATTAAAAATGTAGCAGCCAAAGACCGCAGAATCACCGTCAAATTTAGACGTAGGTCGAGAAACTCCTTAGAAAACCACGTCGTTCTGCAGGTATCACCGCAGATGTGGAAATGTCTCACATTAGAAGAAAAGGTGCACATAGAGCTCCAGCACGTGTGCGTAACGGATCTATCGCCATTAAAACAATGCTCCTTGTGCTTGGGCTACGGCCACACAAGGAGATTTTGCACAGAGGCTACAGAGAAGTGCAGTTACTGTGGGGGACCGCATATGTGGGCGACATGCGCTGACCGCCTCGCCGGTGACAGACCACGGTGCTGTAACTGCATAAAAGCCAAGATGGCAAAGACTGACCACGAAACCTTTCGTGAGGAGTGCATGGTGCGACGGAAGTGGGATGCGTTAGCACGAGCTTCCGTTGCATATTGCTGAGGGCGTGTTAGCACCAAATAGAGACATCCCCACCAGTAAAACATCATACTTAGTACTTCAATCTAACCTCCAGAGGAGTCAACTGGCAACTAGCGAGCTCATTATTGAAGCCGGCAAGAGGAAAGCGGCTTTCGCGTTGCTCCAGGAGCCGTACGTGGGAAGGGAGAAAAGTATGAGGAACTACAGAGGAGCAAGAATCTTCCAGTGCGTTGATCATGGAGAAGGGACTGTAAAAGCAGCAATAGCTGTCCTTGACCCTGACCTAAGTGTCATACAGTACCCAGAACTCACCACCAACAACATCGCGGTGGTGAGGATCCGAAGCTCCGCCTGGGAGATAATTGTCGTTTCCTTTTACTTTGAACCTGACACACCTGTGCGGCCATACCTGGAGCATTTGAGGAAAATATCGGATCAAATGGGCACCAGAGGGCTCCTAATGGGGGGAGATAGTAACGCGAAGAGTACATGGTGGGGAGGCACTAAGAACGACAGTAGAGGAGACGAGGTCTCGGGAATGATGGAAGAGATAGGCTTGCAGGTGCTCAACAATGGCGATACCCCAACATTTGACACCGTAAGGGGAAACAAACATTACACCAGCTTTGTCGATATTACGGCCTGTGCACAGGATTTGCTTAACCTGGTGGAAGCCTGGAAAGTGGAAGAAGGTCTTACCAGCTCAGACCACAATGGAATCACATTCACCATACGCCTAACAAGAGCTAAAGGCATCAAGATTCAGCGAACCACACGGATTTACAACACTAAAAAAGCTAATTGGCCCCAGTTTCATGAGAAACTGGCCCAACTACTCGCAGAAAATGAAATTGACAAATCCAAAGTGTGGAACTCCAGCTGTAAAGAGGAGTTGGACACCTTGGTGGAAAAGTATTCGGGCACAGTTGCGCAAGCTTGCAACGATACATTACCAAGGAAAAAGTCCAACGAAAAACTTACCTCGCCATGGTGGTCTAAAGATCTTGAGAAGCTAAAGAGGGCTTCTATCACCAGGAAGCGACGGATTCGATGTGCTGCGCCAGTCCTTAAAGAAAATGTAATTGGAGAGTACCTGCAAGCAAAAGAAGAATATCAGAAAGCTGTTAAAGAAGCAAAAATCAAAAGTTGGAAGGGCTTCTGTGGGAAACAGGATAAGGAAGGAATGTGGGAAGGTATATACAGAGTGATAGGAAGGACCACTAAAAGACATGAGGACCTACCGCTGAAAATTAATGGAACTAGTATTGATCTCGAAGAGTCGGCAAGGATATTAGCGGAAACCTTCTACCCCGAGGATACCTCGGAAGGCGAGAATGCTGACCACAAGCTGATAAGGGAGACAGCCGACCGTGTGAACGGATCGGCTGATGATACACAATCCGACCCACCGTTCACAATGGTAGAGCTGAAAGCAGCAGTGGGAAGCTTCAACCCCAAAAAGGCCCCCGGGGCGGATGGATTCACCGCTGATATCTGCAGCCAGGTATTTACCAGGGATCCAGAACTCCTCCTGACTCTCATGAACAAATGCCTAGAACAAGAACTATTCCCGACCATCTGGAAAGAAGCCACGGTAGTAGTCCTAAGGAAACCAGGAAAGGATGACTACAGAAATCCAAAGTCATACCGGCCCATAGGGCTGCTACCAGTCATGGGCAAAATATTAGAAAAAATGATCGTGGGCAGAATAAAATATCATCTTCTACCGGCCATCAGTACTCGCCAGTATGGTTTTATGCCCCAAAAGAGCACCGAGGACTCTCTCTATGACTTGTTACGATACATACGCAGCAAAATTGCTAACAAAAAACTAGTAACCATGATATCACTAGACATAGAGGGAGCCTTCGATAATGCATGGTGGCCAGCGATTAAACTACGACTGGCAGAGGAAAAATGTCCTGAAAATCTGAGGAAGATGATAAATAGCTATCTGCAAGACAGGAGAGTCAGGATAAGGTACGGCGGTGAAGAGTACCTCAAAGTGACAAATAAAGGATGTGTACAAGGGTCAATTGGTGGTCCTCTCCTCTGGAACCTCCTACTGAACCCACTGTTAGAAGGATTGGAATTAAGGGGCGACTACTGCCAGGCCTTTGCGGATGATGTTGTACTGGTATTTGATGGCGACACGGCTCTACAAGTACAAAGACAGGCCAATGCTGCCCTCGCGTATGTTCGGAGTTGAGGTGTCAGAAATAAACTGAACTTTGGGCCACATAAGACCAAGGCCATGGTTTTAACCAACAAGTTAAAGTATGACATCCCGATTCTGAACATGGGCGGGGTCGCCATTGGCATGTCCAAAGAGATCAAGATTCTGGGGCTCACTATTGACAGCAAGTTGACGTTCAATAGCCACGTAGCAGAAGTCTGCAAAAAGGCTTTGAACGTCTACAAACAGCTGTCCAGAGCCGCCAGAATAAGTTGGGGTCTCCACCCGGATATTATCCGTGTAATTTACACGGCGACGGTGGAGCCCATCATCTTGTATGCAGCCAGCGCGTGGGCCAAGACAGCTGAAAAGCTGGGGACACAGAAACAACTAGCGGTGGTTCAGAGAGGCTTTGCTCAGAAGCTGACCAGGGCGTACCGAACTGTCTCCCTAAACTCTGCACTGGTGCTGGCTGGTATACTACCCCTTGATCTGCGAATACAGGAGGCAGCTGCCCTGTATGAAGCCAGGAGGGGAGTGTACCAGCCAGCGCTAGGAGGAGGGGAGGTAGAGCGGGTCGTTGCATATGCCGAGACTCCACACCCGGCCGAACGCGTGAGTCTGGAGTTCAAGAGTCTGGTGGACCAAGAACAAGTAGAACAAGCAAACACTCAGCAGATCAGAATATACACGGATGGCAGCAGGATTGAGGGTCGGGTCGGAGCAGCTCTTACCTTTTGGAATGGAGAAGCCGAGACCAAAGCCCTCAAACTTAAGTTGTCTCCGTACTGCACGGTCTACCAGGCGGAACTCCTTGCTCTGTGCGAGGCTTCGAGGGCCGCTCTGAAAAGAGCGGAAAGGAGCTTCGGCATATATAGCGACTCACGGTCCGCTCTGGAATCGGTGGTGGGCGGGGACTCTCTGCACCCCCTGGCAGTAGAGGCGAGACAAAACATTTGTACTGCAGCACTACAAAACAAGGAAATATCCTTGTTTTGGGTTAAAGCCCATGCCGGGCTAAAAGGCAACGAGCGTGCAGACCAACTCGCAAAATAGGCAGCCCTAAAAATGAAAAGCAAGCCAAACTACGACCTGTGCCCGGTCTCATACGTCAAGCGGCTTATTAGAGCTAAGTCGCTTGACGAATGGAACCGAAGATATAGGTCTGGAGCAACTGGATGTAGATTAAATATAAGAACTTGAAATTATTAAAGAAAATTCATATAATAAAATTTTTACATAATATCTACAATTTATAATAGCTTGACATAATAATATTTACAACTTATAATAATAATCTGACATAATAATATCTACAATTTATAATAACAATTAAACATAATAATATCTACAATTTATAATAACAATTAAACATAATAATATCTACAATTTATAATAACAATTAAACATAATAATATCTACAATTTATAATAATTTGACATAATAACATCTATAATAAAAATAAAATTGACATAATAATATCTACAATTTATAATAATAATTTGACAATAATATTTACAATTGATAATAAAAATTTGACATAATAATATTTAAAATTTAAACATAATAAACCTTATAATTGATAATAATAATAATTTTGACATAATAATAGTAATGAAATGAAAATAAAAAATCAGCCGCACCAACCACCCGTGCCTCTCGCATTCTGGCTGATAATCACGGATCACATTAAGAATTGTATCACGTTGGAGAATTGTATTAGTTGTAATAAATAGATATTAACAATTGTAAAAATGAAACATTAAATATTAAGATAAATTTGCATCAAATAATCTTATAGTTGTAATAAGTTGACATCAATTAGAGATTAAGTAAAATTGGACATTGCATTAATTTTAATAACTGAGTCTATAATTTTAATATAGTCGACTTCGGTTTTAATGTTTCAGCTATTTGGAGAGTGATAGTATGTAATAATGATATATGTAAGTATAGAATAAGTATTAAGAATAATTATAATAAGAGAAATATAATGGGAATTATAAAAATGATGTTAAGTGAGATAAAATATTTAAAAAGTAATTAATAAAAAAAATAAAATGATTAATAAGGTCTCTGACGTTTGTCAGAGGTAAACCAGGAGTTAAAAAAAAAAAAAAAAAAAACCTAACCTAACCCAAACCTAACCGAACCTAACCCAAACCTAACCGAACCTAACCCAAACCTAACCTAACCCAAACCTAACCTAACCTAACCCAAACCGAACCTAACCCAAACCGAACCTAACCCAAACCTAACCTAACCCAAACCTAACCTAACCCAAACCTAATCGGTCCATTCGTTTAGGAGCTACGATGCCACAGACAAGTTAAAACCCGCCTCTTTTTGAGTCGGAGGTTAAAAAAACAAGTCTCGCAACTCAGTGAGAGCTATTTTGCAATCGCACTATATATCTTATTTACTTTAATATGTATTGCTTGTGTATGTGTGCACATTGTGTTTTCAGCGATGGCCAAGTCAATCTATTTTAATAAAACATATAAGATTTTTATTATTAATGTGGACACTATAAAATGTTGCTATATTAGCTAATTACGTAATAACTTTAGACTGAAAGGCGTATTTTAGACCAAATTAAGAAAAATACCCGTTGTCACTTATCGATGTCAAAAATGTAAACAAAGTGAAAAAAATTTATTTTCAGGTTTATTTCGGAGATAAATTAATAAAATAAATAGTGATTTATGTAAAAAACATAGAAGCTATCGATACGTAAAAACCCGTTACCAAAGTATACTATAAATGATAAAAAATATTAAGATTAAGGTATGTAACACAAATGAACAAAAATAGAACTAGTATAACATAATAATAACATAGTAAAAGCACGGCGCTACATGGTCTGGAGATCAACATAGCAAAAATCCCCACTCCTAAGTGGAGGGGGGACTTTTGGTATTTGGTAAAATATATCCTTAAATAAATTTATAGAGCATTGAATTTCTTTCAAGAATACATATTATTTTGTTATACACCGTTTAAAACTTATAGCAATTTTCATATATTGTCTGAAATGAAACATTTTTTTTTTAATTATACATTTCTATAATAAGCTACTAAAGTGCTTGTATCATAGAAACTGGACAACCAATGTACATAATATGATATATTATATCAAAGATACATTGGTAACGGTGAGTGGTTTCGTACCCGTGCTCTCGGCTTACGTAAGCATTGCACTGCCACTACACAACTTTGACATTTCCAATTTTTCTTTATTTCAACTCCATTTTGTACAATATGTATAATATTATTTTGAACAGTGGTCGTAAATGAGAAATATCCACACTCAGCATATAGCCCACACATAGATGAATAAGGATAATTTACTTCATGGTTATACACAGGTATAATATTAATTTGCATGTTTTCATGTTAAACCACTTTTGATATGTTCATCTCTAGACCAATCCAAACAAAGTTCCGAATCAAATTTTCTGTCCCTAAATATTTCGTTGATTGGCCTACATGTCTCTGTGCCGACTATTAAGTACTAAATTAAGTACTAAAATGTTACTCAGTCAGCTAGGTTTGTTTTGTAATACAATTTAAACTTTGCTGGTGAATGTGGTGCGGCCTGGTTTTTCGGGTTATTCAGAGATTTGCAACTAGTCTTCAAGCAAAGTTTTAATTTTGGTAGTTTCATTTCTTTGTATTTTGTATTTTGCCATTTATTACCCACACAAATGTTTAAGCCTTGAGCTGTGCCACTCTACGAACCTCAGCGTGCAAGGCCTTGTAATAAGGAGAAAGGTGTATAGACTGGTCTCTTTGCACCAGCCAGTCCAACTTGCGCAGGAGTCTATCTCCACCATTTGAACCACCATTAAACCATTTGAATATAAAAATAGGTACAACGAGTTGGCACAAACCCTGAGTACTATAATACCATCACACTATATTACCGATAGTCACGTCAACATCCAATCCAATTAACTATACTATGGAGACTATACAATATACTTTCCATAGACTATACTTTAAGCTGTTTGGAATTTTTCTTTATTGTTATTTTTTTCTGTCACTATTATGCATATCCTACTATTATTATAAATGTGAATGTGAGTTTGTTTGTTACGTTTTCACGCAACAACTACTTAACCGATCATCATGAAACTTTGTACACATATTTTTGGAGGTACTACAAGAAACATAGGTTACTTTTAATAAATAAAATATATATTTTTTACTATAGTTTCCAATTGACTATAGGTTCAGCTGTTTGGAATTTTTCTATATTTATTTTTATTTCCGTCCGTCATTTTTATTTGAGTTATCGAGTTATAAATACAAAAAAAAAAGGATTTACAGTCAAATTGAAAACCTTCTGCTTTGTTAATAATTCTAAACATTTAAATTTATTTCAGCCACACTTTACTGAAAATTCTCGATTCTTTCGGAAAACATCCAGAATATAGAATAGTAATTACAAGTATATTTAAATAATGTAAATTATTAAGAGCGCTAAATTGTTTTTGGGCTTGCCAGATAAGGTCATTTTTAGAATAATACAAAACGCCCTGGAACACTCTGGAATATTTTGGAATGCCCTCGAGTGTTTTAAACATTTCCATAGAGCAAATGTTCAAGCCCTTATATCCTTAAAAGTAAGCCCTATAGGTCAAAACGGAACCCTCTTCATAGATGGAAGGGATGAAGGGCTTGTACGATGTACAATAATTATATCTGTGGCGTGAGGTCATCGCTAGTTAATAGAAAATAATGTTTTACATTAAATAATTCAGTTCATGGTTGAGTGCGATCTGAAGCACATACCAATAGTGATATTCCGCGCGACCCGTGTGTCTCACACCAAATACCATTTCTACCACTACATAAGTACATGCTTGAGATCGCGTTCATAAAGTAAGGGCCGTTTGGTCACAGAAAAAAATAAACTCATAAGAAACAAAGGACATCATTCATTTTGTATGGGGACTTGGGCTAAATTGTACTAAAAGTGTGAAATGTACAATAAAATAGTTCGATACAACAATATTTTAATGTGCTTGGTAAATATCCTATATTTTGCATAGTTTAGATGTATAAAATGATTAAACTATAATTATGACAGTTCAATGCAGAAACCTTTAAGTTCCCTGCCAGCCCAAAAAAGAGTTGTCAATCACTTTTTAATTAAAAAAAAACATCAGGCAGTCGATCCATCGGGTCTCGACTCTCATTCAAGGTTATGGCGTGATAGCGTTTCTTCCGGTTTGATCTTCCCACCAAATATTTAGGCATCGCAAACGTCATCAATATAATACTGTCGTTAAACATTTTGAAACTAGTAAAAAATAGAGTAAAAGTATGAATTAAATTTTAAAAAATTATCTCCTGTTGTGTATGTTAAATTTTATTTGTCGTTTTATAATTCGGAGCGCAGACCATAAGCACTTTTAGATCGTGTCGGAATGCTGCGAATATTGTAAACAAAATGGCAACGTTAGTAAAAGCTGTTGAGCGTGTTTTTGATTTTGCACCTGATTTTTACCAATTCTGTTATTTTTTGGCGCTAATCGTCGAGTTTGTTATTAATACTTCGTTTTATTTGCATTAAGTTATACCTAATTGTGTGAAAAGTGTTCTTAGGATAGTGACTCCATTGTGTTCCATGTAAATCTATAGTGTTGAAAAAGTGACTTTATTATATGTTTTATTTTATTGAGATAGTGATTTTATTTTGATGTTAACTAGTAATTAGCATACATATTTTTAGTGATACTATTGTCTTGAAAAGTAAGTTGAAATTAAATAAAAAAGATAATGTTTAATAAAAAGTCGTTTTATTCATCTAATTAGATTATTTCCTGCTGAGTAAGGTTCACTTTCACCAACATCCCAACATTTTGATTCGCGTGATATTCCGTCGTGGCGTCTCTAATTGCCACTTGTTGTCTATGGCAGTCGAGCTTTTTCTCTTGAGTAGAATGTTCCTTGGTCAACTGTGTGTGACATTTATTTTTTAATATGTCTTTTCCGCGTGGTTTAGAAACTAAAAACAATCATTTTTATTTTCCAAATAACTCAATCGTACAGCAATTAAAAGCAAAATTGCTATTAGTTTTGTCAATACGAGTATCAAACCTACCATTTATATTTATTTTTATCATCGGACGTGACAAAAGTGTTACATTAAAAGTCCAAAATGAATGATGTCCTTTATTGTAATATTTAGTTAGGTACAAACTTACTTTACTTCTCTACATAATCGCTGTTCCCTTCTTAGCATTTTGCGTACAGCTGCACCAGCTTTTTTAACCCCTCTGCATAGAAGCTTGCCGCCTGAGAGTTGATCCAGTCCTTCTTCTATTTCCACTAGACATTCTTTGCTCTTTGTGGTGGTCAATGAGCATTTTTGGTACCCACCTTGCACACAATTTGTGGTATGCGAGGTTTTCCGTGACAATATTGTAAACAACAAGTTGGGGAAATTTTTCAGCCAGGCCTATAATCGTCAATCGATCGCAGTGTTTGGTCCACTTGTGATACGATTTCATCGGTCTGGATACTGGGCCTGCCACTCGGCTCTTCGTCATGGACATTAGTTCGGCCATTTTTAAAATCACGGCACCATTGTCTAATCTTTCCTTCACTCATAACTGTAGGTCCATAAACCAGGCATAACTACCGATGAATTTCAGCAGCCGACGATCCTTTTGCACATAAGAAACGAATAACAGAACGCACTTCACAGTTGGCGGGAGCAACGCTTTTCGCGGCCATTATTCTTTGCATTCACGGACAGCACTACGACTTCAGAATCAAAACAAATGACGCTGTAGCTTCGCAATGAGTCAATAGATGGTGGTGCAGGAGTAAAAGCGCCAATATTTAAATATAAGCGAACGGCCCTTACTTTATGAACGCGCCTCGTACATAGCCAAGGTGCAGGTGCCGCGCATATCAACCACCATTTCCATAATACCAATTAAGTTCAGTTATTAAATAGACATTAACTGAAGTTTCGTTACTTTATTTATTTTATTCCACATCGCACCAACTGCTGCACGGCCACCAACACACCGTACATCATATAACAATCTTGATCCTTGTACACACAGGATGTACACATTGTTATATATATCCTTTATTATATATATATATTGATATCCATAATTTTTCATATTGAAATTTATTGTTGTGCTTATAACACTTGTGTCACATTTGTTTTCGCATAGCACGTGCGAAGCCGCGGGTCATCCGATATGTAATTATCAATAATAATGGTTATTGTTGGCATTTGCGTTAATTTGTGCAAAACCGGTTGTTTGTATAACATGTTATCATTAAATTAAATAAACATAATATAGTAGTTATGCTATTTATATATATGTGCTATTATTGAATATTATCAACACTTGACGACGCGGTGACGTCACGCGACACACAATCTGCCACGAATGCCATCAAATATATTGTGTTGCGCAATTGGGAACAATACTCACATGTATTAATTGTATACAATTGGGAACACGTTCTTTCACTTGCGATTGTTGTGCGTGCAAAGGATAGTGACGCGCGAAAGAGATTATTGGCGCACGCGAACCCATCAGCATATCAGTCCTTCGCACACAATTGACATGATGGCCCCGTGGCGCCATAAAAGCAATTATGAGAAATGGTCCCGCGGCGGAGGTCGCACCACATTGGGAAACTGGTTTCGCTTATATAATATTGGTCGTATGAACGCAAATAAATATTAATGAGTTGTTAATATGCTTCTATGCATAATAAGCAATTACGTGGACTACAATCGAATGTGCCCAATCATGACATCAACTTTATATCTATGTGCGCGTGTGGTGGTGGTGGTGGTGGTGGTGGGGCAGCAGTTGTGTGTGCGGTGTGACGCTCGTGCGTGTGTTTGCGGGCTTCGTGGTGATTTATTATATTTGCGTGAATGTGACGCCGCGCGGTGACATTTGTAAGTAGATGCGCAAACAAGCATAAGCCCCCCCATACGTCAGCATCACTATGGCGCCACTGTTGGGCGGCCGGCATAGCGGTCACGCACATTATATGTCGTGCCAACGTAGAGCAGGAAGTGCCGCATGTTTAGCACTTCGTGAATATGTGTTTAGTGTGTTAATATCAATGAAGTGCATCGTGCGCGTGTGTTCGCGAAGGAGAGCCACAAAGTGCCAATTGCCATAAAGTATGAACACATGTGCGGAAAGTTCCCTTTGCGTGTGTTTTCGCAATGACGACACATTGTGCGTGTTGTTAAATTAATGAACATTGCATCACTTAATATCAGAGAACAAACATTTATATGTATGCGTGTGTATTATATATATTTATATTTAATGAACCAAATATAGAGCGCAAATACAATCCGAGTGTACAGAGTTGTAACATTGGAGCAACTGATAAGTGCGTCCAGTGTTTGTGCGTGTGCGCTGTAATTGTCAATATTTGTGCGGTGCGTTGTTATATGTAGTGGCGCGCGGCCGTGCGGTGGGCCACTCGTGCGCGCGCACAACACCCGGCGGCAGGTAGGCATAGCCGGCATGAGGTCAGCGGTCATGTGCGATAACGGTGCGCTCAATATAACACGCGCTGTGGTCCATTGATAGCCGCGACGGACGCACGCGCTCGGCAACAGCTTTCACCCGACAAGAGCTTTCACACGGCCGTTCACTGCTCGGCCCCGGCGACAACAAATAATAACAAACGACGCCAATTTCCGCACGTGACCAATGCGGATGTGATTGTTTCGCCTAACGTAGTGTTCGTTGCAGAGAATATGGCGATCACGGAGAGCAGGGATGACGAGGTGGTGCCGCCGCAGGTGAGCGCCGATAGCCGCAAACAACATTACAAAGAGAACGTGACAAACAAACACTCCATCGCTGACAATGAAAAGGATGACCAGCTGCTGGACGTCACGAGTGCCACCAAACACTTCTCACCAGCTTGGAGACAGGTATGTGAGTGCGCGCCCGCTTGGTCATTATTGATATATGTGGCTAATGTGTTTGTGTGTTTGTGCAGACTGTGTGCGCCGCATCATCCATTCTGCTGACCCTAACTGCTGGACTGACGTCCGGATACTCCGCTGTGCTGCTGCCACAATTGAAGGAGCCGGGCAGCGTCATCCCCGGGGACGACGAGAGCGCCTCGTGGATCGCCTCCGCGGCCGCGTTGCCCATGGCGCCAGGCTGCCTCGCCGCCGGCTGGCTCATGGAGCGGTTCGGCCGTCGGCGCGCGCATCTGCTGCTCTGCGCGCCCTTTCTGGCGGGCTGGACGCTGGTCGCGACGGCAGGAGGGCTGCCCGCCATGATCGCCGGTCGCCTGCTCACCGGCTTCTGCGTAGGGCTGCTCGGCCCGCTCGGCCCGGTCTACATCGCCGAGTGCTGCGAGCCGAGGTTGCGCGGCGTCCTCCTGGCGGCAGTGTCGCTGGCAATCGCGGTGGGCATCCTGGCCGCTCACCTGCTGGGCACGTTCCTGTCGTGGCGGATAACGGCGGGCGCGTGCGCCGCGGGACCGCTGCTGGCGGCGGCGCTGCTGCTCGCGGTGCCCGAGAGCCCCGCTTGGCTGCTGGCGCGCGGACGCACCGAAGAAGCCGCCCGCGCGTTCGCTTGGCTCCGCGGTCACGGCGAGCGCGCGAACAAGGAACTGCAAGCGCTGGTCGAGAAGCAGGCGGCGGCCAGCGCGCTGCCCGCCCTCTCTCTGCGAGAGAAACTGGCCGCACTCAAGAGCCCCGAGCTCCTGAAGCCGCTCGCCATCATGATCGTGTTCTTCGTGACCTGCCAGCTGTCCGGCGTGAACGCGGTTGCGTTTTACTCGGTGGAGATCGTGGAGCGGTCGGTGGGGGGCGGCCTGGACAGGTACGCGGTGGTGATCGCCATAGACAGCCTGCGCGTGATCATGTCCGGGGTGGCGTGCGTGCTGTGCAAGCGCGTGGGCAGGCGGCCGCTGTGCGTGGTCTCCGGCGTGGGCACGGGCGCGTCGCTGCTGACGCTCGCGTGGCTGCTGAGGGGCGAGGGGGTGTCCGGGCACGCCGGGGCGTGGGCGCCGCTGTTGTGTCTGGGCGGCTACATCACCGCCGTGTCCATCGGGCTGGTGCCGCTGCCGTGGGTGATGGTCGGCGAGGTGTTTCCGGCGCGCGTGCGAGGCATCGGCTCGGGGCTCAGCTCGGCGACGACGTTCGCGACCTTCTTCGCGGTGGTGAAGACCGCGCCCGGCCTCATGTCCGGCATCGGCGTGACCGCCACGTTCGCGATGTACGGCGCCGTGAGCTTGGTCGGCACTGGCATACTGTACTTCATATTGCCGGAGACGAGGGGCAAAAGCCTGCAGGAGATCGAGGACAGGTTCAAGTCCCCAAAGAGCTCCGACAACGAGAAGGACGTCAGCAGAGTGTGAGATATGTATGTGGATATTTGTGTTTGCCAATCTGTTATCTGTGATATAATTAAATGTTGTATTATTATGGAATTATTCGTTTTACCTCAATCAACAGCCATTTGCATATTATGGGACAACCAAAGAATTCGGAAAGAATAGAATCTGTGCTAAAATAAGAACTAATTCATTGTTTTTTTTCTCATTTATATTATGTTTATACCACGTGTGACTGAAAGAGACAACTACTCAACTACTTCAATTCCTTTATTTCAAATGTTGACACTACTTTTTTGCAAATACAACCACTTGTAATTGTGGTTGACTTTTAATAATGCTGAATTATGTCACGTGGTAGTAAGAATAGCGGCATAATTGTTCCGTCATCCATTTTTGAAGTGCAATATTTTAATATCATTTGTTATTCTGTCAAATTAGGTTATCAAATAATCATCAAAACTAGTGACAACCTTATAAATTACGAATGTAAAAATGTATATACATCCCCTTGTGACTTGTTTTTAATGCCATAAGTGAAAATAGTATAAACGGTTTGGACAATATTTTAAGGAGTACCTGGTAAATGGTCGCTGGTTCTTTGGCACTTTATCGTCCACAACTCACTGCGATGCGAATGTCTTCGATTGGAACTGTAGCACTCAATGAAGCACTTATCATTGGTGCATCCACTTTTCACTTCAGTCACACTTTATAACTGATTTGATCTTATTAAATGTAAAATGCGATGCGAGATGCGTGTGCGGTTAAACCACATACACTTTCTTCTTCTTTCTGTTTCCACTTTGCCGGTACTTAGGAAATTTTTGGATAAGGTTGCCAGCAAAGAAAATAGGAAAATATATACATATATAATATGTGTGCGTGTGGATGTGTATGTATGCGTGAGAAATATTTTAAATGCTGTTTTGGCCAAACCGCGGTTGTATTTTGTCGCTATTTTAGGGCCCCTTCTATTTCTTAAGTCGAAATTCTTCGGGGACAACGTGCTGCTGTTGGGTGACAATGGCAATGGGGTAATAAAACAAGGCATGTAGTTTTGTTAATTTAATTGTTATAACATTGTCGCGGTCGTCATTCTGATGGGATTCTCTTCATCATGTTAATAATTAGAGAGTTAAGTGTTGCGGGGAGTGGTGTTATTTCTTGGAGTTGAGCAGCCTGCTGGTGTTTTGCTTGGAGCCGGCCATGTCGAACACGGGCAATAGTTCACGAACGCGCGTCGATTGTATCCTAAACACAAATATACTATATATAAACGCATTCGCAGCGACCATTAAGAGTTGGCATCCTGAACAAGGTGCGGCGGCTCTTCGCGCCAGAGCATCTCCTTCTTACTATACAAGGCTGTTCTTACAAAATAAATTACTATTATTCTTTAGCTGGACTGTTATCAAATTAAAGACCTGGAGTACCTTATGATGAACTATGAGGATGCAAGGGATATTTAAGAGATATAACTATGGTGCTAAGACTAAAGGTTTTTTAAGTGTTCAAATGGGGGTTCCTTTAAAATTTTAATTTTGATTTATTAAGAATCGTGTAAGTCTAAAAGGATCTATTTTGATTTAAATAATCGTTTGTGTACCTGGAGAGAGTGGGTCTTGACAGCAGCCGCGCCTGCGCCGGTGTGGCGAGGTCGGTGGGGAAGCTGGTTGCGCCGAAGAAGTCGAGGCCCCGCGCCAGCAGACACTCCGCTTCCGATGCGCTGGTGAGGACCACTCGCACGACGCTGCAGCCACGCGTGCCCGTCGCGGCGACGGCCTGCCCACTGTCGCTGCCCGCCGGGGAGACGGAGGGCTTCGGGCTGTGCGCGCCCGTCTGCTGCAGCCGGCACACCTCCACCAGAGACACGTACTTCCTGAGAGCGAGACGCAGGTCTTCCTCGGGCACCTCGTCGGGCACCTCGTACACGCATATGGTGAACGTGCGCCTGGGCCTGCACGGGATGGCCACCTTGCGATAGAAACGCGACCCGGTCACTTTGTGGAAGCCCTTGCGGAACACCATCTGATAGTCCTCGTAGTCGGAGAACTTGAAGAGGACGCCGGTGGCGGTGCGCGTGACGGAGAACCCGCCGCGGAACTCCATCTTGTCGGTGAGCGCGGTGGCCCTCTCCGCCGTGAGCCCCGCCGCCGGAGTGATCAGGAACGCCCCCTTCACCAGGAACGGCTCCGTCTCGGACGTCTCCGACTCGCTGTCGCCCTTGGACTTCCACAAATACCCCTCGGACATCTGCAATTGTTTAATTGCGCAGGATGAGATGCCGCGTGGGCACAATTCCCACCAAACGTACGCCATATATGGAATAATGGCCGCAAATGACCATTACGTTAGATTGCTTTATTGCTTTTCAATGTTATTTGTTGCCATTATTAGCACGCTCGTGTTTGGCACGACAACAACATGGGGTGCCGTAATTGTTGTTGTGCTAAATTATCACAAAACTATTATTTACTACACTTCTCATTATGATTATTAACTAGCGCACCCGGCAGACGTTGTCCTGTGCGCCACATTTAATGTGATTTTTAATTTTGCGATTACATAATTACTTTTAACAAATCACCGATAAGTCATTTTATTAACTATGCCATAAAAACTATCACTCTATATCAGTGTTTCCCAACGTGGGGCCCACGCCCCACAGGCGGGCAATTTAATAGTTAAGGGGGGCAGTTTAAAAATGGACTCGACACTACTTAAACCCTTTCGCTTTGGGTTATTTAAATGCAATGCTAGATATCGGAGACAAATTTAACAAAAAAGGCAAACTCTTGCAGCTGAAATATAAATGCTGTAATCATTTATATTAATTACGGGAACATAACAATTTTTAAAGGTTAATAATTATGTATGGGTGCAAAAAAAATTTAGAAATGGGGCATGGCCTAATTATGTTAGGGAATCACTGCTCTACTCGTATATAATAAAATTGTTTAACAACTCAGATTTGGTGACATACCGACAGCAGCGTCAACTGCCAATGGACCAATTGTGTTCTTAAACCATTCAGGAACCCATTCAATTATATACACACGAAATTTAATCCAAATCGGTTAAGCCGTTTAGGAAGAGTTTAGTGACAAACATAAATACAGAGGAATTTTATATATATTAAGATTATTATTAATATGATAACAATAATAATGGCATAACTCATGGATGGGCTTAAAGTAGAAAAGGTATTATTGGGCGGAATATTATTATTATTATATTATATTATATTAATGCAATATATATAAGCGGTTAATATATATGATGTTGGTGCGATACCTTGTTGCTGGTTGTGCGGCTGTTGAGCGAGTGAGTGCGCGGCCGCTGCAGTCCACGGGGATATTGACGAGCAGGCGCAGGGAGGGACTATAGACAGGCATAGAGACACCGCACAATAACAATGTTCCTGTGAGACACTGCACAAAGCACGGTCCCATTTAGAGCCCATGTGGAGGCCCCTAACTGTTTTATTATTATTTTTTATTGTGACTCGACATATGACAGCACCCCGCTTGATGTTAGGCCGAAGTGTGGCCCATGAATGAATGTCACTGCTACTACATTTCAATAACTGTGGAACCGGCAACTTACAAGCTGATCCCGAAACGTGACCGTACGTGTAAGTGGTGATACTACCCCGGATCGGCAGACTGGGTACCACTGCCTACCACTCTTTGATAACCAGACCCGAAGCAAATATCCATCTCTTTTTTTTTATTAACAAATATTTGCAATATTTAATTTAATATTATAAAATATTACAAATAAAAGCTATGAATCAAATATTTGCTCCTAGTGGGAATCGAACCCGGGACTTTACGCGCAACAAACCGTTCGTCCACGCCTGTCGTCAAAAAAGTTCAGTTTTTGCCATCAAGTCAATTGTAGTACTTAATTACTTAAAGTGTAACACAAATTATTAAAACTAGTGCTAGTGGTGTGGTTGAAAATGTGAAAAAGCCTTTGGGAAAAAAGCGAACTGTCTAAATTTGAATATTTTGTGGGGGGCCCTCTCTTTCTCCAAATCCGGCTTTGGCTGAAAGTACATTCTGTAAACAAACGAAACTCTCTATCACAGTGGCGGCGTAGCAAGAGTTGGCACCCGGGGCGGTTTTCTATTGACACCCCCAAAATAAAACAACAAATCAAATACTAAACGTAAAAACGAGACTTTATATTGCTAAAATATTCGATAACATTATCAAAGTTTACTTTCCTCAATCAATCAATCAAATTGTCACGTCTTTTTCCCACAGGGATAGGCAGAAACAATGGAGCGCCACTTGCCACGATTGCCTGCCCTTGCTTCTTTCACATTCACGATTCTCTTCATACAAGCTCTATGGTTGTGAGCACTAGGCAACCTAGCTTTCTTGAGGATGTCTCCGATTTGGTCGGCAAACACCCTCATGGACCTGTTCAACCTTGTTCAAGGTATCCATTCTCATGGATTAATAAATTCTTTCCGTCAATCTACTATCACTCATTCTTTCCATGTCCCCAAACCATTAAAGTATTCCTTTGTCACTACATCTTCTTTCAAACCACATCTATCGCGTACTGTAATATTCCTTATTCTATCCGCTATCGTAACTCCACATACACTCTTTAACAACCTCATTTCTACAGCGTTAATTCTACTCTCATTCGTGACTTTTGGGACATTATTTGGATGTTCATTATACTATGGATGGCACCGTTCACTACGTTGCCCTTTTGCACTCTTCTCTCAATATCTTCATCACACTTCCCATCTCTTGTAAACATACTTCCCAAGTAAACAAATTGACTTGTTCCACTTTCTTTCCGTCTATCATTATCTCACACTCTGTCATTTTATCCTCTCTTACTTAGACACAGTGCTAGACTCAGACCTGACTTAGAATAGTCCCATTGTAAAAAAAATTTAAGAAGCTTCAAGGTAGTTCATTGTACTGCTTCGTGGAAAGTCGTAAAATCTCTAAAATAACGTCCTCTGCAGAAAATTCATCATAGATTTTCGTTAGATTTGGAACAATACCACGAAGTTCTACTTCTGTTGATGTAAGCAGAGTTTTAGGCTGAACAACACCAAATGTTATGAGAATGTTATCCATTGCTTTGCAACTACGGTCTAGATCAGTGGTTTTTCAGGCCATGCCCCACCTTAACATTTCTAAAAATTTTATGCCCCTCATACATAATTTTAAACCTTTGAAAATTGTTTTGTTCCCTTAAGAAATATAAATGATTACAGGATTTTTTTTGAGAATTTGCCTTTTTTGTTAAATTCGTCACCGATATCTAGCATTGCATTTAAATAACCCAAAGCAAAAGGGTTAAAGTCGTGTTGAGTCCATTTTTAAATTGCCCCCCTTAACTATCAAATTGCCCCACAGCCCACGCCCCACAGGGAAACACTAGTCTAGATATAATGTCTAGTAAAATCTATCAAGTCATTCTAACCAGCTCTCTGCAGGTCTTCTTAGTCCAACGTCTTTAGCCATTTCTCCTGGCAAAAGGTTTCGAATCTTCTTCTTCCTTTTCTTTCAATCGAAATATTTAAAGCCTCACATTTTAGTTGCGTAGGAAATAGCTCTTTACACTATTTGGATACGTTGATGAAAAAAACAATTTTAAGGCTTTGATTTTCATAACAAACTTTTCCAGTGAAAACCCAGATGTTTGCATATACTTTTGTGTCTGGTTAACTTCTTCTAAGACCTCACACCAAAAAGAAAGATAGCACAAAAAACTGAAGTAGCACAAAGCTGGTAATAGTGTGGATGCTGCTTCTCTTGTATTAAAGTTTTCTCTGCTGCTGCTGGGATCGCACATGCCTTCGAGTGTTGATACAAATTTTTCAAAACTACTATTCAGTGGTTTAATGGCATCGTGATGAGCACTCAATCTTGTCTCTACTAGTCTTTTAACTGATACGCCGACACTTTTCATTCGAATCTACTATCGATGTGTGGATGACGAAAAGAACATGTAAACTCTTTCTACTGTTCCGAAATATTTTACACTTGAACTCACACTCTCGAAAGAGTGCATGCACTCCACATAAATTTAGGGAATAATTAGCACAAGGCATAAACAGCGCTTTAGGTTTGTGTCCTTTGATTTTTGCTTGTGCACCACCATGAACTCCTGCCATTGTTGCAGCGTTATCATATCCTTGAGCCCGACAAAGATGTATATCAAAGTTATCGCTGGGTAAGGATATTTTCAGTAAGTTCGACTGCAGTCATTCCAGCTATAGGGAAGAAACCTAGAAATGATTTTTTCACTTCAACTTGATCGCCTTCAATATAAACATATCTGATTAACATGTAAAATGTCTAGAGTGCTATCGAAAAAAAATGTTTAGCTTTGTCACCCCTTGGTGCTTGGTGCCCGGGGCGGAGCGCCCCCACCGCCCCCCCTCTACGCCGCTAGTGCTCTATCATACCACGAGCGGTATGACTTGCCTGAACCCATTCGATTACCTTCAGACAAGGCTCGGCGACTGAAAAAAACGATTCAGTTTACGACCGCCTCAGTAACCGGCTCTATTTTAATTTGTTTATATGCAGCGCCAGATTAAGACTTCTGCGGCCCATAGGCAGACCATGTGGTGGCCTCAAATCGTTTATTGTTAAATATTGAAAGTTTCCATTACGGTCGAGGTGAAGAAGAGAGCAACTGAATAAGTTGGCTAACATTAAAGGTACGTACATGCTACATTATTTTCCGTCTGACTTTTATATTAATAAACGTAACGATAATATTGTCGAAATCTGTTACCCTCCAAACATCACCCTCTAAACTAAGGAGAGTGGAAATATTTGATATTTTGTCCTCGGTCATGGAAATTCGGAGTTTATTTTTTATAAGCTTCAGTTTTGAAAAACATCTTTCAGCTGTACAATATGTCACCATTTGAATGACATAAATTAACATCACAGAATTAACATATTTTTGTTGTACCTATGATTGAAATTTCTAAATAAGGGGGCCCATAAGCAACTGCCTATGTTGCGCCACTGTTTGTATGCTAATAATAATAATAATGGCACATTGGTAGCAGTAAGTGGTTTTGAACAGGTAAATCTCAGTTTACATGATAAATTCACAACCTCCAGACGCGGTCGCTTCAAACCACATTACCAAACGTCATATTTGCATTGCTATGCATTTTAGCTTATAGTTATTAAAACATCATAACATGCAGATTAGACTTTTCCTTTGTAGTATTGTGCTGTGTGTGGCATTGAATTCCAGGGAGCGTCCTGCTGATGAAGAATGGTACTTTGGCCAACAGACTCCACGCATGTCTATGTGCCGAAGAAGACACGGAAGCGATGAGACTGTGGGCGAAGCTACTTTGGTCATCCACCATTAAACACACACACACACACACACACACACACACACACACACACACACACACACACGTTTTGTTGATGACAAACAATGAGATTCCAAAATTGCTAGATATATCTTTGATGCGAAACACTCGAAGTAGTAAGTCACAATAATGTGATAAATAATAATAATAAACCACTCAAAGGTGTTATTGCCGTGATTGTGTGTGTGTGTGTGTGTGTGTTATGATCCCTGACAGCTGCGGGCGCACCTCTTCCTGCGGCAGCGGCGGCGGCGGCGTGTGACCGTGACTGTTTCTAGATCAGGGCCGCACTCGAGATGGAGTGCCTCTCGTGTGTGAAGAGTGCGATAATCAGATTAGTTACGACACAGTGCGCTCGCAATGCCGCACGAGGAGGATGGCTGCTCGCCGAGGCTCAAGCAGGTATATGCGGCAGGCATAGGGGGAGAGGGGGGGGGGGGGTAGGGGCATTCTCACGATGGTGCACCTTGCAGTGGTTCGTGTGCGGCTGCGTTTGCGTCAACGTGCTCGGCCATGGCTGCGTGATGGGGTATCCTGCCACTTTGCTGCCGGCGCTCGCGAGCGGCCACGGCGGCCTAACGGCAGACAACGAGCAAGCCTCGTGGATTGGTGACATGCGTTCACATTATACGTGGCATGCGATTAATGGACACGACGGATGCTACTAACTGTGCTCGCATTACAGCATCCGTGATGGGCGTGTCCATGCTGCTCGGCAACTTCGCCACGCCGCCGATCATGGAGCGCTGGGGACGGCGCGCGGCACACCTCGCCGTCATCGTGCCGGCCATGGCAGGGTGGCTGCTCACCGTGACCGCCACGTCAGTCGCGGTAACTGTTGGACGCGCGTAACTGCGCTTGCTTGCTGTGCCTAAGTAAGCAATGATCGTTCTGCGGCAGATGATAATATGCGCGCGCACACTGCACGGCTTCTCCGTGGGCATGCTGATGCCGCTGCGGTCGCTGCTCGTGGCGGAGTACAGCAGTCCACGGCGGAGAGGAGCGCTCCTGGCGGCCGTGACGCTGTCGCAGGCGGCCGGCATACTGCTCGTGCACGCCACGGGCACGGCGCTTTCTTGGAGGCGCACGGCGCTGCTCTCGATGTGCTTCCCGTTCGTGAGTCTGCTGATGACGCTCTACTGCCCGGAGTCGCCGAGTTGGTTAGCAGCCAACGGCAAGTACCAGCAGTGCAGGGACGCGTACAGGTAATAATTACGCACGACAACAGTAACTGCATGTTTGTATAAAGTTGCAACTTATTATGACTAACCCTCGAGTGCGCCGCGTGTGCTGAGTGTGGCCGCTCGCATGTTGGGCATGGTGGGCATAGACTTGTGACTTTCACAAAACGTTATATGCACTAGTGTAATCTTGGTTAGGGCGTCATATATTTTGTAAGCATCTCCTTTGTAGGAATGCATTATTAGTTCAGTTAAATTGTCTTATAGTAGGAAAGTGTAATTTATTTCATTCTATATGTTTTTTGGGGCGCTGAATCCGAATCTGAGTGACGTGACGCATAAATGTTGTAAGCCAACCTCAGATTTAGATTGAGCAACCCAAAATACATATAGAATGAAACAAATCAGAAGTACTCCAAAACTTTCCTACTAGTGCACCCTTTTGAGCACAAATTCACTGGACTATGTCATCAGCTGGTTCACTCAGCCGATATGACCGTAACCTTTTTTGAAGGCTCTCCGATCCGCGTCCCCACCAAACTCAACAAAATCAATTTTATTTGATTTTAATGTCCAATTGTAAATTAATTATTAACTTTCAATAAAAGTAGCTTATAATTCACATTATGTATATAATTTTGCACATTTATCGTATATTGGGTCAGGGAAAAAGTCTTTTCGCATATAGTATGTAAAAACATGTAATAAAATATCTTTGGCTGTACCATTTGACGGTGGGGCCAAATCGAAAAAACCCGGACAAAAGTCCAAGCAGTCAAATAATCGACTTCAATCGTCTTCAAATTGATGACTCGCGGGTTTTTGGGGTCGCTGATAATGAATCTCGACCCAGAATTGCAAAATTTAAGATTGGGTATCCAATATGGCAATTAGAATAAATACATTTACATACACTATGGGGTCACTGATTACGAATCTAAATTCAGAATTGCTAAATTCAAAATGGTGAATCCAATATGGCGGACACTTTTTCAAAAATGTATTTAGATTCTGTCCAAGATTGGTATATAGGGGTTTTGGGGGTTACTGATTACAAATCTGAACTCAGAATTGCAAAATTCAAGATGATGGACCAATATGGCGAACATGATTTAAGAAATATATATAGATTCTGCCTAAGATTGGATTTCTGTGATCGCTGATTACAAATACCACGGGGAATGTTCCGATGAGCTCTTTAACATTGTTCCTACCTCATCTTTTCACTCCCGTAATACCCGCACAGGTCGGGGAAAGCATCCGCATTTTATCGACCGAATCGGCAGTCGAACTAAAAAGTTCGGTACGTCTTTTCTTTGTAGATCAATTGACAAGTAGAATGCTTTGCCTGCCCATGTGTTCTCTCCATCCTATGACCTTGGATCCTTCAAGCGATGCGTGAAGAAGCACCTTTGGCCGGCATAGTGACGGCGACTGGGGCAGCCGTGAACAAACCCGGTTTTCTCAGTCGTCGTCACTCTTGGACCTCCTCTTGCTTATCATCAGGCGGGACGAGGTCAGATGTCGTGTCACAATAAAAATAAAAAACTGAAGTCAGAATTGTGAAATTAAATATGACGGGTGTAGCGCCGTGCTTTTACATAATTCATTTTTAAGATAATTAATTATGTTATACTAGTTCTATTTGTGTTTATTTGTGAATATATATTATAAGTGATAAAAATATTAACATTAAGGTATGTAACGCAATTATTCACAAATAAACACAAATAGAACTAGTATAACATAATTAATTAGCCTAAAAATTAATTATGTAAGACCGTGTAAAAGCAAGGCGCTACACGGGCACGATTTGAAAAAAAAAATCATCAAACTTGGTATCTTTTAAGTTTTTGTGATGGATAAATAAATGGAATATGCAAGTATTGAGAAAGATTATAATAGATTAATTAACAAGACAACAATATATTTTAGTGTTACATTAATGACAGTTTGTGACAGACAAGAATAACTGGTTTGTACGTATCCGTAGCAACCATTACCAAAGACTATGAAGATCGTCATAAAGTATCTTCACAGTGTGTGTGTATTTTTTTATTAACACAACACTTATCAACTATGTATTTGAAACGAAAAAATAGTTGAAACATGTTGTACATCGAAACATATTTCTAGTGTTATTTCTAGTAGCGATTTATCATTTAGTGCAAAAATGTTTCTTACCTCGTCAACCCATTTCTATTTGGCTCATAGGATTCTAAAAGACAATTTTAATAATTATAATGACAATATAACGATTTATCAAGTGTATTTATTATTATTATAAAGTTGAAATTGAATATAAGAAAAATGAGAACAGGAATAGAAAGGTCTATGTAAAAGAAAAAAGAACACGGAACAAAAGACATTGAGCCGGACTTGATGGAATATTCTGAGAATGAAAGCGAAAGGAGGTAGGCAGAAAGAAGAAAACAGAGTGAGTGAATCAGAAAATGAGAGAAAGAGAGGGAGAGAGAGAGAGAGCGCGAGAGTGAGATGAGAAGAGAGAGAGAGACAGAGCAGGGCAGATGCTTGTATTCAACGCTATTTTCAGCAGTCTACTGTATATCAGTGAGGCATCTATTTGTACAAAAAGTTTGAAAAAAATTAAGCGGGCAATTTCGGGCAGCTGATTTTTGAATATGTAATTTGTAATATATCAATCTACAACCTCTAATAGTTTTCAAGGCGGAACATTTTACTATTTCAATTTTAAAGGAAAATTTTTGACTTAAGTCAATAAAATTTAATCAATGGTCAATTTTATTTTACTTATGTTAATGGAATCCATTTGGATTCAGTCGAATGGATTATTTTTTCAACGATTCACGAGGATTAAAACACACGTCTGCTCTTCTCAGCTCTAAACGTACCACTGACTGCTCAGACGAATTGTATATTTCAGCTCACGCCAGCGCAGCTGTAGTCAAGTTAGGGACCTATTATGAGCAGATTCGTGTGCACTAGGGCATACTGTAGCCAACCCTAGGTCTAAAAATCCCTATAGGACAACTAGATTTTTTGGACTTTTGTCCGGGATTTTTCGATTTGGCCCCACTGTGCACCGTTAGAGGCAATAATTTCATTATGCCTCATAACAGATGGAATGGAAGATTGGCTTTTTGAATGTTTCTTGCCCTTGATAAATGCCCAAAACTTTTTGGGGTTTGTTGATATGCAAATTTGGATATTCTTAAGATATATAGCATAACATTTACGTTGAAGAGTAGCAGCGCGCTTATTTAGTGTCTTGAACTCCAAACAATACCGAGGATTGTTATACTTTTTGTATCTGTTTCGCAGTTTTTCTTTCTCAGAAAGCAGTTTAATAAGAGGGACAGTAAACCAGGGGGGATAGCGGTGTTTTTTTATAGGTGACGCAGGTACTGTATTATTAATTATAATTCTTAGACGCTCATAAAAACTAGTGACCATACCATCGACATCCAAGCAACTCCCCAGTACGGTTTGCCAGTCCACTTGACATAAAGCGTCATTCACCCGGACATAGTCAGCCCTACGAAAATTGTGAGTACAGAACTGTTTGGTCCTTAATGTAGGAGTATTTATAAAAGAACAATTGACCTCAATTGCTGGGTGATTATTAAGGTTGTTAACGGATCAAGACATTCAGACACAGACAACTCCGAATTTCCACTCAGCACAAGATCCAGAGTTTAAACACGATTAAACTGTTTAAGGTTATTGTAAGACATAAAATCAATGAGTGTATAACCAAGTTCATTGTTATAATTTAAACGTAAAACGTAGGGCAAATCACAGCCACTTGCTGACGACCAGTGAATGAAGGGCAAGTTAAAATCACCAAATATTAAAGTCCTATCTTCTGAATTCTAAAGCGTACTTGTTACACATCCAATCGTAAACACATCCAATTTAGCTACAGTAACTGGCGTAGGTAGATATACTACACACACATTTATTTTTTGTTCTTGTTAAAAAATCTTTCTTGTTCGATGATAAACCTCTGTCTCTGCGATAAATTTTATAACGAATGTCGAGTAATTCAGCATCACTAATGGAGTCGTTCAACCAGGACTCGGTGCCCACGATTCTGTCATATTTATTTCTAAGGGATGCGAGATGTAAATCTGTTAATTTTGTACGAAAGTTTTGGTAATATACACGAAATGTAGACGAGACATCCACAATGGGCAGGGCCGTCTTTACCCGGGGGTTCAAGGGGTGCGGTGCACCCGGGCGCAGAGTCCTAGGGGGCGCATGCCGACCGCCATAAATTTCGATAGGTATCTACTACACTGAGACCACGCGAGCGGAGCCTTGACTTTCGCACCCCGGCGCTGAATATGCTTAGGACGGCCCTGACAATGGGTGCCACACTCGACTGCCCCTGACTATTCTGTACAGGTATTTGATTGGTGGTACGGTTTACCTTTTGATCGACCATTAACCTTTGCACTCGACTTTGAAGTATTGGCTGATGTCATTGCTTTGATTCCTGCAAAACACCCAAGGACTCATAATTCTCAATAGTGATCACCTTAGATGCTTCGCTTTTTCTTTCTAAGATGCGCCCGTTCGTGACCCACACGTACCCATAACCTTTACTACGTGCCACCTTACGAACCTTGCCATAAAGGGACTTATAGAATGGAGACAAGTGCTCCTCCGTATCCCAATTGGCTAGAATCGAGCCTGTCATCCTTGTGGTTCTTGTTGAATGTGGACACCGCGGCCAAAAGCTAATCACGGATCCGATTGATAGTTTGACGACTATTGGGCGCGGTTTGTTACTCGGATTCATCACCCTGACTCTCGTGCACGAATTAATCTCATCATCACGTAATGGGCATGACACAGTAGCACCAAGCTGATTTAATACGGTTATTAGAGAAGATCTATTTTCCGGGACACCCCTAATCTCCACGTTACAGTCCCGACCTCGCTGTTCCAGCAGAGAGAGACGTGTTGTAGCCTCGGTGAGGTTAGCGGCAAGAATATCATTGTTAGTGGACAGCTTCACCAGACCTTCCTGCAAGTCGCTAACAGTAGTCTTAATATCTTTGTATTTAGCGGTTAAGCTGTCCAATGAGCGTTGCAGTTCGACGTTCGCTGTCCTGAGTAGAGATATTTCGTTTCGAAGCAACATAAACTCCTTCTCCATGTATGGTTTAATAATGTCTGATAATGATTGACTGATTGATCGATTTACCGCTGTCATAATGGCAGAGAGTATCTTATCATCGAAATCGGTGAAGAAGGTTGCTGGGGTTTAACTGGTGTGTTTACATTATCACCTGATCGTTTAGTTTGCGCGTGGCACGCGGGACACTTCCAGGTAGCTCTTTGATGTTTAGATTCCTTTTTATAATTTTCAAATGACACTGACACTGGTAGTGATATTTTGCATTGCACGATGAACAACACTTTCTCTCATCCATCGGCACCACAGCACTACAAGCCCCGCATCTGCCCTGTCATCCATTTTTTGAACTTATTTAAAATCCTGTGTACGGTGAATTGGTGACCGTACAGCAGTTGCACGTGTTGGTTGGTGCGATGAAATTAATAAAGTAACGAACTTCTGGTGTTATGTCTATTTAATAACTTAATTGGTAATTGGTGGTGAATGTGTGGTTTATATGGTTAATGGTTGTTGGTATGAGATACACGGGTCGCGCGATACCTGCACCTTGGTTATGTACTATCGAACGCGATCTCAAACATGTACTTATTTTGTGGTATAAGTGGTATTTGGTGTGAGATACATGGGTCACGCGGACCTGCACTATTGGTACGTGCTTCCGGCCGCGCTCTAACATGAACTAAACAATTTGATGTAAAATATGGTTTTATATTAATTAGCGATGACGCCCTAGATATAATTATTGTACATCGTACATGCTCCCGAGGGAGGCAAGAAACTTCAATATATTATAACCCTCTATGATAAGATCATTGGCGACATCTGTTGGTGGAAAGCATAAGTACTACGACTATAAGGTTATGCTTAAAATTATTATAAATACAAGCAGAAGGATATGCTTCATATTTTGCAAGTATATGCATAATGCTTTTTTTATGAATACGACCCATTATCAAAAATTCAAAACCATGTTTATTGTATATTGGGCTACGGCCATGTTTGCATAATGTAATGTGCTCCATTAGGAGGAATACTAATGTCATTGTATGTCCAGATGGCTGCGCGGTGATGAGGAGCAGGAGGAGTTGGAGGAGATGCTGGCAGCCGCGCGGATGCTCCAACAATCCAAAGGCAGCGCGCGGCGCTCCCTGAGGTGCACCGTGGCGCGCAAGGAGTTCTACAAGCCCATCATAATAATGTGGCACGCTTACCTGATGGTGCAGTACGCCGGCGGGACGACCATGGCCACCTACTCCACGCGCATCATAGCTCTGCTGCTGGGCGACGCGGCAGACGCACACTTCTGGATGATAGCGCTCGACGCACAGAGGCTCGCGATCAACGCGGCCGCTTGCGTGCTCATGGACAAGTGCACCCGGCGCGGCATACTCTTCGCCACCGGGGCGCTTTGCGTCGCCAGCCACGTCGCCATCTCGCTCTACCTCATGTACAAGGATGCGATGTCGCGGGCGGGCCTCTGGTTGCCCGTAGTGCTGCTCAACTTGCAGTTCGCGAGCGTCGCCGCCGGCATGATTCCTTTGCCGGGCGTGCTGGCGGGCGAGCTGTTCCCCCTCGACGGATGCGCGATGGCCAGCAGCGTGAGCGTGGTGTCGCTGGCGTTCTGGCTGTTCGTCGTGCTGAAGACGTTCCCCGGCCTGGTGGCGCTCGTCGGCCTGTCGGGCACGTATTTGCTGCACGCCGCCATACTGTCGTATTGCCTGCTCGTGTTGGCGTGCAGTCTGCCGGAGACGCGCGGCCGCACGCTGCAACAGATCGAAGCGCACTTCAGAGGCGCCACGGCCGCGCCCCTCGAGCCGCACGATCTCCCAATGTCATACAAGAGGAAGGTGTCCGAGCGGCGATGCAGCATACCACTCTTGTAGTTATGCCATTATCAGACATGGTCGTCCGATTGAGTTGCCGACATTGAGTAACCGGTTTTGCACGTTCTAAATGCACCCGGCCTAGTTGCGCACCGTCGTAAAACACTATTTTCTTGCAGCGACTCACAGCCTCTTCGAGCCCCGTGTGACTGCATTGTGAATAATGCTAATATATCTGATAATAATGACTTGTAGTTTACGAATTACCGCTGGTCACAGTTGTACATTGTATTAAAAAATATATGTTTTCTTTAAACGCCCTAATTTGTAAAATATAATGTATCATTGCAATAAATTACTTACTTGAAATATAAATTAAAGCGCCCGTTTTTTGTTAATGATGTTATTAGAGTTTAGATGACAGGCGTGGCGTATTGCTTATACTCACTATGAGCCATTAGCTGGACCGTTAACAAATTGAAGACCTGGAGTATCTGATGATGCACCATAAGGATGCAAGGAATAAATATTATAATTATGAAACCATGACTAATGTTGTTATTTATCCCCGTTTACTCCCCTTCCCTCTCTTTGTAACATCTCCCTCAGTGCTTCGGACAGACTGAACATTCTTGGAATGTCCCTTCGCTGCGAACTGAATCTCAGGGGCCACATCGAGCGAGCCATCAAGACCACCTCCCGCAAACTTGGCATCCTGAATAAGGTGTGGCGGTTCTTCGCGCCAGAGCTTCGCCTGCTTTTATACAATGCTCAAATTCGCAATGCGCGGAGTACTGTTCGCACCTCTGGGACGACTCTGCCAAGTACCTTCTTAATGCCCTGGATTCATTGCAGCGCCGAGCTGTCCGAATCATAGGTGATGCAGAGGTCACGCGAATTCTGGAGCCCCCGCAATTACGCAGAGACATGGCGGCTTTGTGCGTCCTCTATCGCCTATACCACGGAGAATGTTCCGAGGAGCTCTTTAACCTTGTTTCTACCTCGTCTGTTCACTCCCGTAATACCCGCACAGGTCGGGGAAAGCATCCACATTCGAGCGACCGAATCCGCAGTCGAACTAAAAAGTTCGGTGCGTCTTTTCTTTGTAGATCAATCGACAAGTGGAATGCTTTGCCTGCTCATGTGTTCTCTCCATTCTATGACCTTGTTATCCTTCAAGCGATGCGATGGGGCAGCGTCCGGCGTCCGGCATAGTGACGGCGACTGGGGCAGCCGTGAACAAACTCGGTTTTCTCAGTCGTTGTTACTCTTGGACCTCCTCATCAGGCGGGACGAAGTCAAATGTCGTGTCACAATAAAAAAATAGTGGTGCCCAGTCGCCCCATCCGGGGTAGTACCACCCCTTACAAGGATACAGACCAGTTTCAGGATCGGTTTGTAAGTCTAGGCCGGTATAGTGGATGTGACTGCTACTTACTATAACATCAACATCACATACACACACACGCGCCGTCTGCATAGCAATGAATAATTATAATAAATGAAACAATTGTACAATGTGTCTAATATATAATTTGCAACAGAATGTGTTACATAATACTTGCGAGTGATAAATTCATTCTCTTGCACCAAAACACTATACACGAGGGAGGGGGTTGCACCCATCACGTTATTAACAAATATAATATAATAAACAATGTACAATCAATTATTTACACCAAACTGTGAAATGGAATTCCCAATGCCAACGCGAATGGATGTTACTGGATGTTACTGCACGAAAGGCGTGCTCATCCAATTATTAAGCTATTCATTTTACTTAAAATAAGTAAATATATTATTATTAAATTGTGTATCACAAATACCTAGTGACGTTTTTTTTATATTTTCTCAGAGGTTGTCAAACCTGTGTTAAATGGTTTTAAAATATTTAATATACAAACAAATGTTTTTGTTATTATTTGTTAATTTATATAGTTCCAGATATAATCTTGTGATGAAATTAGATTTACTATTATGTTGGTGACATCCATTCGGTTTCGAACTGTATGGTAAAGTCTTTTAATCCGGAAACGGCTGCAATATTATCGTTCTACTATTCATTATTAAACATATACTAATAAGTATAATAAGTTTAATAATTTCTAAATTTGACTCAGTTGTAAGCCAATAAATAAGGACGCCGAAATGCCGGTTAAATAATCAATTGGGATTTTTGAGCCATTATGTTCGCGATTGATTGCGCTTTTCTATACCAGTTGAGTTTGTTAATAACTTGTTAATCCCATATAGTTGACATTATTCATGTGGAATTCCATTTCATAATTTTAATAAATTTTATATATATTTAATTTGATTTATATATTATGTAACAGGTGCAACAAAATGTGGTTGATTTCACCTAAAAAATGTCACCTACTTAATCGCGTGTTTCATGTATATCATTTGCCTACAATGTATTTATTGTTCAGATCTGTTCCTGGCAGGTGGCGCACACATAGTCGTCGTCGGGGCGCAGCACTTTCTTGTCGAGGCCGACGCAATGCATGTGGAACCACTGGTCGCAGCCGCCGTCGCACTGCACCCAGTCGACCTCCTTGCCGGTGGGCCGCAAGCACGAGTCGGCGGCGCAGTCCTCGGAGCTGTCAGAGCTGCTGGACGAGGGGGCCCTCCTCCTGCCGCGCGTGCCCACCGCCCTCGGCCTGTGCTTCGGCTGCGGCGCCCGTCTGCGCTCCTGCCTCGCCATGTAATGTTTGCGCATCATAAGAGACGAACCACTCTGCAATGACATATTATACATATTATACACATATACACATATACACATATACACATATAGCTGTGCTTGCTAATATTAAAGCGATCACATACATGTACCTGTTTCCTATTAATGAAATTGTTCGCGCTCGTCGCCGCCTTCGCTTTGTTGTTGGGCGCCATGTCGTGCCGGCGCTGTTTCCGTTTGCGCCGGCCGACGTCGCACACGGGCCTGCCGCGGTCCCTCGCCAGCCTGACCGCCGCCCACACCTCCCGCTGCTCCGGCACGGTCACCTCGAGCAGGTCGCCTTCCATCATGAGCGTCTCCAACCTCTCGGCGCGCTGTTGCCTCTGCTGCGGAGCCGAGTACGCGTGATCCGGCGGGCGCGGGCGCAGCGCTGCGCGAGCCTTGTCCTGCCAGGCCATCGCGCGCTCTGTCATGCACTGGAGCGCCTCCCCTTCGGGCACGCGGGCGCGCAACTTCTGCAGCCACACGAGCAACGCGAGGATGCGCGCCAACGGCGGCCGCAACGTGCGTCTGCACTGGCCGCACACCAACTTCTGCGCGCCTGCCGGCCGGGTGGACCTGGCGGCGCTCGAAGACGAGTCCGACGAGGACGAGGAAGAACGACTCGGCGGCGGCGAGAGGCAGCTCGCGTGGAACCAATCTTTGCAGAGTTCGCACTGCGTCATCACGCCATACTGCCTCTTCTGGCAGGAGCAGAACGTCGCCGCGCCGCCGCCGCGCGGGTCCTTGCGCAGATTGGTCGCCCTCAGCTGCTTCATCGCCTCGTACTCGGCGGCCTCCATGTCTTTGACGGCGGACACGATGTCCTGCGGCGCTGCGCTGTCCGTGCAAGCCTGCAGCAGGGGCTCCGGAGCGGCGGCCGGTCTGCTGCGCCTCCTCGGCGGCACCGCGCTCGTCCTCGGCGTGAGCGCCTCCATCAGTGTGAGTGTGCGTTTCTTTTTGCCGAGGAATATGTCTTTGGCGCCCTCCTTCCACTCCTCGGCCGCTTTGATCACCTCCACGAGCGCCTTCCTCTCGGGCAACCTCAGTGGCAATTGTTTCCCCCTCCGCAATATGTTCTGCAGCGTGTGCAAATACGGATACACGTCCTGCGCGTGCAACGCGTCCAACTCGCACAGCCACGCGTGCGCGTGCGTCATCGCCGCACTCAGCGCGTGCAGCGACGGCAACGCGCACGGCAACTCGTCCGCCTCACTCAGCAGGTCGCGCGCCTCGTCGACTCCGCCGCCGCCGCCGCCGTCTTCGTCCGCCTCGTCCGTTTCCTGCTGCAGCAGCGCGGCGGCCTTCGCCTCCCACTCGGTCACCCTGTCGCGCAGCCTGGCGAGTGCCGCGAGTGCCGGTTGCGTCCTCCTGTGCGCGGGCGCCGCCCTCCCTTCTTCGAGCAACTGATCGAGGGCGGCGGGCGAGGCGCTCGCGGGCTCCATTCGCAGCAGTTGCACTTTCCTGAGCCACTTGGCCTGCCGCAGTCTCGTCTCCAGTGCGGGCAACGCGGGCAGCCGTATGCACAGCCTGCCGCCGCGCTCGACCAACTGCCAAATTGTATAATGCATTAAATTATTATATCTTAATTTTTCTAAGAACGATCCTATGACAGGTGTCAAACTTTCTTTACTACGTAACCATTTTGATTTTAGGAAAAACATTTTTTTTTCAAATCTTATAGTAAGTGTTTTAACGCAAAAATTCAATTACCAGTTAAAAATAAATAATTATTTTAACATAAAAGAATTTGAAAATCACAAGTTTATTTGAATTATCTACATTTACAAGTAAAACAAAATAATCACTAACATGCGGTAGTAGTTACGTGCTAAACTAATCTTATTGTCATTTTGCGTAGTGTTGTACCTCGAATCAATACAAATTCAATTAATAGGTTTTTATTTTTAGAAGTTTTATTCTAAGAATATTAGATTTTAATAGCCAAACTCCATCATTACGGAGTACATGGCACAGACCTTAAACTGTGTACATCATATCTTAATAAAAGAAAACAAATTGTTCAAATAAATAATGAGAAATCATCTGTACAATTTACTAAATTAGGTGTGCCGCAAGGATCAATATTGGGCCCTTTGCTATTTATTATTTATATAAATGATTTAAGTGTATGTATACCGAAAGGGCTTAACATGGTTATGTTTGCTGACGATATCACTATTGTGATTAATTGCACAGATAAAAGTCAAGTTGTCAAAAAGCTGAAAAGTCTTCTTAACAATCTGGAAAACTGGTTTGGTTATAATAATTTATTGTTAAACCTAAATAAAACTAATTTAATAAAATTTTCATTGGACACGCATGGTAGACAGAACACAAAGGAATTAAGTAATTTTATAATGAAAAAATCTATGACACTTTCTTACAGTACCAAAATGCTAGGTATTGATATAGATTCAAAGTTAACTTGGAGTAATCATATTGATACATTGGCGAAGAAATTGAGTTCTGCCTGTTATGCTATAAAAAAGGTTAAAGAGTACTGTGGAAGAGAGGCAGCTAGATCTGTATATTTTGCCTACTTCCATAGTCTTATGATGTACGGTCTTCTGATATGGGGTGCAGCCGCTGAAGCCAGCAGGATATTTATACTACAAAAGAGAGCCATTCGTTTTTTGTATGGCCTAAAGGGAAAAGATAGCTGTAGAACTGCCTTTAAAGAACTGAGAGTTCCAACAATGTACGGAGCTTATGTAATGCTGACTCTTCTCTATATTAAAGAAAATCTAGACCAATATCCTGCTGAAACTATTAGACGAAGATCTCGTCTGAAGGTGGCTCCTATCATGAGGCCGTCACATAGACTGCATAAGTTGTCCAGTAGCTTTCTTTGCTGTTGTGTGAAGTTTTACAACAATCTTTCTGAGGATATAAAAGCTCTTGAGGGCACTGAATTCAAAGCGCGTGTTAAAGAAATGGTAATAAATAAAGTATATTATTCTCTGAGGGAAGCTCTTGATGATAATTGTGTTTGTTGATGACATGTTCAAAACTTGACTTAAAATATTTAATGTCGTTATTATTGCTGATTTATTTACTGTATCTATTGTAAACTGTACTCGTATTGTATAAATTTAACAAGGCTATTTAGGTTGCATCATATTTTAATCAATTGTAAATTGTATGACATTTTTCAAAACATTGACTTTTAATATTTAATATTGTTAACTATTATTGTTATTTTTTTTTACTGTACCTATTATAAATTGTATTATATAAATTTGACAAGGCTATTACGCTGCATAATAATTTTAATCAATTGTAATTGTATGTCATGTATTTTTTTTTTTTGTGTATGACTAGTCCAAGTGTATTAATAGGTACCTACTGGACGTTTTAAATGAATGAAATGAATAAATAAATATGAGGAGTTAAGAGGTAAAATAATAAAAAAATAGTATTGTGCCGACCTTCGAAAAAGTTACCGAAGGTCACACACATGGTGTAATGAATTTTCATTGAAAAATAAAGTCATTTTCCAAAACATTTATTCTTTTGTTTTTTATATTCTATTTTTATGTCAAATAAATTAGTCTTCTTTACAATTTCAACAGGTGCGTTTCATCTTACCACGTCCTTGACCACGTGGCGTCAAAGTATAATTAAGTTTTTATTCTGTATCGCTACATTCTGTACTGCTATTGTCATCCGACACACTGATAATGAATTCTGAGGTAAGATTCTCATAATTTGTAACATAATTGTTCAAGTCTCGGTATATAATGTCTTTGGTTCTTCGTACAACGTTTTCCCAATTCTCCTCCGTTACATAGTCACATGCCTCTATCAACAAACTCATAATATTTTTCGCAGTAAATGGGGGAGTAGTGTTATTTTTAGCCACGTTGCCTTTTATTTGTGCCCATATTAATTCGATAGCATTATAGTGGCAATGATAGGGTGGAATTCGCAGTACGCTGTGTCCATATTCAGCCGCCATTTCATCTATAACGTATCTAGGCGGCTGTCTCTTTGATTTTATTAAATCTAATAATTCAATTTTTAACAAGCTAGTATCTACTTCCTCGCCATTCTCTTGCAACCATTTCACCAAGTCTTCCTTTTTATTATTGGAATTTGGTGGTTTGTTGATTTGTCGACTATGATACGGAGCATTGTCCATTATTATTATTGAAGGTTCTTCTAGCGCAATTAACATTTCTCTGAACCATTTTTTATAGACCTCAGCATTCATTTCTTCGTGATAATCCACAGTTTTTTTTGATTGGAACGATAACAATGCTCCTTTGACAAAACCTTTACTGGTACCCGCATGGCATATTATTAAACGCTGGCCTTTGCCGATAGGCACTTTTGATGTTGAAGCTGCCGTGTCGTCAGTCCAATGCTTTGAGACAGTGTGGTTAGCATTAAGCCATGTCTCATCTGTAAATACCACGTTGTCCCAATTTAAAATTTTCTTTGCCTCACGCAAAAACTTGCACCTTGCTAGCATTATGTCCATTCTTTCCATCAAAACTTTTCTATTATTTATTTTTTTATATTCAAAACCAATATTGTGCAAAATTTTGCGTAATGAACTTTTATGCCCTTTAAATAGGTCTGCTGTTTTAAGCGTTTCGACTAAACGAGATAATGTGGGGTATTCTTTTCTTTCGTAGTAACCATAAACATGTCTCCTAATGGCATCTTCGTCGAAACTGTCACAGGAGGTCACAGGGCAAGTTTTACGTCTCTTTTTTGGTGTAGATAATAGATTTTCTTGTATACCAGATGCACCATATTTTTCAACAGAAATTTTGGAAACAGTACCTTTTTTCTATTCCACATGCAGCAGCAACTCGATCTCGAACCCGATCCACCGGTAAAAGGGGTCCGCCATTTTGATTTTCGAGTTCGAAATATTCACGAACACGATTAACCATTTCACGTGTTTGACTGTTCAAAACAGTTTTCTTTCTTTCCAACATTACGAAACCAAATCGCGACCAGAGCAAAGTCCAGTAACACAAAGATGATCAGTTGAAACAGGAACGGAGTCAGTGATAAAGCAATGTTCAGAAAAAATAAAGAAAACACGAAAACAAGAAACACACACAGCACACAAGACGTCAGGAAAGCGACTGAAAAAAAAAATCGCGGTTGGAGTCATTGTTGCCATACTGTAGAGACTAAAAATCCGTACACTCGACAACAAAATCCGTACAAATTCCGTACGTGCAATAAATCTGAAACTCCGTACGAAATCCGTACAAAAAAAAACTCAAATTTAAATCAAATTAATAAATTATTATACGTTTTTTTTCAATCACGTTATTAAAAAAAAATGTTAATATTTAAGTCAAAACAAGTTTTATTATACGTATTATAACGTATCATTGGAAATCCGAACACTTATCCGTCCGCAATATTCATCCGTACGTCATACTCCGAATTCCGTACGTGTACGGTCAAATCCGTACATCATTGTTCGCAATATTCATCCGTACGTCATACTCCGAATTCCGTACATGTACGGACAAATCCGTACATATGGCATCACTGGTTGGAGTCGATAATCTCTGTGTGTAGTGTTGTCAGATGTAAAATTAAATATGTATATTAATAATTTAGTCTATAATTAAAAATAAATGTTTAAAATTTAAATAAATTATTTAATTATTTATAATAAAGGAATTATATAATATATTATCCTAAAATTTTAAATTTATTTCAGTTGCTCATTAAATAATTTAATTATAATTAAAATAAATGTTAAAATATAAATGTATTGTTTAAATATTTATTAATTAAAACGAGCAACTATTGTTTATCATGTTTTTATTCGCATAAACATATTGACAGTGACAGTTTACTTCTACTATCGTCAACAATATAATATTTTATGCTAAAATTTATAATTTATTTCAGTTGATCATTTATTAAATCAATTAATTGCTTAAATGAATACTACTTTTTTACTTTATGTACAAACCGAATGCAGAATGTACCTCACTACTGTTTAAGTGTCATAGGACCGTTCTTAGAAAAATCAATCTATAATGTATGATGTGAATGTGTTTATTCTAAATGTATGTATATATATATAGTTATACCTCTTCCATGTCTCTGAGCTCGTTTGCATCCGGTGCCACCAAGTCCTTCTCCAATTCGGTGGCTGCCTTCTGTTCAAACTCGGCCGTCTGGCGCACCACCTCCTTTACGGCAGAACCTATAACCGGCAGACAATCAAAACAATACAACAACATTGTCATGTACCACGGCCATCCTTTCAACATCATAGAAACAATAATGGAATATATTTATAGTGATAATGCTTGAAAGAACATCACAGAATGGCGTTGTTTTCACCTTCTATCACCAGGCTTGACGTTGAGCATATTAGGACAAGTAATATATTCTTGTATTCATAGACATAGGGTGTTAGTGTGTCACTCACCTTCTGGCAGCACGCACGGCAACGCGTCCACCTCGTCGGCGAAGAGGCGCAACTCTCTGAGCGAGAGGCGATATTTGTTATCTCTGCTCGCGTGTCTCGTTTTCATTTTGTGCAGGTCCAATTGTTGTATGACGCACAGACACTTCTCCGCGTCCTCGATGGCGGTCTCCAATGCGCGCACCAGCTCCGTCTTGTGCACTTTCAACTCCTTCGCCTCGTCCCTCAGCGACCTCAGCCCTTCCAAGTCGTGCGTCTTCGGCCCGCGCGGATCCAGCGCGGACCTCGCCCTCTCCGCCCACTCGCGCGCGGCCTCCGCTCGCCGCTCGAGCCGTTGCAGCAGCGTGGGCAGCTCGTCCAGCGTGTAGCGGTACAGCATCTCGCGGCCGGTCGGCTCGCAGTCGCACGCGGACGTGGCGCACGAGCGGCGCAGGCACGTGCGTGCGGCGCGCTCGCAGGTGCACTCCAGCGCGGAGAGGAACAGCGCGGCGCGACACGTGGCGCACTGGCGCTCGTCGTCCGCGAGCAACTCGAGGGGCTCCCTCCTCGCGCCGGTAACGCCCCACGCGCTCGCGTCCCTCCGCAGCCGCCTCTCGTCATGCAGCATCGCCCTCACGTCCCTGGCGGCCGCCAACGCCTCGCCAGCGGTCAGGTTCGCCGCCCTCACGGCCATCTCGCAGACGAGCTCGTCGTGCGAGAAGACGCAATGCCTCCGCAGACGCGAATATTGTCCGATGCAGTCCCTGCCCACCGCGAGCCAGTCCGCCGGCGCGAAGTTGACCGCCTCCGCGAAATTGTATCCCTGATTGAAGCCCGCGTGATAGGCGCGAGGGAACGTGATCACGAACTCGCCGGCGCGCTGGTCCGTGCGGTACACGGGCACGTCCGCGGTCATCAGCAACTCGGGATTCATGATGGTGACCAGCTGATGAAGCAGATCCGGCTGCAGTTGGAACAGCTCCGGCGCCGCTGTCTCCATCGCAGCTTCGAATTGTTCCGCGCGACTGCCGGGCACACCGTACCTGCGTTCATACAATGCATTGAAATGTGTCCTACTGTGTGTGTGCGTGTGCGTGTGCGCGTGTGTGTGTGTGTGTGAATATACTGACCATGTCTTTGGCTCGCCCCAATGCAAATAGTTGATAGAATAGCTCCAGTGGTCCTCGTTGTGCCAGCAGAACGTCGCGAAGCACATGCCCACATACAACCATGGTATCTATATATATTAACATTATAATAATAGAGAGCCACTCACTCACTCACTCATCTATAATAATAATAATATGTAAACTACAATGATTCTAATAATATTAATTGGCCAATTTGTCATAATTAACAGTGTTAAAATTCATATATTTCATTTCTGGCATATATGTTCAATTAACAGAATAAACAATATTCCAACAAGGTTCATTATTATTATTATTTAAGTTATTTTTGAAATATTTGTGTGTGTGTGTGTGTATACCTTCATTCCTGAGATGTCGGCATGTATATGAGCCAGCACTGAGCCGGGCAACACTGGCAAATTGTTCAAATTCCACGGCGAGCGCGCGTAGTCCTGGTCACTGCTGAACTGCGATGCGGTCGCGTTTGTTGGGAAACCTGATTTATAAACATAACTATTACAATTGGGACTATCTCTGATAGGACGTCTCTACATCACATTTTGTATTTATATAAAAGTTTAATTCTGGTTATTTAATTTTGGTTATTAGTACACCAGTGACAATAATTTTAACTACAAAAGTTGACCAACATGTTTGCCTGTGACCACAATAGCTGCAAACGTCAAAAATAAAAACCAAAATCAACGCGATAGTAGGCCCGCATAAAATATGTTTAACTCATTAATCAATGTTCGCGCAATATCTAAGAAAATACTCACATATTTCTTACAACAATTGTTGCCATTTGGTCTTTCAATCTAGATTGACATTGATTTTTGGGACACCTGTATATTTTTTTGCAATATTTTACTATTCTGGATTTGCCAAAAGCTGTACACGAGGTAAACTATGACACAAGCATGTTTAGTAAGCTTAGTGCAGAAATGTAAAATCGCAATGTACAAACCTGAGCCATGGTCCATGGAATGCAGATCAGCACCATACTCCACAGTGACGTCTTCATCAATGGATGAGACAATGCGCCAAAACTCCTTCTCGACCGTTGCCGTGGGCACCATATGCACTGGCATGTTGAAGTAATCAGATTTGAACTGATCGGCCATCTCGCCGAAACGCTTTAGCGTGTAGGAGCGCGGCGCAGTGCGGAACCCGAACGCTTCCGCCGGCGTTCCGCTGACCGCGGCCGCCAGGCACCGGGGACAACGCCAATCGCCGCGCGGCACATCGGCGAGCGGCGGCCTCAGGCAGAACGTGTGATAGGGATCGTCGCAGCCGTCGCACAGCAGCAACAATGGCTCTTTGTCCCCCCTGCCGCACTGCAAGCACATATATCGAGCCAACGGATCAGCCCCGGGCGCGGGCGTCACCGACACCGACATACTGCTGAGCCTGTGCTCTCTCAGCAACCTCGACCTCGCCCCGCACGCCGCCCCGGCGGACATCCATTTGTTCTCCCTCGGACTTCGCCTCGCCTCCCCCGCTTCCGGCTTGACGGCAGCTTTCGCCACGTCATTACCGGGCAGAGCGCTCTCCGTGCGTGATCCCTCCGCGGTCGGTCCACGTCTCTTCTCTGGCGTGCGTTCACTCTTCACTTCGGACTTCTGCAATGAGATGCGAATGAGTTCGCTTCGTTCATGAGCAAAGAGCGAGAGTCGTGCATACACTCACCGTGTCGGCGCTGTCGAGCGATTTGAACACGTCGTATGGATAGAGTATGCGTTCGTAGTGACTCTTGAGTATGGAGCCGGCGCCCTTGCCTTGCGGGTGGCCCATGCGCCTCGCTATCCATGACCATTTGCGCTCGCTGGTGCACGCGTCGAACCCGCCTGAAAGCGTCAGCCATTATGAGCACATAGTAATTTGTGTCATTAATATGAGTATGTATATATGAAAAAGTGCAACCAACCAGCTTCATTGACCAGTTTGTGCAATGAGTAAAGGTCTAATGGTTTCCTCTCCACGGTGGGTATTCTGAGCATGGAGCCCTGCAGCTCCCAAAACTTTAGTATTTGATCCAGGAAGTTGAGTTTGACGCGCGTTATCGCCTACAATATTACAAATGTGATGTGATTAATTGTATAATAATTTGCTGTTGAGAGCATTGAGGTGCCTGGTGCAACATAATTTACCTCCAATTCGTTGAGCCTCTGAATGCGCGGTGTGAACTCCAGCCTGTCCACGTCAACAGCAAATGGTGGCTGCCATGACTGGAAAATTACAACTATAATATACACTATGCTCCATGTATGTGCCAATACATAATATGTTGTTTATATATCATGGTCCATTAGTTTCAATTGTAATAAACAGTGTTGCTATGGGCTATTGGCTCTGTGCACCCATATATTAGGATTGCATATATAATATATTCATTACTTGTGCTGGTCAAACATTTCAATTGTTTTGAATTTAACAACAGTTCTGGTGAGATAAGTGGTTACATTAATTTTGCCAGTTGTCAATTAATATATTGTGCATTATATGTATATATATAATGCACAATCTTTTATATATATATAGAGTGTGTTTTGATTAATGTGTTTCTATGTGATATGAGCCATAATTACGTAAGGAATGTGTTATATGTGAAATGCTCTCAAAGCATATTAATTGGCTATGGCGCCAAATACAACCACCCACAATGGTGGATAACATGCAACCAAATGCAACCTGTTTCACAACCAATAGATAACCAAGTCTAATAAGCATCAAATGAGAATTGTCACACTTTATATATGAAAATCATTCCATAACAATATATTTGTTATACTTCATTGTTTAATTACAAAAACTCTAACAATATGTCATTTGTATGTTTTCTGCAATTATTATAAGTAGCAGTAAGAGCATAATCAAAATCACTTATCAATGAGGAATGTCTATTATTATGAGTTGACAATGAATATACATACATAGGTATAATTGTGTTATTGAATAGGGACTTATCCATCTCTCACTGGTGGTTATCAGGAGTGGGTACTACTTATCACAAAACATATTTTGCAATTCTCTTCATTATTGTTAACAATCATATATTATTTGAAAATACCTACTTTGATAATTTATGATAGTGCCAAAATATATCCAATGGTGAAAATTATGGTCAACATTGCGCACAATTATTAGTATACAAATATTAGTATATAATAAACATTATTTTATAATATAAATTATTATATTGCAAATATTAGTCCTTGTAAGAGAAGGCAACCAGCTTCATGAGATAATATAAATGTATGTATATTGTATAAATAGGTATTATAGCTTATAATTGAAGCAGCGTGACGACGACAAATCACTGCAAGTGAGTGCAACAAAATGGCAACCAAGCTAGGCTGGCCCAATTGCTAATTATTAATAATACCTTCACAACACAAATGTGCAATATAATCAACACAAGAGCACACCAACACCAATGGTTGGTTTACGTGTGCACAGATAAAATAATATGCGATTCACAACGTATATGTCGTTGCATCATATCATTTTAGGTTACCATTTCTCAGCATTCAACACTATTTTGCAAATAATTAACATAGGATTTAGGCATTTTGCGGCACATTACACTTTATTCGAGCGGGGCCATACTAACTTGAGGGGGTTTAATTTTGCAGATGCCACACTTTTCAGCCACTGGTCGTATTTTGTTTATGTACGCCAGGGGGTCCAGGAACTCCTCCGCAGTGGGCTCGAACACAGGCGCCTCCGGGGGTGGTGTGAACGTAAAATTATCAGGTTTCATGGGGGACGCTGAGTCCCCCATGCTAACTTCGACGTTCGCTTCGTCACATTTTCCCATTTTCAACAATTGTTAATAGTCTTCACAAACACTATAATAAACACGATAACAACATTATAAATATCAAGGAATAAATAATGCACGTCCACATAGGTAAAGAAGCATTAAGATTTGTATTTCCATAGGGAATTATACAAAGATAATTGAGATTATCGCTAACAAAATAACAGTGCACTTAATTATACGTCCGCCATGCGAAATTGAACTTTCGAAACTAACAATTCTTGCCAATGGAAATAAAGAATTATTGTTACTAGCCTAAAATAATTCGAAGCGTTTATAAGGACTTCTTTTATTATTATTTTTATTATTTTCTTCTATACTTTGTAAAATGTAGCTTGGGTCCTGTGACAAATGAGAAATTTTCGGACGACTTAACATTGTAGCAGCGTCTCTTTTCGATCGTTCATTTCAAAGTTATTTATTTTCGTAGTTACAACCATAGCTTACCAATAATATTTATCATACAATAATATAATACAATAATAAGACAATAATTTTTAAAACAAACAACAATAAATCATGTAACAAAAAGAAATCTTGCCGCTCCGTCAAGGTTACATCTGTTAACAAAAATACAAGTACTATAATAGTGAATTGACTAGTAAAGTCATTTTGGCATCTGTCATAGGACCCAAGCTAAATTTTACAAAGGTTACTATTCAGAATCGAAGTAATAGAGCTGTACGATTACATTTTGACCAAAATTTTAAAAATACACAATGAATCATTTTGTAATTCTGTATGTCAATAATTTGTATAGAATTCAAATTCAAATTCTTTATTTCTTAGTATTGAGTTAGTATGATACAGATCTTAAATAAGTTTATGACGACAATACTTACTCTTTCGAGTATAGAAATATGTTAAAATGTTTTGTATGTTACAATAAAATTTTATATTCTATGACACTCATCTCTAGGTGCCTGCTGCTCCTCGGCCGCTACGTTCTCAGTTTTATCGAATATTTGTGCACAAATAGTGTGGTGCCTATTCGATGCCGACGATCAAGTTATCCTTGCATCTTCGGCGTATGAGTTACAGGAAATGGTTACTATAATGAATGCGGAATTAGAAAAGAATGGTATGAAAGTGAATGTAAGTAAAACTAAAGTAATGGTTTTGGAGAGAGGGGATGAAATGACAGAATGTGAGATAATGATAGACGGAAAGAAAGTGGAACAAGTCAAGCAATTTGTTTACTTGGGAAGTATGTTTACTAGGGATGGAAAGTGTGATGAAGATATTGAGAGAAGAGTGCAAAAGGATAACGTAGTGAACGGTGCCATCCATAGTATAATGAACAGCCAATTAATGTCCCAAAAGTCACGGATGGCTGTTCATAATGCGGTGCTTTTTCCTACATTAATGTATGAAAGTGAAGGTTGGGTATGGTAGAAGAAGCATGAAAGTAGAATTAACGCTGTAGAAATGCGGTCGTTAAGGAGTGTATGTGGAGTGACGATAGCGGATAGAATAAGGAATAGCACACTGCGTGATAGATGTGGTTTGAAAAAAGATGTAGTGACAAGAATTGACAAAGGAATGCTTCGATGGTTTGGGCACATGGAACGGATGAGTGAAAGTAGATTGACGAAAGGAATTTATAAATCTGATGTGGATGGATGCGTTAAACAAGGCAGGCTCAGGAGAGTGTTTTTCGACCAAATCGGAGACATCCTCAAGAAAGCTAGGTTGCCTAGTGCCCATAACCACAGAGACTGTATGGAGAGAATTGTGGATGTGAAGGAAGCAAGAGAGCTGTGTAAGGATCGTGGTAAGTGGCGCTCCATTGTCTCTGGCTATCCCTGTAGGAAAAGGCGTGAAAATTTAATTGATTGATTGATTGAATATTTTGGTGTGGTCGGAGGCGCGTGTGCTTTACAAATTGAACGGCACAGTAGTAAAGGTGACCGGTATCATTTCAGCGAAAAACAAAAAAGCGATAAAGACAATAAAAAAAATTTAGTCTAGTGACTTTGATTTGCTCCGTTAACCTACTTATTTATTTTGATTTGATACCGCGTTATTAAAAATGTATGCTGTTTTTTATCGTGACTCGACATGACATATAAAGCGATTAAATCACTTCACTGTCCGTATACTTAAAAGTGGTGGATCGACCGATTGGGTACCAGTGCCTACCACTCTTTGATAACCAGACCCGAATCAAATACCCGCCTCTTGTTTTTTAATTAGTGACTGCACTATAATTTGCGCCTGAGCTGTTTGAATTTAACCTAAAGAACCTAAAATAAATGCTAAAAAATATTAGTGTAGTCAGAAACATAAAAAGAGCTTTCTCACAAGAAATAGATACGAAGTAATATATGTACAGATTATTATTTTATTTACGAACAACTACGCAGTATCAAATTCAAATAAACAACTAGGTTAACGCTTTTTATTATTATTATCGATACTTTTGTGCGCTGACACAGTTACTGCATCTATATCATCGGGTCTCGACTCTCATTTAAGGTCATGGCGGTGATCACAAATCTTCCGGTTTGATCTTCGCACCAAATGTTTAGGCATCGCAAACTTCATCAATATAATACTCTCGTTAAACATTTTGAAACTAGTAAAAAATAGATTAAAAGTATAAATTAAATTTTAAAAAATTATCTCCTGTTATGCATGTTAAATTTAATTTGTCAGTTTTAGAATTCGGAGCGCAGACCATAAGCACTTTTAGATCGTGTCGGAATGCTGCGATTGTAAACAAAATGGCGACGTTAGTAAAAGCTGTTGAGTGTGTTCTTTGATTTTGCACCTGATTTTTACCAATTATGTTGTTTTTTTGCGCTAATCATCGAGTTTATTATTAATACTTTGTTTTATTTGCATTAAGTTATACCTAATTGTGTAAAAAGTATTCTTAGGATAGTGACTTTATTGTATTCCATGTAAACCCATTGTGTTGAAGAAGTGACTTTATTATGTTTTATTTTATTGAGATAGTGATTTTATTATGATGTTAACTAGTAATTAACATACATATTTTTAGTGACACTATTGTCTTGAAAAGTAAGTTGGAATTAAATAAAAAAGATAATGTTTTATAAAAAGTCGTTTTATTAATCTAATTAGATTATTTCCTACTGAGTAAGGTTCACTTTCACCGACATCTTAAATACGTCTAATATTCATTGTTGTATTATTATACGTATTTAGGATGTGAAAGTGGACCTAATATGTTTACAAATACGCAATATCAACCAGGTCATTTTAAAATTGCCACCAATTTTAGTTCGGGTGATATTCCGTCGTGGCGTCTCTAATTGCCACGTGTTTTCTATGGCAGTCGAGCTTCTTCTCTTGAGTACAATGTTCCTTGATGATCCTATATTCTGTTGGACATATGAAGGGTAAAAGTTGCCACATATAAAAAAGTTTCAGTATATTTCAGTTTTACTTCTCTCTATTCCATAATGAACTCGTAAAAACTATTATTTTATGAATAATTGATAACGGTCATTATGGGCCCTTATAAAATATTATTGTTTATTTTCTCTTTTTTAATAAACTAATTTTCAATAAGTTAGCTATTCTTCATAAACGTTCAACATCGAATGTAATCGATGAAATCACATCCGTCATCCGCCATTTGCGAAAGTGGTCGAACGCCTCGATTGCGGCGCGAGTGCTACTTTTTTATTATGATGTATTTGAATTAAATATTTACTATTAAATTGTGAACTTAGTGTTGGTTACTTATTCATTTGACATGATTGTGAGGTTTTGGGTGTTGTTGTGCCTCGGGGCTTGGGCGGCTGCGGCGCACGACTCCGCGGGAAACAACGAGAACGAAGGTATGTTTCTGATGGACAGTTATTATCTGATATAGAGACGTACTTTGATTTGAATTTTGCAACGGATTCGTCCCGCATTAATCCTTGTAAAATATAGGGCGGTGCTGTTGCAATGTGATATTGGTTGTGCGTGAGGCTGCATTGGGGCATTATTGTGTGGGTGTCTGGGCAGGAGAAACCTGCCTGACCAGTTTGTGACCGCCCGGCAGCTGCAGTCGCGACACCAATGTGCGCCTTCTACATAACAAATGTAATACAACTTGCATGTACCTAATAAAAATCACGTCATCGGTGGCTATAGCAAGCAAATGGGCAAATTATAAAAGTAAAAAGTTTTTACTGAGTCTTTTTAGAATATACATATACATACCGTCAGTGCCCCGAATTACGATTACTTTCTGTATTTTTGGGTCTCTTTATTTCATTATTTCTGTCTGTCCCTGTGGAAAATAATGATAATTTACCTCTACATATTGTTTGAGTGAATATATAAAATGTGTGTTTGTGTTGTTCACCTATGACATGTGTTATTATATGGCTTGGCTTTGTAACGCAGCCAAACGTCATTAATGACACAAATGACACAAAACACACACACACACACACACCAACCTATAATGAGGTGAATTAAAAATAAGCAGGTGTAAATGTAGAGATAATTATGTACAAAAGTAATTATTTATAAAGTTGTCACTGGCATTTAAAAGTTGTGTCAGATGATACATGATCCCTTTGTCCCTTAATTAAGTATAAACATATTGGATCATGGTATCAAATAATTTTACCTCAGCAACACTAGTTCTATCTCTTATAATAGTTTTGTTGATCGGGGAAGATCCACGATTAGTTTTCCTCCAGATTCAGAAATTGTATACCTTATAGCCTTTCTCAATATATACACAATATACAACCTAGGGATATATATTTTATTGCCGTTAAAAGTATATATACATCTTTTATTATATTCTCAAAATGTAAATAAGACAACAAAAGAAATAATAGATACTTGTTAGTAATTTGTTGTCAAAGAAATTTAAAATTGTTTCATTGATATTAATAATGAAAATGGATCAGATTTAACATGCCATTTGAGCTTAAGAGTCATTGTGATTTGAGTTGAGATGAAAAGTTACTTGTGGGCATGTTAGAAAATCATTGCTGAGCCCCTACACACCAGCGATAACTTAATATCAAGGTTGTGATCATATTGTTGAAGTGCTGGGGATGCGCCTGAACAGCACACGGGTAGATATTGTATTACCATGCAGAGACAGGAACAATTTTACCAATGACAATATTGCAGTGATGCGACTATTACAAAGACTCCATTGATGCTTGAAGACTACTATGTGATATGGCATTTGTGAGCTCAGGAACATTAACAAACAATGATCTTTAGTGCTGGTTTGTTGCCACTTGCTATCATTGTGACACATAAGGCACCTCTTTGCCCATAGCACATTACTGTGACAGGTTGCACAAAGGCGCAGTTAACCATATAATTACACCAATATGGTAGTATAGGTAATTTTCAGTTGTCACATTGGCAGTGAGAGATAACAAACAGCAGCTTCATTTGCTATGTTTGCTATTAATGAATCAATCAATTTGTCACGCCCCTTTCCCACGGGGATAGGCAGAGACAATGGAGCGCCACTTGCCACGATCCCGACACAGCTCCCTCTTTTCCCCCACATCCACAACATTATAACATTAGTACGACGCGACAGGCGTGGCGCATTCGTTGCGCACCCGCCACTTTACGCATAGAGTCCCTCGGATTGATTTCCAGTTGGAGCAAATATTTGTTATATAACATTTATTTGTAATATTTAATGTTTACATTGAATATCACAAATAGGTATTTGTTAATAAAAAAGTGACTTGGTCGCGATCAGCTTGGTTCCAATTAGGCCTGCATAGTGGATGTGAGTGTATTTAACTGTCACATCCTTCCAGCTGGATGTGGAGTTGGAGGCATGATAATAATAAAAAGAGGAAAACATTATGCTTTGTGTAGTAAGCATTAGTTTATTGGATGTGTGCGCTAGTGTTAACTGGCACATAATTAATTGAACAAGCAGAGAACAGTTATAGTGCGAGATGCGCGGGCGCATGTGTCCATGTGTGCACAATGGTGTTGTTTGTTTAAGTGCCCCTCTCATATTAGCACTCGGCATACCTGAGCCAATGCATCATTAGAACGCAATAAGGCATCCGGTATCATTTGAAATAATTTGTGAGCACACGAGTGTTATGACCTTGGAACTTTATAGGGCCGGCATAGTGATAGCACCCTAGATAGTCGTCGCAATGTGTTTTCCTAGATGAGAGTACACATTGGTGATGTCGTTATGACATAATAATACGTCACTGGCATATGTGGACTGGATGGACATTTTCATATTTAAGTGGAAAAGAATGTCCACCAGTTACACATTGTGACCCTAGCCGTGGTATATCGCCGGAGTACAGCGCGCCCTTTGTTGCTGTTATGTTGGCAATAGCATTTCATTGTCCCAAAACTAACACTACTAAGTTATTAGACGGTCTGTATAATATATAAGTGGTGGTACTACTAAATGATAAAGCTATATACACAGTTGTATTTAACTCTTAAATCAGTTATCCGTGAGTTAGTGATGCAGGGTGGCGGGATGCTGCGAAGAGGATGGATGGGCGGGCGAGGGTGGCAAGTACACGTATAGACGAAACTTGATGTTAATCTTAGTTAATGATTGAGCAACTTAGTTTGTGATTCGAACTCAATGCAACACAAATCATACAGCTATTGTACGACACATTTACTCTCTCTCTCTCAATATCAACGTCTAACCTCGACTTGCCCGATGATAACCAATAGGAAGCCCAAACTGAATAAAACAGACTTAACTTACGGTGTCGCCTTAAACTCTATGATTTGTTAATTTTGTTGTTTACGGTTGATGTAGGTAGCTATTAAAGGCAGGCGATTGTTGAAGACATTGTCAACACACGGTATTAATGAAAAGTGAAAATATAAATAAAAGTATGGTGCGGTGGTCACGTCCGGAGTGCGGAGGGCGTGTGAAACGAACGAAGGCGCAGGTATGCGCTGCGGCATTGTTCCTGGAATAAGAATGCGCGGCCCATTGTTGGACTCTTTGCCCTCTGCGTCTTATGTTAATAAGGTATTAATAATAACAAAATCACACTCGCAGACGTGCCCCCAGCAGTGGTCCTTTTAATAACAAATAATATGTCGTGTCGATCAAGGAAAACAAACATTTTCAGAGTTCGCATATAATAGTTATAACTTTAGTGGAGTTTTGAAATTCTCCGCTGGCAAAGTTTTAATAGGCGATGAGGGATTCGGGAGTTACGGTTTTTGCCTGATAACGCTAATTATCTCTCCGGCTCCAAACGTTATGCCCCGTAGGTGGAGTTTGTGCGAAGACTCGCTAAGGATAACATAACGCATAATGCGCTAAAAGAGTGTCCACCTCCAAGGAGGACGTCTCGCCGACCGCATTATTTATTCAAAAAGAAGCAATTTAAATTGGGAAACGATCGCATCCCTCCTTCGTAGTCGGCGCCGGCGGAGGAACCAATCAAAGTTGGCAAATGAAAAAGTTAGCGCTCACTCTCGGGGCGCAACGGAGACGAGATTTTTCCCGTTTTCTTTTTAGTATCCCCCATAAAGGATTAAAGGCTGATAATTGAAAGGGCGCCTTTGTTGGCGGCTGGCCGACTCCACTCCGCAGCCGGGCGAAAGGGAACGGGTGCGCCCTTTGATGCGGATTATGCCAACAAATGCAGCTGATTAATATTGATGCGTGTAAACTATTTGCAATTCGGCTTGCATACATGCTATAGCAAAGCGTCACCTAACTCTTGCTCTACTATAATTGAATTGCTTCTTGTATCTGTGTTGGAATTGTATTACGCCAATGAGCGACATCTTGCCGCGGCTCCATGTCTCATTCCCCGTCGCCACGATCTCAGGCTGCACAATTTTATTACAAATTATAGTTTCAATCAATAGTTTCTATCAAAACAATATCCACTAGGTACAAAATTGTATTGGCATTTTTATATATTAGACTTTTTATTGTAGATAAGCTGGAGTGCGGCCCATGAATAGACCCGACTGCTACTAAAGTTAAATAACTAAGTAGCAATCGCGTCCACTATGGCGGTCCAGTTGGAACATGATTACAAGCTGATCCCGAAACGTAATGTTATACGTGTCGCGAAAACCACTTACAAGTCTGTATAATTGTAAGTGGTGGTACAGACTGCGCACCACTCACCACTGCCTGCCACTATGACAACTAGACCCGTAGCACATATCAGCTTATTTTTTGTAATATTCAATGTGTTTTATTTTAAAGTAGGTCGATGATAGGGCACGATACAGGTCTAAGAGTGCCGACGACTAATGAACAGTCGCCGTCACTACGCCGGCCTAGAATTATATCAAATAAAAGCTCTAAAACAAATGTTTGCTCCTAGTGGGAATCGAAGCCGCATTTTTCCTATGACTTTGTTGTGTTAATTCAGATTAGCAACAAATATACTTAATGCTTAATGCAGTTCATCCGTGTAATCCGACCGCATTACGGGTGGTTGAGATATTTGAGATGAGGCTTTATGTGCGTCCATATAGGCACATACTTCGTGATACATTTACACATATTGCGCTAACATTTGGATATGTGATCCGGGTGTGATACATTGGAACTATTTTTGATTGGTACTGTTTGGTCATTTATTAGGGCTTTAGATTATGAGCTTTCACCTTTATTGAGGATTGGATGACGATTGAGTGACTCCCGTTGTTGAATAATAATGATGCGTTGGTGTTCGGCTTAGTGGGAGCACTTTGTAATAAATGTTAATGTGTTTGATGCAAAATGTTAAACTTATTAATATGTTATTTTCATAAAAGGTGGTACATATGTATCTTTAAAATAATTTGCTAATATGCCAATATCAAGCGCAGGTTGAAAGTTCATAAAACTACGTCATCCGGCAGCTTGTTCCACAGATTCACAACTCTGATATTCCACATTTGTATTGCAGGATTTTCTCATCAGTTTCATTCCGTGATCACGAGGGGGAAATATCGTTGTATTGTAAACAAAACATTGTGGCTAGGATTTTGTCCATGTCTCAATTATATTATTTTCCTTAACCGCGTTTTCTGAGACTTGTCAGCTTTAAATATTTAATTCCCTGGTTATATGTCTTCTTGCTCAAGCAGTGTGGGAGTTGGTTGCACGCCTTGGTGTGGTTTCAAGAAATTCGATGTTCCATACCTAAAAACCGTATTTTAACAAGGTCTGGCATATTTTAAGAAAAGTGTTGGGATCGATTCCCTATAATTACTTGTTGATTGCATAAAGAACTGAGTTGTCCCATATGCCTTATAATCCCATCAATATGTTTCGCCCATTATAGATTGCTAGAATATTTGTTTAACATGCGCCGTGCGAGGATGGAGTGATGGTGGCAATTATGTAAATAAAACACTTGTGCAAACATTGTTTATATATATTATAATCATGGGAATTGTTTGTGATTGGAGTCAATTATACCTTATTATAAATTGTAGCTGTGCATTGTATGTGATTATTACCTACACCTGTGATTACGTATTCAATTTAATTTGTTCAATTTATGTTTATTTGGCAAGGCTACTTAGAAAGGTAGGGTGATAAATAATAATGGCAACGAAGCTCACAATTGTAATATTGATGTATATGTACATAGTTATATTTGTGTTAATATATAGATGGTGTTTGCGTTGCTGCGGTGGATTATTTGTCAATTTTTACTCACAACATAATTACCCTTGGGTTTGTTTGCTCAGCATTATCTGATCACGCTTAGTAGGGTTGTCGCACTGTTATTGCTGTTGTTAGTAAGTGATATCTGCCAAATAACTCCTCGGCTTGGATTAATTGCACCTGCGCCCAGATATCCGAGTAATTGGTGAGGTTAACGAACTGTTGTGCATTAGTTAGCTCAACAGTGAGTTACGCGTAAATTCCCAGGTTCGATTCCCGGTGGTTGAAGCAAATATTTGTTTCATAGCTTTTAAATGTAATACTACATAATTAGATGAAATATTACAAATATTTGCTACTAAAGCATACTTAGCATACTTGCTCCTGATCTGGTTGTCAAAGAGGAGTCAAAGGTCCGGGGTGGCCACCACTTACAAGTATGCACCGTAAAGTGACTTAGTCGCGATACGGGATCAGTTTGTAAGTTGCCGGTTCCAACTAGGCCGGAATAGTGGATGTGACTGCTGCTTACAGTTATATGAGTGTAGTAGTTGTTATCTCCATTTATGGACAGCACTCGAGCCTAACTTAAGGCGGGGCGTTGTAAAATGTCAAGTCAAACTTTTCATATTCTCCAGATATTATAAATTGTCAATATCATAATTTTATACTACTAATTTATTTTGTGTGCCTTTTTGCTCGTTTTCATTACACAACTGGGCACCGCCAATGTCAAAGAGCGAGTGCCTCAATTTGACGCTTTTAGAGCGGCAATTGTGTATCTATTGTAAATATATTAGCTTTTATCGCTTATACCACGGAGAGTGGTAAGAGGAGCACTTTTAACCTCCTAATTTTACTTCTGATTGGTGGTCCACAGGTCGAGGAAAGTAAAGTATCCTCCATTGGACAGTGGACCTGATCGACAACTGAGACGCTTAAGTTTAGTATCGCCGTATCTTATTGTAAATTAGCAGCAGGCATCGGCCATCGTGTTGCATTTTTGTGATTGTGATAAGTTTCATTGGCTATTGTGGCAACCCTATGTGATTACAATATGTTTGAACAATGTAATATTTATATTGTGCCATTGACATTAGAGATCAAATTGGCACAATTGGGTTAGGTGTATGCTCAGATTGCTGCTCATAATATGCAAATATTAAATTGTGCGTTGGGGTGTTCGTGTGAATGTGACCTTGAATATGCACATCCGCACACATTTCGGTGGCGACGATGGCTGCATATCAATTATTAACATAGACACACGTACGCCATATTTATGAACAATGTATATTATAATTATGTTTGTGTGTGCAAAATGGCGGTAACATAATGTGACCGCGCTCGGGCGGCCATTCTCCGCGGATTACCTCTTGCCTAACAAAGGGACCTTTTACAAATGATTAATTCCGCCTCCAGTTACTAAAACCGGGTTAAATCCGCTTCTTAATGTATTTTTGAACATTATAAAAATGGAGGGCGATTCGTTCATTTGATGTTTGATATATATATATATATATATCGTTAATGAATATTTGCAAGTAAAATGTGATTAATGTGAGTTTGTGATGTTGTCTTAGGTGACATTAAGTGAACAATATTAACACATCAATATAGTATATAAGCGGATGTATCAGTTGGCCAATGGGTGGGCTCAGCTGTGCCAGATGGTTATACAATATTATTAAATATTGCATTCTAATTATTTTGTTACTTGTATAAAATGAGAGCAGCGCCCTGACGGCAACCACACAATTGCGTTACCGTCGTTATGGTACATTAATATGTTACTTTTTAATTGTGAAGCTCCATCTTACGTCGACTTGCCTGATCCTCCCTCGCTTACCAACAGGCAAGTGGACGTTAGATATTGCGCACAACAACAGTGCATGCAATTACTTTATTAATTATACATGCCGCGTGATTGTTGATTCATGTAACAGCTTTAACAATTATTAATAATAATAAAATGGTGTGACATTTGCATCATATGTGATGAACACATTACCGATGAAAGCTATAAATGTGACACGTGTAACCCTAAAACCATTAAAAATGGCGCCGAGGCCAGCAGCCATTTTCTATAAATCACTCCGGGCGACACAGTTTTGTTACTTTTATTATAAATTTTACGGCGGAGGCTTTAGCGGCAATGGACTAAGATATATTCGAGGATACATTTTAATATGTGTGGCTTTTTGATATTTCCTTTGATATTATTTATTGCTGCGTACACACACAATTGAAGGTGGCCATGTTAATAACACGTATTGCAATATTAAAATTAAAATGATAATATATATACTTATATGTATAGCATACAGGCTACAAGTGACACTAAATAACCAGACTGCTATACATAATAGTACGACGATACACAAGGTTTCTTGTTAAAAATCAATAGTATGAGACAAATTTAGAAATGTTCTCTCTGTCGAATAAACAACTCTCTCTCTCTCTCTTTATACAAAACAATATTGTTTGTGGGCGACAACATTCGCATCGATGTTGTTAGTGTTGCATATAATCCCAACACTTTCTGTAAGATAACTGAAACCTCCTATTTATTAAAGACAATCGGGTGATGTTGCTTCGATGTGCGCGCGTGTGCGTGTGTGTTAAGCCAGTGTCTGTGAATTATTGATGTAGTCAGCTGTCAATTTGGTCACGGCCTCCCTCCACCGCAACACATCGATACAAAACATATACGCACCTGTTTCACATATTATTATATATATTAACTAGCTGCGTAACCCGACGTCGCCCAGGTCATAAATATATCGCACGCTTATTAGTTAAATAATCAGTTTTTCTCTTATGTATGTAAACATAATCTTTGTATCTACTATTAAACGTATGTTGTTGTATATAAAATTGATTTTCTGATCAATTATCGACCGCCAAGAGTATAAAATTGTTGAAGTACTAACATGGCTATTAAAACATAGGGGTTGGAGGTATAATGGTAAAAATTAAGAGTTGTATGTATGTTTTAAAGTCGACCACAAAAATATAAAACATTTTATCCAAAAACTAAAATATCACTTAGGGGTATAAAAAATAGTTTACGTCCTATTCTCAGACCTACTGAATATACACACAAAATTTCATGAGGATCGGTCAAGCCTTTTAGGAGGGGTTTTGTTACAAACACTGTTTCACGAGAATTTTATATATTAGAAGATACTATATAGCTATAGCTTTTCATGAAAGTTATTGCCCAGTTATGTTGTTATTATTAATATGCGCGCGTGTATATATAAGTATAAGTTATATATAAAATAGAAACCATAGCGACGCACTTAGGGACATTGAAAGGAGATTGACGAATAAGATTTATAGATCGGAGGCCAGGTGAAGATTGTTCCTTTTGATTGGGCGCATTGTCAAAAAAGAACTCGCAGGTTCCGCTTACCATAGAATGGAGCCTTTATAAGGAAGATACTGTGTCAGGTGGAAAGTGGCGCTCCGGTGTCTTTGCCTATTCTTCTTGTGAGGGTTTCCAAGGGGTAAACTAGTTGTGTGCAACTATATAAGATAATAATAAAAAATGTAAGTTTTTTTTATAATACATTTTTCATAAATTGGGATCTATAAACTTTGTGTTTGTACTTTACATTAAATCATCACTTTGACAGTTTGGTGGAGACTACATAACCCATTTGAAAGAAAAATGAAAAGCAATAGTGACATTTACTTTAACTATGTAACTGTAAATTCACTTGTGAAAAAATTGTACGTATTTTTAACCGACTTCAAAAAAGGAGGGGGTTCTCAATTCGACCAGTATTTTTTTAAATATTTGTTACCTCAAAACTTTTGACTGGTTGAACCGATTTTAATGATTCTTTTTTTATTTGAAAGCTGATTTTTTTTTGGATTTTGATTTGATTTTATGTTTGTTCGCGGATAACTTCGTTGTTTATGAACCGATTTTGATGATAAGGGAATCAAAGTTTAACCGACTTCAAAAAAAAGAGGAAGTTTCTCAATTCATCCGTATATATATTCGTTGTTTATGAACCGATTTTAATTATTCTATTTTTGTTGGAAAGAAGATATTTCAAAGGTGGTCCCATGATAGCGAAATCAGGGTTTGATGATGGCAGACCAGAGAAATCGAGGGGATCTTCCAAAAAAAACTTACGTATTTTCATTTAGTTAAATCGAGATGATTAAATAATTACTTTATAATTTTGGAGTCGGTGCCAAGTCAATGCTACAACAACCTGACTACTATATCAAATTACTAAGTACACACAATATTATTAAATATATCAAAGCAATTACAAAACAATAACAGTATTAGAAAAATATAAGAATCGGTACCTACTAACTATCAAAGTAACTTTTTTAATATTATATACCTAAATACTGGCTCTTTCATAATTCGTAAATGAAAACGAATTATGAAAGAACACTAAATACAACTTAGACATATCGTAGCTATCAGGTGGAGTTTTTATAACTCCATATAATATAAAAAATGGAGGAATCCAACTCACATTAATCCTATGACAATGGACTTATAGAGACTACGCACATCACATACTATCTCATTATTAATTATTTTATATGTACATTTGACACTGGTAGGTGCTCAGTCTCCCAATCCGGGGTAGTATACGCACCGTCAAGTAATTTAGCCGCGTTTCGGGATCAACTTGTATGTTGCCGGTTCCATCTTGGCCGGCATAGTGGATGTGATTGCTACTCACAGTTATTGAATTGTAGTAGCAGTGGCATCCATTCATGGACCACACAGCTTAACATCAAGCGGGATGCTGTCATATGTCAAGTCACAATAATAATAATAAACAACTCCGGCGGTTTACAACATGAATTTGAAACAAAGCAGCCACTCGGATAACATAATGTTATTTCACTTATGTAATGTCACTTTTGCTATTGTTTCAGGTATGTTTCAGTGGCATAGCAACTGACGACAGGCGTAGCCCAACGGTTAGCGATTGGCTTGTTGCGCGTAAAGTCCCGGGTTCGATTCCCACTAGGAGCAAATATTTGTTTCATAACTTTTATTTGTGATATTTAATAATTACATTAAATATTGCAAATATTTGTTAATTAAAAATAAAGAGGCGAAAATTTGCTTCGGGTCTGGTTATCAAATAGTGGTAGACAGTGGTACCCAGCCTGCCCATCGGGGTAGTACCACTACTTACAAGTATACAGACCGTGAAGTGATTTGGTTGCGTTTCGGAATCAGCTTGTAAGTTGCTGGTTCCAACTAGGCCGGCATAGTGGATGTGATTGCTGCTTATATTTATTGAATTGTAGTAGCAGTAACATCCATTCGTGGACCACAATCCAAGTTAACATCAAGCGGGGTCATTATATCGAGTCGAAATATATTTAAAAAAACATTAATATCCTTTGTGAAATGAAGATATTTTTATTGTAGCATTAAAACACCCGCCTGATGTTCAGCTGAAGTGAGCTCCATGAATGGAGGTGACTACTACTGCTAATAGTAGTCACATTCACTGCGCCGGCATAGTTGGCAACTTAGGCGACTAACTCACTTCAATGTTGATGAGGATGAACGTTTGAGGACAATTTACCACTTAAGTGAAAGTTACTAGACGCAAATATTGAAATATTAAGTTACTAAACTTTCATACAGTCTAAGCTATATTATTCTACTTAGTACTCTATATTACACATGACACATTAATCACATATTATTAAATTAAAAACATTTATTATTATTGTTGTGTGAAACGTGCAGCAGACATGGATGTCTGTGCGCGAGAGTGGGGGGGTGGTGGGTGTGAAAATGACAAACGATCATCAATCAGCTATTTGAGTTCATTAAGCTCTTTTTAGATAACATTGTTGGCCGTTGCCGTTGTATTCTCACACAATGTCAATAATTTCAGGCAAATCACAGGGAAAATGTTTACATACTCAATTTATGTGTGTGTGTGTGTATTAATGTAAATGTACCCGATTGGGATCACTTTTTATTGTATGTCGTTAATATATTTATATTATATACCTAGTCCAGCCATAAGTTCTGTCATAGATGTTTATCGATGTAAAAATGAAACGACTTGAGTTATTTCGATAATTTTTTCAGGGATTATTTATTGATAGAATACGAATACAAAAAGTTGCGTTTCATTCGAAATGGCCGCCATTGGCCTCCACACAGCGCCGAAGTCTGTCTGGCCACTTATCGATGGCTGTACGCACCTCATAAATGGGGAAATTGTCCACTGCTTCCGTTAGGTCTTTCTTGAGCGATTCCAAATTGCGGTGGCGTTTATGGCAAACCATGTCCTCTAAAACGGACCACAACTTGTAGTCCAGCGGATTAAGGTCGGGGCTGCCAGACGGCCAATCTTCAATACTGATAAAGTCAGGAAGATGATTTTTTAGCCATTTTTGTGTGGTTTTGGCCTTATGAGCTGGCGCAAAGTCCTGTTGGAATGTCCACGGTTGGTTTTTGAACATGGTCTCATTGAGTGGCTTCACAACGTTGTTTAAAATGTCTCGTTGATAGTTCTTAGCCGCTGTCTTCACACCTTTTTCGCAAAAATGGATCGAACAAACGCCATCATAGGACACTCCCCACCATACCATAACGGATGCAGGATGATGTCCTTTTTCGACCCGAGGCACAAGCGTGGCGGCTTCTTGGGCAGACCGTGCATACACTCTGTCATTCTGTTTGTTGAATTTTTCCTGCACGGTGAAGATTTTTTCATCCGTAAACAAATTTTTTTTGTACCGCCGAGCACCGTATTTCTTCAACAGACGTTTACATTTTTTTACTCTATTTTCTTTCAATGCAGCAGTTAACAACTGGCCGGTTTGTCGTTTGTAAGCACCAAGTCTAAGGTCATCACCGATGATACGTGAGACGGATCTCTCTGAGATATTCATCTCCTGCGACAATATTTTTTGCTTTCGCACCGGGTTTCTGTTCAATCTGGAACGTACTGCTGCGATGGCCCGTGGCGTCCGAACGATGCGTGGCCGACCGGATCTCTCGTGGTCATTTATATCACCAGTATCCTCAAATAACTTAATGGCACGATACACAAATCTCAAGTTGATTTTGAGCGTGTTAAAAATTTTCTTTTTTTCCATACCACATTTATGGAGCGCAATTACTGCGATTCGGTTCTCTTTTGTTGACCGTTCCATGATGACGAGTGACGCTATACTGAAATGACTTGGCGTTTTAATAGAGCACATGACAGCTGCCAAAACCATAAAAAAAAATTTTGGGTTGCGTTCAGTTTTAAGCCGGGTTCACACCTTTGACAGAACTTATGGCTAGACTAGGTATATATCACGTGACTCTCATGCGCCACCAGATTTTCTATATACTTATGTTTCACAAATAATACTATTGCACTTATTTATAACAAAATTCATATAAATCTATGCGTGCTACAAACATATTCCAAAGACCACACTCAAAATAATACGCCGATCAATATCGACCCTCAAATTTGAATGCGAAAAACGTTCGTTCTTCTGTCAATGTTTTCATTTCTAATGTTTATTAACAAACATGGAACGCTGGCTTTTTCTCAATGAAGAGGTTCACTCCGATGGCCTCTTTCAATATCAAGTGTTGCAGTACCTGCTAATTAGAAGTGGCTACAGGCAATAGGATGTAATGCATAAAATCAACCAATCACATAAAACATGTCAATTAAATATTAACTCATGTTTATTCAAATTCGTTTTATTACTTTTAATCGTCAACATAATATAAAGCTATAATGACGTGTGTGTGTGTGTGTGTGTGTTTGTTTGTAATTTTGCGTTGACTATTGAATTAGTGTGAGGATTTAATGAAAGAAATTCCTGAGCCTCCATTATGCGCGCGCAAATTGCACGTTCGTAGCAATGGAACTTGTGCCACACACAAACAGCTGCTCACGGATAGGCGCTGCTGGCACACTTATATATATACTTTATTAGTAATATATTAAATGTTCGCGGGGGACATATAGAGCAATTGTAATTATATGCAATTACATTCACGTGAAACACTCATAATGCATATTATGATCAGTAATTATATGATAGGCTCGACATATGCCAACACTCTCATGTTATGTTAATTTGCGGTCCATTAACGACTGATACTACAAGTAAATAATTGTAAATAGAAACACGTTTGGTAGTGATTGGAAGCCGATTTATTGTCCCACTGTCATAGTGCTCAAGTGTGATAATATATATAATATATGGTCTTGTACAATCCCCACTCCTCACGTGAATGCGTGTTATATATAATAATCAGGTCATGTTGTGCTCTCATAATATATAATAACATTAAATATTATCACACGTGTATAGCACACATTGACATAATATGTATTCATGCCAGTTTGCATCTGCACGTAGGTGAATTGAGATTTCAATATATCTGTATATATATGAAGCATATACAAAAAAGATGGTGCTACACTTTGCCCATCAATGTCACATTCCGTGATAGACATATTCAAAAATATGTGTAATAAGTTGAAGCAATACACAAGTGTTAGTAAACTTGGCTGGCATACATCCAAGCAACATTGAGCCGCATGTCCGCTACAATGGACTATGCATTTCGTAAGTTATATGTACATATTGGAGTTACATATTATGTCCGGAATTCGAGTATATATGCAGAGAGGTATTTAATACGTGATATTTAAGTGTTATTCTTAATTTGAATTGTGTTCTCATAGTGTTGTGTGACGTCACTCAGTGGGCCATTACTCATTGTGTTAGTTTATATGGTGTTGCGATTGTTTGCACTTTAATATGCCCATATTAAGAACATGGCGCACATTAACACACGCACATTAGCTATATAAATATTATGATTAAATAACCATCACTGAGACCACCGTGGGGTAGTAGTAGTGCAATGGTCACGTAAACTAAGAGCACGGGTTCAATAATCACTTGCAAATACCAATGAATCTTTGATATAATGTACTTGATTAAATAATTCTATTAACCAGTATTGTACTTCAAAATAATAAAAAGCTATTGCAGATGCGGAATAATATGGCAAGTCACTATTTGCCATTTAGCGCCTTACAACGTTTTAATAGTAATAATAGCATATTTGCAAACATTTTACAAATTGCTTTTAAAACATTTTTAGGCGCTTAATGGCAAATAGTGATTTTCCATATTATTCCTAATGATCTTTTGCATCTGCTATTGCTTATTATATTATGTTAAGGTACATTAGTGTACCATATTACACACACTTCGTTTTCACCTACGATTTAAAGGAGGTGCAATCAATTCCGCCATTTGATGGACACGAATATAAATGAGTTATAGCAATTTAAGTTATATATTAAAAGGCAATGAATGAACTATTCAATGGTGGAATATGCAAATATGCATAATTGAGCAATCGGATCATTTTACAGTACAAATGATATTAGCGAAATGGCCGCCGTGATATTGTCGGAGAATATGGCATGCACTTTTGTATTCGCGAGTGATACAAGTACTTGGGTGGTTCACCTGTCTACGATACAAACATGTTCCACAAGGATTGTTATGCAAGACACTTTAATGAATGCTAAGGAGGAATATATGTGTAGAGCGCATTTGAATGTGTGAGAGCAATTAAATAATATAATTGCCTTTCATGTATTAAATGTTAATTATGACAATGTTGTGCGCGCCTGATATTTTAATAATACATCATGGCTTTCACTATCTGCGAGAGTGGGTTGTCTGCCTCTGTGTCTTACAGGGATGCACTCGCTGTAAATGAGGTGCTCGGGGGTGGGGTGCAGCTCCCCACATTAATGAAGAAAGTTGTAGAGGGTGCTATTACTTGCCACTACGAACTCATTAAAATTGTCAACGATCAATTCACGCACGAATAGGCACAGACACAACGGAGCGCCAGGTTCAATTTTGGTTCAATTATACAAGCACTTTGGTAGTTTAATTTAGAAATTTAAAGGAAAAAAGTAAAAAATCCCCTAATTCTAACACAACTCTGGCTTTCTGTACATCCACAATTCACTTCATACAATGCACTGAAAACACTTCTACTTTTTCAAGAATATTCCTGAATTAAATTGAGAAAGGAACAAATTTGATTGACACTGTTATATCTTTCCTTTTGTGTCAGATTTACAAAACAGTAGAAGAAACGTACCATAATGAGTACCGAATTGGTATGTATGTATTTGTGTAAATGGGGGTAGGTTTAATTGCAATTTGTAAGCATAGTGGGTGACTATATAGGAATTATTTAACCATAGTAAAAGTCACATACATTTTCTATAACAATTTTGATTGACTACCATGTTTGGTATTAAAAAGGCAATGGCGCCTACAATATCATTGCCAAGGAATGCGTGTGCTATTGCAGATGGTCATGCTGTTACGATTACACACCATTCAATAATAGCCCAGCCAAAAGCTCCATATGCAGGAGCTTTAAACAACCTTGCTCATAACATAAAATTGTATTTGACTATTTATATATGTATGCGTATGTATGTACCTTTATAAAGCTTCAACTCCCAACTTGGCGATGGTTAATTAACAGGAGGGAAGCGTAAAAGGAGTAATTAAATATTGCACGATATCAAAGAGCACAACATTGGATGTCTGTCGATGTCATCGAGTTGCTTATTAATGTCTACTATATCATATACACCTATTAATATATATTATACACTTGGTTTCATATTTAACATTTACTATAGCGTACATGCATACACAATCTCTTGGAGTAATATTATAAAATAGCAATTTGAATCTATAATTATATAAAAGTTAAAGATGACAACTTATATTAAAATGTATATATTAATATATACATTTTAATATAATAGTAATATTGGAGGCGTAATGTGTATAAACATAAATTTTACATAAACATATAAAAGGGAATTAAATAAAACAATTAATTTGTGAAATATATTATGTTAGCTTATTATCACATTGGTTTTTGTGTTGTGAAATGTGTGAATTAGTGTGATTTGTATAACATTGATTACAATACAAATGGATATGTTGGTCAAATATAAAACACGCGATACATGGATTAACAAACACACAAACGAATGTGAACCTTATGCTCATGGATATATGGACGAGGGGGACAAAAGGAGCACTAACACTAATTCATTGTCACCGTGGAAATACCCAAAAGGAGTTCTGTAATAGGAACACAATATAAAAATGATCATCATCAATTGTCACGACTCATTTCCCACAGGGATAGGCAGACACTTAATAAATACAAAGTTATAAAACTGTGGCGAATGTAGGAGGAAGCAAGCGAGTGGTGTCAGGCACCTATTGTCACTACCCATCCATGTGGGAATGAAAATGTATTAGGCTCTCATTGCCATATATACGAGAAGGCATTTAATGTTATGCTAAGAATCAAAGTGAAATACAAAAGTAAATATTTAAAAGTTTCACGAAAGCGATTAGTTGGCAAGTGTTGGAAGTTCGTCGCAACTCTCGCACACGAAATATGTAAATGTTCCCCCACTTGAGGAAAAAAGCTCCCCCGGTGTGTGCTTTGCACAAACAAAAAGAAAAGTTGTCAACTTAAACGTTTAGTTCACCTGCCAACGTTCGCCGGACAAACGGACAAGTTCGGTGTTTTACATAATATATATTATACACGTTGTGTTGTATTCGTTCTATACACACAATTTGATTGGAGACGCCTTCGAAGGGCGCACATCCACTCAACATTTAAAATATTTGCCCATTAGAAAGAAATTTTCATTATTTTTTACTTTTAGAGAGAAACTGTTAGGTTGCGTTCACGGACACGCGATTTGTTGCGCGAGATCTCACACAGCGTAAACGTTTACATTAGACCACTTCTAATTGGAATGATATATGAACACCATGATAATGTTAGGCCGGTTGATATAAATGTGCAAGTGGCAGTGACACACACGCTTGAGTCACTTGAGTAACAGTTGGTGATTGGCAAACAACTGCGTTGAAATAAGATAGTTGTTATCATATTTGGAGTGTTCCATTGTTGTTATATTGTTAGGTTGAGCTATCTAATCTGTGTATATGCGATCATATATATTGATTGTATCACAAATATGGTTGATATTTTGGCAATGATTGTGTGCGATGCGTCTGGCCCATTCGTTTATATGGCTGGCCATTGCTGCAGAATGGTGTGTTCGCGCCATGCTCTGTTGTTGTGTTGTCCGATGTGTTTAATGCGCATGTAATCCAGAGAGAGAGTTAATTCAACACATATAATTAATTTTCTGCAAAGCATGCCACATCATGCGAAACCCACCATCGCTGCCATTATAACATTATAATATAATTGACAGTGTTTGACGTTTCCAATATTACATTATTTTTTGTATATTGATGTAACAAACAAAACAGAAATTATGAAATGGATGCGTTAAACGAGGCGGACCCAGGAGGGGGTTTCCCATAATCGTAAATGAGAGAGTTGTGTCAGGATCGTGGCGGGACAATTTGGTTGATTATTTTATATGTTTACCTGTGAAATTAAATTAACAAAAACTTATTTCTGAAAATATAATATGATATGAAATATTTCAGGAGTTTTCCTTATATGAATATTTGTTGTATGTGCGAAGAATTGTGATTTATTATTGATACACTTTCACATGTATTTGATAGTGTTCACAAACAAATTATTATTATTCAAAAACAATAATAACCGGTGGGCAGAATTTTGTTTCATTTAAAAAATAAATTAAATGGCGATCGTGGTCTAGTGGTAATACAATGGCCACAATGCCATGGTAATACAATGCAAAATAAGTGCCTCCCCAATCAAAATACAAATGTTGTCACAAGGCTCTTAGCTAAGGGCGATTTAAAATAAAAAAATTAAAGTGACATTAAATATTGTTTAATAAAAAAAAACCTTTTTATAAAAAATCTACGTGGGTATGACCCTATATCCAGATAAGTTGATTAATTGCGAATCAGCCTCTGAAGGAACTGACAAAAAAAGGGGTGACTACGTGACCTTAATGATGGTTCTCTCACGTGGTTTGAGCCTTACGGGCAACTTCAAGCCTGTGAGCTACACGCTACTCGAAACCACGGAGACAGGTGTTCGCAGGTCCACGTAGCGAGCTGGTGGGAGTGCTGGTGTGGTTCTCCAACCGTATTCAGTCCAGCTGTAGTCAATAGTCCGACCGTGGTCAATAGTCCGACCGTGGTCCCCTGAAATTGCGCAAAGACAACGTGTGAGATAACTGATCTCGACACGCGTCCCAGCGCAACCTCACGACAGCCTTAATAGAGACTGTGTGCATTGCGCTGGAAGGCGTTGTGTCAGGAATCGGTTATCCCACTACAAGCAACCAGGAGAACAGATGAAAAAGAAGAAAGAATAATAAATATAAAACAAAGATAATAAATTACATAAAAAGAAGTGGCATAAATATAACCTGCAAGATTTACAGGGATAGGCAGCGACAATGTTGCCTAAGAGTTGGCATTTAACTCCTTTAATTTGGACAGAAATTACAATTAAAACACTGACAATATTTCTGCCTTTATGTTCCAACAAAAAGATAACTATAAATAATTATCTACAAAGCTAAATTAGAAAGACACAATGATGCAATAAAATAAAGTTGGCATTGTGGGGTATTTATGCAAAAAAATAAAATGCTTTGTGCAAGACAAACGTGGTCATATTTGATATCACGTTTGCCTGTATCATAGACACATTTTACACAAAAGGAAACATGAGCATTATAATCCTTGTCATGAACAATGGGGAGACGTAGGTCACCATCCATTGCTCACAGCAATTCTCCACAATGCCGGCTTTAAACAACAATATAAAAACTATAATAATACAAAATAAAAAATTAATTTGTGTACAATGGCTGTGAAAGTACGTACCACTTAATATGGGGGAATACGACACGAGTTTAACTTTGTATTTTTAACTTATGGATTTCTGGTGGCAGCGTCCAGGAGGCAGTGATGTTGCTTCTGATTGAAGAGTACAAGAAAGAGGCCAGGACCATGGAGGTGCCGCCTTAAATAACCTTCCCTTTTTGCAAACTGCCCGTTTTCGAAAATACTAATTGTGCGTGTGCCCGCTTTCACTTAATAAATTTTACAAGTTCAAAGTGACAAGCAGTTTCTTATTCGATTTATTTTGTTTAGCCTCAATTGGCAAAGGCAATCAGCTTAATGCCAACAAAATATTTTGATTTAATAAAATTAGTAAAACGTTAATTTTTTAATATATGTTTAAAATGAATTTGTAATTAAAATTATGATAAGTAAATAGTAATCAGGCCTTGGGATTTTATATTAACAAAAAAATGTATACACGACCTAAAATATATTCGTCTTAAATAACTAGAATTGTTGATGATTTTACAGAAACTATTATTTTGCGTAATTATTAAATAATTACGTTACAATGTATATCATGTTAAATGTTATGCACTTTGGTCGTTCAGTTTCTATGATACAAGCTATGTTTTAGCAGCCTGGTATAGGAATGTAAAAAGTGATGTAATAAAAAATGTGTAAATGTTGTGTTCCAAGTGGTACAGTTGTTAATATGAAGTGAGACAACTGGAAAAGCGCGAACACATTTGTTGTGGCATGATTGTGCAGATTTGCTCGCTATGGATGCAGCGGACAATCTGTGCTTCATGCGCGGCCGGATTCGAACATGGAACATCGATATGAGCCACATTCATACACACCTGGCCATTTAAGAAATTATACAACCAAACGAATATACAAACCATATATACCTCCGATATGATAATTCACTGTCGCACACGATTATAGTACGAATGTTGTATGTGATAAGTGTTATAATAATACGAGCCATTTGCCCAACATGAGTGGTAGATAGTATTTGCGATCCAACACAAGAGATTATAATGTGTAAACATTGTACTATAATCATATTTATTTTGTGCTATGTGAGACATTACCACATATTCATTATAACTCACTAAATTATCAATTTAAGCTCAACAAAGTTGAATAACTTGATTGTCATCCAAAAGAGCACACATAGCGTGAAGCATAATTTAATAAAAACTAACTTTAATCAAGATATAAAGTGGAGTATTAAAGAATAAAATGTTACTTTAGATAAGCTACAATAGTAGGAAATAGTTTATTAAATTACAGACGTAGAGAAGCTCATTGTAAAATTTCCCCGATATGATCGTAAACATTCCTCACGGTCGCACCCTTCAATAGCGTCGTTTAGCCACAAGGCTGAACATAGGCCTCCGGGCGCCATTACGAACGACAAGATGCCAGTTGCATCCGCCGGTTACGTGTGACTTTCACTATGTCACCAGTCCACCTAGTGGGAGGCCTACCTACGCTGCGTCTGCCGGTTGAATAATTGTCTAATTGGTGATATTAATATGTGCTACGAGCCTTTTTCAGTCGTAGCGCACAGCTGATATTAACTATTGAAAAGCAATTGTATATATATGTATGTATGTATATGTATGGAGTGTCGTGCGCTTGTATTGATCTAGTCTAGACTGGGGGCGTAGTGAAAGTGGTCATATTTAATGCATATACGCCAATTAATATTCAACGTCGCCTCAACATATACACGTCATGTGGCAACACGCCTGCTACTAGCTGGAGTGCGGTCCATGAATGGGGCAACTGCGAATAATTGATAGTAGCGGAGTGGGCTTTTATATTGTGACTCGGCTTGAATAATGGTGGTGAGCTAAGGGAGGTCCAAACGTGTTGGTGAGGTGGGGAGTTAGTCAGCAGTTAACATATATCGCTTTACATTTTCGCTTATTACACAAAACACACGAATATAATAATTAGTATTATTTGTTTATATATTTTAAAAAATATTATTGTCACTCGTCATATAACAGCACCCCGCCTAATGTTAAGCTGGGGTGCGCTCCATAAATGGTAATGACTGCCACTACAGTGTAAGTAGCATTCACTATGCCAGCCGAGTTGTAACCGGTAACTTACAACTGACGCGACTAAGTCACTTCACGGTCTATATAGTTGTGTGAAGTGCGTTGCTCGGGTGTGTCCACGAATGTGTTAATGGAGGTGTGATAGTTTGCTTAATATATAGCTGCGACGTGCGCCCCTATGTATGGTAAGCAAGGTGATGTCAATTGACACGGTTGCCTCGCTCACTTCGATTGTGCGAATTCGCCATTATTGATGTGAACAGCATTCATTGCCTAAGTCAACAGTATTCTGGTAACTCAGCAATTTAGTACAATAACGAGCGAGGGCTCTAATGAGTTATTATCATATGAAATGGGTTCACCCTAAGCCAGGGGGGGTTCATTATTGCCTGATTGCTATAAACATATTCAATGATAGCAGTTTAATTTGCCAGCCCACGCATAGCCTATTACCGTTGGATCTGTCAAACGGAGCTCTGAATGTTTGGTTTGGCCGCCATGGCGACGGCGGCCGGGGCAACTGAAAACCGCTTCGATGGTTTTCAGTTGCCGGCGCTATTGGTGGCAAGTTGAGGTCAGATGGCGCGACACAATAAAGATGATGGGGATCCCACACCGTGCTCATCATCACTCTAATGGGGGTGCAGCATTACCAGCAGATGGTTTTGAACCGGCGACTCTCGGTTTGCGTGACCATTGCACTACCACTATACCACGGTCGCATTGAAATATATATAAATATTTAAAAACACGTGCACATGCCCGCAATGTGTTAAAGTCACAGATTAAATGAATATAATATTGTTAAGTATTAGAACAAAATGTGAATGGGCAACGTTTATTAATATTTGTTTATGTTTGCCCCTGTGCTCTGTGACCCGGACTATTACATTACACATAACAAAGCACACATTATAATAATAATGCCATCTTGTGTCTCTTATCCGCGGACTTGTATTCAGGTTGTCTCTGCTCTTTACACATAATAATTACTAAAGTTATATTCAATGGTTTACATTTTACTTGCCATACTACGCGTAGAGGACAGAATATACGTTTGCGGACTTGCGACCCGAATATAGGTTGACCATAGATACATAGGTCATCATCAATATGCCAATGCTCTCATATTCTTCTCTACGTCACCAATTGTAAGACGTTTCATACAAAAATGCACTTACAGCTGACCTTCGCAAGCCATGAATAGCCACTTGCGACGCTTTCACTTTGTAAAACTATATCTATTTCTTGTCATTGCATTTGTAAAAATATACTTTGGAATATTTTTTTTTATTTACATTGTAAGGTCATCTCTGTTATTTCTCTTCTATGTACAATACATTGTCTACAACCCAATAATCGCTACATATATGTATATTAAGGTTATATTATGTAATAGTCGTAGCATAAATATATATATACACATAATATAATAATAGGTCACCAATTATGATGTTGGGGCTCAGGTGCCTCCAACTCGTGTGATCCGATTCACTGGCTCGGATGCAACATGGATACACTCGCGCGCCCATTCGGTCATGTGCCCACCCATTTACTAAATATAATTATGTAATAGTAGAACATTTTAGATTTGCCAAGTCCAACATATGGTTTGGTTTGAGTCGCGTTGCAAACATGGGCCGATGGTCACAAAGCAACATTGGTGGTGCGCAATGGGACAAAATGGCTTATATTAAATAAGGGACGTTTGTGGGCTCCCCGCGGCCCACACGAATATTAAAATTCATAAAGCATTTTGCAAATAATTATGCCTGAGAGTTAATATTGAAATATGATATTAAACATCATGGATGGAGGGATGAATGTCACTTGTTTGATGTTTAATATGAAACAGTTTGTGTTGGAGCGAATTTAATTTGCTTCAAGAATATACATTTATTAAGGTAAACAAAATACTTTTGAAGTGTTCTGTTTGTGTTGGCTTTACAACAACATGCTTCAGTTATGAAATAATAAATAATTATAATTCCAATGTGGGGGATACATCAAATATAAAAGTCAGAACCCGAAGTGGAACCCACAAATATTGTAGTCTCCCCATCGCCATTACATTGGATCCTTCAAGCGATTCGTTAAGAAGCATCTAGTGACGGCATAGTGAGGGCGACTGAGGAATTGACTCGTTTTTTTTTCAGTCGCCGGCACTCTTCATACGGACCTCCGTCATGCTTACCACCAAGCAAGTCCGAGGTCCATTGTCGAGTCACAATTTAAACGATGGCTTCGGAAAGGCGTATGGCGAGAACAAATACAAATACTCGTATTTATAATATCTATGTATTTGTATTTTAGGGTGTTTGTAAACATGTGTGTGTATTTGTTTAATATGAATATAAATAAGCCATTAGATTAAATTGGTGTGTTCTATAATATCATCGGAACGTATTTTGCACACAACAAAGGAAAGGAAATTCACGATCCCACCATTTCCCCGCCCTAAGTGTAGATGGGGCTGCCATTCATCACACGAATATGTCATGACACATTATTTATTAAGCCAACATGGACCAGTAGTAAGTCGTCCCAACTCTGCGCTGATACCACTCTTCGGTGTAAAATGTCAAATGGTTGAATTCAATGTTGCCAGAGCTGCTAACAGTCGTCGCCTCCACTTCAATAATAAAACATGTTAATATAGCTATCACAATTTATTATATAAATGCTGTTTGTTGTAATGCTGTTGGTCTGTGTGGTATAACATTGAAATAGAGAATGGCATCTTTATGAACAAGAAGAGCAGCGCACAACCTCACAAATTCTATTCCCAATACTCCTTCACTTCAAAGAAATGGAAGCCAACGACACGAACAAACAAACATTACTCTTAACCCCATATAAATAACGTTTCATATTGTTTACCAATGTATTTGTGTTTGTTCCTAAAATGGCAAAAAGGGCTAATTTGTTGAAATCTTTGATGTATTCTGTTCTGTCGCATTATTGTAAAACACATTTGTATAGAACTCTATTATGTTTACATTACGCCCTAAGTCACGAAAGTCACGAATAGCCGGTGGATGCAACTGGCATTTTGTCGTTCGAAATGGGGTTCTTAGGGGAGGCTATTGTTCAGCAGTGGACGCCTTCTGGCTGATGATGATGATAACTCCCCTAAGTATGTCTGAATACAATGAACATGGCTGTCATTATGGTCAATGACGATACGTTGCAGATTGATTGACAAAATTTTATAAAGATTATAATAAGAGGTGAGATTTATAAATAGGAGATGAGTATGTATCGTCATTATGTCAGCCGCCAGGCGTCCCCCAGCGATCTCATTAGTGCATTCCCTGCCACCTTAGCAGGTCGGTAGTTCGTGGTCATGAACTATTTCCACTTTATCTTGCTTCTTGTCCGTTGGGCTATGTCACTATGGTCTACGAATCTCGACGGTTTTGTATCGATCACATAGAAAAATACCCTAGTCCAAAAATACCATAGCCCTGTCCAAAGCTCGCCGAGTTATTTAGAACTTGTTATTTAATGAGGCTTATAGTTTCCATAGTTTTTCAGTTAGCTTATCTTATCCGGAAAAGTATCAGCAACGTCTATAACTGTGTGTGATGTGAATTGTGGATTAGAAATAAATCGAAAAGCGTGTGTATCGCGAGTGTGAAAAGACGCGCCAATAAGAGGTTCCCTCTTTGTAATTAGTAATATTAATTCTCATAGTAGTAATTTGTCTAACTAATAACATCAGCCACCTATTAATGGTTGTTACAAATTAGTGAGTTTCTTAACTGTCAAGTGAATGTAAAGTTTGAGAAACCACCCGCGCCCGCCTCAACTATTCACAAAGTGCTTGTCATTCACAACAAATTAGTTCACATATTTACGTCGTGCTCAAAACAGCACACATTTTTAATATAACAAGTATTACATACAACACACCATAGACAATCAGTTATGCCACTACAATTGGTGACATTATATATTGTACTTGAGCTCCAGCACGGTGTACCCACATTGACGAGACGGCACTCTTGGACCTCTTCTTGCTTACTATCAGCCAAGCTGAGATCAGATATCATATTACGATAAAATATATATACATGCGGTACGTATTATGTCAACTTATATTCACGTCTTTCTTGCTCTACAGACAGGCTGACCTCTTTCGTCAATCTCCATTCACTCGATGTGTCCAAACTACCTTCTTCAACATTTTTCAATGTATTTATCGATATACGCTAATTAATAAATAACATTGCTTTATTTTCCGAAAAGATGGCCCACTGACCGCATTTCTACAGCAAATAGCTGTAATAACTTTTATGCTTCCTCAATGTTTATGATTGTAATGATTTTGTAAGCAATATCATAAAAGCAATACATGTTTAAATACTATTTATTTTATATGTAAACTATTTCAAGAAATATAACACAAAATCTCTGTCAGATAGATATAAGTTGCGGGTAAAGATTTTCGTTGCGGTTTATTTTCCATTGTGAGGTTCATTATATTATATGGGGGAGATTATGAGGGAGAATGAGCGCTATATCCAACCTCCGATACAAAACGGTGATAGGGTAGGCAGGTGCAATGAATATAAACAACACACTTGATGTGCTATTGTTGAACACACTTATAATGAACTCATGTTTTTGGGAGAGCGCTATGCCATCAGGCAAGTCCATGTGAAATGCCAGTCCCAATAGGAACGTAATTGTAGTAATAATGCGTAGTATAACCTACAGCAGCAACAGCAACAGCAGCAACAGCAACAGCAGCCCACCCAAAACATTTTAATATAAAAAGCAACGAATTATTGCTAAAAATAATAACATAAGCAATTCGCTCCAGTCCATTCTATGTAAAATGAATGCGCATTTTCATAGAAACCTTTATGTCCTCAATGGACTATCAAATCATATAATGCAACGAACATAATGCATACTTCATTTTAATACTTTATTATAAACGTTATTATAATTGGTAATTAATGTTTCAGTATATATTAATACATACTCATAGCTATTAGCACCTTTTGCCGGTGACTGCATAGTGACGGCGACTGAGGCAACCGCAATGTGAGTAGGTTTTTCAGTTTACGGTGCTTTTGGAATTCCTCTTGCTTACCACCAGGCAAGCCGAGAACAAGTGTCGAGTGTTAAGAAAAATTAAGTTGGAGTGTGATCCATGCGTAGAGGTATTTGATTTTAGCGTGTGGAGGGGTGGATCCGTCGCAAATGAAGTCGAGTGAAGGCCGACTTGAGAGACAATGAAGCGAAAAGGAATGTAGGTTGTGATGAACTGTGGCAACTTTAAAGCTGACCCCCAAACAAAATGCATTTAATTACAATTCCATATATTAATGTTATTTCAGTGATAAGAAAGAATCATAGTGAAATATAATTTATTAGCGAACACAATTTTGTGTAAATTAGACTCAAACGTAAAGTTAGTATATGTTGTATGTGAATTGAGCGGACGTTATTAAATGTTGAGAGAAAGGCCAACGTTGATGATACATTATATGGTGGAGGGCTGAGACAAGTGGCACTAAACGAGACTCAATATGTGTTTGCGATGTAAAACCCCATTGGCCCTGCTCAATGCAATAATAAATTAATAAATAATGTATTATCATCCAATGTAATGAAACATTTGCAGTTGATAAATGCTACGATATACATTTTTAAATTTAATAAATACTTTGCGCTATTTATATACGAAATAAGATTTGTTAACGTAGTAATTGTTTTTTTATTTCATTGCAACACGACTTGCCTGATTCTAAGAGCAAAGGGGGCAGGTCCAAGGCGATAAAGGTATAGGCAGGAAATATTTGAAGTTATATACTATATATATATATATATATATATATATATATTAAATATAATAATAAATATAATAAATATAAATATAATATAATATATATATAATAAATTATATTTAATATTTTTTGTGTCTGTTTCCTTTCTAATTTACATTTTTGTTTTAGTACTTGTTTGTTTTCCCTTTGAGCTCAGGCGGCCACGTTCACACCCCCACCACCCTGCACACCCCTCCCCCCCATCCTTAAAAGCCGTGGTAAGTTTTGTTTATAAGAAAAAAATATGAATTTCTTTGACACCCTTGAGATATTTAGTTAATTTAAATATTATATTCCTCATACATTATTTTATTGTGACTTCAATTTGCCTGATTATTATAATAGGCAAGTGGAGTTATAAAAGTGATGACACAAAAAACCCACCGAGTTGACGGTTGCCTGAGGCACAGCTTGTGTAAGAATAGTTCTGTAAGCGTCGTGCAAAGTGGCGCTTTTTTTTTGTGACACGACATCTGACCTCGACTCGCCTGATGATAAGCAAGAGGAGGTCCAAGAGTGACGACGACTAGCATAACCGAGTCAGTTCCCGGCTGCCCCTGCCGCCGCCACTATGCCGGCCTAAGTTGCTTCTTCACGCATCGCTTGAAGGATCCAAGGTCATAGGATAGAGAGAACACATGGGCTGGCAAAGCATTCCACTTGTCAATTGTTCTACATAGAAAAGACGCACCGAACTTTTTAGTTTGACTGCCGATTCGGTCGATAAAATGTGGATGCTTTCCCCGACCTGTGCGGGTATTACGGGTGTGGAAGGACGAGGCAGGAATAAGGTTAAAGAGCTCTAGGCGATAGAGGACGCACAAAGCCGCCATGTCTCTGCGTAGTTGCATGGGCTCCAGAGTTCGCGTGACCTCTGCATCACCCATAATTCGGACAGCTCGCCGCTGCAATGAATCCAGGGTATTGAGAAGATACTTGGTAGAGCCGTCCCAGAGGTGCGAACAGTACTCCGCGCAAGAGCGAATCTGAGCCTTTTATAATATCAGGCGAAGCTTTGGCGCGACGAACCGCCGCACCTTGTTCAGGATGTCAAGTTTGCGGGAAGTGATCTTAATGTCCCGCTCGATGTGGTCCCTGTGATTCAAGTCGCAGCGAAGGGACATTCCAAGAATGTCTAGTCTGTCCGAAGTACTAAGGGAGATGTTGCAAAGAGAAGGAAGGGGTGAAAACGAGGATTTTTTCGTCGAGAACGCGCATACCTGAGTCTTGTCTGCGTTGAACTGAACTAGGTACTTGTCGCCCCAGTGGGTAATACGATCAAGAACCCGGTTCAGGCCCGCTACAACAGACTCTCTCATATCGGCTATCTCCTGTCTGCCGGCTGCGGGGCGGGCAGTGTAGCGTCCATGCACCGTGCTGTCGTCTGCATAGCAATGAATGCCGGATCCAAGGTCCAGCATGTCATTGATATGCAGAAGGAACAAAGTCGGCGACAGCACGGAGCCCTGAGGGACGCCGGCATTCACCGACATCCTGCGCGATGCGCTTCCATCCACAACGACGCGTATGGAGCGGTCGCGCAGGAAGTCAGCTATCCGACCCCGGAGACGGTCAGGTAAACCGTATGCCTCGAGCTTGGATAAAAGGCCCCTGTGCCAGATCCTGTCAAATTGTCTACTTATTCCTGTGTGAGGACTATATGTGTTTATGTGAGTATGTTAATGTGTGTGGCAGTGATAGGTAGCATGTGGCCGGCATAGTGGCACCCGTGGCACGCACGTAATAGAATCAATTATGTGCACAAAGCGCTCATGGCAAACATGGATCACCTACAGCAATTAGTTTTCATTATCACTTAATAAAACGTGAGTATAATAATGCGCTTTTAATATTACAAACACTTTTAATGCGACTGTTCTCATTAGTTGTGTTGTGGAGTTGTGGAAAAGATACAATCATTAAATACATTATCGGTGTCCTTTTCAATGAAGCAGATGGCAGTATGGCAAAATCATATTAAATCAAATCTGTTTCTTTTTGTAGCATTTAGATATGCTCGTAGTTAGTTAACTTTCTCGCAATATATCTGAGATGACTGTGACCGCCGTGACCATAAAATTGGTCGCCGATGAAGACGGTCTTTGAGGGTTCGCTGATGGTGTGGGGGTGTGCTCCTTGCTCTGTTTGCGATGCGTTTCCTGGGGTCAGGAAATCGTGCGTGGCGGTCGGTCTATGACTGACCCCCAAAATGGCGGAACCCGGGTGGCGCGACTAATTCAAACCAAAATAACGGACTTACCCTTTTTGCAGTCGTCGTACCACCACGGCCAAGCGGGTTCAAAGGATTTCTCTTGATGCGTATGGTTTTCTGCTCGATCTCCCAGTTGATGTGCAGATCACCGTGATGCGATAGGTTCGATGCGTTTTGATGCGAGTTCGCGCGCTGACAAGACCTTGCTTCTTGTCGCGAGACCGGTACGGAGAGGAATCAATGCGTTGGGATGCGAATTCGCGAGCAGACAAGACCGCTGCCTCCTGTCGCGAGACCGGCACGGAGAGGAATGCTATGCGTTGGGATGCGCATTCGCGAGCAGACAATACCGCTGCTTCTTGTCGCGAGACCGGTACGGACACGAATGCTATGCGTTGGGATGCGCATTCGCGAGCGGACAAAACCGCTGCTTCTTGTCGCGAGACCGGCCCGGAGAGGACTGCTATGCGTTTGGGCGGCGGCAGCGACAGAAACTTTAGGCGCCCGCCACATTGGCTGAACAGCCGCGAACCCCGGCCACCGATCTGACGTCCGTCATAGACCGCGTCAATTTTGGCGCGAACATGCCCGCCCCCTTGAAAGCATCGGCTTTCAACAAGGAACACACCAGACACGAATATGGCGGACCAAATGGCCAAGCGTTTTCCTTAGCAAAGGAAAAGCTGGGTATATAACCCAGAATGCGGTTTCCTCAGCGAGGAAACATGGTTAACCCTAAACACGGGTTAACCCAGATGCGGGATCCATAGGCCTGACCCATGGATGCGTTTTATTGGGGCGCACCCCAATATGCGTTCATTCACAGGGTGAATGAAAAGTGGGAAGACCCCACGATGCGTTGAGTAGTGGGAAGGACCCACGATGCGGATGAAGAGTGGGAAGGACCCACGATGCGTATGCTTAATTAAAACAATGTGGTTACCGCATAAACACATTGTTGTGGGTTAATTAAGCGGGAAGAATGAGAATGCGTGTGGTCCCTAACCCGAGTGGGTTAGGGGAAGAAAAAGAATTAAAGTGAGTTATTGCGAGGGAAGGGTACATAAACGCACTACCGGGCGTTTGTATGTACCTGAAGATGTTCTCACAGACGCAACACGGACTACTCCATCTGCGCCTGGATGAACTGCGGAAATAATGCCCAATGGCCAACATACTGGTGGTACATTGTCTGTGACAATCAGTACCACGAAACCAACAGTAATGGGATTAGCTGGGGTGTTCCATTTGCTCCTGCTCTGTAGTAGATGTAAATACTCTAATCTCCAACGTTTCCAAAAACCTTGGACCATGTTATTTATTAAGTCGAAACGGTTTGCAACGCTTATTGGTTCATTGGATACGTCATATGCTGGTAAATATGTAAGTGGCGCAGACATTAAAAGGTGAGCGGGAGTCAGAGCAGCGGGCTCTGATGGATCCTCGCTCAATAGCGTTAGCGGTCGCGAATTCAAAATAGCCTTCTATTTGAATTAAAAGCGTGTATAACTCGTCTTTTGATAACAACTGTTATACGATATAAAATGCGTTATAATTAGATCAAGTGGTAGTATAAAAAATGAGCTTCGGTATAAGCTAAGTCAGCATATCGGAGCCGGCCTCCGACTCTGATAATGCCGATATGCGGCAGAATTTTAAAAAACGATAAATATAAACAATTATGCGTAATAGTTTAGTCCAAGAAGACTTTTTTAAAGCTAGCGAATATAATATATGCAGCGTATTATTAAAATTAAGAATTATACTAAAATGAATTAATTACTTTTAACTTAGAGCGAACTATGGACTGTATTATGCGTTGTGTAAATTAAAATTATAAATTATATTGAAATGATTGCCCTTTAACTTCCGGAAGAGTAACTTCCGGTTGGCGAAATAATTTTAACCTGCGATTGTAATTTGGCGGAGATATTTCTAAAGTATTACTAACTGCATACAAACTAACTGGCGATTTGGGGGTAATCGACATTAATGAATGAGTCACTTTTCCTATAAGTATATAACCGAATATGGTTTCGAAAGCGGTTGGTTGGTCGGCTTTACCCGACACTCGACCAGGCAATAAAATATCGCCAAAAACTAAGCCCCCTAACAATAAATTAATTTCCCCCGGAATGTGGAAATTATTATCAGCAAGTTTTATTTTCCTAATATATTTAATTGATGAACGATTTATGCCAACAGAAGGTAAATCGTCGGTAATGCGATCGATGACGTAAGCGTCGATATCGATAAATATTTTTTTATTAAAGCGTGAGAATAATCTTAAGGAGACCATTCCTCTTATTGGGTTTGATGAACATCCTATACCTTTCACCACACCTACGTTCACAGGTTTTATGCTTAACCCTAACATACGAATACATTCTAGTGTTATAAAACTACTCTGAGAGCCTGGGTCTATCAATGCACGAACTTGTTGTTCGTGTCCCTTTATATCTAATGTTTTCATTTGCGCTGTACCCAAAATACAAGTCTCACGTGTTGTGGAAGCCTGAATATTGCATAGCGAAATGGGCGTGTCCACTATGTGTTCTTTAGAACTACTTGAATGAACAATAGGGATTTGCGCGGGTAAATTATTTTCAGGTTTGTCATACACCTGCGCTTGCGCTCGGCTATTCGAGTGCGAGCGAGATGGACTGCCTGATGGGCATAGTAATGAATGATGTTTGCGGTTGCAATATTTACAGTTATGTATAGATTTACAATGTTTATTTATGTGAAATAGACTTAAGCAATTTGAACAGCAGTTATTTTGTTTAACTATATTAGAGCGGACTTTAGTATTTAAATCTAAGAATTTGGGACACTTATATAATTGCGTATGCGTGGTTTGTTTACAACAAATACATGATAAAGAATTTTTAGATATAAAGGAATGCGTATAATTTTGTTGTTTTCTATGCGAAGTTGTCTGATTAGTTGTCACCGATTTGACATTAGCGGAGCGTTCTAATATCTTTGACTGCTCTTGCAGGAAAGACACCAGCTGTTCATAGGTCGGTATAGTGGAGTCACGGTTTGTCATTTCAAAGGCGCGTGACGTTTCCGGATCTATTTTCTTTAATGCGATGTGAAGTAAAATGAAATTCGACAAGTCGTCTAAATTTAATAGTTTTAAACTGGCAGCGGCTGCGGCATATTTGTCTAAGAAAATATCTATGTTTTTGCTCGACGCCGTCTGTAAAGGTTTAAAATCTAATATTCTATCCAAATAGGCACTTGCTTGACAACGTTTGTCGTCGAATTTATTTATTAATGTATTCCAAATTATTTCGTAATTGTCCGCGGTGGGTGCTATCCCAGCGCAAGCGGACAGAGCTCGACCAGACAACTTGCTTATTAAATATTGAATGCGATCATTATTAGATAAGCCCTGATTTAAGTGGATACTATTTTTGAAGTTTTCATAAAAAAGGGGCCACTGTAGCGGATCCCCTGCAAAACCCAATAACTCCAGTTTTGGCAATTTTGCGACATTATTATTTCTAATTGCGTTTGAATTTAATGACTCAGTACTTAGCGATGCGTTTTGTTTTTGAACACGTTTGATGAAACAATAGACGTCCTCAAACGATGTCCAACTTTGATAGTTAGGTGCATAACCCGAGTTTAACGTGATCTCCAACTCGTTTATCCTATCTATAATTTGCGTGAATTCTGATCTGATACTGTCAATAGAATCAATGCTGGAAAGGAACAATTCTTTGGCGACGCTGTCAACCGCAACATTTTTTGCTTTGTTGTATATCGATTGCATTCGACCAAAAATTGCATCTCTTTTTGCGTAAAATAGTTTAAGGTTTCTTTGGATTTTCATCTCTTCCAAATTCTCTTTAACCTCTTTGGTAGACTGAGCCATTTTTAAATAAATTAAAATTTAAAATATATTTAAATTAAATATGCGTACGATTGCGAAATTAAATTATAAACTATAAAAGTTGCCACAGGGATAGGCAGAGACAATAGCGTTTAACTTCACGAAATATATATGAACAAAGTATATATTTATAAATAGTAGGTGGGTAGGTAATAGGTAAAATGCGCGAACAAAAGTAGGTAGGTAGCGATATTGCTTAAAAATAAAAAAGTAATAAAAATAACTTTTTTTACATGCGGGTAGATTTATAAGTCTAGCGAAAAAACAACTTTATTTTATTTCATAACCGGTTCTTCAATATTTTTTGTACAATATTGTTTCTTAAAGACACGAGCTATAAAATACTTTGCGTTTGTGAATAAACCATCAAGCCTCTGCGCCCGCGGGTTGGCAGAGGGCACAGTAAAATATCACAACAGTATGCGGATTTGCGAAATGTTTATTTTACCGTTATTTTTAACGGGAAAAAAGATGTTATCAATAGCTAGGTATATTGATAACTGGCGTAAATTTAGTTTTAGGACGTAAATATGCGTTGAATGCGAGTTAGTTGCTTTATGCGCCTAGATAGTGAATGCGAAGAATTGCGAACTATTGTTACCGTAAAATAATGCCACTGCAATTAGCTACAGGACATTCACGCTTTTACGACAACGTTTATGCTGTGTGCAGAACAAAATAATACGACGGTCAAAGTGACCACCGTACCTTTGTATTTTGAACTGCTGAACCTAACTTTTACTATGAATCCAATGAACCAAAATGCGTTAAATTTCGAATTAATACGAAGATTTAAAAATAACAGAGCGTAGAAATGGAACCACTAGCGAAGATGCGGGTAATGCGGGAATTTAGAGATTCTAGGTTGGATAACACCAATCCAGGCCTAGAACCTGCTAAAACCTCGAGACACTGATGGTCAGTGGCTCGATTGAGACGTTAGATACGGCTCAATGTAAGAATAAAATGCGGCTCGAAATGGACCATAAAATTCGGCTCGAAGTAACCATAAAATGTGACCGCCGTGACCATAAAATTGGTCGCCGATGAAGACGGTCTTTGAGGGTTCGCTGATGGTGTGGGGGTGTGCTCCTTGCTCTGTTTGCGATGCGTTTCCTGGGGTCAGGAAATCGTGCGTGGCGGTCGGTCTATGACTGACCCCCAAAATGGCGGAACCCGGGTGGCGCGACTAATTCAAACCAAAATAACGGACTTACCCTTTTTGCAGTCGTCGTACCACCACGGCCAAGCGGGTTCAAAGGATTTCTCTTGATGCGTATGGTTTTCTGCTCGATCTCCCAGTTGATGTGCAGATCACCGTGATGCGATAGGTTCGATGCGTTTTGATGCGAGTTCGCGCGCTGACAAGACCTTGCTTCTTGTCGCGAGACCGGTACGGAGAGGAATCAATGCGTTGGGATGCGAATTCGCGAGCAGACAAGACCGCTGCCTCCTGTCGCGAGACCGGCACGGAGAGGAATGCTATGCGTTGGGATGCGCATTCGCGAGCAGACAATACCGCTGCTTCTTGTCGCGAGACCGGTACGGACACGAATGCTATGCGTTGGGATGCGCATTCGCGAGCGGACAAAACCGCTGCTTCTTGTCGCGAGACCGGCCCGGAGAGGACTGCTATGCGTTTGGGCGGCGGCAGCGACAGAAACTTTAGGCGCCCGCCACATTGGCTGAACAGCCGCGAACCCCGGCCACCGATCTGACGTCCGTCATAGACCGCGTCAATTTTGGCGCGAACAATGACCTACATTGAAGCGGTGTTCATTAGAGACCGCACTCAGAGCATTACTATCATCTTAACACGGAGTGCGTTCTTATTGTGCTGTAATGGCATGGATATACACAAAATGGCCACAAAATGTATGAAAAAATTTATGCGACAATAATAAATAACACGCTTCGGAGAGATTTTGAACGCCCATTGAAACAACCGTCATACGTCAACTGCATCGGTGTTTTAACTATTCCCAGTACAAAAGTGGTTGCGAGGTTCAGGCAAGACGCGACGAGATCACGAGTCGCCTCTCAATAATAAATATATAGCTATCCCTGTCTATACTAAATAAATAAAAGTAAAAACCATTTTATATTATAAAAAAACTTCGTAAGGGATTTTTCCATCATCCCTGTAAAATTGGTGCCGTGAATATTTGAAGTAATGCGAATCGTTTTTAAGTGGAACAATCCTTTATGGAATTTGCCTTTTTAATACTTTTTGCTCTCATTTCTGTTGAAATATATTAGATGAAGATAAAAATGTAGATTAGAGATTATCCAATGAGAGTTCCTCCCCTCTTTCTCTCTCTCTCTCTCTCCCTTTAGCCATGTGTATATATCTATCTGTCTTACTCTTTGTAATTACAGCACCTTGGCTTGTTATTAAAGTTTTATATTTTAATAACATAATTTAGTGCTCTCAAACGCTCACTCAAACTTAATAACATTATGTTTTATAAAACTCCACTGTTACGTCCCAGTTTGCACATGGATAGACTGACACGGTGGGGACATAATGTAAAATTCCTGAATGAGCAATTTCCTTGTACATGGAAATACCAAATATTAAATATTATACATATTTCAAATGGTGCTAGTGTTAGAGAGCGCAATCCACAAAAGGTGTCATGGAATGTGGCTGGAGTACATGCGAAATATATAAAAGCACTCACATCAGGGAATAGGTACTATTTATATGTAGGTGCACTTAGTATAGTTTGCGTTATGATGGAATGCGGTTTAGAGTGGCCGTGCTGCAGCATCATGTCAAGGCTGTGCGGGCCACATGCATAAAGGGTGATATAATAACGATGCATTTTATGTATTTCATTACATTAACACAATTAATATAGTATTGATAATTGCATAGACAGCCGGCATAGTGACGGCGACTGAGGTAACCGTGACAATGAATCAGTTATTTCAGTTGTTTGAAAATGAATGCCAATGGCATATACAGCGGCAGACTGATGAAATTATGAGGATTTATATTATGCACGAGTGTGTGTTGTAAATCTTTTAGTACGTTTTCTTTTGTTAAAATAAATTCAAATAGATAAATATCTCAATGGTAGATTGAGTTTGGTAATTTTGCAAGGGAGCCATATTAACTGCCCCCCCTGTTGCCGCCCTCATCTCCCACCTGCGCGCCATCACATTCAGCTGGATTATATGATGTTACAACATATAACTATGCAACATAAACGAACATTATATTCGCATGGTAAGCAAGGGGATATAAATATAACTCAGTTGACGGTTGTCTCCCTCGCGATCATTGTGCAGCTTATAGGATGGGGAGAACACATGGCTGGTGAAGCATTCCACTTGTCGATTGTTATACAAAGAAATGATGCGTCTTTTAATTCGACTGCCGATTCGGTTGTTTGTGAAAAGGATCGAAAAATGTATTCCGCCCGGCATAGTGATGGCCGTAAACTGTTGTTCCTGTCGTCAGCGCTCTAAGTCCGCTGTCACGTGTGACAACAAAGTAAAAGTAATATTTCGTTAATAAAAAACCTTGGATATGAAAGCTATGTAATAAGTGAAATATCTTTCCACTAAAGCAGGAAAAATGTTGTCCAAAATTCCCGGACCTTTTTTTGCCCTCTCAACAACTCAGTTATTATTATTATATAAAAGTGACGATCACAAATGTTCGCCCACATTTTTAACGAAGCTCTACCCTCCTGGAACTGACACAATTTAACATATTTTTGACAGACTTCCCAAAAAGGAGGAGGTATACAATTAGGCCCTATGTTTATGTATGTTACCTTATAACGATTTTGATGTTTCTTTATTTATTTGAAAGCTCGTGCTTCCCGTGTGGTCCCATTTAATTTTGATCCTATACTGACCAGTAGTTTTTGAGTTATCCCTAATAATGCGTATTTATTATTGAATCCGATCATTGAGTGGTTTGTGTGTGTCCTGCGTGGGGGCCGCCCCACCATCCGAGTGCGGCATTGGTAACTTTCCTCCTCTACTGATCACAAACGGAATGCCTCATCACTTGCCAATTATACATTTAAACACATTCCCATTGAAGGCATTCACGACGTATGCAATATTAATTACGATTATATTATATGAACAACTCCACATACATAGTTAACTTAAGCTACATTGCAGATAACTTGTAAACCTAACCTGTCGTTTTGTTGGTCTGGTCATTATTGTATTATAATATTCTTTTAATATGAAACACTGACCTCATGGGTAGGTGGCAAGGGAAGGTATAAGAGCGCCGACCAATTAAACCAACCGTTGTATCACTCTCATAAGGTTTTAAGGTTATATGTATAAAGTAAAAAGTTGACTCGATTAGAGCAAAACATTGTAAAGAGTGTGATTAACAGGGCTTTGCTTTGCTATTGTTCCTGTTATTAAAATTCAGTTCGACCGTTGTTGTTTTTTAATTGTATTTTTCTCACCGTGTCCGCCATAATCCGATTTATATTAGCGTCTTTGTCACGTCTCCCCCTTCCACTCTATTGCACACACACACAAACACACACACACACACATATAATAGACACCTTGCGCGTGTTATAACACAGAGAGAAACACCTCGCTTTTTTGCACATTGATCTAACTCACAATCTCATGAATTTGTTGAATTGATAAATATATTTAATCACCTAATAACAATAGAAAAGAATAATAATAGAAAGTGCCTAGAGTCTATAACCTTAGAGCTTGTATGAGGAGAATTGTGGATGTGAAGAAAGCGAGGGAGTTGTGTCAGGATCGTGGCAAGTGGCGCTTCATTGTCTCTGTCTATCCCTGTGGGAAAGAGGCGTAACAATTTGATTGATTGACTTAATAACTTAAATGTTTTGTTTTATTTAAAATTATTTAAGTTTAATTATTTAAGTTATTTAACTTGTTAGCAGTTACTTATAATATTTTTAGTGTTAATGTAAAAATAATATTTTAATTATTAATAGAATTGAACTAAAAATGATGTCATGTAAATAAAAATTGCTGGCTCGTATTTATTAATTGTTGGGAGTGGGTTGAGAATATTGAAGATATTTCACTCAGAGCAATCGATTGTGATCATTACAATTTGACCCTAATGGAAGTTATATATTTATTATAGAAGTTTTCAGTTGTCGGTTTACCACCATCAGGCAAGTGAAGGTCAGAATAACATTGTTTCTAAATAATATAAATATAGATATATGTGAATATTACAATTGGCGACATTATCAAGTTGTAGAAAATGTATTTGAACTTCTTTATATTTAGGAGGTGAATCAATATAGTTGGACATTATCTAGGTACATGTTATTAAAGTAAGTTATTTAGTTATAATATTACTTTGTTGTATTAACTCTATTAATTGTATTATTCTTTGTTGTATTAATTCTATTAATAATTAAATATTTTTGAGTCTATAGTCTACGTCCCACTGTACAACTTCCTAAGTAGTTTCATATCTGATAAGCAACATGGTTTTATGAAAAATAAATCCACACTGTCCAACCTTCTTGAATATAAAAATTATTTATGTCATAGCTTTGCCACTGTAGGTCAAGTAGATACCATCTACACGGATTTTAGTAAGGCGTTTGACAAGGTTAGCCACTCTATACTTTACCAAAAACTTTCTCATTATGGCATACATGGCAGTCTACTCCGATGGCTGAAATCTTACCTTGAAAACCGCAGTCAACTTGTCGTCATTAAGGGATATGTATCTTCTCCGATTTGTGTAACCTCTGGAGTGCCACAGGGCTCCCATCTGGGCCCACTCCTATTCTCCGTATTTATTAACGATCTCATTGGTGCCCTCTCATGTCCATGCTTACTCTATGCAGATGACCTCAAGGTTTTCTCCTCTGTGGAAACCTCTGACCACTCATTAAAGCTCCAACGAGACCTTGACACTATATCTGAATGGTGCAGATCAAATAGAATGTACGTAAATATATCTAAATGCTTCGTCATATCCTTCACCCGTAAGAAAACCAAATCCTTATTCACATATAGCATCGATAACCAAACTCTTGCTCGCAAGAGTGTTGCTAGAGATCTTGGTGTACTTTTTGACGATCAACTCACGTTTCGCCAACATTACGACCTTGTCATCAACAAGTGTAACAGAATGCTGGGGTTTGTCTTACGCTCTACTAGGAATTTTAAAAGACCTTTCAGCTTACTTTATTTATATTATAGTCTGATAAGAAGCACTTTGGAATATGCCTGTCCGGTATGGTCCCCATTCTACTCAGTTCACATAGACCGCATTGAGAGTATCCAGAAAAAGTGTTTAAAATCCCTGTGTTATAGGCACAATCTCTGTCATAAATTAAGGACGTATGAGGAAAGACTCGCGTACTTCGACATCTTATCACTTGAATCCAGGCGCAAAAGATATGACATTATAGTACTGCATAAGATACTTCATGGTACTATTGACTCACAAGGCCTGCTGTCGTCTTTAAAAATCAACACACATCATCGAATTCGATGTCCAAATATCTTCGGTCTACACGTCTTCAAAAACAATACATCCTTTTACAATCCGGTGGTCAGAATGTGCCGATATTACAACGAACTAGTCAAAGAACACGACATAGACATTTTTGACATGAAACTCTCTAAACTTAAAATATCACTGAAGAGCATCATTACGAGATGACGGGTCAACCCTAGATTCTATGGGCGCTGTTTCGATTGGTTGGGGATAATCTTTGCTGTTTATTTGATGCTCGTAACTGGCTTGTTTTTTTATTATTATTATTTTCTCTTGTATTGTTGTGAATCAGTGTTCTTATTTTTTTCTTGTTATGCTGTATGCCCTGCTTTGGGTTACAATCTCACAACTTTGTTTTTTTCTATTTTATTTTGTGCACGCTTAGGTTGTAACCTGTTTGGGCATCTATCTATAAATAAATAAATTAACTATTAGCTACACAGGTCAAACTTTGTAGGTATTGTGTTGACATTTGAACTTATTGTGGCGTTAATATAAGCTCACCCCTCCGCACCCCAGCTGGCTGGCTGCCCCTTTCTTTATTGGTAGTCGTGAAATTCGTAAATGTTGAAGGAGAAATTAAATTGAGGATTTGCCGTAATTGATACACCGAAGGGGGTGGAAATATTTGGGAGGAAGAGTATTCAACGTTCTCTACAATGTTTTCATTAAATTATTTTATATAAATACATTAATTATGTTTATAAATATTGTTGTAATTAACAAAACACATGACTTACGTTAATAATATGCAATAAAGTCAGTGTCAGTGTCAGTCACTTTTGTTGTAATAGTGTTTTATTATTTTTATATTATAAATATTGCAAAGTTGTTTTGTGTGACATATTGCGCGCGCTCTCCCATCACTCAATGTCCACAAACAATCACTCACTATATATACACACACTATTTCAAGTTAATAAAGTGCTCACAAATAATAACATGCATTGCCAATGCATTTATATTCAATGTTGTCATCTGCGACTGCTACTGCAGCTATTTGGACGGCGTAACATGAGGGGGTGCTGCCATATGTGACACGAGGAGCATGCGACCAATCAATATATTGTATATATAAGTATCTGTAATGAGACAATGTATATCAATTAATTGTGTTTCAATGCCTTTAATACGCGTTTATGTGGATTAGCTATATTCTGTTTGCAGGCCAATGGTTCGCATACTATTATACTATCAGAATTCGTTGACACGTGAAATTGACTATAAAACCACACATAACTTACCCACGAATATATATCACTTCCATTACTTACTCATTGGCATATTAAACCTGGCATATTTAAAATAATGTTACTTTTGTACCAAATAGTGGTACTCTATTGCATAGTAATATTATAATAATATTGCTTTGGGAGATAATACGCCCTCAGGTCGGTGTGTGTTTCTTCTACATTAGATTCCTCTGTTCGTGGATCGCGCTACAGGCTGCGGCACAAATGTGGGAATCGGAAATGGAAGCTGCATGATGTATAATATTAAAATGTCATTATGGGCGTGTTTGTGCTTTAAGCTCGTAAGCTCTCACATAATGCCGCGCAGCTTAAGCCCACTGTCACACACAGGACAGTGGGGCAAGCACTCACTATAATATTGTTACTTGGATGTGTTGCAAGGAGGCCAAACACACGGCTGAACTTATTGGTTCAATCTGCTTTAAGTATCACTGCTCGCTCAAAAGATGAATAATCGTAAAAAAGTTATAAAGTCCTCGCACAATGGCTGTGCGCTTTGACATAAGAAAGCACTCCGCTATGTCGTTATGTATTATGTATAGATATAAAAGAGAAGAAAAGTAATTTAATAAAAAACATTTCCCTCGGACGTAAGTTTGTAAGATTGTTAAGCGCTTGTCCGGTTTATAACTTTTTATCGGCCCTCACCCCGCTTGGGAATACGCCGTTATAATACAAGATAATCCCACAATTGCGAAGCTTATCGCCAACTTACACACTTTGATATTTCTTCAAATTACACGTTATATACAATTCACCTTTTTTATTAGGCCACCTAATATATTTTAATAATTTCATAACGAAGACCCCCGGACGGACGTCTTGGTGGTGAGCGGAGATCTATGAGCGCTGACGCCCAATCGCCAGTCTCCATAACTATGCCTGTCTTTCCACTTACTGCTTGAAGGGTTAGAATGTGTTTTATATAATGAAGGCTCCATGGTATAGTTACAGTATGAAGTTGGCTTCGTTGAACTATGAACTGAACAGGCGTTTACAGTTTAATATCCGCCAATTGTTCATTTATCACTGAACATGCACATGGAAGCCTATCTCGTGTGTTATTGTGTAGTATATTTGTATATGTACATAGTGCGTTGATGGGTGAGGTGGTGGTGGTGGTGGTGACCTTGCCGCGGCCGTGGATCGATTCCCCGCCGCAGTGACAACGCGCACACCTGTCGCACAACCAACAAATGGTCCTTTTAATTAGGTGATTATTGGAGAGACTGCATTAGAGAATACGCACAAAAGGATGTTTTGTAATAATCATGTGATTGCTCGTAAATGTATAATGTAGAGATGTGTTCCATTTTAATTGCACCCAATGAGAATATAGTTATATTTCATCGTTTCTCAATCAAATTGGGGGCATGAAAATATTTCTAATTATACATTTAAAAGGCCATAATGTGTGTCGCGCGCCACAGTTTGCTTCACAATGTCGGATGGGCCGTTGTATCCAGGGCGGGGGTGGCTGGCTCGTTGGGGCGTGTTATTGCTGAGAATGCTGTTAACTTTAATGGGCGTGCAAACAAATTTGTGCAAAATAGTTGAACAACATTATAATGCTCTCTCTTATACGTATATATTACAATACAAGGGTCACTATGTTGTGTTATATAGTGTGTGAAACCAAACATAATTGGCAGGAGCGTGGAAAGTGCTTATCCCTCTGGAAGTTGTGTGGAGTATATGTAATTTGATTATTACATATAAAAACATAATATCATATATTGTATAAAGAGTATTGTGATTATGTTGGACAGGCCCCTTATGAAAGATGTATCAATTGTATTGTATATATATATATATATATATATTGGGGATCGACATAATGCGGTTTATAAAAAGAGGCGATTTAATAATTGCAAATAGCAGTCGCTACTAAACCAGGTAATTTTCAAGTACATCTAAGAGTGCCGACGACTAAAAAACCCGAGCGGTCGCCGTGACTGTGCCGAAACATACAATAACACTTGAATATACAATAATATACATTTTGTGTTAGTTGTTGGCCTCTGTGTGTCGCATTTGCCCCACCGCAACCAACAGCAGCCATATATCAAAATGTGCCACATAAAACACAAACAATATTAATTCGTATTACTTACGGCTGTGAGTCGTAAGTCGTGTGCCATTCGCGTTTCTATGCAATAAGATGAATTCAGATTTATGTCCGGCGGCGGCGGCGGAGTTCAAATGCAAATTGTGTGCGCTCTGTGAAGTGCATCAACTTTGCGAACTTTAACAGTTTACCACGCCGCACACAAGTTACATATATGATCCTTGTCTATTGTGTGCAACTTGCATGAAAGAATTGTGGATGTGAAGGAACGCTTACGTAACATCATCTTAGAATTATCACAGAACACACACACACACACTATGCATGACATTTTAATAAATTTACAATGGCCAATGTTTATCCATTGTAAAACATTACAATTATTATCACACCCACATTGACACGTGTGTGTGTGTGTGTGTGTGGCGAGAAAAAGAGATGGAGTTCACAAAATGACGACACATTCATGACTGATACGATGCGAATTGCGAATATATTACCCCAAGCGGCACAGTATACACAATAACAGTAACGCGCACAACTCAACTAAATAATGTTTAGTTGTATTGTTTATGTTGAGTGCCAATAATGCGCCGGTGATGTAACATTGCACTTCCATGTTCGCATAAATGTGGTTAAAATTCATTCCCATTTATTCTTATTTAGCTCCAAACATATTTTGTGTTCAAGAAAAATACACTTTTCTTGAACGAATATTTGAAAAGTGATCTGAATGAGGGCGTTTCAATGCACCTTCACATCCTTGACCACTTGACGTGAAATACTAAAGTATTACTGCCCAGTTATTAAGTCCTCTATGACTTGGGCATGATACGCGAGCGGTTGTTATACCGCACCTGCGTGAGGCCCGCGCGCGCGCCAACAATTCACAGAGCGGACTATCGAGATATTCATAAAATAATAGTTAAAAGGAGCCAAATGGGCTTATTATTATTATTATTGTCACTTCCTAATATTAGGACGGATGCAGTATGTTGTATGTGTCATAACAATATAACATGATTTGACATTATGTTTATTTTTATCAATGCAAGAGAGCGCAGTTGGTGGTAGTGGTTGGCGCCACTTTGATGTGCTATGGCACTGCAGCTGAACATGGGGTGATCATATATGTACAAATGGATTATAATATTAATAAACAAGAATGTTTAAAATACTGAGAATGGGAGAGGACTTGTTGTCACTCATGTGTTGCGTGTGTGACTGTGTTGTGCGCATGCTGTGCTCGAATGTGGAGTGTTAACTGCGGTGAAATAACATTGGAAACCATTCGGGCGCCCCGGACAACAACACACACCATCGCATAATATCATCATCATCATCAGCCAGAAAGCGTCCACTGCTGAACATAGGCCTCCCCCTTAGAACGCCATTCCGAACGACAAGATGCCAGTTGCATCCACCGGTTTCCCGCGACTTTCACTATGTCGTCAGTCCACCTAGTGGGAGGCCTACCTACACTGCGTCTTCCGGTTCGTGGTCTCCACTCTAGAACCTTTCTTCCCCATCGGTTATCTGTTCTTCGAGCGATGTGGCCAGCCCATTGCCACTTCAGCTTGAGAATCCTACGAGCTATGTCGGTAACTTTGGTTCTTTGGCGAATATCCTCGTTCCGGATTCTATCGCGCAAAGAAACACCGAGCATAGCTCTTTCCATTGCCCGCTGAGCGACTCTGAGTCTTTCCAATAGGCCAACATTTATGGGCCACGTCTCAGTGCCATATGTCATCACTGGCAACACACATTGGTCGAAGACCCTTGTCTTCAGGCACTGCGGAATGTTTGACGAGAAGATATGACGCAATTTCCCGAACGCCGCCCATCCGAGTTGGATTCTTCGAGCGACCTCTTTGCCGAAGTTGGACCTACCTAACTGGACAATGTGGCCAAGGTAATTATAGTGGTCAACAACTTCGAGAGTATCGTTCCCAACGACTACTGGTATGGGCACGACATGGACATTGGACATGATTTTCGTCTTGTCCATGTTCATTTTAAGACCCACCTGTTGGGAAACGTTACCCAGGTCGCTGAGCATAGCATTGAGGTTCTCCAGCGACTCGGCCATAATGACTATATCATCGGCAAAACGAAGGTGAGTGATGTATTCGCCATTGATGTTGATGCCGTATCCGTTCCAGTCCAAGAGCTTGAAAACGTCCTCCAGTGCATTCGTGAACAGTTTCGGAGAGATGACATCTCCCTGTCTCACGCCTTTCTGCAACTGGATTGGTCTTGTGCTCTCATCCTGTAACCGGATCGACATAGTGGCGTTTTTATACAAACACTTCAACACTTCGATATACCTATAGTCAATATGACATCGCTGAAGGGACTGCAATACTGCCCAGGTCTCGATTGAATCGAAGGCTTTTTCATAGTCCACAAACGCCAGACACAGTGGCCGATTATACTCCTCCGTCTTCTGTATAATCTGGCGGAGCGTATATATGTGGTCTATGGTGCCAAAGCCTTTTCGGAATCCGGCTTGTTCGGGAGGCTGGAAGTCATCAAACCTGCGTTCGAGACGGTTTGTAATAACTCTCGAGAACAACTTGTACACATGGCTCAGCAGTGAGATGGGTCTATAATTCTTCAATAAAGTGTTATCACCTTTTTTGAAGAAGAGCACCACCACACTCCTGTGCCATGCTTCTGGCGTTGTACCTTCGAGTATGACGGAATTAAATAACTTCTGGAGGACTAAAAGTATCGGTTTGCCACCCGCTCTCAGAAGTTCTGTCGTTATTCCGTCATCACCCGGTGCCTTGTTATTCTTAAGTTGTTTGAGAGCCATTCTAATCTCGTACAGGCTGATGTCTGGGATGTCCTCAGTGTAGTGTCGGGTCAGTTTAGCTCTGGTGTCCTGAGCTGTACTGCCAATGGGTTTTGGTGTCGAGGTGTACAGCTGTCCATATATATATAAGTATGTTCGCATAATATATTGTGAACATACTTATATATATATAATACACTCTATGTATGAGCTTGCATGAAGAGAATTGTGGATGTGATGAAAGCAAGGGAGTTGTGGCAAGTGGCGCTCCATTGTTTCCGCCTATTGCTGTGGAAAAAAGGCGTGACAATTTGAATGATTGATATATACCTACACAGCCAGATAATTTTTTTTTGAAACTTTACAAATAGATATATAGAGGTGGTGGTTTGTGAATGTAATGGATGCATTAATCTCTTGTTTGTGTGTTATATTATTATACTTAGGCATAGTGACGTGTATATACCTTTCACCTAATAACAATATATTATTTGTTATAGTCCGTTGTTAATGTAATAATTGTGATGTTAATTTCAGACGTGCCATATTTGGAGTTGGCCGAGCCGGAGGAGGGCTACCATGGGCTGATACGCGAGAACGACACCATGGTGGAGGTGACGCCGCCCATACGCGCCAGGGGACCGCTCTGCTCATTCCTCATACTCAACAACAAACATCACGGAGAGGCGCCGTTCGAGGTATAACACACACACACACACCATTTGCAATTGGAATATGCTTTTATGTGCGCAACCAAAGACACAACCAATGTGCTATTAAACATTAATGGGTGTTGGCCCTAAGTGAAGAAACACACTTAAACTGTGCACATAGAGACAATATAGAGACAATTCAAGCGAAACAAGCTGCTCGCAATGACAACATCCCAAACAACTTATGTTTTATTATAAAGAAATTAAATGTGTTTTAAGCATTCATTTATAAAGATATCCTTTATGCATTCTGCCCGCTGTTACTTTCATCGCACGCACATTTCTTTCTATGCAAACTTTAACAGTTATCTGCTTATTTGTCTGCTTATCCTTGCACCCGCCAGAGACGTGATAGATGATTGGAATTAGTTGGAATAAGTGAAGAAGTGTACAATTGCTGTTAACCAGAAAATCTCATCTAATCGTACATTAAATGAGGGTTGGAGGGTCCACTTGTACCCTCTCGCCGCTAAGCCAGCAGCATCGTGAAGTGGGGCACGCAATGTTTAAATTCATTATACTTTGTGATATTAGTTTACGTTCATGAATTAAACATTGCACTCAACAACATTATGCCGGCACATATTTTATTATATTATATATACGTCTAATGTATAAACAAACTATAATGGAATATAAATGGCTCAAATATATATTTTAAAATTCAATCTCTTAAGTTTATGTTCATACAAATGATGAGGTTTGTATTATGACACGACATCTGACCTCGACTTGCCTGATGGTAATCTGGGGAAGGTCCACAGTCACCATTAGTCATCACTATGCCGGCCAATTTATTTATTTTTTAAATTCATATTTTCCTCCTGCTATGGGCAAAGTGTTTCCGCTATGATGTTTCATATACCTGTGCTATATAACTATGTGCATGTTTATAGATCATGGTGATTGACGAGAACGAGGCCCGTCTGCGCGTGCGCACGCCGCTCAACTGCGAGAAGAGGCGCAACTACAAATTCGACATCGCCGCCGTCAGCTGCGACGGCTCATACTCCAACACGTACGTATATAACACACGCACAATTTATGCATTTTAGTAATCACTGATCAGCGTCAGTGATGATGTATTTTTTATATATTTTGGCATATGACAGCCATCCGCCTACAGTTGAGCCATAAAAAAAGCTACTGCTACTACAGTTAAATATTAGCAGTCGCATCAACTGTGCGCCCTAATTGGAACCAGCAACACTTACAAGCTGATCACGATCAAGTCACTTGACTGTCTGCACCCTTGTAATTGTGGGTAATGTACTACCCCGGCCTGCCACCCACAACCGGAGCAAATATTAGCCTTTTATCAACTAATATTTGTAATATCCGATGTAATAATTAAATATGACTTATAAATTAATACTTTGGAATTAAACGTTGCTCACTGAGAATCGATGGAAATAATTGTGATCGCATGGTCCATTGCTAAATATAAATGCGATCAACATTCGCTGATGAATGTTGATCACATCAGCGAATGTTGTTAATGCACATTCACTGAACAACGATAACGTTGTCGCAAACTGATAACACCGAGACACATTATTTGCATTATGATTGTTATGCCCATTGCAACATTACATATTTGTTTAACATGACATCGCAGCCATTTCTAAGAATGCCAATTGCAAACATTTGCTTTTGACTTTTTTAATATTATTTGCTCAGATATACACTTAATGTCCATTAACAAATAATGTCCCCCAATGCAAAACAACATAGGCTCGTCCATTTGATTGTTGTGTTGTATTTAACATTACTACGAGTACAATAACTATAATACCAAACGTGCTTGTATCATTGAAACAGGCTGACCATTGTACATACATATCGCAGATGCAAGTGGTCTTTGAACTATGCACTCATGATCGGTATGCCACTGCACCACGGTTCATTATTATTATATCATTAATCATATTAGATGATATAACCATTGCCTCCCATAATCATAGAGGGGGCATGGTGAGAATTGGGGATGTGAAGCAGTCGACAGAGTTGTGTCAGGATCATGGGACTGAAGCAGCTGTGTTTTTTCAGTCGTCTGCACTTGCTTACCATCAACCAAGTGGAGGTCACACGTGTGAGCTTAATATAAAAAAAAGCATTTATTGTGCAAATAAATGGATGTATTTCAATGTTTTCTTTATTCACATCGCCATCAGATAAATGGTCTCGCAAATGTGTCTTTTTCTAGTTCCATGATACAAAAAACATTTGGTTGCTTTGTTTAGAAATGTTAAAGAGTGAATTATTAGTATTTTTTTTAATAAGTTTCCAGATTGTTCTCCTTGTGACTCACCATCTGATGCAAGTGAAGGTCGAAGAGTGCCAGCGACTGAAAATGAACTTGATATGTGTAATTGCAGTGTTCCGGTGCACATCACCGTGACGGACGTGAACGAGTTCGCGCCGGTGTTCAGTGAGCCGGCGTACGTGCGCTCGCTGGACGAGGGGCGGCTGTACGACGTGGCGCTGAGGGTGCGCGCCACGGACAGGGACTGCACACCGCGCTACGGCGACATATGCAAATATGACATACTCACGGACAGACCGCACCCATTCACCATTGACAACGACGGTGAGTGCCAATGCAATCGAACTGAATGCCTCAGCGCGACTGTTCTTGCCATCATAGATCCTTCAAGCGACGCATAATGACGGTGACTGAGGCAACCGTATGATTAATCGAGTTCGTCGGTTCCCATGCTTACCATCAGGCAGGTAGACGTCGCATCGGTCACTGCTCTAAAATATAAATTAGTGAATCTATACCTTTAATATAGATTGATTGATGGCCAATGAATGATATACAATATGTTTGCAGGCGTGATCCGCAACACGGAGCCGCTGGACTATGAGAAGTGCCACAATCACATATTGTCGGTGGTCGCGTACGACTGCGGCATGAAGCAATCCGCACCCGTCATGGTGACCATCAAAGTCAACAAGCCATGCGTCGCAGGATGGAAGGGTAAACGACACGCCATTTACATAACACCTACATATATTAGGAGTATTATATGCCACTGATATTGGAGTGACATGCACATACTAAAACCTTGCATTCTTCAAGCCAACTGGAAACCGGTATAGTGACGAGTTATGCCGCGTCCACATGAATCGCAAACACCAAACAACGAACATGTGGATGGGTGTTCGGCGTTGGTTTTACTTCAACAATCATAGTATATTCGGCGCAATGTCGCCAAATGCTTGGTACTAGTATATGAAGTATATTGTACTACTTGTGTGAATTTTAATCACCGCCATGCCTGTTTGTGTTGGTTGGTTGTGTATGCGGCAAACAACAAGTATGTGGAGAAAGCATTAAACTGAAACGGTTTTATCAATCTCATGTGCTCCTGAAACTTTCCATACTTACCATGAGGCATATGTATATATATATATATATGCATTGCGTCTGTTGCAGGTGTTGCCGAGCGCGTGGACTACCTGCCTGGCACCGGGCCCGTGTCGCTGTTCCCCGCCGCCCGCCTGCAGACGTGCACCTCGGACAGGCGCTGTGCGGGCGTCACGCGCATCTCCGCCGAGATCACACTGAAGGCATCGCGGCCAGGGCATGACGCGTGCGACAGGGACACGTACCCGCTGCACACGCAAAAAACACTCTGCGGTATGCATTTGTACATTATTATATTTATTTTAAATAAATATAATAATAAAAAATAGTTGCTCACCGGCATCGGAAACAGGGTCCAAGCCACCGGTGGTCGGAGCTCCTGAGAAAGGAACCTTTTAACAATACGCGTCGTGTCCAATAGTACCGTAACTGCGCGTTAGGAGACCCTCTTTTGGCTCCTAGTAAAATCGTGTGTGCAGCTCCTTGCTCTGCCATACTTCCCTGGCGTCATTAGCATCCAGTACTACAGGTTTGCGCCAGTTCTCGTTTGCCAATTATTATTACATGCATGTACATTGGCTATAATACAACTTACTAGTAGTTTAATAATGAGAGATGTCACCAGCTATATGATGTTAACAAAAATTATAACAATTCTAATTCTTGTTAACTTGGTTCCTTGGAGCTGGGCGTGAAAGAGGACCCCTGGGTTGAATAGCGCCGCTTTAAGACCTCTCCTTATCACAATAAAATAATATCAACGAGGGGTCTCAATTGTAAATGTTGTTATAACTTAACATAACATCAAACAAATATATAATGTACAATATTGCTAATTATGTGTATAGGCATGGATGCGAAGACTGTTGATCTCCTGCCTGCCCCTGGACCTGCCAACGAATGGGTGAAGTCATTGAAGATAGAGCCTGGTAAGTAGGCACGAATGGCAATCACAATTGTGCAAATAAGACTCAAATAAACCATAAAAAATGGTTCATTTAATTCAAACATAATATATAAGTCAATTTTACAAGATACAAGAGGCCGTCCATTAATCACGTGAGGCCGGAAAGGGGGGGAGGGGTTTGACAAAAAACACGAAATGTCACAAGGGTAGGGGTGTAGTAAGATAATCACGGGTATTCATTTTTATATTATTATTTCAAACGCGCGATTATTAAATCGAAAAGTGACGACTCTACCTTCTCACGCGCCGCCGACGACTGCGGCTAAAATTCTAAAATATTAAAAAAAATATAGATCTTTGTAGATACTTAAAAAAAACACGTGATGTTGGGTAACTAAACCTCACCATGTATCAACAAGGGGGAGGGGGGTTAAAACTGCTTAAAAAAGATCACGTGAATAATGGACGGCCCCCAAGTCAGTTTTTTAGTCATTGATAAGAACTCTAACAACAAAATCTGTAACATTCTCCGAGTAGTATCATTGGCAATGCAAGCACGGCTGATAGGATGTACCAGTTCACGATGCCAGCCTATGCTCCACGAGACACAAAATATTCTAACAGAGCCTCTTTTCTGTAGTTTAAGTCTTCCCACAGTCCTATAATCCTGGATCTTTGAAGCGCCTGGCAGACGTGAAACATGAAGAATTGAATATTATTTAGTATTGGAATATGCACGAAAGAATGAATTATTAAAGGAAATGAACCTTGACCTTAATATTGACCACTTTTACCTTGACCTTTAGTTGAAATGTAACTCCCTGAGACCTGTGAATGGCATCACGGCATGCGGCATGCATTATTATAATAGATTATATATTTATTTTATAATATTATCTATTACAATTGCATAGAACCCTCTCCGTAACCACTATTTGTTACTTTGGTGTGCGTGTGTGTGTGCAGGTCACAGTGGAGAGCAGGTCTTCACGTTCGATGGTGCGACGACATCTGCGATAGTGCCCGAGTCAGTGTTGGGCCACCGGCTGGCGACCACGTTCTCCATATCCACGTGGATGAAGCACGCACCACCGCCAGACCATGACAAACATCGCAAGGAGCACGTGCTCTGCCTCGCTGACGACCACAGTACGTATACATTCTCATTATTATTATGTGATACACTCCTCTCTGTGTGTGCTTCACTATGCCGGCAGCGGACGCATTGGTCAACACGCCAGTCCGTTACGCCTAATATCCCGGTTTGATTCTCGGTCGGAGCAAAGATTTGTTTCATAGCTTTTATTTCAATATTACAAATATTTGTTAATAAGACAGATTTGCTTCAGATCTAGTTGTCTAGGAGTAGTTAGGCAGTGTGACTGGTCCGCCGATCCGGCGAGTATATAGACCGTAAAGTGATTTAGTCGCGTTACCGGTTCTAACTAGGCCAGCATTTCCGTTCATGGGCAGGTTGTTGTCATTCAAGTGGGAGTGTGTGTCTATATTATCTAACGTGTGTATGTCTATTAACAGAGATGAACCGCCACCACTACGCGTTGTTCGTGCGCAATTGTCGGCTGATCTTCCTGCTGCGGCGTGACTTCGGCAATGGGGACCTCAACATATTCCGGCCAGCTGAGTGGAGGTGGAAGATACCAGAGGTGAGTGTTATGCGGCCACTTGATTACCATCAGGCAACGCGAGGTAAAATGACCAGTCTCAATAGATAAATAAATTGGAGCTCCTCAGAACATTGTCAGGTGGTATAAACGATAAAGGACGCACAAAGCCGCCATGTCGCCGCGAACTCTCGGACAGCTCGGCGCTGCAATGAATCTAGAAGATACATGGCAGAGCCGCCCCAGAGGTGCAAATAGTACTTATGTTGCGCGGTTTGCTGTATATATAATAAATTGCATTTGTATGATTCAGGTGTGCGACAACGAGTGGCACCACTACGCCATCAACGTGCGCTTCCCAAGCGTGGAGCTGTTCGTGGATGGGGAGCCATTCCACTCGGCGGATGGCAAGAGCCCGGAGGTGATCGACGATTGGCCGCTGCATCCCGCGCACGGCATCAACACCACGCTCACAGTCGGCGCATGCTGGCAAGGTACATACATATCACATTACAATTGTATTCGATTGCAATATTATAAATGTAACTATGAAACCCCTAACAGCTAAAAACCAAAGATATTTATTCTGTCTACATATTAAATTTATCTCTTTTTATTACGAAAATATTTTCATCCTATAATAAAATATTGTAGTTATATTAAAAGTTTTATCATAGAATCAGGACGTCCGAAGTACATACAGTTGGGGAATGAGTTAAATGTATTCGGGGCCTGAGGAGCGGCGGGTGGGCAAATACCTCCCACCCGTATCATACTGGCCGCCATTAGTGACGCGCTTAGCTTGGCGGTGTCACTTAATAGCGCACTATCGATAAAAACGTGTCATCAATTATTTTGTTTGTTTATTACAAAATGAGCGAGTTAACTCAAAAAAAGAGAGTAGTCATCCGTAGCCAGGCTAGAAACATCATTAGAAACGTGATTAAAATGTGTGAAGAAGAAAAAATTATCAAATATAGTAACTATACCTTTATGTAAAAGTATTGATAGATCATGTTATTATACCGGTGTACCTAAAAGCACAATTAATAATATAAAACGTGAGTCGACTTTAGCTGGATCATTACTTTTGAAATCACCCACAAAAAAAGGCAAAAAGATAAATTTTAAACGTAAAGTTAATATTGACAACTTTGACCTTGGCGTTATAAGAAGATGCATAGAAGATTTTTATTTAATAAAAAAGATTGTCCCAACGTGCGTTATGTCGGCGTAACAGACATAGTATAAATTATAATTATCAATAGAAATAGGATGTAAACTTTGCCCTCGATCTTCGGATCCTTTGAGAAATAATAATAGATTTTTATCACTAAAATTAATAAATTACTTTTATCAATATCAGAATAATGTATTAACGCTAGAATCATGGGATGGAATCTTCCATGTTTTTTTGTAACTGTTCGACACCAATATACAAACCATTGTGAATAAGAATTAAATCAGTATCGTCTTAAACTTCATGTTGTTATTATTTAACTAAAGTCCTTCGTCAAAGCTATACGCACGCCACCGAATATATAACTCGTGTCCTAAACTTTTAACTGCCCTGCGTGAAGTATAATAGTATAGTTAGTAATATTTGTATTCACACATTTAAATAAACTAATAAAGTGGAGGGGCGCGTCATTTATAGTTAGACTAGCTATACTTTTCACTTATGCTATCGGAATCATCAAGGTCATCACATTCATCGCATTCGTCCTCGTTAGAATCAAGTATAGTAATACCGACTTCAAAATTATAAAATAATTATTTAATAATTTCTATTTAACTAAATGAAAAAAAAGGTATTACTTTGTGCGTAGTAAATTTATTTTTTGCTAGTTTACTGATTAAAGTCGTATTTTTTGTTAAAATTATTTTATCGGTGTGTTTTATTCTTATTTTATATTTGCTCGTGTGCGTAAATGCAGTGGAGGGGCACGTTATTTCGGCTTAGACAGAATATACTGATTTATGAATAATATGGACACCTTAAAGTTTCGTAAGCGTTGACGACAAAAAAAACTTTAGTTTAGTTTAGTTAAAAAGTTGATATATGATTGGTTAAATATATGATTAAATAATAATTATTGTTGTTAATGTATAAACATTTATTAAATATAAATTTATAATATTTAATAACTAAATTAAAATACGCAAGTAAAAAAGTGTGTGTTTATCGTTATCAACATTTTGCATGTTTATTTATTTATTTATTTATTTATTTATTTATTTATTTAGTCAATACATATGGCTTACAGCTAGTTTGCCAAGTCAACCATACACTAATTAATTATAATACAAATTTTTAAACAAACATGATTGATACAATATCAAACAAACAAATATTATTGTAATCAAATTAATTAAAGCAATAAGTATTAATAATTTCAATGTCAAAAATAAAAATTAAATATACACATTATTATCTACATACATGTCAATTGATTTATAAATTTCAATTAGTTTATCAACAAATATGTCGGTATCCCGGAGTTTCAGAGACATGTCGTTAATTAGGGCCAATCCGCGAGCAGTAGGTGCATTGTCGGCTCGACGTGTACGCCTGTTAGCACCTATGTATGCCAGAAGCGGTATTTGGCGGCGTGATGGCTCTGTGTATCCACCACCATGATTTCTCCAGTGCGGCACTGTTATTCCCATAGAACCCAATGCAATGGGGTTGTTTACTTTATTACGCAATAACCCGCAGTAATGGGTCATTGTCATTTTTTTCCTACGTACTTTTAGGGTGTCCAGTCCAACCATGCCTAACACAAAGGCCGAGGGATACAAAAACGGATAGTAGCCAAATATCCTTTTGTATAAGTATCGAGCAAATTTCCGTTGTAGCCTTTCAATCATTATTACATATTTATTTTCATACGGATCCCAAATTATGGAACCGTATTCAAGTAAGCTTCGAACATATGCAAAATAAAGCCTTTCGGCTACCCTTATATTCGAGAATTGAGCAGCTACTCTCATAATGAAGCCCATAGTTCTGCTAGCTTTTCTACACTTTTCTGTTATAAGGTTCTTAAACTCGAATTTCGTGTCCAATAGCAACCCCAAATCTCTAATCTCAGTGACTCTTTCCAATTTGGCTTCAGGTAAAGTGTAATTCTTCAGTATAGGTGATCGGGAGCGCGTGAATGTTATTACTTTACACTTAGAGGTATTGAAATAAAGGCGGTTTTCTTTACTCCAAATGGCTGCTGCGTTAATGTCTTGTTGCAAAGCCTCACAATCTTTCTCTTCATTTATTGCCAAGTATAGTTTGAGATCATCCGCAAACAAAGAACATCTGGCATTTTTTATGCATCCAGGAAGGTCATTAATCATAATCAAAAACAGCGTAGGGCCGAGTGTGCTGCCCTGACTGACGCCTGACCTAGTATAATAACAATCCGTCTCATAGCCCCCAAGCCTCACATATTGACAACGATTTCTAAGGTAGTCTGAGAAAAAATTTAATAGATGTGGCGTGAAACCGATCTGCGCACACTTTTTTAGCAGCACATCATTATCCACAAGATCAAAAGCTTTTTTAAAATCAAAGTAAGCTGCATCCACTTGTTGTTTCGTGTCCATTTCCGTCATGCAGTAGTCAACAAAATTTATGTGATTTGTAGTAGTCGATTTTGCAGAACGAAAACCATGTTGCGAATCGTCCAACCATATGTCAATCTGTTGTCTTATTTTTTGGTCCATAATTGATTCAAATAATTTCGCAAAAACTGATAACACAGCTATTGGTCTCCATCTTGTGACATCCGGATCTGCTGCTCCTTTAGGCACAGGAGTAACTCTTGTTACCTTCCATCTCGTTGGATAAATAGACCGTTCTAACGAAAGATTAAAAAGATGCAGTAATGGTTCTTCTAGTGCTGATATACAGTCTTTTACCAACATAGATGGAATAGCGTCCGGGCCTGCTGATGATCTAGATTTCAACTTCTTTGTGGCTTTTCGTAGTTCATTAACACTTATGCTGTTAATTGCAATAGATCTTGAATCACTAACTGCGTATTCGCTAATTGTTTTTTTGTGATCAAGAATAGGTGTTTCTTCAAAGAAAACAGAAGCGAAATATTTTGCGAAAGCGTCGGCTGCATCCTGTCCTTTGACGGTTCTATTTAGGTAGACAAATTCATCACAATATTTTCTATCTTGACGTTTGAGTTTTACATAATTCCAAAATTTTGAGGGTTCTCGATACAAATCTCGCTCGACACTTCGAATGTACTCACGATAGGCATCGACAATCAAGACCTTCACCTGTTTTCTATAATATTTAAATAGTTCATAATTAAATTCTTTACCTTCAGTTTTATATTTTTTATGATGAAAGTATTTAAGTTTTATTAGTCGTATTATTTCTGGAGTATACCAAGATGGATAAATATATTTATTATTATTATTAAATTGTTTCTTTAATGGGACACATTCATCAATACATTTATCCAGCCTTTCGTAAAAGATTTCAACCGCATCGTTGATGTTGGTTATGTCTATACAGTCTTTCCAGTCAATGTTTGCTATGTTATCATACAATTTCTGGAAGTCTGCTTTCCTGAAATTTCTCATCGGTGCTGTATTGGAACTACTACATTGAGATGTCAAAATTCTGTTTCTAGTAAGTGAGGTGCACGGGAGATACAATGCCACCTCCAGGGCAGGATGGTATGCATCAGCCGGCACTAGAGGTTCGCAATTGCCCACCACGGTCACTCGTTCGTCACCCAAAGTACTGAGTACTAGATCCAGGATACCGCCATATTTGTTACATACACTATTATGATTATGTAAATTACAAAAGTCAATGAAAAAATTAAACTGATTCTTTACATTTACACTACAAGAGTTCAGATTAAAGTCTCCTAACAATAGTATATAACAATTAGGGTATTTACATATTACATTTTCAATACATGTTAAAACACTTAAATATTGGTCATCATTATAACTTGGTGGAAGATAGACCACACCACATATAAATTTAATAGGTCCAAGATTAACCATGGCAAACAACACCTCTTTGTCAGCTGTTAGACCATCAATATCTGTTAACTCGCGTAAGGTGAGTGGTTGACGTGCTGCGAGTAGAATACCTCCCCAGCCTACGTCTCCGGTACGGTCTTTTCTCAAAACTGTATGACCAACAGGAAACAATTCCCCATCCCTCACTGAACTTGTCAGAAATGTTTCAGTTAAAGCAATAATATCGCATGAATACTGTATCACATTATTAAGGAACAATTCTGTTTTCGATCTAAGTCCTCTTACATTCTGATACAGTATTTCAAGTTTTTTATTCCGATCTTGCATTTGAGGTACGAAATTTCTGGTACCAAGGTTTCACCCAAATGTTTTTCTCCCAATTGCTCTCAGATAACACCTGATCAGATTTTTTTGATGGCACTGATAACTTGAAAGAGGCATAAGTTCCCCGTGATTTTAACTCTTCCACGCTGCAAAAATCACCACCACAAATAGTTTTAAGGTGCTGCCGTACCTGATCACAACTAGTACCTCTCCTAACGTAACATAGGTGCAGATAAGTCATTCGCTCGGATGCTTCCAGCAGTGTCGATCCCGGTGCCGCGGTACCACGTAACCCTGTTGTCATTGATGAGCGCAGCAATCCTCTTTTACCCTCACCAGGTTCTTCCGTTCTATGGGTAGGAGGGATGTTTATCGGGGCATCTGGGTGCGAAGACGCTTTTACCTCTACATCAACAGTCACTGGCGCCGTTTTTTCTGCAATGTTGGAAGAAACTGTAGTAGCATTATGGTGTGCTGGTTTGGATGCCGGGATCCCTTTAACAGTGGCAGAGGCGTCGATTACTTTATTTTTTGATATCTGGGTACGATTATTCTTCTTACGACCTCCTATCATTAATTTCTTATCCTTTGGTATGCTATTTAATGCTTCATTGGGTCCCACCTTCGAGTTCTTATTGTTACAATTTACTTCACTTGTTGGATCCACTTGTGTGTTTTTTCCAATAAATTCTAACTTATTTTCAATTATATCAATTCTGTCACCTAGTTGTTGGATAGCATTATATATTTTAAATTGTAGGTTTTTAATTTCTATGCAAGATTGACATTGATTTTGACAATGTAGTTCTTCTCTGACCGCTGTACGGATCTCGTCAATTGTGGGTAGTATGGCATGCATGCTAGTCTCCAGTGTGTTAAGTTCACTCCGAACACCTCTGCGCATATTAATATAATCCAAATTCATGGAAGTATCAAGTGAATTCATTGTATTATTATTCAGATTAGGCTCATACGATCGCACTGGAGTATGTGTATTGTCTCCTTTCGGTTGCCTGCTGCGACACTCCATGCAATGCCAAGTGATTTTATGCTTAAACACACTCTCATATGCTTCTTCTGATATACCGGCACATATTAGATCGTAGGACAATTTACATAGGGTGCATTTCATAGTTGGTACGTCGTTGGTATTATGTCGGCAGCCAGCACAGGTAACAACTGAGGCAGCCATGGTAAAATATATTCGAAATATGTTTATTGAAGTTTCAAAATTATAAAACAGAACTGAAACCTAATTTATAAATATGTATTTCATTAATTTTTTCCTCTTCCTTTCAGTTTATTTTATACTGTACCACAAATAACACTGCCGAATAATACGTCTCATCTGTTTGTTTACACTATACTGTGATCATGTTCCAACTTCACCAATCACCGACTATAGGCTAAATTAGTTAATTTTAACAATAATTATGAAATGTATTGAGATTCATTTGTCCACAGATTGTTTAGTGTAGCACTATTCAAACAATATTTACCACAGTTGAAATGTTTGTAAACAATATATAGCTCGGCTATAACCTTTTTGCTAATATTTCTTCTGTCACTATGAATTTAGCCGCACAAACATTTATCCAGATGTAGAACATTTAACTTTAACATAATAATAAAACAGAATACTATTATTATCATGTTACTTCACTATTCATGATAGACACGTGACGATGACGTCACAACCGCATTCTTCGCACGTTTCTTTAACTCGTTCCCCTACTATACATATATCAAAGATACATTGGTACTGGCAAGTGGTTTTGTATTTTGGGGTTTGCGAGAACATAATTAACCACTAGACCACGGTTACCCTTAATCTTAATACAATATTAAACAGCATTTATTACCTGGCACAAAAATATGATTTAATTTAATATATTTGTTAATGTTGAACTTAATTAAGCTTTTGTGAATATGCACGCAGGTACCGAGAGTGACATGAAGCACATATTGCATGGCTCGTTGGCAGGCCTGGGTGTGCTCTTGGATGCGATCCACACGCCGCGCCATTATGTGTGTGTCGCACATTGCAGGGAGGGGCTCAGCTTAGCACCAGATCTATGTGAGTGCATAACAATCAATCAATATAACATAGCAGCAATACATTTAATAAATATTTAATAAAAGTGATTGACGCAAACATTAACTTCGCAGATCTGCGTTCTGTGTCAGTGCAAGGCGATGGAGTCGCGGACGTGGAGACACTGTTGCGTCGCGTGACATACAACGACCAGCGTTCATTCCCGACGCCGGGTCGCAGGAACGTGCACGTGGCCACAAGTATAACCTGCGACAATGGGCATATGCTGGAGGCGAAACCCGTCGAGGCATACATTATGGTGTTGCAGCCGCAGACACCCTCTATACTTATAAATGGCTCCGGCGATTGCGCGCGCGATTATGCACACTTCCGTTCGGCACTCAAAGTGTTCCCAGACCTCACTGTCAAGGTCATGGGGCATGGTGGTGAAGTTGCAGGTATGTGTTACATATATAAACCATATTACATAATAATAGGCCCTAGCATTGTTCCCTGCGGTGCACCTGTTTTGCCAATAATATTAGGTAGCCATTGATTTGATATTTTACTTCTATATTAATTTGATAAGTGACCAATTGCAAGTTATTTCAGTTATGATGCTTATTTATATTAATATTGTTTATTTCAGAGAGTTCGGTACAAAAGTTGGACTCGTGCGTTGTGTCCGTGTACCCGGCACTGAACCCCGACCATGAAGCTCTATCACTGAAGCACTCTGAACAATTGCCGCTGCGATTTGACATTCGTGCGACTGTAACCCGCGATGGTGTCAGCCTCTCCGGAGCTGACTCTGTACATAACTATCAAACCGTAAGTATCACAAATATTTATTCACTGTTAATATGTGTGCATTTGATGCACTTAAAGATCAAATGAGTTATTATAATATAAGTAATATAATAAATGATGTATGTGTGTGTGTGTGTGTATCCTCGCGCAGGTCCTCCGCGAGATCGAGTACAGCAACAAGAAGCCCGCATATTACTTGAATCGTGTCTTCAAACTGACGTGCTCCGAGCTCAATGGCAGATTCACCAGCAACGAATATGTGCAAACGGTATGTCCGCCATATTGTGAATATTGTTCAAATGTACACATTTCTATATGTGTATATTATAAATTGTGCGCGTGCGTATGTTTGTTTGCTCAGTTGACGGTGGTGCACCCGCACATGAGTGGGGAGAGCCGTGACGTGCGCACCGGAATGGCTGACAAAATGGATGCGGTGCAGAGGGACAACAATGTGGTAATTATTGCGCACTTCATTGTATATTGCCGCAATTTATGCACATTATAATAATTATGGCGCCTCCTTATATAACTTCAACAAATAGTCTTGAGTTCATAGATTGGTTTTTTAATTAATAAACTTATGATATAAATAAACGGAGTGCCATATTAGCTAATGTTCCTCAAATATATTTAGAATAAAAACTAATATCATTATATTAACTTGCAATAATAGGTTGTCTTCAAACTAGAAATATGAATTATGTTTTAGGGCCGTTTATTAACAGTACATTCGCTTTGTTGAATATTAATCACTTAATAATGATGTAACTCTCAGGCTGGTGCGGCGGTGCACGGCTCCCCGCGTGTGTTCCTGTCGCATGCGCAACGCGACCAGCACTCGGTGGAGTTGCCCACGCCCAAGGTGACGCAAATCCATGAGGGCACATACAACCACGTGGCGCTGCTGATTGGCGTGATATGCTGTGGCGTGCTGGTGCTGTGCGCCGGCATGCTGTTGGCACGCACGCGCACACCGCGGCACAGGCGCATGCGCGGCGCCACGCAGCACACGCACAACAAAATCACCACCAACGACATGACATGGGACGACTCGGCGCTCACCATCACGGTCAACCCAATGGATCAGGTAAGCATAGGACATATATAACAAATGCACTATGTGAATGCCAACAATTGAACAATACAACTATGTTATATTGCAGAGTGCACCGTGCGAAGTGCCATTGGAGAGCTCCTCATGCTCGGAGAGCTCAGACTCGGACTCCGATCATCATGACGAGGACGACGACGATCATGATGGTCAGTATACCACACAAACACCCCACCGTCAACTATATGAACTTACTATTATATGTGATTGTATGAGTGACATTATGTTGTGTGATTGCATTGCAGTGTTGTCCGGCAAGCAGCACAAATACAGGAACATCAGCCAGCTGGAGTGGGACAACAGCACCATGTAAACACGTGTGGCCGGAATTGAAGGTGTTAACTTTAAGTTATGTTGTAGTACTTAATGTGTAATTAATGATCATATCAATTTATACGTAACAATGCTTTGCTTTATGTACGCCAGCGCCATTGTGGTTGGTATGTGACATTACACGTCTTAGATATACATACATATCGAGGGTATACTAGGAAAACATGATAAGTGCAGAATGTCATGTTTCGAGATATTTAATGTTAAAGGTTTAATCTAATATAGACTGCAATTAAAGCTATTTACAAACATATTTTCATGATTTTTGGATAGATAATTTCATTAAGAATATAGATATATATTTAACTGTAGTATTTAATATTGCATTTTAAGATTATTGTGACTTTTTAATCAGGGGGTACGCACTTAGCATGTTTTACCAGTAAGCAATAAATTGAATTTTTCTCTTGAAATATAGCTTTTCCAATCAAGAGACATACATTTAAAGCTTTAGATATTAAATTAATAATTTTACAACATCTATAATCCTGAAATTAAACTGTATATTGACAGTAGAGCTATTGTTGTATAAATTAACATGTTCTACTTGTAAACTTTTTGGTTGGATATTAAAATGTGTTAAGATGAACTGAAAAAAAAAACATATTAAATACATACATAACTAAGTTTTTATTGATTTTTTGATGAAAATGCCACTTTATTGTGAAAAAATGGTTTTAAATATAAAATCATTTAAAATATTTCCCATCGCTAGCGACAACGTTTTCCACCTTTCTGGCAGAGCTTGAATACTGTCACGGTAGAAGTGTTCGTCTTTCGAGGCTATCCACGAATCAAGCCAATTTGAGATGTCTTCATATCAGCAGAACTGCTGATTAGCCAAACCATGTGCCATCGAACGGAACAAGTAATAATCGGACGGCGCAATATCTGGGGAATATGGCGGGTGAGGTAGGACTTCCCATTAGAGCGTTTTTAAGTAGATTTTAACGGGTTTGGCAAACGTGAGGCCGATGCTGTAAAATCACTTTGTGGCCGCTTTTCGCGCAGTGCTCGACTCAATCGCATCAATTGAATTCGATACCGTTTTCCAGTGATGGATTCACCCTGTTTCAACAGCCCATAATAAATAACACCGTCCTGGTCCCACCAAATACACAGCAAAACCTCCGAAGCGTGAATATTCGTCCGAGACGACGACGTAGAAGCATGACCAGGCAGGCCCCATGATTTTTTCTCTGTAATGAATCCATATTTTATCACCTGTAACGATGCGATGAAGAAAACCCTTCCTTTTTGCCGCTGGAGCAGTTGTGCAAAAAAATGACGCTCAACGTTTCTTGGCTTTAAATCATAAGGAACTCAAGTTCCTTGTTTTTGAATCATTCCCAACGCATGCAATCGCTTACAAATGGCTTGGCGGGTAACTCCCAATGCTGAAGTTAGCTCATTCTGCGTTTGGCGCAGATCATCATCGAGCAATGGCTCCAATTCAGCGTCTTCGAAGGTTTTTGGCCTTCTTTCACGCGAACGGTCGTCAACATCGAAATCACCGTCTTTGAAGCGACGGGACCAATCATGGTACGTTGTTTCACTTAGGGCAGCATCTCCTTAAACTTTTTGGAGTTCTCGATGCGCTTTAGCCGCCGTTTTCTTAGAATGAAAGAAGAAAAGCACACTATCTGCAAATGACGATTATTTGGCATAAAATCAGACATTTTGGCACAACCAAAAGTATACGACGCAAAACCAAACCCACTAATGTGTTAAAGCGATTTATTTACCATTACACATCTAAGCTTGGTTCATTTTTTTTTTATTGTGACTCGACATATGACAGCACCCCGCTTGATGTTAAGCCAAAGTGTGGTCCATGAATGAATGTCACTGCTACTACAATTCAATAACTGTGAGTAGCAATCACATCCACTATGCCGGCCTAGATGGAACCGGCAACTTACAAGCTGATCCCGAAACGTGACCAAATCACTTCACGGTCTGTATACTTGTAAGTGGTGGTACTACCCCGGATCGGCAGACTGGGTACCACTGCCTACCACTTCATGATGTTTTGGTTATATCATAATCGTCCAGCACTTACTAGTAGAGCCATCTCTTGAAAATATAAATCCAATCCATCATAGAATGCTCAAGAATGCTTTTTTACTCTCTCTATGCTCCTATGCATAAAATAAGTGTGCCCAGATTCTAGGAATTTCTGTTCGATAATACGAAGGTTTACATCTTTCTGTTAAACTAACCATAGAAGTAATGTAGTTACAAATTGATTACGGTTCTGTCCGCCGCATGTATCTGAATAAAGTGTAGTTTCCGCAATTGTCGAAGATATGCAATTGCGTAGGTAATACATTAAAATGGTCCCAATTTTTCCATTTATTTCAGACCATACAAAAACCATATATCCGTGATTTGAAAGAGCAAACTCATATAATGAGATTTTAAATCCATCTAGTTTTCGGGAATAATATAGGAAACTAATATTAGATATTGGAGTTTGTAGTACTGCTTATAAATCCAACGTGGCTGATGCAAAATGACGGTTCATAAGGCCCTTTTCTTTATCTCTTTCTTTCTCTTTATTACAGTTCTCCTTTCTCTTAATGTGACTTTTATAACTGTTGGCAAGTTCTTCCTTTTTTTCATTATCCACTCTTTCATATTTTGAACAAATTACATAAACAAAATTACATAACAAAATTGGCATAAACAAAAACAACTCAAATTGTAATGATTTTATTGTAATTTGTTTCAAGCAAAACAAATTAATCGAACTTATCATATTCTACTTGAATAAAATCTACCAAAGTCATTAATTTTGTAACTAGTAAAAAAATGATAATGCAATTTATGTGTTTTTACTTGAATGTGTTTCTATAGTGAAATGAACATCATTATGCTAAGATAACATATTAAACGTCTTTATAATGTTGTGTCAGAATATTTTCATATAAATTAGTAGTTAAGAACCTTTAGCTCAACGTACCTGAAATGAATAGACCTTTACATGTTTGATATCCTTTTATCAAAGACTATAACTTCGTAACTATTCAACCTAGAAGTTAGTCTGTTATATCAGTAGAAAGAGCATAAAAAACTGAGTTTAACCATGTACTTAAGTCGTTTTCGTAAAAATTGACACTTATCATGTTCTGCCAGTATACCCTCGATATATAAGTGTAATATATAACATTTTGTAGTGTGTAAGTATATATGTACACACACACACACACTTCGCACAACTGTCATCACATTTATAGGTGATCATATCGCCCACAACTCTATGAGCTTGTCTGCTTACTATATTATATATAGATATACATAGGTAATGAAGGGGAAGTATGTGCCATACATTACGCGTGGTATCACACATAATAAAGCACACATTTATATGAGCACCCGTAGCCAGTGAACAATTATTACGCGGGCCTGGCACACCGAAGCACCAATGCTCATGGCTAAAACTACTTATTCACAACTTACCCCGCTACTTAATTTCAAATATTCATTTAATATATATAACACTTCCCTTTCTGCTAAAACTTTGGCATCTGTTTCTATTTCCGATTTCCTTGTATCACTTCCGTTGCCTTTCTAAAATCCAAAGACAACATTGTGTAAATCAATAAATTGTTTGACCATTTTGGGCATGGTTTTATCGTGTATTAATTTTAACATTACATTGGTGGGATCATTCAACATTGTTGTGTTTTATTAATTAAAAGTGACACAGAGAGAGTTGTGTTAATAATGCATACTTTCCCAACGCCGCCTGTATATAAGCAATATGTCTTCAATGAATATAATAGTTATATATATATATTAATTGTGTGTAATGTTAGTGTTATGTTGTACGTGTGTTAGATGTCGCACATGAGCTGCCATACTAGTGTAAGCCCCCCACGCCGCCGCCATCGATGTCATAGTACAATATATGTGTTTGTGCATTTATACAATTAATAGACGATAATAATAATGAATGGTGTTAATATGAGTTTGTGTTATTATTATTATTTGCGAGCCGTCCATGTGTTGCCCATTCACCTATTCATCACTTTGTTTGTACACAGATCTGACATTATTATTATTATTAATAGATTATATTGTTGCAGCTTCTACTTTTGTATTATTAATATTAGTTTTTATCATTTTTTGTATTATTATTATTATTAAACTTAGATACTTGTTTGATGTATGGAATCATATTTTAGCATAATAATAAAGTTAGTTTAAATACATAAATGTTGTATTATTTCTATAACACCAAAACCTCATCAATACATTATTTATTTATTTATTTGTAATATCTACAGCTTTTTTAACAATTTTATACAATTTTTGTAATCCAAGGATATCGCCATTTACAGAATTTATCAGCTAATAATACATATAAATAACAGTGAATGTGTGTGTGTGTGTATTTGTGTATGTGTGTGTGCGTGTGTGACTGTGTTTTAAATCAAACTAGTAACAACAACAAATTTTCGAAAAAAATAACAAACAATACAATAATTAATACTATTTGATTGTTATTAACATTTTGCATTTTGGGTTAATAAAACCTGTGATTGTAGACATATATACATATATTCTTTCGTCAATCTACTTTCACTTAACCGATTCAATGCCACGTCAAATTCACTATTTGACAGATGGACAGCTGCTTTGACATTAGTTATTATAGTTCTAAAAGTTCACACGCAGCGCTAGCGAACGCGAACGCCATTTTCACTCCACAGTAGTGATGTGCATAATCGAATTAATTGATTTCAGATATCATTCGACTTAGTCGATTGTTAATAGGGATTAGTTACTAACTTTAGCGTTAAGAACAATAAACTCCGTTGTAATTATTTACTAGCATACATTTGTTTAAAAAATTAGCTTTTCGACAATTCGAATAAATTGATTAAAAATTAGTATTATGGATTTCGATTTATTGCAACTACTACTGTTTAATTAAACAAAAAGTAACAAAAAGCGTGTCCGAGCAAGACACGTATTAAAGTAAAACAAAACTAATATATAAAAACAATCGTTTAATTAGACACAAAGAAATGAATTAAAAAAAAGTTGTTTTGTTTGTCGTAGATCTGCGACAATGGAATACGACGGGTTAACATAATCAGATAAAAATAAAATGTGTAAGTTATTAGTAATAAATAAACTAAACTAAGCATAGATTTGTTCGCTCGTAGCACTGCATTTATGTATGGAAACATCTGTCATTCGAGAAAGACATTTTTATACCTGTCGTCGTAACATCTAAACCAAAGATCCGATTCGAATAATTTAAATAGAAGTTAACATGTAAATTATCAACATAACTATTTAGTTGGAAAATCATTTTAAAGAAAATACATATCTAAAAATTATTTAGACATTATCATTTTGAAAGAATCTAGCTTCTCTGGACTTAACCGATTACGCCGATCAGTTAAACATCCTGCTTTTGGAAAAAGTCTTTCAGTTGGGACAGATGTTGCAGGAATATATAAATATTTTTTGGCTAATTTATATTATATATCTGTCATTTTGGTCTTGGTCTTCCCAAAATGTTAGAGGATTCGTGTTTCTATCTATCAGAGCCATATCTTTATATTGTTTTACCATTATATAAGCCGTAATACTGGGGGTTTCGGAGGTATTTTTTTGGGAAAACTTTTGATCAAAATGTGCCCACAGGGAAACGCACTCATCACTAGTATTAATGCGTTAAATTTATAGTATGCTATTATTAGTATTATTAATATTAGTAGCTGTTGCTACTAATATTAGTATTATCATTCGATTATATTAGTTTAATAATCAATTGGTTATTCGATTAATGGAATCATTCGACTTGCACATCGCTACTCCGTACTTTGTGCAGCGCTTCGTGTGAACTTGAAGAACTAAGCTGTCACCCCCCTGAGTTGACAGGACCCTAATTAGGGCCACCGGCATTGAATCGGTTAAACTACTATTATTATTTTTTATGAATCTTAAGAGACCCTTTTTTATTGCACGGCCAGTGTACATGCGCAAACGTTCCCCCACTACGTTAAAATCTTGCCAACTTACGTGCCGCTGACTATACAAATACACAAACCATGAAGTTATGACGACAGGCGTAGACGAACGGTTTAGCGTTTAGTTTTTTGCGCGTAAAGTTCCGGGTTCGATCCCCGGTCGAAGCAAATATTTGTTTCATAGCTTTTATTTGTAATATTTAATTGCAAATATTTGTTAATAAATAAAGTATACAGACCGTGAAGTGATTTGGTCACGTTTCGGGATCAGCTTGTAAGTTGCCGGTTTCATCTAGGCCGGCATAGTGGATGTGATTGCTACTCACAGTTATTGAATTGTAGTAGCAGTGACATTCATTCACGGAAAACACTTCGGCTTAACATCAAGCGGGGTGCTGTCATATGTTGAGCCACAATAAAAAGTAACTTGCAGTTTAACAGTCTCCTCCATTCATAATGCTGTCCGCCATTTATATTGAGAGAGTCAGTCGTAGCGGCGCCATCGAGTAATCGTGTTCTCGATGGTGTACCCTCTCTACTCTTTGTAACACCGCGGACAGAGTAGATGTCACATCACAGGGACCACATCGACATCCTATCAGCAGCCGAACTAAAAGGTTTCATGCGTCGTGGCTTTGTATAACAATCGACAAGTGGAATGCATTACCATCCCATGTGGTCTCCCCATCCTTCAACCTATGATCCTTCAAGTCAGGCGATGCGTGAAAAAGCTCCTCTGCTGGTGACTTGAGTTGTTTTTACGTATCAACGTCATCTTGCGAGTGATGGGAACAATGGTGTTTCCACAAACGCTCACTAGATGGCACTACTACAGTAACGATGGCTGGTTCCGCGAGTACAATGTCTCCAATATTCCACACACCACACAAGTGACCGTCACTTTTAGGATTAGCCGTCTTTTTCTACTTTGTTATATATTTGCCGCAGAGAAAAAGGAGAACATTCTGAAAAGGTTCGGCAGTGATTTGTGCTTTCGGATACGTCGTACTTTTTTTTACATTACTAGGGGAATGTAGGGGAAACATGAACGCGGGGTAATTCCGAATTCCACTATTCTAATATGTTAGAATAAGATGGCTGTATTTCGCTTTGAGATCGCGCTGCATATAGTGCCAGTCAACAACACCACAGGTACGGACGCACTCAGGAGCCAAGTTACAGATATTTAAAATTATTTTGGATGTAATTATTTCGTTAATGTAAACGATGTAGTTTTGTTTCTTTTCACAATACCGACGATCATTTTGACGATCACACATCAATGGAGAAGCAGCATCAACGAATCAAATGACAATCACACTAATAGAAAATGGAACAAAACCTAAAATATTTTTGTAATATTAATTGGTTAGGTACCGCGGGGCAATCTCGAACGTTCGGCAATTAATGATCAACAGGCTCCCAATGCTCACAATTATTCTTCTGATATATCTACAGTCAGGGCCGTCTTTACCCGGGGGTTCAAGGGGTGCATTGCACCCGGGCGCAGATTCCTAGGGGGCGCATGCCGACCGCCATAAATTGCGATAGATACTATACTGAGACCACGCGAGCGGAGCCTTGACTTTCGCACCCCGGTGCTGAATATGCTTAAGACGGCCCTGTCTACAGTTGCTGAAGATTATAGTGTTAAGGCGTTTGAGTATTTTTAAAAATCAGTAATTTGAAAGACTTTTATGAACCTGCACCAAAGAAGAAAGAGAAAAGAAGTAAAGGAACTTTAACTAGGTACTATTGTATTTTATGTAAATATAAATATATATGTCCCCCTAATGAAGACTGGATCATGTGTTATGTGTGTGGAAATTGTGGCAGTTTCTTCTTTTTGATTTTATTTTTCTCCATTGAAGATTTAATAATTCCTTTAATAAATAAATCTTTGAGAGGGACACCCGGATGGAACGAAGTTCCTTTCGATTAATTAGTGAAGGAATTGTAATATTTTATTATTTTTAAGTTATAATATATTTTTTTATTATTAACAAATATAATGTAATATAAACTTAATCAGTAAGCTCAATTTTAGTAATAATTGGCTTGTGGTAACTGAAGTAGGAAATATGTTTGGAATTCTATTTTATAAAAAAAACTGCATCGATGGTATAGCTCTTATAGTTTCGAAAAAAAGTGGCTGTGACATAGGGACGGACAGACAGACATGACGAATCTATAAGGGTTCCGTTTTTTACTACGGAACACTAAAAAGTGTCGTTACAACTTTTGGTCTTAATTTTTTCCCACTAGCCCCCTTTCGCAACGCGCGATAAGGAACTTCGCGTCTTATTTTAAATTACTTTTCAGAAAACACTGAATTTTTTAAATAAATTTAAGCATTAATTTTCTTTTCACGCTTTTTTTTACGATCGATATAATATATGTATTTACAATAAAATATGTAACAAATAGGTCACATAATAATATGTAATGTTCCAAATGTGCTCGCTCTGTTCCAATTGCGCTGCACATCCGGAGATCATGAAATTGCCAACACGCGGCAAACAAACATACTGCATAAACCACACCATTCTGCACGCCTAATGAGCGCAAGCAGGACAACGCCATGCGAGAGGCGCGCGTGCGAGCGGGACGCCACCACGCACCCCTACAAATGCGCAACTGAACACATCGCACAAGAGCGAGAGCCGTGCATGGGCGGGCGCGTGCGTGCGAGCGAGAGGCGTCGCGGCGCGCTGCCGTTGGTGGAGGCCATGAATAATGAAGGCAGCCGCACGCCCTTTGGGGGGCCGGCGCTCAAAAGGGAACGCACTCTGCCGCGCGGCCACTTGGGCGCCGGCGACATGCGAATGCTGTTACTTGGGTGAAATAATAATAATAATAATAATGCGTTTTGTGACTCAGTGAAATATATTACAAAGGTAAGTGAAGTGTTCATTAAGGTCTAGTTGTGCTATTTTTATGAAAACTAACAAAACATATCTAATGCCATCGAATTGTTTTTATTTTCTATCTATAATACCTATATAAAACTAATGCATTATATTTATTATTGGTGCTCCATTTTTTATTATTATATTCGCGTTTTATTTATTATTTGTTTTATTGCATATTTAGGCACTTTCGTTATTATTTTTGTGTATTAGAAACAGTAACAGTAGTAGGTGTATAGGTCGTGACATAAAATCATAAGTGATAACTTCGAAGTTTGCCTATCCGGACGTAGTATCACCACTGACTTAGTCGCGTTTCAGGATTATATCGAAGTTGCTGCTTGCAAATGAACGGCATCTGCTTACAATTATTTAATTGTAGTAGCATTCACCTCCATTAATGGAGCGCACTCCAGCTAATATCAGGCATGGCAACATTTGGCATGGATTTGCCTGATGGCAGCAAGAGAATAAATGGCGTCGCTGACCACCAAACTGATCCATTTTGCGATTGTCTCAGTGGCTGTCAGTCATAATGCATGAAACAGTTGCTTAATTATTCCAAAGTCTTTGAACAAGATGGAGTACTGTTGCTGTTGGTTGTGCTGTGATTGTGGTGTATGGCGGCGATTAGAACAATGGCTACATCATATATAATGTGATACAGAAGTTGCCCACTCGCATAGATACATTATAAGGATATGTGTTAAGTCATTTATATTTTATATAAATGACTTGTTCTTAATAGCTTAGGAGCGTATTCATAATACGTTAAGCGGGTTGCATTAATGGAAGCGCAGCAAATGGTGCAATGGCCAATTACAAATGTGTTTAACATCGCCCGCGGTTGTTTGCTGTTCATATATTAGGAGGGGGGATGCTAAATGATTTTAATATTTACAAATGTTACAACTTATAAACATCTATAATGCTGCAAGTGCTGGTGCTCCCCGGGTCAGCAGACTCAGCAAATAACCACCAACTGTTGCCAACCACTTCTTATGCTGCTTGTTAACAAACATTTGTAACATCCAATTTTAATGCATAACGTAGATCGTCCAATAATCATAATTATTTTATCGTTGCCACTGATTTTCTAAAATCAATTATTAACCCACCGCTGATATTAACGAATTCCCCGACATACCATTCAGATTTGGTCACGTTTCGGGATCAGCTTGTAAGTTGCCGGTTCCATCTAGGCCGGCATAGTGGATGTGATTGCTATGGACCACACTTGGGCTTAACATGAAGCGGGGTGCTGTGATATGTCGAGTCATAATATATAATTGTAATTGTTTGTATTGATTGATTCCTTTCGAATCACTAAAAATGTCATCTAAGAGCTAATGGCCATATTATTATTTGCGTCTAGTTTGTACTAAAAATGTGTAACAGGAGAAAGATGCGCAATTTCAGTTAGGAAAATAGATCTACGATAAAAGAAAACATTCTGGATCTAAGGAAACTGTTGATAGACTTCCTCGGAGTAGTAAAACCACAAAAGATGGTGCTTTAACTAAAATTGCTTATTACTACGAGCCTTTACTTGGGTTGTTATCGAATTGAAGGCCTGGAGAACCTGATGATGGGCCAGAGATGTGTAAGATGAAGGTGCTATGCATAAAATTGTTTGTTACTATGAGCTTATAGCTGAACTGATATTACATTAAACACCTGGAGTCCTTGATGATGCACCAGGAGGATGCAAATTATAAACTTATAGCGAGTGAAACAGCGGGAACAGCTAATAAGGTTAAAGATATTACACAAAGAATTTATATAAAATAAGTTTGACGAAAACCTCAATTTGTTAATAAGAAGTTATAAATAGTTTGTAATAATTTGCAATAAATAATGGCCGGCGTGTGTGTGGTACTTCCGGATATACCTGCCATTAATATATGCAAATACATCTGCCATTGTTATTGCGACAATTGTACAGTTGTCCACTTTGCTGTTGTTGTGCATTGTCACATCTCCGTGGCTTACCACATCATGCACATTAACATCAGTGATTAGTGCTACGATGGGCGCTTATGTCCCCATTAACTATTATCCCTAATAAGTGCAATGTGCCAATTCATATATTACTCATGATTTTGTATTTGTCACTATTATCTAGGACATCTATGATTGCATCACCTTTTCTTTGTTCTACATGTGCTAAACACGAATATGGCAACGATGTAATATTAAATCTTCATGTATATTTCTAAGGCACTCTTTCGCCAACCATCGACTTGTGCAGTTCACACAAATATATCTATTTGGACTTATAACTCTATTATTTATAACCTCACACCATAATATGCTTCATTAACTAATAACTTGTCAAAGAATGGTTGTTTGCTGTAGATTCGTTGCACAGCACGTGTTTCTGTGAGAATTACAATTAATCAATTACCATACAGATATAAGTAGATGTATATACCTATATATATAATATAACTCTATGCACAACTGTCAACGACACGTTTGCGCCGGATTCAAAAATATTATTATAGACATATTCATTTTCATAGAGACTTGACTTACAAGGGACTAAAGTGAGTAAATAATTTTATAAAATCAAAATTAAGATTTTTAAGGAACCCCCGAAACGCCTGGAACCACTTTGGTCATATCATCAGCTTTATAGTAATAAACAACATTAGTCATGGCTCAATAGTTATATCCCTTTAATATCCCTTGGATCCTTATGGTGCATCATCAGATAACTACTTCAGGTCTTCAATTTGATAATGGCCCAGCTAATGGCTCATAGAGAGTAACAATTTTAGTTAAAGCACTATGATATTATCTGTTATTGATTTGCTGATCTGAGAGGATTCATGATCAGATACTCCCGATCTTCAATTTGATAACGGCCCAGCTAAAGGCCTAGTTAAAGCACTACAGTTCTATCTCTTTTTTTGCTGATCAATTGATATTAATTTGCTGATCTGAGAGGATTCATAATGGTGCATCATCAGATTGCCCGGTCTTCAATTTGATGACGGTCCAGCTAAATGCTCTTAGTGAGTAACAAATTTAGTGAAAGCACTATAGTTCTATCTCTTGTTGATTTGCTGATCTGAGTGGATTCATGATGGTGCCTCATCAGATACTCTCGGTCTTTAATTTGATAACGGTCCAGCTAATGGCTCATAGTGAGTAACAATTTTAGTTAAAGCACTACAGGTCCATTTCTTGTTGATTTGCTGATCTGAGAGGATCCATGATCAGATTTTTTAGATCCGGAATGTTTTATTTTATCGCACTAACTTTTCTACACTTAGTTTCCTACCTTCAAGACAAATCTAATAAGTCCAAACTTAGTATACCAAAAAAAAGTTTGAACACATCCAGGATTTCGTCTCCTACCTTCGAGTTCCATCATCAGAGTAGCTCAGTGGTACCAGTTAAAACACACATGTATTTGTATACGTTTTTATTTCAAATGTTAAGTCACAGATATGTTTAAAAGTAAATACCTATAAGGCTGGGAATACAAGTCCGATTTTCCTCTCCGATAGTCCGATCCGATTGTCTGATCAGACAATCGGAAGGCACTCGTGCCATACATTTGTTTGAATACTTAATACACGTCAATCCGATAGTCGGATCGGATGTCAGAATCGGAAACAACGCCAAGGCGCTTACGATTTTATGGCTGATCCGATTGTCTGAAGGTGCAGTTTTCATACAAAATACAGAAACAAAATAGACGTCCGATTCCTACTTCCGATTTGTAAATAATTTGCTCAGCAATATCGGACGTGTATTCCCAGCCTTATGCGTGTTTAGAACGGGCAACCCTTGTACGTCGCTATGCGACGAAGATTGTTATTTTATGTCAAATAAATATGCCATTGTTAAAACACGTAAAAAATGTTATAATTTTTCCCCTAAAATATTCAATCAAGGTAATCGATCTAAACTGCAAACCAACCTCGCCATATGAATATTTTAAGGGAAAAATTATAACATTTTTTACGTGTATTTACATTGGCATATTTATTTGACATTAAATAACAATCTTCGTCGCATAGCGACGTACAAGGGTTGCCATCCTAAACAGCGCGTCTAAGATCGCTACCGCAGCTAACAAATCGAGCTGATGACCTTGAAACCCCTGATCAGATCTTCATCAATTGTAGCTAAGAACCATCTCGATCACGTCAGCTTTCAAATGAAACAAACCGCATCGTAATCGGTCCATTCGTTTAGGAGCTACGATGCCACAGACAGACACACAGATACACAGAGCCACAGATACACAGATACACAGACACACAGATACACAGATACACAGACAAGTCAAACTTATAACACCCCTCTTTTTGGGTCGGGGGTTAAAAATGCCAATTAATAATGAATGTTTCTATTTTCAATCAAATTTATATTAAATGAGGATTGTTCTAAATATTCAGAAAACTTTCCTTTAAACTTAGGTTAATGACATGTCATAGGCATTATAGGTCATAGGTGCTCGTATAAAAGATATTCAAGTAGATATATTTATAAAATATAGTTGTGCGTGATACATGTGATTGTAATTTGGTGGTTCCAACTGGGCCGGCATAGTGATTGCAACTGCTACTACTATAACGAGCTGTAGTAGCAGTCGCAATCATTTATGGACAACTTAACATCTCCAGCTTAACATCAGAGTCCCGTCATATGTTATGACAGGCGAGTGATTCATTCAATGGACCGGGAACATTCTTATAAAAGCAGGAGTCCACAGTGCACACAACCAAAGAGAATTGTGCATGTGAAGAAAGTGAAAGAGCTGTGTCAGGATCGTGGAAAGTGCCCATCCCTGTGGGAGGTGAAGCGTGAAATTATTAATGATTATAATATAGTTGATATAATGTCAGGTGAGTGTATGTGAAATGATAGAAGAGAATGCGTTGTGAAGTGATGTGTTAAATCCAATTACATAATGTTTCCATGTTCACTGCCCACCCCACACAAAGTTTAACACCTACGTTATATATATGAGAGGTGTCATTATAGTCATAATGGCATGGACACAACAACGCGTAGCGGTTAGCGATTATTAGCTACCTACAACACAAGTTACCTATTTCTGTTGGTGTCCTTCAAGCAACACATTAGTACTGAATTCAAGGCAAGCGTTTCCATTTGAATATGTGACCAGTGACCAGTGACCAGTCTATAGATGAACTATACAGGCGATCTAAACGGCCATAAAGTGTCGCAATGCCATTTATATCTATTATATCTGTTTGTAATATTGAAATAACCGTTTTTTTAATACATGTATAATGTATATGAATAAAAATACGGTACATACACCAAAATAACATTTTTTACAATTTTTGTCTGTCTGTCTGTCTGTCTGTTTGTTCCGGCTAATCTCTGGAATGGCTGGACCGTTTTTGATGGAACTTTTATTGGCAGATAGCTAATGTAATAAGGAGTAACTTAGGCTACTTTTTTTTTTGAAAAAATCCTTTATAATAAATAAAATAAAATAAAAACATTTTTCCATACAAAATTGCGTGCGTTTAGAAATTGATTTTGGGAAAACTAAAGAAAAGATATCAAGCTGTTGAGAATTGAAAACAAATTATTATTATTATCTTACTATTATTTTTAATGTGAATGTCCGTTTGTTTGTTACGCTTTCACGCAAAAACTGCTCAACCGATCATCATGAAATTCTTGTATTCTTGGAGGTATCAGAAGTAACAAAAAATACTTTTAAATAAAAAAAATGTTTTTTACGAAAAATAAAAAAGTTGTCGGACAATTTTTTTTTCGTATTATAAAAATAGGTACAAGGAGTTGGTTCAAATCCTGAGTACTATAATACCATCGCACTGTATTACCGACAGTCACGTCAACATCTAATCTAATCAACTGTACTATGGAGACTATACACTATACTTTCCATAGACTATACTTTTAGCTGTTTGAAATTTTTCTTTATTGTTATTTCCTTCTGTTACTTTATGCATATTCTACTATTGTTATAAATGTGAATGTGAGTTTATTTGTTACGTTTTTTATTTTTGGAGGTACTAGAAGTAGGTTACTTTTAATTTAAAAAAATATATTTTTTACTATAGTTTTCAATTGACTATAGTTTTAACTGTTTGGAATATATATTTATTTTTATTTCCGTCTGTCATTTTTATATGAATTATCGAGTTATAAATACAAAAAAGTCATAACAAAAAAGTGATGACTGTGTTATAAACCAAATTTTACGCGGGTGAAACCGCGGGCACAGCTAGTAGATACATAAATTTGACTTTTAAAGACATATGATGTCATTATTTAGCGAGTAAAAATATTTAATAACATATAGATATATTTTATGTTTATTATTTCTAGTAATATTAAAACCTGTATTAATAGAAGATTATAATATTAAACGTTGGAATTCATAAAATGTTATAATACGAGTGTCTTATGTCGCGCAGTCCATACACAGGAGCGGTAAATGTGACCGCTCGTGTGGGTTGTGACCACAGGCGCGTCGTAGTCGTGCGAGTGCGTTCACCTGAGGGGGATGAATTAATTGAATGTAAATAGAAGAGTGCCATTGTTTGCATTGTTTCATAATATGCGAGGGCAATCATTTGCAAACGGGGATTAACACATATAAGTACTACAAATTGAATTACTTTTCAATCTCATATAAGAGCCTGCTTTTACATTGAGACGCGCGACATCTTACCTCGACCTGCTTCATAGTAAACCTAACACTGCCGACGATTAAGTTCACGGCTGCCACAGTCGCCGTTATTAAGTCGGCCAAGGGTGCCGCACCGTTTGAAGGATCAAAGGTTATTATAGGATGGCGAAAATGCATCAGCTGGAGAAGGCTTGGCGATTATTCTACAAACTGAACGACTCTCCAAATCGTTTAGTGTATCTGCCAACTCGGTGGACTATATATATATATCTATAGTTATAAACAACATTGTTCATATTATATGTTATGTTAAGAGTTAATTTAAAAGCACACTTTTATTATTATTAATACGTATTTAAAACCAGTCAATCAGCAGCCAAACTTAACAATTCGACGCGTTTGTTTGTTTGTTAATAATAATAATATTATTAAATATTTATTCCATCAAAAATATAAAATGTAATAATAAAACGCCAAGTCACTACAAAGACTTGTGAGATCACAACTAGAACCAAATTAGTTAATCTAATTAGTTTACTATAGAAGCATAGATATATCTCTAAGAACTTTGATATAAATATTAAACACATCTTTATATCTATTATATATAAAAATTATAACCACTTGGCAATTGCACACCACCATATTCTACTAATTATAATTGCGCTTGCTACAATTTGGTGGTAATCAGTAATATTCCATTCGGCCGACAAACGTTTATTCCGACACAACTGAAATACTTAAAACTGATTCAGTGATCGTGGTCGCTCACACTGAAGTATAACATAGGAACTCACTGGTGCGATAAAAGACACACAAAGCTGCCATGTCCCTGAGGAGTTTCATGGGTTTCAGGATTTCAGAAAATAAATTTCATACAACTGTTTTTCATAATATAAATCCTACTTTATATTTTTATTATGAATGTGTGTGTGTGTGTGTGTGTGTGCAGCGAATCATCTCGTCTAATATTGACATGACGTAATTTGTCGCGGGATGTTTGCATCAGGCAGTGGGGTGACGCCGCCCGCCCGCCCATCACACGCGAACAAATCAAACTTTGACTTGGCGACAACCTCATTAACACCAACGCAAACATATCACACACTTACTACTTGTTTGCTTCATGAGGAATTATATAAAACAATTTGTCTAATACTCGTACCTACCTATAGAAAAATATTATGCGTTCAAAGGATTATTCAATTTTTTATTATTTCTTTATTTAATATGCGTATGCATGTTATCGAACAAATCGGAGACATCCTCAACAAAGTTGGGTTGCCTAGTGCCCATAATCATAGAGCTGGTATGAAGAGAATTGTGTTTATGTGAAAGAAGCGAGGGAATTGCGTCAGGAGCGTGGCAAGTGACGCTCCATTGTCCCTGCCTAACCCTGTGGCAAAAGTCGTAACAATTTATTTTGAGTGAATTTTTCTATATTTACTTCATGTAGTTCAATATTTTCATTGTACAATATTTTCTTGAAAACCTTTCAATAAAAATATGGTTTAGTTTGATCATATTAATAAACGTAACATTGTAAATCCACCAGAATCACGTCACCAATAATTGAACATAACATATTTATAATAATTTAACCCTTAAACTCCATCTGCGTTTATTCCCAAACACAGATGTCATTCACGAATATCTATTTTAAATTCTGCCATTGTGCGTGTGTCTTGGGAACGTCGTTGCGTTTATTTCGCAAGATTGCGTGCGCAATGACATTTGTCATAATTATATATGACACAGAGTGCCACTTGCTGTCACACACACAATATGCGCTGCATTAGGATTACGATCGCTTCGACTGTTCAATAAAACTCACATGGACGCATTACGATTTCAATTTAAAACGTGTACCTAATAATAAAAATTGGTTAGAAATATTAAAGCACACACATCGGTTAATTAGTTTAGTATGGAGCAAGGAAAAGCTTCCTGTCGGTGTCTCCTGCTTAGCGCTTCACTGACTACAATGTCTGCCTATACTTCGTGTATTAAGTGTAGCAACTAACTACCAATAAGAACTGCTGTTTGTTTGAAAGCTTTTTATATTCAATCTTGTGCGTGGAGTTTTGCAAAATAATTATAGACTTTTTTATTGTGATTCGACATATGACGTTGCAACCGGCAACTTATTAGTTGATCCCGTAACTCAACTAAATCACTTCACGGTCTGTACCTATACTTGTGTTACTAACCAGGATCAGCAGACTGAACATTACAGCCAGGATCCTTGATAACCTGACCCGAATAATCTGGAATAAAAATAGAGGTGGATAATTATCCACCTCTATTTTTATTAACAAATAGGTTTAGCTATGAAACAAATATTTACTAGATACTAGTGGGAATAATGTTGGGTTGCCTAGTGCCCATAACCATAGAGCTTGTATGAAACTCTCTTCTGGATGTGAAAGAAGCGAGGAAGTTGTGTCAGGATCGAGGCAAGTGGCGCTCCATTGTCTCTGCCTATCCCTGTGGGAAAAAGGCGTGACAATATGATTGATAGTGGGAATTGAACCCGGGTATTCACGCTTCACAAACTGGTGTGCTTAAATATTATATTAAATTTTTTGGTATTGTTGCACCTAAAAGCAGGTGAGTCACAGTGGCGTAACATTAGGATTGTATGTGAGGGAAGCGAGTGTGTTAATCGTGAATGTGTTTTGATTGTCTATAATAATAATAATGATGTGTATGTTTGTATGTTTGTGTGTTTGCCATAATTCGTGAGCGCCATGTGTCAGTGCAAGACGCGTTCATTAATGTTCCCGACACTCATCACGCCCTCGCACAATGAGCGGTAATCTTTTCAAATCGCTGCCAAACAGAATACACTTAATCCGCACAGCGCTGTCCCGCTCGCGCACACCCGCGGGCCGCTTGCACCTCTCTCGCTCTCATTCGTATTTATTTGACAGCGGGGCCGTAATGACCGTTTGCGGTGTAATTGGGGTGTTCGCGGCTGTTGGCGGAATAAATATATTTTGGGTTGTTAATAAATCATAATAGTTCATGTTTATATGTTTGCTGTAACACGATTAACTACACATTACTGTATTTATAATGCATTTATTATTATTTGTACATTTGTTATGAATTGCATATTGAGCAGTGAGCACTCTAAGCATCTACTAACTACGAGTACATATATTATTTTAGGAAGGATAATATTTGCCAAATCAATCCTCAATCTCACATTGTCAGCCTTTCCACAATCCTGCGTATTAAAAAATGTACACAAACTATTTTTAAACTGAATTTACTACTAGGTGAACCCTTCGCTATTAAAAAAGGAAATTAACAAATTTCTCTTTTCTAGAATACCTACATACCTTTGTTGATCTAATTTATTCAAATTCACAGAATCGTGCAAATATTCATACCCCAATTTCCACAAAGATAGGCAGACACGAGAAAGGGAGAAAGAATTATATTTTTTTAAAGTGATGATCTGGAGTAGTACCACCACTTAATTACAAGTGTACAAACCGTCAAGTGACTTAGTCACATTTAGGGATGCATCTTGTAAGTTGCCGGCCACAACTTAGGCCGGCATAGTAGTGGCAGTCGTCTTCATTCATAGATTGCAGAGTGGATGTCACTGCTAGCTACTACAATTCAATAACTGTAAGTAGCGAGCGTCACATCCACTATGCCGGCCTAGTTGGAATCAGCAACTTACCAGCTGATCCCAAAACTCGACTAAATCACTTCACGGTCTTACTTGTAAGTGGTGTTACTACCCCGGATCGGCAGACTGGGCACCACTGCCTACCACTCTTTGAATATGCGTGATGATGTAACATAACTTGATCACGTAATGCGTTTGTGTGATAGCATCGTGCACTGAATGCCATCAGGGGTAGGCAGCGACGTCATCGCTCTCTGATAACGCATTATCACCATCAAATGATAAAACCCCTTCAATCTCTTTAGATTAAGATTAGGCACATTGACGCTCACATGCCAATCTATACTTTAAACTAACGCGCATACGGTTTAAAGTTGCATTCGCAAATTAATTGACAATTTCATTTAGTTACATTACACTTGACACTGAGATAAAAGTTTATATTAACTTTTCATACTAAATTATTTTTTAATACATTCACATAGAACTTAAATTCGTTTGTAACTTTTTTTAAAAAACCTTAGCCTATATTTGAAATGCTATGCCTTTGGTGTTAAGGTTGTTATTTGTGTGTCGTTTGTTGTATGATAAGAGGGAAGATGTGAAGTGTCCTTGGTTGGCGAGGGTCGTCCGGTTCGAGTCCGCGGCGCAGTGAGGTCGGATTAATAAAATCACAATGACTTTATTGACTTAAACGTAATTGATTAAAAAACATGTTTATGTTTTAGGGAATTAACTACCATTATAACAATAGTTTCACATTACAGAATTTAATTGCAATGCGACTGCAACTTAATGGCAGTTATTTAATGGTAGTAGCAGTCGCCTCCAGCCTAACATCAGGCTATTATATGCTATTATATGCTATTATATGCTATTATATGCTATTATATGCTATTATATGCTATTATATGCTATTATATGCTATTATATGTCACGATAATAATAATAATAATAAAACTTGCTAACAATCGATGTTTGCTCTTTCCTTTTAATTTGTCTCACTCTATTAGCATACCCAGGGGAATCCCATAGCTTACGTTTCCCCTGGTTACCAACTTTATAATATACTTCTAACCACCACTTAGTTGTCACGATTATTTGAATATACCTTTATTTGATCTGTCATATTTTGTCAAACCGTTGACCTGTCATCTTGCGTACGTACTCCGTGCTCAAGCACCAGCTGTCTCCGTCCCTCTTGGCAATTTTTATTTGCCGATTTCTCATTTTAAAAATGAAAAATAAATAGCGAAGCACTTGTAATGCACAAAAGTGTGCGTAATAATGAAATGAATGTCTAAAAAGAGTGGCGTCCCCGTCGCGCGCCCCTGCCTACCCCTGTTATTGTTAACTGCAAACAATGCGTCCCCAATTAATGTGCAGAAATGTCATTCATAACCACACGAGCATATTTCACAACTTAACACTACGCACGCACGCATGGCAAAATGCACTATATAACTATAATGTCGATTCAAGCTTCAAGCACGGTTTTGGTCCGCTGTTACCATTACCATCAGTCACTACTTGTAAAATATTAACAATTATATAAACATTGCATGACGCATACAAAGTAGAACATTATTAAAATATTAAATATTATAAAAAAAGAATCGGGCAAGGCAACTGCAAGTGACATAATCGTGCAATTATTTGTAAAGCTTGCGTTCATAATGGTGGAATTGTTAATGTTTATTAAGTCTCCACCACTAAAGTGTTTTATCTTCATCATTCATACTTCACTATTAAGTTAAGATTTAATAACTATCAATACTAAAAACATGTTGCTTTTGCCAATTAAATAGAAAGTCAGCTTGCTATTTATTATTTAGCACATTAAAACTCAAAGGATGTATAACACCTAGAACGAGAGGAGTAAATGATGTATAAAGTCATAATGACATGCAATTCCCACTTGGAGTGATGGCGCTGTGGATGAGTTCAACCTGGAAATTAAACAAAACTCTCTGTGACACCTAAATCATTTTATGTATTATTATAACATTCTCATGAAAGCTGCGTTGTATAGTGCCAATTAGTCGTAAAGCTTGTGCAAAGAGAATTGTGCATGTGAGAGGAGCGAGAGAGTTATGTCAAAATCGTGACAAGTGGCTATCTCTGTGAAAAGGCGTAACAATTTGATTGATTGATTTCCTTATGCGACACAAGCATATAAACATTTATATGTTTGTATTGTTTTACCATCACGTAACAATATTGAATTGTCTGAAACCCTAACTTGTACTATATAATATATAAAATGTATGTATGTCTGTTTGTGTGTAACTGCAGCGTGGTTGTAATATTAACATTTAATACATTGTAATGCCAACAACAGTTACTCCTAATAATAACAACAACAATGGCTACTTGACTATTACATTGTTTCACAAAACACATTTTATTCCTGCTCTCAATATTACTGTTTGTTTATTAATCATGTAGTATTATTGTATTGTATTGTATTGTGGCTCGCCTCATGTTGAACTGAAGTGCGCTCCATACAATAGAGGTGACTGCTACTACATTCACCTATATGCATTAAATAACTGCATAGAGCAGTCGCATCCACTACGCTGCTCTATGTAGAACCGGCAACTTCTCAAATGTAACGCAAAGAAGTCACTTCACGGTTTGTATACTTGTAAGTGGTGGAAGTACCCCGGATTGGCATACGGGGCATCACTGCCTACCCCTCTATGACAAACAGACCGGCAGCAGTTACCCGCGTCTCTTTTGCTAAGCAATATGCCACGCTTGTCATAAAGTAGAGACGGCATAGTGGATACGACTACCATTAGTGGTCTGTTCATGGTTCGCAGATCAGCTTAACATGAGGCGTAGGTACTGTCTCTAATGCCCGGTTCCTATATCTGTCAAACGTATCGTTTTAAATACGAACAGCTAAATAATCTAGAAATCATCTATCTGTTCTTATAGAATACCTCTCGGAAGTTAAGGTACCGACAACGACTAGCATAAAGTAAAAAAAGGGTAAAACTGTTATTTTAAATAATTATTTTTAAACGTGAGTGAATTGTGAAGTGACGAATGGTTTATGTTACCGATGACGGATAGTTTATTATAGGAACTGGACATTAATGAGCCATCTGTAAATGTAATGATATTTGACGACAGGCATGGACGAACGGTTTAGCGACTGGTTTGTTGCGCGTAAAGTCCCGGGTTCGATCGCCGGTCGGAGCAAATATTTGTTTCATAGCTTTTATTTGTAATATTTAATATTATTAAATATTACAAATAAAAAAAAGAAATAGATATTTGCTTCGGGTCTGGTTATCAAAGAGTGGTAGGCAGTGGTACCCAGTCTGCCGATCCGGGGTAGTACCACCACTTACAAGTATACAGACCGTGAAGTGATTTGGTCACGTTTCGGGATCAGCTTGTAAGTTGCCGGTTCCATCTAGGCCGGCATAATGGATGTGATTGCTACTCACAGTTATTGAATTGTATTAGCAGTGACATTCATTCATGGACCACACTTCGGCTTAACATCAAGCGGGGTGCTGTCATATGTTGAGCCACAATAAATAATAAAAAAACATATCACTTAACATAATGAACGTATTTCTGTGCATTCAACAATATTAATATTAATTGTAATATGTGATAGTGGAATAACCGTGTTTATTCAAATCTTACCAAAGAATGCTTGGAGCTTATTATGCCACAAACGGAAATATTGTATGAGAAGGATTTCATTAAAAAAAAGCTAACAGGATTAGAATTGTAGTTTGTTACTCTGTCTATCTGTGGGAATGAAAGTGTGATTTCATTTAAATATTTACGATTCATTAATAACACTTTATTTTAGGCTATGTTTCAAATACAGCTATTTTTAATTAATTTTAAAAGCTCCTATGTTTGTTCCTTGGTTAGGCAGGGAGTGTTTTTATCAATGCACCAGTATCTCATATCTTTCGTTACCCCCTTTTGTATAGTGGCCGTTGTAATGTTAGATATGCTCAAGTGTTTCACGTGTATTAGTGTAATTGCTGCGCCCCCAAGGGTGTCACAAATGCGCGCGCATTCCAATTTACTTAAAAACACCTTTTGTCACACAAACCGCACACAAACACGCTTCCCCAATTGTCTCATCTACCCCTTACACTTAGCGGCGACTGGGCAACTGCACAATGAAATGGTTATGTCAGTCTTCGGCGCCTTACTACGTCGCAAATAGAAGTCGCGTTTCAAATTTAAGATCAATCACCACTCACAAATCATGTTTTCCCATTGCAGACAGCGAGCATGCAACCGTTCCAATCGACGGCGAGGCCTGAGGGGCCGCGGGAATCATCGCCGGAGAGAGCCAAATCACCAGACATGCCAACGGCGCCTGTGCTCAATTTCTCGATCGCACGCCTCATGGAACCAGACAGGAAGAAGTCCCCGTCGCCGGAACCTCTCCCTCCGCCTGGATTCCTGACCTACGGCGCTCAACTGTTAGACTCTGCGTTCAAACAATACATTCCAGCTGCCCGCAGACAACTGGTGTCGCATTATCCATTGTTGTATTATGGCCCCGAGCTGATATCCCTCAACTATGCCCACCAATTGCAAATGGCGCGGCCGCCGCCTACGCCGCCCTCGCCAGAGCCGCCGAGCCCGCGCGCGCCGCCCGCCGACCACGCCGTCTCGTCCACGACCGGCCCCACGGCCACGTCGGCGAAGAGCAAGAGCTTCGCGTGCGGCGACTGCGGCAAAGTGTTCAACGCGCACTACAACCTGACGCGGCACATGCCCGTGCACACCGGCGCCAGGCCGTTCGTGTGCAAGATATGCGGCAAGGGGTTCCGGCAGGCGTCCACGCTGTGCCGGCACAAGATCATCCACACGAGCGAGAAGCCGCACAAGTGTCTCACGTGCGGGAAGGCGTTCAACCGCTCCTCCACGCTGAACACGCACGCGCGCATCCACGCGGGCTACAAGCCGTTCGTGTGCGAGTTCTGCGGCAAGGGCTTCCACCAGAAGGGCAACTACAAGAACCACCGGCTGACGCACAGCGGCGAAAAGGCCTACAAATGCAGCATATGCAACAAAGCCTTCCACCAAGTCTACAACCTCACCTTCCACATGCACACGCACAACGAAAGGAAGCCATTCACGTGCAGCATATGCTCGAAAGGGTTCTGCCGCAACTTCGACCTCAAGAAGCACACGCGGAAACTGCACCTGGGCGTCGGCAGCGCGCACATAGACTCCTCCGTCGACACACAAGACGAGTCCACGCAGGAAGCGTCCTCGAGCCCTGTGGAGGACACGTCCAGAGTGGCGTTTCGTCCTTTCCTAGGCTCCGGCTATCCGCGGTTGCTGGATCCCGCGCGGATGACAGCGCCCAATGCCTTCTTCAGCAAGTTGTTGTGACCATCTGCCGCGAGCTACTTCAATCGCATTGGGGAAGCGAGCGTCACAAATGATTAGACTTAGTGTTATTATTACACATACACCAAATAGTGTCGCTTTAATTATTATTATTATGATAGACATACTTCGGCCGTCCACACTTTTATATGATTTCCGTGCGCATCCGAATATTTGGAGTGTGTTTATTTATATTTAAAATTGTGACTACATCTGACCTCGACTTGCCTGATGTTAAGCAAGCGGAGGTTCGAGTGTGCCGATGACTGAATGTTGACGGTTGTGTCAGTCGTGTTACCTGTGGCCGGTCACAAATTCAATCGGATTTGAATAGGACGTAGTAATATTAGTTAAATATATTATTTTTATTTAGTAGATACAATACTCGTCCATGTTCTTTTTACTATTATGTATTATTTTAGTGCAATTAATTATACTTTATTACGAGTATTGATTCGCGTCACCACTTTCAGCAAAAGCCCGTCTGCCCACACCTATTAGTATAGTAGGTATGAATGTACATTTCTTATGTAAATAATGTATTGTAAATATTAATCGTAGTGTAGGGTAGGCAGAACTTAGATCTGTTATAGTTTAATTCTTTCACAGTTGAAGAACTTATGGGTAGATATTTATGATCTGTGATTGTGTTGAGGGATTGATTTTAGTTAAAGAATTAGAAGATGTTTTTATTATTATTATTTCAAATCAGTCTACAAATGATACTGGCAAAGTCTAGGCCATGGTTTTAATTGAAAATTGAATTAAATATGTGATGAATTAAACACATTTAATGCGGCTTATTATCGCGTTTATTTTGGTTATTGATAAACGCGACAGTAAGCCGCATAAAATTAATTAATGTTCGCGCATAATCTGAGAAATTATAAGAGAATAAATGCAAATAATAAGTAGCTTAGCACGATTTTCAGCAAACATAACACTTACTAGAAATGTCTAATACTTTTCGGAAATAGATAAGTATTAGAATACAAATATGCCTTTATAGGACATAGACTTGACTACAAACTATATTCGATTGAGTGAGCATTTTTACTCACAGGACTCATCACTGAAATCTAGAAAACATTGTATAATAAAACAAATAATAAGTAGTTAAAATAAAAAAAACTGGGCCTGTAGTGTTTTGTGTGTCGAGTTACAAACTAATTGCTTCTATTAATGGGCTTAACAACACGGAGCTAATGGTAATGTTTCATATAATTCAATTATAATTGAATGTATTTTATATAAATATAGATATATTATTGTTTAGTTGGAGCGATGTGATGTAGATATATATTATAGTTATTATTAAATATATTAATATACATTATGTGTCTATGATATTCATGGAGTTTCATTATTCATTTAATATTAAAGATACATTGGTACAGACCTATGCCCGTGGCAGATTAACATCAGGCAAGCCATTGACATATGTCATACTAAATGCATTAAAATATAAAATATAATTAGATATAACATCGCCATTATCACGCCTCAACTCCCACAGGGATAGGCTTCCTTCATCCTATGTGTCCAATGCAATGTGATCAACATCCTCTCCCTCCATTCACTTCACTTATAAATATAAACTAGTTACTTACTAATAAAAATATCCTTTAAAGACGTCACATCTAATAGTTTGTTAATTGTGACTCGACATATCACATCACCCCGCCTGATGTTAAGCTGGAGTGCGCTCCATTCAATGGAGGCGATTGCTACTACAGTTAAATAATTGCAAGTGGCATACACATGCACTATCCCGGCCTAGTTGGAACCGGCAGCTGATAAGCTAATCCCGAAACGCGACTAAGTCACATTACGGTGTGTATAATTACTTGTAAGTAGGTATACTAGCCCGGATCGGCAGGCTGGGTAGTACCACCACTGCCTACCACTCTTTCAGTCTTAGACAACAAAAATCGGAGTCAACAAACTGGTGTCAATACAATGTTCACAAAATGTTCTCTTTTTTCAATCTAAGTATTGAATTTAATAAATTTTATGCGGCTTACTATCGCTACTATAAACCAAAATAATGGTTTTGAATTTACAATTTTTTATTATTCCGACGTTTCGAGAAGAGCTTTGCAGCCATCGTCAGCCATCGCCAGTCTCTCTGTGACCACGAACCAAGCCGCATAAAATTTGTTTAATTCATTAATCAATGTTCGCGTGAATTCTAAGAATATACAATCTAAGTAATCATATTAAAAACTTGAGTTTGGTATAGTGGATGCGATGAGGCAGCTCATTATGTGATATTGCAATTGAGGTACCTATTATAGGAGCTGTGGGCAGCCATTAATATAAAGGAAACCAATGAGACCTCGCTGCATAACTTAATAAATTGTTGAGCATAATTATTGCCGCGGCTGCGTGCATTCGTGAGAAATGTTTTATTAGGAACAGCGCGACATCAAAAGGAGCATAGAGCACGGTGAAAAGAACAATGCCTTTAGAAATGCGCGCGTAACGGCTGCACCACCACGGGCAGGCATAGGGGTGGGCGCGTGTAATAGTAATCCAACATTAACTGTAAATCAGAGGTCGACGCAAATTATTACCCTTGACCCTCCGCACGCCGCTACACAGCGCTGCTCAAACTTTTAAGTGATTTACAAATTGCTGTTTATGATTCAGTAATATTTTATTGTATTTAGTTTAATTAAATAAACAACTAATGACATTGTATGCTTCTTATAAAAAATATATTTAAATAGATTATGCTATTCCTGATGATGTCTCCGATTTGGTCGGAAAACACCCTCCTGACCTCCACCCACCTTGTTTAACACATCCATCCACATCAGGTTTATAAATTGCTTTCGTCAATCTACTTTCACTCATCCTTTCCATGTGCCAAAACTATCGAAGCATTTCTTTGTCAAACCACATCTATCGCGCACTGTGCTATTCCTTATTCTATCCTAGCTAAGTTGCCTAGTGCCCAAAACCATAGAGCTTGTATGAAGAGAATTGTGAATGTGAATAAAGCGAGGGAGTTGTGTCAGGATCGAGGCAAGTGGCGCTCCATTGTCTCTGCCTAGCCCTGTGGGAAAAAGGCGTGACAATTTGATTGATTGAATATTTAAAATTAAATATAATTAAAATCTTTCCACAATATTACTAACTACAATTTAATGAAACATTTGTATCCGAATTTCTCGGATCGAGACCACGTCAGGACCTGCTAAAGGTAACCGTCTTCCATGAGGTCAGTTTCTAGATTGCGGGGGATGGCAGTGGACGAGTAGTGTCTGAGAGTGTGAGTTATGAAACATAACGGATCCTTAGATAACTATTTGTATCTTTTTCTTGGTCCCTAAGAATAACCTATTATTATTAAAGAGTGGTAGGCAGTGGTATTAAGTTTGCATTTGTACATAAAGTGTTAAATTAATAAAAATATAAACGTTGGAAGTTTGTGCAGCAGCGTTGTGCGTGGATGTAATTTGAGAATAAGTTGATAACAATAACAAATTGCACTTTTAAAACATTTTTAATAATAATACTAATATGGGGAATAATGAGGTTGGCTCAATGTGCTTTTGTGCGAGCGGAAGTGACGTCACCAGGCGGGTGAAAAGGTACTACACACACTTTGTTGTTCCACTACTTGCCATTGTTCCTGTGCGCGCGCGTGTGTGCGTGTGTGTGTGTGTTAATAGAAATATATTTATTTGTTTTCGCTTATGTTTAATTGAGAGCATATTGTTCGCTGGCAAGTCGAGCACTGCTTGCAGCCATTGTGCGGTTAGGAGCACCAGCTGCCGTGCCAACGTTAAAAGCATACGTTTTAATCTGCACAATAGGCACACGATGACTTATATTAATTATAATTATTTCAAGCACACAAATACTCCGCTAATAAGCAATGGCGACACAAACCAAGTGAACCAGGTTCAAAATCACATACCGGTATCAATATGTCTTTGTAATTCATTAAGTTTCTGTGACACAAGCGGATTTATGCGGATTACTATCGCGTTTATTTTGGTTTTGATTTCACCATTTTATTTTATTATTCCGTCGTTTCGAGAGCTTTGCAGCCTGCATCGTGGTCACGGAGAGACTGCAAACACGATGGCTGCAAATCTCTCGAAACGACGGAATAATAAAATAAAATAAAATTGTAAAATCAAAACCAAAATAAATGCGATAGTAAGCCGCATAAAATTTGTTTAATTCATTAATCAATGTTCGCGCAAAATCTAAGAAAATACTACGTGACTATTCTATAAATTTCTTGAATTCCAGATTTATAAGTATTTATTGTTACTCGCTTAGCTTGGCTTTATTATTATTTTGCCAATCGCAGACCAGTGACGATATCGTTCTTATTTGTCCAAACTAATCCAGCAGGGACTTTTATGTTGACATGCAAAATGTGTATATTATTAGGAGGCCCCTAATTGATTGACAAATAATAATAATATAACGTTTATTTCAAACAAAAAGTTTATACATTTAAACAGAATTACAAAATGAGATATTAGACGCAAAGGAAGCAAGGAACGCTTCGATGGTTTGGGCATATGGAAAGGATGAGTGAAAGTAGATTGACGAAAGGAATTTATAAATCTGATGTGGATGGATGCGTTAAACAAGGCAGGCCCAGGAGGGTGTTTCCGACCAAATCGGAGACATCCTCAAGAAAGCTAGGTTGCCTAGCGCTCATAACCTCAGTATGAAGAGAATTGTGAATGTGAGGGAAGCGAGGGAGTTGTGTCAGTCAGAACCGTGGCAAGTGGCGCTCCATTGTCTTCAAGGCGTGACAATTGGATTGATTGATTGATTATGAGGCCCCTTACATAAACAACAATTTTATATCTTTAATACAATATCCAATTGATCCACATAAACATATATGATAATGCGGACCCCTGTAATAAATGCGGATGCACCATATTTAATAACTTTGTTACTATGCGTGTGTGAGTGTGCTTAAGTATAATTGTTAGTGACGTCACGGGAGTAGAGGGATGAACAGTTAACCGGTTCAGTGATCACGAGCATATTGGCTGCACCGATTTAAACCCCCCGGCAGCCCTCGTGGGGGAGAGGGCTAACAAAATATTATACTAATAAAACATATGAGATAACTTTTTTACTTTATAAACAATTCATTTTCTAAAATAGATTTTTTATTGTGGCAACACCCTGTCTGATGTTAAGCTGGTGTGCGGTCTTTATATTTAGATGACAACTACTACAATTAATAATTTTTGTATGTGTCATTCCACTATGCCGGCCTGGGTAATGTAAGCACACGTACATTGGCGCCCGGCGAGTGGTATTAAATAGATGCGACAGATCTTTGCTCCGACCGGAAATCGAATCCGGGATCAATCGCTAACCGTTCGGTCACGCCTGTCGTCAAATATAAATAAAATATATATTGACAAAACATATTTAATAAATACTCGTATATTTAATTCAATTTATAATTATTATGAATTGAAACCGCATAACTTTCAAATGACAAAACATTCTATTAGGTTTATTTCCGAAAAATGCAAAAAACCCTATGAGTGCGAAAGGTATAAAAAAATGTGTAAGGAGACAGTATGTCTGGTAGTCGCATCGTTAAATACTATTGTTGGTGTTATCTATTATAAACCGCAATGTATATATTATAAAAGATGTGTTAATGCATTGCGGATGTTGTGTCGGCATAGCGGAGGTGTGCTTTGCAATAATTGTACAATGCGCAGACATTGCGGACGGACGTCCCACTGTCTGCGAGCATTATTGTCAATCAATTGTGACAACGTGGATTATAAACAATTCAAGCATGGGTTCCGTATATTATTATTTATTTATAATATAATAGCGAGGGCGTGACAATTTCATTGATTAATTGATTTATAATTCTTTTTTCAAAAACTGTCACACACACCCAGAGACATCACAAGTTACTGTTATTTATATGTATAATTAGTTGATAAATTCTGTAAATGGCTATATTCTTGAATTATAAAATTGTTAAAAAAAGCTGTAGAATTTATGAATAAATAAATAATATTTACTTTTACTGGATACTTAAGGTGACCACCAGAAAAGTCCTGATAAAACTCCAGGACTGAGCAGTGCGGACTGCGGATGCAAAGAATGGGCGATGAGAGGTAGTTAGATTCCTCGAATCATGCAGATATCTGCCTCCCAGTGCTCTACCACTACGCGACGGCAATTCTGAAGAGCTTTATAAACTCACACCCTCTCCCCCACATCGTTAAAGCTTCAACTAAGTACTAAAAGATTTTAAGGCGACCGTGGTGTAGTGGCAGTGCAATATTTACGCAAACTGAGAGCACGAGTTCGAGACCACCCACCGGTACCAATATCTTGGATATAATGTACTTTAGGTGTCCTGTTAGTATGATACAAGCACTCTAGTAGGTTAGTATAGAAATGTAAATAAAAAATACTATTCTGTTAGGTGACTTATGATTCGTGTCCTGACCTCTCTGCAACGGGTGTAGGTATTGCTCTTTAATGTTGTTTCTAACTCTACGCGTCCTACAGACTAACTATAGTTGTTTCCAACGAGCAACGAAAATACTGGCAAAGCCTCATAGCAACGCTTTTGTGTGTTTCGGCGCTAAAGAACATCCAACGTGATATCGCGCAATCTATTTTGGTCCGTCACATATCCACAATTACTCAAAATTCTCGTTGGCCTTAATTTCATTTGGGATTATTTTCTTTTTTTACACTTCCTAAGACTTTTGTTTATAAAACTCTTTATATTAACGTCTTATTAAAACCAGAAGCCATTCCGCGGGAACCCTAATAATAAATCCTCAGTCGCGCACCTCTTTGTTTAATTGTATTTAGTGTGTGCGACACCCACAAATAAGTAAGAGTCGTGAGCATACGCGGAACAATGGCCGATTACACAAAATACCATCTAATACAACATAATCCCTTATTCCGAAGAGTGTCCGTTTCCGGAAGCGGCCGCAAAAACCACCCCCGGCCGCATATTCAACAATTACATTATACATAATACAAAACTATTTAATACTATTTTACAAGAGTTTTTTCTATTCGGCGAATATCTATCATCTCATTTGGATATACACATATATTTTTATAACTTTGGATCTACCTGCTTAATGTTAAACTGTATTGCGGTTCATCAATAAATGCAACTGCTACTACAGTTACATAACTGTTAGTAGCCGTCGCTATGCCGGCCAGAGGTGCTTATTCACGCTCACTTGAAAGAACCTAGTTCCACAGTTAGTAAGTAATAAACGCACATGCTTCATACTAACAACACAACCAAAGTATAGATCCCGGTAAATAAAAAGAGTGCTGCGCAGTAACTTGTTTTGTTATCTTCTTACTTTTGTTTATAAAATTTATAATATTATAATTTTTATGCACGACTGTATCTATATACCTACCTACCAGCGCTTTTCTAATCTGCCGATTCTTATATTGCGCAGCTCAAGTCAGCGTTCTATTTTCTGCCAGTATCTATACTTATCAAAGATCATAACCGACAATTGGTGTTTGAATCGATTGATTTTAGTTTGCGTCACCATTTCGCTATATCTAGACCACGGTTGTCTTTGTTACTACTGCGTTTATTTTGATTATTTTAATCCGCTGATGTGTCGAGAGCTTAGCAGCCATCGTGACCATCGCAAATCTTTTTTGTTTCTTTTTCGATTAATTATTAACAGATCCAGAGGGTTCGTTCTATAAATATCTGTCCGGTGTGGATAGGACGAATACGGGTACGCGACCCCGGACACCTCGAGCTACCATTTACTATATCCTCTTCCTCCTATAGTAATGGTATCCAACGCTACCTACACCTACCCAACCCCCAAATTCCTATCCCTTTCCTATCCTAATCCCCAAAAGCTAATCCGTGGTCTGCCGCGCCCAGGGATGAGTGGCTAGGGGCGGCCTAGTCGCAAGCGTGCCAGTCCCGATGGTTGGCGCCCATCGGGTACTAATTTATTGCCCCACTCCGGCATGCGGGGCTCTGTCGGAGTGGAAATTTATTTCCCTTGCTTATCGTGGGACTAAACATGAAAAATTTAAATATATTTAAAATAGGCGGCGACATTCCTCGCCAGAAGTCACGCCAAATGTTTCCACGGGGCGAAAAGCGGGCAGCGGAGAGCCGTTTTGCCACATTGAATGTATGTGGAGGAATGGAGAGAAAGTTAGATGAGGTATGTAAGATGATGGATGATAAGAGTTTGGACATGTTATGTGTGAATGAGACGAAGCGAAAGGGCTCAGATGTCACCCACCATGGTCCCTACACAGCGGTCTGGTCGGGGGTCGACTCGACGGCCAGAGCGTGTCAGGGTGTGGGAATGTTGATGTCTGAGAGAATGGCAGAGTGTATGACTGAGTATGAGTGTATGTCGCCCAGACTCTTATGGGTCAGGCTTAGAGTGGGGCTGCACAGACTATTTGTAGTTGGTGTGTATGCCCCCGATATATCTAAGCCACAGACCGAAAGAGAAGAGTTTTGGGAGAGCCTGCGTGATGTTTTGAATGTTGCTAGATCGAATGAAAGGGTTGTAATGTTAGGTGATTTTAATGCATGGGTAGGTGTGCAAAGAGTGAATGTAGACCATGTGTTGGGAAGGTATGGAGATGAGCGGGTGAATGAGAATGGAGTGAGTCTGGTGAATGTTTGTTTGGAGAAGAATCTCATTGTGACAAACACAAAGTTTTGTCACAAGGAGATTCACATGTATACATGGGAAAGGAATAAAGAGAGAAGTATGATAGATTTTGTGATTGTGGATGAAAGGTTGAAAGTCAATGTTGTCGATACGAAAGTTTATCGCGGGGTCAACATTGGAACAGACCATTTTCTTGTTATGTCAAGAATAAATGGTCTGTTCAAGGGTTGGAGAAACCGCAATCGTAAATCGACAACACCGTTGACAAGAATAAAAGGAGAAAAGTTGCAAGATGCAGAAGTGAAAGAGGAGTATGTAAGTAAGTTACGAGAGAAAATAGGAGATGCCTGTAATCATGAGAATGATAGTGTGGAGGAAGTTTGGATGAAATTCAGGAATGGTATGACAGAAGCTGCAGAAGAAGTGTGTGGAGTAAGCAAGAGGAAGAATGTGAGGCCCAACATGTGGTGGGATAAGGAAACGGAAGTATTAGTATGCGAGAAGAAGAAAAAATGGCAGGATCTACTAGCAGTTAAAGCTAGTAGACGAACAAACGCGGGTAAGAAAGATGAGGATGTATGTAAGGTAATGAAGGAATATAAAGAAATAAAAATTAAAGTGAAAGAATGTATAGAACGGAAGAAGAAAGAGGTGAAAGAGGATATTGAGAGGAAATTCTCCAGAAATTTCCGGGATAATATCAAACTGTTCTGGAAACAGGTTAAGATAGCCCGGGGAGGACTGGAGAAGTCTAAAGTGAATGTGGTTAGGGATTCGAATGGTGATTTAGTGACTGAAGAGAAGAAAGTGTTAGGACGATGGAAGGAGTATTTTGAAAGTTTATTTGTGGAGGATGATAACACAGCACCAGAGTGTGTTGATGTTTCCTCCACGCTGAATGAAAGTGAATCTGAATGTGATATAGATGTGGAAGAGATTTTGAATGCATTGAAAAGAATGAAAGTTGGAAAAGCGGCTGGGTGTGACAGAATAACTGTCGAGATGCTGAAGGGCGGTGGTCAGCTGGTGGCTTCCTGGTTGTGTCTCCTTTTCGGTAAGTGCTGGGTGAACGGTCTTGTACCAGGGGACTGGCGCAAGGCTGTCATAGTACCACTTTACAAGGGGAAGGGGTCGCAGCAGGAACCCAAAAATTACCGCGGCATTAGCCTTCTCAGTATTGTTGGCAAGTTGTATGCGAAAGTATTGATTGCAAGGGTGATGCATGAAACAGATGATAAAATTTGGGATGCGCAAGCGGGATTTAGGAAAGGGATGGGATGTATGGATCAGATCTTCTCTCTAAGATGCGTCAGCGAAAAAGTGTTGGCAAAACACCAGAAGGTGTTTTGTGCTTTTGTTGACCTTGAGAAGGCCTATGATCGAGTGAACAGGAGTGAATTGTGGCAGCAGCTGTCCGGGTTTGGGTTGGGGGAGCGTTTGGTCCGTGCACTGAAATCTCTTTATGAGGATTCCAGTGCATGTGTTCGAATTAACGGGGCACTATCTGACTGGTTTGGCATCTCTAAAGGTGTCAGACAGGGATGTGTAGCGTCACCATGGCTCTTCAATCTATTCATGGACGGTTGTCTGAAAGAGTTGCGTGAAAGGAAGTATGGTTTAAGAATGAATGACTTGGTGATCAAATGTCTCTTGTACGCCGACGATCAAGTTATCCTTGCATCTTCGGCGTATGAGTTACAGGAAATGGTTACTATAATGAATGCGGAATTAGAAAAGAAGGGTATGAAAGTGAATGTAAGTAAAACCAAAGTAATGGTTTTGGAGAGAGAGGATGAAATAACAGAATGTGAGATAATGATAGACGGAAAGAAAGTGGAACAAGTCAAACAATTTGTTTACTTGGGAAGTATGTTTACTAGGGATGGAAAGTGTGATGAAGATATTGAGAGAAGAGTGCAAAAGGGTAATGTAGTGAACGGTGCCATTCATAGTATAATGAACAGCCAAATAATGTCCCAAAAGTCACGGATGGCTGTTCATAATGCGGTGCTTGTTCCTACATTAATGTATGGAAGTGAAGGTTGGGTATGGCAGAAGAGGCATGAGAGTAGAATTAACGCTGTAGAAATGCGGTCGTTAAGGAGTGTATGTGGAGTGACGATAGCGGATAGAATAAGGAATAGCACACTGCGTGATAGATGTGGTTTGAAAGAAGATGTAGTGACAAGGATTGACAAAGGAATGCTTCGATGGTTTGGGCACATTGAAAGGATGAGTGAAAGTAGATTGACGAAAGGAATTTATAAATCTGATGTGAATGGATGCTTTAAACAAGGCAGGCCCAGCAGAGTGTTTTCCGACCAAATCAGAGACATCCTCAAGAAAGCTAGGTTGCCTAGTGCCCATAACCACAGAGCTTGTATGAGGAGAATTGTGGATGTGAGGGAAGCAAGGGAGTTGTGTAAGGATCGTGGTAAGTGGCGCTCCATTGTCTCTGCCTATCCCTGTGGGAAAAAGGCGTGACATTTTGATTGATTGATTGAGATACAGATAGATATAGGTATTGTATTGTATATAATTTAATAATGTTGTATCGCATTGTTGTTGTGAACGTCTATAATCAGCTTATGTGATGCACAAAGCTCAGAACATTTTCACCAAAAAACTGATGTTTTTCTATACAAATAGAGTGAAACATATGTTCACATTCACAGGCGCCATTGTTATAGCAGACTTACACACGACCTCCTTCTCTGGGGGGTGAGCAGGGATTCACGAGGAAAATGTAAAAGGACTTATTGTTGGAAAATAACACCTTTAAGGAAAATATGGATTCCTACATTTATATTATTTCGTTCTACCATTGGCTGGAGACATCTTAGTATTGCGGGTGAACGTTCGCTTCTACTAGCTTTAGATTTAAATATGACCAAGAAAACATTTCATTCAACTTCTGTCAATATAAATATATAAGCTACGCGTAAGTTTCGGGTTCTATCCCCGGTTGGATTTGCTCCATTCATTACATTTTTTTTATTGTGACTCGACCTCCGACCGCGACTTGGCTGATGCTAATTCATTTGTCATACTTAACAAGGATGACAAAGGAATGCTTCGATGGTTTGGGCACATGGAAAGGATGAGTAAAAGTAGATTGACAAAAGGAATTTATAAATCTGATGTGAATGGATGCTTTAAACAAGGCAGGCCCAGGAGAGTGTTTTCCGACCAAATCGGAGACATCCTCAAGAAAGCTAGGTTGCCTAGTGCCCATAACCATAGAGATTGTATGAAGAGAATTGTGAATGTGAAGGAAGCGAGGGAGGTGTGTCAGGATCGTGGCAACTGACGCTCCATTGTCTCTGCCTATCTCTGTGGGAAAAAGGCCTGACGATTTAATTTGATTAAATGATTCTCATATTTAATAGTTGATTAGATAAAAATATTTGTTGTAAATAAATATTCCGGGTGTGCGTGTTTAAGAGTGGTAGGCAGACAGTTCTACTTTTCATTATATCTACAGACTGATCAATTTGAAAGTTGCCATTTCAAATTTGTGAATTACCTTTAGTAGCAGTCGCCTCCATTGATGGACCGCACTCCAGCCCAATGTAATTATTTATTCCGTTGATAGTGCCATATGTGGTGTGCCTACCCCGCGGGTGTATGCGCCCGTAATAGCAGCAAACATTTGCATTGGCATCGACCCCATTGGCACATATAATTATAATAAATATTTGTATTGTAGCGACCTGTTTCAAGTATGCATTAAATCATCATAATCCATTCATATGCGACCGTAGTGTAGTGGCAGTGCAATGGTTACGCAAACCGAGAGCACGGGTACAAAACCACTCACCAGCACCAATGTATCTTTGATTTATGTACTTTGGTTGTCCTGTTTCTATGTCACTTTAGAAGCTTAGTATAGAAATGTATAATACAATTAATATAGGTATTTTCATCATCAACTCTCGTAATTAACTATTCAGCGTTATATCCTATCATGTTTATATAAGACATTAAACAATGTTGCCAAAAATATAAACGCACTTTAGACAGGCATTAAAACATGTTTTAAGTCAATCTATTGCGACAAAATGACGTTTGACTGTATACAAATAATATTTAAAAACTGATTTTTTATTATTATTGTGGCTCGCACCCCGTTTAATGTTAAGCTGGAGTGTGATCCATGAATGGACGCCACTGCTACTACAATTCAATAATTGTAAGTAGCAGTCACATCCAATATGCCGGCCTCGTTGGAACTGGTATATGTTATGTTTTTAATGAATTTGTGTTTTATTAAAATCTTATAATAAGTCGTATTTTGTATTTGCTATAATGCAGCAAAATAAACAATTTGAAAGTATATGTTTTTTTTTTTATATTGTAGCCTGTTGTTATTAAATAAATAATTGTACATCATTCTGTTTGCCCGTCCGTCCGTCCGTCCGTATAATGGACCATTTAGTAGTTAAGTCATCTATCAGATTAACACAAACAATTTTCAAAGCATAACAAGTGTTCAATCTAATACAAAAGTGTATGATTAAATAAATTGTCAATAACAACTTGAGCATAACAAAAAGTGTGTTATGCTCAAGTTGTTATTGTTTGCGAGTAATAATTGTTATTGCCCGCATATAAAAACAACAGGAAACAATCATTGCTCCATAAAATCAAATCACAGAACACAACATATTAACAGAAACGTGACGAACGACACGAGTGGAGGGCACATCATTTCAGTAACAATTCAGGAATATTACATTTGGAGTGAAGTGAATATGCTTGTATGAAGATAACTGTGAATTGTGAAGCGATAGAGTGGTGTCAGGAACGTGGCAAGTAGCGCTCCATTGTCTTCTATGGAATCTCCTATCCCTGTGGGAAAAAGACGTGACTTTTGATTGATTCATTCATTAATTTAAAGTGGAATACGTGTGTTATTATTATCCTACTAATTTGTAACATATTTTAATAATTGATCGCTTAACATAAATTTAAATGGACCCAATATCAAAAATCATAACACCAGTCCGTTACGCGGGTGTCCCGAGTTCTATTCCCAATTGGAGCGAATATTTGTTGATGCAGATACATTTTGCTCCGAGTCTGGTTATCAAAGAGTGGCTTTAAAATGTAACTCAACATCTGACCTCGACTGGCCTGATGGTAAGCAAGGGAAGGTCCAAGAGTGGTAGCGACTGAAAAAACCGACTCATGCACAGGTGCTTTTTAACGCATCGCTTAAAGAATCTAAGTTTAAAGTTATCTGCGTGATTATTTTGTGTTGTTAGGATTTATTCAGGCACGTCCAATGTTGGCAGCCTGATTGTACAACAAGAGGAATTCGAAGAGCGCGACGACCGTTAAACCTGTCTCAGAATATGACTGAATTAGGTTGAATAAGTTGTATTTGCATTAAATTCAACTTATTCAACTTAGGTAATAGTCCTTAGTAATAGACACTTATTGTTGGCAAAGTTATTAACAACAAGTAATTATTAATTATATTGCAGTGAAATATATATATATGTCTTCCAAATATCACGTTCGTGTGGCCACCCTAACGTGGCAATCATGTCAGCCACGTGCGGCCACGTGTGCACGATGATAACATCCCCCGTAATAGCTTATAAGCACACCATCATATTAACAACTATATTAACAGTCCGTCCGTCCGTCCGCGGTATAATTATTACACACATTTCTAGACTTCTATGTTAAGTAGGAAATCAAATGCATCGAACACTATCGTGTTTAAAGAAGATACGCCATAAATGTTAGGACTTTATATTTGTGGAGAAGAGAGCTTGTATGAAGAGAATTGTGGATGTGAGAGAGTTGTGCCAGTACTGGGCAAGTGACGTGGCCCTCTATTGTCTTTGCATATCTCTGTGAAAAAAGGCGTGACAATTTGATTGATTAGGGAATAGGGGTTAAAACTAAGAATAGTAGACAGACAGTTGGTGGTTATTTGCTCGCTCTGCCGGCGGCGTTTACAGACCAGCTTGAAAGTTGCCGATTCCAACTAAGCCGATTTGAGTGCAGTAAAAGTCGCACTGCAGCTTAACATCATATGATGTTATGGTGCTGTCATAAGTTGAGCCACAATACTGAAATGAAAAACTAATAATTTTATCAAATTGGCATTTAAGTATTTATGGTTTCATGAATATTGTTTTTGTATGTGAATGTGGTAACGTAGGTAAGTTAGGGGTCGGGGGCGGCAAATAGGTGGGTGTGTCATAGCAAGTGGTGATTATTGCCCCACACATCTGCCACATAAACACTCCGACGGGGGTGACAGGACTAATGGACATATTACAAATATTATCTTCACTTGAATAATGTTAATCAAGGGAAGGTCAAACTGGGCTCAGTTCACGAGGTAGTAGGACGAGTACCTATAGGTATATAATTTTCCTTCTAATTAACCTTTCCTAGCTCACCATCAGGTAAGTAGAGGTTAGATAAATCGACCGTGGTGTAGTGGCATTGCAATGGTTACACAAACCAAAAGGACGGGTTCGAGGCCACTTACTGGTACCAATGTATCTTTGATATATTTGATGATATATTTATGTACTTCCTTTGGTTGTCCTGTTGCTATGATATAAGATTTTTAATAGCTTTATATAGAAATGTAAAAGAAATTTGTAAATCAGAGGTGAGGGGAGAGATAGAGTGGGGATGACCCATGATTCATCGGATAATGTTACCACGGAATGTTACCACTATACCACGGGGAATGTTCCGATGAGCTCTTTAACCTTGTTCCTACCTCGTCCTTTCACACCCGTAATGCCCGCACAGGTCGGGCATCCGCATTCTATCGATCGAATCGGCAGTCGAACTAAAAAGTTCGGTGCGTCTTTTCTTTGTAGAACAATCGACAAGTTGAATTCTTCGCCTGCCTATGTGTTCCTCCAAGCGATGCGTGAATAAGCACCTTAGGCCGGCATAATGAATAACTCGGGAATAACTCGGGTTTTTCAGTCGTCGTCACCTTGTCGACCTCCTCTTGCTTTTCATCAGGCGGGTCGAGGTCAAATGTCGTGTCATACTAAAAAAACCCACAAGATCGTTTATTGTTCAATTCTAACGGAAACAATCCTAAAAAGTAGTGATCCACAATGGCCATTAACCATTTGTATAGTTATCAAAAGAATTGTGGATGTGAGAGAAGTGTATGAAGTTTTTTTTTTATTGTGACTCGACATATGACAGCACCCCGCTTGATGTTAAGCCGAAGTGTGGTCCATGAATGGATGTCACTACTACTACAATTCAATAACTGTGAGTTCTAAGTGGCGCTCTATTGTCTCTGCCTATCCTTGTGAGAGCTGAAACGTGATTATTTAGTTGACAGAGAACCAAATGAAAAGCAGTAAATATAACTGAAACATAAATCAACATTTTACTAAAACAAATATCCATTCGACGGCAACTTGCAAAAGGGCGGTCGCTACTAAATTATTCACGAAAGCTACACCGAGCGACTATATGCCTCTCACTCTAACCTACTAAAACTATATATCACTATTTCACTCTCCCTTAGATTGCTGGTGTTGCGCTTTCGACAGCCACACATGGTCGTCTCTCTCTGCTCTATTGCATGTGTATAGTGTCGTCTCTCTCCCTCTCATTAGGTTAGTCTTGTAGAGATATGTTTGCTGGACGTTTGGCTGTCGGGGTTTTGTATGGCTGAAGTTATAGAGTAGTGTGAGAGAACAGAGAGTGCATTAAAACTTACTAATATTTTCATAGTCATATATAATTTGGTTCTGCAGTTTGTTATTAAATACAAGTACATTCTACATCGTGACGAACTGCGCACAATTCAATATATCTAAATAATATTTTGAATTTATTTATTGTATGTAAAAGTATATTAACTATAATTAAATTATAAATAAAACTATAATATATTGCTTAGCTAAGCATTTATAATAATTATAAAAACATGTATATATAAATTAATTGTAGAATAGGTTTTCCGATGACTAACTCTCCCATCCAATATTCACCAATCACTTCCATCTATTTGTTGTTCTTGCCTCGTAGTAGGTTTATGTTATTTATATTTAGGTACAAGTGAGTTACATAAAGTCACATTTTTTTTCAAAAGAAGAAATAATACTTACCACAAAGAAAACGTTAAAAAGTATGCTATCTTTAATTTATTAAAAAATTTTTTGTAACCTATTTTTTTTTAATCCTACGTCCGAGCATATCTCCTTCGGCAAAAACATTTTAATAATCAATTAATCAATCAATCAACCAGCACCTACTTAAATAATAACAGACAACCACTCCACCCACCCCAATATCTAATAGTGAGCCATAGACAGAGGAAGTGTGGCCAGTTACCTAAATATAATCATAATAGTAATTGTATAATTATATTTAATATAATTGGCAAATGGCAGCGAGAGCATATTTTTATTGAAGGCAACAACATCAAAGACAAACACTTCAAATGCCCATGGAACACACAACACGAACATACGGGGTTGCCAGAATAATAAAGAAATAAAATACTATATATTTATATATTTATTTAAAAATATATAACTAGGTCCTACCTACAGAACGTGCTTGTATCATAGAAACAGGGGGCCGACCGCGCAATAGGAACGATAATGAAATTTATGCCCAAATGTCAAAAAGTTACGCGGTTGCTGTTAGTGTCAAAAACAACTTTTATTCATTCGGACAATGAGTTTCAATGAGTTTGGACTGTTAATGAAAATGAACATCGATTCTCATTGTGTTGCGCGGTCGCAATTTTAATTATGAAGTTCATTAATGGAGTTCAACTGTCAAAACAAATACATTGAGGACCCCGCAGTTACATATTGTTTTGTTATTCATTGATTGGTAATCTACGAGAATGGCAAATATGAGTGCTGTGCAACTTTGCTGGTAATTCATTTCGCTGTAATAAATTGTATTCAGAGAATCAAGGCCCAGGACGACCAAAGTAGATGATAAAAGACACATTGTATAAACTTTGGTGCAAGGCTCATTAGTGCAATACCTACCAGCAACTGGTTACGAACCGGGCTCCCTTGGTCTGTTAAATCATTCAAATACCACCACATCATGGTCGTCTTATTAGACAGAAAAAAGAAACTTAGTCGCCGCTCTGCATACCCTTAGGCGACCGTGGTGTAATGGTAGTGCAATGGTTACGCAAACCGAGAGTCCCCGTTTCAAACCCACTTGCTGGTACCAATGTATCTTTGATGTCCTGTTTGTATTATACCTACTTACCTACACGCACTTTAGTAGCTTAGTATAGAAATGTAAATTTATAAAAAGCTTATGACAGAAAAACTTGTCCACTTTTAGAAAACGTCTGGCAACCCTGTTATTGTGTCTTATGTCAATCCCCCCCGCTTGTCTGTAGCAATCCCCCCTCAGCCCAAGTGGGGCGCCTCAAGTACTAAGGAATAAAAATCAAAGCAAAACCCACTCAAATAAAGCAGAGCACTTATAAATGCATAATATAGGTAAGGGGATCACTTTAAGGGATTATTCTCATCAAGGGGTAGGTAGAACAAATAAATTGGATTGTTTTGTATTAGGACGAGGCATCTGATCAAGTCGAGGTAACATGGTAAGCAAGAGGAGCTCCAAGAGCGACGACAACTTAATAAAATAACTATGCCGGCCTGAGGTGCTTCTTCACGCATCGCTTGAAGGAACCAAGATAACACATGGGCTGGTAAATCATTTCACTTGTCGATTGTTCACACCAAACCTTATAAATCGACTGCCGATTCGGTCGACAGAATGCAGATGCTTTCCCTGACCTATGCGGGTTTTACAGGTTCAAAATTTGGATTACACCACGTATAGAACCTTGTAACTGTAACTTCAAAACATTTATCACATTTTTTTCTGAAAACAATCATGGTTTTAGTTTTAAAAGTGGTAGGCAGTGGTACCCAGTCTGCCGATCTGCGGTAGTTCCACCACTTACAAAAGTACAAACCGTGAAATCACTTAGTCGCGTTTCGGGATCAGCTTGTAAGTTGCCGGTTTAAACTAGGCCGGCATAGTTACGATAATTTGCCTATGGTAGCAATCGCCTATAATTATGTGCCTACCCCTACCACACTCCACCAGCTTAACATTAATTGTCTTATGTCGAATCACAATAAAAACTCTTTCTGTAATAAACAAACTCGTCCGCCACCCTTCGTGCACTCATCATTATTATGAAGTGTGTGTGCTAAGTGGTGTCGTGTCATCGTAGAGATGTGTCCGCGGTTCGATTCCGAGTTGCGACACACGCCAACATCAAACGGACTCTCGAGTGGCATTTTCACTCAATACATTTTCGTATGCTTTGATATTCTTCTAAGTTATCAACAAGTGCTTAAGTTGCAACCAAGTGGTTGTTTTACATTTAGATTATATACTTATTATTCCTTTTGTTTATTGTGACTCGACATATGACAGCACCCCGCTTGATGTTAAGCCGAAGTGTGGTCCATGAATGAATGTCACTGCTACTACAATTCAATAACTGTGAGTAGCAATCACATCCACTATGCCGGCCTAGTTAGAACCGGCAACTTACAAGCTGATCCCGAAACGCGACCTTTGAGTCGTGCGCATTGCCTACCTAATTGATAATAATTTTAATGTTTATATTAACGATAGTAAGTGACGTAAGCAATTTCACTTACAACCAGACTCGAAGCATATTCTGCCTCGTTTTTATTATTATGAAAAGCTAAAAGCATATTAACTTTGAATACCTACTTATATTTAGGCAACCGGCACCGAGAGCACGGGTTCAAAACCACTCACCGGTACCAATGTATCTACGAGTAGGTACTTTGGTCGTCCTGTTACTATGATACAAGCACTTTAGTAATTTGGTGTAGAAATGTAAATTTTATAAAAATGTTAAGTCACAAGAAGGCCGGTTAAAAGATTCGTTAATTTCATGCGCATTTGTAATGCTGAAGGGTTGACATGAAAGGAGAGAGAGCTTTCAGTGAAGTGTGGCAGGTGTTTGTTTCAAAAGTACAACATCAACATAACAAAAAGCATTTTGCATTCAACTTAGAAACTAAACTTTTCTAATTACTTACAAAAGGAGAGCGTGTTCTCATTAACAAGGAGAAGCGGTGCCTAATATTTTTACATACCTGTACTATACTATACTATACTATACTATACTATACTATACTATACTATACTATACTATACTATACCATACCATACCATACTATACTATACTATACCATACCATACCATACCATACTATACTATACTATACTATACCATACCATACCATACTATACTATACTATACTATACTATACTATACTATACTATACTATACCATACCATACTATACTATACCATACCATACTATACTAAATTATAATAGACTACTGTACTGACGCAGTTTACGCTCAGTCACCGTCACTATGCCGGTCTAGCAAAACACAGTTTAACTTAGCAAAACGTGAATTTAACAAAATAGTATTTCATTTAAGTAAGCAGGTAGCTCGGGTGGAGAAGATCATGTAGTTTAGTATTTTAAAATTATTTTTTACGTTAAAAAATTGGAACAACAAAAGTATTTAAAAATAATCATTCAATCAATCAAATTGTCACGCCTCTTTCCCATGGGGATAGGCAGAGACAATGGAGCGCCACTTGCCACGATCCTGACACAACTCCCTCGCTTCCTTCACATTTACAAGCTCTATGGTTATGGGCACTAGGGCTAGGCACCCCAGCTTTCTTGAGTATGTCTCCAATTAGGCCGGAAAACACCCTCTTGGGCCTGCCTTGTTTAACGTATACATATACATGAGATTTATAAATTCCTTTCGTCAATCTACTTTCACTCATCCTTTCCATGTGCTCAAACCATCGAAGCATTCCTTTGTCAATCCTTGTAACTACATCCTCTTTCAAACTACATCTATCACGCACTGTGCTATTCCTTATTCTATCCGCTATCGTCACTCCACACACACTCCTTATCGACCGCATTTCAACAGCGTTAATTCTACTCTCATGCTTCTTCTTTCACACCCAACATTAACTTCCATACATTAATATAGGTACAAGCACCACATTACAGAGGGAAACACAGGTAATGAAAATTGTGAAAATTAACAGTGGTTTTAAAAGCACTGCCATCTATCGGTAGGTATGCTAACTATTTGTAACATTACCGCAAACATATTACCAACCAATAATAACAGATGGAAGTACTATAGTTATTATTCTAAGTAGACAATTCAATTATATTTTCTATATCGAATAAAAAGCGTGATAATAAGTAATATCATAGGTAAATTAAGTTACTATATCACTTACTTACTAAATTGTATTTAAGATAGTATAAAAAACCTTATATTGTCTATGAACGCTATAACACTACAAAATTAAATTGCTACTACAATTTTGACAACTTAAAAGTATGGTTTAGGATCATACGTAAGTAAAGATGGCAGATATTTACTTAGTTACTTTTTAAATAGTAAGTATTATACTTCAACTTTCCTTGTATAATTACTAATTCAACGAAAACATTTATAAATTCTAACTGGAATCTTATAAGACGGGATTATACATTTTTGGAATATTTAATTTAATACAAAAATGTAAAAAAATAATCTATAATAAAAACGTCTAGTGTGTAATTTAATTTTTGTGTATTTTGTTTTATAAAAATCAATAGAAATATTAAATAATTATAACATTAAAGATGCATAAATAAAGTAATTTATTTATCTTTTTCCTTTTTTTAACAGTTTACATATAGTATAAAGAACTTTATTTTGATAGCTGTTGACTCGACCATCGACAAGACAACTGACATTGTCCGAAAGTGGTGGATCCAAAAAGGCTGCGGTCGGTTTGTCTGTAAATTGGTGAGGATTGAGATGTCGGATATCGGCAGCGGAGACGAGGGCAATTCTAGTCAGAGTACGTATTCATTTACATGGTCTTAAGGCCGCCGGCGACGTTTCGGTGCGGCCCGGCCTTTGTCCGCGGTGCGGTCTCCCGTCGACCGTGCATTCGAAAAGTAAATATTTGATCGTTCCCGTTTCAAAATGGCGTATTCGGATGTATCTCGGGCCGTCGGTTAGCGGGTGCAGCGCGCGCTCGAAGTCGCCGTAGTCGCGGCCGTCAGGAGTGCGACAGGTTGACGACCTATCGATTTTTTTGTGTGCGAGCTCCGGGAGTCGCGGCTGCTGGAGCGATCCTTTGTGTGCGCTCCCCGGCGGCTGATCGCGATGTTCACCATGCATTTCAGACGACGATCAGGTAATGTTGACAACTATGATATCTCTTTGTTTGGCCACAAGTAGAACAAAGCATCGAATGGAAGCAGAGCATGCTGCTGTAGTGTGCATAGATGTGCAAATGTGCTTGCGCGAAGAACAAACAGATTCACATACAAACATTATTTCACACAAATATTATGTAGTTGTTTTACACTCTTTTCAACAATGAATAAGATTCCAATGTGCCAATAGGATTAATCCAATGTGATTTTGGTTATGATGCACATAATACATAATTATGAAGGACACAAACTCAATGCCTGATGTATAAGAAATGTAGACCAATTAAATATTTATTTGTTAATTGCACACACAAACTAATTAGCACAAAACAGGTAGATTTGAATTTATTATTTTTTAATTATGAAATAATATTATTATTTATATACCTAGGTGTAATTTTTATGAGATTTTTTATATGTAAAGTTCTTTCTCAAAGGTTTTTAACAATAAATGTATGTAACAATGAACAATTAAAAACAATGCAGGTAGTAAAATTTAAGAGATATAGGTTGGGGGTCATTCATTTAATTGTGGTGGAAGTGATGCATATTTTAGTTGTGATAGAAAATGCAATAAAACAAAGTAATTTGATTATTAGTGATATTATTCATTATTAGAGGTTTTATTGTTATAGGTTTACTGAGCCATAAGCATTGTTAAAGATTACCCAAATAGCCGTGCAAATGGGTACAGGCAGGCTCAATAATGAAAGGAACAAAATAATTCCAATCATACTTCATCATTATAACATTATAATGAAACAACATAACAATGTATGTCTTCAGTAGAAAGTCTCATTGTAAACAATCAATCAAAGCATCATGCTTCTATTTACATAGGAATAGGCAGAGCCCACTTTTGATATTACTAACAATTAATTGTGATATGGTTATGGGCCTGCAACTTCTGCTTTCTTAAAAAGTCCCTCATTTGATTAATTAACAATTTATTAATTTATATTTATATATGCATGCTATACTAAACATGCTTGTATCATAGTAACAGGAATACCAAAGTACAAATATCAAAGATACATTGATTTATTGATTAAAGATAAGGCGACCGTGGTGCAGTGGCAGTGCAATGGTTACACAAACCGGAGAGCATAAGTTCAAGGCCACTCACCAGTACCAATGTATCTTTGATATATGTACTTTGGTTGTCCTGTTTCTATGATACAAGCACTTTAGTAGCTTAGTATAGAAATGTAAAAAAAGATACCTGGTTTGCGTGACCATTGCACCCATTTTATCCTTACATTCACCTCTGATTTATAAATCTCTTTTATCAATGTCCTTTCTTCCAAACAGCATACTTCTTTCTCAATTCTTGTCACAACATCATTCTTCCAGTTATACAGACCGTGAAGTAATATAGTCGCATTTCCGCATCAGCTTGTAATTAGCCAGTTTCATATTAGTGCAATAGCCGGCATAGTGGAAATGACTGCTACCTACACTAATTAACTGTTGCAGACACCCTCGTTCATGGACCACACTCCAACTCAATACTTAATTAAAAGTGGGAGCTGTCATATATCGAGTCTGTATACTTGTAGTGGTACTACCCCAAATGCTCAGACTGGCCACTACTGCATACAACTCTTAAATAACTTGATCCAGAGTAAATATCCGATTCTTTTTTTTTAAACCGAATTAATTGTAATATTAAATTTAAATAGGTTAATATTAGCTTCGACTGGGTATCGAACCTGGTTTTTTTACACGTAATGAACTGGTGTGCTAATTGGTAACCAATGCGCCCTGTCTGCCACGAAAAGGTGTTTTCCGCCACCAAATCGGAGAAATCTTCAAGAAAGCTAGGTTGCCTAGTGCCCATAACCATAGACCTTGTATAAAGAGAATTGTGAATGTGAAGGAAGGGAGGGAGTTGTGTCAGGATCGTGGCATGTGGCGCCCCATTGTCTCTGCCTATCCCTGTGGGAGGAAGGCGTGACAATTTGATTGATTGATTGTTTATGCATTAGGTGAACTTTAAGGTCCTCGTGCATTCTCTGCTAGCCCCTCTTTATAACGTGTATTTTTACAATTGACTTCCAATCAATACATAATTCTACAATTGCCCAGATTTCCTCAAAATGGCTTAAAAGCTAAGAGTACCGTGACCTCTTGACACCTGGAATAAGTCTTTGGCGCCTTGTCCTTGATTTCTGCTTATCATAAAGCAAGTGGAGGTCACATTTCGAGTCAAAATAAGTAATATAACAAGCGACTTCATGTCCTTGTCGAATTGGCCAATCAATAGCGCGCATTGTTTTCTCCCATTCCACATTCCACACATTTATTGGCGATTTATTTCTTACTAGCTTTGTAAAAAACTGCGTCTCGTAACGTGAGCTAAGGCTTTCTTATGGTCCATCATCAGGTACTCCATCCAGGTTAACAATTTGTTGCGTTTCGCGATCAGCTTCAAGCAACCTTTCGGTTCCGGTTCTAACTATGCCGGCTGGCATAGGGGATGTGACTGCTACTTGCAGGTAGATTAATATATGGTGGGTGCTATCGTATGTCGAGCCTTAATAGAGAAAGTAATAATTATAATATTAGTTAAAAGCACTACCTAGTAAAAGAATAGTGGACAAGTGGAGTGCTTTACGATGCTTTACTTTGGATCCTTAAGAGAAGTCCAGTTCAGTGATCAGATACTCCAGGTCTTTAATAAAACGTAGCCTATGTGTTAATTGCAAATACGTCCGACTATTTCGGCGCGAAAGAATAACAAACAACCATACATACATCCATAGCAACTTTTGCGTTATATAATAGGTATTATGTATAATAATAATATTAATAGGAAATCCTCCTTCCTATGAGCTAATATGAGTTGATATTAATAGTTTGTAACATGAAGCAACTAAAGTTTCGTATCAAAATATGTGTATTTTTAAATTTATTTTTTATTATTCATTTTTATACTAAGCTACTAAATTGCTTGTATCATAGAAACAGGACAGCCAAAGTACATATACCAAAGATACATTGGTACCGGTGGGTGGTTTCGAACTCGTGCTCTCGGTTTGTGTAACTATTGCAATGCCTCTACACCACGGTCGCCCGCAAATATAGCGACGGCAGGCGTGGCGCATCGTGACTCTTTGTCTTTACGGCCAACTGTTTGCCTACGTCTCTTTGATGTGTAAAGGGGGAGGCTTTATGTGTGCCAAGTGTTTTAATAGTGAAATCAATATTTTGTGACCTAACATCTATCTGGGTCATCCCTTTTGCTGCTGCATGCACATACAATGCCGACTATATATTATATGTACATATTATGAATTTGTTAATAAATAATAATAAACAATTCATACTTTTAATAAAACCTAAAATATACAAAAATATTTTTGAGGACAAGCGAAGCGCATTGGCTATCACACCGCATTGGTTAAGCTCATAGTTCCGGGTTCGATTTGTAATATTTAACAATTAAATTAAATATTAGGAATTAGAAAAAGGCGGATATTTACTCCAGGTCTGGTTGTCAAAGAATGGTAGACTGTAGTGCCCAGTCGCCCCGATCCAGAGTAGTACCACCACTTACAAGTATGCAGACCGTAAAAACTTTCTTATTTTATTGTGACACGACATCTGACCTCTACCCGCCTGGTGATAAGCAAGAGGAGGTCCAAGAGTGACGACGACTGAAAAAACCGAGTCAGTTCACGGCTGCCTCAGTCGCCGTCACTATGCCGGCCAAAAAGTCGCGTTTCGGGATTATCTTGTAAGGTTTACAGTTATTGAACTCACCTCCATTAATGGACCGCACTCCAGCGTAACATAGGCGGGGGGCTGTCATACATTAAAGCACAATAATTAAAAAAAACTGCAATGTCCTTGACCTTAAAGCTGTATGAAGAGAATTGTGGATGCGTAGGAAGCGAGAGTTTTTTTATATGTATTTTATTATTGTGGCTCGCACCCCGCTTGATCTTAAGCTGGAGTGTGGTCCATGAATGGATGTCACTGCTACTACAATTCAATAACTGTAAGTAGCAATCACCTCCACTACCCCGGATCGGCAGACTGGGCACCACTGCCCATCACTCTTTGATAACCAGACCCGAAGCACATATTCGCCTCCTTTTTTTATTAACAAATAAATGCATTATTTAATTTATTACAAATTAAAGCTATGAAAGAAATATTTGCTTCTACCGGGAATCGAATCCGGCAACAAACCAATTACTGTCGTCGTCCTTGTCTGGCGCTCCGATCTCTGTGTCTATCCCTGTGGGAGTTAAAGCGTGATATTCACGCAAGTCAAGGTCACAATAATAAAAATATCTTTAATAAATAACAATAGTGCAAAGCCGGTTTTATATTATTTGGCTTATTAAGACGCGACGCCTGACCTCCACTTGCCTCATATTAAACAAGGGGAAGTCCAAGAGTGCCGACGGCTGAAAATACCGATGCTGTTTACAGTTGCATCAGCTCGTCACTATGCCAGCCGGAGCTGCTTTTCCATGCTTCGCTTGAGGGATCTAAGGTTAATATAGTATAGGAGAACATTTGGACTGGTAAAGCATTCCACTCGAAAGAATGGGAATGCTTTCCTTGATATGTGCGAGTATTACGGGTGTGAAATGACGATGTAGGAACAGGGTTTTGGGAGTCAGGGTTCTCAAGGTCAATGCCATACTTGTATGAGCAGATATGTCACCTACATTAGTTTCAGTATTCACAAATTGCACAAGTTTGAAGTTCGACTAGGCATACATACTAGTGGAAGTAGGAAGGAATGATAGTTCTTGAGAGCGAAAAATAGACAAATATATGTTGCTCTGCATTGACATTCGCGACACTGAGTTCAGGATTGCTTATTAGCATAGTTTTAACGTGCCTCGTTCGGAGCGCCTATAACATATCTGCGTCTTTTCTTAAAATATCATTGCTCGTACTTTGCTATTAAAATGAGAATAGGACGGCCTGTCGACCAACTTTACTTGACTGATTCTAAGGTGTCTTTTTCTTGACGGCCCGCAAAGAAAAAGACACCATACTAAAGTGAAGTTGGTTGGAGAGATAGACGTCACAAAATGGCGCCGATTCCGTCCTATTCTTATTTTAATTGCTTTTTATGTAGGAACGATAGTTTTTGCAAAGGCGATTGCATTATTCGATATTATTGGAGTCTTTATCTGTATCTGATTGAATTTATTATTATATTATAATGTTTTATTACATTTCCATACTAAGGTTCTAAACATGTTTGTATCATAGAAACATTAGAAATCAAAGATACATTAGTACGGGCAATAAATCTAGGAATTTATGAATCTGATGTGGATGGATGCGTTTATTAAGGCAGGTCCAGGAGGGTGTTTTCCGGTCAAATTGGTGACATCCTCAAGAAAGCTGGGTTGCTCATAACCACAGAGCCTTTATGAAGAGAATTGTGGATGTGAGGGAAGCAAGGGAAGCGCTCCATTGTCTATGCCTATCCCTGTGGGAAAAAGCCGTGATTATTAGATTAATTGATTGATTGAAGTGGTCTTGAACCAATGATGGGAGACTATTTCACTAGCACTATAGCACGGTTCAGAAGCTCAGTACACATATCTCTGTGCCACATGTAAGTTTGAGGATTCGTGTACGAAAGGAAGGGTCGTATAATAATATAAATGTCGGTTACAAAAACCTGTATGGACCCCTCGAATTAAGAATGGCTGTTAGAGAACTTATTATACGTTATTAGAAATTTAAATATCTGTTAAAAAACGAAGACATCCTTCCTCAAGAAATCTGTGTTGCCTAGTGCCTATAACCGTAAAGCTTATATGAAGAGAACTGTGGATGTGAGAGAAGCAAGGAAGTTATGCAAGTGGCGATTCATTGTTTCTGCCGATCCCTGTGGAAAAAAAGGCTTGAAAATGTGATTGATTAATTAAAATAAAATATATGTTATACATAGATACACCCTAAGTCAGTGGTGCCCAGTCCGCCGATCCGGGGTAGTACCACCAGTATACAGACCGTAAAGTGATTTGGTCGCGTTTCGGGATCAGCTTGTAAGTTGCCGGTTCCAACTAGGCTGGCATAGTGGATGTGATTGCTATTTACAGTTATTGAATTGTAGTAGCAGTGACATCCATTCATGGACCACACTCGAGCTAACATATGTGGAAAAAAGAGTTAAATAACTGTAGTTGCAGTCTTCACAATTCTCTTTACACCATAAGGCACAGTGGACCTTTGTTTCCCATTTTATTCTTGTAATTCACATAACTTACATAATATTAAATTATAGTGTGCCGAAAGTATTGCAAATGTTTTAAGTCCAAGGTCACCGTGCGTCTGACAGTCACAAATTAGCAACACTCAGACAGGGTGGGTTAATGGCCGACTCACTCATGACAGCTTATGCGATAAGCGTAAGCTGTAGGAACTTAACAATAAATATATGAAAAGTTATGTCATATTTAACACGACCGTGGTGTAGTGGCAGTGCAATGTTTACACAAACCGAGTGCACGGGTTCAATACCACTTGCCTGGTACCAATATACCTTGGATATAATTTTGTATGGTTTTTTTAATTGTGACTCGACATATGACAGCACCCCGCTTGATGTTAAGCCGAAGTGTGGTCCATGAATGAATGACACTGCTAATACAATTCAATAACTGTGAGTAGCAATCACATCCACTATGCCGGCCTAGATGGAACCGGCAACTTACAAGCTGATCCCGAAACGTGACCAAATCCCTTCACGCTCTGTATACTTGTAAGTGGTGGTAGTACTCCGAATCGGCAGACTGGGTACCACTGCCTACCACTCTTTGTACTTCGGTTGTCCTGTTTCTATGATGCAAGCATTTTAATTTCGTAGCTTAATATAGAAATGTAAATAACAATGCTTCTTTTTTAGTTTTAGCGCGAAATTTTTCATATATTAAACGGATTTTCGACTGTTTATAATCGTATTTTAATTTTGCATAATCGAAATATGCAATCTTTGGTCAGATTTTTTGTTGATTCTTGTTGTTTTATTTGTTTATTTCTATAACGCGTGCCATCCCTTCATTTGTGCCATAGGCGTGAATATAATATCTAGTATGTATGTAACGTAATATAGTTGGTGTGGTGAATTGTCTCGGGCCAATGCGCGATTGGTTCACCATATTAAGTTACAACATATTCGCTAATATCACAAATGTTACACATTAAGAGCGTACTTACAAGTGACTCAGTCGCGTTTCGGGATCAGCTTATAAGTTGGCGGTTCCGACTAGGCCGGCATAGTGAAAGTAATAACTAGCATATAGCAATAGCAGTCACCTCTTCCTGCTTAACATCAGGCGGCTGCTAGTTTAATGTCGAGCCACAATAATATAAACTGTTTTTTTCATTACGCCTTAATTTCCACAGAGATTGTCAGAGACAACGGAGCGCCACTTCCCAACTAACTCTATCGCTTCCTTCGCATACACAATTCTCTCTTTGGCTGTAGGCACTGAGGACCGCTCACTTCGTCTACGACCCATTTCATCCAAACCTTTCTATGTACCCAACCAACATACCATTCTTAATTTTTGTCTACATCTTTTAAGTTTCATATATTTAGCCACTGAGGTGTTTGGGAAGAGAATACACTTAGTTAGAGCTAATTTAATTAAGTTAAGTTAAGTTTAATTTAGAGGCCGAGTTAGAGTTAAGTTTAATCTTGCTTAACTTATATCGATTTTCGCCCCCCTTCTTAATCCTGGTTGCCTAGCAACGTGTTAGGACCTAGTTTTCGCATATAAGGTGACCTAGATTATGCCCAATGCTATTGTCAGTGAATTAAAGGCAAGTTGATTTCACTTTTTTTTATTGTGACACGACGACTGACCTCGACTTGCCTGGTGCTAAGTAAGGGGAGGTCCAAGAGCGTCGACGACTGAAAAAAAGTGTGTCATTTTGATTGATTGATACCTAAATTAGTAAGGGTTTTTAAATAAGAAACTGTTTTATAGACGTGGTATTTAATTATGAATCGTTCATTTAAGCTGAATATTGACACGTTTGGTGCAATATTATAATTTACTGAATTTAAATCTTGTGGTCGGCATAGTGGTGACAAGTAGCTGTTCAATCTAAAATAAATAGTAATTTTATTTTCATTGTTTTCAAGTTGTACGTCATAGTCATACGCATTGCACCAACGGTTTAATGCCAAATGTAGATTAAGGTCTTTGTTGAATGCGTTTGAAGGTTTTATTTTTACATCTTTATACCAAGCTACTCAACGTGTTTGTATCATAGAAACAGAACGACCAATGCACATTACACTTATTTGTGATTTTTAAGTTTTAATTTGCACAATAAAAAGTTTATCAAATCTATATATCTACACCAAAGATACATTGATACCAGCAAGTGGTATTATTTTACATTTCTATACTAAGTTACTACGAATGCTTATATCATAGAAACTGGTCGACCAAAGTACGTACATATATCAACATTGGTACCGGTACTACACCACCCATACCTACTAATACTACTGCAATAATACTGTGACTCACATTGTATTTGTTGTAATAATGTTTATTTCAAAATAAAATATGCACCGTTTGCTTATAGCGACTTTCATATATAATTTACACATTTTACAATTGCACACAAGTTATTAAAATCACACTCCTACATATATTATTTTTATCAAAAACCATTTTTATATGGAAACGGTAAATTCACAAATGACAAATGTGCCCTAATAATAATAATAAAACATTTTCACAGTAATTCATAGATATTATTGTTATTGCATCACACAATACATTCTCACATTTAGCCCGCACCCTGATTTGCCGGTGCGGTGTCATTTGTATACCGACATAAACTATACCGCATCGACTACCACGTACTGAGTCCGGATGGTTTTAGAGCCCCCAGAGCCTTCTAACACTAATGACTATTTCATATTAATCTATATATTAGAAAACGCAACATTACGCCGATCGTTGTAACGTTTTTGCAACGCGCTTGCATATATATTTCTTTAATTGTAAAGAAAGCAAGAGATTCGCGTCAGGATTGCGGATTGTGGAACGAAAAATTAACGACCTTCGTGGTGATCAATTTGCGTGTACATTTTCGCATTGATTAAAAACTGTATCTGGTCCATAACGTTGGAATCAATTTATGACGGTTATTAGCGTACAGAGCGCTCTGAAACTATTAACGATATAAACGATACTGCACTCTTTGATATAACAAATGCATCTTTTTGTTTCAATCTAAGACTGCACTGCTAATCAGGTTGCAACTTTAGTTTACAACATTGAGAATCGCACTTTTCTCATCATTTTCATATACACATATATGTTTGTAGTTCATCGCTTGCTTTTTCTTGTCCACTAGTTGTAACAAGGCTGCGTAAAGGCAGCAATGTATTTTGTAAGATTATATATAGTCGTTGTAATTGGAGCTTTTGTATCGAAATTGTGTTCATTGCTGCTAATGGCAGACATTTTGCACCACAATCTGATCGTCCCATTAATGCAGAAATTATATCCATCAAAAGTTATTTATAAAAACGTAGTACATATCAAAGAAACATTCCTCCTGGTCAGTTTATTGCCTCATTTTACTGTCGCCATATATTTTGAGGTTAAATAATATTAATCAATCAATCAAATTTTTACCTTTTTCCCACAGGGATAGGTAGAGACAATGGAGCCCCACTTGCCACCAACTCTCTCGCTTTATTTATGGACATATATAAAGTTATGTGATGTTTTGGTTGTATTTGCTTAGGTTAGAATTGCATTTATGGGACGATAATACAGACATAGCTCTTAATTAAATAGGTTTCCTAGTAGTAGAGCGGTGCAATACGAATGTGCGTAGTACCGCAGTAACCTACTTAATTAAGTGCTAGTGGTATTGTGGTAAGCAATGAACAAAGAAACTATATCCCTAAAAGTTATTGTATTTTTTATTTAAATATTTTTTTGTTATATTTTATTTTAAATAAATATATATTTTATTTTATCACAATGTGTTTTATTGTACGTGTATGTATGTGTATTTTATACCCCCAAACACCTTCTCCTAATTCCTTTTTAACTTTATTCAGTGCACAAGAATGGTCCTAAGTTTTGTTCTAACCCAAAAATATTGGTTAATTTAAATTTATAAGAGATTTTTAAACTACTGACATTTAGAAACATTGCATTAAACACGCAAACGGCAAAAAATTACATGAAAACCCAACCTGTCTACTGCTGGATATATACTCTTCTGGTATATATGATCCAGCAGCCCCCCATCTAGCAGAATATGTTCCTAATCTGATCTTTTCTCTTCGCTGTCTTCCCTGTTGAATTTTTTTTGCTCCATCCCTTTTCCTTCTGATAACAGGCGCTTGGTCCATGTCTAGACACACGGCGACCAATGTCTGTCACTTTAGTGGACTAGATTGGTTTTCAGTCATTTCTAACAGTGTGTTTTTGTCAGAATAGCGTAATTTAGCAATGTTTCCCAATGTCACCAATTTGACGATTGGCAAACAAAATTATTTACCTGGGTTGACTTTCAAACTATGGACTGAAACTAATTATCAATTTATGAAAGGATATTTAAAATTATATACCCAGGCATATGATTGGTACAGAGCCGACCATCTGCTTGGACTAGTAGATTCTGCATACAAGTATTCTGTTCTGTTGAAGCATACAAGCTTCTGAACTATTAAAGTTAGCTAATACGAGTACGAGATGTGTAATTTTACCACTGGTGGATGTGACTGCTACTTGCATTTATTTAAGTGTAGTAGCAGTCGACTCCTTTATTAGATCACACTCCATCTTAACAGCTGGCTGGGTTGCTCTTACGATCTTAGGGGTCGAGCCTTAATACGAAAACCTCAATTTCAACGAACTCGATTGATTTCGAAGCTTTTGATTTAACAAATAAGGGATATTAGAAAAATACGCATGCGTAGTACTATGCTACTAGAATAAGAATAGGTCGGGCTGTTGACTAACTTCACTTCACTGATTCAAAGGTGTCTTTCTTGACGGTCCGCAAAGAAAAAGACACCATACTAAAGTGAAGTTGGTTGGAGAGTTAGACGTCACAAAATGGCGCAGATTCCGTCCTATTCTTATTTTAATCGCATTATAACTTCGCACAATCCCGCTTCATGTTGAAGTTGTTTGTGATTGATGTTAATGTTGAGTGTCCTTTCACGAATTGCTGTTTAGTGGTGCAAATGTGTATGTGATTGATTATATAGTTCGCTTATGAATGTTCATGTAGACGTGTTCATGTGTTAGTTGGCGGCTTCCTTGCGAAGACACGGCGTTAAACGTCTGTAATAAATCTAGTTACTTCCAGGGGAAACTCTTCTAGAAAGAATATAAACAAATTGTATAAACTCATATTTAAATAATCACAAGTCAAAAGCATAACGATGATATTGCAATACGTTTTATTGTCAAGCTTTTAAAATAATGTTTTTTGTGATAACAATAATTATCATAATTTTAAGATTAAAACTTATTTATTAAAAGATTTGATTAAAGATTTAAAAGACAGATTAAAGATCTACGAGTCGATAGTTCCAACCAAAATGAGATTTATTTCTCTCCTGTAAAGTTTTAACTGACATGAAATGTATTTTATTATATAATTGTAATACGTGTTGAATGCTTTTGTGTCTGTTTGTTTGCGTAATAAATTGTTACATGCATATGAATTGTTCTCTTATATGTTTCAGAGTACCATGGCAAAGATATGGACGCTGGGGGGCATAATTATGACTCAGGTAATTTTTATTATGACCGTAAACATCTAACGTGACTAAGTCGCGTTTTCAGATCAGCCTTTGAAACTTTGTTGAACTAGCGGGTGCATAGTAGCATCATGGATCACACTCCAGTTTAACATTGCAGAAGGTGGAGAGTTTTAACTAGCTTTTGCACTTTCATTAGCCACATGGTTCAATGGTCACTTTGAACCTAAATCGGTTCATCGGCGGTAATAGTGACATAAAATGATTTTTTAGTCGTCGGCACTCTTGGACCTTCTCTTGATTACAGGCAAGTCGAGGTCAGGTGTCGCATCTCAATAAAAAAAACTATTTCCAACACTTATACACATTTAAAAAAAAATCAAAAACCATTTATGTGTGAACGGTAAATACACAGATGACAAACCTTTTTCACAGTAATATTAATAATAATTAATAATCACAATAATAAGATATTCATAAATATTTTTATATATATTCGTATTGAGTCGCGTCACTTGTTAATCCGTCATCATGCCGAAAGTTTAATTACTGCTTTTGGCAAGTAAGAGAAAATGCACAGTAGTATAGAGTATCACACTTGTGTTTGTACATACGGGGAAAGAATATAGAGATAGAGTTGTAAGTTGAAATAATAGAGAGTATAGTGTTTAGGGGATGCACCGTTCTTCCGCCTGATTCCCTTACAACATGCACTTGCTATAATGCATGCAGCGGTCGTAACGTGTGCTGAGTGATTATTAAATGAATTATTATGAATTAATGATCCGTTATGTTGAAAGTAATTAATAACTTTCACTATTATTATGAATGGCTCATCATTCGATGCATTATGCCGATGTTAATTGCGAATACTTAATAGGCCAATGGGTTTGCGTTAGCTAATGAACATATAAAACATGATATAAATATACCCATAACAATTTGTACCCTAAGACAAAAACAAAAGGAGAATATTTTCTTTTATGCGGCTTACAATCGCGTTTATTTTGGTTTATTTTTTTATTATTCCGACGTTTCGAGAGCTTTACAGCCATCGTGTTCACGAAGAGTCTCTCCGCAAAGCTACAAAGCTCTCGAAACGTCGAAATAATAAAAAACACAATCAATCAAATTGTCACGCCTTTTTCCCACAGGGATAGGCAGAGACAATGGAGCGCCACTTGCCACGATCCTTACACAACTCCCTCCCTTCCATCACATCCACAATTGACCTCATACAGGCTCTGTGGATATGGGCACTAGGCAACCCAGCTTTCTTGAGGATGTCTCCGATTTGGTCGGAAAACACTCTCCTGGTCCTGCCTTTTTTAACGCATCCATCCACATCATAAAAAAATGTAACATCAAAACCAAAATAGAAAATTTTGTCACAATGGGTCTCGAGCGAGACAGAATGCATGAGGGTAGATGTGTTAGCAGTAGGCCGTGCTTTGATTCAAGTGCGTCAGTTTGACGTAATTTGCCAGTTCCACGCGTATTGTGTTAGTACCGTATCTTCCCCTTTGTTAAATCAATGCGCAAAAGTAGTCCTTTGGGCTAATACTTCCATATAACCTAAAAAGTCTGATTGGAGAAGGAGGCCCGCCACTAGCCGACAGCTCCTATCATTTATCATTTGGGCTACATGTGGATCGTGGCATTGTCTCCTATCTGTCATCCTATCTGCCCTGTGAGCAAAGGGCATGACAATTTGATTGATTGATACAATATATCGTCATCTTCAATTGTCACGCATCAAATCCCACAGAGATAGGCAGAAACAATGGAGTGTTCTTCCACATTTATGACACAACTCTCTCCCACTTCCTTAATATCTACATCTCTTCATACAGTCTCTATAGTTAAAGGCACAGCGAGATATTATCTGACGGTGGCGCCATCTAGTAGTGGAAGTTAGCTTCGTCACACCGCAGGATAAAATTATGAGTAAACAGCATCAAAACATTGTTCCGCCTCATTCCATAATAACATCTGATAGATATAATTGTGTATCCCTGGGCAGGTCAACAGCAGCAGCAGGAGCAAGAGTTGGCAACGAAGATGCTCCAGATCCAGTCAAAGAGATTCTACCTGGATGTTAAGCAGAATAGGAGAGGCAGGTTTATAAAAGTGGCCGAGGTGAGTTAACACTCTTTTTACATTCCTATACTAACATTGTACTAAAAGTGCTTACATTTTTTATGTGACTTGACATCTGACCTCGACCCGCCTGATGTTAAGCAAGAGGAAGTCCAGAAGTGCCGACGACTGAAAAAAACAAGTCAGTTCACAGCTGCCTTAGTCGCCGTCACTATGCCGGCCAAAGTTGCTTCTTCACGCAAGAACACGTGGGCTGGTAAAGCATTCACTTGTCGATTGTTCTGGTTTTGAACCCGTGCTCTTGGTTTGCGTAACTATTGCACTGCCACTACACCACGGTCGCCATAACCTGTGCCACAACCAAAGAGTATGTATGAGGAGAATTATGGGTAGGAAGCGAGAGAGTTGTGGCGCTCTATTGTTTTTGCCTATCTATGTGAGAATTGAGGAGTGGTAAGTGATGTTACTCTGGCAAGTCCTCCTCGCTATGCTGAATTGACAGAGTTAATAATAAAGTTGTGTTTCAGATCGGCGCTGATGGTCGTCGGAGTCAGATCTTCCTTGCCATGTCAACTGCATCAGAATTCAGAGACCATCTCTCTTCCTTTAGTGATTACTATTCATCACTCGGTATGTATGGCTTCCATTTGCATTATTCAACTTCACGTCCTAACTCCCACAAGTATAGGCTGAAACAACTCATTCTGACCTTTTTTTAATTATACATTTCTGTACTAAGCTACTAAAGTGCTTGTATTATAGAAACAGAACAACCAAAGTACATATATCAAAGATACATTGGTATTGGTTCCGGCAAGTGGTTTTGAACCCATGCACTCGGCTTGCGTAACCATTGCACTACTACTACACCACGGTCGCCTTGTCTGACACAACTCTCTCGCTTCCTTCACATCCACAATTCTCTTCATACAAATTCTATGGTTATAAGCACTACCGACATCTGCTTTATTAAGAATATCCCTAAACTTCTCAAAAAGAAACAACCTTACGGTCGTTCCCGTTTAATCTTTTTCATACATTTTTTTAATGCGCCCAAACCCTTTCTCAATCTCTGTCCCTAAATCTTCATTCACAAAGCAGCCGCAGCTCAGCTTCAGGACAATTCAGCAGCCATAGATGCTGAAGCCGACGGCAAACAACGTAGAGTTTATAGATCAAGTGTATCAGAATGGCTACAATCGATCCATTCGCATCAGGAACCGCAACCTCAATTTGAAAATCTGCAAATTGAGCCTAAAATTCATGATGAAAACTAGACAAATTTTAACAGACCATGCTTGCAGCTGCAGCTGTACGTCGGCGGCTATGTTCAGCAGTGGACGTCTTTTGACTGATGAGGATGCGAATCCAATATCTGGTGCTGATGACTACAAGGCATTTTCACGCCTCCCTTGATGGATCCAAAGTTATAAAATGTGGCAACTGCCCAGTCATTCGCAATCCACTATTGGACATTTTACAGCTTTCAATTTATTTCATATTGACTACACTGGGTTGGGCCTTCTCTATTACTGAGATATTCATCTGTGCCCAGTCTGCCGATCCGGGGAAGTACCACCACTTACAAGCACAGACCTAGAATACGTAAACTAAATCTAAATTCTAAAGCATTCTAAATCTATGCTAGGCCGGCATAGTGGGTGCGACTTGTACTTACAGTTATTGAATTGTAAGTAGCAGTCACCTCCATTCATTAAGCGGCACTCCAGCTTAACAGCTTAAATAAAATATATAAAAAAAACTCTTTGTGGTTTAGTCTTGATCAACCGTTAACTGTCGGCAGGCCCACCAAACCCAGACAACATCCCCGAGGACGGAAAACTAAGATCAGAGATCATGATGAAGGACAACAGGCGGTACTACCTCGACCTGAAGGAGAACGTGCGCGGCAGGTTCCTGCGTGTCTCCCAGACCATGACACGCGGTGGTCCCCGGTCACAGATTGCATTACCAGCCCAGGGCATGATTGAATTTAGGGATGCTCTCACCAATTTGCTGGATGAATATGACGAGCCCAGGTAATTGGGGATGTATTATTGCAGCCCGCTTGTTATTAAATTAAAGTTACGTTTCAGCTTATACCAAAATGTGATGAGATCACTTTACGGTTCAGTGATAAAACTTCAGACGGCGACTAAGGCAACTGTGAACTAAGTCGGATTCAGGTAAATCGAGGTTGGCTCAGCCGCGTTTCAGGAATCGGCTTGAAAGTAGCCGATTCCAACTAGGCCGGCATAGTGGATGCGACTTTACCTTCAATTATTTAATTATAGTAGCAGTCGGCTCCAGTCGGCACCTCGCCCAGGACGTGAGGCGAGGTGTGTCACGATAAAAAAAGGTGACCGGTACCAACTTACGAATTTTGTGTTTACTTTATAATTTTTACATATCTATACAAAGCTGCTAAAAGTGTTTGTACACCTTTAATAAATAAATAAATAAAAATAAATAGACCGTGAAGTGATTTGGCCGCGTTTCGGGATCAGCTTGTAAGTTGCCGGTTCCAATTAGGCCGGCATATTGGATGTGATTGCTACTATCAGTTATTGAATTGTATTAACAGTGACATTCATTCATGGACCACACTCCAGCCTAACATCAAGCAGGGTGCTGTCATATGTTGAGTCACAATAAAAAATAAATAAATCCCAAGCTCTCTTGGTTTGCTAGACCACGATCGCCTCACAATAACAAATTGTAATAATAATTTACTTTAACTCTGTTATTTTGTGTGGTATTGCAGTTACAAGGGTGATCTGCCTGAGGGTCGCCACCTGCGCGTAGACAACAAGAACTTCTACTTTGACATCGGACAGAACAACAGAGGCGTCTATATGAAAGTCAGCGAGGTTAGTCATCAATTTTAAACCTTAATTCCCATAGAAATAGGCGCCATTTTTCTCCTTCCTGACTGACACAATTCTTTCCCTTCCTACACATACACAATTTTATTCATACATAATCTATGGTTATGGGCACTGCATTTTAAGGAATGGTCTCGATTTGAAATCTCTTTCGTCAATCACCTTTCATCCGTTCCTTCATTGTACACAAACCATCGCACTGCATTGAGGTTAGTAACTCTCATTATTTCAAATATATTTTAAATTATAGGGCGACTGTGGTAAAGTGACAGTGCAATGGTTACGCAAACCGAAAACACGGGTTCAAAACCACTTGCTGGTACCAATGTATCTTTGATATAGGTACCTTGGTTGTCCTGTTTCTATGTCACTTTATTAGCTTAGTATATATATATATTTTTTATTATACATTTCTATACTAAGCTACTAAAGTGCTTGTATCATAGAAACAGGACAACCAAAGTACATATGTCAAAGATACATTGCCACTCGGCTTACGTAGCCATTGCACTGCCATTAACTCCACCAACTGTATATAATGTCGAATCGCAATGTCACAGCAGCGCAACACATTACAAACTAATAACAAATGCAATTTTATTTCACGCTTCCCATTGCCCATTCAGTCGGAGGATATATCGGTGAGTGACCGCGGTCTGTTTCAGGTGAAAAGCAACTACCGGAGCGCAATCACTGTGCCCGAGAAGTGTTGGCTCAAATTTCGCGATATACTCAATGAATACTGCGACAAAATTAATAATCAGGTAAATATACACAGATTTCACACTGGCAGTCATCAGTCAAACAATTGGCACTTGTCAATCGTCAATACGACGACAGCTGTCAATGTCATTTATCAGTCGTGAATTTTAGTGATGAAGTAACGAACCAGAGTTTATGTTTATGATATTAGTTTTTATTAAAAATAGCCTTTTTCTGTTATATCATTCGTAATTATCCAGACATCTGTTAGTTTATATTTTGAACTATTTATTATTAATTTGAAAAGTAATACAATATATGTATAAGCGGTTTACTATTGGTTTGGGGTTAATAGGGTTCATGATCCCAGTACCACGCCTGATGTTTAGCTGGATGGAGGCGATTGCTACCACAGCTAAATGACTCCCATGTAGCAGTCATATCCACTATGCCGGCATAGTTGGAACTTGAAAGTGGCAAAAATTTGCAGGCAGCAGTCGCATTCACTATGCAAATTATGCAGTAACTGATTGTGACTGATGCAGCCGTGACAAACTTGGTGTTTTCAGTCGTCGTCCTTCTTGGTTCTCCTCTTGGTCAAGGTCAGATGTGTAACAATAAAACAAAGTTGACTGGCAAACCTGCCATATATATTTCGACAACTTTCGAGCTAATCGAGATAAGAATGCGAATCCGCAGCGTTGCGGATTCATCATCACTATCATCATCATCATCTTTAACCTTACGTTATGGATGAAATACTAGCGTGTTTCATCATCATCATCATTCAACCACTGAAGAATTGATAATTATTTAATTGAAGGATAGGCCTGGCCAGAAAAACCGAGGTGTTTATCAAATCAATCAAACTATCAGGCCTCTTTGCCACAGTGATAGGCAGAGACAATGGAGGTCTTTTAATTCCAAATATTTGTATGTATGTTAGCAGGGTGTTGTACGCGGAGGTGGCGCGCCGCAGAGTACACTCACACGGCAATTTGTAAGTATTACTTTTGAGGTAGGCAGAACTGGTGGAAATTGCATATACATGGGTACTAACCATTTAATAGCAACTTTTTTTTATAATTGTCTTGGCTGAGATAATAGTCCTTCATTCGGACTAATTGCATTTTTCTGGCGGAAATTTACAGTCGTTGGCGCTTTTGGATCTCCCCCTGCTTACCTTTTGCTTAAATTAAGTTACAATATAAGAAAAAAATATATATCTTGCCTTATATTGTCTGGATATTAAGGTTGTATTACTCTAATAATAATCTTTAAATGTTTTCTCCTGACTAATTTATCAGGAGTTGCGAACCCCTTTACTTAACTTGTATAATTCCATTAGTTCTGCCAGTCCTTTCTAAAAATCATTATAATTAATGTGTTTATGATTATGTTTCAGATTCCACAATCGAACATTGATCAGAATCGTATTTGATCCGCACACACATACACACATTCACACACACAACAACATGCCAACAATAACAGCGACAATATACATAAAAATTTTATTAAATTAGTTAACAATTTGAATTTGACATTAAAATAATTTGGTCTTGTTTAAAACCCCCCTAAATTGCCCCCTAGGTATGGGAGGCGATTGACCTTGGTACGTTTCAACTCTGTCAATCGCCCCCCAATCCGTGCCATTTTTGTCAATACCCAATATAAGTGAATATTCGGTACCAACAAGTTTTATCAACAGAGGCATGAATATAGGGGGTGATTATTTTTAAGTTATTCTAATTTGGTCATATAACAAAAAATACTATTTTCACAATCACAGGTTTTCTTTGATTGTTTTCTTTGAATCACAGGTTTCGGGTTGCAAGTAACTTGGCAATTTTAGTTGCGTTAACGTAGGATTATTAACTACTCTACTCGGATTTTAATGTCACGAATTGGCAAATAATATCAGCTGGTTGTGGCATAAAGTTCAAGTTATTTTGAAGCATTATTTTTATATCTGTACCACAATATACAGTAGGCTTTAATAAACATTAGTGAGACATATTAATTTAACTGTTTTGTCTCAAATCATTTAATTTATCATAAAAATTAAATTAAAAAACTAAATTTTTTAGGTATTTTTATTTTGTGACTAAATTAGACAGCCTATATTTTTTTCTTTTTCTTTATTTTTACATAATTTAAATTAATGTGTGTGGCGTGTGTGTGTATGTAAGTCGCAGAAAAGGAAGAAAAAAAAAACTTGTAAATGGAATGAATACTTTGACAATGCGTAACCTAAACATTTAATGTAAATCTATTTGTATGCGTTTTAGAGGATTTGTGGTACATACTGTAGAGTACTTTGTTAATGAAACAAATTTAAACTTATTTAAAAAAAATAAGGCTATTTGAACCCAGTACAAGGCGTATAGAGAAGAGACTTTCTTTAGTTTAGGATTTCATTTTTAACTTTAACTTCATACTTGTACCAGTTAAATTGTAAATTAACTTAAAACAAATACTATCGCACCTGTCAATTTTTTTTCCTATAACCACCATAGCTTTTATAACCACCATAATTTTTAGCTTTTAATTGTGGTCAATTTAATTTAAACTAATTGACGGCCTTTTAGATATCTAATAAAATATTTTTATCAATATGAATATTTTCTTGGTTCGAAGTAGGTGAGAGAGCTTATTATTGTGCCGCTAACTTGTAATGACGTCGAAGCTCTTTAGTACTTTACAGTAGACACCACATATACCTCTATACGCTCGAGTGTGGGTTGTGAAAATTGAAACTGAAAAGCAATTAATAAAAGTATAATATTATTCACATCCCTTATTAATTTGGACAATTATTATTAATTAAAACATTTATTGGTGATTGATAAAACAGGTCTTTATATGCCCGTTAATGGTTTAGGCTGGCCTCCATCTTAACAGACTGTCACATGTCAAAAAAAGCTCGTGGTTACGGCGTTTTGGCCTTGTCCAACCTGTGCCAAATCGTCACACTAGTATTTTATAATTATCATAGGCGAACATTGTTGACGAAATAAAATTACAATTTGCGCGCTGCAGAGCTTACGAAACAATAATTTTAAAAAACACGGCTTATACATCTTCTACTGTTCTAAAAGTGTGTAACGGGGGGCGATTCTCGAAATCAGTTTTGTGGGAGTTTTTACTATGCTATGTAATGTGACAGTTATTGTAACATTGTTAATTCTGTCACTGTGTAGAATCACCACCAAACATGTTTTAATTATTATAATTGTGAATCGCCTAAATGTTTAACATTAAATTGCCCAGTTTTAAAATATTTTCGGTCCGCTATTCAGAGTAATAAAATTACTCATTATATTTAAAATATATCTATATATTTAATTTTGATGTGTTACACTCAAAATTGTCCGTTGTTATGTATGTATTAAAATACTGGATGATTGGTGGATAGGTTGTGGATGTAAAGTTTGGCAACATATTGCCTAAAAAAAATTGTAATAATATATGTAATATTTAATAATTATAAAATATTTTCGTAATATCTATTTCAATTCTTTATTTAATAAATCATCCGACGGTGTTTATTTTTTTTACAATATTACAAAATTGTGAGATCTTTTCACCAATCACCTGTTTATATGAAAATGTTGATAATTACTGTTTCCTATATAAGTAAATATATTTACAATAGTTTTTGCTTCATATAATGGCATTCTTTGTCAATTAAGGCGGTGTGTGTCAATCACATGACATATTATATGACGCGTATTTTGTGTCTGCTGTCATGATTCGAAACGAAGTGACAGCGCGTCAGATATTGTGTCGTAGCCATTGGCGTCAGATCGCCTAACAGATGATTCTATATCACGTTGTATTTTTCACATATTAATGTTATGCACTGTTTAAAGTTTTACATGAAACGTCGGCCCCTTTAATATCTTTGGTATGTTATAGCTTTCAGATTCAGAAAGGGGCCGAAAGTTGAAATGCTTCTAATGATTTATTTCTTTTAGTCTATGGATTTGACGTGTTGGATATTATGTCTAAGTAAATAACTTAGGGGCGGTATTTTAGTCACTAAGTACAAGTGCTCTTGTGCGATGGAGTTGTAAAATAATTTGAGAATACGCCGAAAGGCAAGCTTCAATTAATACAGATAATAAATATACTCTGTTAGTGGATCGAAAACACGCCGAATCTCTGTAATAAAGTTGAGGCGGGGCGTTTTTCTTTTAACTTTTATGACACGTCTTAATCCATGATTGGGTTCAGTATTAACTTGGACATATAATTCCACTCTGTCATGCGAATATGACTTTTAGTAATAAATGTTGTAAACAGCTATTTTTCTGATTAATAACTAGTTATTAAGACATTTGTGATATGTAGATGCGATTTTTGGATGCTTTATTATACAGATTTTTTTGTTTTAAATTTTTTTCTCGCTAAAATATGTTTATTTTTTCTAAATTGCCAGTGTTTTTTTTTGTTGTGAGTACTATTTATTTCCATGATATACAAAGTTTATATTATACGAAGTAAAGTGTTATATAACTTCTATCCCACAATAATTTAAATTTTGTTATTTGGAGAAATAGAACACGCCGTGTTTAAAATTAAATTGTATGTATTCTTACATAAATTGCTGAGTTATAAGGTTTTCTAAAGAGGAATTAAATTCCAACGTTTGCAAAAATAACATAAAAATGCCTAAATGTTATTTAATTTTTTTACTGTTTTTTTTTTTTGTTATTTTAAGGTATCTTCTATATAATATTGTGTTAGTATAAATAATACATGTTGCTTTTTATTACAAATAAATTATTACGAATAGTTTGTGACACATGGCGTCCTCTATCGCCTATATCACGGAGAATGTTTAACCTTAATACGTGATCTTTTGACGCCCATTAGGCCGGGGGAAGTTCTCCCCATTCTACAACCTTGTGTCCTTGGAGCGATGCGTGAAGTGACGGCGACTGTGAAAACCGCGAACCTCTATTACTAATTATCAAGCAAGTCGAGGTCAGATGTCACAATAAAAAAAAACATAGTACGTGAAGTACTTTTGGAATAGTGAGCCTGTGTGAAATGTGTCTATGATATAAATATACACAGTGTCTATTACCTAACCTATCTAATACAGGTTACCTATATGAGAGATAAATATAAACACTTGTTTGATATGTTTTGTCGAGCGAGTTTTAGAAAGTCCAAAACCTTCCAAAAATGTTATTTGCCAATGAAAAATTTAGCAGATCTTTTTGTATTCACAATTATTTGTATTATTTGCACAGTAAAGTGACTTACGATTCGGAGAGTTTAGATAGCAAACCAAACAAAAGACGCCACTCGTATAAAGGCGTCAATGTAGTGGCTAGTCATTGATGTTAAGTCATTCGAAGATTTAAGATTATTATGTTGAATTTCTTTGTAATAAAAACCATATTGTTATTTATATATATCACGATTATAATATATATATATCTATATGTTTGCACCTCCTACAATGTATGGATGTGAGAATTACACCGGGTGTTTACATTTTAATGGATTCAATTTGGTTTATTAACCGCCATCCATCTTGATTAAGATCATTCACGAGTATAAAATGTACAAAGATGTGGTTAATAAATCAAAATCCATTGACGACTCATTATTAAATATAGGCAGCGCTGTGATATAGTGGTTAATATCGGTTTGTAAGGATTAGATGCGTTCAGGGTTGAATCCGGACGCGAACCGCGGACCTCGTAACGGCTAGCAGTAGTGTGCACCCTGTGAATACATGTTGTATAATATATTATTATATTCAGCTAAAGGTGTCCCAAATCAGATTATTAAATATTCTCTTGTTTTTAGCTCAAAGGTAATCATTCATTTTGGGCTTTTATATACTACTTTTGTAATGTCCAATGATGAAATATTATATAAATGGTAGTTTCAATACTTGCGTTGATAAAACTAATAACTTTGCTTTTAATTGCTGTGCAATTGAGTTATTCGAAAAATAAGATATGTATTTTAGATCGTCTGTCAATCACCAAGACACGCCATATTAAAAGTTCTGCTTGAACTGTTATAATTATAGTTTAATCATTTTGCACACCTAAACTATGCAAAATAGAGGATATATTCCAATTACATTGTAATCTACCAAGATCTACATTTTAAACTATTTTAAAATGTATATGCAACTGTTAATACAATTAAGCCCAATTCCCCATTCAATATGAATGATGTCCTTTTGACTGATGCTTATTTTCTATTATCGGAGTACTTTGGGACACCTATATTGAGGTCATAATTACCTACTATTGTAAATTAGCCATTTAATTTTTCTAAATAGATGTTTTTAAATTTTATTATCCTTAACAATTATGATGCTATATACAATATATACAACATGTATGTTTGTTTGTATGTGAAATAGTGGCAAAGAGTAATATTGGATGTTTTTAGGTGTTGAATTTTTTATCTAAAAGATTTTAAGTTCAATACATTTAAATATTTATAATATTTAAACGGATATGAGCTGATCTCATCGAGTTGTTTTTATAGAAAAGTTGGACCGCCTATCTGTACTGAAAGTCATAGGTAAGGTAGTTTGGGTTGGGGGGTATGAAATGAAATATTGATAAGTCTATAGGATCTCGGCCAATTTTTTTCCACCCATTGGTACCAATTATCTCCCATCCGAAAAGTATACTCTTTGCCACTATTGTGTATGAATGTGCATGAAAGAGCAGGACGCGGCGGTTAATTAAGACTTTGAACAACATCAGGTGGCCTAACGTGGAAAAATTATAAACGAAGACAAAAGTGACGTATCTCTCAAGTGACATAATCAGCTGAGCCGGCATAGTGCAGGCGACTGCTACTCACTGTTACTGTGAGTAGCAGTCGCATCCATTCTAGACCGCACTCTAGCAATAATTTCACCTTATCACTAACTCATAAAGTCTGCTTTCATAATGTTTTTCTTATGATAGGCCACAGGCGTCAGGCGTGCCTTTCCGACTATGTATTTATTTTATTATTATTTATTTTGATTTAAAAAATTCACATCCTTTTTTATTATAATTCGTTTACTGTGTTATTTGAAGTAACAAATCTAATACGTAATTTGTAATTCGTGTTGGAGTTATCGCAAAATTTAATCAAAATGAAAATTGTTTTTTAACACACTCAAAAAAAAACAATTTAAATAAAAAAAGTTTTTTAATTTGTGGAAAAATGGTAAAAAAGAAAATTAGGAATGAATTTTTTTTGATGATTATTTAAGCTTTTTCTCACATTTCTGAGATAATACAGTTGCATTTTATAAAAAGAGTTTATTATTATAATATTCTCTTAGTTTGATCAATTTTATTTTTGTTACTTTGCAACTTAATTTTATTTAGTTTGTAATTTCATTTGCATGATTTATATGAGTTAATCTATACAACTGGTCCCGCAAAAACTGAGCCTTATTATTTACATATTAAATTAGCTTCAGAATTTTGTAGGACCATAATGTTGACATTATAAAATACTTATATTTTTTGTCATAATTATAATAGATTTATACCCCCCTCCTTTCTTATTAAGTAGGTTAACGTGTATTGCTATCTCTTTCTTTCACTATTTATTCTTGATATGTAAGAAAAGGACAAGGAAATCGTTTCTTAGTCATGAGCATATCATCAGTTTAGTTCCCTGGTAGATAAAAAGAGTGCTGGACGACTGCGGTAGGAGCACATCATTCTGTCGTGATCATAATTGAGAAAATATTAAATTTTATACACATTCGTAAAACGAAAAGTGAGTTGGTAACAAAACATTAATGGTAATAATTAAATATTATTACTATCTATGATTGGTTGAATGTTACATGTCAAAATGGCGTCATTACCATCACTATTAAAAATACATGCAATGTTTATAGTACATTGTGTATAGACACCGGCAAATAAAAAGACCGCTGCCATGTAAAATTCAACCAATCATAGATAGTAATATGTAGTATTTAATTATTACCATTTAATACAGAATGCCAATAAATAAATTTAAAGAGCCTTTATTGTTGTAATATAAAATAGATATTGTGTAAGAATGGAGGGGGTGTGTCTCTTTTACATCGCAATACCATTACATAGTGAGGTATTCATTTTACGTCCGTGTTGATTATGAAAAGATTTAAAAAATATATAAAAAAAAGTCTATTTACTATTTAACATGTACATGCAAAGGGAGGCGAGGCGGACGTGTTAAGGTTTCTTAGAATTAAGTGTAGAAATTCACTGGAACAACTTTGGTACTAACTAGGTGCATGGGATTGTGGAACGAACACTGTGTTCTAATTATCTAATTGCAAGAAACCATGAAAGGGGGTATTTCACGCAAAATGGTTTTAGTTTTGACAATTGGATGCCATTGAAAATCATTAAAATAAGACAACGATATAGTAATCTCGACATGTGAATAAATTACAGGCCTACTTTATTCTTTTATTATATCTATACAAAAAATAGTGTCTGCGCTTCGTTGCGTTTCTATAACGATTCCATAATCGCAGCAAATACTTCTTACATTCTCTCTGCGTGCTCACAAAAAGCAAATGAGCTAGTCTGTAACTGTTTATGGTAAAAGGTTTACGTGGATGGTGATGAAGAATCATTACGTTTGATTCTCTTGTTAATACGAAACAACAGCGTTTATGACATGCACTTTTATGACAACATCCACTTTCCGAGCAAGTTCTCCTAAAACAAGTATTACTTAAAGGCGGACTCTTCACTATTTTATGTGTTATTTTTGTTGTTAAACAAATATAGTATTCTTATTTTAAGGCAACATTTTCAATCCCCTAACCAGTTACGCACACTGCGAACAGTTACGCATCGCTGACGTTGCGTCTATGCAACGTTTTTGTTGTGTTACTTGAACGCAAACGGAGTGCACACCTTAACCAGCAGCCTTAACCCAAAGCACAGTTAACAATAGTTGTCTCCAGTAATTTCTATGGTGAGTGTGGGTTGTTCGATTACTTATATTTCGTGAGATCGATCTATTAGAAACTTGAATTACTAATTGTTTAGTAATTGTACTAATGGTTTGGATATTTATCATCGCGTTAGTTTTGAGATAAGGAATCATATATATGGGAATCAATTTTGTTATTTTGTATAACTGTACTAGTTTATGTAGACAGTGTATTGGTGGTCAATTACCCTGGACCAGATATTACTAGCTACAGACGTTGAAGTGACTGTCATATCAACTAAAAGGCCGCGTTACTAGATGTCAATGTATTTCAGCGTAAAATAAGGCTGGATCTAATCATTCAAAATAAATACGATGAAGTCTTTAAACATATAAATCTGAAAGCTATAGGTATAATTGTTTCGCATAGTTAATCTTTATCGCTTAGCGTGTGTATTTTGCCATTCTGTGATAACAAATCAACAACCCTCCGCAATGGCTGCCGTCAAATCACTATGAGTTACCATTTGATAGCAGACTGCGCATACTCTCCAACGTGGTTTAGAGGACTGTAATATATTTTGACATTATGTTCTTTTATAATAATATTTACGTTAGCTTTGTGTAAAAAAAAACATCCTTAATACGTAACTAACTGTCACTACCTGACCCTTTAATGAATGTCAGCCGGTAACCAAAGGTAGGCTAGGTATTGATAGTTATCATAAAAAAGAATTGTTCATTTATTTTTAAAATCGTGGCAAGTGGCGCCCCATTGTCTCTCAACTATATATCATTAGTAAGTGATTGGAGGGCACTACTAAGTAAAGATAAATATCTGTCATATAATCAAATCGCAATGGATATTGACTAAGACGTAAATGAGTATTATAAAATAAAATGTCAAAATAAGTTATATTTCTCACCAAACTACACGTAATATTTGGTCAAATTGATAATTAATTTGGCTTGTCTATGGCTACCAAAGGTTGGGCATAGACGACAGCTTGTTTCTGTCTTTAAATATTATTTAAGTATGGCAACACTACACCGGTGTTGCTACATTACAAAATAAGTCAATTATTTAGTGATCACTGCTTATAAAATAAATTGATATTTTTCATAGGTCATAGTTCGGATATACGTAAATATACTAAGATAGACATTCAACGTTCGCGATTTTATATTATTTCAAATAAATAAAAAATAATTTAGGTATTTTTTACATTACTAAATAGATTTCATTTGGTAATCAATTATGTACTTATTTCAGTAGTTAGAGGACATATTTTAACCTAACCAAATACATGACAAATAATAATTTTCGGATATAATTTTGTAGTGCCGAGCGTTTCAATTGTGCTATCAAAAAGTCTGTAAATATTTAAATGTATTTTTCAACTTTAATAGTTAAGAAACTATTATAAATAGCATTAAGTAAATAAGCAGTGATGTTAATACATAGTTTGTAATAATTATATCGACGTCCTCGCCCTCCCATTGAAACGCTAATATTAAAAATAATAACCATTCGCTTATTAGGCAATATACACCACATATCGTTTGTGGGCTTTATTTTGACATTTGAATGCCAATAAAGAGGATGAAGTTACACAATGCAAATTCAGCCAAATCAATTTTGTCCAAAATGAGTACCATTACTGGTATGCGGAAGTTTTTGGATTATTAATAGATGTCTTGTAAAACCCAACATCGAGAAGTTACGAGTGATTGCCTAATTTACGAATGGTCCAAGTTATAAAATAAAAATTCTATGGTGAAATGTCATTCTGAATGAAAAAAAAATGTATTTTTAAAAAGTATAAAAAAAGAGTATAATAGTATGTTAGTTGTTAAAGATTTCATTATTACTTTATTTGTTGAATATATATTCATTCATGTCTATTAACAGCCAATTCTAGGCACTGTATAGAATAGGGTTGTACTAAACTCGATAAATAAAATTCAAAATCAGAATGGGTTAGAAAGACATTTGCCGATCTTCATTTTTCTCTTGACCGCAGTCTTAGCTACAGGGCTGAACATTCACATTTTTAGACGAACTGCAGACGTGACTGTAATTGTTTCAGATCGTAAATTGTGTTCAGAATATATTGTAACAAATAAAGTAATAAAGTTTCAACATTATATGTTTGCTATTATAAGAAATTGAAAGTCGCTAAGTGATTGGTTGCGTCGCAGTTTGCAAACAATCATTTTCATTCACTATTTATACATCTATTATATTTGTACATTCATACATGTTCTGCGGGAATGTCTGCGAATTATATTATAAAAGTGCATAAAAGAAACAAATTGAATATTTTTAGAAGGTAATATAAAATTCAAACTACAGGATTTTCCAATAAGAGGTGTTATTTTGATATTCAAAGTAAAATGCCATTTTTTTATATAAATGATCGGATATTTATTTCATTATAAAGAGGAAGGTATGCCGTTAATAGTGGAAAATAACATCAGGCAAATGACCACTACGACCACGCTTACAGGACCATATCCTTTTCATGAAATTTTTCGTAACCAAATCGCAAAGTGGCTGCCCTATGTTCTCTATAGCCTCACGAATTCCATCTTTGAGGTCTTGAATCGACGCTGATCCTTTGGCGTTCTCTTTCCTTCCTTTGGGGCCACGTGACCTTCTCTTTCACGTGGGCCCAAAGGAAGAAGTCGCAAGGTGTTAAATCACAAGATCTCGGTGGCCAATGTTGATCACCTCTTCGAGAAATAACACGGTCCGGAAACTTTTCCCGTAGTTTCCGGACCGTGATCAATAGTTTCGTTGCTTGTGTGGCACGTAGCGCCGTCTTGTTGCAAGTAAACGTTGTCCAGATCAATACCATCCAATTACGGCCATAAAAAATCATTAATCATCTTTCGATAGCGCAATCCATTCACCGTAACTGTTGCTCCAGCCTCATTTTCGAAAAAGTAAGGTCCAATGACTCCGCCGGACCATAAACCGAACTAAACAGTCACACGTTGAGGATAGAGAGGCTTTCAACAACAACTCTTGGGGTTTCCGAGCCCCAGCCCAGATGCGACAATTTTTTGCTTGTTGACGAAACCACCGAGATGGAAATGGGCCTCATCACTCAAGATGATTTTTTGATGGAATTCCGGATAATTTTCATGCATTTCAACGACCCAATCAGCAAAGACACGACGTTGTTGATGATCGGCCGGCTTGAGTTCTTGTGTAAACTGAACTTTATAAGCCTTAAGACTCAAATCTTTATGCAAAATACAAATTTTTGTATTGCGGTCCAACAGGTGCTTCACGACGACCCAAAAATGTTCGAGTTTTACGAACCGTCTCTGCCAAATTTTCACCATTTTTATAGTGATTTTAATAAGTTCAATGCGTTGTTAAATTGTGTATCGTCCCATTTTTATTAATGGCGTAGTTTCTACTTGTCAAATGTCAAAAAGTTACACCCTCAAAAGTGACATCTACCGAAATAGCGAGCTATTCAAAATAACACCTCTTATTAGAAAACCCTTTATCAATCAATCAAATTGTCACGCCTTTTTTCCACAGGGATAGGCAGAGACAATGGAGATACATATGTATACGAAACTAAACACATATATGATGTACAAATAAAATATATGATATCTAAAAATCTATATATATGCCTTAATAACAATAAAACAACTGCCGATATGACAAAATTGAATCATCTTTGAAAAGTCATGTACCTGTAGTTTGCGATGCATTTCTGATTTCATGATTAGCAAAATGTTATTAAAAATGTATGTTTCATATGTCCATTGTCACAATGTTTGCCATAAGAATGTCATTGATTGAATATATTTGCTAATAGTAATGAAAATGAAACAAACGTGTGGAATGTCCATTTCGCATTTATATTCTGGTTTTGGATATAAATTGTTTTATGTTGTGCTTTTTTGTATGTAGCATATTCGTAGGGAATAAGATTGGATTGAACAACAATTCAAATGTTGAAATGCGTCGCTATTCGTTTATTATTTTAGCATTGGACTGCATGTGCCATTTAATACCAGTGGGTGAACATTTATTTCAATATTAGGCTTTTCACAATCAATCCCATTAGAATTCAATATGTTCTTCTGGCGGGCATAGGCAGCCGTGAAGTGATTCGGTTGTTTCAGTCGTCGTGACTCGTGAACCGTCACTGTTGCTTGCCATAAGGCAATTCGAAGTTAGAATAAAAAAGTGAAATGCTAAAATAATTGTAATTTTAAAACACCAGTGCCATAAAGTCGATAACATTTGAATAATTTTAAATTTATTACAAATCTGATTTTTAACTTGAAAATTTCAATAATCATATCAAATAAATTAATGACGCGTGATGTGGTAAAATTATAGATGGACAAACAAAAACGATGTGAGCACCTACGTTAAAAAAAGTAATGTGAACATTAAAATTGACCTAAATTTTTGACAAGACCAACTTTATGGTTGGCGAATTTGTAAAATAATGTAAAATAAAATTTATGTTTTGTATTTATTTTGATATTTTGGCTTGTGTTTTTGTTTTCTTTTTCGTTGTAATAAGTATGTACTTGTTTGTAATTGATGGCATATTTATGTTGTCAAGAGGTGAAGCCGCAAACTGACATTATGGATGCGTGCAGACGAGCTTAACATGTTTCTGCGCACCATGTATGATCACAGAACAGAATAATCACTGTTTTCTGTGATTGAAGAGTTTGTGGTTGGCACATTGTGTAAAGTGGATGCGAGTGTCGTTCAGTGTTGATGTGAAAGGTGAATAGGAATGTATCAATAGCAAACTACTGCCAATCGATTGTAGGTACGTTTAAATGATAATTTGGAGACATATTTAATATATAGTATATTTATATATATATATGTGTTTTGATGGCGTCAACGTGAAATATTCATTTCTTTAGTAGGGAAATGTGTAAAATATGAATTTTGTGAATGTATTGATGTGCGTGCGCCTTAAATGCGTTCCGTACAGTATCAAGCGACGTGTGGCGTATGGATACACAAACATAAATGTATGTATTATATGCAGGAAATTGCCATTGTTTTTATATGTACTAATGTTATGTGTTTGAATATTAGGACAAACGTTTGAAGCCACTATTCTGTGTTCCATATTAAATGGTAGTTTCTTGCACATTTTATATGAATGGCAAAAGTATAGTCGAACCCGCCATCTTGTATTTATTGGCGGACAAAACCGTTGTCTATGGTTGGTCCGACATTTAATATGGCGGCTTTGACAGTTGCTCGAATTTAGTGCCGCCAATTTTGGGGATTAAGGTTTGCAATATAACAATTGGTATTAGGTTTGGCATATTGGGTATGTGGAAGGTGGCAGGGGGGGGGGGGGGGGGTTGGAAATGTGGGTGGTGATGAATCTGAAGGATGTACTGCTCTTTAATAACCAATGAATTATTGTAAATATAATATGTTGTTGTTCTCAAATGGAGTATGTACCCAATGTGCGTATTGTAAGGTTTTGAATTTGTGACTGAGAACTCATTAGATGAGGTTAAAATTGATTTGTCAAGTTTGTTCAATTCGTGTGTCGCGTCGGCGTCGGCGGCGCAGTGTTTGAGACTGGTTTTGCTATGATGTATGACAAGTCACGTCGCGGTGGAGACAATATTGGCGCCATCACATTAGTGCGTCATATATATTACAGAATTGTCATTTCATTGTTTGTATCCAAAGAATGTATTTGTGTGATCAAATAACTTCCTATAGTTTTTATTATACATATTTTATAGTGTTCCGTTTCTATTGCGATTGTAGATCTCTTCATTTTCGATTTTACAAAAATTAACATCAATTCGTGTAATTGTGAATACGTGTGTTATAGTCGTTGTTGCATCTGTGAGGACGCCGCGTCCAATATTGTTCACAATTGCAGGAATTGATTGGCCGATGTTGGTTTGTGATGATTGCGGATATTGTTCAAATTATTCACATACGCTTTCTCATAATGCGGGTAGTTTGAATAATATTCTGGTTTGGTATATTGTGATTGAAGCAGTCTGACTGCAGGTGTGGTGCTCTTTGTACTTACAGTTCGAACAAAATTTTATATAACCTATTGGCACACTTAAAGTATTTATTTTCTTTTGTTTTTGTATACGATTTTATCATTGTGCAGTTTAGTTTGCTGCGGAAAGTATTTCATTTGTGTAATTTCTTTTTAAATAAAGAATGGTGAACAGTGACGCGCGAATGAGTGACGGCCATGATTGCGGCGGAAGGCATGTCATTCGCGCGTCACTGTGGGAGCGAGTGGTTGACGATGGGCTCGGCATACACGTTGCAGAATATAGGTGCGCGACTGCGACGCGCGGTGTGTATGAATGTTTTACGATAAATGGTGGTAAAATAAAGAAATTACAAAGAAATTGATGATTTTTTTTTATACTACATTAACCTCTTCATTCAATCTGACATCTACCATGCCTTATTCGCTATCAAGGTTAAACTGCTTATTAGGAACTTTCATCTTTTCAGTGAATGAGGAGACTTTTCCCCGTTGTGGGCAACATGCCGATGATTGGTCTCCGACATTATTGCCAAATCTTGTGGTCCTACCTAACAACATTCCAGCTATTGTGCTGAAAAGAGCGCTGCTCAGCCGGTCTTTCGTACAGCCCGGTAGTGTTAAGAGTATTATCAAATAATGGAAAGTATCAGCGTACATTTTTATGGTGCTAATTGGTGTAAGCAAGTCTAATCTGGTGACCAATCACATGACGCATCTTTGGAGAAAGGAAATTGATCGATTTGGAGAGTGCCAACATGGGAGTCATCAAACATGCGTGGGGGGTGCATTTGAAAACCATAGTAGGTATGGCTCTTAATCAGCCGACCCTTTAAGCCCATTGGTTTGCTACGCTAAATCCCGGGTTCGATTCCCAGTCGTACATTTCTTTCATGGCATTTATAAAATGATTGGTTGAAATATATCTGGGCGTGATTCGATGATCCAGGTTATCACCATTTTCAAGACCGGCATAGCATAGCCAGTTTAACATCAGGCGGGAGCGGTAATATCTTGAGCCACAATTATAAAAGCCCCAAGCAATTCAGACTTTGCCGCCGTTTATATTTTGGGCAGTAACAGAGTCTGGCATGAGTGGGGAGCGAATCTAACTTAGTTCAATGCTATGATGACGTTTTCACTGAAAGTCCTCGTCTGAAACTGCAGAGTTAACCACTGTCGATGGTAGGCAGCCTGAGCGTAGTTCTGCGCTGCCAGTCCTTTGATATGGTCGAGAGTCGGGTATAAAAAGGTGTATCGTGGATTTCACAAACGAAGCAGGTCGTGGATAGTAAAACAGCTCCTTTGTCCGTGGATGTGATTTGATATACACCTTTCAACAATTACACCTATGGGGCCATTTAGGTATTACGTAAGCACTATAGGGGGGCGGGGGGTATTCGCTTTGCTTATTTTTACCAATGTTTACGTAAGCATCGGTAAGAGCTGCATATTTTTGCTGACAAAGGGGCCCCGTATATAGTTGTAATAAATCCGCTTACGTAATACTTGAACAGGTCAAAAAAAATAGGACAAAATAGTTCTATTTCTTTTGACAGGAAAGGAATGGTATATATTACCCCCAGTTTCTTTCGCGACAGCTCTGACCACAGCCAATTTCCCTTATGATTTTTTTTTAATTGATTTCATAACTATACAAGCGGCACTATAGCAAATTGTTGATTTTTATATTGACATTAAAGAACAACTCCTTCACTTAACTTCAACTTAACTCCTTCAAACGTGATTATTCATTTATACGATACTTCATGAGCGAATCAAACGTCAAAAGGACAGACGGACCATCATAGCGTGCTGCTGGAATAATTTATGGAATGTTAACATAGCAAATATATGAAAGAACACAAATAAAACGCATATTATATAATATTACAAATGACTATAATTTTGTCACAATGTCCATACAATGTTAATAACTTTATTTTTTACCTTAAAAACTAAATATAATACAATTCACTTAAACCACAATGTTGTATTTCATTATTTTAAAATCATCCTCTTCAATTAATATTAAACTTATTAAGTAAAAGGTGATCGTCACATGGGAGGAGAAAACTTATGCACGTAATTCGATTAGATCTCACAATTGCGTAAAAATGTCACAACACTACCCAGATGTAAATAGACTGTACACACAAACCTAGCCTTAGTAGATTTATATTTAAAAAAAACACAAAATGAACAAACAGAGCAACATTATTAAAACATTTAAGATTACTAAAAATTGTACTTTCCATGAGGATTATAGACAACAACCAGCGCCCCCCCGAAACAAACAGACAGACAGAGCACCCAAGTCAAATGCGAGACAATTATATATATATTAATTATTATTATAACAAAGCACACTGTTAATTATTATAAATTGAGCTAAAACGAATGCGTGAGTAAGACAGTATCGAAGTGACTAGAACAACTATTATTGCTTACGTGTGGTGTTACTTGCAACAATTTGGCACCCAAATACTGCGTCCTGCTCATCACTGTCAACAAAGCGAATTCTAACTCACAACCCAATCGTGTCCTTACTGCAGTATGTCGACGGACATTATTATTATAGAAAAACCTGTCGTATATTTATTTATTTATATATATTAACACTATGAACTAACTCGTTGATAGACGCCTTAACACTAGTGTGATAATAATGAAGAGAGGAACAAACGAAACAACCGAATTGCACTACGTTTCATAATAAAAAATGGCCGACGATATAAACAACAGATTATAATAGCTCTCGTGATATTGCACACCATATTAATGCAATATAATTTGGGCGGGAGACATCACATACAATATTCAGCACACATTACAATTTGTGGTTATCTTAACAAGAACTTATCCAAATTAAAAGTCATTCAAATTGAAAGTTATTCAAAGTTACTCAAATCAGGTAACACAAATTAAAAGTTACTTAAATCAGGTAACACAAATTAAAAGTTACTTAAATCAGGCAACACAATTTGAAAGTTACTCAAATCGGGAACACAATTTGAAAGTTACTTAAATCAAGTAACACAATTTAAAAGTTACTCAAATCAAGTAACACAAATTTAAAGTTACTCAAATGTGATGCACATGCATATACCAAAACACATGTCAACCGCAAGGCTTATTGCAATAATAAACCGCGCACTTGATACGCAAGAACAACATACAAAATCAAAAACATATAATGAAATACAACGATCACAAAAGCTAAGAAATACTCGAGATACAAAATGGAACCACTTGTGTGACACAACACCCCCCTCTCTCCCCCCCATAACACAACAGGCTCATATGCCAAAAATAATAAACCCAATTAATGTAAAATAAAAATATATCACAGAAAAATGTTATTTTATTAATATTTTATGCATCATTACGATATTTATACGACTCGTGTTTCATTTGGGCTCAGTCAGCAACTGGCCCCACCAAATATGTACCTACTAAAAATATTTGTTTACCATTGAAAAAAAAAAAGTTCCATTGTATTTTTTAGATTTTGCGTGAACATTTAAAACGTATTAAACATATGCGGCTTACCATCGCGTTATTATCTTTCCGAGGCTGCAAAGCTCTCGAAACCTCGGAATAATAATAAAAAAATGTAAAAACAATAACCAATATAAACGCGATAGTGAGCCGCATAAATTTGTTAATTTCATCAAGAAGTTTTTGTAGGACCAGATGCGGACTTTAAATGCTCGTGTTGTGTCAAAAAGCAATAAATTACTATAGTACTTTATAGGCCATTATTTCGTTAGCAAAATACTTGTACACAATTAAATACTCAAAAAATGTACTTTTCAATTATTAGTAAAAAAACCTATAATAAGAAAAAAAGCGTAAATAGCATTATTTATTTACATAAAGCAAAGATGTGAATATAACTTAAAAAAGAATAAAAATTTAGAACACAATTAAATTACAGAGTAATGTTAATTATTAAATAAAACTCATCAGTACTTGTTATCAACGGCGATAGTGCAATACAACGTAACCAACACTTTTCAACTTTACACACTAATACGAGAAATATTTTTGTTGACGTCATTTATATTCTCGGTAATGACGTGGATTATTAAACGTGGACGTGGATACGTAAACTATTATTTTATTTTTATAAATATTTATAGTTTATAATAGATGTCGCCACCATTTTGAGTGGGAACTTCTGTCATTATTTTACATTAAAAACCACCTAACACCAAATATAGCAATTAATGTGTTAAAGTGTCACCGGGTCTCATTATTGGTCATACTTTGACATTTATTCCCACTAATTTTCACAACGCCATCTAGCGGTGCATCTTCGAACTGCGATTGCACAATCACCATTGATAAGCCCACATTCACCGCCCGCACACAAAAATAATTACACCCAAACATAATAAAAAATAATCTTAAGCATTCTTAAATACCCTGTTGTTTTACAAATTTTATAACTTATTTCCCTTTTATTCTCGATTACAAAAGAAAAATAATTAATGCGGACACAATATTGTGTTACTTGCTGACAATGTTGAATTCATAATGCTTTTTATCCCTTGGCTGGAATAGTGACGGCGACTGACTGAGGCAACCGTAACCTGAATTGATGGCTTCATTCGTCGGTGCTCTCGAACCTCGCCTTTTTCATCAGGTAAGTAGAGGTTAGTTTAAAACGTGTTTTAAAGCGATATTAAATATATTTTATTAACGTCAATCTTAATAACACGTTAAGACGCATTTTAAAACATTGACGTCAATGACCATAAATTAAAATATATTTATGGTCATTGACGGCATTTTTTAAAATTGGCAACACAATTAAAGGCGGTTCGTAATCAGCAGTCGCATCCACTATGCCGGCCTATCTCGCAAGTAACACAAATCGTGAACCGCTAGCCGAACACAATAGAGACGCACACACAAACATAACATTTTGAGCACAATTACATATATATATATTTATGTTATAGAAACGCAGTACACATCGACCGAAACTATTCAAAAACTTAACTTCAGTCAAATATGGCGGGAATATATTATATTAATATTGTTTTATTAACAACAATATATCAGCTTGGCAACATCCATTTCAATAATGTATAATCGAAATATAAACAAAAGTTAATATACACGATTAATGCTTCCACGTATAACAATTAAGAAATTCAGTTTTTATGCGTTTTAATTTAGTTGTCTTATAAAATATTCCCGCCCTAATATAACACATCACTAACAGAGCAGGATAGAGATACGCCAATAATTATGGACTTGCACGATGTAAAAGAGGGACACAATATGAGAGACATGTCAAAATAAAACAAACGCTTATCATTTTAAACACTTGTAGAAACAATGTCACACAGAAAAATAAAAAAAATCAAGCGTGCACATCGATCAACTGTGACCGAGATCGAACCCGGTGTCTTTTGTACAAACACACAGTTGACTGAGGCACGCGTGTTTTTTTTTCTTAATTTTCACGACTATAATGATATCGCCCCTTTTCTGTTCAAACTATGAACATGTTGAGAGTATTAATACAATATTACTTTTGAAATACGTTCCTTATATTAGCCAACTTTATTGTAAATACATTAAAGTAGATATTTCTATGTATTATTTCAACAATAAAATAAACATATGCGAGTGTGAACCTTCCTTCTCATACAAGTCCATTCAAATCCAAGCCCACTCCATTAATGACAGCGAAAACAAACATAATTCATATAAACTACACATTGAGATTATTAATAATAATAAAACCACTTATTATATAAATTCATTTGTAATTTAATACAAACACAACATTATAAGTTACAATTCATTGCACTGCACAAAAAAGGCGACCGTGGTGTAGTGGTAGTGCAAACAGAGAGCACGGGTAAAAATGTATCTTTGATATATGTACTTTGGTTGTCCTGTTTCTATGATACAAGCAATTTAGTAGCTTTGTATAGAAATGTAAATAAATAAATAAAAAGACAAATCATTAATAGATGTACAGATATAACCACATAATTTACATACAAATAATTATGTAAATGAATATAAAATAATAATGAAATGTAAATTAATAAAACATTTGAATTAACACCTCCTAAACTACTGTTATATTTTTGTAATAGTTGTAGGAGATAGTTTTTGATAGTATTTTCCGATATTTAGCGTTAATATGGATTATGAAAAAAATATCTTTGCTGCTTAACATTGCGCAACCGTCGAAACGTTGGATTAAAATGTTGAAAACAAAGGCAATAGTAAGTCGCAAAAATCTTCATAAGATATAGTAATTTGATAGTATTTAAATAAATTAATAAACGCCATTTTGAATAGTTGTAAGTATATATAATGAATGAATTGTAACTTGTAATGTCATAAGTCATAATAAACCTATTTAATAAAAAAATTCATTTAATTAATTAATTATTACAAAAACGTATATGTCTTTCTTACGTATTTCAAAATTTCCTTTACACCTTATTATAGACAACTTATTTAAAGAGACTTTGTTGTATCCTATATGTCACTCTTATAATATATGTCCCATGGGGATAATGGGAATAGTAGATACATGGTAACTTTTAAAACATGTTTAAAATTGACAATTATATTAAAAACATTGCTATGTTATATAATAAGAGTACATATTACAATATATGTACAATTATTTTTTATCCATTAGCTGTCCACTGCTGGACATGGGTCTGTTGGAAGCGGCCTGCATCTTGCTCTTGACGTTCCAAGTTGAGATTTTTTGTTGTATGTTTTTTAAATAAGAGCTATCAGACTTTAAGTGAAAATAATAAAAACGACAGAGAGTAATACAATTCCCACTATCCCCACAAAAGGGACAAATGCACCTAACAGTGACCCATACAATACACATTAAAATTTACTTATCTTTTAGTGCAAAGAGAAGTATTATTATGTTTTTCCTAAATCATTTTAATTAATTAATTATTCATTTATTAAATAACTTTTATTTACTTATTATTAATATTATTTTGTACAAGAACCGCTCGTCCACATTAAGAATACTGTCCAAGTAGAAAAAATTATAATTACGTATTTTTTTCGTTTAATTATATTCCATAACACTTATATATACAGAATAACGCCCCCCTCGCTCCCACGAACTTCATTTCACTAAAATAACTTCATGCGACAACGACATTTAAAACAAAAACCCTTAAAATAGTAAATACTTAATTTATTAAATAGAGAAAATATGGTAAAAATTACTCCCCAGCATAATAACACGAACAAGTAAAGAATACATCTAATGCCATCTCGCTCACACACCAGCTGAGACTGCATGAATCACAGGCGGATGTGCGGTCATGTCGTTTCACACACACACATACAATTTGCATTCTCTAACTGCACGGGTTATTTGGCAGGTTATCGCATGAAAATGTCACTAAAGTTCATTTTTAATGTATATATAAAAATAGGATTGTGCGACAAATCACAAAATACCCATAAATTATACTAGTTAAGAAGGAATATTCGCCCATTTTGCATTTATTAAATATAATTAGCTATTTGTTAAATAAAAACATATTACTAATATAAAAAGAGATATCCCATGAATTGATTTTTTTTACATCTTCGTCTTAAAAATATACATAAGTACAACATCCGAATAAATATAAATAATAAATAAATATATAAAAATTGATTTTATATATTTACATAGGGATAAAATAAGTACATTAAAAAAATATTAATTTAAACAAAATCCTTCGCCTTATTTTTGACGCTGGCAACAATCTCAAATCATTTCTAATTTCATAGACAACAGCGCACGATAGGAATCAAATGTCATAAACGTATGATCAATCCGTATTTTAAACAGTTCATTAAAATATATAGAACTTTGATTTTATTGTTACTACGATAAAGAAGATAATTATCATTAAAAGTATTTCAGAAAAATAATACTGCTAGACGTTTTAATAAAGAAATATTTTGATCAATGATGTCAACATTAGTTCCACAAATGACAACTAAGTCCCATCGAGCGTTGCTGTCGATTTCAGCACATTGTTTATGGAATTAAAAATGGCGTCAAAAATGGGTATTAGCTATTTAAGTACAACAGTTGTCTTAGGGTTGGTACTATCAACATTTTAAACCCATATTACAAAATCAACAACAAATTCAACATTGTAAAAGTGATTAACGTATTTATTACACTAAATTAACAACACACACCACTTTATTTATATATATACACACACACACACACATTGAGAGAGAGATGCAATGCCATTAGATGGTAATTGGGATTCAATTTTAAATTATTATTATAATATTATTTTACATGAGATTTTAATTATTTGATTTGCAAGATTTTTTATTTTAACTTTTATATTTTAATCTAGTTGTGTGTATACATTTTGGATGGCAGACTAGAATTTTCTACTGCGTTCTAAATGTTCAATGTTGTCTGCATTCTCTTGTATATGCCAATTTATAAATAAATTAATAATTTATAACAAACATTAAATAAAATTGTTGATATTAGTTATTTTAATAACAATTATATAAAATCTGATATGAATTCATTAATTAGAAAACTGCAGTGAATAGACAATTACATTACATATCTTTAAAAATATATATCTAATCAAGATAAGTAAAAATTTATTAATCAGACTTGATCAAGTTTTTCGGCATATTTGAATAATATTACTTTATTAATTATTGATAAAAATGCATAGACTCGTGCACAGATAAGAAAAATAGCGACAGACGCCCGATTCGATTACAGGTCGCAGCCGACCAATGTCCACGTGTGAGTTTCTATCCAATTTTCAATACTATTTTTATTGGCAATTTAATTTATATTACCCCCTAACAGTGTCAGTATGTATAAATAAAGTGTTCGGTTGTTATTTAGAATTATATAATTGAATTAAGTCACGCAAATATTAAGAATAGGTGTGCACACATTTAGGTCAACAGTGGAAGGGTGTGATCGTTGCATTGAAATTATATTTGGAAAGGGTGTTTCACTCAAAACAGGCAACATTAACTTCATTTAATAAGGAAGGAAGCAAAAGTGATGATATCATACTAAATTGCTGCCTATCTTTCTTTGAGATTTTAAGATTAAGGTTGCTAAAAACCGTCACCTTAAATAATTGAAATATTATAACTGATTTCAAAAACATTCCAATATTCGAGTATTATTATAAATTAAATAACATATATTTAATAAAATATATTAAAACTTCTTTTTAAACTCTAGCAACATTAACTTTTTCCATCGCCTTGTTCAAAAATTCACCCACCCTTTCCAAATAAAATTTCCCGCGCAAAAATTTGACTAGCCGACACAAAACCGAAAGTGACTAGATATTTATCCCATTGGCAAGATCCAAAAACAATGGCGCATTTTTAAAATAGAGTTTGGGCTTATTATACATTTATATAAATATAAGAAGTAACAGATTTTACTACAAATAATATTTAATAAATATTCACACAAAATAAAATCACAGTATATAAATTAATTCATGACAAATGTATAGTAAGCAATTCATTCGAGATTAATTTTATTTACATTGGCAACACCATAATATCATAAAAAGTGTTGCCTGTTAATAAAATATATTAAAACATCTAAACATAATTGAATTGAATAGCGCCAAACGCATACAATAATATGGCAATTCGAGCTTAAGTATCAAAAAGATGTAAATCACAGACCAAAAATAATAAATTAAGTACATCGAACGCATCACACCCGTCGCACATGCACGAGGACCCACGCGCGAGCAGAACGATCAGCAAAAACCACCAAAACCAACGGAGGGCACCGAGGGCACGGAAGGCATCGGCGCGGGCATCGCAGACTCGGCGCCTTTGTGCAGTTCCAGGGCTAACGAATGGGGGTGAGGTGATGCTAAGTATTGCTGCGGAGGAGGGTAGTATGGGGCGTATTGGGGGTACTGGTATTGCCAATCGAGGTAACCAGCCGTCGGACGCATCAACTGACCACCCCAATATGAGTATGCGTTGTTGTAGTTATATGAATAGCCGTATAGAGGGTAAGGCTCCAGCGCGGGAGCGGGCGCTGGGGCGGGAGCGGGCGAGCCATCCCCTTCAGCGATCGAGGGGATTTGGTCCACTAGAGATTCCAACCCTGACAGTGACTTGGCTGCGACGTCCTGCTGCTTGGTTTTCACACCGAGCTCATGTTGAAGGAACTCGCCAGGCGACCCTGAGGATATAAATATAAAGCATTTACAAATTCGCTCCAAACTTCACACTCCATGAATAAATATTTCTACCTGTTACCAGTGATTTATAAAATTAATGAAGCAACACCTTGGATCCAGATATTTGGATGGAGGAGGCAGATAATTGTACCAGGTCTGGTTTTCAAAGAATGGCAGGCAGTGGAGCCTATTTTGCTGACCCAGAGTAGTACCAACATTTACAAGCATACATACCTTGAAGTGACTAAGTCACGTTTCGGGATCATCATGTGAGTTGCCGGTTCCAACTAGGCTGGCATACTGGATGTGACTGCTACTTACAGTTCTTTCTTTCTTTTAATTGTGAAAGCTACTGAGGCAGCCATGGACTGAGCCGGTTTTTTCAGTCGTCGTCGCTCTTGAACTTCCCCTTGCTTAGCATCAAGCGTGTTACTATTATTAAAGGACGTTAATCACTTTTTAAAATGTGAACCACTTACCAGGAGTCAATGGCGGATGTTCGGCAGGACGGTAATGCGGTGAGAAAGGTGACCCACCCGGCGGTGTAGACCTGAAGCACACGTGAAATAATAAACTTTATTACTATGAGCCTTTAGCTGGGCTGTTATAAGATTTGGAGTACCTTTTTTTGAGACTCGACATCTGACCTCGACCTGCCTGATGGTAAGATCGAGGTCCAAGAGTGCCGACGAGTGAAAAAACCGTCTCAGTTCACGGCTACCTCGGTCGCCGCCACTATTAGTATCGGAAGAAGCATTTGACTTGTAGATTTAAACGACGAACCGAACCATCTAGTTTTAGGCATATTTATTAACACATTCGCACATACATACCTATTATATGAATTGGGATACAAAGCCGGATGTAACTGTTCTAATCGTGGACTACCTACTTCTACTGGAACTGAACCGGGACCTGCGAAATAAACAACATAATAATATATGGTTTATATTGTAGCATATTTATTGACCTACGTACATTTAAAAAACTACTTATTTTTATTCTGACGCGACATTTAACCTCGACTTAAATGATGGTAAGCAGGAGAAGGTTTAAGAGTGCCGACGACTGAAATATCTGAGTTTGTTCACGGTTGTCTCAGTCGCCGTCACTTTGCCGTCTATGTGCATCTTTACGCATCGCTTGATACAACCCCGGTTAGGCAGACCGGGCACCACTGCCTACCACTCTTTGCCAACCAAAACCGGAACAAATACCCATCCGCCTCTTTTTATCGTTATTAACAAATAAATGCTATAAAACAAATCTTTGTTCCGGCCGAGAATCGATTCCGGAACTTTAGGTGTGCTAACCACGAGTCGGTGCGCTGTGATTACCTTGTTCCTGTGTATAATAATGCTCTCTCTTCTCTTGTATATATGGTAGTGGACGTTCTTCAAACATATTATATGTGGGCACCGCTGGAGACATTTCACCCGCGGCTGCCGTGCTCGCCTGCATCACAAGGAAATGCATTATTAGGTGAATTCGCAGATACTTATCAAGGTGTCTCCCTAATTCATACGCGTTTTTTACATTTTCATACTAAGCTACTGATGTGCTTGTATCATAGAAACAGGACAATCAAATAACATATATTAAAGATACATTGGGACCGGCAAATGGTCTTAAACAAAACATCACGATCGTTTTTTTTTATATTTATCATATGAATTAAATTTAAAGAATTTCTAATATTTAGATAATTTAGTCCGTGTATCTTGTGAACGTCTCATTCATACACGAGGGGTTGGCGGTGTAATAATTCAGTGGACAGTGGCTTACCTTATTAAAGTCAGAAAGCGACGAATTACTATTGCTCCCTGCGTGCATGTCCGTGCTTCCCATTGGACTGTCATCCTGATCACCCAAACTGGCGTTGTCAGCGACACGGATTTTGTTAGCAGCTATAGGCGGCTCGAAGTCAATGTGGCCCATGCCTGGACTCGCCGGCCCGGGGGAGGAAATAGCGGCGGAGATATCGCTCGATAACTCCGCCGCGTAGTCCGGTCTCACGCGCGGACTCGGACCGCCGAACTGAGGAGAGTGAGCGTACCCTGGCGTGCGATTCGCCCCGGCCGTCGGCGCTGGTGAACTGTGCTGACTGTAGGGCGTGTGGGAGGGCGACGGAGTGTACGAAAGTTGCGGATACGCGGCTGGGGCGGCGGGACTTTGGGCATACATTGGGCTACGATGGTGTTCGTACGCATGCGGAGAACGGCAGTAGGCACGAGGTGATAACTGAGCAGGTTGGGGTGTGCCGCCACCACCGCGGGGGGAGGAGTAGGCGCGCGGCGATTGGTATAGTGATTGCTGCGGACTAGAACAATAACCAGGGGAGGCTGCATATGCAGAAGGGAGAGCCGGCGCTGCGGCAGGGGCGGGAGGCACGAAGTATGACGGGGTGGATTGGTTTGATAGGCCCGGTGTGGCTGATGTACTCTGGTACATCATACTATTTTGTATTTGCTCAGTCATGCTTTGTGGCTGCTGTTGTTGAGGTTGCTGTTGAAGTTGTTGCTGCTGCTGTTGTTGTTGTTGCTGTTGGAAGTCCCCATTCTGATGCATATTATATTGTGTTTCGACATTCTGTGTCATGGCAGGCATAGGGGGCAGTTGAGGCATCAATGTCTGTTGTAGAAACTGTTGGTCCTCTGGTCTGATCTTCTTTGGCCTGCCACGTTTCTTCTTTGGTGGCATTTCGCCATCTAATGTTTGTTGTCTCGGTTGCCTCGGTGCCCGCGGCGTGGGTGGTGCCACTTCTCCATTCTCCAGTTTTATTTTCTTCGGTCTCCCGCGTTTCTTTTTAAGTGGCACCTCTGTTCCATCCTCTAGTATGATCGTGTCGCCGGGCTCTGGCTCCATAGTTAATCTGCAAATATAACAATAATACGTTCGAACTGGCTGCCGGATGTTATAGAAGCTACACATCTACGTTCTACCTATATGCAACAACTATAACGTCACAATGTTCACAATGGCGACGTGACAGTGGTTTTGTGAATGTTGTATGGTTTGTGCCATAAATCAGTCACAGTGTTCATTACCGTGATTGTCCGCTAGATGGCATTGCTTGCTGCTGAGCGCCTTGGTCTGTGCTGACGCCGCTCGTTGTTCTAGCCAATAGGAAAATTAAAATCATCAATGGAAACAAATTACATTTCTAAAGCAATGCCACTTAGCGGTCTAAAGTGATCAAAATCTCTCTTAAAATGATTAAACAATTTTTTAAAGCCGTTTAGTACTCCAATAAACAATAAATAAAAATTTATAAATCTTATAAAATTTATACGAATATCGTAAAAGTTTTAGAAAAGACCTTTATACTTTTCTTATACTTTTCACTTCTAAAAAGCCTTCGTTAATGTTAATAACAGCAAAAAATTATATTTATTACGAGTAAAAATAATTTATGCTACTTGGATACTTATTAATATTTTATAAAACGTATTTATACATATTTAATTTCAAATCTTGTTTGAATAATACAATATATTTAAAAATACATTAAGGTATTCCTCAGGGTCACCTTCTCGCACCCATTACATTATTATCTGTTAAATATTGGAGTACAAAGGCAAAATAAATAATGAAATTAATGGTGAAATTATTACGTTTTAATATTAATAACTTACCTTCGTATCTCAAGTTCTTCTTGAGGCCTACGGGACGTTGTGTCAGGGAATACGAGTTCTCCGTCATCAAGGTGTGCGACCAGACCATTGAGGTAGTCACGGAACTTCTTGAGTGCGGCGTAGAAGGGCACCTTATCAGCTGCCCGTGGTAACTGGGCACATCGAGCTGATGACGATGGCATTACCCACATATACTGGAAAGAAAATGTAATTTAAAATACGTTTTTTAATTAAAATGTTAGTTTACAGTTGCCTTAGTTAACGTCACAATTTCAAATAATCAATCAAATGGTCACGCTTTTTCCCCAATGGAACAGGCAGAGACAATGGAGCGCCACTTGCCACAATCACTCGCTTTCCTCACATTTACAATTTTCTTAATACAAGCTCTACGGTTATGGGCACTAGGCAACCCAGCTTAGATAACAACATCTTACAAAATGGAATTATCGATATAAAATAAATCTTATGGTATGGTACCAGTTGCTGATTAACATATAAAAACAATGCAAGACATTTGAATATTTATTTATTTTCTAATCAACTAAATGAACAATTCTAACGACCTATTTTCTTGGTAGGTTATTATTTGCCCAGTCTGCTGATTCTGGGTAGACCCACAACTTTCAAGTGTACAGACCGTGAACTAAGTCGCGTTTCGACATCAACTTAGAAGTTGCTGGCACAATGAATGCTACTTGCAATTATTTAACCGCAGAAACAGTCGCATCTACACATGAACTGCACCCCAGCTTAATATATAGGTACATATATATTTTATTTATTTTTTATTGTGACTCGACATATGACAGCACCCCGCTTAATGTTAGGCTGGAGTGTGGTCCATGAATGGGTGTCACTGCTACTACAATTCAATAACTGTTAGTAGCAATCACATCCACTATGCCGGCCTAGTTGGAACCGGCAACTTACAAGCTGATCCCGAAACGCGACCAAAACACTTCACGGTCTGTATACTTGTAAATGGTGGTACTATCCCGAACCGGCAGACTGGGTACCACTGCCTACCACTATCAGGCGGAGTGCGGTCATATGTCGCTGCACAATACTAAAAATAACTTACCGTATTGGTGCCGACAATCGTATCCGGCTGTTTGCCGAAACAAAAGTCTTTTTTACCAGAGAACACTTCATAAATGAGTTTTCCATTAAACACGGCAACCTTTGGCCGGAACGTTTGAAGTTTCTCCAGCAGTATTGCGCTGCCCTCCTTGATCTCGCGCCGTGTGAGGTCAGCGGAACCCTTCGTGGCTCTCGCGACCATATTCGTGAAGCCAATGCCGAAGTTTAGAAGCTATGGAGGTAACAAGACGTATTATATTATAAGACATATTATACAATTAAGGAATTTTTAAATGACATATTATGAATTATAACTTTTAATTGTTTTCTTGACGTTATTATTTTATTACGTTATTTATTTTGACATCAACATTATTAAATAAGTTTGTTAATTTGTATGCCTTTTAGGCGCAACATAGCGAATCTATTTTTTTAACCATCCCTTAATGTAATTGTAACCTAAGTTTGACAAATAAATCATTTTGATATCATCAAGACACATATAGCAAGCTTCACCAGCACTTTTTTTATTGAGACTTCATAACTGACCTGACCTGCCTGATCGTAAGCAACAAGGAGTCCAAGAGCGCTGATGACTGAAAAAATGGATTCACTTTACGGTTGCCTTATCGCCGTTACAGGATACAAAGCTATAGGATGGAGAGAACACATGGGCTGATAAAGCATTCCACCTGTGCGGGTATAACAGGTGTGAAAAGACGAGGTAGGTTAAGGAGCTCCTGGGGAAATTCACCGTGGTCTCACCTTATAATCTTCATCGGCGCTCATTTGCTCTCTCGTTAACCCTGACAAGTAGAGACACTTCCAGAAGTGATTGCCCGGGCCGGCGTAGTGATGCCCTTTGTACGCGGCAAACAATCCAGGGTTTATACCAATCTGAAAGCGCACAGATAAATTTGGTTTTATTTATTTAATTAAACTCCAAAGAACCACTTTCACATGTCAAAATTACACAATAATAATTAATATCATCCTTTCCATGTGCCCAAACCATCGAACCGTTCCTTTGTCAATCCTTGTCACTACATCTTCTTTCAAACCACAGCTATTGTCACTCCACATACACCCTTAACGACCGCATTTAATAATATCAACTTAAGCTTTATTATATATAGTACATAACCTAATAGCAAGCTGCTGTCAGATAGTTAAGAAAACATGGGAGTTGTGTCAGGTACGTTGAAACTGGCACTCTATCGTCTCTGCCTATCTCTATTGGAAGAGAGGCGTAACAGATTAATATTTGAACAGCCGATAGGATAAGAAGGCATCCTCAAGAAAGCTGGGTTGCTGATAACCGTAGAGCTTGTATGAAGAGAATTGTGGATGTTAAGGAAGCGAGGGAGTTGTGTCAGGATCGTGGCAAGTTGCGATCCTTTGTCTCAGCCTATCCCTGTGGGAAAAATCCCCGTGACAATTTGAATTTGAAAGCGCTCATTTACTTCAAACGTTTATTTAAGTAAAACTAATTATAGATAATGGGGTCAATAGATCAGACCTCTGATGCAGTTACATGTCTACAATGAATCTATCTCGTCTACAAATAAAATTATCCGCTCTTTAAATATTAAACTGTCACGCCTACATTCCAATAGAGATAGGCAGAGACCGTGGAGTGCCAGTTTCAACGATCCTGACGCAACTCCCATGTTCCCTTAATTTGTTGAATTTATTAATCAATGTTCGCGCTAAAGGACATCATTCATTTAGCTTTTATGTGCTAATTTTGTAAAGTCCAATGATGAAAAAATATATAAATGGTAGTTTTGATACTTGTAACGATTTGTAACAATAACAATTTTGCTTTTAGTGCTGTACAATTGAGTTATTTGGAAAATAAAATATGGATTTCGTATCGTCTGTCAATCACAAAGACACACCATATTAACAGTTCTGCTTTAAACTGTCATAATTATAGTTTGATGATTTTGCACACCTAAACTATGCATAATAAAGGATATATTCCAGTTACATTGTTATCTTCGTACATCAAACTATTTTAAAATGTATATGCAACTGTTAATACAATTAAGCACAAGTCCCTATACAAAATGAATGATGTCCTTTAAGAAAATACTAATAGATGTATAATTCTAAGACTCAATTTTTTTTGTAACTCGACATATGACAACACACAGTTTGATGTTAAGCTCTAGATACATGGATGAAGGCGACCTCTACCATAGTTAAATAACGGCATGTAGCAGTAGCATCCCCTATGCCGGCATGATAGAAACCGGCAACTTTTAAACTGACCCTGAAACGCGACTGAGTCACTTGACAGTCTGTACACTTGTAAGTGGTTATACTACGCCGGATTGGCAGACTAGGTAAATGACTACCAACTGTCTGGCTATCACTCTTAGAAAAGCTTATATAGTCATTTTTAAGACCAAATCTTTGTTCCGGTCAGGAATCGAACCTGAGACTTTACGCGTAACGTCACGTAATGCGCCACGTTTGTACTAATTTTAATAAATATTAATAATGTCATCGATCGTACTCACAATAATGATGTCCAGGTTCTCTGCCAAGTGATCCGGCAACGTCCGCCTCGAGACCTCCTCCTCGGACATTCCATTGAAACGGTCGTGCTTCTTCCTTTCCTTTATAGGTCGAGGCACTAGTGTTTCTATGCCGCCTTCCAATTTTATCTCCATACTGTAACAAAATAATCAATCAATCAATCAAGCTGTCATTTTATTTTGAGACGCGACATAAATTTTATTTTAAGGCGACCGTGGTGTAGTGGTTACGCAAACCAAAAGCACGAGTTCGAGACCACCCACTGGTACCAATGTATCTTTAATATATGTACTTTGGTCGCCCTATTTCGATGATACAAGCATTTTAGTAGCTGAGTATAGAAATATATAAAAAATGCCCGATGGTAGGCGAGAAAAAGCCAAGGAAAAGGAGGAAGGTGCCGACAGCTCAAACACGGCTCGGTCGTCGATGGTGACCAAAGGACCCAAGGTTGGAACTAGTATAACATTCCAATTGTAGATTGTTTTAAAAAACGACGCGCCAAACCTTTTGGTTGGACTGCTGACTTAGTCGGCAAAATGCGACCTACACAATAAATCGCTACCAGCTAAAGTTACAACACTCGTACTTCCTTTCCATCCACAATCGATGGACAAAGTCGGTTTTTGAAGCTACACTTCATACGGCCAGGCCTTGCGTCTTTTGCATAATATAAATCAGTGGCCAGAAAGAGAGGGAGGAGAATATAGAGTTACAGAGGGATAGAGCATAGCTTCCGTTGGCAACCCCACGAAGGTCTTATTTTTTTAAATTATATAAAATAGTCTGTGAGGAACTATTATGAATCAATCAAATTGTCACGCCCTTCTTCTACAGGGATGGGCAGAGACAATGGAACGCCACTTGTCACTAAGTAATATCAATTTCGAAATAAATTTAAAAGTAGATCTGATCTTCATGTTTAGAGTAGCCCAACCACTTTCATAATGTGTACAGACAGTGATTCAGTCCCCTCATCTTGTCGTCTTTTTTTTTATTGTGACACGACATTTGACCTCGACCCGCCTGATGATAAGCAAGAGGCGATCAAAAAATGTCGACGACTGAAACAACTGAGTTCAGCCTCAGCCGCCGTCACTATACCGGCCAAATTATTAATAATTTGTGTGTGTGTGTGTGATTGCGGGAACGTCGCCGTTCGTAATTGGGGGGAATATTTTGGCAACTATCACACATACAGATGGAACCTTGCTCGTTTGCGCGGAAACCGTTCGCGGGGAATTGGGTCGAACCACTCGTTCACGCATCCATAGACATGAATTTATTTTATTATGACTTGACATATGACAGCACCCCGCTTGACAATTCAATAACTGTAAGTAACAATCACATCCACTATGCCGACCTAGTTGGAACCGGCACCTTACAAGCTGATCCCGAAACACGACCAAATCACTTCCACTCTTTGATAACCAGACCCGAAACAAATATCCGCTTCTTTTTTTATTAACAAAAAATACATTATATTTGCAATATTTAAATATTACAAATAAAGGCTATGAAACAAATATTTGCCCCGACCGGGAATCGAACCCGGGGCCACGCCTGTTGTCATAAACGTGATGAAGAAACAAATTGTCTCCAACAAATGCATGTACCGACTATAGATACGTGCGCATCTAAAACACGGGCACCAGCTAGAGGCGTGCGAAACTCTAATTTTGTTACTCCGGGGTCATCGCACCACTGATGACGTCACAGGAACTATGTCACGCACACACCATTGCGACCGCTAACGCAGCCAGGGGCCGGCAGGGCGTTTGGAATAAAACACACAAGTATAAACAAACAAACATTCAAACAACATTCATTTTTTATATTGGCAAACTGCACCACCGCCAGCTCAGTCTACCGAGACCGTCAAGTGACTTGGTCGCGTTTCAGGATCAGTTTGTAAGTCGCCGGTTCCAACTTGGCCGGCATATTGGATGATGTCTGATGATAAGCAAGAACAGGCCCAAAAGTGACGACGACTGAAAAAACCGAGTCAGTTCACGGCTGCCTCAGTCGCCGTCACTATGACGGCCATAGGTGCTTCCTCACGCATCGCCTAAAGGATACAAGGTTATAAGATTACTAAATATTACAAATAAAAACTATGAAACAAATATATGTTCTGACCGGGAATCGAACCCAGTACTTTACGCACAACAAACCAAACGCCTGTTGTCAAGATATATCTTTGGTACGAGCATATGTACTTTGGTCGTTCTGTTTCCATGATACATCCACAATTAGTAGCTAAAAATAAATGAATATCACACTAATATGCCTATTACAATACGGGGAATACAAGGAAAGTCTGTCTGCCGTGCCCTATTCATCGGCAAAGGTCATAATGATACCATTATCAGTGTGACGCTCGTGTCCTTATTGTCTTCGGAGGATAAACGTGAACATGACGCCATCGAATTATCACAAACATACAAACGCACACACACACGAACAAACACACGCACACAAATATATATGTACATATTAAGGCCACCGTGGTATAGTGGCAGTGCAATGGTTACGCAAGCCGAGAGCATGGGTTCAAAACCACCCGTCAATGTATCTTTGATTGTCCTGTTTCTATGATACAAACACGTTTAGTAGCTTTGAATAGAAATTAAAAAAAAACCGGCACATTGAATAAGGAAAGAAGGTGTAGTGACAAGGATTGACAAAGGAATGCTTCGATGTGTGGGCACATGGAGAGTGAATGAGCGAAAGTAGATTGACGAAAGGAAAAAATCTCATGTGGATGGATGCGTTAAGCAAGGATACCCAAGAGTATCCATGTATATGTTTTCCAACCAAATCGGAGGCATCCTCAAGTTGGGTTGTCTAGTGCCCATAACCTTAAAGCTTGTATGAAGAGTGGATATGAGAGAAGCGAGGAAGTTGTGTCAGGATCGTGGCAAGTGCCGCTTGATTGTGTATGCCTATCCGTGTGAGAAAAGGGAGTGACAATTTTAATGATTAATTGAATATACAAAAACCACACTGGATTCTTTTATATTTTAGTGTTACTCTACATGTGATATACCGGCCAGTATAGTGACTACGACTCATAAGTCACTTCGATGTAGTTGTGGTAGTCAGTGGTCCAAAGTGACTTAGTAGCGTTTCAGGTTCAGCTTGTAAGTTTCCTGTACCAACTATAGGTGCAACTGCTACTTGCAGTTATTAAACTGTAGTAGCAGTCGCCTTCATTCATGAAGCGCACTTTAGCTTCTTCTTTAGGCGGGTTGCTGTCATTGTCTGTCAAAAAATATATATATAAAACGTAATTTAAACTCACCCATTCTCGTCTTTAATCTTTTTCTTCCTGCCCCTCTTCTTGGGTTGGTTGAGCATCATTTGCTGCTGGTGCATCATGTGCGGGTGTTGCATGTGATGGGGGACCATGGGGGGTGGGGCTTGCAGCATCGCGCACATCGCCTCGTCCTCCACAAACGAGTAGGGGTCCTCCATTTCCCGCTTGATGCCGTTCACCGAGTACTGCATCTCCTCGTGCTCGCGCTTCATGTACTGCTGCTGTGACATGTCGTAGGGGGCCTCGTGCTCCCGCTTCACGGATGCGAACGCGGCGTACACATCTGGGGGGAAATACACTACAAGTTACATATGGGCTTACATGTGCAACAGATGCTACATTCTATTGCTAAAATCACTCACGCCTTATTACTCATTAAACTCCAAAGACACTAAAAGTACTCTTGTATCATAGAAACAGGACGACTAAAGATACATTGGTACCAGCAAGTGATTTTAAACCAGAAAGTTCACCATACACCAAGTCGCCTTTAAAAGAATTTATTTTCCCATTTCCGATTAGTGAGACAACTTTTTTTATTGCAACTCGACATTTAATCTCGACTTACGTACGTCGAGATTAAATGTCTAATGAGGTCTAAGAGAGCCGACGACTAAAAAAATCGAGTTAGTTTACGATTGCCACAATCGCCGTCACTATGCCGGCCAAAGGTGCTTCTTCACGCATAGCTTGAAGGATCCTAGGTTATAGAATGGGGAGAACGCATGGGCTGCTAAACCATTCCCTTGTCGGTGGTTCAACAAAGAAACGAGTGGCCTGGAAGTGCCAGTGGTGGAAGTGGTTTTAAACCAGAGAATGATGTTAAGCTGGATCGCACACCAGCTTAACATCAGGCGGACACATGTACTTGTATATTGAAAATGTGTAGCTCAAATCTAATTTCGCTTATCGTTTTAAACAATTAAATTTGTTTTCGGATATATGATCATAAAGTTTTTATTGCGTCGATAATATTTGTGTCAATCAATTGCGTATGAAAACATTTTTTGGCCGGCATAGTGACGGCGACTGAGGCAGCCGTGAACAAAGTCGGTTTTCTCAGTCGTCGTCATTTTTGGACCTCTATTGCTTATCATCAGGCAGGTCGAGGTCATATGTCGTGTCACAAAAAAAAATTACAATATTAACGGATGTGATGGAAGCGGGAGAGTTGTGTCAGGATCGTGGTAAGTGACGCTCTGCTTATCTCTGTGGGAATTGGACTGTGCCAGACTGTACTTTACCCCGACATATGGCGAGCTACAACTCATATATTGTAGTTTGGTTTGGTAATGGGGAACCGTGGGGTAGTGGTAGTGCAATGGTCCTGCAAACCAAGAGGATAATATGTTCATAACAGCTTGCCCGTAATAATGTACTTTTGATAAGGATACTTTGGTCGCCCTGTTTCTATCATACGAGCAGTTTAAATGAATAATATAGATATATGGAAAAAAAAGCTACTAGAAGCCACCTCTATTCATAAACCATACTCCAGTTTACATCAAGCAAGTTTCTAACATATGTTTAGTCACAATAAAATATAATAAGTTAATCCCATTCGGGAGTAAGGAGTGAGTGATTTTTGTTTTGATTCATGTCCACTCACCTGGTTGTCCGAAGTTCTGTTTGAAATAGCTCTCCTGCCTCCTGTAGTACGCCTCCTCATCGAACTCCTGCTTCACCTGGAAGGGCTGGTGATTCGTTTGCGGATACGTCGGCAACTGTCTGGGATATATCGTGTAGGGGTCTGGCCTGTGCAGGTCTAACGCGTCGTATCGCTCTTCGGCCGGCATGGGGGAGGGTGGGTCTGGTGGCGGCATGTCTAAGGGTGGCGGTTGCAGCGGTGGCTCTGGCGGCGGGGAGGCTTCTGGACTTGATGCTGGCTTGCGACGCAGCGCATCACCACTATTGCTCGTCTCGTAACCATCATCGGCAGTCTCTAAGGTTTTCGTCTTGATTTCAGCTGCCTCACTGTTCAACAAACAATATTTTATTCATTAATATCATTTATACATCATTTATTTATTAATAAAAAATATTTAATCATTAAAAATGATCAAAAGATTGGTAGGCAGACATTTGCCTAGTAGTACCACCACTTTCAATATAAGTGATTAAGTCGCGTTACGGGATGAGATCAAGTTACATAATACAAATAAATTTTCAAATGTTCTCATAGGCAGAGACACAGTAGCGTCACTTTCCACGATTCTGACAAAACGATTTCTGCCTCTGTAGAGCCCTGCTTTTTCAAGAATGCCCTGGATTCAATCAAGAAACAATCTTCTGAATAGTCTCCGTTTAAGCTCCCGATTAATAAATCTCTTTCGTCAATATGCCCAAACCGTCTGAGACAAATTGAATTATTGTATAAAAATAAAGAATATTAGGCACGAGTTATTCTGTGTCCAGTTGCAACGTTACCCCTATAACGAAAATTACCCTGGGGGGATAAATTGCGCTTGAGATCTACCCGTATCCAGGCAGACTCGCTTAACCTCTGGACCTTTGGGACGAAGGGGGAAAATCTAACTTCAATAGGTATACGAGTACCTAAACATGTTTTTGAGCGATTTATTAAGTATTAAGATTATTTTTGTGTATTGACATTAATGAAAGCGACTGCTACTTGCAGTTCCCATCCACTATGCCGGCCTAGTTGAAACCGGCAACTTTCAAGCTTATCCTGACTGAGACTGAGACTAAGACTGAGTAACTTCACCGTCTACACTAGAACTGGTGGTACTTGGCGGGGCATAAAAAAAAAGTTAGGTACAAGTTAATTATTCAAGTCCAGTAAATAATTTACTTCTTAAATAAATAATAATATTGTAGAATAAAACGCATTAGAATAATTCAATATGAAAAATAATTTATTTGCACTAAAATTATTTACATTGTCATTGAAAAAAAATACACCCCAGGCGTACACTTTTTTTATTATGCCGGCCAAAGGCGCTTCTTCAGGCGCATCGCTGGAAGGATCCATCCATGGTTATAGGATGGTAAAGTATTCCACTTGTCGATTGTTCTACAAAGAAACGACACTCGATGAAGTTAAGGGTTGAAAGAATTAATAAATAAATACAGTGTTATTTTTTTCTTTTATTTTTTTAATTTCTAAACTATGCTACCTAAGTGCTTTTATCATAGAAACAGGATAACCCGAGTACATATATCAAACATACATACGTATCGTGAGTGGTTTCGAACCCGTGCTCTCGGTTTGCATAACCATTGCACTGCCACTACACCACGGTCGCCTTAAAAGTAATTTATATAGACAAGTAATTATTATTAGAGTGTGTTAAAACTTATAGACGAGTGGTCGAGGGTTTTGTATCTATCTAAGTGTACTACGTTCGAGAGAGCTACTGAGCTAAGTTATTTTTTTACGAGGTCTTGCGAAAGAGGTACTCGTTGCTCCGTCAACCGTGGCGAATGCCGCGAGGGCTTTTAGTTCGTGCAAGCCCGGCACCTCCATGGGCGGCGGGTGTCCGTCACGGATTTTCCCTCGCGAATGGGCGACCGTGGTGTAGTGGCAGTGCACGCCAACCAAGAGCACGGCTTCAGAACCACTTTAGTTTTTTTTTTATTTCTATGATAGCAATGGCTATAAAAATGTAAATTAAAAACATAAAAAAATCAAATTAAAATTATCAATTAAGGCGACCGTGGTGTAGTGGCAGTGAAATGGTTACGCATACCAATGTATCTGTGATATATGTACTCTGGTTGTCCTGTTTGTATGATACAAGCACTTTAGTAGTTTAGTATAGAAATGTAAATAATAACAAAAATGTAGTTAAGAAATAACAGGGATAGGCAGAATCAATGGAGCTACACTTTCCACTACTTCAACCCAACTTTCCTTCACATCCAAGCTCTATTGTCTCTGCATGTCTCCAATATCTAATCTATCAGTCTAATAGGAAATTGTATTTCGCCCTACCGACGTATTATTCAATTACATTATAAACACTTTTAAATCCTTTTAAAATATACGCAATATTTACGAAAATAAGACATTAAAATGAAGTCTTAGCGCATTTGAAATAAGAATGTTTATTGTTTAAATTCGATTCGACTGTCAGGAGCGCATAAATTGTATTTGCATCCGACACAAGGAATTTTACGAAAGCCAACCTTATTCTAAACGTCGTAAAGTCTACTTTTCAACGCCATAGTCTCTTGCGTAGCTTATGGAACTGCGGAGTAAAAGATATGCATACAAACAAGGCTTAGAATTTTGCCCACAACACACAAACTATGTTTTTCACACCACAGGTCGACAAAGGACGTGATTGGGAAAGCATTCGACCAAATCGGCAGTCGAACTAAACGGTCCGGCGCAACGTATCTTTGTAGGACAATCGATAAGTGGTTTACCAAGCCAACCCATGAATTCTCGTCCATCCTAAATTCTTGGACCTTGCATACGAATTGTGAAAAAGTACCTTTGGTCGGAATTGTGAGGACGACTGAAGCAACCGTAAACTGAATTTATTTTTAAGTCATCGGCGCTTTTGGATTTGCCTTGCTACTACCAGGCCAGTCTCATTACTAAGTCGAGGTCATATTTCAGGTCTTAATAAAAAAACGTATTTTATTGTCTGTGATACAAGAGTAATGTTTGTATCAACTATAACTAAGTTTCTTCTTTTTTGACTAATTCAAATATATTTTATCATATAAAGCTCCGTCAAAGATCAAAGTCAAATACGAGCGTGTCATATCAGCTTTCGTACAGACATATATCTATATATGCGTCTAACATATATAGATATACACACATACACTTATCAAAGGTTAGACAGAGGACTAAAGGAAAAAAATAGGTCTTACTAAGAAAACCTAAGTGCAATGACCTAAATAGATAAAGTCTGATTGTAGTACCAGCGATGATTGGGCATTCGCACAGTATACTACGATACAGTGGTATGTGACCTCGACTGGCATAACGCCAGATTATTATTATTATTTACATTTCTATACTAAGCTACTTGTATCATAGAAACAGGACAACCAAAGTACATATATCAAAGATACATTGGTACCGGCAAGTGGTTTTGAATCTGTGCTCTCGGTTTGCGTAACTATTGCACTGCCACTACACCACGGTAGCCTTTTTTAAAAACAAAGTTATTGATCATCACTGTTTTTTTTTTATAGGGCCTCTGCTTTATTACCAATGTCCCTGTTTTTATCAGAACATTCTTCTAAGTTGTTCTTATAAATATCTCTTTTAAAAAATGTTAATTTAAATCTTGCTGTATAAAACTTAAGTTGTATTTTTGACTAGACTTCATTACAGAAAATATAGAATAATTATTTTAAATACTATTATTAAGAAATACGACCTATAAGGAGGATTATTTACTTAACTTATTTTAGGTTTATAATTTAAGTTGGAAATTAATTAAATATAGATTACTTGTAATATTGTAGCGACTAGCGACTACATAAAAAGGTTTTAGACGAAATGCCATTTGAAGCCAATCAATACTCATCCATCAATTACATTTCAGTTACGGTTAAAATCAGATGTTAAAACTCACACTTATTCACACAATGGGTGACTAATGCGAGGAATGGATACGGTCCATGCAACACGAGAAAGAGACACCGATATAATTAAACCTCACTAGTGCGAGCGGGAGAAAGTGATACTTTTGTTCGCGGCATACTGTTGTGCTGTATACTGTGCCAGAGTGGCTTCGTCAAACATTGCAAAACCTCACACGTCGGGATTACCCACACATATCTATATCTACCCACACACCCACACATCCATAAAGTGAAATATAACTACGTTTTGTCATTACGAAACTAAAAATACACGCGCCATACAAAAACATATACTTTTTAGAGTATAATGTGTATTTAGGTGCTCGTTCCCATTAATGTATGGAAGGGAATGATGGGTATGGCAGAAGAGTACATATGGCATATGGCAGCAGCGTCCTCTTAACGTGCGGTCCCCAAGCCGCCTGACAAGCGTGGGGATTATGGCACTCCTCCCTACCCATTATGAACGATAAGATGCCGATGAATGCAAGTGCCATCTTGTCGTTTCGAATGGCCTTCTAATGTTCAGCAGTGGACGCCTTTCGGCTGATGATGATGTAGTGGTTTGAGCACATTGAATTGGATGAAAGATTGTGGCGGATCAGAAGGTTAGTGGAAAGATATAACACGGGCGACCTACAAGGTTTATTCTGTATGAAGACAATTGTAGATGTGAATAAAAGAAGAAAGTAATGTCAGTATGGTGAAAAGTAGTCTATTTTATCTGCCTATCCCTGTAGATTATTTATTAATTAATAAACTAAGCTACCAAAATACATGTATCATAGAAACAGGACGACACAAGTACATATACTAAAGATACATTGGTAAAGATACACCGGTAAGTGGTTTCGAACCCTTGCTCTCGGTTTGCATGACCATTTCACTGCCACTACACCACGGTGGCCTTCTTTGCCACTTTATAATCAACTTTATTAACAAAGCTAACTTAGCTATTAACAATTGCGAGTCACATTTAGTAAGATAAGGGGTCAATTAGCAATGCTATGTAAAATTATGACCACTTCCTTTGAATCACCATCCACTGACACATCATCCATGCTAAAGGATAGACCGTCATTATATACCTAAACATGGGCACATAGAAAATAAGTTTCCCTTGCTGATGGTAAGCAAAAGGAAGTGTCCAAGAGTGCTGACCACTGAAAACACTGATGCAGTAAACAAACAGTGAGTTAAGGCAAGGAATCTCTGCGTTATGAACGTGTTTTAAATGAAATAAAGTTGAGATTTGCACATCACTCTTGAGCGTGCAATGTTTTTCGTACGAATAATTTACCTTTTATAAATGACATTTTGTCAATTTTCAGACACAATAAAAAAAACTATCACGGGAATCCCAGACATAGACAATGGAGCGCCACTTGCCTTGATCCTGACACAACTCCCTCCTCGCTTCCCTTACATCCACTATACTCCTCATACAAGCTCCACGGTTATGGGCACTAGACAACCTAGCTTTCATGAGGATGTCTTCGATTATATTATATTTGTAGACACGATTACATTACACAAATACGAAATAAACACAAAGAATACTTCGGTCACTGACTAGTTTATATATATTTAAGTTATGTATAATTTTACCTATATATTTATAAATATACCCACCACGCAGGCATGGGATGTTGAATCGCATGTACAAATCCCGCCGGGGGCAGTACCACTCTATACATTCACTTATATTATGTATCATTCAAGCCGTTATTCCTATGTGGGGGTGAGCAGAAATCTATACTAATATTAGAAATGCGAATGTATCTCTGTTTGTCTGTTTGTTACCTTGCATATCTTAACTACCGAACATATTTTTGATGAAATTTGTCAAGGAGATAATTTACATCCTGAAAAAGGACATAGGCTATATAAAAAATTCAAGAAATGAAGAACCTGATGAAGAACATTAGATTAGATAGAAGTACAAAAGATAGAACTATAGTGCTTTAAACAATATTGATCCTTACTATGAGCCTTAACTTGGCCTGTTATCGAATTGAATACCTCAATGGAGTAACTGATGATCGATCACAGGGTCTAAGCAACGTCTATAACCTATTGGGAACCCTGGGTACATTAGGATAATAGGGCCTCCTATGTGCTTAACATCAAGGTTCTAAATATAATTCGCAAAAGTAATGCTTTTGGCATTTTTTAAATATTTTTTTCTGCTGGTTTGATGGCAGGAACTAGGATTGGGAAAGAGGGGCTAGGGTCCAAGGCATATGTCACGTAACAAGGCACAATTTAGAAACGTGGGTAAAACAGCGGGGCACTGCTAGCAACTAAGAAACTAATTTAATTAGTAAACTAAAGTGAAAAAGGCAATGTACAATTAAATAAATAGCAATAATATTTCCGTTGGAGCCGAAAAGTTCTCCAATTGAGATCACGTATAGAATGCCGCTAGGGACGTCCACCCACAAGATGGACTCCATGCTAAAAGTGGTAGGAAATTGTTTTTCCTACTACGTTCAGCTTCCTGCAGTGGCCGATGAATGGCTAAGATCGAAACTAAAAATATAAGGTTTGCACACTACCGAATTTCACATAGATCCGTTCGCAAAGACCATTCATTTGCTGGTATCACTCGGTTAAATCTTTTGTTAAATCTGATAAAAACATTGAAGGACGTGTGCATGAAGGTAATATATTGAATAGAGGCCATTCATAGTATAATGACCAGCCAAAATATGTCAAAAAAAGGCACAGACAATGCGGTGCTTGTTCCTACATTAATGCATGGAAGTGAATGGTGGGTATGGCAGAAGAAGCATGAAAGTAGGGTAACGGTGGAGAAATGCAGTCATTAAAGATACAGTTGTGCGTGATTAATGTGGTTTGAAAGAAGATGCAGTGATTGGTATGCACAAATTTACAGAATGAAGAAAGGTGATTGACAAAAGAGATATTTAAATCTGAGGTAAGTGATAACGATAAAATGATAAGGGATTCAGAAGATTGTAATCCGATTAATTAGAAATAAAATAGGGGTTGGCACAGCGGGAATAAATCAGCTTGTATGAAGATCATCCGCACTCTAACCTAAAAGGCGACTGTGGTGTAGTGGCAGTGGTTACACAAACCGGAGATCACGAGTTGGAGACCAACCATCGGTACCAATGTATCTTTGATATATGTACTTTGATTGCCCTGTTTCTATGATACAAGCACTTTATTAGTTTAGTATAGAAATGTAAATAAAAAATTAAAAAATAGTAATGACGAACCTACAATCATTATTTGAAACCTATAAAACAATCACGGCTTCATTACCAAAAGGGATATACAGAGACAGCTATCCTGACAACATTTTTCAATCAATTAAAATGTCAAGCCTTTCTCCTACAGTGATAGGCAGAGACTAAGGAGGCAGCGCCACTTGCCACGATCCTGACACAACTGCCTCGCTTCCCTCACATCCACAATTCTCTTCATACAATCTCAACATATGTTACCCTAAAACACTATAATTACTTTTTTCATCACACACACAGACACACACATAGACAACACGCCTACGTACTATACATGTATATAGCTAACTATACTATACACACAAGTGAGCTATACAAAGTGTTATAGTTATATATATACAGCAGAACTCGAGACCGTGAGGTTATACTCACACAGCCGCGCTCTACGTCTGAGAGTGGTATCGATCGCACACGAAAACCCGGCCACCGTACCTACTGTACTATATTTTATTATAAAACGGTGAAAATTAGGAACGATTCTTTATGTACCCATTAACGGCTCATTATATATCACTAACGGCCATTAAACTTAACTCACAGACCTAACGCTACGCTAGGCATTTAGTCATATGTTTGAAATGTGAAGAAAGATACGACCGTTGGCTATGGTTCAACATATTTAGTGCAAAAAGTTCATGTTTTTTTATTATTATTATTATACATTTCTATACTAAGCTACTAAAGTGCTTGTATCATAGAAACAGGACAACCAAAGTACATATATTAAAGATACATTGGTACCGGTGAGTGGTTTCGAACCTGTGCTCTTCCGTTTGCGTAACCATTGCACTACACCACGATCGCCTAAAGATCTGTCGTCTTATAATGTCATCGTGGGTACAAAACTATGGCCAGTCTGCTGGGCCGGGGTAGTACCACCCAGCACATTCGAGTGTATAGAACGAAGTAACTCAGTCGCGTTTCACACATCGCTCAAAGAACCGACAACCGATGGGGAAGAAAGGTTCTAGAGTGGAGACCACGAACCGGAAGTCGCAGCGTAGGTAGGCCTCCCACTAGACATAGTGAAAGTCACAGGCAACCAGTGGATGCAACTGGCATCTTGTCGTTCGGAATTGCGTTCTAAGAGAGAGGCCTATGTTCAGCAGTGGACGCCTTCTGGCTGATGATGTTTCACTTGGGCTGCCATAATGGATGTGACTGCTACTGCAGTGTAACATGGTGCATCCATTCATGGACCGCACTCCAGTTTAACATCAGGCGTGGTGCTGTCATTATGAGCTTAGCATTGTAAAAATAATATGAATTTGTAAATTGTAATGTTTCAATGTTAGCTGATGGCAGACAAATAGCGCTGACTACTGAATAAACAGTTTTCAGTTGCCTTAACTATGCCGGCCAGGGGCCCTTACACTTAGTTAATACTTATAACTTAAAATATTGGGGAAAACTCTCTATAGTCCGCAGGCCATAATAATAGAATTTAGTATTAAGACGCCCATGGTAACTGCACCGTGTTAGTGCAATGGTCACGCAAACCGACATTTCCTGGTTCAAAATCACTTTTCGCTACAAATGTACCTTTAATATGATGTAACATTTTTAAAAATAAATTCAAATTGTCACGCCTTCTACCCACAGGGATAGGCAGAGACAATGGAGCGCCACTTGCCACGATCCTGACACAACTCCCTCGCTTTCTCCACATTCACAATTCTCTTCATATAATCTCTATGGCTGATCCTTTCCATGTGCCCAAACCATCGAAGCATTCCTTTGTCAATCCTTGTCACTACATCTTTTTTTAAACCACATCTATCACGCAATGTGCTATTCCTTATTCTATCCGCCATCGTCACTCCACATGCACTCCTAAACCAACGCATTTGAACAGCGTTAATTCTACTCTCATTTTTTTCTGTCGTCAGCACTCTTGGACCTCCCCTAGCAATATCGTTCAGAGGATTCGTTCTTTAAATACCTGTCCGGTGTTTATAGGACGAATACGGGTACGCGACCCCGGACACCTCGTGCTACCATTTACTATATGCTTTTCCTTCTATATTAATGGTATCCAAATCTACCTACACCTACCCAATTCCCAAATTCCTATCTTCTAGATCCCATGCCAATCCGTGGTCTGCCGTGCCCAAGCAGTGGCTAGGGGAGATCCTAGTCTCAAGCGTACCCGTCCTTTAAAAATACTATCCCATATATTTCGATTATTTTAAATTCGGAAGTTTTGCAGCTTTTTGTTACGTTAACAATATTTATAAGTGGTTATAAAATGAAATTAATTTAATTTTGTGTAATTTTTCATCGGCAAGTAATGAAAGTAGGTCGGTTTAAACTGTTGCACGGGCGGGGGCACACTTCTTACTAATTTATGACAATAGTGCATCACTTTAAGAAAACATCTTTCAGTTTCACAACATTTATTTCAGATACTCTACATCAATTATAATTTTTTTTATTATTTATTATACATTTCTATACTAAGCTACTAAAGTGCTTGTATCATAGAAACAGGACAACCATAATATCAAAGATACATTGGTACCGGTCAGTGGTTTCGAACCCGTGCCACTTGGCTTACGTAGCCATTGCACTGCCACTACACCACGGTCGTCTATTAATTAAATTATACAATTTTTATTACTAATTATAATACAGTTAAAGTACAAGCATCTGAATATGAGAAAAAAGAATTTTAAAATATATTTTATTATTAAAAAAGGACGTGTTAGGAAATTTCATTTTTTTTTTGTTTGTTTATGGACATACTAGCGAACCTACAACAGACGTCCTGGCCGCAACTAAAAAAGACAGAGCCCTTTACCGGGTCTAATTTAAGATTTTAGATAAACCGATAAATAAGCTCCATTTCAGTATTGGAACCATTTGGATAAGAGCAGAGGCGAGGTTTCATTAACGGTATTTAAAAAAATAATTAAATTTTTCGAATAAAAAAATACAAGTACGCATATTAGATATTGCACCTGACATCAAACCCGTGGCCTCAGAGCACATGGATAATTTGCTAAGATATTTATACACCAAATCCCCAAAGCTAATACTTTCCAACTACCCTACCTACCCTTATATTAAGTTATATTTCCACACAATGAAGCATTAGATGCTAGCTAGCAATACCACGTGAATAGGGAGTCCCTCTGCGTTTGTGTCTCTGTCTTTCTGTGTGTGTGTGTCTGTGTGTCCATAACATAGTCTATATACCAGCAGACGTCGAAACTTATTTTTTTAAATCAAACAATCCAACTATCACTTCCCACAGGAATAGCCAAACAATTATCTTTCCACGATTCTGACACAAATATCTTTCATATCAACAATTCTCTTCATACAAGCTCTCGCTTTCTTTTTCATTTCGTTTTCAAGGACATTCATAAATATTTAGAACCAGTTTTAGTTTCCAAATACATCGTGTCAAAGCTTCAAAAAGAACACAACCTTATGTTGACCTTTTTGTGCAATCAGGCCGGGCTGACCACTTGTCAAAATTCAGAAACCTAAATATGTAAAACCGTTTGTAAAAAATACAATTATCGATTTAAAATAAAAATGAGCAAGTTATGTGTGTGTGTATGTGTGGGAGCGAGCAAATCTAATATTTATGTATTTATGAGAGAATAAAGGCGTCAATTTTATTTTATGGAAACTCAACATCTGTTCTCGACTTGCCTGGTGATCTTGCAAGATGAAGTCGAAGAGCGCTAAGAGTAAGTCAAGTTTATAGGAAGGGGAGTACACATAAGCTAGTAAAGCATACTACTTATCAATTCTAATTACACATTCTACAAGAATAACACTGCAGATTCAGTCGACGAATGCGGATCGAAGAGATCTCTGTGCGAGCATCATGAGGCGTAAAAAGACGAAGTAGGAACAAGGTTATAGAGATCTTTAGAGCATTCTTTGTATGACAAACGATATACGTTTTAAATCTAGTTATTGATCCAGTCATGGGCTATATGACACTTATTACAGCTTACTAAATAATAAAATGAAGAAGGGTCTAGCCGTGTATGTTCTGTGGCTTTTAGGAGACGGTAACAACGTGCGCGTGCAACATCGCTCACGTGCAAGAGAGGGACAGAGAATCACCCAACACGACTCACGTACAACGAGCACCCGACTGGATGCATGGCTGCTCCAAATAAAAATACACCAGAATATAATTTGCTTGATAATAAAAAACAACAATCAATCAATCAAACTGTAGTGCGCTCAGTGAATGGAAGCGACTGCTATTACAGGTTAATAACATAAATTAGTAGTTGTATCCACTATGCTGTCCTAGTTGGAATAGCTTTTTAATCAGAATATACAAAGCTGCGTTTTGAAATAAGAAAGCAATGTTAATATTAAAATAATATGGTAATTAGTTTAATTCACACATTAGGTTATTTTTTGTAATATCTACCCACAGACCGGGTGATAAGTATAGATTGGTATAGGCAGACGGTTGGTGGCCCAGTCTGACGATTCGTGGTAGTACCTACACTTCCAAGTTTGGGGATCAATCTGGAAGATGCCGGTCATAGTTGACGTATGATGCGACTGCTACTTGCACTTATTTAACTGTAGTTGCAGTCGCAAATAATACATTCGTAGACCGCACTCCAGCGGGGTGCTGTCGCATATCGAGCCACAATAAAATATATACATATTAATAAAAACGACCTAATAATTTTCTTAGATATTGCGCGAACATTGATTATTGAATTAAACAAATTTTATGCGGCTTACTATCGCGTTTATTTTGGTTTTGATAAACGCGATAGTAAGCCGAATAAAATTTTTTTATTTCATAAAAAATGACTTAAGTATTAAAAATCCAGACTAAATTTTGCACAACACAAATTTTCTATGTCAGGCAACCTTTTTTTTAAATTTTATACACAATTACAACACTACTAAACATATATATCATAGACACTGGACGACTAAAATACTAATTTCAACGATACTTTGGTATCAGCAACGTGGTTTCGAACCCGCCCACATTTTGTTTGCGAGGCCATCACGTTATACTAAGCCACTATGGACGATTTTGATAGTTATATTACTAGCGCTTAACTGAGGAGGTTTCTGCGGCAGTGGAGCAGTGCGGAAAGTATGTGTTTTCGTTTATCTCACCGCTCCAATACAGCAGAAAGCTCTACGCCATTTTTTTGTGACGATATATTATGACAGCACCCCGCCTGATGTTAAGCAGTAGTGTGGTCCATGAAGGGAGGTCACTGCTACTTACAGTTAGCTAACTGTAAGTAGCAGTCACATCCACTATGCCGGCCTAGTTGCCTGCAGTAACTAAACATAATGCCAATTTGACTTTATTGCCTATAACATCATTAATTTCATTCCTTAACTCCCAAATGGATAGGCAGAGACAACAAAGCGCCACTTTCCACAAGCCTGACAAAACTCTCTTGCTTCATTCACACCCACATTCTCTTCATACAGTTTCTATGGTTACACTGTGAATTCTATTTTTTTAAGAATGTCCCAAATTTGATGAACAATCTTCTAAATTTATCAAGCACTACTGTATACTATTCACTATATCCGCAAAAATAAATTGTATCTATGATACAAGCACTCTTAGTAGTTTAGTAAAGAAAAGTAAATTTAAAAATACATAATTTAAAAAAACATAACAATGTTAGCCCAAATGTGCTTAACATAGCATATGGTGTAGTAGCAGTCCAATCCACTATGCCGGCCTAGTAGAAAACGAACAACTGCGTAAAACGCATTGAAATTACAAAAAAAACGTATATAGTTACAAGTAACAAATCCATTTATACGTAGATAATATACATTGTGTAAGAAAGACCTTGTCGCAATGTTAATGAACAGAGTCGGTGTGTGCAGTTCGCATCCAGAGGTCATGGGTACTCTGTCATACAGGGGGATACCACTAGCAACACTTTTTAATAATACAAAGCGCACGAAACGGCCAAGTAATTATTAATTGTAAAATCAAAACCAAAATAAACGCGATAGTAAGACCAAATAAAATTTGTTTAATTCAATAATACAATTTTATTAATTTTCATAATATACCACAGAAATCAATCTGGTTTGGGCACGTGGAAAGGATGAGTGAAAGTAGATTGACGAAAGCAATTTATAAATCTCATGTGGATGGATGCGTTAAACAAGGCACACAAAGGACCAAATCGGAAACATCCTCAAGAAAGCTAGCGCTTTAAGGTTATGGGCACTAGGGTTGCTGTTAGAGCTTGTATGAAGAGAATTGTGGGTGTGAAGAAAGCGAGGGAGTTGTTAGGATCGTGGCAAGTGGCGCTCCATTGTCTCTGCCTATCTCAATAGATAAAAATAAACAGATTTAAATTGACATAACAACTGATGTAGAGTTTCTGGCATCCCTCTCACAATCCTGATCACACATGGATCACTCCGTCAGTCATTAGCCCACCCTATGATTTAGGTCTCAGTGAATCGTCACCCCTATTCCTTTTCTCTAGGCAACCGTGGTGTAGTGGCAGTGCAATGGTTAAGCAAACTGAGAGCACGGGTTCAAACCACTTGCTACTACCAATGTATCTGTGATATATGTACTTGGTTGTCCTGTTTCTATGATACAAGCACTTTAGTAGCTTAGTATAGTAACAAGTGAATTACTTTATTGTATAACAACATTGTAACCACAATGTATGTATCCTTTAATTATTCAATTATAACTAAATTCGTAGAACTACATAAAAAACAAAACGCATTATCAAGTCATTAGAAAGAGCGTCATTTATGTATTATACATGATTCAATTTATACATGTACTTTTACACACTATTATAAACAGGAAAGGATTATGGTACGGCCCTTGTATCCGTCCGTCCGTGGACAATATATTCGTTTCTTTATTGTAACTTGACATATGACCTTAACTTAATGATAATCAAGAGCAGATCCAAAAATGTGGAAACTGAATAACCCGACTCAGTTCAGTTGCTCCAGTCACCGTCACAATGCCGGCCAATGGTGTTTCTTCACGCATCGCTTGAATAAGCGTAATGGACAGAACACTTGGCCTAGTTAAATGTATCTAGTATAGTTCACAGTAGAAAAAAAGAGCTCAGCCCCCCTAGCACGGCAATCCAAGTAGCAAGATAAAGACTTGCAAAGAATATCATTGCAACTCATTTTAAATAACTTACCAGAACAGTACATCAAAATGCTTAAAAAAGATATTTAAACGTTCTGTAAAACTTCATACAAAACTTAGATTATTTAAGATTTTTTTAAACATTTGATGTGCCGACTTATTAAATTAAATAGAATGAGTTACAATAATATTCCTTGCAGTTCTTGCTTTTTGGATTGCCGTGCTAGGGCTGGACGACTGCAGTGGATGCAAGTCCACCTATCTATACAGTCGTCGACATAATTATAATATTTAAAAATGTATAAACATGCGTAAAACGTAAAGTAAGTAGTTAACAAAACAAGTTACTGCGCAGCTTTTATTGCCAGCGCTCTCTTTATCTGCCAGGATCTATACAGTAATTGATTACCAAAAAACGCACTATGGAACCCTTTTGTCAATATGAAATTTCTCGTAACAGTGATCATGGTTAGAAGACCAATGTGATAAGTTAAATAACGACGCCATTGTTGTTGCAAATCAGGAAATGCATGCATCAATGTAATTAATTACGTGATTCCTATTAATTACATGTTTTTAATTGAGGTTTTTTATTGCAATCAGGACATGCGGGAGAGAGATGACATGCTCAGTCAGATTCATTTTTCAGTGCGTTTTCATTATTGAGTCGCGACATCTGACCTCGATGGTGAGCAAAGGGAGGTCCAAGGGCGCCTATGCCCGTCACTATGCCGGCCAAATAACAATTAAATATTATTTGTTGTTGACCGACTACTATGTATATTATTATTATAGTAAGGCGACCGTGGTGTAGTGGTAGTGCAATGGCTACGTAAGCCGAGTGGCACAGGTTCGAAACCACTCACCGGTACTAATGTATCTTTGATATACATACTTTGGTTGTCCTGTTTCTATGATACAAGCACTTTAGTAGTTTAGAATAGAAATGAAAATAAAAATTGATACACTAATACATTGAAATGTTCCATTCGCTCCAACAACCGACAACCGATGGGGAAAAAGGTTCGAGAGTGGAGACCACAACCGGAAGACGCAGCGTAGGTGGACATAGTCACGAATAACCGGTCGATTCAACTGGCATCTTGTCGTTCGAAATGGCGTTCTAAGGGAAAGGCCTATGTTCAGCAGTGGACGCCTTCTGGCTGATGATGATAATGACATTAAAATGAACGTTAAAATATAGGCTCATCACGAGACTCATCATTTCTCTCCCGCCTGATGTTAAGCGGTTCATGTAAGCGGATGTGCGGTTAATAAATAGAGGCTACTGCTGCTACAGTTAAATAATTGTAAGTAGCAGTTGCATCCACTATGCCGGCCACTTTCCCACCTAATGGGCAAATGATCACAAATGTCTGCCTACCACTCTTAATTGCCAAAGTTCAGCTAGTCCAATGCTTGCAGACATTTATTTGTGGCGGCAATTCCCATTACTAATGGATCGCACTCCAGTTTAATATTAGGCGAATGCAAGGATATACTGACAATCAAATGTAGACTTAAAGGCGTTGCAAAAAAGGCTTGGTTTTGTATAAATTCGACCCAACTGAATCAACTAAAATAATAAAAACTATTTTTAAAATATACCTTTTTATTAAACTACTAAATTACCTTGTATCATAGAAACAAAACGACTAAATAACATTAGGCATAATGACGGCGACTGAGGCAGCCGGGAACTAACTCGGTTTGTTTCAGTCGTCGTCCCTCTTGGACCTCGTCTTGCTTATCGACGGGTCGAAGTCAAATGTCGTGTCACAATAAAATAACATAATATTTGAAAATACATTGGTACTTGCAAGTGGTTTTGAACCGGGGTCTCACGGTTGCGTGACCACTGCACTACCACAATACCACGGTCGTAGTAATAGTAATCATCACTATGCTGTTCATGCTCCGCTTGAAGCAAATTGTCCCCTTTATTGTACAACACAAAAGGATGCATCCAACCGTTCCGTACGGTTCACACAGTGCGGTTTGCTTTCCCCGCCCAGGAGACAGTGGTTTTTTTTGAGACACGACATCTGTACTCGACTTGTCTTTTTGTATATTGTGACTCGACATCTGACCTCAACCCGCCTTAGCAAGAGGTGGTCAAAGTATGCCGACAACTGTTAAAATCGAGTCTTCATTGTTGCCCTAGACGCCGTAGTGACTGTGCTATGGTAGCCAAAAAATTGTATTGTTTGATGGACGACGTCTAAAAAGACAATTTAATTAACAGTTCCCCTCAGTCGTTGTCACTATGCCGGCCAAAGAGTCGACTCGTGAGTCGTTCATGAAGTTTTCTTTTCGGGGTGGATCTGCAACTGATATCGCAAAAACTCGTCCCCGTAAATCTACAACGAATTATTGTGCCTCGACATAATTTGTCAGCACCCCGCCTGATGTTAAGCTGGAGTGTGGTCCATGCATGGAGGTGACTGGTACTACAATTAACTAGCAGCAAGCAGCAATCGCATCCGCTAAATGTCCAACTTCAACCGACAAATTTTAAACTAATCTTGGAACTCGATACTTTTAGCAATAATAAACCCTTATCTTGAAATTACTCAGAATAGATTGACAAAGCTGTTCCAAGAAGTTCAGCCACATCGTTTGATAATAAGGCGCGAATCGCATTCCACGATCCTGGCGCCAAATCTCTTGCTTTCTTCACATCAAGATTACTCTTCATACAAGCTCTCTGTTGTCTCTGCCTACCCTTGAGGTGTTAGAATGGCTGACGATTCAATTGTTTTAAATGTAGTCATCTGAATACTACGAATGGCGCTCTATCGTTTCTGCTTGTCCCTGTGGGAATTGTGGCGTGTCAATTTGATTAATTATATACAAAGAAAACATTATGCCGGTATAGTGACGACGACTGGGACAATATATTTATTGTCCCAACAACTTATATATAGGTATTTAAGTTGTTCTTAGGCCTCCTCATGCCTATAATCAAGCAAGTTAGAATCTTATTTTCTTTACAAAAAAACTCATTTTGGAATAACAAAAAATGTCCTATTGACCTATATTGACAGAATAATACTTTATAAATAAATGAACACGTGGGCCATTAATTAAAAGAACAAGATGTAGGCATGAAGTAGTTAAAGATGGGCATGTATAAAAAAATAAACATAAAAAAAAACAAAAGGACCATAAACTACAAATCATGAATGAAAATAAAGCTATAGGTTTTTTTAAACCAAAACCATAAATCAACTTTGTTTATGTTTACAATTTTTTTATATAAGTAGTTATATTATTAAGTCTTTAAGTGTTTTTTTATGGTTTATTATGATATATTATAGGATCAATCAATCTATCAATCAATTATTTATTTTTATTATTTCTACATTAATCTTACTTTTTTAACTATTGAGTATTATTTATAGAGTGGGTCGAAAATTTGATTGATTGATATTATTTAAATTGTTTTATCATATAGATTGATATAACTTATTTAAGACAGTTTTTATTTGTATAGGTTCTATTTCAAAGTTGTTTGTTTACTCTTGTTATAGTACCAATAAGAATTTTGAATAATATAACATTTCCATTATGCTTATATATATTTTTAGGACACTACAATTTTTTATTTATTTGACTCAACATATGACAGTACCCTGCCTGATGTTAAGCTAGAGTGCAGTACATGACTGGATGTTACTGCTACTTACAATTCAATAACTATGCCGGCCTAGTTTTAACCGCAACTTACAAGCTGATCATAGTAAATCACTTCACCATCAGTATACTTGTAAGTGGTGGTACTACTTGTACCACTTGATCAGCTATAATAACAAATTTAGAGTTAGTTTATCAATCATTCCACCTACCAATTGACCAACTACCAATTTGATTGATTGATTGTCTAGTTATATGTAGATAATCCCTAAACAACCAAACCCACATCTCATTATGAGACAAAAGTTCTACTTTATCTTATATCAACACTAAAATTACATGTCACCTTGACATACAAATGCTTTATTAACACAAGTGTTTTATATCTGATTGCAAACTATACTACTCAACTATAGTTCGGTGGAGAAGGAGATCAAGTGGGACCATTATCTCCCAACATAACAAAAGTGGAGCTCGCAATGGACTGTGAAGACCTTTGCCCATCAGTGTCAATCAATCTGTCATGCCATGATCCTAACACAACTCTCTCGCTTCTCTCACATCCACAATTCTCTTCATACAAGCTCTATGGTTATGGGCACTAGGCAACCCAACTTTCTTGAGGTTTGTAAAAGCCCTACTAGACCCTTTTGTAATGTGTTAAGATACTCCGCAGATTTAATTGATAGTTTACAGAAGTCATAGAGGCAACTGGGTAGCTCTCTGCTGTAGTGGAGTAGTGCAACAGAAGTGACATCGAAAAAAAAAAACACACACTGCTGCACCACTCCAGGTAGACGCAGGAACCGTCTAGTATTTTTATTATACATTTCTATACTAAACTACTAAGTGCTTGTATCATGGAAACAAGACAACTCAAGCATTTATATCAATTTTATATTGGTATTAGCAAATGGTTTTGAACCCGTGCTCTCTGTTTGTGTGACCATTGAACTACACCACGATGACTGTGGTAACTACACCACGGTCATCTTAAATATAGTTAATTAGTATTTTTCCTGAATTTATTATATCTTTTATAGTTATTATATTATATAGCTGAATAACCTAATTAAATTTTTAGGTTTAGCTCAACATTTCACCTAATATTACGCTTGAGTAAGTTCATGACCACAGCTGCCGCAGAGGTTTCTGGTCCACTATGCAGCCTCACTCCTTTAAGATGTGGATTGGATCCTTTATGTGTTTAGAAGGGTTGCCTTCAACTATCTCTAATAAACCTATATTATCTAGCTATTTTTTTTATATATTAATCTTGCAATACTTTAAGCAGATTGGTTGATTGGAATAGTCTTAAAAAACTTTTTTTTAAATTGTGTCCACGATTCTGGAATTGTGAGGTCAACGGCCAGCTGGTTTAGGTGATTTTGCTATTGACGCAAAATATTAAGCTGAATTGTGAATAGATATTTATTTAGATGCAGCAATATGATTTACCCTTGAAGTGTAATTTGCTATTGTGGCAAGACATATGAAAGCACCCCACCCAATGTTAGGTTTGAAGTGTAAAATCCATAGCAGTTCAATGCATGAATGGAAGCAACTGCTACAGTGGCAGTTGCAAGTAGCATTCATATCCCTTAGCTGGCAACTAAGTCACTTCATGGCTTGTACACTTAAAATTGATGGTAATACTACTACTACTTGGGATTAGCAGACTGATCTGCGTACCACTCTTAAACAACCAGAACCTTGCTTAGGTAGTTGATAGTCGCTCAGTTTAGAACCACCTGCCGATACCTATGTATTTTTGATATACATACTTTTGTCGTCTTATTTCTAAGATAAGAAACAAATCAGAAGCTTACTTAGAAATTTTGTTATTTGTTAATGTATTAAAAATCATGAACCATCTGGACAGACAATAATGGCATGGTTTCTTCTCAACTGAGTCTTTCTAAAACAACAGTAGACTAACTATTTGACAATGTAAAAGAGCCCAAAAAGGCCTATTTATAATAAATATTTGTACCTAAGGAAATTGCATTTGTATTTCTAAGGTAGGTAACACCATAGTGTAGTGGTAGTGCAGGTATCAATGTATCTTTGATATATGTATTTCATCCCTCCTGTTTCTATAATACAAGCCTTTTAGTAACTTCATATAAATAAATAAAACATGTTTAATTCCAACAATACATACTCTATGTGAGCTAACACTTAACAAAGGCTAACCTTTTTAGATATAATCTTTGTAAAATCAGGAAGCTGGCACCCCATTATCTCTGCTCTATCTTGGTGGTAGGGAAACATGACAATCTGATTGGATTGACAACACAAACACAAATAGAAGGAATTGTCAATATCATGGCATTGTCTTTATTATCCACAATTCTTTTCATACAAACTCTACAAGCAGTTTTACAAAATTATAGAAACTTTAGTCAAGCCTACCAAGCCTTTATCATGGTGGATAGAGTGCCATTTTCTTCATCATCTCTTGTTTCTTTCTACAAATCTTTTCATATAAGAACTGGATTGGCAAAGAGTATAAGAGAGAACTCATGTTATGTGTATATTAATAAAAACATTAAAAATTAATAATATTGTCAAGAAATATTGAGGTTTTTCTTTATAGCATTGTATGCAAATGGATGATATAGGATATATTTTGGGTATAAATAAAATATTGGTTATGAATTAGGTTTTATGGCTCTTACTTCAGTTATATTCACATATATATGTGTGTGTTGAAATGTATCTTTATAATTTTTATAACTATTATAGTGTTAGTTGTGTGTGTGTGTGGTCAGTAAGCATAACTTATCACTTGTATTCTTTGTTCCAACGCACACACATGAGCACAAATGTTTCTCAACAGCCAAGTTGTTGGGCTTATCAGTGTGTGAGTCATAGATAAGATAGAGTACAATGTTAGTAAATAGTGAATGAGCTGCAATACATCACCTCCACATCCAACAGACACTTGCACCACACTTTTGCCACTGAACACCACTCGGAGGCGCAACGCACTGTTCACGGCCGCCTGCACCACAAATACATTACCTCAACGTTGGACCACTAATTATCACCAAACAACACTCAACACAAATCACAACCTAACCTATAAGTGTCACGAATGCACATCCCAAATGAATCACTCAATTGTTCACAAAACACTTGAAAACTCCATATAACACATATGTTTGCACATGTTTTTGTACGTCAACGGGCACCCAATCTTCGCGGCTGAGTCGGTTCGTACGCGAGCGCTTTGTTTGGCAGGCCGCACAGCCTTCGATGCACGAGACACGACTATAGCTATAGGTGTGTGTGGCTACCACATCGCGCACATGCACTCAGCCATATTTCACAGACACGACGAGCGATCGCGAACGCGGCGGCCTCAAGGACACGGCTAGCCCGGAGTGAAGCCCCGGACCCTTTGTCTGAGCGCCGACTGCGACAAAAAGCGTAAACACTGGGATGATTGACGACGTCCGCCGCGATGGCTCGGAGCCGTCGATGGCCGTCGTCACGCTCGCTGCCCGCCACTCGGACGTTATCCGACGGTGATGGCGCAACGAGAGAGAATGTCTCGCGTCCGCGGGAGCGCGCGTTTCGCAACCTCGGACCGAAATATCCGCGACGTAGGCACGGCGCTAGATACTCACGGCCGGGCAGGCCCCTCGGGCTCTGCGGCGTCCATGGCGCCCGGGCAGCTCTCGTCGGATCGTCTCACGAGCGACGCGCCGACCGATGTGCGATCATCTCCACAACGACCGCGATGCGATTCCTCACCTATAAACACTTCGCGAACGATGTTTTGTTACATCGGTTGACTTTTCTTTGAAAAATCAATATACATTTTCCCCGAGTTTAGAGACACAGAGGAGTCGATGTCCAGCGCAGGTTAGGTGCGTGAAGTTTGCAAGCTTTTTTAGCGCACTGACGGTGTTACCAACATTTTTTTGCCTATTTTTTGTTTTGGGTGTTGTGATTTTTTTTGCTACGGCTTTAGTGATGCACTTCGTAGCGGACCGAGCGAATTGGGTCCCTCGTAATACCGTTTAACGCATGCGCAGTGATCTCTCAGTGGCGCCAACGTTCAAACATCTCATGCGTGATGTGTGTGCGAGCGAGACATCTTCATGGGCATTCGCCACGCTCATGGTGAGATAGATAACGTCTATAATAATGTCTATCTCATTGCGGGGATTATGTACAGAATAATGTGTAAACAAATAAAACGACAATATAACACTTGAGGATTGTTTTATTACAAAATGTAGGTTATTTATTGAAGTGAAACCAAACAGTTATTACAGAATTGCACCACTTTTATTAGGTGTGATTAATTATAAAGCATTTATTTACCAAAATTAAATATAATAAATCATTTCCTGTCTTCTATGTTCCGTTGTTGTGCCGTAGGCGGGCTGGTGATGATTGGGCGCATATTAGAATTAAGTTGGAGGAGTTGAATCTCACTTTACAAATAAAAAGTGAAGAGATCACACCTCCACTTAGTCCTTTACGCTTGTGGTGGTGCAGTCGCCCGCGTCCTTGCGCCGATGCTCCGTGGTGGTGATGGTGACCGATGATGGTGGTGGCATTACGCGTGAGCTGGAAAGTTAGATCTGGCAGCACAATAATTTCAACTGGAAGATCTTTCTGTCCAACTCAGACATAAAACCTAATTATTTTACATAAAATAAAATCTTCACAAGTATAAATGACGTCCGCAACCTCTGAAAAATGAGCAAATGTTATTCGTGTCGGTTTGTAAGTACCTACGTTTGCGTTCGCTGATATGGGTTGCTTTGATATCACGAAAAGGTGCGGTCTGATAACGACACAACGTTTCCCCGTAGCGCCCAAATCATATAGAATTGTTATAACCACAAATGTTATAATAAGAATTAGCCTTAATTAGGCCTCGTGCAAAACACATTCGGCCGAAGCACATGTTCCCACATTGCTGACTCCTAAACACATGCCATTACGTAATCTATTATAACAAACTAAACATATATATTAGTACAATGTTTAAAACACAAAATTTCATTTAATTTATTATAAAGAAAGCAATTTAAAATTAATTTGTGGCAACATTACCGGATTGCAATTATCAGATTTCCATCGATTCGTTCACAACACACGCGTTAATTTTGTTTGATCACAGGTCCGTTTTCGATAGAGACCCGATCGATCGATGAGCCCTTATTTATACTTTCGATGATATCTGATGATATACTATCGGGAAATGACACGAGGCATGAGTGTTCACGATATTATTGATAAGATTAGGCCATGCCTGGTCACCATTGGTCCCCGGGCCGATAAAGCGGTGCAAACACTCCAAACCGCCAATAGTCGACACATAAACGATAATGCGACCGATAAATTGGACCTGACAATCCACGGGAACACGAAATATATCCCCCCGTCAATATTACATTACAACTAAAACAAAATCACATTTATTCGGTTTTTCCTCTTTGTAACAATCTATTTGTGGTGAAATTTAACAATACATTTTTGGAGAGTAAAAAAGTCGTCCGAAAGAGCCGCAACTAGAACACTATCTGTACGCTCCATCATACTTTTATGTTTACATTTAAGATATAACTTTATAACATCATATCTTGGCGACAAACAATACATTAATACTTACACCATTCGTAACATTAGGCAAAATGTTTAATTAAACAATTCAAAAACATAGTTACTATATAACTACCATTTTAATCTAGAATACATTATCACATAATTTGTACGATAACGAACCTAATTTCAAAGAGTAAATCCTAACCCAAATTAGGTTTTTTAGGCAATAAACATTGATATTCTGATTTGATTAGCAAACCACTTGAAAGGCTATTTGAAAATTTTACAATATTTTTGATAAAATGGCCGTCGCGGAGTACCTACGTGTAACTATTTCAACATTATAGATAAGGAAAGAATATCAAATTGTGTCGAATTGATAACACGAGGTGCGCGCTGGGTTTTTATACAGGTGTATTAAAACTTAATTAAACGAATGTAACTTAGCATTTACTTACAAAGGAATATATAAACTATATTTGCGTTTCTCATCTTAGTCACTACATCTTCTTTTAAACCACATCTATCGCGATTGTGCTATACCTCATTCTATGCACATACACTCCCAATGGACCGCATTTCTACAGCACTAATTCTACTTTCATGCTTCTTCTGCCACACCCAGTATTAACTTCTATACATTAATGTAGGAACAAGTACCGCATTGAAAAGATGCCACTACATCTACATTCTAAACACATTGGTTGACAATGCTTTGGGCACATGGAAAGAATGAGTGACGAAAGAAATTTATAAATCTGATGTAGATGGATGCGTTAACCGAGGCAGACTCGGGTAGAGACTCGAACCAAATCGGAGACATCCTCAAAAAAGTCGGGTTGCCTAGTGCATGACCGTAGAGCTTGTATGAAGAGGATTGTGTATGTGAGGGAAGCGAGGGAGTTGTGTCAGGATCGTTGCAAGTGGCGCTCCCTTGTCTCTGCCTATCCCTGTGGGAAAAAAGGCGTGACATGCCGGCCAACTTTTAAGCTGTGCTCCGATTCTCTTAAGTACATGACGAACTTGCACTAAATATTGACATCTTCATAACCAATCGGCAAATAGCAAATCAATAGGTAAACTGCGTTAATTGGTTACTTGCGCCGCGACGAAATTTCACTTATTTTCCATCGCCATCATGTATTAAGAGAATCAGGGCCCTACAACCCCTGGTCTGCTGACTGGGTCAATGGGCGGCAATGGCTACCAACCGTGTAACCAGGGCCGTCTTTACCCGGGGGTTCAAGGGGTGCGGTGCACCCGGGCGCAGAGTCCTAGGGGGCGCATGCCGACCACCATAAACTTCGATAGGTACCTACTACACTGAGACCACGCGAGCGAAGCCTTGACTTTCGCACCCCGGCGCTGAATATGCTTAGGACGGCCCTGCGTGTAACTACCAACTTTAACCACATATGAACAAAGTATACTGTCTGAGAGCAAAGGTCTTAAATCCTGCCAAGTCTGGACGTTATCAATTTTGAAGTTAAATTTAATTAAAAATTGCTTTTTCGATATAGCTGATTACGGCTTATCATTTAGGTAAGTACTTATTATGAAAAATAGTTGATAATAATTCTGTATGTAATACATGAAATGTTGCAAATAGGTAATACCTACATTGTTGTAATGTATAACTTAGCCATTACAATAATGTAATGTAAAGTTTATGGCTAATCTGCTTATGCAAGTCTTCAAGGTACATTCCTAATACTTAGGCTTACAACAGGATAATTTTACATAATATCTCTGCCAAGTGTCTTCCCAATGCTCTCAATTCATTGCAGCAATTACCTGTCAGAGTGCAGAAGTCACGCGAACTCTGGAGCCCATGCAACTTCGCAGAGACGTGGCAGTTTCAGGAGCCCTTAATTGCCTAATCTAAAGTAAATGTTCTGAGGAGCTTTAAACATCGGTTTTTACTCCCGTAATGCTTTCCCCCAAGCTGTGCCGGGGAAGCATCTAAACCAATAATCGTACTAATAAATTAGGCGCTTTGTTTCTTTATAGAACAATCGACAAGTGGAATGCTTTACCAGCCCATGTGTTCTCTCCATTTATAATATTGTTTTCTTCAGTCGTCGACGCTTTCTGGTAGGTCGAGGGGTTGAGTGTCAAAAGAAGTAATATTATGACTGAAATCCAGTAGCCTAATAAGGATAATAGTGACACTTATGAAGCTTCATAAGCGCTGATAATACATAGAGCAGCGCAATCAATAGTGGAACCACTACATTTGGTGCTGGTCAAAACTATAATTTATAAACTGCGCTAAAGTATATTGTAAAAGTAGTGTTCAAATTGTAAAAGCGCAATGCGAAAACCGCATATTATGTATGTATATTGCAAGCCCTAAAAACCGAGTGAATCTTTGACCCTTAATAAAAATCGCATAAAACAATAGTCAACAGACAATGTGGGGCTGAAAAATCCGGTCAAATATCGATTAAAACAGATGTTTTAACATTCAAGCACAATGAAAGCGAAGGCAAAAAGTTTTGAGAGCAATAACTGCTGAAGTTTGTGTGTCGCTTGCAAAACGACGCTCGCCGCCGCTGAAACGCCCCCCGCACTCCCGCCCTAATATGCCAGACAGAGACGCAAGATTAGGGTTGATTTTCACACACCCCCACACAACCGCGAATAATATTACAGCATCATTTCAGCCGTTTCATTTCTTTTGTTTGATGATAAAACAATTAAAAAACAATTAGTGTTTATTTACGATTTCATTCATGTATCTTTTTTAGAAAAATATCTTTTATCATTGTTTCAGACACACGCTTGTAATTAATTTAACTAAATAGTTAACTAGACTAAAATATATAAATAATCATTTATTTTAATTTTAGTTTTAAAATAAATCTAATTATATTTAAATACTATTAAAAAAATATTAAATACTAACATCGACTTATACACAATTCATGTTAATTTACATTTGTCATAGGCTACCTAATAATTAAGGTGCATACGCCAATCGAAAAGTGTTTATTGGTTCCAAATTGTAATAATTGATAGGCAACCCTAGGTCGCGGGTCGCGTCTCGGCCGTGAACCGAAAACTTGCTAAACTTCCCCCCATTGTGTTTACATTGAACTTTGTTATATAGGTTAAAGTTAACTTCAGGAATTCACAACTTAACTCTTGTGTGCTCTCTCATATTCGCTACAATATCGATTACACAACAAATATCAAGGTCGGCCAACACATGTTTTATTGAGATTATTTTTACATATTTTTGCTTGGACGTCTTCCTTAATCTAAGGCGACCGTGGTCTAGTAGTACACAAATGGTCTCGCAAACCACGAACTCCCTGTTCTCAACCACTTACCGGTGCCAGTGTAAATCATTCTATTAGTCATATACAAGGACGTTCAGTAGCTTAAATTAATAATAGAAAAAAACAATATAGGAAAAAAACATTTTTTTCAAATTATATCCTACATATATCAATAAAATCAAAATTGTCACGCCTTTTTCCCACAGGGATAGGCAGAGACAACGAAGCGCCGTTTGCCCTCGAACCTGACACAACTCCCTCGCTTCCTTCACATCCACAATTCTCTTTATACAAGCTCTAAAGATACATATTCTATACTAATATAAAGAGATAAAGTTTGTATTTATCTTCATCATGTTTATCAGCCAGAAGACGTCCACTGCTTAACATAGGCCTCCCCTTTAAAACGACATGATGCCAGTTGCATCGACTGGTTATTTGTGACTTTAACTATGTCGTCAGTCCACCTAGTGGGAGGCCTACCTATGCTGCGTTTTCCTGTTTGTGGTCTCCACTCAAAAACCTTTCTTCCCCATCAGTTGTCGGTTCTTCGAGCAATGTCTCCAGTGACAAGTGACGTCGACCGAAAAATCCGAGTTAGTTTACGGCTGCCCCAGTAGCTGTCACTATGCCGGCCAAAGGTGCCTCACACGCATCGCAGAACGAGAACACATGGGCTGGCAAAGCATTCCACTTGTCGATTGTTCTACAAAGAAAAGACGCACCGAACTTTTTAGTTCAACTGCTAGTTACGCAAAAACTGGAGAGGTATCCCCTCCTAGCCAGTTCATCTGCCGCATCGTTGCCCAGCGATCCACTGTAGGTTAACCTGGTTCTTCCTTCACATATACAATTAATTGTTTTTCGCAGTATAAAAGGGGCGAATATTTGTTCCGGGTCTGGTTGTTAAAGAAAGGTAGGCACTCGATGCCCAGTCTTCTAATGCATTTACTAGTAAGTATACAGACTGTGAAGTGACTTAGTCGCGTTTCGGGTTCAGCTTGTAAGTTGCCGATTCCAACTTGGCCTCCATAGTGGAATATCAGGCAGGGTGCTGTCATATGTCGAGTCACAATAAAAAAACATCGTAGGTACTATTCGTACCTACTGTGTAAGTATAGTTAAATCTTTGGCCAACATTCTATCTACCTCACTAAGCTGAACGGTCGTGATTGTAATGACATTTGAAGGATTGCCAGTTCTATAATCCTAAGTATGTCAGTTGTCAGTTGCGGGGAAGATCAAACGATAAGTTATACCAGATTTTAATTTCGTAATTTACTCTTTGACCTATTCACGAACGCCCTCGGCCACTAACGCACACAAAGCTCGGAAACTGGCTTTAGTATCTAAATACACACACAGACGCACACACATACACAGAAAACTTAATATCTACAAAACATTAACCTTTTGGCTGGCATAGTGACGGCGACTGAAGCAACCGTAAATTGAATCAGTTTTTCAGTCGTTAGCGTTCTTGGAGTTCCATTTGCTTACTATCGGGCAAGTCGACATCAGATGCCGAATCACAATTTAAAAAATGGAAAAAAGATTCAGAGACAGGGGTTGAAAAAGGTAACTTTAAACTTTTTTATTACATTTCTATACTAAACTACTAAAGTGCTTGTATCATAAAAACAGGATAACCAAAGTACATATATTAAAGATACATTGGTACCGGTGGGTGGTCTCGAACTCGTGTTCTTCGGTTTGCGTAACCATTGCACTGCCACTACACCACTGATCCCTAACGCGTCTGACACTTCACGGTTAGTATACTTGTAAGTACTGGTACTACCCTGGGCCGGCAGACTATGCAAATAATCAGAAAGAGACTGCTTGTCATTCTTGTCGTCAAACTAATGTCATCTACGAAAATTGCATCACTAGTTAATGGGCCTCGGTTCTCCTAATACATTAATGGCGTCGCACTGATATTTGACATCTTCGTAACCAATCAGCGAACAACAAATCAATATGTAAACTACGTTCATTGGTTATATGCGAACGCGACACAATCGTCGCCCAAAACAGGGAAATCACTCGTCAACGAACTGCCACTGCTTTATTAACATATACTTATCTAAATAATAATATTCATGGCGACGGAAAACCAGTGATATTGCGTCGATTTGTTATTTGCAGGTTGGTATCTACGAGAATGCCAATATCAACGCAATTTAATTTTAAAAGTATATAAGTGACGTTGATAAAGCAGTGATAATTCGTGGAAAAGTCATTTCCTTGTTTTTTGTAACAAGAAACTGTTGGCAGTAATTACAATACTGTAGACTTCTCGTGGTCATATTTAGCGACTAAACAAAACTCACTGTAACATATACATAAATAAATAAACTCTTTATTGTGCAAATGTGAAGTACGCGAGGGAGTTGTGTCAGGATCGTGGCAAGTGGCGTTCCATTGTCTCTGCCTATCCCTGTGGCAAAAAGGCGTGACAATTTGATTGATTGATATTGTGCAATTTAAAACTTTAAATTAATCGACAAGTGGAATGCTTTGCCAGCCAGCACCTTGGATCCTTCAAGCGATGCGTGAAGAAGCACTTTTGGCCGGCATAGTGACGGCGACTGAGGCAGCCATGAACTAACTTGGTTGTTTCAGTCGTCATCACTCTTGGGTCTCCTCTTGTTTATCCTCAGGTGGCACAAGGTCAAATGTCGTGTCACAAAAAAAAAGAAAAAAAGTAGATGCAACATACAAATGGCGGCCTTAACACTTACACTTGCAGGCAACCAAAGGAGAAACAATATAAAATAAAACATAATTGAAATATGTCATAAGTAGATATTACGTGGGTGTGGTAAACAAGTAACGCGTTGACATTCTTAATAAAAAAGATAACATGAAAAAACCTACAAATTCTAAAAGTCTTATCAAACTGAAGAAAAAAGTTCCTGATAACTTTTTCATGGAAAAAACCAATAATGTATAATTGCGGTTTATTTTATTTTATTAGCAGGTTACGAATTCTCTTCATACAAGCTCTATGGTTATGGGCACTACCAACCCAGCTTTCTTGAGGATGTCTCCATAGAGATTTATAAAAAAAACATTTCTATACAAAGCTACTAAAGTGCTTGTATCATAGAAACAGGATAACAAAATTCAAAATTCAAAGTCATTTATTCATTTGGTTTTTACAAACACTTAGAAACGTCATTAAGAAAGAGTGAGGGGACTCTACCGAGTGTTCGGAAAGGCTACAAACTGAGAAGAACACTCAAGAAACTCCAGTCCGGCAGTAACAAAAGTACATCAAAGATACATTGGTACCGGCGAGTGGTTTCGAACCCGTGCTCTCGGTTGGCGTAACCATTACACTACCACTACACCGCGTTTAAGTTCACTACGGTAAATTAATATAATATCTAGAAATGAGCTCCTATTTTAGGTTAAAGCGAATATATCGACCTTACACGAGTCCGTGTACCCTTATAGTATTGATACTATATATGCTTGTAACTACCCTTGATCGGCAGACTGCCTACCACTGCCTACCACTCTTGGAAATACAATATCCTTGGTCTATCTTTTAAAGTGCCAAAACCACCGCAAAATACCTTTCCTAATCTTAGTCATTATCTTCTTTCAAATACATTAGTAAAATCGTATAAGTACTTTAAAAATCATTGTGTGTGATTTTTTTAATGTTTGCGACATATTTGAATTTGAAGCAAAACACCTTTGGGTGCTATTTGAACTAGACAAAGGTTCGTTGACCTATTTCACTTCTTTGTGATAAGAAAATATATGACTTTTGGCAAATATTATAAATTCTAATTTGAAATTACATTACTTATTTATGAAGCTGCATATGTATGTGTTCTATATATTAGTGTAAGTAGTTTACATTTGTCCTAAATATTTATATAGAAAGTTGCAATAAAGTAAGACGTGGCCTAAACAATGCTAAAATAACTGAAGAATTTCTTTGCCTTCATTTATTTTAATTTGTATTTTTATTTACATCTCTAATACTAAGCGTGCTTGTGTCATTGAAGAAAGGTCTCTCGGTTAACTACACCATGGTTGCCTTTAATTTATTATTTTTTCTATACTTCAGCTTGTATCATAGAAACCATGGTAAAACAACGACACATCAAAATAGGATAACAGGCGAGCAATGGCGGTTGAGGTAGTATGTAAAATTGCAGATGACGTTGGAGGCAGAGACAATGGAGTTGCATTTGCCACGGTCCTGGCACAATTCCCCGCTTCCCTCACATTCACAATTCTCTTCATACAAGCTCTATGGTTATGGACACTAGGCAACCTAGCTTTATTAAGGAAGTCTCCGATTTGGTCGGAGGACACCTTCCTCGGTCTGCCTCGATTAACGCATCCATCCACATCAGATTTATACATTTCTTACGTCAATCTCCTTTCACTCATCCTTTCCATGTGCCCAAACCATCGAAGCATTCCTTTGTCGATCCTTGTCACTACATCTTCTTTCAAACTGCATCTAACACGCAGTGTGCTATTCCTCATTCTATCCGCTATCATTACTTCATATACACTTACTTATGAGTGCCACCTTTATTATCCTTTCAACCTGTATCTATACTCGTTATCTCTACGAAGACCTACACAATTGTGCCTGCTTTCTTAGAAAGAGCATGAGCCACGCGCGTAGGTACAAATAATTCCACCATAATGACACGTCAGCAAGCCGCTTATCATTACAGCCATTTGCTGTAAAACACGATAATTTTTATCGTAAAGAAAATTGCACCAACACGCATTTTTTAAAAATAATATATTGTTTTATTATACATTTCTATACTAAGCTACTAAAGTGCTTGTATCATAGAAACAGTACAACCAAAGTACATATATCAACGATACATTGTTACCAGCAAGTGGTTTCGAATCCGTTTGTGTAACCATTTCACTGCTACTACACCACGGTCGCCTTTGCCTTTGTATGAAAAGAATTGTGTAAGTGAAAGAAGCAAGGGAATTGTGTCAGGATCGTGGGAAGTAGGGCTTCGTTGTCTCTGCCTATCCTTGTGGGAAAAGGCGTGATTGAATAACAAGTGAAATAATCACGACTCCATTCACACAGGGGTAGTGAATTCTATGATACAACTACTAAAGTGATTGTATCATAGAAACAAGACAACCAAAGAACATATAACAAAGATACATTGCTTTGCGTAACTATTGCACTGCCACTACACCACGGTCGCCTTAATGTCGCCGGTCGACATCTGTGTCTAATTTGAGATAATTTAAGGATTGTAGAAGCCAGAGCTCCCTGCCTATCCCAGTGAGAAAAACACGTGTGGCGATTTAGTTAATTAAATTATAGTTAATACAAAGTTATTTTTTAGCAATAAACATTTATTTTTAAATCTAAGAATAGTCTACCTTCGACGCAATAATTAAATAAAGGAGATAACCACAGACCTAGAATCGATGCCTAGAATACGTAAACGTGCATTCTAAATCTATGGAGATAACAAACACCATTTAGATAATAGAGACAAAAGATATAGGTAAAATGATATTCATAAATGGATTATGGATATTGTAATAACAGATAATTTTAATGTAAATGTTTATTAACAATGTTATTTAGGTAGGAACATTTTACTTTTTAAGGCAGCTACAAGAACTATTGCCGATAATAATTGTCCATATAAATATCTGATGCATAAAAAAACATTGCGTGCACAAATAGAAACATAGTATAAGATGAAAGTAAAGTTCATTGATTCTATACAATTTTACACGAAACAGCCGTAGTAAAAAGTTGTGAATGGCTCTGAAAGATTTTACAAGCAAAGTTTGCAATGTGTGCATTAATCAAAACTTTGCGCGGGGTCGCTGTTCCTCTCATATTTTCAAATCTATATCTACATGACATCACACATTTATTGGGTCCTTCGACATACCTTTATTTATTGTAGCAACACCGCTTTCTAAAGGTCAATATTTGACACAAATGGCCGAGAGCTGTCACTTTCGTCGTTTAACTTTCTTGAAGCAAGTAAACATCAAATGAATTTTATTTTTGTTATAAATAATGGATGAGGTTTGTCGTTTATGTTGTTCAACAAACTTTGTTAACAACGCAATATTCGACGAGGATGGTGCATTATATTTAAAAATGTCTTTATATTTACCAATAAAGGTAATATTTTGAAGTTTGTTTTTCATGTGGTATTTAACCAAAATGTTGATTGTGTTCTTTTAATAATTACCAATTATTTATAGGTTTTTAAGAATGACCGGCTGCCGCAAAAGATATGTGACAAATGTAGTTGCAAAGTTAATGATTTCTATCAATTTTGTAATGAAGCAATTGCTATACAAAAAAGGTAAATTTGTTTTGGTTTCAATTATTTACTTTATTTTAATTGTGTCTTTTGCTTGTGGTAGGTAATTACGTCATCAAACGTATAATATTTCGGAGCATAGTTAATAAATATCTTGGTATTAAATTTTTCTTAGATGTGAGTCATATCCTGAATAATTTGATCTTGACCTGATGCAAAGTTAAATATATCAAAACATCACATTTATACATTTGTTACTCTGTTAATAATATGTATTATTGGTGTACTAAAAACTTGATAGTACTTAAAAATGTGACAATTTGATTAAAGTTTTATCCCTAATGCAATCATCAAACAGAAGACGTTCACTGCTGAACATAGGCCTCCTCTTTAGAACGCCATTTCGAAACGACAAGATGCCAGTTGCATCTACTGGTTATTTGTGACTTTCACTATGTTGTCAGTCCACCTAGTGGGAAGCCTACCTACACTGTGTCTGCTGGTTCGTGGTCTCCACTCTAGAACCTTTCTTTCCCATCAGTTGTCAGTTCTTCTAGTGATTTGGTCATAATATGTTTAATAACACATTGTTATTCATATGTACATTAAAGAAATAGTCCATCAATTAATTAAACAAATTTTATGCGGCTTACTATCATATTTATTTTGGTTTATATTATAAAACTTTTAATTATTCTGATGTTTCGAGAGCTTTGCAGCTGTCTCTCTGTGACCATAATGACTTAGTAAAACCATGACCAAAGCATAGTAAAACGCGATAGTAAGCCACATAAAATTTGTTTAATTCAGTCATCAATGTTTGCGCAAAATCTAAAAAAATACTAAAAGTCAATTAATTAAACAAAACAACAATAAATCAAAAAAAATCGTTAAAATAAATTTCAGATTGCAATCCTCACTGAAAATCCTTGAGAAACCAATAATAGACAACAATTTGATTGACCTAACAAGAATTAAGGATAACTCATCACCACCACCCGCTGCAATAACACGAAGTACACAAACGGATGACATTATTTTAGCAACTAATGCTGCCATAAAAGAAGAACCTGATATAAAATCTGAGGATGATGATTTTAATATAGATAACTTAGATAATTATGAAGATCCTGAAGAACTTGACATACATTCAGATGATAGTGATTTAAAACTAGATACTTTAAAGAAGAAAAAGAAAAAAGAGAAGAAGAAAAAGGAATTGAATGGTGAAAGGAAGAAGCGGAAAAAGTGTCATAAAGATTTAGAAGATATTGTTAAATGTGCTCTTCCAGAGGGTACAACTATTACTGTTTTAGATACAAATGGTGGAGAACATTTGGATAGTAAAGATGAGGTAGGTTGCTCCAGTGTACTGTTATTTCATTTTTATTATACATTTCTATACTAAGCTACTAAAGTGCTTGTATCATAGAAACAGGACAACCAAAGTACATATATCAAAGATATGTTGGTACCGGGGAGTGGTTTTAAACCTGTGCCACTTGGCTTCCGTAGCCATTGCTCTGCCAGTCGCCGTATTGTTATTGCATTCTTCGGAGATGTTTTTATTTTTATTATGACTTGACATAATATGACTCCACCTGAATTAAAGTGACTGCTACTACAATTTAATACCTGTAAGTTGCAGTCACATCCACTATGCTGGCCTAGTTTTAATTGGTTTGCTAAATACTTTGTCACACCTCTCATCAAGATGTTTTTTATTAGGTCCTAACATCTCATCTCAACTTGGCCAATAAAAAGATTACGAATGACCTAAATAACTGACTCAGTTTATTGCCTGCTAGTGGTTGATTTATACATTTTACTTGAAGGATCCCAGGGTATAGAATGGAGAGAACACAGAGGCAGGCAAAGCTTTCCATTTGTTGATTGTTCTACATAGAAACAATGCGCCAAACCGTTTAGTTTGATCGCATAGTTCATCAACAGAATACAGTTGGCTTACCCCCTTTTTTCAAACCCAAACTTATTTTGGTGCGGTTTTCACATAACTATGTTTAATAGTAGTGGTACCAACTGCAGATTGGCAGACTGAGTGAATAAAAACTTAAATCCCAGACTCTTAGCAAATACCTGCCTTAATTTTTATTATTATTAATATTTATTTGTAATTTTTAATGTAATGAACTAGTGGTAGATAAATAGATTTGCATACTAAGAGTCTTTGGTTCAAAACTACTTATATACCAATGTATCATTAATATATATGTACTTTGGTCATCAATTTTCTAAAACACATGCATTTTTTATAGCTTAGTATAGAAATCTTAAAAGTAAACACATCTTTATTTCTGAAATGAACAACAGCATCCTTTCTGATTTTAAGCTGGGGTGCTTGAGAGAATGAATGGATGTGACTTTACAGTTAAACAACTGTAAGTAGCAGTTACATCCACTATGCTGGCCTATCTTTAGAACATCGTTAGAACCACCATCTTGGTCACTAAGTTACTTCACAGTCTAATTCCTGTTTATAATGTTATATTCTATAGTATGTTTTTTTTTTGGTGTTGCAGATAAACTTGGCTTTGGTGAAATCCGAGGAGTATGATTATTTTAGTATTGAGAATGAAGGTGAATGGCGATGTTGTGTTTGTTTCATTACAGGCGTCACCAGGATACAAATGTTGGAGCATTACAAGTGAGTACAATGTTCTTGTCAAAATATATATACATATGTCACTATATAATTGTGAATGCTATTAGTTTATAATCTATCTTGCAAGTTTGTAAACTGTACCATACTGCTTACAATATAACATATTAACACATTCACTTTTGGGGTTGGATGAGTCTATTTGCTTGGGCCCAAGAAAGAAATGCTTTACGCGCCTCATGTGGGAGAGATCTCTCGCTTTCGGCTGTAATATTAGCAATGGTCGAAAGCGAGAGTTCATTAAGAGCAGTCTTGCAATTCTGCGAGATTGTTCTCCTGCCTAAAGAGGTAGCGGAGAGAGATAGAAGCAACCTCCACTCTCTCTATTCGGCGTCCTAAAATAGGGAGAAGAAGGCGCGATTATATTCGCCTCCTTCCCCTTTAAATACCAGGGAGGGACATCAGAAGTGGCCACAACAGCCGGCACCACTGGAGATGTCGGAGGAATGTACCCCAGCTCCTAACCTCCAGCGTTCGTAATGACGGAGGCCACCGTGTGGTTTTAGCCAGTACGAGTCCGGCATAATCCTGGTTACTACCCTTAGAAACCAGGAGTATCCATGAGTATTTTCCCTCGAAAAAAAAGGGTCGCGGATTCCTAAGAATAGACTCATGCGTGGTTGTGGGACTGGGAATGTGTTAAGTTTGTAAACTGTTGATAAATTGTGAACTGTACCATACTGCTTAAAATATAACATATTAAGTTATGATAGTTTATAATTTATTCATGAACATTCTTTTGAAATTTTTTCTGTGTACGACTACTGGATGTTTGAATATGAATGTACATATATTGCAGGTCTCATGCTGAGGATGTGGAGGAGCATGATGAGCTTGATCAGATGCCTGTAGTTACTGATGGGGGGCTTATTAAGTGCACACAATGCCCCAGGGTAATTATACAACATATATGTATTGTATTACAAATTAAAGAGAAATGTAAACTACTTTCTCTTGAATTTCTTTCTTGAAGGAAGTGTGCAGTCACTGCTGGCATATTGAGGTGACCGTGATGTAGTAATGGTCATGCAACCAGCAACTCTCAAGCTAATCTAATCCCGAAACCCGACACACTGTGTCATTTCACAGTCTCTATACTTGAATGATATACTGGACACATAACCACCAATTAAGGCGACCGTGGTGTAATGGCAGTGCAATAGTTACACAAACCATGAGCACGGGTACAAAAGCCACTTGTCGCTACGAATGTATCTTTGATATTATGTACTATGGTCGCCCTGTTTCTATGATACAAGTATGTTTAGTATGTAGTATATAAATGTAGCATTTTTTAAATTAAAAAGTTTATATATTGTTTTTTTAGTCGTCGGCGCTCTAGGGAGCCCTTATGGAAATCAGATGACGCGTCACAATTAAAAAAAATTTTTTTTTTCATTTCTATACTAATCTACTGCTTGTATTATAGAAACAGTACAGCCATAGTACATATATCAAAGATACATTGGTACCAGCGAGTCGTTTTGAACTTATGCTTGCGGTTTGTGTAACCATTGCACTGCCACTACACCATGGTCGCCTTATTCATTAAAAACATTAATTTTACTTACAACTGAACAGTTTTTTATATTTTTTATTGTGATTCGACATATGGCAGCTTGATGTTAAGCTGGAGTGTGGTCCATGAATGGATGTCACTGCTACTACAATTCAATAACAGTAAGTAGCAGTCACATCCGTTATGCTGGCCTAGTTGGAACCAGCAACATACAAGCTAATCCCGAAACGTGACCAAATCACCCCAGATCAACTGGGTAAATTCAATTAATGTTTGTATTATTTTTCTTGACCAAATCACCAAATCGGAGACATCCTCAAGAAAACTGGGTTGCTGAGTGTATAACCATAGAGCTTGTATGAAGAGAATTGTGAATGTGAGGGAAGGGAGGGAGTTGTGCCAGGATCGTGGCAAGTGGCGCTCCATTGTCTATGCCTGTGACAATTTGATTGATTATTTTTCCTTGGCAACGCTATGATGCTTCCGGAGCTGCACAAAGAAGCTGCAAAGGAGTTTCAAGTGTGAAAACGAGCTCGTACATAACAATAACAGCTGTAATATATTATTTTAGAAATTCAAAGAGCGCAGCAGTTGGAACCGCCATTGGTTGCGTCACGCGCCACGGCCGTACAGGTGCGCTCTGTGCGAGAAGACATTCAGAGAACCAAGGGAGATACTCAAACATGGTATGCGAATTGCGCAATTCCAGCTGACCAATGCATCTATCCTATCGCTAAGCATCTTACTTTACTTGCTGATGGTAAGCAAGGAAAAGTCCGAGAGTATAATCAAGTATTATTACCATTTTATGTGTGGACATGCTGTGCCCGCAGTTTCACCCGCGTAAAATTAGGTTTACAACACAGTCATAAAAAAAAGGAAGAGGTTCTCAATACGACTGTATATCCCTTTTTATTTATTTATTTATAACTCGATAACTTACACAAAACTGACAGACTGTAATAAAAATAATTATAGGAAAATTCCAAACAGCTAAAATTATAGTCAATTGGAATGTATAGCAAAAATATATATATTTTTTTAAATTAAAAGTAACCTATGTCCAAAAATATATGCACAAAGTTTCATAATGATTGGTTAAGTAGTTGTTGCGTGAAAACGTAACAAACAAACTCACATTCACATTTATAATAATAGTAGGATGTGAGGGAAGTCATGGCAAGTGGTGCTCCATTGCCTCTGCCTATCCCTGTAAGAAAATGGCGTGACAATTTGATAGATACAATATATCGTCATTTTCATCCCACAGAGATAGGCAGAAACAATGAAGTGTTCTTCCACATTTATGACACAACTCTCTACCGCTTCATTAATATCTATATCTCTTCATACAGACTATCGTTAAGGTCACAGCTTTTTACAGGATGTCCCTGACTTGATAAAGGAACCAATATTTTGGATTTCCATTAATCTTTCTGATTTTCAAAATATTAAGTTTATTTGTATTATAATATATATTTTAAAAATAAATTCAAATTAAATGGTGGATGTGACTGCTACTTAAAGTTAATTAAGTAGCAGTCAACTACATTCATGGACAGCACTCCAGCTTAACATCAAGCAGGGTGCTATCATATGACGTGTCACAATTAAAATAATATTTATTTCGCATAGACCTCTCCGGCTCTTGCGCATTGTCATATTTTACCATGATTTCGGAAGAACGACAAATATAGCATAATAATTAAAAAAAAAAAAGGCTGACGGTAACTGAGGCAACCGTATAATGAATCGTTTTTTTCAGTTGTCAGTGCTGTTAAACCCCCCCTTCAGGCTATCTGAGGAAAACTGTGTTACTTAGTGCCCATAATCATACAGCCTGTATGAAGAGCTTTGTGGATGTGAGAGAAGCAAGGGAGTTGTGTGTGACAATTTGATTGATTGATTGATTGATGCGGCGTCTTAATAAAAGTTATTATAAATATAATTTCAGGTCAAACTCACTCATACAACGAGGGCACCCAACCATTAACAAAAAGATTCGTGTGTGACCTATGTCCGGAGGAGTTTGTTTATATGAGGTATTGTTGTTTGCATTAACTATTTGCGATCCATTGTCTCTGCCTATCCCTGTTGGGGAAAAGTCGTGACAATTTGATTGATTGATGTATAAATTGTAATGGAAAGTTGTTATTTGCAGATATTTATTGGAGCACCGTAGTTCATCGCACCCGGAGGCGCAGGATAGAAAATTAGTTAATAGGTGTAGGCAGTGCGGTAGGGAATTCGCACATCTTAATTCATTAAGGAGACACCAGAGGTAACATTTTGTTTGCAAGTTTATATGTTATTTCAAAATGGCGGAATTAATTATTATTTCGACTACCAGCGTGGCACGGCGTTTTGTTATATTAGTTAGGCACCAGTCTGCCACGCGTAACGTTCCGGGTTCGATATGTCGGAACAGATTTGTTCGATAGCATTTATTTGTAATATTTGATTATTCACCCTGGATTCTTTAATACGGGTGTTGACCTCTGGCCAACTGAAGCATTGTGATGGCGACTGAGGCAACCGTAAACTAAGTCAGTTTTTACAGCATATATATTTTTATTGTGACTCGACATATGACAGCACCCCGCCTAATGTTAAGCTGGAGTGTAGTTCATGGATTAGCAGTAGTCACATCCACTATGCCGGCCTGGTTGGAACCGGCAACTTACAAGCTGATTCCGAAACGCGACCAAATCACTCCACGGTCTGTATACTTGTAAGTGGTGGTACTACCCCGGATCGGCAGACTGGCTACCACTGCCTACCACTCTTTGAATATCGATTAATTGTTTTAATGTCCCCACAGGTCACACACAGGGGAACGCAACCATTTGTGCAATGTGTGCGGAAAGGCATTGTCCAGCCGGGAGCATCTCAAGTTCCACATTAGAATACACACAGGATATAAACCTAATATATGCAAGTTGGTATTTACTTTATCATCATCATCATCATCATCACCAGCCTCTATACTGGGTGTTACAGAATAAGCCATAAAAATTGTAATAAATTATTAAGTTAAAAATATTGCCAACCCTAGTATCTGTCATGTCAGAAGGCAAAGATTATTATTACATAGGAATAATAATAATTTTACTTCCTTAATACCTTTAATAATTTTACTATAACCATTTTAATTTTATTTTCAACCATCCTGACATGCTCAAATAAAAATTTGAAAATAAAAACAATATGCTGTCAAATTCAAATCATCTTAGCAAAAGTTTAGAAATTTGTTCATATTCCAAATCTCGTATGTTCTAAAAAAGGCTATATATTCTAAGAATATTATGAAATTTCTATGTTATTTACTCTTTGATTTCTCTTCAACTGGGTTCAACTGGGTTGGCACATTATTGAAAAAATGTATGTATTTTTTTTTGCAATTTGCACAATTGGATACATGCACAAAGCGGCGTCAAAATACTATAAATGGACTCTTTATAAGAGACCATTTAACCGCTTTTTGGCTTTAGGGGGTATTTTGTAACACTCTGTATATATGACCTACTACTACTGGTCATGTATCTTACATCGCGTACGCTGCGAAAACTATTGACGATACATAAAATAGTGTTCTAAATATTATTAGTACTCATGATTACTCACAAAATACAACAACATACGTTTATTGGTAGGTACAAAGATTATGTATTATTTAATCACCAAGCGTGCGATGTATTTTGACCCGGGAAATGCCGGGTTACGCAGCTAGTTCATAATAAAGAAAAAGTTTTAGCGGCTCCGTCGCTCCTGGAGGTGATTTTGTGACACATTGTATATGTATTTATTGTTTTTTTTTCTCCCTGTAGAACGTGTGGCAAAGGTTTCGCAAAGAAGTGCAATTTAACCTTACACGAGCGCGTGCATTCGGGCGAGAAGCCCCACGTGTGCTCGCACTGCGGCAAGGCATTCTCGCAGAGGTCCACGCTCGTCATACACGAAAGGTACATTTGTTATTCGCATTCATATACTAAGCATAGCGTGCTCGTATCATAGAAACAAGACGACCAAACAATCAGTCAAAGACAATAGTTTGTCGAACGGTTAGTGATTGGTTTGTTGCGCGTAAAGTCCCGGGTTCGACTCGGAGCAAATATTTGTTTCTAAGCTTTTATTTGTAATATTTAATAATTATAATAAATATTACAAATATTTGTTAAAAAAAATAAGAGGCCGATATTTGCTTCGGGTCTGGTTATCAAAGAGTAGTAGGCAGTGGTACCCAGTCTGCCGATCCGGTGTAGTACCACCACTATAGTGGATGGAACAAAGAATAGCATAGTGCGCGATAGATGTGGTTTGAAAGAAGATATAGAAAAATTGACAAAGGAATGCTTCGATTGTTTGGGCACATGGAAAGGATGAGTGAAAGTAGATTGATAAAAGCAATTTATAAATCTAATGTGGATGGATAGCAGACCCAGGTTCCGACCAACTCGGAGACATCCTTAAGAAGGCTGGGTTGCCCAGTGACCATAGCCGTAGAGGTTGTATGAGGAGAATTGTGGATGTATGGGAAGCGAGGGAGTTGTGTCAGGTCAGGATCGTTGCGAATGGCGCTCTATTGTGGCCTATCCCTATGGGAAAAAGGTGTGACCATTTGATTGATTGTCGATAATCCTAAATTTTTATTTTATTGTTACGTGAAATCTGAGTCCGAATTGCTTATGGTAAGCAAAGAAAGTTCCAATACTGTCGATGACTAAAAAAAACTGCCTCAGCCGCCATTACTATGCCGGCCGGAGGTACGTTTTCATGCCTATTATGGGCTGGCAAAGTATTCCACTTTTAGTTCGACTATCTGTGATCTTATTGGTTCAATTTGCAACGCCATCTATAGGCGGTTCACTGAAGTTTCTATAATAAAGGTTTTGTTTTAGATATCACAGTGGTGCTCGTCCATATGTCTGTTCGTTGTGCGGTCGTGGGTTCGTGGCGAAGGGTTTACTATCAATGCATCTCAAAACAACATGTATATAGAGTTAATAGGAATATTATTAATTAAATTAAATAATAAAAACAGGATTTAAATGAATATCTTAAAATATTTATTATTAGAGCTTCTATAAAGAGAATTGTGGACCGTGAAGTGATTTCGTCGCGTTTCAGGATCAGCTTGTAAGTTGCCGGTTCCGACTAGGCTGACATAGTGGATGTGACTGCTACTAGCAGTGACAACCGTTCATGGACCACACTCCAGTTTAAAATCAAGCGGGGTGCTGTCATATGTCGAGTCACATTAAAAATAAAATAAAAATGTGTGTAAAATGAAGTTGTGTCAGGATCGTGGCAAGTGGCGCTCTATTGTCTCTGCCTATCCCTGTGGGACAGTTTTATTAATAGTTTGATTGGCAGGTTAAAGACTACAAGTATGCCAGCCTGGTTGCTAGTTGAAACTGGCAACTTACAAGTTAATCCCTCAACGCGATTAAGTCACTTAACAGTATAAAGTATTGATATGTTTATAAAAATTGATACTACCCATGTAAATTGAATGTGGGTAGGCAGAATTGTCTCTTTAAGAGTGATAAGCAGACAGTTGCCGTGTTGTAACCGTGAAGTGACTCAGTCGCATTGTAAGTTGCCTGTTTCAGTAAGTTGACTGCTATTTGCTGTTATTTAATTGTAGTAGCATGCGCCTCCTTTATGGACCACACTCCAGCTTAACATCACATGCCGAGCAATAGACATTATAAAAGTCAGTAGCTTAAAATCACACCCTCTTATTCTTTCTTTCACACATGGATCGCTCTCCAGGATAACAACTAGCGATCAATATGTCGTGTCAATATTTAATATAAATATAATACGACAAAAATGAGTTGCTCAATGGTTTCATTCTATTATAATCCTGTTTTTATTAAAGTGAATCCAATAGGAATGAAATGTCAATGTTGTATAGACATTTTATTTGTGCGGGTTATAGTTAAGTCTACTTATAATAAATTGAACCGTGGCCTTATTATTTTATTGTTATTTGTAAGTTTAGGTAATTGTTAGGGTGTTGTTCCACTACTGACCACGCATACATTACGCATAGTACTCCATATATGACGACAGGCGTGGACTAACGGTTTAGCAATTGGTTTGTTCCGCGTAAAGTCCCGGGTTCGATTCCCAATAGGAGCAAGTATTTGTTTCATAGCTTTTATTTGTAATATTTAATAATTATATAAAATATTGCAAATATTTGTTAATTAAAAAAAGAAGTGGATATTTGCTTCGGATCTGGTTATCAAAGAGTACCGCCACTTACAAGTATACAGACTGTAAAGTGATTCGATCGCGTTTCGGGATCAGCTTGTAAGTTGCCGGTTCCAACTAGGCCGGCATAGTAGATGTGGTTGCTACTTACAGTTATTGAATTGTAGTAGCAGTGACATCCATTCATGGCCCACACTCCAGATTAATATCAAGCGGGTGCTGTCAAATGTCGAGTCACAATAATAAAATTTAAAAAAATATTTGCACAGATAATTAGCATTCTTAAGTATTTTCTACCAGCTGACATTCGTGAAGGCGACCGTGGTGTAGTGGCAGTGAATTCGTCTCACAATCCAAAAGACCCCGGTTGAAAACCACTGGTTGGTTCTAATGTGTCTTTGATACAAGCATGTTTAGTAACTTGGTATAAGAAAAAAAGAACAATAATACATTTGTTTTAATTCCAAGGCATTAGTAAATTAATTGGTACTTTTTCAGTCGTTATTCCTTAAGTCCTAAATTAAATTAATTTTCTTTATTATATAAATATTGCTTAGTGCCCATAACCGTAGAACTTGTATGAGGAGAAATGTGGATGTGAAGGAAGCGAGGGAGTTGTGTCAGGATCGTGGCAAGTGGGGCTCCATTCTCTTCCTATCCCCGTGAGAAAGAGGCGTGACTATTTAATTGATTGATTATTATAAATTGCTTCCGTCATGTCATGACGGCATCGATCAACCAACTATTTCTTTCATGTCTTTCTACTTCAATAACATGAGCCACACATTTATGCTATTGTTCCTTAGCAATCTGCGATTCTTCTGATAATAATGATTTTATTTCTGTCTTCTTGAAAGTTTTATTAATTTTTCCTACGTATCCTTTGACTTGTGCCAAAAATTATCACTTTTTTCGTCTTTGCGTATTCATCCGCATACTTTTTTTTTATATTTTGTTTATCTTTAAAAGTAGCCGCGCTTTAATATCTGTTTCCTCAAAATCTATTGATTTTTCGCGTAGCCAACTTAGAATAGCGTCCTTCCTATAAAAGAAATTCGTATAAGAAAACCTAATTGGCTTTAACTTCTCTAATGGTTGATAATCGACTATAACAAACGCCTTAACAATGGTGCGTCGTTTATGGCACTACCCACAAATAAATTACAATTAGAGAAATAATAAACTGAATAAGAGATTGTAAAATATTCGCTTTTGCAGTAAAATATTTAATTATTTTGTTACTAAACTGCGATTGCCAATAAGCTCACATTCAAATTATGTTTTAAATAAGATTCACACTTCACTTTGAAATGTAATCGTTGACAGGTTTAAAATCAATCAAATTATAAATCGTATATCTTAACAAATTAATATAGTTAATGAATTAAACAAATTTTATGCGGCTTACTATCGCGTTTATTTTGGTTTTGATTTTACAATTTTTTACAATACAGTCTCTCCGTTACCACGATGGCTGCAAAGCTCTCGAAACGTCGGAATAATAAAAAAATGTAAAATCAAAACCAAAATAAACGCGATAGTAAGCCGCATATAATTTGTTTAATTCATTAATCAATGTTCGCGCAAAATCTAAGAAAATGCTAAATTAATATAGTTTTTATGTCCCAAGACATACGGATGCATTCCTATGGTTATGTTTCATTTGTTATTTAGATCTCCATAGCAACCGTGACATACTTCGGAATCGCTTTAAAGGAACTACTTGACTTCCGAGTTCATTACGAACGAACGCAGTAATATTCGCCTAACTATATTTTTTGCTTAGAACGTTCTTAACTGACACCTCACTTCGACAAATATATATTTTTTTTTTATTGTGACACGACATTTGACTTCGTCCCGCCTGATAATAAGCAAGAGGAGATCCAAGACTGACGACGACTGAGAAAACCGAGTTTGTTCTCGGCCGCCTCAGCCGCCGTCACTATGCCGGCCAAAGGTGCTTCTTCATTAAAGCTCGCTTTTATTAGCTCGCTTTTAACCAATAATGATGTAAAATGCGTTATTAAAATTACGCATGTTACATCATATTATAAATGAAAATGACTTTCTCTAACCCGTTGCACGTTTTCTTTTGTTGAAATAGATGAAATAGGCCCCATGTTTTTATTGTTCATGGCAGATCCTGTTTCTCGAAACTTTTGTATCCATTTCTTTTCTTAAATTTATGCTCGGCGCATCTTTTATGCGACGGATGTTGTAGTGAGAGCAGAATTTGCGCCTGGCGATTTGCCACACTTTAAATATGCTTCGATTGCAAAAGCGCGATGCGGTTCACTCCAATGGTCCATCGTGACTAACCAACCCGCATGTCCTACGCATCGTTTGAGCCCCCTCCCCACTCTCTCACCGCCAAATTAAAAAGGTTTAAATATGAACTTTCCCAGTGGACAATTTGTAGAATAAAAAATGGCGGATATTTCAGTCATAACCTTTACGTAAAATGTAGCTCCTTGAGACTTATAATGACCACACTACCACCACCAAAACAGCGAAGTATCACAAATCACAAAATTTAAATCACTGGTCTACACTTGATGACCCTTTAAACAACAACTGGATACCATTATTTCACATCAATTACAAATATTGGAAATTACACTACTATATGTCCCTTGCAATTGGCCGCCAAAATTATTTGAATAATGTTTTCAAGAAGTGACAGTTTATGAAAACATTTTAAGCTAACATTTATCAAAATCATCAACATAGTGTACAAATTCATCAGATTCTTCGTTGTTCAAAATAAGCAACACACAATTCAATATATTCACTATATTATTCTTACAATGAGAGTCTTTAAAAGGTTATTATATATAAAAATATCATAAAATAAAAACAAAATCTCTAATTAAAAACTGTTGTCATTCTGACATTCAAGAGAATAAAAACTAGCCCATGCTTTTAGGTCAATGGTCTAGTCCATTCAGTATTTATTATATAGTTTTTGAACACATAGTTTATATTGAAGATGGTTGATATAAATAACATATTTAATAATAATGTTAATATCAAAATATTTTAAAATTCAATAACTACAATGTCTAAGTAATTCATATTAATAATTAACACAAGCAATTCATATAAAAATGTTATATTTTTACAACAGCTCCAAGCGTCGTATAGCCTGCTAATTAATTCAAGAAAACAGTAAATAAAATCACTTTTTTATGAATCATAGGTTTCTTATTATAAATAAATGTTATATTTTTACCTCTCTAGGCTTGGTCTTTTTTATGCTCCTAGTGCTGGAGAATAATAGCTCCAAGCGTCGTATAGCCTGCTAATTAATTCAAGAAAACAGTAAATAAATTCATTTTTTTTATGAAACATGTTCGGTGCAAATCTTGCAACTGAATTTTAAAATATCTTTAACCGATTGAGATACAACTTTGCATACACGTTTAGTTTGGATGACAATGCACGATGAGATAAGTGGTGTCGTTCTTAATCCAATATGGCGGAGTAGTAATTTTTTGTGAACTCCTAAGATATGAGTATCAAATAAATGGTACCCACACTTAACTAAGATATAAAAGTCGTAGGTGTAGGTATAAACCGCAAAAAAAACATTTTGAAATAGCTCTTAAACTTCACCACTGTTGTACTGTTGTTGGTTGATTGTGCACTATTCTCAAAATTAGTATTGTTATTGTCACACGGTCGTGAAATTTCATTTTCTGTAATAATGTTACTATCCGGTGAGTTATGGGCCAGCCTGGTTTCGCTTTCGGATTCTGGGTCTGTGTAAACGTCATCAACGTGAAGTTTCGTCACTTGGTAGTTCATAACCCCCAGATTAAAATGCTGACACTCTTCTTTACAAAAGCAGCTTTAACTTTTCATTATAAGCTTCTTTTATTAGGTAATCCCAAAGGGCATCGTGATATTTTACCCTTAATTTGATGTTATTTGAGTGTACTATTAAAACTCTTAGCGCCTTTCTGAATATCGTTAGACATATTATTAATTGCATCATCGTCAATCGCAAACTTTGTAATTGCAGGACATCTTTGTTGCACAGATACAATAAAAGATTCCAAACTGTCTTGAGACTGCATTTTGAGATAATACCCACGATACAGATGTTACTTTTAGTGATCAAATCCTAAGAAAACAGTAGTATGAACAGACTGTTCAAGTAATGACAGGGGACTGTAATTTTTACATGAATATTTAATAAAACAATATCATTTAAAAACATTTATATAAACGCAACAGATGTGGCTACATACTAAATGATCAATTATTTTAAACAAATTGTCGTTTTTAAAACTCTTCAAATAGTAAAAAAATGGTTTAGCAGGGCAATGTTTTCACTAACGGACGAGACGCGTGGTTCACCAGATGACGCAGCAGTAGCACTAATCCGCTAGCGACACAACCGAACGAACTTCACACCACCGATCTTCACCCTGGCAACAATACGAGATTCCTCCACTTTCCACATAACCACAAAAAATAAATTTTATAAAAGTATTTTTCTGGTAATGCTCATCATGCAGATTTCCGATTTTAACTTTACTGTATCCAGGTACAGCTGGTTTTTCATAGACCTGGAGAGACACATGTGATATAGCTGCCAAATTTTTCGCACTTGGTTTCGTTATGCATTTTTGTATCCGTTTATCGTAGATGACAGCGTTTTTGGAGTAATTATCTTAATCATCCCCATAACATGAAGAGTATTGTTACCATCAAGAGTATGGACATTTATATCGGCATTGTCTCCAACATATTGTACAAGCGAACCTGACTCTGATGGTAAAATACGAGGCTGAGGATGATAAACTGCTGAAATTTTATATTGTACTGTATTACTATAAGAGGCTGCGAATCCTAGATAGAATATCCAATAGTCTTTTAGATCCATATCTTCTGTGAAGAAATACAGAAAGGCCTTCCTTTTCCTTGTCCCGCCTTTCCCCCACAGGGATAGGCAGAGAAAATGGAGCGCCACTTGCCACGATCCTGACACGACTTCCTCGCTTCCCTCACATTCACAATTCTCTTCATACAAGCTCTACGGTTATGGACAATAGGCAACCCAGTTTTCTTGAGGTTGTCTCTGATTTGGTCAGAGAACACCCTCCTGGGTCTGCCTCCATTAACGCATCCATGCACATCAGATTTATAAATATCTTTCGTCAATCTACTTTCACTCAAACTACTATTATTATTTTTTATTAATCTAAAGAGACCCTTTATTATTGCACGGCCAGTGTACATGCGCAACAAATCTTGCCAACTTACGCGCCGCAGACTATACTATCACGCAAGTCAGGGTCTGATAAAAAGTACCCGACACACAATTATTCGAGTTGCTTTAATGTCTTCTTTTGTACATCAACATATAAATGCGTAATCTCGTGTGTGATCAGAAGTGGAATATACTTACAAATAATGGTCATAATTTTTTATACATTTTATAATGAACAAAATGTATACATATTTAAAAATATATTTTTAATTATTATTTTAGTTTTAAAATGTATTTTATTTGTAATTTTGTGATAAATCTATACTAAGTTTTTAGTTTGAATCCCGTCCCATTGCCAGTAGTATTTATAATGTTTAAAAGGGGGGTAGATATAAAATAAAATAAGGTCTGTAAGAATTTACTAAATAGTATTCCAATGTATCCCTTGCTTTTACAGATGCTAAACATGTAATTACTAACTTCAATCAAATTGTTACTATTATTGCGACTTGCCACGATCTTGACACAACTCCCTCGTTTACCTCACATCCACAATTATTTTCATACAAAAATCATACAAAGCCTCTAAAGGTTGAGCTCATCTTCAGTAGACCTATTTTCAAAATTCTTTATGGCCGGCATAGTGGCGATTAAGGTAAACTTAAACGGGTTTTCGTCAGTCGTCAGCACGCTTGGATCTCCTTGCTTACCATCAGGAAATTAGAATTTTAATGTCCATCTCAATAATAAAATAAGATACCAAGATATCCACCCAACAATGAAGCTCACAGCTCAGTGTGAACATGCTTAGATTCCCCGCCACAAAAAGCTATTTGAATTCTACGTAGTTAAAATTAACGAGTTAAAATTAGCATGGGTCAGGCTTAGCATGCACTTGCTTATCCCTAGATTCTACCACGATTTCTGAATGGCGTATGACGAGACGAAGGCCACAAGAAACTCGGCAATTGTAGCCTGTACATATAAAACTTGACATTCAATATAAAAAATATTTTTCTTCTCATTTTTGCGACTCTCGCGGGACTTGTAGTTATGTTCCTAACCATCTCAGAACAAACAAACATCTGTTATAATGATGGCCGGAAGGTGCAGAAATAAAACCATACTGGATAACTTGTTGCAGACGCACTCCCGACCGTGGAGAGTTGAGCTTAAACATTTCTCCTCGGACCGAAGGTAGATAGTTATTAAATATATAGAACCTGGCAGATCAAAAGAGTGCTGGCATTGCTGCGCAGTAACTTGTTTTGTTAATTTTCGTTATACGAATGTGTATAAAATTTATAATATTATAAATTTTGTGCACGACTGTATATATGCGCGGAATTGCTCCCATTGCATACCTACCGGCGATTTTCTAATCTGCCGATTCTTATACTGCACAGCTCAAAAATCAGAGCTCCTTTTATCTGCCGCGATATACCTACCGCTATACTAGCCGAATTTATCCAATGTTAAGTTATCCAATGAACATCTAGCAGTATTAATATAAACTTACTTTTTAAATCCTAACATAGAATTCACATAAAGGTGTATGTTATTAAAGTTGAAAATCCCATGCGTTTTATAAATATTATTGCTATAAATTTTTGCCATGGCCCTTAATTCTCCTAATACATTATGGCGTCGCAAAAGCAGTGAAATTGCGTCGCATTGATATTTGACATCTTCGTTACCAATCAGCGAACAACAAATCAATAGGTAAACTACGATCATTGGTTAATTGCGACCGCGACGCATTTTACTGCTTTTTCTTCGGCATAATGTATTAAAAGAATCGGGGTTTTAAGTTAAAATAATACACATCGTCAGCACTCCCCGATAATCCAGAGTAAGGTCCACAAATAGAGTCGCATCCACCATAAGAAAACCAAACCAGACAACCATGGCTTAAATAGTGTTAAACAAGCTTTGCCCACCCATCTTCTACACTCCCTGTATGTACTCGTACATGATATGTCTTTTTACCATTTAAAATAATGTTATCTGTTTTATTACTATAATTCTTTAATGGCATTGTAAGAAGTTTGCCTGTACTATTACATTTGAGAATAATGCGTGCATACTTTTTGTACATTTGTTGAACTAATCGTTAGGCAGCCTGTCCATTGAAGCGAAGCGAGCTTGCGGAGCTGAGAAACGGAGAAAGTTTAAGCAATAGGATTGCATAAAAATCGCAAATCCCTATCCACTGCAGCTGAGCGGAGTTTTTAGGAGCTCCGCAAGCTGGCTCTGCTTCAATGGGCAGGCAGCCTTAAGCAAATCGTCGTAGAAATATTTGTTATTATGTTATTAACAACCCAGAATACAGGGCACGCCATGAGCTTACACGACATAACCATGGTATGGAGCAGAATTTTCTATAGAAACAATTCCAATAGAAAACTTTTGACATTTGTCGCTTAATATTAATTCGTAGGCTGAAATGACGGCTACGTCTACTGTCGTTACTGGGTAGAACTTAAAATTTAGCGCCATTTCAGAAGAAACATCTTCAGACAGTGTGTGACCCGTGGCGTTAATAAATGTGGTAACTCTTTCAAGACCCGGATCTTAATATAAAACAGCATTAATTTGCCTTGGACCTTTTCTGATAGTAAACTTGGAAGGACGTTACTTGTTATTAGTTTTTCTAATATTTTCAAGGACTTGCACAGACGAAGATTTTTGGTTTCTAATCTCTGAATGGCGCGTCGGGTATATTGCTAAAATGCGTTGCAATTATGTTTTGTTTAATTGAAGAATCCTCAAATGCCAATTGGCTTGTATTATTAGAAATGGCTTCTGAATTGTCAAGTTGATCAATTACTTCTTTCATTAACTCAAAATTCTCAGCATAAAATGCCGCTTTCAACCAAGATCCCCATCGCCTTAATATGGGATCTGAGATTAGTGCTAGGTTTGGAAGTTGTATTTCATATGCTTGTACTCGCGATGGTGCTTTATTTGTGGAGGAAATCAATTAATTGACATTCCCAAAATCTTTTCTAGTTTCTTTCGCAAGTCGATGTAATTTGTGGGCTAGACATTTGATGTGAATCAAGTTTGGGTAAAACACCTTCAGAGCTTGACCAGCTTTCACCGTATAAGACGCACCGAAAGAATTAAAAACACATTTTTTCTCGATCATAGAAGAGCCGGGAAATAGAAATTTGGTGGAATCATTTATGAACCTGGCGATAGTTGAATGATTTCTAGGACATGGCAGGCAACTAAATGAGGAGTGGAGAGCACTTTGGATAATTTTCCAACAAACAAATTTGCAATATACCTTCCATATGCATTCGTCGTTTAATCAGCTGCATCCATGGTTAATTGATCGAAATATCGGCGCTTCTTTCACTTAGCTCTTCTTTGTAGATAGTTGGTAGTTTAACCCGTGCTATCTTGGATCCATCAGTGTAGATTCTTTGTTTCTCGGCGCCATAGTATTTTTCTTTCTCGTATATTATGTGGTACGGTTGGCCTGTTTCTATCATTCAAGTAGCTTAGTATAGAAATGTAAATTAAAGAAAAACTAGCACAATGTGTATTTTATTCCACCTATTCAGACTATTGGCTCTTTATTTGGGTCACGCCAGAACCCAAGAGCCAAAAAGCAATAGGCACTCATTATGCTCGAATGGGATAGGCACACTTTCTTAAAAAAAGGACGAACAATGATTTTAATGTTTGGTACAAATAAATTAATATTTTTACATTAAAAAAAGACTTGATGTTTTATTTTTTAACCTTAATTATCCATTTTAAGAATTTAGGTATAATGACCGTGGTACCATAAGTATCATACAAGATTTAGCAGCAGAAATATATAACAAAAAAATAAATTACTTTTCTGTGTGTTGATTTCTTGAGTATTGAACACCAACAAGATTAATATTTATATTTATGCTACTTCACGCATCGCCAAGGTTATTGGATGAAGAGAACACATGGCCTGGTAAAGCATTCCATTTGTCAATTGTTCTACAAAGAAATTAAGGAGGGGCAAGGAAGGATCCTCCATGCAACGCAGTTGGCGACAACAGATATCAAACCGGATGTACCCGCATACCCTGGCTTTCACGAGAAAAGGTTTTTCCTTTCCAGGGTATGGTTTTTCTCAACCGTGTCCTGCTACACGGTTGAGAAAATTATTAAAGGATTTAAAGGCGTAGAATGTCAGCCGGTACCTTTATCTGCGCCTCCGATAGAAAAGGCAACGCTTTACGTGCTGTCCCTAGGTAGTGATGGATGGCACTGAGACTGGCGTGGTTTCCCTGTATGTTTGTAAAATACACACCAAACTCATTTGGAATGGTGGTGATGATTCAAGCGGATCACGAAACGCGACTAAGTCACTTCACGGTCTGTATACTTGTAAGTGGTGGTACTGCCCCGGATGGGCAGACTGGGTACCACTGCCTACCATTCTTATAAGTATACTGTGCTTTTACTTACTTGGCACAAGTAGTAAATAAACAAGAAAATGGTATAAAGTAGTATGAACATTTCCTATATTATAAAACCCTGTTTACCCCAAATTATTATTCCAGCATGTATGCATAACCTTGACAATTTGACCTCAGCGAGTCGCTCCACAATCCACATCTGTGTACTGATTTTGATTAGCCCACGATCACGATTCTAAGGGGCGCTATTCTGTAACATGTTGAACGGCCTATAACTATGCAGGCTATGATGTCCGTTTTGACGTTTGACCCGCTTATGAAGTTTATTATAAATTAATAATTACGTTGGAAGAAACAATTGTTCTTTATAGTGACAACAAAAGCAATTTGCTCCTTCATACGCAATTATTAATTCATACAAAACTTTATGAGCAGGTCATGTCATATTGGAGTTTAAAATTAGATCGATCGAAGGTATATTTGTTTTAGTTACGTCATTAGACTAGCCGTCTAAATAGTAATCAAAATAGTCAAGAATAAACATTCAATATAAGCGGTTTTGTCTCGACCAAACGTACAATTTCCAGTACCACTTTAGCACACGAGGCGGGAGTGCGCGCGCGATTGCTTTTAACATCGATGTTTATTTTTAATACAAAAATATAATTATCTAATAGTGCCTCCGATATATTGAAATTGATTATATGAATTAAATTTTAATGTAAGTATTTTGTTTTACTATTTGTTTTGTTTGTAATATGCGTGAATTTATTTATAATTAATCATAACCTATTTTTTTATATTTTAGGTGCAAAAAATCAATTCCGTTTGTATTACATTATCGTAAATAAACATTACGTAATTATTACTATTTATATACTTAATTTACTACAAAAATTCCCGCCATAATATACTCTTAATATTTATCAATGTAGGCACAGGTTATCAATAAACAAGTTTATAATAACCTATCGTATTTATTTACGAAAAATGACTCAAACACATTTTTATATTGAGTTGAGACTCGAGAACTGACATCTACTCGTCTGATGATAAGGTGAAGGTGTCTTCAGGGGTGATAAAAGCTGAAAAATCAGACAGAAAAGAATTGCATTTGGATTGCAAAATCAAATCATTTAAAGAAAGGCATGATTTGAAAAATTCTGTTTAAAGTATAAAGTTAAATACAAGTATCTCAGAAGTCTGTATGTGGACTTTATATTCTCTGCCTAACCCCGTGGAAAAAAGGCGTGACAATTTGATTGATTAACTGGATCTATATTTTGTTTACTTACGCCTAATTTATATTATGGATATTACTATAAAACTTTTCTTATTGATAGAATCTTCCTTTCGTATCATCTATTTTTATCTCAAGCCTGTATAACTATTTTTTTTTAATTTATAGAGTTGGCGCCATAGACCAAAATCAAAGACATCCCTTTTATTTTACTGTTCTAATTCCCAATCACGTGTTAAATAAGATGACGCCAGAATATTTTTCGATTTTCTATTTTGTTTGGTCCTGCTGGTGGAAACTTCGAATTGGTTAAAAATAATCCTATTCCTAGACATGTTTTCTTTTCTTTCTTCTTGTTTATGGCTTTAGTATTTAACTTGCCAGTGTCAAAGTAAAAATATATAGTTCAATGTTAAAACACTGTCAAGAAAAGTAACCACGCCAGTGATTCATCAAATGATGACGATGATAGTGAGGTTGATGATGATCGTAAAGCGGCGGAAAGCCTTTACTAAAACTTCAGAAGGAGTCTTGGAGGAAACACGAAGAAACACGTTTCACAGCTTTAAATTACTTGTTTATACTTGATCAACTTAAAAATGATTACTGGATAACAATTTCACCGTTATTACACATTAATATTTATGAAAAACACAAGCTTTTCAAATAATTCAAAATTGCGCGTCCTGTCACTTGCAGATGCCCGCCAAAACTCCCCTAGACATGTTGTGAATTTGATGTTTGTATGGCATGAGATTTTTGATATTAGGTATCTACTACCTAAGGTCATCTGGTAAGCTTTCCTCCATACATACAACAGGCCGACCGCGTAACTCAATGACAATGGGCCAATGACAACAGTTCAAACTCATTGAAGTCCGAATGAATAAAAGTTGTTTTTGACACTAACAGCGACCGCGTAACTTTTTAACAATTAGAAATGAATGACTCATTTCCATCGAAGTTGCGCGGTCGGCCCCATGGTTCGACATATTATTGAATATGTATATTATAAAATATGAATATGTATAATATGTAATAATTACATAGACATAGCACGCAGTTTTTATATCACATAAAGAAATAACTTTGATCATAGTTTATGACATTATTGTTATTATTTTATTACATTAGAAAGAAAGAAAATAACTTTCTTATCATCACATAAAAAAATATTATAAAAGACATCGTTTATTCTGTATGGGGACTTGGGCTTAACTATTTTTAATACATTTTAAAATAGTTTAATGTACGAAACTTACAATGTAATTGAAAAATATCCTTTATTTTGCATAGTTTAGGTGTGCAAAATGATCAAACTATAATTATGACACTTCAAAGCAGAACTTTTAACATGGCGTGTCATTTGGCGTGTTGTTGATTGACAGACGATATAATATCCATATCTTATTTTCCAAATAACTCAATTTCACAGCGACAAATAGGTGTTCAGCTCAATATGAGCACCAGCTTCAGCCGCAGCACTGATTCGCAGTCACGGCCGCTGAGGCATTATTATGTGAAATAATGTAATATTAAATTATTATTCAATATTATCATTGCGAGGCGAAGGCGTCTGTCCGTCCCTTTTTTCTCGCCACAAACTTTTTGTTCAGATTTGCGATCTGTATTTGAGTTGCCTGACGAGGGGAGGTCCAAGAGTGCCGATGACTGACTGCCTCAGTGGTTCATCATCATCATCATCAGCCAGAAGGCGTCCACTGCTGAACATAGGCTTCCCCCTTAGAACGCCATTCCGAACGACAAAATGCCAGTTGCATTCACTGGTTATTCGTGACTTTCCCTATGTCGTCAGTCCACCTAGTTGGAGGCCTACCTACGTTGCGTCTTCCGGTTCGTGGTCTCCACTCTAGAACCTTTCTTCCCCATTGGTTGTCGGTTCTTTGAGATTCGAGCCTCAGTTGTTGTCACTCTGAAATTGAATTGGATATCAAAATAGTAAACAAAGAAATGTCACTTTGAAAGTTACTATTTCCATCGATTTCATGTAATATTATTTACGGACTTGAGCCCCCGGGTGTTAGGGTGGCGGCAGCTGTGTTGGGGGGGACGCCCACCCTTCGTGTGAAAGTCCATTTGATTTTGCTAATATCAAGTGTTATACATTTAATTAATTTTATTGTGTCGCGTTATATGACAGCACCCTGCCTGATGTTAAGTTGAAGAGCGGTCGATGAATAAAGTGACTGCTACATTTGTTAAAAAACTGTAAGTTGCAGTCGCGTCCACTATGTCGCCCTAGTTGGAACCGGCACTAACAAGCTGATCCCAAAAGCGACTGAGTCACTTTACGGTTTAACTTGTAAGTGATATAACCTTGGATCGGCAAACCACTGTCTACCACTCTTAGTATATAATAGAGATAATTAATAGAAATCTCCTAAGAGAATCGATTTAAAAACCATATCAAAATAAATAATAATTTATTCTATCGTTTCTTTAGTTAAAAAGAGCCAAATGTTTAAATCCTGTGCTAGTATTGCCAGCATAATAAAATAAATGTTTATTATACTGGCAATACCATTGTACGCTACTTTCATATTGAACTATGTAGTGCAATATATTTTTATACGTATTTAAAATATGCGTGCTATTTTAACACATTTATATTTATATATCATCATCATCATCATTTATATATCATCAGCCAGAAGGCGTCCACTGCTAAACATAGGCCTCCCCTCAGAACGACAAAATGCCAGTTGCATTCACCGGTTATTCGTGACTTTCACTATGTCGTCAGTCCACCTAGTGGGAGGCCTACCTACGCTGCGTTTTTTGGTTCGTGGTCTCCACTCTAGAACCTTCCTTCCCCATCGGTTGTCGGTTCTTCAAGCGATATTTATATAGTTTACATTAACTCTTTTTACACCCGTAATACCCGCACAGGTCGGGGGAATTATCCATATAGTCCATTGCGTCGTTTCTTTGTAGAACAATCGACAAGTGGAATGCTTTGCCAGCCTGCCTTTGTGTTCACTCCTATAACCACGGATCCTTCAAGAAAATGCGTAAAGAAACACCGTTGGCCGGCATAGTGACGGCGACTGAGGCAGCCGTGAACTGACTCGGTTTTTTCAGTTGTCGGCACTCTCGGTCATAATAAAAATGAGGACATAATACATTTTTATATGCTCGCCACATAACAGCACCCTGCCTGATGCGGTCCATGGAGGCGACTACTAATTCTTCACTAGAAATAAACAAAACCATTTTATTTCTAGTTATAATTACAAGACCTGATTTAGCGTTGTCATTTTGTCTCCCTTTTGTGTGTGTCCTATGAAACAAAACTAAGCTCCGACTGGGGATCGAGCCCGAGACTTAATGTGTAGCGGACTGGTGTATTAAGGAATGTGCTATGGTTGCGATTTCTATTACGAAAGCGACTAGAGCTCATTAAGAAATGAACATAGTGGAGTGAACCGGTTAGAGACGGCTTCTATTTATAATAATTAAAAACGTTTTGAGTAACACACAAGCCCCAAACGGGACTCGAACCCACAACCTTCTAAATATCTTAATGATAACATCTCTTAAGAAACATCCTCGAGAAAGTTAGGTTGCCTAGTGCCCATAACCATAGAGCTTCTATAAAGAGAACTGTAGATGTGAGGGAAGCGAGGGAGTTGGGTCCCTGTGGAAAATAGGGCGTGACAACTTGATTGATTGATTGTTTACATTGTAATAATAAAAATTAGACTGACCGTGCACGGTCAAAATCTATTTGTATGTTGACCTTTGCTTTGTATTACGAGCACACATAATACGCCCTATATTCTTATTCCATCATCACTCCACACCTCCCATTCAAGAGTATTCAATTAAAACATACACGGACGTTTTAAACATCAATTAGTAATTGTGCCCAATTGTGGTTGTGAAAGCAATAAAGTTGTCTGAATCTCTGGATTCTGGTAATTTCGAAAAGTTTCTGGTTTATAATGACAATATATATATATTTAATGTTGCCTTATTTAAACATATTAGTTAATTATATTAGTTATATAATTATATATTCGTTAATTTTAAAAACAACATAGTTAACATAAATAACACCATTTAAAATGTTAATGACATTTTCGCCACATATTGATTTTTTATTGTGACTTAATACGCCTGATGGTAAGCAAAAGGAGGTCCAAGAGTGCCGATGACGGCAAAAAACTGAGTCAGTTTTCAGTCGCCGTCACTATGCCGGCCAAAGGTGCTTCTTCAGGCCTCGCTTGAAGGATCCAAAGCTATAGGATGGAGAGAACACATGGGCTAGTAAAGCATTTCACATGCCGATCGTTCTACAAAGAAACGACGCGCCGAAGCTTTTAGTTCGACTGCCGATTCAGTCGATAAAATACGTATGCGTCCCCCGACCTGTGCGGGTATTAGGGCTTGCATTCCGGAATTTCGGAATTTCGTAACTCCGGAATTTCGGATAGATTCTTTCCGATATTTCAATTCCGGAACCGGAGCCAATTCCGGAACCAATATCGTATTCCGAAGTTAAAAATTTTCATACATTATTTTTACTTTTCAAAACGTTTAAGTATCTAAAATAGATTATTATTACGATTTCAAAATACGCGTCTCGAATGTACTATTAGCACGAGGCGTCCCGTTAATAAAAATATTTAAGAAAAGTGGTCATGAATTACCTAAATCAGTGAATACAGTAGCGAAAATTGTATTAACGCAGACCGAAGAAGTAAAAACATACATAAAAAATACAATAAGTGAATTGAAAATTCATCGACATCGATTCTCTCTAACTATGGATGAATGGACCTCTTTACGAAACAAGAGGTACATGAATATAAATTTGTACAGCAACGGTTTTGGTGGTTTAAATTTTAAAAATCTCGGACTTGTAAAAATTACGGGGTCAATGTCAGCTATTTCAGCTCACATGTTGCTAGAGCATCTTGCTAAATTCGGCGTGTCTTTGGATGAGGACATCGTGAGCCTTACAACCGACGGTGCGAGCGTGATGCTAAAAATGGGAACATACTGCAAAGGCTATCACCAATTATGTCTAGCTCATGGTGATCAGCTCGCGGTTATCGACGCTTTATATAAAAACACTAAAGAAATCCCGCCGGCATCCGTTGATAAGGCATCCGATAATGACAGTGAATACGAAAGCGATGAGGATGCCGATTCAGAAACGAATGACAACTCCCACTGCTCGGGCTGATCCAAATACACACAATGAGGTCATAGAAAAAGTTAAGCGCCTTGTAAGAATAATAAGAAAGTTTCCTTTAAAAGCTGATTTACGGCGACAATATGTCAAAACGGAACATGGCAAGGACATACAGCTACAGATAGATTGTCGTACGCGCTGGTCAAGTATGTCGGACATGATCGGAGTGTTTTTAAAGATTAAAGACTCGGTATTTAAAGCCCTAATAGACTGGAAATCTGATATTTCGTTTTCTGAAGATGAAATCCAAACCCTGACCGACATTCACCACAGCTTAAATGTCGTAAAAGTAGCTGTTTTATCTTTGTGTCGACGCGATGCGACTCTTTACACAGCTGACACAGCATTGAGATTCGTCCTTAAAAAACTTGACATACAGAACAGTTTTTTTAATTACTAAATGTGCTACAAATTTACGACATCGTATTAAGCAAAAACGACAATTACTAACAGGTGTTTTACACTATTTACACAATTCAGAAGACTTCTTCAGACAAGCGGATGATGAAACTTTTGTAAAACCCAGTAGCCATGAAATCTCCGAGATCATTGTCAATTTGCTGCGCCAGCTTAAGTTCAATCCTACTTCAAGTGAGCACGAAGAGGAAAAGGATGATTCTTCATCTTCTGGTTCTGATGTTCAACCGCCGATTTAACACTACAAGAACAGCTCGACAGATAGTTACATAAATGTCAGGAGGGGACCCGTAATAAACCTTCAACTGCTAATTTCGACCTCTCTGGGTTTGTCAAATTTGAGAAAGCCATGTATTATAATGGTGGAGAAAGAGGTGTATATCTAACGCAAGCTTATAATTATATCATGTGTGTTCTTCCAACGAGCGTGGAAAGTGAGAGAGCATTTTCATGTGCCGGTTACTTTTGTAATCAGCATACGAAGCTCGCTCTCAGACAAAATGTTGGATGCTTTATTGCTCTTGAGAGCTTCAAGAACAGCGCTCTACTTCTTGAATAGTGTATTTCTAATAACAAGCATAATTGGTTAGGTAATAAAAGTTGATTTAATCTTAATAATAACTATTTTTTAAGAAGGTACCTATTGAAGTAGATAATGTAAACTAAAGAAATTCATAAAAGATTTAATTCCTGGTATTTAATTAAAAATACAATTGTTTTATTCTGTTTAAAAGATTTATGATTTCGAAAAAACAAAAAAAGTATTTTTATGACTGTTCCTCTAATAAAAGAAATAAATTAGTAGGTACGTAAGACGATGTATCAATACAAATGCGATTAAATAAATACATATTACCTACAGACTTTATTTTTTTACCCAATTCCGGAACTAGTATCGGAATTCCGGAGTTGTGTGCCCAATATCGGAAATCAGTTCCGGAGTTGAAAACTATCCGATATTGTAAGCCCTAGCGGGTATTACGGGTGATAGATCCTTAAATGTTGGATCTATTTGTAGGTATTAACAATATGGGACAAATGCGGAAATTTATCTTCATGGTTGACAGGAGCCACCAAGGTTATAATAACGCCTATATTTAAACTTTTTTTTTATTGTGACTCGACATATGACAGCACCCCGCTTGATATTAAGCTGGAGTGTGAGTGTCCATGAATGGATGCCACTGCTACTACAATTCAATAACTGTGAGTAGCAATCACATCCACTATGCCGGCCTAGATGGAACCGGCAACTTACAAGCTGATCCCGAAACGCGACCAATTCACTTCACGGTCTGTATACTTGTACCTAAGTGGTGGTACTACCCCTGATCGGCAGACTACCAAATATCCACCTCTTTTTTTATTAACAAATATTTGTAATAATTAATATAATTATTAAATATTACAAATAAAAGCTATTAAACAAATATTTGCTCCTAGTTGGAATCGAACCCGGGACTTTATGCGCAACAAACCAATCGCTAACCGTTCGTTCAAGCCTGTCGTCACATTATTAAACTACTATTTTAGTGAATCCACTGTTTGTTAACATCATATTTATTTATTAATTTACATATTAAATTTTTTTCAATAAAGAAAAATTAACTAGGGTTGGGAAAACATTTAATTGAACAACATTTTTTTTATGGACAAACATCGATCTTTATTCTTCTGTATATATTATAATCGATTATATCTACCTACCAATTCCAAATCGATCATTCATTTCATTCTCATTACAACAATACTTGCGCAATCCTACCCGCATTGTAGAATCAAAATTATTTGTAGTCGAAATGCATCCTTGCTATTCAATGTAAAAAAATCAATCGATATTTTTTATCGACAACGTGACATTACTTGCAAGAAATGTCATGAAAGCTGTCATCTAATAAGCTATTGTATTCTAAACTCACAAATATTTCTAGATGAAATGAGAGACCTAAATTCTAAACTAAGATAATCGTTATTAAGTCGACGAATTTAACAAATACTACAGACTTGGTATAATAAACTTATTTTAGATGCGACCGGGGATCGTCGCATCTAAAATAAGTTAGATCGAACTGTCTGTCAGTTGATGCGCGATCGCTTTGTTCACCAATCTACACAGCTCCCTAGCACGGCAATCCAAAAAGCAACATAAAGACCTGCAAAGAACATCATTGCAACTCATTTAAAATAACCAGAACAAAATGTCCAAAAAAAATTTATTTTAAATGTTCAATAAAACTTCACACAAAACAACGTAGAAAGTTTCTTTCTTCTTGTTTATGGCTTTAGTATTTAACTTGCCAGTGTCAAAGTAAAAATATATGGTTCAATGTTAAAACATTGTTAAGTAAAGATGAAGATGAACCACGCGAGTGATTCATCAAATGATGATGATGAAAATGAGGTTGATGATGATCGTTTTAGTAAAGCGGCGGAAAGCCTTTACTAAAACTTCAGAAGAAGTCTTGGAGGGAACATGAAGAAACACGTTTCACAACTTTAAATTACTTGTTTATACTTGATCAACTTAAAAACTATTACTGGATAACAATTCCACCATTATTACACATTAATATTTATGAAAAACACAAGCTTTTCAAATAATTCAAAATTGCGCGTCCTGTCACTTGCAGTTGCCCGCCAAAACTCAACGTAGAAAGTTTGAATTTTTTGACGTGACGTCTTATAATTCCGGAGCCGGCTGCACGCACGAATAACCATGACCCATGCGGCGTTACATCGCTCTGAGGCGTTCCATTTAAGGCTTGAAGTGCAAGCGAGAGCGCGGAACGAGCGACAAAGAAGCACAATCGGCCTCCGCGTTCGACATCTGTCTCTCTCCTACTTGAGTGAGCGATGCGTACTATTAATATTACTAATGTTAATACTATTAATATTTAATATTTTAATATACAATAAAAAAATTGACATGATTGTATTTATACGTACAAATAAATCCATACAAAATATCTATCAAACAAATAAAATTAAAATTTTCTTTTGAAAAATGCAACCATTCCATCAGTATTTTCTTATGACGTCACGTTCAACTATCGTCAGTAAACCGACTTTACAGACAACCGATTTTTTAAAAAACATTTTGATGTGCCCTCCTAATAGGTTTTTAAAATGAGTTACAATAATATTACATGCAGGTCTTTATCTTGCTTCTTGGATTGGCGTGCTAGAGCAGCTGTAATAATACTACCAATAGAATTTGAGGCGGCCGGAGCCGTAGAGTCCGTGGTCACATAAACCAAGAGACTCCGGTTTTAAACTACTTGACGGTACCAATGTATCTTTTATACTTTGTTCGGTGGCCTAGTTTGTCGTGAAATAAATAGACTTTAATTAGATTGATAATATATTAAAAATAACTAAATACTAATTACAAAGTCTATATAAATGACAGATAATTTTATAAAATATATATAATCTATGTGGACGACATTAAGACGTCCACAATACGATTGATCCCAATAAAGGTCGGCGGCTTGGAGGCTCACTCGACCAGGGAACACTGATGACAGGACACGTGGCACCTGGACCCCAAATGTTTGGATGTGACTTAAAGGGTACTCACGCAACTCCTGGAGTCAAATCCTTTCCACAAATCCTTTAATTAAACTGATTGTGGGCTACCAAAATTGTTCAATGTTAAACTTCCATTAATCCATAAATTTAATATTCCATATGAATTTGGATGTGAAAATCTTTATGACGTACTTTATGATGAGGCACTGCAAGGTTCTGGGGTTAACTAGCCCCAGAACAAGGCCTATAATAATACTATAGTCAATACAAGACTGGAGGAAGACTGCCGAATTCTGGGCTTTGCCTGCTTATATAGGCATAAAATCTTTCCATTCCAAAATCAAATGAAATTGGTAAAATAATCCAATTTCAAATGCAATAAAAACGATATTATGCCAAAAGTGGTCAATTTTTGTGAAATAGCCTTCATACAGGCGTATTTTAAACCAAATTAAGAAAAATACCGGGTTGTCACGTATCGATGACATAAATGTCAAAATATGTAAACAAAGTAGAAAAAGTGTATTATCAGGCTTATTTCAGTGATAATCTAATAAAATAAATAGTGAAATATGTGGAAAAATATAAAGGCTATCGATACGTAAAAACCCGTTTACAGAAGTATATTATAAGTGATAAAAATATTAACATTAAGGTATGTAACGCAATTATTCACAAATAAACACAAATAGAACTAGTATAACATAATTAATTAGCTTAAAAATGAATTATGTAAGACCGTGTAAAAGCACGGCGCTACATTTCCCCCACGACCCCAGAAAATTTTTATACTCAGAGAAAAATTTTGAGGTTATGGGCATCTTCTCTACTCTTTCATATCATCCTTTCATAAGTCATTCATTCATCATTCACGCTGTCTTCTTCCAGAGCAAGGGGTAGGGCTCACAACTTATGGCTCCTACTCCAAGAGAAGTACCTTTATTACGCGACAGTTGGCTTTTTTATAGAGTCTATCATTCCGCTCTCGTATGAAATCCCTAGTATAATGAGATGATAAAATATATACAAATGACGAAGTAATGTCATTAAAATTATAGTCAAATTGGTATTTCGACATAATTGAGCTAAGAAAAGCTCTAATAGTTTTCCCATATGGGATGTTCAAACGAACATAGCGTTACGCTCATTAAAAGCGCACACAATTGAGCTAAGAAAAGCTCTAATAGTTTTCCCATATGGGATGTTCAAACGAACATAGCGTTACGCTCATTAAAAGCGCACACAATTGAGCTAAGAAAAGCTCTAATAGTTTTCCCGAAATGGAATATTCAAATGAACATAGCGTTACGCTAATTAAAAGCGCACACAATTGACCTAGGCTTCTTTAAAATGAGTTATCATCCGCTCATATGATAGAATATAGAATGCTGAAGGGTATTAGCATTCTAAAAATATTTTTTTTTTTTTTTATAAAAAAAATAGCTTAATAGCTTTTAATAATGGATGACCATAGTGAAATGAAGGAGTCGAAATAAATTCAGTTAATTGAAGATGAGAAGCAAAAAAATTGTAATATAATATAAACTATGCCACCCCTATTATGGGAATAAAGGCAAAATGTACAATAAAGCACAAATGTAAAATATAAAATAAATAAAATTATAATAATTTTATTTATCATTTTAAATTCAAAACGTGAGCTATAAAGCTCGAAAGTATGTTTGAAAAAATCATCAACTTAGTAGGATTAAAAGAAATCGTCAATATAAATTGTCGATATGGTAGGGTTAAAATAAAAATCTGGTAGGACTAGGTAAAGTCCGTTGCCAGATACAATTTACGAAAAATTAAGATATATGGACTTAGTTTCCTTTGGTTTTGAAAAACTAAACAAAAGTTTTAAATTTAGGAAAGTTTAAAAAATCTGGACTTAAGTCTTTTGACTTCCGAAAGCCAAACTAAAAAATTATGGACTTAGTTTCTTTTGACTTCGGAAAACCAAAAAATATTTTAATTAAAAAAATTATGGACTTAGTATCTTTTGGCTTCGGAAAACCAAACTAATAAAAACCAATGTCAAGAAATGTCAGTATAAATATTAGGTATACAACACATTGAATACATAAAAATTAAATAATAATAATATGAAATATGCCATCCATATAATAGGATTAAAGGCAAAATGTACAATATGTACATTGTACAATAATAAATGAAATAATAAATATTATTTTCATTTTTAATTATTATCAACTTAGTAGAGTTGAAGACATTTTATTATTATTTAGGCATGTTATAGTAATAACAAATGATAAAATTATTAAAGTTATTAAAATAATAAAGTAAAATAAATAAATAAGAATAATAATGAAAAAGAAAAATTTCAGTATATATGATCTAATTTTTAATATCTTTAATATGCCATTTAGCTCGTGACCCGTTATTATCCTCAAGAATATAAACTAGAGGAGAAAGTTTACGAACAACTTTGCTCCGAATATATCTAGGCGCTAATTTCGCACTGAAGTAGGCTCCAGCGTTACTTAAAACGTAATTCTTTCGCCAGACGAAATCGCCAATATTAAATTCTTTAAAAGGATGACGAAGATCATACCGAGAACTGTTTTTCGCATGAGAAGCGTATAATGCTACTTGGACTTTGTCGAATATAGTTGACAAAAGCCCCATATTATCCGCGTAAATATCGCGTGGCATAAATGTATAATCATCAATAACATTAGTAGGAGTATATATAGATCCACAATTTATGGTCTCTCTACCAAAAATTAAAAATGACGGAGAATATCCCGTTACTGCGTTAACCGTACTATTCATAGCATATTGAATTTTTGATAAATGAATATCCCAGCTTCTATGATCATCACCAACAAGAGAGGCTAGAGCAGTACCAATGGTTCTGTTATATCTCTCAGTGGGATTGACCTGTGGGCAATAGTGAGGAGAATACGACACGAATGGTATCTTATAGTTATTTAAAAGTGATTTAAACTCCTTGCATTGAAATTGTGGACCATTGTCCATAATAATTGTTTGTGGAACACCGTGAACTAAAAACACAAAGTTTTCCAAACAATTGATAATATTTTTAGAAATAGCACGCTTAAGCGGGAAAATTAAAGTATATTTGGAAAAACAGCAATTAACAACTAGAATGTATTGATTGCGTCCTCTGGTCATAGGTAGGGGACCCATTAAATCAAGAGATATACATTGAAAAGGTCTTGAACAAATCTTAGGTTTACCCATAGGACCATAAGGTGAATGATTAGGATGTTTATATGCAAGGCAATTCTCGCAATCTAAAATAAATTTAGATATGTCTTTAAACATACCTGACCAATAATATAGCAACGAAAGCTTTTTATAAGTTTTAAAGATGCCAAGGTGAGGTTCACCTGGTAATCCGTGATAAGATTTAACCAAGTTTAATCTACAATCTGGGGGAGGAACTTCTTTCCAAATAAAGTCATCATTTATCACATTACGAGAGTGAGTGAGACGATACAGTTTATTATCCTTAAGAGAATAGTTAGGAAAACTATCAGGATTATTTTGACAGCCGCTAAGAACTTTATTATAGTGATCTTGCGCCGTGAGAGTCAAAACATTTAAGGTAGCAATATCGGATGTCAAATTTCTAGACCGTGACAAGAGGTCAGGGACAACATTTTCTTTACCTTTTTTATGTTTAAGTAAGAAATTGAAGGATGATAAGCGTATAGTCCAACGAGCAAGTCTACCCGAAGGGTTCGAAAGATTAAGAAACCATTGGAGAGCAGCGTGATCTGTGAAAACGGTAAATTGTTTGCCATTGTCAAGATAACAACGCCAGTGTTCGAGTGCAGTAATAACAGCAAGAGTTTCTCTCTCAGTGGTGGAATAGTTCTGTTCATTCTTATTGAGTGATTTACTCATATAAGCAATGACTACTTCGTTTGAACCTTGTTGTTGCGTAAGCATTGCACCAATACCAAAGTTCGAAGCATCAGTATGAACTGAAAAAGGTAGGTTAAAGTCAGGACAAGCTAAAACTGGAGTAGTTACTAAAGCTTCTTTTAGTTTTAGAAAAGCTTGAGAAGCTTCCTGATTCCAAACGAATTTAGGAGCGTTCTTACCATTGCTAGTTAGTTTATTAAGAGGAGCAGCAATAGAGCTGAAGTTAGAAATAAATCGTCGAAACCAACTACATGTTCCCAGAAATCTGCGAACTTCTTTACGACTAGTAGGAACAGGATATTCGAGAACAGAATTAATTTTCATTGGATCGGCACGTAAACCATGTTCGTCCACAATATAACCTAAATATTTAAGTTCATTTCTAAAAAATAAACTTTTCTCATAATTAATAGTAAGTTTAGCGAAAGAAAGTTTTTCAAAAACTTTGATTAATAATGAAATGTGTTCATCAAAGGTTTCGCTAATAATCACAATATCATCAAGATAACAAAACACCTTGTTTTCAAATTCAGGTGTGAACAACGTATCCATGAGTCTCTGCTGTGTAGCAGGAGCATTAGTCAGACCAAAAGGCATTACGGCAAAACGATACATGCCTCTTCCAGGTACATAAAACGCTGTTTTATCTCTATCAGCAGGGTTTAAAGGAATTTCCCAAAAGGCTTTAGCAATATCAATGCTAGAAAGAAATTTAGCATTAGTAAGATGATCAAGTATTTCATTAATCAAAGGTAGACTGTAGGCATCACGCCGAGTAACAGAGTTTAATTTTCTGCTATCTACACAAAATCTCCATTCTCCATTTTTCTTGGGGGTAATGAGTACTGGTGATAACCAAGGGCTTTCACATTTTTCTATCACCTTCCAATCCAGCATTTTATCAACCTCGTTAATAAGAGCTTTCTGTTTTTCAGGAGAAAGTCTATAACCACGTTGTTTAATAGGAGGGCAATCTCCGGTATCTATTCTATGGCAAATCAGGTCAGTACGACCTAGTACGCCCTTTTCTTCAAAAGAAATACTTTTAAATCTGAAGATCAAGTCGTCAGCAATAGCTTTTTGAGAATTAGAAAGATTCTCATACGGTAGAATCTTCTTGTCATTTTCAGAAATAGTAAGACATTGACCCGTAGTATTAAAAGCTGAAGATAATAATTTAGGGACTAAGTTGAATTTTTTCCAAAAATCCGTCCCAAGAATAAGGGATGGGGAAATTTCAGGAAACACGTATGTTTTAATTAAATGTGTTTGCCCGTTAAAAGTAAAAGGGAGATCAAAATGTCCCAAAGATTTAAGTTTATAATTATTGGCAGTAGATATAATAATAGGTACAGACTTGGATAATGTAAAACCCAGTTTAATAATTTGAAGATGAGAATTACTCCCTAAAATAGTCAAGGAACTGCCACTATCAAGCAGACCAGATAAAGGACTATTATTAACAAAGACGTTAATAAAAGGACGAGTGTAATCCTTTTCATTATCGTACAGGACTGAAGTAGTTCTGTAACAACTTAAAAAGTTTTTAATGGTAGATAACCAATTATGCCAGTCTTCTGGGTCGAATTTATTAACCAAGTCAATAGTTAGTTTTTTGACGGTAAAGTAGATTTTAATTGCTTTTTCGAATTGCAACTAGGGCAATTGTAAAATTTAAAATCTTTAAGACCACATTTAAAACAAACGACATGTGTTTGAGAACATTCACGTAAAGAATGTCCCAATATACGACAACGCTTACAAAACGGAGTTGGTGTTCGAAAATCATTAGTAGTCGAAACAACATTAACGTTATTTTTAAAAACTTTCGTATGTTGAGGTAAGTCAACAGTAACAGAAGAAGAGCCTTTATACGCAAAATCTGCATTGAAAGCACCAAGATTATTTTGAGGTTCTTCAAAATTTTTATTATGATCTAAAATTTCTTCATATTTTTGACACGTTGAAATTAACCCTAGGACCGTATTTACATTTTTTAACGCTATAAAAGTAGAATAACAAGGTTTAATATTCCTCAATAAAATTGATAATTTCTCACGTTCACTTATCTCTTCGGATAATTGAGAAAACATGGCAAAAATAATTGAAACAAAAACTGCTATTGATTCATCAGCCCCTTGTGTTCTTTTATTAATAGCATTTAATAATTTAAAATCAAAGTCTTTTTCTCCAAAATCTTTAATCAATGTAGTACATAAAACCTTCCACGATAAATCAGGGTTAAATTGGCGTTGGAAACGATACCAATGTAATGCCACACCCGTAAATAATTCAAAACCAAAATCAAGAAGATTTTCTTTTGAAAGTTTCCTCGTGATACAAAATTCTTCTAAATCACGAATAAAAGTTCGCGGACAAGTTTTTCCATTAAAAGAGATTTTTTTTAATTCATTTATTGGAGGTTGAGGTAAAACGAACTGGTGGGAGCATGGTTTTATACTAAGAGACGCAGGACCAGGGGTACTGGGATCTTTAGTTTTCGGCATGTTAAAGAAAAAAAAAATATATATATCAAGAAAAAATTAAATAATTAAAATTATCTATAAATGATAAATAAATAATAATGAGCGATGGGATGGGTGAGTTCTAACTTATATCGAAATGATCAAGCCAAATAATGTTTGTGGTAACTTCTGAAAAGCCCAAATTTGAATTTGAAAGAAAATTAAATATTATTAATATATAACATTCGTTATATTTAATTTATTAGATATATAAGTTAATAAAGTTGGGCGCCAATCTGTCGTGAAATAAATAGACTTTAATTAGATTGATAATATATTAAAAATAACTAAATACTAATTACAAAGTCTATATAAATGACAGATAATTTTATAAAATATATATAATCTATGTGGACGACATTAAGACGTCCACAATACGATTGATCCCAATAAAGGTCGGCGGCTTGGAGGCTCACTCGACCAGGGAACACTGATGACAGGACACGTGGCACCTGGACCCCAAATGTTTGGATGTGACTTAAAGGGTACTCACGCAACTCCTGGAGTCAAATCCTTTCCACAAATCCTTTAATTAAACTGATTGTGGGCTACCAAAATTGTTCAATGTTAAACTTCCATTAATCCATAAATTTAATATTCCATATGAATTTGGATGTGAAAATCTTTATGACGTACTTTATGATGAGGCACTGCAAGGTTCTGGGGTTAACTAGCCCCAGAACAAGGCCTATAATAATACTATAGTCAATACAAGACTGGAGGAAGACTGCCGAATTCTGGGCTTTGCCTGCTTATATAGGCATAAAATCTTTCCATTCCAAAATCAAATGAAATTGGTAAAATAATCCAATTTCAAATGCAATAAAAACGATATTATGCCAAAAGTGGTCAATTTTTGTGAAATAGCCTTCATACAGGCGTATTTTAAACCAAATTAAGAAAAATACCGGGTTGTCACGTATCGATGACATAAATGTCAAAATATGTAAACAAAGTAGAAAAAGTGTATTATCAGGCTTATTTCAGTGATAATCTAATAAAATAAATAGTGAAATATGTGGAAAAATATAAAGGCTATCGATACGTAAAAACCCGTTTACAGAAGTATATTATAAGTGATAAAAATATTAACATTAAGGTATGTAACGCAATTATTCACAAATAAACACAAATAGAACTAGTATAACATAATTAATTAGCTTAAAAATGAATTATGTAAGACCGTGTAAAAGCACGGCGCTACAAGTTTCTATGATACAAACACCTTTAGTAGCGTGGCCGGCATATAAAAAGAGCGCTGCCATGAAGCTGAACAGTAAGCAGAAAGTATTGAATCACATAAATCATAAATTACATGTGATTAGTGTTACGCCTCCGCGATGGCCGCTGGTAACCTTCGTTTAAATAACCGCTTTGAAGCAACGGCCCCGACACTAGCGATTTATTCAATTTATTCATGAATGGCTACAATGAACGAATATAACTCTTTTGTTATACCATTTACCGGCTCCAATTAGGCCGGCATAGTGGATGCGACTGCCACTTCAGTTATTTAACTGCAAGCAGCTATGTATATTAAATAATGTCCAGTTTTGGGGACATTCTTAAAAGAAGGAAGGGTGAGACTTGTGTCAGAATCGTGGAAAGTTAAAGAGTGTTAGGCAGTAGCCTGCCGATCCGGGGTAGTAGTACCAACACTTACAATTATACAGACCGAAAAGTGATTTAGTCGCGTTTGGGGATCAGCTTGCAAGTTGCCGGTTCCAACTAGGCAGCAACAGCATAGTGGACGTGACTGCTACTTACAGTTACTTAATTGTAAGTAGCAGTCACCACTATTCGTGGCCTGCACTCCAGCTTAACATCAGGCGGGGTGCTGTCATATGTCAAGTCACATTAAAAAAGAAAAAAAGGCGTTCCGTTATCTCTGCCTATACGTGTGTGCGTTGAGCTGTTAAATTGATGATGATGAGTATTATTAAATCTTAATAAGTATGCTCTATTAAGATTCACCACTAAGTATAATTTTCCCTTGAATGGGATCGCATGACTTGTTTGTAGTGTCTATTAACGACAATGAATATTGGCATTGCAAATTGATACTTATTGTTTCTAATTGCTATTACATGCTTTGTAGTTTTTTGTCATAGTATTTTAAACTTTATAACTTAGCACTATGATTGTGAATCCTTTGGTCGGCATATTGACGGCGGCTGAGGCAACCGTAAAATAACGTTTTGTCATTGCTCTTGGAGCTCCTCTTGCTTACCACCAATAAAAGAACATACGAAAGAAGCGAGATAGTTGTGTCAGGATCGTGGAAAGTGACGCTGCAAGTCAGACTACGCACCACTGTCTACCACTCTTTGATAACCAACAGGCCGACTAAGAATCGATGTTCATTTTCATTAACAGGTCAAGCTCATTGAAACTCATTGTCCGTATGAATGAAAGTTGTTTTTGACACTAACAGCGACCGCGTAACTTTGGCAAATAGGAATGAATTTCATTGTCATTACCAATTGGAATTGCGCGGTCGGCCCCCAGATTCTGTGCAAATGTCCGCCTCTTTTTTGTAATATTTAATCTTATTATTAAATACTAGCTGCGTAACCCGGCGTTGCCCGGGTCAAAATACATTGCACGCTTAATGGGTAAATAAATAGTTTTTTATACATACATAATATTATGTATAAATAATCTTTGTACCTACCATTAAACGAATGTTGTTGTATATAGTGTATTTATAAAATTGCTTAATTAATTAACTTATCAAAATAAAAATAAAACAAATTCAAAAGTTATATTTAAAAAATAAGTTTTATTGCGTATTTACTGTTTTATGAACAACTATTTTGTTCTATCGTCAATAGTTTTCGTAGCGTACGCGATTTAATGAATTTTATGAGTAATATTTTTACACCTTAGGTTACATTAGTCGAGATTTTGTACGGAACCCTAAACTTTTTGAGAATTCAATCCAATATAGCCTATGTTAGTATAGATTACAAATAAGCATATATTTGCTCCGACCACTTGTCGCAATGACCACCAACTGTATGTATTTCTTTTATACACTCATAAAGCCACACCTCTGTGTCTACTACAGCCATAAAAGTAACTGCGCAAGCGTTCACAGTTTAATCATAGTTTATTGCATGTCCTGTATTTTATAGTCGCGGCTATTTAGCAGCGACTTCACTATACTTACACTAGGAATTTACAACATTTTGTTTATTGTGACTCGACATATGACAGCACCCCGCTTGATGTTAAGCTGGAGTGTGGTTCATTAATGGATGTCACTGCTACTACAATTTTAATAAATGTATGATGTAAAATGTGAATAATAATAAATGTGAAATGTGGTTGCCAATTGCCATCCTAATATAGGTACAACAACAAAATAATACGTATTCTGTTATTGTTAAAACCATAACTCGCAAATGAACTATTAATTACCACATAAACTGATTTGAATCATGTTAGCAGATTTTGTGGGCAAACAAACTTGACTTAGAATTTTCTAAGACTTTGCGCGAACATTGAATAATGAATTAAACAAATTTTATGCGGCTTAATATCGCGTTTGTTTATTTCTCTCCGTGACCACGATGGCTGCACAGCTCAAACCAAAATAAACGCGATAGTAAACCTGACTGGGACTGGGGCTGTATTAAAAGTTTAATATGCATTTTAAAATAGTTTGATGTACGAAGATTACAATGTAATTTATCCTTTATTTTGCATAGTTCAGGTGTGCAAAATGATCAAACTATAATTATGACACTTCAAAGCAGAACAAATATGGCGTTGATTGACAGACGATACAAAATCCATATCTTATTTTCCAAATAACTCAATTGCACAGCAATTAAACGCAAAATTGTTATTAGTTTTATAGAAGTATCGAAACTACCATTAATTTTTTTTTATCATTGGACATTACAAAAGTAGTACATAGAAGCCCAAAATGAATGATGTCCTTTGTTTAATTTATGCGGCTTATTATCGGCATTATTGCGTTTACCTTTGGTTATTGATTGTACAATTTTTTATTCCGACGTTCTGAAAGCTTTGCAGCCATCGTGGTCACTATATATACGCTATATTATATTGTATATCGTGGCCTATTATTGGACTCATGCCACAAACGGGTAGAATAGACGCAAACCATATATATTATAGTCATTCAGCTATCACGTATAATTTGTTTTTAAAAAATCTTTAATTACATCTCACCAATTTAATTGGATTTAAATACTGCGTAAGTGCCTGGAGAAATGATAAAAAAATGATAATGAAAAATTATTGATAGTTCTAAGGTTACATTATGAAATATAATTATCTATTTTACTAGGCAACCGTGTTATAGTGGCATTGCAGAGGTTACTCAAACCGAGAACACGGGTTCAAAACCACTTCCCAGTACCAATGTATCTTCGATATATTATGCACTTTGGTTGTCCTGTTTCTATGATTTAGTAGCTTATTATAGAAATGTAATGGTGCCCCCACCAAAGATGTAGGGGCCCACAGAAACTATCTACAACTATGTTTTTATTGTGTATTTACTTTGATAAATAATGGTATTTTTAATGAAGGTCACGTATTATGTAGCCAAGATAAGACAAAAAACTAATTTTACTATCAGCTATCTTTTTACTATACGTATATTAAATTCATATTATAGTAAAAAGATGAACATATCATTATGAACCCGGATTTGATTCACATTAAAGAAAAAAATATAAACAATGACTTTTATTTATTTATGTCTATAATGTTTTAATATGGCGACTATGGTTTAGTCCATAGCTTATCATACCCATGTATCTTTGATATAAATATGTACATATAATTTGCTCGCCCTGTTTCTATGATACAATCATTTTACAATACAAACACATTTAGTAGGTTAGTATACAAATGTAAAAATGAATCAAAATATATTTAGTATAAATATCTCGAAAACAGGGCTGCAGAATCATGGCGTTCGACAAATAAACCGTCTCATTTTACGAGTTTCTTGTGGTCTTTTGTTGTCATATCATGTCTTTCCGAAGACATGGTAGAATCTGATGATGAGCATGACCATGCTAATTAGTTAACCGATTCATTGCCGATGAATCAGATTTGATTCCTGTCAAACTTCTTGGGTGACAGCTTAGTTCTTAAAGTTCACACGAAGCGCTGCACAAAGTACGGAGTAGCGATGTGCAAGTCGAATGATTTCATTAATCGAATAACCAATTGATTATTGAACTAATATAATCAAATGATAATACTAATATTAGTAGCAACAGCAGTAGTGGAGAACTTACAAAAACATAATCATCCTTGTATAGCACATACTATGAATTTAACGAAATAAATACTAGTGATGAATGTGTTTCCCTGTGGCACATTTTGATCAAAAGTTTTCCCAAAAAAATACCTCCGAAACCCCCAGTATTACGGCTTATATAATATATAAAGATAATAAAACAATAGATTAAACAACGCACAACATTTTGGGAAGACCAAGACCAAAATGACAGATATATAATATAAATTAGCCAAAAAATATTTATATATTCCTGCAACATCTGTCCCAACTGAAAGACTTTTTCCGAAAGCAGGATGTTTAACTGATCGGCGTAATCGGTTAAGTCCAGAGAAGCTAGATTCTTTCAAAATGATAATGTCTAAATAATTTTTAGATATGTATTTTCTTTAAAATGATTTTCCAACTAAATAGTTATGTTGATAATTTACATGTTAAGTTCTATTTAAATTATTCGAATCGGATCTTTGGTTTAGATGTTACGACGACAGGTATAAAAATGTCTTTCGAATGACAGATGTTTCCATACATAAATGCTGTGCTACGAGCGAACAAATCTATGCTTAGTTTAGTTTATTTATTACTTACTTACACATTTTATTTTTATCTGATTATGTTAACCCGTCGTATTCCATTGTCGCAGATCTACGACAAACAAAAACAACTATTTTTTATTCATTTCTTTGTGTCTAATTAAACGATTGTTTTTATATATTAGTTTTGTTTTACTTTAATACGTGTCTTGCTCGGACACGCTTTTTGTTACTTTTTGTTTAATAAAACAGTAGTAGTTGCAATAAATCGAAATCCATAATACTAATTTTTAATCAATTTATTCGAATTGTCGAAAAGCTAATTTTTTAAACAAATGTATGCTAGTAAATAATTAAAACGGAGTTTATTGTTCTTAACGCTAAAGTTAGTAACTAATCCCTATTAACAATCGACTAAGTCGAATGATTACTGAAATCAATTAATTCGATTATGCACATCACTACTGTGGAGTGAAAATAGCGTTCGCGTTTGCTAGCGCTGCGTGTGAACTATAATAACTAATGTCAAAGCAGCTGTCCATCTGTCAAATAGTGAATTTGACGTGGCAATGAATCGGTTAATTTCATTTTATTTCCTCAGTAGGTTACACTATGCCGGCCAAAGTAAATAAAATACGGCGGATTTTTCATGAAAATTCTTTTTAAATGTAAACAGTGAATCGTACTAATAAGAAATACGACCGTGGCGTAGTGAAAATGCAATGGCTACGTAAGCCGAAGGGCACGGGTTCGCAACCACTCACCGGTACCAATGTATCTGTGATATATATGTACTTTGGTTGTCCTGTTACTATGATACAAGCACTTTAGTAGCTTAGTATAAAAATTTATGGTCATTAAAAAGGACTTCTTATCTTACAAATAGAGGGCGCCACTGTTGCGGGGTTATCAGCCTGTCGCAATCGTAAAATGCATTATTTATTACTGGTAATAAAGATATTACAATAATAACGCTTATCTATTGAGTTATAATTACACTTTTTATTTATTTATTTGCTCCTATTTATTTATCAGCGAGATAGAGACATTCCCACCCGCCCGCTGGTAACCATTAAAAAGTTTACGCTGAGACTGCTTTTACTGTGTCTCGACATGACAGCGGCCCGCCTGATGTTAAGCGGGAGTGCAGTCCATGGATCCATTCTGATTCCAACTAAGTCACTTCAGGGTCTGTATTATTGTAAGTGGTGGACTAAGAACAACTTCTTGGCAACCAAACTGGGAGCAAATATCCGCCTTTTTTATTAACAAACATTTGTAATATTCAATAATACAAATAAAAGCTATGAAATAAATATTTGCCCCAACCGGGATTCGAACCCGTAACCCGTAACCAATGTGCCACGGCTTTAAAGATAACGTAACGAGAAAGAATTATTTATACCTTATTTTACTCAGTCTGGAAGTGGTGGTCTTACCCTAATTCAGAAGACTTTTAAAAGGAGAGACGTGATAGTGTGCCGACCTTTTTTAAGTTCGCACTATAATTTATAACAATTAATTTTCATTAAAAAGCATTATCATTCTAGTATACACATTGTAAATAAAATGTATCTTTTACAGATTCAAAATGAATGGAATATCCGACAGGGTCGTTTTGGACAGTTCAATGGACGAGTTATTTCTGCCACCCCCTTTAGTGATTGAAGATACTATTAGAGCTAAAAAGGTAATTGCAAGTGTAATCCAATGCTGGTAAGGTTTATTATTAAACAACAGTTTTTCTCGATCGTCGCCACTATAGCGCTATTGCTCGAAGGACCAGAATGGGAACATGACATTTTTTTTATTTTGACACGATATCTGACTTCGACACGCCTGATGATAAGCAAGAGGTGGGCCAAAAGTGACGACGACTGAAAAAAACGATTTAGGTCACGGCTGTCTCAGTCGCCGTCACTATGCCGGCCAAAGGTGCTTCTTCACGCATCGCTTGATGGATGGGATGGACTACGCCAGCATTTTCCAATCTTTTTTAGGCCATGCTCCACCTTGACATTTCTAAAAAATTATGCCCCCATTTATAATTTTTATACTTTAAAAATTGTTTTGTTAAGATTTTTTTTTTAAGAATTTGCCTTTTTTTGTTAAATTTGTCACCGATATCTAGCATTGCATTTAAATAACCCAAAGCGAAAGCGTTAAAGTAGTGTCGAGTCCATTTTTAAATTGCCCCCCATGGGCTTCACTGGACTAGACCCTTTTGACTTTAGGTCTTTCCAACAGCATTTTGATCTAGCGAATTATTAGATAGTTATTTTGGCACGGAATCATACAAAAATAACAAATTTTATTTTTATAATAGCTGTAGCGAAAATAAAGACTTTGGAATGACGATTCGTTTCGAAAAAGATCCATTTTTAATTCCATTCGAATCTATGTACAATGTGTTATCATTTACAAAGTAAATTATACATTTAATGAAAAAACAAGAAACCGGTCATTAAAAACAGGGAGTTCTTTAATTGAAGGAAATTAAAATTATGAAACAAAAAAATCGAATGTCGATTTTCTAGGGTGAAGGATCGTTTCGAGTACATGATCAATTAAAAAAATCGGCTTATTAGGCCTGGGAAATCGATTCGTTGAACTCGGATCGCTATCCCCTAGAATAGATGATGCAGTCAGTAAGTTCGAGTCAAGAGTGCTCTCCATTGCTGCCAGATGCTTCAAAAGCAAATCGTGTTCTTTATGGGCTCAACCGAAGTGGAGCATCAAAAAATTTTTAAGACTCATTAGAGTGTTCCCCTCCACGGAAATCTTTAGTAAAAGGCGAAAGATTTATGCGTTTTGAAGGGAAACCTGAGTGACGAGAACTACAAAAACGCCACTATATAATAGAATGTTGCTTCCATACTGAACAAAGTTCCTAAACAACACTATCGCCATCTAGTTGGTTATTTTCGAACTAATAGTTTTAATTCCCACCGCCGATTATTATGTGGCGCTAGTATTTCCCTTTCGAAATTTTATTGCTACTAATAGACAGTTAAAACGTGTTTTAGTAGTAACATAGGTTTATTAATTTGAGGTTAAGTTTGTTTGATAATTAAGATATATGGGTGTCAGAGGTTAAAACATAAGTCACGAGTATTGAAGTGTGTTTTCCCTATCACAACTTAAATTACACTATAATTGTTGTTTTTCTTCGTCTTTGTTCAAATAACATGCATTTAAAAAAGAGATAAGCAGTCACGAGACTTGTTATTGACCCGTTTGTGTTATGTTCCTACAATAAAAAAAAATATTATTAGCGCGTCCGATATTGAGCTATATAAGATAAAACAGTCTACTCTGCTATTAGAATAAGAATATGACGGGCTGTTGACTAACTTCACTTGACTGATTCACCATACTAAAGTGAAGTTGGTTGGAGAGTTAGAAGTCACAAAATGGCGCCGATTCCGTCCTATTCTTATTTTAATCGCATTATATAACTGGAGGCGAATTAAACAACTGTAATTAGCAGTCACATCCACTATGTTGTTCTGTTTCTATGATACAAGCCTAATAATATAGTTTTCAATCTGAAAAAAATGTCATTTTTTTCAGATTGAAAACGCGTTACAATGTTTGAAACTGGACGCGGCAACATTACGAAGAGTTATGGAGGTATTCATGGATGAAGTGGAAAAGGGTTTGGCAGACGAGCCATCAAGTTTGCAAATGGAAAACACCTATGTGCCAGAATTACCTGATGGAAGTGGTCAGTTAATGAAATAATTATTTTATTGTGACTCGACATATGACAGCACCCCGTCTGATGTTAAGCTAGAGTGCGGTTCATGCTATTATTAGTTAATGCTACTACAGTTAAATAACTAAAAGTAGCAGCCACATTCACTATGCTGAACTAGTTGAAACCGGCAACTTACAACTACAACTTACGGGTTAAAACGATAATCATCTCCCGTCGACGATTGTCAAAATTATAAAAGCTAGGCTAAATCCACCAAAATGAGACTATTGATGATAATGATCAAACGTGTCGTCGCACAGACGATATTCGTCACAACGGTTAATTGTCTCGTTTTATTGGATTTAGCCTAGCTTTTATTATTTTGACAATCGCCGACGAGAGACGAAATTCGTTTTAACTTGCCCAACCTAACCCTGCTGATTCCGAAACGCTACTAACAATACGAGGGCGGTTCATTAAGTACCCGTGTTTGAAGACAGAGGGCGTTCCTGAGTGAAGTTAGTGTTATCATCGTGTGCTGCCATCTATCAGACGGCGCTAATATAAAATTCAGACTGATTGATAGGTTAGTTTCGATTTGGCAGCCATTCGAGTCAGACGTGTTTCGTGATTTTCGTTAAGATGGAAAAAGAGCAGTATCGTTCGGTAATTCGCTTTATGTTTTTGGATGGGAAAAAGTGCGAGGAGATAAAAGCAAAGTTGGATGCTGTTTATGGAGACACGTCGCCATCTATAACCACAGTTAGATATTGGTTTAACGAATTTAAACGTGGGCGAACATCCGTTTTTGATGAGGAGGACGACGTGATGCCCGGCAGACGTGGTTCCGAGGAAATCATTGAAAAAGTCCACGACATGATTCTCGCTGATCGACGAACGAAAGTCCGCGAAGTAGCTAAGACCGTAGGTGTGTCGACCGGAACGGCAATTAATATTTTGCATGATAAGTTGAAGATGAAAAAATTGTCGGCCCGATGGGTGCCGCGATTGCTCACGCTGGACAACAAGCGGATGCGGCTGTTAACTTCAGAGCAGTGTTTAAGGCAATTTAAGCGAGATCCTAAGGACTTTTTGCGTCGAGTTGTCACCGTTGATGAAACCTGGATTCATCATTACACACCAGAAACTAAACAACAATCAAAACAATGGATTTCTCCCGGTGAATCTGCACCAAAGAAGGCGAAGACCGTCCCATCGGCCGGTAAGGTCATGGCGACGATTTTTTGGGATGCGAAGGGCGTCATCCTCATGGATTTTTTAGAAAAAGGAAGAACGATCACTGGACTATACTACAGTGAGTTATTAGACCGCTTCGACATAAAATTAAAGGAGACACGGCCACATTTGGCGAAAAAAAAGGTGTTGTTTCATCACGATAACGCACCAGCACATTCATCTGGTGTTGTCGCGACCAAACTGCATGAATTGCGTTATGAATCGCTGCCGCACCCCCCGTATTCACCCGATCTGGCTCCCTGCGACTTTTTCTTGTTCCCTAACATAAAATAATGGCTCGCGGGAAAAAAATTTAGCTCAAACGAGGAAGTCATCGCCGGGACAGAGGCGTATTTCGGAGAGTTCGACAAATCCTATTTTTTGGAGGGGTTAAAAAAATGGCCGGAACGTTGGGAGAAGTGTATCTTACTAAAAGGGGACTATGTTGAAAAATAAAAAGCATTTTTTTGAAAAAAATCGTGTCTTCATTTCTAACACGGGTACTTATTGAACCGCCCTCGTAAGTCACTTTAAGCCTCTACCACATAGGTGCGTTATTATTGGTCGGTAATATCGGATGCGTTATTGCGATAATGCGTCCTAATTCTATTGCGTCGTTATTGTCGCAGCCGTGTGTAACTTCGATATTATCTATAACGCATCCGATATTACCGACCGGTCTGTATACTTATTTGTGGAGGTACTACTCCGGATCGGTATACTGTGCGCCACTGTTTACCAGTCTTTGATGATATTTAATGAAACAAAAGGTTTCTTGCAGCTTAGTATTTTTTTATTGATGTTTGACATATGACAGCGTCACGCCTGGTGTTAAGCAGCGCCCTCTTGTAAACCAGTTCTCAGGATCACAACCATCTCCGTTGTCTTTGCCTATCCCTGTGGGAACAAATAAATGATGGTGATGATTTTAATGATTGCAGAGGAAGGAGTGTTCCTGGCTCTTGACTTAGGTGGAACAAACTTTCGTGTATTGTTATTGGAGTTGAAAGATGGCAATTTAGTTCGAGAGGATGTTAAACAATATCATATCAGGTAAATATTTCGATTACCTTTAATTGACAAGCTAGACAACTAGATGGCGCTGCAAGGAGATTTCTATAGAATTCCGTCATCCAATGTCTTGGAAACGCGCGTCGCATTTAGAAGGGCCACAAAATAAATTATATTTTTAGGTGTTATTGTAGCCAAAGTGATTATTAATAATAAATAAAGTACGAGGGTTAATCAAATATCAATGAGACTTTTGGCCCTGAGCGCGCAATACTATTCAATTCAACAAAAAAAGGGCACGTTTATATTTGATTCACCCTTGTATTTATGCATAATTTTTTTGTAACTTATTCAATTTTTTTCCTAAAACTTTCTTCGGGTTAATTCCATAAGTTAGTTTTTTAAATTGAAATACCTAAGTAAAGGGGCGGCAAAATTTTCTTTTGCCCCGGGCGGCTGACACCTACGCTTCGCCACTTGGTAGGTGCTAAAAGGCAGGAAACTAGACGCAGGGTACTTCTGGCAGTTCAATGGGGAAGATGTCCAGCAGTGGGTCCAAATAATGGTTGAGATAATGATAAAGAAAGAAAACAGTTGTGCGCTACCTTTCCACATTCATAACCATCCCATTTTAATTTTAGTGAGGCACTGCGATTGGGTTCTGGTGTGGAGTTATTTCAATATTTGGCCGAGTGTGTGCTGGACTTCCTTACTATGGAGGGATTGGAGCACGAGGAAATACCACTAGGTAAATATTTTTTGTAATTAGGTATAGTCTGTCTAAGCCGAAATGACGCGCCCCTCCACTGCATTTACGCACACGAGCAAATATAAAATATGGATAAAACACACCGAAAATACGTTGTGGTTCCTGAGGGTTTCTACTGGCGTAATTCATTTTAGTCTAAAAGTACAAGTCTCTGTTGCACTGCTTCGCAGCTATAGACCCAGGAGAACAGATGATCAATAGCCTCAGGCAAGTCAAGGTCCAATTGACTCAATAAAAAAAACTATAATTGGTTCCAGGGTTTACATTCTCATTCCCAATGAAGCATCATTCCATATCATCCGGTGAACTGATCACATGGACGAAGAGTTTTAAATGCAGTGGAATGGAGGGCGTGGATGTCGCCGCTCTGCTGCAGGACAGGATCACGAACCTGGGACTCAAAGTGACTGTGCAAGTGCTCTTGAATGATACAACAGGCACTTTGGTCTCCGGTGCTAGGTTGGATAGGAGAGTTGGGGTTTGTATACAGTGTTTTTTCTTACTTGGTACAAGTAGTAAACAAACATGAAAACCAACATTTCGCATGCCCTTAACCTAAGTAAACTGTTTACTTCTGTTTTATTCTATAGAATAAACATACACAATGTAACAAATGCACAAAAGATACAAGCACTTAAGTAGCTTAGTATAGAAATGTATAATAAAAAAAATAAAAAATTGTAACCTGTACCGAGGTTGGCGTATTTGCGCAGTTTGAGCTTCTCAGCAGAAATCGTCGCACTTCCAGCGCTTAACAAGATCACTTGGATGTGAGATGGGGCTAATGTGTCTACACAAGTCGAAACCCACACCAGAGACTTGCCAAGTTTCTACGGGCCAACGGTCATACCGTCGGGTTTATTTTTTCTCAAATATAATTCTATTTTCTTAGATTTTGGGCGAACATTGATTATTGAATTAAACAAATTTTATGCGGCTTACTATCGCGTTTATTTTGGTTTTGATTTTACAATTTTTTGTTATTCCGACGTTTCGATAGCTTAGCAGCCATCGTGGTCACGGAGAGACTGAGGTGTTGGTCGTCCTATTGGTTGATGCTGTTATTGTTTCCAAAACTACCCCGTTTGATATTTTGTTTTTCTGTTCCCGGTTTATTTCAAATTTTTGCAAAAATAACTGACGGTGTCATCTCGTTTGGCAGTTTGCTGGACTTGGGACTTGAGTTTGTGAATTAAAGCTCTCGAAACGTCGGAATAATAAAAAATTGTAAAATCAAAACCAAAATAAACGCGATAGTAAGCCGCATAAAATTTGTTTAATTCATAATTCTATTTATTTCGCCAGATGGCTGTGATCCTGGGAACTGGTTCCAACGGCTGCTACCTGGAAAGTACGTCCAGGGTATACCATTGGGAGTCAGAGAGGAGGAGTTTCAGGGATGTGATCATTGACGTGGAGTGGGGCGCATTCGGTGACAATGGATGCTTGGGGTTCCTGAGGACGCACTTTGATGAGGAAGTCGATTCTATATCATTGTTGGCTACGAGTTTTACGTAAGTTAATTAAGCCGGCATAGTGGATGCGTCTGTTACTTTTAAAATATTTACTTTGAAAAATAATAGCAGTCGCCTTCATAAATCGCATTGTAGCCTATATTTTTAATTATTTGTGTTCTGTTCCGTCGTCGGCGCTTTTGGATCTCCCCTTGTTAACATCAGGCAAGTCAAGGCAAGTGGAAGCGACTGCTACTACTGTTAAATATCTGCAAGTAGTAATAGCATTCACTATGCCAGTCTTATTAGAGCTGGCAATTCACAAGCTGAACGCGACTAAGTCACTTCACGGTCTGTGTACTTGTAAGTAAGGGTACTACTGGGCACCACTGACGAACACTCTTTGACAACCAGACCCAGAGCAAAATATCTATTTTATTAATAAATATTTGTAATATTTAATTAAAGCTATGAAACAAATGTTTGCTCCGAACCGGGAATCGTACCTGGGACTGCGCGTAACGGTGTGCTAAGCAATACGCCACGCTTGTCGTCAAAAACGCTTCATTTTTTAAATTATGACGACATTTGACCTCGACCCGCCTGATGATAAGCAAAAGGAGGTCTAAGGGTAAAGACGACTCGCCGTCACTATGCCGGCCAAAGGTGCTTCTTTACGCATTGCTTGAAGGATCCAAGGTTATAGGATGGAGAGAACACATGGGCTGGCTAAGCCCTTGTCGCACTTGTCGACACTTGTTGCACTTGTCGATTGTTCTACAAAGAAAAGACGCAACGAACTTTTAAGTTCGACTGCCGATTCGGTCGACAGAATGCTGATGCTTTCCCTGACCTATTACGAGAAATAACTATGTATTAAAATATTAATTACAGTTTTGAGAAATACATCGGTGGCAAATACTTGGGTGACGTGCTGAGAGCCGTGCTGGCCAGTTTGTGCCGCGGAGGCCTATTTCCAAGAGAACCACCCACCGCCTCATTGCTCACGGCACATATTAGTCTGTTTGAAGAGTTGGTATTTTTCACTATTATGCTTAGATAATTTATTATATAACACCTTACAAGGGATGGAAAGTGTGGTGAAGATATTGAGAGAAGAGTGCAAAAGGGTAACGTAGTGAACGGTGCCATCCATAGTATAATGAACAGCCAAATATTGTCCCAAAAGTCACGGATGGCTGTTCATAATGCGGTGCTTGGTCCAACATTAATGTATGGAAGTGAAGGTTGGGTATGGCAGAAGAAGCATGAGAGTAGAATTAACGCTGTAGAAATGCGGTCGTTAAGGTGTGTATGGTGAGTGACGATAGCGGATAGAATAAGGAATAGCACACTGCGTGATAGATGTAGTTTGAATGAGAATGTAGTGACAAGGATTGACAAAGTAATGCTTCGATGGTTTGGGCACATGGAAAGGATGAGTGAAAGTAGATTGACGAAAGGAATTTATAAATCCCATGCGAATGGATGCGCTATTCTACCGATCATGTCACTTTAAAGTGAATTTAGTGACTTATTTGCGTTTCGGTTTAACTTGTAACTTGCCAGTAACTAGGCCGATATATTGGATACGACTGTTACTTGTAGTTATTAAACGCTAGTAGCAGTCACCTCCATTCATTAAACAGAGCCCCGATAAAATTAACTAAAATATTTCAATTGTTAACGGTGTGGTTAATTTTAGGGAATGCGGGAAAGGCGTAACAGATGAGACCATTAAAATATTGTCAGCGAGTTGTGGTTGTAAGGATGTGTTTGATGAGGAGGATGCTCGCGTGGCGCAGCACGTCGCTAGGGTTATTAGCAACAGAGCTGCACAATTGGTCTCTGTGTGTAAGTATTATAAATTATTTACAGTATTATATTTATTTAAATCTTACAAGTAGACCGTGAAGAGATTTGGTCACGTTTCGAGATCAGCTTGTAAGGTGTGTAGGTGATTGCTACTCACAGTTATTGAATTGTAGTAGCAGTGACTCATTCTTTCATGGACCAATAAAAAATACAATAAAAAATAAATAAAAAAAAGTAGCTTATAGACTACAAGGTCATTTGCGACTACATTTTAAAACAACTCGGTCACATTATCTGTAGACCTCGCTGGAATGTGAAGCCCTCCCCATTCCCCTTTCACCACCCTGCGCTCGCCCCGTAGCGTCTGTATGGTTAGTAGCGATAGCGACGAAGAGGATCTAATGACAGGCATAGAGACAGAAGCGTAGCGTGCCTTGGCGGGGCCTTATATAAAAAATTGTTTGGGGCCCCTTAGGAAGAGTAAAGATTACTCACAAAATAAAAATAAAAATGTGCATGAAATTAAAAGAAACATAATTACCTATCTGTAATTTTTTCCTAAATCTTTACAAACAATTCAAATTAAATATACATTCTCCTTGCGTTTTTTTCGGCAAACTGATTTATTTTTTCATTTATAGCTGATGATGACATTAGTTGTTCTAGTTTCTTTTTGGGAAGTTTTTATTAATTTTTGCTTATGCACGTTAGGGGCCCGTATAATTGACAGAATTATACGACAGATACGGCGGTTGCTACGCACCTGCATAGAGGCAATTATTTATGCTGGCGATGACTTTTTTTTTGTTATAATTGTCACCTTTTAGGTCTACCACAATCCAACATTAGCAATGTTAAAAAACTATTATAAAACATATTTTTTTATTATTTTAGAAAATCAATGCACAATACTTTCATTTATAAGATTTACCGATAATATTCTCTTCATTCGTGGCATTTTTTGCTTTATTTTCATTTCCTATAATGCCCTGATGGCTTGGAATCTAAACTAACGCGAATTTTTATTATAAAAGTATCATTACTTATAATAGTAATATCACATTTAATTGTTTCAGGCATAGCAGCGTTACTACTCCGGATGTCACGTGACCATGTGACTATAGCCGTAGATGGCTCCGTTTATAAGAGACACCCACGCATCAGGGAGTTGATGCAGAAGTATGTGGCACTATTGGCACCAGGACATGAGGTGACTATATTTTAAGAATATTATAAGAGGACGCAGCATCTAACTTCGACTTGTCTGATGGAATGCAAGGAGAACTTAAAGAGTGCCGACGATCTGAAAAAAAAAATGCCTCTGTCGTTGTTACTATGCCGGCACCCAGATTAGCTTGAAGGATCCAAGGTTGAGTAGGAGTACTAATGGACTAGTGAACTGGAATACTTATAGATTTTTCTACAAAGAAACAACGCGACGCCGATTTAGTTCAACTGCGTGTGATTGTGATTTCTTTCCCCAAGCCCCATGCAAAGAAGGGAGTAAAAAACTATTGAAATTACTCTGAGTAAACTCCTCAATCATCCATTTCCAGATTATTTAAGGAAAATCTAGACGAGATAATCTCAAAACTGTTTAGGAAGCTAAGTATGTTATCCGCGGGATGTCATCCGGACTTGTTTATTGATGTTGTTATGTTATTTGACAGTTCTCATTCCTGCAAGCGGAAGATGGAAGTGGCAAGGGTTCAGCATTAACAGCGGCCATTGCAGCCAGACTTGCAGCTAGATATTAATTATTAATATAAGTTTAAAACCACTATTACACTACCGGGCACGTAGAGGCTACAAGCGAGCCAGGGTCTGGGTAGTACCACCACTTTTACAGTACACAAACCGTAAAGTGACTTAGTCGCGTTGTCAGTTACCGGTTCCAACTAGGCCGGCATAGTGGATGTGATTGCTACATGTACAGCACTCCAGCCTAACATCAAGCAGGGTGCTGTCAAAAAAAGCTATATAGGCCAGAAGGTATTGGCAGAGGTCATGCAGCTCTGTAGAACATCCCTCACAAGATAGCATTAACATATTTTTATATATCAGCCATCTTGAAATAAATATGTTATCAAATCGTACCAATTATTGGTTTATAATAGACTCCGTACACGACATGTCTGGTAGAAGACCGTCCAGTTTGGTTTTCGCAAGCCTATTCTTGCGCAGTAGTGTAATGACATCTTAAATGGTAGCTCTATAGTGTAGATAGCCTTTAGAATGACAATACGCACAGATTTATAAAATCTTATGGTTTGAATGGTGCATTTTTAAATGTCTTTTTTTCTGTGGAAACTATTGGTTAATTATCTTTAATTGTCACGCTTCAATTCCCACAGTAATTAATAGGCTAAGGCATTTTTTTATTTTCATTTCTTTATAAGCATATTATGTACTACAATTGATGAAAGTAATATATTAAGTTACATCTAGAACAGGGGGCCGACCGCGCAACTTCAACGGTAATGAAAATTAAATTCATTCCCATTTGTCAAAAAGTTACGCGGTCGCTGTTAGTACCAAAAACAACTTTTATTAATTCGGACAATGAGTTTAAATGATCTTGAACTGTTAATGAAAATGAACATCGATTCTTAGTGTTGCGCGGTCGCAATTATAATTTTGAAGTTCAATAATGAAGTTCAACTGTCAAAACACTTCTATTGTCATTGAGTTACGCGGTCGGCCCCGCAGTTTTCTGAGTGGAGCCCTTTTATGTAAGCAAGGGGAAGTCCTTAACAGTTAAGAGTGCTGATCCGGCCGGGCTTGTACCACCACTTATAGGTCTACAGAACGTAAAGTGACTTAGTCGCGTTTCGGGATCAGCTTGTAAGTTGCCGGTAGACGCGACTGTTGTTTTAATGTACTCTGTATTGATTCATATCAAGATATTTAATATTTAATTAAATAAATACATTCCAAATAAATACATTCGCTCAATTTATAATTAAAATACATTTTAATCTATTACCAATAACATATAAAACAAGAATAATAGCTATCATTTATGAATTAAACAAATTTTATGCGGCCTTTATGCCTTATTATGCCGACCTTTCGAAAGCTTTGCAGCCATCGTGGTCACGGAGAGACTGAGGTGTTGGTCGTCCTATTGGTTGATGCTGTTATTGTTTCCAAAATTAAAACTACCTAAACCTAAATTGTAAAATCAAAACCAATACAAACGCGATAGGAAGCAGCATAAAATTTATTTAATTCTTTAATCAATGTTCACGTGAAATCTAAGAAGAAGCTATGATAAATAATTAAAGGTACGTAACATGCAAGTCAATACGCTCTCTCACCTACTACGAGCGGGCTGATAATGAGCTTTTGGGATTAGCTTGTAAGTTGCCGGTTCTAACTTATATGCAGTTAGTGGCAATCACCTTCTATCACGGAGATAACCTTCACTACATGCAGCCCGCCCGATGTTACACTCCAGCTTAACATCAGGCGGGCTGCTGTCATATGCCGAGCCACAATAAAATAATAAGCATTCGAAATAAGTGTTTTTTTTATTGTGACTCGACATCTGACCTCGACCCGCCTTATGGTAAGCAAGAAGAGGTCCAATAGTGCCGACGACTGCGAAAACCGAGTCTTTACGGTTGCCCCAGTCGCCGTCACTACGCCGTGCAAATAGTGTGTATGAGAAGCGAATTTTGTGACATGACAATCGATGAGGATGCAATACCCGCATCCTTATTGTTGTTTGAGATTAGCAGGGTTGTCTGGTTAATATTAAGTGCCATATTATTATTAAGCCACAGTGAAAGTGCTCGGTTATTCTTTAACTGGACTCACAGTAACTAGGCCCGGCCCACTTTTTGTATAAAGAAATCTAAATTTGTGTAAATTAGTAATAATAATAGTACTCTATACCCTGTCCATTCGTTTATTTGATTTTTGTCAGTTTGAAATCATCATCATCATCAGTTCAATTCTCCCTTTCTGGGAAGGCAAAAAAACTTAGTCCATACAGCCTAGTCTTTCGTTATAATGTCTTCAGTGGATGAAGACAGAACACTTCAGTGTTTCATCCATTACATGAGGGTGAAAATGATGGTTTTAGTAAAGCGATAAGACAGAGTCTTAAAGGGAGCGCGAAGAGACACGTTAAACAGCTTTCAATCACTTGTCTATACTCGATCAACTTAAATATGATTACTAGATAACAATTCCACTATTATTATACATTAATATTCAAGAAATACAAGATTTACAAATAAGTAAAATCGCACTATCACTTGCAGTTTCCCGCCAAAACGCCTATTCATTTATTTACTTTTTTTTATTTCGAAATTAGTGATCCGTCACACGTTACCTATTCAATTTGAAATAATAATCGAATTTTATTTCATCTTATGGCGCATTCATTATGTCAGCTAGTTCGAAATTAAAATAACCTGTAGGTAAGTTACCTCTTTACTCATGTTCGCGATTCACTTTCTGTGCGTTTATAATTATTTTATTAATATGATCGATGTTTGTCATGTACTGGACACTTCGCTAAGTGGGCGTTACTCGTCTATAAAGTACGACATTACTGTAGTATATTATTTCTATAATTCAAAAAACTGTAATTCATAGGCGTGAGCTGTCAAAAGGAAAATAAACGAATGGACAGGGTATGGTCAAAATTCTTCAATCCTATCTTTTAATTGTGAATTTACCTTTACTGCTGGGTCCATGTCATATATTTCCAGATTAAAACCACACAGGGGTACTTGCAAGCTGTACTCTGCCATTGAGTCAGAGTGGTCGCGCGTAAAACGTAGGACTTCGGGTTCGAATTCTAGTCGCAGATGACCGGCTGCACGCTTGAATTATTTCTATACAATTTTCATTGCAAAAGTTGCCTCAGTTTTTGTGGAAACAGTTGCAGAATTTTTCATACTATTTTGTAATTTAGGTATTTTTAGTTTTAAGAATGCTATTCCATTTATTACTCTTATGATTATGGTTGTTTTTTATGTTAAAATAAATAGTAAATTATTTTTATTTTTTACATATATTTTTTTCTTATGTATATAAGAACTTTTATATAAGATTTAATATTAATAAATAATTGTGGATGTGAAGGAAGCAGGGGAGTTATGTAAGGATCGTGATAAGTGGCGCTCCATTCTCTGCCTATCCCTGTGGAAAAAAGGCGTCACATTTTTTTTTTATTAATATTAAATTTAATTATAAACTTATACCAGGGGCGCGCTATGATGGCCATTTTTGACATTTGACCCGTTCATGAATTTTCGTATAAATTAATAGGTACGTTTGAAGGAACAAATGTTCTTTATAGTGACAATAAAGAACAATTAATTGCTCCTTCAAACGCAATTATTAACTTATACGAAACTTGTGAGCTGGTCATCATAAAGCGCCGCTGGTGCAGTTTAACTTGAAGTAGTCCGACCAGCCTAAGATCCTATGTAACAGGCTGGTATCAGGGACGGACGGACATCTAGATTCAAGGAGGTCAATGTTCTATAGATGTAAAATATCTCAATGACTTTCCCTAGAACCGCAACTGACAGCTAATAAAAAAGGATAATATACAATATAATAAAATATAAAAATAATATTTCTCTGGAGTTAAAATCTCAATTAGTTTTAGAATATCTGAATATTTATAATGTTATGAATTTAAACTATATAGGTATTTTTGTTAAATAAAATATTTTATTATAAAATATGTATACTTAGTTTTATTATATTCCTTCCTGGCGATACTAACTTATGGCTATTACTTTTTGTAGCTTGTCTCAACGTTCCATGAAAGGCGACTGTTGTTTCAAACCACTCACCGGTACCAATGTATCTTTGATATTTATGTACTCTTGTCGTCCTGTTTCTATGATAATAGCACTTTAGTAACTTAATATAGAAAAGTAATAAAAAAATATACAGGGCAGACTTCTATGTAAAGGGTGCGGTGATGGTTATTCTCTCACTTTGTTGACCCACTATTATCTTTGGAGAACTTAAATGACTCTTGAATAAGCTTGCCGGTTGTCGAAGATAACTTCAACCAGGCCGACATAGAGGGCGTGATTAACAGGCGGGCGGCAAGTCATGCAAATTATAGAGGACATCATTCATTTTGGGCTTTTATGTACTACTTTTGTAATGTCCAATAATGTAAATATATATAAATGGTAGTTTCGATACTTGTATTGATAAAACTAATAACAATTTTGCTTTTAATTGCTGTGCAATTGAGTTATTTTGGAAAATAAAATTTTGTATCGTCAGTCAATCACAAAGACACGCCATATTAACAGTTCTGTTTTGAACTGTGATAATTATAGTTTGATCATTTTGCACACCTAAACCATGCAAATTAAAGGATATATTCCAATTGCATTGTAATCTTCGTACATCAAACTATTTTAAAATGTATAATATGCAACTGTTAATACAGTTTAGTCCAAGTCCTCATACAAAATGAGATGCCCTTTACAAAAATAGTGATACTGAACTTCTTCATATACTTAAATCTTGTATCTTCAACAGACATAGGCACAGAACAGAGGATCTTAATAACCTGCTCTGTAAAGAAAGAAGTAGAATAAATAAAAATAAAAAATGGTTTACTTGTAAATATAAACTTTATTATTAAATACAAAAATATATATAAATTATTTTATTTTATTTTATTTTGATTTATTTACAATAGTTATGGATATAGATACATGTAGGTATTTAATTGTACTTTGTTGTCTTTCTCTATTCTATGTGATAAAGAAATGGTCGTGCTCGCATACTACAGAAAATCGTGGACAGAGAAGTGACGTTGACTGAAACAACCTTAAACTGAGTTGATTCTGTCAATCGTCGGCGCTCTTTGTTTAGTCGGGCAAGTCGGATTCAGATGTCGCGCCTTAATAAAAAATATATTTATGTGTATTATTGAATCTCCAAATTGTGATACGTGTGGTGTTCTAGGTGACGCCCAACATATGATAATGGAGTGCTCTAAGAGCAAGAAGGGGAGGGAAGCGCTGGTGAAGGAATTTAAACTGAATGTAGTTAATGTTTGTTTAGCGCAGAGTATTTTATTTATACCAGCATCAGTGATATGTTATAAATTTCCTTAACTTCATGATGTTATGTTTTAGGCTCTATGGAGCTGACATGTCTTAATAGACAAAAGCTCCCAATAAATATAGATAAAAAAATATTTAAATGTTTTAAGGTATTTTTTAAAATGATACATTTTAACTAAGCCTTACGCCCACTAAGAACTCGACGAAATACAAAATCAATGTTATATCTAAAAGATACTTAACATATATTATGCAATCAAATTGCGAGTACACAAGTACAAAAGGTGAATCTCTAGATTACGCGTAATTGGTACAATAACTGATAAAACTATGTTTTAAGTCTCCATACAGCAGTAAACATTCAGCAAAGTAAAAAGTAGTAAAGTCTGTTGTATGCGATTCTGTTGATAAATTATTTTTTTATTTTTTACGACATTTGACCTCGACCCACCTAATAATAAGCAAGAGGAGAGTGACGACGACTGAAACAACCGAGTTAGTTCATGGCTGCCTTAGTCGCCGTCACTATGCCGGCCAAAATATTTATTATTCTACTTATGTTATGATACTTCCACTTTTTCTCGCACCTTCTTCAAAATACTCTGCAACTCTGATGCTGTCGTTGTTTTGTACTGAAAAATAAAATAATTATAATAATGAGGCTGGACATGTAACAGCATCCTGCTTAATGTTAAGCTGGAGCGAGACAAACTTTGGCCGGCATAGTGACGGCGACTGGGGCAGCCGTGAACTGACTCGGTTTTTCCAGTCGTCGTTATTCTTTGACCTTCTATTGCTTATAATCTTCTTAGGCGGGTCGAGGTCAGATGACATGTCACAAAAAAAAATCTACTGCAAGTAGCAGTCACATCTACTGTGTCTGCCTAGTTGAAACTGGCAACTTCCAAGCTGGTCCCGAAACGCAATCAAGTTACTTCACGGTATGTACACTTGAAACTAGTAGTATAACTATCGCCAGTTTACGATTGTGAAAGTGTCTCTCGCGCAAACTATTTAGTTTAACAATATATGATATTAAAAACCTCAATAATGCTGTTCACAGAATACATCTACTTACTAAGTTTCAACGGACGAATGGACAGACAGACAGACAGACATGACGAATCTATAAGGGTTCCGGTTTTTGTTACAGAACCCTAAAAATAGGGTTTAAAAAAAAAGAGAAGAATAACACGCACCCCTGAAACGTTCCTCTGCACAAGTATCTGGCTGTAGAGTCTTTTCCCTTCGTCCTGTCCCAGCAGCAGTTCTAATTGTGATTTTGATAATGCAAATAACTCATGCCCTGTCATCTTAAGTTTACGCTGTGCTGCAGCGCTGAATCCCTTCGCATCTAACCAGCGTTGAACTTCTTCTGGGTTTGAAGCCTTAAAAATGACACAATAATTAAGGTTACCGTATCGATAGTGGCAGTGCAATGTATGTAGTAGGAGTTGCCTTCATTCATAGACCACACTCCAGCCGCAATCAGGCGGGATGCTGTCAAATTAAGGCGACCTTGGTGTAGTGGCAGTGCATTAGCTACGTAAGCCGAGAGGGTTCGAAACCACTCACTGGTACCAAAGTATCTTTGATATGTGTACTTTGGTTGTCCTGTTTCTATGATACATGCACTTTAGTAGCTTAGTATAGAAATGCATTAAAAAAAGTCAAGCTACAATAAAAAATGGGATGCTGATATAGAGAATCGTAGACGTGAATATTAATCGAAAAAATAGTGTTTTTATTTTGAGTCTCGACTTGCCTGATGGCAAGCAAGGAAAAATTCAAGAGCGCTAACGACTGAAAAAGTAATTCAGTTTTGGGTTGTCTCAGTCGCAGTCACAATGCCGGCCAAACCCGTGCCTAACCCTGTAGGAATTTAATCGTAACAATTTGATTGATAACAGCGCGGAGTTTACAATGGATCCTGGAACCCGCTTGATATTAAAGCTGGAGTGCGGTCCATGAATGGATATAACTGTTACGATAAGTAGCAATCACATCCGGCCAAGTTGGAAATCCTTTTGGGAATCCTGGGATAGATTTAAACGTTTACCTGATGTATAAATATATCAGGCGTCTTCTTGATATCCAGATGATTCTTTCTCTGCTGGTATAAAGTTAGCACAGCCTTCAATTCCTCTTGCATGTCAGGGTCTGCGAGGCTCTTTACACTCTTTGTTGCTGAAATACATGAAAAAGGTGGATATTTGCTCCAGGTATAGTTATCAGGGATTGATAGACAGCGGTGCTCGGTCTGCCTATCTGGGGTACCACTTACAAGTATACAGACCGTGATAATCACGTTTCGGGATCAGCTTGTAAATTGCCGGTTCAAACTAGGCCGGCATAGACCGCACTCCAGCTTACATCAGGCTCAGCCTCTGTTTCTTTTTTCATGACTAATGACACTGCACTCTTTTATATTATATTAGCAGGGTTTGTCAAAAACACACATGATGGTAACACACCATTCCAGGTTCAATTTCCGATCGGAGCAATTTGGATATTAAAGGATGTGTTTAACGAATATAAGGCAGGCAGGTGTGGCCGTGCAAAACGTAACTAAGTCACTCACTAGATAATTATAAGTTATTGTAATCTCTTTTTATTATCTATTTTTTATCGTGACTCGACATCTGTCCTCGACCCGCCTGATGGTAAGCAAGAGGAGGTCCAAGAGTGCCGACGACTGAAAAAACCAAGTCTTCGTGCCCCAGTTGCTGTCACTATGCCGGTTAAAGGTGCTTCTTTACGCATTGTTTGGAATATCCTAGGTTATAGGATGGATACAACACAGCTCTGTGGGAATAAAGGCGTGACAGTTTGATTGATTGTACTTACATTTCATTGTGTCAGTATTTTTGGCTTCAACAATGGGAGGGGGCGGGGGCGGCGGTGAAGGTGGCGCAGGTGGTGGCGGAGGTGGTACTGGGGCCACTGCTCTTCTCTCTAAATCAACACAAATATTTTTATTATATCATTTTAACCAATACAAATAATGCTTGAATTATAGACACTAAGCGGCTATTGGTGTACAAAAGACATTATTCATTTTGTATAGGGACTTGGGTTTAATTGTATTAACAGTTGCATATACATTTAAAAAAAATTAATGTGCCAATTCTTTATTTTGCATAGTTTAGGTATGCAAAATGATCAAACTATAATTATGACAGTTCAAAGCAGAACAAATATGGCGTTGATTGACTGATAATACGAAATCCATATCTTATTGTCAAAATAACTCAATCGCACAGCAATTAAAAGCAAAATTGTTATTAGTTTTATCAATACAAGTATCGAAACTACCATTTATATATTTTTTTATCATTGGACAGTACAAAAGTAGTACATAAATGCCCGAAATGAATGATGTCCTTTAGTCTTAAGACGATTTTGGGCTAAACTACACTCAAAATGATCTTAAGTATAATTGAATTCTTTAATAGCTTCTCCGAAGTCGGGCACAAGTCAATGCACAATACGCAAAATTCGGAATAGCGGGGCACGAAGTAGGTGAGAGAGCTTACTTACTTCGCAGTAAAAGTCGCAAAACCAGTTAACTTCGGAGGCGCCATAAAATTGCCACAAATGGTTCCGTAGACTAAACATTAACTAAGATTTTGTAAGACGACTCGCGGCGCCTCGTTTTATAAAATCTTAGGATATTAATAACACAAAGAACAAACTTACCAATATTTGACACACACAAACAAACACAGATAGCAGAATACATTAAGGCCACCAATAAAATAGGGTTAAGTACTTTTTAGTCCAATTATAGTTAGAAGTACAAATAGTATATTTAAAACGACACAAAAGGGGATTTAATAAAAGGACAACACCCCCGTCGCGTTATCTTATCTGAGTGGTTTAAACGAAACGAGACTGGATATGACGAGAAAAAATTACACGAAACTCGTCAATAGCCTTACAAATATTAACAAAGTTATTCATTAAAAAAATACCTATTAAACCCACTGAATTAATATTACACGTAGTAATAAGTATACAAGAACAAGATTAGTATTTTGACGACAGGCGTGGACGAATGGTTAGCGATTGGTTTGTTGCGCGTAAAGACCCGGGTTCGATTCCCGGTCGGAGCAAATATTTGTTTCATAGCTTTTATTTGTAATATTTAATAATTATATTAAATATTGCAAATATTTGTTAATAAAAAAGACGTGAATATTTGCTTCGGGTCTGGTTATCAAAGAGTGGTAGGCAGTGGTACCCAGTCTGCCGATCCGGGGTAGACTGTGAAGTGATTTGGTCGTGCTTTAGGGATCAGCTTATAAGTTGCCGGTTCCAACTAGGCCGGCATAGTGGATGTGATTGCTACTCACAGTTATTGAATTGTAGTAGCTGTCATGTGCCTGACGCTAAGCTGGAGAGCGGTTTACAAATGGAAACTAAACTGACTATAGTTAAATAACTGCACATAACAGTTGCATCCACTATGCCGGCCTAGTTGGAACCGGCAACTTTCAAGCTGATCTCGAAACCCGACAGTCATCTCTATACTTGAACGACAGGACACTCAACCACCAATTTAGGCGACCGTGGTGTAGTGGCAGTTACGCGTACCGAAAGCATGGGTTCAAAAACCACTTGCCGGAACCAATGTATCATTGATATATGTACTTTGGTTGTACTTTTTCTATGATACAAGCACTTTAGTAGCTTAGTATAGAAATGTAAATAAATAATAAATTGTCTGCCTACCATTCTTAAGCACGTATTTAAAATTATATTTAATAAAATCTTATGATTTACCGCGTAATATTTGAAGAACTTTTAATATAGGTTATTCCAATGATTGTCGAAATTAATCCCTAACAATACTTATAAGTTGCAACAATAAGATGCGGACAGACGGACAGCACATACATAAGCATCATTAATAAGTTACCGTGGAGGTAAAAACATAAAAATTACGCCTATTTACTTTAAAGCTTAATCTCAACTCCACCGCCAAAACAAGTAAAACACCAAAATATCGAAAATAAACTTTTATTATACGAATTTGTTACAATATATATTTTAACATATTTAAGTGTACGCGATATTTATACATTTAAATGGAATATAAATCAAATTATTTATTAAGACTGGCCATTTTGTTTTAAGTAGGAGGCCTTTAATTATTATACGTATTTTATTCAGATAACCTCAAAATAATTATATATTTTGATAAATTAATTATTATTTATAATCTCCGTTAAAAATAAACTCCAATTAGGTTCCAATTTATTATTTTAAACGTTATAATGTTTATGTTATGAACATGTTTTAACATCTGTTTATTTTAACGAATGAAAATATTTATTCGTACTTTTTGAGTGTTTAAAATATCTTGGATAATTGTGTAATTTTTTTTATCTAAAAGGATGAAGTACATAATTTCTTAATAAAAAGCCTGGTAATTCAATCTTACCTAAGTGCTTTTAAATATTTGCTGAACAAAAATGAACCTTATTTTTCTGCACATAAGTAAACATTGAACTACTGCTTCCCAACTTACTAAGGGCCGGTTCTTTCAATGCAACAATAACTTTTTAATATTTTATTCGCCAATGAGTTTTAAAAAAAGGATATATTTTCGTATATAAAAGGTAAACATACAGTCCATCAGGTCGTCAGGACCTTTATCTACTTTATAGTGGCAAGTCCGGAACACTCTCTTCGCTTTCCCGTCTGCCACGCAATATCTCATATCTCATACCAAAAATATCTCATATCATAGAAACTAAGCAACTAATTTACTTATATAAATTGTACTATCACATAAGCTTAATTTCTTCTTGTTAGTATATTTTTTTAATGATCATATTGTATACTGTAATTTGTATGGTTTTTTTTTTTAATTTGTGAATATATTCGTAATACTCAGTAAAATATGTATTATGTCTTCAGTGAATCAATTATGAAAATGACCTTCTGAAGCTGATAATGAGTTGTAATAAAGCGACAGAAAAGCTTTACTAAAACTCCTCCGACGGAGTCTTGAAGTGAACACAAAGAAATACGTTTCACAGCTTTATTTCACTTGTCTATACTCGATGAACTTTTAAATGATTACTGGACAACAATTACACATTAAAATTCAAGAAACACATGTTATTAAATAATAAAAATTTTACGACCTGTCACTTGCTTTCGCCCGCCAAAACTTCATGGTTTTCTACTTAACGGATTTCCGGAACCATAGAGATTGTAGAATTATATTTTGTGTTGATTATTATATTTTCTTACTTAACTAAGCTATGAAAGACCAGCCCTTAGTAGAATAAACACCCATAGGATAGGATCTAGCCCATATACAATACAAACAGCATAAAAAACCACATGTATAAAAATATATATTTTATTTAATTAAAAGAACATATAGCAACCAAGCAAACACATACACACACATGAGAATTCAAATACTTACTGCACCCACACTTGTAATAAAAATTATATTAAAAATTATTTCTCTATACACAACGACAAATCTACGATAGGTGCAAATATATCGCCGCCATTTTGAATATATGAAAGTAAAGTAAATAAATGCGTCTTTATGAAAAAAATTAAATTTTTAATAAGGTAGGGAAAAATAAAATAATCACAGAAAAATATATGTATGAAGTCGCAACTGCATTGCTGGCCCTAGCAAAGATCCACAGTCATGTAAAAACAGCTAACTTCATTTAAAATTTTATGGTTTTATTAGGTGGAAATTGAGGTCTATGAATGAAGGCGACTGCTACTACATTTAAATAGTCGCGTTCACTATGCCGGCCAAGCTGTTTCGAAACGAGGCTAATTCGCGTTTGTACTACCCCGGATCGGCAGACAGAGTAAATCTGCCTCTACTACTTCTAAAAACTTTATTATAGAAAAACGAACGAAATAATAAAACTAATAGAAAGTAATACGTATTTAAAAATAAATTATGACTAAGACGAGTGTGATCGCACAAAAAAACGATAATAATAATAAAAAGCGCAAATATAAGGCACTTTGGTTCTGCGGGTGAACTAAACACTTTAGCAATTATTCCGAAACTACTTATAAAAATAATACATTAAATTTTTAACTTTAAACCATAAACAATAAAGTTCAAAACTAAATATTCACATTTCAAAAGTAATATTAAAAATTTTGCTAAAGAAGTTTATAGTTTAAGCCCTGGATATGAAATAGGTACAAAAATAGTATAATTTTTAGAGCGGCTAGTATCCACAATGCCGGCCCTGTGTGGGTGCTAGAAGTATCTGAACTCCCCGCGTTTGCCACGGCGTACGTCACGTCTTTCCGCACCTGATGGGGAACTACCGCCAGAACCACGATTCTCCTGCTGAAAAAGAAAATGATTTTGTTAATATTTAATTATTGTGACTCGACATATGACAGCACCCAGCTTGATGTTAAGCTGAAGTGTGGTCCATGAATAAATGTCACTGCTACTACAATTCAATAACTATGAGTAGCATCCACTATGCCGGCCTAGATGGAACCGGCAACTTACAAGCTAATCCCAAAACGTGACCGAATCACTTCACGTTCTGTATACTTGTAAGTGGTGGTACTACCTTGCCTACCACTCTGATTTAATTTGAGACGAAGTAAATGCTCTTAAGTGTGTCACAAGGCTCTTAACTCAGGGCGATTTAAAATAAAAAAAATAGAGTGACATTAAATATTGTTTAATAAAAAAACCTTTATATAAAAAATCTACGTGGGTATGACCCTATATCCAGATAAGTTGATTAATTGTGAATCAGCCTCTGAAGGAACTGACAAAAAAAAGGGTGACTACGTGACCTTAATGATGGTTCTCTCACGTGGTTTGAGCCTTACGGGCAACTTCAAGCCTGTGAGCTACACGCTACTCAAAACCACGGAGGCAGGTGTTCGCAGGTCCACGTAGCGAGCTGGTGGGAGTGCTGGTATGGTTCTCCAACCGTATTCAGTCCAGCTGTAGTCCAATCCGACCGTAGTCCGACCGTGGTCAATAGTCCGACCGTGGTCAATAGTCCGACCGTAGTCAGTAGTCCGACCGTGGTCCCCACTTAATATGGGGGAATACGACACGAGTTTAACTTTGTATTTTCAACTTATGGATTTCTGGTGGCAGCGTCCAGGAGGCAGTGATGTTGCTTCTGATTGAAGAGTACAAGAAAGAGGCCAGGACCATGGAGGTGCCGCCTTAAATAACCTTCCCTTTTTACAAACTGCCCTTTTTCGAAAATACCAATTGTGCGTGTGCCCGCTTTCACTTAATAAATTTTACAAGTTCAAAGTGACAAGCAGTTTCTTATTCGATTTATTTTGTTTAGCCTTAATTGGCAAAGGCAATCAGCTTAATGCCAACAAAATATTTTGAGATTTAATTAAATTAGTAAAACGTTAATTTTTTAATATATGTTTAAAATGAATTTGTAATTAAAATAATGATAAGTAAATAGTAATCAGGCCTTGGGATTTTATATTAACAAAAAAAATGTATACACGACCTAAAATATATTCGTCTTAAATAACTAGAATTGTTGATGATTTTACAGAAACTATTATTTTGCGTAATTATTAAATAATTACGTTACATTACCCCGCTTTCCACCTGAGGATTTTTCTTCCGGAAAGGAGAAAAATCCTCCCATTAATTTACAAATTAATGGGCATAAAAAGAACAAGATCACCTTGACACATTCACACTCATTCATGATTCATCATCCGCAACATTCATGCCTCTTCATTCACAATTCACAACATTCATGCCTCTACATACATACCTAGCCGCACGAACAGTCTTACATTATGCTGTTGTGTGGCGTCCTTTTCATTTTATAAGTCAACTGCTGTTAAATAGTCAGTTGACTCGGAGGTGCCTGTGAGAAGAGTCGTTATAGTAGGGGACGCGTTTTCAGAGGACTTCCGATAAAGATAAATGTATGTTTGATAAAAGAAAGTGGACATATGGCTTATTTTGGATGAGTTTGTCCGAAACCGCTCATGACTGATGGCTTAGTTTATTTGAATGAGTCGACGCCGCTCATTATCCCTTCAGGGACGTTTAAAGTTGCCATGCTTTGAAACAACAGCATGGAACACTTAGCTAAAAGCTAACAAATATGTAACCGTGGGCTTATTTTTTAAAATAGAGTTGTTATCCGCTCTAAATAGACTGGGATCCCTCGTGGGATGTCCAGTAAAAGACAAAAAACTGTCTAAGTTGTGTTTAAAATATGAACTATTCACGCTTTAAAATAAGAATCTCATTGCTAGACCAATATTTCTGCAAAGGGATTCATACGTGAGCAGTAGCGTAAAAAAAAATAATCAAAAGAAATGGGTGCATACCCTTTCATCTATCTATCTATATAACCTATAAAAAAATACTGAAAAAACCGAATACTGAAAATAACTAAAAAAAATGAAATGTTTATTTAAATTTTTAAATCCCAAGAGCCGATTAGAGAGCTTAAATGAAAGAAATAAAATAATAAAGTTTAAAAAAATTATGGTCCTTGTTTTTCAAATAAATTAAAAGTTTTGTGGTCGTTGCCATTGTACACACAAGTTACTTCTTTAAAATTAAAAAAAATATGCCTAAAGAAAAGAAATAAAAAAAACAACCTTGCTCTAAGTATAAATTCTAAAAAAATGTTAAAATTAAAAATTAAAAAAAAAGGTAAATTTAAAAAATTAAAAAAATATATTAAAAATAAATACTTAAATAAATATGGGGGAGTGTTTTATAATAAATAAAAGAAAAGAATAAATAAATATATGCACTCCTCCAATAAAACCCGGTCAACTTTCAAACTGATCCCGAAACGCGACACAGTCACTTCACGGTCTTTACACTTGAAAGCGGTGGTAACTTCCCCGGGACGATAGTCTGGGCCTAAAATAACACCACAGTCTATCTACCACTGGTTATATACCCGGACAACTTCCAAACTGTTACTGTGATGTGACAAAGTCACTTCACAGTATTTGCACTCGGAAGCGGTGGTCACTTCCCCGGGACGATAACCAAGGCCTAAAAAATGTGGCTCTCTGGTTATCTACCACTGGAAGTGACCACCGCTTCCGAGTGCAAATACTGTGAAGTCACGTTGGGCGCCAAATGTCACAAGGCTCTTAACTCAGGGCGATTTAAAATAAAAAAAATAGAGTGACATTAAATATTGTTTAATAAAAAAACCTTTATATAAAAAATCTACGTGGGTATGACCCTATATCCAGATAAGTTGATTAATTGTGAATCAGCCTCTGAAGGAACTGACAAAAAAAAGGGTGACTACGTGACCTTAATGATGGTTCTCTCACGTGGTTTGAGCCTTACGGGCAACTTCAAGCCTGTGAGCTACACGCTACTCAAAACCACGGAGGCAGGTGTTCGCAGGTCCACGTAGCGAGCTGGTGGGAGTGCTGGTATGGTTCTCCAACCGTATTCAGTCCAGCTGTAGTCCAATCCGACCGTAGTCCGACCGTGGTCAATAGTCCGACCGTGGTCAATAGTCCGACCGTAGTCAGTAGTCCGACCGTGGTCCCCACTTAATATGGGGGAATACGACACGAGTTTAACTTTGTATTTTCAACTTATGGATTTCTGGTGGCAGCGTCCAGGAGGCAGTGATGTTGCTTCTGATTGAAGAGTACAAGAAAGAGGCCAGGACCATGGAGGTGCCGCCTTAAATAACCTTCCCTTTTTACAAACTGCCCTTTTTCGAAAATACCAATTGTGCGTGTGCCCGCTTTCACTTAATAAATTTTACAAGTTCAAAGTGACAAGCAGTTTCTTATTCGATTTATTTTGTTTAGCCTTAATTGGCAAAGGCAATCAGCTTAATGCCAACAAAATATTTTGAGATTTAATTAAATTAGTAAAACGTTAATTTTTTAATATATGTTTAAAATGAATTTGTAATTAAAATAATGATAAGTAAATAGTAATCAGGCCTTGGGATTTTATATTAACAAAAAAAATGTATACACGACCTAAAATATATTCGTCTTAAATAACTAGAATTGTTGATGATTTTACAGAAACTATTATTTTGCGTAATTATTAAATAATTACGTTACAAGTGGAGACCATGAACCGGAAGACGCAGCGAAGCCTTCCAATAGGTGGACTAACGACATAGTGAAAGTCACAGTTATTAAACTGTAAGTAGCAGTCGCCTTGTGAACTGCAGCTTAACATTAGATGGGGAAAATATTGTGTCGCAATAAAAAAAATTGTTTACTGAAGACATTGACAATTTAACTAGGGACTAAAACTGTTTTGCCTTTAAAAAATGCTGAATTAGTCTAGTTTTTTTAAAATTGAAACTAGACATATGACTTGTATCATAGTAACAGGGGGGAGGGGAGGGGAGAGGGGCGATTGCTAAACTCTAATGACAATGAATTTCAAGCCCATTATCATTGCGATGAGAATGGACATGACTCGAATACGCATGCAAGAATGTACCTAATCATTATAGCATTATTTCTGATAAAACTTTAGTAGGCGCTAAACAAGGAAATATTAATTAAGAAGTTTAGTTAGTAATGGAGTTTAACTGTCTAAACAAAGCTTACAAAGACTTCCCATCGTCATTGGAGTTACACAGACGGACCGCAGGACGACCAAGGTAGACTATATACACAAAGATACATTGGTGACTTAGTACGAACCTGATAGTTGTGATCGTAAACTGGATTCGGATAAAGCAGCGGGTCCTCGTTGTGCGCCAATGGTGATACAATCGTGTGAGGCACATGAGCGCACACACCGCGACGGTTGCGCGCCTTCCACCATTTGCGAGAGTCATCTATCACCTATGGACAAATCACATTAATAATTGCACACAATACAGCCATAGTGTAATACAAGAGTGGTAAGCAGTGGTGCACAGTCTGCCGATCTGGGGTAGTACCACCACTTACAAGTACATATACAGACCGTGAAGTTCATGATTGCGTCAGTCGCCGTCACTATACCGACCAAAGCATTGGAATATGCAAATAGGTTTATATTTTTTAAAATAGTTTTATTATCCGGCTCGAAGGACCATAAAATGTGACCTTTGATTTGGAGAAAACTATGTGGACTGTATTAGCTTTGTGTATAATCATATTTCCAATGCTTTGGCCGTTATAGTGACAATAAACGCGATAGTAATCCGCATAAAATTTGTTTAACTCATTAATCAAATAATAATAATAATGATATATTTAATAACATTATTATTTTAACTTAATAATTTAATTTAGCTTTTTAACATTATTATTATTATGTGAATTATTATTTACCATTGTATTTTATTGACATTTTATGCTATGCTTTTAATTAATTTATGTTGTGTATGATACTTCTTGGGCTATAGTCCAGCATTGTAACCTATTTTGTACTAAATGTTTAACTTAACCAACATTATAGCCTGTTGTATCTACCTATAAATTTAAATAAATAAATAAATAAATAATCAATCTAGATTTAAATCGTGCAAAATCTAGGCAAAATCTAAGGTATATTATTATTTCTCTTGAATACTTACCTCAAGGTATTCACCCCTGACCACGGTCAATTCTTTATCATTGTTGGCCGTCCGTGGATATGTGACTCTCACAACCCGACCGCCGCGAGCTGTGACACTACGCGCGAACGCCTCTCCCAGATCATCTGAAACTATGAAACAATATTTTATAATAAAAAAAACGTTAATTAAGGAGATCGTCATGATCGATTTTATTTTATTTTATTGTGACTCGACATATGTCAGCACCCAGCTTGATGTTAAGCTGGAGTGTGGTGCATGAATGTATGTCACTAAAATAAAAAGGTACCTTCTTCATGTCTATAAGGATCTCTTTCAGGTGATGAAGCAGCTGACCTTGGACTCCTGAAAGTAAATATTAAATATTAAAAAAATATTGTGAAGTCGCCTACTCAAGCTCCTTTGCGGTGTCAATGTACTATGCCTGAGGCAAGCTCCGTAGAGAAGACGAGAAACTTTTTAATTCGGCTCATCTGAGCTCGACTTTCCTTTGAACTCTACGACTCTTCGACTTTCCTTTGAAAGGCAGAGACAACAGAACGCCACTTTCCACGATCCTGACCCAACTATCTTCCTTCGCTTCCTTTACATCAACAATTCTCTTTTTACACACTCTGTAGTTATATGCCCTGCTTTTAAACCACCACTTACAAGTGACTTTATCGCGTTTCAGGGCAGCCATTAAGTTGCCGGTTCCAAGTAGGCCGGCATTGTAAATATGCTAAGTCAAAAACAAAATCAAATTGTCAACGCAATTGTGAGACAATGGAGCGCCACTTGCCACGATTGCTTGTATTCTCTTCATACAAGCTCTATGGTTATGGGCACTAGGCAACCAAGTAATGTGCTAAGGAATTTATTTAAGTGTAGTAGCTGTCTCTTCCATTCGACCTCATTCCAGCATCAGACAAAGTGCTATCATATGCCCGTAATGAGAAAAAAAAAACAAATTAAAAGCTAAAGTAGGAAGCAAACAAAACACAAAATAAGACAAACCTAGTAGTGTAAGGTGCGTATTGTTCCCCATACAAATCCTGCTCCTCAGGGGGGAATTGGTAGTTGGCAGCGCGGGGGGACTGCTCCGCCGGGGGGGAACTTCTGCGAGGGGACGGTCTAATCCCACACACACATAAAGCACATATAAACAAAAAGGCATAATATGAAGAACTATTTTTTATTTTATTTATACAAATTTCTATACAATAGGCGACCGTGGTGTAGTGGCAGTGCATTGGTCACGCAAACCGAAAGCGCGGGTTCTATACCACTTACCGATACCAATGTATCTTTGATATATATACTTCGGTTGTCCTGTTTCTATGATACAAGCACTTTGGAAGCCTAGTATAGAAATGTGCAAAAAAAAAAAAAACTATGCTACGAAAAGTAAATCTACACGACTTTCAGTGTTCGCAAATAGCACGAGTTTGAACGATCAAATATGACTAGGTATACATAGCAAATACAGGAATGAGAAAGTAGAACAGAATGGAAGTTAGTGAGAGCGAAAAAGAGACAAAATTATGTTGGTCTGCATCGCGACATTGAGTTCAGGCAGGTTTTAACGTGCCAACGTATTTTCACGTCTTTTCTTAAAATATCATTAGCTTTTGAACCGGCGGGCTCATAGTTTGCTTGATCATTGCACTACGACTAAACCACAGTTGCCTAATTTGGAAGTATATTCCCATTTGTTACGGTCATTATTAGTTAATACATTGGGTTTTAGATTATTGGCCCTTAAAAATGTATAATTATTTTCTATAATAAAAATCTACAGTTTTTTTTTAAAGGCAACCCGGGTTATTTTTATAACACAATAAGTTAAATATTATTATTATTAGCCCATTTAATTGTCGCAAACTTGGCATAGGCCTCTCTCTCTTTTTTCCAATATTAATAAACTTTAGGAGATAATTTCATTCAGAAAATCGCCCGCCATGTAAATTATTTCCTAGAGATTGCAAATACACGATATGTATAAAAAAAACATACAAATAACAATATCACATACACAGGCTGAAAATACCCACAGAAAATTTAACTAAATTATATTTTGTTTTATAATAATGTGCATTGAACTGACCTGCGTATAGGTTGATCATCAACTTGATAATCCGGTGACCAGCCATCAAGGAACACTGGCTGATATGGTGGTATTGTCGTCTTCCATTGTTCCCTGCGTGAAGAATGTAATATTTGTTTATTAGGCAAACAACAAGTAAAAAACAATCAATCAATCAAAAGACACAATCATGCAGAGACAATAGTGCACCACTTGCTATGATCCCAAAATAACTCTCTCGCTTCCCTCGCATTCACAATTCTCTCTATACTAGCTCTACGGTTATCGGCACTAGGATTGAGGATGTCTTCGATTTGGTATATGAATTATATAAAAGAAGGCTTGTTTTTATCGGAATAGTGACGGCGACTGTAAACTGTAATGTTTTTTTAGTCGTCGCGCTTTTGAGCAGCCCTTACTAACCATTTTTTAAATTATGAATGGACATCTGATCCCGACTTGACTGAAGGTAAGCATGATAGAAGTACAAAAGTGCCGACGACTGAAAAAAACCGTCTTAGTTCACGGCGCTATGCCAACCAAAGCATAGCGGCTGCATCTTTACGCATCGCTTTAAGGATCCAAGGTCACCTTTCAGTTCGACTGCCGAATCAATCGACGGAATTCGGGTGCTTCCCCCGACCAGTGCGGGTGTTACGGGTGTGAAAAGACGAGGTAGGAACAAGGTTAAAGAGCTCCTCGAAACATTCTCCGTGGTATAGGCGATATAGGACGCACAGAGCCGTCATGCCTCTGCGTAGTTGCAGGGGCATAGTAGCGAGTTTGCGTGATCACTGCATCACCTATAGTTCAGACAACTCGGTGCTGCAATTAATCTAGATCATTGAGAAGATACTTGGCAGATGCGTTCCAGAGATGCGCACAGTACTCCGCGCGTGAGTGAGTTCGAGCTGGAATGCGATCCATGAATGGAGGTGACTGCCACTACAGTTAAATAACTTCGAGTAGAAGACGCATCCTCTATATTAATTTAAATCCTTTGTTGCACCAAAATAAACTTAAAAAATAGGTTAATATGCGAGTTTAATGCTTATTAGGCATTCTCTTACAACTAACCTTTGGGATGATGAGAAATTATGGGCAGGGTGCAAATATACTACAAACTACAATTACATAAACTACATATATGTAGGTACAAATAAACAAACATATCTGGTCCGCCAAATAACTTTTTTTTGAAAATGCTCTAAAAAAACTACTGAATATTTTTTCAAATATCTTTTTTTATTTGAAAGTACAATCCTTCTGGTTAATGATGGAAAATAATTTCATTCAAATGGCTGCTTCGGCTCTTCGAAAATGAGCAAGGAGTGACCGTTACAGTCAATGGCGATCGTAATCGGGCCATGTTGAACGAATTTTTGTTCACAGAAATTGAAGAAGAGGATATTGGCAACATTTGGTTTCAACAGGACGGCGCTACGTGCCACACAGCAAACGCTACACTTGATGTTTTGCGCCGTGTTCTTGAAAATCGCATTATCAGCCGCAGAGCTGATGTCGTTTAGCCACCTCGGAGCTGCGATTTGACACCGTTGGACTATTATTTGTGGGGTGCCGTCAAAGATAAGTGTTACGCTGACAAGCCAGAGACAATTGATGCTTTAAAGGACAATATTCGTGAAGCCATTGGTGAAATACAGCTGCACCCAATCGATAATGTACTTAAAAATTGGACCAATCGTGTAGGCTACTGCATGGCCAGCCAAGGCAGCCATTTGAATGAAATTATTTTCCATCATTAACCAGAAAGATTGTACTTTCAAATATGAAAAAGAAATTTGATAAAATATGCAGTAGTTTTTTTATAACATTTAAAAAGAAAGTTATTTGGCGGACCCGATATATTTTGTGCCAAACTATTTAATATGAACTAGATGCCGTGAGCTCCTGTTTATCAAGAAACAAGTTGGTGACTAATTGTTTAAAGACATTGACAGAGGATGCACGTCTTGTCTTACCTGGGTATGAGCCAAGCGTCTCCTAACGAATGCCAGAGTTCCGTCTCCTTGCTGGTGACGCAATTGGCTAACAGATTGAGGGCTTCCCGCGTGAGTAATGGTTGCACTACGCGAGCTGCCAGTCTGCCATCAGGGCTCACCTCATGGGATGCGTCCACTATTAACGCTACATTAGAATGAAACATATATTAAAAAGGTCCCAGTTCAAAACCACTTGCAGGTATACCAATGTTTACCAATGTATTTTTGATATATTATGTACTTTAGTCGCCTGTTTCTATGATACAAGGAACGCGGCCTTTACGTTTTTGTAATGATTTCTGAGATAAACAAAATGAAGTAAGTAGCATTAATCTATGGAAGGCCAATAGCGCAGACGGCTGAAACAACTGATTCATTTTGCGCTTGCCTCAGTCGCCGTCACTATGCCGGCTAAAGGTGCTTTTTCAGGCTTTCAAGGAGGCACAGTTCTAAAAACATGAGGCTGACATAATAGGGTTCTCATACAGGTTATCTCTTTACTCCCTACGAAGATTAAATAAAGCATATTCTGTCTCTTTTCTCCTCATGTATATTACAGATTGTAGCGACCACTACATGCTACCGCTAGAACTACGCGCGTTGCATGTGTCCAATATCTCGCAAACGATTTACCGACAAAGTAATCAATATATATATGCGTTCCAACGAAGAGACGTTAACCGGTTGAGCCCTGTACGCAAAATGCGTACAGCTGGATGTACTCCTTTCCTTTTCTAATATGCGGAATAATCCTCCGCTAAAAAAATATTAAAGTATATTCTGTCTCTTTTATACATACCTAGAGGTGTAAATAGGAAATGCACTAATTCCGGCGCATTTGGGTCGTGTATATGAGTCCTTAGTCGTGCTAATAAACAGAATGATAATTTGAACTTTTGTAACACATCCACGAACTCCCTCTCAGGCGGTGGTCTTGTCCTCAGTGCCAGCATTCCCTCGCCAGCGCCCGAAGCCTCCTTCTTGCCTTTCCTTGATCTGTGAATAGTTATAGATTAATAAACAAGATAGCTAAGTGGTATACAGCGTTCACACGAGGCTAATTTAGTTGATCAACTGCGAAATCGTTCGCGATTTCTATCAAGTTGAAGCAATAAATATTCAACAAAAGTAAAAGACCTTTCTACTTTTATTGATTCGATTAATAGCTGACAGTGAATCGATTCGTCTGAACTTGTTCGTTCAATTTGCATTGATTGAATTATTTATTTATTTAAGGAGAAAATACAAAATTTAAGTACTTATGACTAATATATAAAATAGATTCTATTGTACATGTGTAACTTATTTTTCTAAACATTTCCCACTAAGATTTATTTACTTTTGATTAAAACACACGAACACACGTATACACACACACATTTAAAAATTGTTAAATTTGCATACACACGATTCACACCTACAGCACAATAATCAGTCCATTCAGTCAGTCAATCAGCGCGATTGAGAACCTATGTATTGTATATTGTATTCCTCTGTCACCTGTTTTTAAGTAAAATGTGAATAAAATGTAAATTATGGCGTCCGCATCCACGAGAAAAATGCTAAAATGGACAGATATTGTAATGACACGTGTAATATTGAGTCGATTGTTATAGAATCGTGAGAACGCTATTATTATTAGCTGTCATTTTTTTGTTGAACGATAAATACTAAACAACTAAATTCACCTCGTGAGAACGCCGTATTAGGTAGTGGTGCCCATTTTGTCGATATGAGGTAGTATGTACCACCACTTACAAGTATACAGACAGACAGACTATGAATCATAGCCTAGGCCGGCATAAATAAATAACTGTAAGTAGCAGTCGCATCCATTCTTGGACCGCTCTTTAGCTTAACATCAGGCGGGGTGCTGTCATATGTCGATCCACAATAGTAAAAAAAATAGACGTCTTTGAGAAATGCAGAAATAACAGAGTTGTCATTTTCTCGAACTTTCTCGTTTAAGAGCGGTTCAGGGATAAGGAGTTATTAGTGGTCGTACTATATAGTACATTTTTCCCTACTTGACAAAAGTAGTAAACAATCTTTCGGCATATTAACGGATTAACAATAAAACCAATTAAGTACTACTAAACCGAATCAATACGATTATATAACAAAATATCTATGAATTACTTTGAAAATGATTTATTTTTTATTATTATTGGGGCACAACATTTGTCATTTGTGAACCGTTTCCATATAAAAATGGTTTTTGATAAAAATAATGTATACATCAGTGTGATTTTAATAACTTATCTGCAATTGTGTATATTTATGAAAACTGTTTACTACTGTTTTATTCTATAAAACAGTAGTAAACAGTTTTCTTAGATAAAGGGCATGGGAAGTGACAGGGCCGTCTTTACCCGGGGGTTCAAGGGGTGCGGTGCACCCAGGCGCAGAGTCCTAGGGGCCGCATTCCGACCGCCATAAACTTCGATAGGTACCTACTACACTGAGACCACGCGAGCGGAGCCTTGACTTTCGCACCCCGGCGCTGAACATGCTTAAGACGGCCCTGGGAAATGATAAGTCTCATGTTTTTTTACTACTGTGTCAAGTAAGAAAAACACAGTATAGCTGAGTGACATAGTCAACCATAGAGCTCTCAAAGAATATTTATACAGCAATAATTCAGCAGTAAAATATACCAAAAACCTAATAAATAAGAATGTCAAAATTATTCCACTTACTTTCTACGTCTCTCAAGTTCCCTTGACGCAGCTGCCGCATGCTGGAGTCTTGCTATGAACTTCTCTATGTCATCGAAACATCTGGAATATTACAATATTTTCTACATTTACTAAATATGTTTTATATATTTTCTATTAGTTTTAGAGCTTTAGAGAGAGTTGTAGTTAGCAACAGGAACCCAAAAATTACCGCGGCATCAGCCTTCTCAGTATTGTTGGCAAGTTGTATGCGAAAGTATTGATTGAAAGGGTGATGCATGAAACAGATGATAAAGTTTGGGATGCGCAAGCGGGATTTAGGAAAGGGATGGGATGTATGGATCAGATCTTCTCTCTAAGATGCGTCAGCGAAAAAGTGTTGGCAAAACACCAGAAGGTGTTTTGTGCTTTTGTTGACCTTGAGAAGGCCTATGATCGAGTGAACAGGAGTGAATTGTGGCAGCAGCTGTCCGGGTTTGGGTTGGGGGAGCGTTTGGTCCGTGCACTGAAATCTCTCTATGAGGATTCCAGTGCATGTGTTCGAATTAACGGGGCGCTATCTGACTGGTTTGGCATCTCTAAAGGTGTCAGACAGGGATGTGTAGCGTCACCATGGCTCTTCAATCTATTCATGGACAGTTGTCTGAAAGAGTTGCGTGAAAGGAAGTATGGTTTAAGAATGAATGACTTGGTGATCAAATGTCTCTTGTACGCCGACGATCAAGTTATCCTTGCATCTTCGGCGTATGAGTTACAGGAAATGGTCACTATAATGAATGCGGAATTAGAAAAGAAAGGTATGAAAGTGAATGTAAGTAAAACTAAGGTAATGGTTTTGGAGAGAGAGGATGAAATGACAGAATGTGAGATAATGATAGACGGAAAGAAAGTGGAACAAGTCAAACAATTTGTTTACTTGGGAAGTATGTTTACTAGGGATGGAAAGTGTGATGAAGATATTGAGAGAAGAGTGCAAAAGGGTAACGTAGTGAACGGTGCCATCCATAGTATAATGAGCAGCCAAATAATGTCCCAAAAGTCACGGATGGCTGTTCATAATGCGGTGCTTGTTCCTACATTAATGTATGGAAGTGAAGGGTGGGTATGGCAGAAGAAGCATGAGAGTAGAATTAACGCTGTAGAAATGCGGTCGTTAAGGAGTGTATGTGGAGTGACGATAGCTGATAGAATAAGGAATAGCACACTGCGTGATAGATGTGGTTTAAAAGAAGATGTAGTGACAAGGATTGACAAAGGAATGCTTCGATGGTTTGGGCACATGGAAAGGATGAGTGAAAGTAGATTGACGAAAGGAATTTATAAATCTGATGTGGATGGATGCGTAAAACAAGGCAGGCCTAGGAGAGTGTTTTCCGACCAAATCGGAGACATCCTTAAGAAAGCTAGGTTGCCTAGTGCCCATAACCATAGGGCCTGTATGAGGAGAATTGTGGATGTGAAGGAAGCAAGGGAGTTGTGTAAGGATCGTGGTAAGTGGCGCTCCATTGTCTCTGCCTATCCCTGTGGGAAAAAGGCGTGACATTTTGATTGATTGATTGATAGTTTTAGAGAACGACCACTGGCCTACGTCGGTCTTGTATCGATTGCTACAGGTATTTATGCCATATCTTCGTACAGAAATCTTCTAGCAACGCCATCTTTTTGATTTTAAGAGTGGTAGGCAGACAATGGTGCCGTTTCAAACAGTCCGCCGATCATTCGCTGATCGGCTAATCATTCGCGATGTTTTGACTCATGATGAATGATTAGCTTCTTCTTACTGCAACGGTATTTAACCTACGTCTTTGTCAAACATTACGAGTTTTTTTTATTGTGACACGACATCTGACCTCGACCCGCCTGATGATAAGCAAGAGAGGGTACAAGAGTGACGACGACTGAGAAAACCGAGTTTATTTACTGCTGCTGCCTTAGCCGACGTCACTATGCCGGCCTTTTTTTGACAGAACAATTTTCTAACTTGTTGCTGATTCTTTTATTAATTTTTTTTATGTGAGTATCGTTATATATAAAAACATCGATTAGAATATTAAACGCAATCTTAATATTTTATCTTAATTCTTACAAAAGGTGATTATCAAATTGCTTCAAGTTAATTTATCAATAAATTAAAGTTTACGAAAACACCTCATTATACAAATATTACGTGAGATATATATTTTTAGAAGAAATTTATGAAAACGCGGCCGGCATAGTGACAAAGACTGAGGAAACCATAATCAAGTAAGTCGGAATCAGATGTCAAACAATAAATATTTTGTTTTATTGTGACGCGACATATGACAGCACCCTGCTTGGTGTTAGCTGGAGTATGGTCCATAAATGGATGTCACTGCTACTACAATGCAATACCTGTAAAAGTGGAAGCCTTACTAGTGGAACGAGTATGTGGTAGCTGAAGGCGAAGAGACCTAGAGAGAAGGTGAGTTATTTCTCTAATTAGAGGAGGCACGTGTGCCCCGACATTTTTAAACCTGCGAAACCAGCGCGAAAATTCAAGGCGACTTCAGAGCTACAACTTATGCTCCCGGAATCCCACACTAACAGCCGGTTGTACCAAAAAAACTTTCAATTTACGAATTTAGTTTTACTTTATACTTATTATATTACGTTTACTATTACGAAATTGTGGATTGGGTTGTTAATAATTTTATATCAAAACTACTATTTATATAATTATGTTTTTATCATTAGAAATAACAAAAGTAGTACATAGAAACCCAAAATGAACGATGTCCTTTAGCTCTGTACAAAATATCCGTTAAACGTAAATGTAAAATGTGAAGTTAAAGAGTGGTGCAACCCATTTTTCTTTTACTTATACGATAAATTTTACAAATTCGTAAATTATAATTTTTGGTACAACCAGCTGTTAGTCTATGTTAGTATATCATAAAAAGTCATAATTTACTTCATCCAATTTATTTGATTTATTTTTTTATTGTGACTCGACATATGACAGCACTCCGCTTGATGTTAGCCGAAGTGTGGCCCATGAATGTATGCCACTGCTACTACAATTCAATAATTGTGAGTAGCAATTTATCGTAATTTTATTAATAAAAGGCATGTTGGTTAATACACATACCTATTAAGTATGGCGATGTCTTGTTCATATAATCTATCTGATCCCGTGGAAGAGGCATCATCTCTGTCGCCCCCTGATCCGCCGCGATCACCCCGTGATAGTTGGGCTGACATTTGCTGTAAAAAAATAAATAATTAAAAAACTTCTTTATTTCGCAGTGTCGTGAGTCATGGAAAAACGAGAGGGAGGCCTTTGCCTAGCAGAATACCGATTCAGTTCACGGTCGCCGATATCAAAGAGTTAGTAGGCAGTAATGCCCAGTCTGCCGATCCGGGGTAGTACCACAACTTACAAGTATACAGACCGTATAGTGATTTAGTCGCTTTTAGAGATCAGCTTGTGAGTAGCCGGTTTCAAGTAGGCCGTCATAGTGGATGTGATTGTTACTTACAGTTATTTAACTAACACTGTAAGTAACAATCACTATGAGGTTGTATGAGGAGAATTGTTGATGTGAAGGAAGCGAGGCAGTTGTGTCAGGATTGGGGCAAGTGGCGCTCCGTTGTTTCTGCCTATCCCCGTGAGAAATAGTCGTGACAATTTAATTTGATTGATTGATTGAACAGTCACTTTCATTTATGGATCGTACTCTAGTCTAATATCAGGCGGGGTGCTATGACAAGTCGAGTCACAATAAAAAAAGTATCTCTTCACAATCCTTACTTCACATCCACAATATAAAAAACACAGCATCTAAAAACTACGAACACAAACTCACTTCAACAACTTCATTCCATTGGTTTCTAGTTAAAGTTTTGTACATTAATGCCATGGTTATAAGCCACAAGTTGAGCGATAAGCGGAGCGTTCACAACACACATGGCCGCGTGGTCGCGTCAAACTGAATATTTAATTAGCGCTGTGATAAAATTTTGTTAGATATATAGATAATTGTGATAATAATAACTTGACAATATTGATGGGTTACTTAATCTCTTTATTTGTGTATCAAGGACGACTTTATGAGATTTTTTATTATTATTTATTTTGCCATATTCCAATGTACTAACCAGTACTTTATTTTCTTTAATGTATTATTATTCTCGACAACCATCTCAATTTTTACAAACATATTGAAGCATTGACTGGCAGAGTGCGTTAACTAATTTACATATTTAAAAACATTCGGAATGTTGTAACATCAGATTTATTAAAAACAGTGTATTATGCTCTCTGCCAGTCTCTGATCCAGTATGGTATAACCATATGGGGAGGTGCCAATGAAACATCCTTGTTGATGCTTGAGCGCGCCACTAGAGCTGTCCTCAAGGTAGGAACCTTTAAACCTTTTCGATACCCCACATATGACTTATATCAGAGCTGGCAAGTTCTAACGGTTCGTCAACTGTTTGTCTTAAATATTATCACAAGAAAACATAGCAGCCTTACTTTACACTATCGTGATAAACATAGCAAATATAAGAGACATATGATACTTGCTTATCCTAAAACCTATAAAACTACATTTATAGGAAAATTTTATCCGTGCATTAGTGTATATCTGTATAATAAAACAAACAGTTTGCTCAACTTAGTTGCCCTAACATATCACAAATGTAAATCAACAACAATTAATTGGCTACTTAAACTAAGTTATAACGATACTGACAATTTGCTGAGTGTTTTAAAGTAGAAAAAAGTTTGTAGTATGTTACTTCTAAGTATAACTTAAATTAAATAATTAATAAGTAATCATAATTAAAGAAAAATGTAAATTAAATTAACTTAACTATCGGAAATAATTGTAAATCCTATTATGGAATGGGGCTGGTGCCTGAGATACAGATTATATCTAGTTCAGGTATCAGCGGCCAAAACAATTTCTTATAATCATGTTTTCAAGTAATGTAATATATATATATTGTAAATTTAGAATAAGCTAATGTATTGTTAAATAAATAAATATTTTATTATTATTATTATTATTTATTATGTGCTATTAATTTGTTTATTTTTATTGCTTCTTATTTTTATTTTTAGAAAGCTGGGTTGCCTAGTGCCCATAACCACTAGACATCCCATTATGCTTGTATGAAGAGAATTGTGAATGTGAAGGAAGCGAGGGAGTTGTATCAGGATCGTGGCAAGTGGCGCTCCATTGTCACTGCCTATCCCCGTAGGAAAAATACATGACAATTTAATTGATTATTTAGGACGTAATTACCTAATCTATCTAGTCAAATATTTTACGTGTAATCGAAAAATAGCATAGGTTACAGCCCATTTAGAATAATTTAAAAATAGTATATCACTTAAAAACATTAAGCTCTTTAATCTAATTCAAATAAAAGTGTCGCAAAGTACGATAAAAACGTAGTATAGTCGACTTATATTAAGTAGGTATATAAAATAGCGTAGCATTAAAAACAGTGGCACAAAAGACAAGCAGCAATTTCAAATCTAATCCAATACAAATAAGGTTTTTCCGTGCTTATCAATGAAATCAATTTATCGTAGAGTTTATCAACATTGTATTTGTTTACTAAGAGTATTAAAATAGTTTGTGATAAGAGGACAAATTCTATTGTGACTCGACATATAACAGCACCCCGCCTGATATTAAGCAGGAGTGCAGTCCACGAATGAATGAGACTGCTACTAAAATTAAATAACTGTAAGAAGCAGTCACATCTACTATAACACGACTGTATACTTGTAAGTGGTGGTACTATCACTGATCGGCAGACTGGGTGTCATTGCCAACCACTCTTTTAAACCATGTTTTATAACCAATGACACGTGCGAATAATTTACATGTTTCTTTATTGTTGCCTGATGTTAACCTGCCTCCCTAGCACGGCAATCCAACGAGCAAAATAAATAACTGCAAGGAATATTATTGTAACTCATCTATACTAATATAATAAAGCGGAAGAGTTTGTTTGTTTGTTTGTTTGTTTGTTTAAACGCGCTAATCTCAGGAACTACTGGTTCGAATTGAAAAATTCTTTTTGTGTTGCATAGATCAATTATCGAGGAAGGCTTTAGGCTATAAAACATTACGTTGCGACTTATAGAAGCGAAGAAACAGTCGAAAATGTGGAAAAAAACGGGGAATATTATTCGTGTTTGAGGGTTTCCGTTGCGTGCGCTGCGAAAACCGTTCGAGATACCCAAAAAATATGTATGAGAGAATTATTCCTCTTTAAATTATCTAAAAAAATGTCCGCGACCGTATATGTCTATCTTTTAAGATTAACTCACAATAACCGTTTTTATGATAGTCAAATTTGATCTAAATTAATGCATTATTACAAATTATTTGTCAGAGTTGTATTAACATAATAATATTATTCTTTATCGAAATAAATGTGTCATTAATTAAGAGTATTTAACTGTGAACAAAATTGTCATTGACATCACCTAATTTCAATAAACATCTTATAAGATAATACAATTTTAAAATAACTCTGAAACAAAATTCACACGCGTCGCATGATGAGCGCTAACCGGCGGGCGAGGAGAGGCGGAGGGGGGTGTAGCTCTACGAGGTATAGTCTGACGCGCCCCTCCACTGCATTTACGCATACGAGCAAATATAAAATATGGATAAAACACACCGAAAATGCATGGAAGCGTCCATTTGCAAACTCGCCTTAAGCGGCCATCAAGCAATTATAATAGCTTCTATTTATCTAGCTCCTGATAAGAAGCTGCTCTCAGCTGACCTTAAGTCACTCTTCGCACTCGGCGAAGCCGTAATTCTTGCGGGCGACTTCAATTGTAAACATGTCAATTGGAATTGCGTCGCAACAAATCCAAACGGTGTTAGGCTCCAAAGACTAGTTGACAAACTGGATTTCGACCTAATAGCGCCCACTCAACCGACACACTTCCCGGGAAACATCAAACATCGCCCAGACATTCTCGACATTGTTCTCCTCAAGAACATTGCGCTTAGGTTAGGCAACATCGAGACCATCGATGACCTAAATTCAGATCACAGACCGGTTCTCTTCAGCCTAGGCCCGGTCCTAGGCTCAAATCCCCCTACACTACACTCTACAAACTGGGACCAAGTCACGGAGACCCTTTCAAAGACCGTGACTCCCAAATACATGAACCGCATCATAGACACGACAACTGACGCAGACACAACAATCACTGACCTAACAAATGACCTTAACAACACCTACTTAAATGCAACGAAAGAGAAACCAGCCCCTCCCAGGGGCTGGCGTCTCCCACCAGAACTACTAGACATGATTCGCTTCAAGAACCGTGCACTGAGAGCTTTCCGAAGCTGTCCTTCCGAGTTAAATCGGATCCAGCTTCGGAGGCTCCAACACGAGGTCAAAACCCGCATCCAAGAACATCGCGATGCAAATTGGAGTGACATTATGTCAAACATTAAACCCAGCCACACCGCTTACTGGAATATCGCGAAAGCCCTTAAGGCTGACCAAATTACTTTGTCACCCCCGCTCCTCAAACCGGACAATACGTTCGCGTTTGACGACGATGAAAAAGCTGAATACTTTGCCGACACGCTAGAGTCCCAATTCACAGTGAGTAAAGTAGCCCCCGATCTTGTTCATGTTAACACTGTTGAATCCGTAGTCGCACATAAACTTTCACTCCCTCCAAATGGCCCTCTGTTAGATCCAGTAACGCCAGGTGAACTAGCCGCTCACATCAAAAACTTCAAAATCAAGTCGTCTCCTGGTGCCAACCAAGTCAGTACCAGGATAGTCAAATCTCTTCCCATCCCAATGCTCTATTTATTAGCAGCATTATTCAGTGCATGCCTAAAGCATTGTCACTTTCCCCAGGCTTGGAAAGATGCCGTGGTAATCGGCATCCCAAAACCTGGAAAACCCCTTAACGATCCAACTAGCTACAGACCTATAAGCCTCTTAAAGGTAATGGGCAAACTCTACGAACGGGTCGTAAACAAACGTTTGCGATCCGTTCTGGAGCCCCTTCTCATAGATGAGCAATTCGGCTTCAGACCGAAACACTCATGCACGCATCAACTTCTCCGCATAACGGAACACATCCGAGACGGGATGTTCCCAGTCGACGGATATATCAAGCCAACAGTAGCAGTCTTCTTCGACGTGGCCAAGGCGTTTGACAAGGTCTGGCACTCCGGATTGATATACAAGCTGTATCAACTCGAAGTGCCGGATAGACTCGTTCGTCTTATCCACGCTTACCTCTCCAACCGCTCCTTCCGCTTTCGTTACGAAGGAACGCTCTCTTCCCCACGCCCTATTCGCGCTGGTGTGCCCCAAGGCTCTGTATTAGCTCCCATTCTATACACTGCCTACACCAACGATATCCCCATCCCCAAAGACGTCAAGCTAGGTTTATTCGCCGATGATACGGCCCTATTCCACACAAATCCCAACGTCAAATTCGCACTCCTACCGATGCAAAGGGCGATTGACGCTCTCGGCATCTGGTTCCGGAAATGGCGCATAGACGTCAATCCGCAGAAGAGTGCCGCGATCATATTCGGCCGTTCTCATAAACGGAAACCACCGAATCCGCTCCAACTTTACAACTCACCTATTCCGTGGTCCAAAACCGTCAAGTACCTTGGCGTCCTTTTGGACCGCAAACTCACGTTCAAGCCCCACATCACTCAAACTAAGCGCAAAGCTACGTTCTACCTATACAGGCTCAGTGGCATGATAGGTAGGCGCAGCAAAATGTCATTAAGAAACAAAATGACGATATACAAGACTTGTATTAGGCCAGTACTCACGTACGCTAGTCAAGTCTTTGCACACAACGTCAACGCTAAGTCACTACTTAACCAGCTACAAGTAGTGCAAAACAAGTTCCTGCGTAGGGCAACCAACGCTCCCTGGTACCTCAGGAACGTTGACCTGCACAGGGACTTAGACATTCCGACTCTGACTGACACCATCACCGACTTTAGGGAATCTTTCCTAACATCAGGGAAGATTCACACTAACAGGCTGATCGCCGCAGCCTGCACTCAGTCACAAGACAGACAAACACATGACTTAAACACACCACCACCACCGCGAAAATCATCTAGGGCTATTCGCAAAACGCCCCACTCTAAAATCTCTTCCCACAGGAAGACTCGAGGAAAGAGGCCTCGCCCACCAGAGGTCCCTCTTCCTCTCTCAGCCAACTAGTTTCCCCAGCATACCTTACATTCATTGGCTCCAAAGTCGAGCTTCACTCGACTTTGGAGCCAATTCTATTTCTCATGGATCACCCGCTTCACGGGGGGTCCACCACTCAATCGCGCTGATACATCCGAAAGGATAACAGCAATATTTCTCACAAAAAAAAAAAAAACACCGAAAATGCAGTAATTGGTTATTCAGTTGCTGGTTAGACACAAAGGAGGAACGAACGTGATGAAGTTTAATAGTATAGTTAGTAATATTTGCATTCACACATTTAAATAAACTAAACTAATATAGACAGACAAGCATACTATGCGGTCGGCTCTCTACTGATCGGTTGAATGCAGCGTTAATTTGTTTTTACGATATAATATCATCGTGCAAAATCCTTTTTTATTCAATTTCATTTTGTAGTAGTTTTCTCTATAGTAGGTAGTGTTTGTTTTAAGTATAGTATTTTGTTTCTAATATTTTCACAATAACACTTTTTTTGTTTTGTTGTAAATAATACCTGTACATGTCATCTACATTCTTTCAAGGTTAGGTTTTACAATTCTTATTAGGTTAGGTTTTAGTTTAAGCATAGCAGTTAGTTTGGTTAAGTTTTCATTTCCTTCGTTCTTTCTTCGTCACTGTAATACCTAGAAAAAGGACTCAGCGTTCTCGGCAGACTGCTGCTGCAAAGCGGCTGCGAGTTTTGCGCACGAGAAAATAAAACTAAAAATATAATATACGCAGAAGTACTTTAAAATATATTCTTTTTAAAACTACTTTAAAATATATTCTATTAGTTACGTGATTTAATCGTCTAAAATAAGTCGCGGGTAACAGCTATAGGTAATTTATAATAAAGCTGAGCAGGTAGGTAAACAAAAAATTAATATGATTCCCAAAATAACTATTCCACGCGGACGCAGTCGCGGGCACAGCTAGTTTTAAATAATTTAATAGTCGACACATTAAAATGTTTGAAAAATATTTATTAAAGTTTTCAACGTTGTTTCGTGTGAAGTTTTACAGAACGTTTAAAAATATTTTTTTTGACAGTATGATGCACCGTTCTGGTAAAGTATTTAACATGAGTGACAATGATATTCCTTACAGGTATTTATTTTGCTACTTGGATTGCCGTGGAGTGTGGACCATGAATGGAGGCGAATAACTTTAATCTTAGTTGGAACTGGAACTTTTAAATGGCCACCAAGTGACTGATTGCCACTTTTGACGAGTGAAACTAACACTTAAGTGAACTTAGTGAAGCCGCAATAAAATAAATCCATCTAAAATACACCCAACATACCAAAATAGATATATAGAAAAATATACAAATACTTTTATTGTACGTATTAAGTAGATAAGTTTTAATATCATAATTACTATTGGAACATAATTACGAGTATATTAAAAAGTAAACAATTATATAGTATTTTAAGAGTAATAAATAGTTTTGCGTGAAGAAGCACCTTTGGCCGGCATAGTGGCGGCGACTGGGGCAGCCGTGGAAACGTCGGCACTCTTGGATCTCTTCTTGCTTACCGAGTCGAGGTCAGATGTCGAGTCACAATAAAAAAAATATTTGCCCAAGACAAAGACGGGAACTAATAAGCTTCTCTCTCTAATCTTAATTCACATTTCACCGTTGCCACCGTTTTCTATATTTTTTATTATAATAGAAAATATACATTATTTATCACAAATTACCTTATTTCAAATAAAACAATTCTATAAAGAGAAGAGGTATTTGGCGGGCAGTGGGACAATTAAGTGGGCTAATAATAATAATAAATAAGGAATCAATTAATAAAGGCGACCGTGGTGTAGTGGCAGTGCAATGGTTACACAAACCGAGAGCACGAGTTCGAAACCACCCACCGGTACCAATGTATCTTTGATATAAGGTAATTGGTTGTTTTGTTTCTGTGATAAAAGCTTAGTACAGAAATGTAATTTAAAAAATCAAAATGTCATGCTTTTTTCTCAGCAGAGACAACGAAGCGCCACTTGCCACGATCCTGGCACAACTCCTTCGCTTCCCTCACATCCACAATTCTCCTTATACAACAATAGAATAATAATAATAACAAACTATAATTCTATACTAAAATACTTACAGTTCGCCTCGGTCTATCCATTTCTGAGTCTCGTTCTCTTTCTCTTTCCCGCTCAATTTGAAACGCGCGTGCTTCCGAACCGCCCTCGAGCGACGGACGACCACCGCTACCTCTGTGGATGAAAACAAACTATTAGTTCTCATTTTATTTATTGTATCTACTAATACTATACTAGGCTAGACATATAGTAGTAGACATAGGCTAGCCGCACACGTGCAATAATATTGTCAATCGAATATTGACAATAATATTGTGAGATTAAGTAATATTGTCAATACAATAAAAGCGTCCACACGCTACGCAATAATATTGTTAATTTTATGGTACGCGAATATGCCTGGTCACGATTCTTTACCTGAATTACGTAGACATTTTAAATTGTAGCGACCACACATGCTACCGCTAGATGGCGTTACATGTGTCCAATATCTCGCAAACGATTTACCAACAAAGTAATCGGTACATATGCGCTTCAACGTCACCGGCTAAGTTGAGCCCAGTACGCAACACGCGTACTGTAGGAGATCTCCTTTCCTTTTCTAAGATAGCGGAATAATGCTCCGCTAAAAAAATAATAGTAATAATAATAAACTCCGTTATCTCTCTCTGCCTGTCCCTGTCGGAAAGGATGACCAATTGATTTGATTTAGATTATTGAATTAACAAGTTTCAGCAGGGCTTTTTTCTTTTGCAGGATCACAATTTCTTTTTGTGACTCGACAAATGACTGCGCTCCGCCTGATGTTAATTTGGAAAGCAGTAAATAATTTTAAAGAACAATCCTCTGGGTTGTCCTTGTTTTTTACTTCAATCAATCAATCAAATTGTCACGCCTTTTAGACAATGGGGCGCCACTTGTCACGATCCTAACACAACTCCTTCACATTCACAATGGTTATAGGCACTAGGCAACCTAGCTTTTTTACTTATGGTGAATAAAATCTCTTTCGTCAATCTCCTTTCATCCATCGTCCAACGCATCATATCATACCTTTTTTAATCCTTGTCACTACATTTTTTCATATGACAGTATACCGACTGACTTATAAGCTAGAGTGCGACTATGAGGCGGTCGCTACAGCTGAATAAGCGTAGTAGCAGTCTCTTCCACTATGTCGGTGTAGGAATTCAAATCACATTTATCACACACAACTATATTTTTCTTTCTATCCACTATATTTTGAAAGTATAAAAAATATGTATTTAAATATATTTAAAAAATAAAAATAAATTAAATATGACTTTATAAACACAATAACCGATGCACAAAACAAAATCAATTTAAAATCAATGGCGGAATGATTTTATCACAAATAAAACAATTAAAATTATCATTTAATTATATCCTTACATATTGATATGCAATAAATACATTAAGATTATTTTCCCACTCATTTATTTATCATCATTGTCACAGGGATGGGCAGAGACAACGGGACGCCACGATCCTGACAACTCTTTCCCTTCCTGTTCTTCGCTACTCAGTCAAATCCCCTATGCCGGACTAGGTAGTACTGGCCGTTAATGTGCATAAAATATTTAATTAAATATGCATATAAGATGATCCATTTTCCAAAATGGCATTTTGCACTTCTGTAGATATTTATTTATTTAAAAACTTTATGGACTAGGTATTTTATTACTACTTTATTACTAGGAAGCATTTATTCTAAAGCATTATACTAATTGTAATATACTTTATAATAAATCAGCATACACTAAACATAGTACATTTATACTAAAAATATAATAATAATACATATAATACAATAAATACACACACATAAATGTTATTTGAAGACAATGCTCATCTTGTCCAGAAGGACCAGGAAGGTGAAGTGTTGCCGCAGATGGAGGGTGTAAAGTAAAAAATATGCAACCTGTTTATCATTGTCAGCAATTTCATGACTCAATTTCCAATTTCCACACTTTCAACAATTCTGACACAACTTTTCGACAAGTGGAATGCTTTACCTGGCCATGTGTTCTCCCCATCCTATAGCCTTGGTACCTTTAAGCGATGTGCGAGGAAGCATCTTTGACCGGGGCGAGCGACTGAGGAAACCGTTAACTGAATCGGTTTTTCAGTCGTCGGTACTCTTGAACATCCTCTTGCTTACCATCAGGCGGGTCGAGGTCAAATGTCGAGTCTCAATTTTTATTATTTTAAAATAACTTACTTTAAAGCATTTAATTCTTCGACTAATGTTTGTGCGCTAACATCGTAACATTGGAAGATGTGGAGCTCCTTCCTCGGTGGGGCACCCTGCGTCGGTGAAGGGGAGCCATCATCAGGCGCCCCAACAACAAATGCCAAAACATTATTGTATAGCTCTGCTGGTTCTGATGATGTGAACGCTGTTGGGGAGTGAAGCCATGCCGGTTGAAATCTTTCCATTATACTCTGAAATCAAACGTGATTGGGTTATATAAAGGTTTCATCGCATTTACTATGCCGGCCTAGCTGGAACCGGTTGAAACGCAACTGTGTCACTTTACGGTGAAATTGTTTTTTTAATGAGACATCAGACCTCGATTTGCCTGATAGTAAGGAAGAGGAAGAATAGCTTCGTCGACTTAGGAACTGATTTAGAGCTTCACACCTAGATAGGTGTGATCTAGGGTATAGGCTAGGCAGAATACTTGGATCGACAAACGGCATATGAAAAGACTAGCCAGGCACCATTCTTAAAAGTTTTACATACTTGAAAATACATTATTCCTAATAATGATTTGGTGCGTAGTTATTTTATTTTATTATAAAATAATAAATAATATAATAAGGATAGAATAAGGAATAGCACAGTGCGCAATAGATGTGGTTTGCAAGAAGATGTAGTGACAAGGATTGATAAAGGAATGCTTCAATGGGCACATGGAAATGATGAGTGAAAGTAGATTGCCGACAGAAATTTTTAAATCGGATGTTCATAGATGCATTAATCAAGATAGGCCCATGAGGGTGGCCATAACCGTAGAGCTTGTAGTCGTATGAAGAGAATTGTTGATATGAGGGAAGCGAGGGAATTATGTTAGGATGGCAAGTGACGCCATCCTAACATCCTAAGCGCTCCTTTGTCTCTTCCTATCCTAGCACGGCAATCCAAGAAGTAAGATAAAGAACTGCAAAGAATATTATTGTAATTTGTAACTCATTTTAAATAATTTAATAAGTCGACACATCAAAATGTAAAAAAATATTTATAAAAGTTTTCAACGTTGTTTTGTGTGAAGTTTTACAGAACGTTTAAATATATTTTTTGGACAGTTTGATGCACTGTACTGGTGAGTTATTTAACATGAGTTGTAAAGGTATTTCTTGCAGGTTTTTATTTTGCTTCTTTGGATTCTACTAGGATTGCCGTGCTAGGTTGGGACTGTGGATAATTTGATTGATTGATTGAATTGTTAAATGACTAATAATACTCACGCCTGTTTCGTAGTCCATAATTAAAACCCATTGTCCATCCAAACATAATTGCATTTTTTGACTCCAAATACCTGCGAAAATAACACATAAGCACTATATTTGCACTATTATTGACAACGCGTATAAGCCGAAAAGCCTATGCGAAATAAATAATTTGATTTTAATTTAAGACAAAAAAAGTGTTGCTATGAGCGCACTAGAAGATGATTGACGAAAGAGATTTATAAATCGGAGGCGAGTAGAAACATAAAACGGAAACAACAAAGAAAGATTGCATATTGATTAATTAAATGTAGGACTCAACAAAGGACAGCATCCCGCCATAGATAAGCTGGAGTACGGTCCATGAATGAAGGTGACTGCTACTACAGGTAAATAACTCTAAGAAGCAGTCGTATGCCAGCCTAGTTGAAACTGGCAACTTCACGGTCTGTATACTTGTAAGTGGTGGTACTACCCCGGATCGGCAGACTGGGCACCACTGCCTAACACTCTTTTAGCAACCAGACCCGGAGCAATAATCCGCCTCTATTTTAATTACCAAATATTTCTAATATTTCATCAAATTATTAAATATTACAAACAAAATCTTTATAAGAAATATTTGCTCTGACCGGGAATCAAACCCGGGACTTTACGTATAACAAACTGCGCTAACTTATGCGCCACGCCTGTCGTCATTTTTTTTATTATATTTTACATTTCTATACTAATAAGCTACTAAAGTGCTTTTATCATAGAAACAGGACAACCAAAGTACATATATCAAAGATACATTGGTACCGGTGGGTGGCTTCGAACTCGTGCTCTCGGTTTTGTGTAACCATTGCACTGCCACTACACCACGGTCGCCTTAAATTAGTTTAATATTATTAAGTCATAAGTACCATTAGATTTCTCCAACTCAAGAAGCCTTCTCATGCCATCCGCAGGGTAGACAATACCAGTTTCCCTGGTCACTGTGAATGTGGCTAAATGCTCCAGAGCATACGTTACTCTTCCTTCGCCGCCAGCGTCACTCGCAGAACTGACATCAGCCACTCCGAGGCCAGCTAACTCTTCGAACTCATCGAGAGCTCTCTGATTCTCCCTTTCACGGCGTTCTCTTGTTCTGCTTCCTTCGCCTGGAAATAAAATTGGCTTTTAGTTAATTAATGCTACTTTTACGAGTTTGCACCGATTGGGGTTGAGACGATGGGCCCTTGGGGACCTTCAGCCAAGCTTCTGACCAAGGAGTTGTCCAAGTGGCTGACGAAGAAGTCTGGCAATTATTTCTGCCAACGTATTAGCCTCGCTATTTTTTACCTTTCTATACTAAGCTACTAAGGTGCTTGTATGATAGAAACAAGACGACCAAAGTACATAATATCAAAGATCGATTGGTACCGGTGAGTGGTTTTAAACCCGTCTTCTCAGTTTGCATGACTATTGCACTGCCACTACACCACGGTCGCCTATATGGTAGTAGAAGTAGTATACAAAGGGGAAATGTTGCCAGTCTCCTTGGGACTATCTCTGATGTGACGTCATTAGATGATATTTTTTATTTATAGTTTAATTATTAGGGTGTTTGCCGACCAAATCGGAGACATCCTTAAGAAAGCTAGGTTTGAATTAAAATGTGAAATGTGAATTGAAAATGAATAGAATTGTGAATGTGAAGGAAGCTAGGGAGTTGTGTCAGGATCGTGTCAAGTGGCGCTCCATTGTCTCTGCCTATCCCTGTGGGAAAAAGGCTTGACAATTTATTGATGTATTAGGATAATCGGAGCCCAGAACATTGCCTTTACTTTCCCTCCATCCATCATATGTGTTCTCTCCTATAACCTTGGATCCTTCAAGCAATGCGTAAAAAAGCACCCTTGGCCGGCATAGTGACGGCGACTTGGGCAGCCATGAAGTTTTGGCTTTCACAGTCGTCGGCACTCTTGGACCTCCTCTTGCCTACCACCAGGCGGGTCGAAGTCAGATGTCAAGTCACAATAAAAAAAAACTCCTCACACATACCTGGCCTTCCACCTCTTGAATAACCATCGCGGGCCAACGCCATTGTTGCAGTCTAATCAATCAGTTTGGTGTCATTGCGAAATAACTCTTTAACTCTATACGCTCCTGGTACTGAAAATAAACAAAGGGACATAAATTAATACAAATTGATACTTTTTGAAGACAGGCAGGCATATGGAGCATATTTGAACCAGGCCGGCATAGTGGAAGTGACTAATTAACTTAACATGAAGCTAAGTGCTGTCATATGTCGAGTCAAAATTAAAAAGCCATAGCAGGGTCCGAATTCGGAAGCAAGGATTCGCATTCGAAATTTATAAAACCATCATCATTGTTAAGCCTTAATTACCACAGGGATAGGCAGAAACAACGGAGCAACACTTTTCACAATTTTAATACAAAATAAATAATAAATAAAACTTTTTTCAGTCGGTGGTGCTTTTTATTATCAGGCTAGTCGAAATTAGATGTCAGGTCTAAATTAAAAAGTATCTCTTGCTTCCCTTACATTCACATTTCTCTTCACACGTACTCTATGGGCACTGGAAACCCCTGTCTTTTAGTAATGTCCCTGATTTGATTTCATAAGTCTAGCCACGAATAAACTCTACGAATGTATATTCGAATGTAAATCCATTTAACGTGCAACTTCTTGTAAACGCGTTGCCTGTACTGAATACTTTATGCAATAAGGCTTCACTATCGAAGGTAACCACTATCGATTTGATATTATCTATGCTTCACATAAGGCGATCGTAGTGTAGTGGTTCTTGCAAACTTAAAGCCTCTGGTTCAAAATTACTTTTTAAGTGTGTACTTTGACCAGATTATACGAGTATGATACGTTTACTAGTTTCGTTAGTGTAAAAATTCAAATATTACGCGACGTTTGACCTTTATTCCTGAAGGAAAGCTGCAAGAGTGCCGACGAGTGACATAAAATACATTTCATTTAAGTTATCTCAGTTGCCGTCACTATTAATTTTTAATTTTATGTCAAACTTTATTTTAAATCTAATGGTTGCGATAGACAAGTAATTAATAATTGTAAAATGTACTTCTTTGTGAGCCTTCCAAAAATCACTCGGGAGTTTTTACTACCGAGTGAAAACCACCACTTTACTAAAACCATCATCAACAACCTCATCATCATCATCAATCGAACTTCATATTCATTTTTACTTGACTATGTATTTACATTCTTAGATTTACATTAAACATAAATCATTACTATGACACTGGCAAGTAAAATACTAAGCCATAATAAAATAAATAATGCTTAGTAGTTTAATTATAATTAAACTATAAATAAAAAATCTAATGACGTCGCATCAGAGATAGTCCCAAGGAGACTGGCAACATTTGCCCTTTGTATATATAGCGAGGCTAATACGTTGGCAGAAATAATTGCCAGCCTTCCTATCTTCAGACTTCTCCGTCAGCCGCTTAGACAACTCCTTGGCCAGGCGATTAGCTGAAGGTCCCCAAGAGCCCATCGTTTCGACCCCAAATGCGCAAATTCGTAACCAGTGCCGAGGTTAGCGAGGTTTGCGCAGCTTGAGGTTCTCAGCAGAAATCAGCGCACTTTCCGCGCCTAACTAGGTCGCTTGGATGTGAGATGGGGCTAATGTGTCTATTCAAGTCGCATCCCACACCAGAGACCTGTCAAGTTTCCACGGCTCAACATTCATGCCGTCGGGTCTCTTGCCGTCGCTCCGAGGGTTCTAAATTTTATCTAAAATTGCGGGCACTCCAACAGTAACAATTATTTTACTTTTAATTTTATCTGTTTCTCAATAAATGAATTCTTTTATGCTTAGTAGTATGTTGTAAACATTGAGAGCTATTAACTTGAAGGTATTGAGAAAGTGCATGCAGGTGTGGTCTATGTTGGAGAAATCGATTCCGAGACTGATCGCACACTGAATACAAACTCATTGCCATTAGGAGTATGTTTGCCTGGTACTTCTTATTTACATATCAAATTGATATTTATTTATTTATGCATCGATTGAGAATGTGACCGGTCTCTGGGTTCAAAACCCGCCGAGGTATTTTGTAAGGATGGTGTAATGAAGGTTACCACTGACTATCAAGGCAGTGGCCGTGAAATAGTCACGCAAACCAAGAGCCCATGTATCTTTGATATATGTATACTTGGTCGTCCAGTTTCTATGAGACAAGCATTCCTAGAAGTATAGTTAGTACCTATAGAAAAAATGTCTATTACGTCATTAGTACTAGTAGCCATTTGGTATGGCCGAATGGATTTTGGATTGTTTGAAAATTTCTTTTTAGAGGTCGATTTTAACATGGTTGACATCCATTTGGTAGTTTGGAAGTCTCATTTTACGCAGTCACAGGCAAAGAATAATTCTTAGTATTTTTTATCAAGTCGTAGCTTATTTTAAAGCTAGTACTAACTAACAATACTTTATAACTGCACTTTGGGCAGCTTGCTCAACACAAAATGTAGTTGGCTAAAAGTAGGCATCGGAGATCCAGGTACTACGAAATATAAATGTATAAAGATTTAGCATATTTTAACTTTAAACACAAAAAAATTAAACGCGCTTTAAACACATATTAAACATGTTTTAAATCAATTTAGTAACACAACGTGTTTAACTGTATACTGTTTTTTCTTACTTGACACAAGTAGTAAACAAACATGAAAATCACCATTCCTATGCCCTTTATTTAAGAAAACTGTTTACTACTGTTTTATTACATAGAATAAACACACGCAATGTATCAAATGCACAAAAGTTATTAAAAACACAAACCAAACCAGTATTTATATGGAAACGGTAAATTAACGAATGACAAATGTTGTGCCCCAATAATAAAAAAACCATTTTCACAGTAATTCATAGATATTTTTATATATTCATATTGATTTTCTTCAGTAGTAATTGTTTATTTTTATCGTTTATCCGTCATTATGACGAAAGATTGTTTACTACTTCTGCCAAGTAAGGAAAAATGTACTATACAAATATTTTTTTTTGTAGTAAGTCCGTTATATTCTTAGTTATGTTAAGAAGTGGCAAGTGGCGTTACATTGTCTCTGCCTATCCCCGTGGGAAAAAAGCGTGACAATTTGATTAATTGATAAATGTTAAAAAAAACCATGAGCGCTGACGAATACTACGCCTAATGGATTATTCGGTGAATATTTAAATGGAAAAGTAATAATTTTCTCACCGATCCAAGCACTTTTATAAACGTGCACTTCCGATGTGTGTATGTACGTTGTTTGCATAATTAATTGATATTACTGTATTGTTCTAAGTTAGGTTTGGAATTGACATTACGTTTATAAAAGTCAAGACTCGATTAAGACTCGAGATTTTGATTAAGGTAAGTTTATTGCTTGGATATTCGTGTTTTGAATACTTTTTTCTATCTATGAACAATAGTTTTATTTTTTTACATTACGAGACATTCCTTTGTAATATTTCCAGCTTAACTTTGGACTAAAGGAAGAAAACATATAACTTATGCTTTTTAAAACGGCGTATTTATTTTTTTATGTATTGTTTAAGTCGTTATTTTGGTATTTTCTTAGATTTTGCGCGAACATTGATTAATGCAATAAACAAAGTTTATGCGGCTTAATCAAAACCTAAATAAACGCGATAGTAAGCCACATAAAGGACAACATTCATTTTGGGCTTTTATGTACTACTTTTGTAATGTCCAATGATGAAAAAATATATAAATGATAGTTATGATACTTGTAATGATAAAACTAATAAGAAGTTTGCTTATAATTGCTGTGCAATTGAGTTATTTAAAAATAAGATATGGATTTTGTTTTATCTGTCAATCAACGCCATTGACAAACTATGCAATGGGGTTTTAGCGGGCAACTGCAACTGACAGGACGCGCAATTTTGGATTATTTGAAAAGCTTGTGTTTTTTCATAAATATTAATGTGTAATAATGGTGGAATTGTTATCCAGTAATAATTTTTAAGTTGATCAAGTATAAACAAGTAATTTAAAGTTGTGAAACGTGTTTCTTCATGTTCCCTCCAAGACTTCTTCTGAAGTTTTAGTAAAGGCTTTCCGCCGCTTTACTAAAACGATCATCATCAACCTCACTATCATCATCATCATTTGATGAATCACTCGCGTGGTTCATCTTCATCTTTACTTGACAATGTTTTAACATTGAACCATATATTTTTACTTTGACACTGGCAAGTTAAATACTAAAGCCATAAACAAGAAGAAGAAGAACTATGCAATGCAATATTAAGGATAAATTCCAATTACATTATAATCTTCGTACATCAAACTATTTTAAAATGCGTGTTAAACTGTTAATACAATTAAGCCCAAGTCCCCAAACAAAATAAATGAAGTCCTTTTGTTTAATACAGTAGTTATTTTGTTTATGTAGTTTACGAAGTTAAAGACCTGTTAGACGAAATACGAAATAGTTTTAACGCAACACTCCCTAATTCTGAACGCAGTCAAACGTCATTTGAAAACCATGACATACACTTTGTAATAATAACATGCGCATGACCTTCCAACATTCTTCGAGTGTCAAAACTGACAATATTTTGACAACTATTACAAAACATTGTCACGCGTGTGCGAATTAGTTTCAATTTTCGTGCTAACAAGGCTATTTTTGTGACGTTAACAAATTGGCAACAATTTTTTTTTTGTGACACGACATCTGACCGCGAACCGCCTGATGATAAGCAAGAGAAGGTCCAAGAGTGTCGACGACTGAAAAAATCGAGTTAGTTCACGCCCCAGTCGTCAACACTATGACGACTACATTTTTAATTATAAGGCAGCAATCCGCCTGATCTTAAGCTAGAATGCGGTCCATAAATAGAACCCTGTTTTTTTTAAAATGTCCCTGATTTGATTCTTATATAAATGTTATAACAACGATCTTACTTACTGTTTTCTTTTTCAATGGATATTATATATTTTTTAAATTATTTTATTTCGTTTTGAAAGATTTTTGCTATTAAATCTACTATATTTTTAAATATATTATGAGATATACACATAATAAAATATAACTATAAATAATTGAAAGAATATTTAATTTATAAATCGATTTATTTGTGTATTATCTGTTTAAATTCAATTGAACATTATCACATTCCTGTTTTATCATATAAAATTGTATTATTGTGATAAAACTGATGTTTCATTCAATTCAAAACATATTCGTTTTATTATATTGTGTGTATTTTATTTTTTTTATTTTAATATATACAAAATATAAGGGAGCGGTGTATTAGGTGTGTGTTTTCGTTCACATGTCATTCTTTCCGCACTGCTTCATTACCACAAAAACCCACTATGTTAAGCGCTATATCTCTATTCATATTTTTTTATATTTATTTTAACATTTTGCATTATGGAAAAGAACATAGTCTATCTGAAAATTTCTAGATCTGAAGTACTTGATGATAAGTAAGATGGATCCTCTCAGATCAAATCAAGGTACCATAATGATTGAAGGAATATTTACAGGAGAGATAGAACTATGTACTTTTAATTATTTTTTACAATGAGCATTTATTTGGACTGTTATCTAATTGAAGACCTAATGATCGACTAACGCCCGGTTCCTACATTATATCAAACGGATCGTTTTTGATACGAGCAGTTAATTACCGTTCGTAAATCAAGTTACCGACAACCACGAGCATAGTTTGAAAAATAGTAAACTGTTTTTTTATAATATATCAAAATCACTGAATTATGAAGTGAACAACGAATTGTTACTGTTACATATACCGATGACGTTTAGTTTATTATAGGAAACGGACGTATGAGGGTCCAAGATATAGGCACGTTTGGAAACACGTTTTATAACATGGGTAAAACCGCGGGACACAGCTAGTTACAAATATATGAGGCACCAATCAATTGTATGCATTGTATGTATCTATTAATACAATTAAAAATCGCAATAGTTACTTAGCATAATGATGATAATTTAATATAAAAGGTGTCATGGTCATGAACAAGACGTTTAATACGGCGTTCTCACGAGGCGAATTTAGTTGTTCAACTGCCAAATCGGTACAATAAAGTTGAAGCAATAAATAAAGGTTCAACAAAAGTTAAAAATCTTTCAACTTTTATTGATTTAATTAATAGCTGACAGCGACTCGTCTGAACTTGTTGGTTCAATTTGCATTGAATAATCAGTCAAATGAGTCAGTCAATCAGCGCGATTGAGTACTTATGTATTGAATATTGCATCCTTCTGTCACCAGTTTATTGTTTGTTTGTAAAATAAAATGTAAATTATGGCGTCTGCATCCACGAGAAAAATGCTAAAATGGGCAGATAGTGTAATGATAGTGTAATTTTGACGACAGGCGTGGACGAACGGTTTAGCGACTGGTTTGTTGCGCGTAAAGTCCCGGGTTCGATCCCCGGTCGGAGCAAATATTTGTTTCATAGCTTTTATTTGTAATATTTAATAGTATTAAATATTGCAAATATTTGTTAATAAAAAAAAAAAAAGAGATGGATATTTGCTTCGGGTCTGGTTTTCAAAGAGTGGTAGGCAGTGGTACCCAGTCTGCCGATCCGGGGTAGTACCACCACTTACAAGTATACAGACCGTGAAGTGATTTGGTCACGTTTCGGGATCAGCTTGTAAGTTGCCGGTTCCATCTAGGCCGGCATAGTGGATGTGATTGCTACTCACAGTTATTGAATTGTAGTAGCAGTGACATTCATTCATGGACCACACTTTGGCTTAACATCAAGCGGGGTGCTGTCATATGTCGAGTCACAATAAAAAAAAAAAAAAAAAAAAAAAAAAAAAAAATATTGAGTCGATTATTATTGAACCGTGAGAACGCTACAGTCAATATTTGCTTTCGAATTTTTGTTAAGCGATAAATATTGAACGCCCCGTGAGATATATATGACTTAAGACTTAATTATCTGCACTGGAAATTGTCTAGAAGAGACATTTTTTCATATCTATATATAATTTTAAAAAGTACGGTTATTTGCTCAGGGTCTGTTTAAGAGTGGTCGGTAGTTTTGACCAGTGTGCCGATCCTAGACCAAAAATTTTGTAAGACGATACGCGGCCCGTGACCCTTAAATAACCGTAAGTTGCCGGTTCCAAGTAGGCACAGATAGTGGATACGGTTGCTACTATCAGATATTTAATAGCAGTATATGAATATAATAATAGCAGTATATGAATATAATAATAGCAGTATATGAATATAATAATAGCAGTATAATGTACATTAATATTCATATTTTACAGTTTTAGATAAATCAGTATTTTCAATAATATAGTCGCATTGAATTTCCTTATCAGATAAGCTAACCAACTGATAACAAATTGATAAAACGTCATGTTTTAAGTATTAAAACACATGTTTTATGTTGGATCCCTAATACTTAATAATAAACTAAATTGGCCTATGTCACAAACATTGTTCTGAGGAGCTCTTTAACCTTGTTCCTACCTCGTCCTTTGCATCCGCATTCTATCGGCAGTCGTACTAAAAAGTTCGGTGCGTTTTTTCTTTGTATAACAATCGACAAATTGCCAGCCCATGTGTTCTCTCTATCCTATGACCTTGGATCCTTCAAGCGATGCGTGAAGAAGCACCTTTGGCCGGCACAGTGACGGTGACTGGGGCCGCTGTGAACTAACTCGGTTTTTTCAGTTGTCGTCACTTTTGGACCTCCTCTTGCTTATCATCAGGCGGGTCGAGGTCAGATGTCGTGTCACAATAAAAAAAAATAAACGCGATAGTAAACCGCATAAAATTTGTTTAATTCAATATATAATCATATTTTGAATTATAGTAGTCAAGAAATTTGCGCACAGTTGTATTTTAGAGTTTATATCTATTTTTGACATTTTCCAAAAGAATCCCAGAATTCCGGGAACCCTACCCATAACTCGTCTTCTCACACCCTCGATACCAGCCCGGGGGGAGCATTCGCATCCAATCAACCGAATCGACATTCAAACTAAACGGTTCAGCGCGTCAAGTAGAATCATGTGTTCTCCCTATCCTTAGATCATTCAAGCGTGGCGTAAAGAAGAACTTCTGAGCGGCATAGTGACGGCGACTGAGGGAGCCGTGAACTGACACGATTTTTTCAGTCGTCGGGGCACTTCGACAATACAGAAAAAAATAAAAAATATCGCCAGAGATATTACAAGTATACAGACCGTGAAGTAATTATTTATTCGCGTTGTAAGTTGCCGATTCCAACTAAACCGGCATAGTGGAGGTGACTGCTAGTTATAGTAATAGACAGGGCCGTCTTTACCCGGGGGTTCAAGGGGTGCAGTGCACCAGGGCGCAGAGTCCTAGGGGGCGCATGCCGACCGCCATAAATTTCGATAGGTACCTACTACACTAAGACCACGCGAGCGGAGCTTTGACTTTCGCACCCCGGCGCTGAATATGCTTAAGACGGCCCTGGTTATAGAATTGTATATATATGGCAATGAAATTATAAACACTGTTTGCCCACACAAGGCGAATATATTAATATTACTAAATACAATGTTAATGACTCAGTACAACTATGTAGGTGGTTATTTACTTGAATTTTCACCCACAGGGATAGGTAGAGACAATGGACCTTCAAGATTTCTCGCGCTAAATCTAAAGACAAAATGTTACCAACTCTCGTGGGATTTGCTACTTTAGGTAATGTCTCCTTGATTTTTTGAATACTTAATATTTACAGTCGATTCTTCTCAGTTAAATGTTTTTTTTATTGTGACTCGACATATGACAGCACCCCGCTTGATGTTAAGCCGAAGTGTGGTCCATGAATGAATGTCACTGCTACTACAATTCAATAACTGTGAGTAGCAATCACATCCACTATGCCGGCCTAGATGGAACCGGCAACTTACAAGCTGATCCCGAAACGCGACCAAATCACTTCACGGTCTGTATACTTGTAAGTGGTGATACTACCCCGGATCGGCAGACTGGGTTCCACTGCCTACCACACTTTGATAACCAGACCCGAAGCAAATATCCTCCTCTTTTTTTTATTAACAAATATTTGCAATATTTAATATAATTATTAAATATTACAAATAAAAGCTATTAAACAAATATTTGCTCCGACCGGGAATCGAACTCGGGACTTTACGCGCAACAAACCAATCGCTAAACCGTTCGTCCACGCCTGTCGTCAACTTCATGATAAAGTTGGCACATTACTTGAGGCTGCATGGGATGATGATGATTATGATTTTGGTAAAACAGAAGAAAGTTGGATAGGGTCTGTCAAAGCCAAAATGACGCGCCCTCCACTGCATTTAAGCACACGTGCGATTATAAAATATGAATGCAACACGTCGAAAATGCAATTGTAATTGGTCATTTAGTTGCTGGTTGGACACAAAAGGAGGAGCACGCTGATAAAGTATAGAAATATTTGCATTTACACATTTCAATAAACTAATAAAGTGGAGGGGCGCGTCATTTATACTTAGTCAAGCTATAACTTTTTATATTGTTTTGGAGAGAAGAAGCAAAGACCAATTATTAATCTATTGCTCCAGCCACACTATGCTGCTTGCGCTGCTGCGAATATTGCCCTAACATCCACACACTTCTCTACTCGCGATGTTCATCGCGTTGCTCCGGTGGATGACAACATTGTCACTTTGACTGCGAACCCGTGCTCTCGGCTTGCGTTACCATTGCACTGCCACTACACCACGGTTGCCTGCCGACGTTTCGAGAGGTTTGCAGCCATCGTGTCTCTCCGTGACCAAGTCGCACAAAGTTTAATTAGAATGATGTTCAAACCTCATACATGACAAAATATTTATCTGTATTTTTAAAAAGATTATAAGATTACAAGGAAGTGGCAGGCAACTAATTAAATTTGATTAAATATTACGTGAAAAAATTATCATGAATATTTCAAATGGCTGTTCAATGTTCATTATGCTTTACTTGTTCCTACTTTAATGTCTGGAAGTGAATGTTGGGTGTGGCAGAGGAAGAATGAGCAGGGCCGTCTTAAGCATATTCAGCGCCGGGATGCGAAAGTGAAGGCTCTGCTCGCGTGGTCTCAGTGTAGTAGGTACCTATCGAAATTTATGGCGGTCGAGATGCGCCCCCTAGGACTCTGCGCCCGGGTGCACCGCACCCCTTGAACCCCCGGGTAAAGACGGCCTTGAGAATGAGAGTAGAGTTAAAGTTGTAGAAATGCGGTCGTTAAGGTGTGTATGTGGAGTGACGATAGCGGATAGAATAAGAAATAGCACAGTGCGCGATTGATGTAGTTTGAAATAAGATGTAACCCCATGGTATCGCATGGTAATCCATATATTGCCTGATGGTAGGAAAGAAGGGGAAGTCCAAGAGCGTCGACCACTAAAAATTAACCGATTCACTATACGGTAGCTTCAGTCGCCGTCACTATGCCGGCCAAAGGATGGGGAGAACATATGGGATAGTAAAGCATTCCATGTATCAACTGTTCTACAAAGCAACCACACTTTGATTTTGATTGATTGATTGATTTTCACTTTCACGTTTCAGAATCAGCTTAAAGTTGACGGCAATTAGCCAGGCCCGCAAAGTAGACGGAACTTGTGCTTGATGATATTTATCTGTCAGTAGTTGCCTCTATGATGTTAAGCTAGAATAGCATTTCAACTTAACATCAGATGGTGTGCGGTCATATGTCGTGCAAGAAAAAAAAATAAAGCTCTATGAATTATTTGCATAAAATATTGTAAAATAGTTGAAAATCATGTTAAGAGGCATCCCTTTAATGACGTATATTCAAGACCTTTTTCAAGTCAGTGATAAACAGAAGTATTGGTCTAGTATTTGGACCTGGTAGCACATATACGGTAGTAGGTATATATACTGAGTAAGTAGGTACAGTCAAATTAGCTTGGAGAAGTTTTTGCATTTGTAGTAGTACGCCTAAGAGCGCGTTTCCGCGCAAAAACTTCTTCAAGCTAAAACTAGACATAATGATAGGAGATCGTAACATCTTTATCTACCGCCACGACATAATGGAAATGCGCTCTTAGGCGTGTGTACACTACAAATGCAAAAACGTCTCCATTTTAATTTTATTTGATGATGTATTTACTCAAAATTACAAGGTAATTACCTAAAGGAATGCGGAAAAACTAGACAGCAAAACTATATGAATGAAAAAATCTAATTAAACCATTTAAACAGGTTTTCAAAATAAACCATTAAACTTATTGTTTTCAGTATTGTGTGAATTTATTTTAACAAAAGACTAATACGTGATAACGAACAGCGCCATCTATAGTATCACATACGAAACACATATATCACACAAAAACATTTAAAAATAAATAGATATAACTATGAATCATAGCTCAAATATTCTTTCATGTGTTTTTTCATTCAATTGTGCTTAATAATTTTAGTTCTTTAATAGTAAAACAGTAATAACAGATCTGTAACGGAATTACGCATTATGGGAATGGGACCGTTAGCCCTTGGCTCAGCAGTGTGGAGCAACAAATAGTTGTGGTATGCACCAGTTGACCTTTCATTCATCAACATTTCAACACACACACAAACACACAACAATATTTAGCACATTATTACTATGTATATATATGTAAATGTCAACAAATAGTGACGTGTCTGAGTGCCGGCCACAGAGCCCCGGGTCACCGCACCCCGTTTCAACACACTTTCACCCATCTGCCTTCCCCGGATACCTGCTCACCACGACAAGCGCCACCCGCTTAACGCAACACGGCCCGGCCCGGATGCGAACCCGCCTGCCAATACATACAAGGGGACCACAAATTCACTACTCACCCCTAAATTAGTTACACCACAATGCACAAACACAACGACCGCGGCTCCGCACCGCGCCGACACGCCGTCGACTGACGCGGGCGCCGATACCTCGCCTCACCTGAGCGAAGCCTCCGCGGTCTCGCTCGTTGCCCACCTAGTGCGACGAGCACGAAAAGGACGGCCTAACCGCGACAGGTGAGTCCGATGTTGCTACAACTTTGTACAACAATCACAATCGAAGCCTGGCAACACAGAGGGACACCTGATTACGCGGCAGCCGAGCGAGACGCGCGGAGGAGGGAGCCGTCCAGTCTCGGCCGTGCCGCGAGTGTTAACACGCGTCACACGGAGTCACGAACAGAAATGGCCGCGAACGGCTCGACGGCCGCCGCACCGCCGCGCCTCTGCCACGTCAAGAAGATAGACGGCTTCGACGGCTATGGATTCAATTTGCACGCAGAGAAAGGCAAACCGGGCCAGTACATCGGCAAAGTGGACGAAGGCTCGCCGGCGGAGGCGGCCGGCCTCAAGCGCGGCGATCGCATCGTAGAGGTGAACGGGCACAGCATCGGCACGGAGAGCCATAAACAGGTGGTCGCGCGCATCAAGGAGCGGCCTGACGACACCGAGTTGTTGGTGGTGGCCCCGTCGCCTGGCGACGTTCTGCCGGACCTGGACGCGCCGGAGAGGGCGGCCTCCTCCAACTCTGACAATTCCACGAGCCGCTCGACACCGGAACCGGCGCCCGCGCCCAACAGCGAGCCGCCCCCTCTCAACCTGAACATGACAGCGGCGGAGATGCGCGCCCACCTCGCAGCGAAGAAGAAGGTCGATCCCAAAAAAGTGCCAATGGACCTCAAGTCCAAGTTTGATTTGGTTAAAAAACTGTGAGTGTGAGTGTTTGCGAGCGCGGTGATGTTAGTCATTGTTTGATAACGTGCTCCGGCCGCTGCGACGCCACTCGTGTTGTGCGACGGACTTATCATTTATAACACCCGGCGGAAATGTGTGATGTGTGCTTCCATGAAATATAAAAGATAAGATGTGGATGTTTGTGTGTTCCATAAGGCAAAGGCAGGCAGGCAGGCACCTGTGCAAACTAGGTACATATTATTATCAGTGTGAGTGACGTGCAATAAATAAAGGACATTATTAACAAATGGGGCATTCGCATAGTTCAAATGGATGATAATTAACAAAAACGGTACGCAAAGTGCTAATCATTATGTAAAGTTGTTAATATATTATGTAAAAATATATTGTATTTTGTGTGTTTGTTTGTTTGTAGCCATGTTAGCTGTAATTGTGTTATATCGAATTTGTACAAAATGTGTTATTTGAATATTTGTGTTCAAAGTAATTATTTAAATAATTAAAATATTGTTTTAATATAAAATTGTTTGATTTACATCTCTTTTTGTACATCGAGAATACTTTTTGTGTGTTATAACTTATAATGTCCCTCGGCGGGTCGTCCGCCATTAAGTGTTTTTTTTATTTTCAAAACTGGTTGTGCACAGATTTATCGAACAAGATTCCAACCTTCGATGTTTTTTTAGTCATCTTTTTGTATATCATTGCACGCAGTTATAAAAAGGTTTATTTAAATACGTTTACTGTTTTCGAATACCTAGTTATTTGACGTTTTTATATTAAAACTTAGGCAGATTGAAAGAAACAGGAGTCCAAGAGTGCTAATGACTGAAAAAGCCGATTTAGTTCACGGATGCATCAGTTGTGACTATGTAGCATTTGGTAGAATCTGACGATGAACAATGCATTTTTATTTATTTTATATTTACATTTCTATACTAAGCTACTAAAGTGCTTGTATCATAGAGACATCAATGTATATATCAAAGATACATTGGTACCGGCAAGTGGTTTTGAACCCGTGCTCTCGGTTTGTGTAACCATTGCACTGCCACTACACCACTGTCGCCTTAAATACTAATTTTATTAGCTGCTACTAAATTAATTTTATTTTAAAACAAATGCCTTTTCACGTTTAGTTGGAAGGGTCACAGGATGGAGAGAACACATGGAGTGGACGAGTTCCAACCAAAAGTTTAAAAATGACGTAGTTTATCTTGCGTCGTACTAATAAAATATGATATAAATCCTATAGATTAGTGTGTACTATATTTTTTCACTGTCGCTTTTTCGTTTTCGGTTCATCGAGTTTCAAATCACAACGATGATTTAGAAGAAGTTTTTACTTTATTGAAATTGTCACGCCTTTATCCCACAGAGATAGGCAGAGACAATGGAGCGCTACTTGCCACGATCTTAAGACAAATCCCTCGTTTTCCTTATATCAACATTTTTTATCATACAAGGTTTAGGATTATGCGCTTTTTTTAAATTGTGATTTGACATATATATAATAACATGCGGTCTGACGTAAAACTGAAATGCGGTCATACAAAATATATTATATTATAATATTTTTTACTTATCGAGTATTACCTAGTTGTATCAAATAAGTTTGGAAATCACTGAGTTACATTAATAATTTTCAAGTAGCTCTGCCTGCCCAATTCGGTATAAAAGCGCAATTAATATTCCCTAATATAATCTAAAGTGCTATAACTATAACAAAACCTATCTCAATGGTGATTTATTTATTTAAATGAGTTTTTACTCGACAGGAAAATAACGTAACAAAATACCAAGAATGGATGCGTCACTGTTTGATCAGTTTTTGCTACTATAGTATCAATGTTATCATACAGCATAGCGGATATGGCTACTGCTACCAAACATTTATCTGGGGCATTTCATGGATCACACTCCAGCTCCATTTAACTAAATGCAGTCATATTTCGTGACACGATAATTTCAAAAATAATAATTTTGTTTTATATTTCTATTCTAACCTAATAAAGTGCTTGTATCATTGAAACAGGACAACCAAAGTACACATATCAAATATACATTGGTACCAGTAAGTGGTTTGCGTGACCATTGCACTGCCACTACACCACAGTCGCCTTTTAAACTACTAATAGAAACCAATTTTAAATAGTAGTATATCCACAGATCGTGAAGTGACTTAGTCACGTTTCGGGGTCAGCTTGTAAGTTGTCGGTGACAACTAGACCGGCATAGTGAATGCGACTGAGTTACCTCCATTCCCGGACCGCAATCGACTGTAAAACCAGATGAGGTACTGTAGAATAAAAATTTGACTTCTATGTTTGCTAAAAATGTATTTCCGTTGTTTCTTTCCTTCCCTGTGGTAATCATCAATTTCATGGCTCAATTCCCACAAGGATAGGCAGAGACAATGGAGCGCCACTTTCTACGATACTGACACAACTCTCTCGCTTCCTACCCATCCACAATTCTTTTCACAGAGACTTAACAAATAAAATGAGATTGACGAAATATATCTATAAATAGGAGGCGAGTGGAAAAATAAAAAGGGGGACGACGCAGAAGATTGTTCATTGAGGATATTAATAATAATAAAAATATATAAAATAATATATATCCGACATAGTGGATGTAATTGGAATCCATTCATGGACCCCACTCCAGCTTAACATCAAGTGGTGTGCTGTCAGATGTCGAGTCACAATAAAAAAAAAGATGCGAATTTAATACCTTAAGGCATTTTCTACCAGGTAACTTTTATTCTAAAAGCAAGGGATTGCAGAACCCATAACAATAGAGTTTATCCCAGTGTGATAATAATGCGTGATAATATGATTTATTTAGTACACCTGAGAAATGAAAAACGTGATAAAAATCGTGACACATGAAACTGTCATAAAATACACAATAATAATAACAACTTGTCATTATTTCATATTGAAATAATAATTATGGTGAAATAGATAAAAATAACTTATAAATAATATTATATCTGTTTTTTTTAGTTATTATTTATTGTGACTCGACATATGACAGCACCCCGCTTGATGGTAGGCTGGAGGTCCATGAATGGATGTCACTGCTACTACAATTCAATAACTGTGAGTAGCAGTCACATCTACTATCAAATTGCAGTCAAATTGTGAATGTGAAGGAATCGAGAGAGTTGTGTCAGGATTGTGGCAAGTGGCGCTCCATTGTCTCTGCCTATCCCTGCGGGAAAAAGTCGTGTTTTAAAAAACCAGGATCTGTAGGTAGAAATACTAGGTCATTTCAATTTAAAATGACTGATGAGTTTTTAATTTTACCTAGGGATGTTAGTTGAAGTTTGCGGGTTTTACCAGTTGATGTCGCTAGCAATATGTATAAAATTCTATGATTTGGCATGTATGTCATTTTTTTCTATTGACATTAACCTACAAAATTACGTAAGTCACATTCCGCCAAAATAATAGCGTCATATTTATTTACCTCAGTGAATATGTCGAGTTTCGTTCCAAGTAAATCGCATTTGCGGCATTCGTTGCCTTACTTATTTCATCAAAAGAAAAAAGCAGCTGAAGCTCACCGGTTGCTGGTAGAAACTTATGGTGAACATGCTGCAGTGATTAGTAAGACATGGTTTCGTCAATTTAAAAGTGGAGATTACGATTTGACAGACAATGAACATCCTGGTGCAGCGAAAAAGTTCGAAGACGAGGAATTGCAGGCGTTATTGGATGTTGATCCAACTCATGCTTTCGGTTTGCGACTTGCGTAACCATTGCACTGCCACTACACCACGGCCTTAATAATAATGTTTTTAATTCTCCAATGTGTGCCTATACCTTTATGAATAGAGGCGTGATTAATTGTAAAGTTGTTATCATACTATACACAAGTTGATGATAGGAATGTTGGCACTTAAAGATATGAGGTTTTCTTCACATACAAACCTACTTTCACAATCAAATACGTAACTCTTGCGTAAGTTGGCCATTTTTTATATATTTCCATAGTGTCATGTTAAAATGTCGTTTTTGTGTTTACGTCTTTATTCGAATGCGGTGACACATTATGGTGTCAATATTATTTATGAGGAATATCTTTTTCTTGTTGAATCAAAGTTTGATATTTGATATCCATAGTATAATGAACAGCCAAATAATGTCCCAAAAGTCACGGATGGCTGTTCATAATGCGGTGCTTGTTCCTACATTAATTTATGGAAGTGAATGTTGGGTATGGCAGAAGAAGCATGAGAGTAGAATTAACGCTGTAGAAATGCGGTCGTTAAGGTGTGTATGGTGAGTGACGATAGCGGATAGAATAAGGAATAGCACACTGCATGATAGATGTGGTTTGAAAGAAGATCTACTGACAAGGATTGACAAAGGAAAGCTTCGATGGTTTAGGCACATGGAAAGGATGAGTAGAAGTAGGTTGACGAAAGGAATTTATAAATCTCATGTGATGGATGCGTTAATCGAGCCCGACCTAGGATTTTCCGACGAAATCAGAGACATCCTTAAGAAAAATGAGTTGCCTAGTGAGGGCATCCAAGTGGCGCTGCAATTTCTATGCCTAGTTGTCTATGTGGTCCAGGAATGGATGTCACAGCTACTACAATCCAATGATCATCCATTCCTGGACCACTTTTCAGCTTAACATCAAGCGGGGTGCTGTCATATTTCGAGTCACAATGCGGATGCTTCATTTCGCCTTGTTCTTATAATAATAAGCAACTTTTTTCGACAGGCGTGGACGAACGGTTTACGAATGGTTTGTTGCGCGAAAAGTCCCGGGTTCGATTCCAGTATACAGACCGTGAAGTAATTGGTGATTGGTGATTTGGTAGATATATAAATAATATTTTCCATAAAGATATAGATTTTAACGTCAGGCGTGGACGAACGGTTTAGCGATTGGTTTGTTTCGCGTAAAGTCCCGGGTTCGATCCCCGGTCAAAGCCATTTTTTATAGCTTTTATTTATAATATTTAATAATTATATTAAATATTGCGAATATTTGTTAATAAAAAAAAGAGATGGATATTTGCTTCGGGTCTGGCTATCAAAGAGTGGTAGGCAGTGGTACCTAGTCTGCCGACCCGGGGTAGTACCACCACTTACAAGTATACAGACCGTGAAGTGACTTGGTCACGTTTCGGGATCAGCTTGTAAGTTGCCGGTTCCATCTACCGACATGGTGGATGTGATTGCTACTCACAGTTATTGAAATGTAGTAGCAGTGACATCCATTCATGGACCACACTTCGGCTTAACATCAAGCGGGGTGCTGTCATATGTTGAATCACAATGCTGATGCTTCCTTTCGCCTTGTTCCTATAGTTAATAATGAGCAAACATTAATAACAAGCGAACAGTATGACGTAATAGATGTTCACAATCCGAAGGTTGCTCAATTAAATGGTTAATCATTATAATGTACATCTTCGAATGCAACTTCCAATACAATGACGTGACGACTCGCAGTAATCCAAGGTCTATCTATTCAAAAGCAAACGTGGTATTGTGGTAGTGGAATAGGCACGCAAACTAAGAGCACGGATTCAAAACCACTAATGTATCTTTGTGACTCGACATATGACAATACCCCGCCTGTTATTAAGCTGCAGTGTAATCCATGAATAAAGGTGATTGTTAGTACTGTTAAATAACTGTAAGTACCCGTCACATTCACTATGCCGGCCTAGTTGGAACCAGCAACTTACAAACTAAACCTGAAACGCGACTAAATTACTTTACAGTCTGTATACTTGTAAGTGGTGGTACTACCCCGGATCGGCAGACTGGGTACCACTGCCTACCCGAAGCAAATATCCATTTTTTTTTAATTAACAAATATTCACAATATTTAATATAATTATTAAATATTACAAATAAAAGCTATAAAAAAATGGCTTTGACCGGGGTTCGAACCCGGGACTTTACGCGCAACAAACCAATCGCTAAACCGTTCGTCCACGCCTGTCGTTAAAATCTATATCTTTATGGAAAATATTATTTATATATCTATCTAACCGTGGTCCAGATACTAGACCATGGTCGCCTTAAAATTAAGTGGTAGGCAGTGGTGGTACTGCCGATCCAGGATAGTACCAACACTTATCTAGTGCAGACCATGAAGTGACTCAGTCGCGTTTCGGGAACAGTTTGAACGACGACGGTTTTAATTAAGCCTGCTACTACAGTGACTGCTACTGCTACTTAACATAAAAATAGGCACCATAAAGTTACTAAGTCACGTTTCGGTATCACCTTGTAAGTTGCCGGTTCAAACTAGGCCGGCTTAGTGGATGTGACCGCTACTTACTGAATTGTACTACATGTAACCTCTATTAATGGCCTGCACTCCAGTCAGCTTAACATCAGGCGGGGTGCTGTCATGTGTCGAGCCACAATAAAAAACGATTACGGGTTTCAACGATTATAATATGTATGTATGTATATCTACATATTTTAGCCAACCGTGGTGTAGTGGCAGTGCAATGGTTACACAAATCGAGAGTACGAATTGTAGGTACTTTGGTTGTCCTGTTTCTATGATACAAGCACTTTAGTAGCTTAATGTGCTTGTATCAAATAATATAGAAATGTTGTTTTTTAATTTTTATTGTGACTCGACATATGTCAGCACCCCGCTTGATGTTAAGCCGAAGACCACACCATGAATGAATGTCACTGGTACTACAATTCAATAACTGTGAGTAGCAATTACATCCACTATGCCGGCTTAGATGGAACCGGCAACTTACAAGCTGATCCCGAAACGTGACCAAATCACTTCACGGTCTGTATACTTGTAAGTGGTGGTACTACCCCGGATCGGCAGACTGGATTTTATTATTTTTAAGGAATGCTTCGATGTTTTGTGCACATGGAAAGGATGAGTGAAAGTAGATTGACGAAAGGAATTTATAAATCTGATGTGGATGGATGCGTTAAACAAGGCAGGCCCAGGAGAGTGTTTTCCGACCAAAGCGGAGACATCCTCAAGAAAGCCAGGTTGCCTAGTGCCCATAACCACAGAGCCTGTATGAAGAGAATTGTGGATGTGAAGGAAGCAAGGGAGTCGTGTAAGGATCGTGGTAAGTGGCGCTCCATTGCCTCTGCCTATCCCTGTGGGAAAAAGGCGTGACAATTTGATTGATTGATTTTTATTTTATTTCAACTATTAGATATAAGCACCCTCCACATGTTTAGTCACCCCTCTCCCAAAGGTTAGCTGGTAGAAAATTCTATTTAGCATTAAGCTCGCCCGTTGTATTGTGTTTTAACTGTGCAATAAAGAATTTTTATATTTTTATTATTAAAATAACAGAAAACGTTGCGTTATCAATAAACATCCAGTTAGTAACTTTCACTGCAAAATCGAAAATAAGGCTTTATAAAAATTTCTACATACGCAAGTGCTAAACTTTCGCTTTAAATGTACCTGTTAGTATATTTCCTTTGCGTGCTTGCAATGTACCTATCGCCCAAAGGCTGTGGCATTGTACAGTCCACCGTGGTGTAGTGGTACTACCGAGAGCAGGTTCAAAACCACGTTCTCGAGAATTTCCCTTCTGGTTCAACAATCTTCTGGTTCGTCACAATTTTATCTTTTCGCTCGCCTTCGATCTATGAATCTCTTTCGTCAATCTCCTTTCATTAATACTTTTAATAAGCCCAAACCAACATACCTTTCTCAATATTGGTCACTACATCTTCTTTCAAATCATAAATTATAATATATCAAATCTTCTTTTTTTAATATTTGATATATTTCTTTGGCTGGCATAGTGACTGCGACTGAGGCAGCCGTAAAAAAACTCGGTTTTCTCAGTCGTCGTCACTTTTGGACCTCCTCTTTCTTATCATTAGGCGGTACGAGGTCAGATGTCGTGTCACAATAAAAAAATCTAAAATTTCACGGACTTAAGATGACGGAAATACCTCGCAGGTACACAGCTGTTAAAACTATAAAATAATAATAATCATAATTTATGAATACTTGCTTGAATAAGAAAGATAAGATAAAGATTCCTAAAATAACCTTCAACATAATTGGCGACTAATGGTTTTGGAATTCAAATCCCATGATGCACAATGTTATTTCAAAAGAACACTCTATTTGGATGTCTTCATAACCTTAGAGGAAGAAAATAATGGGAACATAATGATTATAACTATATTACGAAATACTAGGATGTATGGACTAAGTTTACTTTGCCTCTCCAGAATGGGAGAATTGAACTGAAGAAGAAGTCAACTAGAGACGATACATCAGAAATAGTTCCAAGGAGACTGGCAACATTTCCCCTTTGTATAGCAAGGCTAATATGTTGGCAGAAATAATTGCCAGCCTTCTCCGTCAGCTGCTTAGACAAATTCTTTGCCAGGCGCAAAGAATTTGGACTTAGGAAATTATATATAATTTTATATATATAAGAAATTCAGAGACTTCTTTCCATATTCTTAGGCCAGGCGCTTAGCTGAAGGTCCCCAAGGGCCCATCGTCTCGACTCCGAACGGCGCAAACTCGTAACCTATACCGAGGTTGGCGTATTTGCTTAGCTTAAGGTTTTAAATATTATTTTACATTTTAAATACATTTTTGCGTCAACCATTGATATAATTTATTTATAACTATTCATATAAAACTATTTTATACTTTTATACTTGTATATTATGATGTAAGTACAAGTACTATAGTTTATCTGCAAATATATTATTCTTTTATTTCTACAAGTATAGGATGAGCGATAATTAAGCGCTACTTACTATGATTATAACACAGCTCCGTACTTTCCTTCTCATTCAAAATTCTCTTCATACAATCACTCTGGTTATGGCCACTGCTGTTTTAAAGCATGTCTCCAATTTAAACGGGAAGGATAAAAAGGGTTAATTTTTTATTTTTTCTCATCTCAATCAAATTGGCACGCCTTTTTCCCACAGGGATAGGCTGAGACAACGGAGCGCAACTTGCTTCGATCCTGACTCATTCTCTTCATACAAGCTCTATGGTTATGGGCACTAGGCAACCCAGCTTTGTTGAGGATGTCTCCGATTTGGTCGAAAAACACCATCCTGGGTTATATATTTTACTAAAATAAACAATGAATATAGGTAAGCATACAATTTGTAACCGTTTTATCATATCTTATCACATATAATATATATAGGTATGTTGTAATATAATATATTTGGCAATAATGATAACAGGAATGTGTACCCAAATATTATCGCGCGTTGCTTAGGTGCAACAATGTTCTAGAATGGTATTATATATAAATATGTAAATATATAACCTTTTACTCCTGCCCCCCTAGCACGGCAATCCAAGAAGCAAGATAAAACCGTGCAAAGAACCTCATTGCAACTCATTTTATAAATAACTTACCAGAACAGAATGTCCAAAAAAATATATTTTAAGATTCAATAAAACGTAGAAAACGTTGTCTTGTGTAAATCTTTTTTTTTTACATTTTGATGTACCAGCCTATTAAGTTATATAAGGATAATATTGCAGGTCTTTATCTTGCTTCTTGGATTGCCGTGCTAGGGGGGCTGAATAGGAAAACATCCGCATTCTGTCGACCGAATCAAACCGGATTGCCGATTTGAAGTAAAAACTTCAGTGTGTCTTTTCTTTGTAGAACAATCGACAAGTGGAATGGTTCACCAACCCATGTGTTCTCCCCATCCTATAATCTTGCCATCAGGCAGGTCGTTAGAAGGATCAAAGGTTATAGGATGGAGAGAACACATGGGCTGGCAAAGCATTCCAATGCCAATGTCCAATTGTCGAAAAGACGAATCAAACTTTTTAGTTCAACTGCCGATTCTGCTTTCCCCGACCAGTGCGGGTATTACGAGTGTGAAAAGGCGAGTTAGGAACAAGGTAAAAGAACTCTTCAGAACAGGAAAGAAAAGAAAACACAGAAAAACATTTTTCAGTTGACGACAGGCGTGGACGAACGGTTTAACGATTGGTTGGTTGCGCTCAAAGTCCCGGGTTCGATCCCCGGTCGAAGCAAATATTTGTTTCATAGCTTTAATTTGTAATATTTAATAATATTAAATATTACAAATATTTGTTAATAAAAAAAAGAGATGGATATTTGCTTCGGGTCTGGTTATCAAAGAATGGTAGGCAGTGGTACCCAGTCTGCCGATCCGGGGTAGTACCACCACTTACAAGTGTACAGACCGTGAAGTGATTTGGTCACGTTTCGGGATCAGCTTGTAAGTTGTCATCCACTATGTCTAGGCCGGCATAGTGGATGTGATTGCTACTCACAGTTATTGAATTGTAGTAGCAGTGACATTCATTCATGGACCACACTTTAGCTTAACATCAAGCGGGGTGCTGTCATATGTCGAGTCACAATAAAAAAGGAAAAAAGGACTGAAATGATATAATATCCAGGATATGTGCACAGGTACGTATGTTAAGTTGAGCAACAATGATATGTGATATGTATTCTAGTTGTAGGCATTTACTAGTAACAAACAATAGTAAATTACTTTGCATTATGAGTACCCACTAACTACTACAAATCACTATTTGGAACAATACGCGCCTCTACGGTGACCATGGTGTCGATGGCACAATGAAACAAATAACTTTAAAATAAGTATATAAGGCAATCGCAGTCTATATAATGCGATTAAAATAAGAATAGGACGGAATCGGCGCCATTTTGGGACGTCTAACTCTCCAACCAACTTCACTTTAGTATGGTGTCTCTTTCATTGCGGAACCGTCAAGAAAAAGACACCTCTGAATCAGTCAAGTGAAGTTAGTCAACAGCCCGTCCTATTCTTGTTCTGCAGGCTGCAGAAACACTGGTAGTACCCTGTCAGTGGTGGTACTATCTCGGATCGGCAGACTGGGCACCACTTCCTACCTCTCTTAGCCTACCTTTACCTGTAAACCGCACTGCAGCTGTCACAATTGTCTGCGTGTTTACCCCAAAGTGTGGTCACGGTGGTAATTTATCTAATAATAGGCGAGTCTATGTATAGTTGATGTTAACTATTGTAACAATGTATGGGAACCAAATGTAGGACCTTCACAACGCCACGACAATTCACACAGAACTATATGGACGTGGCTGCTGCCTTATATCAACATACTAAAGGTGGTAGGCAGTGGTGCGAAGTGTAGAGACTGTGAAGTGACTATTCATGGAGCTGGGTGCTGTCATATGTCGAGTCACAATAAAAATAAAAATATGACAGCACCTCGCCTGATTTTAAGATGGAGTACATTCCATGAATGGAGGTCACTGCTACTGCTTGGTAAATGTAAGGAGCAGACACATTCATTATGTCGGCCTAGTTGAAACCGGCAACTTACAAGCTGATCCCGAAACGTGACCAAATCACTTCACGGTCACGGTTGTATACTTCACGGTTGTATACTTGTAAGTGGTAGTACTACCCCGGATCGGCAGACTGGGTACCACTGCCTACCACTCTTTAGAGTGTGATTGTAAAGTGACTAAGTCGCCTTTCGGGATCAGCTTGTAAGTTGATGGTTTCAAGTAGGCTGACATTATGAACTGTAGTAGCAGTCGCATCCATTCATGGACCACACTCCAGGTTAACATCAGGCGGAGTGCTGACATTTTTTTTCTTTTTTTTCTTTTGACTCGATTTATGACAGCAGCTTGATGTTAATTAATTATTTGTAAGTAGCAGTCAGAAGTACTATGCTGGCCTAGTTGAAACCGGCAACTTAGAAGCTGATCCCGACAAAGTCACTTCACCTATATACTTGTGAGTGGTGGTAGACCACCCTGGATCGGCAGACTGGATTAGCTTACCACTCTTTGATAATCAGACCTGAAGCAAATATCCGCTTCTTTTTTTATTAACAACCTATGAAACAAATATTTGCTCCGACCAGGAATCGAACCTGGGACTTTACGCCCAACAAACCGATCGCTGATTAATCGGCCACGCCTGTCGATAAATATATCGAGCGACATTAAAAATAAAAAAAATAAACATAATACTTATTATCTTAAACTGTGGCTCTGGAGCCTCGAAATGTGATGTACTAAATGTAACGTATCCATGCAATTGTTTTGCTGATAGTATTGCTCCTCCTTTTGTGTCCAACTAGCAACTGAATAACAAATTACAATTGCATTTTCGGTGTGTTTTATCCATATTTTATATTTACTCGTATGCGTAAGTGGAGGGGGCGTGGAGGTTCTACGTCACTATGACGTCATATTGTCGTGTGACGTCACGATCCAAGCGCATTAGCAGCTGTCAGTGATGGTACAAAATGAAGCGAAAACTCATTTTTTTTCTTCTTATTACTGTCACTCTTCATCTGACCTCAAAGGGGAGGCTCACTGGTTTTCTCACATATTTTACTACATAGTATTTTCTTATATTTTTTATTAACATTATGAAAATTAATTAATGAATCAAACAAATTTTATGCGGCGTACTATCTAACACCTAGGACCCCATAATTCACAAACTCAAGTCCCAAGTCCAGCAAACTGCCAAACCAGATGACACCGTCAGTTATTTTTGCAAAAATTTGAAATAAACCGGGAACAGAAAAACAAAATATCAAACGGGGTAGTTTTGGAAACAATAACAGCAGGACGACCAACACCTCAGTCTCTCCGTGACCACGATGGCTGCAAAGCTCTCGAAACGTCGGAATAATGAAAGATTGTAAAATCAAAACCAAAATAAACGCAAAAAATTCATATCTTTACTATACAAGTATTCAATTATTTAAGTTGAATATTATCTGTAGTGTTTTGATTTTAAGCAGCATACTTAAATTGTACTATTATATTTACTTGTAATAATTATGTAACTATGCACTTTTTATAAATAACAGTTAGGTATGATCATGTCCCTAAATAATTTCATAAAAATGAAACAATTTCTTAGCATTCATGGATTCTCCGTGCGGGTACCGGGTCTATCGCGTGGCAGGCGGGCAAATGAAGGCAGCGTTCCGGACTTTTAGAAACCGAAATGTAGGTTTCAAAGCTTTTTGTGACATGTCAACTCACCTTCCCTGCCTTTACTATCCCCTGTACCGAACTAAATATTCTAAGACCCCACCAATGCCGCCTTCGACATACGTATATTTGCGAAAAGTTTACTAGCTGGTGTGCGGTCCGTGAATGGACGCCACTACTAGTACAGTTGAGTAACTGCATAAACAATCGCATTCACTATGCCGGCCTAGTTAAAATTGTCGACTCTCAATCTGATCCTGAAAATGGTGTTACTACCACGGATCGGTAAACTGGGCAAATGACCACCAACTGTCTACCTACCAGACTCTTAAGAAAACTATACCCGGAGCAAAAATAACTCTTAAGAAAAGCAGACCCAAAGCAAATATAACTCTTAAGAAAACCAGACCTGGAGCAAACACAACGAGTATATGCTTCTTTGTTATTAAACCCTAGCTTATTTTAGGGCTCCTTTTATTTCTTAAGTCCAAATTCTTTGTGTTCATGTAATTGTGCAGTCTGCATTTATGATATTTTCAAAGAATTTGGACTTGGACACCGTTCATACTTAAACTATTTTCACTTATGGCATTAAAAAGAAGTCAGAAGGGGATAAATATACATTTTTACATTCGTAATTTAGATGGTTGTCAATAGTTTTGATGATCATTTGACAACCTAATTTGACAGAATAACAAATGACATTAAAATACTTTAAAAAAGGATGACGGAACAATTATGCCTCTACTCTTACTACCACGTGGCTTTTAATTAAGCAGTATTAAAAGTCAACCACAATTACAGGTGGTTGTATTTGAAAAAAAGTAGTTCCAACCTTTGAAATAAAGGAATTGAAGTACAAGTAGTTGTCTCTTTCAGTCACACGTGGTATAAACATAATATAAATGACCACAGCACATTTTAGCACAGATTCTATTCTTTCCAAATTCTTTGGATATTTTTTATATTTTTTTGGAAATTTATACATATTTATTTATTAATAAAATGTATTATTTTAATTCGTGACTAAGAATAATTAGTGCGTTATTCGATATTGTTTGTTAGTAATTGTATGAAATGTTGTTTTATAAGTAAGCAACAGCGCCTTGACACACATAAACACAATATTGTGCATTACAAACTAAACACACAAGAAACATGCATTAGAAAATTGTATTTATTTTGTCAGCAGGCGATTGGTTATTTATTTATTTATGAATTGGCATATACAACAGTATATACACACTAGATTAAAAGAATGTATAAAAATTATGTATAAAAACGTATAAAAAAATCTTGCAAATTACTACAATAAAATAAAATCAAATAATTAAAAATAATAAATAAAAATTCATGCAACTGTTTACGGTCAGCGATTGGTTTGCGCGTAAAGTCCCGGGTTCGATTCCTCCTAGGAGCAAATATCATTTGTTTCATAGCTTTGATTTGTAATATTTATTAATTATATTACATATTACAAATATGTTAATAAAAAAATAAGAGGCGGTTATTTGCTTTGGGTCTGGTTATCAAAGAGTGGTAGGCGGTGGGCCACTACTTACAAGTATATAGACCTTTAAGTGATTTGGTCGCGTTTCAGCTTGGATTCAGTCGGATCAGCTTGTAAGTTGCCGGTTCCAACTAGGCCGGCATAGTGGATGTAATTGCTACTTACATCGCATTCATGGACCACACTTTAGCTTAAAACCACAGAAAGGAGAAAGATATAGTGCTATACTATGCTTCACTGTTTTGATTAACGAAATCAAGCACCAAGCGGGGTGCTGTCATTTATGTCGAGTCACAATAAAAAAAATTACTGCTTTGAGATCAAATAAATGAGTAGTGTCAGGCCGAAGGAAGCGAGAGAGTAGTGTCAGGATCGTGGCAAGTGGCGCTCCATTGTCTCTGCTTATTTCTGCGGGGAAAAGGCGTGACAATTTGATTGATTGATTTGATTTGATTGATTTGATGTTTCCCATAGGCATTCTGTTTGGACATCGGCATTAGACATGAGAAGTGTCTTTACGACAAGTTAGTACTCAGTTTTTACAGTCGTCGGTACTTTACAGTCGTTGTACCTTCTTTTGCTTACCATCAGGCGGGACGAGATCACAATATAAAAAAAATGGAATGTTTTACCAGTTCATGTGGTCTCTCAATCCATCCTTGAATCCTTCAAGCGAGGCGTGAAGAAACACCTTTATAATAAAACAATAGATAGTACAATAGTACTTATTATGTCATTAATAAATCACATTATTATAAAATAATAAACGTGAATCACATAAAACGGTTTTAGCGGATCATTATTCCGCGTGTTAGAAAGGGAAAGGTGTACTACCAGCTGTTGATTACTTTGTCAGTAAATCGTATGCGAGATATTGGACACATGCAACGCCATCTAGCGGTCGCTACACAGGTATTATCTAAGAATAGGGAGAGAATAGAATCTGTGCTAAAATAAGAACTAATTCAGTGTTATTTACCTCATTTATATTATGTTTATACCACGTGTGACTGAAAGAGATAACTACTTGTACTTCAATATCTTTCTTTCAAAGGTTGTCACTACTTTTCTTCAATTACAACCATTTGTAATTGTGGTTGACTTTTAATACTGCTTAATTAAAAGTCACAAAAGTCACAATTAAAAGTGATAGTAAGAGTAGCGGCATAATTTTCCGTCATCCTTTTTTAAAGTATTTTAATATTATTTGTTATTCTGTCAAATTAAGTTGTCAAATGATCATCAAAACTAGTGAAAACCTTCTAAATTACGAATGTAAAAATGTATATTCGTCCCCCTCTGACTTCCATAAGTGAAAATAGTATAAACGGGTGAATACTTTAGGGCTCCTTCTATTTCTTAAATCTATATTCAGTGCAGGATTCATTGCAGCGCCGAGCTGTCCGAATCATAGGTGATGCAGAGGTCACGCAAACTCTGGAGCCCCTGCAACTACGGTGCGTCTTTTCTTTGTAGATCAATCGACAAGTGGAATGCTTTGCCTACCCATGTGTTCTATCCATCCTATGACCTTGGATCCTTCAAGCGATGCGTGAAGAAGCACCTTAGCCAGCATAGTGACGGCGGCTGAGGCAGCCGTGAACAAACTCGGTTTTCTCAATCATCGTCATTCTTGGACCTCCTCTTGCGAGGTCAGATGTCGTGTAACAATAAAAAAAACAGACGAGTTTCTGTTGTCGGCGCTCCGCTTACTCTCTATCAGGCAAGACGAGGTCATATGACGCGTCACTATCGATCGAAAGATGCGTCACAAATTACTCATTGCGAATCCCACGCTGTATTAATGACAATTTATTAACTGGAATAGGTTAAAATGGGTTTTAACGCATTAATAAGCGTATTTTATTTATTATTTAATTGTATAAAGACAATTGTGAATGAGAAGGAAGCGAGGGACTTGTGTCAGGATCGTGGCAAGTGGCGTTCTATTGTCTCCCATTGTCCCTGCGTGACAATTTGATTGAAAATTTAATTGTTCTGATAATTCAGCTGCATAGAGCAAAAGTAGTTAATTAGCCTGATACTAAGCTGGAGTGCGATCTACTACTACACTGCAAGTATCAGTCACATCCGCTATGCCGACCTAGTTGGAACCGGCATCTTTTAAGTTGATCCCGAAACACGACTAAGTTACTTTACGGTCTGTATACTTATAAGTGGTGTTACTGCCCCGGATCGGCAGGCTGGGTACCACTACCTACCACTCTTTGATAACCAGACCCGAAGCAAATTTCTGCCTTTCTTTATTAACACATTGGTACAAATTATTATTTAAACTATTTAATATTACAAATAAAAGCTATGAAACAAATATTTGCTCCGACCGGGAATCAAACCCGGGACTTAAGTTTTTATATTATTGTTACTCGACATATGACAGCAACCCGCTTGATGTTAAGCCGAAGTGTGGTCCATAAATGAATGTCACTGCTACTACAATTCAATAACTGTGAGTAGCAATCACACCCACTATGCCGGCCTAGATGGAACCGGCAACTTACAAGCTGATCCCGAAACGTGACCAAATCACTTCACGGTCTGTATACTTTTAAGTGGTGGTACTACCCCGGATCGGCAGACTGGGCACCACTGCCTACCACTCTTTGATAACCAGACTCGAAGCAAATATCCATCGCTTTTTTTTATTAACAAATATTTGCAATATTTGATGTTAATAAATAATACAAATAAAAGCTATGAAACAAATATTTGCTCCGACCGGGAATCAAACCCGGGACTTAAGTTGTGATAACCAAGTAATATTAACATTAGAAGGACTCGCAATTATTCGTAAACGTTGCGTGTTCGAGTTTCTAAAGTTGATTTCATTTTATATCAATTATACATTGGAATGTTGTTAATAGACATCCTTTCAAGGTTTTATGCAATAAAAGGTAGGTAGAACTAATGGAAATTACTTCGGAAGGTTAAAATGGATCTAAGTGTGGAATGATTTGCCAGTCCATGTGTTCTCCCTATCCTATAATCTAGGATTCTTCAAGCGATGCGTGAAGAAGCACCCTTGACGATTTTTTTTCAGTCGTCGGTACTCTTGGACCTCGATCATGCTTACCATGAGGCAGATTATTGTCAGATGTCGACTCACAATAAAACAAAAGTAGATTTAGTAGGAGGGTTGTGAAAAGCGGGTGGTAGTTTTTTTTATTGTGACTCGACATATGACAGACATATATAAATAGCCGTCTGATGTTAAGCTGGAGTGCGATCCATAAATGGAGGTGACTGCTACTACAGTCAATTGTACTTCAATTCCTTAGTGCTCCGCCGATTGTTCCGTATTTAAACAAAGTAGTATTCGCATTCGATGGCTACTCTCACACGTTTAATAGTAATCAGTTTTTTTTTTTTTTTTTTGGATGAATGTACGGTTGTCCAAGCCTCGATTTCTTTAAGACATCATTCCGTATTTCGTGTGTGCTACCAGATGCACGTGTCTAATTGTCTATCGGTTGTCCGCATTTTATTGTAAATTTTAGTGTAAATAATTATACAATCTTACTCTAAATGGGTAAAAGGCAACGAGAAGAAGCTGAAAACGAACAAGCAAATTGACAAATACCGTAGAAAATAAGATGGTTGGAGAAACGGAGCTCCACGAATACGACGCCATCACGGTCGCCCTCAACGTTTGTTCGTTTTACCTGCATGAACAAAACGATTCAGGTAAATACCGATACTGGATTTTTTACATAAGTGGATTTGTTGCAACCAAAATGTTTTAATACTTCGTGAGACTATAACGTTCAATATTTATGAATTATTATTGTGATTGAGTGTAGTTTGAAAAACTGCAATGCCACAATTTATAATTACTGTTATTGATGGTAGTTTGAAAAACTATAATGTGACAACTAACTATAACTGTGCTTGAGTGTAGTTTGAAGAACTGCAACGTCACAATTTATTTTATTATTGTGCTTGAGTGTAGTTTGAAGAACTGCAACGTCGCAATTTATTTTATTATTGTGCTTGAATGTATTTCGAGGAATTACATCGTCACAATCCAATATTATTACCTCTTGAGCATGGGTGAACCTACGTCGTCCATATATTGATGTGTATGATTTTTATTAGAAAAATGTACTATATATAATGAGAATCCTAATTCAGGTTACAACATTTTTACCCAGGGTTTATGCTTTTAAGCACCAACTCAATAAAGATTCGAGGTCAATAAACTCTTGACCTTGTTTTATTAGTCACTCTAGACCAGTGTTTCCCAACCTTTAAAAAATGTTTTTTACCCTTAATAAATATAAATGATTACAATATTTAAAAAAAAAAAAAAAATGCCTTTTTTGATAAATTGGTCACCGATATCTAGCATTGCATATAAATAACCCAAAGCAGAAGGGTTGAAGTCGTGTCTAATCCATTTTGAAATTACCCTCCTTAACTATCGAATTGCCCTGTAAGGCGTGGGCCCCACTTTGGGAAACACTGCTCTAGGCCATACCAAAGAACGTGAGTGCCAGAACCAGCCATACACAACTAGAACCCACAGACCGTTGGTCAAAAAGTTAGTCTGGTGTAAAAAAAAAAAAGAGAGAGGGAAAATGTATTTAACACAATGGTTAACCCTTGCAAAATAAACCCTGAGGTCACATATGCAATCAATAAACCCTCTCTGAAGAGGGATAAAACAAAAAGTATTCACTATTTTGCCATGCCATGCAAATACAGTAAATCACAGTATTAAGAATAAAATTATACGGTGTTATATAGATATATCAATACCGCCATTTATTAATATAAAAATGTTCAGAATGTCAGAAAGATACTGAAAAACTTATTTCAATGAACTTCTCTTTAAGAAGGTTTTTAGCCTCAGGCTAGTTCAGGTGAAGTTGCCAGAGATGCAGCACAGGACTCAACTCCTGAAATATCCCTTTTTGAAGTCAACTTTGGACTTTTGGTGATAAAATGGGAAATAGTAAAGCCGCAGCAAGTTCGACCACTGATTTTTTAAATAAATAAAATCCTTTAAACTACTGGGGACTCCCTCGGAAGACTATGTGAGAAGGTGGTTGCTACCAATATGCTGTTACGAAAGGCAACAACAAACAGCGTCAACAGACGATTACAATATTTTTACAAGGTACCCTCTGACATATTTATTTATTTTTCATGGATCTGGGACACAATATTCCATTTAATATAATACCTGTATAAATCTAATACCTGTACAATAAGTCAGGTTCCAATTGGTCAGGTTGCCTAATTTCTAAGGAAGAAATTGCTGACTTTAATAGTTCAATAAATGAACTGTTATGTAAAGGTGCTATTTATCTTGAGCTCACCAGAGTCCAATTAATTTATATCCCCACTTTATTGTCTCCAAAATAATACATATAAAAAATAAAAGTTTTATTTTTAATCCTAAAAAATTAACATCTTTTAAAATTGAGGAAATACGTACTGCTCTTAAATTATTAATAACTGCTCTGGATTTTTTTTTTTACATGACCAATATTGATATTAAAGATGATTTTGACACCCATACATAAATATAATAAAAACAGGAATTATACTTCATTAGTATATTTAAATGTTTAGATAAAGACATAATAATCATGTCTAATGGCCACAAAGGAGACTTATATATTGGTAAGTTTATATTTTATTATAAACACAACTAAAAGTAAATTAATTCCACAAGCATAATGAATGAGAATAGGTTCTGAAAACATGACAGTTGGAACAAAACACGTCCTATTCAAAGTTGGCCACTATTACAGGCATGCTATATGCAGAATGTCCAGGACTTCAGGTGTAACATAATATAGCTGATGCGCATACAAAACAACTTGAACTATGGAAATGCATTAAATAATAATAGATAAAATAGCCAAGTACCAATATCACAAGGTGCCAATAATTAACTATCCTGTTGACAAAATAATTTGTTTCACTTTCATAAGAATCAATTAATCAGCCAAAATAAGTAATTTATGCAGATGCATTATTGTTAAATTGCGGTTATGTTGTACCACTAATAGGGTTCGGTAAGATTGATAAATAAATAAATGAACACAATAATTACCTAAATTTACTGGCTGTCTTTTTGCTTTAAAATCATTTACATGTAATAAAAGTAAGTAACTGCTTTATCATGTTAAGAATTAACAACACCACATCTTGATAGTCTAGCTAAACTAATTTAGCAGTGGTGTAAGCATGCAAGTATGTGCGTATAGACAGATTATATACCATCAAAAACAATACTGCTTCAAATAAAATTAGTTGACACTGCTTCAAGACAGTTTAACAATAGAACCTAGTGGAAAACGGCAAAATATGCCTTTTATACGATTATTTCAGGTTTTTGGTATTTCTAAAAAAGATTTGTTTGCCTCTACACATAATCATAAGTGTAAGTTATATATTTGTTGGCGACCAGACCACTATGCTATCGCAAGAGATTCTTTCACAATCTCATGGACGTTTTCCATACAGGACTTTTTACAAATATCATTCGTTTTCCACCCTTTTCAATTATAATAAAGCTTTTCTAAATTTTGTAACAAGGCACCTAGGGTAATTATAGTTGGCTCATATTGACCATTGCAACCATTGCCTGTAAGTGCAGGTGCTTCATTGTCAATAACATTTTGAAGCAATGTAATACATACCTAATTGTAGATTATTGTAATAGTAAAAAAAATAGTATCACAAATATACAGATACATTACACTTCACAGATAGATAAGATTTCTCTTATTTATTCTTATTTATTAACCTTTTTCTAATACTTCTAATAAAGGCTATAGTTATAATTCAGTAAATTGGTATATTCAGCAATAGCCCTCATTTACCAAATGAACTTACCACTGACATTTGTGTTAAGATACTATCTAAGAGATTTTTAGGTTTCGCCCACAAACTCGAAAATATGATTTAAGAACCCAATGTTGGTTAAGAATTATTATATAAATTATATCCAAATGAAAATATTTCACTTAATTTGTTATCCAATGTGATAACATTGTTAGCTCTTGTAACCGCTCATAAAGGATAATCCTCATCTTTAATTAAATATAATAATATGATTATTTAAAATATTGCAAGTTAAAATATAAATAATAAATTTCAATAAACCTAGGGCCAGGTCGTACACAACCAACTTTATTATTGCCTCTATTGTATAAATCCTAAAATATCTTTTGTAAAAGAGAGTTTATCTGCCCTGCACAAAACTCTTTCAGTTATATAAATGAAAAAAAATAATCTTGTTCGTTAACAAACTTTAAGCAATTAAAATAAAGATACACTTTATATCTTGATATCTATGACATACACTTGAAAATCATAGTAATGGTCATTTGTCAACATCTACTATTTAAACATTAGGAGAGAATATTGACACTATTCGTAGAACTGTTGGATGGTCCGAAAAATCCAACACTTTTGCAAAAATTGATTTAAAAAAAAAATATATATTATATATATATTTATTACTTGTACTAGATCACTGTAATGACTTAGAGGACGCATAATTATATAAATTTAAGAAATAATTGTTATAGAACTAAGTTAATGTGATTGAGGAGTTCTGATCATCCAAATGTCTGGTAATACTTCCATTTCAGTCCACAAACCTTCAACCTTTAAATATCTACTTTGTTTAAATACGGAACAATCGGCGGAGCACTAAGGAATTGAAGTACAATTGAGAATCAAACGAACTTACCTGTAAGTGAAGTTCGATGATAATTGTACGAACTTCCTTAGTGCTCCGCCGATTGTGAAAGCCACACCCTCCCACCTCTACATGTAAATAGGTAGGTGAGTTTCAGGTTTGTAAGCACAGGAACACTATAAACAGAATGATGTCTTAAAGAAATCGAGGCTTGGACAACCGTACATTCATCCAAAAAAAAAAAAAAAACTGATTACTATTAAACGTGTGAGAGTAGCCATCGAATGCGAATACTACTTTGTTTAAATACGGAACAATCGGCGGAGCACTAAGGAAGTTCGTACAATTATCATCGAACTTCACTTACAGGTAAGTTCGTTTGATTCTCAATTAACTGTAGTATCCGTCACATCCATATTTTTTGTAAAGTAATAATTGTCAATCAATCAATCAAATCGTCACGCCTTTTTCCCACTGGTATAGGCAGAGACAATGGAGCTTGCCACGATCCTGACATAACTCCCTCGCTTCCTTCACATTCACAATTTTCTTCATACAAGCTACCATAGAGCTTTTGGCACTAGGCAACTTAGCTTTCTTCAAAAAACACTCTCCTGGGCCTGCCCTGTTTAACGCATCCATCCACATCAGATTTATAAATTCCTTTCGTCAATCTACTTTCACTCATCCTTTCCATTTGCCCAAATCATGCACTAATAATTGTAATTTTAATAAATAAAATTATTATTACAAATGAAAAATTCGACCGGGAATAGAACCCGGTGTGCTATCGAATCGCGAGTGCTAACTAACCATTACGCCACGCATGTCGTCATAAAGGTAGACAGTTGATAGTCTGTCTGCCTTTCCCAGTTTGTCAATCCGGGGAAGTACCACCACTTGAGTTTTGGCAGGCAACTGCAAGTGACAGGACGCGCAATTTTGAATTATTTGAAAAGCTTGTGTTTTTCATAGATATTAATGTGTAATAATGGTGGAATTGTTATCCAGTAATAGTTTTTAAGTTGATCAAGTATAAACAAGTAATTTAAAGTTGTGAAACGTGTTTCTTTATGTTCCCTCCAAGACTCCTTCTGAAGTTTTAGTAAAGGCTTTCCGCCGCTTTACTAAAACGATCATCATCAACCTCATTCTCATCATTATCATTTGATGAATCACTCGCGTGGTTCATCTTCATCTTTACTTGACAATGTTTTAACATTGAACCATATATTTTTACTTTGACACTGGCAAGTTCAATACTAAAGCCATAAACAAGAACAAAGAAAGTACCACCACTTTTAATTGTAATTCAGTCGCGTTCTAGAATGCTTAAAAGTTACCTGTTCTTACTACTGTGGATGCGACTGCTACTTGCAGTTGTCTTCATTAATAGACCGCGCTCTATCTTAACATCAGACGAAGAAAAGACCCTTAAAATTTAGGTGTGATGAAAAAAAAATAGGTGTGATGTGTCTAGTGTAATAAGAATAGTTGTAATAATGCCGTCTCTGTCTTTTATATCAATGATATTGAGATGTAAGAATATAATTGATTAGTTACGATTTAGAAAATAATACACGCCTATTAAATTCAAATAATAAATGCTAAATGATTTTGTACTATTGGATTAAAAACCATTTGACCTGAAGGCATTTATAATAGGTTAAACATATTTTATGCGGCTTACTATTGCGTTTATTTATTATAGTTCTCGAAACGTCGGTATAAAAAAAATTAAAATCAAAATAAACGCGATAGTAAGCCGCATATTTTTTTTATTCATTAATCAATGTTCGGGCAATTTCGAAGAAAATATTAAAATATGTATCTGTGTAGCCATACAGTCTTTACAACAAATTGACAACAGGCGTAAGTTAACGAATTTCGTTACGCGTAAAGTCACGGGTTTGATTCCCGGTCGGAGCAAGGATTTTTCATAGCTTTTATTTGTAATATTTGTTATTGAATATCACAAATAACATTAATATTAAAAAATTGTTATTTGCTCTGAATTTGGTTGTCAGAGTGGTAGGTAGTAATGCCCAATATGCTGATCCGTAAGTATACAGACCATAAAGTGATTTCGGATCAGATTTCGGGATCAGCGGGTAAGTTGCTAGTTCCAACTAGACCAGCATAGTGGATGTGACTGCTACTTACTATTATTTACCTGTAGTAGCATTCACCTCCATTCGTGGACCACACTCCTGCTTAACATCAAGCGGGGTGCTGTCATATATATCGTCACAAAAAAAAACCGGACGCAAATTTCACGGATTATTTTTTAACTAAAGAAATCTGAAATTATTATTAACATTTCTATACTAAGTTACTAAAGTACTTGTATCATAAAAACAGGACAAGACAACCAAAGTACATATGTCAAAGATACATTGGTACCTGTGGGTGGTTTTGAACCCGTGCTCTCGGTTTGTGCAACCATTGCACTGCCACTACACCACGGTCGCCTTAACCTCAATATACATTTAGCAAGATAGCAACAACTCGAAAATGATGACAAATGCCTACAGCTACTTAATAAAATATATTAAATATATATTAAACGCAAAAATCATCAAAATAATCAGCTAACAGTACAAGTTTTAGCAAACAACTGACATAGTTGTACAAACTCTGTCACAATGCGCATCTTATTGTTTCTAATAAACATTTCTCTAATCAATACTTTTAATCTAGACGAAACAACACTTAAAATAAAAAATGCATTAATTAAATATAAATATAATTTACGTTTAAAACGGCAAATAGATCAACCAGAAACTAATATGGCGGAGAGTGCGTTAAAATTCCTTTTAGAGACGGATAGATATGGTGAATTTCTTAAATATTACAATGTGAGTGCTTGTCCTCATTCAGATAACAAAAATGATTCGAATTATATCAAAAGACATATTCTTCATGGATTAATTATTGACGAAAAGGTACCCGAAACACATTGGAAGGAATACATGGTAAGACAATTACTTTATAAGCTTCGATCGTTTGGGCACATGGAAAGGATGAGTGAAAGTAGATTGATGAAAGAAATTTATAAATCTCATGTGGATGGATGCGTTAAACGAGGCAGGTCCAGGAGGGTGTTTGCCGACCAAATCGGAAACATCCGCAAGAAAGCTGGGTTGCCTAGTATTCATAACCATAGAGGTGAAGGGAGTTGTGTCAGGATCGTGGCAAGTGGTGATCCATTGTCTCTGTTCCTGTGGGGAAAAATGCGTGACAATTTGATGAAAAAATGATCGACGATAGTCGTTGGGCATTGGTTAACCACACCATTAAGTTCCGGGTCAAATCCCTTTCGGAGCAAGTTTTTTTTTATAAGTATTACTTCAATCAATCAATCAAATTGGTACGCCTTTTTCCCACAGGGATAGGCAAAGACAAAGGAGGGCCACTTGCCACGATCTGTATATCTTTATTTATAATATTTAATAATTCAACCTAATTGTGACATATTATAAATATTTTTTACATATCTGCTCCGACCGGGCATCGAACCCAACTTTCTACCAACCAACCTTTAGAATTGCAATACAGGACAGGCCGCATCGTCTCCGCTTTACGCTTTACACTCACCTCTGATTTACAAATCTATTTCATCAATCTCCTTTAATCCGGATCTTGAAAGTTGCCGAAGAGAACGTGCCACACAAAGAAGGCAACTCTCTTCCATATATAGAATGATTTAAGTTTAAGGCGACCGTGGTGTAGTGGTAGTTCAAAACCACTCACCGGTACCAATGTTGATATATGTACTTTGGTGGTCCTGTTTCTATGATACAATCACTTTAGTAGCATAGTATAGAAATGTAAAAAAAAACCGATTCGAATTTTAGTCCAGCATTGAGGTGAGTATGCGACCATAATCCAAATCTTTTATACATTGCAGACAGTATTTAACAAAAGTTACTTGTCTACTAGCCATGAAAGTTCTGCCCAGTCAGCATGGCACGATAACTTGGAATGGGTCGCCAAACATAACCTTAATTATTTGAGAGGCTCGCACTCATATTCACTACATCTCAACCCTTTAGGTGATTTGGTAAGTATTCAAACTTTACTTGTACCACTAGTATAACTATCGTCAGGTAAAAGAGCCTTTTTACCTGACGATGAAATTTTAAGCTGCGCAGTATAAGGATCAGTAGATTAGAAACAAGTAACGAAATTGACAAATAAAAAACTTTTTAAGAGCTTGATAAACAAAAGAAAAACAAGTAAATTGATGAAAGGAATTTATAAATTTGATGTGGATGGATGCGTTAAACAAGGCAGGCCCAGGAGAGTGTTTTCCGACCAAATCGGAGACATCCTCAAGAAAGCTAGGTTGCCTAGTGCCCATAACGTGGAGCTTGTATGAAGAGAATTGTTAATGTGAGAAAAGCGACGGAGTTGTGCCAGGATCGTGGCAAGTGGCTTTTTATTGTCTCTGCATATATCTTGCAAGGCGTGACAATTTGGATTAATGGATGTATTGGGATTTTCAGCATCCAACAGAATACGTGAAAAAAATACTGAAACTATTTAAAACAATCCATTTACCAGATCCATTTGAAGATAAATGGAAAAGGACATATTATCAAAATAAAAATTTACGAGTACCTAAACATGTAAGTATTAATAGGCGTGGCGCATATGTTAATATACCACTTTGCTACGCGTAAAGTCCCGGGTTCCGTTCCCGGTCGGAGCAAAATATTTGTTTCATAGCTTTCAATTGTAATATTTAATAATTAGATTAAATATTAAAAATATTTGTTAATAAAAAAGAGGTCTATATTTATTCCGTGTCTGTGGGGCAACCGCGTAGCTCTGCAATAGGATTCTTTTGACAGCTCCATTAATGAGTTTTAAAATTAAAGTTGCGCGGATCGATGTTCTTTTTGCATTAACTTGGTTCAAGCTCATTGAAGCTCATTGTCCGAATAAATAAAGGTTGTTTTTGACACTAACTGCGACCGCGTAACTTTTGGACAAATGAAGAATTTCGTTGTCATTACCATTGAAGTTGTGCGGTCGGCCCCCCGTTATCAGATAGTGGTAGACACTATTGCCTACCATATATACTATACGATAGACACTTTCTACGATACATATTATACCTCTTCAAAGGTATCTATCGTAGAAACAGGACAACCAAATTACACATTATATTAAAGATATATTGGTATTGGCAAGTGGTTTAGAAACGGGGTCTTTTGGTTTGTGAGACCATTTCCTACCAATACACCACGGTCAACTTATAATGTTATGAGTTTCTTGTGGCCTTCTTCTCGCCATACCCCTTTTAGACGATAAACAAATGCATGCTAAACTTCTGCCTATGCTAATAAATAGAGATGTAACGACTCGACTTTTCAACCCGGGTTAAACCGAGTTGAGACCTAAACCGAGTTAGGTCGGTTAACATCCACAATAAACCGGTTTGAACTATTATTTACTTTAGTATAATATATAATTTTAGATCAGACATCCAATTTATTTAGTTATATTTGCATCCGAAATTCTATAGTAAACCATACTATTTAGAGATTGTCAGGCCGAATCGACAACTCGGTTTGTAAACCGGTTTGAATCGAATTCATCAATTCGGTTTGCGAATAGGGTTATCCATATTTTTAAATCGACCTAACTCGGTTCAAAGAAAAATCAAGATCATCTCATCTTTACTAATAAATATTACTTTCGTTTCATTTCATTATTTCACCATCGGTTCGCTTGACATTATTCTATGTTATTAGATGGACTGGCGTGAATTGGGCTATCGGCCTAAACGTGAGGAGCAATGGCACTGTGGCGCTTGTTATGCATTCGCAGTTGCGCACGCGCTGCAGGCACAAATGTTTAAGAAACATAAAAAATGGAATGAACTCAGGTAAGAGGAGAGAAGAGAAGAGGTCCAAAAGGCGACCGTGGTGTAGTGGCAGTGCAATGGTTACAAAAACCGAGAGCAGGAGTTAGAGACCACCCACCGGTACTAATGTATCTTTGATATATAAATGTGGTTGTCCCTTAACAACCACATTATATATGAAGAGAATTGTGGATGTGAAGGAAACGAGGGAGTTGTGTCAGATGGCAAGTGGCGTTCTATTGTCTTTGCCTATCCTCATGGGAAAGAGGCGTGACAAATTGATTGATTGATTGCCCTGTTTCTATGATACAAGCACTTTAGTAGCTTAGTATAAAAATGTAAAAATAATAATTAAAGAAAAGGGGCGACCCTGCTGAAAAAAAACCGCATTGCACTAGTCGTCAATTGTCCTGCTTTCTTTATTTGCATATACACAGGTGTGTATATACAACAGGGGGCCGACCGCGCAACTTCAATGGAAAAGAAAATTAAATTCATTCCCACATGTCAAAAAGTTACGTGGCCGCTGTTTGTGTTAAAAACAACTTTTATTCATTCGGACAATGAGTTTGAACTGTTAATGAAAATGAACATCGATTCTTATTGTGTTGCGCGGTCGCAATTTTAATTTTGAAGTTCATTAATGGAGTTTAACTGTCAAAGCCCTCATCTCATTGTCATTGAGTTACGCATTCGGCCCGCAGGTTACAAACTAAGATGTGGCATAAAATTGAGAACAATATTTAGGCTGGTTGCACTCAAAAATATATAATATTCACAATATAAATCAATAATAAAATAAAATAAGTAAACACAAATTAAATAAAACAAAATTAATAAATAAAAAATTATAAATTACAATTCAAAATTAAAATTTAAAACTAAAATGTATAAATATGAATAAAAAATGCATATTCCTGTGATTGATTGATATTGTATTTATTTCAGCCCCCAGCAAATTGTTGATTGTAGTGCGGTAGATGGTAACCTGGGTTGCAACGGAGGCTCCCTGAAAGCAACACTTAGCTATGCTGCCAGGGAAGGACTGCAGTCAGAATTGGAATATCCCTATTTTGGATGGGTAAGCGTTGTTATATACCTCTCTAAAACTATGTCGAGCTGCTCATGGTTCAACAAAAGTTAAAGACCTTTCAACTTGATTCAATTAATATCTGACAGCGAATCGACTCGTCTGAACTTATTCGTTTATTTTGCACTGAATAATCAGTCAGTCAATCAGCGCAATTGAGTACCTATGTATTGTATATTGTATTCCTTTGTCACCAGTTACTTAGTTTCTTGTTTGTTTGTATAATTAAATACAAATTATGGCGTTCGCATCCACAAGAAAAATGCTAAAATGGACAGATAGTGTAATGACACGTGTAATATTGAGTCGATTATTATTGAACCGTGAGAACGCTACAGTCAATATTAGCTTTCATTTTTTTGTTGGACAATAAATACTGAACAGATTAATTCGCCTAGTGAGAACGCCGTATAAGTTGAATCAGTTTGATCAGTCATCTGCCATCAGGCAAGCAAATATCGAATCCTAATTATAAAAATAGAATTTAATCCTGAAACTTGACTGAGTCACTTGAGCCGTTGTTCCTTAATAAATAAAAATGCTTATGTAAAAAATGTTTTCAGAAAGGTCGTTGTCGCTACAATAGTCGTAGAATCAAGGCTCGGCCGCACCGCTGGGCAATGTTACCGCCCGGCAATGAATGGGCCATTGAGAAGGCCGTGGCCACAATTGGCCCTTTGGCCATTGGCCTTAATGCATCACCGCGGAGTTTCCAACTTTATAGGTGAGCAAGTTTTAAAATATGTAGTTTTTAATTGAGATTTTAAGGAGGACCATACCAGGATGATTTTTATCATTTATCGGAGAAGGCGAGATGAAGGCGGGAGAAGGCAGTTATCCGTTTTTTCAGTTATCATATTTTTTTCACATTTCTATACTAGGCTATTAAAGTGCTTGTATCATATATCAAAGATACGATGCACTACAACTACACCACGGTCGCTTTTAATTTCTTAATGATAATATTTTCTTGTATTTTTCTCAGATCTGGCATATACGACGACCCACTCTGCACTCCATTTACGGCGAACCACGCCATGCTGCTCGTGGGGTATACCCCAGAATACTGGATATTATTAAACTGGTGGGGTAAAAGGTGGGGGGAAGACGGATATATGAGGTAACATGCATTCAATTATTTGTCAACATTATTTCCAATAAATGTTTTATAATCAATTTTATTATTATTTTACATTACTATATTAAGCTACTAAAGTGCTTGTATCATAGAAACAGGACAACTAAAGTACATAATATCAAACAAAACATTGGTACCGCGGTGGGTGGTTTCGAACTCGTGCAACCATTGTGTAACCATTGCACTGCCACTACACCACGGTCGCCTTGATTAAATATTTCAATTGATTAATTTTTTTATAGTAACTCGACATAAATGACAGCACCCTTGATGTTAAGCTGAAATGGGATGCATGAATAGAGGTGACTCTGACTGCTAGTACAATTTAGTAACTGTAAGTAGCAATCACGTTCACTATATTGTCCTAGTTGAAACCGGCAAACGCGACTTAGTCACTAGTCTTTAATAACCAAACCCGGAGCATATATCCGATTCTTTATTTATTAACAAATATTTAATCTAATAATTTCAGCACATATTTAATCAATCAATCAAATTGTCACGCCTTTTTCCCACAGGGATAGGCAGAGACAAAGGAGCGCCACTTACCACGATCCTTACACAACTCCCTTGCTTCCTTCACATCCACAATTCTCCTCATACAGGCCCTGTGGTTATGGGCACTAGGCAATTTAGCTTTCTTAAGGATGTCTCCGATTTGGTCGGAAAACACTCTCCTGGGCCTGCCTTGTTTAACGCATCCATCCACATCCGATTTATAAATTCCTTTCGTCAATCTACTTTCACTCATCCTTTCCATGTGCCCAAACCATCGAAGCATTCCTTTGTCAATCCTTGTCACTACATCTTCTTTCAAACTACATCTATCACGCAGTGTGCTATTCCTTATTCTATCCGCTATCGTCACTCCACATATACTCCTTAACGACCGCATTTCTAAAGCGTTAATTCTACTCTCATGCTTCTTCTGCCATACCCAACCTTCACTTCCATACATTAATGTAGGAACAAGCGCCGCATTATGAACAGCCATCCGTGACTTTTGGGACATTACTTGGCTGTTCATTATACTATGGATGGCGCCGTTCACTACGTTACCCTTTTGCACTCTTCTCTCAATATCTTATATTATATCAACATCTTACATATTTATTATGTTTAGATATTATTGATTAAATGTGTTGGTATGTGCGTACGTGGGAAGCTTGCCACTTTTCGCTACGTACATACCAATTATCCCTTACTTTAGTAATGTACCTAGAGATAAGTTTATAAGATGATAGGTTTTGCCAGTGATAGGTTAAAATGTTCATTAATTTTATTTTCCCAGAATACGTCGTGGCTTCAATAGATGCGGTGTAGCCAATATGGCGGCATATGTTGATATTATATGAACGCTAAAATATGTTTATTAAACATAAAAGTTATTTGCTTTAGAAATAGTTGTTAAGTAAAGCGCCACCTAGTGTACAATTTTATAACTATTAGATACTTTATTTTTGAATGGCGGCCGTTCATATTCGGTTTCTGGGTTGTTAATCCTAATCAGAATCAAAAGTAATTCTATAGACCAGTGTAGGTACAAGTAAAGCCAGTTTTCTTAGTTATTTATTTATTATTAAATAACATTATTTTGTTTAACTTAGCAGCGACACCTAGTGAAAATAATTGTAACTATTACATTTATATTTTTAAAATAATTTTATTAGTTTCTTTAAAATAAATAAAAGTTTATTATTTTTTATAACAAGTGTTTTTTATTGATTTATAAATTGACAAAATAATCTACACCATGTGTTTAAAATGAGAACTATCTGTCACAATAGTTTTATAGCGTTCGTGATGTTGTTATAAGTTACTAATAGATGGCGCTCATTACACTCTTATTTTTTGTTTAAATCAAAGGGAAAACAAAGATTTAACCCGTGTTTAAACATATTTTAAATTGTTAAGGTATTAAAAACCCTTTGAAGATTTAAGTTTAGTTAAATCTAACTAAAGGTTAAATGATGCTTAAGTAGAAGATGGGCAAATGTTGTTCTTCAAACAAATTGACATTCTTATTAAATATGTAATAATAACCGCAGAGCGCGACAAATGTAGTTTAAACTTTAAAAGAACATGTAGTGAGTGACAAGGATTGACAAAGGAATGCTACGATGGTTTGGGCACATGGAAAGTATGAGTGAAAGTAGATTTATAAAAATGGATGTAAACGAGGCATATCGGAGACATGGGCGACAGGCCATGTCTCCGATATGTCTTTGACGACAGGCGTGGACGAACGGTTTAGCGACTGGTTTGTTGCGCGTAAAGTCCCGGGTTCGATCCCCGGTCGGAGCAAATATTTGTTTCATAGCTTTTATTTGTAATATTTAATAGTATTAAATGTTGCAAATATTTGTTAATAAAAAAAAAAAAAAAGAGATGGATATTTGCTTCGGGTCTGGTTATCAAAGAGTGGTAGGCAGTGGTACCCAGTCTGCCGATCCGGGGTAGTACCACCACTTACAAGTATACAGACCGTGAAGTGATTTGGTCACGTTTCGGGATCAGCTTGTAAGTTGCCGGTTCCATCTAGGCCGGCATAGTGGATGTGATTGCTACTCACAGTTACTGAATTGTAGTAGCAGTGACATTCATTCATGGACCACACTTTGGCTTAACATCAAGCGGGGTGCTGTCATATGTCGAGTCACAATAAAAAAAATAAAAAAAAAATAAAAAAAATCTTCAAGAAAGCTGGGTTGCCTTGTGCCCATAATCATAGAGCTTGTACAAAGAGAATTGTGAATGTGAGGAAAGCGAGGGAGTTGTGGCTAGTAGCCAGGGCCGTCTTAACCATATTCAGTGCCGGGGGGCGAAAGTCAAGGCTCCGCTCGCGTGGTCTCAGTGTAGTAGGTACCTATCGAAATTAATGGCGGTCGGGATGCGCCCCCTAGGACTCTGCGCCCGGGTGCACCGCACCCCTTGAACCCCCGGGTAAAGATGGCCCTGCTAGTGGCGCTCCATTGTCCCTGCCTAACCCTGTGGGAAAAAGGTATGACAATTTGTTTGATTTATTTTGACTATCGTCGACAAGAAACGATTATCGTTTTAACTTGCCCAACCTAACCCCGCAGGAAGTAACTCGGTCGCTTTTTGGAATCTGGTTTTAAGTTGACTGTTTATTTGTGGCAACAGATTTGTGGTTGGTGACATTTAATTATAATAAGGTATTTATTTAAATGTTAATTCTATTCTGTATCTCCAATACTGAATTATTAAATGGCATAGTTATTGCTATTAGAACATGTGTCAAAAACAATACAGGCGCATCGGAGCTATTTCCAGAACATTCGAGTGAATGAATTTAAATTAAATAATAAAAGGCTATGTCCTATACGTGCGACAAATTAAATCATAATAAAACTAGCAAATTCAATAGGTACTCTCTAACCTCAAATTTCTGCCTTATTTTTAATTACATATATTTGTGAAAATCAAGTTATTAAATATTACAAATAAAAGCTAAGTATGGAACAAATATTTGCTTCAACCGGGAATCGAACCCGGGAGTTCCGCATAACGGACTAGTGTGCTTACCACTACGCCATGCCTAAATCGTGATGAGGATCACTTAAAAAAGTTTCCAATAGGTTTGGTATATTTCTATGGCTAAATATGGAGTGAAAAGTACGATCGCACAATTCCAAGGCGCGAGCGCGAGAGTGTACAGCGACGCGCTCGCAGTTCGCGCCACACCCTTTGACTCGGGCACAAAAACCGACACGGGATGGAGAGCTAGCGAGGAACACCGAGACAGGCCGAGGAGCGCGAGCGCCACTATTCACACTCTCACGCTCGCCCTTCCTCGGCCTGTCTCGCGAGAGTGTGAACGCGCGGTAAATCCGCCGGGGAGCTAGCGAGGAACACCGAGGCAGGCCGAGGAGCGCGAGCGCCACCATTCACTCTTGCGCTCGCCCTTCCTCGGCCCGTCTCGGCGAGAGTGTAAAGCCGCGGTAAACGAGCGGTTACAACATCCCTATAGTAGTTAAGTTGATCTAACTTATGTGACTATACTTACAGACTAATTTACTTTGATATTTTTTTATATTTTTATTCTATACTACTCAAGTGCTTCTATCATAGAAACAGGATAACCAAAGTGCTTATATCAAACCAGCAAGTGGTTTTAAATCCGTGTTCTCGGTATACGTAACCATTGCACTGCCACTACACCACGGTCGCCTTAATATTTACCTACCTTATTCACCGCGTTATTTTTTTTTGTCTATAAAGAAAGAAACATAAACTTCTTTGCCACACTTAATAATAATAGAAATACAACCTTTACTTATTATTATAAAGAAAAACTACCATTTTTCATACCGTTTTTCTTAAGTACCCCAATCGTAAGCATGGTCAAAGTCCTTTTATCAAGCCAAAGTCGCATCGCAGTTGAGGGATCGCTGTCCAAATCGAAGTCTTCTATCCTAATCGCAGTGATATCGCTGGTTTTTCTGTCCAAACAAGACTGCAGCATTCTGAAAATTATATTTGGATCTAATTCGTAAACACCTTTTCTTCACTCAAGGCTTTCTAACAAAAACGCTCGCGATCTTTCGTTTTGTTCCCCTAGATACTATTGTTGCTCTACCTAATTTGCAAGAACCTATTGTTGCAAGTCCGTTGTTTTTCTATTTGCTTTGGGGATGCAAAGGCATTCTAGAATATTCGCTCCCTGTAGGTGATACTGACTGCACGTAAACAGTACGCTGGAGACGTACTAAGAGATCTTGACGTTGAAAATTATATATTTATTTAATTAACTAAACTTTTCTATTCGACTATCACGCCCTAATTTACAAGGAAATAGGCATCCATAATTGTCTTAATACAAGCTTTATTGTTATGGGTACTGCTCAGTCATAATCATAGAAGTTTTTTTTTAAGAATGGTGGAACATTTATAAACGATATTTTTGCTGCATTTTAAAGAGTAGTGGGCAGTGGTGCCCAGTCTGCCGATCGCGGGTATTACCACCACATACAAATATACAGACCGTGAAGTGATTTGGTCGTATTTCAGGATTAGCTTGTAAGTTGCCGGTTCCAAGTAGGCCAGCATAGTGGATATGGTCTATATATGGACCGCACTTCAGGGTTTAACATCAGAAAAGATGCTCTCATATGTCTAGCCACAATAAAAACAAATTATTTTAATAAATAATATACATACAATATACTCGTAGAGTTTGTATGAAGTGAATTGTGAATGTGAAGGAAGCAAGGGAGTTGTGTAAGCATCGTGGTTAGTGGCGCTCCATTGTCTCCGCCTATCCCTGTGGGAAAAGGGCGTGACAATTTGATTGATTGATTGCTACAATATAGTATGTTTAATTTGCCGCATACATCAGAAGTGTGCATTGGGTTAAAAGTTAATTGTCAGTTTGATATGTACGTATGTTGCATTGCAGAAATCGGAGTGCGTTTTAATGTCCTCGCACAAAATTTAATTAGCGCTGTCAACAGCTTCATGTGAAAAGCTTAATACAAATGAATAAAATAGCATTTTTTTATTGTAGCTTTACAGCGCTCTTGGACTTCCCCTTGCTTACAGGGCCGTCTTTACCGGGGGGTTCAAGGGGTGCAGTGCACCCGGGCGCAGAGTCTTAGGGGGCGCATGCCGACCGCCATAAATTTCGATGGGTACCTACTACACTAAGACCACGCGAGCGTAGCCTTGACTTTCGCACCCCGGCGCTGAATATGCTTAAGACGGCCCTGCTTGCTTAAGTTGAGTTTCTGGGTCAATTTATAAGTTTCCGGTTCCAAGCAACTTAGTTTAACATCAGTCCAGAAAACATCAGTCAGGATGCTGTCATATGTTAAGTCATATGTTTAATACTGGGTATACATCCCAATAGTATAGATTTTTTATCAACAAATATGACAGCATCCCGTCTGTGTTAAGCTGGAGTGCGGTCCATAAATAGAGATGACTATAGGTTACTAATCTTACACATATAGATTTTGCGTGGACATTGATTAATGAATTAAACAATTTCATGCGACTTACTATCGCGTTTATTTTTGGTTATTGATTTACATTTTTGTATATTATTCCGACGTTTTGAGAGCTTTGCAGCCATCTTGGTCTCGGAGAGACACGTCGAAATAATAAATTGTAAAATCAAAAATCAAAATAACCGCGATAGTAAGCTGCATAAAATTGTTTATTTTATTAAATATTTGTAATATTTAATCTAATTAGTAAATATTGCAAGTAAATATGAAACAAATATTTGCTCCGACCGAAAATCAAACCTGGAACTTTACGCGTAATAAACGGGTCGTTAAAAATTAATCATTCAATCAAATTGTCACGTTTTTTCCCACGGTGATAGGCAGAGACAATGGAGCACCACTTGCTACGATCCTTACACAACTCTCTCGCTTCCTTCATATCCACAATTCTCTTCGTACAGGCTTTGCGGTTAAGGGCACAAGGCAACCCAGCTTTCTTGAGGATGTCTCCGATCAGGTCGGAAAACACCCTCTTGGGCCTGCCTTGTTTAACGCATCCATCCACATGAGATTTATAAATTCCTTAAAATGTATTTCAAAAATGTAATTAAACAATATCCACATGTAAAAGTTACCTGTGTTTTATTTAACAGCAAATATAAAACATAAAAGGACCGTTTGATTGAATTTTTGCTATAAAGTTTACTGTTCAAATTGTTTCCGATATTTTTTGTGAAATATTTTGCAACAATTACTTTTCGTTACGTATCTATTCTATTAATTATTTAAAGTTAAAATACGTTTTTTTTTTATTTTTTTATTTATTTAATTTTTTATTTGATGGGCTACGCGAATTTCAATTAAAGAGTGGTTACTGCCTACAAGTGGCGGCAGTGGTGCCGTGGTTACGCAAGCTGAGAACACGAGTTCAAAACCACTCACCTATACCAATGTATCTTTGATATATTTACTTTGATTATCCTGTTTGTATGATACAAGCACTTGTATCATACAAACAGGATGTGCCGACCTTAAAGCGAGTTGGTAGCGTTTCGAGATCAGCTTGTAAGTTGCCGGTTTCAACTCGGCCGGCATAGTCGCACTCACGGATGCACTCCAGCTTAACATCAGGCTTAACATCCAGTTTTTTTTCAACTTGAGATGTTTTAGTTTTTTTTCTATTGTTTTATGGTTGATTTATGGCCATCTCATCAATATATCAAGCCTCAATTAAAAAAAAATAAGTTGAAAAAATTAACGACTTACGCCATTTTTAATTAATATACATATATACGCGTTGTATGTGTGTGTAAAATTGTTTTCCAATTAAAAACTTTGTCCTCGTATAGATTTTTGCGCGAGTCACAAATCGTTTCAAACAGTTCACACTGAAAACTGTTAAAAATGTCAAGGTTGGCACTGCCAACTTTTGCATGTGTATACGTTTTGTACAAACCTTTTTACGGTGTTAGTACTTTTAGTACTTAGTAATAATAAATAATTATTATCCTAAGACAAAAGCCTTTTGGGCTTCTATGTACTACTTTTCTAATGTCCAATGATGAAAAAATATATAAATGGTAGTTTCGATACTTGTATTGATAAAACTAATAACAATTATGCTTTTAATTGCTGTGCGATTGAGTTATTTGGAAAATAAGATATGGATTTCGTATTATCTGTCAATCAACGCCATATTTGTTCTGCTTTGAACTGTCATAATTATAGTTTGATCATTTTGCACACCTGAACTATGCAATATAAAGGATATATTCCAATTACATTGGAATCTTCGTACATCAAACTATTTTAAAATGCATATTAAACTGTTAATACAATTAAGCCCAAGTCCCCATACAAAATGAATGATGTCCTTTAGAATAATATTTCTTTTTGCTGTTTATTTTTTATTGTGGCAATATATTTTGAGTCTTTATTTCTTTTACATGACAACACCTCGCCTAATGTTAAACTGGACTTCAGTCCATAAATGAAGTCACATCTGCTATGCTGGCCTAGTTTAAAACTGAAACTTACGAGCTGATTCTGAAACGCGTCCGTCACTTTACGGTCTGTATTATTGTAAGTAGTGGAACTACCTCCGGCAGACTGGGCACCACTGTACTGCTCTTTGATAACCAGCCCGGAACAAATATCCACCTCTTATTATTTACCTCTTTTGCGCGGACTGTTTCCACCTCTGGGACGGCTCTAGATTCATTGCAACGCCGAGCTGTCTTCGTTCTAGGAGATGCAAGAATCACGTGAACTCTGGAGCTCCTGCAACTTTGTAAAGACACAGCGTAATCTCTGATAATGTCGTGCTTAAGAGTAATAGGAGTTAATTTAACGGCATAGTGACGGCAATAGTGAATTGAATCGTTTTTTTTCAGTCGTCTGTAGTCTTCGACTTCCTCTTGTATCACTCGGACTTTATAAGGTCTCAATAAAATTAAATAAAAAGTATTTAATCAAAACCATGTTTATTACTAAACAAATAAAAACATTCTTAAAAAAGCAATGCAATGCTTTATTTATTAGGCTGGTTATTTGTAGGCTGGACACCGTCATCATTCTTGAAACAGGGCCTTTATTGTAATGACCATAAAATTAATAATCACATGTAAAATAATTTTACATGTTATAACGGAATAATACAGCTAACCACTTCGCCTTATATCTATAATTTTATCTATCAATTTCACCAAATACAAGATCTAAAGTACCCATAATAGCGACAATATCGGCCAACATGAGATTTTTACCAAGTTTCTCCATTGCAGCAAGATGGGCAAAACCAGGCGCTTTAATTTTACATCTGTATGGTTTACTACTGCCATCAGAAACTAGGTAAACAGCAAATTCACCTTTAGGCGCCTCTATAGCTGTGTACGTAGTTCCAGGAGGAACCGTATACCCTTGAGAGAATAATTTAAAATGATGTATCAAAGCTTCCATGGATGTTTTCATTTCCTTACGATTGGGTGGTACTACTTTAGCATCATCAGTTTTTATCTCACCTTCAGGCATTTGATAAATGCATTGTTCAATGATGCGCACGGACTGGCGTATCTCTTCACATCTAATTAGGTATCTATCAAAACTATCGCCGTATGTACCAATGGGTACATCAAAATCGACCAAATCGTACGCGTCATAAGGCTGAGTTTTCCTTAAATCCCATTTTATACCACACCCTCTTAACATGACACCACTGAAACCATAATTTAAAGCATCGTGTGCGCTAATTACACCAATGTCTTTAGTTCTAGCAACCCATAACCTATTCGTTGTTAAAACATCTTCAAGTTCATCCATTCGCTCATTGAATTTCAAAAGAAATTCTACTAAATCATCTAATAAACCCAATGGCATATCAAAGGCAACTCCTCCAGGACGTACGTAGTTAGCATGCATTCTTGCGCCGCATACTCGTTCATAAAGCTCCATCAACTTCTCCCTTTCTTCAAATAACCAGAAGAATGGCGTCATGGCCCCAATGTCCAAAGCATGGGTCGTTATTCCCATTACATGGTTCATTACTCGTGTAATTTCGCCGAATAGCGTTCTTATGTATTTGGCTCTAATAGGTATGTCTATGTTTAATAGTTTCTCTACAGCCAAGCAATAGCATTGTTCGTTACACATCATTGAGACATAATCCAGTCTATCAAAATAGGGTATTGCCTGTGTATAAGTTTTGTATTCAATGAGTTTCTCAGTGCCGCGGTGTAAGAGACCTATGTGAGGATCAGCGCCACGCACAGTTTCCCCATCTAACTCTAACACTAATCTTAACACTCCATGAGCTGCTGGATGTTGAGGTCCAAAGTTCAGGATCATGTTTGTGAAGCGTTTCTTGCCTGAAATAAATTAAAGGATAAGTGAGATTTATTGTGACACGACATCTGATCTCGATCTGTCTGATGGTGAGCAAGAGGAGGTCCAATAGTGCGGACGACTAAAAAATGAGTCACGGTTGACTGAGCCAACTATAGCGGCCAAAGTTCCGGCATAGTGAGCTTTTAGTTCCAATGCCCATTCGGTCGATAGAATGCGGATGCTTCCCCCACCTGTATGACGGGTATGTAAAGACGAAGTAGGATAATGTTAAAAATCTCCTTAGAATATTCTCCGTGCTATAGGCGATAAAAGTTGTATAAAGCGCCATGTCTCTGCGAAGTTGCAGGGGTATCTCCTATAACTGGGTAGGTTATCCTTTAAAAGGGTAGGGGTTTGTAGTAGACGCAATCCTAGAGCTTGTTTAAACAATAATTATCTATGTAGCCGACAAGAGAGTTGGAAAGTAGCGCTCCGTTGTCTCTGCCAGCCCTGTTCCAGATAGATTGAAAAATGTACGTTACAACTAGTTTCAAACTTAATGACGTCTCCGAAATCAGCGTGGGTAGATTGTCCTGGCAGAAACTGCACAGTAACTTGTTTTGTTACCCACTTACTTTTCGAATTACACTGATCTACCGATCCTTATACTGCGCAGCTCAAGTCATCGCTCTCTTTCCCTGACGGTGACTATACAATATCAATGATACGCTCTCTCGCCTACTTCGAGCCCCGCTATACCGTAAATAAGTTTAATTTTAATTTTACCTATTCTAACAACGCCGTTTAAAGGGATTCGTTTCAAATCAAATGGCATCCCATCAGGGTACATAACAGCACCCTCAAATTGTCTTACAAAGTCAAGAGTAGGAAACCATCGAGTAGCATATCGTCTGGAGTTCACCACAATGGCAGATCTTCCAATTAAATTATTTATAAATGAATTCATTTTGGCGAATCCGTAGATCACTTTTGAATAATATTGAAAGAAAGATGTCAAATATGACACTGATGATAATTGTTTTAAAGTTCAATAACAGTTAGTTTTTTGGCGGGAAACTGCAAGTGACAGGTCAGCATTTTAAAATTATTTGTAAAGCTTGTGTTTCTTCAATAATAATGTGTAATAATAGTGTAATTGTTATCAATCAATCAAATTGTCACGCCTCTTTCCCACCGGGATAGGCAGAGACAACGGAGCGCCACTTGCCACGATCCTGGCACAACTCCCTCGCTTTCTTCACATCCACAATTCTCCTCATACAAGCTCTACGGTATTGCTATACCGTAGAGTAATCAGTAATCATCTTTAAGTTATCATTAATCATTTAATGATAACTTAATCATTTTTAAGTTTAAGTATAGACAAGTGATTTAAAGCTGTTTAACGTGTCTCTTTGTGTTCCCTCCAAAATTCCTTTCAAAGTTTTAGTATAGGCTTTCCGCTGCTTTACTAAAACAATCATCATCTTCTTCACCACCATGTCATGGATGAAACACTTTAGTATATGGACTATGTGGACAATGTTTCCTTTTGCCTTTCCAGAATAGGAAAACTAAACTAAAAAACCGGCAACTTACAAACTAAACCCTAAACGCGGCTAAGTCACTTCACGACTGTAGAAGTGTCAGTGGTGGTACTACCCCGGATCGTCAGATTGGGTACCACTGCCTACCACTTGTAGGATCCTTTCATACATCCTCACATACACACATCATATATTTACACCTAATTATATTTAAACATTTATTTACAATTCTTACATTAAATAATATTCGCATATTTAACTTAACCAAATTCGTGCGCGCAGTGGAAACACGACTCCCGCGCCGTCGCACACAACTGGTTACGGCAGTGAAAGACCGCTCGCGTACCGAGGAACACTGCTCCGCCGACTGTCTCGGAAATATTTGTATTTGTGAATATTTTTGTATCTTGTATCTTAAATCTTAATCTATCATTTCATATACTCTCCTTCCTTCTATTTAATATGGACTGTGTGTTATGTATTTTGTTATATTTGTGAAATTAAATATTAAATTACTTTGAACTATATTATTCGGACTAATAATTCAAACTCCACACTCTACCCCATAACTGGTGACCCCGATTAGTGAACAATAATAATATGAGTGATAGTGATAGTTCTACAAAAACAGTGATATCAAATGAGGGTAGTAACGTAACAACGCGTCGACAAAAAAAAGTGCGCGTTTCCACTGAACTACACGAGACGTCATCCGACTTTATAAATATGAACCTAAAAGTGCCTCCGTTCTCGCCTGAGGACCCTGAAATTTGGTTCGCGTTATTAGAAAGTCAGTTCGCCAGTCATGCCATAATTGAAGACGCGGTCAAATTCAATAACGTCGTCAACAACATCGATATCCAGTATGCCAAGACGGTTAAGGATATAATCCTCAACCCACCTGAGGAGAACCGATACCTGAAAATCAAGACGGAGCTGACCAGACGACTCACGGCATCTCACGAAGAAAAGGTGAAGCAACTGCTGTCTCACGAGGTTCTCGGAGACCGGAAACCATCCCAGTTTCTCAGACACTTACGAGACTTAGCCGGCCCATCCGTCCCGCTAGATCTTGTGCGTTCCATCTGGAGTACCCGCCTGCCGAACCACATCCAGACAATTTTGGCAGCTCAACCGACACATTCACTGGAGCAGCTCTCTGACCTGGCAGACCGCATTAATGAGATCAACTCACAGTGCAACATTGCGTCTACCAGCGCTCCAGAATACAGTGCCGGCGCCTCCAGCGAAATCGCAGAGTTGCGAAAAATGGTCGAACGGCTGTCTACCAAACTGGACGATTATACTCGCTCGTCCCGACAACGTTCCAGATCAAGGCATCAGCGATCATCTTCACGCAGCAAATCCAGGTCCACTTCCAACCGCAAGTATATTTTTTGCTGGTACCATACAAAGTTCGGACCTAACGCGCGTAAGTGCATCTTACCGTGCGAATACAAAGCGGGAAACGCCACGGGCAGTCGTTAATGGCGGCTGACGATTGCCCTGCCTCATCCAGTCGCCTCTTCGTCACTGACCGAGCAACCAACACCCAGTTTCTGGTGGACACCGGCAGTGACCTCTGCGTGTACCCCCGAGCAGCGCTACGTGACAGACGATCAAGGGCAGATTTACAACTCTGTGCAGCTAATGGGACCAACATAGACACTTTTGGTTATATAGAACTTAATCTTAATTTAGGCTTAAGGCGCGATTTTCAGTGGCGTTTTATTGTAGCAGACGTCACTAAAGCAATTATTGGCGTTGATTTTCTTAGTTTTTATAATTTAATGGTAGATTGTCGCAATCAACGCCTGATAGATAATTTAACCACTTTGTCATCTTATGCTTGTGTTGCATATACTGATGTGCAGTCGGTCAAAGTTGTGACGGGCGATACAAAGTACCATAAAGTTCTTAATGAGTATCCCGAACTTACTCGCCCATCAGGCACACTGACGATTCCCAAACACAACACGAAACATTTTATAGAGACAACTCCAGGTCCTCCTATATCATGCACTCCTCGCAGACTAGCACCTGATAAACTTAAGATAGCAAGAGCTGAATTTGAACTCATGATGAAAAACGGTTCAGCACGTCCTTCCAAAAGCCCCTGGGCTTCACCTCTACACCTTGCACCTAAAAAAGATAGCGGTTGGCGACCTTGTGGTGACTACAGGTTACTAAACTCTCGCACCATACCCGACCGTTACCCAATCAGGCACATCCATGACTTTTCTCATAACATTGCTGGCTGCAAAATATTTTCAACCATCGACTTGGTGAAGGCTTACAACCAGATCCCTGTACACGAAGACCATATCCACAAGACGGCCATCACGACTCCTTTCGGACTCTTCGAGTTCCCCGTGATGACCTTCGGCCTTCGAAATGCTGGTCAGACCTTTCAGCGATTTGTCGACGAGATCACAAGAGGCCTTGATTTTACATACGCCTATCTCGACGACTTTCTCGTTTTCTCCCGCACTGAGACCGAACACGAGCAGCATCTTCACCAACTCTTTACCCGATTCAAGGAATACGGTGTACTAATAAACACCTCTAAGTGCATTTTCGGAGCCAGTCAAGTAAAGTTTTTGGGATATCACATTTCCGAGACCGGTACCAAGCCTCTCGAATCAAAGGTCGAGGCCATATCAGAATTTCCCCCACCAAAAACCGTCAAGCAACTAAGACGCTTCTTAGGCATGTTAAATTTTTACAGGCGATTCTTGCCTAACGCTGCCAAAATCCAAGCGCCTTTAAACGCTCTTCTTGTCGGTTCAGTAAAAGCATCACATCCAATTGAGCTTACCGGTGGTACTCTAGCAGCTTTTAACAGCTGCAAAGAAAGCTTGTGCAATGCTGCTTTACTCGCACACCCAGACTCCACATCTCAGCTCGCTCTAGTAACAGATGCGTCTGACTTAGCCATGGGTGCAGTACTGCAGCAACTTAAAGACAGTGCATGGACACCACTTGCATTTTTCTCGCGAAAGCTGAGCCCTTCTCAACAGAAATACTCACCTTACGATCGCGAACTTTTGGCCATATACGAAAGCATAAAATACTTTCGACATATGCTAGAAGCACGACATTTCGTGATATATACGGATCACAAGCCGCTCAGTTTTGCATTTCGAGAACGAAAAGCCAACTGTTCGCCTAGGCAATTCCGTCATCTTGATTACATCTCGCAGTTCACGACCGATATACGCCATATTTCTGGCAAAAACAATGTCGTCGCAGATACATTATCTCGTATCGACGAACTGCAGATCCCAATAAATTTAGACCATCTCGCCGAATCTCAAACCTCCGATCAGGAACTACATGAATTTCTTGGCGATAATTACTCACTTCGACTACAGAAATTAAAATTTCCACAAAGCAATCTTAAATTATATTGCGACATCAGTCAGAAGTCTCCAAGACCTTTTGTGACCAAGAGCTTTCGAAAACAACTCTTCGATAGCCTTCATAACTTCAGTCACCCAGGCCCCAACGCCACTGTTAAACTTATAGCAGAACGATTCGTTTGGCCTGGCATGCGCAAAGACTGTCGGGATTGGTCGCGAAACTGCTTGGCCTGTCAACGCGCTAAAGTAAACCGTCACGTATCCGCACCTTTAGGTACCTTCGATTTACCTCGCGCCCGTTTTGCATTTATCCATGTGGATATTATTGGCCCTCTTCCAGTTTCTCAAGGCCATAGGTACTGTCTTACCATAGTGGATCGATTCACCCGCTGGCCTGAAGTCACACCAATGGCTGACATGACTGCAGAAACCGTTGGAAAGGCGCTTATATTATGGGTGGCCAGATTTGGATGCCCAACTGACATAGTCACCGATCGTGGTCGACAATTTGAATCTTCACTTTTTCAATATCTCGGCAAAATGATCGGATTCAAACACAGACGAACAACCGCATATCACCCAGCTTGCAACGGCCTAGTGGAACGCTTCCACCGGCAACTCAAGGCTGCTATTATGTGTCATGCAGATTCCGACTGGGTAAATACATTACCTTTAGTCTTACTAGGCATTAGGTCTGCTTACAAAGACAGCCTACAAGCCTCATCTGCTGAATTAGTGTATGGAGAACCACTTCGTCTTCCCGGAGAATTTTTCTTACCGTCTACTCCGGATTCTACAGATATATCGGATTTCTCAACCCGATTGCAACGTTTAGTTGCAAAATTACATCCTTCACCGCCTGCGCGGAATAATAAAGACAAGATATTTGTCTTCAAAGACTTGTCCAGTTCGAGCCATGTATTTTTAAGGCAGGACGCATTGCGAGGCGCTTTACAACCTCCCTACTTCGGCCCCTTCGCTGTTCTCGAACGTGGTGACAAGATCTTCAAGATTTTGGTTAAGGGAAAACCTGTCACAGTATCAATAGACCGCCTAAAGCCAGCCTATATGCTAGTCGACACTTCCCCTAATCCTATGCCTATTACTACAACTACTCCTTTACACAAACCCATTACCTCACCGGAACCTCCACCTTCTCAACGCGATAAACCTGATGAAGATACCGTTAGAACGACACGTTCTGGTCGCAGGGTTCGAATTCCAAATTATTATCGCCCGTAGTAACGGTCTCCGGGGGGGAATGATGTAGGATCCTTTCATACATCCTCACATACACACATCATATATTTACACCTAATTATATTTAAACATTTATTTACAATTCTTACATTAAATAATATTCGCATATTTAACTTAACCAAATTCGTGCGCGCAGTGGAAACACGACTCCCGCGCCGTCGCACACAACTGGTTACGGCAGTGAAAGACCGCTCGCGTACCGAGGAACACTGCTCCGCCGACTGTCTCGGAAATATTTGTATTTGTGAATATTTTTGTATCTTGTATCTTAAATCTTAATCTATCATTTCATATACTCTCCTTCCTTCTATTTAATATGGACTGTGTGTTATGTATTTTGTTATATTTGTGAAATTAAATATTAAATTACTTTGAACTATATTATTCGGACTAATAATTCAAACTCCACACACTACCCCATACACTCTTTGACAATCAAACCTATCAGGTAGGAGGATATATCCGCCTCCTTATCCTAACAAATATTTGTAATATTCAAGCTGACTATTAAATATTACTATAAGTATTACAAATAAAAGCTATAAAACAAGTATGCCACTAACAGGAATCAAACCAGGGACTTTAAACCACACACGCTTCGTTAATGCGACTGCTACTGTTATGCAGACTATGTCAATGAAATAAAATTCATATACATATATAGAAAAACCTACAAATAGATAATTCCAAAGTACCCATTGTGTGTGGGAGACAACTTGACATGACACGGGATAGTTTTTTCCTCCCTCAGGTTATATCTCTTCGCAGGTAATTTATCAGGCTAACTTGGCATTGAGGCGACACCTGGCGGACATTGGGAGGAACTACATTATTTTTAATGCGGCTTACAATGAACGTTTGCGTGAAATTAGACAGCCTGCACCACTACTCTTTGATATATAAATTTGCTCTGACCGGGAATCGAACCCGAGACTTTAAGCTTAACAAACTCAGTCCTCAGCAATAATAAAACTCTTGATAAGTATTTATAAGTTCTAATTTTTATATTAAAAGCACATATGTTGAGTCTCATCGAGGGTATATTTTATGGTACAACTTATTTATTTATTTATTATAAGGTGTACACGACAGAACACAACCTTTACATAAATTTATTTAGATCTTTAATTATCTTGTATGAAAAGAATTGTGAACGTGAAGGAAGCGAAGGAGTTGTGTCAGGATCGTGGTAAGTGGCGCTTGTCTCTGCCTATCCCTGTAGGAAAAAGGCGTGACATTTTTTTAAATCATAAAATTGTTAATGCTGTGTGTATTCAGTAATGGGAAACTACCATTTATATATTTTTTCATGATTGGACTTTACAAATGTAGTACATAAAAGCCCAAACGAATCCTTTATTTACACAATATGACAATTATATTATAACCAATATTGTGTCCCAAGATTATGTACTATTTACGTACTATTTATTTTATATATTATGTATTATATTTTATGTACTTTTTACGCATAGGAAAACAAGAAATTAAAATAATAACAAAATCCATAAGAATACATTTAAATAATTAAGTATAACTACATTTAGATAATAAAATTAAAATATGGTGATTACAAAATTCCAAACGAAATGAATCCTAATTATTATCGTAATTAATAAAATAACAGCCGCTCATAGTATTGTCTGTTATATTCTATCCAAAATCTAAATTGTTTGTGTCTTTTCAACTGTGAGTGCGAAGATAAAATGGCGGCCCTTAATGATGCTTTTATAACAGTCCCTTCCAAATAATATTTTATAGTGTATTTTATCATTGTCATATATTTCTCCATTATTTATCTAAAAGCCGGTTATAACAAAAAAGTTTCAATTCAATTCTATTACGTTTACTATTACGAAATCGTGAATTGGGTTGTTAATAATTTTATATCGAAACTACCATTTATATATGTTTTTATCATTAGAAATAACAAAAGTAGTACATAGAAACCCAATATGAATGATGTCCTTTAGCCATAGGGTGCAACCCATTTTTTTTTCTTTTACTTATACGATACTTTTTACAAATTCGTAAATTATAATTTTTGGTACAACCAGCTGTAAGTGTTGTTTTTTGGGAGACATATTAATTTACTTTTGTAAAAGAATATGTTCGGAGACAATGATATTATGCAAAATGACCTTAAAACCCCTGATCAGATCTTCATTAATTGTAGCTAAGAACCATCTCAATCATGTGAGCTTTCAAACAAACAAAACCGCATCGTAATGGGTCCATTCGTTTAGGAGCTACGATGCCACAGACAGACACACAGATACACAGACACACAGATACTCAGACACATCAAACTTATAACACCCCTCTTTTTGAAGCGGGGTTTAATAAGCAGATACGTCACCTACACGAGCTATAGTGTTCGCAAATGGCACGAGTTTGAACGACCAACCATGACTATTCATACACAAAAGTGAAAGTAGGACGGAATGATAGTTATTGAGAGCGAAAAAGAGATAAATATATGTTTCTCTGCATCGCTCAGGTTTGCTTATAAGCATAGTTTTAACCGATTCATTGCCACGTCAAATTCACTATTTGACAGATGGACAGCTGCTTTGACATTAGTTATTATAGTTCTAAAAGTTCACACGCAGCGCTAGCGAACGCGAACGCCATTTTCACTCCACAGTAGTGATGTGCATAATCGAATTAATTGATTTCAGTAATCATTCGACTTAGTCGATTGTTAATAGGGATTAGTTACTAACTTTAGCGTTAAGCACAATAATCTTCGTTGTAATTATTTACTAGCATACATTTGTTTAAAAAAGTAGCTTTTCGACAATTCGAATAAATTGATTAAAAATTAGTATTATGGATTTCGATTTATTGCAACTACTACTGTTTTATTAAACAAAAAGTAACAAAAAGCGTGTCCGAGCAAGACACGTATTAAAGTAAAACAAAACTAATATATAAAAACAATCGTTTAATTAGACACAAAGAAATGAATAAAAAAAAAGTTTTTTTTGTTTGTCGTAGATCTGCGACAATGGAATACGACGGGTTAACATAATCAGATAAAAATAAAATGTGTAAGTAAGTTATTAGTAATAAATAAACTAAACTAAGCATAGAGTTGTTCGCTCGTACCACAGCATTTATGTATGGAAACATTTGTCATTCGAAAGACATTTTATACCCGTCGTCGTAACATCTAAACCAAAGACCTGATTCGAATAATTTAAATAGAAATTAACATGTAAATTATCAACATAACTATTTAGTAGGAAAATACGTTTTTAAGTAAATACAAATCTAAAAATGATTTAGACATTATTATTTAGAAAGAATCTAGCTTCTCTGGACTTAGCCGATTACGCCGATCAGTTAAAACATATCCTGCTTTTGGAAAAAGTCTTTCAGATGGGACAGATGTTGCAGGAATACATTAATATTTTTTGGCTAATTTATATAAATCTGGAAACATTTTCGCGTGGTCTTCCCAAAATGTTAGAGGATTCGTATTTCTATCTATCAGAGCCATATCTTCATACTGTTTTACCATTATATAAGCCGTAATACTGGGGGTTTCGGAGGTATTTTTTTTGGAAAACTTTTGATCAAAATGTGCCCACAGGGAAACGCACTCATCACTAGTATTAATGCGTTAAATTTATAGTATGTGCTATACAAGGATGATTATGTTTTTGTAAGTTTTCCACTACTGCTGTTGCTACTTATATTAGTATTATCATTCGATTATATTAGTTTAATAATCAATTGGTTATTCGATTAATGGAATCATTCGACTTGCACATCGCTACTCCGTACTTTGTGCAGCGCTTCGTGTGAACTTTAAGAACTAAGCTGTCACCCCCTTGCGTTGACAGGGCCCACATTAGGGCCACCGGCATTGAATCGGTTAACGTCTTTTCTTCTTAAAATATTAAAATATTATTGTTCGGAGAATCGTTTTTGCCTTAATTTTCTTTGGCATGCATAGTAACGGGCTATGCTGAGGCAATCGTGAACTGACTTTTTTTTTTCAGTCGTCGGCACTCTTGTATCTCCTCTTACTTACCATAATACGATACAATAAAATTACCTATACTAAAACGTAATTTCATTACGCGTTGTACCTAAGTACTTTGTATAAGGGATAATAATGCTTGGATTTAAAAACAAAATAAAGAGTGTATTTTATTGGATTTATTGGAGTGGGAGGAATAAAGGAATCAATTGAAGGATTAAGGATGAGATGGGATGGGGATAATATAGGATGGGGATGACTGATGGGCTGGTAAAGCATTCCCAATTTAGATTGTACTAAAAATCAATTAATCACATTGTCACGCCTTTCTCACAGGGATAAGCAGACTCAATGGAGCGCCACTTGCGACGATCCTGACACAACTCCCTAGCTTCCTTCTCATTCACAATTCTCTTCATACAAGGTTTATGATTATGGGCACTAGGCAACCTAGCTTTCTTGAGCTATGTTGATTTGGTGGGATAAAACACCCTCCAGGGCATGCCTTGTTTAACGTATCCATTCACATGAGATTTATAAATTTATATTATATAGTAGTTTTCTATCTAAAGTTCTGAAATAACAATATTCTACGAACATAATATTAATTAAACAAATTTTATTATAGGTATATATTTTTTCTCACTCAATTAGCAAATTGAAAAAACGCTCCGGCCATCTTGTTAGCAATTTTCCCAACAACTTCAACATAATCAAGGGGCCGTGGACGTTTTTGAATTCGTCTACAAGCCCTTGAAGGTCCTTTACTGAAAAAAATTCCACTCAAAACTTTTTATATTTTAATTCGACTAAAATTTGTGACCCCAGATAGATATACAAATACATGGAGTAAGCAGCTACTGGGGTTTTTACCTTACCTGTATTTAAGATAAGATTGCTAAAATATTCTAAAAAATTTAAGATTTTTGGTGGTGGGGGGTAGTCTTAAACCTCACCATGTATCACCAAGGGAGAGGGGGGCTTAAAAATGCCTAGAAAAAGATCACGTTTTAATGGACGGCCCCTTAAAGGTCACAAGTTAAGGATGAACAAGTTCTCACCCTCGCCAAGTAACTTCATTTGCGAACATCTTAATTGAGTTAATTACAATTCCACTTTTTTCCCCCAATTCCCCCACGTTTGCGACCTCTCGAGGATACTTGTCAAATTGCAATTAAAATATTGAATTAGAATAGCATTCTTAGAAAAACAATTAGGTACTATTTCCATGGACAATTTAAGAGAAACACGAGGCAGAAATAATTGACAGCCTTCCTGTATCCAGACTCTTCCGTCGGCCGCTTGGACAACTCCTTGGCCAGGCGCTTGGCTGAAGGTCCCTTAATGGCGCAAATTGGTAACCTGTACCGAGGTTGGCGTATTTTTTTTATTGTGACTCGACACCTGACCTCGACCAGCCTGATGGCAAGCAAGAAGAGGGAAGAGTGTCGACGACTGCAAAACCCGGGTCTTCACGGCTGCCTCATTCGCCGTCACTATGCCGACCTGAGGTGCTTCTTCACGCATCGCTTGAAGGATCCTAGATTACAGGATAGAGGAAACACATGGGCTGGTAAAGCACATGTCGATTGTCGACTATATTAAGTAAATTATGTACTATAAGAAGTGGTTGTAAACAAGACCATACATCAGCCTATCCGGGGTAGTACCACCACTTACAAGTATACAGACCGTGAAGTGATTTGGTCACGTTTCGGGATCAGCTTGTAATTTTCCGGTTCCATCTAGGCCGGCATAGTGGATGTGATTGCTGCTCACAGTTATTGAATTGTAGTAGCAGTGATATTCATTCATGGACCACACTTCGGCTTAACATCAAGCGGGGTGCTGTCATATGTCGAGTCATTGTCAAAAACATTGACAAAAATGTCTGCACCGCGCATTGCGCCGCGTCTCCATAATCATTTACCTAAATATGTTCTCATTGAAGCTTTCTTAATTTATGTGCTTATGTTCAGACATGCAAATTAAACCTACATGCATCTGGTCCTGGAAGGTCTATAAATGTCAAAAAGTTCCCCTGATCAAATCCTCCACTAGTCTTCAAAATATGCTCAGTACCTGCTCAATTTCTTAGACTGAGGGCTTCTGTCAGCTTTACCGCCCTGGGCCTTTGACAGGGTTAAGCCGTCCCTGCTATATATCCAAGAGTCGTAGGTCATCCGTGAATTTTGCCAATACGGGGAAGTACTACACTATTTTTAAGGCAGGCAGGGTGCTGTCATATGTCGAGCCAGAGTAATAAAGAAACTCTTTAACGACATTTATTAGACTTCTAAATTATAAAATTATTCAGAACATGAATTTGGTCTAAAGACGTTTATATTCACGGTTAAATTCAAGAGACGAAGAAGTACCTAATACAATTTCTTAGAACCTAATTTAAAAGTTTTTTTGGAAAGTGTGAGACGCGGGCAGAATTTATTTGTTATAGGAGACACCTATAATACAAATATAGGTACTTATAGATCTATGTAGTTAGAGCGACTAGGGAACTGTGTCTTCCATTTCGCTACTCATCAGCGCTCATCATCATCATCGATTGTCACGCCTTAAATCCTATTTGGGCAGGCAGAGACATCCTTTCAAGAGTGGTAGGCAGTGGGGCCCAGTCTGCCGATCCGGAGTAGTACTAACACTTACAAGAACCAGTCCTGGATGTTTCAATAGGCCGTATAGGTCGCGGCCTAGGAGCGGCGGATTTCAGAGGACGCTCACTCGATTTCAGAGAATATAATTATTATTTTGGGTAGTTCCATGGGGTGGCGGAAATAAAGTGCCCTACACTCTACTCATAAAAAAATATAAATCCGTTAACAACAACAACAGTATAATAGTTGATTTACCAGCCTACGTGTTTCCATTTCCACCATCCCATAATCTTAGATTGTGACGGTGACTGACACAGCCGTAAACTGATACGGTATTTCAGTCGAAGAAACAGTCGAATTGCATTGCTATTTGGCATTCTCGCAGGTAACCAATCAGCGAAAATCGTAAAAAAAGAATAGGTAAACTAAATACAATTTGACTACTTTTCGTCACTATAATGTATTAGGAGAATCGGAGCCATGGACTTACTCATTTAGTATCTATGATACAAGCATATTTAGTAACTTGGAAAAGCATATTTGTCTACTTACCCCAATACAAATGGTAGTGGGACAGATAGTTAGCAATTTGCTTTGGCTGCCAATCCGGGGTAGTACCACTGGATTGGCAGCCGGTCTATATACTTTTAAGTATACAGACCGTGAAAGTTGCTTAAATGTAAATAAAAAATAAATATATAGAAAGCTAGGTTGCCTAGTGCCCATAACCACAGAGCTTGTATGAAGAGAATTGTGGGTTGAGGAAGCAAGGGAGTTGTGTCAGGATTATGTCAAGTGGCGCTCTATTGTCTCTGCCTATCCACATGGGAAAAAGGCGTGAAAATTTGAATTAATTTAATATATTGTATATATTACGAGTATACTATAACATGCTTATACAATATATATAGAATTGAATTTACATTTATTTACGTTATTTCTTCAATTGGAATATAAACAAAACATTGCATTTTCTTTTATTTTCGTGAAATAATCTGTTTTTGTGCGTATATCCTTTGAGCGGGAGTTTGCTAAGATATTTCTATGATCTTTTTTGGGAACAAAATAACAAAAGTACTCTTTTGATCTTACATTGTACAAGTTTCGGTAACTTTTTTTTAGAATACAGTTACAGTATCAATAAGTACTGTTCGTACCCTACTACGATAAAGGACACCATTCATTTTGTATGGGGACTTGGGCTTAATTGTATTAACAGTTAAATATGCATTTCAAAATAGTTTGATGTACGAAGATTACAATGTAATTGGAAAGTATCCTTTATTTTGCATAGTTTAGGTGTGCAAAATGATGAAACTATAATTATGACAGTTCAAAGCAGAATAAATATGACGTTGATTGACAGATAATACAAAATCCATATCTTATTTTCCAAATAACTCAATTGCACAGCAATTAAAGGCAAAATTGTTATTAGTTTTATCAATACAAGTACGAAACTACCATTTATATATTTTTTCATCATTGGACATTACAAAAGTAGTACATTAAAGCACAAAATGAATGATGTCCTTTAGGTATGAATATCGCAGTAGATTTTAAGAGAAGCGGGCAGTAGTGCCCAGTCTGCCGATTCGGGATAGTACCACCACCTACAAATATACAGACCGTGAAGCGATTAAATCGCGTTATGGGATCAGATTTAGATTGCTGGTTCCAACTAGGCCGGCATAGTGGATGTAACCTCCATTCATGGACCGCACTTTGGCTTTTACATTAGGCCGGGTGCTGTCATATGGCTAGTTACAATAAAAAAAAGTGTGGGATATAACGCTGGTAAAAAACATTATACTCGAGTTATATTTTCGGTGGCGTGCGTAGCTTGACGGAGGACTTGAGTTAAATAATAACAACACGAAGTTTAAGACGATACTGATTTAATTCTTATTCACAATGGTTTGTATATTGGTGTCGAACAGTTACAAAAAAACATGGAAGATTCCATTCCATGATTCTAGCGTTAATACATTATTCTGATATTGATAAAAGTAATTTATTAATTTTAGTGATAAAAATCTATTATTATTTCTCAAAGGATCCGAAGATTGAGGGCAAAGTTTACATCCTATTTCTATTGATAATTATAATTTATTAACCCCCGACCAAAAAAGAGGGGTGTTATAAGTTTGACTTGTCTGTGTATCTGTGTATCTGTGTATCTGTGTATCTGTGTATCTGTGGCTCTGTGTATCTGTGTATCTGTGTATCTGTGTATCTGTGTGTCTGTCTGTGGCATCGTAGCTCCTAAACGAATGGACCGATTACGATGCGGTTTGTTTCATTTGAAAGCTGACGTGATCGAGATGGTTCTTAGCTACAATTGATGAAGATCTGATCAGGGGTTTCAAGGTCATCAGCTCGATTTGTTAGCTGCGGTAGCGATCTTAGACGCGCTGTTTAGAACGACAACCCTTGTACGTCGCTATGCGACGAAGATTGTTATTTTATGTCAAATAAATATGCCATTGTTAAAACACGTAAAAAATGTTATAATTTTTCCCTTAAAATATTCAAATGGCGAGGTTGGTTTGCAGTTTAGATCGATTACCTTGATTGAATATTTTAGGGGAAAAATTATAACATTTTTTACGTGTTTTAACAATGGCATATTTATTTGACATAAAATAACAATCTTCGTCGCATAGCGACGTACAAGGGTTGTCGTTCTAAACACGCATAAGGCTGGGAATACACGTCCGATATTGCTGAGCAAATTATTTACAAATCGGAAGTAGGAATCGGACGTCTATTTTGTTTCTGTATTCTGTATGAAAACTGCACCTTCAGACAATCGGATCGGCCATAAAATCGTAAGCGCCTTGGCGTTGTTTCCGATTCTGACATCCGATCCGACTATCGGATCTGACGTGTATTAAGTATTCAAACAAATGTATGGTACGAGTGCTTTTCGATTGTCTGATCAGACAATCGGATCGGACTATCGGAGAGGAAAATCGGACTTGAATTCCCAGCCTTATAGGTATTTACTTTACTTTTAAACACATCTGTGACTTAACATTTGAAATAAAAACATATACAAATACATGTGTGTTTTATCTGGTACCACTGAGCTACTCTGATGATGGAACTCGAAGGTAGGAGACGAAATCCTGGATGTGTTCAAACTTTTTTTTGGTATACTAAGTTTGGACTTATTAGATTTGTCTTGAAGGTAGGAAACTAAGTGTAGAAAAGTTAGTGCGATAAAATAAAACATTCCGGATCTAAAAAATCTGATCATGGATCCTCTCATCAGCAAATCAACAAGAAATGGACCTATAGTGCTTTAACTAAAATTGTTACTCACTATGAGCCATTAGCTGGACCGTTATCAAATTAAAGACCGAGAGTATCTGATGATGCACCATTATGAATCCTCTAGATCAGCAAATCAACAAGAGATAGAACTATAGTGCTTTAACTAAAATTGTTACTCACTAAGAGCATTTAGCTGGACCGTCATCAAATTGAAGACCGGGCAATCTGATGATGCACCATTATGAATCCTCTCAGATCAGCAAATTGATATCAATTGATCAGCAAAAAAAGAGATAGAACTGTAGTGCTTTAACTAAGCCTTTAGCTGGGCCGTTATCAAATTGAAGATCGGGAGTATCTGATCATGAATCCTCTCGGATCAGCAAATCAATAACAGATAATATCATAGTGCTTGAACTAAAATTGTTACTCTCTATGAGCCATTAGCTGGGCCATTATTAAATTGAAGACCTGGAGTAGTTATCTGATGATGCACCATAAGAATCCAAGGGATATTAAAGGGATATAACTATTGAGCCATGACTAATGTTGTTTATTACTATAAAGCTGATGATATGACCAAAGTGGTTCCAGGCGTTTCGGGGGTTCCTTTAAAATTTTAATTTTGATTTTATACTATGTCTGTTACGCCGACATAACTCTCGTATTGACATTTTTACAAGCAATAGCTATGTAAGCTAGCACTTTACTAGCTATAGAAATGTATAATAAAAATATAATTAAAAAAACGAAATTAGGCATTCATGCTAGAGGTAATTGAGTTCAAGTAACACGAATTGTACTTAAGAATTTATTAACAAAGGTCAAATTAAAACACATTTTAGTGTTTTTATAAAATATTCATAACATTAAATTAATTCGAATTGCCCTAATCACATTTGCATGTTATTCAACGTGAATTGTTCTATTAAAATTGTAAGGGCTTTGATATACTGGTCAAAGTTATTAGGGGAGAGTGGGGTAATTGCGAACACTTATTGCGAGTTATCATCATCAGTCTATATAAGACCCACTACTTTCTGGACATATATATGGACAGCGAAATAACTTGCCATGAACTGCCACTGCTTTAACATTGCAAATTTTATACTTATCTAAATAATAATATGTTTGGCGACAAAGCAGTGATATTCTGCATTGTCGTAGATAACCAAATCTATAAGTTGATTGGTTACCTGTGAGAATACCAAATATCAACGCAATATCACTATATAAAAGTTCGTTAAATGCTCGTTAAAAAGTGATTAATTTTTGAGTCGGAGGTTAATTAAGAGTGAATTGCTCCGTTAGTGGCTATTGTCCCTGGTTTCCTTCGCATCCACGTGGCCACTCAGTGTAGAAACCTCCTTATTATTGAAGTACATTACAAAAAGTGATAACATTATGTAAATTTTGATGAACACCCTCCGCAGTCATTATTTCAGCAAAGCGTGCATTAATTTATGTCTGCAACTAAGGATGTTTATTAACACGCCATTATTATTAAGGCGACCGTGGTGTAGTGGCAGTGCAAGGGCTCCGTAAGCCAAGTGGCACGGGTTCGAAACCACTCACTGGTACCAATGTATCTTTGATATATGTACCTTGGTTGTCCTGTTTCTATGATACAAGCACTTTAGTAGCTTAGTATAGAAATGTATAATAAAATAAATAAATAAAAATATTGTGAGCTGAAGTTGCAATGGGCTGGCAATATCGCTCGAAGAACTGACAACCGATGGGGAAGAAAGGTTCTAGAGTGGAGACCACGAACCGAACCGATAAAAAAATCTAAAATCAATAGATCAGATAGTAGGCCGCATATTTTTTTTTAATTCAATATAATTATAACAGCTCAAAGCAGAACTGTTAATATGGCGTGTCTTCGTGATAGGGAAACAAAATCCATATCTTATTTTTCAATTAACTAAATTTTACAGCAAATAACCGCAAAATTGTTATTAGTTTTATCAATAAAATTATCGAAACTATTTTTTGTGTATTTTTTATTATTGGGCATTACAAAAGCAGTACAAAAATAGCTCAAAAGGAATCATGTCCTTTCCTACATATCAGTCCAGCCGTTCAGAAAGATTTAACTCGGTGACAAACACATGTACAGAAGAAATACCTACATATAATAAAATAATATATATCTACCAATAAAATATGTCAAAAATACAATAAAAAACAATTAATGTATTTTAAACAACATTAATACACTGAAAATGTGTCGCGAACTATAATTTTCAGTGAAACAGCTTAATTAATAATTTCCCAGTAACCGAACATTTTAAATGGTGCTCTCTGTTTAAAAGCTTTCGATAATTTAATATGAAAACACCACCCTATATACTATTATATATATATTAGATAATAGCCACGAATAATGTTTCAACATTAATAATCTTTCACGGCTTTATTTTGAAGAATATTTGTAACAAAGAGTGGTAGGCAGTGGTGCCCAGACCCATACTGCCAACCCGGATCAGTACCACCACTTACAAGTATATAGACCGTGAATATACTTAGTCGCGTTTAGGCTTATAAGTTGCCAGTTCCAACTAGGCCGGCATAGTGAAGTATTTGTATTTTTTTAAATTCACATTTCTATACTAAGCTACTAAAGTTATTGTGTCATAAAAACAGGACGACCAAACTACATATATCAAAGATACATTGGTACCGGCAACTGGTTATGAACCCGTGCTCTCGGTTTGCGTAACCATTGCACTGCCGCTACACCGTGGTCGCTTTACAGTAACTGCTAATTATAGTTATTTAATACTGCTACTTACAGTTAATATTTATTTAACTGTAAGTAGCAGTCATCTCATAGACTTTCATATGTCGAGACACAATAAAAAATAAAAATATATTTTTTTATAGCAAGAAAGGTATTTTTTTATTTATTTTTTATTTTTCATTGTGACTCGACATATGACAGCACCCCGCTTGATGTTAAGCCAAAGTGTGGTCCATGAATGAATGTCACTGCTACTACAATTCAATAACTGTGAGTAGCAATCACATCCACTATGCCGGCCTAGATGGAACCGGCAACTTACAAGCTGATCCCGAAACGTGACCAAATCACTTCACGGTCTGTATACTTGTAAGTGGTGGTACTACCCCGGATCGGCAGACTGGGTACCACTGCCTACCACTCTTTGATAACCAGACCCGAAGCAAATATCCATCTCATTTTTTTTTATTAACAAATATTTGCAATATTTAATACTATTAAATATTACAAATTAAAGCTATGAAACAAATATTTGCTCCGACCGGGGATCGAACCCGGGACTTTACGCGCAACAAACCAGTCGCTAAACCGTTCGTCCACGCCTGTCGTCAAAATATTTTAATTCAAGTATTTTTGTATTGTGACAATACAATACACATGGCGACCTCAACGGCTAAAAGTCGACTGACTCAGTATGTAGTTACCACTATGCCGGTTAGAGGTGCTTATTCATTTCTTGCTTGAGGATTAAAGATGCTGTAAGAGAACACGTGGGCTGGTCTTAAATGTCATAAAACTCGGCCTACGTTTTTGTGGCTAACCAGTTTATTTCCACAGTTTTTCCCTTTTTACATAATATTTTGAAGTATTCTTGCAAATTCATGATGATATTTCGGCTTTTTTGTTACATTTGTGAAGGTAAAAGGGTCAGGTGTACTAGTCTTCTTCCGTACTACTATGTCCATAAAGTTAAAGAGATTTAGGACGTCGTGTCGGTTCTTATAATGTAAAACTAAGATTTATAAATAAAAACACAATTTATAATTCTTAAAATAATAATAAACTTTTAATTTTATTTTCTTTTATTTATATGAAGAGACCTATGGAAATCGCGCCCGATTGTCTGTTGCAGATACCACAAGCATCCATTAAATAGCACTGCAAACATAATAAATTCCATACATAGCTGTCAATCAATATCATTTTACATCATTTTATATTTGAGAGCACCTTGATGTTAGGCTTGAGTGTGGTCCATGAATGGATGTCACTGCTACTACAATTCAACAACTATACGTAGCAACCACATCCACAACGCCGGCCTAGTTGGACCCAGCCAATCACAGCACGACACAACAAAGGTCAGCTGGTAGATAATGCCTAAGGCATTAAGCTCGCCTATGTACCTTATTTTGTGCAATAAAGAGTATACAGACTGTGAAGTGATTTGGTCACTTTTCGGGATCAGCTTGTAAGTTGCCGGTTCCATCTGGGCCGGCATAGTAAATGTGATTGCTACTCACAGTTATTGAATTGTAGTAGCAGTGACATTCATTCATGGACTACACTTTGGCTTAACATCAAGCATATGACATCAAGGGGTGCTGTCATATGTCGAGTCACAATAAATAAATAAATAAAAACAAGACTGTCAGGTCGGTTCATAGTGTGCCCTGCAGCACACACTAACGTACGGCGCGGCGGAAAATAAACCTTTTCGCGTCCCATATCTATTTACCACATTTAAACTAGTACATCTTCCTTCTCTACAACGAACAAGGCTTCTGGTTAAAATCCGAGGAATGAATATTTGGGTGAAGAGAGTTGAGAGTAGAATCACGTTCAATTATAGATTATAGACCGCATAACACCTAAATCAGCTGTCATGCCGAGCCACAATTAAATTGAAAATTTCTCATTGCAAATATTTCTTTCGCTCCTTCCAACTCCTGCGCATTGTTAGACTCTACCATGATTTCGATGGCATTTTTTTTTCTTGTGACACGACATTTAACATCGACCCGTCTGATGATAAGCAAGAAGAGGTTCAAGAGTGGCGACAACTAAAAAAAAAAGGTTGTTTCCCGGCTCCCTCAGTCGCCGTCATTATGCCGGCCTAAGGAAATTATGCCATTTAATGAGAAGTAATCATAAGAAACTCATTATGTTAAAATATAACGATACAAAAATACTGCCTACACTAGTTTACAAATCATGGTCATAATAGTAGTTGTCACCTTAAGAAACGGGTGATGAATGACTTGTCTTGGTAAAAGACAAAAAAATATCATTAGTATCAGTTTTTTCCCCGAAAACCTACTGAAAATAGTTGAAAAGGGTCGCAAAGTATTTTGTGTAAAGATGTTTTTTTTTAACAAAAATTATGTATATAGTAGGTATAGAATTTTTTGTAGAACCTGCACACTATGTACTATAGTATTAAAGGCGACTGTGGTGTAGCGGCAGTGCAATGCTTATACAAGTCGAGAGAACGAGTTCGAAACCACTCACCGGTACCAATGTATCTTTGATATATGTACTTTGGTTGTCCTGTTTCTATGATATAATCACATTAGTAGCTTAGTATAGAAATGTATAAATAAAAAATAAATAAATGAAGTTTAAATAGTTGAAAACTGTAAAAACAGAGTATTTTTTCAATCGTCGAGATATACAACAAAGCTACTATAATGTTTATACAAAAAAAAAAAAAGACTTAATAAAGTATTTAACAATCAATCAAATTGTCACGCAAAGACAATAGAGCGCCATTTGCCACAATCCTGACACAACTCCCTCCCCTCCCTTACATCCACAATTCTCTTCATACAAGCTCTACGGTTATGGGCACTAGGCAACCTAGCTTTCTTGAGGATGTCTCCGATTATTTATGCACGAGGTTTCACCCGCGTAAAATTAGGTTTATAACACAGTCATAAAAAGGCGGAGGTTCTCAATTCGACTGTATTTTTTTTTTTTTTTTTTTTATTGTGACTCGACATATGACAGCACCCAGCTTGATGTTAAGCCAAAGTGTGGTCCATGAATGAATGTCACTGCTACTACAATTCAATAACTGTGAGTAGCAATCACATCCACTATGCCGGCCTAGGTGGAACCGGCAACTTACAAGCTGATCCCGAAACGTGACCAAATCACTTCACGGTCTGTATACTTGTAAGTGGTGGTACTACCCCGGATCGGCAGATTGGGTACCACTGCCTACCACTCTTTGATAACCAGACCCGAAGCAAATATCCATCTCTTTTTTTTTATTAACAAATATTTGCAATATTTAATACAATTAAATATTACAAATAAAAGCTATGAAACAAATATTTGCTCCGACCGGGGATCGAACCCGGGACTTTACGCGCAACAAACCAGTCGCTAAACCGTTCGTCCACGCCTGTCGTCAAAAAATATCCCTTTTTTGTATTTATAACTCGATAACTCATGAACAATGACAGATGGAACTCACATTCACATTTATAATAATAGTAGGGTAAATAAAACTTACAATACATGAAAAAAATCGTAAATAATAACTGAAAATAATTGTTACTTTACAAGCAAACAATATTGAATCGTAACAAAAAAACGTTAAAAAGTCATTCCTCCAAGGAAATTACGAACTAAAACTTGTTAAAATGGTTGTTTTCAGAACTGGTGTCCAGCTGTAAAGCGCAATAAGAATGAAAACTACTGAAAACAACTTCCTTCATATCTTTATGATACTTGCGCGACTTCGCACTGTTTCTAGGAAACAAGTTTTCCACTTTGAAATATTAAATTCGTATTATATTTGAAATATGTGACTGGTGTTGTATTTTTGTTGCATGAAGAGAATTGTGGAAGTAAGCAAAGAAAGTTCAAGCCGATGACTGAAGAAACTGCCTTATCTTAAAATTGCGTCAGTCGCTGTCACATATCGGCCAATAGAGTTAAAGGTTAAGAAAAACTGTAACAATATTATAAACTAATAAGAGACTCACTTGAAAAAGTTTATTTTAATTAAAAAGTTTTCGGTTAGACATAAAACCAATGGAAAATAGTAGTCTGGGGTATTAACACCACTTACGAGTGTGTAGAGATCGTGAAGTGACTTAGTCGCGTTTCGGAACCAGTTTAAAAGTTGTCGGTTCCATTTAGGCTGGCATTGCTGATGTTGCTGCTACCTTTAATTATTTAAAAGTAGTAGCAGTCGTTCCCATTTATGGACTGCACTTCGGCTTAACATCTGGCGGCAGAGGCGTCTTTACCTGTGGTGCAGGGTGTGCGGCGCACACGGGCGCCGGATCTAAGGGGCGCCGAGCACCCTCTAATGCGACACCTCTAAAGTGTCGCATTAGAGGTTAGTATTTCATTTGAACCTCGCTCCTACTAGATTAGAGGGCGCCAGGGTACTGGTTGACCACGGACGCCACAAGGGCTAGAAACGCCTCTGTCTGGCGGGCTGCTGTCATATATTATTTCGAGCCTAATTTTAAAAAATGTATTAGTTAAGAGTTAAAGTTAGTTTATGAAAAAAGATTGACAGTTGTAACATTACGAACTTAGGCTAATTATTTCGGGACCCACTTAAAAAAGTTTATTTTACCCGAAAACTTTTCGATTACACAGGAAAGCATGAGGAAACAAAAACACGCAAACAAAGTGCAATTATGGCGGAAAAAATGTATAAAATTCAACCGCAAAAAAGGGTAGACAAATTATATTTCTCTTAATGAATTTAATTTGAATCTGCTGAGTGAACGCGCTCACGCACACGTTGTTATGCGTAATTTAAATTATTATTTTTTACATTTGTCCCAAAATGTGTTTTTTTAAATATGAACAGCTGTGGTGCATTGATTAGCACACCAAAGACACGCGTTCGATTCCCGGTCAGAACAAACATTTGTTTCATAGCTTTTATAATAGAATTTTTCTATATTTTACGCGAACATTGATTAATGAATTAAACAAATTTTATTCGGCTTACTATCGCGATAATTTTTGGTTGATTTTAAGTTTTTTTTATTATTCCAACTTGTGGTCATTGGGAGATATAAATAAACGCGATTGTTAGCTTTGATTTTGTTTAATTTGGGGTCGAGACGATAGGCCTTTAGGGACCTTCTGCTAAGCGCCTGGCCATGGATTTGTCCAAGCGGCTGACGAAAAGTTCCAGACTTCTTCGTCTGGCAATTATTTCTGCCAACGTACATAGAGATATATTACATATATCTCTATGCCAACGTATTAGCCTTACTATACAAAGGGAAAATGTTGCCAGTCTTCTTGGGACTATCGCTGATGCGACGTTATTAGATGATATTTTCAATCTAATTATAAATTAGATTGAATATTACCACTACAATATACCACTGCTTACAAGTATACAAACCGTGAAGTGACTTAGTCTCGTTTCAAGATCAGCTTGAAAGTTGCCGGATTCAACTAGGCCGGCATTGCGGAGGTGACATACAGTTATATAACTATAATAAGCTACTTACAGTTAAATAACCTATGCCGGCCAAAATAATATAAAATCAAGCAAATACATCAAATTGTAAAGCCTCCATTTCCAAAGATATAAGGTATATGACTTATAACTAAGTCAAGTGACCTCGACTTGCCTGATGTTAAACAAGGGGAAATCCAAGAGCGACGACGACTGAAAAAAACGTTTCATTTTACGTGAAATAAAACAAAAACAATATATGTTGAAATATATTTTTACTATGTAAATGTATGAATAAATAACTCATAGATTGTTGTGATAAAAATCGCATTGAAAGCCTTTTCAGTATATTTTAATTTCCTATTCATTTACATTTATTTTTTTACTTTATTCAATGTAAGCTATGTTTCTCATTTAAATAAATCAATCAATCAAATTGTCTCGCCTTTTTCGCACAGGGATAGGCAGAGACAATGGAGCGCCACTTGCCACGATCCTGACACAACTCACTCGGAAGCGACATTCACAATTTTCTTCATACAAGCTTTACGCTTATGGGCACTAGGCCACCTTGCTTTCTTGAAGATGTCCTTCTTATGTATTAAGTTTAAGGTACGTATTTACGTATTGATCTATATACCTTTTTCTACATTTCTATACTAAGCTACTAAACGTCCTCTTCCTATGAAAGAAGACGACCCAAGTGATATCAAAGATACATTGTCAGCAATCGGTTTTAAACCAGCGAATCTCGGTTTGCGTGACCTTTGTATCAAATATCACTACTACACGGAACGCCTTAAATATTTAAAACTTACATATATCCATTAATTTAATGAATTGTCACCCCTAAATTCTTATAGGGTTAGGCAGACAATGCTATAAGAAAATATAATAAACGTTATAATAATTAAGAATGATCATAATTAGGTTAAAAATGTATTTAAATAAAATTTGGCTTTTCATTTTCAATTTAAATTTAAAAAAGCGAACTCCCTGAATCCCCAAACATGATCAGAAACATTCCTTTGTGTTTGAAAATACTTTGTTATCGACAAAGTCCGTTAAAGCAACTGTGTTGTGACCATGTGTGTTTAAAAAAATGAGGAAAATTTATATTGTATTTATATCAGAGATAAAGACTGATATAAATCCAAGAGATGAATGAGGATTTAGATCTGTGTAATATTATACAGGCTTCCTGTGGACTGAATCCTTAGCTGCCCAGAGATTTTTTAAATTGTGACGAGGTTTTGTTTACAATTATTATTATAGGTTTTACCTTTTCTTTCGATAAAATATAGTTGAGTTAATAAAAATTCAGGCGCTTATTTTAATTTTATTTTAAACTGAAGCAAAATGTATTAAACTAAGATAGCAATGCTAAAGAAGTCTAAATAACTAATTAGACCAGTGTGTTGCGCGTAACTACCGCGTTCGATTCCCGGTCAGATCAAAGGTTTTCATACAAAAATATTATTATTTAAAAAATACGTAGCAGATATATACTTCGTGTCTGGATGTTTAAGAGTCGTAAGAAGGCAGTTAGTAGTCATTTGCCCAGTCTGCCGTTCCACTATTTTCCGTGGCCGTGAAATGACATATATTAGTATTTCTAGAATTGCTAGTTCCAACTAGGCCTTCATGGTGGATGCGACTGCTATTTTCATGGATGGTACATAAAAGCCGATCCCGTGTTTTAGTCCCTTCATGGTCTTTACACTTGAATGTGGTGGTACTACCCCATATCATTAAACTGCATGCCACTGCCTTCAACTTTTTAGATAAATAAATACATAGATACATGTATGTAAACAGAAGTTTTTTATTTTATTTATTTACATTTCTATACTAAGCTACTGAAGTGCTTGTATCATAGTAACAGGACAACCATAGTTACTACTTGTATGATACAATTAGAAGGCGACTGTGGTGTAGTGGCAGTGCAATGGTTACGCAAACCGAAGAGCTAGGAGTTCGAGACCACCCACCGGTACCAATGTATCTTTGGTTGTCCTGTTTCTATGATACAAGCACTTTAGTGTAGAAATGTAAATAAATAAAAAGTACATATATCAAAAGTACATTGGTCCGGCAAGTGGTTTTGAACCCGTGCTCTCCGGTTTGCGTAACCATTGCACTGCCACTATACCACAGTCGCCTTAAAGTTCCACATATACTATGCTAGTGAGCTGAAACCCATCAACTTTCAAGATGATCCTGCAGCTCCACTGTCACTTGACGGTTCTTAGTCTGAAACTCTTTAGTGATGAGTCCTGCTGAAAGGTTCTTTTCAACAAAATGAAATCTTAGTCACCCTACAACAGTCAGATGCAAGTATTGAGCCATATCTCCAGAGAGAACATTCTGATCATCCAAGATATTGCTTGTTGTTATGATTCTTATATCTTCACGCTTTCTTCTGGATGAGACAGAAATAAGTTGTTTTTTTTTTATTATTTTGGCTTGACATATTATTGCAGCACCCCACCTGATTGTAAGTTTGATTGGTTGTATTACCTTAATTCTTTAATTAGCTATAATTGATAATAATTAACAATGGTAGGACATCATACTTTTGTAATACCCAATAATAAAAAAATATGTAAATGGTAGTTTCGATACTTGTGTTGATACTGATAAGAGTTTTACTTTAGAATTGCTGTGCAATTGAGTTATTTGTAAAATTAGATAATATGGATTTTATATTGTCTCTCAATCACGAAGACTCACCAAATTAAAAGTTCTGCTTTTAACTGTCATAATTATAGTTTGATTATTTTGTAAACCTAAAGTTAGGTCATAAACCATGCAAAATATAATATATTTTCTATATAACTACATTGTAATCTTTGTACATTAAACTATTTTAAAATGTATATGCAAATGTTTATACAGTGATGTTCTTTGTATAAATAGACAGGATTTTTATTTTTTACCCCAGCACGGATTATCATTGTTACACATTTGGAATAACTTACTATGGCATCATCAGTATTTTCTAACTAGAATATCAAACATATTCATAGTAACCTAATAAACAAATATCTTTCATAACACAAAATATAAATTAACAATATAATTCTTTTTTTAAACCACAAATAAAGCATATTTCATTATTTAAACTCAGCATTTCATTCAAAAGATTATAGGTTAGTTTTGAATAAAAACCGCATAAAATACCTAATTTCACTTATACCAAATGGATATAAAATCACTTAGCATATTAATTTGTATAAATTATTTAAAATATAACAAAAATAATGTTAGAATTGATTAAATGAAATAATTATTAATATTTATTTCCCACTATTTACATGGTAATTTTTTGACATATCAATTTAGTGTTGCTCCACTTTATTAAATAATTCTACTAAAATATTAAATATTTATAAATAGATGGCTTGTTTTAAACTTCACGATTTACATAAGTAAAATATATTAATTAAAAGAGGTCATGATATTTAAAATTACCTGAGGATACGTCAGAAATACAATAAGACATGGCGCGATTTAGAAAATACGGGTAGTTAGGAATAAGTTGCCACACATTCTTGTAGCATGCATAGTGCATACATTCGCAGTGTTCTCATGATCACAGGTTCGAAACATCGAGGTAAATAAAATATGTTTGAGAACGCGTTAAGACCCCTTTTTATCCAACCTACATTCCTTGGATTTTCAAAAATAGAACTTAAGTACCAAAATAAAAAATGTATGCGAAAAAATGTAAAAAGGGTTTTAAGGTTTTAAAATTTTTCTTACATCATAATTATTACCAAATAACTTTTTTATTTTACCACCGGCAATATACATTTTTTTCTGTTTTTGTGAATACCGCAAATACCGGTATTATTATTTATTTAAAGCTCGTTCATTTATAATTACAATTGCCTAATAATATTCGAATTTAAATTAATATTAAAATGATGTTATTGTAACATAACCTCTTTTATGATGTCAAAAAAGTTCAAGAAAAGTTGCCCTCTGTCGGAGTGAATGTGAAACGCCGCATGCTTTGGCCGGCTGGAGATATGACCGTCTGTATGCAAGCCAACTCCAGTTTAAAAAAAAAGATGGCTGTCGTCGTGTGCCGTGCGTTGCTCTCGGGGTTTACGAAAGCTTTTTAATTATTTACTACCGAAATAGTAGATATTGTGCTCTAACTTTAATCAAAAGTGTATAATAAGTGTGTTGTAGTGATATTCGGTGTGTTGTGTGTTAGTTTGAGTGAGTTTTTAACTTATAAAAGTTGAACAATACGGTGAAGCTACAAGTTTTGTTGATCAAGTGCACTAAAGTTTCCCATACAGTGCACATCAAAGTGGTTTCTGTTTGGATTTTGGGCATAAATTTAAAGTTTGGACAACTTACTTCACACTCAAGGTTAGTTTATTTATGTTTTAACTATTTTAGTTAACTTTTTCAAGTTGGAAAAGTGTTTGTTTATATTTTGCTTAGTATCTGCGCATGTACACAAAGTTTTGAAAGTTATTTGCCCAACGTATTTTTTATATTCTTCTCCTTAGTAAGTATAAGAGTAAAACAATAGGAGTTATTCTTAGCTTATTGGTACTTATTTGTATCTAAGTTGTGATATGCATGGATTCGAAACCGGTTTGAGTAGATTCAACTAAAACTCGAAAGCTCAACTTTATAACACAAAAGTTACATAAAATTACTTTATTTGTTTGTTTATAGTTTTAAATTTAATTAATAAGCAAATATAATAGTACGTAAACAAATAATTGCATAAGTTTAGTGTAAATATGTTTGTTTTTTTATTTATTTATTAGAGGGCAATGAACTTGTAAGTTGGAAAGGTATAGTCAAGATAAATCGTAGATTGTTCTAAATTCTTTTGAGAAACTATTTCGATTATGATTATTGTTTTAATGTAGATACCATATTTAGTGACCCCTTTTAGTTTTTAGAAGCTGTATACCTACTATACAGTCAGCTGTAGAAAACTAATTATTTGTATTAATCTTCAATCTAGCGAACTATAATTGGTAAATAGTATATTTTGATTCATGAAAAATCTAATAATATGGTATTTGGTTCAGTGAAAAAATCCTGTGTTTTTCACGATTCACGATTTTTTTTCTACAAGTAGATCCCTTGTAGATCTGAGCTGATAGAGTGTACTATCAGATATAGCGGATAGTACACTATACATACATTAAAGTAGTTATATAGTTATGTATATCAGTAACATTAAAGTAGTGTTAATTAAGGATTAATACAAATAAGGTGTTTTACCTGCTTATTACGCCAATTAGAGTCACAGAGAGATTATCAATAGTCATTCATTAACTTCAGTAAAAATGTGTACTATAGTTTTTAATTAAATGACCTTGCCACATGTTACTATTTTGGAAATCAGACATTCTCAAGAAAGCTGAGTTACCTAGTGCCCATAACCCTAGAGCTTGTATGAAAAGAATTGTGGATGTGAGGGAAGTGAGGGAGGTGTGTCAGGATCGTGGCAAGTGGCGCTCTGTTATCTCTGCCTATGGAAAAATGGCGTGACAATTTAATATGATTTTGATTTATCATTACACAATATTTAAATGGATCGTGGAGGGTGGCAGCTGATCTGTCCATTAATGGATCGCACTCCAGCCTAACAACATATTATAGTTTATAATCTATTGTGTACCTAGTTTGTCTATACCATGATATTTATTTATCTTTATTTGTTTTTAGTGAGAATAATGGTCGCCGACGAAGTGTCCTTGATTGTCACCTTTCCTATGAAGATCCTCTGAAAACTATCCTGTTGAAATATACTCCTATCACCTTTATCATCATCATCATCGTCCTAATGATCCAATGTTGAACATAGACCTTCAATAATATTATTGCAATAATTATATATATTTTACATTTACTTAGAAACATGGCGCATTTGCACACCGCGGTTCGTTACGCGTAAGGTCCGGGATTCGATTCCCGGTCGGAGTAAAGATTTATCTCATAGCTTTTGTATTAGTTAATCTTTAGATTTAATATTATAAGCATTTGTTAATAAAAAAAGCGACGGATATTTGTTCCTGGTCTGTTTGTTATAGAGAGGTGCCTAGACTGCCGATTTGGGGTAGTACCACCATTTACAAGAATACAGACCGTGAAGTGACTGAATCGTGTTTCGGGATCAGCTTGTAAGTTGCCGGTTCCATCTAGACCGGTATAGTGGATGTGAGTGCTACTAACAGTTTTTTTATTGTGACTCCACAAATACGACAGCACCCCGCTTGATGTTAAGCTGAAGTGTGGTCCATAAATGTATGTCACTGCTACTACAATTCAATAACTGTAAGTAGCAATCACATCCACTATGCTGGCCTAGTTGGATCCGGCAACTTACAAGCTGATCTCGAAACGCGACCAAATCACTTCACGGTCTGTATACTTGTAAGTGATGGTACTACCCCGGATCGGCAGACCTGGTACCACTGCCTACCACTACCATTTTTTTTATTTTTTTTATTTCTATACTAAGCTACTAAAGTGTTTGCTTGTATCACAGAAACAGGACAACCAAAGTACATTACATCAAAGATACATTAGTACCGGTGGGTGGTCTGGAACCCGTGCTCTCGGTTTGTTTAACCATCATTGCACTGCCACTACACCACGGTCGCCTGACAGTAGCAGTCATGGACCGCACTCCAGCTTAACATCAGGCGGGATGCTGTCGTATGTTAAAAAATGAGAATACTATTACAGCGTACGTAATATGCTTAAAATAGCGTCGCTGATGGAGATATGAGTATTGTAGTGACATGATTGTTGGACGTCTATTTTTGTATCCTGTGACACACACCCAGCCACCAGCCCTACCCTACTCCTTTGAAGTAACAAAATCCTCTTGAACAAATATTATTTCATGAATAACGCAAATAAATTATGTTTTTTATTGTCTTTCTTACAACTTATCTTTGTTTACGTTTGTGGCGATTACTAAAATAGATTTTTGTTATCAATTATTAGTTTATTATTATTTATGCTAGTTTAGTCTTTGTGTTTTTTTTTCTATTATGACGCGACATCTAAACTAGACAGAATCAGCAGTCGAACTAAAAAGTTTGGCGCGTCGTTTCTTTGTAGAACTATCGACAAGTGAAACGCTTTGCCGAATGCGTGAAGAAGCCTTTTTGGGCAGCATAGTGACTGCTACTGAGTAGCCGTCACTTGAGACGGTTTTTTTCAGTTGTTGGCACTTTTGGACTTCCATCATCCTTACCATTAGGCAAGTCGAGGTTAGATGTCGAATCAAAATAATAAATAAACTACTGAAAAAGCCTACGACTTAAAAAAAACAACTTTGTAACTCAGTCGTCGTCACTATGCCGGCCAAACACCTTAGAAGTTCTTACATCAGAAATGCCTTTCTTGTCATTTAATGAATAATGTAAGCCAAGATTAAACCAAAGTATTTCAAAAATCAATTAAAGTAAAGTAAGTAACAATTGTGAGAATTCATCCCTGGGGCACGATAACGGCGTTTCTATTGACGGAGCGATAAGTGACGAGCGATAAAATTTATCTTAGAAATTTTACTTAAAAGGTACCTACTCTCGCTCTTTCCCGTATCTAGGGTAAACTTTCTTATGTAAACTTTTTGATAAGGATAATATTAACATTTTAAATTTTTATAATAATATATTCATAATGTCGATAATGTTTAGATTAGAGGAACTGTATTAAATGACATCCTGAGAAGCACTTCCATTTACAAGTATACCGACCGCGAAGTCGCGTATTCTAACTAGGCCAGCATAGCGGAGGCGACTGCTACTTACAGTTATTGAACACCTCCATTCATGGACCAAACTTCAGCTTAAGATCAGGCGAGTGCTGTCATTTGTCAAGAAAAAAAAACCAATTACTATAGTTTTGTTTGTTTAATTTCATTTGGTATTACTTGGTATTTGGTCATTTAGGTGTCCTACTGCTAGGCAAGGGACTCTCTCTGTTATTTCTATGACTCTTTGCGGTTTTCTCGACAAATAATTATTTATTAATATACTAACAGACGCTGATGCGCATTTATCTTCACTTGTTAGGTATTTTGTAAGTGTAGTTGCTTTGTAGTAGTCTATCTCGTCTCGCCATCTCGGTGTGGGCCTACCGCGCACCGTCTTTCCAATCTGCCTAGCACGGCAATCCAAGAAGCAATACCAAGAAGGAATATTATTGTAACCCATTTTAAATAACTTAATAGGCTGGTACATCAAAATGTTAAAAAAATTAAAGTTTGCGTTGTATTTTGTGAAGTTTTATTGAACCTTTAAATATATTTTTTTGGACATTCTGTTCTGGTAAGTTATTTAAAATGAGTTGCAATGATGTTCTTTGCAGGTTTTTATCGTGCTTTTTGGATTGCCGTGCTTAGAGAGGCTGAAGTCACAATTCTTGACTTTGCCCATAACGCATCAGACATGCGACAGAGATGACCGACCTATACATATTTCGTCAAATACATTTGTCAACGTTTATATCTAAAACTATACGTGAATAGGTACATCTCTAATGATTTTACCCTTGGCCAATCGGTTGCCACACCAATTTGTTACGCGTAAAGTCCCAGGATCGATTCCCGGCCAGAACAAATATTTGTTTCATAGCTTTTATTTGTAATATTTATTAATTATATTAAATATTACAAATATTTGTTAATAAAAAAAGAGGCGGATGTTTGCTTCGGGTTTGGTTATCAAAGAATGGTAGGCAGTGGTGCCCAGTCTGCCGATGCGGGGTGATTACCGTGAAGTGACCTAGTCGAGTTTCGGCATCGGCTTGTAAGTTGTCGGTTTCAAGTAGGCATAGTGAATATAACTGCTACTTACAGTTATTGAATTGTACTAGAAATCACCTTCATTAATGGACCGCACTCCAGCTTAGCATCAGGCGAGGTGCTGTCATATGTCGAGTCACAATAAAAAAAGATGAATATTTTAACATATTCAAATATACGATATTTATACATTTAAATGAAATATAAATCAAATTATTTATTAAGACTGGCCATTTTGTTTGGTTAGGAGGTCTTTAATTCTAAATAATAAACGTATTCTGTACCTTTATTACATGTTTAAAAGAATACCTTATAATAATCCTTATAAATGAATAAAAATCGCTACAACGATCCTCGTGTTTTTTGAATGCATAGTATGAAAATGTCTGTCAGTCATCCGCGGGCGTTAACTAATTGTTTAATTGCCGGTGTAATTACGATTTGTAACGCGAGCTGCTGTGATAAACCGTAGGCTTTAACATTGTATGCCAGTTAAATTGAAAAAATACTCACCCGCCTTTTTTATTTGACCCTAATTTCCCTTGTAGATTTAGTTCAGTTTTACTTGTAAGATAAATGGTAATGTTTTTGTTGATGACTGTAAACGTCTTCAAGTTATCTTAACAGGCCGCTGAGCTGCCAGCTGAGACCCCTCTCCAGCTTTCATGGACTGCATTCCAGTTTTACATGTGGCGGCGTGTAGTCATATTTCGAGCTGCAATAAAAATTAAAAAAATAAAGAAAAGGAGGCAAGTATGTATAAGTATGTGCAAGTATTTTAAGAGTGATAGGCAGTGGTACCCAATCTGCCGATCCGGGGTAGTACCACCACTTACAAGTATACAGACCATCAAGCGATTTGGTCGCGTTTCAGGATCAGCTTGTAAGTTGCCGGTTCCAACTAGGCCGGCATAGTGGAAGTGACTGCTACTCACAGTTATTAAATTGAAGTAGCGGTAACATCCATTCATGGACCACACTCCAGCTTAACATCAAGCAGGGTGCTGTCAAATATCGTGTCATTAGCATTATTGTTTTTTTGAATAGCCTATGAATTATATTAATGTAATTGATTTTTTTATATACAATCTGTCAAATATTCACTGCCGGTTTCAGTAGTGGTTAAAAGTCCCCTGGTAGTCATCTGTTACACAAATAAAAATAGGAAAACCTGATTTACATTGTCAAAGTAAACAAGACATAGTCAAGTTCCTAACCTAAATAGTAAAATGTGTCAAATGTCAGCAGTTGGAATGTCAAAAGCGGGTAGTTCACGGATTGTAAACCCAGTGGCCGACACGGCACTGAATAAACATTTGCACTGAGGTCTCAGCGCGGTGCGGACGTGTTTACCAACTGTGCAATCTCGGCTATTATTAAATTCTCAACCGACAAGTTTGCCGTTTCCAAATGGACTGCTTTGAAATCTTTATTAAAAGGCTTTTTTGAAATGGAAATTATTTGATTAATAACTAAGGGTTTTTTGAAATACATTTTTAATACTTTTCCATTGAAGACTTTAAAATTTTATCTGCAAAAATAAACAATACTTTTTAGTACCATGAATTTTCCTTTTTAAAAACACCATACCTACGGAAACTCATCAAGTCCCGCTATCTGAAAGTCCAAGTTTAATTCTTTGTCTCATAGTATTTATTTGTAATATTTAATTCGATTGGATATTACAAATAATTGTTATAAAAAAAATAAAACAACAGTCAGTGACCATTTGCTAAGTAATCCGATCCGGGGTAGTACCATCACTTTCAAGGGATCGTGATTTGGTCGCGTTTCCGTATCAGCCTGAATGTTGCCAGTTCCAACTAGCCCGGCATACGACTACTACTTAAAATTATTTAACTGTAATAGCAGTAGCCTTCAATTATGGACCGCACTCCAGCTTATCACCAGGCGGGTGCTGTTCTATATGTTAGGCCATAATATAAGAAAATCCTTTTATTTATTTTACACAACGATGCTTTTTTCTTGGATTAAATAAAAAATAAGATGAAATAAATTGTACAAAGAATACATTATTCACTACTATTTATAATTTAACTAAAAAATTACACGTTTTTGTTTATAATAAAAATATAGATGGTGTGGTTTTTAAATAAAATATTGTACGACTATCAATCTTTAACTTTATAGGCCAGTACAAGAATACGAAATGTGAATATTTATCAAACGCTTAGAACTTTTGAAGACTTCTTTGAAATGCATTTTATATCTTTGTACAAGTATACGATTTTGACACTTATTGGTAATAAATTTAAAGTATATTTTTCTTTAAATAAAGGATGCATTTTTATGTTCTGTAATATTTATATGTTTTAGGGGAATTCTAGTGTAAATGGTTTGAATTGTAGACAAAGATAGTGAACGGTATGTTGCGATGGTTTGGGCGGATTGAAAGAATAGATGAAAGGAGATTGACGGAAGAGATTTATAAAAAGGCAACTGGATAGATAAAACGGGGACGACCTAGAAAATTTAGTTGGCAGTCGTTTTTAAAGAGTGGTATTCAGTGTTGCCCAGTCTATCGATCCAAAAAAGAACCACAAGTATACAGACCGTAAAGTGACTTACTCGAGTTTCGAGATTAGCTTGCAAGTTGCTGGTTTCAACTAGGCCGCCATAGTAGACGTGACTGCTACTTACTCCAGTCTAACATCAGGCAGGGTGCTGTCATATGCCGAGTCACAATATAAAAAGGTACTTTATTTACGTGTTACATCCAAAACCACAAAAAAAGTTTTTTTTTAATCAAATTATATTACCCAAACCAATGTGGGTTAAAAAGAAACTGTATCACGCCTAACTGTAAATAGTGAATTGGTACAGATGTGTTAGAATATTATCTGCGGTTCATAGGCCATCTATATGTACCGTTATTACTGCTTGTAGAAGACCTTTAGATATACTATAACAACATTTATAGTATATCTAAAGGTCAAGGCGACCGTGGTGTAGTGGCAGTGCAATGGTTACACAAACCGAGAGCACGAGTTCAAAAGTACCACCACTTACAAGTATACAGACCGTGAAGTGATTTTTGTCGCGTTTCGGGATCAGCTTGTAAGTTGCCGGTTCCAACTAGGCCGGCATAGAGGATGTGATTGCTACTAACAGTTATTGAATTGTAGTAGCAGTGACACATGAATGTTCATGGACCACACTCGAGCTTACCATCAAGCGGGGTGCTGTCATATGTCGAGTCACAATAGAAAAAATGTTAACATTTATTAAAAATATATTTTATTGTAATATTTTTTGTTATTCAAAGCAAGAAGGGCGTAAAATAACAACAGTAGCCATTGAAACGCAAAAACAACTAATTTATCCACGAATATTAAATGTAAATAGATAATTTACGACCTCAATGACAGAAGGGGTTCCCCGCGAAAGAAGTGAACACATATCACATATTATTAAAGAATCTATTTTCAACTATAATAGAGTCGAAAATCGCTTAACAAATCACACATCTGTTCATTTCACGCGAATAAAACTTAATAAGGATTATAAATCTAGGGTCTTTGAACAATATTGATATTATTTTTTATCAATAATAGATGTTATTTCCTAAGCAATAAGGTTGAGATTTGTTTGTGAATTCATAGCAATCTCTATTTTGGTTATATTAGAAGAAATCAGCCCCTATACAGTGATGTTAGGGGGTGAATTTTTGCAAATAACATGTTGAAACCCCATATATAATATTTATAGAACATTCTATTTATAAAAAGGCGACCGTGGTAAAGTGGTAGTGCAATAGACGCAAACCGAGAGCACGGGATCAAAGTAATGGAAAAAAGAGAGGAAGGCCTTTACCCAGCAGTGGGATAAATTAATTGGCTAATAATAATTCCTAGTAGTTTTTTTTAATTTTGCGCGAACATTGATTATTGAACTAAACAAATTTTATGCGGCTTACTATCGCGTTTATTTTTATTGATTTTACTCATTTTATTTTTATTATTCCAACGTGTCGAGAGCTTTGCAGTTATCGTGGTCACGAAGAGACTGAGGTGTTGGTCGTCCTATTGGTTGATGCTGTAATTGTTTTCATAACTACCCTGTTTAATGTTTTGATTTTATTTTTTTTGTTCCCGGTTAAATTCAATTTTTTGTTGAATTCAATAATTCTGAGTATAATGTTTACCCCTTCTTGGTTTTTACTTTATTATTTTAATTCTGTACTCTTCAAAGCAATCTGTTAGGAGTAAATATTAATAAGAATTCTTGTGTATATATAAAATATTAATTTTGTTTTTCGAGTGAAATTGAATAAGTTATGTTATGTTACGTGCTTTTGTTTTTATGCTCACGGAGAATGTTTTTATTTTACATTGTTTTTTTTTATTGTTGTTGTTTTTCTATAGCGTTTGTATTAAGTCAATTTTGACTATTAAGGGTGATGAAATTTCAGATAAAATATATAAAGTAACTTAGCTAAATCAATCAATCAAATTGTCATCAGCGCCAATTACCACGATCCTGACACAACTCCATCGCTTCCCTCACATCCACATTCTCTTCATACAAGTTCTATATAATTTAATTTATTGTGTTGATATAACACACTAAGAGTAATAATAAACTAGGATGCGGTCGCTCAAAAAAAGGAGGCGATTGCGACAATTTATAAGCAAGAAGCAGCATCCACTATGCTGGCCTAGTTAGAACAGACAACTTTCAAGATGATTGTTTGTACACAGTGCAGACAATCATAAGAAAACGACTTAGTGGCGTTTCTGGAATAGCTGGAAAGTTAGAGCTTCACACTAGGCTCGAATAGTGAATACGACTGCTATTTGCAGTTATTGAACTGTAGTAGTAGTCGCCTCCATTCATGGACCGCACTCTGAGCTTAACATCATGCGTTTTTTTTTATTGTAACTCGACATTTGACCTAGACCCGCCTGATTCAAGAGTGCCGACGGCTGCAAAAACCGAGTCTTTACGGCTATCCCAGTCGCCGCCTCTATGCCGGCCAAAGGTGCTTCTTCACGCATTGCTTGAAGGATCCAAGGCTGTAGGAAAAATATGTTCTGCAAAGAATCGACGCACCGAACTTTTTAGTTTGACTGCCGATTCGGTTCTGTCCTATGTCGTGTCACAATGGTTGGTTATATCGATAGTTGTAGTTGCAACTACCAAAATTCGTTGACATATGCCAGATGTCGGATGCACTTGAAATGTTTGATGATTATACAACGACGCGACTCGTTAAAAAAATAAACAAGCAGATAACAAGTGGCGCTTGTAGTTGTGCGTCAACTTAGAGGGACTTGTGTACGATTTAATCAATCAATCAATCAAATTGTCACGCCCTTTTCCCACAGAGACAGTCAGAGACAATGAAGCACCACTTGCCACGATCCTGACACAACTCCCTCGCTTCCCTCACATTCACAATTCTCTTCATACAAGTTTTACGGTATAGATTTAAAAATTCAGTATTTCTGGTACAATCTGGTAAGGCTCTCTTTGTACATACAACAAGTGGAATGCTTTACCAGTCCTTGTGTTCTCCCTATCCTATAACCTTGGATTAGTGATTTCATTATCGCATAGTGCAAGATTTCGCGTATCTGTGGGACTAGGTGTGCGGGATTTGCAGGACTAAAAGAAATTCGTAAGGTTACGTAAGAAAACAGATAGTTTTTTTTTATTGTGACACGACATTTGACATCGACCTGCCTGATGATAAACAAGAGGAGATCCAAAAGTGCCGACGACTGAAACAACCGAGTTAGTACACGGCTGTCTCAGCCGCCGTCACTATGCCGGCCAAAGGTGCTTCTTCACGCATCGCTATAAGGATCCAAGGTTATAGGAGGGAGAGAACACATGGGCTGGCAAAGCATTCCACTTGTCGATTGTTCTACAAAGAAAAGATGCACCGAACTTTTTAGTTCGACTACCGATTCTGTCGACAAAATGTGAATGCTTCCCCCGACCAGTGCGGATGTTACGGGTGTGAAAAGACGAGATAGGAACAAGGTTAAAGAGCTCCTCGGAAGGTTTGTTAGTGCTCGCCTTGTTAACTATCAGTCAAGCCGAAGTCAGATGTCCAGTCACAATAAAAAGAAATGTAAAAAACGGTGAGATGGTATGAGGAGTAAAATTTTAACTAATATTTTCAAATAAACAAACCTTATAAATAAATTATTACGGGTTGAACGCAACAAATACCTGACGCATGCGAAAGGTAGCAGTAATCCGCATTGAGCAGGCCACTGTAAAAGACTTATAACGAAAAAACTAGTTTTGATTACCTAGTTTCTGCCAGCTTGACGATCAATATTATTTTTAAAACCCATAAATCGGATGTGGGTGGACTGAGGCTCAACGCCAACATTAACGGCACCTCACTACATATTTATTACGAAAATACATATTTCTGCTTTTTAAATATTGTTTTAATTAGGCCTATCTTGGATAGATATCTTGTAGCTAAGTTTAGCACAATTCGCGTTAGATGTGGTTTAAAAGTAGATGTAGTGACAAGGATTGACAAAGGAATGCTTCGACGGTTTGGGCACATGGAAAGGACGAAAGGAATTTATAAATCTCATGTGAATGGATACATTAAATGTGAATGGGAGTTGTGTCAGGATCGTGGCAAGTGGCACTCTATTATGTCTGCCTATCCCTGAGGAAAAAAAGGCGTGACAATTTAATTGATTGCAGGTTTAACATGTTTATTAATTGAGATACTATTATATATAACTTCGATTTGCCTGATTGTAAGCAACTTGTAAGAGACTGACAACGACTGAAAAAACCGACTCAGTCACTATTCACAGTCGTCTTAGTCACCGTATGTCGGGCAAAACGTAATTCTAATTTAGTGTAGTAAATATTATGAATGATCCGTTGGGATTTGGGTGTCGGCGGAGTAATTGGCTGCTGTCACTTGTGCTTAAGTTTAAATGTAAATGTGCTTGATGGCGTATTGGGACCAAATGATGCTGATAAATATGGATAAGATGGAACTATGGCGGGCATGGTTGCCTAACTCGACTGTGGCCTAACTTTTTATTATTATTTACATTTCTATACTCAGCTACTAAAGTGTTTGTATCATATAAACAGAACAGAAGTACATATTATATCAAAGATACATTGGTACCAGCAAGTGGTTTTGATCCAGTATTGAGCTCTATAAAAAGGTTTCCTTTATGAGATGTTCAAACGAACGTAGACGCTAGTTAGTATCGCATAGTATTGAACGAGGCTTATTTAATAAGTTTTCAAATTGCGCTTATGTTATAGGATAAAGAATGCTGGAGGGTATTAGCATTTAAATTAGAATGAAAATAGTGGAGAGAATAAGACCTAAATAAAACCTGGTTGCAGGAAGAGCTTATAAATTGCATTGTGTAAAATATTAAGGGCCTATGTTTTTAACAATAAAATACAAATAAAACTAATAATACAACAAAGAAAGCTAAATAAAGAACCATATACGCCTGTGCTTAATACACGGCACTACGTTTCCTCCACCCACATATCGAAGGAAGCATCTGCATTATGTCGAACAAATCGGCATAGACCTGAATCGACAGTCGTAATAAAAGGTTAGTTTTTTCTTAAATCGACAAATGCAATTCGGGTGTATGTATTTATTTACATACATACACATTTATTTATTTACATGAATTGTGGATGTGAAGGAAGCAAGGGAGTTGTGTAAGGATCGTGGTAAGTGGCGCTCCATTGTCTCTGCCTATCCCCATGGGAAAAGGGCGTAACAGTTTGATTATTTACATATATAACCTGAGATCCTTTCAGCGAAGCGTGTAATAGTTGGCCAGCATAGTGACAGCAACTGAAGAAACCTTTATTCTGACCCAACTCTCTCGCTCTCTTCACATCTACAATTTCGTTTCATACACGCTCTATGGTTACTGCTGGTTTTTTATAGGGCTATTTTTTATAAATGGTCCTGATTTTATCCTCAAAATGTATGTGAGCGTAGTAACCCTAATATTAAGTCAATTGATTTAACATAGTAAATTGGCACGTAGCACTTCTGATTAATACAATACGTGTTATACATATTACTTAATGTATATTATTGTGTATACATGTTACTTTATGTATAATATTGTGTATATGTAGGTATAAGGGTGTGAATATGTTATTTGTTCATTACATATGTTTATAATTCAACCTCCGCCTATCTTGTAATCAAATTGTCAGTGTTGCCAGATTTTTTCCGGTAAAACGGTATTTTTTACGCTTTGGATTTCTTTCGTTGATATCGAGACATATAATACTAAAAATCATTTTTTAACAATAATTTTTAGTCAGTAGTTTTTTTTTTAATATTTATCTATTTATTTGAGTTTCAAATTAAAAGTTTCTGGAGCTCCGACAGTCACTAAGAGACTGTCGGAATAATAAAATTATAAAATCAAAACCAAAATAAACGCGATAGTAAGCCGCATAAAATTTTAATTAAACAAATTTTATGCGGCTTACTATCGCGTTTATTTGTTTTAGATAGTAAGCTGCATAAAATTTGTTTAATTCATTAATCAATGTTTGCGCAAAATCTAAGAAAATACCGCATAAAATTTGTTTAATTCATTAATTAATGTTCGCGCAAAATCTAAGAAAATATTTAAAAATACATGTAAAATAGTATTTTACTCTCCATAAAAATATAAAAACTCTTCTTAAGTCTCACTTAACCCAGCAACCTTAAAGCGCTGATATCTCAATCGAAGAGTCGCTAACTTGAGCTATTACCTAAGTTACTCCATCCCGGTTTAATCGCTTTAGCGCTTCAAAGATTAAATTTAACGCGGGACCAAAGTTTTGTCATGAACTAAATCTAAGAATATAAAAAAGTATTAACTACAGTCATTAACTTCAACATTATGTATTATTTTATTATTCTAACTTATGACGAAAACGTTTATTTTGTGTTTCAAAGTTAACCTCTGTAGTTTAAAAATCCTAACTTATAATCTGTTTAAAATTCTTTACTTAATTCTCTTCAATCAGGTAGCGCATTGGTTAGTAGCACACTAGTTAGTTACACGTAAAGTCTCGAGTTCGATTCCCAGTCGGAGCAAAGACTTGTGTCATAGCTTTTATTTGTAAAATTTAATACTGTGCGGGACCGGGTCGACTAAATCGAACCTCCGCAGAACTTGGAAACGCGGCCGTCGAAAGACGAGCTCAGCCGTGACGACGAAAGTCGATCTACGGGTTTCCAATTCTACGGCAGGCTGACTCCCGCGCTCACCAGTGGTCTCTCCAGAGGACCAACGTACGTTAGCCTAGAGCTGGAGAGTACCGGTGAGTTTGGGCTTGCCGACGAACGGTCCGATGCACCGAAGAAATGCCGGGGTGCACGATGGGTGGTGATGCGATGAAATGAAACACCAGATCTTGAGAGTTCAGGCTTCGTTCCTCTTCTATAGTCCCCAGTCTTGGTCGGATGGCGGTGAGGTGGCGTGTGCGGCGGTGGTAAACTTCGAACTGATTTTTGCGTGCTAGGCCGCCTATATTTATACGCCACCTCTCCCGGCGCTCGGTGACTCTCGCATGCCGCGACGCGAGAGCCAATGAGCGTCGAGTATTCGCCGATCAACCAAGAATGGGGACAAGAAAATTGCACGAAATGCTATTTATTTATATTTACAATTTTCTTATACTATTTACAATTATTATTAAATCTATATTAATCTATAAACTATTGGTAACATAAATCTAATAAGAAACCATTCTTCTATACTATAACTATTCTAAGTGACTATTCTAAGCTCTAAGTGGTGCTAACTAAGTGCTTATAACTATACAAAGAGCTTGAATCTATCCTATTCCTATTTACAATGTCTATAAACTATATTCCTAACCTTAAATCGCGTCCGAATAATCCTATGTGCTATTGGAGCTCTACACACTTTACTTTGGTCCCTTTTACCAATGTAACTATCTATAAGTGTAGTAGAAGCTATAATCTATCTAAATACTAAGACCTAAAGTAGAAAAGTTAATACTTAAACTCTATAATTAGGTCCGAACATTCTAGTATGCCTAATGCTGACTAGGTTTTAATATTACCTCTTATTTAAGTGTCTTTACATAAAATGAGATATCGTCTATCATTCTATATTAGAACTATCCAATTCCACATAAAATAATAGGTATCACTATAAAACTATTAGCACTGCAATGGCAAGGATTCAAGTCTATTGCGCCGACCAATGGCAGCGCTTACATTATCAGCTAATGGCGTGAAAGCAGCGCGCCGTTATTGCACCTTAGCTTGGTATTTTCCTATTGACTATTCCTGTTGGAAAATACCAAGCTGTACTAGAAAAGGCCATTGCAGGTTTTCCTGTTCTATAAACATAATTACATGATCAAAATCACATATCTATTCTATGCTATACGATAACGTGATTTGATAAATTATGTTACCAAATCACACATCTATGTGATTTGGTACGTATATCGACCCTGTAGTGGTAGATAAACTATTTGTTCTTTTAAAGAACCGAACTTAATAATTTAAGCCCTAACTATTATATTTCCCTGAAGCAGGCGAAATCTATCTTACTAACATTTAGTGTTTGTGGCGGGCTAAATTATTATCTATTGACACGTTATGCTAGTCTATATACGTAATAATAGATTCGTATTCTCGAATGTGCTAATTATGTGTGATTAAAAACTAAGCTAAACGTGACGCGACTTAAGACTAGACGTCTACTTATAACTATGTGCGATACGTCTTATTAACTATACTTTTTTAACGGCTTATAACTAAACGAGTTATATCTAAAGCGCCTACCTATGCCTATAAGACGACTCATATCTAGAACGCCTACCTATTACCTAACGGCTTATGTCTAGAACGCCTACCTATTACCTAACGGCTTATATCTAGAACGCCTACCTATTACCTAACAGCTTATATCTAGAACGCCTACCTATTATTGTAAGACGACTTATATCTAGAACGCCTACCTATGACATTGCGACTATCTATCTACATTGACGATCAGAGCAGAGAAACTTGTAGTGACGTCAAGAGCAGAAACCGAGGAAATGCGCCGTCCGGTCGATAGCTCTGAAAAGAGCTGTTTTAGCACCCGTATAACACGTAGTAGCTCTGAAAAGAGCTGTTTGTGAGAGAGGAGTGCTGTGCCCAGTTTCTTTCTTGACGCGACGTGAAGTCTTCAAGATATCCTTCAAGGGTCCTTTGTTCTTCTATGGCGTGGGCGTAGCGACGATGGGCACAGCGATGACGTCCTCTCTCTACGGGTGCGGGCGGCGCATTGAGCGGCTGCGCTCTGTGCGCCCTATTTATAAGCGCGCCGTGAGACAGGAATTTCGTCGACGTGGGAACATTCGCGAACAATAGCATTCCAACGGTACGCCTACATGCGAAACTATTTGACTATTCGGTTGAATACCTATCTATATACAAAATGCAATGTCGTATTAATTAATAAACTATATTTACATGTGAGGCGTCGTGCACATACTCCCGCCGTGCAGTGACGTAGGCTGCTGTTGGTTGACTATGGCGCTGCATCCTCTGCTACCGGTGTCACGACGTCTGGCTTGTAGTCGGTTGGCAGGACGATGAGCTTCTTTGTGGGACGCCTTAGAACTCCACCCTTAGTTTGCACGTCCACGGCTCGTACAATGTTGTCCTTGCCCGGATATGTTGCCACTACCTTACCCCTTGGCCATGTATTGCGGGGCAAGGTATTATCGCAGATCAGGACGACGTCTCCTAATTTTAACGCCGTTCCCTTGCTCCTTGGCTCCCGCCGATTTTGCAGGTCGGGCAGATATTCTCTGAGCCATCGCGACCAGAAATGATTCGTCCATTTGACCCAGCCGGTTCCTATTCGCCAGGTCTCTTGAATAATGTGCTTCGCCTGGACTGTTATAGGTGAAACTAGGCCTAGTGGGTCGAATACCGACATGATTGTCTTTAAAGCTTCCCTCTTTGTTAAGTCATCGGTGATCTCCTTGGGTACCCTAGCAAAGTTCAGGTTAAACCCTAAGGTATCCAATTTAGGCCGCCATATAAGGCCTAATATTTTCTCTATTCTATTTCCGTCTTCTAGATGACGATCTGTTATTTGGCTTTCTGTAACTTCTTGAAACTCCGCCACAACTTCGTCGCTATTAGAGGTCCAACCTCTTAAGTTGAAATTCGCCTCGCTATGTATTTTCTTTACTTGTTTAGATATTTCGATGGCTTCGCCAATGCTTCTAAAACTGTGTAGATAATCATCCATGTAGTGGTTGGATATTATTGCTTCTACAGCTAGCGGGTACTCTTCTCTATATTTTTCAGCGTGCGTGTTTTTTATGTATAGTGCGATGCTGGGGGAACACGCCGCACCGAAGATAACTGACCGTATTCTATATTCGTTGGGTGGGCCCTCCCGCCGGTCAGCGCGCCAAAGGAATCTAAGGACGTCTCTGTCGGTCTCTTTTATTCCAATTCTCAGAAACATTTCTTCTATGTCGGCGGCTACAGCTATCTTATGTTGTCTGAATCTCATTAGAACTCCAGGTAACGATTGCAATAAATCAGGGCCAGTAAGGAGGTGCTCATTAAGGGTCGTCCCTCCTGTGCGTGCGGCCGCGTCGAATACAACACGTACTTTTCCTGGCTTTGCTGGGTGAGTAACCGCGAAGTGAGGCAGGTACCATGTCTTTCCCGGTGTAGGAACAGCGGTGGCGGGTTCGGCGTAACCCTTTGCTAACAGGTTTTCTATTTGTTTGTTGTATTCGATCTTCATGTTGGGTTCTTTGTCTAATTTCTTCTCTATCGTGTAGAGTCGTTTTAGAGAATTATCGAAGTTGTTCGGCAGTCGAGACTCCTTTTCTTTCCATAATAGCGAAGTTTCGTAGCAACCTGACGGTAACCTCACGGTCTCTTTGTTCAGCAACTCTATAGCGCGTTTCTCGGGATCCGCGCGTGTTTGGCGGGCCGTTATCCCCAATCCGTCTATGGCGAAATACTTTTTTATCTCTTCGTTGATATCTTCATCTGAGTTCTGAGTGTATACTCGTTCGACCACGTAATTTAATCTATGTCCCAGCTGTCGAGTCGTTGCTCCGTGCAGAACCCAACCCAGTTCTGTTAAGGAGGCTACGGGTTGGTTAAGCGGTCCTGTCTTCGTCTGCTGGGCCATTAACAGGTGCCAATTATCTTGGCCTATCAGCAACGTAGGCGTTGCTTTCCCATGGTGCAAGTAACTCTCCACTTCTTTAAGATGACGACATCCTCTTATATCTTCAAGTTTTATTGTTTGCGGCGACAGCTTGAGTCCCTGGATCGTGCGAGCCTTCAACTCGAAACTCTTCTTTTGACCGCTAATATTGATAGAGACTCGTCGAGAGCGCGTCGCCTTTGTTTGTTTCCCGGCGACGGCTTCTATATTTAAGGGGTCGATTGGTCCCTTTGCGCCGATACGCTGAGCTATGCGTTCATCTATGAGGGTGACCGTTGATCCATCGTCAAGCAGTGCAAAGGTGTCGACGGATCCTTTGGGTCCCGTTAACTTGATCGGAACTATTTTCAAATATGTGTAAGTACGGGAATAAGTAGAAGCCACTACTTCGTTCTTCTCTGTGCTAGGTGGGTCGAAATGTAGAAGAGAATGATGAGTTCTGAGACACCCGTCTTTCTCGCACCTCTTCTTGGGACAAGTGTGCTTGGCTGCTTTATATTGCAGGCAGCGATAACACATTCTATTCTTCCTTGCCAATTCCCACCTTGTCTTTGAGTCCGCTTTCTTAAATATCTCGCAGTCGTGTTCTGCGTGGTTTTGTTTCTTGCAAAGAAAACAGCTCGATGCCTTTATGGGTCCTCTATGCCTATTGTTGTCGCAACTCTCAACTTTCTTTTGTTGTTTCACAGTAGTCTGTTCTTCGATGTAATTCGACCGCTGAAACCTTCTATTTGATATAAGAGTTTCGTCTGTTATGACTTCTGGTGGGGCGAATCTTCCACACATCTTCGCTTCCCTTTTGATAAATTCTTCGAATTGAACAAGGTCTGGCTCGTCTTCGGCTCTGTTACTTGAAAAATCGATCCAGCGGTATCGTAGAGCAGGCGTCAATTTGTCCACTATGTCTTGAATTATCTCCGGGTTATACAGGTAGCGCGATTTCTTTAATATTTTAAGTGTAGCTACGCTGTTTCTAATCTTGCTTGCGAAGAGACATATATCTCTGGGTGAGTCCGTAGTTCTCCCAATGCCACGTAGTTTAGCCATCTCCGCCTTTGCGATGGCGTCTGCACGTCCGAAACTCTCTTCTAATTCTATCATGATTTCTCGAGCGTCGGCATTCGCTATTAATAGGGGCTGCACTGTTTCCTTCGCTCTTCCTCTCAGGGCTTTTCTTAAACGGGCCGTGTTCTCGACCTTTGACAAGTGTTCGACTGACTCATCGAATGCTGCTTTAAACGTCAACCATTGTGTATATGAACCGTTGAATGGTGGGAGGTCCATTGTATATCTTGTGACATTTTGCGTGGGTTGACTGATACGGCAAGCTTGTGTGATTGCCATAGCCAAGTCTGTGAGTCCTTGCGAAGATCCGTGAGGGTTCGTAGGAAGTTGTCCGGTCGACTTCAGCTCTTCCGACTTCGGTTGCGATGCCTTATATTTGCATTTGTCCCTTTCTTCCTTAATAAGCGATTTCACTTCTTTTCGTGAGTGTGAGGTGCTTCTTCTATTTGCTTCTGCCGTGACTCTGTCATCCGACCAAGACTTGTTGACAGAGTGTTGAGAGATATCGTCTTCTTGCTGTGACTCGTTGGAGCTATATTCTTCTGACTCGGAGGCCTCGAGTTGTAATCTATGTGCTCGGAGTTCGCACAGCTTGAGTTGAGCTAGAGCTATATCTTCTAGTGCTTGGGCGAGTCGGCGATTTTCGTCTCGTCCCTCTTTTGATGATCTCTTCTTTCTATGTTGCGGCGCGGCCATGTCATAAGTTGAGGTTAACGGCGCAGGTATTGAGGCGGTCGGCGTAGATGCGTAGTGTTCAAACGACGTAGGTGCGACACGTAGCTCGTGTTGAGATGTGATTTCGTGTCTTGAAACATGTGGCGTCGGTGAGCTTGTACGTATCGTAGGCGAGGTTGTGCGCAGCTCTGGCGAGGTTGTGCGCAGCTCTGGCGAGATCTTGTGCGACGCTGGCGAGGCCTTGCGCGGCGCTGACGAGGTCTTGCGCGGCGCTGACGAGGTTGCTTGTGGCATCGGCGATGTAGCGCGCGGCGCGAGCGGTGCAGGGGTCATCGGTGGCGTGCGTCTGACAGGGCGATAGTCTCGCGACGACGGGATGTCGAATGACTCTGCGTGTGAAGCCTCGTCTTGGTCCCTCCCCCTCTTCGATCTGGTGATAGGCATCGTGCACGGATCCGGCTCGAAGGACCAAAATGTGCGGGACCGGGTCGACTAAATCGAACCTCCGCAGAACTTGGAAACGCGGCCGTCGAAAGACGAGCTCAGCCGTGACGACGAAAGTCGATCTACGGGTTTCCAATTCTACGGCAGGCTGACTCCCGCGCTCACCAGTGGTCTCTCCAGAGGACCAACGTACGTTAGCCTAGAGCTGGAGAGTACCGGTGAGTTTGGGCTTGCCGACGAACGGTCCGATGCACCGAAGAAATGCCGGGGTGCACGATGGGTGGTGATGCGATGAAATGAAACACCAGATCTTGAGAGTTCAGGCTTCGTTCCTCTTCTATAGTCCCCAGTCTTGGTCGGATGGCGGTGAGGTGGCGTGTGCGGCGGTGGTAAACTTCGAACTGATTTTTGCGTGCTAGGCCGCCTATATTTATACGCCACCTCTCCCGGCGCTCGGTGACTCTCGCATGCCGCGACGCGAGAGCCAATGAGCGTCGAGTATTCGCCGATCAACCAAGAATGGGGACAAGAAAATTGCACGAAATGCTATTTATTTATATTTACAATTTTCTTATACTATTTACAATTATTATTAAATCTATATTAATCTATAAACTATTGGTAACATAAATCTAATAAGAAACCATTCTTCTATACTATAACTATTCTAAGTGACTATTCTAAGCTCTAAGTGGTGCTAACTAAGTGCTTATAACTATACAAAGAGCTTGAATCTATCCTATTCCTATTTACAATGTCTATAAACTATATTCCTAACCTTAAATCGCGTCCGAATAATCCTATGTGCTATTGGAGCTCTACACACTTTACTTTGGTCCCTTTTACCAATGTAACTATCTATAAGTGTAGTAGAAGCTATAATCTATCTAAATACTAAGACCTAAAGTAGAAAAGTTAATACTTAAACTCTATAATTAGGTCCGAACATTCTAGTATGCCTAATGCTGACTAGGTTTTAATATTACCTCTTATTTAAGTGTCTTTACATAAAATGAGATATCGTCTATCATTCTATATTAGAACTATCCAATTCCACATAAAATAATAGGTATCACTATAAAACTATTAGCACTGCAATGGCAAGGATTCAAGTCTATTGCGCCGACCAATGGCAGCGCTTACATTATCAGCTAATGGCGTGAAAGCAGCGCGCCGTTATTGCACCTTAGCTTGGTATTTTCCTATTGACTATTCCTGTTGGAAAATACCAAGCTGTACTAGAAAAGGCCATTGCAGGTTTTCCTGTTCTATAAACATAATTACATGATCAAAATCACATATCTATTCTATGCTATACGATAACGTGATTTGATAAATTATGTTACCAAATCACACATCTATGTGATTTGGTACGTATATCGACCCTGTAGTGGTAGATAAACTATTTGTTCTTTTAAAGAACCGAACTTAATAATTTAAGCCCTAACTATTATATTTCCCTGAAGCAGGCGAAATCTATCTTACTAACATTTAGTGTTTGTGGCGGGCTAAATTATTATCTATTGACACGTTATGCTAGTCTATATACGTAATAATAGATTCGTATTCTCGAATGTGCTAATTATGTGTGATTAAAAACTAAGCTAAACGTGACGCGACTTAAGACTAGACGTCTACTTATAACTATGTGCGATACGTCTTATTAACTATACTTTTTTAACGGCTTATAACTAAACGAGTTATATCTAAAGCGCCTACCTATGCCTATAAGACGACTCATATCTAGAACGCCTACCTATTACCTAACGGCTTATGTCTAGAACGCCTACCTATTACCTAACGGCTTATATCTAGAACGCCTACCTATTACCTAACAGCTTATATCTAGAACGCCTACCTATTATTGTAAGACGACTTATATCTAGAACGCCTACCTATGACATTGCGACTATCTATCTACATTGACGATCAGAGCAGAGAAACTTGTAGTGACGTCAAGAGCAGAAACCGAGGAAATGCGCCGTCCGGTCGATAGCTCTGAAAAGAGCTGTTTTAGCACCCGTATAACACGTAGTAGCTCTGAAAAGAGCTGTTTGTGAGAGAGGAGTGCTGTGCCCAGTTTCTTTCTTGACGCGACGTGAAGTCTTCAAGATATCCTTCAAGGGTCCTTTGTTCTTCTATGGCGTGGGCGTAGCGACGATGGGCACAGCGATGACGTCCTCTCTCTACGGGTGCGGGCGGCGCATTGAGCGGCTGCGCTCTGTGCGCCCTATTTATAAGCGCGCCGTGAGACAGGAATTTCGTCGACGTGGGAACATTCGCGAACAATAGCATTCCAACGGTACGCCTACATGCGAAACTATTTGACTATTCGGTTGAATACCTATCTATATACAAAATGCAATGTCGTATTAATTAATAAACTATATTTACATGTGAGGCGTCGTGCACAAATACATAGATTTAATATTATAATTACGTAATTTTTTACATTTCTATACTAAGCTACTAAATATGCTAGTATCATAGAAACAGGACGACCAAAGTACAAAATATATCAAGGCTACACGGTCCGATACCGAAAGTGGATTGAATTTCAAATCAGAGGCATCACAGTCGCCTTATTTTTTTTATTATTTATTGTGCCTCGACACATGACAGCACCCCGCTTGATGTTAAGCTGGAGATCATAAATGGATGTCACTGCTACTACAATTCTAGTAGTAAGTAGCAGTCACATCCACTATGCTGGTCTAGTTGGCATAGTGGATTTAATCTAACAATTGTATAAACCTACTCGTTTATACAATTGTTAGATTAATTTTTTTTAAGTAACAGGATCTAAAAAGTTTCTTGGTTAATAAATCGTCGCGACTTTGTGTCTCATTATTGTTCACCTAATTAATTAGACAATAACAAAAATTACAGGCCCCCTTCCTGCACTCTGAAGAAACAAAAAAACTTTTCCAGTTTTACAACATTAATTAAATCCCCCAAGGGGAAATCCCCTTTGAGTTATGGGTATTCCCCTCAAAAGGCATTAGAATAATAACATTAAAATAACACACTATTCTGTGTGCCTGAAATTGCACCCTCTTCTAGTATAATGGCAAAATGTTAAATAATAAAAAATGCTGTTTTTAAATAATTTAATAACTCATTCTAGGGGCGAAAGAAATTTAAATTATTTATTACAATACTCGGAGTTGGATTGTTTTATATAGATGGACTGAGGACATAGTAAAAGTCACGAATAACAAGTGGATGCAATTGGCATCTTTATTTGATTTTACTATTCCGACGTTTCGAGAGCTTTGCAACCATCGTGGTCACGGAGAGACTGTCGGAATGATAAAATAAAATTATAAAATCAAAACCAAAATAAACCCGATAGTAAGCCGCATGAAATTTGTTTAATTCATGTATTTTTTACCAAGTTAAAAGTAGGGTCAGGTTAGGTGCAATCTAAATACCCAGCTTTTACACCACTTGGCGCCACCAATGGGTATCTTTGATATAATTATGTACTTTGAACGTCTAGTTTCTATGATACAATCTCATTAAGGACACGATGATCTCAAACTGCCTTATGTTAAACTGTGCGACAACAAGCATCAGTTCCATCCACAATGTCCTGCCCGACAACCTTCAAGTTGATTCCCTGACGCGACTGAGTCACTTCATAGTTTTCACACAGAATACCTTCCTTTGCTTACCTTCGGGTATGTCGAAGTCAATGTCGCATCACTATAAGAACTTGTAAGGAATAAGATGTTATACCCATTAAATGCTGATGGCTGTTCATAATGCGGTACTTGTTCCTACATTAATGTATGAAAGTGAATGTTGGGTATGGCAGAAGAAGCATGAGAGTAGAATTAACTCTGTAGAAATGCAGTCGCTATCGTCACTCCACATACGCAGATAGAAAAAGGAATGGCACGTTAGATGCGGATTGAAAGAAGATGTGGTTTGAAAGAAAATTTGGTGACAACGTGACAAGGATTGGCAAAAGAATGCTTTAATGGTTACGAGTGAGAGTAGATTGGCGCAAGGATGTTATAAATCTGATGTGGATGAATCTGGTAAACAAGGCAGGTCCAGAAGGGTGTTTTAGACCAAATCGAAGACATCCCATAAAAGCTAGGTTGTCTAGTGCCCATAACCTCAGAGCTTGTATAAAGAAAATTGTGGATGTGAAGGAAGGGAGGCAGTTGTGTCAGGATCGTGGCAAGTGGCGCTCCATTGTGTCTGAAGGCGAAAAGGCGTGAAAATTTGATTGATTGATTGACCCATTAAATGTCACTAAAACTAGGTAAACGGAAGGAAACAATACCTCAATAGCGTGATACAATAAAATAAACTTGGCAGTGTTAATAGTGCAAACTGCCTATAGATCACGCTAGATGGTGCCACTAGTCAAAACAAACAAATTATTGTCTAGGGATAGACTATTACGCTGTCTAGTTTAAAATTTAGTACGATCGGTGGATGATGTAGAATCGCTGGTTTACAAAGGGCTCCGATTATCTTAATACATAATGGCGACGAAAACGATTGTGTCGGAAGTGATCTGTTGATTTGTTATTCGCTGATTGGTTACAAAGATGTCAAATATTAGTGTAAGTTCGTCATATATAATATTAAGGATACATTGGTACCGGCAAGTGGTTTCGAACTCATGATCTGCGTAAACATTAACCACGGCCGCCTTACATGCTTAAGTATTTTGCCTATTTTCTAGTCTATGGTTTAAATTAGAAATTAATCTATAAAGAATTAGTTGAATACTTAATAATATAAAATCAAGTAAATAATGATCAGTTATTAACATTTTATTTTCTTAAATTTTGCGCGAACATTTATTAATGAATTAAACAAATTTTATGCGGCTTACTATCGCGTTTATTATGGTTTTTGATTTTACATTTTTTTGCTCACGTCATCGTCAGTCTCTCCGTGACCACGATAGCTGCAAAGCTCACGAAGCCGCATAAAGTTTGTTTAATTCAGTCATTAACATCTTGTCCGTGTGTGAGCATTGTTAAACTAGACACATGAAACGTTGACCCAAGTCCTCCAATATTTATGAGTTAGACTTCATTGCGAATTGACACGAACTGTCCAACAATAACTCTGCTTATTTACTACTTTAGCCCACTTTAACTATCTGTTATTGTTTGCTTCAAAAACCAAGCCATCCCTTCCATTTACGAAAATTTAATTAATTTAATAAATAAATAATTAAAACTGGCATGCATGAAATTTTATAAATGGTTATATTAATATCTTAATAAAAATATTTATACAAATTAGACAATTATTATTTTGCGCAAACATTGTTTATAAAATCAAATATTGCGTTACCATTTACAGAAATTTAATAATTTGCGCAAACATTATTTATAAAATAAAATATAGCGTTTATTTTGATTGTTTTTATCAGACGTTTTGAAAGCTTTGGATCCATCGGTGACAAAGGGAGACTTAGTTGGAATTGTTAAGACAAATAATTCCCAAAACAACCCTATTTTTCTATATAATTTGACTAGAAGTGTGATGTGGTCTTACCTGCCAATGAAGACCACGTTTTTTAAGAATTTATTTTAGTAGTTTTTTTGTAAAATGAAAGTCATCGAAGGCATTCTCTAAATGCGGACGTTTATGAGATGTGCTGGTAAATCAACAGGTGCCTACTTTATTACATAGTTACGTACAATTTATACTCTACAAAGATACTTTTTTTACACTAAATGAAACGACAGGCGTGGACGAACGTTTAGCAAATTTGTTTGTTGCGCGTAAAGTCCCGGTCGAAGCAAATATTTGTTTCATAGCTTTTATTTGTAATATTTAATAATTGTATTAATTATTGCAAATATTTGTTAATAAAAAAAAAGTATTGGATATTTGCTTCGGGTCTGGTTATCAGAGTGGTCGCCGATCCGGACCGGCCTGTATACTTAAAAGTATAGAGACCGTGAAGTGATTTGGTCACGTTTCGGGATCAGCTTGTGAGTTGCCGGTTCCATCTAGGCCGGCATAGTGAATGTGATTGCTACTCACAGTTATTGAATTGTAGTAGCAGTGACATTCATTCATGGACCACACTTCGGCTTAACATCAAGCGGGGTGTCATATGTCGAGTCACAATAATAATAAAAAATATATATTTTAATCTAGACTCACTTTTTCTATTTAGTTTTATGTGAATTTAAAACAATACACTTGGTAATACAGGAATTACTTCTAGTTAAAAATTATATACTGTTTTAGCCGGCATAGTGACGGCGATTGAGGCAACCTGAATTGTCTTGGTTTTTTTCAGTCCTTTCACCTCCTCTTTCTTTTCATTAGGAAGGTTGAGGTCAGATGTGTCACAATATAAATACATTCCAAATATATATAGGAGTTGTGTAAGTTTCGTGGCAAGTGGCGCTCCATTGTCTTTGCCTATCCTTGCGGGAAAAAGGCGTGACAATTTGATTTGATTGATTGATTAAATATTCAAATTTTTTAAAAACTGAAAGTATAGCACCATAATACCATTTCAAACTGAAAGTGTACTTATTCCAAATATATTAATCACTTTCGTTTGACACCTGTCGGAGTTGTAAAATGGCTACTTAAAAATTCCAGCTCTTTATGGAGTGCGTTTAATTGCTTTTACTAAGGTAAAGCTACCTATTGTCACCGAAATCATTATTTTTATTCTCACTTCAATATTCGAATAATTTTAATTATTATGTCTTCGTTTATTTATTTATATGAAAACGTTAGATACATAAAACACGGAAATACACTATAGGTATTAAAAAACACTATTTAATAAAGCCTTACTTATTACGAGTATTATAAAATAAAAATAATAAAATAAAATATATTGACTCGACATAATAGACGGCCTATGAATAGAGGCCCTCTAGTACAATTCAATAAATGTAAAAAGCAGCTACATCCCCTATGGTGGCCTAGTTGGAACCGGCAACTTACAAGTCTGTATACTTATAAGTGGGGGTCTGTATACTTAAGTGGTGGCCGATCTGGCAGACTGAGTACCACTGGGTGTTTTCAGTCGTTGACACTTGAACATTCCCTTATGTTGTACATAACTGGTACATTTACCTGAGTGAACAAAATGTTAAACATTACTTTGGGGGCTTGCTGGCTCGAGGAAGTATTTTATGGGTGCGGTGACTAATAAAAAAATGTTTACGGCTCATCGAGCAATGCTCTATTAAAAATATTACAAGGGACACATAATGTTACATCGGTGATTACTCAACTGAGGAATGGGGTTAAGTGGTTACGAGAAAAGGGTACCTAACGCCATTAGGCGGGGAGGCTTTTAAAGGGGTCAGAAAAATGTTAACGCGAACAATACTCTTGAAAGTATTTTCTTAGATTTCGCGCGAACATTGTTTAATGAATTTAAAAAAAATATGCGGCTCACTATCGCGTTTATTTTTTCGTTACGGCTGCAAAGCTCTCGAAACGTCAGTCATTTCAATGCTCTAAAAGTTGCAACAGATAGGTATGAAGATGTAAATTGTGGATGTAAAGGCAACAAGAATTGCGAAAAAACAAAAATTGGAAAATTGTGCTATTGTTTGTTTATTTTAAATAGGCTTGTTATCAAAACAATCAATCAATCAAAGAGGCAATCAACAGGAATAGGAAGACACAATGGAGCTCCACGATCCTGACACAACTCACTTGCTTTTCTTACATCCACAATTCTCTTCATTCAAGCTCTACGGTTATAGGTATTTAGGCAACCTAGCTTACTTGAGGATGTCTTCGATTTGGTCGGAAAACACTCTCCTGGGTCTGCCATGTTTAATGCATCAATCTACTTTTACTCATCATTTCCATGTGCCGAAACCATCGGAGCACTCCTTTGTCAATCCCAGTTTTCCGACCAAATCTGAGACATCGTCAAGAAAGCTAGGTTGCCTAGTGCCCATAACTGTAGAGCTTATATGAAGAGAATTGTGGATGTGAGAAGCGAGGGAATTTTGTTAGGATCATGGCAAGTGGCTCTTCGTTGTCTATGCCTATCCATGTGGGAAAAAGGCGTGACAATTTGATTTGATTTGAACTCAATTAAATTTACTATGCAATTTTGTATTACTTTTCCGTACAAAAGTAAGCTTATTTCTAATAATATTACTTTCCTAATGTTGGTGGTAGCGGACTGGTGTATTAAACCAAATTGGTGGGTATTTAACATTACGAGCAGTCGTTTCCATTCATGGACCACAATCCAGCTTAACATCAAGCGGGGTGCTGTCATATGTCGAGTCACAATAATAAAAGAAAATAAAAATTTAAAATAAACCAATACGCCATTTTGAACGTCAAAACAAACATCGAAAATCGTCGAGTTATTTTCCTTTAGAGCCTCTCTGCCTCTCCCTTCACGAATAAAGACAGAGCTCGTAATCATTTCACCATATAGTTTTAAGTAGTAGTTTTTTTATTATGGCTATTCAATTCGCATGATAAAAAAACTAGTGTATTTTTCTGCTGGGGAAGGAAGTGGGTCAAAGCTATTTGTTTTCATAAAGAAAACTTGGCCCATAAGCTATCCTATTCTTGGATGTCATTATCGCCCTCTACACGGGGTATTTACATCTATAATATGATTCACACCCCACCTATTCTTCTTAGGGGTAGATTTTTCCTCAATAGTTTTTTTTTGTGATAGGTTTTTATTAAAAAGTAGCTGTTCCCCGCGGTTTCACCCGCGTTTATAAACTGTAATCGCAATGTGAGTACATGACAGGAAAGAGGTCCTCATGGTCCATCATCAGGCACTCCTGGTTTTTAATATCATATCAACCCAGATGGACGAACGGTTAGCGAAGTCCCGAGTTCGATTTAATGATTAAATTAAATATTGCAAATATTTGTTAATAAAAAAAGAGATATTTGCTTCGGGTCTGGTTAACAAAGAGTGGTAGGCAGTGGTACCCAGTCTGCCGATGCGGGGTAGTACCACCACTTACAAGTATACAGACCGTGAAGTGATTGGTCACGTTTCGGAATCAGCTTGTAAGTTGCCGGTTCCATCTAGGCCGGTTACTCACAGTTATTGAATTGTAGTAGCAGTGGCATTCATTCATGGACCACACTTCGGCTTAACATCAACCGGGGTGCTGTCATATGTCGAGTCACAATAATAAATAAAAAAACCCAACTTAAGTTCGGCTAATGCCTCCTACACCGCTCATTCATTGATTGCAAAAAAGAAAAAAGAGTTCGGCTAATCTGTAACAACATTCATTGACTATTAGGCAGTATGAAGTTCGCGGGGTCTGCTAGTATTATAATATATTTTTAGTTTGCATGAATTAAATTAATTTAAAAAACCCAAATATTAATTGTTTCATTCAATAGTGCTGTGACCAAACGTGATTGATGGAGTCAGCTCAGTAGTAAAAGAGTCACGCGCCATTAATGGTAACAACGGTCATTTGGTAACAATTTACGGCCATATTTGAATGTACTACTGAATGGCTCTATTCCAAAATGTTCTCTGTGATCAAAATTGTTATTGCGTGATAAGAATTTTATTGTTTATTAAAATTTCAGGCGTTTTTTCTTTGTCGAACAATCGATACTAACCCATGTGTTTTTCCTATACTATAATCAACGTCTCTATGTTTAACGGCAGACGCGGCGTATTGCTTAGCAAACCAGTCTGTTACGTGGCAAGTCCCGGGTTCGATTCCCGGTAGAAGCAAATATTTGTTATAATTAAAAATTAGGCGGATGTTTGCTACTAGTTTGGTTGTCAAAGAGTGGACTTACGAGTATACAGACCGTGAGGTAACTTAGTCGCTTTTCAGGATCAGCTTGTAAGCTTCCGACTAGGCCGGCATAGTGGATGTGACTGCTACTTACTGTTATTTATGACAGCACCCCGCCTAATGTTAGGCTGGAGTGCGGTCAATGAATAGGGCACATTCACTATGCCGGCAACTTACAAGCTGATCTCGAAACGCGACTAAGTCACTTCATGATCTGTAGACTAGTAAATCTCTTATCATGAATAAAACATGCATTTTTAATGCCATTTTTAATTACTATCAGTGCTTTATTAGCATGTACAGTTTTCCAAATTTCCCTGTAGTATAAAATCAGTAGAATATGTTGGCAGCTATCATAGTTTAGGCTGGTTTCACACTGCGACTATAATAACAGGATTGTTCATCAATGTAGTATACAAAGGGAACCAAATCTAAACTCGCGTTGTCGCGTTACTAAGCAACATATATTTGTCTCTTTTTCGCTCTCAATAACTATCATTCCGTCCTACTTCCACTTGTATATATGCCTAGTCGGTTGATAGTTCAAACTGGTGCCAATTGCGAACACTAAAACTCGTGTAGGTGACTCATTATACTTAATATTGCCACTAAATTTAGTTTTTTATTTATTTACATTTCTACACTAAGCTACTAAAGTGCTGTATCATAGAAACAGGACAACCAAAGTACATATATCAAAGATATATTGGTACCAGTGAGTGGTTTCGATCTCGTGCTCTCGGTTTGTGTAACCATTGCACTGCCACTACACCACGGTCGCCTTAATATCATTTTTTTAGTGAACATTTGTTTTGCCCCTTTTATAAATCCTTTTTGCCAATCACTTTTCATTTACCTGTCTATACAGCCAAACATAAAAAAATCAAGTTGTCACACCTTTTTTCCACAGGGATAAGCAGAGACAGAGGAGCGCCACTTGCCTCGATCCTGACACAACTCCCTCGCTTCCCTCAAATGTACAATTCTCTTCATACGGGCTCTACGGTTATGGGCCTTAGGCAACCCAGCTTATTACACAGGATTACTCCGATTTCGTCAAACAAAAACATAATCATTTTCAAGCCGTTTGTGGTCGAGACGATGGGCCCTTGGACACCTTCAGCCAAGCGCTTAGCCAAGGAGTTGCCAAGCGACTAACGGAAAAGTCTGGAGACAGGAAGGCTAGCAAATATTTCTGCCAACGTATTAGCCTATAGTAGGGGAACGAGTTAAAGGAACGTGCGAGGAATGCAGTTGTGACGTCATGGTCACGTGTCTATTATGAATAGTGAAGTGTAATGCAAATAGATTTAGTTATTAAAAATTATAAATGTGTAATAAATTGAAGTATAAACATTAGACAGCAACAATTTTTAATGAATTATATATTAATTTAATTTTGAGAATAGTGACTGCATGTTTTTTTTCTTTTTCACACATTTTAATCACGTTTCTTATAATGGTTCTAGCCTGAATACGGATGACGACTCTCTTTTATTCCATTAACTCACTAATTTTTCAATAATCAAACAAAGAAAATATGGACACGTTTTTATCGATATTAAATGACAACGCCGAGCTATGAGCGTCACTAAAAGCGGCCATTAAGATACGGGTGGTGGTCGTCTCACGCCCCACCGCACCTCAGCCCCCGAATTCTTTTAGCTCGTTCCCCAACTATAGTTTAATTTATAGTTAATATACTTTTATTTTTTTCTTTATTTATTTATTTATTAAATAAATAAAGTATGTATTTATATATTGTGTGTACCAAGTGTGCATTAACCCTAACACGTGCCCTAGGGGTGTACAGCTTCCAATTTGGCAGGCGTGCATTATTTCCATTGTTATGTTAGTAATTATATAGCTTTTCATTATATAAAGTTATGTTCAGATTAAAATGGATATGTGCTTTTGATGACACAACCTTTCATTTATGTAGGTTGGTAATATTTCTCTATTCATTAATTAAACAAATTTTATGCGTTTATTTCGGTTTTGATTTTACAATTTTATTTTATTATTCCGACGTTTCGAGAGCTTTGCAGCTATTTCTGTGGAAAAACGAAATCGAAACATCAAACAGGGTAGTTTTGGAAACAACAACAGTATCAACCAATAAGACGACCAACACCTAAGTCTCTCCGTGACCACGATGGCTGCAAACGTCGGAATAATAAAATAAAATTGTAAAATCAAAACCAAAATAAACGCGATAGTAAGCCGCTTAAAATTTGTTTAATTCATTTATCAATGTTCGCGCAAAATTTAAGAAAATATTTCTCTATTCATTTACTATAAATAAATGTGAATGGATGGATACGTTAAACAAGGCAGACACAGAAGAGTGTTTTCCAACCAAATCGGAGAGATCCTCAAGAAATTTGGGTTGCCTAGTGCCCATAACCATAGAGCTTTCTATATGTACTATTAGTAGGGGAGCCCAAGCGGGGATTTCTGGATTTACTCCAGCGTGACAGATTAAATTATGGGAGATACCTTGTACCCTGTAGAGTATATCTACCAAGTATTAGCCCTTAATACAGGGGGGTACGTGTATGGCAGCTGGTCAGAATTGTAAAAAAAAATCGATCTTTGAATATACTCGAGCGCGTCAGATTAAGCTAAGGTGAGTTAATTACATACTAATAAGTGCCCATTTTCTTAATCTGACGGATTGAGTATGACGGAAGAGAATGGGAAGGTCACAAACTTGTAAAAAAAAATCGTCACCTGGACATTCTCGAGCGCGGTCGATTTTAATTTTATTTTGAAGAAAAATGACTAAGAATTACTAAAAAACTATAATCTGTCAATTTCAACAAGCCGAAGTAGCAAAAATCGTTGATAAAGTTTTGTGCGAGCAGTTGCAGTAGAGCATGTATTCCCCACTTCGCGTCTCTCGTTCCCTTTCACTTCTTCTTTATCTATTACTCTCTTGCACAGTCTTAATATACAGGGTGTTACAAAACACCTCCTAAAGCCGAACCCCCTTAAAGGTGTTAAATGGTCTCTTATAAAATATTTATTTCAATAATTTGCCAACCCTGTTTCAGTGAAATTAAACAGTAAATTACATAGAACATATATTTTATGGAACGCCTATGAACATTTTGACCTAATGTACAATGTAAAAAAGTATAAACTGTACAAGAAAGAAGATTTTAAAATCTTATCTTAATAAGATCTTAATAACCATAAATTATATATACTTTTTCGTAAGTAAAGTAAAGTTTATAGTCTGTATTGTATGGATGGATGGATCACGCAAACTACTAACGCACTACTCTTTCTACTCTTTCACGCAAAACTACTAAATGGATTTTATTGAAACTTTACAATAATATAGCTCATATTCCACACAGTTTCTGAGATATTATTACTTATTAGTAAAAGTGGGCAGTGATTGTGAGTGAAAGAGAGAGAAATAGTCTAAACTGTACTGCGATTAGTGTGCTATAGTAAGTGTGTAACAATTACCTTAAAAAAAATTCGTTTTTTTTGTCAGATTAATGAAATCCCTCCAGATAATTGTCAGATTAAGGGTCAGTACAATTGGGTCATCTTACTGAACCTTCTGTATAAAAGACTGACGCGCTCGAGTATTTCAAATTAACGATTTTTTTTTACATTTTCAAAACTCCGCCACGAACTTGCGTCATGTCGGAATGGTCAGTCTTTTGAATGGGAGCTTCTGTGGGGCTTATTTAACATCCCCTCTGAATTTCTGACGCGCTCGAGCAAATTTTTTTTTTTTTGTTTTTCTACCTTTCCGTACTGCCACCCCCACCATGCAAACCGTCAGATTAACATACCTACAGTATTGTGGACACGTGGAGTATATACAATATCAAAATCTGACGCGCTCGAGTATATTTTTTTATTTGTTTTTTTTTACATTTTTGAAAATCCGTACACCCTTCCCCCACCGCTAAAACCAAAAACCCACATAACATTTAATTTTTTTTATCACCTAAACTTTAATATTTAATAGGTCCCTACGACGCTCGAGTAAATCCCCGATTAGCCTCTTGGGCTCCCCTACTATATAGTTTCATAATATGAAATAGTATATTTTTGAAAACGATAATAATGATTATTTTTTAACAAGAAAAACTTTGTCTACATTTAAAAACTTTCTTTTTGTCGGCAAAAAAGGCATAATTTGGTAGAGCCATTATGGGTTAAGCTACGATCGTAGTTTTTTTAATACTTTTTTACGAGCATACATTTTAATGGCTCGGTTAATCGTTTTTTGATACTTTCTTCTGCCTAATAAAAAAAATATGTTTTATATAATAAAAGTGCATACATAGTTAAATTACTAAATAAACATTCTTCTTTCATGTGGTTAACGAAATATTCCTTTGAAATTTTCTTTAAGATATACTGCGTCGCGCAACAATGGGTACGTAATCAGTAATCAAATGGTCAATCAATCAAATTGTCTCGCCTTTTTCCCATTGGGATAGGCAGAGATAGTGGAGCGCCATTGCCACGATCCTGACTCAACTCCCACAATTCTCTTCAATACGCTCTTGAGTATGTCTCGAATTTGGTGTAAAAATACTCTTCTGGTTCTGCCTCGTTTAACGCATCCATCCATATCGGATTTATAAATTACTTTCGTCAATCTACTTTCATTTATCCTTTTCCATGTCCAAACCATTGAAGCATTTCTTGTCACTACATCAAGTGGTCAGTAATCATATAAATATTATTAAAATAAATAAATTCGTAAATAAAAAAAATATATATCTAAAAGCGTTTGGTCTTCCCAAAGCCTATCAGGCAAATGGATATTCAATGTGGAGTTACATTAATAAAAGAAACTAAACTGTGCCGCCATATTTCGCAGGTAAGGGCAAAGACAGTGCAACTTTCTTTGGCCGGCATAGTGACGGCGGACGGAGCTTTAAACTAACTGTTTTTTTTTCAGTCGTCGTCACTCTTGGACCTCCTCTTACTTATCATTAGGCAGGTCGAGATTAAATGTCGTGTCACAAAAAAAAACTTTTCACTAATCTAACATTATTCTCTTTATCCTCCTATTTGATCAAAGAACATATTTCTATATAAAACAGAAAAAAACACATTATTTAAAAACCAAAACCTGTTTATACCTAAAAATACATTCAAACGCACTCAACGCGTAGGGGTGAGGGTTAAAAAAATACATACATACATCCGTAATGTATAATGATTGATGAGAATATGTTGGAGAGCAATCGACAAAATGTAAAGTATACCGACATGCAGAAGAGACGTACGAGATATTTTCAACACATTTTCATGTCAATAGTGATGGGACAATAAAGAGTTATTATCATAGCGCCTCACTAGACTTTAAAAGCAACTATTAACGCAATGTACGAAAACAATACTGTTTTATGAAACGCTTTATTTTCATAACGCAGTGCTTGTTCCTACATTAAGTAAAGGTTGGGTGTGGCAGAAGAAGCATGAGAGTAGAATTAACGATGTAGAAATGCAGTCGTTAAGGAGTGTATGTGGAGTGACGATAGCGGATAGAATAAGGAATAGCACACTGCGAGATAGATGTAGTTTGAAAGAAGAAGTAGTGACAAGGATTGACAAAGGAATGCTTCGATGGTTTGGTCACATGGAAAGGATGAGTGAAAGTAGATTGACAAAAGGAATGTATAAATCTGATGTGGATGGATGCTCATTCTAGATTCTTACGACCGACGCAGATTAATATGTCCACATTGTTAGTGATTTATATTATACATTTATAGCCTAAAAATATACATAACTTACAATATAGATTTAAAATTGATTTGATTTGGTTTAATGTGATTTAATTTTTTTAAATTTAATTTGATGTTTTTTTGATTTTCTTTTTTCTAAAATTTGAATTTTTTATAATTATCATTTAAAATAGTAAAGGTTAAACAAAACAACAATTTTTTTTTATTTTTTTTTTATTGTGACTCGACATATGACAGCACCCAGCTTGATGTTAAGCCAAAGTGTGGTCCATGAATGAATGTCACTGCTACTACAATTCAATAACTGTGAGTAGCAATCACATCCACTATGCCGGCCTAGGTGGAACCGGCAACTTACAAGCTGATCCCGAAACGTGACCAAATCACTACACGGTCTGTATACTTGTAAGTGGTGGTACTACCCCGGATCGGCAGATTGGGTACCACTGCCTACCACTCTAATAATATAAAGCTAAATATATATTAAATTTATTATTTATGTAGTATTCAATCTTATAATATACACTTTTATTACTAAAACAATAACTATGCCAAAAATCAAAAGCCGTATCTCGTACCACTACTGCTTCTGCTTCAGCTTAACATGCTGTCATATAGAGTGATTTCAAAATTGAGCTATCTCAATCAAAACGTGGTACATCACTATTGTATTACTTTGCATAAAACATTTTGTATGTTGAACATACGCCGTGTTCACAGAACTTGCTTATCGAGATACTGTTGCCAATAATATTATACTTTATGCTCTAAAGTTACGTTTTAACTGGTTCTCGTGTCGACATGGATCGAGAACTGTGGTAGTTTGACTGTTGATGGTTATTCGCCCTGGCTTAAATAGCTTTTCTATTTTTTTTTTGTGACTCGACATGTGACTCGGCCAGATGTTAGACTGGTGTGCGGTCTATGAATAGAGGTGAATTTTCACTGCACATTAATCAATGTTTTATCAGGTAACTTTGCCTGTTTCAGGAAAAAAGTATGGAGTCATCTTATTTTATTTCAAAAACCTTGTTTTGTTCATGAACATTTAAAAATGTAAAGAGCTTATTGTTATTATCATAAGTTACATGACACGTAAGGGCATGCATTCTAAGACCTGCGGCATGAATACTGCGGCATAAAGTGACATGTAAATATGCATAGATAGTACACCTAATAGACACAATTTGCGGATCGCTGGCCAATTGAGTGATTGTTCTTTTAAAATTAGGTACTATTGAAGAAAAGCGCGCAGCATATTCTGAGATTTTTCGCAAACATTGTTTAATAATTTATTTTATTCATTTAAGAATAATTGGACAACTTACGACTAATAAAATCATATAGATTAAATTTTATTTAAAGACAGGGCCTCTTAATATAATACTTGTCACAAATGATAATATCTGAAATATAATTAAGAAAAAACAACAAAATAACTAATACCTTAATATACGTAAACCTATACACACATATAAATACATAATACCTTATCAAAAGTTACAACAATAAATAAACGATAAAAGTAAAAAAATCGACCCATCTGCCACATCACTACTCATTGCAGAATAAATTAGTTATTAATGAAATTTCGATGTATGAAGGTGACTGCTTGATGGTGGTTTGATAATGAAACTGAAGGTTAAATAACTATAAGTAGCAGCCTTTTTGGAACCCGCAAATTACAAGCTGATCTTGAAACGCGACTAAGTCACTCCACGGTCGGTAAATGGTGGTGATAACCACACCCGAAGCAAATATCCGTTTTTTATTTAACAAATATTTGCAAGTTAAATATAATATTATATATTACAAATAAAACGTATGTAACAAATCTTTGCTCCGACTGGGAATAGAACCCAGGACTTTAAGCTAATACCAATGCGCCACGCCTGTCGCTAATTCTAAATGTCTATTGTTTTATGCTCTGTGTGAATACGATTAATGCCAAGTTTGTGCAATGAATGACTATTGTTTGAATTTGTTTAAATTGAGTTGTTTTTGTACGCGTCAAGAGTATTTAATATATAGTTGTTTTTTTTTATATAGATATTTGGCTTTGTATGGCAACATTTAAAAGAGTGGTAGGCAGTGGGGCCCGGTCTGCCAATCCGGGGTGATTTAGTCGCTTTTCGGGATCAACTTGTAAGTTGCCAGTTTCAACTAGGCCAGCATAGTAGGTGTGACTGCTACTTACAGTTTTATCAACAAAATTTTCCAATATTCAAATAGTAGAGCCGTGTATGAAGAGAATTGTGGATGTGGGGAAATCGAGGCATATTGTCAGAAGCGCACCATTGTTCTGCCTATTCCTGTGACAAAAAGGCTTGACGATTTAATTTTCAATTAAATAAATAATATAAACAAAGCTATGAAACAACTCATTGTCCGGAATCTAACAAATTTAACCAAGAACATCACAATAAATAACATCAAATACGCATTACACAAAATACTAGTTAGGTACGTTACATTATAAGCTTAAGGGATGATACTAAATAACTCGTAATAATTAGAATGCACCCCTAAAGGAGTAGCACTTGGTAAATTATTCACTTCTCTAATCAGAAGGGTTCAAATCTAAAGATAACGTAAATTGTTTTTCAACCCTCGTAACTATAGATTAGGATGCGATGATTAGGAGAATTTTTCATTTACTCAGTCCTTATACGTTCCGAGAAGCTCTTTAACATTAGCCGAAGCACATTAGGCCGGCATAGTGACGGTGACTGTGGCAGCGGTGAATTGACTCGGCACAGTGTTGTTGACAAGTTGAGGTTAGATGTTTAGTCACAATCAATCAATCAAATTGTCACGCCTTTTTCCCACAGGGATAGGCAGAGACAATAGAGCGCAACTTACCACGATCCTTACACGACTCCCTTGCTTCCTTCACATCCACAATTCTCTTCATACAGGCTCTGTGGTTATGAGCACTAGGCAACCTAGCTTTCTTAAGGATGTCTCCGATTTGGTCAGAAAACAGTCTCCTGAGCCCGCCTTGTTTAACGCATCTATCCACATCAGATTTAAAAATTCCTTTCGTCAATCTACTTTCACTCATGCTCTCCATGTGCCTAAACCATCAAACCATTCCTTTGTCAATCCTTGTCACTACATCTTTCAAACCACATCTATCACACAGTGTGCTATTCCTTATTCTATCCGCTATCGTCACTCCACATACACTCCTTAACGACCGCATTTCAACAGCGTTAATTCTTCTGTCACACCCAACCTTCACTTCCATACATTAATGTAGGAACAAGCACCGCATTAGTCACAATAAAAATACAATTGAAGTTTTATCGTAATCGAAGGTTTCGCTGACCTCATTTCCCAATCGCAGCGGTATCGCATCAAAATTAGAACTGACTGAAGTGAATCAGTTTGTTTAGTCGTCGACGCTCTTGGACGTCTCCTTACCATCAGGCAAGTCGAGTCAGATGTCAAGTTATAATTAAACAATCTATAAAATTGATGTTGTATGTGTTAAAATCAATTCATTCGTCGGCCAGTCCCAACTACTCAAATTAACTCTCCAAATCAAATTTAATTGCCAATTTTCAGTTGTCCTAATACAAAATACAGTAAGAAATATATTACAACTAAAAATAAACAACGCGGACGACTCAGAAGTCCTTTACTCAAATTGGAGAGGTTTAAGGAAAGAAGGCGACCGTGGTGTAGTGGCAATGCGATGGTTACGCAAACCGAGAGCACGGGTTTACCGCTTGGCGGTACCAATCTATTCTTTGATATACGAGTATGTAGGTACTTTGGTTGTCCTGTTTTTTTACCTTGATTGTCCTAGACTTCCTTTACCTTCTCAGAGCGCCCCACAGCTGCTTAAAGTATCCAGCGAAGGTACAATTAAAGGAACACAACTAAATATAGACAATTCCAATTGTACTTATTATAAAATAGATCTAATAAAATATTAAAGCTACAAAAAATGCAATACTAATTGCTTTTAACTAGCTTTCACGAGAGACACAATTTTGATAACTACTCCTTTTTTATTACTACCAACCAAGGCAATGGAATCAAGCTACATTCAGCCTTGATTCTATAGCCTGGTAAATATCGAACAGTGTTTTAAAATTATGCAGCTGAATTAATGCGAAAGCTGTTTCATTGATCGATGGACGATTTTACAAAATAATCACATTTCACAAATCATTAGTTAAACGATTATTTATTATTGTAATTATATTAATTTCACCAAAATATGTTTACAACGATGTTTTAATATAGATGTTATATATGTGTTTTAATATACATGTTATTTTTAGCTTTTATGTAACGACCCTGACACAACTTCTTCGCTACAATTTAATAACTGTAAGTAGCAATCACATCCACTATGCCGGCCTAGTTGGCAACATACAAGCTGATCCCGAAACGTGATGAAATCACTTCACGGTCTGTATACTTGTAAGTGGTGGTACAACCCTGGATCGGCAGACTGGGTTCCACTGCCTACCACTCTTTGATAACCAGACCCGAAGCAAATATCCGCCCCTTTTTTAATAACAACAATTTGCAATATTAAACATTTTTATATATTACAAATAAAAGCTATGAAACAAATATTTGCTCCGACCGGGAACTCGGGACTTTACGCGCAACAACCTTACGCCTGTCGTCATTATGCGACTGCTACTTGCCCTCCAACTTAACATCAAACTGGCTGCTGTCTGTCATATGTCGAGGCACAATACAAAACATAAAGACAACATTATATTTTAATTTAATTAATAACATATGTAGGTATTTATATAATATCTAAATCACCTTACAAAACTCATCATCCCTCAAAATGTAATCCCTAATGAACAAAATACACGAATACTCGTAAATATAATGAAAGCGTAATTCAATACTAAGTAAGATAATATCAATACATTGCTGTATTAACAATACAATATAAAATTACGATGCTTCAACAATTAATGTACGAGGGGTGATGTAATTCAAAATGCCCGCTTCCTGCTCTGCTCGTCAATGGCAAAATTGAGTTATTATATTATTTATAACAAATAGTTTTACAATATAAAAAATATTTAATATCCATGATGATGATTAAACTTTTATGCGGCTTACTATCGCGTTTATTTTTAGTTACTGATTGTACAATTCTTATTCCGACGTTTCGCGAGCTTTGCAGCCATCGTGGTCACAAGACGTTTTTATGATACATAAATTTGTTTAATACATTAATCAATATTTGCGCAAAATCTAAGAAAATTCTATTAAATATTTATTTAATAAAAAAATGTTTAAGTCTAGTATAAAAATATTTCTTCAATGGTTATTTTTTTTGTTATTTACATAGCACTTAGACATCACTTAACCTATGGAGAGTTGGAGTGCACTCCATGAGTGGAGGTGACTGCTATTACATTAAAATAACGGCTGGTTGGAACCGGTAATTTCAAGCGCGACTAAGTAACTTCACGGTCTGTACACTTATAGGTAGTGAGAATACCGACTGAATCAGCAGACTGCAAATGACGTCTGTCTACCATTCCTATAAGAGTATTATACATTATAAGCAATATATCTTAACAGATTTATCACTCTTCAAAAATAGTGTTTACTTTCAACTTAGGAGAACTTATCTTAATTATTTTATTAGTAATAGAATAGGATGGAATATGCCATTTACTTAATTAATATTTATTAGGCGTTTTTCTTGATCAGCAAAAATGTTCACTGTTAAAACGTCTAGTTTTTCTAACTTAAATAAATTAACGCTGTTGAATTGTTATTTTTTTGTTTAAATTTAATCTTACCACTGCCTACCACTCTTTGATAACCAGACCCGAATATACTTTTAATTTTATCTGTTTCTCAATAAATAATTAAATATTTACAATAATAAAACAAAAATCTTACCTTAATCAGTCGCCAGCACTATGACAAATTAATTTTACAAATTACTATGACATTTAATATATTTTACCAGATAATATATTTACGATATAATATATGTAAAATAATATATAATGAATTTTCTTAGATTTTGCGCGAACATTAAATAATGAATAAAATTTTTTGTACGGCTCACTTTCAGAATTAACGTCGTAATAAAAATGTGGAAATAAACGAGATATTAAGCCGCATAATTTTATTTTATTATTAGATAATAAGTTTTGCCATGTAGCAAGCAAGCAAGGCACAATATTCGTAGAGCCCCCTTCCTTAAATCCAGTAGATTCCAGCACAAGATACCATGTTATTTCTATTAATGACTTATTTTGTCCTCATGTATACATTTTCGGCAGCCATTCCCCTAACATCATATAAATGCTTTTATACATATTATATTTTATTTAGTTCATTACGTTCATAGTTATGAAATTAATTAGTTTTTTTATTGTGATTCGACATTAATGATGAGCAAAATTGGTCTTGGTCTTGCAGTCTTGGTCTTGCAGTCTTGGTCTCGCAGTCTTGGTCTTGCAGTCTTGGTCTTGCAGTCTTGGTCTTGCAGTCTTGGTGTTGGTCTTGCTTTTCCCCAAGACCATCCTTACCCTACAGCCACACACTCGACGAGTGGCGAGAGAAATAGCGAGGGAAATAGTGTGGCTGCGTTATTCGTCCTGCTGCTCGTCATGCCCGGCGATCCATTTTTTGTCGGTTTTTTAGTGCGAGTCAAAGTTACAATGTTGTCGTCCATCGGAGCAACGCGATGAACATCGCGAGTAGGGGAGTGTGTGGTTGTTAGGGCAATATTCACGGCAGCACAAGGAGCAGCACAAGGAGCAGCGCGAAGAGCATAGTGTGGCTGTAGCATATGACTAGCAAGACCAAGACCAATACCAAGACTGAATAGTTTTTTTTACGTCCACAGCATACATGACTTAAAACATTTGTAACAGCCTCAACATGCTTTTCCTAGAATAAAATATTTTTGGTGTTTCGAATTACCTGTTTGCGTGGTTATATTAAATTGTAATGAAATAAAGAATTTTACTAGTTAATATTGATTGTAAAATATGAAACTTTTAAAAAGTAAAAAAAAATAAGCATTAGGTAAAAATAACAAGACCAAGACTTAGTACGCAAGACCAAGACCAGACGTATTTGAGCAAGACCAAGACTTTTCGAGTCTTGGTCCTGGTCTTGCTTTGCTCATTACTATTCGACGTCTGACCTCGACCTTCCTGATGGCAAGCAAGAGGAGGTTCAAGAGTGCCGACGACTGAGTATCGTTGTCATAATAAACGAATTTATTTTTAAAATTGGTGTACACTTTCCTGATCCTCCTAATACATTACAGCGAACTGACGTGGCAACAAACTTGCGGTCTTAGTCACTTCACGGTCTGTGCTTATACTGCATTACCACGATTTGACAGCCAGACCCGGAGCAAATATCCTCGTCTTTTTTGTTATTAACAAATATTTGTTTTATCTAATATTGAATCTAATTATTGAATACTAAAAATAAAATCTATGATACAAATCTTTACTCTGACCGAGAATCGATCCGGGACTTTACGCGTAAGGAGCTGGTGTAATAACCTTGCCTGTCTTCCAAATTATGCGGTCATAAAGTTGTACCAATATACGAGTAAATAAGAAATAAAAAAGGCAGGAAATTTTAAAAACCCCTTTGAAGCAGATATTTTAAAATTATTGATCTCCTACAAAGAATGTCATCGATAACATATTTTCAATAGCATCTCAATATGCTTAGAAAAGTATTCCTAAATTGTGCAATATTGCTTTTATAAATATAAAACTTTAATATAGTTTTATATAATATATTTATAACAAATATATTTAAACATTATAACAAATATTTTTTTTTTTTTTTTATAGTGACTCGACATATGACATCACCCCTTGATGTTAAGCCAAAGTGTGGTCCATGAATGAATGTCACTGCTAATACAATTCAATAACTGTGAGTAGCAATCACATCCACTATGCCGGCCTAGATGGAACCGGCAACTTACAAGCTGATCCCGAAACGTGACCAAATCACTTCACGGTCTGTATACTTGTAAGTGGTGGTACTACCCCGGATCGGCAGACTGGGTACCACTGCCTACCACTCTTAGATAACCACACCCGAAGCAAATATCCATCTCTTTTTTTTATTAACAAATATTTGCAATATTTAATATTATTAAATATTACTAATAAAAGCTATGAAACAAATATTTGCTCCGACCGGGGATCGAACCCGGGACTTTACGCGCAACAAACCAGTCGCTAAACCGTTCGTCCACGCCTGTCGTCAAAAAAATCACATTTATTGTGGATGAGAGGGAAGGGAGTTGGGTCAGAGTCGGGTATTTGCTCCGGGTCTGTTATTTAAAGAGTGGCCCATTTTTTTAAATTATTATTTCGACGTTTTGTAGCCAACGTGGTCACGGAGGGACTGAGGTGTTAGTAAGCCGCATAAAATTTGTTTAATTCAAAAAACAATTTGTTTATGATATTTCCAATAATCAAGTACAATACCATAATACGAGTATCATTCCCTCATAAACCAAACTGTATCGTGCCGTATTTGTAAGCCAGCATGGCGGAGGGCATAAATAACTGGAAATGCGATGCAACATCAATAAGAGGTGAACAACAAAGCGGTCTTGGTTCGCTCACGACCGTGGAGCCATAAAAATGTAAATCTCTTCCCGATTGGACCGTATTGGTCCGTCAACGGCCGGTTAACTCGCTTCTTTGTACATATGCCAGATTTAATGAATTTTTCTAGTACTTTATTTTATTTTAATGCTGTCAGAGAAATAGCACAATGCGCGATAGATGTGGTTTGAATAAGAATGTAGTGACAAGGATTGACAAAGGAATGCTTCGATGCTTTGGGCACATGGAAAGGATAAGTGAAAGTACGGAATTTATAAATCTCATGTAAATGGATACGTTAAACAAGGCAGGCCCAAGAGGGTGTTTTGCCGACCAAATCGGAGTCATCCTCAAGAAAGCTAGGTTGCCTAGTGCCCATAATCATAGAGCTTGTATAAAGAGAATTGTGGGTGTGAAGGAAGCGAGGGAGTTGTGTCAGGATCGTGGCAAGTGGCTCTCCATTGCCTATTCACAGGATTAACAATTTGATTAATTAATTGATTTATTTTAATTATTTTACAGTTGGTCTATTCTATTTTTTTTTAGTAGCGTTAACACACTACTATAGATCTTTGATTATTTTTAAAAGGCGAAAGATTTATGCGTTTTGTAGGGAAACCTGAGTTATTTTAATTATTATTTTAAGAAATTAATTTACCTATTTTATTTATAAATTACACACATATATAATTCTCTTAGTATTGTGTCAGGATCATGGCCAGCGCTCTGCTACGAGTCTCTGCCTATCTCTGTGGGAAAAATGATTTTAATTGATATGAACTTTACCATTATCAATCAATACACGCCTCAATTTTTACAGGGATAAGCAGAGACAACATTTTTCATTTAATCCCGTGAAACTTTATTTAATCGTGACACAACAGAAGAAAATATGTATTTAAAAGAAAATGTAAATTCTATCTGGCACCACTACCTCAGTAAAAATCTAGTGTTTTCCAAGTTGGCAGTCCTGATATGCTACTAAGTCACGATTGGTTTATTCGAAAATGGAATTCTTCGTCAAATTGCCGTAGTGATGAGAACGTGCTTCTAATTGGTTTAGTAATCAACTCAGTCGATTATTTTGTATCGAATAATTTGAATAGAATCGATACTTCGAATGATAAATGTTGTATTGTTAGTTTATTTTGTATAAATTGAATGTGAAATATATGTACGCAATGAATACTAAATGTGGCTTTGTACATAGGTTTGCATGAGTTGTGTTAAGATTGCAAATTACATTGTTTTTATTTGTTTTAAATTATATTTTTTCCTTTGTTACAGGTATGTGTCATTCTCTAGCAGGATGTTGCGATGAGAAGTAGGTACTGTGAAACATAATAGATATACCTGAAGAAGAGTGGTAAGCATAGTCGGTGGTCAAAGGCGACCGTGATGTAGTGGCAGTGCAATGGTTACGCAAGAGTGCACGGGTTTGAAACCACTCCCAATGTATCTTTGATATATTATGTACTTTGGTTGTTCTGTTTCTATAATACAAGCACTTTAGTAGCTATGTATAATAATAAAATAAAGGTGCTTCTTCACGCATCGCTTGAAGGATCCAAAATTACGCGTATTTATTTTTACGCGTAATTTAATCATATTTTTTTATCATTTCTTATTTACATTTCTATACTAAGGAACTAAAGAGCTTGTATCATAGAAACAGGACAACCAAAGTACATATATCAAAGAAATATTGGTACCGGTGGGTGGTGTCGAACTCGTGCTCTCGGTTTGTGTAACCAATGCACTGCCACTACACCACGGTCACCTTGTAATATTACAGAAACTCACTTTAAAAATACTAATCTAACTAATCCAAAACTTAAACTAATTATAATGAATATGAAACTACCTCCAAACAAAAAGTGAGCGGTGCCACAAGTGAAAAATCCCCAAGTTTTTGTAACTCCTCGAGGTGTATTATCATTAGAAAGTTTAAACAAAATGACTTTGTGACATTCTAGTTGAAAGTGGAGAGGCTAAGCGGCTCACACAGACCCACCAAGTTTAAATTAAGGTTGTCGCATCGGACGCGACACTTTCAGAACTAAGGCCAACTTTTCTATTTAAGTTTTGACCTGTTTCTTTTGTAATATGTAACTTAGCTCATAGTTTATTTTATTAATAGTTACTATCACGTTTTTTATAAATATTTTAATCATCATCATCATCAGCCAGAATGCGTCCACTGCTAAACATGCCACGAACGCTAAGATACCAGTTGCATCCATCAGTTATTCGTATCTTTCACTATGTCGTCAGTCCACCTAGTAGGAGGCCTACCTACGCTGTGTCTTCCGGTTCGTGGTCTCCACTCTAGAACTTTTCTTCCCCATCAGTTATCTGTTCTTCGAGCCAATATTTTAATATGACGTTTCAAAAGATTGCAGTTATTGTGGTCACAGAGAAGTCTCTTTACGATTACGATAGCTGCACAGCCTCTAAAACGCCAATATTCAAAATATATGCGATAGTCTTAATCTTTTTATTACATAAATCACTATCTGCGAAAAAAAATAGAAAATACTAGATTTTTTAATTCATTAATCATAATAAAATTTGTTTAATTCATTAATCAATGTTCGCGCAAAATCTAAGACAATACTAAATACTAGATTCATATGACCCTTAAGTTGGGTGAAATATTTCAAGTTTTCTCAACACGATTATATTGAAACGCATAGGTCGTATTCAAAACCACTTTGATATTAAAAAATTTGATACTTCATATGGTTTTTTATCCATAGTATAGACAAAAATTGCGCGTGCACAAGCCGAGTTAAATCAGTGTAATTTATTCTATTTGTCATTACTAATTTTCAAGTTGTCGAACACAAGATAGCGAAACGAAATATAAGATTTCGCAGGAATAACATAGAATAGAAAATTGAACGAATGTGAAGGGCCTTGAATTGTTAAGGGCTTTAGGATGGTTTAAATGAAAGCACAGTAATTTTTTACTTTTTTTACTAAATTTATAATATTATTATAATTGTAAAGCTAAGATTTTATAAGTAAAACATTGATTTTTTGTTAAGAGAACTGTTTGACACAAATTTTATTATGAATTTAAACTGTTGTTGCCAAGTCTATAGCTATCCTTATTGTCTAAGCATATTTTTAATCTCTGTGAAAAATTAAGATTTAAAACTAATTTAAAACCCATCAGGTCAAAACAACTAGGGTGTAATGTGTACCAATCCCAATTTAGTATTAGACGCGACCGTTCGAGGGTTACTTAGAAACTTTCGGTAGGGAAAAAAACCTTTTGACAAGGGTGGCCTTTAGTTTACCCTACATGGGTCCTGTAGGTTTAGGCTTACTAAGTAAATTAATAATTGTTTTCGCATTACTTGCTTACTAGTTATGTAAATTTTGACAAACTTATCATATCGCGTGCTCGTGTAAGTTTTTGATCATATACTCGTATGTTTTGTCTAGAACATATGTGATTAATATTTCAATCAATCAATCAAATTGTCACGCCTTTTCCACAGGGATAGGCAGAGGCAATGTAGCGCCACTTGCCACGATCCTGACACAACTCCTTCGCTTCCCTCACATCCACAATTGTTCTATTCTCTTTATACAGACTCATTATTGTTTACTTTACAAAGAATCTACGATGACATTTTTAAAAAGTTTACTTACCATCAGTCAAATCGGAGGTCAGATATCGCGTCCCAATAAAAAAAAATCATATCAGGGCAGTTAAAAATCTAATATGAAGAGGTTTCTCTTGATATTTAATATTTTATACTCAAAAAATCGACGCTATTTCTTTAGGGTTCTAGGTTTTCTAGTGTTTCTTTACAGCGTACACGAACGAGTAGTATAATATTGTGGATGTATTTGCCGGTAACAATGTGTCTTTGATATGTGTACTTTGGTTGTCCTGTTTCTATGATACATGCACTTTATTAGCTTCGTAAAGAAATAAATAAAAGTTGATGATTTCACAGGCAAAATGACCGCTTGATTTCTGAAAAAAGGGAATGTGCCGAAATTTCCGGAGCAGCGAGTAGTCTCACGAGTCTTTTATGCATACGAAATTAGGGGGTGATCCAGATAATTCCCTTTTAAAAGATGGCAATAGAGATGAATACAGAAAGTGCTAACGTCATTTTAATGTGTTGCCACTGATTCGATCACGATTTTGGGACTTTCACGTGATTCCTTTTAAGTAGAAGAGGCAACGCTACCTATCAACTTATCATTCACGACAGTCCGTGTTGCGGTAATCCTGGGTTCGATTCCCGGTCGGAGAAAATAGCTTTTATTTGTAATATTTAATAATTTAAATCAATTTACAAATATTTGTTAGTAAATAAAAAAGAGGCAGATATTTGCTCCGGGTCCTGGTTATCAAAGAATGGTAGCGCAATGGTCAAACAAACCGAAAGCACGGGTTCAAATGTTGTTATATGTACCTACTTTAGTTGTCCTGTTTGTATGATACAAGCACTTTAGTAGCTTAGTATAGAAATGTATAATAAAGAAATATATAATGAATTAAACAAATAGTTCATGGATCGCACCCCAGCTCTAGGCCGGCATAGTTAATGCGATTTATATTTGTATTTATTTAAATGTCAGTCACATTTGTGGGCCAGTCACAAACGGGGTCTGTCATTTGTGTCATCCTAAATCCTACTATTATTATAAATGTTTATTATTATAAAAGTTTGTTTGTTACGTTTTCACGCAACAACTACTTAACCGATCATCATGAAACTTTGTATACATATTTTTGGAGGTACTAGAAGTAACATAGGTTACATTTAATTTAAAAAAAATATTTTTTAAGAACTATAGTTTCAAATTGAATTCCAATAGTTTCAGTTGTTTAGAATTTTTCTATATTTATTTTATTTCTGTCTATCATTTTTATATGAGTTATCAAGTTACAGAATAAAAGGAATATACAGTCGAATTGAGAACCTTCTCCTTTTTTATGACTGTGTAATAAACCTAATTTTACGCGGGTGAAACCGCGGGCACAGCTAGTAGGTAATAAGTAACGAATTAAGTTGAACATAATTATAAGTCGAAATTGATTCGTCCCGTTGGGTCGAAAGTTTATTGCCAATCAGGATTAATGTATTCCCCAAATCGAGTTTAGATGGATGTTGTTTATGAGAAGAAAAAAAAACTGATTTTCTGTTAAAATAGATTTTACTTTAAGAGGGGAGAGAAAATTATTGATTTCGATTTAGTAAAAAGAAGAATAAGATGGATCCTTCAACTAGGGAAAAATCACACTTAGATAATTTTAAGGTGACCGTGGTATTGTGGTAGCACGGTTGTCACGCAAACCGAGTGTGACAAGCTTTTATTCGCTGCCATACTTTTCATCCAATTGCGATAAAACTTTGTCAACTTATGCGAAACTTATAGGATGGTTTTGGTTTCGATAGGTGGCTAAACTCGACATCTGACCTTGACCCGCCTGATGGTAAGCAAGAGGAGGTCCAAGAGTGCTGACGACTGAAACAAAAACCTAAACCTTCACGGCTGCCCCAGTCGCCGTTACTATGCCGGCCAAAGGTGCTTCTTCACGGTTATAGGAAGGATCCAAGGTTATAGGATGGACAGAACAAATAGGCTGGTAAAGCATTTCACTTGTCGATTGTACTACAAAGAAGCGACGCACCGAACCTTTTAGTTCGACTGCTGATTCGGTCGACAGAATGAGAATGCTTCTTCCGACCTGCGCGGGTATAACGGGTATGAAAAGACGAGGTAGGAACAAGGTTTAAGATTTCCTCGAAACATTCTCCGCGGAACACACAAAGCCGATTCTGTCTGATCTTTGTCTTTTACTTTTCGCATGTTAGTATGAAATACGGTAACTAGTAACTTCAATAGTTTATTTGATTAATTTTTCAATTGTAACCCGACTTATATGACCTCGAAGGTAAATATCACAATGTTACCGATTGTGAAGTACTTTGAAGATACACAAAACATTAACAACAGTATGTGGAACACAACTTGGATATCCTTAAAGCAATATGGCGACAGCTGTTAGGCGTAACAAGGGGTTTCACTTCAATACAAACTTTGGCTAACAATTTTGACATGAACCTAGTGAGATATTAAAAGGACTTTTTTATTGTGACTTGACATATGACAGCACCCCTGCCCGATGTCAAGCTAAAGGTCCATGAATGGAATTCCACGATACTACAATTTAATAACTGTAAGTAGTAGTCACATCCACTATGCCGGCTCAGTTGGAACCGGCAACTTACAAGCTGATTCCGAAACGCGACTAAATCACTTACGGTCTGTACTTGTAACATTTAGCGTTACAAGTACAGAATATTTTGAATATTTAAATTAGACGTTTCAAAGGCTTTGCAGCCATCGTGACCGCAGGTACTAGTCGCGATAGTAAGCCGCAAAAAATGTTTCAATCTTCATAGTGTCAATCAATCAATTAGTGTCATCAAATTATTTAATCTATCAATCAAAATGTCACATTTTTACACAAGGAACGTGAAAATAGAGCAACAGTTGCCACCACGATCCTGTCCTGACACAACTCCCTAGAATTTAAACGTTACGACAAAATAAATAAACGCGCTTTAGACAAGAATTAAATATGTTTTAAGACAATTATGACAAAATAATGTTTGACTGTATACGTTTTGAGACTTCACAGCTGCCTTTCTTTCAGTCGTCGGCACGATCGAGGTCCAAGATATGGTCATAAGATATGGTCGAGGTCATAATATGTCGAGTCACAATAAAAAAATTATAAATATTTTTATTGTTTTAAATATTTTTTGTAGGAAGAAAAAAAATGTCTAAACTAGTAAAATGTACACTCTAAAATTAGAGAGACTATTACTACATGGGTAATCAATTTTAGACTTTATGTAAGCTTTCTTGTATGAATTATTACTAAAAGTCCCTTGAAACTTGTATGAAGTGTATTGTTTTAAATATACAATAACATGGTTTACTGTGTAGATGATTTTGAACTTTATGACCTTTGATATAAGATATAATACTGCTTGTCATTGTTGTAACACATAACGCACATTAAGGATCTAATTCTTGTTTGTTACGAAAGCGATTTATTTTTATTCGTTTTAAAATGTTTTTATAATCACCGGCAGATTGACGGCGACTGAGGCAGCCGAAAACCAAGTCTGATTTTTCAGTCGTCGCAACTTACCATCAATCAATTCCAGTCAGAAAGTTGCGTTGCCTAGTTAGTGGCTATAACCGTAGAGCTTGTATAAAGATAATTGTGGATGTAAATGAAGCGAGGGAGTTGTGTCAGGATCGTGGCAAGTGGCGCTCTATTGTCTCTGCCTATACCTGTGGGAAAAGGGCGTGACAATTTAAATTGAATTAAAAATAGTTATCTTTTTTTTAGATTGTAGACCTAATTGTTAGACCCCATCGGCCATACAATAATTCAAATATTTATGTCTAATTATACAATGTCAAATCAAATTAAATGTCAAAATAGAATTACTCAAAATAAAATAAAAAATATAATATACAATAGACCAAACAAACAATATAGAATTATAAACTAAAAAAGATATATTTTTAAAAATAACTGAATATTATTCTATTTAATATGGCTACTAGTGCCATAAATTTTGTTAATCAAAAACTCTTGCGTTGATTTAGTCAATTCTATTTTAAACATATTTATGTTAAGGTTTTTAATGTCGTCAGGTATATGGTTAAATATGTTAATGGACATTCCAAGGGTTAATCAAATTAATAAAATTGTTACGCCTTTTTCCCACAGGGATAGGTAGTGACAATGGAACGCTACTTGCCACTATCCTGACACAACTCTCTCACATCCACAAGTTCTACGTTTGTGTGTGAATTCGAATATGTTAATAACAATCGGTGTTATCCAAGAATATGGGGTGCATAGGCGGTGTTTGGAAATGGCATGTCACTCAGAGGAATGAAGCTACTTGTTTATTTAGAGCAGAAAAGCGAAAATGGATTCGGAATTACATTCAAGTCATGAACACTTAAGATGTTCTCTGCGTTGTCTTATATTAATATTTGAAAATCATGTGCTTTTCATATCATAATGTCTATTGTCAAATGCTAATAAAAATAGCCAGAAGCTAGGCTGGAGTGCGCTCCATGAGTGAAGGCGATTGCTACGACTGTTAACTCCTACTACAGTTAAAAGCTACTGTGGTGTAGTGGCAGTGCAATAGCTACGTTAACCGACCCCAACCGGTTGAAAAGTCGAGTCGTTACATCCGCAACTCTCTCCCTTCTCTCACATTAACTATTCTCTTCATACCAGCTCTACGGTTATGGGCACTAGGACCTTTTCATATCAAATATGACTAAGTCACGATAGAAATTAAGTTCAAATATACAATTCTGTACACGTCTCTTTTCCCTGTTTATTTTGTTAAAATTGTAACGTTTCTTGAAATGACATTTATACTTTTAAACGCGTGAAATTACGTGTAAATGTATGTGATAAAAACAGAACGCCTCACCGTTAAAGTAACAGAGATAAGCAGAGGTAACATACAATCCGACATACAAATCTACGCTCTCTTTGCCGAATACGTGTATGGTGTGGTATTCTGTAGATTTTATTTTTATTATTCACATTTCTATATCAAGCTACTAGAAAGGTTCTAGAGTGGAGACCACGAACCGGAAGACGCAGCATAGGTAGGCCTCCCACTAGGTGGACTGACGACATAGTGAAAGTCACGAGTAACCAGTGAATGCAACTGGCATTTTGTCGTTCGGAATGGCGTTCTGAGGGGGAGGCCTATGTTCAGCCGTGGACGCCTTCTGGCTGATGATGATGATCAAGCTACTAAAGCTTGTGTTTGATAGAAACAGGACAACCAAAGTATATATATCAAAGATACATTGGTACCGGTGGGTTGCCTCGCACTCGTGCTCTCCGGTTTGTATAACCATTGCACTGCCACTACACCACGGTCGCCTTATCCATCCGTATTCCTATTTTTTTTATTAAAACTTCTATACTAAACTAAACTACTAAACGTGCTTTTATTATAGAAACAGAACGACTAAATTACACTATATTAAAAATACCAGGGTGTAGGTATACCGTGGTTAAGGCGATAGTGGTGTAGTGGCCTTGCAATAGTTACGCAAACGAAGAGCACGTGTTCAAAAACCACTTCATATATATGTTTGATGAGGACATGTTTCTATGATACAAGCACTTTAGTAGCTTATTATATAATTGTAAATAAAAAATACATTGGTACTGGCAAGTATTTTTGAACCGACTTCGACGACAGGCGTGGACGACTGGTTTGTTGCGCGTAAAGTCCCGGGTTCGATCCCCGGTCGGAGCAAATATTTGTTTCATAGCTTTTATTTGTAATATTTAATGGTATTAAATATTGCAAATATTTGTTAATAAAAAAAAAGAGATGGATATTTGCTTCGGGTCTGGTTATCAAAGAGTGGTAGGCAGTGGTACCCAGTCTGCCGATCCGGGGTAGTACCACCACTTACAAGTATACAGACCGTGAATTGCCGGTTCCATCTAGGCCGGCATAGTGGATGTGATTGCTACTCCCAGTTATTGAATTGTAGTAGCAGTGACATCCATTCATGGACCACACTTTGGCTTAACATCAAGCGGGGTGCTGTCATATGTCGAGTCACAATAAAAAAAAAAAATAAAAAAAAAACCGGGTCTTCTCTTTTTGCGTAACTATTGCACTACCTGTACACTGCTCTTGGAGGGCGAAAGAACCCAGAAGTAGGTATCTTAATAGATTAAGGTCCCTCCCGGAGGTCTGCATAAACGTTAAGGTTGTTCTGGCCTGGCGACATCGGGTGGCTGCAGTAAGTCCAGACCACTTCATGCAAAATGAGTTGTTTTTTTTTCTTTATCGCTTAAAAAAAACAAAACTTTCGCTCCCCTTAATCTAATGCCCTAAGCTAGGTTGCCTAGTGCCCATTACCTTAGAGCTTGTATGAAGAGAATTGTGGATGTGAAGGAAGCGAGGGATTTGTGCAAGTGCCCCCCCTATCCCCATGTGAAAAAAAAAGTGACAACTTGATCAATCAAATCCACAATTTTTCTCATGCCCATAGGACAGATTAAAAAAATGTTTTTTTTTTAATCTACAATTGACGGAGAAATCGGTGAATATGTATAAAAAATATATAGAATTAAATTTGTAACCTCCTCCCTTTTGGAAGTAGGGTAAAAAGTACCGGTTCTACGTAATCAAGGTCGTTATCTAAAACAGAATGGAAGCCGTTTTATTCATGTCCAGAGATATCTATATCGCACCAGGTAAAATGTACGTGACCTTACATTTCATAAGCGTTATAAAAAAATATAGAGGCTTTTTTTATAGAAATGTCTAGACCAGAACATTTCTATAAATTTTGGCTATATGGGGAAATAACCAGAATTTGAAGACTAGCATGGTCCGTTACGCAAAAAGTCCTGGCTTCAATTCCTGGCTGGGGCAAAAAAAATTTGCAATCTTTTAAATGTATTTAAAAATATTTGTAAAGTATAAATTTGATATGACTTTCGAGTCTGGTAGTCTAAGTGGGGGAGAAGTCGAGATCTATCAAATCAAATTAAATTGTCACGCCTTTTTCCCATTAGGATAGGCAGAGACACCTGCCACAATCTTGACACAACTCCCTTGCTTCCTTCACATCCACAATTCTCTTCATACAAGCTTTAAGGTTATGGGGCTAGGGGTTACTCATAACCTTAACTTAGGTATTTTAGCCGAGATCTAAAATATGTAAATATGTCACGAAGAATTAAAAGGCAACCGTGGTGTAGTGGCAATGCACTACACCACGAGAGCACGAGTTCGAGACCACCCACCGTTACCAATATATCTTTGATATATGTACTTTGGTTGTCCTGTTTCTATGATACAAGCACTTTAGCAGCTTAGTATAGAAATGTTAATAAAAAATATATATTAATCGTTTGCAACAAACTTTTGCAAATCGATATATAAAACAAAAAGTGGGTGACATTAAAGTGTTGTTTGTCAACAGTTTATGCAGCGACAAGAGAACTTCTCCCAAAAGTGAATTTTCTTACAAAAATAAATCTCTCCGCGTCAATAAAGAGAACAACCAAAGTATTTGGTATTCAAATTGTTTTATAAGTAGACACTGTTCCATTTCACACGGAAAGTTTCATCCACTTTGCTGTGTTTTTCGTACGCTTGGCTGTGAGAAAAATAACCACAATAATCAGTAGTAACACAGAGAGAATAAAAAAGGCTCTTAAATATTTATTTTGATTTATTTGCATTATATCGTAGTTTACCACGGAAAATGTTCCAAAGAGCTCTTTAACCTTGTCTTTTTACACCCGTAAAACCCAGACAGGTCGGGAAAAGCATCCTAATTCTGTCGGTCGAACTAAAAAGTTATTTGGAAAATAAGATATGGATTTTGTATCGTTTCTCAATCACAAAGATACGCCAAATTAACAGTTATGCTTTAAACTGTCATAATTATATTTTGTAAGCACACATATTGTAAATATTTATAATGCAAGCAAAATAAAAGATATTTTTTTTCAGTTACATTGTAATTTTCGTACATTAAACTATTTTAACGTATTAGCCTTGCTATACAAAGGGGAAATGTTGCCAGTCTCCTTGGACTATCTCTGATGCGACGTCATTAGATGATATTTTTTATTTATAGTTTAATTATAGTTAACTAGCTGACCCAGCAGACTTCGTACTGCCTCAATCGATGAATAAAAGACCTAAACTTTTGAATAAAATAAACTTAAAACAAACAAAAGGTATCCATAAATAATTTAAAAAAATGCTCGGTATGAATGGTTTTATTATTATTTTCGATTATTTACACATGATGTTGCTTACTTACAAAACAGAGTTTTTCTGAAATATTTATAAGGTTTCAATTTGATATTGACAGACACACACAGTTATGATACAGTCTGTAAATCAATTAAAAGCTTTCTGATAAACTATAATTTTGGTTTTGTTTTGCGGTGCGTAAATAAACAATAATGACTGTTTTCCGACGCGCGAATTCGCGACATATTGTCCATGCGCGAAACAGAGAAACTCCAAGTTGATTCTGCAAACTTCCAACGACTGGCCTTGCGATGATGTCAAGCAGCATGATGACAACTGATCCTACTTTAAACTGAAAATCGTGAAGTAGTAATCCAGCAATTTCAGTGAATTTAAAATCCGTGGGATAGTTGACTACCTCATCCTGGTTTATAACGGTGTCGACTGATTTGAAGGAAACCAACTGTCCCAGAAGAAAATTCTTAATGGTCGCATTTAGATCCTCAAAATCTTTATTTTTCCCTGCCAATATTGCTCGTTCACCCAGCTTATTATGGTTATTGAACTGTTGCGCTATGTCTGGGAAAACAGGCTGAATAAGCTCCTCTTTTGAATCTGTGATGTGATGTGACAGAAAATCGAGGTGTCCACTGTGACTTTATTATTTCCAACAACTAACAACAACAACTGCTTCGCAAAGACATTTGCAGTTTCATCTTGTTGCAAAAATACTCGCATGTTAGTTGTTAATTAGAGTGTCTTTACTTACCGCCACAAATTCGATAATTTTAGGCATGCGTTCAGTTTATCAGAGTTGATCGGGAAATAACTGGAAGAGTCCGACGAATATCACCTGACAACAGAATCATGGCCCCACCAAAAATATTTTGGTTGTCACAAAAATCTTTCAACGTTCTGTCCAGTGCCTCCAGTGACCTCTTATGGGCCATTGTGCATTAATCCCAATCAATCAATCAATTTGCATACCTGTAGGGTCTTGGCCATTGCGCTATTTGTGGCGATGTTGCAAATTGGTGTTTCGCTGATGTTTAATGATATTTTTAAGGCAGAATGTGCAGTTTGCCCGCCTTCTAGCAGAGTCGCAGCTATTCCAGATGAAGCCAACGCTAGAGCTACCGTGATTTCCAGTTGACAGGGATTTTACGGCTGTTTTACAGATACTGCTCTTATACATGACACCAATGTTGGAGGTCTTTTAAGGGGTCAAAATGAACAAAAACTGTAGAAAAATATCCGAAAAACGATTAGTTCGATAGCGACGCAGACGTCGAGAAAATAAAAAATCCGAGTTATTACGCTCTATTAGTGGTTCAGTGGGAACACGTAGACGTCAAAATTGTTTCTCTAACTTGACAGTTGTATCTCTAACTTGACCTGTATGTTTAGGAATCGAAAAAGTCCGATTTCGTCAACTTTTTCTGATTTCGTCAAGGGTTTTTTTTCGCATATTAAATGATGTTCGACGATTAATCGATTGCGCGAAAAAAAATTCTGTCAGCGGCCAAAGGATCACAGAGAAAAAAAATTGACAGTTAAAAATGTCAAATGTCAAAACTTTAGGGTCACATTAACTTTGACTACAACTTCCCCATACATGTCACAACTGTCAGAGCACTCCTTCTGGAAAACTAACCTTCTACATCGATATATCGGTAGGTAAGTGCGTCACGCAAGCATCTGTATATTACACGGGACTTTCATATTTATTTACCTTTTAAACCTTCCCTGGACTTCCACAAATAATTCAAGACCAAAATTAGCCAAATCGGTCCAGCCGTTCTCGAGTTTTAGCGAGACTAACGAACAGCAATTCATTTTTATATATAGAGAAGATTATTATTACTTTTATGGAATTTTAAAATGTATATATGCAACTGTTAATACAATTTAGCCCAAACTTTGTTGATTTTTATTTTGATCCCTAATTAACTGGCCGAGAATTAGGTTTGCATTTGTATACTGCATAGAGTTTTAAAATAAATAAATATTTTCAAATGGTTTTTCTCACTCGCAAGCCTGTTTTACCCGATCAATGCTTTGAGCCGAATCTGGAATGTTCTTCGTATGAAAACGTCTGGTGTAAGTGGGTCGAAGTTCAATAAGTAGGCTACGACTTACAAGTGTGGGGTGTTCGTGTGTGTAAATTAGATTTGATGTCGAGATTTCAAAGTGACTTTGGAACTTTTTCGCACAACTTGATACTCGATACTTTAAGCGTGTGCTCGCAGTAAAACAACTTAGCTCGTGTTTGTTTTTGTATGGTTACGGCTGTTAATGTCTACAGTTAGGCTTATTTAAATGTTTTTAGTTTTTTTATTGTGACTCGACATATGAAAGCACCCCGCTTGATGTTAAGCTGGAGTGTGGTCCATGAATGGATGCCACTGCTAATACAATTCAATAACTGTGAGTAGCAGTTGGAACCGACAACTTGCAAGCTGATCCCGAAACGCGACCAAATCAATACGGTCTGTATACTTGTAAGTGGTAGTACTACCCCGGATCGGCAGACTGGGTACCACTGCCTACCACTCTGTTAATTTAGACACCACATCTGACCTCGACTTCAGCTTTATTCAATCAATTAAATTGTCACGCCTTTTTCCCACAGTGATAGGCAGAGACAATGGAGCGCCACCTGTGACGGTTCTGACATAACTCCCTTGCTTCCCTCACATTCACAATTCTCTTCATACAAGCTCTATGGTTATGGGCACTAGGCAACTCTATGCAACGCTAGCAAAGTGTTTTATAAAGTTTCTCTTGAAGGAGCCTAAATTGTAGGATGGGAAGAACGCATGGTCTCGTAGAACATTCCACTTGTCAATTGAAATATTCAAAATTAGGAAGTAATAAAGATTAGGAAATAATCCCTATCCCTACTATCTACTATCCCTATCCCTACTAAATATATAAATGCGAAAGTGTGTCTGTCTGTTACGCTTTCCCGCTTAAACCTCTCAACCGATTTTGATGAAATTTAGCACAGACAATCTTTAGACCCTAAGAAATAACATAGGCTACCTTTTATTGCGAAAAAAATGTATACAAAATCTTAACCACTGAACCTAGGAACATGATATTTTGAAGTTTTGGGTGTATCAAAATGGCTTTTGAAGTTAAAGTGGATCTTTTAGTTAATCGTTATTAGTAGGTAAGATAGTTTCCTTTACTTTAAAAAATCCGATTTGCTTTTATATTATGTGTGTGTGTTGTGCTCATAACCACAGAGAACTTAAAACATAAGAAATATTAAAAGTTAAGACGACCGTAGTGTAGTGGTTGTGTAATGGCCTCAAATACACATGTGTATTGAATCTCCTGTTCAAATACACATGCCGATACCAATGTTTCCGTGATATATATAATTTTGTAGTTCTGTTTCTATGTTCTATAGTCAGGCCAGAGACACTAAAGAAAGCAGGCGTCTGCAGTACCCATAACCATAAAGTTTATATGAAGAGAATTGTGTTAGGATCGTGGAAAGTGGCACTTTATTGACTCGCCATGATAACTATCCCCGTAGGAGTTATTATGGCAATAATCGACAGGTGGGCTGATTTACCAGCCCCTGTGTTCTCTTCATCCTATAACCTGGATTCTTTAAACGAAGCTTGAAGAAGCACATTTGGCCTGTATAGTGACGGTGACTGACGCATCTGTCAATTACAAAGGTTTTTTTAGTCGTTCAGAAGTAGTGGTCAAATGTCGAGATACAATAAAAAAAACTTCATTGTCAACTATATGAGTCGTCGAAGTGTCTAAAATGTGACCACTTGCCACGATCCTGACATAGCCTTAATTCACCTAATTTATAATTTAAAACCGTTCGAATGTGTTATCGATATAAATTCGAGATAAAATAGGAAATATATGATAAAAAAAATCTAATCAAAACTTGTATTGTTATTAAATTGACTCGCACGCCCTCTGGGCAACGCCTACACTTTTTCGAATTAAAAATTTATACAATCCTTTGCGTTAAAGCGATGTACATTGATGCTTTTAGTTTATGCTCACTGGCGCTTCATTGTCTCTGCCTATCTCTGTGAGAAGGGAGCGTTACATTAAGCCGCAGTACTTTACAATTTAATTTTACATCAACTATTCTACCGACCAAATCAGAGATATCCTCAAGAAAGCCGCGTGGGCACTATCCCATAAATCTTAGAGCTTGTATGAAAATTGAAGAAAATTGCAACAAAAATGAAGAGATTGTTCCGATTCAAACTGGACCGGCATAGTACATGCAGTTATTTAACTTTATCTGTAGGTAGTTGTCGCCACTATGCCAGCCTAGTTGTAACCGGAAACTTACAATCTACCCCGGTTTGGCAGATTGGGCAGCACTGCCTACCACTGCCTACCACTGTTAGGGCAAGGCGTTGTCACTTGACGATTATTTTATTTATAACAATCAATCAAACTGTCACGTCCTTTTATACAGGGATAGGCGGAGATAATGAAGCGCCACTTGCCACGATCCTGACACAACTCTCCGCTTTTCTTACATCCACATCTTTTTCACATAAGCTATACGGTTATGGGCACTAGGTAACCAGGCTTTCTTGAGGATGTCTCCAAAAAAATGAATTGTAGAGGACAACGGCGCAATGTACATCAAAACATACGTCGTATTCAAAGTAGGCGTTAAAGTTATTCTGTAAAGTTATGTGATGGCTATTAAAAATAGATTAGAAAACATATTAACATTAAAAATGATGAGTTTCTAAGATAAAATCCACCTCAGGTGCAGCGGAGCGGAGCGGATGAGTAACCGCTCTGTGTATTGCTGATTATTAAGGCGACCGTGGTGTAGTCGCAGTGCAATGGTTACGCAAACCAAAAGCACGGGTTCAATTCCACTTGCCGGTGTCAATTTTTCTATGATATCTGCACTTGGATCGTGCTGTTTATTTGATACAAGCATATAGTAGCTTAGCATAGAAATATTTAACAAAATAAAAAATCTTTATGGAATTCAATTCAATTCAGTTCAATTCATTTTGGTACTAATACTTATCAAGTATTCAGCTAGTTATAAATTTCATGGTGTCTCCAAAGTTAGCTGCGAGCACAAATACAGGTCCCGGCAGAAAAACGCTCGTATTCAAGCTGCGCAGTAACTTGTTTGGTTACCTATTATTCGTTTCACTAATGTGTATCGATTTTAAAATATAACAAAGGACATCATTCATTTTGGCCTATTTTTGTTCAACTTTAATAGTGCCCAATAATGAAAAAATATATAAATGGTAGTTTCGATACTTGTATTGATAAAACTAATAACAATATTACTTTTAATTGCTGTGCAATTGAGTTATTTGAAAATATAATATGGATTTTGTATTGTTTCTCAATCACAAAGCCATATATTAACTGTTCTGCTTTGAACTGTCATAATTATAGCTTGATCATTTCGCACACCTAAACTATGCAAAATAAAGGATATATATTCCAATTACATTGTAATCTATGTACATTAAACTATTTTAAAAAATATATGCAACTGTTCAATTAAGCTCAAGTCCAAATACAAAATGAAAGGTGTTTTTTGTGCACGTCTGTCTGTACACGCGGACTTGACGGACCGATTCTTATATGGCCGATTTATTCTGCCCATCCTTAAATCAATGCGAAAAATCTCTAGTAGCATGGTGACTGAAATCTGTTTTTTTAGTCGTTCTAACCGGAAACGCGACTATGTGAGTCACTTTACGGTCTATTATATACATTTCGCGGTCACAGTTTTCGTCCTGACACTATTAATTATTTACCAATTATTAAAAATCACAAATAATACCATCTAACGAATTTTAGGCCGGCCAGATATCGAATCCGGGACGTACGACACAAGACATCGAGTATTAAAGTGATGGTTGATGTTTACTTTAAGTGTGCAGACCGTAAAGTTGCTAAGTCGCGTTTCGTGAACAGCCTAAAAGTCGCCGGTTTCAATTAGGCCAGCTACCTACAGTTTTTTTTTATATTCTATGCTAAGCTACTAAAGTGCTTGTATCATAGAAACAGGACAACCCGTGAGGACAAACCGGTGAGTGGTCTCGTACTCGTACTCTTCTGTTTGCGTAACCATTGCTCTGCCACTACACCATCGTCGCCTTATTAATTAACTATAGTAGCAGGTTTACTATGCCGGCCAACATCAGGCCGGGGGCTGTCATATGACGAGCCACAAAAACCACTATGCGTTCCACTTTAAGAGAAGTATATGTACTAGTTAGTTTGTAAACAAAAAAACAAAAGTCAATTTAACCATTATTACAAAGTAATGACGATACATTGTATTGTTCTAACATAGACATTATAATTTAAGTTCAAGCGGAAGTTGTATCTTCGTGTAATAAGCATGAACTTTTTGGTAAAGCCTGACAAATAAATAATTGTCATAACGTCACGCCTTTGAACTCACAACAGGTAGACAGATGCCTTTGTGGTTTATTTCTTATCCGTCCCACTTTTTTTAATGTGACATCTGTCCTCGACCCGCCTGATAAGCAAGAGAAGGTCCAAGAGTGACGACGACTGAAAAAACGTGTAGTTCACGGTTGCCTCAGTCGCCGTCGCTATGCGGCCAAAGGTGTTTTATATTATTATTAATTATCCCAATATTGTATGCCTTGTATGTCCCAAATTAATGGGTATCCAACTCAAAGTTTTTTTGTAGATGGCGCAGCGCTTCTCAATCAATCAATCAATTTGTCACGCCTTTTTCCCACAGGGATAGGAGAGAGCGCCACTTGCCACGATCCTTCACATTCACAATTCTCTTCATATAAGCGCTATGGTTATGGGCACTAGGCAACTTAGCTTTCTTGAGGATGTTCCCGATCTACCAAATTTATAATCGTCCTTTTACAAGTTTTTCACGACAATGGGATATTAGGCTGGCCACTATGCGACAGCTACTTGGTTCTTTAAATGATGTATCATCAGGCGGGTCAAGGTCAGATGTCGAGTCACAATAAAAAAAATACATTTTTATTCATGGACCGCACTCCAGCTTAACATCAGGCGGAGTGCGGTCATAATGCAGGCTCCTTGCTTACTATCAGGTAAGTAAATGTCACATCTGACATCTCGCGTCAGATTAAAAAAATCTTGAAAAAGTGATCGTGGGTTATAACAGTTCATACATATATTTTTTTTTATTGTGACTCGACATATTCACCCCGCTTAATGTTAAGCTAGAGTGTGGTTCATGAATAAATGTCATTGCTACTACAATTCAATAACTGTGAGTAGCAACTTATAAGCTGATCCCGAAACGTGACCAAATCACTTCACGGTCTGTTAACTTGAAGTGATGGTACTACCCCGGTTCGGCAGACTGGGTACTACTACCTACCACTCTTAGATTGTCCTGTTTCTATGATACAAGCACTTTAGTAGCTTAGTATAGAAATGTAAATATATATCAAAACGTATGTATAAGTCACCTAATTGTCCAGCCACAATTCCCATACATGTTTTTTCATAGTCGTAATTATACATAACGAGTCCATGACATTGACGGATTGTCATGTGTTTTGTGGTTGAAGTCATGCTGGCATGAACATTTTGTGGGCACATAATTTAGGTGCAATTTGCAATTTGGTATTAAATAATTGATGTAGTGGGACAGCATAGTGAGAGCGACTGAGGCAGCCGTAAACAGACTCGTTTTTTTTAGTCAACAGCACTCTTGGAGCTCCATTAGGCTTACCATCACACGGGCCGAGTGAATCAATCAATCAAAGTTATTACGCCTGTTGCCAAGTATGGGCAGAGACAATAGAGCGCCACTTGCCACGATCCTGACACAACGATCCTCACATCCACAATTCTCTTCATACAATCTCTACGGTTATGGTCACTAGGAAACCCAGCTTTCTTGAGGATGTACCTTCATGTAATTAAAGATTTTTTACATTTTTATCATCTAATCTAAAACCAAAGATACATTTTAAATTTTTTTTAGCGTCTTGACATATTCCTACTGGATGTTAAAAGCTGGAGTGGTGTCTTGCTACTACAGTTAAAGACGGTTCAATCACATGCCGATACCAATGTATCTATGATATATGTACTTTAGTCGTCATGTTTCTATGATACAAGCACGTTAAATAGCCTAATATAGTAGTAATTTAGTACCACCACTTACAAGTACAGACCGTGAAGTGATTTGGTCACGTTTCGGGATCAGCTTGTAAGTTGCCGGTTCAAATTAGGCCGGCATAGTAGATGTGATTGCTACTCACAGTTATTGGATGGTAGTAGCAGTGACATCCATTCATGGACCACACTTTGGCTTAACATCAAGCGAGGTGCTGTCATAGGTCGAGTCACAATAAAAATATATATATATAAATTTAAAAAGTAAAATAACAGAGGTCTTCTAAGAAGTTATTTATGTGCATCTGCGATTTTATTGTTTATTGCCAAAAAGGCTTTCGCGCCAAAATTTACCTACAAGCCTTCGCCTTTTACAATCTGATTAAAATAAATCAAATTAATTATTCTATACAGGTTTATTACAAGCGATAATAATCTTTACTGTTAAGTATATACAGTTTCAAATTGTTTTTACGTTTTAGGTGATGTTTTTATAGTCGAACAGCTTTATATACCTACCTACTTATATTTAAATATATTTTGGGGTAAGATACTAATAATATTATTGTTATGCTTAAGTCTCAGATCAGTTCAGTATAGTATAGTAATAGTATAGGTTTTTTTTAAATTGTGACTCAACATATGACAGCACCCCGCTTGATGTTAAGCTGAAGTGCGGTCCATAAATAGACGTCACTGCTACTACAATTCAACAACTGTAAGTAGCAATCACATTCACTATGCCACTTCACGGTCTGTACAAGTGGTGGTACTACCCCGGATCGGCCGACTGGGTACCACTGCCTACCACTAATTTTCTAATGATAACACACAGTAACCATATCTATATTATTTATATCTATGTCTTACACATAACAAAATCCTAATGGGTTATTGTGACTCGACATCTTTGGTGGTAAGAAAGGGTAAGACCATGAGCGCTGACGAACGAAAAGACCGATTCAACTTACAGCTGCCTCATACGCTGACACTATGCCGGTCAAACGTTTTATAACGTGATAAAGAAAATCCAATTTAATCATTTGGTTTGAGGAGAGTGATAAAGTTCACGTAATAGGTAACCTCGGCAATTCACACAAAAAACTAACACTCGTAAATACCTTTGGACCTTAAAAAAGACGTAAAATCGACCACAACCTGCAAATTTACTTAACACTCCGCCCCGAACAGTAAATTTCGCATAAAATACAAATAAAACTAACTATACTTCGAATGACGATGTGTTGCGAAACTTGTAAACAATGAGGGTAGTTTTAAAATAATCTTCTAAGTAGGTATTAGTCTGTCTAAGCCAAAATGACGCGCCTCTCCACTAGATTTAAGCTACTATGAAATATAGATGCAACACAACGAAAATGCAATTGTAATTGGTCATTCAGTTGGACACAAAAGGACGAGCACGCTGATAAAGTATAATAGAATAGTTAGAAATATTTGTATTCACACATTTAAATAAATTAACAAAGTGGAGGGGCGCGTCATTTATAGTTAAGCAAGCTTTGGCTGCATTTTCAAAATCATTTTTTAATTTTTTTGTATTTGATTGCATGCAATATAATTGTTGTTTTTATCTTTTGAATATTGAATTGATAAAGACTCTACCTTAATTTACGAGCAAGATGGGCACGTGCGTCTCCCTCGATGGTCACTGGACGTCTGAACGCAAAGCAAGATTTTATCGAAATGAGGGTAGAGTGAAATCTAATGTGTCGTAAAACCGTTGAAATAAGAATTTTGATTTGTGGACAAATGTTATTTTTTTGTACCTATACAACTGGTATCTTATTGTTCGGAATAGCGTTCTAAGGGGGAGGCCTATGTTCAGCAGTGGACGCCTTCTGGGTGATGATGATGATGACCTGAGTATATTGGCGGGTATACTGCCTCATGATTAGCTGGAATAGGTAACATGAGTTGATGACACTGCTGCTATAAAGTACAGAATGTCTTCGGGATATTCTCACGATGAAGGACGCGTGAATGGATGCATTAAACAAGGCAGACCTAGGAGGGTGTTTTCCGACCAAATCGGAGACATTCTCAAGAAAGCTAGGTTGCCTAGTGAACATAACCATAGAGCTTGTATGAAGAGAATTGTGAATGTGGAGGCGAGGGAGTTGTATTAGGATCGTGGCAATTGGCGTTCCATTGTCTGTCTCTGCCTAATCCTGTGGGAGGAAGGCGTGACAATTTGATTGATTGACAAAGCACACATGTCATGTCTCTGCGAATTTGCAGAAGCGCCAGAGTTCTCGTAACCTTAGCTTCTCCTATTTATAATTCAGACAGTTTGCCGATGCAGTTAACCCAGGGCTTCAAGAGGATATTTAGCAGAACTCACACAGCCAGGGATGCGAACTCTGGAAAGAGATACCTGCTCTGCGTAAAAACGAATTCGTGCCATATGTCCTTCAAGCGATGCGTAAAGAAGCATCTTTGGCCGGCATAGTGACTGAGGCAGCCGTGAACAAACTTGTTTTTTACAGTCGTCGTCGCTCTTGGATCTCCTCTTGCTTATCATCAGACGGGTCGAGGTCAGATGTCGTGTCACAATAAAAAAATATAGGATTCAGGCGTGATTTAACTACAGGCGTGGCGTAGTGGTTAGCATACCAGTCCGATACGCGGAAGTCCAGGGTTCAATTCCCAGTCGGTGCAAATATTTGTTTCATAGATTTTATATGTAATCTAATTATTAAAATTACAAATATTAGTTTATAAAATAAGAGGTGGATATTTGCTCCGGGTTTGGTTATTTCAATATTGGTAGATAGTGGTGCCCAGTCTGCCGATCCAGGGTAGTACCACCACTTACAGACCGTGAAGTTGTACAGACTAGTAAGTTGCCAGATTTAACTAGGCCGGCATAGTGGACGTGACTATCTCTTACAGTTAATTGACTGTAGTAGCAATCACCTCCACTCGTGGACCGCACTCTAGCTTAGCATCAAGCGGGGCTTAACTCTAGCTTAACAATAATTTTTATTTTATTGTGACACATCTTTTTTTTTATTTTTTATTGTGACTCGACATTTGACATCGACCTGCCTGATGATAAGCAAGAGGAGATCCAAAAGTGCAGACGATTAAGACAACCGAGTTTGTTCACGGCTGTCTCAGCCGCCGTCACTATGCCGGCCAAAGGTGCTTCTTCACGCATCGCTTGAAGGATCCAAGGTTATAGGAGGGAGAGAACACATGGGCTGGCAAAGCATTCCACTTGTCGATTGTTCTACAAAGAAAAGATGCACCGAACTTTTTAGTTCGACTACCGATTCTGTCGACAAAATGTGAATGCTTCCCCCGACCAGTGCGGGTGTTACGGGTGTGAAAAGACGAGATAGGAACAAGGTTAAAGAGCTCCTCGGAACATTCCCCGTGGTATAGGCGATAGAGGACGCACAGAGCCGCCATGTCTCTGCGTAATTGCAGAGGCTCCAGAGTTCGCGTAACCTCTACATCTCCTATGATTCGGACAGCTCGGCGCTGCAATGAATCCAGGGCATTGAGAAGATACTTGGCAGAGCCGTCCCAAAGATGCGAACAGTACTCCGCGCAAGAGCGAATTTGAGCCTTGTATAAAAGCAAGCGAAGCTCTGGCGCGAAGAACCGCCGCACCTTGTTCAGGATGCCAAGTTTGCGGGAGGTGGTCTTAATAGCCCGCTCAATGTGATCCCTGTGATTCAGGTCGCTGCGAAGGGACATCCCTAAGATATCCAGTCTGTCCGAAGTACCAAGGAGAATGTTACGAAGAGAAGGAAGGGGGATAAACGGGGATTTTTTCGTCGAGAACGCGCATACCTGAGTCTTGTCTGCATTGAACTGAACCAGGTTCTCGTCGCCCCAATGGGTAATACAATCAAGAACCCGGTTCAGCTCCGCTACAACAGACTCTCTCATATCGGCTATCTCCTGTTTTCCGGCTGCGGGGCGGGCAGTGTAGCGTCCATGCACCGTGCTGTCGTCTGCATAGCAATGAATGCTGGATCCAAGGTCCAGCATGTCATTGATATGCAGTAGGAACAAGGTCGGCGACAGCACAGAGCCCTGAGGAACGCCAGCATTCACCGACACCCTACGTGACGCGCTGCCATTCACAACAACGCGTATGGAGCGGCCACGCAGGAAGTCGGCTATCCAGCCACGCAGACGGTCAGGTAAACCGTATGCCTCGAGCTTGGAAAGAAGGGCCTTGTGCCAGACCCTGTCAAACGCTTTGGAGATGTCCAAGCCGATGGCAAGGGCCTCTCCATTACCATCCAACGCCTCCCCCCAGACGTGCGTGGTGTACGCCAGAAGATCACCAGTTGACCGTTTCGGCCTGAAGCCATATTGACGGTCATTGATCAGCTGATGACCCTCAAGATAGGCCATGAGGCGGACATTTATAATCCGCTCCATGACCTTGCACAAAACTGAGGTTACAGCTATCGGACGGTAGTTTGCAGGGTCTGAACGGTCGCCTTTCTTAGGGACCGGTTGCACATTGGCCCCCTTCCAAGCCCGAGGCACACAGCCCGACGAGTATGAGAGCCGGTATAGCCTCGTCAAGACGGGAGTCAATTCCGCTGCACACGTTTTAAGCACAATCGCTGGGATACCGTCAGGGCCACTGGACTTTCGGATATCGAGCGATCGTAGCTCCATGCGGACATCGCGTTGTCTGATACGTATATCAGGCATCGTATGTCCGCATGGACGCAAGGTGGGTGGCTCTGCACCACGATCGTCGATCCGTGAATTAACGGCAAAGAGCTCAGCCAAGAGATCAGCCTTCGCTTTTGCCGTATGCGCCAGTGAGCCATCAGGCTGTCTCAGCGGTGGCAGTGAGGAACGACAGAAGTTAGATTCCCCCTGTTCTGACCCCGACCTGCCTGATGATAAGCAAGAGGAGGTCCAAGAGTGACGACGGCAATTTAAAATAAATGGTATTTGATTTTTAAAGAATGTAACCGTTAATAAAATTAAAATTAACAATTAATAAATTCATTTCACACCGGTTAAGAGGGAAGGAAAAAATATATTGTCCAAGTCACGCCCAGATTGTAATATCTGAGTTTAAATTCAGCGACTTGTAATTTCGCGCTCGTTTCAAATATAAAAAAGTAATTTATGTCCGGTTTTATGGTTTGGACCTTGGTTCATTGTCTGGGCCACTTTTTATTAATACATATTTTGTTATAAACATAGTTTTTATTTATTGTGGGTCTACAACTATATTTTAATAAGAAAAGACGTAGATTGAAGAAAGAGTGAAAATATATTGACGAAAGGAATTTATAAATCTGATGTGGGTGGATGCGTTAAACAAGGCAGGCCCAGGAGAGTGTTTTCGGACCAAATCGGAGACATCCTCAAGAAAGCTGAGTTCCCTAGTGCCCCTAACCACAGATGAACAACTATATGAAGAGAATTGTGGGTGTGAAGGAAGCAAGGGAGTTGTGTTAGGATCGTGGTAAGTGGCGCTCCATTGTCTCTGCCTATCCCTGTGGGAAAAAGGCGTGACAATTAGATTGATTTGATTGACGTAGATATGTTATAGGCGCTCCGAACGAGGCACGTTAAAACTATGCTAATAAGCAATCCTGAACTCAGTGTCGCGATGCAGAGCAACATATATTTGTCTCTTTTTCGCTCTCAATAACTATCATTTCGTCCTACTTTCATCGTGGTTGACCGTTCAAACTCGTGCGTTTGCAAACACTAAAATAGGGACTCGATTCCTCTAATTACATGACTCACGTAATATTGACTGCGTCAAAAACGCACTGAAATTGCACAATGAATTTGACATACTCGCAGTGGTAACCAATCAACATAGATAACCAACTAACGTTTATTTTGTGTTAGACTTAATAATAAAAAAAAGAGATGGATATATGCCTCGGGTCTGGTTATCAAAGAGTGGTAGGCAGTGGTACCCAGTCTGCCGATCCGGGGTAGTAAGTATACAGACCGTGAAGTGATTTGGTCACGTTTTGGGATCAGCTTGTAAGTTGCCGGTTCCATCTAGGCCGGCATAATGGATGTGATTGCTACTCTCAGTTATTGAATTGTTGTAGCAGTGACATTCATTCATGGACCACACTTCGGCTTAACATCAAACGGGGTGCTGTCATATAAATAAAAAAAAGTCACAATAAAAAAAATTTAACAATAATGCTGTTTTTTTAAACATAAAAATATTAAAATCAAGTATCTCTCAAAATAAATGGTCTAACTAGTAGGTAATAATAAAAAATAATCTTCTAGTTATATTTTTCAACAAAGTGTAAAGAGTAGAGTTGGCTCCTAACCAAGTCTAGATAAAAAAGACTAGAGAAAGCCTAGGTCTTGCCTAGTCACCTACTTTTAGTGTTTTCAACATGTCTACTAAGGGATGTATAAATACTTATATAATATATTTATCGATATCGATAAATACCTATACATCGCCACCAAAGCGAATGTTTTGCAGAGCTCTATGACCTTCCTATATACAGTTTTTTTTTTTATTGTGACTCGACATATGACTGCACCTAGCCTAAAGCTAAAGTGCAGTCCATGGATAGAGGCGACTGCTACTACAGTAACATGACTGTAAAGCAGCAGACACATGCACCATACCTGCCTATAGACTAAGTCATTTCACCGTCTGTACACTTGTGGTACACCGTGGTACTACCCTGGATCGGCAGACTGCTTAGTTCAGTTTTGTTGCCTAGTAATCAAATTGTCACGTCTTTTTCTCACAGGGATAGGCAGAGACAATAGAACGCCACTTGCCACGATCCTGACACAACTCCTTCGCTTCCCTGACATCCACAATTCTTTTCATACTGTTTCTACGGTTATGGGCACTAGGTAACCCAGCTTTTCAGCAAGCTAAAAGTTTTAAATTATTTACCTTTAGCTAATCTTAAACTGAATTTCATAAGGTTTTTAGGTCTTGGGCTTAAGGTTGTGATTTTATTAATGCTTTATTTGTCAATGTTAATGCTAACCTAGCTCATTAACATTGTACAAATATATGTTATATTTTGTTAGATTTTGCGCGAACATTGATTAATGACCTAAACAATTTTTATGAGGCTTACTATCGCGTTTATTTTGGTTTTGATTTTACATTTTTTTTTTTATTATTCCGACGTTTCGAGAGCTTTGCAGCCATCGGTCACTGAGAGACAAAATTGTAAAATCAAAACCAAAATAAACGCGATAGTAAGCCGCATAAATTTATTATATTTAATCAAAAAAATATGTTGTTTGCGAGTAAATATTATATTTCATCGACAACTTCACATTATCGGCATCACTAAATAAAGTGTAGAGATGAGATATGAATTTGCTGAACATGGCCGCCAGTGAACAGTATTATGCTAATGGGCGCCACTCGATTTTGGAGTTTACTGCACTTTTGCATTAAACCATCCACTTCTATAACATTATGACGCATAATCGTTGAGATATTACGCTTACGACCTTTTATATGTAGCATTCGACATAAGCTTAAGTTCGGTGTGTTTTAAAGTATTTTCAACGCAAATAATGAATTTTCAATAACCTAGGAATCTTTAACATTTAAGATCAGGTCGATCAATCTATCAATAAAATTGTCACGCCATTTTCGCTGTGCAAAAAAGGCTCGACCTCACTTCCCTCTCTTCCTTCACATTCAAAATTCTCTTCATATAATGAAGAGAATTCTATGGTTATGGGCACTAGGCAACCTAGCTTTCTTGATTTGGTAGGACACATCCTCGTAGGCCTGCCTTGTTTAACGCATCTATCTACATCAGATTTTTAAATTCCTTTCGTCAATCTACTTTCACTCATACTTTCCATGTGCCAAAACAAACATTCCTTTGTCCATCCTTGTCACTACAAACCACTTCTGTCGTGCACTGTGCTATTCTTTATTTTATCCGCTATCGTAACCCCACATACACTCCATAGCTACTGAAAACTAAGCTACTTAAAGTGCTTGTATCATAGAAATAGGATGACCAAAGTACATTAGTACCAGAGAGTGGTTTTGAACCCGAGGTTGACTACTGTGGCACTACCATCACACCACGGTCACTTTATGTATGTATATCGTGGGATTAACATCCTAAAGGTTTGACTGGTAGCCTTTGGCCTATTTTGAATCAGATAAATATAATAAATCACTTTTACTAGTTTTTTTTTTAAATAAAGAATAAAAAATCGTCGTAGTAGCAGTCACCTTCATTAAAGGAGCGCAATTCAGCGGGCAGACCGCGTAACTTCAATTGTAATGACAACGAAATCCATTCTCATTTGTTAAAAAGTTACGCGGTCGCTGTTAGAGTTAAAACAATGAGTTTTAAACGAGGTCACGTCACATTAAAAAAGCTATGATCGCAATAGAGTCTGTATTAAGAGAATTGTGGATAAAAACCGAGAGAGTTGTGTCAGGATCATGGAAAGTGGCGCTTCGTTGTCTCTTTCTATCCCTGTGGGAATAGAAACGCGTCAATCGATGAAGAAATTCCGCCATCAGGTGCATTTTATCCCACATAGAAAAGGGGCTCAACATAAACTAATATTCCCGATACCAATAATTACTCGGACAGGGCCTTAATATTAAGGAAATTCCCCTAATAAATATTAAATAAGACGTTTAAGGATACATATGGCCTTTCCCAACAAAGGCTGGCCATCCATTGGAGATGAAGCTTTAAACTGAGGTGATCAACATGCGATGACTAAATAATAATAATAGAATTCTTTACTGCACATAAGTTCACAAAAGGCGAACTTAATGCCTCAAGGCATTTTCTACTAGTTAACCTTTGGGAGATGTATCCGGTGATTTCTTTAGTGTTTATTTATTTAAAAACTTAATGCACTAGGTACAAAGGCGGACTTATTGCATTCTTACTAGCTTACCTTAGGAACAATTTAACGCACTTTTTTGTATGAAAAGTAAATAGATATTATATATAAATTAAATATACATAATATAAATATAATAATAAGATTTAAATTTAAAATATACACATTCATAAAAGAGATGGAAGAACAATTATTTGTGACGCAATAAAAAACCTTGTCACGCCTTTTTCCACAAGGATAAGCAGCTAAAATGGAGTGCTACTTGCTTTGATCCTGACACAACTCCCTTGCTTCCCTAACATCCACAATTCTCTTTGTAGAAGCTCCACGGTTCCCAACCCAACTTTCCAACCCTGCAAAGTAATTGAAAAAATCTTTTACGAGTATATACAGTCAACATAAACCTTTGATTCAAAAATTTTAAATTGTTTACCTTTAGCCAATCTTAAATTGAATGTCATATGGTTTTTAGGTCTTCAGCTTGGCCCGAAAGGTTGTGGCAATATCTGAATAATCGCTTCAGACAAAAATCGATACTATATACTTGATGATACGTAAGGACAGGTCCAAACAACTATTTTCAGACGTCTAGTTTGAAAGACGAGTTTTACGCCTTATTGTCCTTAGGGGTAGGCAAATACAATGGAATACGATACTGACACATTCTTCTTTCCTTTGAATTCCAAATTATTTTCACACATGCTGCCATAGAGCATTTGTAAGGCGACCGTGGTGTAGTGGCACTGCAATGGTCACTCAAACCAAGAGCACGGGTCATTCAAAACCACTTGTCGGTACCAATGTATCTTTGATACTTTGGTTGTGCTGTTTCTATAATAGTACACTTTAGTAGCTTAGCATAGAAATGTCAATAAATAAAAATCAATCAATGAATCAAATTGTCACGTCCTTTTCCCACAGGGATAGGCAGAGACAATGGAGCGCCACTTACCACGATCCCTACATAACTCCCATTATGATTAAAATGATTACCATGTATGAAGAGTCTATAGTTATGGGCATCCCTGAGTTTTCTTATCTGTAGTTTGATGCAGAGTCATCGTTTATAGTTCTGTTGGCTTTAAACGAGGGAGTCGAACTCCGTTATATAGCTTCACTCCTGTGGAGGTCACCTTAACATCAATCGGGTCTTAATAGCATACAGTGTTTATGAACAATTTGCCGATGACATTATGTGTTAAATAATTAAATATTGCATTATTATTTCACCATCGCACAAGAGGGGTAGGTAGGAATATTCCTACATGATATTATCTCTCATTGGGATTCAATAAAATAACTAAGTAGCAGACACATCTGCTATATCGGTTTAGTTGGAACTGGCAACTTATAAGCTGATCCCGAAACGCGACTAAGTCAATTCGCGGTCTGTATACTTGTACGTGAGTATACAGACCTAGGTAGAGGTACTACCCAGGATCGGCAGACTGGATACCATTGTCTACCACTCTTTAATAACCAGACCCGAAGCAAATATCCATGTCTTTTTTATAAAGTAATATTTGTAATTGTAATTATAATATTAAATAAATTTAAATTAAATTAAATTAAATATTATTTTGTAAATCCTTTGTAAAAAATTTTGTAAAAAAGTTTGTGAGTATGGATGGAAAAATATATTGCTTAAAAACCTATGTTGTATTATAAAAAGAAACGATTATATGTCGAGTCACAATAAAAAAAACCTCAAATCATAACAAAGATTTAAATCCATTAAAATTTTTGATTTACCCAACTTAAGTTCGCCTAATCTGTAACATTGACTTTTAGGCGGTATGAAGTTCGCCAGGTCAGCTAGTTACATAAAAAGTTATGAAACAAACCTTTCTTTCAACCAAGAATCGAACCCTGGACTTATCGCGTAACGGACTAGTGTGCTAACCACTACGCCACGCCTGTCGTTTAATTGGAGCGTTTGTTTAATTTCATAATATGTCATGAAATTCAGTGCATTCACGGTTGCTTGGAGTGTTCTCCAATTAAGGCAAGCCTTTAGTTTGAGTACTGTGTTCGTACTCGACGACACACTCGAGCGTCGACACACTTTTGAACCACTAAAATGGCGGAAACATAACCTATATTAATAAACATCGTTTTTGTTTAATAATATAAAGCGACCGTGGTGTAGTGGCAGTGCAATGGTTACACAAACCGAGAGCACAGGTTCAAAACTACTTGCCAGTACCAATGTATCTTTGATATATGTATAGTCTGTCTAAGCCGAAATAATGCGCCCCTCCACTGCATTTAAGCACATGAGAAAACATAAAATATGAATGCAACACACCGAAAATGCAATTGTAATTGATCATTCAGTTGCTGGTTAGACACAAAAGGAGGAGCACGTTAATAAAGTATAGTTAGTAATATTTGCATTCACACATTTAAATAAACTAATAAAGTTGGGAGCGCGTCATTTATAGTTAGACAAGCTATACTATGGTTGTCCTGGTTCTAAGATACTCAAGCACTTTAGTAGATTAGTATAGAAATGTAAAAATATATAACGCAGGTTATTTAAATAATAAACGGTAGTAGGCAGATCGTAGTTCTTGTGATTGAAAGTGGCTTAAGACGAGGAATCTCTGCGTTATAAACCAAAACGTGTTTCAGGCGAAATAAGGTTGAGATTTGCAAATGAGATTGCGTGAGCCTGCGATGTTTTTCATACGAATAATTTACCATTTATAACTAAATTTTGTTAATTTTCAGAAAACCGTGTCACATTTACAAAAAAAATCTAATAGTTATCGCTTTAAAAACCTAGAACTTGGACATAAAAACTATTTTTGTGACAGATGCATAATTTTTTTCTTAAATTATATAAAGTATTTGTAAATTCTGTTCGATTAACTATTTTTTCAAGCATTTCTTCTTTCTACATAATTTTTTTTGAGTTAATATCATTTTAAGAAGTATAGTTATATGATCGTCAAAAGAACCTCAAATAAAATATCGTGGAAGATCCCTGCCTTAAAAGAAGATGTATTGACAAGGAATGCTTCGATGGTTTGGGCACGTGAAAAGGATGAGTCCAAAGTATATTGACGAAAAGAAGTCTAAGTAGTAGTCACATCCACTACTGTACATTTTTCCTTACTTTAATTACTTAAATTATTACTGTATTTTTTTCTATATTATTATTAATAGGCTCCACCTTAGACTTGTTTAATAGTAACTTACAAGTATACAGACCGTGAAGTGATTTGGTCGCGTTTCGGGATCAGCTTGTAAGTTGCCGGTTCCATCTAGGCCGGCATAGTGGATGTGATTGCTACTCACAGTTATTGAATTGTAGTAGCAGTGACATTCATTCATGGACCACACTTTTGCTTAACATCAAGCGGGGTGCTGTCAAATGTCACAATAAAAATAAAAAAGCAATAGAGGGACCAAGAACGCTAACAACTGAAAAAAAAACTTCTTAGATTACAGTTGCCTTAGTAACCCCCGCTATGCCAAGTGTGGACGTCTTCTGGCTAAATGCATATGATATAATGAATAATTGAATCGCCTCCTTTGACTAATACAACCTCCATACTTCATATTGTTTTGCCTAACCAGTGTATTTCCGAAGCTTGTCCATTGTTTCACCCGACTATAGTAACTACCTTAAATTCAATGCACGATTATCACGCCGTCACTGTCACTACTCCAATTTATATTATAGTCATGTACCAATATTGTATCGATAATATTTAGTTCGACCGAATCGGCAGTCGAACTAAAGAGTTCAGTGCGTCGTTTTTTTGCAGAACAATCGACAAGTAGAATTATTTACCAGCCTATGTGTTTTCTCCATCCCTATAGGATGGAGATAAACGATGCGTAAAGGCATAGTGGCCGGCATAGTGGCGGCGAATGAGGCAGCCGTGAAGGCTCGTTATTTGCAGTCGTCGGCACTCTTGGATCTGTTCTTGCTTACCATCAGGCGGGTCGAGGTCAGATATCGAGTCACAATAAGAGAGATATTTTATGATGAATCGGCCAAAGATGATTTTTATTGTCGATACCGTACTTACTACATAATTTTACGATGATAAATAGTTTTCTAGTCTTTATTTACGATACTTATTACGATGATTTTAAGGCGCTGTCACAGCCATAGGCCCCGTCCCCATGATAGCCCGATGGTAGGGCTACCAATGATGGTAGCCCGTCACCATGCCGGTTAAAAGATTTTGCGATCGATATAGTGACGGCGATTCGGGCAACCGTAAACTGATTTTTTAAACATTTTTTTTATTGTGACTCGACATATGACAGCACCCCGCTTGATGTTAAGCCGAAGTGTGGGCCATGAATGAACGTCACTGCAACTACAATTCAAGAAGTGTGAGAAGCAGTCACAGCCATTATGCCGGTCTAGTTGGAACCGGCAACATACAAGCTGATCCCGAAACATGACTAAATCACTTCACGGTCTGTATAGTTGTAAGTTGTGGTACTACCCCGGATCTGCAGACTGGTTACCACTGCTTACTACTCTTTGATAACTAGACCCGAAGCAAATATCCAACTCTTTTTTAATTTAATATTAATATTACCGATATATCATCTAATCCATCTATGTACATCACTAAACCATATTGACGCAAACACTAAGTATAGTGTATAGTAATTCTGTTGGATTTAACCCCAACATGAACTTGCTGATGTGATTTAGTTTATGTCAAGGAGGACGCGACGTGTATGCCTCCCATGTAAATAAACAACATAGCAAACTAAATACAACCTTATGTTGAAGTGGTAAGGTTTCTTTTTAATTAGATATCAATCTTGAAGGCGACCGTGGTGTAGTGGCAGTGTAATGGTTACCCAAACCGAGAGCATGAGTTAGAGACCACTCACCGGTACCAATGTATCTTTGATATATGTACTTTGGTTGTCCTGTTTCTATGATACAAGCTCTTTAGTAGCTTAGTATAGAAAGGTATAAATTTTTTTTTTGAGAAACAATTTTTTTTTATTTCTTTTCTAAGCTACTTTCTTTAAAAACTTGTTCTAACTAGTCCAGCGGTGGTGAAATGGTCATCAGCTTGTAATACCCGCATAGGTCTGGGAAAGAATCTCCTTTTTTCGACCAAATCGACATTCGAACTAAAAGGTTTGGTGCGTCGTTTCTTTGTAGAACAATCGACAAGTAGAATGCTAGCCCACGTATTCTCTTCCTCATATAATCTTGGCTCCTTCAAGCGATGCGTGAAGAAGCACCTTAGGCTGGCATAGAGTCGGCGACTGGGGCAACCGTGAAATCTCGGTTTTTACAGTCGTTGGTACTTTTGAACCTCTTCTTGCTTACCATCAGGCAGGTCAAGGTCAAGATGTCGAGTCACAATAAAAAAAGCTTAGTGTAGAAATGTATTTATTTTTATTTTTTCCAGAAAAAGTATCTTTATCTTTAGCCATCAATAATATGAAGCACCCTTTTAAAACACCATTTTGAATTCCACTTCATCATAATTACATTACGTCATATAGTACGTGCGTCGACTGCCAGATAGTGTAAATTAAATCATTTCTGATCCGGATTCAACGAATTAGCTACCAAGATGGAAGCTTTCAGCGAGTAATGGCGTGCGAAACGAAACACTGTGCTTATTCGGACAACTTAAGAGGGCTGTTTTGTCTTCTATTAAAAAAATGTATACTATAGTCCACCGCAAAAATACTTACCTCAGGTAATTGTAGATGAGATGTCCCTCCCGCCTCAATTTAAGAAAAGTTTTTTTTAAAGCAGTAGGTAGATACCACTATTTTGTACAGGCGAAGTGTACGTGCAGGCCGTCAAGAAAACCAGTCGTGTTTCGGGATTAACTTAAAGGTTTAATCCTATTAAAAAGAAAAAAATTAACCATTGAAATAAAAGCCAAGACTATCAAGTCTTCAGTGGCTGCAAAGCTTTCGAATCATCAGATTTAAATATGTAATAAAAAAGTATGTCTATAGTAAGCCGCGAAAATGTTTTAAGCACACAGGTGCGTTATTATCGACCGATAATAATGCACCTGTGTGGTAGAGGTTTTATTCCGTAAAACAGTGAACAGTCAAACAGTGAACATCAATATTTACTTTGCGCGTAAAAAATAATTATAATATAAAACTAGGTAATCTAATCAGTGAGTGAACAGTGTTATAACCATCTTTAATGACTAATGAATACGTGTTATTGTTATTTCGGTTGTACATCAAACAATTAGTGCATAAATCATAAAGTGATCATTGATCTGTGAACTTTATAAAGAACCTTTATTCAATCGTGGTATCTGTTGTAATCAACAATGTGGTGTTCTGGTGTGTTTTGCGAGTGATTTCTAAGTTTGTCCAGTGTCTCAGATTACATTACGGCTGTTCTATATTGTGCATTAATCGACCCAATAAATTTTATCTATCAATTAATATAAGAGGGTATCAACGTAACTCTTTGAAGTTGTAAACATCGACAAACAACTCGAACACTTCTGTCTGACCATTGTATAGACTAATTTCGCACTCGCCAGTAATGTGTGAATGGCGCGGTTCTAACTGTTGCTGTTTCTGATACGTTCCACCACGAGTTCGATCCCCATGTCAAGCCTCGCTTTTTTTCTCGCAATTTTGTCGTTAACTTAAGTTAAAGTTAATACAATATTTATTTCCTTAAAATATAGCAACTGTAAAAAGTAATAGCGCCATCTGTCGTGAAAAGCTGGCAACAATCGAATTTATTTCAAAACGCCATCTATCCATTAACCAAATCCTGACTACAAAAATATAAACTGACATTAGATTATATAGGTATAAATCTGTACAGAAAATGGAATGTTGCGGTTGTAATGGGAAAATAAATAATAACAACTACCTCAAATGTAACACATGTAAAACAACTTTTTGTTTTGAATGTATGAACCTACCTAAAGACAAGCAGAATAATATCCGTCAAGAGGACTTAGACTCCCTTAAGTGTCCGTCGTGCACCAATGTAACTCGGCGAGGTGATCGTCGTAACGCTAGTAGACCAATGTCGATGTCTCCGCGTGTGGCGCCTTCTAGTGATACCAAGAGCAAAGCTACGACTGAACCAGTGACCCTGGCTATGATTTGTGAAGTACTTGACGAGAAACTATCTCTAACTTCACCTTTTGTAACAAGTCTCCGAAAAGTTATTTTGGAGGATCTCGAAGCTGTGGTAACATCCAATCTAAAGTCATTAATTCTTGACATTAAAAGTGATTTTACCAAGACTACTGATCGCCTTGATACTGAATTGCGTATTGTGGATGAACAGTTGCAGAATAAAGAACTCCACATACGATCACTTGAAGCTGAGCAATTAAAATTACAGAGCGAGATATTTTCTCTAAACTCCAAAATTGCCTCTGTTGAAAGATTCTCACGCCAACGTAATATAGAGCTTCAGGGAATACCGGAGAACAGGAACGAGAACATCGTGGACATTGTCAAGCAATTGTGCAATACAATAAACTTTCCTGTTGCTAATACTGACATTCACTCTGGGCATCGGGTAGCTAAAGTGAATGCCTCATCTGACCGTCCTCGGAATATTATTATCACTCTTGCAAGTCCTCATTTGCGTGACGGTGTGTTGTCCTCAGTATATCGCTTTAATAAGCAAAACCCTAATAATAGGTTAAACACGGAACACATAGGCATAGCTGGCGCTGGGAAGAGCATCTACGTGTCCGAACATCTTCTGCCCGAAACAAAGCGTTTGCACGGTTTGACGCGCCGTTTCGCAAGAGACAACGGATATAAATACGTTTGGGTACTTATATCCGTACTCAAGGACAGTACTCTCCGTTCTCCGTCTAGTAGTAGATTAAACTACAACAAATGCGACTTTGCTAAGGTCAACTTAGATCTTCACTCGGTCGATTGGAATGAGACACTGAAGTCTGACAGTATTGATGATTGCGTTGATAGCTTTTATTCTATATTTAACGGTATCTTGCAGAAATATACTCCTTTGGTTAAAATTCGATCATCACATAAATCTTTTCCAACCTGGTATAGTACTGCTTTGATTCATTGTATTAATGAAAAAAAGAAATACCACAAAAGATTTAAAAAATACAATAATCCACGTGACTATGACGTTTTTTCTCTTCTGCGATCTAGAAGTAAGGTGCTAATGAAGGAGTGTCACAGGTCCTATATATCTAGCATAGAGAGTTCACTAAGTGACAATACTAGGTCCTTCTGGCGGTATGTTCACGAAAAAAAGGGTTTCTCTTCTATTCCTCAAGCTGTGTGTTATAATAATGAAACTTCCTCCGATGGTAATAGAATTTGTGAGATGTTTGCCGAATATTTTGGTTCTGTTTATGTGGACTCAGTATCCCCTACATTGTCTCTCGAACACCTTCCTGTTAATAGTGCATGTCTTAGTAAGATTAGTATATCTAAAAGGGACATAATTGATAAAATTAAACGCTTGAATAAACACAAAGGTGCTGGTCCTGACAATGTTCCTGCCAGAGTTATTATTGAATGTTGTGATGAGCTCTGTACACCGTTATTTATCCTCTTTAATAAGTCCGTTAAGGTTGGTGTTTTCCCCAGTCGTTGGAAAGTTGCAAATGTAATTCCTGTCTTCAAATCAGGGAACAAATCTGATTGCACTAATTATAGACCCATTAGTTTACTGTCTAGTTTCTCTAAGCTGTTTGAATCTCTTGTGTTCCCTGCTTTGTATAGTCACTTTAAACCTTTCTTGTCGGTGAAACAACATGGCTTTGTCAAGGCTCGATCTACTCTTTCAAATCTCTTAGAGTATAAAAATCACTTGTGCTCCGCTTTTGCTGAGAATAAACAGGTTGACTCAGTATACACGGACTTCAGCAAAGCTTTTGACCGTGTAAACCATGACATCTTGCGACACAAGCTTGCCTGGTATGGGATACAGGGTAGTCTACATCGCTGGATAAGCTCTTATATGGATAACAGAACTCAGTTAGTTGCCATTAAGGGCTACATCTCCACACCTACTTTAGTTTCTTCAGGTGTGCCCCAGGGGTCCCACTTGGGACCTTTATTATTTAACATCTTTATTAATGACCTAGTTGATCAGCTATCCTGTCACTGCTTACTGTATGCGGATGATTTGAAGATATTCAATGTTATTGATAATCTTAATGACTGTGTTAAACTTCAGCGTGATGTTGATGCTATTTCTGCGTGGAGTGATGGTAACTTGATGTCCCTTAATGTTGCGAAATGTTCCGTTATCACATTCTCGAGGAAGACTAACATTATCTACTTCACCTATACTATTCAAAGTGATGCTATTACTCGTACAAATATTGTTAAAGATCTAGGAGTTCTCTTTGATGATCAATTATCCTTTAGACCACATTATGAATATTTAATAAACAGATGCAGTCAAACACTTGGATTCATATTGAGAGTATCGAAAGATTTTAAGAAGCCCGGTAGTGTTTTAGCTTTATTCATGGGACTCGTTAGATGCAAGTTGGAGTATTGTTGTCCTATATGGTCTCCTTTTTACAACATACACATAAATCGTATTGACTCCATTCAAAATAAATGCCTAAAGGCGATTATATATCGCTTACAACTTGGTAGAACACTCAATACATATGAAAAAAGACTAGAACACTTCAACATTATTTCTCTGCATGATCGAAGAGTGAGGTACGACTTGTTGGTTCTTCACAAGATCGTGCACTCTTCTATAGACTCGCCCAGTTTAGTTTCGCTTCTTAAGTTTAACTTAATCCGTAGAACGCGGTGCCCACCTACCTTTGTCTTGCAAGTATACAAATGCAACACCTCCTTTTATAATCCCATGGTTAGGATGTGTCGAGCTTTTAATGAAACTGTCCTTGTTCATAACCAGCTCGACATATTTAACAATCGGTTCAGCGTATTTAAAAGGCAAGTTTCTAAAATTTATGCACCCTCAATCAAAACAACCTTAATTTAAGTAGTATTGTAGTCTTAGTACTATTATTTTTTGTGTATTATTTCTATTGTGTATTGTTAAATTTGTAATGTTTTTTTTTTGTGTGTATACATTCTTGGGTCGCAAACCAGCATTAATCTTGGAATTTTCAATGTTTGGGATGTTTAGTTTGCGACCTGTCGTATATACCGAATTAAATAAATAAATAAATAAATAAATAAAACAATATCCCCGCAAAACAAAAAATCAACTATTATGTTTTAATATTAAAATACATTAACGTAGTCAGGCCTCCCACTAGATTGACTGACGACATAGTGAAGGTCACGGGCAACCGGTGGATGCAACTGGCATCTTGTCATTTGGAATGGCGTTCTAAGGGGGAGGCCTATGTTCAGCGGTGGACGCTTTCCGGCTGATGATAATGATGATGATTAAAATACACACATGTTCTCCCCAACCTATCACTTTGGATTCTTCAATCGGCATAATTGAGGCGACTGACGTATCTGTGAAGTAAGTCGGTTTTTGCTTACAATTGCTAGTATTAAACAAGACCTCGAGTCACAATAAAAAAGTGAGGTTTTTTTCCGTTTCCGACTGCACAGCTAAGAATTAGGATTAAGTCCACAAGGAAGCCTGGATAATATTACACAGATTCTAAATATAATATGCATAATAAACGTTTAACACATTTGCAACGCGAGAGCGTGACGAATGTATCCGCCTGCCATTTTAAGATGACTCACAGTCTGTATCACTGAAATATCTGTGTACCACATATTCTGGTGTGGTAGTGCGTTTAAATTTAATTGTAATTGGATTTGGATTGTTGTTTTTGGTGTTAACAGACAAGACTCAAAAGATTGGTCCTAAGTTCTTTGTTAGTTTATATTTTTAGGCCAATTTCTATCTAATATCCAGTCTTAGATGTATCAAACAAAGTTTATTTTAAAAAGCATACTACTCTTGACATCCTAATGATAAAGAAAGAGGTTTGGTTGAATTAAACAAATTTTATGCGGCTTACTATCGCGTTTATTTTGGTTTTTTATTATTCCGACGTTTTGAGGGATTTGCAGTCATCGTGGTCACGGAGAGACTGAAGAAAATACTAAGAGGTTTGGTGGTACGGTTTAACATGATTGATTGTAAATGTAGATTGTAATTTTTAGTAGTGTAATTTTGTATATGTACATAAAATTATATTTTAGTTTTTTTGAATTGACAATGCTGCAATTAAAAAGTTATAAGCAGACCCAAGAGAAAGCTTTCACCAAATCGGAGACATCCTCAAGAACGTTCGGTTGCCTAGTGCCCATAACCGTAGAGCTTGTATAATGAGAGTTGTGGATGTTAATAAAACACGTTGGTGGTTTTTGCAAGACTCACTTTATTCAGATACCACAGTAGTGCCAACATTATTTCATACAGTGGTACAAATTTATTTTGTTACCATACTAAAAAATACAATATTATAATAACAGATGTGAGGGAAGCATGGGAGTTGTTTCAGGATCCTTGTAAGAGGAAGGCGTGACAACTTAATTATTGGAGTTGAATAATTTCTGAAATATAGAAACAAATACAAGATTTAAAAATTAATTGTTTTGCAATTGAGGTAGGAATATACCTCTAGGATGAAGTCACAAGTTGTCTGGTCCAATAACGCGGGTAGGTGCGATATGAAATTGACCACGTGGCTGCTGGAAGTAAAGGCACGTGCACTACCATGACCATTTGACATGTGTTTGCAATAGGGTTCACACATGACAGTTAAATAATAATTTATAATGACAATCGCATGTCATGATGACAATTTTATGCCAATGATTTAGCTACTAAAACCAAAATACATATATTAAACATACATTGTCTTGGGAGTTGTTTCAGGATCGTGGCAAGTGGCGCTCCGTTGTCTCTTCCTATCCCCGTGAAAAAGAGCCGTGATAATTTGATTGATTGATTGACATTGTCTAGTCAAGTGGTTTTAATCCCGTGCTCTCGGTTTGCGTAACCATTGCACTGCCACTACACCACGGTAGATGTTTATTATTGGTCATATGTTTTATATACAGACAGCACACCGTCTGATGTTAGGTTGGCGTGCGGGTCATGCATAAAGGCGACTTAAAATAACAGCAAATAGCAGTCGCATCCACTATACCGGCCTAATCGGTAGACTAGGTAAATAACCACCAACTGTCTGCCTAGCTCTCCTAATCAACCAGATAAGGAGCTATCATCTGCCTCATTCTTTATTAATAACAAACAATCAATCAATCTTAACATAACTTTGTCGTTTCCCTCACATTCTCCTTATATATAAGTAATAGGCAATATCTTAGAGCTTGTATGAAGATAATTGTGGATTTGAGGTAAGTGTCAGGATCGTGGCAAGTGACGCTCACTGTAAGGAAAAGGCGTGACAATTAAATTGTTTGTAATATACCATCTAATTAGTAAACAAAAACTAATGCTAATTAGTAAAAATGAATGCTACAAAAACAAATCTTTGCTCTGAGCAGGAACCGAACCTGGGACTTTACGTTTAACAAACTGGTGTGCTAATGAATGTGCCAGGCTTGTCGTCACATAAACAGTAAAATATTAATTTATCTTGACAGTCGACATTTGTAAATGACGATTTTATGCCAACGATTTTCCGGTTGTGAAATTAATTTTAGATGTCATTTGAATTGGTTTCAGATGTTTGACCAATAGATTGTTTCTTACGTTTTAAACATACTCAAATAAAATTAAAAGCTAACGTGGTATGGTGGTAAAGCAATGCTCACGTAAATCAAAAGACCCTGGTTCTTAAACCACTTGCCGGTACCAATGTATCTATGTACTTTATTTGCCTTATTTCTAGAACAAAGGATTGCTTCAATAGTTTCGACTCATGGAAAGGATGAGTGAAAGTAGATTAACGAAAGGAATTTATAAATCTGATGTGGATGGATGCGTTTAACGAGACATACCCAGGAGGGTGTTTTCCGAACAAATCGGAGACATCCTCAAGAAAGCTGGATTGCCTAGTGCTCATAACCGTAGTTTATATGAAAAGAATTGTGGATGTAAAAGGAGCGAGGGAGATGTGTCAGGATCGTGTCAAGTGGCGCTCCATTGTCGCTGCCTATGTCTATGGGAAAAAGCCGTGAAAATTTGATTGATTGATTGATTGATTTCTATGACTCAAACACGTTTCATCATCACCATCAACGCGTGTCCACTGCTGTTAAAATCAATCATTTGACGACTGGTGTAGCGTATTGGTTAGTTACTGGAAAGTCCCGGGTTCGATTCCCGGTCGGAGCAAATATTTGTTTCAAAGTTTTTTTTTGTAGTATTTAATAATTAGGTGGTGTCCAGTCTGCCGATCCGGTGTAGTACCACCTACAAGTATACAGACCGTGAAGTGACTTAGTCGCGTTTCAGGATCAGCTTGTTAGTTGCCGGTTCCAGGTGTCCTCGTTATGTCGCTAAAACTAAATCAGTACATAGATATTAATTTACACTAAAATAACAAAGGCGATCGTGGTGTAGTGGCAGTGTAATGGTTACGCAAACCGAGTGGCACGGGTTCGAAACTACTCACCGGTACCAATGTATCTTTAGTATGTGTACTTTGGTTGTCCTGTTTCTATGATACAAGCACAATAGATAGAATAGAAATGTATAATAAAAAATATGTATATCAAAGCGGTTCCTAATTTCAAATTAAATAAAGTTAATTTAGCTGACGTCATATTTACGTATGACGTCACTTTATTGTTTGAGCCAATCAATCGAACGCCCGCCCAAATAAGCCGCCCAAAATGTTATGTCAGGGTTGATGATCGGAAATACAAATTGACATTATTAATGATATCTTCACTTTAAGTTGACGTTATGTGGATCAGAATAGAATTACTGTACAATTATGTACAAGCTAATTCAGAAACGCGACTAAGTCACTTCACGGTCTATACATTACCTTTATTTAGTTGATATGAGATGAGTAGCTAATTTACTATTGTTTATAAATATAATTATATTGACATTTCTAAAATCCATATTATTATATTATTACTGAAAGTAAATTGCAAAATATATATATTAAATATAATCGTATTATTTACATTTAGTTCATAAGTGGACAATGCCCTTATACAGCAGCAAACTTTTGGCCGGCATAGTGACAGCTACTGGAGCAGCCGTGAACTAACTCGGTTTTCTCAGTCGTCGTCACTCTTGGACCTCCTCTTGCTTATCACCAGGCGGGTCGTGGTCAGATGTCGTGTCACAATAATATAAAAAAAAGTTGACAATGCTTTCTCACAGCAGTTAATGCAATGTTGCTATTGTGTGTACATTTGGTATCAATAAAAGCTTGTATCAATAAAAGTATTCCATTAACAAAGGTATCATGCATTCTTTTTGAATTTTCAATCCAACGTTTTTTTAACTATGTTTATCTATTGGATTGTTATTATGTTTAGGTTTGTAAGGTTTTGACGTGTAATAGTGCTTCCTTGGAGCCTAATTACTTAATAAATAAACTGATCTGTATACTTGTAAGTGGTGGTACTACATCGGATCGGCAGACTGGGCACCACTGCCTACAACTCATTTACAGTCAGACCCAGTGCAAATATCCGCCTCTTTTTTTAATTAACGTATATTTGTAATATTTAATTTAATCATTACATATTACAAATAAAAGCTTAGAAACAAATCCTTGTCCAGACCAGGGGGCTGACCTTCAACTTCAATGGGAATGTAAATAAAATTCATTTCTATTTGCCAAAGTTACGCGGTCGCTGTTAGTGTCAAAAACAACTTTTATTAATTCAGACAATGAGTTTCAATGAGCTTTAACTGTTAATGAAAATGAACATCGATTCTTAGTGTTACGCGGTTGCTGTTAGTGTCAAAAACAACTTTTATTCATTCGGACAATGAGTTTCAATGAGCTTTAACTGTTAATGAAAATGAACATTGATTCTCATTGTGTTGCGCGGTCGCAATTTTAATTTTGAAGCTCATTAATGGAGTTCAACTGTCAAAACAAAGTTCATTCTCATTGTCATTAAGTTACGCGGTCGGCCCGCAGGACGCGTAAACCTCTGGTCTGCTAACCAATGTGCCACGCCTTTTGTCCTGTTTTAGGCGTTCAGAAAATAGGCTAAAAAGCTTAAAAAAATTACAGAAACTATAGTAAGTGAATTTTACATGAGACTCGTGACACGTGCAATAAAGTTGTATAATACTATATACGTCTAAAGAAAACTTTCATATCCCCAAGGCTGACCCTGGGGAACAAATATAGTATTGGTAAATGTAGAGTATGATAAGTTTTAGACAAGATCTATTTAAATAATAATAACATGAAAAGGATGAGTTAAAGTAGATTAACGAAAGGAATTTATAAATCTGATGTGGATGGATGCATTAAACAAGGCAGGCAGGCAGGCCCAGTTTTTCGATCAAATTCTTTTCATACGAGCTCTAAGCTTATGGAGCTCTAAGCAACCTAGCTTTCTTGAGGATGTCTCCGATTTGATTGGAAAACACCCTTCTGGACCTGCTTTGTTCAACGCATCCATCCATCCACTCATCCTTTCCATGTGCTCAAACCATCGAAGCATTTCTTTGTCAATCCTTGTCACTACATCATCTAAATTATAACCTAATGTATAAAATTATAACCTAACGAAAAGAAGGGGTCAGACATTAAACCCAGGGACGTTATAATGAAGTAAAAAATGCTGGGACACGTTTAAGTGATACATAAATGATAAATTAGTTAAACAAAATATCCGAGGGTCTGCGTTATCGCCGGCCAAATGCAGACCCGATATATATGTTGGATAATATTTGTATACATATTACGTACGTGACTTTTTCATATATATCCTCTCCCTGCCGAGATTTTATGCCCGAATGGAGAAGCTGAGGTCAAACTGTAAAGCCTGTCACTATACACCAGGCAGACCGTCGTGTAGTGGTAGTGCAATGATCCTGCAAACCGAAAGTACGGGTTTAAAATCACTTGCTGGTACCAATGTATCTTTGATTTAATTATATTTTTATATTAACATTCCTATACTAAGCTACTAAAGTGTTTGTATCATAGAAACAGGACAACCAAAATACATATTTCAAAGATACATTGGTACGGGTGGGTGGTTTCGAACTCGTGCTCTCGGTTTGCGTAACCATTGCAATGCCACTACACCACGATCGTCTGAATACTCGCCAACATTTTTCAGTAACAGCCACTTGAACATTTAAAGTCAGTCTTACACCTAGTTATCACTGCTTACCCCTTACCTATAGGTGTACAAAGTATAGGGATCCTTACAAAGTAACAAACACAAATAAATACATTAGTCTTGATATATTTATAAACTATACTTTTCGTTTTAAAATAGGGTAGGTGTTAGGGTGACCACGAATATTAGTGACCCGGGGTAGAACCACCACTTTTAACCGTATTTTTTATTATTTTTTTATTGTGACTCGACATATGACAGCACCCCGCTTGATGTTAAGCCAAAGTGTGGTCCATGAATGAATGTCACTGCTACTACAATTCAATAACTGTGAGTAGCAATCACATCCACTATGCCGGCCTAGATGGAACCGGCAACTTACAAGCTGATCCCGAAACGTGACCAAATCACTTCACGGTCTGTATACTTGTAAGTGGTGGTACTACCCCGGATCGGCAGACTGGGTACCACTGCCTACCACTCTTTCGTATAGGGACTCAGTCGTGTTTAGGGACCAACTTAAAAGTTGCCGGTTTGTACCAAGTCAAGGTCTGATCTAGCAGTAAACATGAGACTATTTTCGTCTATCGACTCTCCGTTCGAGTCCGAAAGTAAGTTTAGGGCCTTTGCGACATGTTACCCTCCACTGTCCTCACATCTAACCAATAGACATAAATGAGTAAATATGTGTACTTCTACTGATGATCTCCTCCTTGCCGTGTCCGGGGATGAGCGACTCCTTAGTCAGCACTATGATGTCAGTACTAATGTGATTAGCAAAACCAATTTTAGTTTTAAATGTGCAGTTGCAGGGTACACAAAAGAGATGTCCATTAGCGTTATATGTGTAATGATAGCTACGTTTGGGTCTAGATTTTTGAACATGGCGCATTTCCTCTAACTCGACTTCTACTACACAGTATTTGTATGTCAAATAGATTTCAAATTGACAATTTAAATTTAAAAAAAAACTGAATTTAATTTAATTAAAATTATTATCTTTTTCCTGGCATAGTGAGGGCAACTGAGGTTACTGTGAGATGAGTCTGTTTTTATCAGTTTTAGGCGCTCTCAGACTTCCCCTGCTTGCCAGACGTCGTGATAAAACGTCGCATTTCCATATAAAATATAAATCAATCAAATTGTTGCGCCTTTTTTCCATAGAGACAGGAGATCCTGACACAACTCCCTCGCTTCTCTCACATCCATACTATGTATCCGATTTGGTTGGAAAACACCTTCCTGGTTCTGCCGCGTTAATTGCACCCATTACTATTATTAGCCTATTTATTTATCCCACTGCTGGGCAAAGTCCTTTCTTTCTTTTTATTATGACTTACGACTGTTTGCTTACTCTCGCCTCGAACCGAATTAGATTTATAAATTCGTCAATCTAATTGAATTTTATAAAATATCATTCTTCAATTAAATTTTTTAAAAAATTATGTCAACTTTCTTAGATTTTGCGCGAACATTGATTAATGAATTAAATAAATTTTATGCGGCTTACTATCGCGTTTATTTTGGTTTAGATTTTTCAATTTTTTATTATTCCAACGTTTCGAGAGCTTTGCAGCCATCGTCTCTCCGTGACTACGATAGCTACAAAGCTCTCGAAACGTCGGAATAATAAAAAAAATGTTAAATATAAACCAAAATAAACGCGATAGTAAGCCGCATAAAATTTGTTTATTTCATTATGTCAACTTTAATTGTATTTTTCCATATGTCTTATTTTATACAGAAGAAATATCCACCCTACATTGGAGATAAATTTAAAAGTGACATAATTTAAGTTGTGACATCGGATGTGTCTTACAAAAACACTTACGGGTGTATTTTGAATGTTTTTTAAAGATTAACTCCTCTTATTTCAATTAAAGAGCTTTTCATGTCTTTCCCGTGTTAAGGGGGTGAAGTGTCGGTATTTTTATTAATATATTATTCGTTTAAAGAAGGTATTTAAAGACTATATGACGACAGGCGTGGCGTATCGGTTAGTGCACCAGTTTATTATGCTTGAAGTCCAAGGTTGGATTCCCGATCGGTGTAAATATTTGTTAATAAAAAAGATGCAGGGTCTGCTCAATGTCTGGTTATCAAACAGTGGTAGGCAGTGGTGCCCAGTCTGCAAATCCGGGGTAGTACCACCACTCACAAGTATGCAGACCGTGAAGTGACTTAGTCGCGTTTCGGGATCAGTTTGTATGTTGCCGAACTTAACCCATTCATGATCTCACTCCAGCTTAAGATTTGCCGGGGTGTTGCCATATCTTTGATATTATGTCCTTTGTTTGTCCTGTTTCTATGATACAAGCATATTTAGTAACTTAGTATAGACATAAAGAAGACGGAGAGATCCACTATGATTGAGTGGTAGGGTGTTGAAGTTTCCATGTCGCTTTTTTACGCTTCGCCTGAAGGTCACATGCATCTGACCTCGACCTGCCTGAAAGTAAGCATGATAAAGCACCAAGAGTAAATCAAGAACCGACGACTAAAAAAGTTGCTAGTACACGGTTGCCACATCGCCGTCACTATGCCGGCCAAAGGAAAATCAACAAGACAAGTCAAAAATAGTTAAAAAGGTCGTGATCTAAAGGTACTGAAAGTAAGAGCTGATGATTCAAAATCACTTGCCGGTACAATGCATCTTTCTTATACTTGTATGTACTTTGTTCGCTTAGTTTCTATGATATGATTGTACACCATACTTTGTAGTCTTTTTAGGTATTCTGTTTATAGCAATAAATATGTTTTTGTTTTAGAACGGTTAAAATACTTCAAATGAAGCCTATTAAAAGTTTATAAAACACTGAAACCTTTAAGCTACACCTGAAAACCCTGTAAAGTTAAATACTCTCGATTTTTCATTAAACCATTTACCTAATGAACTTACACACTAATTCTAGTGACTCTACAATGCGTTTTCAAGTCTAGGACTAAGGTTTTAAGGTTCACAATTAGGTTTCACTATATTCAACTGTATAGCTTAGAAAGCAGTCCAATAGTTTTTTTCAAGTGAAAATGAATGCGATTTTTCTTTTACGATTTTTGACTCGGTTTTTCTTAGATTTGTGTCCCTTTCCGTCAATTATTGTTTTAATTTATATTAAATCTGTTATTCAAATTAAATGCTCTACCAGCACTTAACTTCAAATCCGAACCGTGAAAAAGCACCTCTACTCTACTGCTACTCTACTGAGACAACCGTATGTAGATCAATGCTTTTAGCCTTCGCTGCTCTTAGACTTCTCCTTGCTCCCTCGCTAGACCTCGACAATCAGACAAGCTGATGTTAGGTATTAAGTGCCTTATTTAGCAATCACCTTTTTAATAGTTGATACAATATATCCTTGCTTATTTGAAATATTTAAATTATTTAGCGGGACTTAGGTTCTTCATCATCTTTATCAGCCAGAAGGCGTCCACTGCTGAAGATAGACCTCCCCCTTAGAACGGCATTTTGAACTACAAGATACCAGTTGCATCCACCGGTTATTTGTGACGTACACTATGTCGTCAGTCCACCTAGTGGGAGGCCGGCCTATCTTCGCTGCGTCTTCCGGTTCGTGGTCTCCACTCTAGAACCTTTCTTCCCCATCGGTTGTCGGTTCTTCGAGCGATAGGGGAGCTTAGGTTAAATAAGCCAAACTTATGATATGAAAAAAAATTCTTAACAAAAATAAAAATCTTATATTTCTTTATTTAATTGTCTATTTTATGATTTAAAAAATTACACATTTATTCGTAGGCAATTTGAGAAATTAATCAATTCCAAAATGTTTTTGGTTGTAACGCATAGATATAACACTAAAGGGACATATGGGCACTTTTGGGGTCACACAAATAGTACCAGTTGGTTACATTTTACTAGCATAAGCACCCAGTTTCAGTGAAATGCATTTTTAATTTTATAAACGCCTCGAAAGCGAGGAATCGGCTTTTTTATTATTTAAGGTTTAATGGGAACGAATAAAATTGCATTTTGTTGCATAAACTAGTGCCTCTTTAATGAAATTGGTGCCTCTACTTTTTCATTACGATTTTACTTACTATACTTACTATACTTACTTACCTAGTTTTATGAGTGGCAGGCAGATGTGCCTAGTCTGCCGATTCCGGGTAGTACCCCCACTTGCAAGTGTGTATAGACCGTGAAGCGACCCAGTCGCTTTTCAGGATCACCTTGTAAGTTGCCCGTTCCAACTAGGCCGGCATAGTGGAGGTGACTGCTACTTAACACACCAGCTTAACAGGTTTTTATGTCCGTTATAATTTCACACATAATTTCAACACACAGTGGTTGAAGACCCTTGTCGTGACCACTATGCCGGCCTAAATCTAATTTTCATTATAATTAAAGTTTAATCTGGACAAAAGCTCTGAGGCTTCTCAATGAGTGCAAATAATTATGTTTCCCGCCATTTCTCCATTCCACCTCTGCGGAGCATCGTTTCAAAGTGTACCATTATTATAATAGTAAGGCTGTACGTGAAGGCTTATACGGGACTTAATACAATTCGCATGATAAATTCATGTGCTACTAGTTGGATGTAGCTAAATTTTAAATTATTTTTATTTATTTTATTATACATTTCTATACTAAGCTACTAAAGAGCTTGTTTCACATAAACAGGACCACCAAGGTATATACATATATCAAAGATACATTGGTGCATCCGTGATTTCGAACCCACTCTCTTACCGCGTAACCATAGCACTGCCACTTCACCACAGTCGCCATTTTTGAAATATATCAATTAATCAAATTGTCACGCTAATAATTTACAGTTATTAAAATTGTAGTAGCAGTCACATCCATTCATGGACCACACTTCGGCTTAACATCAACCTGGGTGCTGTCATATGCCGAGTCACAGTAATAATGAAAAAAATACATTCCTAAAGTGCATTTCCATTTTCATGGAAACATTTCCTAACATTATCAACGATAGTAAGCGGCATAAAATTTGTTTAATTAATTTCATATATCAAGGATACATTGGTAACGGCAAGTGGTTTTGTACCCGTGCACTCGGTTCGCGTAACCATTGCCACAGCCACTACACCACGGTCGCCTTTATATGATGTCACCCATTCTCTTGCCGTGTGTATATTAACTCGTATCGCATGCACATGTGAGTCGGTTTCACGGCCGGTGCATTCAATTGCTATTAATGATTATCTGTTTAAATTGGCGCAAAATACGACTTTACCAACCATACCACGCATACATATTGCGTTTCCAAGTGTAGGCAGAGCATTTTTAAGTACATAAAGCAACTACGGGTCGACCGCGTAACTCCATGGGCTCCGTTTTGATAGTTGACATCCATTAATGTATGAATTAAAAAAAAATTATGCGGCTATACCAACAATAGCATTGTTGGTATCTGAGTTTTGATCAACTAAAATATACGATAATCTGACAACACTATCGGTATTCGGTATGATGGCAACACTGAGGCGGATAACGAAAGAGAACGCATAGATTGCGTGGCAGTCGAGGCGAACGGAGGGTTGTTAGCGAAGAATAAATACAAGGACAGATTGCATTAAAAGGATTATTTGGAGATGTTAATAAGAAAGGATTGTTACACGAAACTGTATATTCTGTTTACTGTGTTTGGAGATTATAAATGCATTGTGAATCCAGTTGTTTAATTAATATAACCAAATCATAACCTGTAATATAAAAGTATGCCGTGAGATGCTGTTGTTTCTAATTACTGACTCCACATTACACTGAGAGGAAACTGACGCTTATAATATCGCGTTTATTTTGGTTTTGAATTTACAATTTCAATGCAGCTAATTAGTCTCTCAGTGACCACGATGGCGATGGCTGCAAAGCTCTCGAAACGTCAGAATAATAAAATATGTATGTATTCTTTATTAGTCCGCATTCTTTATCAGGCCTTCTCTTTCTTCTTCTTCTTCTTCTCATCAGACGGGTCGAGATCAGAATATTTACTTTTTAGTTCACATTGTCATATAAGTGTGTTTATTTAGTTTTATAAACTATATTTTTACTTAATCAATTAATCAATCAAATTGTCACGTCTATTTCCCACAGGGATAGGCAGAGACAATGGAGCGCTACTTACCACGATCCTTACACAACTCCTTTGCTTCCTTCACATGCATAATTCTCTTCATACAGGCTCTGTGGTAATGGGCACTAGGCAACCTAGCATTCTTGAGGATGTCTCCGATTTGGTCGGAAAACACTCTCCTGGGCCTGCCTTGTTTAATGCATCCAACCACATCAGATTTATAAATTCCTTTCGTCAATCTACTTTCATTCATCCTTTCCATCATCCTCAATCTTTATCTTAATTCTAATTCTTCTTAATCTATTTTTTAAATCTAATTCTTTATCTAATGTAATAATTTTCTCTTGTTACAGGTAACTTGAAAGGCTGTATAATGCTGAAATGAATCATGTCCTAAATGTAGTCTAGCCTGTCTAAGCGCTGGGTCTTACTGAGATTTGTGTATACAGGCTGTTCCGGTTAACTCTTAACCTAGGGTTCAACTACTACTTAACTACACCTGTATTACACCCTAACTAACTTTTAATTAGTGATGTGGTAAGGTGATCTAGTTTGTACATCTATTGCACATTTCTTTTAAACTCTGTAGAGAAACTGCGTTTGCAGACTAAACGCCACAAAGTCATGAGTGCGGACAGACCATCACGTCTCCCGTGCGCATAACCTCTTTATAATATAAACGTCTCGTTTTAGTCAGCTTACACTTATAACTATTACGTCACTACTGATAGCCTAAATGCGTTACAGATATATTATTTGTAGTACTATATAGAAAAATTTAAATGCAAAAACGCTGATGATTCAATTTTTTTTAAAAACTAGCCGTTGCAAAAGTTTATCAAAGATTAACATAACAAGCTATATTTTATCTTTTTAGTTATGCTCTCAACTAATTGGGTATTCTTTTACATTAATATATTCTATACATGGAGAATTGTGGATGTGAAGGAAGCGAGGAAGTTGATCGTGGCAAGAAAGAAGCGCGACAATTTAATTAATTGATAATTTATTCTTTAGTCTGTTATATTATTATCAATACATTTACGTATTAGTTTAATGAATAAAACTAAACTGAGTTAACTCATGAGTTACACAACGTAGCTCTTTAAGTAACATCACTAGTGTCTCGTTGTTATTCTAATCCGAAGTTAAAGCGAATAACGAGCGTGCCGAGGTGCTTAAGATAATGTAGTATTAGTCTAAGTTATGTTTAAATATGTTAACTAATGCTATACTTACCTCACTCGGCTTGTGTTCGAATCTACGGTAATGGTTTAATAATGTTCTTATTATACACCCTGTATATATCATATGCAGAGAAAGTTGGAACAGTTCGAAAGTTTCCGGAGTTTAGAGAGGACAGTACAGCGAATACGACTCGGCTTTTGGGTTGCACTCCGGCTTAACATCAAGCGATCTGTGGTCGTGTCATAAAAAATGTTTAAGGATAATTTTATCTTTACCTGCTTGGTTTGTTGCGCATAAAGTCCCGGGTTCGAATCCCGGTCGGAGCAAATATTTGTTAAATATAGCAAATATTTGTTAATAAAAAAAAGAGATAGATATTTGCTTCGGGTTTGGTTGTCAAAGAGTGGTAGGCAGTGGTACCCAGTCTGCCGATCCGGGGTAGTACCACCACTTACAAGTATACAGACCGTGAAGTGATTTGGTCACGTTTCGGGATCCGCTTGTAAGTTGCCGGTTCTATCTAGTGGATGTGATTGCTACTCACAGTTATTGAATTGTAGTAGCAGTGACATTCATTCATGGACCACACTTCGGCTTAACATCAAGCGGGGTGCTGTCATATGTCGAGTCACAATAAAAATAAAAAACCTTTATTGTAAAGAAATATTTTTTGTTAAAAACTTTTCTTTCTACACCCTGCCTATGATCAACTTTGCAGCGACATGGCGGCTTTGTGCGTCCTCTATCGCCTAAACCACAGAGAATAAAGAGCTCTTTAGCCTTGTTCTTACCTCGTCTTTTTACCCGCGTAATACCTGGGTGGAAAGCGTCCGCATTCTGTCGACTGAATCAGCGGTCGGAAAAGGTTATATGCGTCGTTTCTTTGTAGAACAATCGCCAATTGAAATGCTTTACCAGCCCATGTGTTCTCTCCATCCTATGACCTTAAATCCTTCGAGGGGGCGTGTTGAAGCACATTTGGCAGGCATAGTGACAGCGAGTGTGGCAAGAAGACTCTTTGTTTACAGTCCGGCCTTCTTGGACTTCTCTTACCACCCGTTATATCATTTCATCAATCAATCTAATTGTCACGCCTTTTTCCCACAGGGATACACAGAGACAATGGAGCGCTACTTGCCATGATCCTTACACAACTCCCTCGCTTCCTCCACACTCACAATTCTCTTTATACAAGCTCTATGGTTATAGGCACTAGTCAACCCAGCTTTCTTGAGGATCTCTCCGATTTTATCGGAAATGCCCTCTTGAGTCTTGGGTCTGCCTCGTTGAGCTTTCACTCATCTTTTCATGTGCCCAAACTTTCCTTAGTCAATTCTTTCAAACCACATCTATCACGCACTATGCTATTCCTTATTCTATCCGCTATCGTCACTCCTTAATGACCGCACTACTTAATGACCGCATTTTAAAAAGGTTACGGTCATATGTGGTCATATTAAAATCACTATTAAGTTTACAGCGTAACTTTAAAACTATCAGAATTCATAGTAAATTTAGGATATATAGAAAAATTATGTAAATATCCCCATATTAGCGGGCTTGAGTAGCGCGAGGGCGTGCGAGGTGAAATTAACTACCTTTACTCGTGTAGCGTCAACAAAATAGGTTATCATATAAAAAATAATGTCCCAAAAGTCGCGGTTGGCTGTTCATATTGCGGTGCTTGTTCCTACATTAATGTATGGAAGTGTATATTGGGTGTGGCAGAAGAAGCATGAGAGTAGAATTAACGCTGTAGAAATGCGGTCGTTAAGGAGTGTATGTGGAGTGACGATAGCGGATAGAATAAGGAATAGCACATTGCGTGATAGATGTGGTTTGAAAGAAGATGTAGTGACAAGGATTGACAAAGGAATGCTTCGATGGTTTGGGCATATAAAAAGGATGAGTGAAAGTAGATTGACGAAAATAATTTATAAATCATATGTGGATGGATGTGTTAAACGAGGAAGTTGTGTCAGGATCGTGGCAAGTGGCGCTCCATTGTCTCTGCCTATACCTGTGTGAAAAGGTGTGATAATTTGATTGATTGATTGATAATCACTCTAGCTGACTGTAGATACCCAATTTGTATGCTGACCGTACACAGTATATTATGGAGTGGATTTGTGTCACATAAGGCTCGGTTTCTGCTTATTTTATCGGCACTTAGCACAGTGTAGAGGGTGCCTAATTTGCCTAATGGCTGTTTGACGTTTTTGCTAACTCATTCACGTTACAGTGTATTACATTATGGACGTACATAGTTTTTATGAAACCGCCCACTGAAAAATAACACTTTTCTGAAAGGAACGGTTGTGGAGCTTTGACTCATATTCACATTTTTTATTATTAAACATTTCTATACTAAGCTACTAAAGTGCTTGTATTATAGAAACAGGACAATTAAAGTACATATATTATTATATCAAAGATACATTGGTACCGGTGAATGGTTTCGAACCCGTGCTACTCGGCCTATGCACTGCCACTACACCACGGTCGCCTTATATTATTTTGGCGATAGTCATAGCGCACCAGTTCGTTACGCGTAAAGTCCCAGGTTCAAATCCCGTTCAGCGCAAAGATTGTTTAATAGCTTTTATTTTGAAAAAATTATAATCACATTGAATATTACAAATATTTGTTAATAAAAAAGAGGCGGATATTTGTTTAGTTACTGGTTGTTAAACAGTCGTAGGCAGTGGATCCTAGGATCGTGAAAGTTTCTTTTTAAATGACTTGATTTCTGACTTTAACATTTCTAAAGCAAGGGGAAATTCAAGAGCACAAGAGACTGAAGAATCTAACTTAATCCACGGTTGCCTTAATCGTGGCCCCTATACTTACCTGACAATTGACTGATGAATTTATAAACAAAGATTTTTTATATTGTGACTCGACATATGACAGCACACCGCTTGATGTTAGGCTAGAGTGTGGTCCATGAATGGATATCACTGCAACTACAATTCAATAACTGTAAGTAGCATCACATCCACTATGCCGGCCTAGTTCCTAAGGGTAATATTTTACATTATATAAAAGGTTAGTAAATGAGTTATGTAACAAATCTTAGTACTAGTTGCACTCCATGCCCAGCCCTATCTGTTTTACTACTTTGGGATTGGTTGCCTGAAAGAGATCGCTTTGTATACTGTGCTTTTTCTCACTTGACACTACTAGTAAACAAACATGAAAATCGCCATTTCCCATGTCCCTTTATCTGAGGAATCTGTTTATTACTGTTTTCTTCTCTCTAAAATAAAACATACACAGGCTCGTATATACATTATTTTAATTTAAAAAATTTATAAATTCCTTTCGTCAATCTACTTTCACTCATCCTTTCCATGTGCCCAAACCATCGAACCATTCCTTTGTCAATCCTGATGTAGATGGATGCGTTAAACAACGCAGGCCCAGGAGAGTGTTTTCCGACCAAATCGGAGACATCCTTAAGAAAGCTAGGTTGCCTAGTGCCCATAACCACGGTGCTTGTATGAGGAAATTGTGGATGTGAAGGAAGTAAATGAGTTGTGTAAGGATCGTGGTAAGTGGCGTTCGATTGTCTCTGCCTATCCCTGTGTTAAAAAGGCGTGACAATTTGATTGATTGAATAATAATTAAAAATATTTATATGGAAACGGAAAATTCACAAATGACAAATGTGCCCCAATAATAATAAACCATTTATTTAATAAACCATTTTCACAGTAATTCATAGATTTTTTAAATATTCGTATTGATTTGCGTCAGTAGTAATTGTTTTTTAATGGTTATCCGTCATTATGCCGTCTCTCGTGGTCACGGAGAGACGGTGGCTGCAAAGCTCTCGAAACTTCGGAATAATAAAAAAATATAAAATCAAAACTAAAATAAACGCCGCAAATTTTTTAATACATTATTCAATGTTTGTTTACTTCTTTTGTCAAGTAAGGAAAAATGTATAATAGTAACAAGTCTTCCTATACATTGTTTTGTGATATACTTATATTAAGAACTTTGATATGTCTGTCTATAATAAAATAAAATGTTAACTTAAAACACGAACAGGTGACTGAGGCAGCCGTGAACTAACTCGGTTTTTTCAGTCGTCGTCACTTTTGGACCTCCTCTTACTTATCATCAGGCAGGTCGAGGTACGAGATACGATCACAATAAAAAAGTAGTTTAGTACTTTGAAAGTAATACGTAATAATAAGATAAAGCTACATAAATATAAAATTTGTTATAGTATAGTAAAATAAGGTTGTATGCTAGGACCGGTCGTTTCTGACTCGTCTTTCACCTAAACTGTACGTTTAATACCTAAGAGGTTGAGGGAGCGATTCGTTTTATTTATTCACTTACACAAAAATATGCTTGATGTGTAGAGATTTATATTAAAAGAAATACAATTAATTACATTTATGGATAGTTATTTTAAAATAAATAAATAAAAAGAATTGAATAAAAAAAAACAAATCGATTCTGACAAAAATAAATATTTCTGAAGATTCCACGCGAACGAATTAAACAAATTTTATGCAGCTTACTATCGGCTTACAATTTAATGCGATTACTATCAGTTTCTTCGTGACCACGATGGCTGCAAAGCTTTCGAAACGTCGGAATAATAAAAAAAAATGTAAAATCAAAACCAAAATAAACGCGCATAAAATTTGTTTATTTCAAAAATATATAATATAAGTATTATATGTAGTTTAGCATTTTTTTAAACGAATGCATAAGTCAGAAATATTATTTATAGTTAATTCAAATCTTAAAATTGAGTGCATAGGCGAGTTTAATGCTGCTTAGGCATTTTTTTACAACTAACCTTTGGAATAGTGAGAAATTATGAGAAACAGGCCACCGTACCACTTCCAAACACATGCTTTCCAATGTGTTCCATGCTTTCAAATGCTATATAACTAGGCCGGCATAGTCGATATGGAGTGATGGGCTGTGGCGGTGAAATGGTCTTATAAATTACAAGCTACTAGCTCAAAACCACTTGCCTGTACTCATTGTATCTTTGGTTTTTATACTTTAATCGTCCTGCAATATATAAAAGTATAAATTACACAAAATCTTAGACAACATTACCCGCTACATGTTATATATTGCACCATACATTAAGGCTTGGTGTCAATGTCCGCTGCACGCACGTACCTTTTGTGTTTTGTTGTTACCTTCAGAGTTCTAGATCAAAAGTATTTGTTATTATTACAAAGGCAACATATTTTAGACTAGATTTTTTTAGTGGATGGATGCGTTAAGAAAGGCCCCCTCCTGGGCCTGCCTTGTTTAACGCATCCATCCACATCAGATTTATAAATTCCTTTCGAATCCTTTCCATGTGCCCAAACCATCGAAGCATTCCTTTGTCATTCGTTGCCACTACATCTTCTTTCAAACTTCATCTATCACGCAATGTGCTATTTCTTATTCTATCCGCTATCGTCACTCCACATACACTCCTTAATTATCGTATTTCTAGAGCTTAATGAATTTAATTCTGCTTCTTCTGCAAATAAAAAAATCGAATTTATGATAAATATAACTTGTCAAAAGTATTAAAAATCCGATTAGAGTAACTGGTCGTTCGTGACGTGATAATCTTTCGTTGGTTCTGATCCGACATTCGGTAGCTTGGGGCTAAGCTCCTATCATACCAACCGGAATGTACAACTGTCTAACTGGGACACATTTTCAGAATAAGTAAAGAGATTCAAAATGGCGTGTGTTTTGAACAAACAGTATAATTTATATTATATTATACTGTTTTTTGTATAATTAGCGTATATTTAACATATAATATTACATTACATTTGCACAAACTAATGTAATGTAATAAATATATTGCGTCTTTTTTTTTATTGTGACTCGACACGACAGCACCCCGCTTGATGTTAAGCCGAAGTGTGGTCCATGAATGAATGCCACTGCTACTAAAATTCAATAACTGTGAGTAGCAATCACATCCACTATGCAGGCCTAGATGGAACCGGCAGCTTACAAGCTGATCAAATTGACCAAATTCATTTCACTGTCTGTATACTTGTAAGTGGTGGCACTACCCCAGATCGGCAGATTAAGTACCACTGCCTACCACTCTTTTATAACCAGACCCGAAGCAAATATCCAACTTTTTTTATTAACAAATATTTAATGTAATATTTAATAATTATTATATATTACAAATAAAAGCTATGAAATAAATATTTGCTCCGACCGGAAATCGAACCCGGGACGCGCAACAAACCAATCGCTAAACCGTTCGTCCACGCCTGTCGTCGCTTACTATCGCGTTTAATTTTGATTATTGATTTTACAATTTCTCCGTGATCACGATGGCTGCAAAGTTTTCAAAACGTCAGATATAAATTTTTCCAAACGTCGCATAAAATTTGTTTAATTTGCAGTAAAAATAATAATGAAATTAAAATAGAAAAAAATCACGCGTGCACTCCGTCAACTGCGACCTAAGATTGGAAATCAGTCAAGGCTACCGCGGTGTAATGGTAGTGCAATGGTCACACAAGCCGTGATCACGCGTTCTAAACAAGTTGCCGGCATCTTTGATATATGTACTTTGGTCGTCGACAGAGAACGGCAAAACTGTTTTGTTAGAAAAAAATAAGTATTTTTTATAGTATTTTAAACAAATTACCGTACGTCCTCTAATCGTGATAGAGCCGTGAACATACAAAGTATTGGCGCAAATGTTTTTGCTCCTCTATCGAATATTACATAAAAACTTTTTCCAAGTATATTAAGAACGTGAGGGTTTATCCGTGGGCCTCATATGAAACGTCTTATACACGTATTTATGGTATTATTTATTACTTTTAAATACATTGCTTTATATTATTATTTTAATTATAAGAGTGGTAGGCAGTGGCACCCAGTCTACCGATCCGGGGTAGTACCACCACTTACAAGTATACAGACCGTGAAGTGATTTGGTCGCGTTTCGGAATCAGCTTGAAAGTTGCCGGTTCCATCTAGGCTGGCATAGTGGATGTGATTTCTACTCACAGTTATTGAATTGTTAAAAAAAAGGATATTATGGGATTTAGATTAAATCTAAATCTCATATCCTTATTACCTCATACATGTGTTTAATTTATGTATATTTGTGTATGTGTTGCCTAATGTATGTGTGTGTAGGTACATACATAGGTATGTAGTGCTTATTTTTCATAACAAATATCATTTATACATTATAATGAACCTTTTAATAGTTTGCAGCCAGCCAATCACAGCACAACACAACAAAGGTTAGCTGGTATACATAAATATGTATATATTTTATAATATACAAAGCATTTTTTTATTTATAAATATTTTAGTTTATTTAATTTGATGGATTTCCAGAGGTCCGGGCTCGGAGTTTGGCAAAGAGGCGCAAAGATTCTGGGCGTAAAACTTACAGATAAAATTCGTACAGATTGCCGATGTAGCCGAAAAAACTCTGTCGCATGTCTGATGCATTATGGACAAAGTCCACTACTGAGTGGACTCCAGATTGCAGAAGACATCGCGGCAAGCCCAAACGGAGATAGCGAGATTAGATGGACTCCTACAATAGTTCGTGGCGAGAGATCGCAAATAGTCGTGAGTCATGGAAAAAAGAGAGAGAGGACTTTGCCCAGCAGTGGGACAAAAAAATAGACACAAATAATGATAAACTTTTTCAGTTTTACGCGACGATTTCTTTTAAACAATCAGTGTATAAAATGTTTGCGTTTGATAACGTTAATCGTTATATATTCTCTATAAGTAATATGAAAGAAAGAAAATATAATAAACCATAGTTTTTTTCTTCTATAATGTATCTATTATATTAGTAAAAATTGTAGGTTATTATTAGGTTATTTGTGGGTGTTAAAAGTTTTTTAGTAAATTTTGTTTAACCTTTAATATTATTTTAAATAGACGTCCACTGCTGAACATAGAACTCCCCCTTAGATTTTATTTATTTATTTTATTTAAGGTTAATAGGACAACTTACGGCTAGAAAGTCAAATAGAACTAACAAATATATAATAACAGGGCCACTTAGAAGTTGTCACAAATAAAAAAAATTAAAAATTAAACACTTATATAGGAAGATAAAAAAAAAAAAAAACAATAACAGAAACAAACCAAACAGTAACACAACATAAACATACAAACAACCCAACACCTCATAACAAAAAATAAAAAAGTAAAAATTTAAAAAATCGACCCATCCGCCACATCAATACCTGTTACAGTATAAATCTGTCAGATAGCGTCGCGCCATCGAAGGCTTGGTACAGAAAATGTCCAAGTTAGTGCAAAATTTATTAAAATAGTCGCAACTCCTCCACATATAGCTATTACGCTTGTAATTGGTGTATGTAAATGGTAGGTTCAACACTGCGGTACTCCTGGTTCTGAGGTTGTTGGTTCGCAGACCAATTCTACCCAGGAGCTCCGGAGAGTCGACCCCACCATTTACTATCTTAAGTAGAAATGTGATATCTGCAATCTCCCTACGGACTGCTAAAGGCAAAATATGATGTTTTAGACACTTTTGCCTGTAGGAAAGATGCGTCTGACCGGTCCGATAAGAAATGTACCTTAAAAAGCGCCTTTGTATATTTTCCACTCTTGCTCTATGGATTTCGTATCCAGGATTCCACACCTGCGATGCGTACTCTAGTAAACTACGGACAAAGGCACAGTAAAGTATTTTTATTGTTTTTATGTTTTTAAAACTGGCGGAAATGCGCATAACAAACCCTAGAGATTTGGAAGCCCTGGAAACAATGTCGTTAATGTGGCTGTCAAAGAGGAGTTTGCTGTCGAGGATAACACCGAGGTCTTTAACTGAATCAAATCTAGGAAGTTCGAAGCCCTTCAGATAGTACCTTGCCAAAGTGTAACTCTTTTTACGCGTGAACGTGATACAGGTACACTTTGATACATTTAGGTCAAGATTGTTGATTAAACAGTAGGTATCAAGGCGATGAAGATCAGATTGAAGAGAAGATATGTCCAAATCTGTGCAAATAGGCATAAGAATCTTCATATCATCCGCAAAAAGAAGCACCTTCGAGAAGTGGAAACACGCTTCAATGTCTTGAATGAATATGATAAAAAGCAGTGGGCCAAGTAGGGAACCTTGGGGGACTCCCGAAGGTATCTTCATCCAACCAGATGTGTATCCACTAAGGGCCACTGCCTGCGAACGGTTGTCAACATATGAGCAGAACCATCGATAGAGACTACCATGAATGCCTATGCCTTGAAGTTTGTTGAGAAGAATACTATGGTCGATTCTATCGAAGGCCTTGCTGTAATCAGTGTAAATGGCATCTACTTGACCACCCCTCTCCATATGCTCAATGATGAAATCGTTAGAGATTACGAGGTTGGACACCGTGGATCTACCATTAAGGAACCCGTGTTGATTTACACTAAAGCAGGATTTAAGAGCATTGTACGTCTGCACATAGACAATACGCTCAAGCACTTTAGCAAAAATGCATAGTTTAGAGATCGGCCGATAGTTGGTAATGTTATCTTTTGGTCCTTTCTTGTGAATTGGCGTAACAAAGGCAGACTTCCAAACATCAGGCAAGATGCCTTCCTGCAGGGATCGAGTAAATAACACAGTTAAAGGAAGTTTAAGACTATCGGCACACTCTCTAATAAATATTGGTGGAATACTGTCTGGTCCCGACGATTTGTTTAAATCTACGGATTTAAGCAAGCGCAGTACCTCTTCTGCGTTAACTATTATGGATCCAATGCCAGAGGAACTGATATGGCCAGAAACATCGTTGAAAATATTGCAGGTGTTACCGTGCTGATTGAAATTAGTACCGAAATAAGAGGTGAAGAGATCGCAAATTTCTTTGCCCGTGTTGGCAATCGAATTACAATAAAACATAGTACTAGGCATTGACATAGATTTGTTTCTTTGCTTTACGTAGGACCAGAAAAAACGAGGATTATTCTTAATGGATTGTTCAACCTTAAAAATATAATCGTTGTAAAGTTCAGACTCTAGTATTTTGGCTCTATCACGTAGTGTTAAGAAGCTGTTTTGGTCACAGATATTTCCGTATGTTTTAAATTTGCGACGATATTTGTATTTTTCTTTCAGCAGTTTTTTGAGAGCTGAATTGTACCAAGGCGGAAATTTGGAGGAACAAGTTAATTTATGAGGAATATGATTATCCCGCACAGAATAAAGTTTATTATAAAAGAAATTGATAGCAAGATGGAAGGGCCGAGAATTTAATTCATTCAACCAGCTGATATTATTTAAGTCACTACGAATGGCCGCGTAATTACCGGAATTGTAAAAATATTTTGTTCTTGGAGCCTCCGTCAAGAGGTGAAGATCAATAAAGTCAGCATTTATTAGTAAAGCTTTATGATGAGGGTCTTCAGCAACCAATGGATCAGAGCAAGGGGAAACATTAACAACATCACTACAAAAAATAAGATCCAACACGCGACCATAGTTATTACGTATATTACTGAATTGGCACAAATTAGATGTGTCAATAATATCAAAGAAATTGCATTGGTAGTCACCAATAATATTTGATGGCAACAATCCAGGTGAGTTTGGACTTGACGTCCAAGAGACATTACCAATATTGAAGTCACCAAGTAGCATCATTTTGTCTGATGGTGAGGTTAAAACTATGTCGCTTAATTTACTACTGAATGCATCCATCTGTTCCCGGAAAGTTTTACCACTATTTTGAGCACATAAATAGAGGACACAAATAAATAAATTATAGGAAACACGTTGCTTGCGACAACGAAGGGAAAGCGATATCCACAGATCTTCAGCGCTCGATTGCCAACAAAGTTGTTCTGAAGACGCGATCTCCCTTCGGACAGCAATGAGCACTCCACCGCCTAATGACTGTTTTGTCAGTGCATAATCACGATCACGTCGGTAAACTATGTAGCGATCATCAAAATACTCCTCGTTCATGATTCCGTCAATCAACCATGTTTCCACGAGACATATTATATCAAAATCGTTGAGTAAAACATTTCTTATAAAAATAGCAGACTTTGTCCGTAGCCCCCTTACGTTCTGAAAGTAAATTTTTAATGAATTATCTATTAAAAATAAATTTATAATAATATGTAATAAGTGATGAAAACAGACGTAAGGGAGAGCACTCAGCAAGGAATCCGAACACGAATACAATGCAATGATAGTTTACAAATAGGCTAATATAAGCAAGAAAAGGCAATGGGATAAGTTTACATACAAAGAGCGCTGAAATTGAGTAGTGCCATGTAGGTTTACACGTAGCAGATTGAGCTAAACTATCTTGTATAATTAGACCGGTACTACTCGTAAAACAACGAAGAAAAACGCGGCAAATGATAAAAGACCGAGGTTGATTAAAATATGCAGATATCACAAAGCATAACATAAGATTGACAAGCAATAGCAGATGTAGTGTTATAAGGATAATATGGAGTAATTGCGAATACATCTTTAATGAGCGATAACAAGTGACAGTGTTTAACAAAAATAAATCGTTAGAGGACATTATTGCACAAGCCACGACATATGCATGGGCAGTCTGAAGAAACAAATACGTAGGCAGTGATGCAGCAAAAAAGTCGTCAGTAATTAAGCATCTAGAACAGCAGTGAAAAACTAGGTTATCTTCTTGAGATCCTTTTCGTTTGTTATTTGAAAAGGATGAGATGTTGAACTTTTCCGTGCAAAAATACGACAATTCTTCACCCAGATGTACTGGAATCCCCTCTCCTTGGACAGTAGTTTGGCCTTAGTCAACAGCTGCTTATTGACGATAGTAAGATGGTCGTTTATATAGATTCTGTGATCATCTTTGAATCCCAAATGATGAGCATTAAGTAATTTAGTGGCTCGGGCTGATGCTACAAAATTCTCTTTGACGTAACGATTAACGAAGCATGCCACAATTGACTTAATTTCATTTGAGCCTCGATTTCGAGTGCGGGTAACAAAGTTAATTTGATGTTCAGAAATTGGGTAGTTCACAGCGGTTCCCAATCTGGTCACAATGTCAAGAAGATTTTCACCCTTGACAGATGGAATACCCTTAATCTCAACATTGTTAATTCTCATAAACTGCTGTCTCTCGTTATTATCCGCCTGCAGGAGGTTATATTTCTCTTTCATAGCTTCCAGTTCCATGTTGGTTTCTTCCACTGCTATAACACGCTCCTCTATTGAGTCGAGCCTTGTGGTGAAACCGTCGATCCTTGATTGAACAGAATCAACGGACAAAGCCAAAGATTGAAGGTCGGACTTGAGGGATTTTATGTCATCAGCAAGCCCCGGAAGGACATTTAATTGAAGTTGCATTTTTCTTAGTTCTTCACATAATCTGTCAAGCGAATTGGGAGTGGGAGATGAAGCTGGGGATGGCCCAGAACTCAGAATCTTGCAATCAGTACAGCGCCACGTGGCTTTGCGATCGCCCAATCTTCTATAACCTGGTTCGGTTATTCCTGCACAAGCAAAGTCATAATCTTTATGGCAAGAGCTACATCTGGCGACATCATTCACTGGTGACTGGCACTTGGAGCACGTATACATGGTTATGATACTGAATCGGCAACTCAATTTGGTAACGACTATACAATCAGCTAATCGACCTTTAGTACTTAAGTCTCCGGCAGATGGCGCTCGTGTTGACGGGTTTTGGATATTGGTCACTTATTTGTATTACTAATGAAATATATTAGGAGGAAATTTTAAAATAATAAAAAAAAGTAATAAAAAGTAATAAATAAAAAAAAGTAAAAAAAAAAAGTAATAAAAAAAATACAACTCTTGAGCGGTTCGAACCCGAGCATTCACAACACGCTCCTTAATGCAAGCAAGCGCGCAGTTGGGCCACTTGTGCGTCCGCTAGCTATGGCGAAATTTAGGTTCACAATATACTATGTTACTATGGTTGTTGTGATTATAAACCGATCGAACGAGTCGTATTATTATTTTGTAGAATTACCCTTTTCAAGTTGTTAACACTTTTAGATCTATTTACAACACAGTTAACACTTTAATACACTATAATTGGTTTTAAGAATTTTACACAAATGCGCTTAAGGGTTGTAAGATTACGTATACACTTAATCACACTGATCTATTATTGTTTTCTATTTTTAAATCAATTTATTTGACGAGTGACTTTTTGGTGGTTTGTGTTTGACAGGGTTGCCAACTTAAACTGATTGATAGATTGATATACTTTTAAAAAATAAATTGCAAATTGTCTTTGGGAATTGGGTGAGGGTTCAGTTTAAAGCCCCTCTACACTTTACTGGTGTAATAAGTTAACTGTTGCGTTTCAATCCCGCGGACGGCACTCTCCTAACTCGAAAGTAAATGACGATCTAGTTTACCTATCAATATTTGAATAAATAATCAATCAATCATTACAACGATGTCTCGATTGATCCCAAAACTAAAAGTGAGAGAAATAAACGTCGTTTTTCCTATTTATTATAGACACTCTATTGTCTCTATAGACGCTCTATTGTCTCTATAGACGCTCTATTGTCTCTATACACACTCTATTCGTTGATCAATTAAAAAGAAAATCACTCTATAGTTTCGGTGGAAGATGACATAATACTGAGTTGGATGATTCGTGTTGAATGATTCGTGTTGAATGACAATACCAATGTCCATAAAATAGATTATATTAAAGCTAAATTTAAAGGAAGTATCATCGTTTTATCGGGATCTAGGTATGTAATTACTGAACCGTCTTCGTCTTCAATCAAAGAGATGTTGACATGGGTACATTGATACTCTCTAATACTTTTCTCTTTCTGATGGTCCTTATGGTGAACTGGTAGAATATCTAGCAGCATTAAGTTCGCATTTGTAAACAGTGATTAAGGTTTATCAATCAATCAAAATGCCAAGCCTTTTTCACACAGGAATAGGCAAATACAATAGGGCGCCACTTACCACGATCCTGACATAACTTTTTCCTTTCCCTCATATCTAGATGTTAAACAAGGCACATCTAGAAAGAAGTTTCTGACCATATCGGAGACATCTTCAAGAAAGCTGGATTGCCTATAACCGTATTAAAATAATAGTGACGGCGACTGAGGAAACTGTGAACTGACTCGTTCTTTTTAGTCGTCGGCACTCTTGCTTACCACCAGAAGGATCGAGACCTAATGTCGAATCACTATTTAAAAAAAAGGTGGATGTTAAAGTTTAAGAAATAATAAAAGTACAATGAGTTCGAGTGAGTTTGCGAATCATCCCTCGTGTAAGGGGATGCAGTTTGAGTGTAGTTTAGAGGCGATAATGTGGTCCCAGGGGCATTTGTCTCACTTTAAAGTAATATATATCCTGCTCACTTATATATTAGGTTAAAGTAAATTTGTATGTTTTAAATTACTTTTTTATTTATTTTTTTATTGTGACACGATATCTGACCTCAACCCGCCTGATGATAAGCAAGAGGAGGTTCAAAAGTAACGATTCTCTCAGTCGTCGTGACTCTTGGATCTCCTCCTGCTTATCATCAGGCGAGTCGAGGTCAGATGTCGTGTCACAATAAAAATAATGTTCAGATAATCATTCGCACTAACCCGACCAAGCTGTGATGAGAATGAAAGGGCCGACCGCGTAATTCCAATTGGTAATGACAATGAAATTCATTCCTATTTGCCAAAGTTACGCGGTCGCTGTTAGTGTCAAAAACAACTTTTATTCATTCGGACAATGAGTTTCAATGAACTTTAACATTGATTCTCTGTGTGTTGCGCGGTCGCAATTTTAATTTTGAAGCTCATTAATGGAGTTTAACTGTCAAAACGAAGGTCATTTTCATTTAGTTACGCGGTCGGCCCCCAGCCATATATCACCATAAAGCTGCCCAAATCATGCATAATATATGCACTAACTATACGAGTATGTTTCAATACTAAATTAATAATTTATCAATCAATCAATCAAATTGTCACGCCTTTTTCCCACAGGGATAGGCAGAGACAACGAAACGTCACTAACCACGATCCTGACACAGCTCCTTTGCTTTCTTCGCATCCACAATTCTTTTCATACAGGCTCTGTGGTTATGGGCACTAGGCAACCTAACTTTCTTAAGGATGTCTCCGATTTGGTCGGAAAACACTCTCCTGGGCCTGCCTTGTTTAACGCATCCATCCACATCAGATTTATAAATTTCTTTCGTCAATCTACTTTCACTCAACCTTTCCATGTGCCCAAACCATCGAAGCATTCCTTTGTCAATCCTTGTCACTACATTCTCATTCAAACCACATCTATCACGCACTGTGCTATTCCTTATTCTATCCGCTATAATTTAAATTATACTAAATACCTATTATTTTGTGAGGAAAAACATTATAAATATTATTTTAAAATTCAACAACGTTCACGCGATCGCTTTTCACGCGAGTGTGTGATATATCTCGTATAAGAGAGCACAGAGGAAAAACAATTAGACCTCGCTTTACAAGATATTAAAAATAAATAAACCTAATTGGGGATGGGGAAGAACAAATCTGTGATTGGCTGACTAAATCTTTAATATAATAGCGACCTTCTAAACAGCAACGTTAGTGAATACATATAACTGTGTCATCTGGTTTGGCAGTTTGCTGAACTTGGAACTTGAGTTTGTGTATTATGGGGTCCCAGGTGTAAGATAGTTTAATTCATTAATCAATGTTCGCGTAAAATCTAAGAAAATATTACTTTTACTATTTTTAATTACAGTCAAGTTTCATCATCATCATTAGCCAGAAGACGTCCACTGCTGACCATAGGCTTCCCTCTGAAAGGCCATTTCGAACGGCAAGATGCCGGTTATTCGTGACTTTCACTATGTTGTCAGTCCACCTAGTGGGAGACGTTTGAAACTTTTATGGTGTTCTAATATTGTAGACGTATGCTGCCGTCTATTAGTTTCTGATCCACGAGAGTGAGTCATAAACAGGTTTATATGAGGCAATTTATGCTTTACAATCTCTGTCTACCTCGTGTAGTACAAGTCGTAAATATTGTGTTTAAAAATACAATGTTTCATGAAAGGAAATGTCGTTAGGACATTCCTGGGGTGTTAACTTGTAACTTGTTATCTGAAGTACTTTTTTGAATTTAATTTTTAATTACATCGTCTGGTAAAAGCGACCGTGGTGTAGTGGCAGTGCAATGGTTACACAAGGAGTGTGGTCCATGAATGAATGTCACTGCTACTACAATTCAATTACAGTGAGTAATAATCACATCCACTATGCCGGCCTAGATGGAACCGGCAACTTACAAGCTGATCCCGAAACGTGACCAAACCACTTCACGGTCTGTATACTTGTAAGTGGTGGTACTACCCCGGATCGGCAGACTGGGCACCACTGCCTACCACTCTTATTTGGTTGAGTACATTCTTTCTCTATATTTTCGTTCTCATGATAACCATATTGATTAGTACAACCAGTAAATAGTTATCCTTAATTTGGGCCAGTATCCCCCCTCTCCCTGTCTTGTAAATTAATCGACATCAATCTGTTGAGGATTACCTATTAGGGTACCTTCACATACGTGCGATACGGGAAATTTGTCGTACTGTAGCCAGAGTATATCTTTCTTATGTGACGTGACATCTAACCTCGACCTGCCTGATAACAAACATGGAGGTCCAAGAGTGCTGACTGAAAAAAACATCTCAGTCGCCGTCACTATGGCGGCCAAAGATTCTTCACGCATCGCTTGAAGGATCTAAGGTTATAAGATGGGGAGAAAGAAACGTTTTTGTTCGACTGCCGATTCGGTATAATGCGGAAGCTTCTCCCGACCTATGCGGGCTATCTAAGGTGTTAAAAGCTGTGACTGAAAAAGAACGTATCAGGTTGCGGTTGCCTGAATCAACGCTAAAATTAATTACCTGTAATAGTCTTTATTTATTGGCCGCTCTCTACCGCAACATGGTGTAGTGGCAGTGCAATGGTTACACATACCGAGTGCACGAGTTCTAAACTACTCACCGGTACCAATGTATCTTTGATATAGATCGCGTCACGTAAGTTGGCAAGAGTAGTCAGATGCACAGAAATCGTTTTTTTGGGTAGAACGCTCCGTTTGCTTCCGCGTACACTTGGGTGCACTGAAATTTTACCACTGGTTTTCGTATCATACTAATAGTTTTACTACATATTAGTCCCCCGCCACATCTGTCTGCTCCGATTTGGTCGGAGAACATCCTCTTGGGTCTGCCTCGATTAACGCATCCATGCACATCAGATTTATAAATTTCTTTCGTCAATCTACTTTCACTTAAACTACTATTATTATTATTTTATGAATCTAAACAGACCATTTTTATTGCACTGCCAGTGTACATGCGCAAACGTTCCCCCACTACGTTAAAATCTTGCCAACTTACGTGCCGCGGACTATATAAATGTACTTTGGTCGTCCTGTTTCTATAATACTTTAGTAGATTAGTATAGAAATGTCAAAAAAACCCATTAGTGGTGGTGCTGTCACTAAAACCCATATGTCGTGTCACTAAAAAATATACATGTAATCTCGTGCTTAGTCACTGTATGTAATACCTTAAGGGTGTTTGTCTCATTAGATCTCAGTGGGTGGTTGTCCGTTCAATTTCCCGAAACGTCATGTCAGGGGAACTAATTTGCTAAATCTGTCTTAGTAGCAACAGGAAGTCTTGGGTTCAGTTCCGGACATTTCCCTCTATACAATGAAAATGGTCCAAGATGGGACTAGAATTACACTAGTATGCTGTTGATGACAAAATTACTATGTATTAGTACAATGGACAAGTGGAATGCTATACCAGCCCATGTTTTCTCTCCATCCTATAAACTTGGATCCTTCAAGCGATGTGTGAGGAAGCTCCTTTGGCCGGCATAGTGACGACTACTGGGGCAACCGTGTATTGACTCTTGTTTTTTAGTCGTCGGCACTCTTGGACCTAAGCTTACAATCAGTCGAGGTCAGATGTAGAAAAAAAAACACTTATGCGGTTCGGCAATTGTCGTGTTTACGGAATAAAACGAATATATTTTCTCCTATCTTTTCATCGTGCAATTCTTTCAGCTGTTGTATCCACGATGCTTATTGTAATAAATAAAGTGGATACTTTAATGATTTTTTTTATTTATTATTGTGGCTCGACATATGACATCACCTCGCTTGATGTTAAGCCGAAGTGTGGTCCATGAATGAACGTCACTGCTACTACAATTCAATAACTGTGAGAAGCAATCACATTCACTATGCCGGCCTAGATGGAACCGGCAACTTACAAGCTGATCCCGAAACGTGACCAAATCACTTCACGGTCTGTATACTTGTAAGTCGTGGTACTACCTCGGATCGGCAGACTGGGCACCACTGCCTACCACTCTTGAAATTTGGGTAAAACAATCACACAAACACATCGACCCGCCTAATGATAAACAAGAGTGATTCCAAGAGTGACGACGACTGAAAAAACCTAGTCAGTTCACGGCTGCTTCAGTCATGGTCACTATGCTGGCCAAGGTAAATTAGTATTTAACTCTCAAAACTAAAATAATAACAATACTGAAATGAATACTGCACTTATATTGCATGTATAATATGTATATATAATTATTATTATTGCATAAGTTATAATATCTACAGTACAGTTGTCTAATGAAACAGTGGCGTTTAAAGACAATGGCTGCAATACGCTACTCCTCCGGGACACGAAATTCATTTCATTGTTATATGCAGATGACCATGATTTACGATCAAATATGGACAAATAACAAGTGTTTTTAAATTGTGAAATTTATCATATGACAACAATTCGCCTGATGTTAAGACGAGGCGACTGCAAGTAGCAGTCACGTCCACTAGTTGGAACCGTCAAATTTTATGCTTGACAGATTTCACGACCTGTACACTTGAAAGTGGTGGTACGACCCCGGATCCTCAGTCTTTAACGCCAATTTTAATCTCCTAACAGGAGAGTAAAAGCTTAGTGACGACGGCTGAGGGTACTGTAAGTGATTTTAGTTGATGTTTTGCAGCAGGAAAGGCTAGCTAGATTATTTATCATTTATTTATATTAAGGTTTTTGCGTCTTACTATCTCGATAATTTTAATTTAACTTCCCGCTGTCTGTCATAATTCTTCGAAAATTTTGCAGTAAAAAAAAAGTTAATTCAACTATCAAAATGGTTCTCTTTTGCATGAGATTTAATAAACTTAATCGAGATAATTTATGTATTTTTATTATACCATTATTAACCTCTTTAACACAAATAATTATTCATAATAGTTACTATAGAAAATTCAGTACATTTATGTGATTCATAAAATACCTTGTATTTCTATGTATTTATATTATACTATTAAATCAGAGACATCCTTAAGAAAGCTGGGTTTCCTAGTGCCTATAAATATAGAGCTTGTATGAAGAGAATTGTGTCATATATAATATATATATGGAAAAGAGGCGTGACGATTTCATTGATTGATAAATGCATTAGTAATAATGTATTTTTCCTTTTTATAGTTAATGTCCCGATTTCCAGTTCGCATGGCCACCCTGTCTATCCTGAGAGAGGCGGTGAAATAGTAAGCTTAATGAGGGTAGTTTTATCTTGCTTGGACTCGTTTCGCGGAATCTCGTTTGGCAAATTCATTTGATGCCGTGACGTCGAGGTGAATGGACGTGCTTTTGTTACTCCAGACAAAATTAAATACTAGTCTCTTAATGATGTTTGTAGAAAATGATAGGTGCTTTATTTAAATATTGTGCTTCTTTTTGTTAAGTTTATTTGGGTTTATCTTGAGCAAGATTTTTAGGATTTTCTTTAACAAAACCGTAACTTTAATGCGGCTTACTATTTGTCGTTTATTATTTTAATATTCTTATCTTTTAATTATTTTATTACTTTTTTATTAATCTCTTGTTTTAGTTTTTATTTGCGGATTAAAATTATAAACAATGAAAATTTCACCATAATAAATATATTGCAACATATTATAATTTTGTGGTGTAGTGGTATGGTCACGCAAACCAAGAGCGCCTGGTTCAAAACCACTTGCCAGTACCAAAGTACTTTTGATATATGTACTTTGGTCGTTATGTTTCTATGATACAAGCACGTTTAGAAGGTTAGAAGTATAAAAATGTAAATTATCATTAGTAAAATTATTATCGTCACGGCGTGCTCTCAAGGGGGTGTTTTTAATGATCACTCCGAGGCGTGGCTCTAAACCTTATCCTACTTTTATTTTATAATTAAAAATGTCTACCACCGCAACGGGTGCTGTTTCTTCTAATTATTTTGTTCATTAGGAATATAAAACAATTTAGGAATGTTATATTAATTTGGAAAAGCGACCGAGGCCAAGGTTCCAGGAATAAGGTTATACTCTTCAAGCTAAAAACATACTTTTTTATATACAATATATATATTTTTTACATTTCTATACTAAGCTACTAAAGTGCTTGTATCATAGAAACAGGACAACCAAAGTACATATATCAAAGATACATTGGCACCAGTAGGTGGTTTCAAACTCGTGCACTCGGTTTGTGTAACCATTGCACTGCCACTACACCACAGTCGCCTTATTGTTATTTATATTTATTTCCAAGCGTGCCGACGATTGAAAGAAAAAACGACTTAGTTTCTGATTGGCCCAGGCGCCGTCACTATACTGGCCTGAGTTGCTTTTCACAGATTCCAACCTAACATACGGAGGTGATCTGGTCAAGCATTTCACGGAACGCCGCGCTGACACATACGTTTTTTTGTAATTGTGACTCGACATATGACAGCACCCCGCTTGATGTTAAGCCGAAGTGTGGTCCATGAATGAATGTCACTGCTAATACAATTCAATAACTGTGAGTAGCAATCACATCTACTATGCCGGCCTAGATGGAACCGGCAACATACAAGCTGATCCCGAAACGTGACCAAATCACTTCACGGTCTGTATACTTGTAAGTGGTGGTACTACCCCGGATCGGCAGACTGGGTACCACTGCCTACCACTCTTAGATAACCATACGTTTAGTATCATTATCAGCCAGAAGACGTCCACTGCTGAACATAGTCCTTCCCCTTAGGACGCCATTTCGAACGACAAGATTCCATTTGCATACTCCGGTTATTCGTGACTTTCACTATGTCGTCAGTCCACCCAGTGGGAGGCCTATCTACGCTTTGTCGGTTTCTGGTCTGCACTCTAAAACCTTTCTTCCACTTCGGTTGTCGGTCCTCGTTGAGTATGAGTGCAATCTTATTATTAAATATTACAAATAAAAGCTATAAAACAAATCTGTGCTCCGACCGGGATTTGAACCCGGGACCTAAAAACATATAAAATCAAGTTGTTTTTATTTAGTTTGTGCGTATATCTTTATGTCAGCATTAGAATGGGTATGGAACCCTATAAAGTGGCACTAAAAATGTGGATATGTCCTTTTTAAACCACCAATTCAACTACTCCAGGCTTATTCTTGGTTACGTTTTGATACAATTTGATATTTGTGGATCAGATCCAGGTCATCAGATTTTAGGTCCAAGAGTGACGACGACTGAAAAAACCAAGTTAGTTCACGGCTGCCCCAGTCGTCGTCACTATGCCGGCTTTTTCACGCATCACTTGAAGGATCCAAGGTCATAGGATGGAGAGAACACATGGGCTGGCAAAGCATTCCACTTACCGATTGTTCTATAAAGAAGAGATGCACCGAACTTTTTAATTCAATATTATAAAGAAATGATATTTGTCATAAAAATATAAGTAATACATTAAGCGACCCATACACAAATATAATAATTCATAAAATTCAACACTGATTACGAATTTGCGCCGTTTAGGGTCGATACGATGGGTTGTGCATGTGTTCTCAGCGCCTGGCCAAGAGTTGTCCAAGCGGCTGACGGAGAAGTATGGAGATAGGAAGGCTGGCAATTATTTCTGCTAACGTATTAGCCTTGCTATACAAAGGGGAAATGTTGCCAGTCTCCTTGAGACTATTTCTGATGCGAAGTCATTATTTATCTTTTTTATTTATAGTTTAATCATAGTTAATATACTTTTAATTTTATCTGTTACACATTATTAAATATTTTTTACACTTGTATGATATAATAAAGGTATGGGAATCAGGTTTGGTGAGTAGAGTCTGTATAAGTCGAAATGCCGCGCCCCTCCACTGCATTTAAGCACACGTGCGAATATAAAATATGAATGCAACACACCGAAAATGCAATTGTAATTGGTCATTCAGTTGCTGGTTAGACACAAAAGGAGGAGCACGATGATAAAGTATAGTAGTATAGTTAGTAATATTTGTATTCACACATTTAAATAAACTAATAAAGTGGAGGGGCGCGTTATTTATAGTTAGACAAGCTGTTAGCTAGACCTATGTGTTTAAAGTTGTTCATAGTTAGAGTTTATCTGATAGTCAGAGGAAGCTTGTTCCACTAGTGAGCTACATAGTAAGTGCATTTTTATTATGTTTATCCCAATTATAAAATAACTACTTACGTGAATTTCAAGATTCAACTTATGTGGTCAAGAATAGGGCCTCCGCCTTCGAATGGTCTTTGACGTTATTTATTTGCGAAACGTATTCCTTACATAAGCATCTAGTTTTCTGTATTTCTAAATCGCTACAGAAAAATCCCCAGTTGTAAATCGAAACAAATGGTCGGCGATCGGAAAAATGCACTTACTCTGCGAATTGTGTGAGAACAATGCCACTCTCTTAACTCGAATTTAAAGTTTAAACTTCGAGAAGAATCAGCGGAGTTATTAGAGAGGCACTGCGAGGATAAATTAGAGTTTATTAAATGTAATTGTACAATTTAGCTACTACGTATTGATAAGTCAGTAAATAAAACGACGTGTCCTGTTGGAATGGGTTTGACGACAGGCGTGGACGAACGGTTTAGCGATTGGTTTGTTGCGCGTAAAGTCCCGGGTTCGATCCCCGGTCAGAGCAAATATTTGTTTCACAGCTTTTATTTGTAATATTAAATAATATTAAATATCGCAAATATTTGTTAATAAAAAAAAGAGATGGATATTTGCTTCGGGTCTGGTTATCAAAGAGTGGTAGGCAGTGGTACCCAGTCTGCCGATCCGACCGTGAAGTGATTATTTGGTCACGTTTCGGGATCAGCTTGTAAGTTGCCGGTTACATTTCTATACTAAGCTACTACAGTGCTTGTATCATAGAAACAGGACAACCAAACTACATATATCAAAGATACATTGGCACCGGCAAGTGGTTTTAAACCGGGCGCTCTTGGTTTGGGTACCACACTCTGTTTGTGTAACCATTGCACTGCCACTACACCACGGTCGCCTGTTATTATTTATTTAGAGTTTTACATTCGAGTTACCATAGTTGTTAAGTAATAGGGGCGTGGTGCAGGACGATTCTGTCACAGGGCAGTTTGTTTTCATGGCTTCCTCAATAGATGTATTGCTTCCATCTGAATATATCATTTACATTTTATTTTCCAATACACAGCTGTTTTGCGATTTGTGTATTGCGACCTACGAGATCATTTATTCCTTCACATCCACAATTCACTGTGATTGACACTGCTGACTTCCAATACTTTTCTTTTAACTACAACACGATTTTATATTGTGACTCGGCATATGACAGCACCCCGCTTGATGTTAAGATGGAGTGTGGTCCATGAATGGATGTCACTGCTACTACAACTCAATAATTGTAAGTAGCAATCACATCCACTATGCCGGCCTGGTTTGAACCGGCAGTTACAAGCTGATCCTGAAACGCAACCAAATCACGGTCTGTATACTTGTAAGTGGTGGTACTACCCCGGATCGGCAGACTCGGTACTACTGCCTACCACTCTTTAAAAGGGGGAGGCCTATGTTCAGCAGTGGACGTCTTCTGGCTGATGATGATGAAATCAATTAAGTGTGATAGCAGACGGTAGGTAATTATTTGTCCAGTCTGCCGAATCCCACTTTTAACGGACCGTGAATTTCCAAATAAAAACAAACTAATAATAATACGATTATTACTGAATTATAAAATTAAACCAATCAATCAATCAAATTGTCACGCCTTTTTCCCACAGGGATAGGCAAAGACAATGGAGCGCCACTTGCCACGATCCTTACACAACTCCCTCGCTTCCTTCACATTCACAATTCTCTTCATACAAGCTCTATGGTTATGGGCACTAGGCAACTTAGCTTTCTTTTTAATCCAGTCATTTTAAACCACAGTCATAAATAATTTCAAACATCATAAACAAGTATTCCATAGTTAGAGAAAATATGCAAGCAGTGTCTTTGAGGCGTACTGTAAAATATTCAGCAACAAACTGAAGTTTCATAAAGAATGTTTTAATAAGCCTTTTGGATGTAAAATTTTAAAATACTACTTTGTAACACATTTTGCTTTAGAAAACAAATATTTACGTTTAATTTAACAAATAATAGGCTTGTAAAAAACTGATTTGGGCGCATTTTAATATTTTTTTCTTGTGGCTCGAAATATTAATTACATCAGCCCCCTAGCACGGCAATCCAACCTGCAAATAATATAGGCCGGTACATCAAAATGTTTAAAAAATATATATATTAAAGTTTTTAACGTAAAGTTTTACAGAACGTTTAAATAGCTTTTTTGGGAATTTCGATGCACTGTTCTAATAATTCCTTGCAGGTCTTTATCTTGCTTCTTGGATTGCCGTGGTAGGTGTGCTGAATGTAAAACTGGAGTGCAGTCTATAAATAAAAGTGATTGCTACTATATATATTAGCTCCAGGTCTGGTTGTCTAAGAGTGGTAAGCAGTGGGGCCCAGTCTGCCGATCTGTGGTAGTAGCGCAAATACAGACCATAAAGTGACACAGTCGCGTTTATATCGTGATAAGTGTTATGTTTTGGTTATGGGAGTAACAATAATTCCACAAATTATTTTATAATGATTAAAATTAATAGAGTTTCTATGTAAACAAATTATAACTGCACAAGAGAAGTTGAAAAGGTTAGTTTTAAATTATTCATGAAACTTTGAAAGTTCTAAAGCTCTAAATAAAAGCCAAGATTACTTGTTTCCTTTATCTTTCAACTTTATTATGTCGGTGCTCTTTTTTCATAGTTGTATGTTTTGAAATTTATGCGGTTGACAGGGTGCTGCAACTACCCTTTCATAAATGTGAACTTGATGCGATTTTGTTACGAGATAACGAAAGAAACGATCTAATGGACATTATCTACGCACATGTTTTTAGTATTATTATTATTATTTATTGTTTTTTATTATACATTTCTATACTAAGCTACCAAAGTGCTTCTATCATAGAAACAGGATAAACAAAGTACATATATCAAAAATACATTGCGTAACCATTGCACTGTCACTACACCACGGTCGCTCGCCTTAAATTATTAATACAACTTTACCAATGTGAAATTTGGCCACATCGCTCGAACAACTGATGTGGAAAAAATATTCTAAAATGGAAACCACGAACCGGCAGACGCAGCGTAGGTAGGCCTCCCACTAGGTGGACTGACCACTTACATCAGGCAACTTTTTGAATGGCTTCACACGAAGCGAATTTAGTTGATCAACTGGGAAATCGTTCGCAATTTGAACCGTCTGTACAGACTTTCAATCAAGTTAAAGCAATAAATATAAGTTCAACAAATGTTAAAGACCTTTCAACTTTTATTGATTCAATTAATAGCTGACAGCGAATCGACTCGTCTGAACTTGTTCGTTCAACTTGCATTGAATAATCAGTCCCTTCAGTCAGTCAATCAGCGCGATTGAGTACCTATGTATTGTATATTGTATTCCTCTGTCACCAGTTTTTTGGCTGTTTGTGAAATAAAATGTAAATTATGGCATCCGCATCCACGAGAAAAATGCCAAAATGGACAGATAGTGTAATGACACGTGTAATATTGAGTCGATTATTATTGAACCGTGAGAACGTACAGTTAATATTAGCTTTCTTTGTTGAACGATAAATATCGAACGACTAAATTCGCCTCGTAAGAACGCCGTATAAGTGGGAGGCCTATGTTCAGCAGTGGACGTCTTCCGGCTCATGATGATGATGATTAAATAGGTATTATTCTTGTAATATCGCAAAGAGTGGTTATGTTTGGAATCCGTTTAGAGAATATGATTAAAAGTTGCCAGTTTTGTATGCCTCGCGCCCCCTTTTAGCTGCCTGTTTCAGATTTTAAATTATTTTTCATTATAATTCTACTCAGCGTTTCATCTTTAAAGTTATTTAACTTTTTTCTGAACAGCTTGTTGGGGGTTCAACTCAACATGTTTTTAACATCTAACGTTTTTTCATGCGAATAAAAATCAAACAAAAAAATATTGTTGAAAATTTTCAATTATTTTTGAAGTTTAAACTAATCCCGGTGTATTGAGCTGCTGAAGTGAAATACTGTATCAGTCACATCCACTATGCTGGTCTAGTTGGAACAGGCAACTTTCAAGTTTATCCTGAAACGCGTCTGATTTACTCAACGGTCTGTACGCTTGAAAGACGAGGTACTACCCGGATCGGCAGACTAGGTACCAACTGCCTACCACTCTTTGATAACCAGATCCGAAACAAATATCCGGCTCTTTTTTTTATTAACAAATATTTGCATTATTCAATATAGTTAATAAATATCAATCAATCAATCAAATTGTGACGCCACAGGGATAGGCAGAGACGAAAGAGCGCTTTTATTAATCGTTAATAAATATGACAAATAAAAGCTGTAAAACAAATATTTGTTGTGACCGGGAATCAAACCCTAGACTTTACGCGTATCAAACTGGTTTGCTAACCAACTGGCCACGCCTGCTGTCAATTCAAAATCAAAGCAATTATCAATATTTCTTGAATTTCTTTGTACAAAAATTAAAAAGAAAAAACAATTTATGTTTCTCATAAAAGGATACATTCTGTTAGTTGTAAAAGCGATACTTTTGCATTTTTGCACTTAATCGTTTTTCGATGCAACGTGTAGATCCGATCACATTACTTAACATTCAAAATTGAGCTTTGATTTCATTTCCTTAGAGTTCAGTTTATGTTATTTAGAAGTGTTACTGATACTTTTGATAATGACTTGGTTTATTTTGTGATTCCGCGAATATTTTTGGAGGGAAAAAGTTTTTTGCCGTCTGATCTTAAGCCATGATTTTGTTTATAGTCGAATTTAGGTTCGGTCCTTATTAAACCAGGCGCTTATTAAATACTTTAAAAAAATGAAATTTATAGAGTTTGTTTGAAGAGTATTAAAGAGTGGTGGTGCCCAGTCTGCCGATCCACTACTTATACAAACCGTGAAGTATAGGTCTGTATAGACCAGTATTTCCCAACCTTTTTTAGGCCATGTCCTAAGGTGGGACATGGGACATTCTAAAATTTTTATGACCCCGCATAATTTTTAACCTATAAAAAATATTTTTTATTTTTTTATTTGCCTGTTTTGTTAAATTTGTCACCGACATCTAGTATTGCATTTAAATAACCCAAAGCGAAAGGGTTAAAGACGTGTTGTGTCCATTTTTAAATTTCCCCCTTAACTATCAAATTGCCCCCCTGTGGGGCGTGGGTCGCACGTTGGGAAACACTGGTATAGACCGTAAAGTGGTATATTAGTCGGGTTTTGGGATTAGCTTGGAAGTTGCCGGTTCCATTTAGGCAGCCACATTGGATGTGACTGCAACTTACTGTTATTTAACTTTAGTAGTAGTCACCTCCATTCATGGACCGCATTCCAGTTTAACATCAAGCGGGGTGCTGTTATGTGTCGAGTCACAATAATAAAAAATAGTTTAGTGTTTTAAGGTCAAAATAAAACGAACCCTAATTTAGTCAAAAGAAGAACTTTTTTTTGTAATCGAGATGATTCTCAATCGATTATTGACGTGATTAAGGGGAATGATGGACAGAATGGTATTTTTTTGCTTTCGAAGTTAACGGACCTTTTTCGCGTCTCCCCTTTTTTAAAAGATATTTCCACCGATTGTGGATGTCCTCCTAAAGCAAAAGTTTGCGAAATATTTCATTAGAGGCTAATGAACCGTGTTGGTTTTTGTTTGCGGTTATTCTTTGTATTTTATATTGATATAGAATACGCGCTGAAGAAAAATGGAGCAGCCGTGAAGACTTGGTTTTCTCAGTCGTCGGTACTCTTGGACCTCTTCTAGCTTACCATCAGGCGGGTCGAGGTAGAATGTCGTCACAATAAAAAAAATATAGATAAAATAACCTATGCTTATTTTATTGTCGCTTAACTTTTTTTTTTCAATCAATCAATCAAATTGTCACGCCTTTTTCCCACAGGGATAGGCAGAGACAATGGGGCGCCACTTACCACGATCCTTACACAACTCCCTTGCTTCCTTCACATCCACAATTCTCCTCATACAGGCTCTGTGGTTATGGGTACTAGGCAACCTAGCTTTCTTAAGGATGTCTCCGATTTGGTCGGAAAACACTCTCCTGGACCTGCCCTGATTTTTTTTACATTTCTATAATAAGCTACTTATGTGCTTGTATAATAGAAACAGGATAACCAGAGTGCATGTATCAAAGATACTGCTATCAACTTTCTGTCTGCTTACGGCTACTTTTAACTCCCAAACACAGAGTAAACTTATAAAGGCGATCGTGGTGTAGTGGCAGTGCAATGGTTACGCAAACCGAGAGGACGGGTTTAAAACCACTCGCCGTTACCAATGTATCTTCGATATATGTACTTTGATCGTATGGGAACAAAAATAATCTGTTGTATCATAGACACTGTTTAATGCTGTTTTGAGAGTAATATATATTTAAATTGTGACTCGACATCTGACCTCGACTTGCCTTATGGTATGCAAGGGAAAGTTCACAGTTTCCTCAGTCGCGTGGCCGTTACTATGTCTGCCAAAGGTGATTCTTCACACATCGTTTGAAGGACCCAAGGTTATAGGATGGAGAGAACACATAAGCATATTCCTTCACATTCACAATTCTCTTCTTAATACTTATATGTCTCTGATTTCATCTTGAAATAAGATTCATAGTAGTCTCCTTTTTATTCTTCCACGCATCTTAGATTTATAAATCTCATTCGTCAGTCTCCTTTCAACGCAACATACACATTCACAAAGGAAATGTACAAAGGAAATGTACATAATAAAATATATTATTTAATCTTGAAATAACATGAAAACTTTAAATAACAACAATGGTTTTCGCGTAAAGCTTTTCCCGCCAAAAGGCTTTAGCGCTGGAGCTTTCTCAAAGAACGAATAATCCGATTATAAGGTATCTAGGGTGTCCAGAGATGAAACATAGCCTCAGGTGAAACGAACACAGCTCGCTGAAATAGTGATGTGCGCTACAATTGAGTTAGTTCAGTTCTATTTATGTATTTATTTATTTTTTTTTGTCAAAAATTAATAGTAGATTATTTATTTAAATTTATTTTTACATTATTTTTACAATGTGTAGGTTATTTAGTATATTTAGTTGTAACACAATTGTGCTTAATAAGTTATTGTTGGTAACGAAAGATCAGAAATTTCTCAATCCAATGAGGGGTATTCGTAAAAGCTGTGCCTATAAAAGATGCAAGAAAGAAGAATTGTTTCAAGATTGTGACAAAGAGAAATGCTTGATATTTTGCTTGATTGTTTTATTAATATGTTAAGGATTGAACCACGCTCAATACGTTTATTATTTTTATCCACATTCCGACAGCTTTGCAGCTGTCGTCGCTCGATTACGCAAAATATTTATTTTTATTATTTTATATTTCTATACTAAGCTACTAAAGTGCTCGTATCATAGAAACAGGACAACCAAAGTACATATATCAAAGATACATTGGTAGCGGCAAGTGGTATTGAACCCGTGCTCTCGGTTGGCGTAACCATTGCACTGCTACTACACCACGGTCGCCTTAAATTAGTTAATTTAAATTATTTTTAATTTAATGTTCTCATGGATAGTAAAGTCTAAAGGTAGCCTTCTGTTAGCACTAGTAACAGTTTAAAACTTTTTATTGAATTGATTATATTCATTCGCGCTTTATATTCGCGTGCATTTTTTAATGACTCAGTAGTGCATCAGTTGATTTAAGCGCATCACTAAACCTGACACGTCTCTTATCTTTGAAGCAGGAATTCCAGCTCATTTGAAACGGTACTCCGTATCTGGCACAACTTTGTGCGCATTCGGAAATAACTGTCGGATCTGTCCCGTCTTGTCAATATGTTTACGAAATACGATACGTTAAGGCTCCTCGAGATTTCTAGATTCTATTTTAGATTTAAAAGTGTATAAGTTTACTAGTAATATAGAATTTGGATTGTTTTTTACACTTAAATAAAAACCGTATTATTGTATTTACTTTATTTTAAAGGGCATCATTATACTACTTTTGTAATGTTCAATGATGAAAAAATATATAAATGGTAGTTTCAATACTTGTATTGATCAGCACTCTTGGGTATTAATCAGATGCCGCGTCACATAAATAAATAAATATATAAATAATATAGTTATATATTAACTATAATTAAACTATAAATTAAAAATATCATCTAATGACGTCGCATCAGAGATAGTCCCAAGGAGACTGGCAACATTTCCCCTTTGTATAGTAAGACTAATACGTTGGCAGAAATAATTGCCAGCCTTCCTGTCTTCAGACTTCTCCGTCAGCCGCTTGGACAACTCCTTAACCAGGCGTTTGGCTGAAGGTCCCCAGACGGACCTTGAAGACCCCAAACGGCGCAAATTCGTAACCAGTTCAGAGGTTGGCGTATTTGATCAAGAGATCATTATTTAAAGTTATATACTACCGACTAATTTCTAAATAGACAAGTCTATAATAGGAATAAACCTTTTGCCATATCAGTGATCGGATGCTATCAGATGTAAATCTACAAAGAGATGGTTAATACACCTCAAAGATCATTAGTTTAATGTTATAGAAAATAGAAAAAAAAATTAGAATTCTTATTATTTTGTTTTGTATTAGTACTATAATTAGCTCCATTGTCTCTGCCTTTTCTGTGGTAAAAAGGCATAACAATTTGGTTGATTGATTGATATTATTATATATTTTTTTAGACGCAATATCCAACTACGACTTGTGTTTTGTTAGCAAGTCGATATCTGAGAGCGCAACGGCTGAGAAATTAAATCAGATTACGGTTTCCTCTGTCGTCCACACTATGCCAGCCTAAGGCATAGTGTGGACGACATATAGTTTTCGTCGTTGCTCTTAACTATAAGTGACCTGTCGAGAGACATGGTAAACAGAGAGGAAAGCCTTTGCCCTAGCAGTGAGACAACTAATTAATCATACTATCACGCCTTTTTCCCTATAGGGATAGGCAGAGATAATTGAGCGCCATTTGCCACGATGCTGACACAACTCCCTCCCTTCCTTCACATTCACAATTCTTTTTATACAAGGTCTACGGTTATGTTATGGGTACTAGGATACCCGGCTTTCTTGAGGATGTCTTTGATGATATTTAAATTGGCTAATTAAAGTTTTTACTATGCAATTATTCACTAAGATTAAGAAGTAGTCCAGTCTTTTTTAGTATTCGTTCTTAGATTTTTCAATAAGTCAGTTTCTTCGAATAGTGTTGTACCCTTTAGTGTTGTACAAATAGTTGTCAATTGTTAAGTTTACGATGCGATCCGTAGTATTCGCCCGGTGTAATGTTACCCTGTATCGTAAACACAGATAAGTCGTAAAAATAAAACATTTTTATTTATTGTTCAGTTTGCTTACAATGTTTGGACGGGCTGTTTCTATTGTTGATGTTACACGTCGCAACTTAATGTCAGTCAATCAATCGTGATTGATGGGAATTGCTTTAGGAAGATTTTTCAAGTATTTTATGCGTATTTTGCATATTCACAATTCTCTTCTTACAAACTCTACAGTTATGGACACTAGGCACCCAGAATTGTGAATGTGAGACAAGCGAGTGTTGTATTAGGATAGGGGCAAGTGGCGCTCCACTGTCTCTACCTATTCCTGTAGGAAAAAGGCGTGACAATTTGATTGATTGTTAAAATTTTAACATTCATAGCATACCTGCCGATTCGGGGTAGTACCCCCACGCCAAAACGTACAAACCGTGAAGTGTACTTAGTCGCGTTTCAGAGTCGAATTGAAAGTTCCCGGTTGCTACTAGGCCGGCATAGTAAATCAGTCAATCAGGCGGGATGTTGTCGATATCAAGCCACAGTAAAAAAACATCACAACAAAACTTACAAGTTAATATTTGCAAAAGTGTTGCTAATTCACCGTCAAGTCGTTATGCCTTTTTGTTAACTATAAAAATAACTTAGCAGGTACAGTCAGCAGCAGATATATCTGAGCACGCAATGTGATCAAAAGTATCTATACATTCAGGGTTATCATAAGTATCTACACATCATTAGTTGTCATAATAATGTGAGCATTTAATGCGTCAAAAATATCTACACACGCAAATAGTCAAAAATATCTACACACTCATATAAAATGTAATATTTTAAAACAAATTTACTGAATTGTCTGTTGACATATTTTTGACAAGTAAGTGTGTAGATATTTTTGACGCATTGAATGCTCACATTAATATGACACCTAATGGTGTGTAGATACTTACGATAACCCTAAATGTATAGATACTTTTGATCACATTGCGTGCTCACATATATCTGCTGCTGACTGTACTTTGATCTGGCGTCGACTCGCACATAACTTTAAATATAATTTTGTTTTGAAAATATCTTAATATTAAAAAGTTTTAATATTATTAACCATTGGACAACATATTATTATGTATATATTTAACATTCGAAGATATAAAAGATTGTCGATAACTTGACTGAGCATTCAATAAATATTAGGCTGTGCTTTGAAGGAAGCTTAACGACATTTTTTTTAAATTATTGTGGCTTGACTTACGACAGTACCCCGCTTGATGTTAAGCTGGAGTGTGGTCTATGAATGGATGTCACTGCTACTACAATACAATAACTGTAATTATTGGAACCAGCAACTTACAAGCTGATCCCGAAACGTGACCAAATCACTTATCGGTCTGTATACTTGTAAATGGTGGTACTACCCCGGATCGGCACACCGGGTACCACTGCCTACCACTCTTTGATAACCAGACCCGAAGCAAATATCCACCTCTTTTTTTATTAACATATATTTGCAATATTTAATATAATAATTAAAAATTACAAATAAAAGCTATAAAACAAATATTTGCTCCGACCGGGAATCGACTCGGGACTTTACGCGCGACAAACCAATCGCTAACCGTTCGTCCACGCCTGTCGTCATTTTAATCCACATTAGTATGTGGTCTCGACTCTAGAACCCTTCTTCTCCATCGGTGTTCAATTCTTCGACCGACTGCTAATACGGCATTGTGATAGCAGTCGCGTTAATGTCTTCATCACTTTTGCACCGCTTCCCGCTGAGCTTATACAAAACTGAATGGTTAAATACAACCTGACACCCGCCCACATAAAATCTTACAATATGACGAGACTTTATTAATAAATATGTATTTTATGTTAATAAATAACTCTAGAAGGGCGTGTTTTTTATATTGTGACTCGACATATGACAGCGCCGAACTGTCCGAATTATGGTAGATCCCTTCCCCCCTCCCTTCCTTTTCTTGGTAACATCTCCCTCGGTACTTCGGACAGACTGGACATCTTAGGGATTAATCATAAACTTGGCATCCTGAACAAGGTGCGGCGGTTCTTTGCGCCAAAGCTTCGTCTGCTACTTTACAAGGCTCAAATTAGCTCTTGCGCGAAGTACTGTTCGCACCTCTGGGGCGGCTCTGCCGAGTATCTTCTCAATGCCCTGGATTCATTGCAGCGCGGAGCTGTACGAATTATAGGTGATGCAGAGGTCACGCGTACTCTGGATCCCCTGTAATTACGCAGAGACATGGCAGCTTTGTGTGTCCTCTATCGCCTATACCACGGAGAATGTTCTGAGGAGCTCTTTAACCTTGTTCCTACCTCGTCTTTTCACACCCGTAATACCCGCACTGGTCGGGGGAAGCATCCGCATTTTGTCGACCGAATCGCCAGTTGAACTAAAAAGCAATCACATCCACTATGCCAGCCTAGTTGAAATCGGCAATTTATAAGGTGATCCCGAAACGCGACTAAATCACTTCACGGTCTGTATACTTGTAAATGGTGGTACTATCCCGGAACGGCAGGCTGGATACCACTGCCTAACACTTTTTGATAACCAGACCCGAAGCAAATATCCGCCTCTTTTTTTTATTTACAAATATTTACAATATTTTATGTAAATATTGAATATTATAAATAAAAGCTATGAAACAAATATTTGCTCCGACCGGGAATCGAACCTGGGACTTTACGCGCAACAAACCAATCGTTGGACAATCGGCCACGCCTGTCGTCAAAAGTTTACCTTGGTCCTATAATGGACGGCATCTGTGTAGTTTAATATCAGATGGATTTCTACTACTTTCAAGCTCTAGTGACTTAGTCGCGTTTCGGGATTAGCTAGAAAGTTGCCGGGTCCAACTAGTCCATAATAATGAATGCGACTGCTACTAGCGTTTATTTAACTGTAGTGGTGGTCGCCTGTTGTGGAACTCCAGCCTATAAACTCACAATAAAAAATACCTACAATATGTTCAATATTAAATTAATGATAAATAATTCCCAAAGAAAAAATATAATTAATTCCTTTTCATAAAATATTTATTGGTTGTCGAAATAAAGCCTTAAGCGGTTGTTGATCGAAAAAAATTAAGTCAATCTACCTCATAGACCATATATTACTAGACATCGCATAGTAGATATTTAATAATTATTTTTGTCTCATACAGTCCGCGAGGCCTAAGCTAAGCTTTTGCATTTATGTGAGTGCACATAGATAGTCGGAGCACGACGCGTTCTTTGCTTGGTTTAAATCGATGTATACTGCTTTTTGTGATCACTCAACTTAGACCCTTTTACATTAGTCCTAATAGGGCGAGCGTAATGTAGTGGCATAGCAATGAAATAGTGTCTAAAAACTCGTAGTCTGTGATCTACCCCTAAAAAATCAATACATAAACAATAGTCAGCCCCAAGTGGCCTGGGGGCGGTTTTGTTCCAATTTTTATCCCCACTTTTCAATTGTATATGATATTTGAGCATTTTGTACTTGTTTCGCTATTAATTTTTGACCTCCAAACTGAAAAATATATATTTATTACTATTGATCCTACTATTATTTTGAGGGAAGCGTGGAAAGTGGCGCTCATTAGTCTTAATGGCCCATTAGATGTGGTCCCTGTCGCTGCGAAGAGACTTTCCTAAAATGTTCAGTCCATGGCGAAAACGGAGATTTTTTCGTCGAGAACGCGCACACCTGAGTCTTGTCTGCGTTGGACTGAACTAGGTTCTTATCGCCCCAGCTCCGCTACAACACTCTCTCATATCGTCTATCTCCTATTTTCTGGCTGCGGGAAGGGCAGATATGTCAAGGAACAAAGTCGGCGACAGCCAAAACAATGTGTATGTACGGGTTACACAGAAAGTTGTCTATCCAGCCACGCAGACGTTCAAGAAAACCGTATGCCTCGAGCTTGAAAAGAAGACCCTTGTGCCAGACCCTGTCAAACGCTTTTGAGATATCCAAGCCGATGTTAAGGGCCTCTTTATTACAATCCAACGCTTCACCCCAGACGTGCGTGGTGTACGTCAGAAAAGTTAAGAAACGTCCTTTAACAGGTCAAAAAATCATTGTAAAACGAGTCACTTTTTACAGCTTTTGTTCAAAATAAGTACACATCATATTTTTATGATTCTTTTGCGGTATTCATTAATCATAGTTTAGTTTTGTTTAGGGGATTCAATGGACACAGGGGCCGAGGGAGACAGAAGGGACAGGGAGGGGTCTATTGTTGAAAAGCGGGGATTTTATGAAGTAATTTGAGATAGTATTATATTATAGTTCTAATAACTTCTTTGATTTCATACTTTTGTGTGTGTTTGCCCTAGTTTATGTTTTTTTAGTCTAGTTTAATAAATAAAGAAATATTAAATTTTGGTTTGTTATTATAAAAGTATGGTTTTAAATAGTATACAGACCGTAAAATGACTCAATCGCGTTTGGGGAAAGTTGCCGGTTTTAACTAGGCTCGCATAACCACTACTACTTGCAGTTATTTAACATCAGGCGGGGTACTGACATAGTTGCTACACAATATTTAAATAATAAAACCTAAACAAAATGGCGAGTAATAGTTCGTCACTATGCCGGCCAAAGGATAAAGAGAACACATGGGCTGGCAAAGCATTCGGTTGGTGTACAAAGAATATACCTTTGCAACCGAATTTTTAGTGCGACTGCCGATTCGGTCAGGATCGTGGCAAGTGGCGCTCCATTTTTTTCATATCTCTGATTAATTGATTAAAATATAATAGTTATCACATGAAGTATTAAATAAAGGCTACTGTGGTGTAGTGGTAGTGCATTAGTTACGCAAACCGAAAGTACGGGTTTAAAACCATTTGCCGGTTCCAATGTATTTTTGATATATTTACTTTGGATGTCCTATTTCTATGATAGCTTTGGTAGCTTAGTATAGAAATGTAAATAAAAATAATTATTTACTACACCGGCTCTAAATCCCTAAATAATCCCAAATGTCATAAGTGATTCGAGTTATTTGTATATGTGATATCTGATATCCAAAACGACCGTTTGTAATTTGATCTCAGGATATGCCAATTAGAAGATGAATTGAATATGTACTCGAGTTCTCTTTTTGGGTCATACGGGAATGTTTAAGACTTTGTTTTGTTGTGGGGTAGGTTGAAATTGAAATTTTAACGACAGGCGTAATGACCCTGGCAGATTAGATATTTGTTTTATAGCTCTTATGTTTAATATTTAATAATTTAATTAAATATATGAAATATTGGTTAATACAAAAAAGAGGCAGATATTTGCTTCGAGTCTTGTTGCCTAAAGAGTGGTAGGCAGTGGTAGACAGACCACGTCGGGGCGACTGTCGGCTAATTGGAACCGGCAACTTGTAAGCTGAACTTCAAACTCAACTAAGTCACTTTATCTTTTTTTTATTGTGACCCGACACTTGACGGCCCCCCGCTTGATGTTAACCTGGAGTGTGGTCCATAAATGGATGTCACTGCTACTACAATTCAAAAACTGTAAGTAGCTGTCACATCCACTTTGCTGGCCTAGGTTAAACCTGCAACTTACTAGCTGACCCCGAAACGTGATTAAATCACTTCACGGTCTGTATACTAGTAAGTGGTGGTACTACCACTGCCTACCACTCTTTAATAACTTCATTCGATTGAATAATAACGATAATTGTGGATGTGCGGAAAGCGAAGGAGTTCTGTCAGGATCGTTGCAAGTAGCGCTACATTATGTCTGCCTATCCCTGTGGGAAAAAAGCGTGACAATTTGATTGATTGATTGATTTGATAAATAATAAAGATATTGTTATAACCTTTTACGCCCATCCCATCCACTTGAATATAAAAGGCATACAGAGATTATTGCATATGTTTTTCTTATATTAGTATTCATAAGTTGTATCTGTTCGAGTTATCGTGTATCATTAAGACCGTTTGTCTAAGGGGGTAGAGCAGGGATAGGGGGGTGAATTGACGTATGTTGAAAGACGTGATGTGTTCACACAATTTAGTTGTTAGGGGTGTGATAAGTTTTTTATTTTTATATTACTATACTTAGGTACTTACTAAAAGGTTTTGTTTTGGCTCGACATATGACAGCACCCTGCCTGATGTTAAGCTAAAGTACTGACAGCTTGAACAATTGAATGACTGAACAGCAGTCGCATCCAGCTTAACATGAGAAGGGGTGCTATCAGTTTCGGCTTCCATTTAAAAGATATATGTAAATAATTAGTATTAGATTTTTATTGAGACGCGTCATCAGACCTTGACTTGCCTGATGTTAAGCAAGGGGAGGATAAATCCAAGAGCGCTGACGACTGGAAAAATCGGTTGTCTCAGTCGCTATTACTATACGCACTCAACTAAATGGTTTGGTGCGTCGTTTCTTTGTAGAACAATCGATAAGTGGAATACTTTACCAGCCCATGTGTTCTCTCCATCCTATAGCCTTGGATCCTTCAAGCGATGCGTGAAGAAGCACCTTTGGCCGGCATAGCCTTGGAGCTCCTCTTGCTTATCACTAGGCGGGTCGAGGTCTCATATTTTGATATCAACAGGCGAACATAAATATTATTGATTTAAACAAAAATTTTGCGGCTTACTGTCGCGTTTATTATCAGCAAATAATTTAACATTTTTGTTATTATTTCTAGAGCTGCTATCGTGATCACAAAGAGCTCTCGAAACGTCGTAATAATTAAAATCATTAGCTGAAAATAAACGCGTTAGTAAGCCGCATAAAATTTGTTAATTCATTATTGAAACAAATATTAGCGCCGACCGGGAATCGCACCCAAGAATTACTAGTATTTGACAAAACACATATAAAAGGACAGTACTGAAGTGTGTTTCGTGAATATCTGAAGCTTAATTTCAGTCCTGAAAGTGAGACAAGTGAGCATTGAGCTCTGTTCACGCGAGCCACAGTGCGTGAGGGAACTTGGAATTGCTCGCTCTAGGATTGGGTACAGTGTTCGATGCAGCGGTTTCTTGCCGCGATCAATTATTAAGCAAAATAAGGTAGTTACGTTATAATAGTATACACCAGCAAATAGCACGAGTTTGAACGATTAACCACGACGATGTTTTATTGGAAACAATGACAGCATAAACCAATAAGACGACTAACACCTCAATCTCCGTCCACGATGTCTGCAAAACAGCGGAATAATAAAAAAAATGTAAAATCAAGACCAAAATAAACGCGATAGTAAGCCGCATAAAATTTGTAAATTCATTAATCAATGTTAGCGCAAAATCTAAGAAAATACGATTTCAATCAATCAATACACGCCTTTTTCTCACAGGGATGGGCAGAGATAATGGAGCGCCACTTGCCACGATCCTGATAAAACTCCCTTACTTTGCTCACATCCATAAATCTTTTTATACAAGCTCTACACTTAGGGTTAATCAATTTCACGTCTTAATTTCCAAAACTGATGTCACCTTTCTTGATTCCTTTACATCCACCATCTAATAATGAACCTAGAATGTAAAAATGCCTTAGCGTTTTTTAATCCCATTAATCGGAAGTGTACCTAGCATCAGAATGTACCTCAAGATGTTGTAAGGCCCACGTACAGGGTGTATTTTTTCCGTTTCCCCGCGCACACACTGACGGGGGGTAATTCCCCTACAAATATGGTTTTAACTTGAATTTGTGCAAATCACCCCATTCCTGTGGTGGGGATGAGAGTTATTGAAGTGGCGGATGTCTTGTGAATGTACAATTGACCTTTTTGTTGTAGTCTTAACTTCTGTTTACATTTTTTTTGTATTTGGGGCACAACATGTTATCCCTGCCTGTTAATAACCTTGAGTATGTTCAATAAATGGATGCAACTGCTAATGCTGGCCTTGTTGAAACCGGAAACTTACAAGCTGTTCTCTAAACATGACTTAATTTTACGGTCTGTACACTTGTATATAGTGGTACTAAGTCAGATCAGCACACTTAAATGACCACCACACAGTCTGCCCGCAAACTGGAGCGATGAGCTGACCCTTCTTTTTATTATAAAAACTTTATCATCAGCCAGAAGAGTCCCCCTTAGAACGCCCCCTTAGAACGCCATTCCGAATGACAAGATGCCACTTGCAGTTATTCGTGACTTTCACTAGGTCGTCAGTCCACCTAGTGGGTGGCCTACCTATGCTGCGTCTGCTGGTTCGTGGTCTCCACTCCAGAACCTTTTTTGTCCATCGGTTGTCGATTTTTCGAGCGATGTGGCCAGCCTATTGCCACTACAGCTTGCAAATCCTGCGAGCTATTTCGGTAACCCTGGTAACCCCAGCGAATATAAAAACATGTGATGCTGTCACTTAATTTATGCTGTCATTTAAATTAACTTGTTGTTTATTTATTATGATTTTTTACCCTATCCTTTATTTCGTTTTACTGTTGGTCAATAAAGTTGCATGAACTGTTCGTTTTTTTTTTCAGTCGACTACTTGCTGACAATCAGGCAAGTCGGGGTCAGATGACAAGTCACAAAATAAAAACAATTCCGTAAGGTTCGTGACAAGTGATAAGGAGTAATTGGCCTCTGCCTATTCCTGAAATAAAAGCGTTAGAGTGGTTGTTTCCTTGTACGGCCCATTTTTTTTATTTTGTGTAATATTTTAAATATTAATATTTGTTTTATTTTATTACAGGTAATTAAAGATGGAAGGTAATTTAAAATAATAAGTAGTAAGTGTGAGAAGATATATTATATAATTTAAATTAATATAATTTGCAATCCTACTATTATTATAAATGTGAATGTGAGTTTGTTTGTTACGTTTTCATGCAACAATTTCTTAATTGATCATCATGAAACTTTGTACACATATTTTTGGAGGTACTAGAAGTAACATAGGATAGTTTTCAATTGACTATAGTTTCAGCTGTTTGGAATTTTTCTTTATTCATTTTCATTTCCGTCTGTCATTTTTATATATGCAGTGTAAAACTATTTGAATTTTTAAGGATGGGTGACTTTTTATAAACGCGGGTGTAACCGCGGGAAAGAGCTAGTATATAATAAATAAATAATCCTAGGTGATGATTTAAAATGATGGGTGGTTATAAGGCAGGTTACATCAAAAAAAAAAATATATATATATATATATATATATATATATATATATATATATATATATATATATATATATATATATATATATATATATATATATATATATATATAGTAAATCTACATATGGATGCACATTAAAGTTAGGCTGTAGTGCGGTCGATGAATGGAGGCGACTGCTACTACAGTTAAATAACTGTAAGTAGCAGTACTTACAGTTATTTAACTTTAAGTAGTAGTACTTACAGTTATGGCGGCCTAGATGAAACCGGCATATTACAAGCTGATTCTGAAACGTGACTAAAAAAGTGTTTACCTAATAGATTTAAAACAAGAAAAACAATTAGTAATTAAATCGCAGAAATTAATTTTAACGGAGCGTGAAATTAATTTGGGCCCACAATAATTAGAGAAACATTCCTCATGTTGATACTTTAACTGCTCAATGGTTGTCTTTTCAACATAGACTTTATTATTGGCTAGAATAGATTATATACTATAGATTATATAGAAATATATAGATATATATATATATATATATATATATTTCTAAATTTAAAAATCGACAATTGTATTGTTTTCTTCAATCATATACTCGTAGTTCGGGATCCTTTAGGCGAAACATCAATAAATATTTTTAGTTACAACAACTGAGCTAAACGTATTGACAATCGTAATACGGTTGAAGAAGAGGTAAAAGAATGTATAGAACGAAAGAAAAAGGAGGTAAGAGAGGATATAGAGAGGAAGTTTCCGGGATAATATCAAACTGTTCTGGAAACAGGTTAAAATAGCCCGGGGAGGACTGGTGAAGTCCAAGGTGAATGTGGTTAAGGATTCGAATGGTGATTTAGTGACTGAAGAGAAGAAAGTCTTAGGACGATGGAAGGAGTATTTTGAAAGTTTATTTGTGGAGGAATAAACGGGGGAATAAGAGTTTATTTGTGGGGGAATCTTGCGTTTCGGAATCAGCTAGAAAAGTTCCGGTTCGAGATAGGCCAAAATAGTCGAAGTAGGGTTTCTGGTTTCTCGGCCTTTTTATACAAGCTCTATGGTTATGTGCACTAGGCAACCTAGCTTTCTTGAGGATGTCTCCGATTTGATCGGAAAACACCCTTCATGCCTTATTTCACGCATCCATCCACATCAGATTTATAAATTGCCTACGTCAATCTACTTTCACTCATCCTTTCAATGTGCCCAAACCATCGAACTACTTTTAATGTTCTTTCTAAATGTTAATTAAATCTATAGTAATAATATTTTCGGGGCATAGTCTGTGTCGAGTAGTTAATTTATATGTTTGAACTGTTTGCCTTCTTTCGTTAGAGCGATTACCCCTTTGATAAATGTATCCAAGGCCCCCGTGGGCGTCAAATTAAATTTAGGTTTTCTCACTTTGCCCTCTTAAATACAAATCATTCGCCCATAAATTCATTCTCACGGTGATTTTCGCCTGGTTTTGTATAGCCCACATTGTGACCGTGAACTGAATCAGAGTTGATCCTCTTCTTTCTACCATCAGGCAAGACGAGGTCAAATGTCAGGTCACAATAAAACATGTTTATACTTTTTTTATTATGACCCGAAATATGACAGCACCCCACCTGATATTAAGCTGGAGTGCGGTCCATGAATGAAAGTGATTATCTGACTAAGTGACCGATCTAGCTGGAACCGGCACGCGACTGATTACTTTATGGTCTGTATACTGTGGTGGTACTACCATGGATCGGCAGACTGGGTACTACTGCCTACCACTCTTAATAAAAGGGGACTGGCAAATAGAAACACTTTCAGTACAAAAGCACTTGCCAATACCAATGTATCTATGATATAATATACTTTGGTCTTTCTGTTTCAATGATACAAGCACTTTAGTAGCTTAGTATAGAAATGTATTAATAAATATTAAGGAGATCTTTATGTAGTAGCAGTGCAATGGTCATGTAAACCGAGAGTACGGGTTCAAAACCACTCACCGGTACCATGGTATCTTTGATAATGTACTTTTGGTCGTTCTGTTTCTATGATACACGCACTTTAGTAACTTAGTATATAAATGTAATTATTTTTATTATTATTTTTATTAAGGTAAGGTCAATCAATCAATCAAATTGTTACGCCTTTTTCCCACAGGGATAGGCAGAGACAATGGAGCGCCACTTGCCACGACCCTGACACAACTCCCTCGCTTCCTTTACATTCACGATTCTCTTCATACAAGCTCTATATGAATGAACATACAAGTTGTGAATATGAATTTAGTATGAAACAATTTTCAGACTTAAAGGTGTTTTATGCTGAAATACACCGGTTTCCTTGTTTTATAAAACATAATTAACGTAATTTAACTTTGTTTTAACGATAATAACAGCAATGTGTACTTATTAGAGTAGCCATGTTTGTTTGTTATTACAAATTCTAGACACTGAAAGTTTCCTGAAAATTCACTGAAAATTTTACTCCTAATTGCTTTGTGGTTCAATTTATATTTGTGATTTTAATTTATTAAAAACTGGTTTAATTATTTATTTGATTCTTCTGACAATACTTACGATGCTTACCACGACTTTATTGGTGGTAAGCAAGTGAACGCTTTGCTTTAAGGATCCAAGCCTTTTTTTATTATACATTTCTTTACTAAGCTACTAAAGTGGTTGTATCATAGAAACAGGACAACCAAAGTACCTACATATATCAAAGATACATTGGTACCGGTGAGTGGTTTTGAACCTGTGCTCTTGGCTTGCGTAACCATTGCACTGCTACTACACTACTGTCGCTTTCAAATATAACATATATTAAAGAAGATTTATAAATTAGAAGTGGATGGGTAAAATGGGGATGATCCAGAAGATGTTTTCTCCAACATTACAGGGCTTACTTTACTTGACAAAAAGCAATCTCTTTCGTCAATCTCATTTAATTGACAAAAAGCAAGCATCTGCCGTGCCTCTAACGTAAAATGGTTAGAGGAGGGAATTTAATGTAGATAGTTGTTTTAGAAACGCAAAAAAGTAGCGCTCCATTGTCCCTGCCTATCCCTACGAAAATTGAGGCGTAATAATTTATTAATTAACAAATAAAATACACTTGTAAACCTACAAAAAGCTCATGGTCCGAGTAAGTTTTAGTAGGAACTAGTAATTAACTTTGTGCAAAGCGATGGTTTTGAACCCACAACTGGCAGCCAGGGTTTGTTGTGATCACTAAGGTCGTGTACGAAGCACGTCTGCACGATATGCTCTTAGTGAGGAGACTTTATCGATAGGGAAAATATATCGATATCGATTTTTTATTAACTTACTGTGGCTTGATATATGACAGCATCCCGCTTGACGTTAAGTGCGGTCTATGGATGGAGCCGAATGCTACTACAGTTTAATACAAGTAATGCAAGTAGCAATGGCTTTTTTATTTATTTATTGTGGCCCCCGCTTGACGTTAAGCGGGTCTAAAGTGCGGTCTATTGATGGAGTTAAATGCTCCCACAGTTTAATACTGCTAGTGGCAGTAGCCTAGTTGGAACTGACAACTCACAAGCTTACCCTGAATCGCGAATAACTTAAAACCAGAAGTAGCTTACACTCGCTTCTGCACAAGTGGTATTATATTTTGTTAAAGTTTACAAATTACCCTGATATTTATTGTGTAAAAGGCGTGGCCTCTATTCTTACAGGGATAAACGGAGAAAAAGCGCTCCTTTTTTTATTTGTACTATCCCGACTGTCTTTTATCCGGCTAATTCTCTCGTTTCTTTCGTAACGTCGAAATAACATCAGGCGAATTGCGAATTTATTGTTGCTAAAATTTAAAATAAATATTAGCCTTAATTTATTGTAATTCTACACACAATGTTTCCCAGAGTGAGAATATCGCCGTAAGTATATTTAGACTTTATTGTAAAAATATATAGTTCTATAAATGATGTTGAAAGGCCATAAAAAGTTATTTTAACGTTCTATTTTTATGTTACATTTATCGTCGCGTTGTTAGGTTCTGCACAATAAATAACATATAAAAATAAACTCGATATTTTATTACACATTATATCACTTGTCAACATTATAATTTAGGTTAAGGTTTAAGGGTTATTAGTATTAAACACAATGTGAGTGTATTTCAGAGTGATAGACTGTGGTTTGTTAATTTCGCGGCTTACATCAATCATCTTGATTGAAAGCTTAAATATGGCCGGTTACAACTAGGCCGGCATTGTTAATGCGACTTCTATTTGCTAATATTTAAATGTAGTAGCAGTCGCCTTCATTCATGGACTGCACTACAGCTTAACATCTAGGGGTGTACTGTCATATGTCGAGCCAGAATGAAAGAGTTGAACGAATAAAAAATTCAAACCGTTTCGATAGTTTCGTAAAACTCTTAATAAAATTGTTATTTTGATAATATCGTATTCGAATTCAATCAGTACTAAAAATAGCACTGAAATATAATATTCAATTATTCGATATCGATTGATTGGTTTGCCCATCACTAATGAGGGCCGAGCGAGTTCGAACTGAGTAAAATAAAATACCACAACTACTAGGACCTCTATCACGATTTACGATACACACTCAACAATGTCTCTGCCTATCCCTGTGGGAGGATGGCGTGACAATTTGATTGATTGATTAACTCAAGGATGTTTATTTTTTATTATACAAAGGAGGCTACGTATCCCGCATTTCTGGATATCTAATATAAGAAATAAAACAGATATAAAATACGCAGGTTTTTATATTGTGTTAAGACAAAGAGTGGTCCAGGATGTCATTGCTACTACAATTCAATAACTGTAAGTAGCAATCACATCCACTATGCCGGCCTAGTTAGGACCGGCAACTTGCAAGTTGATACCGAAACGCGACCAGATCACTTCACGGTCTGTATGCTTATAAGTGGTGGTACTACCCCGGATCGGAAGACTGGCCTACCACTTTTTAATTACTAGACCCAATATCCGCTTTTTTTATTTATAATTTTAATTATTAAATATTACACGGAGGCATCCTCAAGAAAGCTAGGTTGTCTAGTGCCCATAACCACAGAGCTTATATGAAGAGAATTGTGGATGTGAAGGAAGCAAGGGAGCTGTGTAAGGATCGTGGTAAGGCGTGACAATGTGATGATTGATGATAATAAATTAAAGCTATGAAACAAAAATTTACTTTGACCAGAATTCGAACTCGGGACTTTACGCGTAACAACCTGTTGTACTAACCAATAAGCCACGCCTGTCGTCAAAACTTTAAGTAGTTTACGATAGTAAAACATAATAGTAGTATTGAACAATCTTCTTTTGTTATTTTTTTTAAACCGTCGCCTGAAGGAGAGGCACGGCCTTCCTTAATCTCCGTTACTGTTCTACATTAGCGCTTTTAGCCGATCATTTAAGCGATGTAGCCGCTTTTTTAAGCTTTGTTTTTATTTTTCATACTGTTGTTAAAGGGATTTGCTTGCGAAAGCTTTCGAGCGCTTTTTGTTTTGTTTGGCAGATAATTTTAGACATGTGGTCGTATTTTGTGTTCGAAAACAGGTGGGCTTTGTTCATTTGTTTCCGAATGCAGATGAGTGCGTGTTAAGGTTGCATTTTGCTGCAGGAATTCTACTTATTAAATATTAATCAATCATTCAGATTGTTACACCTTTTCCCACAGGCATATGCAGAGACAATGGAGCGCCACTTGCCACGATCCTGACATAACACCCTCGTTCCTCTCACATCCATAATTCTCTTCATACAAGCAATTCTCTTCGACTATTATGGGCACTAGGCAGCCTAACTTTCTTGAGGATGTCTCTGATTTAGTCGGAAAACACCCTTCAGGGTCTGGTTTGCAGTTTTTTAATATAATTATTAAATATTACGAATAAAAGCTATAAAACAAATATTTGCTCTGACCAGGAATAGAAAATGGGGCTTTACGCGCAACAAACCATTCGCTAAACGTCCGGCTACGCCTGTCGTCAAAATATACACGACAGGCTACCGTGGTATAGTGGCAGTGCAATGGTTACGCAAACCGAAAGTACGAGTTCGACACCTCCCACCGGTACCAATGTATTTTTTTTTTATTTTTTTTTTATTGTGACTCGACATATGACAGCACCCCGCTTGATGTTAAGCCAAAGTGTGGTCCATGAATGAATGTCACTGCTACTACAATTCAATAACTGTGAGTAGCAATCACATCCACTATGCCGGCCTAGATGGAACCGGCAACTTACAAGCTGATCCCGAAACGTGACCAAATCACTTCACGGTCTGTATAGTTGTAAGTGGTGGTACTACCCCGGATCGGCAGACTGGGTACCACTGCCTACCACTCTTTGATAACCAGACCCGAAGCAAATATCCATCTCTTTTTTTTTATTAACAAATATTTGCAATATTTAATACTATTAAATATTACAAATAAAAGCTATGAAACAAATATTTGCTCCGACCGGGGATCGAACCCGGGACTTTACGCGCAACAAACCAGTCGCTAAACCGTTCGTCCACGCCTGTCGTCAAAATTATCCTGGTCGTTGGTTATCCTGTTTCTATGATACAATCACTTTAGTAGCTTAGTTTAGAAATATAAAAAATAATATTGTAAAGCGTAAGTCAGTCAGTCTGTGAGTGTGATGTTAATTTGACCAAGTTATTATTAAATGCTCGTAAAATTGGTTCCACACTGTCGCAATATTACTGACGTGAATTTCATGATAAATTGCTTCCTCTGTCATACATATTAATACGTTTTTTATTTTATTGTGACTTGACATATGACAGTACCCCGCTTAATGTTAAGCTGGAGTGCGGTCTAGGATGGATGTCACTACAATCCAATAACTAAGTAGCAGTCACATCTATGCCGTCCTAGTTCGAACCGCCAACTTACAAGCTAAACCCGAAACGCGACTAAATCACTTCATGGTCTGTATACTTTTAAGTGATGGTACTAACCCGGATCGGCAGACTGGGTACACGACTTTTTAATCACCAGACCCGAAGTAAATAACTGCCTCTTTTTTTATTAACAAATATTAATATAATTAATAAATATCACAAATAAGAGCTATGAAAAAAATATTTGCTCCGACCGGGAATCGAACCCGGGACTTTCCGCGCAGCTAACCGTTCGTCCACGCCTGTCGTCAATAGATTTAATAAATCGAAATAAATCAATCAATCAAATTGTCACGCTTTTTCACACAGAGACAATGGAGCGCCACTTGCCACGATCCTGATACAACTCCCTCGCTTTCCTCACACCCACAATTCTCTTCATACAAGCTCTACGAATATGGGCACTAGGCAACCCAGCTTTCTTGAGGATGTCTCCAATTTGGTCGGAGAACAACCTCCTGGGCCTGCCCCCTTTAACGCATACAAATATATATTTTTGAATTAAACAAATTTTATGCGGCTTACTATCGCGTTTATTTTGGTTTAGATTTTAATTTTTTTTATTATTCCGACGTTTCAACCGACGCATCAACCAATAGGACCATCAACACTTCAGTCTCTCCGTGACTACGATGGCTGCAAAACTCTCGAAACGTCGGACTAATTGTAAAATCTAAACCAAAATAAACGCGATAGTAAGCCGCATAAAATTTGTTTAATTCATTAATCAATGTTCGCGCAAAATCTAGGAAAATATATATATTTTTGAACCCGTGCTCTCGGTTTGCGTAACCATCGCACGGCCACTACACCACGGTCGTCTAAAATATAAAACAGTTTTTAATATATTTATTTATGTGCCTTAAACAATGCTCGTTTACTATATATGTATAGCTAGCTAAGCACATATAAAAATCACTGACGTACTCTGTCATATATGAGTAATATACTTTTGTGATTTTTAAATCCACTTTTATGATCATAACTAAAGTTCCCACTAAACGGATTCTACTAATTTGGATACTTTCTAATTTGGTCACAAAAACTCGAAAGCTGCACATGCTCATCCCTAGCACGAAAGCATGCTTACTATTGAGCAAATGCTCATTAGTAAGCATGTGTATTGAAACATTACTATAAGCATGCTACGACAGGCGTGGACGAACGGTTTAGCGACTGGTTTGTTGCGCGTAATGTCCCGGGTTCGATCCCCGGTCGGAGCAAATATTTGTTTCATAGCTTTTATTTGTAATATTTAATAATATGAAATATTACAAATAATTGTTAATAAAAAAAAATGGATATTTGCTTCGGGTCTGGTTATCAAAGAGTGGTAGGCAGTGGTACCCAGTCTGCCGATCTGGGGTAGTACCACCACTTACAAGTATACAGACCGTGAAGTGATTTGGTCACGTTTCGGGATCAGCTTGTAAGTTGCCGGTTCCATCTAGGCCGGCATAGTGGATGTGATTGCTACTCACAGTTATTTAATTGTAGTAGCAGTGACAGTCATTCATGGACCACACTTTGGCTTAACATCAAGCGGGGTGCTGTCATATGTCGAGTCACAATAAAAATTAAAAAAAATGACGGTCGTGCGATTTTTGGATATGCTACCTGCAGCGCGGGTGTAGAGCGTCGTGCTTTTAGCTCGTGTGAACAGGTTTTGTTTAGGACGGCAACCCTTGTACGTTACTATGTACAAGCAACCTATGCGACGAAGTTTTATTATATGTCAAATAAATATGCCAATGTGAAAACACGTAAAAAATGTTATAATTTTTCCCTTAAAATTTTCAATCAAGGTAATCGATCTAAACTGCAAGCCAACCTATTCAGGTTTGCTTATTAAGCATGCTAGTATCAATTAGTCGTTCGCAACAGGTGTGCACAATTTTACTTCAACATAGACCAAGCATACCTTTTGCTAGCAAATGTAAACTGCTCATATTGAGCATACTCAATAGCATGCTTTTTAGAACCTGTGTAACAGTAGCTTAAAAATGACACATTTGTTTACAAGAGTGTTTCTTATATCTTCTCGTCAAACATCCCGTAGTGCCTCGAGAGAAGGGTCTTCAACTACTGTGTGTTGCCAGTGATGACATATGGCACTTAAATGTTGACGTGGCCCTTAAATGTTGAAAAGCTCCGAGTCGCTTAGCGGCCAATGGAGAGAGCAATGGGTGAAGTATCTTTGCGCTATAGAATCCGGAACGAAGATTTTACAAAGAACCAGAGTTACCGACATAGCTCGTAGGATTTGCAAGCTTAAGTGGTAATGGGCCACATCGCTCGAAGAACCTACAACCGATGGAAAAGAAAGGTTCTTGAGTGCAGACCACGAACCGGAAGAACTCGACATCTAATGGTAAGGCGACCGTGGTGTAGTGGCAGTGCAATGGCTACGTAAGCCGAGTGGCACGGGTTCGAAACCACTCACCAGTACCAATGTATCTTTGATATTTGTACTTTGGTTGTCTTGTTTCTATGATACCAAGCACTTAAGTAGCTTAGTATAGAAATGTATGAAATAATAAAAAAGTAACCTTTCAAACTAACCCAGAAACGCAACTAAGTCACTTTACGGACATGTGACGAATATGGACTGTGTTATAATGGGAGAATGGCTGAACAAATCGTTTATGTTTTAATACCAGCGACATTAACCTATATTCCTATAGTATATTGCGGAGTTGTAAACATTGATATTCGTGTTCAAGCTATGTTTATATTGTTTGTACTTTTTGTTGAAACATACTATACTTTTATTTTATAGGGCAACGGGTGATTTAAAACGAACATTTCCTAATTATAAATAGTTTAAGTAATGAATTAAACAAATTTTATGCGGCTTACTATCGCGTTTATTGTGGTTTTGATTTTACAATTTTTTATTATTATTCTGATGTTTGTAAAATTGTAAAATCCAAGCCAAAATAAACGCGATAGTAAGCCGCATAAAAGTTTAATTCATTAATCGAGGTTAGCGCAAAATCTAAGAAAATACTATAGTTTAAGTATTTATTGGAAAATAGTGGTAGGAAGACATTATTAAGAGTAGTAGGCAGTGGTGCCCAGTCTGCCGATCCGGAGTAGTCATTGAAGTGACATGGTCGCGTTTCAGGATCAGCTTGAAAGTTACTATTTCCAAATAGGCTGGCATAGTTGCAGGTATATAACTCAGCTTCCATTACCATTCCGTTGGCGACTGCAGTCTACACTACTGGTTTGTATGAGATTGATTCCGTGTAAGGCGACACTAGTCTGCAGCGGAGGTTTTGTTATTTAAACGACAGTACTAGCTTTTTTTATTTATTTTTATTGTGACTCGTCATGTGACAGCACCCCGCTCGATGTTAAGCCGAAGTGTGGGCCATGAATGAATGTCACTGCTACTACAATTCAATAACTGTGAGTAGCAATCACATCCACTACGCCGGGCTAGTTGGAACCGGCAACTTACAAGCTGACACCGAAAGGTGACTAAATCACTTCACGGTCTGTATACTTGTAAGAGGAGGTACTACCCCGGGTCGGCAGACTGGGTACCACTGCCTACCACTCTTTGATAACCAGACCCGAAGCAAATATCCATCTCTTTTTTTTAATTAACAAATATTTGCAATATGTAATATAATTATTAAATATTACAAATAAAAGCTATAAAACAAAAATTTGCTCCGACCGAGAATCGAACCCGGGACTTTATGCGCAACAAACCAATTGCTAGACCGTTCGTCCACGCCTGTCGCCTGCCTTCATTGTTGATCAAATGCTTTTTAATTAGTGTTGAATAACTTCCTTCGTGTGATCTGAATTTAAATATATGATCAATTTATTTTCTATTCCTTGTAGTATGTCTGATAATATAAACATAAACAAATCATCATCCTCCTCCTCTTCTAATAAAAGTAACAAAAGATGAGTGTCTGACATCCTTTATGACGCATTATTATTTTTTAAATTGCAATTCGGCATCTGATCATGGCCCACCTGATGGTAAGCAAGAAGAGGCCCAGGAGTGCCGACGACTGCAAAAAGCGATGTAATGATGAAGACAGCTTCACCAATTACCACCACAAAGATGTCGTAATGAGAAACCGAATTATAACTCACACCTCCGACTTAATCTAAACTATAAACTGCATAATAATCTAGTAATAAGAATGTGTGGTTTGGTTATTTGCCAAAATTAACAGAAAAATAACTATGTTTTATCTATCAAATATATGATTCTGTCGACATATGAATGGTTAACACTAGAACTACGATGCTCTTCGTGACCACGATGGCTTAAAAGCTCTTGAAACGTCGGAATAATAAAAAAAATATTTTTTTTTTTATTGTAACTCGACATATGACAGCACCCCGCTTGATCTTAAGGCTAAGTGTGGTCCATGAATGAATGTCACTGCTACTACAATTCAATAACTGTGAGTAGCAATTACATCCACTATGCCGGCCTAGATGGAACCGGCCACTTACTGATCTCGAAACGTGACCAAATCACTTCACGGTCTGTATACTTGTAAGTGGTAGTACTACCCCGGATCGGCAGACTGGGTACCACTGCCTACCACTCTTTGATTACCAGACCCGAAGAAAATATCCATCTCTTTTTTTTTTATTAACAAATATTTGTAATATTTAATATTACAAATATAAAGCTATGAAACAAATATTTGCTCCGACCGAGGATCGAACCCGGGACTTTACGCGCTATAAAAACAATACCCAAAAATAAACGATAGTAAGCCGCATAAAATTTGTTTAATTCATTAATCAATGTTGATTGACGAAAATAATTTAAAAATCTCATGTGAATGGTTGCGTTAAACAAGGCAGGTCCAGGAGGGTGTTTGCTGACCAAATCGGAGACATCCTCAAGAAAGCTGTGTTGCCTAGTGCCCATAACCATAGAGCAGGTATGAAGAGAATTATGAATGTGAAGGAAGCGAGGGAGTTGTGTCTGGATCGTGGCAAGTGGCGCTCCATTGTTTTTGCCTATCCCTTTGGGAAAAAGGCGTGCAATATTTTAGCGTGCAATACTTCAATATATCATATATGCAATATAATCAATACCCGTATTTTGAGTGTTATTTCTTTTCTATTTATTTACACACGACTCAGTACATGATTAAGTTTAAAATTAACTGTGTTTAACTATTAACCTAAATTTAATGGTCCAAGGTTCGAACCCGGGTTTCTCTGTGTAAATATTTATGCATATAAAATTACCACACTATTTCGTGGTTTTTATATACACCTAACGATGTGGTTTTTTAATGTAAATATGTTTTTATTGAAGTGAAAGGGGAGTATTTGATATTAAAGAAATGGTTGCGTCTAGAGTGGTGGGTTTAAATTGGTTAGATGTGGGTTTTGTTTGGTTAATTCAGAGACATCCTTAAGAAAGATGGGTGACTCAGTACCCATAACCATAGAGCTTGTATGAAGAGAATTGTGGATATGAAGGAAGCGAAACGAAGACTCCATTGTCTATGGCGTTGACAATTTGTTTTTTTTTTTAATATACATTTATATACTAAGCTACTAAAGTGCTTGTCTTATAGAAACAGGACAACCAAAGTACATATATCAAAGATACATTGGTACTGGTGAGTGATTTCGAACCCGTGCTCACGGGTTTCGTAACCATTGCACTGCCACTACACCTTTGATACACCACGGTCGCCTTTGATTTTTTTATATTTTTTTACATTTATACAAATTGTTAATTAGAATAGCCTTTATATTACTGTGATCAAAAAGTAGTAAAACTTTTCATATTAAAATTTCCGTGCTTATCCAAATACAATTATTTTTCTTATGTTGCCACAACCTTAACTGACGTCTCTGCCTAATTTACGTGAAAGAGGGGTCAATTGTTGCCAACGTAAAGAAAGTTTATGCAATTGTTTAAGCATGGGAATTTTAAATTGAAAAGTCTTATTACTTTTTAAGCACAGTGTTACTTTTTGTAATTTAAACTCCTTGTATACATCTTTAAAAACGAAAAGAAAGTAGGTATTTTTTAATATTGTTAAAAATGGTCAATAGTATTTTCTTAGATTTTGCGCGAACATTGATTAATGTCGCATTATCTCCGCGACCTACGATGGCTGCATAGCTCTCGAAACGTCGGAATATTAAAATTGTAAAATCAATAACCAAAAATAAACGCGATAGTAGGCTGCATAAATTTGTTTAATACAAAAATGGTACAATAATTTTTTTTTAGTTTTTTCTTTATATAGTTTTAATATTGTTATTACAATTTGTTTATATTATAATAAATATAATTGTCGTTCGGAATGGCGTTCTAAGCGGGAGCCTATGTCAGCAGTGGACGCCTTCTGGCTGATGATGATAATAAATATAACTTTATGTGTATATTTATTCATCTACAACATTGTACATAAATGCTTAAGAAAATATTCATAATTCCTCTCTAAATACATTATTCATTAATATATATGTGTGGGACACGATTCTTGTGCAAAACGAGAACGATATAAAAACAAAATACAATTAGAAAGATAGTAAGATCTAGTGGTAGATAAATGGGTCGCAAACCAAGAGCTCCCAGTGTAAAACTACTTGCCGGTACCAATGTATCTTTTTTATACAATAATATGTTATTTGAGCATGTTTCTAGGATATAAGCAAGTTTTTTATTTACTTTTTTAAGCTAGTAAATGTATATAAAAAAAAACATAAAACAAATTTAAAAGTAACCTGTACCGTATCTTAAAGTTTTATTAGGTTCGATTTTCGGTTGATATAAGGTTAAATTATTACAGTTTTACTTTTTTTGTGAGGCATAGCTGTGGGACACTTTGTATTAAAAGTCTTGTTTACTTGGCATGATCATTTAGATTTAAAAAATTACTGTCCACTTCTGGACGTAGGCCTCCTCCAGCTATGTCCACAGTCGCCTGCTGGAAGTAGCCTCCATCCAGCCGTCGTAAAATATTTTTTTGAAGGTTAACGCCAACTAGAATAATTCATATACAACTCATCCTTCTGACATGTAAATTTGGCAGAGACGTCAGTTAAAGTTGTGCCAACAAAAGAATAAAACAATTATGCATTTGGATAAGCCCGGGAAAATTGAAATTAAAAATCTTTGATCATAGTAGTATTACATTTAAAAAAAAACAATTTTAAATAAAACCAAAAAGCAAGAATAACGCCTTAGATTTGACGCAAGATTAACTACACATATTATTTTATACAACCATAATTATTACACTAAAACCGACCTTATTCCTAAGACCTAAAGTCTATATTACCTTTTTACTCTCTACTGCATTTAAATTTATAATTTTTGTCACATTGAATTAGACCTTACGCTTTGAGTTATAAGGTTAAAATTAGCGTGGCAATTTTTAGTTAATGTATAGTTAAGTTAGTTTGAGCTACTCATTAGATATTCTATTTCACATTAGAGTTAGTACATTAAGATTGTAATATATCATCACGGCACCATTATACGTATTTGTGTAGGCAGAGTAAGTGGAGCTTTGATTCTAATTAACAAAAAAAATTCAATCAATCAATCTAAAGAATCAATTAATCAATCAAATTGTCATGCCTTTTTCCACAGGGATAGGCAGAGACAATGGAGAGCCACTTAAAGAAGGGGTGCCCGATCTGCTGATCCGGGGTAGTACAACTACTTACAAGTATACAGACCGCGAAGTGACTTAGTCGCGTTTCGGGATCAGCTTTTAGGTTGCCGGTTCCAACTAGGCCGGCACAGTGGTTGTGACTGCTACTTACAGATAATTGACTGTAGTAGCAGTAACCTTAATTCATGTACCGCACTTCAGCTTAACGTCAAGCAGGGTGATGTCATATGTCGAGTCACAATTAAAAACATAAAAGCTCATGATTATTTTATTTACATTTCTATGCTAAGCTACTAAAGTGCTTGTATCATAGAAACAGAACAACCAAGGTACGTATATCAAAGATACATTGGTACCGGTGGTTGGTCTCGAACTGGTGCTCTCGGTTTGCGTAATCATTGCACTGCCACTACACCACGGGCGCCTTGATTGAATATTATAAACTCGTATATATCGATGCATCCCATCAGAGTGCTTGTTTGGTGGCCAAATGTATTTGGCTTCCATCCAAGGGGCTCCGGGTTCCATCACTAGATCGTTGCCACATCAGCGGGTCCTATTAAGATATTATCGCTCGTGTAAGACTTTTGCTTCAAAATCCACAGTTTACTTGCTCTCTATTTATTTTGATATATTTAAAGTGACCGTGGTGTAGTGGCAGTGCAATGGTTACTCAATCCGAAGAGCACGAGATCGAGACCACCCACCGGTATCAATGTATCTTTGGTATATGTACTTTGGTTGTCCTGTTTCTATGATACAAGCACTTTAGTAGCTTAGTATAGAATTGAAAATAATTAGGAATATATATATATATATACCCTGCGTGGTGTTAAGCTGCACCCCTAGCACGGCAATCCAAGAAGCAAGATAAAGAACTGCAAGAAATATTGACATTTTAAATAACTTATTAGGACGGTGCAACAAAAATGTTTAAAAAAAATTTTTCAACGTTGTTTTGTGTGAAGTTTAACAGAACGTTTAAATATCTTTTTTTTTATTGTGACTCGACATATGACAGCACCCCGCTTGATGAGGCGGGAGTGCGGTCATTAAATTAAGGTAACTGCTACTTACAGTTAAATAACTGTAAGTAGCAGTCACTTACTATTCCGGCTTAGTTGAAACCGGCAACTTACAGGCTACTCCCAAAACGCGACTATGTCACTTTACAGTGGATACTTGTAAGTGGTAGTACTACGCTGGATTGGCGTAGTACTACCCGGACCAATATCCATCTCAATTTTTTATAAAGTCATAATTTTAATTTAGATTGAATATTACAAATAAAAGCTATGAAACAAATATTTTCTTTGACCAGAAATCGAAACCAGGTCTTTCCGCTTAACGGACTGGTGTGCAAACCACTACTCCACGCCTGTCGTAATGCAGACCTTATTAAATTAACTTTGCCTACACTTTATACCAGCGGGGTTAGGTTGGCAAGTTAAAACGATTATCGTCTCTCGTCGGCGATTGTCAAAATAATAAAAGCTAGGCTAAATCCAATAAAACGAGAATATTAATCGTTGTGACGAATATCGTCTGTGCGACGACACGTTTGATCATTATCATCAATAGACTCAATTTGGTGGATTTAGCCTAGCTTTTAATATTTTGCCAATCGTCGACGAGAGATGATAATCGCTTTAACTTGCCCAACCTAACTCCGCTGGTATTTTTCCTAACTTTAAATAAGTTAATAAATGAGATATACATTAAATTATTTTGGTATACATCCTACTATTATTATAAATGTGAATGTGAGTTTGTTTGTTACGTTTTCACGCAACAACTTCCTAACCGTTCATCATGAAACTTTGTACACATATTTTTAGATATACTAGAAGTAAAATAGGAGAAATAGTTTCCAATTGACTCTAGTTTAAGCTGTTTGGAATTTTTCAATATTTATTTTTATTTCCGTCTATCATTTGTTTTTATGAGTTATCGCGTTATATATAAATACAAAAAAGGATATACAGTCGAATCGAGAACCTACTCCTTTTTCATGACTGTGTTATAAACCTATTTTTATATATATTTAACAGCTAGTTAAATACATAAGCACATAACAAACTACTTTTATTAGACCATTTCAAGTAGTAACAAGTAGTTAGATTGTCAAGTTCTACTGAAATCTACCCCTTTACAGCAATTTAACCGCCATTATTATACAAATTGTAAATGGCATCCGAATGCCGCGGGTTTGTTTCCCACAATACTTCAATTATTGGCTTTCTATTGATGCTAAGACTTATTTGCGACAATTCAACACTTATTTTTGACCGGCATTGATGGCAGGCGTGGCGAATTGGTTAGCTTGCTTGTTACGCGGGTTCGATTTTTGGTCACAGCAAAGTTTTGTTTTATTGCTTTTATTTGTAATAACTCTGTGATCAAAAAGTAGTAAGACTTTTCAATTTAAAATTCCCGTGCTTATCCAAATGCATACATAAACTTTTTTTTCTTATGTTGGCACAAATTTAACTAACGTCTTTGCCTAATTTTAGATGTTAACGCCAACAAACGTAACTCATAAACAACTGACCCCTTTAAGGCGACCGTGGTGTAGTGGAAGAGCAATGGTTACACAAACCGAAAGGACGAGTTCGAAACCACCCACCGGTACCAATGTATCTTTGATATATGTTCTTTGGTTGTTCTGCTTCTATAATACAAGCACTTTAGTAGCTTTGTATAGAATTGTAAATAAAATAATTAAAAATAAATATATACTTCTGTCACCCAGAACATGTAGTTGCCAACATAAGAAAAAAAAAGTTTATGCATTTGGATTTTAATTTAAAAAGTCTAACTACTTTTTTATTATTGTAATATTTAATACTAATATTAGATATTACTAATATTTATTGATGATAAATTCAAAAAAGAGACAGATATATTCTCCGGGCCTGGTTGTCAAAGAGTGGTAGGCAGTGGTATCCAGTCTGCTGCTCCGGGTTAGTATCACCACTGAATCAATCGTAAACTTAGTCGTAATGCGACTATATATGCGACTTCTACTAAATGATGTCGTGGTTCACATGCAAGGCTGCATTGGAGTGAAGCCAAATTCTCGGTCACTTCACATTACACCACTTTATATTACCAACTTCAAGTGTATATAGACATTTGGGGCAGTATCAGGCTTGGCGTAACGATTAGCACACCAGTCTGTTACGTGGAAAGTCCTGGGTTCAATTCCCGGCCGGAGCAATTATTTGTTCCATAGCTTTTATTTGTAATATTTAATATAAAGATGAAAATTACAAATTTAATATTAAATCAAACAAATTTTATGCGGCTTACTATCGCGTTTATTTTGGTTTTAATTTTATATTATTTTATTATTCCGACGTTAGTAATAAGCCGTATAAAATTTGTTTAATTCATTAATTAATGTTTGCGCAAAATAAAAATAAAAAATTATAAATATTAGTTTATAAAAAAAGTGGATATTTGCTCCAGGTCTGGTTAATAAAGAGTGGTAGGCAGTGGTGCCCTGTCTGCAGATCCGGGGTAGTACCACCACTTACAAGTATACAGACCGTGATGTGACTTAGTCGCGTTTCGGGATCAGCTTGTAAGGTTTCCGATTCGTACAAGGCCGGCATAGCGGATGTGTCTGCTACTTACAGTTATTAAATTATATTAGACGTCAACTCCATTCTAAGACCGAAACCCAGCTTAACATCAGGCGGGGTGCTGTCACGCAAGCAGAATTTACTGTATATTTTTTTATTATTCACATTTCTATACTAAGCTACCAAAGTGCTTGTATCATAGAAACAAAACAACCAAAGTACATATATTTTTTTATTTTATTATTGTGACTCGACATTATGACAGCACCCCGCTTGATGTTAAGCCAAAGTGTGGTCCATGAATGAATGTCACTGCTACCACAATTCAATAACTGTGAATAGCAATCACATCCACTATGCCGGCCTAGATGGAACCGGCAACTTACAAGCTGATCCCGAAACGCGACCAAATAACTTCACGGTCTGTATACTTGTAAGTGGTGGTACTACCCCGGATCGGCAGACTGGGTACCACTGCCTACCACTCTTATCACTATAAAAGATATATTGGTACCGGCATGTGGTTTTAAGCCCGTGCGGTCGACTTTCACAGTATATTTAAGTAAAAAGTGTTCATAGTAAAGTCCCATGACAGTGGTACAATTATGACCGATTTATTAAAATTTCCGAGTGATTTTTCATAAAGGCCACCATTAGTGTCACAAATCCAGTGGTGAAGTTTTATAAGATTTATAGTGAATCACATTGAGATTAGTGGTCAATTCTGGCTGCATGCCAAAATGCTGAGAGCTGGTGAGTTCGCCCCGTCCATCTGTCAAAGTCACGGAGATTCGATATTTAAGTTTGGATGCGGTCATGATTTATAGGTTAAAGTTTTTTAAATTTTAGTAGAGTATTAAGCTATGCTCACTACCGGTCTTATGCCTGTTTGCGCCTTAATTTAACTCGCTAAGAACAACAATAATTAGGTAAATGCCAAGGCCTCGATTGTCTATTATGCCGACGAAAAAGCAGTGAAATTGCGCCAGCCACGGTCGCAAGTGACCAATGAACGTAGTTTACCTATTCATTTGTTATTCGCTGATTGGTTACAAAGCTGTCAAATATCAGTGTATTAAGAGAATCGGGCCCTGAGACGGGGTCTCGTCTCAATTTAAAAAGATCTTTTTTTGTAACAACTAATTATCTTATCGGCACTAATTTAATTCTAATTAAATAAATAATAATAATAATATAAATAAATATTTTTATTGCCATTTAATAACAGTTATACCACTAGGTTCGAGCAGTGCAGGAAGGGTGTGTTTTCGTTGACATTTACTGCAGGAACCTACGTAATTAAGTGCTATGAAAGAAGCGAAGAAGTTGTGTAAGGATAGTGGCAAGTGGACTATCCCTGTGGGAAAAAGGCGTGCCAATTTGATGTTTGATTTTACATATTTTTTATTTTGAATTTACAATAAAAAACCAAAATAAACGCGATAGTAACCCGCATAAAATTTGTTTAATTCATTAATCAATTGTTCGCGAAAAAATTAAGAAAATACTCTATATTCTTCTTCTATTGTCCTAAAACATATGCCGCCAGTGTTCCATGTAGTAAGATAAACACATATATTATATTAGTTATTATACATTTCTATACTAAGCTACTAAATTGCTTGTATCATAGAAACAGGACAACCAAAGCACATATATTAAAAATTGGTACCGGTGAGTGGTTTCGAACCCGTGCCACTCTGCTTACGTAGCCATTACACTGTCACTACACCACGGTCGCCTTAAATTATTATATTATAGTTAGTTATGTCTCAAGATGTGTCTATTTTGTTAGTATTAAGTTTCTATTGTTACAACGAGAATATGTCACAATTTTAATTGAGATGTCACAATCATACATAAGTTGATATTGTGACTTAGTTCCACTATCATGACACTTATGTGTCAGTGTTTTGGAAATGTTTATATGGTGACCATGATTCATGACTGAATTGAAACAGATTTCAAATTATGTTTTTGACATTAACTTTATTAAATAAGTTATATTTGTTAATTTGTATGCCTTTTAGGCGCAACATAGCGAATCTATTTTATTTACCATCCCTTAATGTAATTGTAACCAATGTTTGACAAATCAATTATTTTGATGTTTAAAAGGTTCGGTGAGTCCTTTTGACGTGACAACGTCTTATAATTCGATGGAGCCGCCTGCACGCACGAAAAAACATGACTCATGCGGCGTTACCTCGCTCTGCGTTCCATTTAAGGCTTGAAGTGCAAGCGAGAGCGCGGCACGAGCGACAAAGAGGCACAGTCGGACTCCGCGTGCCGATAATATTACTAATACTAACGTTCAACTATCGTCAGTAAACCGACTTTACAGACAACTGATTTTTTTTTGTAGAACAATCGACAACTGAAATGCTTTACCAGCCCATATGTTCTCTCCATCCTATAATAACTTTGGCTTCTTCAAGCGAGGCGTGAAGAAGCCACTTTGGTCAGGACTCGATTTTTACAGTCGTCGGCACTCTTGCTTACCATTAGGGTGGGTGAGGTCAGATGTCGAGTCACAATAAAAAAAATCCGAGTCTATAATTAGCCTACCCATTAGCTGTCTAAGACAATAGTAAAGAAACAAAACAAACAAATTGTTACGTCTTTTTCACACAGGGATAGACAGAGACAATTGAGCGCCACTTGCCACGATCTAACGTAAATAACTACTTTTTTTAGTGGAGTTATAGGACAGCACCCTGCTTTATGTTACTTACTCTTTTAGTGCGATCCATGAATTGAAGTGACTACTACTACAGTTTAACAATTGCAAGTAGCAGTCACATGCCAACATTCAAGCTGATCCCGAAACGCGACGATTTCTGACACAACTCCCTCGCTTCCTTCACATTCGCAATTCTCTTCATACAAGCTCTACAGTTATGGGCACTAGGCAACCTAGCTTCCTTGAGGATGTCTCCGATTTGGTTGGAAAACACCCTTCTGGGCCTGCCTTGTTTAACGCAAAAATCGTTGGCAATAAATAATAGTGTGTACACAGTAGTACATTATTTCGGGCTCGTTAACTTTGTAATTGTTATCCCAGATTTATCATTAGCCATAGTCACCCTATTGTAATTTAGATGTTATCTAAAATGCTTAGGTTTTAATAGCAGAAAGGGACTGCTTCACACGATAATGTCATTGTTATTTACAATCTCACAAATTGTAAACTTGCTTATACATAAGCAAACATGTACTATATATAAATCAAATTGTCACGCCTTTTCCCACAGGGATAGGCAGAGACAATGGAGCGCCACTTACCACGATCATGACACAACTCGCTTCCCTCACATCCACAATTCTTTTCATAAAAGCTGTATGGTTATAGCTTCCTTGAGGATGTCTGACTTGATCCACCCTCCTGGGCCTGGTGCAACGGCACAGTTGCGCGGTTTTTCTCTTACAGCAGACGTGCTCGGCTCTTCTAATCTGCCGATCCTTATACTGCGCAGCTCACCCTTATCAGCGCTTTACCCGCCTCACCAAAGGTGAAAAAAGAGTGCGCGGGAAAGTTATGCGTGAAAAAGCACTTTTGGCCGGAATAGTGACCGCGACTGGGGTAGGCGTAAAGACTCGGTCTGCACTCTTCGCAGTCGTCGGCACTCTTGGATCTCTTCTTGCTTACCATCAGGCGGGTCGAGGTTATATGTCGAGTCACAATAAAAAATATAAAAAAATTAGTCGGTGCAAGACACCACACGTTATCCACATATGTACACGGGCGGCGCCGAGTGTCAGTTAGGGGTTTTCCCTCGCGAATAAAAATTATAATTGTTTGTTATTTACTTAAATCGGTATTTCCTATATTGAATAAAGATAATTTTGAATTTGAATTTCGAAGTGAGAAAATTGTAAAGGCAGATGTTAGGATTGTCCTATATAGGCCCTAATGAATATGAATGAGGGGTGGGCAGACGCGACAAGGGTCCGAGCAGATGTGAGGTTCCGCTTATATCATGGAAATGTCGGATTTAATCAAAAATTTCCTTTTAGCAATACAATTTTATTTTGAGGATTTCATTTTTGTTCGACGTGATTTTTTGAATGGACTTTACGCGTAACTTAATTTTGGGTGTTTTTAAAGTTAATCCGTTTATTTTATATAGATTTCTATTTGTTGTTACATGTGTAGCGACCGTAGTACAGTGGTAGTGCAATGGTCACAAACCGAGAGCCCGGGTTCAAAACCAAGATAATAAAAATATTATTACGATCGTACTTTTTTAAAAATTGTTTTTTAACTAAAACTTAATTAGTAGTGGTATTATGGTAAAATGACCTCACATACTTTGACATGCAATGCAAAGTATGTGAGGTATGCACTTCGCCAGCACCATTGTACGAGTATCTTACATTGACTAGGCCGGCATAGTAGCTGTAACTACAAAACCTCTGATTTCTAGTCACTCTGAAATCTAGTGACTACGTCAGGATCGTGGCGCCACTTGCCACGATCCTGACACAACTTCCTCGCTTCCCTCACATCCACAATTCTCTTCATACAAGCTCTATGGTTATGGGCACTAGGCAACCTAGCTAGATTAGATCACTACTGTGATCACAAAATCTAGTGACTACGTCAGGATCGTGGGGCCACTTGCCACGATCCTGACACAACTTCCTCGCTTCCCTCACATCCACAATTCTCTTCATACAAGCTCTATGGTTAAGGGCACTAGGCAACCTAGCTAGATTTTAGATTTAGATTTAGATTTTAGCTAGATTAAAAACTTGCCGGTTTTTATTTTATTTTATTGTGTCTCGACATATGACAGCACCCCGCTTGATATTAAGCTGAAGTGCGGTCCATGAATGGATGTCATTGCTAATAAAATTCAATAACTGTAAGTAGCAATCACATCGACTATGCCAGCCTAGTTGGAACCAGCAACTTACAGGTTGATCATAAATCACTTCACGATCTGTATACTAGTAAGTGGTGGTACAAAAAGTACATATATCAAAGGTATCTTTGATATATGTACTTTAGTTGTCCTGTTTCTATGATACAACCACTAAAGTAGCTTAGTATAGAAACGTAAAGAAATAGATAAAGATATATGAACATTTTCCTCCTTAGCGAGGTCTCAAAGACGTCTAACGGCTAAGTGTCATGCTAGACGGTCCCCAGTTGGAATCCGGCCAAATCCATTTGGCTCCACAGTGCATGTGAGGCTGAGGTCTGCACTGCACTGGGAAAATTTACAACTCGATGTATCGCTAAGTTACTTCTTACAATACTGATTGTAGGGTACAACTTCTGTAGCTACTATATAGATTGTAAGGAGATCATTAAAGTCTGGATTATAAAGATTGAGCATCTAATGAATCAAACAAATTTTATGCGGCTTACTATCGCGTATATTTTGGTTTTGATTTTACAACTTTTGTATTATTATTGTGACTCGACGTATAATAGCACCCCGCTTGATGTTAAGCTGAAGTGTGGTCCATGAATGAGTGTCACTGCTACTACAATTCAATAACTGTAAGTAGCAATCACATCCAGTATGCCGGCCTAGATGGAACCGGCAACTTACAAGCTGATCCCGAAACGCGACCAAATCACTTCACGGTCTGTATACTTGTGCCGGTACTACCCCGGATCGGCAGACTGGGTACCACTGCCTACCACTCTTTTATAACCAGACCCGAAGCAAATATCTATCTCATTTTTTTTATTAACAAATATTTGCAATATTTAATATAATTAATAAACATTACAAATAAAAGCTATGAAACAAATATTTGCTCCGACCGGGAATCGAAACCGGGACTTTATTTAGAAGTAGTAGCAGTCTCCTTCAGAAAAATCTATTGTTTTTTTTTTTATTTTTTTATTTTTTTATTTTGACACGACATATGACAGCACCCCGCTTGATATTAAGCCGAAGTGTGGTCCATGAATGAATGTCACTGCTACTACAATTCAATAACTGTGAGTAGCAATCACATCAACTATGCCGGCCTAGATGGAACCGGCAACTTACAAGCTGATCCCGAAACGTGACCAAATCACTTCACGGTCTGTATACTTGTAAGTGGTGGTACTACCCCGGATCGGCAGACTGGGTACCACTGCCTACCACTCTTTGAAAAACCGACGTTAACCCATACTGCGAATTATTCACGTAGTAGCAGCTTTCCTTGTAAAATGTAGAAGAGAATTTGCGTCAAGATTTAAACGCCCATATATCTCAGTTAGCGAACGGTGAAATGTTGCCGATAAAAGAACACCCTCTACTTTGCAGGTTTGTTCCTCACCTAAATTACATGCCTGAGTTATACTACTTGACAAATGTTTGCTACCTACTTATTACCTTTATATTTACCTTTCTATTAAATTAAAAAAAAACAAAAAAATGTATAGGTAACAAAAACTAAAGAAACACGCATAAGTATATGACAAAGTGACCCTGCACGGTTACCTAAGTCAACGTCACTATGCCGGCCAAAAAAAATATTTTCAAATTATTCAGACCTGTAGAAGTGAGTGAAAATTAATTTGAAAGATTCCGTTACATAGTTACATACATACAAGTCAAGCTAATCATAAAAGCGTGTTATAAACCACTCGCCTGTGCCTTTAAAATAAAAATATATTTTATACGGCCTTTATAATACAAATAAATCCATTGTCTCTGCCTATCCCCGTGGGAAAAGACGTGACAATTTGATTAATTGATAAAAATAATATGAAAATGAATTAAACAGATTTTATGCGGCTTACTATCGCGTTTATTTTGGTTTTTAATTTCCATTTTTATTTTATTATTGCGTCATTATTAAACCAGGAACAGAAAAACAAAATCAAAACATCAAACAGGGTAGTTTTGGGTACTCCAGGTTTCGGTTCGATTCTCGGTTGGAGCAAATATTTGTTTCACAGCTTTTTGTAATCTATACTATTATTATAAATGTGAAAGTAACTGTTTGTAACGTTTTCACGCCTAAACCGCTGAAACAATTTTGATGAATATTGGTATAGAGATAAATTGGACTGTTGAAACAAACACAAGCTACCTTTTGTCCAAAAATAAAACGTGAAGGGGGTGAAATAGGGGGTAAAAGTATGTATAAAACTTTTTATTGCCTCGTCAGATTTGCTTTAAACTTTGCAAAATTATTGTTTATAATTAATATTTAAAGGAAATCATTCATTTTGGGCTTTTATGCACTACTTTTGTTATGTCCAATGATGAAAAAATATATAAATGGTAGTTTCGATATTTGTATTACTAAAACTAATAACAATTTTGCTTTTAATTGCTGTGCGATTGAGTTATTTGGAAAATATAATATGAATTTTGTATTATCTGTCAATCAACGCCATATTTGTTTTGCTTTGAACTTTCATAATTATAGTTTGATCATTTCGCACACCTAAACTATGCAAAATAAGGATATATTCCAATTACATTGTAATCTTCGTACATCAAACTATTTTAAGATACATATTAAATACAATTTAGCCCAAGTCCCCATACAAAATGAATAATGTCCCATACCATATCGTGGATATGAAGTAAGCGTGAGAGTAATGTCAGTATCGTGAAACGAACGTTATTTCATTAGGTATTGCGTTTATTCATACATGTACAAAACTCTTAATTTACAACTTAAACTGAAAACCGTAAACAAATAAAACTAATCTTTGAAAACAGCGTTCAAATCAAATAATGAAATTAGAGTTGAAATCCATCGCGAGAGGGGCTGCTACCACCAAAGCAAGTTAACGAACAAAGCCAGACTAACAAATCTTAACTGACCGTGCTGAGAATGCAACTTTGTGAATCAATTAAACAATTACAAAGTACGGCTAACTTCGGTAACCAGTAAGGCCCGGTTGTGACAATCATTAGTTTAAACTTAGTTAAAATTGCGCTCCGATTCACTCGCATAACTTAATTATTTAATTATGTATGAAGAACAATACAAATGTAGAACAATAATAACATACAGATCTGTTGAGCCAATACGAGCTGCAAATTGTTCTAGTTTAATAACATTTTGTGAATATAACTAAAATATAACTAATGAGTTACTAAAAGAAACTTCGGTTACGCCCACATAAACCTAAAGACCGATTGGTCAGCTGCGACTGGATTAGATTATGCCAAAATTTATAATAATATTAATTTGTGCTCATTATGCCGAACGTGGTACAATCGATAAGTGAAATTTGCCAGCCCATGTGTTCTCTCCATCCTATGACCTTGGATATTTCAAGCGATGCGGGAAGAAGCACCTTTGGCCGGCATGGTTACGGCGACTGGGGCAGCCTTGAACTGACTCGGTCGTCGTCACTCTTGAACCTCCTCTTGCTTATCATATCAGATGTCGTGTCACAATAAAAAAGTACGGTCATTCGGTGGCATTATAGTACAGATAATGCCACTTATGTGCGAGCTCGCAGGCAGCGCCATACGCCAGGGCCAATTAACACTTCTGCCTTACTTCTGCCTTAGTCGCCATTGCTATGCCATATAGGCATTATTTATCCCTGACACGCGAAGGCCACTTACACTTACAAGCATACAGACCGTGAAGTGATTTCGTCGCGTTTCAAGGATCACCTTTTAAATTGCCGAACGGGTGCTGATGTATTTATGTCAAGTCACAATAAAAAAAGTATACTTGTAAGAAAAATCTTGTTAGATCATAGACCTAATCTACTAAAATTAAAAAATGACTGTGAAAATTAAGATTTATACTTTAAACGGGGATCAATCAATCAATCAAATTGTCACGCCTTTTTCCCACAGGGATAGGTAGAGACAATGGAGCGCCACTTACCACGATCCTTACACAGCTCCCTTGCTTCCTTCACATCCACAATTCTCTTCATACAGGCTCTGTGGTTATGGGCACTAGGCAACCTAGCTTTCTTGAGGATGTCTCCGATTTGGTCGGAAAACACTCTCCTGGGTCTGCCTTTTTTAACGCCTTTTATCCACATCAGATTTATAAATTCCTTTCGTCAATCTACTTTCACTCATCCTTTCCATGTGCCCAAACCATCGAAGCATTCCTTTGTTAATCCTTGCCACTACATCTTCTTTCAAACCACATCTATTACTATTATTATTCTATCCGCTATCGTCACTCCACATACACTTTCTAACGACCGCATTTCTACAGCGTTAATTCTACTCTCATGCTTCTTCTGCCATACCCAACCTTTACTCCCATACATTAATGTAGGAACAAGCACCGCATTATGAACAGCCATCCATAAACGGGGATTAATGTAATATTGGTGTAGATCCCCTGAAATTAATGTTAGAGGTTAAATTTCAAGTTTAACTATTTTGTTGCTGATCTCAGTAAATTAGACTATTTCACTTATATACTGTAAACTTTAAAACCCTAATTGCGGCTGTGGTCTAGTAGTAGATAAGTAGTCTCACAAATCATTAGCTCCCGGTTAAAAACCTCAGGCGTTGACGAACGGTTAGCGATTGGTTTGTTGCGTGTAGTCCCGGGTTCGATTTCCATTTAGAGAAAATATTTGTTTCATAGCTAGGTATTTGCTTCGGGTCTGGTTATCAAAGAGTGGTAGGGTAGGCAGTGGTACCCAGTCTGCCGATCAGGGGTAGTATCACCACTTACAAGTATACAGACCGTGAAGTGATTTGGTCGCGTTTCGGTTCCAACTAGGCCGGCATAGTGGATGTGACCGCTACTTCCAGTTATTGACTCACTCCAGCTTAAAATCAAGCGGGGTGCTGTCATATGTCGACACACAATTAAAAAATATATTTATTCATATGTTCTGTGATTTTAAACCACAATTGTATAATTTGCAAAATGATGACTTTATCTCTCTGTACCAAGTAACAAACAAACAGACAGACAACATTTTAATATACATAAACAAATTATCATAACACAATGTATTTAGTTTAAGTAAGCGCAGACGTGCGACGAGTTGTAACTAAGTTAAGTTGACAAACTTTAACTAATACAACTTTGACCGCCATAGTTTAGAATACCTCACTAATATTGTTAGTACAATGTTACGGTGTGGGTTCTAAAGGTAGGTAGGAGTTTTAGACGTGTTTCTTGAATGTTTCGACTAGGCCGGCATAGTGGATGCAAATGCTACTATGTACTTTTTTTTATCAATATCGTCCTATGATAAGATAATCTAGTTATAAAATCATGGAAGCTAAACAATTTTGACAGGCGTAGCATTGTGGTTAGCACTGGCCGTTATGCAAAGTCCCGGGTTCGATTCCTGGTCGAAGCAAATATTTGTTTCAAAGCTTTTATTTGTAATATTTAATAATTTGAATTAATTGTTAATAAAAAAAACATATATTTGCTTCGGATCTGGTTGTCAAAGAGTGGTAGGCAGTGGTACCCAGTCTGCCGATCCGGGGTAGTACCACCACTTATAAGTACACAGACCGTTAAGTGACTTAGTCGTGTTTCGGGATCAGCTTGTAAGTTGCTGGTTCCAACTAGGCCGGCATAGTGGCTGTGCTTTTGACTGTTACTTACAGTTTTTGAACTGTAGTAGTAGTCACCTCCATTTATGGACTGCACTTCAGCTTCACACAAGGCGGGGTGCTGTCATATGTCGGGTCACAATATAAAAAAAAACAATTCTAAGCGGAAACGTTTGATCTCAATTTTTTTAGATACCGGTCAGTTATTTTACAAAAGAATTGTTAAAATTTTCTGCCGAATTTATTCTTTCATTCAATTGTAAGTGTATGTAGTTTCTATTACCATTAGCATAAGGTTCATAATCCAACTAATTTTACAATTGGACTGGACAATGTATCTTTTATAGATAGAGCTTTGGGTTTATGAAAGGATTTTTTTTTTTGTTTTTTTTTTAATATATTTATTTGTTTATTTGCGGTGTAAACGTTTATGTATAATTCAATTTAGGTAATTAATCAGGCTTGCACCTAACACGTGGCTTTATTTTTTTTTAATTCGTGGCAAGTTGCGCTTTATTGTCTCTGCCTATCCCTTCCAAGCGTGAAGTTGGTTCCTAAGGTTATTGTCTAACGGCATTAAATTCGCTTTTATTAATGGCTTGTATAAAATCTAGTTTTTACACCAACTAAACTGTACACCAACTAAATTAATTCCGTTCACTATGTGGTGCTATAAAGTAAAAATTTGAGATAGTCCAAAAAAAAAAGAATTTATTTTTATCATGTTTATGAATATTGTATAATCATCATCATTAAAGAATTAAACAAATTTTATGCGGCTTACTATCGCGTTTATTTTGGTAGTATAGTAAGCCGCATAAAATTTGTTTAATTCATTAATCAATGTTCGCACAAAATTTAGGATTATATTATCATTATTTACAAAATTACTCAAACCAAGCAAAAAGTGCTTTTAATATCAAATTTTAAGCAAAATTCCGTAAAATAATACAAAACATCTGAGTCACAAATATTAGAAAGGGATGCAAAAATTAGAAAAAAAGGACGACCTTTCCAGCGAAATCGAACCTGCCTGATGGCCGATGCATCAAAATCGAACGGAGGACAGAAGAAAAAAACATTTCTTACTTCTTCAGGTAGTAAAACGTTCCGATACCCCAAATGCTTGCACTTAAACTTAAACCGATAAAATATACCCTTAAATAATCAATTTTCAACTCTATTTATATGGACATAGGATTGAATTTTAATTGTATTGTTTTATTGATGCGTTTCCCTAATGGTAGTTCGAACTAATTTTTTATTAGTTCGAATTTATGGGGAACATGCAGTTAACGAAACGCGTTGGAGATTGATCAGTGTATCGCGTTGTGAGTGCAAGGATTGCAGTGTTTTTAGTATAATTGTAGTGTTTTTAATTGTTTTTAGTGTTTATAGGTATTTATATTTAGTTATTTATTTATTATTTTGTATAGTTTAATTAATATTTTAAGTTTTTAATAGAAGTTTTGTTAGAAAAGGCTTCTTTATATGCGCACGCGCTTTCTAAAAGCTTTTTTGTTTGTTTTCGTGTTTTAAAAGTAATTTTTATTTAGGATACTTTGTATATTTGAGTTCGTGTATAATTTTGTGGTATTATATCAAAATATTAAAAGAAATCTCTAGGAATTCGGTATGTTTTTAGGTAAAAGTATGCGATAGCTTGTACTAACGCAAGTTTATGCTTGTTTCCCTGTTTTCTAACTTAACTTGTAGAATATAGTTTTAATGTTTATTATCAGGAATTATATTGACATCCTCAAGAAAGCTGGGTTGCCTAGTGCCCATAACCATAGAGCTTGAATGGAAAGAATTGTGAATGTGAATAAAGCGAGTTGTGTCAGGATCGTGGCAAGTGGCGCTTCATTGTCTCTGTCTATCCCTGTGGGGAAAAGGCGTGACAATTGATTGATTAATATTGATATTTATTTAGATATTAGATGTTTTAGATTAATGTTTGCGCGCACGTTGATTGTAGAAACGTTTATGTTCTTATCTTAAATACGTATGTTATTTTCAATATGTAATGCAATGTCCGCTGTATATAATTAAATAATATGAATCAATATATGTACACATAAAAAAATGCAATAATATATAATATAATTAAAGGCGGCCGTGGTCTAGTGGTAGCGAAACAACTAGACCACGGCCGCCTTCAATTGATCTGTATGTTTAATTCAACAATACTTTGTCTTAGCTAATATTTATTGTAATTATGTTTGTGGATAAAAGTCAATCAATCAGATTGTCACGACTTTTCTCACTAGGATAGGCAGAGACAATGGGCGCTCCACTTGCCACAATCCAACTTTCTCGCTTGCTTCACATCCTTAATTCTTCTCATACAAGCTCTAAGGTTATGGGCACTAGGCAACCTAGCTTTCTTGAGAATGTCTCCGATTAGATCCTCCTTGGTCTGCCTCTTTTAACGTATCCACCCAGATCATATTTATAAATTCCTTTCGTCAATCTACTTTCACTCATCCTTTCCATGTGCCCAAACAATCGAAGCATTCCTTTGTCAATCCTTGTCACTACATCCTCTTTCAAACCACATCTATCATACGTCTATCATTTAAATAATGTTTGTGGATATAAGTGAATTAGTCCTTTTGAATGAAGTGTCTTATTAATTTGTTCTTGTGAAAGTAACAAGGCAATGTTGAAATATCATCGTTTGTACAGAGCCCTTTAAATATTCTTGTCTTTTTTTGCTGATTGTCACAAAAGCAAAACGCAGTTGCATTTATATTATTATTGTGAGCAACGACTGAAACACCGACTCAGTTCACCTTTGCCTCAGTCACCGTCTGTATGCCGGCCAAAAATGCATCTTCACGCATCGCTTGAACGTTCCAAGGATGGGAAGAACATATGGGCTGGATTATTATGAACATTTTTAAACACATTATTGTCCATCATGATCGGACCATGAGTCCATGGTTGGACCTTCTTAACATGGACTCTGACTTGCCAAGTGTAGTGAAGACTGAATAAATAACGATTCAGTTTAGGTTTGCCTCAGTCGTTGTCACTATGCCGGCAAAAGGTAATGAACAGCCTTTCTATAGCCAACACTATTGCTTTTGTTTTCATAACCGGGATACAACAAATATGTTATTCAAAAAAAAAACACGCAGTATTTTTTATTTGTTACTCGACTTATGACAGAACCCCGCTTGATGTTAAGCCGGGGTGCGGTCCATGAATAGATGTCAATGCTACTACAATTCAATAACTGTAAGTCACACCTACTATTGGCAACGAAACGCGACTAAATCATCCACGATCTGTAATTATTGTAATACCCTAAATGAAATTAATGAAACGTAACAAGACACAGAACATGTTTGTCAAACATCAAGTTAAACTAAACCAGCGTATATATATTTGAATATTCATGTTTTGAGCACATAATTATGACCGAATATGGTAATTTTACATATAATATAATAATATGAGTTCTACGAATAGGAATTTATCTTTTATTGTCACCATCATCAGTCAGAAGACGTCCACTGCTGAACATAGGCCACCCCTCCCCCCAGAACGCCATTCCGAACGACAAGATGCTAGTTAAAGAATTGTTAATGCGAAGGAAGCTAGCGCCAAGGAAGCTTTGCTTGCTTCTCATCCAGAACTACTGCAACGCCAAAACCTAAACATTCTTCCAAAACCTACATAACTAATACTGTTAACCGTAACTGAAATAATAATTAGTTTAAAACATTGCCATAATATTTATTGGGCTTATTCTTGAACTAACGATTAACTGATAAAAGTAAGTAAAAATATCATCTAATGACGTCGCATCAAAGACAGCCCCAAGGAGACTGACAACATTTCCCCTTTGTTTAGCAAGGCTAATACGTTGCCAGAAGTAATTACCAGCCTTTCTGTTTCCAGACTTTTCCGTCAGCTGCTTGGACAACTCCTTGGCCAGGCGCTTAGCTGAAGGTCCCCGAGGGCCAATCATCTCGATCCTAAACGGCGCAAATTCATAACTAGTACCGAGTTTAGCGTATTTGCGCAGCTTGAGGTTCTCAGCAGAAATCGCCGCACTTCCCGCTTAACGCCCTTAACGATGTGAGACGAGGTGTCTACTAAGTCGCATCCCACACCAAAGACCTGCCAAGTTTCCACGGCCCAAAGAATTAAACTAAGCTTTACTGAGAAGCCTATTCTGAAGAGTCTGTAATATTCAATCGGACGTCAGCCGATCTAATGACGTGGAAAAACAAATTATTAATCGATTGGGAAAAGTAACGTAAACGGAGTCGATTTTTCAGTACCATCAGGCAAGTCAAAGTCAGATGTCGCGTTCCAAAAAAACCATTTGTGCCATTTTGCAAAACGACAACAAAACGTCCGGAACAGTAGCTCATTATCGTCGTTTTTCCCGAAAAAAGAAAAAATATAATTACGTTTTATTTGCAAAGAGATCTTTAACTGATTTTTTTATTTTTTGATTCCCATTCGTGACTTGCTACTTTTGTACCTTTCGAGTATTATCAGATATCATTGTACGGCATTAGATGACTTATGGCTAATATGGTGATGATCAATCAATCAATCAAATTTTTACACCTCTTTTGGTGATGATGTAAAGAGTATTTTTTACTAAAATAAACTACCTTAACCTAAATAAATTAATCAATCAATAAAAATTGGCACCCCTCTTTCCCACAGGTATAGGCAGATACAAAGAAACTCCACTTGCCAGGATCCTGAAACAACTCCCTCGCTTCCCTCACATTCACAATTCTCTTTATACAAGCTCTACGGTGATGGACACTAGGCAACCTAGCTTTCTTGAGGATGTCTTCGATTTGATCGGAGAACACGATCAAATTGATTAAAAATTAAAAATCGATTTTAATCGGTCTTCGTACACAAGCACAGGTCGGGCGAAGCATCCGCATTCTGTCGACCAAATCGGCAGTTGAACTAAAAGGTTCGGTGCGGAACAAGTGGAAAGCATTCCACCAATGTGTTTTCTCCGTCCTTTAACCTTGGACCTTCAAGCGATCCTTGGCCGGTAAACTGGCCAACTGTGGCAGCTGTGAACTGACTCGGTTTTTTCAGTCGTCGGCACTTTTGGACCTCCTCTTGCTTACCATCAGGCGGGTCGAGGTCATATGTCGAGTCACAACAAAAAGCGTATAATAAAAATTAGTTAGCAAACCAGTTCATTAAGCGTAAAGTCCCGGTTGGATTCCCGGTCAGAACAAATATTTGTTTCATAGCTTTTATTTGTAATATTTTATAATTAGATTGAATGTTACAAATATTTCTTATTAAAAAAGGCGAATATCGTTTTTAACCTATTTTTATATTTTGTTTTCAGATTTATACAATGAAGATCGGAAGAAGTAAATGTGCTTGCGCGAATACGTGACAGTGATCTCGGTTCAAATAATTAATATTAATTATCATAATATTCAAGATGGGCACAAACCCAGCTTCGAGAACAATCGATTCATTTGCGTTTGACAAAAGTGATTTTAGTTGGAAAAGATGTCGAAATTTCCGATTCAAAGTCAATTATGTGTTAGTGTTTGTGTTCTTGTGTGTGTTTTGTGAGTGTGTGAGTGGTAAGCAGATTAGTGAGACGCTACAGAGGGCGTTGTCCGCGGTTGGAGGCCCGGGACCTGGTGCTAAGAAGTTGCTCAATATTCCTGAAGATGGAGGTTTGTGCCTTTATTTCATTTTTAACCATAGAGATATATGTTTTTAACACGCTTTTATTATTGGCTTTTTACCCACTTTCAGACGTCTGAAAATTATGAAAATTTGTTAAAAACGACAGAACCCAGCTTGATGTTAAGCTCGAGTCTCGTCCATGAATGTACATATTAGTCACTGCTATTACAGTTTTTTTAACTGTAAGTAGCAGTCACATCCACTATGAAGGTCTGAAACGCGACTGAATCACTTCACGGTCTGTATACTACCCCTGATCGGCGGACTGGTCTACAACTCTGATAACAAACATACATTGGTACTGGCGAGAGGTTTTGAACTCGTGCTCTTGGTTTGCGTAACCATTGAACTGCCACTACACCACAGTCGCCTTTTTTGAGTCTTTATTTAATCGTGGTCACTGGAATTCCATTGTATCTACCTATCCCTGTAGCTATTTCGGTTGTTGTTAAACAAATAATTAGTACACGTTAACCTTGGCCGATTTCAATATTGTTTGAAGGCAATAACAATAGGAAGTAAACAATGAAAATAATTACATAATAAATCATAAACAAATTAGAAATTTAACTCGTCAAAACTTACGCAAATTGCTTGATTAATGGATGTAGCTTTGGATGCTTTGTTATTGTTTCAACAGTGGTAGGCAGACAGGTTTTGTGACTCGACATATGACAGCACCAAGCCTGATGTTTTTTATTTTTATTGTGCCACGATATCGACCTCGCCTGATGATAAGCAAGAGGAGGTCCAAGAGTGACGACGACTGGGTAACCAAGTCAGTTCCCGGCTGGCCCAGCCGCCGCAACTATGCCGGCCTAAAACAGTTAAATAACAGCTACAATAGTCACATCCACTATGCCGGCATAGTGCGAACCGGCAACTTACAGGCTGAACCCGAAACGCAACTGAGTCACTTGACGGTCTTGTAAGTGGTGGTACAATCCCGGCTCGGCAAGTCTGCCGCGCGCACCACTGCCTACTCGTACCATTCTTTGACAACCAGAGCAAATGACTCAGTCGCGTCTCGCGATCAGCTTAAAGCGAAAGGTCCAAGAGCGCCAATCAATCACTCAAATTGTGACGCCTTTTCCCCACAGAAATAGGCAGAGACAATGAAGCGCCACTTGCCACGATCGTGACACAACTCCCTCGCTTCCTTCACAATTCTCTTCATACAAGCTTTATGGTTATGGGCACTAGGCAACCTAGCTTTCTTGAGGATGTCTCCGATTTGGTCAGCGAACACCCTCCTGGGCCTGCCTTGTTTAACATATCCATCCACATGAGATTAATAAATTCCTTTCGTCTATCTACTTTCACTCATCTCAAGGAAGCGAGGGAGTTGTGTCAGGATCGTGGCAAGTGGCGCTCCATTGTCTCTGTATATCCCTGTGGGGAAAAGGCGTCACAATTTGATTGATTGATTGACTCGACATATAACAGCACCCTGTCATATGTCGAGTCACTATATTAGGCTAGAGTGCAGTCCCTGAATGGAGGTAACTTGTACTACAGTAACTGACCACAGTTAATACTCGTAGGTGACTTATGTAGAAGTCACATCTACTATGCCGGCCTAGTACGAACCGGCAACTTACAAGCTGATCCCGAAACGCGACTAAAGCACTTTACGGTCTGTAAACTTGTAAGTAGTGGTACAATCTCGGATCGGCAGACTGGGCAGCACCCACTGCCTACCACTTTTTGACAACTAGAGCAAATGAATCAGTCGCCTCTCAGGATAAGCTTAAAGCGAGAGGTCCAAAAGCGCCACCAACTGAAAAACCGTACTAATTTACGGTTGCCTAAGTCGCCTTCACTATGCCGACTTCGCGTGAACTTTCCAAGGTCATAGCATTCGAGGTAACATTAAATTATCCTAAATAAACATTGCTTAGGGATAGGTTTAATCTGTAATATTTGGTGGTGGGTGTTTCAACAAAATTTAAACTTGGATTAAAGTAAATTAAAAGTTAAGTCTGATATGTAAGACATTATTGGCAAAGGAAATAGGTGCCAAGATGTTGTGAATAATGTGATTAGGGGCAGCCGTGAAGACTTGGTATTTACAGTCGTTGGCACTCTTGGACCTCTTCTTGCTAGCCATCAAAAAGCGTATAGGCAATAAAAAATTGTTAGCAAACCAGTTCGTTAAGCGTGAAGTCCCGGTTGGATTCCCGGTCAGAGCAATTAGTTTCATAGCTTTTATTTGCAATATTTTATAATTAGATTAATTATTTAAAATAGTTGTGTATGTTTGAGGTGGATATTTGCCCAGTCTGCCGATCCGGGGTAATACCAACACTTACAAATATACAGACCGTAAAGTGATTTGGTCACGTTTCGGGATCAGCTTATAAGTTGCCGGTTCCATCTAGTCCGGCATAGTGGATGTGATATCTACTCACAGTTTGTAGTAGCAGTGACAGCAGTGAATTGTAGTAGCAGTGACATCGATTCATAGACCACAATCCAGCTTAACATCAAGCGGGGTGCTGACATATGTCGAGTCACAATAAAAAAATCTACGATTACAATTATACACTAACAAAACAGCTGTTTAATACTATAATTAAAATACCAGCCCATCTAATTTTAATAAGCGCTCTAAGGAAACATGATATATGAGGAGTATTCCATATAATTCATATTATTAAGTAAATAAAGTGATATAATTATGAATTAGGCATTATTTACATTACAAGGCTTATTTTAAGCTTTGACGCACTTTCATGCCCTTTACAAAATTATACGGTATTAAAATAAAACAAAGGAAATAAATAATTGTAATCAATCAATCAATCACATTTTTCTACTAAGACATTATCTTTATTGTGACTCGATATATAACCGCACCCCGCTTGATGTAAAGCCGAAGTGTGGTCCATGAATGAATGTCACTTCTACTACAATTCAATAACTGTGAGTAGCAATCACATCCACTATGCCGGCCTAGTTGGCACTGGAAACTTACAAGCTGATCCCGAAACGCGACCAAATCACTTCACGGTCTGTATACTTGTAAGTGGTGGTACTACCCCGGATCGGCAGACTGGGTACCAATGCCTACCACTCTTTGATAACCATCTATCGCCACTTGCCACGATCCTGAGACAACTTTTTAGCTTCCCTAACATCAACAATTCTCTTCATACAAACTCTATGGTTATGGGCACTAGGCAACCCAGCTATCTTGGGGCTGTCTTCCATTTGCTCATCTTACTTTGTATGTTAGTAGTAGTCATTAATGGAAAAAAAGCCCATGGGGATTTATTTGAAAAGCTTGTGTTTTTCATAAATATTAATGTGTAATAATGGTGGAATTGTTATCCAGTAATAATTTTTAAGTTGATCAAGTATAAACAAGTAATTTCAATCAATCAAATCAATCAAATTGTCACGCCTTTTTCCCACAGGGATAGGCAGAGACAATGGAGCGCCACTTACCACGATCCTTACACAGCTCCCTTGCTTCCTTCACATCCACAATTCTCTTCATACAGGCTCTGTGGTTATGGGCACTAGGCAACCTAGCTTTTTTGAGTTTAAGTAATTTAAAGTTGTGAAACGTGTTTCTTAATGTTCCCTCCAAGACTCCTTCTGAAGTTTTAGTAAAGGCTTTCCGCCGCTTTACTAAAACGATCATCATCAACCTCACTATCATCATCATCATTTGATGAATCACTCGCGTGGTTCATCTTCATCTTTACTTGACAATGTTTTAACATTGAACCATATATTTTTACTTTGACACTGGCAAGTTAAATACTAAAGCCATAAACAAGAAGAAAGAAAGAAAAGAAAAAAGCCCATGCAAAAAAGCCCATGCTTTTTTGTTTAAACAGTGTTAGGCAGTGATGCCCAGTCTGCCGATCCGGGGTAGTACCATCACTTTCAAGTTAAACCTGAAGTAATCGTGAAGTAATTCAATAGCGTTTCAGGATCAATTTAAAAGTTGCTGGTTCCAACTAAGCCGGCATAGGGGATGTGACGGCTACTTACATTATTGAACTGTAGTAACAATCACTTTATCGTCATTTTTTTTTAAATATCTTCATAGTGAAAGTCACAAAAAAACGGTGGATGCAACCAGCATCTTGTCGTTCGGAATGGCGTTCTAAGGTGGAGGCCTATGATCAGCAGTGGACGTCTTCCGGCTGATGATGATGATGATGATCCTTAAATTAAAAGACAATAATAAGGTTGAACTAAAGTCGAACTAAACATATTGTATCTTAAAAACTAGAAGAACAAACTAAATCTAAAAGAGAGGCAATAACGGCGAACTTGTGTTGCCAGACTCAAAACTTTCTTAAGCCATATGTTCACACTCGCTCCGATATGTCTTTTGCTGGGGTTACCAGATTAAAAACAATTTATTATTATTTTTTCAGTATTTTATAATTTAAAGCAAACATTAAGATAGTATCATCATCAATTGTCGTGCCACTTGCCACGATCCTGACACAACTCCCTCGCTTCCCTCACATTCACAATTCTTTTCATACAAGCTCTACTATTATGGGCACTTGGAATAATAACCCAGCTTTGTTAAGGATGTCTCCGATTTGCCCGGAAAAAATCCTCCTGGATCTGCCTCGTTTAACGCATCCATCCACATCAGATATACTATTTTCAATGTGTCCGCACAAGAATATTCGTTCCGCAAACAAAATTCGATGCAAGTTCTTTGCTCAACAAAATCACCCGTTTTAAAATCGAAAAATTCGCTTTTTACAAAAACACGTGTTACTTTGACAACCTTACAGAAGCTTGTGAAATTTTATAGACAGTCCTACCAACCTAGGTAAAAAAATTACCTGCCTTCCTAATGCCCGGGAGTTTTAAATGACAATTTCAACCTACTTTTTGATCACTGTAGTATGATTGTTTATTTTTTAAATTAAACTTATATTACTACCGTTACTTTACATCGACGTATAGCTTGTCTAACTATAAATGACGCGCCCCTTCACTTTATTAGTTTATTTAAATGTGTGAATGCAAATATTACTAACTATACTACTATACTTTATCATCGTGCTCCAATTTTGTGTCCAACCAGCAACTGAATGACCAATTACAATTGCATTTTCTGTGTGTTGCATCCATATTTTATAGTCGCACGTGTGCTTAAATGCAGTGGAGAGGCACGTCAATTCGGCTTGGACAGACTATAATACTGTTTTACTAATAGTAACGCCCCTTTCTCTCTAGGCGACATTTATCTCTCGACTTTGTCTCTCTACATGTCGAAGGTGTCAACATGGTGCCTCAAATAGAAACAATAACGCCAACTTGTATTGCCAAACTTAAAACTTTCTTAAGCCACATGTTCACACTCTACGAAATATGTCATTTGCCGGGGTTACCAGATGAATTATTTTTATAATTTTTGAATTTTATGGTAGACTAATAATAACCTTTTTGATTCAGACACGACATTGTACAGCACTGTCGTTAGGCTGCGGCCCATGAATGAAGGTGACTGCTACTCACAATAATCAAATAGCTATAATTTTGAACTTAGTTTATAGTATATCTTAGTTTAATTATTAAAAACTAGTTGCAACTTGATAATTACTAATGAAATAAACAAATTTTATGCGGCTTACTATCGCGTTTATTATTTTTTATTGATTTTACGTTTTATATATTTTTTTTATTATTCCGATGTTTTAAGAGCTTTGCAGCCATCGTGGTCACAGATAAAATTTGTTTAATTCATTATTGAATGTTTGCGCAAAATCTACGAAAATTAATATTACTATGTTAAGTAATTTATCAATATATTTTTTTCATCAATATGAATTTGACCGGCATAGTGACAAAGACTGTGACAGCCGTGAACTATCAGTTTTTTTTCAGTCGTCGTCACTCTTGGACCTCATCTTGCTTATCATCAGGCGGGTAGTCATCAGATGACACAATAAAAATAAATGATACTTTTGTATCGTGTAACATCCTTCACGATACAAAACTTGATGTGACGACAGATGCAAGCTGAAGACGACCATCTAGGAAACTTTTCGTAACTACACTATACTACGGATTTAACTATTTATTTATTAAATTATAATGACCGATTGCAAGTTACACCTTTTCTTATTGTGGCTTGACTTACGACAGCACCCGGCTGATGTTAAGCTGAAGTGCGGTCCTTGATTGGAGGGGATTGTTACTCATCATCATCATCAGCCAGAAGGCGTCCACTGCTGAACTTAGGCCTTAGAACGACAAGATGCCAGTTGCATCCACCGGTTACCCGTGACTTTTACTATGTCGTCAGTCCACCTAGTGGGAGGCTCACCTACGCTTTGTCTTGCGGTTCGTGGTCTCCACTCTAGAACCTTTCTTCCCCATCGGTTGTCGGTTCTACGAGCGATTGTTAGTACAGTTCAATAACTGTAAGTAGAAGTTGCATCCACTATGCCGGCCTAGTTGAAGCCGGCAACTTACAAGTCGATCCCGAAACTCGACTAAGTAAATACTCTTTACCCAATTTACGTATTTTTTTTATTTTTATTGTGACACGACTCGTTTTTCTCAGTCGTCGTCACTTTTGGACCTCCTCTTGTTTATCATCAGGCGGGACGAGGTCAGATGTCGAGTCACAATTTAAAAAACCTAATGTCGCTTATTATATATTTTATATTATAGTAATAAACGACGTTTAAATATTAAATACCTCTATTAACTCTGTTTACCTTTAAAAATAAAACTTGAAGAATAATTTTGATATCTATTCAAATTAGCATCTTCACAGCGTTCTAGACTTAACTAGGATTTTAACAACCTGAATATATCAGAAAATACCTTTTTTAAAATTACAACGTACATTGATGCTTTTGTTTGTGGAGTAACTTTTAAAAGCAAATGAAGAAAGCAATGTATCCTATGTTGTTGGTCGTGTTTACGAAAACGGTGCTTTAAAAGTCGACATTGTTTAAATTCAAGTTTGTGAATTTGGCTTCTATTAGGTATTTTAACAACCGTTAACTATTTAAGGTAAATATCAAGAAATATGGGCAAATATATTCATGGAGCGGTCTCCAGCTTCACATCAAGCGGGGTGCTGTCATATGTCAAACAATAATAAACAAAAAGAGACAATAAAGCGCCAATTGCCACGATCCTATCTCGCTTCCTTCCTTCAACGTCGTTTTTTTTCAATCGTCTGCGCTCTTGAACCCCACCTTGTATACTATCAGGCAGGTCGAGGTCTGATGTCGGGTCACAATGACATAAAATTAATAGAAACATCTTTAAGCAAGAGGTCCAAGAGTGACGGCGACTGAAAAAACCGAGTTAGTTCACGGCTATGCCGTCACTATGCCGGCCAAAACAGTGACAAAACAAAACAACATTTTAAGTTGCCGGTTCCAACTAGGCCGGCATAGTGGATGTGATTACTACTTACAGTTATTGAACTATTGTAGCAGTCACCCCCATTCATGGACCACACTCCAGCTTAACATAAAGGGGGGTGCTGTCATATGTCGAATCACAATAAAACAAAATGAAAAGAAACAAATGCACCGACCGGGAATTGAAACCGGTACGGCTCGAGGCCTTGTCATATAGGCGGCCGTGGTGTAGTGGCAGTGCAATGGTTACACAAACCGAGGGCACGAGTTTGAGACCACCCACCGGTACCAATGTATCTGATATATGTACTTTGGTTGTCCTGTTTCTATGATAGTCCTGCCCAATGTAGTTTAAAAGTCGTAATAGACGTCGAGGGAAGACCGCCATCGCCAAGTTATGCAGATTTGAAGGAAATTTCATGTTAATGAATACTCATGCAATCTCCGAGCATTGATTTTGCCGTTTGTTCAGGCGCTTCTTTATGAAACCATTATTAAAGCTCTCCTCTACTAAAAGATGTTTTGCGATTTTGTCTCTTTTACTTAGAGATTTAAATTGGATTCTTCCATGGTCTGTTTAGGGTTCGGTAGTAAAAAACGAAACCCTTATAGATTCGTCATGTCTGTCTGTCCGACCGTCCGTGGTGGTCCGTGGTAACCGACTTGGTAAATAGATGTATTCTGTGAACCGTATTAAGATTTTTACACAAAAATATAAAAAACAAAAAATTTTGGGGGTTCCCCATACTTAGAACTGAAACTCATTTTTTTTTCATCAAACCCATACGTGTGGGGTATCTATAGATAGGTAGTTTATAGTCTGCGCGAGAAACAATTCCAAAGTGGTAAAAAGTTGGTCCCCCCCCCTGTAACTTCTAAAATAAGAGAAGGATAAAATTAAAAAATATATATTATGTACATTACCTTGCAAACTTTCACCGTAAATTGGTTTGAACGAGATCTAGTAAGCAGTTTTTTTAATACGTCATAAATCGAAACCCGCAATTTACCTTTCATTCAATCAACTCAAATATAAAAATCGATCAACGAACTACAAGAACTTTTATATTATGTTACTTGCTGCTACGGAACCCTTCATGGGCGAGTCCGACTCGCACTTGGCCGCTTTTTTTATTTAACGGCGATCGTGGTGTAGTAGCAGTGCAATGGTTACACAAACCGAAAGCACGGGTTCAAAACCACTTGCCGGTAACAATGTATCTTGGATATATGTACTTTTGTTATCCTGTTTCTATGATACAAGCACTTTAGTAGCTTCGTATAGAAATGTGAATAAAAAGAATTAAACTCATTTGATACGGATCAATATATTGAGTTTATTTTTGGTTAATGAATGTACATTTTTTTATTACTCAAACGTTTCAAGAGCTTTGCTGCCATCGTGGTCACGTATAGACTCTCCGTGATAGTAAGCCGCATAAAAGTACATCAATATTCGCGCAAAATCTAAGAAAACTCAATTATTATCAATCAAATCAATTTATCACACCTTTCCCCATAGGGATAGGTAGAACCATGGAAGCGCGCCACATGCCATGATCCTGACAAAACTTTAGTAGCTTAGTACATATAGAAATGTAAAAGAAAAAACGAAACGTATGTCTGTTCGCGTTTCACGAACTGCAAAGTTAAGACGAGGGTGTAATGGTGGAGTAGTGACATTGGAAATTGGATCACAATTTTTAGGGTCGTCGCACACGGGAACTTCTCTGATAAATCACTGGGGCACGAGTCACGTGACCATCCATGTTAAGCACATATATATGCCAAGATATACTAATATATATATTTATTTATTTATTTATTATTATATATTTCTATACTAAGCTACTAAAGTGCTTGTATCATAGAAACAGGACAACCAAAGTACATATATCAAAGATACATTGGTACCGGTGGGTGGTCTCGAACTTGTGCTCTTCGGTTTGCGTAACCATTGCACTGCCACTACACCACGGTCGCCTTTTCGTATATATTAGTATATACGATTTTTTCTCTACATTTCTATACTATATTTTTGCCTAGTGTCTATTATAGAAGAGCTTGTATAAAAAGAATTGTGTATGTGAGGGAAGTGATGTCGAGTCACAATTTTTTTTAATGTGGTACTCCTGGAAGAACGGTTGAAAGTAGATTGACGAAAGCAATTTATAAATCTGATGTGGATGGAAGCGTTAAACAAGGCAGGCCCAGGAGAGTGTTTTCTGATCAAATCGGAGACATCCTCAAGAAAGCTAGGTTGCCTAGTGCTTGTATGTAGAGAATTGTGGTTGTGAAGGAAGGGAGTAAAGTCAGGAACGTGGCAAGTGGCGCTTGTCTCTGCCTATCCCCATGACAATTTGATAGATTGATTAATTGGAGCTTCTTTATCTCTGCCTATCCCTGTGAGTAAGTTAATATTACCACTAAACCACAGTCGCTTCTACCTTAATAATTGTAAAAATGTAATAAGATTGACAGCTTATTAGAAGTCTAATTAAAGATTGAGAAAAACATTGATAAGAAACGTCACAGAAAAAAGCTGCTGAAAAAAGTTTCAGAAATACTTAATTACAGCAGGTTTTCATGAAATACAAATGCCATGATTAGGTATAAACGCAGGAAATTCATTAATTTATTTATTAACAATATGTATTGTGACTCGACATATGACAGCATCCCGCTTGATGTTAATATGGAGTGTGGTCCATGAATAGATGTCACTGGTACCACAATTCAATAACTGTAAGTAGCAATCACATCCACTATGTCGGCCTAGTTAGAACCGGCAACTTACAAGCTGATCCCGAAACGTGACCAAATCACTTCACGGTCTGTATATTTATAAGCGGTGGTACTACCCCGGTTCGGCAGACTGGGTACCACTGCCTACCACTCCTAAAACTGTCATCTGTCATCATCTTGCTTGCTACTATTCCGGCCAAGAATCAAATGAATAAGATCACTTTTGTATGTGGTAGGCTGTGGTCTGCCAATCCAGGGTTAGTACCACCACTTATTTACCATGAATACGATATACAGACCGTGAAGTCGCGTTTCGGGATAGTTTGTAAGTTGCCGATTCCAACTGATGGCATAGTGGATGCGGCTGCTATTTGCAGGTAATAAACTGTAGTAGCAGTCGCTTCTATTAATTGACCGCAATCTATCATCAGACAAAGCTCGAAAGCTTCAAAGCTCGATGTCCCGAAATCCCCCAAAATGTATGGTCACAAATGCAAGACACCTGCCTGCCTGTAATTACATCTTTAATTAGAACGACTTTCGGGAAACTGGGGAAATCCCCGCACTCCGAAATTGTTATTTTCAAATCCGTCAAATTATAACCGTTCGTGTTACTTTCGCGAGTTGTGAAATTCATAAAATTACTGCGCGAATTAGGTGATATCTTTGTCACTTTTGATATCTGATATCTTTGTCGCGTCAGATGTCGAGTCACAATAATAAGAAAGAAAAATTAAGCCGAAAAGATTCGCAAAGAAAGTCGAGCATGTCGTCTGCCGAATCAGTCGACGGATTGCGGACGCTTTCCCCGACCTGTGCGGTTATCACGGGTATATCTAAGTATTAAAAAGTTGTTGAGGTCATAGGTATTTATTCTTATGTTTATGAAGGTGATTGTAAATCAATCAATCAATCAATCAAATTGTCATACCTTTTCCCCACACGTATAGGCAGTGACAATGGAGTGCCACTTGCCTCCCTCGCTCCCGTCACATTCACAATTCTCTTCATAAAAGCTTAACAAGTGAATAATAAAACTATAATAGCGTAGCATAGTGGACTGGACTGCTACTTACAGTTATTTAACTGTAGTAGCAGTCGTCTGCATTCATTGCTCTCTAGCTTAATATCAGGGGTGCTGTCATATGTCGAGCCATGATTATAAAAACAACTTACTATCATGGTCAATTTTATAATACGAATAAAACAATCTGATGTGGATGGATGCGTTAATCGAGGCAGACCCAGGAGAGTGTTCTCCGATCAAATAGGAGACATTCTTAAGAAAGCTGAGTTGCCTAGTGCCCCTAACTGTAGAGCTTGTAGAGAGTTATGGATGTGAGGAAAGCGAAGGAGTTGTGTCAGGAATGCTGCAAGTGGCGCTCCACAATCTTTGCCTATCCCTGTAAGAAAAAGACGGGGCAATTTAATTGAATTATATAAATAATATTAATTAAATAAAAGCTATAATAAGAATAGACTCCAACATGTGAAATGTTAAAATTAAAACGTTTTAAACGAGTCATGAATCAGAAACACGTGTAAATTGTCCCGGCGTATTCCACATAGTATGGTAATGCGACGGTGAAGTTATAAATCCGGCTCGAAGGACCAATAAAACATGGCGGACAAAAGCATGCGAAATGCACCGCTCCTTTGAATGGGCCTTTATTAAAACGTGCGATTGCGGCTGTGTGCGAATAGCCTTTGAGGTGAAAGAGCAAAAAATAGAAATAGCACTGTTTGCTGGTGGAAATATTCGTTTGAAATGAAACATTCCGCCATTAATTAACATGTTATTACATTGTTTAGGATACAAATTTTGTTTACGTATGTGTAATGTGTATGCTATTAAAGCCGACTGTGGTCTAGTGGTAGTGAAATGGTACTATTGATTATTTAATATAATCGCTTTTTTTACATTACTATACTAAGCTTCTTAAGTACTTGTATCATAGAAACAGGACAACCAAAGTACATATATCAAAGATACCTTGGTGCCGGTGGGTAGTCTCGAACTTGTGCTCTCGGTTTGCGTAACCATTGCACTGCCACTACACCACGGTCGCCTCATCTCAAATTTTAATAAATATACATTTATACATGAGTAAAAGGTAAACCCAAAACTCCTCTTTCGTTGATTACAAAGGTAGAGTTCCAAAAAAGCAAACATCTGAAATTATGCTGAAAAATTAAAAGACCCTTATTTCTTTGGCTTCATTACTTTCCTTTATTCAGAATTTAATCATGTCCGGTAGACGGTCATTTGTACAGGTATAAAAATGTATATTATTTTCTTGTATGTACTGTAAATATTAAATAAGTAAACGGACTTGTTTTATAGAAACTGGTACCAAAGTATTTATATACTTTGTTTTTTCTTACTTGGCCCAAATAGTAAACAAACATGAAAATCACCATTTCCCCATGCCCATAGTCTAAAGAAACTGTTTGCTAGGGTTTTATTCTATAGAATAAATATGTAACAAATGCACAAAAATCAGGCACATATGATACATTATTTTTATCAAAAACCATTTCTTTGAAAACGGTAAAAAATCACAAAAAATCACAAACATTTTTACAGTATTTTATAGATATTGTTATATATTTTATGAATCTTATGTAGATGGATGCGTTAAACAGGAGGGTGTTTCCGACCAAATTGGAGAAGTCCTGAACAAAGCTGCCTGGTGCTCATAACCGTATAGCTTTTATAAAGAGAATTGTGGATGTAAAGGAAGCGAGGGAGTTGTGTCAGGATTAAGGCAAGTGGCGCTCCATTGTCTCTGCCTATCCCTGTGGAAGAAAATCGTGACAATTTGATTGATTGATTGATAACAATACGAAACAGACAGAGCTTGGTAGAATCTAGTTACTCTCTGTCCAACTCTTTGTAAAACAATCAACAAATGAAATGATTTACCAGCCCATGTGTTTTCTTCTTCCTATAGCCTTGGATCCTTCAAGCGATGCGTGATGAAGCACATTTGGCCGGCATAGTGGCGGCCGTGAAAACTCGGTTTTCTCAGTCGTCGGCACTCTAAGACCTTTTATTGCTTACCATTAGGAAAGTCGAAGTCAGATGTCGAGTCACAATAAAAAAAATATCTCGTGTATACTAAATAGTGATTTGCATTGAGTAATGTCCCGCCCAGCCTCAACGTAGTGCCGCATTAAGGCACAAACGCGCCTTTGAGTGAGACGAACGACTCCAAACGGTTCACTTGGCCTAATATTTATGAAAATGGTATATTTTGATGTAAATTCCCTCACGTTGAGCTATTGGGAAATGGCTATTAGAGATGTTATGTAGATTTTCTATCGATTTACTTTTATATAAATATATTATACTATAAAAATAAATCATTTTATTTTATTGTGACACGACGTCTGACCTCGACCCGCCTGGATAAGCAAGAGTAGGTCCAAGAGTGACAACGACTGGAATAACTGAGTCAGTTCCCGGCTGCCCCAGCCGCCGCTACTATGCCGGCCTAAGGTGCTTCTTCACGCATCGCTTGAAGGATCCAAGGTCATAGAATGGAGAGAACACATAAAGTAATGAAAATTTAATTTTCTACACGTACACGTCAACTGTGGCTGTTAACAGTGTAGGTATACAAACTGTAAAGTGACTTAGTCGCGTTTAGTTGCCGATTTTAACTTTGCTGGCATTGATATGATTGCTACTACAGTTATTTAACTATAGTATCATTCAATCAATCAATCAAATTGTCGCGCCTTTTTCCCACAGGGATAGGCAGAGACAATGGAGCGCCACTTACCACGATCCTTACATTCCTTTACATCCCTTGCTTCCTTCTCATCCACAATTCTCTTCATACAGGCTCTGTTGTTATGGGCACTAGGCAACCTGGCTTTCTTGAGGATATCTCCGATTTGATCGGGAAACACTATGCTGGGCCTGCCTTGTTTAACACATCCATCCACATGAGATTTATAAATTCCTTTCGTCAATCTACTTTCATTCATCCTTTCCATGTGCCCAAACCATCGAAGCGTTCCTTTGTCCTTTGTCACTACATCTTCTTTCAAGCCACAAAGTATCATTCGACTTAACTTCGGACAGGGTGCTGTCATGTCTACTCACAATAAAAATATTAAAACTTTTCCTACAATTAAACAAATGAAGACCAAACAAAATTAAAAATAAATAGAGTATTTAATCTTCAAGACATTTTTCTCAGTAAAGAAAAACCATAGGGGAACACGTGTTAAATTGTAGGTGTCAAAGAATATCAGAAACATAACATTTTGTTGGCATCTCACAACAACAGGAAAGTGGAACAAAATCTCAGCCAAAACATCCACTAGCTATTGTGCCCCAACACTACTAACTAGTGATGTACACTCTCTAATATATCGATTTTTTTAACATTTCTATACTAAGATACTAAAGTGCTTGTATAATAGAAACAGGACAATTAAATGATTAAAATTACCCGAATTTATACATTTCTAAACTAAGCTACTAAAGTGCTTGTATCATAGAAACAGGACAACCAAAGTACATATATTAAGATACATTAGTACCGGTGTGTGGTCTCGAACTCGTGCTCTCGGTTTGTGTAACCATTACTCTACCACTACACCACTGTCGCGCCTTGGTTGAATTGAACATTAGCAACTGCTGGGATAATATATGAAAACATACTTTAATAAAGAACCGTGACCTTGACTTTTGTTGCTAAGTGTCCAAAAATCTCCACTAAATACGGTATCAATAAAAAAATTATACGAGACTCCAGCTTTAATTTAGGAAGGGAATCCTCAGCATCTACGATTTTTTCGAAACTTGGTTTTTGGCGCCCTTTTACCAGCGTTTGAGATAAATTACTTAAAAATTCAAAAATATAAAAAAAATTCAGTTGTGGTGTGTCACGCCTTTTCAAAGTCGACGGAGAGCCAAGGTTTGCGTATGCTAGGCACTTTTTGGAGCAAATTTGTATTATGAATTTGGCGCCTTTTTGCGCGAATTTGGGGCGGGTGCTCCGATTAGCAAATGGATCCGGAACTGTGAATCCGGAAATCTGAAATAAAATAGACATATTATTTTGGACTATATGACTTCACTTGTACTCATCGCGGTTGAAATATAACCGCAATCGATATGTAACAGTAACATCACTATTGTATGGTAATGTAGGACACGCAAATAGATCATCACTAGACAAAGAAAAGCAATGCCCGAAATAATAGTGACTTGGATTTTTAACAAAAAACATAAAAAAATATACAAAGTAAATGTATTAACAAGAATACTAAATAAATAAAATTTTATTTTAATCAATCAATCAAATTTTTACGCCTTTTTTTAAGCAGAGACAATGAAGCGCTACTTGCCACAATCCTGACACAACTCCCTCGATTCCCTCACATCTACATTCTCTTCATACAAGCCATACTATTATTATTACAATCAATCAAATACAAGTATACAGACCGTAAAGTAACTTAGTCACGTTTTGGGATTAGCTTGTAAGTTGCCGGTTCCAACTAGGCCGGCATAGTGGAAGTGACTGCTACTTACAGTTAAATAATTGTAAGTAGCAGTTACCTCTATTCTCGGACCGCACTCAAGCCTTACATTAGGCGGGGTTCTGTTATATGTCCAGCAAAAAAAATTGTCAAGCCTATTTCCACAGAGATAGGCAGAGAGACGATTACAATTAGGATTAATGAGTCCGTAATAACCAAATAAATTGCAAATTACTTTTAAAATTAACCAAATTAAGGGAGAACTTTCTATTAATACATATTTGTTTGACAAGAAATTTTGACATCTGCTCTGTTTCGTTACCCGCCATTGAAATAAACCCTTCAAAATTGTTTATTTTTGGTTAAAACTCTTCAGTATACACACAAGCAAAAACCACCTTTAATTGTATGTGAAATAAGTTTGGAAGTTGCTTGTAGTTAATGAAGGTTTTGGCTCTTGAGCTGTCAACACAACTTCTCTCGTAAGAACACTGCACAGTTTCATGTTTTCTAAGAATCCAGTGAACATATTAATAGCCGTAATAAAAACTATTTCGTTAACAAATTACACTTTATTAGGACCGCCTAGGGTTTTAATTACATTGGATTTATTTACGTGTCCTACCTATTTCTTAATACCGTAGTATAATTAATCTATTTACAATGTACCTACTGCTTTAACCTCGTATTTTTACTTCCGTGATACCCGCACATCGACGTCACCCTGCATCCTGCAGTCTGTCAACCGAACTGGCGGTCAAACTAAAAGTTTTGACGGTTGACAAGTTGAATGTTTTTACCAGCCCATATTTTTTCCCCATCCTATAACCTTAAATTCTTTAGCGAAGCCGGCAGTTCACCTTTCCTGTCCCTCTAGCACGGCAATCCAAGAAGCAAGATAAAGAACTGCAAGGAATATTTTGCATAGTTTGTCTAATCAGAAATGACGCGCCCCTCCACCGCATTTGCGCACACGAGAAAACATAAAATATGAATGCAACACACCGAAAATGCAATTGTAATTGGTCATTGTAGTTGGACACAAAATAAGAAGCACGCTGTGATAAAGTATAATAGTATAGTTAGAAGTATTTGCATTCACACATTTAAATAAACTAATAATGTGGAGGGGCGCGTCCCTTATAGTTAGACAAGCTATAATTCATTTTAAATAATTTAATAGGTCGGCACATCAAAATGTTTGAAAAATATTTATTAAAGTTTTCACCGTTGTTTTGTGTGAAGTTTTACAGAACGTTTAAATATATTTTTAGGTCATTTTAATGCACTGTTCTGGTTAGTTATTTAACATGACTTGCAATGATATTCCTTGCAGGTATTTATCTTGCTTCTTGGATTGCCGTGCTAGGGGGGAAGCTTTGCTTGCCAAATAAAATAATACAAAGAAACAAATATTTTTTACCTTTTTTATCATAGAATCTTGTCTACCAAAGTACATACTCGTATATCAAAGATTGGTACCACCAGGTTATTTAAACTGGGAATTCTTGGTTTGGGTGACTATTTCACCGCTACTAGACCACGGTTACTTTAAACACAAAATTATGTTTATATTTGTACAATAATCGATAAAGCAAAGTTATTATTTTTATTGTACAGAATGCATTCCCTTAGCGTGGGAATTGACAAATGTTATCGACTATTGTTCTTGCCCGCTTTCACTTAACGACCAATCTAAAATGGACATCTGCTATTTCGCATACTTTACCTCTGACTGAGTTATAATTTCAAATTGTAGAGAATATGCATTATCATTCTTGTGAAAAATATATAACGATACAATTCTAAGTAATATTTATTGTTTTTTTTTCTTTGCGCATTTAGGTAATTTTGCTACACGCGTTTGTTTTCGAAAGGATAGCAGGAAACCGCTGGAGCAGGGCCATGTACAGCTTTGGCCGGCATAGTGACGGCGAATAGGACAAGCGTTGGTTTTCAGTATATTTGCAGTATTCAATCTAATTAAAAATTAAATAAAAAACAAAAGCTATAAAACAAATATTTGCTCCGACCGGGAATGGAATCAGGGCTTTATGCGCAATGGACTGGAGTACTAACCAATCCGCCACGGCTGTCTGCAAAGTTGACGGAGTTTTGTTAGAACGGCATCCAAATGCTAATGTTTGTTGCAGACATTTATCTCTGTCAGCAGTCGCCTATATTATTTTTTTAAACATCTGAGCTCGATCCGCAAGGTCCAATAGTGACGACGACTGAAAAAACCGAGTCAGTTCACGGCTGCCTCAGTCGCCGTCACTATGCCAGCCAAAGTGTTATAATACCACACATACCACAGATAATAACATTCATTCAGATTTATAATAAAAATAGGATCGAAAACATATTTTTTATAATGAAATTTTAATTAAGGTTTTAAGTTAGTCATTATTTAAAATGAAATGTTTTAATTATGATTTTGGCTCCGATGTGTTTTATTTTCAGCTAACGAAGGAGCCTGTATGGTTAAATTATTTCAGTTTTAAGTAAAGGTAGCCATACACACAGCTCTGATATTATTTCCTATTTATTAACTCTTTATTTACTTATGATTGACTGAGTCGTCAGTCGCACTAGAAGGTTTGGTGTGTTGTGTCTTTGTAAAACAAGTGGAATGCCTTACTAGTGTTGTTCCCATCCTATGAGTATAACCTAGCATCCTTTAAGCGATGCGTGAAGAAGCAACTTTTATTGGCGTAGTGACGGCGACTAAGAGAACACAGTAAAAATGCTTATTATCAGGCGGGTGGATGTCAGATGTCGTGTCACAATAAAAAAAAGTTTTATTGCAATTGTTATTCTATTGAGGTATCAAAGGTTCTAGAGTAAAGACCACGAACGGGCAAACGCAGCGTAGGTAGGCCTCCCACTAGGTGGACTAACGACATAGTGATATTCACGAATGACCAGTGGATGCAACTGACATCTTATCGTTCGGAATGGCGTTCTAAGGGGGAGGCCTATGTTCAGCAGTGGACGCCTTCTGGCTGATGATGATTATGATCAATCTCAGCGACATTATTGATTTGATACCATTTTCTTTGCCGTGTGTACACGGGCGTAATAGGTTTTTAATACGATATTTTTATTCGCAAATTTTGTATATATCATTATGAAATAATTGGTCAGAAGATACTTTTTGCTTTATGCTAGTCACATTTATTATTTAAATGTATGCTTTTTTGTATTTAATAATAATAACGGTAGCGTATTCTTATTTTATTATTATTTTTTGCATAAATATTGGACGCGTAAATAATTGCACTCAATTTTCTTTTAATATTATACATACATATTTTGGTATAAATATTTTGTAGGTAACAACGATGATTGGTTACCTGCGAGAATGTCAAATTGCTGCCGCCACAAATATTATTATAGTTGATTCGCGGTAATCTGACAAACACGTTTTGTAAGGCGGTGTCGGAAAATCAAATTTGTCGGACTATAGAGTACTGCCATGAACTCCTAATAGTCCGGAACGTCCTATTGTTATCCTAGTATTAGAATAAGAATAGGACGTGCTGTTGACTAACTTCACTTGACTGATTCAAAGGTGTCTTGACGGTCTTCAATCTTGACGGCTCCCAAAGAAAAAGACACCATACTAAAGTGAAGTTGGTTGGAGAGTTAGAAGTCACAAAATGACGACGATTCCGTCCTTTACCATTTTAATCGCATTATATCTGACAAATCAATAACCGTCGACTCGTGATAGTCCAATACCTCCAATAAGTATACCTGAACAAGTCACAACCTGTTATTGGTATGTCGGATTATAGGGGATGCCGACTAGACAGGGGCCGGATTACCGCGGACTAACTGTATTTAGATTAATTTCAAAGCGACGTTGAAGAAGCACTGCAAGTTCGTTGCAAAGTCATTTCGCTGTCATGTATTAAGAGAATCAGTGTTCTGGTGCATACGAGTAATAGTGATTCTCCATTAACATTCGCTTTAATTAGCGCATCAGCTTTTTTTATACGATATATGGTTGTGATATACGATTTTATATCGGATTATCGTTACATCCGATGTTTTGTTTCATTGTGTCTTAGATAATTTAACAGTTAAATTATCTAAGCATTGTGTATATATAAAAAAATGTTACGCCTTTTTCCCACAAGAATAGGCAGAGACAATAGAACGCCGCTTGTCACAATCCTGACACAACTCACTCGCTTCCTTCACATCCGGAATTTTCTTCATACAAGCTCTAATGGGCACTAGGCAACGTAGCTTTCTTTAGGATGTCTCCGATTTGGTCAGAAAACACCCTCCTTGTTTGAAAACAAACAGCCTACCTTGTTTTTTAAGCATCACATCAGATTTATAAATTGCTTTCGTCAATCTACTTTCACTCATCCTTTCCATGTGCCCAAACCATCGAACCATTCCTTTGTCAATCCTTGTCACTACTCTTGTTTTCGTTAACCAAACGTGTTCGTTAAGTTAACGACAACAGAATAAACGCCTTCATTTCATTCTCAATTGTTTGGTTACTTCACTTAACCATTATAATAAATGATTGGTAATAATATGTTAGACGTTTATTATATTGTTATATTACTTAGAAATATAATATATTATAATATAAACTATATTCTGCGAAACCGATCTAGTATTTTTTTAGATAGAATTATTGATAAACCATAAATTATGACACTGCTTTTCTTAAGAATTTTTAGGGACCTAGTTTTATATAGTTATATATTTAGTATTATATATTATATATTTAGTATTATATTATTATATATAGTTAGTATAGTTTAGTATATTATAGTAAGTATAGTTTAAATATATACTTACAGTCTTACTACAAAAAATTTTTAAAACTGTGTTTAAATATTTGTACTACGAAACGTCACAAGTTAATTTAAAACATGTTTAATGACTATCTAAAGTGCGTTTAATTTTTTTGGTAGTAACACGGATATAATTTAATGTATAACTATTTTATCTCTGTCTCCCCTAAAGGGAAACACAAGCGCTGGAATAAATAACGTATCCTTTGAAGTGTACATGCATTGTTTCCTGCTAAGTCTAGACGGAAGTGTGCCTAGATTACGTCTAGATTATTTATTGTTCTCATTCGGCGCACCTGTGAGCTTATATTTTCGTATTTAATATACACATCTGCTTATTTTCTGCCATCTGCCAATACTTTTCAATATTTTTTAATATCGTGTCAAGTGTCGCTCCATTGTCTCTACCTATCCCCGTGGAAAATAATCATGAATTTTTCAAAAACATTTTTATACTAAGCTACTAAAATGCATATATTATAGAAAAACCGATGTACAAAAATCAAAGATACAATGGTACTGGCAGGTGGTTTTGAACTCGTGATCTCGGTTTGCGTAAACATTGCATTACCCCTAAACCACGATCGCCTTAAAGAAATGTGTTTATTATATTTAAATTTAAGGTTGGATGGCAATAAAGCCCAGTTGCCGATCTGGAATAGTAAACTTACAACTGTACAGACAGTGAAGTGTCTTAGTCGCGTTTCAGGTTCAACTTGTAAATTGCAGCTTCCAACTAGGCCGGTATAGTAAATATGCTTGCAGTTATTTAACTGTATTGGACCTTCATTTATGGACCGCATTCCAGCTTAACATCAGGCGAAGTGCTGTCATATGTTAAGCTGAAACATAAAAAATACTCTGTTTGCAAATGATTCTAATTCGGTTAGCAGAACTTAAGTTTTTTTTATAAGTCAACGAACTTGCCAAATGTGAAACTAATTTTGGCCCTACTATCTAGTGTTGCCAGAACACTGACAACAGAAGCGTAGCGTGCCATGGCGGGGCTCCGTATCAAAAAATGTATGGGAGCCCTTAGGAAGGGTAAAAATTCTCACACAAAAAAATGTTTGCATAAAATTAAAAGATATATTTTTTCATTATAATTATCTATCTGTCACTTATTCCAATTTTTTACAAACAATTCAAATTAAATATACACTCTGCTTGCCTTATTTTCGGCAAACTGATTTATTAAATCATTTATAGCTGATGATGACTTTAGTTTTTCTAAAGTTTATTTTTGGGAAGTTTTTATTCATTTTTGTTTACGCACGTTGGGGGCCCCGTATAATTGATACTAGCTACCCCCCTGACTGACAGTTGGAGTATTTTTTATTATTGTTGCTCGACATCTGACAACACCCCATGTGATGTTAAGCTGAAGTGCGGTCTATTAATGGAAATGACTTTTACCACAGGTAAATAACTGTAAGTAGCAGTCACATCCACTATGCCGGCGATTGCAACCGACATCTTTCAAGCTGATCCAGAAACGCATTTACGTCACTTCACGGTCTGTACACTTGTAAGTGGTGGTACTACTCCGGATCGCCAGACCACTCTTAGACCCAGACCCAGAGCAAAATCTGCCTCTTATTTATTACTAAATATTTGTAATATTTATTCAATGAAAATAATAAATAATGTTAATAAAAGCTATGAAACAAATCTTCGCTCCGACCGGAAATCGAACCCGGAACTTTACGCGTAACGGGTGTAACCAATCACCACGCTTGTCGCCATTCTTACGCCAGTACCGATTACTATAAAAAATCTGTTTATCTGGCGACACTACTTCTCACTCCCACTATTCCCCCATTCTTCCCCTAACAATGGAGGGTGCGAACAAATAAAAAGTTCCATTAACGGCCAGGATAGGGGAGTCTATTTATCTCCTTAATGTAGAAAAACATGATTTCTTGGTCTTACAAATAAGACTTTTGTAAAAACTGTTCGACAGACCGTCTGATCGCATCTTGAATAATTCAACTATTTTATAATTTTTAACGTAAAAATAGTTGCAAGTATGAAGTTAATGAATTACTAAAAAACAATTTTATGCGGCTTACTATCGCGTTTATTTTTGGGGAATGATTGTGCAATATTTATTCCCCGCGATAGTAAGCCGCATAAAATTGGTTTCATTCATTAATCAATGTTCGCACAAAATCTAAGTAAATTGGCATTGTAAAAGTTACGCAAACGGAGAACACTGTTTCAAAACCAATTGCTGGTACCAATGTATCTTTGATATATGTACTTTGGTTGTCCTGTTTCTATGATACAAGGTAGCAACTGTACACTGAAACTAATTTTTTCCATCGTCGGCGTCTTAGACTTTTCCTTTTTTTATATTTTTTATTGTGACTCGACATATGACAGTCCACCCCGCTTGATGGTGGACTGTCGCAGGATCGTGGCAAGTGGCGCTTCATCGTCTCTGTTTATTCCCGTGAGAAGAAGGCGTTGAAAAGATAGCGCTGCAGGGGTATACAGAGACTAAAGAAGGCATCGTTATAGACCTTGCTACCCCGAAAATTAATTCACTTGAATAAATAACAGGGGTCTAAATTCCAATCCACACCAATACTCGTAGATATCTGAATAACATAGGATATATCTGAAACACAGTGGATTATTGAACTACTTGTTTCTATCACATCCGATGGACCATGGCAAACAATTCGAAGCCTCCGTCAGCCTTTGTCCTTATACGTATAATATAATACAGCCCGGCATAAATAATTGTCAATTATGATTCAACATACCCTGTGTTCAGTTGCCAAGGGATTTTAAATTCTATTTGTATAAGATACAGTTTTCTTTACATTTCTATACTGAGCTACTAATTTATTTCTTATTCCTTCATTGCTCAAATAAACTTAAAAATAGGTACATAGGCGAGTTTAATGCCTGTTAGGCATGTTTAGTTCTAGCAACTTATTTTTGGGATGGTGAGAAATTATGGGTATAATGTATAATATTATAGAAAGAGAACGACTAAAGTATATTATATCAATCAATCAATCAATTGTCACGCCTCTTTCCCACAGGGATAGGCAGAGACAATGGAGCGCCACTTACCACGATCCTTACACAACTCCCTTGCTTCCTTCACATCCACAATTCTCCTCATACAGGCCCTATGGTTATGGGCACTAGGCAACCTAGCTTTCTTAAGGATGTCTCCGATTTGGTCGGAAAACACTCTCCTAGGCCTGCCTTGTTTAACGCATCCATCCACATCAGATTTATAAATTCCTTTCGTCAATCTACTTTCACTCATCCTTTCCATGTGCCCAAAATATATCAAAGACACATTTGTGCCAGGCAGTGTTTTGAACCCATGCTCTCGGTTTGCGTAACCTAACCACATATTACTATACTATAAAATAAAAATGGTCAGAATTGCAGTAGCCCGGCACAATGGATGTAAGAAGTTTTCAGACATGTTTTTGACATGACATTCTCAACACCTGAAAGTAGCAACCCAGGATCGGCAGACTGAGCAAATGACCACCAGCGGTCTGCCTACCATTGTTAAATAACGGCTTCATTGTTTATAATTCATGAGCTTGTATGTCATGGAGTCTGTATTAATGGGTGACTTGATTAATGTATGTATGTGGATTAATACTCTGTATACTTTGTAATTAATGATCTCAGTTTGGCTATAGGGGTAGGCAGAGTTTCTGGAAATTGTTTCTGACTATCGATAAAATACATCTTTTTTTATAATAATAAAAAATTAACTACTACAAAATATCAGATCTAAGACAAAATTTGACTTTATTTTATTTATTCAAAATAATTATTAACAAATAAAAAACATTCAGTCTGTTACTAAAAAAAAACTAAAAAAACTAAAAAAAATGTCAAAGCAATAATTTAATTATTTATTTTCAATCAATCAATGAAATTGTTACGTATTCTTTGTTTTTTCTTCGTAGAACGATTGACGAGTGGAATGCTTTGCCAGCCCATGTGATCTCTCCATCCTATGACCTGGGATCCTTCAAGCGATGCGTAAAGAAGCACCTTAGGCCGGCATAGTGGCGTCGGCTGGGGCAGCCGGGAACTGACTCGGTTATTCCAATCGTCGTCACTTTAGGACCTCCTCTTGCTTATCATCAGGCGAGTCGAGGTCAGATGTCGTGTCACAAGAAAAAAATAAAAAAATATTTTCACAGAGATAGGCAGAGACAACGGAGCTCCACTTTTTACGATCCTTACACAACAGTGTCGTTTCCCTCGGATCTACAATTCTCTTCTCTGGCTCTGCTTACCCGAGTGGGAATCGTTAATAATGGCCTTTCCAATAAGATTGTATTTAAAAAAAAATACATTCACTAAGAATAAGTCTTTTAGACCTTTCTTTAGTCCTTGTTCTTAGAATACTTATGTCTTTATTTATTTTATTTTCATTTACATTTCTCTACTAAGCCACTAAAGTGTTTCATTGAAACAGGACAACCAAAATACATCTTATATTAGAGATACATTGGTACTGGCAAGTGGTTTTGAACCCGTACACTTCGGTTTGCGTAACCATTGCACTGCCACTACACCCCAGTCGCTTTAATGTCAATATATGCGTCTTATATGTTAAAATACTTTTACATAAAAAATTGAAAATATTTTTCAATATGAAATTTTACACTCAACGAGATGGACAGAGTGAATTCACGGTGAGTGATTTTTCTGAAAAAATCCCAAACACAAATGGATGCTATTCATCTCCTTACACAGTTCACGCATCGCTACCTATCATCAATAAAGCCTTAAAAACCTTTTTCACCAATAGAAATTTGATTGCACCCTTTCGCGGGAACCTTTCACTCTAACCTGCCCTTGGGCTGGTTATTCAAATCAGAATAACCAGAATAACTCAAGATCAAATCTTGAGTCGACATGTAATGTTATGTTGAAGTTTGGTATATGAATAAAGGAGACTATAACTGCAAGTGATAGCCGCATCAACTATGCCGGTCTAATAGGAAATTCAAACCACGTCTAATAGGATGATTGACAAAGGAATGCTCCAATGGTTTTAGCACATGGAAATTTTCCTATGAATAAAAAAAGATGTACAAAGGAATTTATAAATCTGATGTGTATGGATCCGTTAAACAAGGCAGGCCCAGGTGGGTTTTTTCTAACCAAATCAGAATGCTGAATGGCCTAGTGCCCATAATCGTGGAGCTTGTACGAGTATACGAGTATGAAGAGAATTGTGGATGTGAGGGACGCGAAGGAGTTCTTCAAGATCGTGGCAAGTATCCCTGTAGGAAAAAAGGCGTGACAATTTGATTGATTGAATAATTTATTTTGTTCGTACGATATTAAATTATTTTTTACTACACTGGTCGATCAACGTACGTTGATTACTTTGCTTCCGCTTCTGAATTGCAATTTCATGGAGATTTTTAAATTAAGTTTCTTGGCATATTCCAATGTTAGTACTATCACTTTATAAAAAAGTAATTTATAGATGGAAAAATATCACGAGTGCTCGCTTGGCCGCGACTGGGAATAGAACTGACTGCGGCTGATCACTTATCTATACATCATCATTGGAATTCGTCTATTATATCCTTTTGCCACTCTTTTTGTCAATATTGTTGATAGATATTCTACTTTACTTTTGACAGCTCTATTATTATTGGTCAACTGATTAACTTACCTATTTATGGTATTGTTGGATTAAATAAACATTTAAATATCCACTTAAATTTAAAAAAATAACTGTCTTAAAAAATATATATTAAAAGTAAAGACAGAGCGCTTAAAAAGCTTTTAATTCATTAAAATTTATTTTTAATTTTTTTTCGATCGAAACTGCATTGTTTCGGATTTTGGGTATGGGTTAAGTTCTTTCCATTCTAAAATTGGTAAGTTTTAATCAATTTATAAGTTAAAAGGATTTCGAGGTATTACTTTTAATAATTATCAATCATTCAATTAAATCGTCAAGCCTATTTCCCACAGGGATAGGCAGAGACAATGGAACGCCACCTGCTACGATCCTAAAACAACTCCCTCGCTTCCCTCACATCCACAATTCTCTTCTTACAAGCTTTATGGTATAATATGGTATGAAATAAATAAAATAAATATGCGGCTTACTATCGCGTTTATTTTCTGGTTAATGATTGTACAATTTTTTTATTTCGACCTTTAGAGAGCTTTCAAGCCATCGTGGTCACTAAGAGATTGAAATTGTATAACCAAAAATAAACGCGATAATAAGCTGCATAAAATTTGTTTAGTTTATTAATTATGGTTCGCGCAAAATCTAATAAAATCTTAAATCTATTGACCAATAATACTCGAGGAGCTGTGAAAAGTAAAATAGACGAATGGAAATAATATGGAGTCCTTACTTTAGTGTGCCTTGAACAACCTGCTCTTGGAGATATATTTTGGGAGCTGAATGGAGTGTCCCTCTATTCGGACCTGTTAATAAGTTTTAAACGAGTTTATGTCAGGGGTTTTGTGCTATTCCACTGAGTGGATATTTTAATTTATGTGTGAGGAAGGATACGTGGCGATGTAATACTCGTAAGGTGTTTGTTTTTAAATTAATTTGATTTAGATTGCACCCGTATTCCAAGTCATCAAGTTTACGTCTGACTCAATCTAAATTTCCTGATTTGATATTTGATGGAAATAGTTAAAAGTTTTTTAACAAGGCAGACCCAGGAGGGTTTTTACGGACCAAATCAGAGAAATCCTTAAGAAAGCTGGGTTGCCTAGTGCCTATAACCATAGAGCTGGTATAAAGAGAATTGTGGATCTGAGGGAAACGAGGGAATTGTGCCAGGATCGTGGCCAGTGGCGCTCCATTGTTTGCTTCTCATAACCTGTTTTACGGAGGTAAGAAAGGTTATGAGAAATTAGTCGTTAGTGGACGTCCTAGTAACCCTAAGTCTATAACGATTAATTCGAATTGGTCACCGTTTTTACAGCTTAACATCAGGCGGGGTGCTGTCATGTGTCAAGTCACAATAATAATAGCCCTTTATTAATTTTATTGTACATTGTGACGTGTCATCTGGCCTCAAGTTGCCTGATGGTAAGTCGTCGTCACTATGCCGGCCAATATGAGTAAATATACAAATGAGTGTAAGCAACAAAACCAAAGTTTAAATTAGTAGTTCATAGCTAAAACCACTTGCATTTCGGAAACTTTCCAAACACAGATGCATTTCTAAAGGAAAACTTGCAATTCCTCACCCCCTATTCTTGATACATTAATTACAATTTAATTCAATTTCATCGTTAAAATATTTGATTGTCTTTAGAAAAAGTAAATAATGTAGTAATATACTGTACATTTTTCTTTACTTAGCAAAAGTAGTAAACAAACTTTCGGGATTAACGATAAAAAACAATTAATATTAACGCGAATTAATACGAATATATAAAAAATATCTATGAATTATTAGGAAAATATTATTATTATTATTTGTGAATTAACCGTTTCCATAATAAATGATTTTTGATAAAATTATTGTTAATTGTGTGTGATTTTAATAACGTCAATCAATCAATCAAATTGTCACGCCTTTTTCCCACAGGGATAGGCAGAGACAATGGAGCGCCACTTACCACGATCCTTACACAACTCCCTTGCTTCCTTCACATCCACAATTCTCCTCATACAGGCCCTATGGTTATGGGCACTAGGCAACCTAGCTTTCTTAAGGATGTCTCCGATTTGGTCGGAAAACACTCTCCTAGGCCTGCCTTGTTTAACGCATCCATCCACATCAGATTTATAAATTCCTTTCGTCAATCTACTTTCACTCATCCTTTCCATGTGCCCAAACCAATAACGTAACTTTTGTTATTATGTATGTTTATTCTATAGAATAAAACAGTTTTCTTAGATAAAGGGCAGAGGAAATGCTGATTTTCATGTTTGTTTACTATTTGGGCCAAGTAAGAAAAAGCACAGTATAATAACTAATATTAAGCGAATGTATAAAAGTGCGTCTAGTGGCGCTCTATTGTCTCTTACTATTTGTGCACGACGCCTCACATGTAAATATAGTTTATTAATTAATACGACATTGCATTTTGTATATAGATAGGTATTCAACCGAATAGTCAAATAGTTTCGCATGTAGGCGTACCGTTGGAATGCTATTGTTCGCGAATGTTCCCACGTCGACGAAATTCCTGTCTCACGGCGCGCTTATAAATAGGGCGCACAGAGCGCAGCCGCTCAATGCGCCGCCCGCACCCGTAGAGAGAGGACGTCATCGCTGTGCCCATCGTCGCTACGCCCACGCCATAGAAGAACAAAGGACCCTTGAAGGATATCTTGAAGACTTCACGTCGCGTCAAGAAAGAAACTGGGCACAGCACTCCTCTCTCACAAACAGTTCTTTTCAGAGCTACTACGTGTTATACGGGTGCTAAAACAGCTCTTTTCAGAGCTATCGACAGGACGGCGCATTTCCTCGGTTTCTGCTCTTGACGTCACTACAAGTTTCTCTGCTCTGATCGTCAATGTAGATAGATAGTCGCAATGTCATAGGTAGGCGTTCTAGATATAAGTCGTCTTACAATAATAGGTAGGCGTTCTAGATATAAGCTGTTAGGTAATAGGTAGGCGTTCTAGACATAAGCTGTTAGGTAATAGGTAGGCGTTCTAGATATAAGCCGTTAGGTAATAGGTAGGCGTTCTAGACATAAGCCGTTAGGTAATAGGTAGGCGTTCTAGATATGAGTCGTCTTATAGGCATAGGTAGGCGCTTTAGATATAACTCGTTTAGTTATAAGCCGTTAAAAAAGTATAGTTAATAAGACGTATCGCACATAGTTATAAGTAGACGTCTAGTCTTAAGTCGCGTCACGTTTAGCTTAGTTTTTAATCACACATAATTAGCACATTCGAGAATACGAATCTATTATTACGTATATAGACTAGCATACCGTATCAATAGATAATAATTTAGCCCGCCACAAACACTAAATATTAGTAAGATAGATTTCGCCTGCTTCAGGGAAATATAATAGTTAGGGCTTAAATTATTAAGTTCGGTTCTTTAAAAGAACAAATAGTTTATCTACCACTACAGGGTCGATATACGTACCAAATCACATAGATGTGTGATTTGGTAACATAATTTATCAAATCACGTTATCGTATAGCATAGAATAGATATGTGATTTTGATCATGTAATTATGTTTATAGATCAGGAAAACCTGCAATGGCCTTTTCTAGTACAGCTTGGTATTTTCCAACAGGAATAGTCAATAGGAAAATACCAAGCTAAGGTGCAATAACGGCGCGCTGCTTTCACGCCATTAGCTGATAATGTAAGCGCTGCTATTGGTCGGCGCAATAGACTTGAATCCTTGCCATTGCAGTGCTAATAGTTTTATAGTGATACCTATTATTTTATGTGGAATTGGATAGTTCTAATATAGAATGATAGACGATATCTCATTTTATGTAAAGACACTTAAATAAGAGGTAATATTAAAACCTAGTCAGCATTAGGCATACTAGAATGTTCGGACCTAATTATAGAGTTTAAGTATTAACTTTTCTACTTTAGGTCTTATTTAGGTCGGTATTTAGATAGATTATAGCTTCTACTACACTTATAGATAGTTAAATTGGTAAAAGTAACCAATGTAAAGTGTATAGAGCTACTTAAGCATATAGGATTATTCGGACGCGATTTAAGGCTAGGAATAGAGTTTTATAGACATTGTAAATAGGAATAGGATAGATTTAAGCTCTTTGTATAGTTATAAGCACTTAGTTAGCACCACTTAGAGCTTAGAATAGTCACTTAGAATAGTTATAGTATAGAAGAATGGTTTCTTATTAGATTTATGTTACCAATAGTTTATAGATTAATATAGATTTAATAATAATTGTAAATAGTATAAGAAAATTGTAAATATAAATAAATAGCATTTCGTGCAATTTTCTTGTCCCCATTCTTGGTTGATCGGCGAATACTCGACGCTCATTGGCTCTCGCGTCGCGGCATGCGAGAGTCACCGAGCGCCGGGAGAGGTGGCGAATAAATATAGGCGGCCTAGCACGCAAAAATCAGTTCGAAGTTTACCACCGCCGCACACGCCACCTCACCGCCATCCGACCAAGACTGGGGACTATAGAAGAGGAACGAAGCCTGAACTCTCAAGATCTGGTGTTTCATTTCATCGCATCACCACCCATCGTGCACCCCGGCATTTCTTCGGTGCATCGGACCGTTCGTCGGCAAGCCCAAACTCACCGGTACTCTCCAGCTCTAGGCTAACGGACGTTGGTCCTCTGGAGAGACCACTGGTGAGCGCGGGAGTCAGCCTGCCGTAGAATTGGAAACCCGTAGATCGACTTTCGTCGTCACGGCTGAGCTCGTCTTTCGACGGCCGCGTTTCCAAGTTCTGCGGAGGTTCGATTTAGTCGACCCGGTCCCGCACATTTTGGTCCTTCGAGCCGGATCCGTGCACGATGCCGATCACCAGATCGAAGAGGGGGAGGGACCAAGGCGAGGCTTCACACGCAGAGTCATTCGACATCCCGTCGTCGCGAGACTATCGCCCTGTCAGACGCACGCCACCGATGACCCCTGCACCGCTCGCGCCGCGCGCTACGTCGCCGATGCCACAAGCAACCTCGTCAGCGCCGCGCAAGACCTCGTCAGCGCCGCGCAAGGCCTCGCCAGCGTCGCACAAGATCTCGCCCGCGCCGCGCACGAACTCGCCAGAGCTGCGCACGACCTCGCCAGAGCTGCGCACAACCTCGCCTACGATACGTACAAGCTCACCGACGCCACATGTTTCAAGACACGAAATCACATCTCAATACGAGCTACGTGTCGCACCTACGTCGTTTGAACACTACGCATCTACGCCGACCGCCTCAATACCTGCGCCGTTAGCCTCAACTTATGACATGGCCGCGCCGCAACATAGAAAAAAGAGATCATCAAAAGAGGGACGAGACGAAAATCGCCGACTCGCCCAAGCGCTAGAAGATATAGCTCTAGCTCAACTCAAGCTGTGCGAACTCCGAGCACATAGATTACAACTCGAGGCCTCCGAGTCAGAAGAATATAGCTCCAACGAGTCACAGCAAGAAGACGATATCTCTCAACACTCTGTCAACAAGTCTTGGTCGGATGACAGAGTCACGGCAGAAGCAAATAGAAGAAGCACCTCACACTCACGAAAAGAAGTGAAATCGCTTATTAAGGAAGAAAGGGACAAATGCAAATATAAGGCATCGCAACCGAAGTCGGAAGAGCTGAAGTCGACCGGACAACCTCCTACGAACCCTCACGGATCTTCGCAAGGACTCACAGACTTAGCTATGGCAATCACTCAAGCTTGCCGTATCAGTCAACCCACGCAAAATGTCACAAGATATACAATGGACCTCCCACCATTCAACGGTTCATATACACAATGGTTGACGTTTAAAGCAGCATTCGATGAGTCAGTCGAGCACTTGTCAAAGGTCGAGAACACGGCCCGTTTAAGAAGAGCCCTGAGAGGAAGAGCGAAGGAAACAGTGCAGCCCCTATTAATAGCGAATGCCGACGCTCGAGAAATCATGATAGAATTAGAAGAGAGTTTCGGACGTGCAGACGCCATCGCAAAGGCGGAGATGGCTAAACTACGTGGCATTGGGAGAACTACGGACTCACCCAGAGATATATGTCTTTTCGCAAGCAAGATTAGAAACAGCGTAGCTACACTTAAAATATTAAAGAAATCGCGCTACCTGTATAACCCGGAGATAATTCAAGACATAGTGGACAAATTGACGCCTGCTCTACGATACCGCTGGATCGATTTTTCAAGTAATAGAGCCGAAGACGAGCCAGACCTTGTTCAATTCGAAGAATTTATCAAAAGGGAAGCGAAAATGTGTGGAAGATTCGCCCCACCAGAAGTCATAACAGACGAAACTCTTATATCAAATAGAAGGTTTCAGCGGTCGAATTACATCGAAGAACAGACTACTGTGAAACAACAAAAGAAAGTTGAGAGTTGCGACAACAATAGGCATAGAGGACCCATAAAGGCATCGAGCTGTTTTCTTTGCAAGAAACAAAACCACGCAGAACACGACTGCGAGATATTTAAGAAAGCGGACTCAAAGACAAGGTGGGAATTGGCAAGGAAGAATAGAATGTGTTATCGCTGCCTACAATATAAAGCAGCCAAGCACACTTGTCCCAAGAAGAGGTGCGAGAAAGACGGGTGTCTCAGAACTCATCATTTTCTTCTACATTTCGACCCACCTAGCACAGAGAAGAACGAAGTAGTGGCTTCTACTTATTCCCGAACATACACATATTTGAAAATAGTTCCGATCAAGTTAACGGGACCCAAAGGATCCGTCGACACCTTCGCACTGCTCGACGATGGATCAACGGTCACCCTCATAGATGAACGCATAGCTCAGCGTATCGGCGCAAAGGGACCAATCGACCCCTTAAATATAGAAGCCGTCGCCGGGAAACAAACAAAGGCGACGCGCTCTCGACGAGTCTCTATCAATATTAGCGGTCAAAAGAAGAGTTTCGAGTTGAAGGCTCGCACGATCCAGGGACTCAAGCTGTCGCCGCAAACAATAAAACTTGAAGATATAAGAGGATGTCGTCATCTTAAAGAAGTGGAGAGTTACTTGCACCATGGGAAAGCAACGCCTACGTTGCTGATAGGCCAAGATAATTGGCACCTGTTAATGGCCCAGCAGACGAAGACAGGACCGCTTAACCAACCCGTAGCCTCCTTAACAGAACTGGGTTGGGTTCTGCACGGAGCAACGACTCGACAGCTGGGACATAGATTAAATTACGTGGTCGAACGAGTATACACTCAGAACTCAGATGAAGATATCAACGAAGAGATAAAAAAGTATTTCGCCATAGACGGATTGGGGATAACGGCCCGCCAAACACGCGCGGATCCCGAGAAACGCGCTATAGAGTTGCTGAACAAAGAGACCGTGAGGTTACCGTCAGGTTGCTACGAAACTTCGCTATTATGGAAAGAAAAGGAGTCTCGACTGCCGAACAACTTCGATAATTCTCTAAAACGACTCTACACGATAGAGAAGAAATTAGACAAAGAACCCAACATGAAGATCGAATACAACAAACAAATAGAAAACCTGTTAGCAAAGGGTTACGCCGAACCCGCCACCGCTGTTCCTACACCGGGAAAGACATGGTACCTGCCTCACTTCGCGGTTACTCACCCAGCAAAGCCAGGAAAAGTACGTGTTGTATTCGACGCGGCCGCACGCACAGGAGGGACGACCCTTAATGAGCACCTCCTTACTGGCCCTGATTTATTGCAATCGTTACCTGGAGTTCTAATGAGATTCAGACAACATAAGATAGCTGTAGCCGCCGACATAGAAGAAATGTTTCTGAGAATTGGAATAAAAGAGACCGACAGAGACGTCCTTAGATTCCTTTGGCGCGCTGACCGGCGGGAGGGCCCACCCAACGAATATAGAATGCGGTCAGTTATCTTCGGTGCGGCGTGTTCCCCCAGCATCGCACTATACATAAAAAACACGCACGCTGAAAAATATAGAGAAGAGTACCCGCTAGCTGTAGAAGCAATAATATCCAACCACTACATGGATGATTATCTACACAGTTTTAGAAGCGTTGGCGAAGCCATCGAAATATCTAAACAAGTAAAGAAAATACATAGCGAGGCGAATTTCAACTTAAGAGGTTGGACCTCTAATAGCGACGAAGTTGTGGCGGAGTTTCAAGAAGTCACAGAAAGCCAAATAACAGATCGTCATCTAGAAGACGGAAATAGAATAGAAAAAATATTAGGCCTTATATGGCGGCCTAAATTGGATACCTTAGGGTTTAACCTGAACTTTGCTAGGGTACCCAAGAAGATCACCGAAGACTTAAAGGTCCCAACAAAGAGGGAAGCTTTGAAGACAATCATGTCGGTATTCGACCCACTGGGCCTAGTCTCGCCTATAACAGTCCAGGCGAAGCACATTATTCAAGTGCAAACGCCAGGAACCTTCGACGAGCGCGGTCTGAACCATAAATCACACTGGCGCCGGGCTCAGCAACTCGCCAATCATTTCTGGTCGCGATGGCTCAGAGAATATCTGCCCGACCTGCAAAATCGGCGGGAGCCAAGGAGCAAGGGAATGGCGTTAAAATTAGGAGACGTCATCCTGATCTGCGATAATACCTTGCCCCGCAATACCTGGCCAAGGGGTAAGGTAGTGGCAACATATCCGGGCAAGGACAACATTGTACGAGCCGTGGACGTGCAAACTAAGGGTGGAGTTCTAAGGCGTCCCACAAAGAAGCTCATCGTCCTGCCAACCGACTACAAGCCAGACGTCGTGACACCGGTAGCAGAGGATGCAGCGCCATAGTCAACCAACAGCAGCCTACGTCACTGCACGGCGGGAGTATGTGCACGACGCCTCACATGTAAATATAGTTTATTAATTAATACGACATTGCATTTTGTATATAGATAGGTATTCAACCGAATAGTCAAATAGTTTCGCATGTAGGCGTACCGTTGGAATGCTATTGTTCGCGAATGTTCCCACGTCGACGAAATTCCTGTCTCACGGCGCGCTTATAAATAGGGCGCACAGAGCGCAGCCGCTCAATGCGCCGCCCGCACCCGTAGAGAGAGGACGTCATCGCTGTGCCCATCGTCGCTACGCCCACGCCATAGAAGAACAAAGGACCCTTGAAGGATATCTTGAAGACTTCACGTCGCGTCAAGAAAGAAACTGGGCACAGCACTCCTCTCTCACAAACAGTTCTTTTCAGAGCTACTACGTGTTATACGGGTGCTAAAACAGCTCTTTTCAGAGCTATCGACAGGACGGCGCATTTCCTCGGTTTCTGCTCTTGACGTCACTACAAGTTTCTCTGCTCTGATCGTCAATGTAGATAGATAGTCGCAATGTCATAGGTAGGCGTTCTAGATATAAGTCGTCTTACAATAATAGGTAGGCGTTCTAGATATAAGCTGTTAGGTAATAGGTAGGCGTTCTAGACATAAGCTGTTAGGTAATAGGTAGGCGTTCTAGATATAAGCCGTTAGGTAATAGGTAGGCGTTCTAGACATAAGCCGTTAGGTAATAGGTAGGCGTTCTAGATATGAGTCGTCTTATAGGCATAGGTAGGCGCTTTAGATATAACTCGTTTAGTTATAAGCCGTTAAAAAAGTATAGTTAATAAGACGTATCGCACATAGTTATAAGTAGACGTCTAGTCTTAAGTCGCGTCACGTTTAGCTTAGTTTTTAATCACACATAATTAGCACATTCGAGAATACGAATCTATTATTACGTATATAGACTAGCATACCGTATCAATAGATAATAATTTAGCCCGCCACAAACACTAAATATTAGTAAGATAGATTTCGCCTGCTTCAGGGAAATATAATAGTTAGGGCTTAAATTATTAAGTTCGGTTCTTTAAAAGAACAAATAGTTTATCTACCACTACAGGGTCGATATACGTACCAAATCACATAGATGTGTGATTTGGTAACATAATTTATCAAATCACGTTATCGTATAGCATAGAATAGATATGTGATTTTGATCATGTAATTATGTTTATAGATCAGGAAAACCTGCAATGGCCTTTTCTAGTACAGCTTGGTATTTTCCAACAGGAATAGTCAATAGGAAAATACCAAGCTAAGGTGCAATAACGGCGCGCTGCTTTCACGCCATTAGCTGATAATGTAAGCGCTGCTATTGGTCGGCGCAATAGACTTGAATCCTTGCCATTGCAGTGCTAATAGTTTTATAGTGATACCTATTATTTTATGTGGAATTGGATAGTTCTAATATAGAATGATAGACGATATCTCATTTTATGTAAAGACACTTAAATAAGAGGTAATATTAAAACCTAGTCAGCATTAGGCATACTAGAATGTTCGGACCTAATTATAGAGTTTAAGTATTAACTTTTCTACTTTAGGTCTTATTTAGGTCGGTATTTAGATAGATTATAGCTTCTACTACACTTATAGATAGTTAAATTGGTAAAAGTAACCAATGTAAAGTGTATAGAGCTACTTAAGCATATAGGATTATTCGGACGCGATTTAAGGCTAGGAATAGAGTTTTATAGACATTGTAAATAGGAATAGGATAGATTTAAGCTCTTTGTATAGTTATAAGCACTTAGTTAGCACCACTTAGAGCTTAGAATAGTCACTTAGAATAGTTATAGTATAGAAGAATGGTTTCTTATTAGATTTATGTTACCAATAGTTTATAGATTAATATAGATTTAATAATAATTGTAAATAGTATAAGAAAATTGTAAATATAAATAAATAGCATTTCGTGCAATTTTCTTGTCCCCATTCTTGGTTGATCGGCGAATACTCGACGCTCATTGGCTCTCGCGTCGCGGCATGCGAGAGTCACCGAGCGCCGGGAGAGGTGGCGAATAAATATAGGCGGCCTAGCACGCAAAAATCAGTTCGAAGTTTACCACCGCCGCACACGCCACCTCACCGCCATCCGACCAAGACTGGGGACTATAGAAGAGGAACGAAGCCTGAACTCTCAAGATCTGGTGTTTCATTTCATCGCATCACCACCCATCGTGCACCCCGGCATTTCTTCGGTGCATCGGACCGTTCGTCGGCAAGCCCAAACTCACCGGTACTCTCCAGCTCTAGGCTAACGGACGTTGGTCCTCTGGAGAGACCACTGGTGAGCGCGGGAGTCAGCCTGCCGTAGAATTGGAAACCCGTAGATCGACTTTCGTCGTCACGGCTGAGCTCGTCTTTCGACGGCCGCGTTTCCAAGTTCTGCGGAGGTTCGATTTAGTCGACCCGGTCCCGCACACTATTCCTCTGGGGAAAAGGAGTAACAATTTGATTGATTGATTGTATAAAAAAAAACTGGTTTAATATTTTTACTAGGATAAAGGAGATCGAGGTAGTAGTTTTTATTAACACTATAAAAATATATTGTAATACTCATAAAAATGGTATTTTGTTTTATTTATTGTATTTTAGTTGGCGTAGTCTAAAAAAAACTCGTCTTAAATGTAAAAGCACCATGTTATCTCTTCATTTTATTATCAAACAATCAATCAAATTCTCACGCCTTTTTCCCACAGGGATAGGCAGAGACAATAAAGCGCCACTTACCACGATCCAGACACAATTATATTATTCAATGAGAAATTGAAATCTTTGGTAAATATCCAAGAATAGCCTCTTATAATTTTGTAGTAAAACTGTATTGGCAACCTTTTGTAAGTCGTAAACTTGCGCGAGGAATGAGTTTGCACCTTCGCCTTAATTTGTATTAGAAGGAAGTGGACTCACGTTTGGCATAATATTAAGGCGACCGTGGTGTAGTGGCAGTGCAATGGTTACGCAAACCAATAGCACGGGTACAAAACCACTCGCCGGTAGCAATGTATCTTTGATATGTGTACTTTGGTTGTCCTGTTTCTATGATACAAGCACTTTGTATAGAATCTTTGTATAGAAATGTGACTATAAAAAATATATTTTTTGATTTGCAATATATGACATTGACTTGCCTTTTGACGACAGGCGTGGCCGACTGTCCAACAATTGGTTTTGTAAAGTCCCCAGTTCGATTCCCGGTCGGAGCAAATATTTGTTTCATAGCTTTTATTTGTAATATTTAATAATTATATTGAATATTACAAATATTTGTTAATATAAAAGAGGCGGATATTTGCTTCGGGTCTGGTTATTAAAGAGTGGTAGGCATTGGTACCCAGTCTGCCGATCCGGGATAGTACCACCACTGACAGTATTCAGACCGTGACTTAGTCGCGTTCCAACTAGGCCGGCATAGTGGATGTTATTGATACTTACAGGCATTGAATTGTAGTAGCAGTGACATCCATTCATGGACCACACTCCAGCTTAACATCAAGTAGGGTGCTGTCATATGTCGAGTCACAATAAAAAAGAGATGTATATTAATCAGAATGTTGTCTATATGTGTATTTCTATAATCAAAAAGCTCACAAAAAGCACCCTAACGTGCAAGTATTGTTTTTTGGAAAATGACTCGCTGAAAAAACGTAACGAAACGTGAAAAAAGCCTTGCTATAGTTCGGCATCACATCTCGAGTCACAACACATTGTATCTATGTTGCAGGGAGATACAAAAATATTTATTTTTATCATTTTTCTTTTATTATTATACATTTCTATACTAAGCTACTAAAGTTCTTGTATCATAGAAACAGGACAACCAAAATACATAAATCAAGGATATATTGGTACCGGTGGGTGGTCTTGAACTCGTGCTCTTCGGTTTGCGTAACCATTGCACTGCCACTACACCACAGTCGCCTTTTTATTTATTTATTATTTGCCACACCATTAGCACATCACAAAAACTAGTATAATATTACTTTTTTTTATTGTGACACGACATTTGAACTGGACCCGCCTGATGATAAGCAAGAGGAGGTCCAAGAGTGACGACGACTGAATATGATATATGCATATTTCGTACGATGTGCCTTTACAGGTGTACCCAACATTCAGTATATAGGAAAACTTAATAAAAATATAATTACCTAATAAACTATTTTATACAACTATTTAATCTTTCTCTTGGTCCCTAAGGGTAATAGACAGAGAACGCCTAGCGACAATAAGTTCGCCTTTGTACATAGTGCAGGAAGACTCAAAATATAATTAAATAATTACCGAAAACATTTTTAATATGTTATTAAAAGTAAGTAAGAAAACGATTGACTTTTTGACACCGAAGACTTTTGACATTGAAGCATTCCTTTTTCAATCCTTGTTACTACATCTTGTTTCAAACCTCATCCTCATTCTATCTGCTATCGTCATTCCACATACACTTTTCAATTAACCTTTGAGTACAATATTTTACAGCAGTAGTATTAGTAGGTTTTTTCCTACATCGGGAGTCGGGAGCGCATTTTTTGTCATCAAATATTTGTATTTTAAATGTCGTGTCACAACAAAAAAAAAACAATAATTCTAGTCATATCTGAAAAAGTCTAATTCATATTATCCACCAGCTTGTATTGCAACATAATTTTTTTGTACCTTTAAGCATAACGCGTGCGTCTGGCGCACACAATGCCCCTCTCACGTCAAGTGTGTGCTCGAGTCACTTGCAGGTGAGGAGCACAGGCGGGACGAGACTTATGAATATTTTATATTATGTTGTCTGCCTACCCTATATTGGTGAAATATTTCTATGCAGCCTCTCTAGAGTCTAGAGTTATTATTAAATGTCGTGGTTAGAAATTTCCATTGAGTTTATCTTTTTTTTTTAAGTTTTTTCAGTCCTTTGCTTCCTATCGGTTATTTTTTTTATTGTGACACTCACGATATATGATAGCACCCCGCCTGATGTTAAGCTGGAGTCTGCCGGCGACTGCAGACTGCACTACTGGTTTGTATGAGATTGATTCTGCGCAAGGCGACACTATTGCGACAGTCAGCATTTGCTAAGTCATCGATTATAAATATGATATTTAGAAACAATATTAATGCGGCAGGTGTAGACTACTATCGCCTTGCATGGAATCCATCTCATACAAACAAGTAATGCGGTCTGCAGTCGCCGGCAGAGTCACACCTTTAGTTGTATGGACTGCAATAACCGGCATATAGTTGCAACGGGCAACTGAGTAATTTTACGATCTGTAAACATTCTTGGGACGCGACGTCTGTTTTAAATTTCACTCCACTACTCACCTCGACCTACCTGATGGAGACGCCTGCTGAAAAAAAAGAGCCAGTTCACGGCTGCTACAGTCGCCGTCACTCAATCATTCAAATCAAATTGTCACGCCTTTTTCCCACAGGTATAGTCACAAACAATGAGGCGCCACTTGCCACGATCCTGACACAACTCCCTCGCTTCCCTCACATTATACAAGCTCTATAGTTATGGGCACTAGGCAACCTATGCCGCTCAAATCTGATTACGACTTGCCTGATGGTTTTATTTTACAATGACACTCTTCATCTTCATATCCACGAAATCTTCGCATAAGTAAAATAATAGCGAGTGTCAACTTTAATTAATGACAGAAAGATCTGAATATAAATCATGAAGATCGTGTTCTGCAGTTGACAGAGCTCTGTAACAAAGTTTAGACTTCATCTTTACTGAAACTTTAGTTGAAACTTTAACGTAAATTCTGAAAGTTACCGTTTTAGCCCAACTAAAACCTCTCAACAACGCGGTGTGATAAAATTAACCATAATACAACTAATTATTTATTTATTTTTCTATATTAAGCTACAAAAGTGCTTGTGTCATAGAAAAAGGACGACTAAAATACTTATATCAAAGATACATTAATACCAGCAAGTTGTTTTGAACAGAGGACTCTCGGTTTACGTGACTATTGCACTGACTTGGTCATCTTAATTAAAATTACATTATGCATCTTAAAAAAAAGATTCAATCAAGCAATCAACATGTCACGCCTTTTACCCACATGGATAGGCAGAGACAATGGAGAGCAACGCCACGATCCTGCGCAACTCCCCCGCTTTCCTCACATCCACAATTTTCTTCATATAATCTCTACGGTTATGAACAATAGGCGACCCAACTTTCTTAGAAAAATCTTTGGGTCTATCTCGTTCAAAGCATCCATCCACATCAGATTTATAAATTCCTTTTGTCAATCTACTAATGCGGTCAATAAGAAGTGTAAGTGGAGTTACGATAGCGGACAGAATAAAAAATAGTACGATAGATGTACTCGTAGTTTGAAAGAAGATGTAGTGACAAGGATTAACAGAGGAATGCTTCGATAGTTTGGGCATATGGAAATCATAAGGGAAAATAGATTGATAAAAGTCAATAATATAATTATGTATTTATTTTCTGATGGTAATTCTGAATAAATAAATAAATCCTATTTTAGTATGTTTATTATTAACTTTGTTAGCCGATAATGGATCGAGATAAGTCTGGTTTGTGTTTTTAAATAGAAATTTCATTTTAGTTAGTAAACTGTATAATTTTGTTTCGCTACTCAACTATATTAATGCTATTACCCTCTATATTTTAGTGTTGTATTTAATCCTTGTGGTCGATATCGATAGACATGATATTTAACCTCAACTTAAGGTCATGTCAACTGATAAAACTGACTTATTTTTTTAAACCTCGTCACTTTATGGACCGAAGGTAAACTTTCACGCTTCGCTTAAGAGATTCAATATTAGAGGATGGGAAGAACATATAGGCTGCTAGAGCACAGGTAATGGTAAAGCAATGCAGCTTGTGAAAAGAAGATCTTTAACACATAGACCGTAAAGTAATTCGGGATCAGATTGTAAGTTGCCGGTTTCAACTAGGCCGACATAGTGAATCTAACTGCAACTTAGATGTTTAATTGTAGCATTCACAGTATAAAAAAAACAATTGTCTTGTTTCTATGATACAAGCACTTTATTAGCTTAGTATAGAAATGTAACAAATGCTATGACACAATATTTTGCCTCGACTGGGAATCGGAGCCGCGGCTTACGCGGAGCAGCCTATTACATTGTTTATCATTATCAATCAGAGGGCGTCCACTGCTGAACATAGAACGCCATTTCCAACGACAAGCTGCCACTTGCACCGGTTATTTGTGACTTTCACTATGTCGTCAGTCCACCTAGTGTAGGCCCTACGCTGCGTCTTCAGTTCGTGGTCTCCACTCTAGAACCTTTCTACCCCATCGGTTGTCGGTTTTTCGAGCGATGTGGCCAGCCCATTGCCACATCAGCTTGCAAATCCTAACGCGAATCGTCACTGTATTTTATCGATAACTGTGACTGTGAATGAATGTCACGTGACTATGTCTCGCGAGCATCCTGGCTATGCAATTTTAAAACTTAATTGTTAACGTAAAATGAGCTGTCCTGAAGGTGAATGCCATTAAATTTTACAGTTTAACTATATTGCTATATTTATATTAGAAAAATAATAATTAAATATGCTTATTGCACATGGAAAGGATGAGTGAAAGTAGATAGCCGAAAAGAATATATAAATCTCATGTGAATGGATGCGTTAAACGAGGCAGGCCCAGGAGGGTGTTTGCCGACCAAATCGGAGACATTCTCAAGAAAGCGGGGTTGTCTAGTGCCCATAACCTTAAAGCTTGTACGAGTATGAAGAGAATTGTGGATGTGAGGGAAGCGTGGAAGTTGTGTCAGGATCGTGGAAAGTGGCGCTCCATTGTGTCTGCATATCCCTGTGGGAGGAGGCGTGACAATTTAATTAATCGATATCCTTATTGATAGTATTTAAGATATTTTTATTTTTAATTGTCTCTGCCTATCCTTGTGGACAAAAGGCGTGACAAATTAATTGATTGGTTGATATTTTTAATTAGATTATTTTTTTTTAATTTATTATTTTTTATTATACATTTCTATACTAAGCTTAGTAGCTTGTATCATAGAAACAGGACAACCAAAGTACATATATCAAAGTTACATTGATACCGGTTAGTGGTTTCGAACCCCTGCCAATCGGCTTACCTAACCATTACTCTGCCAATACACCTTAGTCGGAGAACACCTAAATTATGAGTTACAGTAGTAGCAGTCACCTTCCTTCATGGACCGCCCTCCAGTTCAACATCAGGCAGGGTGATGTCAAATGTCAAGTCACAATTTTAAAAATATGTTTGTAAAGCTTCGAAATCCCATAAATACAGTTATCAGACTATAAAATTAATCTCTAATATATAAAATAACTAGAAGCCAACCCCCGGGCTCCATCCCTTACCTTCATAAATTTGACTATGCAGCCATCTACGTCCCAACCCCCTATATCCGAATCACATTTGTCGCTTCCATAATTTAAAAAATGGGCGTACTTTTGAGTTGAGCGACAAGAAAGAGTGGTAGGCTGTCTGCCAATACAGGGTAGTACTACCACCACTTCCAAGTATACAGACTGTAAAGTAACTTAGTTGCGTTTCGGGTTCAGCTTGTAAATTGCCGGTATCAATGTCAACTCCCTCGCTTCACAGTTCTCTTCATACATGCTCTACGTTTATAGGCACTATACTTTGTTAAATGTAGCTTGGGTCCTGTGACACATGAGAAATTTTCGGACGACTTAACATTGTAGCAGCGTCTCTCTTCAATTGTTCATTTCAAAGTTATTTATTTTCGTAGTTACAACCATAGCTTACCAATAATATTTATCATACAATAATATAATACAATAATAACACAATAATTTTTTAAACCAACAACAATAAATCAAATAATCATGTAACAAATCTTGCTGCTTAGTCAAGGTTTTACCTCTGTTAACAAAAATACGAGTACTAAACTAGTGATGGGACTAGTAGTCATTTTGGCATCTGTCATAGGACCCAAGCTAAATTTAACAAAATTTAGGTTTATTAAAATTAAATATTCAAATTAATTAATTAATCTGTCACGCTTCCTTCCGGGATAGGCAAATAATAAATAGGATACAAAATAATTACAGCAATATTTTTTCAATAAAAATCGAATTATTTAAATCAAAAAGAAAACATCTTTATATTTAGAATTGTTTTTGTGAGAATTGTGAGGGAAGCGAGGGAGTTGTGTCTAGATCGTGGCCCTCCATTGTCTCTGCCTATCCCTGTGGAAAAAAGGCGTGACTATTAGATTTATTTTCATAACGAATAAATAATTTCAAAATCGCTAAATTCAAAAGTGTACTATAAACAGTTATCCATTAAAAATATAACAAGCGAAACTAAGCTATATTGCTTGCTAATAAGAATGAATTTAGCTCAAATATAAAAGTATGAAGGAACGTATAAATTGAAGTTGTTGTGTTGTATTGCGTAGATTAATTGCCACTAGACACTGATTCATTTAATATTATTAATTTTCTGTGTGAGAAATTCAATAGTCGCTAAAACTTGTTTTTAATAGAGAATCCCGCATAAAATCAAGAAATGTTACTTTTGTTTTTTTTAATTATCAATCATTTATAAAAATTGTGACGCCTTTTTCTTAGGATAGGCAGAGACAATGGAGCGCCACTTGCCATATTAATTATATGTTATAAATTAATTGAATTACCAATATTTTTTTTTTTTTTTTTTTTTTTTTTTTTTTTTCAAAATTTTTGTCGAGGCCTTTTTCATTAAATCTGAATATGTCGGCCTCATTATATCCACACTAAACATAATACTGGAAACTTATATCTATAGTAATACAATAATAAATCTAACCTATTCTATGTTTAATATATTACCAATATAAAGCATAATAAATACAATAAACACTTTTCGAAGGCGAGGGCATGCATAATACATGCCCATCATAATACATGCCCTCTGTATAAATTCATTTTATCAAATCAAACTGTCACGCCTCAATTCTCACAAGTATAAGCTGAGACATTTGAAGCGTCTCTTTCTACAACCCTGATACAACTGTCTTGTTTCTCTTGTATACGGGTACTACGGCACCTAATATTGTTTGTCCTCCTTTTTATGAAGCGCTTGTATCATAGAAACTAGACGACTAAAGTATATATATCAAAAACACGGCAAGTGGTTTTGAACCCGTGCCCGCGGTTTGCGTGACCTCTGCACTATCACTACACCACGGCAGCCTTTAACATGACTTATGATACATAATATATTTCTTGCATAATTTTAGTTCTTAGATCATCTCCCTTTGGGCTACCAAGCCAGACCCGTCTTAAAAAATTCAAAATGAGACCTTTGTCCTCCCAAGTATTTTTTTTTTATTATTTTTTATTTACATTTCTATACTAAGCTTCTAAAGTGCTTGTATCATAGAAACAGGACAACCAAAGTACATATATCAAAGATACATTGGTACCGGTGGGTGGTCTCGAACTCGTGCTCTCCAGTTTGTGTAACCATTGCACTGCCACTACACCACGGTCGCCTTAAGTAGCCTTAAGTAGTGTCTATAGTTAATAGTCTGTATTATGTATGGAGGATTTTTGGCGGGACTCCAACGCGGGCTCGTAGTTAATTGATTTTGTTCGGTTTAACACTTGGCGCAATAACTGCCTGCGGTCAATATTAATCCCTGATTGGGTTTATTGAAGGAAAAAAAAAAACAGTTTGTTATGTATAGGGGATGGCGGTCCCACGGTACCACATTCCAACATCAGAGTGTTGTAGAGGAGAAAAGAAAATCAATCAATCAAATTGACACACCATTTTTTGTCACTCTTGGACCTCCTCTTGCTTATCATCAGGCGGGTCGAGGTCAGATGTCGTGTCACAATAAAAAGAAACGCAAGCACGTTTTCTAAATGTTGTATAAAAATCAATCTATATTTTATTCAAATTGTTACGCCTCTTTCCCACAGGGATAGGCATGGAGCGCCACTTGCCACGATCCTGACATAACTTCCTCGCTTCCCTCACAGACACAATTCTCTTCATACAAGCTCTATAAAATATATTATCTAAAATACTTATCTGCTTATATTAAACAAACACCCAAAACAATGTTGCATGTTTTATATGGAAGGAAGGTGGGTCCATAAAGTGTGACTACCCCTATAAAGAGTCGTGGTCATATAATTTATGTTTTGGGTTGAAATAAAAAGACGCAATAACTCCGGCTAGGTGGATAGAAAATCTAATTTAGCGGTTCACTTACTCGCTCATGATTTAGAGGTTACGCTGGGAGGCTTTCGGGCGCACACGGACGATGTCCACTAAAAGCTTCCATATAACCAATTAAGCTTTTGTAATAATAGCTATAGATTTAAAGAAAAAAATTGTTCAGTTAAAATTAAGGTTTAAATTTTAAATAAATTGAAAAGTATATTATCAATCAAATTGTCACGCCCTCCCCTCCCACAGGGATAGACAGGGATCCCACGGTACCACATTCCAACATCAGAGTGTTGTAGAGGAGAAAAGAGAATCAATCAATCAAATTGACACACCATTTTTTGTCACTCTTGGACCTCCTCTTGCTTATCATCAGGCGGGTCGAGGTCAGATGTCGTGTCACAATAAAAAGAAACGCAAGCACGTTTTCTAAATGTTGTATAAAAATCAATCTATATTTTATTCAAATTGTTACGCCTCTTTCCCACAGGGATAGGCATGGAGCGCCACTTGCCACGATCCTGACACAATTACCTCGCTTCCCTCACATCCACAATTCTCTTCATACAAGCTCTAAGGACATAGGTACTAGGCAACCCGGCTTTCTTGAGGATGTCTCCGCTTTGCTCGGACCCTCCTGGGCCTGCCTTGTTAACGCATCCATCCACATTTTATTTATTTTTTTCTTCAATCTACTTTCACTCATCCTTTCCATGTGCCCAGACCATCGAAGCATTCTTTTAAGTATATTATTTATAATTTATAATAACTATAAATAAAAAATATCATCTAGAGACGTCACATTAGTGATAGAGACTGGCAACATTTCCCCTTTGTAGAGCAAGGCTAATACGTTGGAAGAAATAATTGCCAGCCTTCCTATCATCAGACTTCTCCGTCAGCCGCCTAAAGAACTCCTTAAAATTGGATTAATAACAAAATTTTGGTTTATCATTAATTTCAGGGCCTTAATTCCCACGGGGATAGGCAGAGACAACTGTATTTTCTTTTTATTGACATATGAATAGAGAGGAATGCTACTACAATTTAATAACTGTATGTAGCAGTCACATTCACTATGCCGGCCTAGTTTGAACCGCCAACTAATCTCGAAAGTAGTTGAACTACCCCGGATTGGCAGATTGGACACCACTGTCTAACTCACCACTCTTAAAAACGTCTGTCTATCACTCTTTATTTACTACATTAAATTAAATCCTTTCAGTCAATCTCCTTTCATCCATCCTTCCAGTATGTCCTAGCCATCTCAACATACCTTTCTCAATCGTTGTCACTACTGAAATGTTCTGAAATATAATTTTATGAAATCTTAAATAAGATAAGGTGTTAAATGTTTCTCATAATTACAATTTTGAAACTTAAGCGAAATGTTTTGTTGATTTTTCAATAGAATTAATTAATTAAGGTTTTCAGATTAATTAAATTCAATATTTAAAGGGGTTGACATTTTAATGAAATTTTCTGTTAGGCGCCCTTCCCTCTTCACGGGCAAAGATAACTGGAATTCTTGAAGGAATTCCTCCACTTTCAGATGACCTTAGAGGGCTTTTGCGTTTGTTTTGTGTTACTTAACAAAAACACTCGCTTTTAAAAGGATTTTCGAAAAATTACTGCTTACGTTTTTTTAAATTATAGGTCGACATCAGGTAAATAAGCTACTAACTGAAGCTACTACGCCGGCCTAATAAAAGCCAGTACGCTTGAAAGTGAATGGAAAGTGATGGGTTTTACTAACCCGGATCGGCAGACTGAGTAAACGACCACCAACTGCCTACCTACTTTAACTTGTTATCATCATAACCCGGAAGACGTCCACTGCTGAACAGGCCTTCTTCTTAGAACGCCGTTCCGAACAACAAGATGCCAGTTACATCCACCGTGCCATAATCCCCACGCTTGGCAGGCTTGGGGATCGCAATATTCTCACCGCACCCTAAAAGGACGCTGCTGCCAAGCCGGCAAGGCTGGTCATGTTTTTTTGTTATTGTGACTCGACATATGACAGCACCCCGCTTGATGTTAAGGCGAAGTGTGGTCCATGAATGAATGACACTGCTACTACAATTCAATAACTGTGAGTAGCAATCACATCCACTATGCCGGCCTAGATGGAACCGGCAACTTACAAACTGATCCCGAAACGTGACCAAATCACTTCACGGTCTGTATACTTGTAAGTGGTGGTACTACCCCGGATCGGCAGACTGGGTACCACTGCCTACCACTCTTTGATAACCAGACCCGAAGCCAATATCCATCTCTTTTTTTACAAATGTTTGTTAATAAAAAAAAAGAGATTGATATTTGCTCCGACCGGGGATCGAACCCGAGACTTTACGCGCAACAAACCAATCGCTAAACCGTTCGTCCACGCCTGTCGTCAAAAGGATCGTTAGGATCGTCTTGTGTCAGGATCGTGAAAAGTGGCGCTTTCTTGTCTCTGCCTATTCTTGTAGGTTCAGGTGTAAGTTTTAATTAAATTATTGGTTAGAAAATGCAACTGCACGTTATTTCCTATTTACTTTTCATTAATATACCCTTTTATTTTTTTCAGGTAAGTTTATTTACTCTTCAAAATGGCCGTTGTTGCAAGACTATAAACCTAAGTACCATTTTTTTACCTATATTTAACAGAAGCTTTTGACCTACAAGACATGTCAGATTAATAGACACAAATAAATAAGGTAAATAAAACAATAATATAATAGGTAGATATACATCAATCAATCGATCAATCAATCAAATTGTCACGCCTTTTTCCCACAGGGATAGGCAGAGACAATGGAGCGCCACTTACCACGATCCTTACACAACTTGCTTCCCTCACATCCATAATTCTCTTCATACAGGCTCTGTGGTTATGGGCACTAGGCACCCTAGCTTTCTTGAGGATGTCTCCGATTTGGTCGGAAATCACTCTCCTGGGCCTGCCTTGTTATACAGATATACATATTTCAAAATAAATAACTAGTTAACTTTAATAATAATTGATCAGTAAAGCGACGCTGCCTAAGGCAAACGTATACTCTGCCCAACTTTATGTCGTCGATGCTCTTGGGATTTCCTTTGCTTATTGTCACAGGCAAGTCGATAAATATCTCTTCACCGGCTTCATTTTAGTTTCCACATATTTTTATTGTGACACGACATCTGACCTCGACCCGCCACATTATAAGCAAGAGGAGGTCCAAGAGTGACAACGACTGAAAAAACCGACGTACTACACGGCGATCACACTCCTCTTCGTGCTGTACCAATTTATATTTAATATATCTTCGCTTAGTGTCTTTTATATGTAAAAGTTTAGTAACTTGCAAGATCCATATATCACACGTCCCTGCATACCTGCTTAGAAAGGTAAGCTTGAATATATAATATATTAGTGAACTTAGGTGTTAACTATTAGGGTATTAGTCAAATAGTTGCAGAGTATTACGCCTAATAGAGCATAGGGGTAAGCCTTATACGGCATTTGTAAGAAATAGTTTGATAGGATATTTGACACTCAGCGATGAAAACTTTATCCTATTGCCCGTTGCCAGTTTGGGGTTTGTATCAACTAACCCGAAAATTGCGGCCCCTATTTAATTTCTAAAGGGTCATACGGGCACTTTGCGTGTAAGATAGTCATAAAAGTGTGAGTGTAGAACTGAGATCAAACTGTATTCTTACAATCCTACGTATTTAACTTTGTATATGAATAATATAAGTTAAGTAGTACATACAGTTAGTTTACAAACAAAAAACTTAAAAACATAACCGACCGTGGTGTAGTGGCAGTGCAATGGTTACGCAAACCGAAGAGCACGAGACCACCCACCGGTACCAATGTATCTTTGATATATGTACTTTGGTTTTCCTGTTTCTATGATACAAGCACTTTAATAGCTTAGTATAGAAATGTAAAACTATTTAAAATAATTTAACTCGTTCGCTTTCAATAATTATACTCACGTAATAATAACAATACTACATAAACCAAAAATTTAATGTACTGGTAGATTGCTATTAAATATACACCTAATTTTAAAACAAATATAAAGCTTGTGTTGACATACTTTAGGACCCTTAAACTTGTGACCCATTTAAGGGTCACAAATTATGGATTGAAAGGGATAAAACATCACCCTCGGGAATAGTTTTGAAAGTTCTTGACAAGCTGTAAGCGCTTTGGGAAAGGAGATTTTTGGTTTTCAGCAATCCGCGTAACTCAAAGAATGCTCAAGTATTCAACCCGATTTGCAAGTGGTATGCCAGAGGAGTTCAGCTCATAATTAAGGTATGGGCCAGTATAGCGGATACGACTGTTGGTTTCAGACATTTTTATGTGACATCAGTTGCCGTTACTCATTGAGGGTTTTACATCAGAAAAAAATAATAATTACTCAATAAAGCTGGGTTGCCTAGTGCCCATAACCGTAGAGCTTGTATGAAGAGAATTGTGGATGTGAAGGAAGCGAGGGAGTTGCGTCAGGATCATGGCAAGTGGTAACAAAAGGCGTGACAATTTGATTTGATTTGATTGGTCATCATAAATATACTTACCTGGTGCTCAAAATATTTCGTGCATAATATTTAATGGGGCGGAAAGTTTGAGCGAAGTATTCAAAGCGTTTACGGAGTTAGTTAAGTAACTATGTAGGCAATGCGATAGAAACTCAACGTGCATTTATAAAGCACGCTGCTGATATAAAAGTTTTTGTTATATTTTTGTTTGAATTCCACTTTGTGAATGCTCTACCGGGTCTTTGTGTTCTCGGATACTTATTTCATTTTAATGTGGACTCAGCTAACTGTAAGTAGCCGTTATATCCACTATGCCGGCCTAATTGAACCCGGTAACTTACAAGCTGATCCCGAAACGCGACTAAGTCACTTCACGGTCTGTATACCTACCTGTTTGATTTTTGCTGTACCAATTTTTTTTATTGTGACTCGACATCTGAACAATAGCGCTGAAAATACCGTCTCATTCCAATAGTCGCTGTCACTATTTTTATATAGTAATTTACATTTCTATACTAAGCAACTAAAGTGCTCGTATCATAGAAACAGGACCACCAAAGTACGAGTACATATATCAAAGATACATTGGTATACTTAAGTACCTGTGAGTGGTTTTGAATCCATGCTCTTGGTTAGCGTTACCATTGCACTAACACTACACCATTGACTTTAAATGCCGGCCAATCCTTGATTAAAAACTATTAAAAATCAATAAATGTTTACTTGTTTTAATATTTATTTATTTATTTATTCGTAAATTCTACAGCTTTTCTAACAATTTTATACAATTTTATAATTCAAGAATATAGCCATTTACAGAATTTATCAACTTTTTTTTTATTTTTTTTATTGTGACTCGACATATGACAGCACCCTGCTCGATGTTAAGCCAAAGTGTGGTCCATGAATGAATGACACTGCTACAACAATTCAATAACTGTGAGTAGCAATCACATCCACTATGCCGGCCTAGATGGAACCGGCAACATGCAAGCTGATCCCGAAACGTGACCAAATCACTTCACGGTCTGTATACTTGTAAGTGGTGGTACTTCCCCGGATCGGCAGACTGGGTACCACTGCCTACCACTCTTGAACTAATTATACATATAAATAACAGTAACTTGTGATGTCTCTGGGTGTGCGTGTGTGTTTGTGTATGTGTGTGTGCGTGCGTGTGTGTGTGTGTGTGTGTGTGTGTGTATGTGTATGTGTGTAATTTTCGAAATATTAAAAGAAAGTCTTGTTACATTCTGTTTATTTATATTATTAATTAAAATAACAGTTAATTAATTAGTGTTTTAGTTAAGACCATTTATCAACCAAAAACTGACCTTTATGTGTGTTAAAAAAACAACCTAAAACCAATGGGGGTTTTGGTTACAACAAGAAAACTCCATTATGTACGCGTGAGGTTACGCATGTTATTGTAAATCAACGTGAAAGTTACAATTTATTAGGTAACTGTACATTGCTTGGTTTCTCCTAATTTTAATTATGAACACTTCGAGTGGTTGACAGACTGGGTTATCAATTACCCAGTCTGCCTAACCAGAGTTCTACCAATATTTTTAAGTACACAGACTTAAAGCGGCTTAGTCGCGTTTCAAGATCAGTCTAAGAGTGTCCGGTTCTAACTAGGCCGGCATATTTGACCAAACTGTCACAGAATTATTATTGTGACTGTGTTATAAACCTAAATTTACGCGGGTAAAATAGCGGGCACAGCTAGTGTTTTTATAAAGTCGATTTCTTTAAAAACAATAAAACAAAAAATAAATTAGAATTGTGCTAGGATCGTGGAAGGTGACTATTCCATTGTATTGTATCCCTGTGGAAATCAAAGAAAATATCTGTCTCATTTTTTTATTAAAATATATTTGTTGTTTGCTAAATATTTACATTGCTTGGTTTCTCCTAATTTTAATTACGAACACTTCGAGTGGTAGACAGACTGGGTTATCAATTACCCAGTCTGTCTACCCAGAGTTCTACCAATTGTTTTAAGTACACAGACTTAAAGCGGCTTAGTCGCGTTTCAAGATCAGTCTAAGAGTTGCCGGTTCTAACTAGGCCGGCAAATGTCAAGGCCCAAAAAAGATGTTTTATATGCAAGAATAAAAGAGAAGGCTTATAACTGACAGTTGAAGCTTAACTAATGAACAAAAATACACAGGCGATAAATGGGAGTTAACTGTTTAAAAAAATATATGGTTCAAAATATATAAAAATACTTTAGTCATACGATAATGTGATCTAACAACTCTTCATGTTGACTTTAGTTTGAACTATCTTCTGAATTTCTAGAACAATCTGCAACTATCACAGTTAATCACAGTTATTGAATTGTAGTAGAAGTGACATTCATTCATGGACCACACTTCGGCTTAACATCAAGCGGGGTGCTGTCATATGTCGAATCACAATAAAAAAATGTATCTGAAACTGGCAGTACTGTACATTGTGCAAATGACAACCCAAAAGAACTATCCTCGCTTTAAATATAAACCGGCTAGTCATCAGCGCTCACAGACAAGGGACACTGGTGCTTCATTAAGTTAATAACAGTGTGTTTTTTTTATTAGTAATAATAAAAATCAATGTACATCGTTTTATAAATCTCTGTCGCTAACTCAACGATAACTTGGTACAACTAACAACCGTATAAACAATACATTTAGTATCTTAATGTCTAACTTTTAAGGTTTAAATTTGAATGTAAATTTGATGTTTGAATTTTGACTATGTATCATTAATCTTCATTGGGTGTGGGGGGTAAACAGGACCGGATTCTGTGACAAATGATGACGGCAGTATCAAGTCGGATGCAGTCTTTGGGTTCAAATTTATAGTTTTGAGGTAGTTTTGTTATTAGGAAGCACTTTTGGTTTATTTTGTTTTGTTAGGATTTATGTTGTTTTCCTACACATAAAGGCTATAAAATTTCACGTTTGTTAACGTTAAATTTACAGATATCTTACGTGTTAGAACTATCCTACTATTATTATAAATGTGAATGTAAGTTTGTTTGTTACGTTTTCACGCAACAACTACTTAACCGATCATCATGAAACTTTATACACATATTTTTGGAGGTACTAGAAGTAACATAGGATACTTTGATAAAAAAATATATTTTTTTATTATAGTTTCAGCTGTTTGGATTTTTTCTATATTTATCTATATTATTTCCGTCTGTCATGTTTATGAGTTATCGAGTTATAAATACAAAAAAGGGATATACAGTCCAATTGAGAACCTCCTCCTTTTTTATGACTGTGTTATAAACCTAATTTTACGCGGGTGAAATAGCGGGCACAGCTAGTGTTTTAATAAAGTTGATTTTTTTAAAAACAAAATATAAATTAGAATTGTGCTAGGATCGTGGAAGGTGGCTATTCCATTGTATTGTATCCCTGTGGAAATCAAAGAAAATATCTGTCTCATTTTTTATTAAAATATATTTGTAATTTAAAAACTCGCCGGGTTGCCCAGTGCCCATAACCGTAGAGCTTGTATGAAGAGAATTGTGGATGTGAGAGAAGCAAGGAAATATGTCAGTAAAATTTTGATTGATTGATTGATTAACTTCAGGCGGAGTGCTGTCATATATAGAGCTACTATAAAAATATAGTAAACAAATTTAGGAATTTTCTTCTTAGAAATAATCTTGCTTAATAATGATTGAATGGCGACCGTGGAGTTAAAATCTGTGTCGACATATTTACACCTAACCAAGTGATAAATCAAATAGTTTTTGCTTACGAGTGATTCACTGACAGACGCTACCTACTACTTCCAAAAACTAAACGAAATAATTCTATATGTAAAGATTCCTTCATTTCTTTATAAAGAAATTGACGACATGCGTGTCGTACTGGTATAGTCGCTTAAAGTCCCGGGTTCGATTCCCAGTCAAAGCAAATATTTGTTTCATAGTTTTTATTTGTAATATTTAATCTAATTATAAAAAAATATATATTAGTTTATAGGCAACCTAGCTTTCTTTCCCAAGCCTTGTTTAACGCATCTATCCACATCAGATTTATAAAATCCCTTTGCCAATCTAATTTCACTCACCTTTCCATAACGTGTTTTCATAAAACCTTAAAATTAATTAAATAAATGTTTAAATTAATTATAAAATTTATTGAGGCAATATAAACAGGGAAATGTAAGATCAACATAAAATAATAATTATGAAATGTGCAAAGTTATTGCTTGGATTACCATTCATTGGATTGCATCGGAACATTTTGCTTTGCAATATTTCAATTTGACCCGATGAACTCGCGTTGAGCAAGGCAACGTTCAATTTGACCCAATACGACTGGAAAATTCAACTCATTTGGAATCTGAGTCACGATTCATCCTTTAAAATTACAGGTTGGAATAACAAGGTGCTTACTTTTGTTTAATTTAAATTTTATCTTATTTTGCGTGAAAATTCAATTATTATTTTATTGAACTATTTTTAATTATTTGATTTTATTTAATTGTATTAATTTGTATGAAAATTTTATCTTTATACGTTTTTAAATCTAGTTGTGTGTATACCACTTTGGATTGCAGACTAGAATTTTCTACTGCTTTCTAAATGTTACATGTTAAATTTTGGCTGCAATCTGTTGTATTTGCCAATTCATAAATAAATAAATAAATACAGACTTGTTGTTTTGTAATCTTTGCTTATGAGAGCTTAACATGAGTGGAGCGCGGGGCACTTTGGTTACAAGTCCTGAGTTCTATTGTCAGTCAGGTAACGAACCCAGGAACAAAGCATTATTTTATTTTGTAGCTTTTATTTGTGAAAAGCTACAAAAAGTGGTTAAGGGTATCTACTTGCAATTATTTAATTGTATGTAGTAGCAGTCTCCTCCATTTATGGACCAACCTCCAGCGTAATATCAGGCGAGGTGCTGTAGGTCGAGCTACAATAAACCGAAAAAATTAGACTAATAAATTAAGTTTATGTTCAATGTGTCTGCCTATCTCTGTGGGAAAAAGACCTAACAATTTGATTGATTGATTGATTTATATTGATATACATAAATTAGAGATCAATATCGACCAATGGATTGACTCTAACCGTGATTTGTTCGTTTAAAACTATCTAGAAATATAATTGATTTTATTGAAAATTTCATTGATATCTAGCCGGCATAGTGACACCGACTCAGGCAACCGAGTACCTCCTTGATTGGACCTCCTTGCTTACCATCAGGTAAGACGCGTTGCAATAAAAAAAATCAGATCAATAATAATGGTCGAACATGCACAAAATAATTTTACACGCCTCGCCCTGTGAGAGAACAAACTGGTCAAACTTGTATGCGTGCCTATATTATAAATTATATACAATATTACATTTCAATAAACCTTTTATTGTTACTTTTTATTACTTTTAAATAATAACAGTTATGTTGTTAATGTATGGCCAGTTAAAGGATATTTCTTAAGGTATTTTAATGGTTTTTTTTTTGTGGATTTTTCTTAAGGTTATTGTAACCAGCCCCCTTAGCACGGCAATTCAAGAAGAAAGATAGAGAACTGCAAGGAATATTATTGTAACTCATTTTAAATAATTTAATATAAATTGATATATTTTCTGTCGGTATTTCGAATAAATAAATCTAAATAACTGCAAAAAGTAATTGGTGAAGTCTAAAACTATTTTACTAAAAGATTAGTGGATTGCCGAAAAGAATTAATAAATCTGTGAATGGAATGGAATGAAAATGGAATAAAGTGAATGGAAGCCGTAAACGAGGCAGGCCCAGGAGGGTGTTTGCCGACCAAATCTGAGACATCCTCAAGAAAGCTAGGTTGCCTAGTGCCCATAACCATACAGCTTGTATGAAGAGAATTGTGAATGTGAAGGAAACGAGGGAGTTGTGTCAGGATCGTGGCAAGTAGCGCTCCATTGTCTCTGCCTATCCGCAAAAAGGGAAAAAGGCGTGATTTGATTTGATTGGTAGAGAGGCACAAGTGTACAGACCGTGAAGTGAATTGGTCACGTTTCGGGATCAGCTTGTAAGTTGCCGGTTCCATTTAGGCCGGCATAGTGGATGTGATTGTTACTCACAGTTATTGAATTGTAGTAGCAGTGACATTTATTCATGGACAACACTTCGGCTTAACATCAAGCGGGGTGCTGTCATATGTCGAGTCACAATAAAAAATAAAAAAAAGAGGCAGTAATGGTAAGTAAAGTCTTTCAGGTTTAAGGGTACTATTTGCCTATCTTTTTAACCCTTTAATTCGCAATGTTAAGTGTACTTAACATCCCAAACAAAAAAAAAATTCCCGCGTATTTATAACTGGCAGCCTAGTATTAATCTTACTACTTGAATAAATGCTCTTTTGGGATGTTAAGTACACTTAACATTGCGAATTAAAGGGTTAAGTTGGTATAAAGTTCGTATATCTTGTTTTGATTGGTAAAATTTATCTTATTTGTATAGGTGAAGGTTAATTTTTTTTTGAATGCAAAATTATTAATACATATGTAAAATATTTAAGTAACAATAGTTTTGGAGTAGGTGGGGTGTCAGTGAGTGGCCTTGTCTTAACAAAGCAAGGCTTACAAACGTTAAATAAATTAGAGAATATAATCTTTAATAATAATCTGTTTAGGGATTTGAATTCCCACACTGGTGCATTCTTAATTCATTTTTTTATTAGCGAGACGTTACATTTTCCAAAGAGTGGTAAGCAGTGGTACCTGCCGATCCGGGATAGTACCACCACTTACAAGTATATAGACCGTGAAGCGATTTGGTCGCGTTTGATTAGGTGAGATGTTGTCATATGTTGAGCCACGTTAAACAATGTAAAGAACTCTATTCTGTGTGTATAAGTAAGGAAAAATTACGTCAGGCACCGGGTTCGATCCCCGGTCGGCGATACGTGAATTTTTCTGTTTAATGTTTATTAAATTTGTACATAATTAAAGTTGTAGTATCGCTGACTTTGATTTGCCTGACAAGAGCGGCGATGACTTAAAATCCGTTGCAGTTTTTAATGAAAGGCGTAGGTAGAGAGTAGTGGTTACGCGGAAACTCCCGGGTTTGATTCCCGGTCGGAGCAAATATTAGTTTCTTAGCTTTCATTTGTAATAAGTACGGCCATATGTCGATTAACAATAATAACAACAATAGTTTTTGTTTTTAAATACTTACTCACCGCTATGCCTACCTACATGTTATGTCCTAACAGAATGCATAATACATAAACGGGTGTGTTGAATGATGGCGTGTCAGAAGAGGTGAAGGCCAATAGGTCCAGCATTACGAATGGCTAACACCTCCTCCTTTCACTACGTATTATGTAATACTTACGAGTATGTATAAAGAATTACAAGTTATTAAGATATAATAAAAGGATAGTATTTTCTTAGATTTTGCGCGAATATTAATTAATAAATTAAACAAATTTTATGCGGCTTACAATCGCGTTTTATTTTGGTTTTGATGTTGCAGTTGATGTTAGAGTCTCTCCGTGACCACAATGGCTGCAAAGCTATAGAAACGTCAGAAAAATAAAATTGTAACATCAAAACCAAAGTAAACGCTATAGGAAGCCGCATAAATTTGTTTAATTCATTAATTTAATTTAATTGTATGCGGCTTACTATTGCGTTTATATTTGGTTATTGATTTCATATTTTCTTTATTATTCCGACGTTTCAAGAGTTTCCAGCTATCGTGGTCACGGAGAGACTGAGGTGTTGATCGTCCCTATAACGGCCTGATTATTTTTATTAAGGCTTATATGACAGCAACCCGTCTGAGGCGCCGGTTAAGGTGCCTGATGTTAATGTACGGCATATGAATAGAGGCAGTCAAGTAACTGTAAGTAGTAGGCGCATCCACTATGCCAGCCGGGCATATGGAACCGGCAACTTTCAAGGTGATCCCGAAACGCGACTAAGTCACTTCACAGTCTGTATATAAATGGCGGTACTACGGAATCGAAACTCCATTTGTTTTTATTACCAAAAAATAGTATATTTTTGACTTATTGTTTGTAAATGTCATATTTTCATATACAAAACAAAAAAGGGAACGAAGAACAAATAAACATCGGAAGAGGTACAACGGGAATTGAACCCTAAACAAATAGATGCAAATTTCACGAATTTTCGTATAGAGAAAGAGTATCCGATGTGAAAGAATGCGTAAAGGGATACACACGGTAATATAATACATGGTGTTCTAAAAAATATTACAAATTTTTGTTTTATTGTGACACGACATCCGACCTCGACCCGCCTGATGATAAACAAGAGGAGGTCCTAGAGTGATGACGACTGAAAAAACTGAGTCAGTTCACAGCAGCCTCAGTCGCCGTCTCTATGCCAGTCAAAAGTGCTTCTTCACGCATCGCTTAATCCAGGTCATATGGGCTGGCAAAGCATTCCCGGCATATTTGTTGCGACTGCAATTTGTTAAGTATATTAACAGCCGCATCCATTCATGGAACTCATTCCAGCCTAACTTCGGGGTTAACAGCTTTGTCGGGTTGCTGCCAGATGAAAAAAAAATGAACTAAATGACTAACTAAATGAATTCGTATAAATATTTATGATAAATAATAATAAAACCGCAAATTTTTCATTACGATAGGTATGAAAAATTTGAGAGACAATGGACTATTACCTTAAACGATCCCGTCTCCTCAACTTTCTTCTCGTATGAAATTATTTGCATTTAATCTTTCTAATATTTTATTTTTTATTTAATGTCGTTTAACTTGAGTCTTGCTGTGTGTATACAAATTCTATTCAAAGAAAAAAATCGCAACTATCACACAAATTGAAAACCAATCTTGTTGCTTATGATATAGGGGTGATTTTTCTTAAAATATTTATTTAAGAATATTCCGTTGGCAGAGTCCATAGTGAAATTGGTTCACAAAAAATTCGATAGGTTTGATTCACTGGGGAACTAAGTTGTATGTTTGGAAAAGGTTGCCGTGTGGAGATAGATATCTTACGATCGATGGATACCTGTTCAACCTTCTTTTTAAGATTTGCATGAAGACAAATGTAGATGTGAAGGATGCCAATGTTGTGCCATTTTTAGTCCGTCATATAGATCTTTTTACATCTTTATATAAAGCTACTTAAGTGCTTGTATCATAGAAACAGGTCGACCAAAATACACATATCAAAGATACATTGCTATATATGACAACGCTCCGCCTGGTGTTAAGGACCTAAGATTACACAAAAAGGACAGAAGAAAAACTTTCAAATGTTTCATAAAAACTAACGCTACAATATTCATGGACCGGAGTCGAACCACAATAAAAATAATATCTGCCTGTACCCGTTGGAATTCAGGCGTGATAATTTGATTTTGATTTGAAGTAAGATTTTGGTCATATAATTTTTACGGTATTTATTTATTTATTTCTTTGTACAGGCGGACTTAAAGCCCGATGGCTTTATCTTCCAGTCAACCTGTACAACGGTATCCGAAATGTAAAATAAAACCAAACCATTTATTTAACTTTTAGTAAAGTTAAATATTGGTAATAGGTAGTCGCATCCTTCTAGTTAAAACCGGCAACTTACAAACTGATACAGAAACGTGATTGAGTCACTTTGCAGTCTGTACATTTGTGAGTAGTAACACTGCATTCCACTCTTTCAAAACCAGATCCGGAGCACATATCTGACTCTATGTTTAATTAACAAATATTTATTAATATCTAATTCATCAGAAGAACTGCTGCTTTCCAACATCTTTTCGCCAAATGCACACAATATGGCTTCTGTCAAAGTAGCTTACACGCATCGATATTTATTAATATCTAATTATTAAATATTACAAATTAATGCTATGAAACAAATATTTGCTCCGACCGGGAATCGAACCCAGAATTTGGCGCATAACGAACTTATGCGCCAACTAAACTGCCTGTCAACTAAACCGAATCTTGTTTTAAACTAAAATACTTAAATACCTATAATAAGCTATACGATTTAAATTTCAAATGAATTCCGCATTGTTTTCAAATTAGTGGCCGACCGTGGTAAGCTCGCGGAAAGCTTTATATCTCTGTCTGTCTCTGTTTTCGTTTTGTTCTCAATGCAATACAAAAGATGCTATCGTGGACTACACCCACTGTAGATCAATCACTATATACAGGCTGATACCAAAAATAATCTAAAAAGCTTTATTATGTATTCTATTTTTTTTTATTGTGACTCGACATATGACAGCACCCCGCTTGGTGTTAGGCTGGAGTGTGGTCCATGAAAGCAATATCACTGCTACTACAATTCAATAACTGTGGGTAGCAGTCACATCCACTATGCCGGCCTAGTTGGAACCGGCAACTTACAAGCTGATCCCGAAACGCGACCAAATCACTTCACGGTCTATATACTTGTAAGTGGTGGTACCACCCCGGATCGGTAGACTGGGTACCACTGCCTACCACTCTTTTATAACCAGACCCAAAGGAAATATCTATCTCTTTTTTTTATTAAAATATTTGCAAATTATAACCATAGAGTTTATATGTGGGATATGATGTGGGTGTGAAGGATGCGAGACAGTTGTGCCAGGATCGTGGAATGTGACGCTACATTATCTCTGCATATCCCTATGAGATAATTATACTTTATAATAATAAAATTATAGCACAAGAAAAACACAATACAATGGACGGAGCTTTAATGCTTAAAGGTATTCTCGACCGCAGTCGCCTACAATTCATTGTAGGCGACAGTCGTGTTTTTTCTGTTCAGTCGTCGGCGTTCTTGGACCTCTTATCCATTACTACCAGGCAAGTCTAAGTAAAAAGACGCGTCTTAATAAAAAATAAATAATATCTCCTAAATTTTACATGTATTTAGCTACTAAAGTCTTAGCAAATTGTGTCATAGAAACAGGCGACCAAAGTACAAATATATCAAATATACATTGGGTATATTTGCAGGTAGCAAGTGGTTTTCCCGTGCTCTCGCTTTGCTGCATTACCACAACACCACGGTCGTCTTAATAAATCAACTCTTTGATTTTAACGCCCCCATTACTCACAATCTCTACAAAAATATCTAATTTTTTTTCACATCCACAATTCTGTTCACACAAGCACTATAGTTATAAGCACTGCAGGCAAGCAAAGCAATGCTTTTTAAAATATATCCTCGATTTAATAATTAAAATATTTAATTATTTTTACGTTATTTACAACCATGCTGTATAGTACCAGAGTCCCACCTGCTTCAGATGTATTGTCTGATACAGATACATTCATACGTTTGTATTTATTTATATGTTTAAGCTTATAATAATAATCAGGGGTAGACAGTACTTTTGGAATAGTGAATTGAAAGGTGTTATGTTATATTGCATTGGTTTGGGCACTCCGGTTGTGGTATTTTTTTAAATTTTGGCTTCTCATATAACAGAACCCCGCCTGATGTTAAAAGCCGGAAGGCGGTTAATGAATAGAGGCGACTGCTACTACAGGTAAATAATTAGGAGCTGATTCCCAAACGCGACTAAGTCACTTCGCGGTCTGTACAATTGAAAGTGGACGTACTACTACCACACCGTCTACAACTTTTAAAAGTGAGATTATTAGATCTTCATTTAAGGACCGCACTGCAGCTTAACATCAAGCGGAGTGCTGTCATTTGTCAAGTCACAATAATAAATAAAAAAACACTTTCATGCCTCTTCTTACATACCCACCATTTACTTCCATACATTTAGGTAGATTTTTTTCATTATACATTTCTATACTAAGCTACTAAAATGCTTGTATTAAAGAAACTGGACAACTAAAGTACATAGATCAAAGATACATTGATACCGGCGTGTGGTTTCGAACCTGTGCTCTCGGCTTGCGTAACTATTGCACTGCCACCACACTATGGTCGCCTTAATGCAGGAACAAGAGTTATAAATATTCTAAAAGCTCTAGCTACCCCTTAGAATCAGTCGTAATTATAAGACACGATAAAAGAATGTTCGGGAACAAAATTACTTCCCCTTAGCTAATTAGTAAGTGTATAATCGACAGAAATAAATGAGTCGTGAAGTGAAATTGTAGTACTTCACGACCGCTTAATTATAGGGATAGGACAGAGATAAGATATTTATGCGATTCAAATTTATTACCAGCATTGTTAATTGGGAGGTTTTTAATACAGATTTTCGGAGTTGTGTCAGGATCGTAGATAGTGACGCTTTAATACTTTTGTGGTGTGCTTTTGAGGAGTTTATGAATAGAGGTGACTGCTACTACAGTTAAATAAATCTAAGTAGAAGTCACATCCACTATTCCGGCTTGGATAAAACCAGCAATTTTCGAGCTAATCTTGAAACGTGACTAAGTTCCTACACGGTCAGCAGACTGGGCAAATAACCACTCTTATCCAGGGTACCGACCGCGCAACTTCAGTGGGAATGAAAATGAAATTCATTTCCATTTGTCAAAAAAGTTACGCGGTCGCTGTTAGTGTCAAAAACAACTTTAATTCATTCGGACAATGAGTTTCAATGTGTTTGAACTGTTAATGAAAATGAACATTGATTCTCAGTGTGTTGCGCGGTCGCAATTTTAATTATGAAGTTCATTAATGGAGTTCAACTGTCAAAACGAAGCTCATTGTCATTGAGTTATGCGGTCGATCCGCAAATCCGAAGCAAATATCTGCCACTGTTTTTAATAACAAATATTGGTAATATATTTTTTATTTTTTTATTGTGACTCGACATATGTATGCACCCCGCTTGATGTTAAGCTGAAGTGTGGTCCATAAATGAATGTCACCGCTACTACAATTCAATAACTGTGAGTAGCAATCACATCCACTATGCCGGCCTAGTTGGAACTGGTAACTTACAAGCTGATCCTGAAACGTGACCAAATCACTTCAAGGTCTATACAGGGTGCAATGTGAAGCAGGTAGCGAGGTATTTAGGGAAAGTTTGTTGAGCGGGGCGGCTGATGGTAGACTTTAGAGAGGTAAAGGGTAGCAGGGGGTGGATGGTGCCTAGACCCACGTGTAAAATCCGGTCTTACCGTGGCCTTAGGAAAATAACGTTTATTAAAAATCATCACTATAACGAACAAAATTGCTTTAAAATAGGAAGTTACGATGAAAAGGCCCTTGAATTATACCTTTTTAGAAACTACGTGAAACGCTGTAGTTTTTGTGATAACGGACCAATTTTTTGTTGTACAATTTTTTTTCACTGTAGCCATTTAAAAAATTAAGCTTTCCTTTTGAAAATTAAACATTGTTAATAAAAGCGTTTATTTTTGTATGAAATATTGGTACAAATTTGGTGTAATTCATTTCTACAGAAAGATGCATTATTAGCAATTATATTTATAACAAAAAAACATACGACTTATGTACAGTATGTATTTTTTTTAACATTAATCTTACTTAGTCGACTATTTTCATAAATAACGGAAAATTTGCTATAATTTCTAAACCAGGCATCAACTAATAATTCTATTAATGGTAGTTGGTAGAGAATGATCACTTCTATGCTCCCATTTCGTTTGGACCATGACTTCTGGAACAACCTGTATACTTGTAAGTGGTGGTACTACCCCGGACCCACCACTGCCTACCACTCTTTGATAACCAGACCCGAAGGAAATATCCATCTCTTTTTTTATTAACAAATATTTGAAATATTTAATATAATTATTAAATATTACAAATAAAAGCTATGAAACAAATATTTACTCCGACCGGGGATCGAACCCGGGACTATACGCGCAACAAACCAGTCGCTAAACCGTTCGTCCACGCCTGTCGTCAACGCATATGCATCCAATCAACGCATGTATATCCAATCTTATTATTAAATATCGAACCTGGGATATTACGCGTAGCGGACTGTTGTGTTACTAATGCGCTGTAAAAAGCTTTATATTTGGTTATTTATAAATTAGTATATTTTGAAGGCCTCCTATTTATTCATATATAATATGAAATAACTTCATATCTTTTTCATAAATATTTCGGGCACTTTTTCAGTCATGAAAAAAATTGGATCACTCTTTAACTTTTTATTTTTGATTGTGATTCGACATATGGAAGCACCACGCCTGATGTTAAGCTGGAGTGCGGTCTATAAATGGATGTTACTGCTCCTACAAATCAATAGGCTTAGATGGAACCGGCAATTATCTAGCTGAAACGCGACTAAATCACTTCACTGTCCTTATACTTGTAAGTGGTGGCACAAGTATACAGACTGTGAAGAAAGGGACAAAGAATTAAAAGGACATCCTGAAGATTCTTAAAAAATCAGAAGTCTACCTGTAACTATAGAGCTTGTATGAAGATGTTCGTGTCAGGATTGTGGACAGTTGCGCTTCGTTGAATAATTGATTAAATTGATTACCCAACTAAAATATCGAATCGAAACAAATTCATATATAAAATAAAAGAGTGCCTCTTAAAATCTTTCCTTTTCTCCATGACGCATTGGTCATTCCCGGGGGTTTAATATGTCATCTAATATTGAACTTTATTTCTATAGTTAGTAAGATAAATTTTACTATGGCTGGCATTTGTCGTAAATCTGATTAGGCTTAAAGTCTTTCGCCGAAGAGATTTCTTGTTTGAAGATTTATTTTGTTAGAAAATTACATAGTTTTCACTTTATTTATAGCGCTATTCTATTTGTTATTGTTAATTATTATTAACTATGCCGGCCAAAGGTTCTTCATCACGCATCGCTTGAAGAATCCAAGGTTATAGGATGAAGAGAACACATGGGCTAACAAAGCATTCCACTTGTCGATTGTTCTACAAAGAAAAGATGCACCGAACTTTTTAGTTCGACTGCCGATTCGGTCGTTAGTACCTAGGAATGCAATACTGGGATTCTGAAATAATAGTACATTTCTATATGTATATATTAAGTAACGTTGATTGTTGATTTGTGTTACATTGTGCTATTTACGTATTTAACATTGTTATAAGTTTTATTTGGCTCTGCGTCTACTTAGAAATTTTGGCAACTTTGCCCAAATTATTCCCCTCCACTTATCGCGAATTCGGAATTACTTTATTTCCTTAAGCTTTGGCCGTAATACGTGGCTTCTTTTTGTTTTAGATAACATAAAAAAATACATTTTTGGGCAAAACATTATCAAATGTTTACGCCTCATTGCTCACAGGTATAGAAAGAACCAAAGGCTTGCTATTTTACGCTGTTTAGCAAAGAAAACATCACTTCCACTTAATCATTACTTCTTCACAATAGCGCCACTAGCCGGCTCCAATTGTAAATCTAAAACACGCAAAAAACACTTTATTTTTTATTTTTAAATTTACATTCCTATACTAAGCTACTAAAGTGCTTGTATAAAGACAAACAAAGTACATATATCAAAGATACATTGGTACCGGTGGGTGGTTTCGAACTCGTGGTTTGCGTAACCATTGCACTGCCACTACACCACGATTGCCTTTAAAAGAACAAGCCAGAAGACGCCATTCCGAACGACAAGATGCCAGTTGCATCCACCGGTTATTCCTGACCTTTCACTATGTCTTTAGTCCCCCTAGTGGGAGGCTTACCTACGCCGCATCTTCCGGTTCGTGGTGTCCACTCAAGAGCCTTTCTTCCGCATCGGTTGTCGGTTCTCCGAGCGATGTCCGGACAGTCACATACATACGGACAGAAAAAATAAATAAAAATATTTAATTTATTACCTGTGTGGCCTGACCCTAAAAAGAGATATTTCGTATATCCCTTTAAAGATATTTTGTAAAAAGTTTTAACAAGCTGATGTTGGCGTTTTATTGTACTTTGTAATTTTCTACTTTAGACATATTTCACACTCGCATTCACAATTGTACACAATATAATAAAAATAACGAGAGAAACATTTTATGTACAACTTTTGACATATTAATCCGTATGTAATTGTATGAAACTTTTGTATTTATACTAATGGAGCGTTCTCACGGGGCGATTTTAGTTGATCAACTGCGAAACCGTTCGTGATTTGAACTGTCTGAACAGACTTTCAATCAAGTTGAAGCAATAAATATCTATTCAACAAAAGTTAAAGACCTTTCGACTTTTGTTGATTCATTTGACAGCTGACAGCGAATCGACTCGTCTGAACTTGTTCGTTCAACTTGCATTGAATAATCAGTCCAATCAGTCAGTCAATCAGCGCGATTGAGCACCTATGTGCTGTATAATGCATTCATCTATCACCAGTATTTTGTTAGTTTGTAAAATAAAATGTGAATTGCGACGTCCACATCCACGAGAAAATGCTAAAATGGGCAGATAGTGTAATAACACGTGTAATATTGAATCGATTATTATTGAATCGTGAGAACGCTACCGTCAATATTTGCTTTCGAATTTTTATTTAACGATAAATATTGATCAACTAAAATCGCCCCGTGAGAACGCCCCATTACTGTTATTTATTGTACTTATTTCATTTATTCAAGATTTTTTAAAGTAACGTTAATAAACTTTAACCTTGTTCCTACCTCGTCCTTTCACACTCGTAATACCCGCACAGGTCGGGGAAAGCACCCGCATTCTATCGACCGAATCGGCATTCGAACTAAAAAGTTTGGTGCGTCTTTTCTTTGTAGAACAATCGACAAGTGGAATGCTTTTCCAGCCCATGTGTTCTCTCCATCCTATGACCTTGGATCCTTCAAGCGATGCGTGAAAAAGCACCTTAGGCCGGCATAATGACGGCGACTGCGGTAGCCGGGAACTAACTCAGTTTTTTCAGTCGTCTTCACTCTTTGACCTCCTCTAGCTTATCATCAGGCGGGTCGAGGTGAAATGTCGTGTCACAATAAAAAAAAAACGAAAGTAAAGAGATAGGCAGAGGCTACCTAATTGGGTAATTGCATGCGCTATTTTTTATTTATATTTTTATTTCTATACTAAGCTACAAACAGGACAACCAAAGTACATATACATTGGTACCGGTGAGTGGTCTTGAACTCGTGCTCTCGGTTTGTGTAACCGTTGCACTGCCACTACACCACGGTCGCCTAGATTTGATCAATCACAATCAGATGCAACAATATATTTTTGTGACATTAAATGTGGAAATTTTACACAAGAATGAATTTCGAAGGCTTGCATTTGACACCGATTGTTCACTCGTCAAAAAGGGCCATTGTTTAATGCAAAGTGCAAGCAAGGGGAGAAAGGGGTATTTTGAAACATAGGTATATTTACATGTTTATACTAAGATAAGCTTCTAAAGTGCTTGCTTGTATCATAGAAACAGGACAACCTCTAGGTCGGCATAGTGGGTGTGATTGCTACTCACAGTTATTGAATTGTAGTAGCAGTGACCAAAAAAAGTTTATTTTTTATTATGACTCGACATATGACAGCACCCCACTTGATGTTAAGCTGGAGTGTTGACTATAATTGGATGTCACTTCTACTACAATTCAATAACTAAGTAGCAGTCACATCCACTATGCCGACCTGGCTGGAACCGACTAAGCGCAAAAACGTCAAAATTGTTTTATCAATATCAACGACCATTTATATATTTTTTCATCATTGGACGTTACAACAGTAGTACATAAAAGCCCAAAATTAATGATATCCTTTAAAAATAAACTTTAAAGGAAGACATAAAGAGAGTTGTGCCAGGATCTTGAAACGTAAAGTTGTCTCTGCTTATTCTTGTGGACGTGAAGGCGTAAATATTATATTTATGATAATTATTTATTCATTCAATTTTTTTTATTATTTATTTTTAATATTTATGTTTTTTATTTGTTCCAGGTATGTTCTCGTATTTCTGTTCAAACGTGAAAATATGGATTAAGTTATATTTTATAAGATACAATATATATAAAAGTGGTAATAATGCTGTAGATATGCAGTCATACAAGCTCTACAGTTATGGGCACTAGGCAAGCTTTCTTAAGGATGTCTCCAATTGTATGAAGGGAATTGTGGATGTGAACCAGAGAGTCGGCGGTAAAAATTCGGTGCATGTTTTCTTTGTAGAACAATCGACAAGTGGAATGCTTTGCCAGCCTATGTATTATTTCCATCCTATATCCTTGGATCCTTTAAGCGATGCGTGAAGAAGCTTTCGCCGGCATAGTGACGGCGACTGAGGCAGCCGTGAACTAACTCGGTTTTTTAGTCGTTGTCACTCTTGGACCTCCTCTTGCTTATCATCAGGCGGGTCGAGGTCAAATGTCGTGTCTTCCTGTCCAAAATATTCTACTCGTATACTTTATGTGTAAAGTTGCGCTCGGTTGTCTCTGCATATCCCTGTAGGAATTAAAACTTGACAATTAATGATGAACAACAATTAAATTGATAATTCGATTGTTGTCCAAACCGAGAATCGAACCAGCGACCCGTTAAATATTATTATACAGCGAATTAATTTCTAAAACTAATTAATAATTAAATTTAATTAATCCCCCATTAATTCCTTAACTCGCAAAGGCTGCTTCATTCGAATCTTAGCGCAACTGAATATTTATTGTTAATGAAATAAAATGAAACTCACTTGAAAACCACTAGACCCCTATTGTTACAAAACCAGTTTTAATTATTTAAGCGAAAACCCTTCAAGGGGGCCCCTAATTAAAATGGGGTTAGAATTTTGTCTATTAATTCAAGATAATTGACTTCACTCTTCGTTTAGGGGCCACGCCTTTAACCTTCAACTGAAGGCTTCGATTTTCACAATCGAGTAGTATGTAAGTATACAAACCGTGAAGTGATTTGGTCGCGTTTCGGGATCAGCTTGTAAGTTGCCGGTTCCAACTAGGCAGGCATAGTGGATGTGACTGCTACTTACAGTTATTGAATTGTAGTATTGTTTGCTATCATATGTCGAGTCACAATAAAATAAATAAAAAAGAAAGTTGATAAGCATTTACTCAGTCTGACGACCCGGGTAGTACCACCACTTTCAAGTGTTCAGACTGTGAAGTAACTCAATCGCGTTTCAGGATCAGCTTGTAAGTTAAGTAAGTTGTCGGTTCGAAATAGGCCGGCATAGTAGATGCTTTTTTATGAGAAAATCAGATGTTTTTTTATTTGGCTGTAGTAGCAGTCGTGGGACGCACTCCAGCCTGACATCAGGGTTTCTGTTATTATGTTGAGTCACAAAAAATATTTTTGTTGTGGAATAAAAAATATTTTTATACTTTAATTCAAAGCAACCCGTGGTGTATTGGTAGTGAAATAATCATGCATTCCTAGAGATCATGGTTCAAAACCACTTGCCGGTGAATCTTTAAAATATGTACTTTGTAAGCTTGGTAAGCTTGGTATAAAAATAAATCAAATCAACGCCTTTTTTCCCACAGGGATAGGCAGAGACAATGGATCGCCACTTGCCACGATCCTGTCACAACTTCCTCGCTTTCCTCACATCCACAATTCTCTTCATACAATCTGAACGGTTATTTTTTTACATTACTATACTAAGCTATTATTAACTATTTACCATAATCTCACTCGAGAGAGCAATTTAATATAATAAATATATCAAATAAAAAGGCAAATATTAAAATAGGAATGTCATAAAAACAATACTTCTTCAAAACATGTCACTAAACGTAATTTAGGGGAAGGTAGGGGCAGGAGAGACGCGTCGGGGCGTTCTCCAACAGCGGCTATAAATCAATAATGTGATATTAAATAAAATTTTCCCCGTTCTCATATGTTAACACTGCATAGGCGGTACAAAGGATTTACGGAACTTTTTTTTATCATCATCATCATCATCATGTCAGCAACCTACTGCTAGTCTACTGCTAGACATAGGCCTCCCCGAGCGATCTTCATAATGGTCTGATAGAAGCTGCCTAAGGCAAATAGATTTTTTTAGACATAATGTAATTAATTGCCATAGATTTGAATTTTTTTTATTGTGACGAAATAAAAAGTCAGTTCACGGTTGCAAATGTGCTTTTTCACACATCGCTTGAAAGATCCAAGGTTTATAAAATGGGGAGAACACATGGGCTAGCGAAACATTTTACTTGTCGATTGTTCTACAAAGAAGCGACGCACGGAACCTTTTAGTTCGACTGCCGATTCGTTGGACAGAATGTGGATGCTTTTCCCGACCTGTGCGGGAAGTTAACGGAAATGACAAAAATAAATATAGAAAAATTCCAAACAGCTAAAACTATAGTCATTTGGAAACTATAGTAAAAAGTATATTTTTTTAAATTAAAAGTATTCCATGTTACTTCTAGTACCTTCAAATATATGTGTACAAAGTTTCATGATGATCGGATAAGTAGTTGTTGTGTGAAAACGTAACAAACAAACTCACATTCACATTTATAATAATAGTAGGATATGTCTTTCGAGTGTTAAAAGGGGGAGACGACATATTATATTTTGGACGAGGACTAATGCGTGTTTTATATGCGCTATTATTATACTTATTAGTGTTCAAGTGTCAATGGATTTTATATTAAGATTTATTAACAGCACTAGAGATTTTATAAATGGTTCAATTATACATTTCGACTTTAATAGGTCAATTTAAGGTTGAAATTTGTTCAGCAAAGTTTTAAAGCGTGAACAACAATGTTATCGATGGTATTTAAAAATGGAGGATTAAGTCAAACGTGTCGAATTCCAATATAATTCTTTATTAAAGGAAATAGTTATTCTATCTTTTAAATTGTATATAATACGTGGTAGGCAGTGGTACCCTGTCTGCCGATCCAGGGTAGTACCACCACTTACAAGTATACATACAAGGGATGTCACTGCTACTACTATTCAACAACTGTAACACGTCTACTATGCCGCCCTAGTTGGCACCGGCAACTTACAAGCTAATCCCGAAACGCGACTTAATCACTTCACGGTCTCTATACTGTGTACATCTTTATAAAAGCAATGCTCCGCTAGAGTCTGTAAGAGTTGTGTTGGGATCCTGAAAAGTGACAGTTCTCTCTGCCTATCTCTGACCATATGTTTGCTCATAAAAGATCCATGAAACGCTTTTCACAAAGTGGAAGGCAAAGACCTGAAATTTGCGATTAACTTAAAAGTTGCTGAAGTAAAAAGTACTTCAATTCACTCGGCAACTTGAAAACTTCCATCCATGGCATTCGCTCTTGGATCGCACTTCAGGTGAAGATCTTCCACCGTAACAATTACAGTGCAGACCGTAAAGTGACTTAGTCACGTTTCGAGATCAACTTGTAATTTGCCGGTTTCAAAGGCCACCGTGGTGTAGTGTCACGCAAACCGAGAGCACGGGTTCCAAAAAACCATTTGCCGGTACCAATGTATCTTTGATATATGTACTTTGGTTGTCCTGTTTCTAAGCACTTTAGTCGCTTAGTATAGAAATGTAGGTTTTTATTTTTATTTATTTTTTATTGTGACTCGACATATGACTGCACCCCGCTTGATGTTAAGCCAAAGTGTGGTCCATGAATGAATGTCACTGCTACTACAATTCAATAACTGTGAGTAGCAATCACATCCACTATGCCGGCCTAGATGGAACCGGCAACTTACAAGCTGATCCCGAAACGTGACTAAATCACTTCACGGTCTGTATACTTGTAAGTGGTGGTACTACCCCTGATCGGCAGACTTGGTGCCACTGCCTACCACTCTTTGATAACCAGACCCGAAGCAAATATCCATCTCTTTTTTTTTTTATTAACAAATATTTGCAATATTTAATACTATTAAATATTACAAATAAAAGCTATGAAACAAATATTTGCTCCGACCGGGGATCGAACCCGGGACTTTACGCGCAACAAACCAGTCGCTAAACCGTTCGTCCACGCCTGTCGTCAAATAAAAATTAAAATAACATGCCGGGAGAGTGGATTGACTGTAAGTAGCAGTCGCCTCCATTAATGGATCGCACTCCAGCGTAACATCAGGCGGGGTCTGTTATATGTCGAGTCATAATAAAATAACCTAATAAATGAATAATAAAAAAACGTGTAAAAGTATACTGTTGTAGTCGTTAGAAAGACACAATGGGTCTGCCTAACCCTGACACGCCCTTATTGCTTCCTTTCAATACGAAATCTTGTTTATGCCGGTACATCCTATAACTATGATCATGGGGAGCTTGGACTATTCAGATGATACAATGTCACAATTGATATTTAAATTAGTTCAAGTCGTATGGATTTATTAGAGCACGTATTACTCTTAATAAAAGTTTGTAACCGACACAAACTTTTATTGCTTTAAACTTTTAAGCAGTTTTATATGTGTGTCCACACTGTATTTTGTATCATCATTATCATCAGCCAGAAAATGTCCACTGCTGAACATAAGCGACGATTAAAACACCATTCCGAACGACAAGATGCAAGTTGCATCCACCGGCTATTTGTGGCTTTAACTATCGTCAGTTCACCTAGTGGGAGGTCTACCTACGTTGCGTCTTTCGATTCGTGATCTCCACTCAAAAACCTTTCTTCCCCATCGGTTTTCGGTGATGTGGCCAGCTCGAAGTATAGGGAGTCGACGTCATTATACTGCGCTGGTCAGACGGACTTAATAATAAATAAGATATTAGATAGGCTAATCACGAATAGTAAAGGTCACGTCTGTAGATGCAACTGGCATCTTGTCGTGCGAAATGGCGTTTTGAGGGGGAGGCCTATGCCTATGTTCAGCAGTGGACGTTTTAGGGCTGATGATGAGGATTAATTCGCGCTCTAAGTATTTTACATATAAAGTCGTAAATTAATGTTACATAATTCTATCCTATTAGGAAAGGCAGGCATACAAACTCGGGAACATAATTATATTTAGAATTAATTTTGAGCGTTGAATATTTAATATGTTTTTCTACGAATCAAATATAACGCGATTATTAGGCATATTCGAATTTTAATGGGAATTTTGCTTTGTAAATTATGTAGTTGCTTTTATCCGTTGTTTGTATTATCAATCAATCAAATTGTCACGCTCTTTTTTCCACGGGAAAGGCAGAGACAATTGATCGCCACTTGCCACGTTCCTGACATAACTTCCTCGCTTTCCCCTGATGAAATATGAAAGCACCCCGCCTGATGTTAAGCGAATAGTGAGTGGTCTACACGTAGTGTAGTTAGATAGTCTCGCAAACCAAGAGCTCCTGGTTTGCGTATGGACGGTGACTGAATCATCGTTTTAATATTCTTGGTAGAACTTTTTTAAAATTCTATACTAAGCTAACCACAGTTCTTGTATCATAGAAACAGGATGATCAAAGTACATATTGTATATCAACGATACATTGGTGCCGGTGAGTGGTTTTGAACTCATGCTCTGGGTTTGCGTGACCATTACACTGCCACTGCACCACGGACGAATATTCGTCTGAATATTCGCCACTGTCGTAAATCAAATCGTCGGCACTCTTGGACTTCCCCTGGCTTAAGCAAGTTGAGTCCAGATGTCGGATTTCAAACCGAAAAAAATTCAATATATAATGATATCGATATTTGTATCGAATCACGTAATTGCTTATAGCAAAATATCAAAAGAATACGTAAAAAGTTTCACTTTACGATCTGTTATTGAGACCAAGATTCAATCTTCAATCTATTCACGCCATTCAATCTACGTCACACATAATCAAATTTCCACCTACTAAAATAACAATAGTGTACAAATTTTCATCCAAATAAATGTAACCGGAAACAGTGTTATCTAAACACAAAGCATGTCATAAAACCAACAACAAACGTCCCTTTCCCCCGAAAAAGTAATAGACCAATAGACCCAATCTCAATTTAGGATCTTATTGAGGTACAAAATTTGACCTATTTCCGCTTCTACCTACTGTTTCATTCTACCACTATTTGTGGTACCACGAGAGTGTGTTAGTAGTTCCCTATAGTCTTTCTTTTTATAAAGGATTTATATGTAGATATTCAAAATAGAAATTCAAACGTATCTATTATTTTTTTATATTTTTTGTGTTATTTTGCTAAAAACCTCATTCAAAGCACACATATCATTTTTTTTATTATGACTCGACATATAAAAGCATTTCACCTGATGTTAAGCTGGAGAGCAGTCAATGAATGGAGGAGCTTGATTGTACAGTTAAATATCTGTACAATCAGGCACATCTACTGGGCCGGCACTAGTTTGTAGATCAATCGACAAGTGGAATGCTTTGCCTGCCCATGTGTTCTCTCCATCCTATGACCTTGAATCCTTCAAGCGCCTTTGGCCTTTGGCCGGCATAGTGACGGCGGCTGAGGCAGCCGAGAATAAACTCTTTTCTTTTCTCAGTTTTCTCAGTCGTCGTCACTCTTGGACCTCCTCTTGCTTATCATCAGGCGGGACGAGGTCTAATGTCGTGTCATAATAAAAAAAAGTTGGTTGCAAATGGATGTTTGGTGCGTATGGACCGTTTGCTAGTCTTGAGATTCTCATCACGTTTTGTTGTAAACAAATAATGGTAGTTTTTTAGACCATGTAATGTATCAGTAATTTATTTTTTCCTCCTTAAAACCCTGTTTACCCTTCTGGTTCCCGTGGTAGGACGAAATAGTGAGACAAAGTGGGTAGACATTCTATGAGAAAACACCCAAAATTTGCCACTATTCAGTTGCCGTTACACCGTAATACATTGACAAAAGGGTATTCGTAACTCAATATAGGTGAAATGTATCCATTTGTCACCCTTGTACACTATTGCCCGGTTCTCCTTTTTTAAAGTTACTTTTTACTTTTACTCAATAAAAAAACAATGTTCTTTTTTGACACTGTTATTACCAAAACTATTTTTTAATCACTCAATCAATAAATTTTAAGAGTGGTAGGCAGTGGTACCCATTCTGCCGATCCGGGGTAGTACCACCACTTACAAGTATACAGACCGTGAAGTGATTTGGTCACGTTTCGGGATCAGCTTGTAAGTTGCCGGTTCCATCTAGGCCGGCATAGTGGATGTGATTGCTACTCACAGTTATTGAATTGTAGTAGGAGTGACATTCATTCATGGACCACACTTCGGCTTAACATCAAGCGGGGTGCTGTCATATGTCGAGTCACAATAAAAAAAAATTACGTTATCACCCCTTTTTGCCACAGCGATTGGCAGCACCACTTGCCACTTACCACTTGTCACAACCATTGCACTACCACTTTAATACGTTTGCCTTATTTTTATTCCAAAATTTCGTGATCGTCGTGTTCGCGAAAAGAAAGAGTTAGTCCAGTATAATAATACGCTTTAAAACTCATTTCAAGAAACTAGATCAGTTGTAAAGTTCTAAAATAATGACCTAGCTATTCGTTTCTTATATTTTGCAAGGGACCAAGCTATCCGTTATAAGAAATCTATTAATCTAACACACCTTAATCTGTCTTATATCCATAACAATAAATTCTATGTCATCCTCGCCTCTAGGTAGTTAGGGGAGAGGCGGGCACATATTGACAGAGGGGTCGTTCGAACGTGTGAAAGAAATCAGACTACCATTGTGTCGGTGGCAAAGGAATTTAATTATGTCGCTAGGTTTTAGTACAGTCGTCTATAAAATTCAATAAACATTCTTGCATTTATTTTTTTAATTTTGAATTTAAACTAAAGAAATTCGAATTAGCCTAAGATTTGGACAAGGCCACCGTAGTGTAGTGGCAGTGCAATGGTTAAACAAACCAGAGACCACGAGTTCGAGACCACCCACCGGTACCAATGTATATATGTACCAATATGATATATGTACTTTGGTTGTCTTGTTTCTATGCACTTTAGTAGCTTAGTATAGAAATGTAAATAATAAAATGTGTTGTTTTCACATACATGAACATGGTTACATTATTCCCGTATTGTCTTAGAGAAGCGATTGTTGTTTTTAGATCGCGTACAGTAGCGCTCCATTATCTATGCCTATCCCTGTGGGAATTAGGGCGTGAAAATTGATGATAACGAATATAAATTTAAACAAAAACAATCGTATGAGTACAACCAAACAAAAATGTCAATTATCATTTATTAGATATTAAAATCATTTATTATGGAAGTCAATCACTTTTTATTTAATTTTGGCACATTATGGCAGCACCTAACCTGATGTCAATGAAGTGTGGTTAATAAATAGAGAGGACTGCTTCTAAAGTCAAATAACTGCAAGTAGCAGTTGCATCAACTATACCGGCAACTTTCAAGCTGATCTAGTTTAAGTTCTCGCTGTTTTTCAAGAGATAGCTCTACTAGTGCTGGACGATTATGACATAACCAAAACGTCATGATCCAAGCTTAGACACACTGTCTACTTACCACTTCCAACATCATGATCAGGTAGTCTTTATTATTAGGTTTTCAAATATAAGCGTTTATGCGACTGACTGTACAATCGTGTGTAGTTATTTAAATCAGTAACTTAATAAGGAAAGGGCGACTTGCTGCAATTGATAAGAACTAATTGGATTTTAACTGAACTCTATTGCTATAAAACAAGAAACAAATACCAAAGTTTAATGTGCATCATTAGCATCAGAAGTTGTGTCAGGATCGTGAACAGTAGCGCTCTGTTGTCTCTAGCTATCCCTATGGCATAGGATAGTTAAAATATCCCTTTTGTATTGTGACTCGACATTTGATAACACCCTGCCTAATTTTGAGCTGGAGTGCGGTCCATGTATGGAGGTGACTAATTCTACAGTTAAATAACTGAATGTAGCAGTCGCATCCACTATGCCGGCCTAGTTTGAACCGGCAACTTCACAATCTCTATGCTTGTAAATGGTGAATCGGCAGACTAGAAGTTGATAATGATGATACAGTATTTGGTAAAGTACGATCAACAAAGGCTAATGCTACCACAGGTAAAAGATTACAAACAGCAGTCAAATCTGCTATGCCGGGGACTATGGTCCAGTGGTCGTGAAATGGTCACGCAAACCAAGAGCCCCCAGAACAAAACCAATTGCCGGAACCGATGTATCATTGGTATAATGAAGTTTGGTCGCCCAGTTTTTCTGATACAAGAGACTTTACAAGCCCATACCACGGAGAATGTCATGAGGAGCTCTTTAACTTCGTCTTTTAACACCTGTTATATCCGCACTGTTCGAGGCATTTGTCGACTGATTCGGCAGTCTAACAATCGACAAGTGAAATGCTTTGCCGGCCCATGAGTTCTCTCCCTCATATAACCTTGGACTCTTCAAGCGATGCGTGAAAAAGCACCTCTAGCCGGCAGCCGTGAACTAACAAGTCGGTTTTTTCTGTCGTCGTCACTCTTGAACCTCCTCTTGCTTCATCAGATGGGTAAATAAAAAATGAACTTTAGTAACTTAGTACGAAAATAGTAAAGCAATATTACTTTTACTGGGTCGGCATAGTCAAAGTTAAAACAAAGAAAACCCATTTAATACTATCAGCAAATACTTAGTTTAAATATTAGATACAAGAATACGCTCTATTCTAAGATACGTAATCTCAAAGGTATCGCAGTGCACAGCCTTTTCAGTTGGAAGTTCCTTTCCGTGTTACCTCCACGTATGGGCTAACAAACGTAAGTAGATTACGGAACCGTCTACTTGATTCTAAATACATTTATACACTTAACGTATTGTATATTTAGTTTCTATTCCTGCTATGTTTTTGCACTATACAGATATTTTATTTATATTATTTGTTAGATATAGTTTACGATAGTGAATAAATTATTTTATTGTGGCACATATTATATATATTATATCTGACAGCATCTCGCCTGATGTTAGTTTAAGCATAATGCATGAATGGACGCGACTACTTTCACAGTTAAATAACTGCTAAGCCTGACTAGTTCAAATTTGACAACTTTCAAGCTGATCTTTGAAATAGATTCATGGTCTTTGCACTGAAAAGTGGAGCAACTGATTGGCAGACTTCATAAATGACATTTTTTACATTTTTTAAATATTCCAACGTCTTGAGAGTTTTCCAGCCATCGTGGTCATGGAGAGACTGACGATGGCCACGACGGCTGCTAAGCTCTCAAAACGTCGAAAAAAAAAAATGTAAAACCAATAACCAAAATAAACGCGATAGTAACTCGCATAAAATTTGTTCAAATCATTAATCAATGTTCGCGCAAAAATACTAATTGTGAACTGATTACTTCCACAAACCATTTTCCTTGCCACATGGAATTTTTGGAAATGTAACATGTTTCTTTTATACATATATGCACTCGTCTCTATAAAATATGTATTACCTATTACCGAGGTAAGTTATATCTCATAGTTAGGCACTTAAAATAATACTTGTTTAATATTAATAATGTTGTCCTGTTTCTATGATACAAACACTTTAGAAGCTTAGTATAGAAATGAAAAAAAAATGTTTGAAAAATTCCTCAACTGTTTAAAGTTAAATAAATTGAAATACCCTATAATACTACCGATCCGGGGTAGTACCATAGAAGTTTGTTTTAACTATACTCTAGTTTACTCGAATATTCTAAGCATATATACTCAAACAGCCGGTTATACCAAAAAAGTTTTAATTTACGAATTTAGTTTTACTTTATACTTATTCTATTTATACTATTGCTAAATCGTGATTCGTGAAATGTTTTTATCATTAGAAATAACAAAATTAGTACATAGAAACCCAAAATGAATGATGTCCTTTAGCTTTGTATAAAATATCCGTTAAACGTTAATGTAAAATGTGAAGTTAAAGAGTGGTGCAACCCATTTTCTATTTTTCTTTTACTTATACGATACTTTTTACAAATTCGTAAATTAAAATTTTTAGTAACCGGCTGTAAGTATATATGAGGAGTACTTCTGCAACGGACCCAGCGGGATTTGAACGCAACACCGAGCACGACTCCATACAACTCTCTAAATATAATACTTGCATAAAAATCATATACTCATTGTTCGCAAAGAACATTATGATATCCAAACAATATATCTCATTTTGTTGAAGGAAAAATGAGGTAAAATCATGACTCAAGAGGGGGATATATTAAAACTTTTATTAGTGTTTCATAGGTTCCGTAGGTTTATAAAGGGTTTTGTGCGTTTAATATAGCATATTTGAAATTCAAAATGCGTGTTTATTATGTTAAAATCGTAGAGCTTTTATGAAGAGAATTGTGGATGTGAGGGAGCGAGGGAGTTGTGTCGGGATCGTGGCAAGTGGCGCTTCATTGTCTCTGCCAATCCCTGTGTGTAAAAGGCGAGACAATTTGATTGATTGTTTATTATTTCTAAGCTACTTTACCACAATATTTTATTTTTTATTAATCTATAGTTTTAAAAATTAAATGATAAGCGATCTAGTAACTAAATTGTTCCGAAGAACATTTTACCGTTATTTCTATCTCGTCATTTCAATTCCGTGATTCCCACAAAACATATTTGCATTCTGTCAGCTAAAACGACAAATGGAATGCTTTATCCACCCCTATCCTTGAATAACCTTGTATTCTTTAAACGAAGCGTGCAAAAACATCTCTGGCCGGCATAGTGACGACCACTGAGTGACACAACCGTAAACTAAGTCGGATTTATCAATCGTCAAAGTTGGATATAATAAATAAAGAAATAAAGTTAATTTGACGACAGGCGTGGACGAACGGTCAGAGATTGGTTTGTTGCGCGTAAACCCCGGACGTTCGTTTTAATTATATTTAATATATAATAAACAAATATTGCAAATAGTTGTTAATAAAAAAAGAGATAGTTATTTGCTTCGGGTCTGGTTATAAAAGAGTGGTAGGCAGTGGTACCCAGTCTGCCGATCCGGGGTAGTACTACCACTTACAAGTATACAAACCGTGAAGTGATTTGGTCGCGTTTCGGGATCAGCTTGTAAGTTGCCGGTTCCAACTAGGCCGGCATAGTGGATGTGACTGCTACTCACAGTTATTGAATTATAGTAGCAGTGACATCCATCCATTCATGGACCACACTCCAGCCTAACGTCAAGCGGGGTGCTGTTAGGGTATGTGCAAAATTGACATTGATTTTTGAAAAACTAGACATAAATAAAATAAATACCAAAGGAACCCCAAATAAATTGTAGGCAATAAAGTGAAAACAATAAAACAGACATCGACGGAACAATAAAGAAGCCCGTGATTCGTTTTTATTAATATTTTCGGTTGTAATCCATCAGGATAAATGACTTGATGATTTCTGTTACCCCTTGTGAACACTTTGGGCCCGGTCTCCCCCTAAAACTTGATAGGTCGCCATCAATTTCTCATAAAGTATAAGTTTATTGTTTTTTCATGTATTGTTTTGTACTTTAGGTTTTATCATTATTAATGTATGTAATACATTAAAAACATCCACGAGTTGTGGATGTTAGGAAAGCATGGGAGTTATGTCAAAATCGTGGCAAGCGGAGTTCCATTGTATCTGCCTATCCCTGTGGGAATAAGGCGTAAAAAATTGAATTGATAAAAAAACCGTGGTAGAGGAAATAACTTTTTCGCTTCTCTCACATCTACGATTCTCTTCATACAAGATCTACAGTTATGGGCACTAGGCAACCTAACTTTCTGTAGGATGTTTCCAATTCGGTCGGAAAAACCCCTCCTTTGTCTGCCTCGATTAACGCATCCATCCACATCGGATTTATAAATTCCTTTATTTTTACACATCCTTTTCATGTGCCTAAACCATCGGAGCATTCCTTCGTCAATCCTTGTCACTACATCTTCTTTCAAACCACATCTATCGTGCACTGTTCTATTCCTCATTCTATCCGCTGTCGTCACTCCACACTCCTTAATGACACCACGGTACAATGATTTAATTCAAAGTGCTCCACTCTGATTTTCAACATCAATGCCGTGGTTGCGTACTAACGTACGGGTCGCCCTCCTCCCTAAAATATGGTTGACGGAGGTGATGGCTGTCCAGGGCGTGATACTCGTGACCGGGTGCTGCGGTGGGGCTGGTCTACTCCGTGTGCCATGCTGCCCTCTTTGCAACTCAAGTGCATAGTTAGTTATTTTTTGTGTGTGTATTGTATTGGTAAAACTTTGTGGTTTCGGCGTAGGTTTGTTATGTTATTTTATCAATCAATCAAATTGTCACCGGTATAGGCAGAGACAATGGAGCGCCACTTGCCACGATCCTGACACAACTCCCTCGCTTCCTTCACATCCACAATTCTCCTCATGCAAGCTCTGTGTTATTTTAGTGTTCCATAATACATGGATAGTATGTATTTACTTTATTTTTATATATACCTATTTGGTATGTTTTATACGTACAGGCTACAATTGACGAGATTGTTGTGGCCTTCTTTTTGTCGTATGCCTTTCCGAAGCCATAGTAGAATCTGACGATGAGCTGAGAACATGCCCCATGCTATTAATTTTTTTTCTCAACATCATATTTATCAATTGAAATGGTCATTCCGCTGATCGGTGTTCACTTGTGTTCGAGTGCCTGTCAATTATTATCAATAGGCTCGGCTTTTGTTGCGCTGCGTTATTAGTGGCACTAGTTCTCAAACTCTACGGCATTTTAAATAACTTACTCAACATCATCTGGTGTGATCTTGGTATTTGGACTTACTTACGAGTTTCGTCATATTATGTATTAATTTATTTCTATATGCATATTTGGCTTTAATACATTTATACTATATGACTAATAAGACTTAGATCGTGTCCCAAAATTTCCTAATATTAAAATAGAATCTTAACAAACAGAATTAAACAATTATACTAACCAAAAAAAATGTCAATTTTTTAACTTTACCATGCGCGTATTTTAGTGCCTAAAATACGCGCTAATTTTTATAGGGTTCTAATTATACGAGCATACCAAAACACGTACACGTGACGTGAGACGCGCGTTTTAAATTCATATTCATACGATCGTATGGAATACCTGGTTTATAAACGCACTAAGGCAGTTGTCATGTCTGAAAAAGAAAAATGGCAAGTATGAAAACTATCTTTCAAATATATTTTCTCAAAACAAAATATATTTCAATGTATATTTTGAGTTTGAAACCTTATTATTGAATAAGTAGAATGGATATAGTTGAAAAGTTATGTTTTGAATATAAAATTATGAAGCCAAGGTTGAGGATTCGATTATCAAGTTCGTGGAATTACTGGAACATCGTTTAAGACTATTAGTACACAGAGCTGTGATGTCGTCTTTCTTATGGAAGAAGATTACATTTTTACACTTCTTTACAAAATTCTTTACAGTGGTACCCACTCTGCCGATCCGGGGTAGTACCACCACTTACAAGTATACAGACCGTGAAGTGATTTGGTCGCGTTTCGGGATAAGCTTGTAAGTTGTCGGTTCCAACTGCGCCGGCATAGTGGATGTGATTGCTGCTCACAGTTATTGAATTGTAGTAGCAGTGGCATCCATTCATGGACCACACTCCAGCTTAACATCAATCGGGGTGCTGTCATATGTCGAGTCACAATAAACAAAATATATATATTTTTTTAGAAATAATCAATGAAGAGACAATGGAGCGCTTCTTCTCACAAATCTTGACACAACTTCTTCGCTTACCTCATATCCACAATTTTCTATGGTTATGGGCTTCCTTTCCTGTAAAGCAAGTTTGCGATTTAAACAAGACTCTTTTGGCTTGTCCTCCTTCCTTCCACTCTGATTTACAAATCTCTTTCGTCAATCTCCTTTCATCTATTTCAATTTGCTCAAACCTTCGCACTTTTTTTTAAATTGGTGTATGGACATTAGATATGATGTAAGAACGCTCTTTGACTGATTTTAAACTAAAGTGTCATCCATGAGTCTGGTAGCAGTCTCATCCACTATGCACTGCGTTTATCTGACGTTGATGGATCTAGGATTATAGGACAGAGGAGAGACGGTTGGATTTTTAAAATTAAACAATAAACGAATAATTTACTAAAATGAAAAATACCCATTCCCGATAATTCCATTCCGAGTAATCGCCCGATAATCTTTTTTTTTATTGTGACGACATATGACAGCACCCCTCTAGATGTTAAGCCGAAGTGTGGTCCATGAATGAATGTCACTGCTACCACAATTCAATAACTGTGAGTAGCAATCACATCCACTATGCCGGCCTAGATGGAACCGGCAACTTACAAGCTGATCCCGAAACGTGACCAAATCACTTCACGGTCTGTATACTTGTAAGTGGTGGTACTACCCCGGATCGGCAGACTGGGTACCACTGCCTACCACTCTTTAATAACCATGGTTAAATGGATAACCAAAATCTTAAATGGTTTGTAGGCCTTTATTATATGTTAGTCCTAGTCAGGCCGCACACGTGGATGAGACAGGTTTTTACAGTGAACGAAGGGCTTTAAACGTGAAGAATTTCTTAGAATTATAAATTTGGCATAATTTACTTTAATGGAAAAAATACCGTATAAAATATTCTTTAATATTTTCGCCTTTATTCTTAATTAAATTTTTTGTAACATGTCTATAAACTTAATAATTCATAACTGAAATATATGGCAGATATTAAAGTAAAGTAGTGACGGCGACTGGGGCAGCCGTGAACGAACTCGGTTTTCTCAGTCGTCGTTACTCTTGGACTTCCTCTTGCTTATCATCAGGCGGGAAGAAGTCAGATGTCGTGTCACAATAAAAAAATAAAAAAAAGTATATTTATATCTCTTTTCATAAATAAAATTTCTTAACGAAAAATAATCTCAGACCGCAGGAATCCTTTCTGATTATGATGAAACTGGAATAAGATGCAAAACTAACGTTAACACATAACAGTCTACAGGGAAGCCTTATGTATTAAATTAATCTAACCAAAATATAAATTTGCCGGCATAGTGGCGGCGGCTGAGGCAGCCGTGAAGACTCGGTTTTTACATTCCTTGGCACTTTTGGACCTCTTCTTGCTTGGCAGGCGGGTCGAGGTTAAATGTCAATCAATCAATCAAATTGTCACGCCTTTTCCCACAGGGATAGGCAGAGACAATGGAGCGCCACTTGCTACGATCCCGACACAACTCCCTTGCTTCCTTTAAACCCACAATTCTCTTCATACAAGCTCTATGGTTATGGGCACTAGGCAACCTAGCTTTCTTGAGGAAGTTCTCCGAACACACCTTCCTGGGCCTGCCTCGTGATCACGGAGAGTAATAAATCATTTTGAATAGTTTGAGAATCACTGTTAGTTTTCTTAAGATTCAATTGTGTCAATGGAGCGTGTATGTATGTAATGATTCTAACCATCGTAAAGGCCATCGCTCTTACAATTGTCATCACCTATAATGTGACACGTGACATTATGACACATCACATATTCAGTTTTATTGTGACTCGACATATCACATCACCCCGCCTGATGTTAAGCTGCGGTGTGGTCCATGAATGGATGCCACTTCTACTATAATTCAATAACTGTAAGTAGCAATCACAACTACTATGCCGGACTAGTTGGAATCCGCAACTTGCAAGCTGATCCCGAAACGCGACTAAGTCAAATCACAGTCTGTACACTTTTAAGTAGTAATACTACCCCGGATCGGTAGACAGGCCATTACTGCCGACTACTTCTATGAAATATAATAAAAAAAAACAAATATCAATCAATCAATCAAATTGTCAAGTCTTTTTCCCACAGGGATAGGCAGAGACAATGGAGCGCCACTTGCCACGATCCTTACACAACTCCCTCGCTTCCTTCACATCCACAATTCTCCTCATACAGTCTCTGTGGTTATGGGCACTAGGCAACCCAGCTTTCTTGAATGTACTAATGAATGATAATAAGCCCTAATTAGAAGCCATAAAGCTCAAAATATAAAAATGGGTGAGATAGATAATCGCCAACTCATACTGATTTAGCGCCTTCTCTTAGCATTTAAGAGCGTTAGGCAGTGGTGCCCAGTCTGATGAACATAGGTAGTATCCACTACTTTAAGTATACAGACAGTGAAATGACTTGACGCGTTTCCGGCTCAACTCAACTTGTAAGTTTCCGGTTCCAGCTAGGCCGGCATAGTGGATTCGACTGCTACTTGCAGTTATTTAACTCTAGTAGAAGTCGCATACATTTACGGACCACACTCCAGCCTGACATCAGGCATGGCGCTAATATAAATTGAGCCACTAAAACAACACGTGAAAACACGTGCAACATTGCCCTTAAGGATTAGATTACTTTGTTAAAAAAATAATTAAATAATATTCCAAAAACCTAATTAATATCAAAAATGTCACGCTCCAATTCCCACAGGGATGGGCTGAGACAATGGAGCGCCCCGTTTTCCACATTTTATATAATATAAATGAAATTTCTTGAAGCTTGAAAGTCAATATGAAACGTTGTGTGAAATGTTGCCAAGAAAAGAGCTACAAGTCGAAATTCTTCATACGTCAAAAGAATCACAAAACATAAAATTCGCCAACGTGAACATACAATCTTTACCATATATCTTATAATATAATTTTAATATATTTATTTTGGTTTGATATAATCTTCATTGAGAAACAGATAAAATTAAAAGATCAACTAGAGAAATTACATCAGAGATAGTTCCAAGGAGACTGGCAACATTTTTCCCTTTGTATAGCAAGGCTTATTACGTTGGCAGAAATAATTGCCAGCCTTCCTGTTTCCAGACTTGTCCGTCAGCCGCTTAGACAATTTCTTGGCCAGGCGCTTAGCTGAAGGTCCCCAAGGGCCCATCGTCTCGATTATACCATTATTAATTATACCAGCCGGCATGTTATGATAGCCGTTTTGACTTTTAACCCGCTCATGAAGTATCGTATGAACTAATAATTATGTTTAAAGCAACAATTGTTGTTCTCAATAAAAGACAACGTCTCAGTAAAAGAATACGATTATGTTAAGCCAGTGTGTGTACAGCTGAATTTTTTCTTTTGTTGTGACTCGACATTTGACCTCGACCCGCCTGATGATAAGCAAGTGGAGATCCAAGAGTAACGACGACTGAAAAACCGAGTTAGTTCCCGTCTGCCTCAGTCGCCGTCATTATGCCGGCCTAAGGTGCTTTTTTGTTTCGCTTGAGGGATACAAGGACATAGGATACATTATTAAATATCGAACTCAACCCCCAACGGACATCACATTTCAAAATATAAAACTCATATTAATAAATAAAACATATTTTTAAAATGTTGTTCAATGATTAGTCAGCGGATTTTGAGCGAGTTAATTCAATTATACTGGGGCACGAATACAGACTTAATACCAGATAGACGTCGCATAAAAAGGCCTTGCACCCACGCTAGACAACTTTTATTTAGATATGCGGTATATATTATTAGATATAATATTAGAATAATATAATAATATTAAATCAAAAATTCATATGCGGTAAACTAGGACAAACACGTTAAGCAGCGTAGTATAGAACTGAAAAAAATATATTAACTCGGTTGGTCGATTTATTGTTTATTGATAAATTAATAGTCACGCATTATGGGATAGGCAGAGAGTATTGTGCGTCATTTTCCATAAACATTCTCCCGTTTTCTTCACATCGACAATCATCTTTATACAGTTTCTGTGGTTCTGAGCACTGTGGGTCCCTTTTTAAATAATGACCCGGATTTATTATCTTTCAAATAATGTTAATATCTATCAGTAGGAAAGTCTATCGGTTTATAGTCCACGGACAAGGGGTAATGAATGGAACATGACTGGACACCTTTTTGACGCTGCGCCGTGAAGATATGTAGATATAAAGCTTAGATGTTAATGATATTATACTTTTTAACAATAATCATCGTTAACGCCACGCCTCGGTTGAAAGGGAAGGGCAGAAACAATGCGTTACCTTTGATACCTGATATCTGGTATTAAAATAATCATCATTATCATTAGTTCCCACAGGGATAGGCAGAGAGAATGGAACGCCACTATGCCGGCCTAGTTGGAACCGGCAACACACAAACTGATCTCGAAACGCGACCAAATCACTTAATAATCTGTATACTTGTAAGTGGTGGTACGACCTCTGGATTGGCACTGGGCACCCTTCCTACCTGTCTTTGATAACCAGACCGGAAGCAAATATCCACATCTTTTTTTATTAACAAATATTTGCAATATTTAATATAATTATTAAATATTACAAATAAAAGCTATGAAACAAATATTTGCTCCGACCGGGAATCGAAAACAGGACAGCGCAACAAACTAATCGCTAACCGTTCGCCCACGCCTGTCGTCAAATTTAATTTAGTGATATTAAATGAACATATAGACAAATGAACAATTGTCTGAAGAAAAAAAAGTTGCACCCTTAACCTCCAAGCACGCATCCCCGTGACACCCACTTAACTAAAGTACGCAATCTTGACAATTTCGCAATGCAAACAGTAATGTATTTGCGTCAAAATATTTGCTCAAATAAGGCGAGCGCTATCTAAATAGGCCATAATGTGCCTTCGCCCCCCTCTCTCCCCCTTAACAGGCAAGGAAATACCTCACCACTTGTAGGGAAATTGTACACAACATATTTACATGTTAAAGAATTAAAAAAAAAAATATGCGGCTAATTATCGCGTTTATTTTGAAAACGGAATATTTAAATAAAATTGTAAATCAATAACCAAAATAAACGCGATTGCGCAAAATCTAAGAATCTATTATATTTACATGTTATTTTTGAATTTTCTATTATGACTCGACATCGAGGCCCAAGAGTGTCGACGACTGCAATAAATTCCCATTTCACGCCTACCTCAGTCGCTGCTACTATGCCGGCTAAAGATGATTCTTTACGCATGAGAAATATCCAGGATTATAAGATGGGGAAAACACATGGGCTGGCAAAGCATTCCAATTCATTTCAAAGCATTCATTGTTCTACAAAGAAACGACGCACCGAACCTTTAAGATGGACTATCGATACGACCTGTAAGGGTGTGAAAAGACGAGGTAGGAACAAGGTAAAAGAGCTCCTCGGAACATTCTCCGTGGCATAGAATATTCTGTTTTTAATTGTACATGCACTTACACGCAATTGAATAGTAGAAATAAAACGCATCTGGGAACCAAACACAGTCTATCGCTTGTCTACTGAGTCTACAGGTCTCAAATACAGACGCTGGATTAATTTTAGGTTGTAGTAGACCGATGTGAACGAGTAGATTTATTGTAATAGTTTACTTTCTGTGCTAAAAAAATTAAAAAAGTTACTCTCTTTTTCCACAGGAATAGCCAGAGATAATGGAGTGCCACTTGCCACGATCCTGACACAACTCTCATGCTTCCTTCACATCCACAATTCTGAATTGATTGAATGTATCAAGTTTGCCTTTCGTAATCTATTTAATAGACAAATAAAACAGCCAATTTAATAAAAGTAAAGAATTAAAGCTAAACATTAATTAGGAAATGTTTTATTAACCCAACCACCAAAAGTAGGAAAAATTGGATCAATTAATTATAAAGGGTAAAATGTATTAAATAATTTTATTTTTAATGCCTAAAAAAATTATTTCCAACACAGACCTTAAATTACTAGACGTCGCTTTATTGATTCGTATTAAAAATCTGCTTATGATAGTGGAAAGGGAAGTTGGATAAAAGCTATAATAGGGTAATTTAAAATTGTAGGTTTTAGCTTCATGTTAAGACGACTGAGGTTAAGTTCCAATACTTATTCTTATGTACTTTGGTCGCCCAATTTCTATATAACGTTTAGTAGTTTAGTATATTATAGAAATGTGAAAAGAACAAAAACCACAGGCTTGGACGAACGGTTTAGCGATTGGTTTGTTGCGCGTAAAGTCCCGGGTTCGATCCCCGGTCGGAGCAAATATTTGTTTCATAGCTTTTATTTATAATATTTAATAATATTAAATATTACAAATATTTGTTAATAAAAAAAAGAAATGGATTTGCTTCGGGTCTGGTTATCAAAGAGTGGTAGGCAGTGGTACCCTACCACAAGTACAAGTATACAGACCGTGAAGTGATTATTTAGTCACGTTTCGGGATCAGCTTGTAAGTTGCCGGTTCTATCTAGGCCGGCATAGTGGATGTGATTGTTACTCACAGTTATAAAAAAAAAGAGAAATTAGTAATTCTGGCTTTGAAGATCTGTAAGGAATCATTAGCTTATTCTGGTTAAATCGCCTTCTTCAATGAATGGCATAACAAATTCAAAATCAACTTTTCAAATAAGACTGGTAGTACCAGATTAGCGCGATCAAAATAAATTACAATCTCTTCAACTTTATAATATTAGTAACACATTTCATTCATCATCATTATCATCAGCCAGAGGGCGTCCACTGCTGAACATAGGCCTTCCCCTTGGAACGCCATTCCGAACGACAAGATGTCATGTGCATCCACGTATTATTCAAATAAATGCATTGAATTTTATTATTATTGTGGCTTGAAATATGACAGCACCCTGCTAAGCAGGTACGGTCCATAAATAGAGACGACTGCTACTACACATAAATGACAGCAAGTTGCAGTCGCAACCACTATGCCGGTCTAGTCGTAAGCGGCAACCTTCATTATTATATACTTTGGTACTATCCCGAATCGGCAGACGGGGCTAATGCCTACCAACTGTCTGCACACCACTTTTAAAACTTATCATAGGACCTAATACATACTATTATACGCTGTCTAATAGTATGTACTCTGTTACAATTATCTACATTGGTTGCAAAGATTGATGTCCTACAAACAGTGCTTTATCAAAACCCCGTTGTCAAATGGACCCGCTCATTTTGTACCCCACGTAGCTCCGGGTCATTTTGTAACCCTATCATTGTTGTTCTGTTACGAGGTGTAGTTTTTGACCCTTTATATTATTTGTGTTGCTCGGCATATGACGGGGAGGTGATGTTAAGATGGAGTGTGTTCGATGAATTGAGGTGACTGCAAGTAGCAATCGTTTCTACCATGGCAGACTAGTTGGAACTTGTAACTTTCAATCTGATCCTGTAACGCGACTGAGTCACTTTACGGTCTGTACGTTCGAAGGTTAGGTCTTGCCCCGGATTAGCATTAATTTTCTTTCTTAGTTTTTTCTTTATTTTAACATAACTTTTCTATAAAAAATTCTTTTCTATAAAAAAAATGAAAAATATAAAATTTAACTACAGGTAACTCAGTAATCAATTAGACAGATTTTAATATACATTAAGTGTTAGCAGCTATCTGAAATACGAATCTTGAATTAAAAAAAAACTTTTTTTTTATTTTCCATCGATGTATAATTTTCTTATTACATGTTCTTATATTCTTCTGTCTAAACCAATAGTGACCTAAGTGACAAATACGATTTCACCTTCCTTGCGATTTGACTTTAAATCGCGCAGGTTAAAAGTGTAGGTGTTAAATCGAACTAACTTACTGCCACTGAAGGGTTTAATAGGAGGATAACCAGCCAAGTGCCGGATGAAATAGCTGAGCAATTTAACAATGTCGCGGACAAAACGTAATCTCAGTCAGCTAAGGAAAAGTACCGTTCAAAATTTCAACACAAGATTTTTTTATATTTTGCACTTTCTTTTAACAAGTAGTTTCATTGACAATAGAACTCTATGATGGTTATAAAACCCCGATAAAACCTGCCGATACCAATGTGTTTTTGATAATATATACTTTGGTCGTTCTGTTTCTAGAATACACGGTTAGTGTTATCATCAAGAGACAGACGTCCACTGCTGAACATAGGTCTCCCCCTTAAAACGCCATTCTGAACCACAAAATGCCAGTTTAAATTGCCTGAAAAGTAAAAAACATAAGTTTTCTTTTTTTGATTCTATAAACTATTAAAAACTATGAATAAATAAAAAAATATAAATAAATTTAATAACTATTGCAGTCTGCAGTCGCATCCAATAGTTGAAACCGATAACTACCATTTAGGCTGATCCCGAAACCCGACCGAGTCACTCTAAATTATTATTTATCATTAATATTATTAAAATTATGGTTTCACAAGATTCGACCTCTCTTTGATATTCAGGCAACAATATAAAATCTGTATTTACAAGAATTCTAAATACGGAAAAATTATCGAAGAAATTTATAAACCTATAAATTTACTGAAAATAAATCTTTATATAGAATAAAACTTAAACTACTTTTATTTTTTCTAAATTGTTCTCAACCATACGGTATTGATTTGCCATGCCTTCCAGGCCTACCTATGCTGGCTTTATGTTAAAAGCACTCTCCTGGCAAGAAACAATCTCCTGGCTCCGAATCCTTGCATACATCCTTCACCTAGACCTCGACACGCCTAATTACAAGCAAGGGAAGGTCAAAAAGCGTCGAAGACTACAGAGATTGACTCATTATTCCTTCAATATTTAATATTCCTGTCGTGCTGTTTTACGCTTCGTTTAAAGTATCGAAAATTATACACTAGGACTATCTATATACCCTTTTTTAATTTAATAATTCTTATACGAGTTTTTGTAGCTCTCGGCAAAATTGTTTTATTTGTTAAATAGAACCATTTAATAAACTTAATAATATTGATGTTAGGAGAGCGGTGGCAAGGGAGGTTTCCAACTCCTAACACTTGAGAGCTAATTTTAACTTTACGAAACTAATATTTGTGAAGGACACTTCATAATGTCGTCTTTATAAAACGAGAAAAGTTTCAGATATTATTTCCATAATATATTTGAAATTATTTTTCATCATGGAAAAGTTATGAATTAAACGAAAAATGTTAGTTGGAATTAGTACTTAATGAAAAATCATCATGTTAATTTATAACAATCTCATCTGCAAAGTTATTGAGATAAATAAAGAGTGGTACGCAGTGGTGTCCAGTCTGCCGATCCGGGGTAGCCGATCCAAAACTTACAGTATACAGACCGTGAAATGACTTAGTCACGTTTCGGGATTAACTTGCCGGTTCCAAATAGTGGATGTGACTGCTACTCGTGCTGCTATTTAAATGTAAGTAGCAGTTAAATAACATTCGTGGATCACACTCCAGCTTAATATCAGGCGGGGTGCTGTCATATTATTCGAGCCTCAATAATTAAATGAAAAAACTTTTTCGCTAAAGGAATATTTAAAATATTTTTTATTTTTATTGTGACTCGACATATGACAGCACCCCGCTTGATGTTAAGCCGAAGTGTGGTCTATGAATGAATGTCACTGCTAATACCTAGCTTTCTTGAGGATGTCTTCGATTTGATCGGAAAACACTCTTCTGGGCCTGCCTTGTTTAACGCATCCATCCACATCTGATTTATAATTTGCTTTTGTCAATCTACTTTTACTCATCCTTTCTCATACTTCATTATAATAAAAGTAAATACGTTTTAATTATACTCCTAATTAATACACTTCTCTGTATCGTATATTAATTAATTAGTTAGGAGCAAATATATTGTAATAAAGTTTTTGTGATACAATAATAAGATGAAATCATTAATCTTGTTTTTCCTGGGATTTCTATCGAGTTTCTTCATTACATGCTGAAGGGCTCCTTCAGGGCCTGATTTATTCCGCAACTTTACAACGATTTTATTTGGAGGGATTATTCCACGCTTGATATTAATTGTTTGACCTTTAAATGAAATATTACTTACGCCTTATTCTCGAATGGGGTTGTAAAGCTACTTAGAATTTGCTTGACATTTTTTTATTTTTTTTATTATACATTTCTATACTAAACTAAGTTACTAAAGTGCTTGTGTCATAGAAACAGGACAACCAAAGTACATATATCAAAGATACATTGGTACTGGTGAGTGGTTTCGAACCCGTGCCACTCGGCTTACGTAGCCATTGCTCTGCCACTACATCACGGTCGCCTAATTAGACTATTATTTAATACACTATTCCAAGCACTTAATGTCTATAAATTTAAAGTCACGCGTCACTCGGCTTGTTCCATGATCGCAGTTCGACTAATTTATACAGTTATAATACTAGCTTGCAGTATGATTGATATGCCTAAAATTATATATGAAATTAATCTTTCTAGGATCTTTTTATTATTTTCGTGCATAAACGAACATTGTGTAATCAAAGATTTTAAGGGCTGACTATTCTGTTTATTCCTAAAGACGTAGTGTAGGTAGGCCACACACTAGATGGAATGACGACATAGTGAAAGTCACAAATAACCGGTGGATGCAACTGGAATCTTGTCAATTCTAAGGGGGAGGTCTATGTCTGGACAACTTCTGGCTGATGATCATGATTATGAATGCGAAATGTCGAAGACTTTTTTGACGTATGGTCGCGGGATAATTTATGTAATTAGTTGCTAATAATATTGTATTTCAACATTATACAATTGTGTTTAATTTTAACAGGTCAAATTTAAAGGTCTAAAAGAAACATAAGATATTTGAAGCCCTAGTAACTGTATTAGCGTAGGGAAAAATGAGAAAAAACTGATTAGACTTTTCCTTATGTCCGAATTTAGAGTTCCTCCATTTCTTTGCGAATTTTAATTTGTTTCCTTTTTTGTCAAATTTCTATTTATCTCTGCTCTCACATCTTTTAGGTCATTTCTTTAGCTTAGTAGTTTATTTTTTTACCTTCAATATGACTTTTTTTAACTTGATATCTGACCTCGAAAACTTGATGAACAACTGAAAATCACTGTGCATCATTACACTTTTAGCTTGAATGATTGTTTATTACTTTTAAAGTTTTTTATAAGTGTAGAATAAATATAACTATTAATCAATCAATCAAATTGTCACGCCTCTTTCCCATGGGGATAGGCAGAGACAACGGAGCGCCACTTGCTACGATCCTGACACAACTCCCTCGCTTCCTTTACATCCACAATTCCCCTCATACAAGCTCTATGATTATGGGCAAAGTAGAAAGTAGATTGACGAAAGCAATTTATAAATCTGATGAGGATGGATGCGTTGAACGAGGTAGGCCCAGGAGGGTGTTTTCCGATCAAATCGAAGACATCCTCAAGAAAACTGGTTTGCCAAGATATAACTACTTTCGGCAAATTTCTTGATTTTTAAATTGTGTTCAAAATGTTTGTAAACTTTCTCGGCTCCAAAGTTTTGGAGGGGATTCTAATAGATTTTCGTCTGAATTACACGGTCGAATGGAGGATTATTTCTTTTCTCTGCGTAATAAATTAGCATGCGTTGATTGAATTGTCAAAGAAGTTTGTTGACGCCATGTTTTTTATGTAAATGTCCTAGAAGTTGAAAAAGTTGTATTTTTGTTGTATTTATCTTATTAACGTTGTTATGATTGTGTTTTTTTTTTTGTTGTAGTTTTTAATAAACTTTAGTTTTGATAATTGTGTGTGTGAAGGAAGCAAAAGAGATGTCGGGATCGTGAAAAGTTTCGCTCTATTGTCTGAAATTAAGGCTTTAAAATTAACTATATTTTATTATTGTGACTTATGTGATTTAACTGGTTTGGTGGTAGATAAATGACTTGAAAAACAGCACAATTTTTTAACTCATGTAATTCGTAAAATTACATTTATTTAAATTTTACGAATAATCAATATAAAAGCTAGTTATTAAACCAATACTCTACATTGCGAAACACGAGATGGACTTCTACAATAGTTCGTAAGGAGAGATCGCAGTATCGTCAATCAATCAATCAAATTGTCACGCCGTTTTCCCACAGGGATAGGCAGATAGGAGAGACGCAGTATCGTAATACGTAAAAAACCTTTACCCAGTAGCAGGATAATTAAATAGGCTAATAATAATAAATAATGATTACAGATTACTTTATAATGTTAATAATTAGAATTAATATTACAAATAAAAGCTGAGAAACAAATATTTGATCTGACCGGGAATTAAACTCGGGACTGTTCGCGTAACCACTAAGCCACGCCTGCCTTCTTAAACATCAATTAATTTGTGCTCTACTAACTAGTTTAACAATAGAGTGACAACGTTGGAACTCCAGTTTTTTGGCCGGCATAGTGACGGCAACAATAAATTGAAACGTTGGACCTTACCTATCTTACCATTAAGCAAGTCGACGTTATTTAGTATTATAATGTAATTTATTTGATTAATGAGAGAAATATTATAAGCCTCTGCCTAGGCGTGACGATTTGATTGATTGATTGACATTATAAGCGCATTTGTATGACTGTCGTTTTATACTTTTAAATAATGTTGAAAAAAGTATTAAAATTAGAAAAGTTTGTCTGAAGAAACGATGAAACAATTTTTTAAGGCTTTGCCCCTCGACTCCTCCTCACTTGTTTTGTAAACATTTTATTCAAAATGAAATGAGACTGTCTTAAAAGTTTCATCAAATTAAATTGCTTTGTAGGTACTTGTTATTTTAAAATGCAAAACCCTTTTTTTCAGTTTGTAGTATTTTAGTGATATTAACTATTAAATAACATTAATCAATCAATCAAAATGCCACGCTTTTTTCCCACAGGGATAGGCAGAGTCAATTGAGTGCTACTTACCACGATCCTGACACAACTCCCTCGCTTTCCTCACATCCACAATCTCTATGGTTATGGGCACTAGGCAACCCAGCTTGAGGATGTCTCCGATTTGGACGAAAAACACCTTTCTGGGCAAGCCCTTCTGGATTTTTTTATGCAAAGCGTGGAAAAGCATCTTTGGCTGGCATAGTGATGGCGAATGAAACAACCGGTAAATAAATCTCTCATTGATGCGTCAGCGATCGAGGACTGATTTTGGGTCTTAATTATAAAAAAATTAAGACCAAAGACCACAAATTACACAAAACCTTGAATAGTCCGACAACCCATGAATAAAATTAATTAACAAATTAAACATATTTAATTAATTAATTAAGTTAGTTAACATTAGAAATTATTTACTTATCAAACTTTATTAAAAAGGATTTTAGTTCATTCACCAGATAAACTTAGAACCTATAATTGGAAAAACATAGTCTGTGCGACTTTTCTTTGTAGAACAATCGACAAGTGGAATGCTTTGCCTGCCTATGTGTTCTCTCCATCCTATGACCTTGGATCCTTCAAGCAATGCGTGAAGAAGCACCTTTGGCCGGCATAGTGACGGCGACCGAGGCAGCCGTGAACTGACTCGGTTGTTTCAGTCGTCGTCACTCTTGGACCTCCTCTTGCTTATCATCGGCCAGGTCGAGGTAAGATGTCGTGTCACAATAAAAAAAAGTCGATTTAAAATAAATTGTATGTAACTATAATTTAGGACAGCATTTAAGTAAGTGTTAATAGTGCATTTGCTTTGTGAAAAAACATGGGGTCTGTGAGACCCAAACTATCGCGCGTAAAGGATCGTTTACCGGGTTGTTACCGACCTGAATAAGTGCCGTTTTGGGCGTGTCGTTTAGCAATTCTAATGGCTAAGGTTGAGTTCTAGTGATTTTATTAGAATTGGATTGCTCTTTTAGTGGTTCTATTTGAAAGGGAACAATTATTTTGGGGTGAAGATCGTTTCGGTTAATTGTTTTTTCTGGCTATCTATTCGTGATTAAAGTTTTGGGGTTAGTTGTTGTATTTTCTATTCGAATATTTACTCTATTCTTACTGAAATATCAATTAATCAAATTGTCACGCCCTTTTCCCACAGGGATAGGCAGAGACAATGGATCGCCACTTGCCACGATCCTGACACAACTCCCTCCCTTCCTTCACATCCAAAAATAAATAAATATACCATAGAGCTTGTATGAAGAGAATTGTGAATGTGATGGAAACGAGGGAGTTGTGCCAGAATCGTGGCAGTTGGCGCTCCATTGTCTCTGCCTATCCCTGTGGGAAAAAAGCGTGACGATTTGACTGATTGATTGAAATAAATATACATGTAACAATTTTATTTGTTTATATGTGTGTATTTGTTTTGGTAAATAGGTCTATTGTCTTAGTATGCCGAGTATTTCGAAATCCGCTGAAAAGTTGGCGGTTCTAAGTAAGCTGGCATAGTTGATGTGACTAAAACTTGGAGTTATTAACTGTATTAGCAGTCGCCTACATTCATAGACCGCATTCCAGCCTAACATCAAGCTGTCACATGTTAGGTCACAATTTTAACAAGGATGACCCAGAAGATTGTTCCTCAAGTCGGATTATTTTTTTAATAGAGCAGGTGTTTACAGCGCCTATACAGCTTGTTATAAAAAAAATGTGAATCTGAGGGAAGCGAGAGAGTTGTGTTAGGATCGTGGATAGTGACGCTTTGATTAAAATTTTAATTTACCTTTATATCTATCTATCTACCTAAGTACGTTCAGATAACTAATATCGTTATTTTAGAAGCATCTGGAACATTCCCTGTCACTATAAGATTTTATATCCACATTGAATTTTATACTGGTCTCTGAGACCTTTTGCTCCCTTACCGTATATTGATATTTAGGTTGTTACGCTAGGGTTATTATTATTTTTTCTATTTGATTTCTCACAAAGTTATTCAAAGCCGATTGAGGTTTGACCTTTTTTATTGTGACTATATATTATGATGTTAGGTTGAAGTGCGGTCATGAATGAAGGCGACTGCTACTACAGTTAAATAACTGTGGGTATAATTCGTTTCCACTATGCCGGCCTAATTGGAAACAGAAATTTGCAAGGTAATTCCGAGTATATTTTTATTGTGGCTCGACATATCACAGCACCCCGCCTGATGTTAAGGTGGAGTGCGGTTCATGAATGAATGCCGTGAAGCAGAAATGCTATTTGGAACTGGCTACTTTCAAGATGATCACGAAACTTATCGAACATTATATCCAACGAATTAAACAAATTTTATGCTGCTTACTATCGCGTTTATTTTGGTTTAGATTTTACATTTTTTCATTATTCCGACGTTTCGAGAGCTTTGCAGCCATCGAATAATAAAAAAATGTAAAATCTAAACCAAAATAAACGCGATAGTAAGCCGCATAAAAGTTTAATTCATTTTTCAATGTTCGCGCGAAATCTGAGAAAATACTATTATATTAACGATCAAATATTGACAAAAGTCAAACTCATTGTCCTAGTCTATACTCGTAAAAAAGGACGGTAATAGATTTTGTATGAAGAGAATTGTGAATGTGAAGAAAGCAAGGGAGTTGTGTCAGGATCGTGGCAAGTGGCGCTCCATTATCTCTGCCTGCCCATTATCCCTTATCTTTGATTGATTTAAATAAAGTATAAATTTATTTATTAACTAATTAAATATTTCATTTTGTTTCAGGTATGTACCCGTAAAGATTTAAAAGAAAAAGTCCAGTATACAAAATAAAAGGTATTTTATCCAACCCACATTTTAATACAGCGCACGCAAACACAACAATGATTCATCAAACAACTTGTTACACCAAAAAACACTTGTAACATGCGTTCTTTAACTTTCAAGGACTACAAAACCCTTAGATTACATTCCCATAATAATATTAGTTTGCCAAGGAATTTTTAACCTTATTTCTTTTTAGTTTAAGAGTTGAATTGAGTTCACGTCGTTCTCTAAGTGCTTCAGCTGCTCTAAATCATAAAACAGTACCTATCACAGTGTTTTATTTATCAATCAATCAATCAATTTATCGCGTCTTTTTCTCACAGGAATAGGCAGACAATGGAGCAACTTCCTGACACGCTTTCTTTATATCCACAATTCTCTTTATACAAGCTCTACGGTTATAGGCACTAGGCAACTCAGCTTTCTTAAGGATCAATTAAACAATTATTATTTTTAACCTGTATTCTCTCCACCCTATAATTATGACTAGGCAAGCCATTAGAATCTCCAACTAAGCCGGCATAGTGGATGTGACACCAAAGTACGGATATTGAAAATGTGATAGCAATCACCTTCATTCATGGATCGCACTCCAGCTTAAAATCAGGCGAGGGGCTGTCATATGTCGAGTCACAATGAAAAAAATACAAGCCTATAGGCTGGTAAAGCAATCAACTTGTCAATGGTTCTACAAGGAATAGATGCCCTAAACCTTTTAGTTAAAAAAAGCGACCCTGGTGTGGTGGCAGTGCAATGGTTACACAAACCGAAACCACCGACCAGTACCAATTTATCTTTAATATATGTACTTTGGTTGCCCTGTTTCTATGATATAAAAGTGTAGAAATGTAAATAAATAAAAAATAGGTTATAGAGCTTCAGAGTTTCCGTGACTTTGGCATTTTCTATAACTAGGCACAGCTCAATTCAAAATTAAATCTTGTGCGCATTATCAGAGTTTCGGAAAGGCATATGACGAGACAAAATCAAAAGAATCGGCGCTGCAATAAACTCAGGGCACCGAGTGTATAAAATAATACCTCTTACTATATTTTTATTTAATGCATCTTCCATATATGCATTCCTAAATCCATAAGACTTGCCACTGAGCACTTGAAATTGTTTCCAATCTGTTCCCCTGTTCACCCCTGCTGAGACACGTCAAGGGCACTCCAAGTGACAGACTTGGTCAGGTATAGGTTGCCTATAAACACGGAGGAATTTTTAGGACTTATTAATGTAAAAATGTTATTTTTTTTTAAAGTTGTTAGTTATCCAAACTTTTTCTATCTCTATCTTTCTCTGTATATTATTTCTTAAAAAGCAGGGATCCACAATGTTCATAACATTCATAACCATGAGTCTGTATGAAAAGAATTGTGGATGTGAAGGAAGCGAAAGGGTTGTAAGATTTAAGGCGTTATTAGTTTTATTGATTATTTATTTTATTTCTAGAAAGCTAACTTGCCTAGTGCCCATAACCGTAAAGCGTGTATGAGGAGAATTGTGGATGTGAAAGAAGCGAGGGAGTTGTGTCAGGATCAAGGCAAGTGGCACTTCATTGTTTCTGTCTATCCCCGTGGAAAAAAGGCGTGACAATTTAATTGATTGATTAATTTATTTAGTTGTAAACTTTACATTTTTATACCACGACACTTAACTTGCCTGTATCATTGAAACTGGGCAATGTATGTTTGATATATGACCAGAGTACATATATCAAATATACATTGAAAGCGACAAGTGATTTGGAACCGGGAGCTCTTGGATTACGTGAATTTTCACTACCACTAGATTACTACGGTCAGTTAAGAATTAATAGAAAACGCAAAATTGCTCATGCTTTTTAGGCTGTGATACATACACAGCCTAAAAAGCTACATACACTTTCCATTGGCTCAGCCTATCCCAGGCGTGACAGTTTGATTGATTGATAAACAGATTTTTATTCAATCAATCAATCAGATTGTCACGCCTTTTTCCCGCTGGGATAGGCAGAGACAATAGAGCGCCACTTGCCACGATCCTGACACAACTCCCTCGCTTCCTTCACATCCACAATTCTCCTACAAACAATCAATAAAACTGTCACGCCTAATAATGATTTTGGAAAAATATTCTATTTGAGTTATTTTTTTCATGCGATACCTTGGTCATTTGGTCACCCTATTTAGGGGTTCCTTGCTGCAATTTGCAACGGCGGCCTAGGTAGGTACCCTCGATGGTGCTCAACGAACGACTTACACGCAAACTGCTACTACCAGTTTCCTTATAGACTTGAATTAGTAGCAATGGTTATAAAAAAATCTAGTTTAACATCACCAAAAATTATAAAAAATTGTACCAAAAATTATAATTTACGAATTTGTAAAAAGTATCGTATAAGTAAAAGAAAAATAGGTTGCACCACTCTTTAACTCTTTAAAGGCGCGAGGACCAAATCTATCAAATAAATATATTGATTCGTATATATAGTATTATATTTAAATGGAAATTCAGTGACAATTTAAATTAGAAGAAAATAAAGTTGTGAATTAATTTAGTTAGAGCGAGATGTCTCTTCAAAGTAAGAATGCAACTAAGTTGCGATCAAAAACAAACTGCATTCATTCACGAGTGAACCATTAATACAAGCGACACAGACTATTTGGATATACATTTCAAAACATGCAGTTAAAAATTAATTAGGATTTGCGAAAGGAATATTATTTTAGGCTATGTTTGCGACTTCATTTTAACTCGCAAAAAACAACGTGAAATAAAAAGCTAAAGATATTTTTTTTATCTTTGACTCGACATATGACAGCACTCTGCCTAATGTTAAGCTGGAGTGTGGTCCATGAATAAAGGTGACTGATACAGTTAAATAACTATAAGTAGCTTGCAACAAAGCTTGCAAGCTGATTCCGAAACGCGACTAAGTTATTTCACGGTCTGTATACTTGTAAGTGGTGGTACTACCCCGGATTGGATGACTGGCCAACCACTCTTACGAAAAATCTTTCACGACTTCCAGCATCTGTACTTTATGTGTGTATGATCAAACTATAATTATGACAGTGTTTGGGAAACGATATAAAATTTATATTTTATTTTCCAAATAACTCAATTGCACAGCAATTAAAATTGTTATTAGTCTTATCAATACAAGTATCGAAACTACCATTTCTAAATATTTTCATCATTACATCCTTCACTTGTCCTTTTTGGATGTGAAGGAAGCGATTTAATATTTAATTCGAAGAGTGGTGCACAGTATTATTCCCACCTCTAAGGCGAAAGCTATAAAAAGCTACAAGATACAATTTGAAAAGCTCCTCGTAGGAAAGCACGCACACCCATAAATCTCAACTTTGTTTCACATTAATTATTCATTTATTTATTGACTGCAAACAAAACTTCACGTTGTCTCTTGTTGCTAATAAATAGGTAGGTGTTATCTTAAAAAATGTATCTACACGGATACAAACACTATTTTGTTTGAACGTCTAATCAATCAATCAATCGGCCGTGGTTTATTGCACAGGTTCAAAACCACTAACCCGTACCAATGTATCTTTGATATATGTACTGTGGTCGTCCTGTTTCTATGATACAATCACTTTAGTAGCTTAGTATACAAATGTAAATGAATAAAAAAAAACAATGAAATCAAACTGTCGAACCCTAATTCCTAGAGGGATAGGCTGACGACGACGAAATGGTAGGCTGTTCTAGAGTATTGCTGTTCGCGTTTCGGAATCAGATTTAAAGTTGCCTGTTCGAAATAGGCCGGCATAGTGAATGGGACTAGTTGGATTATACGCATAATGTATGCATCCATCACCCATTTTAAATGAGACCTTAAAATTATGTATTTTTTTAAGAAAAAAAATTAAATACATCTTGGGTTGCCTAGTGCCTAATTGTAAAGCTTGAATAAAAAGATTGTGGATGTGAGGAAAGCGAGGCAGTTGTGTCAGAATCGTGGCAAGTGGCACTCCATTGTCTCTGCCTATCCGTGTGGGAAAAAGACGTGATTTAATTAGATTTTTTTTTTTTAATTATTATTATTTTAATTTTTTTATAATTAAAATCCAATATCATTAGTGCAGCATAATCGAATTATTTATTCATTGTGATATATTAAAACCGAAACTGATGTAGACATTGGTTCGAAACACTAATAGAAAACCGATGTGCTAATCCATCAATGACTTAGTTCGTGAAATGAAATGGAACCGGGATTTTATTGGACATGATCGGTAGACTAATCAATTATGTGTTAATGTGAAATGTATTTAAGAATACGCTATTGTTTTTATACAGATTCTTTATATGAACTTTATTCCTATTAGTTAAGATCGATTTTTGATTGACATATTTTTACGTGGTTGTACATATCGGTTTCACACTTCAGTCGAATTCTTATTGTTTTTTAAAGGATTTTAATCCTTGTCTGTCTGTTATAAGAGTGGTTTTTGTGTCTCGTAATAGGATATGTTAGCAATCCGTTTAGAAATCCTAACACATCGATCGTAGCTCTCTAATATTGTCTGTCTGCGGTCTCACTCAATTTGTAGGGGCGAATTTCAACGGAAGTACTTTTAAAACATTTTAAGGGTTGATTTATAATGATCAATCAATCAATTAAATTGTTACTCATCCTTTCGCATAGGGACCGCCACTTTTCACGATCCTGGCACAACTCTCTCGCTTCATTTAAATCCGCAATTCTCTTCTCTTCATTTTACTTCGACTCGCCTGATGGTAAGCAAGACTAAAAAAAAACCGAGTTAGTTCACGGCTGCCTCAGTCGCCGTTACTATTCCAGCCAAATGTGCTTCTTTACGCATTTCCTGAAGGATCCAAGATTATAGGATGGAGAGAACACATGGGCTGGTAAAGCATTCCACTTGTCCATTGTTCTACATATAAGCTCTTAGATTATCAGCCCTGCAGACTCCGCTTCTTTATAAAAGCATCGATGCTTTTTTTAAATTATACAATATGTAGAAATATATATGCTTTAAGAGCCATAGAGCTTGTATGAAGAGAATCGTGCATGTAAAGAAGCAAGGGAGTTGTGTCAGGATCGAGGCAAGTGGCGCTCCATTGAATCTGCCTATCCCTGTGGATAAAATGCGTGACAATTTGATTGATTGATTGTATAATCTAATAAAATTAATAAATATGAATTATATTAAACAAATCTATGCTCCGACCAGGAATCGAACCGGTCGCGTCGGGTCGGTTGCTATGATCGTTTTGTAAATGAAGTGGTTTCTAATGCAGGGGGGTGTCTGAAGCCATTGTGCTAAGGAACGCTTTTAGTAACCTCTTTTGTTCCAATTGCCCTTTTAGGGTTGCGACGGACACAACCATTAGGGAACCATACTAACAATTTATAATGAAAAACACTTGAACACATGTGCTGTGAGTGTAATTTACTCTTGAAGCAGGGGCTTAGCTACCGCCGTATCCAGGGCCGTCTTAAACATATTCAGCGCCGGGGTGCAAAAGTCAAGGCTCTGCTCGCGTGTTCTCAGTGTAGTAGGTACCTATCGAAGTTTCTGGCGGTCGGCATGCGCCCCCTAGACTCTGCGCCCGGGTGCACCGCACCCCTTGAACTCCCGGGTAAAGACGGCCCTGGCCGTATCTGCCATATCAATTATATAGATATAACCCCACCGTGCGTAAGCAAAAATTAATGATTTATTTTGGTTTTGATTTACATTTTTTTATTATTTAATTTATTATTTTATAAATCTATCCTTCCTAGGGGCCCGCAAAGAAATTTTTATACGGGCTAAGGCGCGCTACGATTCTTTCTTGAAGTATAGAAATTGATTTGTATATGATTTGTATAAAACAATGTATTTTTTAAAGTATTGTATGGAGAGATTTGTGTATTTTTTTATTGTGACTCGACATATGACAGCACCCCGCTTGATATTAAACTGGAGTGTGGTCTATGAATGGATGTCACTGCCACTACAATTCAATAACTGTAAGTAGCAATCACATCCATTATGCCGGTCTAGTTGGAACCGGCAACTTACAAGCTGATCCCGAAACGAGATCAAATCACTTTACGGTTTGTATACGGTTTATGGTGGTTCTACCCCGGATCAGCAGACTGGGTACCACTGTCTACCACTCTTTAATGTCGGCGAAAGGGAAGAGAGTCAGGATCGTGAAAGTGGTGGTTAACTTATATAGGAGGTATCCAAGTTAACCATACCTTTAGGAATTATGTCGTGATATTTTTAATACATATTTTTTTACAAGTTATAAAAGTTTTTACTCATTCAGAAATTAAATGGAATTAATTAGTAATAAAATTACTTAAAAGGTATCATGGTAATTTTCTTGTGAATTCTTCGAAAGAATCTCTTATTAGGAAAACATCCTTTTAGAAATGTTTTACTATGCAAAATTACTCAAATTAGTCTATTTACTAATTGATGTTTAGATTTAAAGTAAGAAAAACATCTTTCAACGACTATGACTATAAAGCCTCGGTCAAACCGAATGCGTGAGCGTGGCGTGGCGTGCGCAGGCACCGGTTGTAATGTATGAAACTCTATGAGAGATGACACACTGGATGCGTTACTTGTGCGCGTGAATTAGCTGTCACGCGCACGCCTTGCATTGCTGCACAGCGCCTACAAACAGAGTCCTTGCACGCGCTAAGAGAAGCGGCAACGTCGCACTTAAGCTAGCTGCAATGACGTTGTATTATATGGCATTCCCCGTTAGGTGTCAGACCGAGCTGTCACGCTCGCGCAGCTGTCCCAGCTGCGCAGCAGCGTTGTATATTTTTACAATTTTTATCAAGTTTTGAAGTGAGTTTTGTGATATTTACAATGGACAAGGAAACATTAATGGATGCAATAAACATTTGAGAAACTTTCGTCACATATTTTAACAAACCTTAAACGAATTTCCAATCTTTTTCTGGTTCTAATAGCCTTCCTATAATTGGTATCTAATTTACGGATGTGAGGTTTCACCAAATCATGTAACTCCTTAAAAAAAACTTTTTGACATATGAAAATATCAATAAAAACGATCCTAGTAGGATTCGAGCTCTCGACATTGTACATTATACTCACTACATTCCTTTTTATATTAATATCATGGACCCAAAGCCTCTTTGGAGCAGAAGAGTCTTGGCATAACAGCAACAATAATGCTTCTCCATCAGAAGAACTGCTGCTATGCAACATCTTTTTGCCAAATGCACACAATATGGCTTCTGTCAAAGTAGCTTGCACGCATCGATACTCAGCGTGACGTGTGCAGCTGTCCGTGATGTATGCAGCTCTGCGTGACGTGTGCGTATGCAGCAATACGGTGTGTCAGTGCTGGAACGCACACGCAAAGGTTGCGAACACGTCAAGCGCTGCGCTAGGTCTGACCCAGCCTTAAAAATCAAGCATGTGAATTAGTTTGCTTTCTGCCGAGAAACGAAACCGACATCTGTTCTATCGGCTCTATCCAATTTCAAATGCGACAAACTTTAGTTCTTATATCATTATTATATCATTTATAGCTTGCTATAAATGACGCGCCCCTCCACTTTGTTAGTTTATTTAAATGTGTGAATACAAATATTACTAACAATACTGCTATACTTTCTTAACGTGCCCCTCCTTTTGTGTCTAACCAGCAACTGAATAACCAATTACAATTGCATTTTCGGTGTAAAGCATTTACTTATATTCGCACGTGTACTTAAATGCAGTGGAGGGCCGCGTCATTTCGGCTTAGACAGACTCTAACACTGTTTCAGCTTACGCTTGCCTTGTCACTTTTTTTATGTTTTATTGTGACTCGTCATATAATAGCACCCCGCTTGATGTTAAGCCGAAGTGTGGGCCACTGCTACTACAATTCAATAACTGTGAGTAGCAATCACATCCACTATGCCGGCCTAGATGGAACCGGCAACTTACAAGCTAATCCCGAAACGTGACCAAATTACTTCACGGTCTGTGTAAGTGGTGGTACTACCCCGGATCGGCAGACTGGGTACCACTGCCTACCACTCTTTGATAACCAGACCCGAAGCAAATATCCATCTTTTTTATTAACTAATATCTGCAATATTTAATATTATTAAATATTACAAATAAAAGCTATGAAACAAATATTTAACTATTCCCTGTCACTATGCCGGCCAAAGGTATGTCTTTTATATATGTTTACCTACATTTGTAAATTTTTAACACAATTTACCTACAGAACCTCATTTATTAATAAGAACAATGCGGTGCCTTTTGGTCAACTTTCCTCTGATAAGTGAGGGAGTTTTCTTTTCTCTCTTTTTTAGATAACCCTAGTGGGGGAGAAGGGTGGTGGGTTTTTTTTTTCAAATTCACTTCTCTGTTAGATAAGAGTTAAACTGCGGGCCATTATCATTCTAACTGTTTTATTACAAAAGGATATCATTCATTTATGTACTACTTTTGTAATGTCCAATGATGAAAAAATATATAAATGGTAGTCGATACTTGTATTGATAAAACTAATCTTGTTTTTAATTTCTGTTTGAAAAGTTTTGTATCGTTTCCCAATCACAATGACTCCGCCATATTAATAATTCTGCTTTGAACTGTCATAATTATAGTTTGATCATTTTGCACACCTAAACTATGCAAAATAAAGGATATATTCCAATTACATTGTAATCTTCGTACATCAAACTATTTTAAAATGTATATGCAACTGTTAATACAATTAAGCCCAAGTCCCCATATAAAATAAATGATGTCTTGCTATAGTTATTTGATAGTGTACGTTACAGGGATAGCGCTTATCTGAGTAGTAGAGCAGTGATGAGTGGTAGGCAGTGGTGCCCAGTCTGCTGATCCGGGGTAGTACCACCACTTACAAGTATACAGACCTAAAGGGATTTACAATTACCTCTATTTATGGATCGCACTCCAGCTTAACATCAGGCAGGGTACTTTCTTAAAGAACCGTCACATCCAATATGCTGGCCTAGTACCTCACGGTCTGTACATTTGTAAGTGTTGGCACTACCCCGGTTCGGCAGACTGGGTACCACTGCCTACCACTCTCTGTAAATGAATAGGTTGCAAAATATAGACATTATACAGACAAAAATATTCATATGCGTATTTTAAATTGTAGTATATATAGAGGGTCTACGTATATTTTCGTTTCCACAGGGGGTTAGAAGGGGGATGTCTTGATGAATGGACTATTTTCCTTACATTTGCATTTAGGAGTTTTTGTGGAATTCTGTTTTTAAGGGAGAGTTCCCTTAGGGGGAAATAGCCTCAATAGTTAAGTGGCTTCTTAGATAAGCTCATTGTCATGATACTTCTATTAAAGGAATTCTTAAGTGCTTGAGGTACAGGTTTTTTTTTTTATTTTTTTTTTATTGTGACTCGACATATGACAGCACCCCGCTTGATGTTAAGCCAAAGTGTGGTCCATGAATGAATGTCACTGCTACTACAATTTAATAACTGTGAGTAGCAATCACATACACTATGCAGGCCTAGATGGAACCGGCAACTTACAAGCTGATCCCGAAACGTGACCAAATCACTTCACGGTCTGTATACTTGTAAGTGGTGGTACTACCCCGGATCGGCAGACTGGGTACCACTGCCTACCACTCTTTAAAGGTGGGGTAAATGCGACTATACAGAACTGCAAGCCGACTCTTCACAATGGGCTTCGTTTCGACAGTTGAACTCCATTAATCAATTAATCAAATTGTCACGGGGATAGGCAAAGACAATGGAGCGCCACTTGCCACGATCCTGACACAACTCCCTCGCTTCCTTCACATTCACAATTCTCTTCATACAAGCTCTATGGTTATGGGCACCAGCCAACCCTGCATTCTTGGGGATGTCTCCGATTTAGTTGGCAAACACCATCCTAGGCCTGCCTTGTTTAACGTATCCATCCAAATCAGATTTATAAATACTTTTCGTCAATCTACTTTTACTCATCCTTTCCATGTGCCTAAACCATCGAAGCATTCCTTTATCAATCCTTGTAACTACATCCTCTTTCAAACTACATCTATCACGCAATGTGCTATTCCTTATTCTATCCGCTATCGTCACTCCACATACACTCTTTAACGACCGCATTTCTACAGAGTTAACTCTACTCTTATGCTTCTTCTGCCACACGCAACCTTCACTTCCATACATTAATGTAGGAACAAGCACCGCATTATGAACAGCTAACCGTGACTCTTTTGATATTAAGCAGAATGTATATAATAAATAAAAATCATGTATCAATTTGTAATACACTCTCTTTAAATTAATAGAAAATGTTATCAATTTTGTTCTAAGAAAATTACTTTCGACATATCCCCAAATTGCTTTGATATTTACTTTGTTAATCTAAAGGAGGCTTTTTTACAACAGAAGCTTTGTAATAACATTTCGTTTTCTTTGAAGGGCGTTGTTTTTTAGTTATTTACAATTCTGTTACTCGATTGTTCTTTATTCGTTTCGTGATATCGCCATCCTTGAAGCTATGCGACCTTTGGCCGGCATAGTTTTTTTTATTGTGACTCGACATATGACTATAAGCAGCAATCACATCCACTATGCCGGCCTAGTTGGAACCGCCAGCATACAAGCTGATCCCGAAACGCTACTAAATCACTTCACGTTCTGTATACTTGTATACGGCAGACTAAGAACCACTGCCTACTACTCTTATTGTGACTCGACATCTGACCTCGAAGCAAGTCTTCACGGCTGCCCCAATCGTCCTTGAAGCTATGCGACTTTTGGCCGGCATAGTGACGGCAAGTATAGTAGATACATATAAGAAAAAAATGATGGTGGTTTTGAACCAGGGGCTCTTGGTTTGAGACACCATTTCAATACCAATACACCACGGTCGCCTCAATCATTATTCGCAAGACAAATTTCGTGAACAATGAGCGCGCGGGTAAGTAAACCGTACGGGCGGTTGCCATGGCAACAAAGGAAATAACGAATCACCCTATTTAATAACATAATTAGCCAATCACAGACAGACACTGTGTTTAATACGGTCTGATGACGCCGTCTTACATCGGTATACGAAATAACTTGAAAGGGTTTTTGGATGCGCTGGATTGCTTGACTGCTTCTGTACTATACTGGGAAGCTGACGGGGCTTCCCCGGCGTGTCCATCCGTGGAAAATGTATTCCTTCCACAGTCTCAGTTTAGCTTCCAGTTTAAATCACTTGACGGTGATTTGAACTCTTGGTTTGTGTGACCTTTTATCTACAAATAGATTTAAATCGCCAAGGAAGGTTAGATAGAGGGTCAATTAAGTATTAATAGGGAAGATCTCGATGAGGTTAAGCCAAGTTGAAACCGGCACCTTACAGGCTTATCCCAAAACGCAACTAAGTGACTTCAAGGTCTGTATACTTGTAAATTTAGGTACGAGCCAGGATCGGCAAACTGGGCACACTCTTCGCTCTAGTGTGCCAGAAGCGAGCCGTGTCAAACTTTGCCAGACACCGTCAGCGTCCGAATCCATTTTGTATATCTAATAAGTTTCCGACGTTCTATTCATACTATCCAGCCCCCCATCACTGCAATCCAAGAAGCAAGATAAAGATTTGCAAAGAATATCATTGTAGCTCATTTTTAATAACTTATTAGGCCGGTACATTAAAATGTTTAATAAATATTTCATAAAGTTTTCAACTATGTTTTGTGTGAAGTTTTACAGAACGTTTGAATATCTTTTTTGGGCATTTTGATGCACTGTTCTGGTTAGTTATTTAAAATGAGCTACAATGATATTCTTTGCAAGCCTTTATCTTGCTTCATGGATTGCCGTGCTAGGGGGGCTGTAGACATGAACCGCGCAGACAAAATATTCTTACGCTAAGGGCAGACACAGGGTCTGTATTTTTTCGCGTCTGCACAATCGTCTCACGGTAGATATAAATGTGTTCACTATAATAGGAATAGATAATTTTGTCTGGCCCGCTTGATATCTGAAGATATAAATGGACTTTAAGTCTGGTAACCTTGAAGTTCATTCAGAATGCCACGGATCGGCTGATTGGACGAAGATTTACCAACAGTTATACCGCATCTAAATTAATTGCCAAATTTTCTACATTAATGTTTAGAGACACTCATTTTCTTTCATCGTACCAATAACCCTTCATAAGAAACACACCTTTCTATTTCTGACGAAGAAATATGAACTCTATTCCTTAGAACTTTAAAGCTAATATCCTATGATAAATAATAAATTTCTATCATAAATTGTTTATAATTACTTTGGAAGCGATTTTAAGTCTTATGTTATAATGGTTAGAGGTAAAACTTGATTGGTTTATTAAAGTCGTTTGTGTCGTTTTTGTTTTAGTTGGCAAGCACAATCGAAATCATGTCCATACAGCATGTTTCTTTGACAAATCGCTTGTATTTAATACCCCCTATATATAAGGAGAAATATTTAATATTGCCAATTTTATAAATTAATTTAAAATGGCGCCCATTTACTTGTGTTTATACCTATTGGGATGAAGTCTTGAAAGTTCCTTTACATATTTCAAATTTTTCCACTTTTTAACGAATAACCGTAGAGCTTGTATAAAGAGAATTGTAAATGTGAGAGAAGCGAGCGAGTTGTGTCAGGATCGTGGCAAGTGGCGCTCTATTGTCTCTCCTATCGCTGTGGAAAAAAGGCGTTACAATTTGATTGATTGTTTGATAGCTGTAAATTTCATGCTTCCGTCTGATGTTAAGCTGGACTGAGCCGGTCCATGAATAGGGGCAACTAATTACAGTTAAATAACTGCAAGTAGCAGTCGCATCCACTATGCCGGCCTAGTGGAAATTGGTAACTTTTAAGCTAATCCCACTCGAAGAACCAACAACCGCTGGGAAAGAAAGCTTCTAGAGTAGAGGCCACGAACCGGCAGATGCAGCGTAGGTAGGCCTCCCACTAGGTGGACTGACGACATAGTGAAAGTCACGAATAACCAGTGGATGCAACTGGCATATCTTGTCGTTCGGAATGGCGTTCAAAGGGCCTATGTTCATCAGTGTACGTCTAGTGCTGATGATGATGATGAAGCTAATCCCGTTTCCCCAAGCTGATGCTCCATTAGTTCTACCTAAATAAAAAAATAAGCCATTAATTTCCAATCTTAAATTACATGCATTAAAATGTTTAATTATCCACACCGTTGATCGGAACCCCTGTTTGGGTATAGGCCTCCTCCAGCTTGTTCCAAGCTTTTCTATCTTTTGCTTTCTGTCTTCATTCGCTTCCTGCTAATGCATGTATGTCTTCTATCCACATTTTTCTAGGACGTCACCTTCTCCTTTTTCCTATTGGTCCCTCCCATGTAGTTGTCTCTAGTGTCCACCTTTTGCTTCTACCTATTCCTGTGGGAATTGAGGCGTAACTATTATATTGATACATTTTAGTTGCATTATTTATGAATCTAAATTGGTTGCGGATCATTCTGCAACACTATTCCGAATATAACACTCGGTGTCTATCTTACAGTAGCTCGGTTTGGTTCTGATACGACAAAACAAAAATATATTAAATCAATCAATCAACCAAATTGACATTTATATTTATTTAATAAAACATTTTTATACTAAGCTACTAAAGTGCTTGTATCATAGAAACAGGACAACCAAAGTACGTATTTCAAAGATACATTGGTACCGGTGAGTAGTTTCGAACCCGTGCGACCGTAGTGTAGTGAAATGTCACTGTCACTACACCACGGTCGCCTTTTTAATTGAGACTAATTCTCATAGGGATAGGCGACTTCGCACGATGCTGATATAATACTCTCGCTTCCTTTACATCCACAATTCTTTATTTTAATGAAAGGACATGGGATTTTTTATGGAATTAGGTATAATGAGGTAGATATAAACATTATAAACTATTATAGATTATAAACACCAGTTTTAGTGTTCGCACGAGTTTGAACGGTCAACCACGACTGATAGTTATTCAATCAATCAATCAAATTGTCACGGGGATAGGCAGAGACAATGGAGCGCCACTTGCGATCCGGACACAACTCCCTCGCTTCCTTCTCATCCACAATTCTCCCCATACAAGCTCTAAGGTTATGGGCATTAGGCAACCTAGCTATGATAGTTATTGGTAGCTAAAACAAGACTCCATTTTTGAACCGCACTCCAACTTTTGACATCAGTAGAGTGATTTCATATGTTGAGCTACGATGTTCACAAACCTTCATTTTTTTTTGACTCGACATATGACAGCACCCCGCTTGATGTTAAGCCGAAGTGTGGTCCATGAATGAATGTCACTGCTACTACAATTCAATAACGGTGAGTAGCAATCACACCCACTATACCAGCCTAGATGGAACCGGCAACTTACAAGCTGATCCCGAAACGTGACCAAATCACTTCACGGTCTGTATACTTGTAAGTGGTGGTACTACCCCGGATCGGCAGACTGGGTACCACTGCCTACCACTCTTAAAAGTGGTACTCTACACTCTTCATGTAGAAACACTGAATGTAGACCAACCCTAATACTCAATGATCTCGTTATATCGTTTCGACTGAACTGTTCGCCAAAGAGCTTTCGTATCGATTTCAATATTGAAATGAAATTTACATTTTTTAATATTGTATGTTTTTTACATATACTAAATTGATTGATTGTATCATAGAAAAAGGACGATCAAAGTACGTATAATATATATCAAAGATACATTGATAGCTTGAACCCGTGCCCTCGTTTTGCGTAACCATTGCACTACCACTACACAACAATGCCTCTTTGGATGCATGTTTAGATGTATTGACCGCGTTTGATTACATATTACATAACATATACGAGGTTAAGAAAATTTCTGATTTATACTTTTTAATATGTTAGAAGGACTGTAGAAAAACATTTGGCCGGTATGGTGACGGTGACTGAAGCAACCCTGAACTGAGTTTTTTTCGTCAGTACTCTTGGACCTCCCCTTGCTTATCATGAGGCAAGTCGAGGTCAGATATCGAGTCATAAAAAATTAACTACGCTATAACGTCGACAAGGAAAGGCAAATACAATAGACTTTAATTTACTTTGATCTACAACTTAGGCGACTGTGGTGTAGTGGCAGTGCAATGGCTACGCAAACCGAAGAGCACTAGTTTGAGACCACCCACCGGTACCAATGTATCTTTGATATAATATGTACTTTGGTCGTCCTGTTTCTATGATACAAGAACTTTAGTAGCTTAGTATAAAAATGTAAAAAAAAAAAATTAAAAAAATACTTTTTATCACTTAGTATCTAGCTTATTTAGTAGCTAATAAAGACACATAATGTTATTTTTAATAGCTCATTACAAAATAAATTATTCCATTTTCAAAACAGTTAGAAATTCTGACACTTGTCTTTCTAATGCCACTTTTGACAGCTATATGTGTCAAAGGTTGATAACATCTGGTTCAGTGACGTGACCCGAACGTAGTAGATGACTGATAGACTGTCAGCAGTCAGTCACGTGGTGGCAGTTATTTATTTTACGTTAATTTACCGTTTGACAACACTATTAATAATAATTATCGTGTAAGATTTTTATTTAGATATTATTTTTATTGTGGTTCGTCATATGACAGAATCCCGCCTGTTGTTAAGCTGAAGTTCGGTTTATGAATGGAGGCGGACTACTACAGTAAAGTAACTGCTATTAGCATTTACATCCACTATGCCGGCCTAGTTGGAACCGGTAGTGATCCCGAAACGCGACTGACTCACTTTACAGTCTGTTCACTTGAAAGTGGTGGTACAACCTAAACCGGAGCAAATATCTGTCTTATATATTTTTAAATAACATTTTTTTATAATATGTTTAAAATAACTTGTAATAATTGCTCAAAACGAGAATCGAACCTGGGACTTGTTCAGTAGCTGGACTGGCTACAGTTGTAAAAAGAAATTAATCAAAATGTCACGCTATAATTCTCACAGGGATAGGCACTTCCAAATTCCTGACGAAACTTTATCGCACTACGCTCTAAGAAGTCAAACTTTCATCTCTTTTTAAAATTTACTGCATTACTTACCTGGACCTTTACCTATGTTAACTTGTGATGTTAAGCCAGAGTGTAGTCCATGAATGGATGTCACTGCTACTACGATTCAATAACTGCGTGTAGCAGTCACATCCATTATGCCGGCCTAGTTGAAACCGGCAACTTACAAGCAGATCCCGTAACGCGACTTAATTACTTGACGGTCTGTATACTTGTAAGTGGTGGTACTACCCGCGATCGGCAGACTTGGTACCACTGCCTACCTAATGTATATATATTTTAATTTTTAATTATACATTTTATATACTAAGCCACTAAAGTGTTTGTATCAGAGAAACAGGACAACGAAAGTACATATATTAGATAAACATTGGTACCGGCGAGTGGTTTTGAACCCATGCTCTCGGCTTGCGTAACCATTGCACTGCCACTACACCACGGTCGCCTATATTTATTTACCGAGTGGGAATTGTGTGGAAATGATAATTTAATAATAATAATAATTGCAAAATAACAAAGTGTAATGTTAACACAAATTGAAAATGTAATCAATCATTTTGATCATAAGTAACATTTAAAAAAAACACACACAAATAGAACCATTCATATGTATACAGCGTGTTTTTTTATAATCTAACATAATGTATAATATATTGTGGTTTGAAAGAAGATGTAGTGACAAAGATTGACAAAGGAAGGCTTCGATGGTTTGGGCACATGGAAAGGATGAGTGAAAGTAGATTGACGAAAGGATTTTATATATCTGACGTAAATGAATGCGTTACACAAGGCAAGCTCAGAAGCGTGTGATCCGACCAATTCGGAGACATCCTCAAAAAGCTGAGTTGCCTAGTTCCTATAACCGTAGAGCTTGTACGAAGAGAACTGTAAACCCCTTGGGTCTACCTCGATTAACGTATCCATTTACATTAGATTTATAAACTCCTCTTGTCAATCTACTTTCACTTATCCTTATCCAAACCACAAAGAATTTCTTTGTCAATTCTTATCTCTACATCTCTCGCGCACTGTGTTATTCCTCATTCTATCCGCTATCGTCACTCCACATACACTCTTTAAAGACCGCATTTCTACAGCGTTTATTTTTATTTACATTTCTATACTAAGCTACTTAAGTGCTTGTATCATAGAAACAGGACAACTAAAGTACACATATCAAAGATACATTGGTACCGATGTGTGATTTCGTACTCTCGGTTTGTGTAACCGTTGCACTGCCACTACACCACAGTCGCCTTAATTCTACTCTCATGCTTCTTCTGCCAGACTCAACATTTACTTCCATACATACCAAGTGTAATGTTAAGTAGAGTCTGTCTCAGCTAAAATGCCGCGCCCCTCTACTGCAATTACGCACATGAGCAATTATGAAATAAGGATGCAACACACTGAAAATGCAATTGCAATTGTCATTCAGTTGCTGGTTAGACACAAAAGGAGGAGCACGCTGATGAAGTATATTAGTACAGTTAGTAATATTTGCATTCACACATTTAAATAAACTAATAAAGTAGAGGTGCGCGTCAGTTATAGTTAGACAAGCTATACCTAATAAATTTAAAAGCATCCTGTATAAGCAACAATGACAGGCGCAGTGTTTGCGTAATTGTATGCGATCGCTAATATTATAATGTTAGTTTGACCCGTAACAAAACAGACAAACGGACATGTTGCGAAACTTATAATGTATAATGGCATCGGGGTTTAGATTTCAAATGATTACAAACTGTTCTTCTGTTTTACTTTAATTTATTAAGGCTCCATTTTATATGATCTAACATAATGTTTTAAAGAGTGGCAGTGATACCCAGTCTGCCGATCCAGGGTATACAGACCGTGAAGTGATTTGGTCGCGTTTCGGGATCAGCTTGTAAGTTGCAGGTTCCAACTAGTCCGTCATAGTGAATGTGATTGCTACTCACAGTTATTGAATTATTACCTTTTTTCATTTAATGAAAATTCAGTTAATCGAACTGAACTGAAGGGAATTTCAAAGAAATATTTGTAAAAACTAATATTAATTTAAACCGTTTAACCGCATTGCAATTTTAATTGGATGAAAAAATACAAATTCAATTTCATACTAATTTTTTTATGAACAAAAAACTCATGAAAAAGTACTTGTTTTCGTATCCGCCCGTGCCTCGCAGTCATTCTCACTTTTTTCCCATTTTAATAGACTAAAGAAGGAAAAGTGTCCCCTTTGTTCATTAAAATGTCTTAATTGAGTCTATTTCGTTTAATTAATGCCTTTTTTTGTTTCGCATTTTTTTGGACGTTTTTTATACCACTTTTGTTTTAAACTTTTATCTCTATTTATTACTTTACAATTTTAATTTACTAATAAGTAAATACATAATATAAAGATAATAGATATATCTTTTTTTTTATGTATTTTTAAATATATATATTTTTAATTATAGGTACGTAGATGCTTTCCCCGTCGCCTTTGTATTCTGTTGACGGGATAGACAGCAGTAATAAAAGATTCGGCGAGTTATTTCTTTGTTGAACAATTAACAACTACATAATACCTTTTTATGTCTTCCGAACCATTTTTTTTTTTTTCATTGTCTCTGCCTATATAAGGGCATGACGATTTAATTTTAACAAAATTTTGACATAAATCTAGGGTTAAACTCCTTTTTTTAACCTAAACAATATAAAAGGCTAATACTGCCTCTAAAACTAAAGTTTTTTGTTTTCATTTGAAAAGTTGTAGTTAATATATAAACTAAGGCATAATGCACTAGTTGGAGTTAAACTTAACAGGCTGGTTAACTTATAGTTGTACTGTATTGTTACATTGCATAGGCTAAGCGGGGTTTAATACATAAACGCGTAAGCTAAGAGCGAGAGATAAACTATGTAGAAATGAACTGTAAAAACATTTTTAAAAATTAAATGTCCAATACATTAATCTCCCCATTTTAACTATAGCTGCAAAACAATGGGTTCGATTTAAATAAACGCGATACCAAACCGCAAAATAGATCTACATGTTAATTTTAAACTTAATTTTTGTTGAATATATTTATTTTATTGTAACGAACTGCTATGTAATTTATGAAGTATTTTAATTTATTTGAACAAAATTTTAATAAAAAAAAGATATTGAATTTTATTAGGTTGGTCGCTAGGATTGTGTTAGAAAATGTATATTGGCAATAATTTCGCCTTTAACATAGTTTATAAAAAAAGGCGACATCGGTTTGCGAGACCATTGCACTACCCTTAAACCACGATCGACTATTATGCGAGTTTTTGGACGATACAGACAAAGAGTGCAATAAAAATGTGTACTATGTCGTCCTGTTTCTACTGCACTTGAGTAGGTCAATATAGAAATAAAAAATAAAACGTTATGGCACAATGTTAAATCGCTAATCGCTGCACTTGTGCAACGTGTGTCAAGTTCAACAGGAGTAATCTAAGAGCACGTAGGTAAATCGTGATTCTATCCCTGCAGAATGTTAGTTAAAGTTCGCCCGTTTGATACTACGGGCTTTATTAACTTGCTTTTTATTACTTACTTTGTTCTAACTACTATTAAGATACGTTTTACTAGGTACAATAAACTTGTGTACTGATCTTGGCGGCTGTGGCGACTAATATGACAGCATCCTAAGGCGACCGTGATCTAGTCCACTGCTGAACATAAGACTCCCCCTTAGAACGCTATTCCGAATGAGATGTCAATTGCACCCACCTGTTATTTGTTACTTTTACTATGTCGTCAGGCCACCTAGTAGAAAAAAAAGACAAATAAATGTATTCCTATATGTATATTTTTTTAAAAGTGTTTTAGGTATGTATTTTTCGTTATATCGGAGACTAAAGCATATGTTTTAAAAGATTTATTATGTGATAGAAACCGTGTTATTTTGTAAAAAGCGAATCCACTTGCATTAGTAACAATGAGCAATTCCCACATTTATCAGCCGCTCTCCCGCCCGCCCATGAGCCCGCCCAACATTTTTCATTGCGCCGGGGAAAAACTTGAGAAGTTTCAGCGACTGAAACTACCCTACATTGGTTATTGCTAAAGTTAGAGGTGTTATTATTGCGTTTTTGATTAATTTCGTTTGTCGAACGAAAGTTTTATTGGACGAGCATTGTTGGATATTTTTAGTCAATTTATAAATTGTTTGTTTTGATTCGTGTTATTAATTTCTATTGAGAGGTTGTTTATTCTATAAAACCTTCTTCAGTGGATTTTCGAAGAAAACTTTTCTTAGAAGTTCACATTTATCAATTTATCATTTGAAGCTTAAATTGTTTTAAGAGATTTTAATTTATTTTCACATCTTAATTCCCACAGGAATATGCAGAGACGGCGGATCGGCTACTTTCCATAATCCTGACACAGCAATCCTGACAATTATGCTTCTTGATCCTAACTCAATTGCCTTCATATATACTCTTTGATAATGGCCACTGCGTTTCCCTGCTTTTATTATTAGTAATATCTTATCAACATCGACTTATCAACGTGCAATCTTCTGGATCGCGATGTTCTATATTAAGAAACAGGTCGTTCTGTTTCTCTGATTCATGTATAGCTTGTCTAACTATAAATGACGCGCGCCTTCACTTTATTAGTTTATTCAAATGTGTGAATGCAAATATTTCTAACTATACTTCATTAGCGTGCTCCTCCTTTTGTGTGTAACCAGCAACTGAATGATCAATTACAATTGTATTTTGGTGTGTTGCATCCATATTTTATATTTGCTCGTGTGCGTAAATGCAGTAGAGGGGCGCGGCATTTCTGCTTAGCTTAATATAAATAAATATTATATTAGACGCTATGTGGTCATGGACGTGAAAAATAATTCGTTGAAATCGGGAAGACTGTTGTGAACATAAAAAAAAGAATGAATGAATTATAAGAATTTTAGTGCGAACTTGGAAAAGGTCGGCACATTCTTATAGCTGTATCTGAAACTAGCGAATTCGTTTGAGCACTGATTGGAAATGCATACGCTTGCACCAATGAAATGCAATCTTAGAGTGAATCTCAATTTATTCATGCACGTGTCATACTAATATTATATGTGTTTCGCTTCCAAATTATACCCATTTGCAACTTAGATAACGCGCCAACATGGCCGCTCTATGCATCCTATATCGCCTATACCACGGAGACAAAAATGAAATGTAAATAATGGCGACCGTGGTGTAGAGGCATCTTTGATATATGTACTTTGGTCGTCCTGTTACTATGATACAAGTATTTATTGGATCGTAATCACATCAATACAGTCAATAAGCACTGCCTTCTGAGAATATTTATTTTTATATTTTATTGTGACTCGACATATGACAGCACCACTCTTGATCATAAGCTAGAGTGTGGTCCATGATTGGAGGTGGCTGCAACTTGTTGAAATCGGCAGCTCACAAGTTGATCTCAAAACGCGACTAGGTCACTTCACGATCTGTTTACTTGTAAGTTTTGTTACTAGTCCAGATCGGCAGACTGCGCACCGCTGCTTACCACTCTTTAATAACCAGACCCGGAGCAAATATCCACATTTTTTTTTATTAATAAATATTTGCAATAATAATTATAATGAGATTAAATATTACAAATAAAAGCTATGAAACAAATATTCGTTCCGACGGGGAACCGAACCCGGGACGTTATGCGTAACGGACTGGTATGCAAAACAATACCCCACGCATATCGTCAAAATTCCGGCTCGAAGGACCATATACTTAATCACATTACTTACTTGCCTTGGTTGCGAGTCAATTCCCACGTTTAAGCTTTTGGGTTGCGTCACATGTCACGTACTATGACCGATGACATGCTGTGTTGACAAGTTGTCAAGTTGATGTCCATTTGACATAACGTCTTGTCATTATTCTTTTGCATAACCTTGTGATGTTTGTAAGGTTCTATTGTGGATAGGTTTCTATATTTTAGAAAGTGAATTTTGTTCGTGTATGCTTTTAATTTGTTTTTTAAATTTAATACTGATTGAAAATGAATTTACCAGGCGACCGTAGTGGCAGTGTAATGGTTACGCAGACCGAGAGCTCGGGTTCAAAACCACTTGCCGGTACCAATCTATTTTTGGTTGTCCTGTTTCTATGATACAAGCACTTTAGTAGCTTAGTTTAGAAATGTTAACAAATATTATGAAGCCATATTGTTGTATCGGATTGTGGAAAGTGGCGTTGTAATGCCTTTCCCTGTAAAAATGAAGGCGTGGCGATTTCTTTCATTGTTAAGTTGAATGCGAAATTAATTATTGTTTTTAAAGTATAATAAATTTTACTAGTTTATTTTTTATACTAAAGGCCCCGGTTTGTGAAGTGCTTGTAGATAATTTAAATCAAAAATAAATTTACTCGCTTGAAACATATCTTTTTAAATAATTTATACCATAATTTATAATTAACTATTACCTATCTATTAAATTAGGACAGGCAGACGTGCCAGATTTATTATTTTACGAAACAAAAATTAATTAAGCATGCAAAATTATTAATATCGAAACCTAAACTGTTATTAACGGCAATAAATAACTCAATAAACATTATAATTGTATTTTTATTGACACGAATTTGAATCTTATTCATTGGATAGTTTAGCCTAAATTCCATTGCACTTAAACTCAATAAGATCACGTTTTGATTATACATTAAGTGTAATTATTTAAGACAGGTCCATCTAATGCAATAGATAATAGTTTTTGTGATATTTGCAAGAACTAAACGTTTCTTTGGATGCGGCATTGGATAAATGAATGTATAAGTTGAATTGTATAGTTAATAGTCATTTTGTATCAATCAATCAACACAATTCTCGCATTACCATCACATACAAGATTTTTTTTTTATTGTGACTCGACATATGACTGCACCCCGCTTGATGTTAAGCCAAAGTGTGGTCCATGAATGAATGTCACTGCTACTACAATTCAATAACTGTGAGTAGCAATCACATCCACTATGCCGGCCTAGATGGAACCGGCAACTTACAAGCTGATCCCGAAACGTGACCAAATCACTTCACGGTCTGTATACTTGTAAGTGGTGGTACTACCCCGGATCGGCAGACTGGGTACCACTGCCTACCACTCTTTGATAACCAGACCCGAAGCAAATATCCATCTCTTTTTTTTTATTAACAAATATTTGCAATATTTAATACTATTAAATATTACAAATAAAAGCTATGAAACAAATATTTACTCCGATCGGGGATCGAACCCGTGACCTTATGCGCAACAAACCAGTCGCTAAACCGTTCGTCCACGCCTGTCGTCGTCAGATTCTTTCCATAAAGGTTATGGAACGCTGTATTTTAAAGAAAAACCTCAGTTTTGATAGATCAGGCAATCAATCAAATTGTCACGCTTTTATCTCACAGAAATTGGCAAAGACAATTAAGGGCTACTTGCCACAATCCCGACACAACTCCCTCGCTATTCTTACATTCACAATTATCTTCTCTACAGTTATGGGCACTGGGAAAGCCTTCTTGAGGATGTCTCTGATTTGGTCGGAAAACACCCTCCTTTGTCTGCCTCGTTTAACGCATATATCCACATCAGATTCATAAATTTCTTTCGTCAATCTACTTGCACTCATCCAAAGTACATATATCAAAAATACATTTCCTAAATTTTATTAACATTTCTACACTAAGCTACCAAAGTGCTTGCATCATAGAAACAGCAAGTGGATTGATCCCTTGCTCTCGATTTGGGTAACCATTGCACTGCCACTACACCACGGTCGCCTTAACTTAAAGCATTGATCGCGTTGGTACCGGAAAGTGATTTTGAACCGTAGCCGCTTGGTTTGTGAGAGCACTACACCACGGCCGCCTTAATGCCGCATCCATTCATGTCATGTACATGTATTTAATGGTGCCTCCTTTGTGCATTTGAGATCGTGTTCTGAACATTGCACAATGTTTGTTACAAGGCCGTGTTGTCATGTCTATGAATAAACACTTTAATGTACTCGAGTGTACAGGCGTGGGGACGAACGGTTAGCGATTGGTTTGTTGGCGTAAAGTCCCTGGTTCGATTCCCACTAGGAGCAAATAGTTGTTAATAAAAAAAGAGGTGAATATTTGCTTCGGGTCTGGTTATCAAAGAGTGGTGGGCAATGGTACCCAGTAAGTCGATCCGGGGTAGTACCACCACTTACAACCTATACAGATAACGTGATTTGGTCGCGTTTCGGGATCAGCTTGTAAGTTGCCGGTTCCAAGGCCGGCATATGGAATGCTACTTATAGTTATTTAACTGTAGTAGCAGACAAATTCATTTATGGACCGCACTTCAGCTTAACATCAGGCGGGGTGCTGTCATATGTCGAGTCACAAAAAACTCAATGCAATTAGGCGACTATTGTGTAGTAGCAGGGCAATGGATACGCAAACCGAAAGCACGGGTTCAAACCCACTTGCCGGTACCAATGTGTCTTTGATATATGTACTATGGTTGTCGTGTTTATATGATACAAAGCACTTTAGTAGCTTAGTATAGAAATGTAAATATAAGAATAGAAATATAGCAATGCAAATCCGTGCCACAGCCAAAAAGCGGCGACCGAAAAATAAGAATAGGAATTTTCGCAAAATTTGTTCTGTCCTGCAACAGTCTATTTCCTAACCGGCTTATGTTGCGTTTTATCTTTGCTGGTTGCTGGTGGAGGAAATGCGAGGGAATTTGTGAATTTGTTGCGAGAAATAACCCAAACTGTGCAAGGCACCGAGCCAGCACTGTGCCTCTTAGAAGATTCTTTTGCTTCGTGTGTAACACTACGTTTAATTTAAATGGAATAGACGTTTTTATGTTTCCAGTACCAATTTTTTTTTTGATAATTGTACTTTGGTTGTCCTGTTTCTGTGATACAACTACTCAAGTAGCTTAGTAAATGTAAATGTAACAAATGTAATGTAATGTAAATGTAAATTATAAATAAATAATTTAAATAATTTAATTTAGGTAAATAAAACAAAATTATAAATAAAAAATTCCTATTGTTTTATATTTTGTTATATTATTTATGATATGATTAACGCATTCCAAAAATACGCGACATTCAATTTGACACACCGACTACTTATGTAATGTCCAATGATGAAAAAATATATAAATGGTAGTTTCGATACTTGTATTGATAAAACTAATAACAATTTTGCTTTTAATTGCTGTGCAATTAAGTTATTTGGAAAATAAGATATGGATTTTGTATCTTCTGTCAATCACAAAGACACGCCATTTTAACAGTTCGGCTTTGAACTGTCATAATTATAGTTTGTTCATTTTGCACACCTAAACTATGCAAAATTAAGGATATATTATACATTGTAATATTTGTACATCAAACTATATTTTAAAATGTATATGCAACTGTTAATACAATTAAGCCCAAGTCCCCATACAAAATGAATGATGTCCTTTGATCGAGTAACATCCGCCTAAACGGTGAAAGCCAAATATTATTCTCAAAATGTACTCTCTATTCGTGTATGTCCGTTGTCGTAAACACTTTACATGCAGGTCTAGAAGTCGCAGGTGTTTCATGGCTCAGAACACACGGCGCAGAAGTCGACAACTTTGACTTCTTTTACGACAAAATTGTCAAATACTTGACTGTTTGATTTCTTTATTGTTCATTTGAGCGTGTTTGATTTTATACCGAAAAGCGAACAAAGGGAAGTAAACCGTGAGCGACCGTGGTGTAGTGGCAGTGCTACCGAGAGCACGAGTTCGAGACCACCCTTTGATATATGCACTTTGGTTGTCCTGTTTCTATGATACAAGCATTTTAGTAAGTAGCTTAGTATACAAACGTAAATAAAATTAAAATAAACAAGTGAAAAATAATCACACGCGATTTTGGCCGACATAGTGACGCTGACTGAGCCAACTGTAAGATGATCGGTTTTTTCAGTCGTTGTCGACATCTCATTTTGCTGAGTTTTTACCACACGCTCATGTAAATATTTTCTATCCAATTTTCATTACTAATCTGAAAAATAATAAATATACTCGTAATAAAAAATATTCTATTATTTTCGAAAAATGAATTTAATATAAAGCGACCGTGGTGTAGTGGCAGTGTAATGGCTACGTAAGCCGAGTGGCACGGGTTCGAAACCACTCACCGGTACCAATATATCTTATGTACTTTGGTTTTCCTGTTTCTATGATACAATCACTTGAGAGAGATGGATATATGCTTCGGGTCTGGTTATCAAAGAGTGGTAGGCAGTGGTACCCAGTCTGCCGATCCGGGGTAGTACCACCACTTACAAGTATACAGACCGTGAAGTGATTTGGTCACGTTTCGGGATCAGCTTGTAAGTTGCCGGTTCCATCTAGGCCGGCATAGTGGATGTGATTGCTCCTCACAGTTATTGAATTGTAGTAGCAGTGACATTCATTCATGGACCACACATTGGCTTAACATCAAGCGGGGTGCTGTCATATGTCGAGTCACAATAAAAAATAAAAAAAATAAACCAAAATATGGCTTCTCATTCACTATACACTCAATATGTTTTTAGTTACTACTCTCTTTATTCAGAGACAGTAATAAAATATTTAACTCTACAGACCGTGTAGTGACTAAGTCGCGTTTCGAGTTTGTCTTAAAAGTTGCCGTTTCTAACGGCATATAAGAACCGACTGCTACTTGCAAATTTACTTGCACGGTAGTAGTTGTCTCCTTTAATGAACCACACTATAGCTTATCATGAGGCGGGATCAAACATGTCAAGATAGCTAGCTGTCTTAGTAGATGCGACTTCTAGTTTCAATTATTAAACTGTAATAGCAGTCGTCTCCATTTATGGATCGCTCTCCAGCTAAACATAAATAAACATCAAAATCTGATTTTCCTTTACTTACATCTAAGGTATGGTTTGCGTATAACGTTGGGAAGTTGGTAACAAATGATGTAACAAGATGAATGACTACTGAGGTGCCACACTTTATAGCAAAAAGTAAGGTCAGCAAAAACAGCACAGAAGAAACTTACTTTTAGTTTTAAAGAACTGAATTGGACCTTTTACTGTAGATATTTTCATTAGAGAATAATTGATTCAATATAGACTATTTCGTATAAACTAAATCGTTTTTTTCAGTCTACGTCACTCTCGGATTTTCTCTTGCTTATCATCAGGCGGCCAGATGTCGGAAACGGGTTTCAATTGGGAGTTACATTTATTATGCACCCAGTTGGACCCGGTGAATTTCCAGCTGATCTCAAAAAGCAACTAGACGAAAATCCACCGCTTTTTTTTACCTAAACGAAAGTGGTAGACTTAAATGGTATTCCCTTTGCACCGACTTCCGTTATATATCCAAAACCTTATTTAATTGCATTTTAATTGCATTCAATCTTTTCTAAATAATATTTTTTTGCATAAACGTTTATCATTGTAAACTGTGATGTTTTTGCCACCAGTACCATTGACGTCAAAGGCACGGAAGCAATGAAAAACTGAATTTGAAGTCGGCGTCTTATTTTTCCGCTACAAAAAGGATGAGTTGAAAAGTTGCCGAGATTTTATTCTGTACACCTCTCAGACGATTTATATTCTCTGTGTGGATCCACGTTTTTTTTGTACACCTTACTGGCGATATTAAAAATTGTACGCCATTGTAGTTTGTTGTGCATTTCTCTTTAATAAAGAATAACGGATTATTAGGAATATTTATAAATGTATTATATTTTATTAACGATAGCGGATAGAATGAAAAAATAGCACAGTGCGTGATAGATGTGGTTTGAGAGGAGATATTTTGACACGGAATGACAAAGGCATGCTTCAATAGTTTGGGCAGATGGAAAAGATGAGTAAAAGTAGATTTATGAAAGAAACTAATAAATTTGATGTATATGAATGCGTTAATTGAGGCAGATCCAAGAGCGTGTTCTCCGACCAAGAAAGCTGAGTTGCCCAGTGCCCATAACGATAGAGATAGTATGAAAAAAATTGTGGATGTGAGGAAAGCGGGGAAGTTGTGTCAAGACCTTTCGCAAGTGATGATCCATTGTCTCTGCCTATTCCTGATCGAGTATTATTTATTTATTTAAGAGTGATTGGACAACTTACACCTAAAAAATCAGATAGAAACAATAAATATTTAGAGACAAGGCCACTTACAAGTTTTCACAAAAAATAAAGACATAAAACACTTAAATAATTAAGAAAAAAAAAACAATATAACTAATTATGTAATAGTTTTTTCTAATATTTTTTTGTTCTTTATTGCAGGTAAGAAAGCGCTCTACTGTATTAGCTTGATATCTACGTAAAGTTTTATTCCAAAGTAAAAACAATATAATGTAAGTAATTTTCAAAAACTAAGTATACCAATAAATCAATCAAATTATCATCCTTTCCCCACAGGGAGAGTCACAGACAATGGAGCGCTACTTGCCACGATCCTGACACAACTTTCTCGCTTCCCTCACATCCACAATTCTATTTGTACAAGCTCTACGGTTATGGGCATAAAATAACTACTCGTATATAAGTAATTAAAAATTACCTATGAAGCATGACTTACGGTGTCTATTCTTGATAATTTATCCATGTCACTCATGGGTTAGGTCGAGGGTTGTCGTTAGATTAGCTCAGAGATTAAGACTGCGTAAAGATTGTGGTTCAAAAGATTTATAGACATAAGAATAAAAAAAAAGGAATTTTAGAATGAAAATCAATAATCAAATTGCCATGCCCTTTTCCTACAGGGATAGGCAAAGACAATGGAGCGCCATTTGCTACGATCCTAACACAACTTCCTCGCTTCCCTAACATCACCAATTCTCTTCATACAAGCTCTACGGTTATGGGCACTAGACAACCCAGCTTTCTTGAGGATGTCTCCAATTTGGTCGGAAAATACCCTTCTGGGCCTTCCTTGTTTAACACATCCATCCACATCAGTTTTATAAATTCCTTTTGTCTATTTTTCTTTCCATGTGCCACAACCATCTTAGCATTCCTTAAAAATGAGCTTCATTTAAAATAAAGCTCAATATTCAAGATTGCTTAAATGATAATTTTTTTTTATATTTTTATAAAATATATATGACAAAGTATAATTTATAATTTTTGCACAACAGTAAAAATTAGAAATAACTAAGTTCTTTAGTAAAGGAAAAGTCGCAATTTCCCCTGAAAGGGTTAAATCAAGTTTATAGGCCGTACCTTCAAGGCGAATCGTTTTGGGGTTAACAGGGCGTAACAGTATTCTAAATTGGACGGCTCTCCAACCGGGAAATGAGGTTGCACTACCCACTTTTTTCTAACAGTTATACTTTTTTTAAAGTACTTTTATTAGTAAAGGACACGGATTGAGACTGGTACAAAAGGGGATTGACGATAGAGATTCATGAATCAGAGGTAAGTGGAAGGATGAAATGGAAACAACCCAAGATTATTTCGCGATTTTAATTTTTTGCCCGGATTGTGACAGCGACGAAGGCAAACGTAAAGAGATGGTTTTTTCAGTCGCTGACACTTTTGGACTTCTTCTTGCTTATCACAAGGCAAGTTTAAGTCAGATGTCTAACACAAATAAATAGAGAAAATTCTTTAAAAAATGCTGGTTATAACATAATTATAAATTTATAAAAATTGTTACACCTTTTCCCACATAGAGAGAGACAATAGATCGCCCCTTTATACGATCCTGACACAACTCCCTCGCTTCCCTCACATCCACAATTCTCCTCATACAAGCTCTACTATTATAGGCACTAGGCAACCCAAACATAATAATTTCTATTATATATAGAATGTTATTAGAAATAATCTTTAGGTGTTCATCGACAGTCGTTGGGCCGATACGTTGACAGCTGGCTCAATAACCTGAAACCTAGTGAGCATCCGACCACGGTACGCAGTCAGGCTACTTATTATAAAGGTTTTTAAAAAAGACTGGGTTAAATAGAAATAAAATACATAATATCATTAATAAATTTAAAAAATCCAATAAATAAAGATTTAATAAAATTTCGTCTGTAGATATAAATCATTATGTTTGTTGTTTGTAAATATTTATTGGTTTCGGGGCATTATTTCAGCAAATTAATAATATTTTTTAGCTTTGGATTTAATTCAGTATTTTTACTTTTTTATAAGAGTGGTAAGCAGCAGTGCCCAGTCTACCGATCCGGGGTAGTACCACCACTTACAAGTATACAGACCGTGAAGTAACTTAGTTGCGTTTTGACCGTGACCGTGAAGTAACTGTAAGTTGCCGGTTTCAACTAGAGCTATAGTGGATGTGGTTTAAGTTATTAATAACTTTTGCTTGATTAATGCGCATTTTAATAATTTTTCAGTTAAATTTCAGTGACCTATTTGTCTCTATTTTCAGTTGATAAAACTATCACCATATGCGATGGGCAGACCATTAAATTGTAGACACCGCCTTATTTATTATTCTTTTGCAGTTTGTGGGCATTTTTATCTGCCTGGATATATAAGCAAATAAAAACAGGACAACCAAAAAGTACATTGGTACAATGTATCTATGATTCTTGGTTTGCGTGACCATTTCTACCACTAAACCACCAAGGTTCGCCTTAGTATGGCACGTTTAGGCAGTTGCACTGTTGTTAAAGTGCAGTTGTTCCCTCTATACGTATAATGTCTATGTTTGAGGCAATAAAGGACAGGCCTTTGTTTGAAATGGAAATGACAATGTTGGTTTTTTAGTTTTTTTGAAAAAGAAGAGTATTTTTTAGGCTGTTTGGATGATTCTCTTGGTAATAGATTAATAACTAAAGGTTCTAACGAAGTTGAAAAAAAACGCGCTGAGTTTATGGTAAATATCGGCGTCTAAATCAAGAGTTTCTTAAAAAAATACTCTTTGTATGAATTATGAATGTAAAGGAGTTAGTCAGCTGTGTGAAAAACGTAGAAAATCTTTGCCTAACCTTGTGAGAAATAAGGCTTGATAATTGGATTAATTGATTTAGATGTGATTTTTAGTTTGACAACAGGCGTGGACGAACGGTTTAGCGATTGCTTTGTTCGTTCCAAGTTCGATTCCCGGTCGGAGCAAATATTTGTTTGTAATATTTAATAATATTAAATATTTGTTATTAAAAAAAAGAGATGGATATTTGCTTCGGGTCTGGTTATCAAAGAGTGGTAGGCAGTGGTACCCAGTCTGCCGATCCGGGGTAGTACCACCACTTACAAGTATACAGACCGTGAAGTGATTTGGTCACGTTTCGGGATCAGCTTGTAAGTTGCCGATTTCATCTAGGCCGGCATAGTGGTTGTGATTGCTACTCACAGTTATTAAATTGTAGTAGCAGTGACATTCATTCATGGACCACACTTCGGCTTAACATCAAGCGGTGTGCTGTCATATGTCGAGTCACAATAAAATAAAATTAAGTATTTATTAACTAATTAGGCTCCAAAGGAGCACTTTTCCGCATCAAAATTACACAATAAAATTAATATAACATAATAATTATTGTACAATTAATGATTGTACAGTTTTTCGTGTACCAATTTCATCCAACTTCTTTACTTTATGCCTAAAATGCCTTAACTTTCACGACTTTATTCTCTCTATGATAGGCAAAAACAATGGACGGCTACCAGCGGCACGCTATCATGGCCGTTTTGACGTTTGCATCATTCATGAAGTCAATCAGTCAAATTGTCACGCTCCTTTCCCACATGGATAGGCAGAGACAATGGAGCGCCACTTGCCACGATCCTTACACAACTCCCTTGCTTCCTTCACATCCACAATTCTCTTTATGCAAGCTCTGTGGTTATGGGTACTAGGCAACCCAGCTAGCTCATGAAGTTTCGTATAAATTAACAATTACGTTTGAAGGAAAAATTGTTGTTATTCATATTCACAATTCATAGCCTAAAAGGAAATGGTTCAATTTGCAATTGATTGCGGTACCCTAAAATGCACTTTGAAAAATTAGTTCACGGTGTTACGGTCAAGGGAAGTTCCCCAGACTGTACCTCTGTGTTAGCAAAGGAATCATATTGGGCAACTACTCGAATTTTGTGTAGGAATTTCAGTCTACCCTCAATTTTTATTATTCCTGCCTATGGTACTAAACGTTCCGTCGTTAAAAATAAAATATCGCGATTAGATTGCCATACGGATAAGCAAATAATGAAGCGCCACTTTGCACGATCCTGACACCACTCTCTTTCGCATTCGACAATTCTCCTAAAGTTTTTCTCCTGATTGTGTCTTTGAAGTTTGTGTGTTGATCTTCGAAGATTTTAATATTAATAATGATAATGTCCTTTTAATTTAATAAAATAATAGATTTATAGTTATTTAATTTATAGTTAATGATGTATAGTACTATGTAATTTTTTATATTGTTTCCAGTGTGTGCAAAATTTTTGAATCCAACTGTTGTATAGTTGAATTGCAATCTAGTTCAAAGTTAACAATATATTTTTATGCCCAATCAAAGATTACAATTTGTTTTGCACACCAATAAAATAAATAAATAAATTATAAACGCGACTAAGTCACTTCACGGTCTGTATACTTGTTAGAGGTGGTATTACCCCGGACGACCTACCACTCTTAAAACTCCGTTTAAACTTAATTTAAGCGAAGTGCAGTCATTTGCGTTAGTTATGAAATAAATTCTCTTATCGTAATATCTGAGAATAAATGTATAGTTATAAATGTTGGTTACCCAGCAGGACGCAAAATAATAATAAAAAATACAAAATGAAAGTAAATATTTTGTCACTAATATCCTTATACGAGAATACCGTTAGAAGAGACCACACGCGCGACGGAAATCGTCCGATTCTTTATAGGGACTTGTGATGTTTATTTTAAGGTTTAATTATTATACTAAGCTACTAAAGTGCGTGTATCATGGAAACAGGACAACCAAAGTAATATCAAAGATACATTGGTACTGGCACGTGGTTTTGAACCCGTGCTCTCGTTTAGCGTAAACATTGCACTGCCAATACACCACGGTCGCCTTTAATTATTAGAGTCTACCTATTAATGAACAAATTAAAGCGTGAAGTTTAGATAGTTTGTTTCCAGAACATTATTGTAAAACATGGAAAGGATGAGTGAAAGTAGATTGACGAAAGGAATTTATAAATCTGATGTAGATGGATGCGTTAAACGAGGCAGACCCAGAAGAGTGTTTTCCGACCAAATTAGAGACATCCTCAAAAAAGTATGAAGAGAATTTGTGGACGTCAGGGCAGCGAGGGAGCTGTGTCAGAATCGTGGTACCATTAAAATACAAAAAATGACTCCTTTTGCATAAGACCAGTCCTTTAGTTACATGTATACTTCAAAACCCTTCTGTATAAAACTAAAAGGCTCATGTAAAACTCCTGAAAGATGGCTGAAAGTGGGTACTCAAAAACTCATATACCAGATATTGAATTTTGTATTCAAGATGCATTTTATAAACTTCTCTAGAAATGAGAATTGAATTGTTTTGCTTGAAAATATATTTCAGTTTTTGAAAATATCTTTCTTCGCTTTAGATAGAAACAAGTTAAATAATTAAAGCAAGGCGACCGTGGTATGGTGGTAGTGAAGTAGACACATAAGGTTTTGAAGGTTAAAAAAAAACTGCTACCAGCTACTAAAGTACTTGTACCATAGAAACAGGACGACAAAAGACATTATATCAAAGATACATTGGTACCAGCAAGTAGTTTTGAATAGTTTTGTCTTAGTTAGCTTGACGAAAATTCTTTTTTTTTTTAATTAACAAATGCTAGTATTTGTTAATTAAAAAAAAGAGTTGGATATTTGCTTCGGGTCTGTTATCAAAGAACGGCAGGCAGTGGCACCCTGACTGCCGATCCGGGGTAGTACCACCACTTACAAGTATACAGACCGTGAAGTGATTAGGTTGCGTTTCAAGATCAGCTTGTAAGTTGCCGGTTTTTAACTAGGCTGGCATAGTGGATGTATTGCTACTCACAGTTATTGAATTGTAGTAGCAGTGACATCCATTCATGGACCGCACACCAGCTTAACATCAAGCGGGGTTCTGTCATATGTCGAGTCACAATAAAAAAACGAAACGAAATGAAAAAAAATATACTAGAATGCACATGACCCTAAAAGCCAAAACAAATATTTGCTTCGACCGGAATGTCCAAAATAATTGTCTAGTGCTGGCCATAAGCTTTCCACATCTTACGGCTAACAATAATATTTCTGCCAAGAGGTCTGCCTTCCTCATTTGGGAATAAGAGCGTATTAGTACACGCGTATGTTAAGGTTGTATGAAAATTTCAGCATCATGAAGTTACATTTGTAATTTCCCTGTAGGCTTTCGGCTGAAACGCAAAACACAACCTTACATTGTTAGTTATAGTGGAACTAATTTGTATGCATTATTTTTATACGCGAAGTACGATAGGTTTCTTTAACAGCATTCCGCCGGATGCGGAGACTGCTACTACAATTACACAACTGTAAGTAGCAATCACATCAGTCGATCATTGGATAGTGATGCCGGCCTAGTTAGAACCGGCAACCTAAAAGCTGATCCCGAAACACGACTAAGTCACCTCACGGTCTGTATTCTCGTAGTGGTACTACAGCGGATCGGCACACTGGTCATCACTGCCTACTCCACTGTGCGGTACTCCAGATTAACATCAGGCGTGTTGCTGTCATATGTCGAGTCACAATAAAATAAATTAAATTATTGTAGTGGCGTAGTAAGGTAACCGTGGTGTAGTGGTAGTGCAATGGTTACACAAACCGAGAGCACTGGTACCAATGTATCTTTGATATATGTACTTTGGTTGTCCTGTTTCTATAATATGATACAAGCACTTTAGTAGTTTAGTATAGAAATGTACAAAAACCATTTTAAAAAATATTCGTGACGTCAGCATTACTTGAACGCTTGCACGCTGCATTGAATCCAGGGCGTCGTGAATTGAGAATTGACTTTTTTTCGGCTCGACATCTGACCACGATGGTAAGGATGATGAAGGTCCAAGACTATCAGCAACTGTAAAAACCGAGTCAGTACACAGTCGCCTCAGTCCTTGTCACTATGCCGACTAATTTCAGGCTAAGACCTTATAAATATCAACATTATTTGCATGAAGTAATGATCCAGCTTCCCGCTCCGCTTGTGCCGGCGCTGTAACGCTGTGTAATCCCCATCGCGGGACCAGTTACACTTATTTGTTACTCTGAAACATATAACCAAGTTATTTTGAAACTGTTGTATAGTTTATGTGATAAATTAATGTGTGTGAATTTACATATCATTTAATTAGATTGCCTCTTCTCAATTATCACTATAATGCCACTTTCTTGCTTTCCTCACATCAACAATTCTCTTCTTCTGAGCTTTGTGTTACTCTAGTATCTAGCATCTCTATCTTATATAAGAAAGTCTAATTTTTGAAAAAAAAAAAATCCTAACTGTAATGTCTCTGTTAGAATGGGTACCAGTTCGACATTGCGACCGTGGTGTAGTGGTAGCGCCCAGGTTCAAAACCACTTGCCGGTACCTTTGATGTATTAAATGTACTTTGGATGTCCTGTTTCTATAATACAAGCACTTTAGTAGCTTAGTAAAGAATTATAAATTATTAAAAACTAAAATTATATTTACACAAGCACTACGATTATGGACTCTAAGATGAATAATTTTCTCTTCCTTTTTTCACTTCCTTCACATTCACATACAATATAATATTTTGTTATTAAAATTAAATAATTGCACATGAACTTGTCGTGTGCCCTCTCTTAACTAAGCTGAGGGGTTGTACTAACGGAGTAATTTTGGAAAACAACGGCCCCGTTATATGTACCGTCATTGTACAGTACACTCGACAGCAAAATGCTTTACAAAATTAAACTAAATTACTAAATAAAATGCAAATTTATATGCAAGAGTTACTTTTTGAAACAACCTGAGTATGATTGCTTTCAGGCTGAAATTCCAGGCCTATATTTATGATTGTAGTTTTACATAATAAGCTATAGGTTTACGGGTACGTACGGGATCAGCTTGAATAGTAGATGCCACTGCAACTTACAGTTCGTCATCTGTAGTAACAGTTGCATCTATTCATAGACCACACTTCAGCTTAACATCAGGTAGGGGTTTTGTCATATGTCGAGCCACAATAAAAAAACTATTTTAGGTTATTATTATTGTAAGACGCGTAAAGGAGGATCTTCCTCCACACAATTCTGCGTGTGGGGCTCCACTCAACGGTTTGTGGGTTCAAGTATTATCTCAAATCAATCAATCAAATAACCAATCATTTGTCACGACATTTTTCCTTAGGGATAGGCACGATTCTGACACAACTTTGCTACATCTTTGTCAAATATGGATTGCGAGATATTGGATGACAGCGTTTGTATGTTGCTTTTTGCATCGCCATTTAGTGGCAGCTTGTAGCGTTGCCACAATATAGCTTAAGTTTTTTAGTTATCTACAAACTTTTAAAAAGTGCTTGTATCATAGAAACAGGACGGATAAAGTTTATATATCAAAAATACATTGGTGCCGGTAAGTGTTTTTGAACTGGAGGTTCTTGGGTTGCGAGGCCATTCCATGGGCAAACACCACGGTCGCCTTTTTTTATTGTAACTCGACATCTGACCTCAAGATATCTAAGAGTGCCGATAGCTGGAAAAAACCTAGTCAGTTTACGGCTGCCCCAGTCGCCGTCACTATGCCGGCCAAAGGTGCTTCTTCACGCATCGCTTGAAGTCTTCAGGGTAGATATGTTAATACATAAATAAACATATTTACCCTGTATATATTTATTAATGTTTAAACATCAATAAATATATTGTTTATACATAAATCAACATATTATGTTGAGGACATTCCCCGCTATACTATTAAGACAGCGTTATTATAAAGTCGCTAACACATTCTAACAGATCATGGTCCCCTCTTTTAAGTACCATTCCAAAATGTAATTGCACGGATCACTGAAGCATTCAGGATTTCACAGAGTTATATTTTCTTTACACTATAGAGCGGTAGGAACTGGTGCCCAGTCTGCCGATTCGGGGTAATACAAGCAGACCTTAAAGTGACGTAGTCGCGTTTCAGTATCAGTTGTAATTATGCCAGCTCAGTTGTAAGCTCCAAATAGGGTTGCATAGTGGATGTGACTGCTACTTGTAGTTGCTTAACAGAAATATTATTAGTTAATAAAAAAAAACAGATGGATATTTGCTTCGGGTCTAGTTATCAAAGAGTGGTAGGCAGTGGTACCAAGTCTGCCGATCCGGCGTAGTACCACCACTTACAAGTATACAGACCGTGAAGTGATTTGGTCACGTTTTGGGATCAGCTTGTAAGTTGCCGCTTCCAACTAGGCAGGCATAGTGGATGTGATTGCTACTTACAGTTATTGAATTGTAGTAGCAGTGACATTCATGGTCCACACTTCGGCTTAACATCAAGCGGGGTGCTGTCATATGTCGAGTCACAATTTAAAAAATGTTATCTCTAATTGACAACTCTATAAAGGTTAGTTTCCCCTGTCAAATTAGGCGCGCTATACTATAGCTTTATGTGTAAGTGATTCGGAGAACAATCGTCGACGAATTAACTTATCTTGTGATTGTAATTAGGAATAATTAGAGCGAAACAATATTACGAATAATTGACATATTGACAGACAATTACATTGACATCACAAAAAGCATTGTAGATAACAATTATAATTAATTATTAATGTAAGTTCATTGATTAAATATTATGAGATGGTACCTACATTATGAACCTCCCTTTATAAGCAAATACACGATATCTTAAGAAGCGCAGAAAGGATGCGCTTGTCTTAAAACACCAGTAGAGATGAAGGGGACATGTCTTAGGGTGTACCACAGCGTCGAACGACAGTGGGACGGATTATTCGACGTCTATCGATGCCAATGGACTTTTTTTATTATGACTCGACTTATGGCACCCCGCTTGATGTTAAGCTGGAGTGGTGGCCCATGAATATCACTGCTACTACAATTTTTATAACTTTGAGTAGCAATCACATCCACTATGCCGGCCTAGTTGGAACCGGCAACTAACAAGCTGATCCCGAAATGCGACCAAATCACTTCACGGTCTGTATACTTGCAAGTGGTGGTACTACCCCGGATCGGCAGACTGGGTACCACTGCCTACCACTCTGCATAGATTGACTAAAGCTGTTGTCTATTCTGAACTATCACCTGGCAAGGGGAAGCAGTGTGGACAGTCCTCCTTAAAGACGTCTTCAAATGCCATCTAGCTGCACGTGACATTCATTGTGATGGATGGAAAATGGAAATAGCTGGTAATAAGACTAAACGTTAAAGAAGAAATCTTAGCAATCGACAAGTGGAATGCCAGCGCATTTGTTCCCTCCATCCTATATCTTTTGGCCGGCATAATGATGCCGTGAACTGACTAGGTATTTTCAGTCGTTGTCTCTCTGGGACCTCCTCTTGTTTATCATCAGGTGGGTCGAAGTCAAGTGTCGGGTCACAATAAAAAAATCAATACATTTGTTTTCGTTTAATAGGATTATAATTTTATTCGGACATTTTATTTAAAACGGACTTCCAAGCAATTAATCACAGCTATAACACAAATAAGCCGCGATTTCCTGGAGAGACTTATCTTTGGGCGTCCAATTCCTCGATTATTATTGTATAATTTTTTTACTACATTTCAAGAATTTGAAGCGAAAGGTAATATGTTCATGTTTAAATAATATCAAGGTAATATGTTATGGGAGTTGTGTCAGGATCGTGGCAAGTGGCGCTTTATTGTCTGCCTATCCCTGTGGGAAAAGGGCATGACAATTTGATTGGTTGATTGATTAAATAAAAAGACGCATTGGTTAGCTCACCAGTTTGTTACGTGTTCGATTCCCGGTCGGAGCAAATACTTGTTGCATAGATAGCTCTTTTGTATTTTTAATTCGATATTTAATAAATAAATTAAATATTACGAGTATTTGTGAATAAAATACATACTGGACATTTGCTATGGGTCTTGGTTATTAACAGTGGTAGGCAGTGGTACCCAGCCTGGAGATCCTGGGTAGCACCACTTACAAATATACAGACCGTGAAGTGAATTAGTGGCGTTTCAAGATCAGCTTGTAAGTTGCCGTTTCCAACTAGACCGGCATAGTGAATGTGACTACTACTTACTGGTATTTACCTGTAATAGCAGTAGCTTTTATTTATGGACCGCTCTCCAGCTTAAATCAGTAGGATTGCTGTCATAAGTCCAGCCTAAGAAAAATTAAAGTAAGACTTAGTAACTTTCGTTGATAGACTCCTAAAAATCCCTCTCGACTTGTTCCTCGTAAATGAATTATTCACGGAGTCGACTCGAGTTTTTCTCTCTTACTGACCTACTGTTATTTTTCCTTCATGAATAAGACTTGGTGGGTTTTGAGACGTGAATACTTTACTTTTGAAAAACAACTTGTGTGGATTGTTTTCTTTGTAAAGGTTTTTTAGGTTCTATTTTGGATACTTGTTCCTAAATTACTGCATGGAAGTGAATGTTGGGTGTGGCAGAAGAAGCATAAGAGAGAGAAATTAACGCTGTAGAAATGCGGTCATTAAGAAGGAGTGTGTGTGGAGTGACGACAGCGGATAGAATTAGCAATAGCACAGTGCGCTATAAAGGTGGTTTAAAAGAAGATAGAAGATAGGACAAAGGAATAGTCCGATAGTTTAGCCACATGGTCTTTCCATTGATTGAAAGTAGATTGACAAAAGGAATTTTAAATCTGATGTTGATGAATGCGTTATATGAGGCAGACCCAGTTTTCCGTTTTCCGACCAAATCGGAGACATCCTCAAGAAAGAAAGTTGCCCATAATCATAGAGCTTATATGAAGAGAATTGTACACATGAGGAAAGCAAGGGAATTGTGTCAGGATCGTGGCAAGTGGCACTCCATTGTCTCTATCCCTGATTTTAATAACTTTTAAATAAAAGGTTTATATTGATTCTAGAGAATAACTTTCTACTCGTAGAAACCTCAGGCCTATTTTGGCAGAAGCCTAAGGTTTTATCAGAGACAGTTTATTTTTTGTCAAACGTGACCTAATTCAAGAATGTGTGAATAAATATTACAGTTAAATTCTAGTGTAAAAGCTATTTTCTCTGCCTTTCCCTAGTGCTTATAATGCTTATGTTTATTACTAGAATATATGAAAAAGGGGTAGTTTAGTTGGGTGTGTGATGAAAAAGTTCGCCGTCGGAGTTTGTGTAGGTATAGTGGGAGCTATAACCCATTCATGAATAGAGTTTTTGGGAAACGAAATGTCTGTTTATTAAAATACTCGGCTTTATAACTAAAATGTTTTATTTGGATACGGTATTTTTGTAAACAGTAATACAGACCGTGAAGTGATTTGGTCACGTTTCGGGATCAGCTTGTAAGTTGCCGGTTCCATCTAGGCCGGCGAAGTGGATGTGATTGCTACTCACAGTTATTGAATTGTAGTAGCAGTGACATTCATTCATGGACCACACTTCGGTCATATGACATATGACAGCACCCTGCCTGATGTTAAGCTGGAGTGCGGTCTATGAATGAAGGTAACTATTACTAGTAGTTAACTAAGTAGTAGCAGTCACATTCAATAAGCCGGCCTAGTTGAAACCGACAACTCACAAGCTGATCCCAAAACGCAATAAATTACTTTTACTGTTTATATGTACTGTTTATATATAGGGTGGTGGCCAACCCTGGATCGGAAGACTGGGCATCACTGCCTACCACTCTTTGACAATCAAACCCGGGTCAATTTTTTTTTTCTACAAAACAAATATTTGTAAATTGATTCAAATTAATAATTTAATCGTTTGGGGTCGAGATGATGGGCCGTTGACGACCTTCAACTAAAGCACCTGGCCAAGGAGTTGTTCAAGCGGCTGACGGAGAAGTCTGGTGACAGGAAGGCTGGCAATTATTTCTGCCAACGTATTAGCCTTTCTATACAAAGGAGAAATGTTGCCAGTCTCCTTGGGACTATCTCTGATATGACGTCATTAGATGATAAATTTTATTTATAGTTTAATTTTAGTTAATATACTTTAAATATTATCTATTTTTCAATAAAGAATGATCTATAATTATTAAATATTACAAATAAAAGCTATTAAACAAATATTTACTCCGACCGACGTATGATGTACCGTATCCAAAAAAAGGCTTTGTTTGTTGTAAAAGCACCCTTTTTAATATCGTACGGAGTGACAAGGGCTTAGTTTTGCTATCGGTACACCCTCTGTGAGGGATCGTCTGTTTTATATAGACTCTATGCTCTAGGGTCACCAACATTTTTAGGCCTGGACATCATAAATATAATTAAAAAATTATTGTGCATGTGAAGGAAGAAAAAGAGTTGTGACAGTTCGATTCCTGGTCGGAGCGATTAATTGTTTAATACAAATATTTGTAATATTTAATGATTTGTTTAAAAAAAGAAGCAGAAATTTGCTTCGGGTCTGGTTTTCAAAGAGTGGTAGATAGTCTGCCGAACCGGGGTAGTACTACCACTTACAAAAGTATACAGACCGACGTAGATGTGTTTCGGGATCAGCTTGTAAGGTGCTGGTTCTAACTAAATCGGCATAGTGGATGTGACTAGTACTTAGATCTAACTGTAGTAGCAGTGACATCCATTCATGGACCGCACTCTAGCCTAACATTATGCGGAGTGCTGCCATATGTCGAGTAACATTTCTTTTCCGGTCCTAAAATTAATTGTTTTTATCAAAATTTAGTAATATATATTTTTATTGTGGCTCCAAATATGACGTCACGAGTGCGGTCCATGAATGAAGGCGACTGCTACTACAGTTAATCAACTGCAAGTAGCAATACTAATCCGACTTAGTTCAAAACTAAGTCACTTCACGGTCGGTAGACTAAACACCACCGCCTACCACAGGGCATGTAGTTCTGCCAACCCTACACACCCGACCTCTAGAAATAAACAAGGAGTTATTTGATTTATGGATTTATACTGTGATGAAGTGTTGCAGTTTTTTTATGTTGACCGTACTTCTATTGTTTGTTTCTCTGTTGACAGTACTTAGTGTCCTTTTGGAGTTATGCGTTATTATTATTATTCTAAGCTACGAAAGTGCTTGTATCATAGAAACAGGACAACCAAAATACATATATATAAAAGATACATTGGTACTGGTGAGTGGTTTCGAACTCGTGCTTTCGGTTTGCGTAACCATTGCACTGCCACTACACCACGGTCGCCTTATTTATTAGATCTCGTTTACACTTTTTGAAGAATTGTAAGGGCAGATCAAAACATACCTAGTAGCAGTCGCATTCACTATGCCGGCCTAGTTGAAACCGGCAACATACAAGCTGAATCCGATCAGGATCGCGCTCCGTTCTCTCTACCTATCCATTGAGGCGTAAAAATTCATAATGATGATATTTTTTATATTGTGACAGCAATATAAGCAAGAGGAGGTTCAAGAGTGAAGACGACTGAAAATATCGAGTTAGTTCACGGCTGTCTCAGTCGCCGTCACTATGTCGGGGAAATATTTTTTAAGTGATGACAAATATCACCTGTACCAAATACTTGCCTAATAAGATAATTTACGTCTCTGAGAGTAAATAATTAATGTGTATTTAATGTTGGAAAAGTGTTGATTTTTCATTTAGGCACATTGAAAAAGTAAATATGGTTTTGAGGTAATTTGTTGTGAAAAAACAGCGATAACAATCTTGACACGATACGCGTAATAACGCGTCACTTTCAAACACCGCACTGTGTATTATATGTTTACTATAGTCCGTGCCAATCGAAAAGACATATTATGTAAATAAAACTTTATTATGTCTTCTTAAAGGCCATATGGCTATAAAAGGGCTATAAATTGAAATAAACTAATTCAGAAACTAACAATAAACTAAATTCTGACATTTAAAATATATATTCTGGCTCGACTTAAGACAACACCTCTCTATTTTTAAGTTGAAGTACGTTCCATGAATTATGCCGGCCTGATTGGAACCGACAACTTACAATCTGATACCGAAACGCGATTAAGTCACTTTACGGTTTGTATGCTCGTAAGTGGTGGTACTACTACGCATCGGCAGACCGGCCAGAGACCACCAATTGTCTGCGTACCACTCTTGGTTTATTGCACAAAACAAAATACAACCGTAAGTCTTCAAATATGAAAAAAATGAAATACAATACTAAAGTGCTTGTCTCATAAAAACAGCAGTGGTTTTGCACCCGTTGCTCTACCACTACACCACGGTCGCCCTAATTACAAATTAATGTACCCCGCTACACTAGACTTCTTCACAGCAACTTTTTAGTGGTTATAGCCGCCTGACTGTACGTTTATTTACAAAATTACCCACTCAGTTTGTTGCCAACTACAGGTGTAAGGCATATGTACGTTTAAGTATATAAATATAATACTTTTAGGGCAATAATCCGCGAGTCCGGGCGGGTACAGTAAATCACTCCGCGCGACACCGCTCTAACACCCACCTTTCTAAACAACGCGAAATAGAATTTAAACGAGAAGTGACTGCCGAGACGTATATACGTAATTTACATATGTACATACAAAGTCGTAAAAAAGTACTGTTTGTAATATTTCTATGGAAATGAGGAAATGAAGGTAGAGCCTTCTTGATGGTTTTTATGATGAAATGTTACTAAGATTTTTCTTTATTTATATTCATACTCCGATGATGTAAATATAGATGATTGTACCATTAACACTCGCCCAATACCATGGAGAATATTCCGAGGAGCTCTCTAACCTCCTACCTCGTCGTTTCACACCCAGATCGCGGGAAGCATCCGCCATTTTGTCGACCGAATGTCAGCGTTGAACTACAAGGTTCAGTGTGTCGTTTTCTAAGTAGATCAATCAATTAAATTATCACACCTATTTCCCATGGGGATAGGCAGAGACAATGGAGCGCCACTTGCCACGATCCTGACACAACTCCCTCGCTTCCTTCACATCCACAATTCTCTTCATACAAGCAACATAGCTTTCTATGTAGAACAATCGACAAGTAAAATGCTTTAGTGCACATGTGTTCTTTGGCCGGCATAGTGACCAAGTGCGTTTTTTCAGTTGTTTTTTCAGTTTAGTTATATTTCTTTTATAATTTATATTTTATATATAATGATTTAAAATATTATTGTTGTTTTGAACACATTATTAATATTTAATTAAATAATTTAACCAAAGTTTGTGCATTATTTCGTACTTTAACTATACTTTAATCCTATTTAAACGTAATTAATAAGTTTGCAACTAAAATTATCTGAATACAACTTCGTAACTATGAATTAATACAAGATAATAATTATTATTATCAAGATATTTGGTTACTTTATGAAAATAGTTGAAATTGTTATTTCCAGTCTGATGAATCCGGGGTAGTACTACCACTTATATATAGTCGCGTTTCATCATCATCAAAAAGACTGCAGATATCGAGTCTTAATAAAAAAACAACAATAATAAAAAATCAATCAATCTAATTGTCACGCCCTTTTCCCACACGAATAAGCAGAGACAATGGTGCGCCACTTGCCACGATCCTAATACAACTCTCTCGCTTCCCTCACATCCACAATTCTCTTCATACAAGCTCAACTATTAGGGGCACTAGGCAACCCAGCTTTTTTAGGACGTCTTTCGATTTGGTCGGAAAACCCTCCTGGTCTGCTTTGATTTATTTATTCCTATAAAATTCATATAACCGAAATGGTTTGGAGGTCTGGGAACTCGCAAAATTTCTAGTGTAGCACTGCCAGCGTTTCTGTCGTCAGTATATAGTACTGTCGAGCTCTACAGCTTTGGGTTCCGTGGAGCCGGCGTACATGTCGGATGCCAGAGATGCCTGGTCAGTTGCGTGCCCCAATATTTCGCTACCAATTTCACCTAAATTTCAACGACTATGGGACGAGCCGCTCTGCAAAATGGTAATGGAAGATATATTATCTTCCATTAACATGAGAGAGCGGGCTCGCCTCATAGCCGTCTCTACTAGGGAGTCGGGTTTCTGGTTGCAGGCTTTTCCGTCTGCATCGGTTGGGACACTCCTTGATAGAAATACCCTGACCCTGGCGGTATGTCTTCGTCTCGGAGCCCGGACTGTCCATCAACACCAGTGTCGGTGCGGAGAACCGGTGGATAATCTTGGACACCACGGGCTTTCTTGTGCCTGAAGTGCCGGTCGCATTCCCCGTCACGCGGCACTCAACGATATCATCCGAAGGGCTCTTGTCACTGTTGGAGTGCCCGCAATTTTAGAACCCTGTGGTATTGCGCGGAGCGATGGCAAGAGACCTGACGGAATGACTGTTGGGCCATGGAAGCTTGGCAGGTCTTTGGTGTGGGATGCGACTTGTGTAGACACATTAGCCCCATCTCACATCTAAGCGACTTCGTTAAGCGCGGGAAGTGCGGCGATTTCTGCTGAGAACCTCAAGTTGCGCAAATACGCTAACCTCGGTACTGGTTACGAATTTGCGCCGTTTGGGGTCGAGACGATGGGCCCTTGGGGACCATCAGCTAAGCGCCTGGCCAGGGAGTTGTCCAGGCGGCTGACGGAGAAGTCTGGAGACAGGAAGGCTGGCAATTATTTCTGCCAACGTATTAGCCTTGCTATACAAAGGGGAAATGTTGCCAGTCTCCTTGGGATCTCTGATCGACGTCATTGGATGATATTTTCTATTTATAGTTTAATTATTACTTTTATAACCGAAATCAACAAATGTCACCTTTTTTAATAAACTCTATTTTTTTTAAATCATGTCAAATTGTGGCCCTTTAATAGTAAAACTGCACAAGTACGTTAAACATTTCCCCAAATTGGTCTCAGAAAGCATTCTACTTAAATAATGTTACGCCATTAATTAGAACTGTTTGGCGAGAAAGAGAAACGGGTTATAACATTTTAGTCACACAGCAGTTTTTGCCACAAATGTCTATTTATTTACCAATTAATAAAAAATAAAAAAAATTAATCACTATCATCAGGCTCTCTTTGTTTTTTACACGTTTAGAAAGTCCAGTTATCAAGACAAAGCTATCCTTAAGTAGTTATCTAATTCTTGTTTTACATATGTCAGAATGTAGTTATCGCAGTTATCGCGTCCGATTATAAACTCTTCGTTTTTTAAATCGCACGTATCGCATCTAAATAAAAACTGGACTTTATCGAGCCTCTGCTACTCGCCGCGATAAACACCTTCTAACCTAGACTGAGAGCTCGCAACAATATCTTTATACAGAGCAAATAACAGAGTCTAGACATGGTCCCATATTTACTTGAACTTTAACCGTAGGTTGAAGAAAGCCAAGTAAAGTGCCTAAACCCAACAAACTGTGGCATGGTCTATTGGCATTAAAATGGTCATGCAAAGCGAGAGTCCCTGGTTCAAAACCACTTGTTGGTATCATTGTGTAAAAACGACCGTGGTGGAATTATCTTACAAAACAAAAGCCTCCGCATCAAAACCACTTGCCGGTACTATTGTATATTTGATTTATGTACTATGGTCGTCCTGCGGGCCAATTGCGTAACTCAATGAGGTTGACTTCGTTTTGATAGCTGAACTCTATTAATGAACTTTAAAATTAAAATTGCGACCGCGCAACACGCTGATCGATGTTCATTTTTATTAGCAGTTCAAGCTTATTGAAACTCATTGTCCAAATCAACAAAAGATGTTTTTCACATTAACAGCAACCGCGTAACTTTTTGACAAATGGGAATGAATTTCATTGTCATTACCCAGTTGCGCGGTCGGCCCCCTCTTTCTATGATACGTACAAGCACTCCTAGTAGCTTGGTATAGAACTTTAAATGACAAATACTATGACAAAACTAAAACACATATCACTATTATGTGACAAATAAAATGACAAATACGCACAAACCTTCGTAAGAGGGGCCGTGTCGTAAATTGAAAAGAAAAACGCACCGGTCGAGTTTATTGTCGAAATGGGAATCATCTGTGTTTGGGAGTGAACCGAGCTTGATGTATAGCTATAATAATATATTTGTAGGCTTTTGTTTTGTTAATAGATCTCTCGGGTGTGATGTTAGAAAAAATATATGGCAGGTAATAAGTAAACGCAATTTTACGAGCGGTGGTTTTTATTTCATTGTGACTCGACATATGACAGCACCCCGCTTGATGTTAAGCCGAAGTGTAGGTCGGCCTAGTTGGAACCGGCAACTTACAAGCTGATCCCGAAACGTGACCAAATCACTTCACGGTCTGTATACTTGTAAGTGGTGGTACTACCCCGGATCGGCAGACTGGCTACCACTCTTAAATTTGACAGCATCCTGACATTCTGATGTTAAGATGGAGTGTGATGGGTAAATGGAGGTGTCTAATTGTTCAGGTAAATAAGTGCAAATAGCAGGTGCATCCACATGCTGGCCTGACTAGAACTGGCATCTTACAAGCTGATTCCGAAGCGCAACTAAGAATACTACCCCAGATCAGCAGACTGGGTATCACTGCCTACCACTCTTTGATAACCAGACCCGAAGCAAATATCCGCCTCTTTTTTATTAGAAAATATTTGCAATATTTAATATAATTATTAAATATTACAAATAAAAGCTATGAAACAAATATTTGCTCCGACCGGGAATCGAACCCCTTACGCGCAACAAACCAATCGCTAACCGTTATGTGCTCCCAATCTATAACTAACCCAATCTATAAACGTGAATAAGCTTATACATATATGCCGACATATGCCTTACTGTAAGTTGTATTGGATAATCAGTCATCGGCGCCGGGTAGCATAGCGTGGATGACTTTCACTCCTGCTCACCTTTAAGTCAGGCAAGGACACATCACAAAAGAAAACAATAAAAGGGCTCAAAATCTTAAATACCTTTTAATAGTGTTGTCAGTTTAAAGATAAAAACATCGATAAAAAATCGATACTTATCGACAATTTGTATTTCCTTGACTTTTAAGTGCATATATAATAGTTAATAACATCAGAGTAAAATTAAGATAAGAATCTATATTGATTGCGACCATGACCCGAAGGTTGTGGATTCAAATCCGGCGTTACACAGTTCGTAAATGAACTTATAATGAATTTTTAAAGTGGTAGGCAGACTGTTGCTGGTCATTTGCCCATTTTCAAGTGTACATACCGTAAAGTGACTTAGTCGCGTTTCGCCACTATAGAACTTTGACCTCATATCTTATTTTTATTATTTATTTATTTTGACTCGACATATGACAGCAACCTGTCTGATGTTAAGCTCAAGTGCGGTCCATAAATGGATGTGGCTGCCTCCCCCTTAGGACGCCATTGCGAACGACAAGCATAAATTTTGTCTTTCATAATGTCTTGCCATAATCCTCACGCTTGGCAACAGCTTGGGGATCGCTGTATACTTTCCGCCTTTTAAGAGGACGCTGTTGCCCATCCTCCGCTAAGACTAGTTCCGTTTTAGGAGATCCTGGGTCCATTGTAACTATTTTTTTATTGTGACGCGACATCTGAACTCAACCCGGCTGATAATAAGCAAGAGGATGTCCTGAGAGCACCGAGTTTATTCACGGCTGCATCAGTCTCCGTCACTATGCCGGCCAAAGGTGCTTCTTCACGCATCGCTTGAAGGATCCAAGGTCATAGGATTTATTTATTTTATATTATTACATTTTATTATTTACATTTCTATACTAAGCTACTAAAGTGCTTGTATCATAGAAACAGGACAACCAAAGTACATATATCAAAGATACATTGGTACCCGTAGGTGATCTCGAACTCCTGCTCTTGGTTTGTGTAACCATTGCACTGTCACTACACCACGGCCGCCTATATTAACGATATTTCTGTTTTAACCATAAAATTAACTACCCAAAAGCCTCTCCTAAAACACTCGTAACCCAAGTTATTACAAGATACTTTGAAAAGTTCAAAAATTCCACCCCTAAGATTAAAGGGCATTAAAGTTGCATTATAGCAGTAGAAGGCCATATAAAATGATTTATCTGTGCACCGTGCCCACCCCTAACGAGGGCTGTCGTGTCCGATTTACTCACTAATTAGTAAACCCCTGGTGTTTTTAGGTAATTTTAGAATTTATAATTAGTGAAGAAGACTCAGTTTGGCCTATTAAGTACTTGGTTTTTGTTGTGCATCTCAGACTTAGGTGATTTAATTTCATTATTAATTAAGTCACTTTTACTGAGTCTGTGAGGAATAATATCAAATCAAATTGACACGCCTTTTTCCCACAGGGATAGGTAGATACAATAGAGCGCCACTTGTGCCACGATCCTGACACAACTCCCTCGCTGCCTTCACATATTATTATTTCCGTCTGTCATTTTTATATGAGTTATCGAGTTATAAATACAAAAAAGGGATATACAGTCGAATTGAGAACCTCCGCCTTTTTTATGACTGTGTTATAAACCTAATTTTACGCGAGTGAAACCGCGGGCACAGCTAGTTGTATTAAAACTTGATGTAAGTATAAATTATACACTTATTTTATTAAGTGTTATGCTTAAAAATAATAGCAGCTGGATGGAAAGATGTGTTCTTAATGTTACTAATCAGTCATAAAGGGTGTGAGGTGTCCACTTTAAAATGTACGTTTATATGTATATCAATCAATCAATCAAATTATCATAATAGGGATAGGTTCCATTGAATATAAGCCAATTCAATTTTTTTACAGTTCTATTCTAAGCTACTAAAGTGCTTGTATCATAGAAACAGGACAACCAAAGTACATATATCAAAGATACATTGGTACCGGTGGGTGATCTCGAATTCGTGCTCTCCGGTTTGTGTAAGCGGTCGCCTTAATGTAGATACAATGGAGCACCATTTGACACGATCCTGACACAACTCCCTCGCTTCAACGCTCCTCACATCCACAATTATCTTCATACAAGCTCTACGGTAATGGGCACTAGGCTATCTAGCTTTCTTGAGAATGTCTCCGATTTGATCGGAAAACACTCGGTTAATATGTAAATATTTTAATTTGTTAATATGTATGTAAATAAAGAAAATATGTTGAGGCACATTTCTTAAACAATATGCGAAGCGGCGGAGGTACGCAAGATGTTGTTCTTTAAAATCTTTGATCTAAAATAGTAACTGCTTTATATTTTTAATAAAATATTATTTAGTTTTGTCCTTTATTGAGAAACAGATAAAATTAAAAGTATGACAACTATAATATCTTTTGAACATAATGACGGAAAACATTTATTTAATAACACAAAATTAAATGAATAATATTTAATACTATATACCTATATTGATAAAAAAAAATAACTAAAATATATTATTAAAAAGAGTCCCATTAGACAAGGTTCCGAAAATACTGGCAGCGTTCCCCCTTTGAATAGCTAGACTAATTCTTTGTCCGAGGTAGCTGCCAACTCTTCGGTCTCCTGTGATGTCGACTAACCTTTTTGATATTGCCTTAAAAAGCCTTAAAGGACAAAATCATCACCCCTGTATTTGCACGCTTTAGCTTTTTCAGCCGCTTCACAAGCCGCACCAGCTCTGCTGTTGGTTCCATGTTGATGGGAAGTTGCCAGCGTGTCTGAACAGGTTGCATCCCATACCAGCACCCGGCCCATCTTCCATGGAATCAAACTATAATTAAACTATAAATAAAAAATATCATCTAATGACGTCACATAACTTTAAATATTATATCACTATCAGGCAAGTCAAGTTAAGATGATGAATGCGCCATTAGATGAAATAAAAATCGATTAATATTTCAAATCGAATCGGTAACGTGTGAGGCGTCACTAATTTCAAACTGTCTCGAATTCGAAAATAAGCGAATGGACAGGTGGCCTAAATTCTAAAGTGGTCAATCTCTACCAGTATATGAAACATAACGTGCTATCACACAGAATGAGAATATGGCGTAGCGTAATGGAATACTTTATATTTTTTACATATGCAGTGAAAACAGAGATTTTATTGAAATTTATATTAATATAAAATATATCGTTCTTCATAGAATTATAATCTTTTTAATATACTTAGAAAATGATGTTCTGTGTTTTCTGCTACAATTCTCTTTGTATCTATAACCATAGTTTTTTTTACATTTTTGTACTAAAGTACTTGTATCATAGAAACAGGTCAACCAGAGTACATAAAATAAAGATACATTGGTACAAGTGGTTTTGAAACCATGCTCGTTTGCGTTTGCGTAACTATTGCACTACCATTACACCACGGTCGCCTTAATAACGGCCGGTTGCTTGTATGAAGAGAATTTTACATGTGAGGGAAGAGAGAGAGTGTATGTCAGGATGGTTAAAAGTGGCACTTTAATTGTATCTGTTTGTCGCTGCAGGGATCAAGATGTGATAATTTGATTTGAATGTCTAATCTTTTGCGGCTTACTAGTATTTTTACTTTGTTTATTTTAGTTATTATTAGAAAACTGTTTTTTATAGTTTTTATTTATTTATTTATTTTTTATTTTACAGGTAAATAAATTTGTTGATGAATTACATAGGTTTAAGCAGTACGTGGTGGTATGTGATTTTTATAATTCTAACTATTCTAACCTATGTTTTCCACTTTAAACTTTTCCACATTTCTTTTCTAACGAGTTTCATCTTATAATGTATGTTAATTGAAACGTTTTTTTTATTAATAAGATCAAATAATGTCTGAATAGTCATGGATGGCCGTTCATAATGCCGTACTTGTTCCTACATTAATGTATGGAAGTGAATGTTGGGTGTGGCAGAAAAAGCATTAGAGTAAATTTAACGCTGTAAAAAATTGGAGTGTATGTGTACAGACAATAGCGAATAGAATAAGGAATATTTAACGTTTAATTTAGTCACAAATTGATCAATTTATTTTAAAGTATTATTTCTGCCAACGTATTAGCCTTGCTATACAAAGGGGAAATGTTGCCAGTCTCCTTGGGACTATCTCTGATGCGACGTCATTAGATGATATTTTTATTTATAGTTTAAATATAGTAATATTCTTTATAATAATTATTATTATTTTATTGTGACTCGACATATGACAGCACCCCGCTTGATGTTAAGTTGAAGTGTGGTCCATGAATGAATGTCACTGCTACTACAATTCAATAACTGTAAGTAGCAATCACATCCACTATGCCGGCCTAGATGGAACCGGCAACTTTCAAGCTGATCCCGAAACATGACCAAATTCCTTCACGGTGTATACTTGTAAGTGGTGGTACTACCCCGGACCACTCTTTGAAAATTGTATCCATTTTTGTCATTATAAGTTTTATATCACACATTGTATTGAGATAGATATAACGTTATAAACCGTGAAAGTTTACGTACGACAGCGGCGCACACATTTGTGTGGAGCGTATGCAAATTGTTAAGGCCGCATGCAGAGCACATATTGCTTCTATCAACCTCTTAATATAAGGCCATGATTGCCAGATAACACACTAGTGCAGTTTAATCATTATTTATCACTATGAATTATTGTACTATATGTTTTCTTATGTAAATTAGTGGTCTTTTACCCAGCGCCATATACAGTCCACTAAAGTTCTTGTTTATTTTTAATATTTTTTTGGTACTTCGCCCTGTCGGAAAATTAGCACGTTTAGAAGTTGGCGAGGTCGAGACCAATGAGTTTTAATTGTGTTTCTTATAAATATTTGTTGTAATTAATTTGTTTTCCTTTTATTGAAATATGTCCTATATTGTTTGTTTCATTGCAAAAAAATTGGGGCATGTTTCAGAATATTTACATTTTTATACTTTTTTATATTTTGAATGTATTTTTGACAGTATGTATGTAAATTTTAACTATAAACGTATACGTACTAATGTGAGAGTAGTATATACGACCTTAGTACATTACTGTACTCAGGTCTATGTCTATTTTATATTTTTCAAATTTAAATATGTATATATTTTCCGTTTATCGCCGCCTTAACAATCCAACTGAAATCTCAGATATATATCTTAAATATGTTTGGGTTAGTTTCAAACGTACCACTTTGTGAATTTAGCAAACTTTATTCCTTTTATACTAAGGGTTGCCAATAGTTAATTTATCAATCAATCAATCAAAAATATAACGAACACGAATACTGGGTAACCAGTATTTGGATTACCCCAGTACCCAGTGCGCTTGATGTTAAGTTGGAGTATGGTCCATTAATGGATGTCATTGCTACTCAAAATCAATCAATCAAAATCAAATCTTCACGCCTTTTTCCGCCAGGGATAGACAGAGACAATGGAGCGCCACTATCCTTACACAACTTCTTGCTTCCTTCACATCCAAAATTCTGTTCATTAACCACAGAGCCTGTATGAAGAGAACTGAGAAATCATTGCTACTACAATTTTATAACTGTGAGTAGCAATTACATCCACTATGCCGGCCTAGATGGAACCGCCAACGTACAAGCTGATCCTGAATCGCGGCTAAATCACTTCACGGTCTGTATACTTGTAAGTGGTGGTACTATCCCGGATCGTCAGACTGGGTACCACTGCCTACCACTCTTTAAAACATGTCTCTTGTATTGACTTAAGTAAACCTTTGTAATGAAATTTAAATTATAATTTGTACCTGTGTTATTTAGTAAATGAATATGCATATGTTTACGCTTATACTTAACTGGGGTGGGCACAACTTTGGTAATTTGATTATCTTGTTACATAAGCGTGACAATGGTTTAAAATAACATTGCTATCTAAGTTTCTAAACACGTTTGTATCAAAGAAACCCAACGACCAAATTAATAACATATCAATTATACATTGATACTGGCAACTAGTTTTGATCGCCTATTTTTTTAAATTGTTACTCGTCGTCTGACCTTGATTTGTTGGTAAAGCTGGAGTGTGGTCCATGAATGGAGGTGACTGCTACTAAAGTTTAATAATTGTAAGTGGCAGTCACCTTCCTAGTTGGAGGCCTAGTTGGAACCGACAATCTTTACAAGCTGATACCGAAACGCGACTCAATCACCTTTGACCGTCGACGACTGAAAAACCTAATTCAGTGTACGATTGTCGGCATACTTAAAGTCAGTATGACGACCTATGATGTCAGTATGCCAACCTATGATGTCAGCATGCCAACCTATGATATCAGCATGCCAACCTATGTCAGTATGCCAACCTATGATGTCAGTATGCCAACCTATGTCAGTATGCCAACCTATGATGTCAGTATGCCAACCTATGATGTCAGCATGCAAACCTATGATGTCAGTATGCCAACCTATGATGTCAGCATGCCAACCTATGATATCAGCATGCCAACCTATGTCAGTATGCCAACCTATGATGTCAGTATGGCAAACTATGATGTCAGCATGCAAACCTATGATGTCAGTATGCCAAGCTATGATGTCAGCATGCCAACCTATGGTGTCAGTTTAGGGTATCTTGTATCAGAAGATGTTTTAATTTTTCTTTTAAGTGCTTCACTGGAATAGCCCCTGAAAGTGTTAACAGTTCTTACCTGTCTCGATGTCCCCCATCCTGAACATGATATTGCACGATTTCAGCTATAGACCACAAACTAATAGATAGCGCAAACAATGCAGTCTGTTAAAAATGTACTTGCAACTAATCAATCGAATGGTCACGCCTTTTCCCAGAGGGATAGGCAGAGACAATAGAGCGCCACTTGCCACGATCCTGACACAACTCCTTTACTTCCCTTACATCCACAATTCTATTCATACAAACTCTACAGTTGTGGGCACTAGGCAATAAATTATCACGCATCGATTCCTACAGGCTGAAAGGGACATGAAAACGCACTCTTGGACCTCCCCTTGCTTACCAAGGTATGGGCACAACATGGAGCTCCGTAACCGAAACTATCTAATATCCGGAATAAAAACCTATCCGTAACCGTAACAGAATACGTTATAAAAGTTTCGGATAATTTCGGATAGGGGCGGAGACTAAATCAAACCTGTTATGACAGGCTTTTACTCTGAAAATTCCTTAAAAATCTAATATCCGTAACCGAAAATATCTCAAACCGGTATAGTATTATTCCTATATCAGTATCCGTATTCGAAATTTCATATCCCTAACATGTTCAGTGTCGTGTCTCTATAAAAAAAAGCAATTCAGTGTAAAATCATCAATGCCTGATGTTCCTTGCAACTAATGAAATGGAGTCTAATTGTGTATAGTCTATGGTTTTAGTTAAACACGCTCATTTACTTCAACACCTCGGGACACCTTTCAGCTGTTTTTTTACGTTCGTGCGATTTTGTTACGAAGAGCAGTGAAGTAATGGATAAGACGGTTTTCATTTACTTGTAAATATATTGTCATAGTTAGTAAAGATCATCATCATCATCAGCCAGAAGGCGTCCACTGCTGAACATAGGCCTCCCCCTTAGAACGCCATTTCGAACGACAAGATGCCAGTTGCATCCACCGGTTATTCGTGAATTAGTAAAGATACTAATTCTAAATTAGTAAAAATATCAATGAAATAATCAAATTGTCACGCCTTTTCCCCGCAGGGATAGGCAGACAATGGAGCGCCACATTTTCTTTATTGTGACATGACATTTGACCTCGACCGGCCTCATGATAAGAGGAGATCCAAGAGTGACGACGGATGAAAAATAACAGTTCACAGTTGCCTCAGTCGCCGTCACTATGCCGGCCATAGAAAATTTAATTTATAATTTATACACATTCGAAAAACGAAAAGTAAACAAAACAATTAAAGGCGACTGTGGCTCAGTGGCAGTGCAATCAAGCCGAGTTCACGGGTTCAAAACCACTTGCCGGTACCAATAGATCTTTAATAGCGTACTCTCTGAGTATCTTAGTATTTATATGGAACTTTGCCATATCTAGAATTCTTGTAATTCTACCTGAATGTATGGTATTGCTGTAGGGGTGTGCGATGCAATTTAAGAGATAAGATCAAGCCTTAAAGATGTATTATAAATTGTGGATATACACAGGGCTACCGTAACTGTGATTATTTTAATATTGTATATAATAATATTATTATAAATATACATTTAGCCTTAATATGTATATACATACTTGTATTATTTATTTCAAACTTTATTTCACTATGTACAAAGGCGGACATAATTCCGTTAGACATTTTCTGACAGCCAAACCTTTAGGACAATAAGACAGTATTAATGGTAAGTAGGTGCAATATTATGATGACAATTTGTAAGAATAAAACAATAAATACATAATAATACTTAAAATACTTACTAATACTTAATAATACTTAATAATTACATTTTAATACACATAAGTACATAAATAAGTTATATATATATTTATATTAACAAAATATAACACATAAAATAAAATAAAACTACTCTTGTCATGAAAGATGTGGAAAATAAGTAAGGTAGTGTTTGTACACATAACTCTTGAATATAGCACAATCAGAAGTTTGTCAAATATTTTGAGGTAATTCATTCCATAGAAAAGGATTTAGAGACGAAAGGGGTGTGGTGAGAGGAAATGGAAAGAGTGGAATTGGAAGAGGAGCGCAGGTATTATTGTATGTGGAGTGACGATAGCGGATAGAATGAGGAATAGCACAGTGCGCGATAGATGTGGTTTAAAAAAAGATGTAGTGACAATGATGGACAAAGGAATGCTTCAATGGTTTGATTGATTGGATCAGTGAAAGTAGATTGACGAAAGGAGTTTATAAATCTGATGTGGATGGATGCGTTAAACCATGCAGACCCAGGAGGGTGTTTATCGACCAAATCGGAGACATCCTCAAGAAACCTTGGTTGCCTAGTGCTCATAACCGTAGAGCTTGTATGAATTGGGAATGTGAGAGAAGCGAGGAAGTTGTGTCAGGATCGTGATAAATGGCGCTTTATCAGTCTATCCCTGTGGTAATTGTGGCGTAATAATTGGTAATGATTATTCGTAGCTATGAAATTATTAACGTTAGTCGCACGTGTTAATTTTTCATGAAGCAAAATGTTATTATACTCTATAGTGGTGCGTTTAGTAGTTTTGGCAGTAATTGGGCAAATATTCTCCTGGGTTTAGAAGCAGGACCGACTTTCTAAATTAGTTAGACACATAAAGCGATGCCACTTTACACGCTACGACTTAACGATTGAGGCCTTTATACTCGTAATTATCAAGCAATAAAATTGTCACGCTTTTTTTCCCCCACAGGGATTGACAGAGAGAATGGAACGCCACTTGCCACGATCCTGACACAACTCCCTTGCTTTTCTCACATCCACAAGTACGAGTACAAGTCTGCCTCGTTTAACGCATTCATCCCCATCAGATTTATTTCGTCAATCTACTTTCACTCAACCTTTCAAAACCATCGGAGCCTTTGTCAAATCCTGTTGTATATTGAGTCAATCAATCAATCAAATTGTCACGCCTTTTTCCCACAGGGATAGGCAGAGACATATTGAGTGACAACACTATTAACCTCTCTCAGGCTTGTGATGTGCATCAAAAATGTATATTTTATAAAATACTAATAAAAAGTATTGTTGTTTTTTTTTTTTCGTTATCTGTTAATGCTGTGTGTATGCAGTAATTATGTTTAAATAAATTCAGGTAAAGGTTGTGTTCTGTTCTGTTTACCTTTAATAAATAAATAAATTGCACCATAGAGAATATCCAAAAAAAACCTCTAGTGATAATAAAACCTGGATGACAACTCAGATCGTATCTACACGTATAAATAAATAATTGTCACTCGTGGGAGTTAGTTGCTGTGAAGTCAATCGAGTTAGGTTGCTCCAGTTAATTTCCTAACTAAATTTTAGTGACACTCCATGGGGAGAACTCCACTCGACAAATAGAACAGACAGACGGAAAAATATATATTAGGTACGAGTTTTTCAATAAAAATCAGAATTTGACAAAATCTTGACGATGCGATAGCTTAGCACACCAGTTTGTTAAGAGTAAAATACCGAGTTCGATTTCCGGTCGAAGCAAAGATTTGTTTCATAGCTTTTATTTGTAATATTTAATAATTATTTGTAAATGAAAAAAAGGCGGATTTTTGCTCAGTGTCTGGTATAAGAGGGAAGTAAAACTACTTACAACAAACCGTGAAGTGTGTTAGTCGCGTTTTGGAATCACTTAGGGTTGCCAACCATACTTTATAATAACGTATCTTACGTTATTTTTGGTAATTATACTTTATACTTTTGCATACAAATAAAGTATGTGAAAATACTTTATTTGGGATTGCGTAGAAAACGAATTGCTTATTTAAGTATATAAAGGACATCATTCATTTTGTTTTGGGACTTGGGTTTAAATGTATTAACAGTTGCATATATTATACATTTTAAATTAAATTGATGTACGATGATTACAATAAAGTTGGAATATATCCTTTATTTTGCATAGTTTGGGTGTGCAAAATCATCTAACTATAATTATGAGAGTTCAAAGCAGTACAAATGTAGCGTTTGATACAAAATCCATATCTTATTTTCAAATAACTCAATTGCACAGCAATTAAAAGCAAAATTGTTATTAGTTTTATCAATACAAGTATCGAAACTACTATTTGTATATTTTTCATTATCGGACATTACAAAAAAGTAGTACATAGAAACCCAAAATGAATGATGTCCTTTAAATGATGATTGTCAAACAAGCTTTGAAATATTAAAAATAGCAAAAAATTGTTAGCAAATGCTAAAAGCACACAAAATACGTTTTTAAGGCATAAAATTTGAAAAATACTTTATTTTTCTTCCAAATACTTTATTTTTATCCTATTCAAACAATTGTATACGTTTTTTTTTGTCAAAAAAGTTGGCAACCCTGGAATCACTATGCCGGCCCAGTTGAAACCGGCAACTGACAACCACCCCCGGAGTTAATATCCACCTCTGTTTTATCACAAATAGCTATAACATTTAATCTAAAATTAAAAAACACAAATAAAAGCTATGAAACAATTATTTTATCCGATCGGGAGTCGAACCCGGGATTGCACGTAGCAAAGAACTGGTGTGAAAACCAACGCCCAGTCTGTTGTCAAAAGCTGTTTTCTTTCAAAGCTTAATTCCTAAGTCTAAATAGGATTAATCCTTAATCATATACGGCCTAGTATCCCCAGGACATTTAATCACGGATTTATTCTCAGACGGCCACTGTTTAGTATCACAGTAAGATCCAATCAGAAGCGACATGACTTGAAATCAAATTGACGTGCGAAGATCGTACTGTCGCCCGTAAACACGATAAATTATAGTGCTCTTAAGGATGTGGTTGTGTTTAAGAGGAGCGGGAAGCTGGATGTTATAAAACTTAGGAGGACGCAATATTTATTACAATATTTTGGCCGGCATAGTGACGGTGACTAAGGCATCCGGGAACTAACTCGTTATTTTCAGTTGTCGTCACTCTTAGACCTCCTCTTGCTTATCTTCAGGTAGGTCGAGGTCAGATGTCGAGTCATAATAACATTTTCTTTTTTTTGTATTGTGACTCGGCATATAACAGCACCCCACCTGATATTAGACTGGAGTGCGGTCCATAAATGGATGTGACGACTACTACAGTTAAATAACCGTAAGCAGCAGTCACATCTACTTTGCCAGCCTAGTTGGAACTAACAACGTTATAATGTTAAATTTGAAAAAACCGGAAACAGAAAAAACAAAATCAAAACATCAAAAGGACGACCAACACCTCAGTCTCTCCGTGACCACGATGGCTGCAAAGCTCTCGAAACTTCGGAATAATAATAAGAAATTGTAAAAATCTAAACCAAAAAAACGCTATAGTAAGCTGCATAAAATTTGGTTATTTCATTAAACAATGTTCGCGCAAAATCTAAGAAAATACGAGTACAATGTTAAATCTAATAATCATACCTTTACCCGCTTATCGCTCGTTTACGCTATAGCCATACAATTTCCTCGTCGCTGTAGGCATTTGGTGTAATCATTGGTAACAAGGTTCCGTATGTTTGGAGTCCGTGATGCAACATTCCATTAATAAGACGCACGCACAAATGGCCCGCTGTGATTGGTTAACGCTATTACAAATTATACAAATTCTAGAATAACAATCAATCAATCAAATTGTTACGCCTTATTTCACTAGCAGAGACAATGGAGCGCCACTTGCCACGATCCTGACACAACTTCCTCGCTTCCTTTACATCCACAATTCACTTCATACAAGCTCTACTATTATAGGCACTAGTCAACCAAGCTTAATTGAGTTTTTTTTTATTGTGACACGACATTTAACCTCGACCCGTCTGATTATAAGCAAGAGGAGGTCCAAATAGCTGCCTCATACGATCACCAGCCTTGATTGATTAACGCTAATCGAAATTAAATTGGAAAATTCTTAAATATCAATCAATCAATCAATCAAATTGTTACGCCTTTTTTACACAGGGATAGGTAGAGACAATGTAGCGCCACGTGCCACGATTCTGACACAACTCTCTTGGTTCACAATTCACAATTATTCTCCTCTTTACATTTTAATCTCTTCTAGAAAATTCTATTCTAGAATGGCGATTTTTCTAAATCAAATAAAAATGTTAGGCCTTAATTCCCACTGGGATAAGTAGAAACAATAGATCACCACTATCCACGATTCTGGTAGTACCATCTTTCGTTTCATAAAAGCTCTTGTTTCATCCACATAAAGTCCCGGGTTCGAATCCCGACCAGAGCAATCAATTGCGGCGACTGAGGCAAGTGAGACCTCCCCTTGCTTACCATCAGGTAAGTCAAGGTCAGATTTGGCGTATCAATAAAAAAAATGAAATTTGTGGTTGTAAGGGAAGCAAGAAAGTTATGACAGGATCATGGAAAGTGGTCAAATTATATTTCTTTTTCAAGTAAAATACAAAGTATCGAATATACCTTTATTTGATATCGCTTTTGTAAATCCCATTGCACTTGACTGCTGAAGATGTCGGGTTCGATACTGGTTGCAAGAGGCTTTCACGTGTGCAATGTAAAAGGTATCAAAACGTCACTCGCATTCACCGATATAGAGTGGTTACGCCTGAAAGATTTACTGAAAAATATTCCGCCATACTTGTTGATATTATGCTTTTTCAATCGTTTGCATTTATAAGGTTTAATTTTATCTTTTTTTTGGAAAGGTGCGTTCTGACCACGCCTTTCTTGATCGTGAGCACGGGAAGGTCGAGGAGCGCCGACGACTGTAAATGCATTTTACGGTTGCCTCAGTCGCTGTTGCTATTTACAATAAGTTGGAGAAATGTATTTTTTTTATAATATAATAATTGCACGAGTAGTAGTCTACTACATACCTTTTAAGAGTGGTAGGCAGATGGTAATAATTTACCTAGTCTGCCAATCCAAGATAGTACCACCAACATTTAGTAGCAGTCGCCTCCATTCATGGACTTCACTTCATCTTAAAATACAAAATTTATACGAATAATATTATATTTTTTTTATTTTGGATGGTATTTTACCTTTTGCCATTCGAACCTGGACTGCGTCACTCCAGTTATTATTTATAAACAAATTGAATTGTTACGCCTTTTTACCACAGGGATAGACAGAGACAATGGAGCGCCACTTGCCACGATCCTAACACAACTCTCTCGCTTACTTCACATTCACAATTCTCTTCATTCAAGCTCTATGGTTATTATGAGCAGTTATTATTTACCTACCAAAACCATTTTATATAACTATACCTAATTACGTGTTCTTTTTCAGGCAGAACTCCATTTTGTACAAATTTGGGGGAAACTTCTTAAAAATTAACAAACAGTATACAAAGTTGGGAGATAAGTGGGGAAAAAGTCATTACACTCACATCCTGTTCTTGGTTTTGTTCTGATATGACGCAAATATATGTCCCTTTTTTATGATTAGTGCTGTTGTGACCCAATTATTCTTACACTCAGACTTTTTATCTATCGACCAAAATAGTGACGTAGCGAGAGACCGCAAAGTATCGTGAGTAGTGAAGAAAATAGAGGAGTAGCAGTAGGAAAATTAAATGGGTTAATAAAAATAATATAAAATTATAAACCGTTGTCTTTGCGGAATATTAATGCCATGTTATAGTAACGAAACAAATTAATCAATCAAATAAAACCACCTAAAACGATCCTGACACAAATCCCTCGCTTCCTTCACATCCACAATTCTCTTCATACAAGCTGACGACAGGCGTGGACGAACGGTTTAGCGACTGGTTTGTTGTAAGTCCCGTAAAGTCCCGTAAAGTCCGCGTAAAGTCCCGGGTTCGATCCCCGGTCGGAGCAAATATTTGTTTCATAGCTTTTATTTGTAATATTTAATAATATTAAATATTGCAAATAATTGTTAATAAAAAAAAAGAGATGGATATTTGCTTCGGGTCTGGTTATCAAAGAGTGGTAGGCAGTGGTACCCAGTCTGCCGATCCGGGGTAGTACCACCACTTACAAGTATACAGACCGTGAAGTGATTTGGTCACGTTTCGGGATCAGCTTGTAAGTTGCCGGTTCCATCTAGGCCGGCATAGTGGATGTGATTGCTGCTCACAGTTATTGAATTGTAGTAGCAGTGACATTCATTCATGGACCACACTTTGTCTTAACATCAAGCGGGGTGGTGTCATATGTCGAGTCACAATAAAAAAAAAATTAAAAAATAAATAAATAAAAAAGCTCTACGGTTCGAAACCAAAGATATGTAGAACGGATCAAAGACAAATCCAACATCTAAATTCCCGATCTTTTGCTCAGTATCTATGATACAAGCATGATTAGAAGTGGAAACATTTAAATCTGGATTTCAAATCGCAATTTACTTTACCGTTATTTAAATCGAGTTGAAAGTAATTTAACAAAATCTGAAAATTATTTACGTAAAATTAAAGTCTGAATACGATTATTTGTATTAATCAATCAATTAAATCGTCACGATCTAATTCTCACATGGATAGGCAGAGATAACGGAGCGCCACTTTTTTTATTGTGACTCGACATCTGACCATGATGCGCCGATTTCGACAAAACATTGTTGGTTTCTTTACACCCACAGTTCTGTTCATACTCTTACAAGTTCTTTGGTTATGGATACTTTTTAAAGTAAGTATCCATAAATTAAAATAATCACATAATATATCCAAAACTTTGTGTGTCCCATTTTAAATAACGGGACACACAGTTATTCAAAAGGGACACGTTTTAAGTATCAAATGGAACTTCATACTTGCAAGGAGTGGTCCCAAAAAAATAATGTTATTACATTTAGGGGTCCCACAATATTTCCCTGAGACCGGTTTAATAACCCGAACGCTAACTGAGATTTATTCTTCTAATATCGTAAAACTCCTTACCCCTGGCTTCTGCTGCCCTGGTACAAATTGGTGAAAATTGTGACCAATTTCCTTACCTATAATACTTTTAAAATTGCTTTATATAATATAGGTGACTTTTATTATTAGGCCGGCATAGTGACGGCAGCCGTGAACTGACTCGGTTTTTTCATTCGTTGGCACTCTTGGACCTCCATAATGCTTACTGCACCGGCAACTTTCAAACTGATCCTGAACACAACTAAGTCACTTCACAGTCTGTACATTTGGTACTGCGTCACGCCTTTTTTCCACAGCAAACAATAAAGCTTCACTTGCCACGATCCTGACACAAATCCCTCGCTTCTCTCACATCCACAGGTCTCTTCATACTAGCTCTGCGGTTATGGGCACTAGGCAACCTAGCTTTATAATAGGCTGTGTTTAATCTAAAATTATTTTCATATTATTTTAACTAAAAACTTTTCAAAATTAGTCTAGTACCACTACCTACCCTATTGGGTAATAAAGGGCTTGTATGTCTAAAAGTTAGAAACATCTTTTACTCATTAAACTTAACAACTAAATGAACAACCTAAATGAAGCTCTACACCAACGAAACAAAGTTTAGATTCGTTTAATTATTTTTAATCAATTAAAAGCTCGCCACATTGAGATAGGTTTTCTTTACCCTATTTCAATTAATCCGTCCTGGCTACCCTCATCAGGAGTCGTGAAGAATTCACTATTGGCGGCAAACCGGATATTGCCACTTGCCCAAAAAAAGGATAAAATACAGCCTTAATGGCCGATCCCCGTTCCCAATAATTTATTGAACATAATTAGTATTCAATTGCTCATAGTAGTTCATTAAGAATCTTACTGTTGGGAATTGTTCCTATGTGTCAGGAATTTGAAGTTAATACGAATATGTAGTAGGCACTTTAAGAGTGGTAAGCAGTGGTACCCAGTCTGCCGATCCGGGGTAGTACCACCACTTACATGTATACAGATCGTGAAGTGATTTAGTCGCGTTTCGGGATCAGCTTGTTAGTTGCCGGTTCCAACTAGACCGGCATAGTGGATGTGATTGCTTCTTACAGTTATTGAATTGTAGTAGCAGTGGCATCCATTCATGGACCATAATGCAGCCTTACATCAAGCAGGGTGCTGTCATATGTCGAGTCACAATAAAAAAATATATAAAAAAATGTAAAGCCTTATTACCCAATACCGTAGAGACGTAGAGCTTGTATGTATATTGTAGAATAAGGGAATTGTGGATGTGAAAGAATAGCAGGGCGATAGTTTTTAATGTAGATGGATGTGTAAAAGAAGATTAATGAAAGAGATTTATAAAAGGAAGGTGAGAGACGAGATAAAAAATTGTTTCTCTGATAAGACCTTTTTGTATTATAGCATAACATATTACAGCACCCCTCCTGATGTTAAGCTGGGGTGCGGTCCATGAATGGAGGTGACTGCTACTTACAATTCAATAACTGTAAGTAGCAGTTACATCCACTATGTCGGCCTAGTTGGAACCGGCAACTTACAAGCTGATCTCAAAACGCGACTACGTCGCAAGACGGTCTTTATACTTGTAAAAGGTGGTACTATAGATCGACAGACTGGGCACCACTACCTACCACTAATAGGGAAAGCTTTAAAAAGGCAAGTATATCCATAACCATAGCGCTTATGAGTCTGTATGTAGAGAACTTTGGATGTGAAAGAGGCGAGAGGAATGGCAGATAGTCCTTTGCCCTTGCCTAACCCTGTGGCAATTGAGACGTGACAAATGAGAAAGCGATTGTAAACCTTATCAACATGATAAATAGACAAGATATTGGATTGGGGAATTAAAAAAGAGATATAATAAAATATATTTATACTATGGATGTTTTATACTTTTACCCAAGTATAAAACATCGTCAGAACATTATAATCCCCGTATTCGAGTTCGAATGCAGTCGGAAATCGATTCCTATCGTTATTCATTCATTGATGTTGCTTGACTAGTTTAAAATAAATATTAATATTAATCAATATTTAGAATATATATATTAACTATAAATAAAAAATATCATCTAGAGACGTCCCATCAGAGATGGTCCCAAGGAGACTGGCAACATTTCCTCTTTGTATAGCAAGGCTTACGTTAGCAGAAATAATTGCCAGCCTTCCTGTCTCCAGATAGGTCAACCGCTTAGGCAACTACTTGACCAGGCGCATGGCTGAAGGTCCCCAAGGTCCCATCGTCTCAACCCAAAACGGCGCAAACTCGTACCTAGACCGAGGTTAGCGTATTTGCACATTTTTAGTAACGGCATAGTAACGTCGACTGTGGCAGCCGTGAACTGACTTGATGTTTTCAGTCGTCAGCACTCTTGGACCTCCATCATGCTTACCATCGGACAGGTCGAGGTCATGTAATTTCTTGAAGTTAAATCGACCGTGGTTATGTGATAGTAAAATGGTCACGCCAACCGAGATCAAAACCACTTGCTGCTACCAAAGTATCTTTGTTTTGTGTACTTTGGTCGTTACGTTTCTATGATACAAGCACGTTTAGTAGCTCAGTATAGAAATGTGAATATTAAATATCTTGAATTATTAAATAAATCCTAATTTTAAACTAGACAATTCCCATTAAGCCTCGGGACATGATGGATCAATCGATGCATGATAAAGTGCAAATGATAAAAGTTATATTGTTGCTAAGATAGTTTAACTTTAACTTTTGACGTGATGAACTATTTTAACTGGATTTAGCGGCAATAAGCTACTTTAGTAGACCTATCAGTAGATAGGCTGAAAGAGGTTACTTTTTCAGAAGGTTTTAACTGTAGAGCTTGTACGAAGAGAACTATGGATGCGAGGGAAGCGAGGGAGTTGTGTCAGGATGTGGGAAAAGGGCGTGACAATTTGAGTAATTAATTGATTTTAAGCGATTTTAATGCAATCTAAACCATACAGGAAAGGGCCCATTTAAACACTCAGTTCAGCCGTTTAGGAGTTTAGTCATATAAATACGGACACATAAAAATATCAAATAAAAAGTCCAATTGTTTTTCCGCCACTTGCAACGATCCTGACATAACTACCTCGCTTCCCTCACATCTACAATTCTCTTTATGCAAGCTTAATAGTTATGGACACTAGGCAACCTAACTTTTTTGAGGGTGTCTCCGATTTGGTCGGAGACCACACTCCTGGGTCTGACTCGATTAACGCATCTATCCGCATCAAATTTATAAACTTTCGTCAATCTACGAGTACTTTCACTCTTTTACTAATCATTTCTATGTGCTCAAACTATCGAAGCATTCCTTTGTCATCCATCTTCAATCCTTGTCCAATCATCTTCTTTTAAACCACATCTATATACATAATTTTACGTCGCCTACTTAATATTTAATTTTTAATATATAAATTTTAGTAATTTTACAGTAAGTAAATTTACAGTATTTTTTTAAAATTACAGTAATTTTTCAAATATAATAATTGGATGCCCTGAAATAAAACGAATGACTGTAAATCTCATGAAGTTCTCAACGATGTCTTTAAACATCAAGCCTTTTGCTATCTTTTCATATATTACCTCTATTCGGCCCACAGCACTTTCGCCCCAATTATTTAACAATCTACATTTTCGACTCAAAGACAACGGTGGTATAGTAAGTATAGTTAGTAGATAATTCGTAACTACTTGCCGGTATCAATGTGTCTTTGATATAATATGTATTTTGGTCGTCCTGTCTCTATGATGTAAAATACAAGGTTAGTATACAAATATAAATAAAATAAATTCCCATTGTTGCCGACCGCCAACAATGGAAATTTGTCATTGGATTTGGAATTGGAACATTTGTCAAAAAGTTACGCGAAGTGGTAGCTGTTAACGTTAAAAACAACTTTTATTCATTCGGACAATGAGTTTCATTAACAGTTCAAGTTAATAGAAATTAACATGGATTTTTAGTGTGTTGCGCGGTCGCAATTTTAATTTTGAAGCTCTTTAATGGAGATCAGTCAAAACGAAGATCATTATCATTGTCATAGAGTCACGCGGTCGGCCCGCAGACCAAACTAGAATGAGCCACACGTGAACAAAACCGTTAAACCATCTCGTGAAATGTAACTAATAAATTAAATCGTAAAGTTAAATTTGGTCCTCTGAGACCCCGAGTTTATTATGGAAGGGTTACGTGGTACGTTCAATTCAATTTTAAGATGAAATGCTATTAAGTTTTAAGACAAATTATAAAGTTTGCAGTTAATACTGTCATCTTGAACGCGAGATTATAATCTTGTTTTCATAGACATGGAATCTAAAGTCAGCATGATTGTAACGACTGACGACTCAGGCAGGGCATCCGGTTAATAGGGATAGATGCGTTAAACGAGGAAGACTCAGAAGGGTGTTCTCCGACCAATTCGGAGATATCTTCAAAAAAGCTTACGGTTAAGGCGACCGTGGTGTAGTGGCAGTGCAATGGTTACATAAACCAAGAGCACGAGTTCAAAACCACCCACCGGTACCAATTTATCTTTCATATTTGTACTTTGGTTGTCCTGTTTCTATGATACAAGCACTTTAGTAGCTTAGTTTAGAAGTGTAAATATTAAAAAAAAAAAGGTTGGGTTTCTTGTGCCCTTGACCGTATAGCTTGTATGAAGAGAATTGTGAATGTGAGGGAGTTGTGTCAGGACCGAGGCAAGTGGCGCGCTATTGTCCCTGCCTAACCCGTGGGAAAAGGCGTGACAATTTGATTAATTTATTGATCGTCCTGTTTTTATGATACAAGCACGTTTAGCAGCTAAGTATAGAAATGTAAAAAGGCAACGAGACGGTACCTGTCCACATATGACGGCTTGATGTTAAGCTGGAGTGCGGTCCATGAATGGAAGTCGCAGCTACAACTGTCAATGTACTGTTAGTAGCAGTCACACCCACTATGCCGGCATCTTACAAGCTGATCCCGAAACGCGAATTAGTCACTTCACGGTCTGTATACTTGTATACTACCCCGAATTGACAGACTGGGCTGCCTACCACTCACCCATTTCTATATAATAGCGTGATGTATGAAATACAACAAAATTCACAAGAATAATAACAGCGATGCCTCACCCAGTCTCTGGTTTAGGCGTGCCCCGTTTGAAATTTAAATTCAATCCGATGCAATGAGAAATTTGGGCTAGGTCACTGTTTATGAGATGAGGAGGGTAGATTTAGCGGTTTATATAGCGGAAACAGTGACTTTAACTTTAATTGAGACAAACGTCATGATGTTTAAGTAGCTTAGTTTGTGATGAGTGTTGTTAAATTCGCTTGAAGAACCGACAACCGATGGGAAAGAATGGTTCTAGAGTGGAGACCACTAACCGGCAGACGCTGCGTAGGTAGGCCTCCCATTAGGGGGCTGACGACATAGTGAAAGTCACTAATAACCGATGGATGCAACTGGCATCTTGTTGTTCGTAATGGCGTTCCAAGGGGGCCTATGTTCAGTAGTGGACGCCTTCTGGCTGATAATAATGATGTTGTTAAATTAGATCATATAGATTTTTATATTTTTCTATGGTTTTCGATTAAACTTGTCCTTATTGTCCTTATGGTCCATGTATTTGTATGTATGTCCTTTGTATTATCGCAAATTGTGGTTGTAAACACGATGAAAAGATAAAATTAACATATTTACCTCTCTCCACCTTTCGTTGGTTATATATGTAGCGAATAATTCGACTTGTCGATTGTTCAAAAAGTAATTTGTCTTAAAGAAGCGCATGTTTACAGTTAAAATCGCTCTCTTTAATAAAATATATGCTGGATCTAAGGTTATACACGTAAACTAGTGAAGCATTCGATTTGTGTCAAAAAACAAACGATCGCTTCAAAGAAGGCGTGCGCGTTTTACTGTTACAGTATTAACAGCGTTTTCCTATATTAAAAACGCTTTCGGTGATGTGATATGTGCCCACCCTCCTAACCTCTAGGAGCGTTAATATGCCAACTCCCGGCCACGCACATTTGCATGTGACACATTTCTTCGCAACATTGTTCCGAACACTCCATATGGAATATTTTTTTATGTATATGCGAGTGCGGATTTATGTAATCCCCATTTTTTGTATAAATGATATTTGTATATATTTTGTCTTGACATCTGATCTAGACTTGCCTGACGATAAGTAAGGGAAAGTCTAATGACTTTAATGGAATGACCGAAAAAACAAATTTCACATCAATCAATCAAATTAAATAGGCAAAGACAATAAAGCGTCACTTGCCACGATCCTGCCAAATCCCTCGCTTCTCTCACATTCATAATTCTCTTCATACAAGCTCTACGGCACTAGGCAACCTAGCTTTCTTGAGTATGTCTCCAATTTGGTCGGAAAATACCCTCCTGGGTCTGCCTCGTTTAACGCATCCATCCACATCAGATTAATAAATTTCTTTCATTAATCTACGTTCACTTATCCTTTCCATGTGCCCAAACCATCGAAGCATTCCTTTGTCAATCCTTGGCACTACATCTTCTTTCAAACCACTTTTATCGCGCACTATGCTATTCCTTATTATATCCGCTATAGTCACTCCTCATACACTCCTTAATGACAGCATTTCTACCAAATTATTATTCTTTCATATTCAAATGTTAAGAAAAACTTTTTAAAAAACGCATGAAAAGAATAGAAACTAAACCAACCATAATAATAATATAGTATAGGAAAAGTACATAAGAGAGAAAGAAAGGGACCTATAATTAGAGTGAGATATAAAATATGATCAAGGAGTTACAACAAAGGTTCTCAATTCTTTTGATATTGAAATTATGTTAAGATCAGGAGCGAGTGCCGCTTACCATATCACCCCCTTCGGCGTTTACTTTAAGACTACAAGCATTGGGAAAAACGATATTCTTTTTTTAAAGTAAAATAATAGATCCTTGGTTCTTCAAATTATTTATTCTTGGAAGTTCTAAGACCTTTACAATTGGCGTTTTAGGCGACAGGCGTGGCGTATTTGCACACCAGTTCATTGCAGTTCAGAGCAAAGATTTGTTGGATATTCAATTCAGCGGGCCGACCGCGTAACTTAGTGAGAATGAACTTCATTTTGACAGTTGAACTCCATTAATGAGCTTCTAAGAATCGATTGTTTTTTTTTTCATTAACAGTTTAGGCTCGTTGAAACTTATTGTCCGAATGAATAAGCTATTTTCGACACTAACAACGACCGCATAACTTTTTGACAAATGGGAATGAATTTCATTTTTATTCCCGTTGAATTTGCGGGGTCGGCCCCCGGGTCTGGTTATCAGAGTTGTATCAGGTTGCCCAGTCTGCAGATGCGTGAAGAAGCACCTTAGGCCGGCATAATGACGGCGACTGAGGCAGCCGGGAACCAACTCGGTATTTTCAGTCGTCGTCACTCTTGGATCTCCTCTTGTTTATCATCAGGCGGGTCAAGGTCAAATGTCGTGTCACAATAAAAAAAAACCGGGGTAGTACTATCACTTACAAGTATACATACCGTGAAGTGACTTTGTCGTGTTTCGGGATCAACTTGTAAGTTGGCGGTTCCAACTAAGCCGGCATAGTGGTTGTGCACAAAAATAAATAAAGACGTTATTGTTAATTTATTATTAACTTTAAAGTAAGGAAAAATGACTTGTGAATTTGGCGGTTGCAAAGTTAAACGAAGCAATTTTGTGGATCCCTTGTCACGTGTCAAGTGAAAACCGCAGCATGGCACGGAGGAAATATAACCTACGGAACCCACGGACTTTGTAAAAGTAAGAACCTTTACCAGTTAATCATTTAACCCTGTAGTGAATTATGGCTGCGTTTTTTAAACATAGTTACTTTTTAATTAGTTTTCTTACACATACATTGATTGTGTCAGGATCGTGGCAAGTGGCGCTGCCTATCCTTGTGACAAATCGATTTGATTTTAACAATATTTTTTTGGTATTTACGTCAAATCAAATTATCACGCCTTTTCCTCCACAGGGATAGGCAGAGACAAAGGAGCGCCACTTACCACGATCTAAAACAACTCCCTCGCTTCCCTCACATCCCCAAGCCCTACGGTTACGGGCACGGTATCATAGAAACAGAACAATCGAAGTACATAAATCAAATATACATTGGTACCGGCAAATGGTTTTAAACCCGCGCTTTCGGTTTGCCTAATCATTGCACTGCCACTACTCCACGGTCACCTTACATACATATTTTATTTTAATTTATTAATTTATTTATTTAAGACTTAATAGGCTTAAGACTTCGTGAAGCCAAAAACAGTATATCAATGTTTACATAATGTTTTATATTAAATACTAGGTAAGTTCCACATGCTATAGTGACATGTACAACTTACGTGTGTGTGTGTGTGTGTGTGTGTGTGTGTGTGTGTGTGTGTGTGTACGCGTGCAGTGTCATATCATGTCATATTTTAATAAAATGTGCTTTAAAAAGTGTATAATTCCGCCATGTTAGTACCATTAGCTGTTAGTGAAAATAGAAATGCGAAAACAGTTGTGCACAGAATTGTGACGTGGATTTGGATTTATGCAGAAAGTCTTGCATAAATTGCTACTTCCTGCGAGCGACTAAATGTATCCATTTCACGTTGACACTTATATTAAGGCGCATATTGTTTCTTGCGACTTTTTTATTGTGGCCTGACATCAGTACCGCGCCTAATCGCATCATCAGATGCACAAAGCAAATAAATTGTATTGAATTATTTGGAGCGATTAGGTTAAGTTAGGTTAGTAAATTAAGCTTATTATTAGGATTTTTTGTAAGAAATATGTTGTATAAAGTCTGTAATGTACAAATTTCTGTTATATAAATAAATAAATAATGTTAAACTAGCGTGTGGTATAGAAATGGAGATGACTGCTCGTATAAATAAAATTAAAATAAACTCCTAATCTATAATATAAAGTCACAGTTACTTACCATTTGCACAACTCTAACAAATAAATCCAATAAAATTGTTACGTAGTTTTCCTACAGGACTAGGCAGAGACATTGAGGATTTTGACACAACTCCCTCGCTTCCCTCACATCCATAATTCTCTAGCATACTTTAAATTTACGATTCTTTTCTCACAAATTCTTTATTAATATTCGTTAGTTTTAAGTTTTTATTTTAGTATAATTTATTTTGTTAATCAAATAAATTCATGACCTAATTTTCACAAGGATAGACAGAAACAATGGAGATCTCTACCTACGAATCTCATACGACTCTCTTGATTCTCTCACACGCTAATTATTTTATGGCCAACTGTTTTTTTAAGAATATTCCTGAGTTGATCCTATTTTTCATTTTATTTTGACTCGTCTTCTACTTCGACTAGCCAGCCTAATGGTCCAAAGGGAGATTCAAGAGCTCCAACGACTGCAAACACTGACTTAGTTCACGGTTGCCTTAGTGGCCGTCACTACGCCGGCTAATATATGTCGCATTTAAATCGCATATAGCAGCGGTGTCTTTAAATGTGAGTGTTGGCTATATTCCAAACCGCCCGTACACGCAGATGACGGCGCTCGTTAACTTACAAGCACCTTCATTGATAATTATTTACATTAACTCATAAATATACATAAATATATAATTCATATTTTATTGTGACTTGACAAAGGCGACCGTGGTGCAGTGGCAGTGCAATGGTTACACAAACCGGAGAAACCAATGTATCTTTCAGATTTGTACTTCGATTGTCATGTTTCTATGATACAAGCACTTTAGTAGCTTAGTATAGAAATGTAAATTAAAAAAAATAATAATAGCTCCCCGCTTGATGTTAAGCTGGAGTGTGGTCAATGAATGGATGTCACTGCTACTACAATTCAATAACTGTGAGCAGCAATCACATGTACTATGCCGGCCAATTTGGAACCGGCAACATACAAGCTGATCCCGAAACGCGGCTAAATCACTGTTGTATCAGGTTCGGTAAAACAACCTGCGTAACCTAATGACATTAAGAATGGGCTTCGTTTTGAAAGTTGAACTCCATTAATGAGTTTCAAAATAAAAATTGCGACCACGCAACACACTAAGAATCGATGTTCATTTTCATTAACAGTTCAAGCTTATTGAAACTCATTGTCCGAATGAATAAAAGTGGTTTTTGACACTAACACGACCGCGTAACTTTTTTACAAATGGGAATAAATTTCATTGTCATTCCCATTGAATTTACGCGGTCGGTATTATGGGCGTGATTTTTTTAAAATTTACATTTCGATACCAAACTACTAAAGCACTTGTATAATAGTAACAGGACAATCAAAGTACATATATCAAAGATACATTGGTACCGGCAATTTGATTGATTATTTTCATAGCAACATCAGTTTTTTATATTTTTTTCTAACTTCGTGGTGTATGTTGTAAGAAAAACGTTAACCTGTAGATGTAAGCACCACGATCCTGGCCCAAAATAGATTAAGTAAAATGGAGACCTTGGATATATTCATTCAAGTCAATATTTCCCGGTTCAAATTCACTTGCCGGTACCAATTGTATTGTGTATACATATATTCTGGTCGTCCTGTTTCTATGATACAAGAAGTACTTTTGTTGCTTAGTATACATATAAATATAAAAAAATGAAGCAAAGAAGTGTATCTTATTAGTATCGTCTTAGTAGGTCAGATTGGGTTAAACGTGACATTAATAATGGGACGTGCCACAAAAGAATTGGTCAAGAGGGGCACGTTCAACATATCTGTTACACTCGGGGGGGTAAATACCAAATAAAATCGCCCGTGAAATATATCAAACACTCTGTTGTAGTCAAAGCTCAAAGCTATAAAACTTTTTTTTATTGTGACTCGACATATGACAGTACCCCTCCTGATGTTAAGCTGGAGTGCGGTCCTTGAATGGAGGTGACTGCAACTATAGTTCAATAACTGTAAGTAGTAATCACATCCACTATGCCGGCCAAGATGGCGGACTAGTTGTTTTTTGTGCACCTCTATGATATCGGTATCAAATAGGGTTTTCTGATAAGAATGCGTCAAATAATACCTTCTAAATCCAATATGGCGGACCACCCATGATGGCAGACTAGTTATTCTTTGTACACTCCCATGATATGAGTATCAAATGAAAGAGTTTGCTGAGAAGAATACAAAAAAATAATATGACCTTCTAAACCCAACATGGCGGACCGCCCAAAATAGCGGACTAGTTATTTTTTGGACACCCCAATGATATGGGTATCAAATTAAAGAGTTTGCTGTGAAGAATACAAAAAAATAATATGACCTTCTAAACCCAACATGGCGGACCGCCCAAAATAGCGGACTAGTTATTTTTTGGACACTCCAATGATATGGGTATCAAATGAAAGGGTTTGCTAAGATTTTATTTAACCTTAGCCATTATTTTATTTTAAAAATAAACAAACATGTCTAACATGTCTAATTTAAGGCGACCGTGGTGCGGTGGTAGTGCAATGGTTACGCAAACTCAGAGCATGAGTTCAAACCCACTCGTCGATACCAATATATCTTTGATATATGTACTTTGGTTGTCTTGTTTCTATTATACAAAAACCTTAGAAGATTGGTATAAAAATGTAAAATAAAAAAAACAAAAAAGAAATGTAATAATATGTAGCTTTGAATGTGTCACAATCCTAAAACGAAAAGTACGGCTACCAATTGGTCACGTGCGCATGGAGGTGATTAAATTAAATGGCAACTAGCTCCGTGTGGAGTGCCACCCTCACGTGTACACATAATTAATTTATAACACTCAGGCATGGGCAGGGAGATAAACTTTCACGATTTGTAACTAAAAGTACAATTGGGTGGGCAATAGTGGTGTAGTGGTCACGCAAACCAAGAACACCCGCTTCAAAACCACTTGCCAATACCAATGATACAAGTACTTTTAGTTGTTTAGTATAGTGGTCATGTGCCTAGTTTGCCGATGCACTTTTAAGTATACAGACCGTGAAGTGACTTAGTCGCGTTTTGGGATCAGCTTTAAAGCTGCGATAAATGTGATTTAGAACATGATGTATTGACAAGGATTGACAAAGAAATGCTAAGATGGTTTGAGCACATGGAAAGGATGAGTAAAAGTAGATTGATGAAAGAAATTTATAAATCTCATGTGGATGGATGCTCGACAGGACCAAATCGAAGACATCCTCAAGAAAGCTGCGTTGCCTAGTGCCCATAACCGTAGAGCTTATATGAAGATAATTATGGATGTGAGAGAAGCGAGGCAGTTATGTCAGGATCGTGGCAAGTGGCGCTCCCTTGTCTATGCCTATCCCTGTGGGAAATATGCGTGATATGTTTTATTATTATTTACATTTCTATACTAAGCTACTAAAGTCCTTGTAGAAACAGGACAACCAAAGTACAAATATCAAAGATACATTGTTACCGGTGGCTAAACTCGAACTTGTACTCTCGGTTTGTGTAACCATTGCACTGCCACCACGGTCGCTTGATTGATTAGGATGTTTCTAAAGTTCTGTCTACTAATAGGTAAGCGTGAGTGTATGTTTAAGGGGTTAAGTGGCTGTTAAGTTCGCATCGGCTCAGTTTGTAACAGGTAATGCGGCATCCTTTGATCTATCGTATAATATCAGTTTACATAAGTTTGAAACTACTTGTAAATTGGAGTGAAATTTCAGTTGAAATGAAAAATAATATTGTGTAACTTAAAGAATAGAATCTATGCTAAAATAAAAACTAATTCATTGTTATTTGTCTCATTTATATTATGTTTATACCACGTGTGACTGAAAGAGACAACTACTTGTACTTCAATTCCTTTATTTCAAAGGTTGGCACTAATTTTTTGCAAATATTATAATTGTGGTTGACTTTTAATACTGCTTAAGAAGACGTGACAATTTGAATAATTAATATATAAATATGAAACAAATATTTGCTCCGACCAGGAATCGAACCTAACAATTGATGTGCTAATCAAGACGCAACGCCTGTCGTCATTGTTTTTATTAATACGAGTAAGTATATACCCCCGAAAATAGTAAGAGAAAACGACCGCCATAATACTGTAAAATATATAAAGGAATATTATTACTTTGCGGAATAAATCGTAAATTCAACGTTATATTGTTTCGGTTTAGTCAGTTGTGGGTAATCGGCTTAAAACCTCTCGTGTCTTGGGCATGAGGGCCCTTAAGGCGTTGTGTACCTTAACCCGGATTAAATGTACCTACCCGGGTAAAGGAGTGTTATGCCCGGATATTGCGGTTATGCTGTTTTCATACCTTTATTTTAAGTGGTGCTTTTTTTAAATTTATTCTAGCTTATTATTAAATTTTACGTTGCATTGTTCAAACAACGTGCCTGATCAAATCAGGCACGTTGTTTTTTACACTACGTTTGATGCTGTTAATGTTTCCAAAACAACCTTGTTTGATGTTTTGATTTTGTTTTTCTGTTACCGGTTTAATAAAATTCAAAATCAAAACCAAAATAAACGCAATTATAGTAAACGGCATAACATTTGTTTAATTCATTTTGCATTTTTATTTCTTGTTATTGTGTTTTACTGTTTTAGCATTTACTACGCCGGCCTCATTTTACGCATAATTTGAGACCATTTTGTTCTCACCTTTATGTGCCCAGCAAAGGAACGTGCCCACTTCTGAAGAGAAAATTTAATTAAACAGGCCCTTAAGTCAAAAATTATAATATAAATAATTATTATAATATTTTGGACCTTACGTCCAGTGTTATTAACGACTATTATTGCTTGTGTATGTTTATAAAATATTCCTGATATTAAAATTATATTTTAAACCTTATCTGCGGTGGATTTAATGGTTATTTTTGTTTGTCATGTTAATTGAATGATTTCGGGGTTTAAACACATGCTTTATGGTAGATAGGGTAAGTACAGGTACTGACCTTTTCGTGCCTTTGATCCCATAAAGGGGTGGCAGAAGTATTAGAAATAGCAGTCTTACTATACAATTAAAAATTTATAATTAAGGCGGTAATGGTAGTGCAATAGTCACGCAAACTAAGAACTCCTAGTTCAAAACCACTTGCTAATACCAATGTATGTATGATACAATCTGGTTTTGTTTCAATCCTTACTTATATTATAAACTCGAGTTTATAATATAAGTATTTATATTATAAAAGTTCGTGAGTATAGATGGATGGATGGATATTTGTTACTCTTTCACGCAAAAACTACTGAATGGATTTTAATGAAAGTTTACAATAATATATCTTATATATCAGAATAACACATATTTATAAACATATTGTATGAGTAGCTGTTGAGAATTAAAAACGAATTGGCATATTAGTAAAAAAGTAAAAATATATTGCTAAAAAATCTATGTTGTATTATAAAGAGAAACGATTATATGTCGCGTCACAATTAAAAAAAAACTCAATTCTCAACAAAGATTTAAATCGATTTAAATTTTTGATTCAGCTTATGTTTGGCTAATCTGTAACACAACATTCATTGACTTTTAGGCGGTATGAAGGTCGTCGGGCCAGCTAGTTATAATGCTGGCCAAACTATGCCGGTCTCTTAATACAAGTTCTATGTTTATTTATTCGTATGGTTCAACGGGTAACAAATTAATAGGTATAACTATCGGCAGTCAAAAAGAGCGTTGACTGTTGAGCAGTATAAGGATCAGCGGATAGGAAGAGCACTCGACGAATGCGGGGGTCCCTGCATCTATACAGTCGTGTGTATATCAAATAATATTTTAAAATTATACACATTTGGGTAACGAAAATAAAGTGGGCAACATTAAATCGCAATATCACTGACTTTCCGTAGACAAAAATATTATTATTTAGATGAGTATAAACGTCACGTTGATTAAGCAGTGGCAGTTCGTAGACAAGTCATTCTGCTCTTATGTATTTAGAGAATCGAGGCCCAGTCCAGCGTCGCCTTAATCAATCATTCAAATTTATTAATCCTTCTTTCAAACCACATCTATTGCGAATTGTGCTATTTCTTATTCTATCCACTATCGTCACTCCTTAACGACTGCATTTCTTGTTAATTATCCTCTCATGGTTCTTCTGCCACACCCAACATTCACTTCCATACATTAATGTAGGAAAACGTACCGTATAGGTCTCTGCCATTCCCACGGGGATAGGCAGAGACAATGGAGTGCCACTTACCACGATCCTTACACAACTCCCCTGCTTTCTTCACATCCACAATTCTCTTCATACAGGCTCTATGGTTATGGGCACTAGGCTACCTTCTTTAGGATGTCTCCGAATTGGTCGGAAAACACTCTCCTGGGCCTGCCTTGTTTAACGCATCCATCAGATTAATAAATTCCTTTCGTCAATATACTTTCACTCACCCAAACCATCGAAGCATTCCTTTGATTACGTTTGAAAAAAATCGTTAATATCGTTAAAGGTTGTTAAGGGCTTTCCCAGGTATCCCAGGTGTGTCCTAAATAAGGTTTTAATAATTTATAACTTAAATCTAGTACATAGACATTACTTATATAATAACCCTCAAAAAACTCTATCAGTGAAAGCGACATAGAGTATGTATTCAATAGATAAGTCACCTGAGTCAATATTGTTTTGTACCTATCGTTATTAAGGATGTTCTAAAAAAACGTGTGTATAAAGACGCACTATGTGACAGATACTAGTGGTGGTACTAACCACGTATCGGTTTACTTGGAAAATAACCATCGATTGTCTGCCTGCGAAAAGAAGGAAATCGGAGACATCCTTGAAAGCTGAGTTACCTAGTGCCCATAACCGTAGAGCTTGTATGAAGAGAATTGTGGATATAAGGGAAGCAAGGGAGTGGCAAGTGGCGCTCCATTGTCTCCGCCTATCCCTGTGGGATAAAGGGAAGAGAATTTTATCGATTGTCTGCCAGCTATTCTTCGACAAATTTTACTACAAATTTCAGATATACTCGCAAATTTAAACTTCAAATTATAAATAAGTAGAAGCAACACACAAATGGCGGCCTTATCACCAACATGACGATCTCTTCCAGGCAACCAAAAGAAAAACAATATTAAAAAAGAAAATAAATTATAATAATATTGATTTATTTACAGTTTCTTGTAATCAGTTTAAAACAATGTGCATTGTCAATATTAATAGCATTTATAATAATGATCACCTTGTCTTTGAAATAGTTTGCGGTTTTATTACATCCTGTATGTATTGTATTTATAGTAGGTACACATCGATATTCTTATCTATCTATAATATTTGTTATTAATATCTTGTTTGGATTGTTAAGAATTTATTACTGTACAGTATTTTCAACGTATAAATAAACAAGTTTAAAATCCTGGAATAGATTCTTAAGGGTTTATTTATTCCTGGTAAGCTGAATAAAGTGACTTAGTCGCGTTTCAGGGTCAGGTTGTAAGTTGCCATTTCCAACGAGACCGGGCCGGAGTTGTTAGTTAACTATATAAAATTATTCAGCAGTCTCTTCCATTTCTGGTCCGCATACTTATTCAACATTAAGTTCAATTCTCAATTCGACTGTATATCCTTTTTTCTTGGATGAATGGTAAAATTCATTCAGTAGTTTTTGCGTGAAAGAGTAACAAACATCCATCCATCTACACATACTCACACACTTTTGCGTTTATAATATTAGTGAGGATATTTCGTAAAATTGTCTCTTCAACAAAATTTTCCGCTTAATCTTTGCCCATGCTAAGATAGTCTCGTTGTAATTGGATGTGCGGGCCTGTGCAAGTGAACAGCCACTACCGTCTGATTGTAGTTGCCTTTTTTGCGCCGAAATCCAAATAAAAATGGCTATTAGTGTTCCCGAGATCGTTTCGCACTTGCCAGCCACGTTGTTCATTGTTGATTAGGATGAAAAGGTTTTGAATATATTAAACTAATTTTATGCGGCTTACTATCGTGTTTATTTTTGGGTAATGATTGTTCAATTTTATATTTTGACGTTTCAAGAGCTTTGCGACAACTGACCTCAACTTGCCTGGTGGTCAGCAAGGGGAGGTCCAAGAGCGCCAATGACTGAAATCTGACTCAATTTACAGTTGCTTCAGTCGCCGTTAGTATTACAGCCAATTATTATTAATTATTATTATTAGTATTGACAAAGGAACGCTTCGATAGTTTGGGCACATGGAAAGGATGAGTGAAAGTAGATTGACCAAAGTAATTTATAAATCTGATGTGGATGGATGCGTTAAACAAGGCAGGCCCAAAAGAGTGTTTTCCGACCAAATCGGAGACATCCCTAAAAAAAGCTAGGTTGCCTAGTGCCCATAACCACAGAGCCTGTATGAAGAGAATTGTGGATGTGAAGGAAGCAAGAGAGTTGTGAAAGATCGTGGTAAGTGGCGCTCCATTGTCTCTGCCTATCTCTGTGGGAATAAGGCGTGACAATTTGATTGATTAATTGATATTATTAATGTACTTAATATCGGCAGATTGGGCACCACTGCCTACGACTCTTTAAAATTCCATTGACTCTGCATGTCTCTCGAATTGACTAACAAATTTATACGATTACAAACAGACAATATTTGTTAGCCAATCGTAGAATTATTGTGGATGGTCTTTAAATAGCGAATCGGCCAAGACACCCTCCTAAACCCTAAGGCACTCAAAAAAATATTGACTAATGCGCTGGAAAATTAAACGGCGGGAACCATCAGAAAAAGGGACTTTTACTAAAAGTAAACCGCTTTTGGATTATGTACAACTCGCACAATTCGTGCGAGTTACTTTTCAAATGTATCTTTGATATATGTACTTTGCGTGTTTTGTTTCTATGATACAATTACTATAGTAGCTTAGTATAGAAATGTATAATAATGATAAAAAATCAAATCATCCTGTCTTAATTGCGTGTCAGGGAACAAAGCGCCCACTGCCCACGATCCTGACACAACTCGAACACTTCTATCACATTCATATTTCTCTTTTTAATAGTTTCAACTTGTGGGTACTGTGAATCACTTTTGTTTTATAGTAAGTTAAGTTTTCTAGAATTTTCTCAGATTTTGCCTGAACATTGATTATTGAAATAAACAAAATTTATGTGGCTGCCTATCCTCCTGAGAAAAGGGCGTGACAATTTGCTTGATTGATTGATTGACTATTTCGTATATTGTACAATTTTACCGGTTAGTATTGTACAATTTTTTATTCTGACGTTTCGAGAGCTTTGCATCCATCTTGGTATCCATGCCACATAAAATTTGTTTTATTATTTTTCTGTACATTTTTTTTATTAGTTGGTATAATGGTCTCTACATAGGACAGCACCTCGCTGGAGTGTGGTCCATGAATGAAGGTCACCACTACAGTCTAATAACTGTAAGGTATTTTTTAATGTAACTTGTATTCTGACCTCGACCCGCCTGATGGTAAGCAAGAGGAGGTTTAGGAGTGACGACGACTGAAAAAAAAAACGAGTCGGTTCACGTCTGCCCCACTATGCCGCTTACATGTAAAAGTAACAGTTACATCCACTACGCCGGCTTAGTTGAAACCGGCGACATACAAGCTGATCCCGAAACGCGACTAAGTCACTTCACGGTCTGTATATTTATTATAGAAATGTAACAAAAAAAACTATTCGACTCAAATAGAAGCTAATAGGTAATAAACATAAAAATCCCCGATATAGGATGAAATCGGTGCAGAGATGTGTTTTGACATCTCACGGTCAACGCGCGCTCGCCCATTGGAAAATGTTGGGAACAACTGATGTAGAAACATCGAGAAAGATTGGGGATTATGAAAGTTTGATACTGATTTTTATGATATCATACCGTTGAAAGGTTTTAACCCTTACTTGAAGGATTTTTATTTATTTTGAGGGTTTTGTGACGTTGATGAATTAAATAAATTTTAGGCGTTTTTTTTTGTTATTGATGTAACGGTGTAGTTTTGAAAACGATGAGAGAAGAAACCGATAAGACGGTCAACATCTCAGTCTCTCTGTGACCACAATGGTTACAAAGCTCTCGAAACGTCAATATAATCTAAAATCGAGAAAAGGGAGTTGTTTCAGGATTTTGGTAAGTGGCGGTCTTTACCTGTCCCTGTGGGGAAAAGCCGCATAAAATTCGTTTAATTCATTTTTTATTTTGCAACTGGTATCTTGTCGTTAGGAATGGCGTTCTAAGGGGGAATGCTATGTTCAGAAGTGGACATCTTCCGGCTGATAATGAACAGTTTTTATTAATATATGTAAATTAAAAGTAACTTATAATTTTAATTATATGATCGTTCCTAAATTATTTAATTTCATTGATTTTAATTTATATTCATTATTATTATTATTTTAATTTAAATCAGTATTATTTAATTATTTTTTTTTAAATTTTGTTTGTCATTCAATAGTTTTTAAGGTAATTTAATTTGATTGTGTTCTTATTTTGTAAAATGAATGTTGGATACACCTGTAAAGGTACATCATACGGAACATAAATATCGAAATTATTGTAATATTATGTAAGTTTTTGTGATGTGCTAATGGTGTAGCAATTAAATAAATAAAATAAAATAAAATAAACAGTTATATATTTTCATACATTTGACCAAAGATCTTCGTCGAAGGAATTTTATCGTGTAATATCAGCTTATATCTGGAACACTACTCGCCCACGTGCTTTTTAAAACTCAATAACAATCCAAGTCACGTTTTTATATAAACCTTAAAACTACTACATAAAACAGGCTAACACGTCGTCTCGTTGTCGATTCCACACTGATCTTATATTAACTGCTATTTCACCATTATGTTTTATCTTTGTATTTTATAAAATGCAACTTTAAATTTAGATATCAATTCAATGACGTGTCCTTAAAACCTATCAAAGAACTAATTGAGGCAAATTTATAATATAATTTATAAGTAATATTCATTCTTATTCTTAAATATTATACAAGCAATAAAATAAACCTTTGCTTCGACCGGGAATTGAACCATCCCCCGAGCATGGCAATCCAAGAAGCAAGATAAAGACTAGCAAGGAATATCATTCCAACTCATTTGAAATAACTTACTAGAACAGTTCATCATAAAATATATTCAAACGTTCTGTAAAACTTTACACAAAACAATGTTGAGTATTTTTTTAACATTTATATGTGCCGGCCTAATACGTTATTTAGAATGAGTTAATATTCCTTCCTACAATAATATTCCTTGCAGTTCTTTATCTTGCTTCTTGGATTGCCGCGCTGGGAGGGCTGGGACAGTCTGTAACGCGTACAGTACCACTCGTGTGTCGAGTCACAATGCAATACCTTAATCTTTTAGGTGTTTATATATTTTTTCACGTTTCTATACGAAGCTACTAAAGTACATATATCAAAGATACATTGGTACTGGCAAGTGGTTTTGAACCCGTGTCCTTGGTTGCCATTGCACTAACACGCCTCAACGGTTACCACGGTTACCATAGCAAAAGTAAATATAATTATCCGCTATATCCACTATCAGAAAGTTTCCTAAAGACATTTGATGTCCCCTTTGTGAGCATCATAATAGTATAAAAGAATAGCTGGATTTAACCTATTTACAATAAAAGGGATAGTGAGGGGTCTTTGTGACCAGTGACCCCTATTGTTGCGTGAATGTCTAGCTGTGTGCTTCTAGTGTTGGATTTCTTTGTTGGTTATTTCTAAACTATTTTCCTATTAGTTTTTTTTATCAAATCAAATTGTCACGCCTTTTTCACACAGGGATAGGCAGAGACAATGGAGCGCCAATTACCACGATCGTCACACACATCCACAATATCTGGGTACTAGGCAACCCAGCATTCTTAAGGATGTCTGCGATTTAGTCTTAGTATGAATCCACATCAGATTCATAAATTTCTTTCGTCAGTCTAGTTTCACTCATCCTTTTCATGTGTCCAAACCATCAAAGCATTCCGTGGTGCAATGGTTACGCAAACCGAAAGCAAGGGTTCAAAACCACTTGCTGGTACCAATGTTTTTTTGATATAAATATACAATGTATGTACTTTGGTTGTTCTGTTTCAATGACACAAGCATTTTAGTAGCTTATTATAGAAATTTAAATATGAAAAAAAATCATTTATTTGTTAATCATGTAATCATCAAAATCATCGCCTTAATTTCCACATCATCATTTGACTTGTAGAACGATCGACAAGTGGAATGATTTACCAGCCATTGTGTTATACCCATCCTGTCATACTCTTGGATCCCCCAATTACCTTGCTTACTATCAGGCAAGTCAAGTTTCTATAAAAAGCATAGGTAGGTCTAAGAATGCTGATGACTGAAAAAACCTGGTCAGTTTACTGCCTATTCACTTAATTTTTTATTTTATTTATTGTGAGCGGTCTATTAATGAAGGTAACTGCTACTACAGTCAATTAACACAAAGTAAGTAGCAGTCACATCCACTATGCCAGTCGAGTTGAACCCGGCAACTTACAAGCTAATCCCAAATAGCGACTAAGTCACTTCACGGTCTGTATACTTGTAAGTGGTGGTCCTAGGATCGGCAGACTGGGCACCAAATATCTACCTCTTTTTATAAATTCCTATTTGATTTTAATTAATAAATTAAATGTTACAATAAGAAGCTATGAAACAAATTATTGCTCTGACCGGGAATTGAACTCGGGACTTTCCGCCTATCGGTGTGCTAACCATTACGCCACGCCTGTCGTCAAACATCATCATCGAATATTCGCTTCTGGGTCGTCATGATGAAGTCGAGCTCATTTCTGGTTAAACCATGGGGACTTATCCACTAGTTTACATTATCATCATCATCATCATCAGTCAGAAGGCGTCCACTGCTGAACATAGGCCTCCCCCTTAGAACGCCATTCCGAACGACAAGATGCCAGTTGCATCCACCGGTTATTCGTGACTTTCACTATGTCGTCAGTCCACCTGGTGGGAGGCCTACCTACGCTGCGTCATCCGGTTCGTGGTCTCCACTCTAGAACCTTTCTTCCCCATCAGTTGTCGGTTCCACTAGTTTACACTCCGCTAAATTAAAGCATATGAAAATAAATCGTAATCTTCAAAGATCGCGTGTCTACAGCATGATTCATGCGAATTGCTGGGATAATATACAGGGTGGATGTTTGCAATAAATTCGCGCCTACACGCAAAACATATGTATGTGGATTTATTAGCCTAAACAATGATCTATATTTAACAATTTACTTTTGTTTTTCTTTAAATATAATTCATGTCACTTTTTTTAAACATTAAAAGGCAAAATACACCTCCTGTCTTCACCCGCCTGATGATAAGTAAGAAGTGGTCCAAGAGTGACGACCACTGAAAAAACCGAGTTAGTTCACGGCTACCTCAGTCGGTGTCACAATGCTGGCCAAAGGTGCTGGTTTGCAACCCATAAATGTATACACGTCCAATGTGTGTTTTATAAATGTCCATTGCTATTATAAAACAGAAATAATTTAAAAATATATTAAAGAACATCATTGATTTTGGGCTTCTTTGTAATGTCCAATGATGAAAAAATATATAAATGGTAGTTTCGATACTTGTATTGATAAAACTAATAACAATTTTGCTTTTAATTGCAGTGCAATTGAGTTATTTGTAAACTAAGATATGGACTTTGTTTCATCTGTCAATCACGGAGAGACGCCATAGCTTAGAACTGTCATAATTATAGTATAATCATTGTTTACACCTAAAATAGGCAAAACAAATAATATATTTTAATTACATTGTAATATTCGTACATCAAACTATTTTACAATGTATATACAATTGTTTATGCAATTAAGTTTAAGTCCCCATACAAAATAAATGATGTTAAAAATATATATGTATATATTCAAAATGACTATGCCGACTTTGTTGTTAGTAGTATACACATTAAAATATAAATTCAGCAGCTTTTAGAAAAAAGATATTTCAGCATTTTTCAAATTAAATAAACAAAACTACGAAAAACAAACTAACACAAAAGTAAATATTTCAATATTCAGTCAAACGATGTCAGCTGTAAAGCAGAGAGTATCTGCAATTAGACTCCGCTTTTAATCAATCAAATTGTCATTTTTCATTTATTTACTAAATGTGGATTTCCATATGACAGCACCCAACCTAATGTTATTTTTTTTTGTGAAAAGTATTGCTGTATTCTATTCGGAAACCTACTCGTATATCAGCGCGATTAAATGGTGGACCCCCCGTAAAGCGGATGATCCATCAGAAACAGAATTGACTCCAAAGTCGAGTGAAGCCCGACTTTGGAGTCAATAAATGTGAGGTATGCTGGAGGGAACTAGTTGGCTAAGGGAGGAAGAGGGACCTCAGGTGGACGAGGCCTCTTCCCTCTAGTCTTTCTGTGGGAAGAGATTTTAGAGTGGGGCGATTTGCAAATAGCCCGGGTGTTTTCGGTGGTGGCGGTAAACCTGATGTTAAGCTGAAGTGCGATCCATAAATACTACCACGACTGCTAGTAGCCGTTGCATCCATTACGTCGACCTTGTATAGTATGTATGTAGATTTTGTATAGTATTCTGGCACGGCGACGACGTAATGAGAGCATACAATGTAAGGTTAATCCGCAGTTCGATTCATAAATAAACTGATTTAAATATCCGCAGGTAGTGGACAACCTTTAAATTGATAAAAACGCGACTGAATCACTTCACGGTCTTTACGCTTCAAACATCCACATACAGTCTACTCCGTCTATTGGTATGAGATCTGTGGCATTAAAAGTATGAATTATTATGAAAAACACCGGCGTATTTTTTCAGCAATTCTGTATCGTGAATTCACTGCGAAATTATTTCATAAAAATTAAAATTTATATCGATATTTTACCACAATCCGCTTGAATGTCGTTTTTATGAAAAACTTGCAATTCATTGAAAATTTTATTGCCGCTCTGTAATTCTATTAATTAGAGGTAAACAGACCTAATGGAAATATTTTAGTACCTTAGTATAGATTTTATATTACTTCTTATTTTGTCATTTTTATTATTTCAAATAATTATTTGAAATAATAAAAATAATAATTATTTTCTAGGAGAGATAAACAAGTTTAAGAGCGATAATTATTTTTACGTGTCGATAGATATCAATTAATCAAATTGTCACGCATTTTTTCCACAGGGATAGGCAGAGACAATGGAGCGCCATTTGCCACGATCCTGACACAACTCCCTCGCTTCCTTCACATTCACAATTCTCTTCATACAAGCTCTATGGTTATGGGCACTATGCAACCTAGCTTTCTCCGATTTGGTCGGCAAACATCTTAACTAGGCCTGCCTTGTTTACGGCGTCCATTCGCATGATATTTATAAATTGTTTTCGATAGATAGGAATATTAATAAACTAATATCGTATTGCTCCGACCTGGAATTGAACCCGGGACTTTTCGCGTAACTGGCTGGTGTGCTGACCAATACGCCATGCCTGTCGTCAGATGAAAATATAATACCTACATGTTGCAACAAAGTGAACTTCTATTACACTTAAGGGTAGAATTTCAGCTTTCAGTTAACTGAAAGATACGAAGACAATAGAATCAATGAAATTGGATATTAGGTTAGAAGAAGGCAGGTGTTTGGGTTATTCCATAATAGCCCACAGAGTTTCCCTACTTGCTACCTTTACAGTACTATACATGCACACTCTTAACCTCGTGAATATTTAAAGATAGACAAGAACATTAGGATTAGACAAAGAAAGACAAGAAGATAAAGATTAAATAAAGATAGACAAGAAGATAAAAGATTAAACAAAGATAGACAAAAAGATAAAGATTAAACAAAAATGGACAAGAAAATAAAGATTAAACAAAAATAGATAAACAAGATTATACAGAATGTAAAGGGATACAGAATGTAAAGGGATAGATAGGCAGTTGGTAGTCATTTGCTCAATTTGCCAATGCCAATTTTTAAGTGTACAGACCGTGAAGTGACTTAGTCGCGTTTCGATTTTAGCTTGAAGTTGTCGACTATAATTAAGCTGGCATAATAATTATTACTGCTGCTTACAGTTATTATGTATTAACATTTGCCTCCATTCATTGACCGCGCATTCGCACTTGTACTGTGCTGCAGTTATCAACTTTCTCTTCTATTCGATACAATTTGATGGTAGAGTCTGTCTAAGCCGAAATGACGCGCCCTTCCACTGTATTTAAGCACACGTGCGAATATACACACCGAAAATGCAATTGTAATTGGTAATTTAGTTGCTGGTTAGAGTGGTTAAACACAAAAGGAGGAGCACGCTTATAAAGTATAGTTAGTAGTTTTTACATTAACACATTTAAATAAACTAATAAAGTGGACGAGAGCGCTATTTATTGTTAGACAAGCTATACATCAGATCTGATATTATTTACATTTGTTTTTACTATTTATAATTAAAATTAAATAATAGTAGGAGTGTGTATTGTGTAATGTGTGTGTGTGTGTGTGTGTGTGTGTATATTGTGTGATGTATTGTGCATGTGTGGGTGTGTGTTCGGGTGAATGTGTGTCGAGTGTGCGTTACCTTACGTACATGTATTTATTATTATGTTATGTTGTTTAATTTACAATCAAGGTCGGTTTGCACACATTATTTTTTTCCTGGGACAACTTTGGGGTGTATTCTAGAATAACCCACGTGTTTCACCTATCATTGCGAGTTACTGTTAATTTTATCGGATTTTTCAGGAGCTACGACCTCTACATATAATGTAATGTGTCAGTTTTTACAGGTTATTTCAGCATTTACTTTTAAAAGCTTTTCTTAGAAATGACTAGAGATATTTTATCTAAAAACTTAGATATTAGAACTAGACATATATATATGTAAGAAAATTGATTTTATCTATTTTATTTATAATTATATTTTATTTAACTTAGTTTTTTAGTTTAGATTATCTTTTATTTAAATTTTAGTTTTAAGTTTAAGTTTTTATGTTTAGAAAATATTATTTTTATTTGTCATTGAATGTTGACCATGCCTATAGTTGGTGGTAGTGTAAGTCTGTTTTTTCTTTATAATATTTAGTAGTTTATGAGAGTTATGCAATAAATGTAGTCCCAGGAGTATAAGCGAATTCTTTTGTAGGTTGTTGATTATTTACTTATGGGTATCTTACGAAGTCGGTACCATCACTTTCGAGTGTATAGACCGTATATATAATTAGGGTAACAAGTAATTCATAATAATACTGTCCTTTTACTAAAGATCAATCAGACCCCTTATTTTAATTCACTACCAACAAGGCGACCGTGGTAGTGAACGAAGAACTTCCACTTTAAAATCTGCCTGGCACTCTTATATAGCCATATAAATAAACTAGACTGTTTATCATACAGCATTTCAATACGAATTAAAAGCGAGTTTTCTAATTTATTTCAATCTTTTCATAATAAAAGCATTCGGTCAGCAATTTGAATCACTATGCAACGTCCCATTGAGTCATTCCAATTGAATTCCACTAGTTTCGTTGGAAAGTTGGGTCCAGTACGTGACGCACGGTCGCTCTCCGCAGCGCTCGTCTTCCTTTTTCTACAATTGGACCTCTTCGACCGGACATTATTCGGCCCAGAAGACTAATTAATAAATTAGTACCTCAAGACTAATCAGTAAATTGCCTACAATAAACACTGATTATCGTCTAGTGGAATGATTTACCAGCCCATGTCTTCTTCCCATCCTATTAACTTTAACCCTTGAAGCGATGCCGCATGAAGCACGACGGCCGCGTGAACTAAGTTTTTTTTCCAGTCGTCGGCACTTTTGGACCTCCCCTTGTTCATCATCAGAGTAGTCTAGGTTAGATGTCGACTTTATTGGAAAAATTGTATATTAGCAGTATTTTTAAATAAAATATAGTATGATATTTTCATAGATTTTGCGCGAACATTGATTAATGAATTAAACAAACTTCATAATAAAATAAAATTGTAAAATTAAAACCATAATAAACGCGATAGTAAGACGCATATTTTTTTTTAAATTTATTTAATACATAATAGTATGTTTTTTAATTTAAAATAAATATTTAGCAGTTGAGATAGTTGCCAATTAACGTTTTATTAAATTTTATAAATTATAAAAATTGGTCTTTAATGGGTCGAATTTAACCTTACAATAACGGGGAATAGCACTTCTTTTTCAGCCCCCATTCTTCCAAAAGTTCAAACAGTGCAGGACTGTTCGTTAGTGGAACCCGTCCGTGGTACTAAATTGAATTTAGCCACTAGTTGTGGAAGTGCAGTGAGGTCTACTAGACCCCCCTGTCTCTATTAACGGGTTAACTTTTGTTTTGTTGAGACTGTTTCTCGTTTATTTGCATATGCCGAGTTGTGTCTGTTATTCGTTTTGTTTTGATACTGCCTTTGAATAAATTTTCTTAGATTTTGCGCGAACATTAATTAATAAATTAAACAAATTTTATGCGGCTTACTATTGCGTTTATTTTAGTTTTGATTTTATTATTTTATTTTATTATTCCGACGTTTCGAGAGCTTTGCAGCCATCGTGGTCACGTCGGAATAATAAAATAAAATTGTAAAATCAAAACCAAAATAAACGCAATAGTATGCGGCTTACTATTGCGTTTATTTAATTTTGTTTAATTTTGTTTAATTCAATAACTTTTATAACGAGAGGCGTGGCATATTGGTTAGTACACCAGTTTGTTAAGCGTAAAGTCCCAGGTTCGATTCTCGGTCGAATCAAGGATTTGTTTCATAGCTTTTATTTTTAATATTTAATATATTTGCTTCGAATCTTATTGTCAAAAAGTGGTAGGCATTAATCTGTCGATCCGGGATAGTACTACCACTTACAAGTATACAGACTGTAAGTTTAGACTTAGTTGCATTTCGAGATCACATTGTAAGTTGCCGGTTATAACTTTTGACAATCATTTTAAAAATTTAATTATATTTTAAAATTTGCATGCCAAAATGGTGTATCATGTAAAACAATTTATTAATCAAATTGACATGCCTTTTCCCACAGGGATAAGCAGAGACAATGGAGCGCCATTTGCCACGATCCTGACACAACTCCTTGCCTCCCATTCACAATTCTCTTTATACAAGCACTATGGTTATGGGCACTAGGCAACCTAGCTTTCTAAAATCATGTAAAACTACCATGAATCTCGGAAATAAAGTTCATTTTATTAACCACTAAAATCATCCCCAACTAAAATCCAAATCTACATACAGGGGTAAAGACAAAGGGATGATAAATCATGTTTTATGAGCGTCTTAATAGCCGAAAATAACCATTATGAGGAAAAGAAGAGAAATTGCAAGAAGCCTGTCATTGCCAACTTGGATACGAACCAACGATTCAACCTTACTAATTATACAACAAAAAAAGCCGACCGTGGTGTAGTGGCAACGCAATGGTTACACAAACCACCAAACCACGTTCAAAACCACTTTCCGGTTTCAATGCATCATTGATATAAAAACTTTGGTTGTCTTGTTTCTTTGATTCAATCACTTTGGTAGCTTAGTATCATCATCATCATCATCAGCCAGAAGGCGTCCACTGCTGAACATAGGCCTCCCCCTTAGAACGCTATTACGAACGACAAGATGCCAGTTGCATTCACCGGTTATTCGTCCACATAGTGAAATTCCATTATAGAAATATAAAAATTTATTTATTTATAAATAAATTTATTATAAAAAACATTATTTATTATTACTTGCCGTACTATGGTGCACGCAGGCGGACTTAATGCCAGTTAGCATTCTCTACCAGCCAACCTTTGGAACAATAGAAGCAAGTACAAAATGTGAGCAGAAGGAAGGTTATACAGAGAAAAATATAAAACATACATACATAAACAAATATATACAATATGAACACATTTAAATATATAAATAAATATACACATACATACATACATATATAACGTGCCAAGTCTACTTGAGCCGACTGGTATTGCAAGAGATGATGGTAAGAGACCGGATGGTATGAGTTTGATTCCATGGAAGATGGGCCGGGTGCTGGTATGGGATGCAACCTGTTCAGACACGCTGGCACCTTCCCATCAACATGGAACCAACAGCAGAGCTGGTGCGGCTTGTGAAGCGGCTGAAAAAGCTAAAGCGTGCAAATACAGGGGTCTAGGCTCCGAGTATGAGTTTGTCTCATTCGGTGTCGAGACCCTTGGTCCGTGAGGTCCTAGCGCTATAGGGCTTTTAAAGGAAATATAGAAAAAGGTTAGTCGACATCACAGGAGACCGAAGAGTTGGCAGCTACCTCGGACAAAGAATTGGTCTAGGTATTCATAGGGGGAACGCTGCCAGTATCTTCGGAACCTTGCCTAAAGGGACTCCTTTTAATAATGTATTTTAGGTAATTTTTTATCAATATATGTATTCAATAAAAATAATTAATTTAAATACATACAATATTATATCCACCTAAGATGTGAACTTATTAGCCATATGAACCAAATTAGTATAGAAATGTAAAAATCTAAAAAATATATATATTTAATTGATACCAGCGGCACGCTATGATGGCTGTTTTGACGTTTGTTCCGCTCATGAAGTTTCGTATAATAATTACGTTCGAAAGAGAAAAATGTTGTTCTTTATTGTCACTATAAAGAACAACAATTGTTCCTTCAAAATTACCAATTTATACAAATCTTCATGAACGGTCGAATGTCAAAACGGCGAAACTTAAGACAGACAGGTTATTTGCCCAGTAAGGAATATGACCACATCTATCACAGTGCGTGATAGATGTGGTTTGAAAGTAGATGTAGTGACAAGGATTGATAAAGGAGTGCTTCGATGGTATGGGCACATGGAAAATATAAGTAAAAGTAGATTGACGAAAGGAATTTATAAATCCGATGTTGGTGGATGCGTTGAAAGAGGCAGGTCCAGAGGTTGTTTTCCGATCAAATCGAAGACATCCTCAAGAAAGCTGGGTTGGCTAGTGCCCATAACCGCAGAGCTTGTATGAGGAGAATTGTGGATGTGAAGGAAGCGAGGGAGTTGTGTCAGGATCGTGGCAAGTGGCGCTCCATTGTCTCTGCCTATCCCCGTGGAAAAGAGGCGTGACAATTTGATTGATTGATTCATTCATGGTCTGTACACTACTTGGTCGTGTTTAAAAGTTGCCAGTTCCAACCAGGGAAACTGTAGAAAAAAACTCATAGTCATTGCTCGACATATGACTGCACCCCGCCTGATGTTAAACTGGAGTGCGGTCCATGAATGGAGGTGACTGGTACTACATCAAGTAAACAGTCATATCCACTATGCCGGCCATGTTGAAACCGACAACTTACAAGTTGTTTCCGAAACCCGACTATGTCACTTCAATATATAGGATATTCGAGGAAATATTTATTGAACCGATAACTTGATAAATATCCAGAAGTAAGTTTATTGTAAACAAATCGATTTAACGTCGGATAAAGCAAGGTAGTGGAAATAATATATCGATACATCACTCAGAGTAGGATGAAATCCCCTAAAAATCCGGGAATCAGGTCGACTGACGCAAATCTCCAGGAGACGGCGAGCTACAGGAATACAGGGTTCCGTATGTAATTGAGCCCATGAATCAATCCGACCCGCGACCCAAACTACAAAATATTACCCATTTTTTCTGACGACAGAATTCATCATTTTCAATACAATACTGCTTTTATTTAAACTTATTGGTTATCTTCAGTTTTAAAGAAGCCATGTATGATGCTTTAAGTTTAGAATACAATTGTAATTTAAAGTATGGAGTTTTGGTAATGTGGGCTAAGCATTCGACAAACGATAGTTGAAGAGGAACTAATATAGCTTCGGACTTGGAGAAGGTATGTTTTCTCAAAACACAGAGAACAAACTTGACTGGTTCAAGTTCATGTAATTTTTTCATCCTTGTCTTACGCATGCAACTTACGGCGGCTGAAAGAGACGGACATTAAACAATAAAAGCCTGTTAATGACTCCACTAGAGTCAAAACATTGCGCTGTTAGGTTAAATTTTAAAGATAGGTGATCAGTTACAATGTCTTACGCACATAAGCACATTTTTAACCCCCGACTCAAAAAGAGGGGTGTTTTAACCCCCGACTCAAAAAGAGGGGTTTTATAAGTTTGACTTGTCTGTGTATCTGTGTATCTGTGACTCTGTGTATCTGTGACTCTGTGTATCTATGTGTCTGTCTGTGGCATCGTAGCTCCTAAATGAATGGACCTATTACGATGCGGGTTTTATCGTTTGAAAGCTGACGTCATCGAGATGGTTCTTAGCTACAATTGATGAAGATCTGATCAGGGGTTTCAAGGTCATCAGCTCGTTTTGTTAGTTGCGGTAGCGATCTTAGACGCATAATCGGTATTTACTTTACTTTTAAACATATCTGTGACTTAACATTTAAAACAAAAACGTATACAAATACATGTCTGTTTTAACTGGTACCACTGAGCTACTCTGATGATGGAACTCGAAGGTAGGAGAAGAAATCCTGGATAGGTTTAAAGTTAATAGTCTTACTAAGTTTGGACTTATTAGATTCGTATTGACTGTAGGAAACTAAAACTAAAGAAAAGTTAGTGCGAGGAAATAAAACATTCTAGATCTAAAAAAACTGATCATTGATCCTCTCAGATCAGCAAATCAACAAGAAATGGGCCTATAGTGCTCTAACTAAAATTGTTACTCACTATGAGCGTTTAGCTGGAACGGTTTCAAATTGATGACCTGGAGTATCTGATGGTGCACCATCATGAATCCTCTTATATCAGCAAATCAACAAGAGATAGAACTATAGTGCTTTAACTAAAATTGTTTCTCACTATGAGCCATTAGCTGGACCGTTATCAAATTAATGACCTGGAGTAGTTATCTGATGATGCACCATAAGGATCCAAGGGATATTTTTAAAGGGATATAACTATTGAGCCATGACTAATGTTGTTTATTACTATAAAGCTGGTGACTAAAGTGGATTCAGGCGTTTCAGGGGTTCCTTTAAAATTTAAATTTTGATTTTATTTAATTAAGGCTTACACAAGAAAAATACAGTCACACAACTCCCTCGCTTCCTTCACATCCACAATTCTCTCCAAACAAACTCTATGGTTATGGGTACTAGGCAACCTAGCTTTCTTGAGGATGTCTCCGATTAGATCGGAAAACTCCCTCGTGGGATTGGGAGGTATCCTGTATTCTAAAAATACTTTTTTTCTTATTGTGACACGACATTTGACCTCCACCCGCCTGATGATAAGCTAAAGTTAGTTTGCGGCTGCCTCATTCGCCGTCACTATGCCGGCCAAAAGTGCTTCTTCACGCATCGCTTGAAGGATCCAAGGTTATATGAGGGAGAGAACACATGGGATGGCAAAGCATTCCACTTGTCAATTGTTCTACAAAGAAAAGACGCACCGCACTTTTTGGTTCGACTGCCGATTTAGTCGACAAAATGCGGATGCTTCCCCCGACCAGTGCGGGTATTACGGAGGTGAAAAGACGAGGTAGGAACAAGGTTAAAGAGCTCCTCGGAACTTATTCGTTATCCGGTTTTATTCTTTATCCAAGGTTCCGTGTATGGGACAATTCTATTACATAACTTATTGGCCGTTGTATATTTACTATTTGATATTTTGCGGTGACGTATTGGACAATGGAGACGGGTCATTATTGCTCCGTTTACAATTTACAAAATGGTTGACCTTTTCCTTTGACATTTCTTTTGTGTTATTCTTTTATTAATACGCAATCCTATTTGTTATTTTCATGTTGTTATTTCACTTTAACTAAGTCCAATACAAAATACATTTATTCATTTGTATTTGTTTTTAGGGCTCCTTAGTCAAATGGCAAAAAAACTTATGTATGTCCTTATAAATTCGTCTTGTATGTCTGTCCGTCCGTATGTCCCAACCATATTTTTCTGAAACTATAAGAACTATACTGTTGAAATTTGGTAAGTAGATGTATTCTGTGAACCGCATTAAGATTTTGGGGGTTCCCCATACTTAGAAATGAAACTCAATTTTTTTTTCATCAAACCCTAACCGGGTATTATAGATAGGTCTTCATGTTACTTGCTGCTACGGAATCCTTCATGGTCGAGTCCGACTCGCACTTGGCCGCTTTCCTTTTAATTGTAGCGTGACATATGACAGAACCCCGCCTGATGTTAAGCTGGAGTGCGGTCCATGAATGAAGGCAACTGGTACTACAGTTAAATAATCTGATATATTGTTATAAAAATATAATATATTGTGATTGTTACTTATAGTTTTTAAAACTAAAGTCGCCTCCATTCATGGATGACACTCCAGCCTAATTTCAGGCGAACGAAAAACTAAAAATAAGATGTCATTTTACCCATCATATCATGGCAATCAAATTGTCAACTCCTCAATTCCCACAGGGATAGACAAAGACAACAGAGCTTTACTTTCTATGATCCTTACACAACTTCTGGATTTTTTGGAATTTAAAGACTTTTTGACGAGAGGCATGGTGTAGTGGTGTGCTACCAGTCCGTTACGCGGGTGTTCAGGGTTCGATTCTTGGTCGGAGTAAATATTTGTTTCATAGCTTTTATTTGTAATAATAAATTTATAAATATTTGTAAATTAAAAAAAGAGGCAGATATTTGCTCCCAGTCTGAATGTCGAAGAGTGGTAGGCAGCGGTGGATGTGGCTACTACTTACAGTTATTAAACTGTAGTAGCAGTCACCTCTATTAATGGACCACAATCCAGCTTAACATCAGGGAGGTGCTGTCAGATGTCAATTCACAATAAAAAAACATGAGATTTTATATTTAAACTAAAAACCACAAATCAATATTCTTAACCAAAACCTAATCGCATGACGATATAAAACTTTTACCACCTTTCTAGTTAATTTTAAACAAATAAGACTTTTATTACTTGAACGAACGTAATAGGTTTAACCAGGTAGAATAGGGGGGCGGGGATTAAACACTACCCCCTGAAACCTCCTAACATTCGCACAATATCTACTGCAAATAACTCGACTTCCTTTACTGATTGTGTTTGTCGTATGCCCAATAATTCTTAACTCAATTTTTGTAGGAATCCTTAAGGAATAGTCCTTGTTTCATGTACTTGTAACCACATGCCTTTAACAGACATTGGTATGGACAGGAATGTCGAACCTTTATGCTACTTTCAGCAGGGATGCTATGCAAGGTTTTAAAGGGATCTTGACAAACTTTACAGTACATGTCAATAAAAAAATAAAAAAAATCTTTTAAACATAATACGTTTTATTATTATTTTCATACTAAGCTACTAAAGTGCTTGTATCATAGAAATAGGATAACTAAAGTACATATATCAAAGGTACAATGGTACCGGCGAGTGGTTTTGAACCCGTGCTCTCGGTTTACGTAACCATTGCACTGCCACTACACCACGGTTGCTTTTTTAAACATTTAAATTGGACAATAAAAGTTATTTAAATGTCATCGCGAAGACACAAATTTTAGAGTCTGTGAGTTTATAAAATTGTAGAATGCGCACAACTAGCCGGGGGAAGTGCAGATCGCCGTTGGGGGTGCGCTTACTTATGATGTCTTACAAATAGGGTTGTCAACCTCTGTTCAAAACAACGTTTTATTTTTTCATTGAATTGAATTCTTTTCATTCTATTAGTATTTCCAATTATACTCTTGAGTGAGTGCTTGGGTTTAAAAAGTATATTGTCTGCGAAAGATTTCTGAGTTGCAAGTTTCTTTTAGTATTTTCTTGAATTGTCATGCCATTTTTCTTTTTTAGGTAGAGACAATGGAACGCCACGATTCTGACACAACTCCCACGCTTCCCTCACATACACAATTCTCTACGGTTCACTAGGCAACCTAGCTTTCTCGGGGTGTCTCCGATTTGGTCGAGGAACACCCTCCTGAGTCTGCCTTGATTAACGCATTGATCCACATCAGATTTATAAATTTCTTTCGTCAATCTACTTTCACTCATCCTTTCCATATGCCCAAACCATCGAAGCCTTTTTTCAAACCACATCTATCGCACACTGTGCTATTCCCTATTCTATCCGTCTCTCCTTATTCACTTCTTAATGACAGCTTTTCTACGACGTTAATTCTACGCTAATGCTTGTTCTGCCATTAAAATTTAAAAAAATGATATTTCTTTAATATTTATTCAGTCATGACGACAACCCTACAGTAGCAGATTCTTTAGCAAGTTTGCACTTTTTACACGCAGAGCAAACTTTCCTCGAACAAGTATTGCATTCGTACCACCCGTTAGGGTTTTCAAAATATATCACTTCCGTCCGGCTCGTTATGGCTTCTTATTTAATTGTCCAACCGATTTTAACGGCAGTTACTTCTGTCGTTTGTATTTACAAGTTGTAAACTTTAATATTGAAAAGTATTTTAGCAACGGAATTGCGTTCTAGATAAATACTCAGAGGAACCGTAAGAGTGAATCAAGGCGGTCGTGGTGTAGTGGCAGTGCAATAGTTACGCAAACCAAGAGAACGGGTTTAAACCACTTGCTGGTACCAATGTATCTTTAATGGTTGTACTTTGGTTGTCCTGTTTCTATAATACAAGCACTTAGGTAGCTTAGTATGGAAATGTAAAGAAAAATAATAAATAAAAAACTCTTTATTTGCTTCTATCTCGTCTTTTTACTTCCGCAATACGGCAGCCGAATTAAAAGGCTTGATAAGTGGAATCATTTACCAGCCAAAGTGTTTTTCTCACCTTTAATTTAGGATCTTTGAAGCGAAGAGTAAAAAACATCTAACGCAGCTAAAGCAGCTAACCTATTTCGCTGTTGAAAAACCTTTTTTGACCTCGACCTGCCTGATGGTAATCATGATGGAGGTCCAAGAGTGCTGACGACTGCAAAAACCAGTCACGGTCATCAGTTCACAGTTGCCGTCACTATGCCGGCCAATGATGCTTCTTCAAAGACGCCTAAAGGTTGCATTTTTTATATTTAAATTTAAAATTAAAATTTTATATTTATTTTTAAATTTATATTTAAAAAAAAACAAAGGTATGCAGTGCTCATACCAATAGACAGTTTCTTTGAAGAGAATTGTGAATGTGAAGGAGGCAAGAGAGTTGTCAAGATTGTAATAAAATGAAGCTTTTTATCTATACGAGTTTGGGCGTGATAATTTGATTGATTGATATAAATTTAAATATGTCGTTAAATAGTTTTTTTAATGTATTTTTATTATTTGTTTCAGGTATGTTAAAAATCGCTGTAATACTTAAAGTATGGTAAGATGGTAATGGCAGTGCTGTAGTAAATAATTTTGTAAGCTACTAAAGTGTTGGTATCATTTGACGACAGGCGTGGACGAACGGTTTAGCGATTGGTTTGTTGCGCGTAAAGTCCCGGGTTTGATTTCCACTAGGACCAAAATTTGTTTAATAGTTTTTATTTGTAATATTTAATAATTATAATAAATATTGCAAATATTTGTTAATAAATAAAAAGAGATGGATATTTGCTTCGGGTCTGGTTATCAAAGAGTAGTAGGCAGTGGTACCCAGTCTGCCGATCATGGGTAGTACTACCACTTACAAGTATTCAGACCGTGAAATGATTTGGTCACGTTTCGGGATAAGTTTGTAAGTTGCCGGTTCCATCTAGGCCGGCATAGTGGTTGTGATTGCTACTCACAATTATTGAATTGTAGTAACAGTGACATTCATTAATGGACCACACTTCGGCTTAACATCAAGCGGGGTGCTGTCATATATCGAGTCACAATAAAAAAAAATTAAAAACCAGGACAACCAAAGTATATCAAAGATACATTAGTGGTTTTGAACCCGTGCTCTCGGTTTTCGTAACCATTGCACTGCCACTACATCACGGTTACCTTATCTTATTTATCCGTATCTTATTAGATAACTCGGGGGCACTTCTGCTTGCCTGGTTAGTCCTCCATTCGAGTGTTGTTTTTGCAGCCTAAGAAGTTAAAACGTATAAAGTCGCCGATAAAAATCAACGAAGCTAAAACGTCCAAATTATATTTTGGCAGCGAATAGGAGAAAACTTTTCGAGATTTTAAAAGCAAGTTGGGTTTTCATTGAATTCGTTTGGCAGCCATACTGGGTCTGCACTGGCTCGGTTCTCAATTTTAATTATCTCGCCCCTTGGGACGAATTTAGCCTAACTTTGACTTAAATTGTGACTCGACATGCCTGATGTTCAGCAAGTTGAGGTCTAAGAGCTCCAACTACTGCAAACAAACTACTTCACGGTTATATCAGACTTTTAAGAGTGGTCAGCTTTCTCGTAGGTAGGCCTCCCACTAGGTGGACTGACGACATAGTGAAAGTCAGTGAAGACGAACCAGTGAATGCAACTGGCATCTTGCCGGTCGGAATGGCGTTCTAAGGGGGAGGCCTATGTTCAGCAGTGGACGCCTTCTTGCTAATGATGATGAAGCTTTCTGGCGTACAGACTGTGAATTGATTAAGCCACGTTTTTTTTCAACCTTGTTTCATTGTCAGAAGAGTCCGCGCTCTGTCGATTATAACGGCGACTGAGGCAATTCTGAACTGACAAGTTGTAAACTATATAATTTAAAAATATTTAGGCAACGGAATTGCATTTTAGATAAATACTCGGAGGAACTTTTGAATTTTGTTTCTATCTCGTCTTTTTACTCCCGCAATACGGCAGCCGAATTAAAAGGTTCGATAAGAGGAATGTTTACCAGCCCCAGTGATATTCTTAACCTATAAACTTAAAAATCTTTAAAGCGAACGTAAAAACACCTTTGGCCTTCATAGTGACGGCGACTAAAGCAGCCATAAATAAAAAGGGTTTTCAGTCGTCGGCACTCTTGGCCATTATCTTCTTTACCATCAAACAGGTCGAGGTCAAATTTTGACTCACAATCAAAAAAATCACCAGAATCGGAGCAAATATCTGCCTCATTGTAAATAAACAAAATGTATCGACATTTTCGTCCCATGGGCCGAATGAATTGTTCGTTTGTGCACATATCTTTGTCGCTGTATGTTTGTCTAGCTATGCCAAGCGGTGATTTCGATTCGCAGAACACATAGAGAATGAACAATTCCTTTGAGGTACGTATTTTTATTTCGCGTTCGTCTGTATGACCCAGAAGTGTGCGCTTGATGGTTTTTTAGTTGCTCACTAACCGGATTGAGTTTTAGCTTAGTTTAGGATTAAACTAGGATTTGGTTATGGTATGGTGGTAAAAATTTGATTTAGGTTTGGTTGTTTTTTGAAAATGAAATATTAAATGATTTAATGTAAATGGATGCGTTAAACCAGGAGGGCGTTTACCGACTAAATCAGAGATATCTCCAAGAAAGCTGGGTTGCCTAGTGCCCATAACCTTAGAGTTTGTACGAAGAGAATTGTGGATGTAAGGGAAGCGAGGGAGTTATGTTAGAATTGTGGCAAGTGGCGCTCCATTGTCCCTGCCTATCCCTATGGGAATTTTAAACCTTGACAATTTGATTGATTGATCTAACTTGACTTGCCTCACCGCAAGTCTAAGGGCGCCAACAACTGAAAAAACGTGTCATTATACGGTTGACTCAGACTCCGCCTTCACTATGCCGGCCAATTTTTATTAAACATATTTTTATTTAAATAATTAATAAATACTACATTTAATTATTAAAATAACCACTAAAACAACTATTACACGGAACCTAATATTAAACTACAATACTGCCTATCCCAAAGGGAATTAACGTCGAGTTTATATAACAAAAACAAAATATGAAACTTATGATCCAATTTGGTAAAGGAAACCTATCCCCCATTTTACCTGTGGGATAAAGAGAAATTCCCCGGATAATTCCCCGGTGATTCCCCACTACCTAGACGGAGGATTTGGGCCTCTTTTGAAAATTGATGTATTAGTGCGGGTAGTTGGAAAATTCAATTTTTGATTTTCATAAAAGTTCGGTCCTATTTTTTTTTATTGTGGCTTGACATATGACAGAACTCTGCCTGATTGATTGAGTTGAAGTACGGTTCATGAATTAAAAGTAATTTGGTGATATATAACCGACAACGCTGGGCTAGCAAAGGCATTCGATGGATAGAGAGTTGTTGCACGCGACTAAGGGTTAATTTTCAAGGAGTAATACAATAAGTTATGCGGAATAAATGAATCAGAGCAAGCTATCGCCGTTGTTTTATTTCTGGATTATAGTTCTATTATAGTAGCAGTCGCCTATTCCTGTGGGGAAAAGGCGTGACAATTCGATTTCATTAGCAGTCGTATTTAATATGCGATTTGGAACTGGCAACTGAAGCGATTGAAACAAGGTTGAATCTGAAACGCGACGCGACCAAGTACGGACAAAGTTTCACTGTCTGTACACTTGAAAGTAGTGGTACTACGGATTGTCAGATTAGGCAAATGTCCACCTAGTATCCTAATTATCCTAAGTATCCTTTATTTTTTTTTTTATTTTTTTTTATTGTGACTCGACATATGACAGCACCCCGCTTGATGTTAAGCCGAAGTGTGGTCCATGAATGAATGTCACTGCTACTACAATTCAATAACTGTGAGTAGCAATCACATCCACTATGCCGGCCTAGATGGAACCGGCAACTTACAAGCTGATCCCGAAACGTGACCAAATCACTTCACGGTCTGTATACTTGTAAGTGGTGGTACTACCCCGGATCGGCAGACTGGGTACCACTGCCTACCACACTTATAAAAATACATAAAGAACATATATTTGTGTAATATTTTTACTAATACGATGTTATACAGGGTGTACTTTGTGGCGTGTCATCGATAAATCAAACACCATGTGTGAGTGATGACTTTTAGACTGCTAGATCGATGTTCTGGGGGGTAATTCTCTGATATAAGCCTTCCTTTATTTACGTTGCGATTTATTACTATTATTCAAAACATATATTAAGCAAGTACGCTGCACACTGCTCTTTTAAAAAACACTTAAATTCAATTCAATTCAAATTGTCACGCCTTTTTCCCACAGGCATAGGCAGAGACAATGGAGCGCCACTTCCCACGATCCTTACTTCCTTCACATCAACAATTCTCCTCACACAGGCCCTGTGGTTATGGACACTAGGCAACTTAGCTTTCTTAAGGATGTCTCCGATTTGGTCGGAAAACACTCTCCTGGGCCTACCTTGTTTGTCAATTTTTTTTACTTAAATTAACCCAAAAAAAATGTTTTGTTTTTAACCGACTTCAAAAATGAAGGGGGTTCTCAATTCGACGTATAATGTGATTTTATGTTTGTTCGCGGATAACTTCGTTGTTTATGAACCGATTTTGATTATTCTTTTTTTGTTAGAAAGAAGGTGTTTCAAATGTGGTCCCATGATAAGGAAGTCAGGGTTTCACCACTTCAAAAAAGGAGGTTTCTCAAATCGACTGTAAATATGTTTTTTATGTTTGTTCGTCGTCACTCTTGGACCTCCTCTTGCTTATCATCAGGCGGGTCGAGGTCAGATGTCGTGTCACAATAAAAAATAATAATAAAACTTCTTTGTTTATTGCTAAAATAGAAAATAAAACAATATTACTAAATTGCATCATGATCATCAGCCAAAAAATATCCACTGCTGCACATAGGCTTCTCTCTTAGAACGGCCCGATAGTAAATCTTACAATGATAGTAGTAGTAATATCAATCAATCAACCAATTATAATTAGTTACCTTCCACCATACTGACATAAATAGGTCGTAGTATGAAGCCTACTTTCAGTGTATTTTTTTCTTCAAATACTTCAGATTGAATATACCCCATTTTTGCATAAAGTCATGAAGGATGTTTGTTCAGTCAAAAGCTTCAACAGCCTTAATTTTTATATAAAAGTTAAATGTCAGAGAAATTTTTCATGTAGAATTTTTCAATTTTCATCTACAAATGAAATATTTGTATTTTCGACTGAAATTAGTAATGAATTTTATTTTATTATTTTTCATTCTTTATTCTTGTTTCATTTTAATAAATTGCCTATTATTTTTATGTATATTTATTGGAAAATATACATATATACGATTATATATACATACATATAATATACAATATATATTATGTATACATCTCTTTACTAAGCTACTAAAGTGCTTGTATCATAGGAACATGACAACCAAAGTACATATATCAAAGATACATTGGTATAGGTGAGTAATTTCTAACCGGTGCTCTCGGTTTGCGTAGCCACCACACTACGGTCACCTTCACTTAAAAATGTAAATAGCTAATTTAATTTCACTATACTCGTAATATAGAATTCAAATTCCACCCGATTGTAGCAATAAAGTTTTGAAAGCATGCCAATTTTGCGTTTCGCAGACATCCTCGATGGGGACTAAGTTTAAAATTGAATTTACTGAATGAGTACAAAAAAGTCAATGTCTTGAATTATTTTTTTCCAGAGTGATTTCCAAAGTTTAATTCCAAAACCTGTGAGAAATCGCTCAGAATTAATTCTTACAAAGTTATATCCCTATTTACTTTAGATTAAACCGGTGAATCCCTGTTAATTTTGTAAAAGCACATATATTTTTTGTCAATCAATCAATCAAATTGTCACGTCTTTTTCCCACAGGGTTTGGCAAAAACAATGGAGCGCCACTTAGCACGATCCTGACACAACTCCCCGGCCTCCCTCTCATTCACAATTCTTTTCAAACAAGCTCTATGGTTATAGGCACTAGGTAACCCAGCTAAGGAGTTAAAATAAAAAATATGTTTCAAGTGTACAGACCATGAAGTGACTTGGTCGCGTTTCGGGATCAGCTTAAAAGCTTTCGGTTCCGACAAGGCCGGCAGAGTGAACCACACTCTAGCCTAACATTAGGTTTTATAACCACTAGCCTTTATAAAAAACATTTTTATAAACCACTGGACTAGCCTGTACCATGATTTATTTATTTTTTATTTTATTTTGATTTATGTTCTTAAGTCATCTTGTTTCTAATATTTTGAAGGCGACTTTGGTGTAGTGGCAGTGCTAGGTTACGTAAGCCGAGAGCACGGGTTTAAAACCACTTGCCACTACCAATGTATCTTTAATATATTATGTATCCTGTTTCTATGATACAAGCACTTTTGTAGCTTAGTATAGAAATGTAATAACAAAAAAAATACACTTTTTAAAATATGATATAATGTAAAAGTTATTTTTTATGTGAGTAAAATAAATAGGCTATAAAACCAAAAATATTTGTCGACATCTATCAAAATACATTGTCAATATGATTTTTCAGGAACCTGCTGAAACGTAAGTGAAAAGGGCATTTTCCGAGACATGGGTCGGGTTTTATGAAAAAATCAGTAACTATCTTTCATGAATGTTTCAGGATTTGATTAATTTATTTTTTTACTGAATTGTCTATTACATAAAAAGTTGTTTCGATACTTTAGCCAAATTGAAGTATTTTCTAAATCAAATAGGCACGCTCTAATTTTTACAGGGATATATAGAGATTAACAAAGGAATGCTTCGATGGTTTGGGCACATGGAAAGGATGAGTGAAAGTAGATTGACGAAAGGAATTTATAAATCGGATGTGGATGGATGCGTTAAACAAGGCAGGCCCAGGAGAGTGTTTTCCGACCAAATCGGAGACATCCTTAAGAAAGCTAAATTGCCTAGTGTCCATAACCACAGGGCCTGTATCAGGAGAATTGTGGATGTATGGGAAGCAAGGGAGTTGTGTAAGGATCGTGGTAAGTGGCGCTCCATTGTCTCTGCCTATCCCTGTGGGAAAAAGGCGTGACAATTTGATTGATTGATATACAGAGACAATTAAGCGCCACTTTTTGTCTCTGTCTCATATTTCTGATACAACTGCGATGTTTAAATTGAAATATACTGTGCTATTATAACGTTATTTTATTTAATTATTTGCCTATATTAATAAAGCAACTTAAAATGCTTGCTTGTATCATAGAAACTGAGTGACTAAAGTATGGGAGAGGTGGAATGAAAGGGACAAAGGGACAATTCTAACTTACCGGCCACATAATACGCGTCTCGAGACAGCACTATTGTAATTACATAATATTTAAGATATACAATATATTGGTTTGGTACCAGCAAGTTTTTGAACCGGTAGATCTCAGTACGCCACTACACCACTACACTTTTAAAACCACTATACCACGGTCGCCTTAATATATTTATTTATTTATTTACATTTCTATACTAAGCTTCTAAAGTCCTTGTATTATTGAAACAGGACAACCAAAGTACATATTATATCAAATATACATTGGTACCGGCAAGTGGTTTTTGAACTCGTGTCCTCGGTTTGCGTTTTCATTGCACTGCAACTTTACCACGGTCGCCTTAATATATATTTTTAATTTTATTTATTAACATTTCCATACTAAGGTACTAAAGTCATTTATAAAAACAGGACAACCAATGTACACATATCAAAGATACATTGGTACCGGTGCGGTTGGGTGGTTTTGAACCCGTGCTCTCGGTTTGTGTAACCACTACACCACGGTCGCCTTAATATTCAAAACAATAATGAATAGGTAAGCAAGTAATGGTGCGTGTTTGCGTTAAATAATAATAATAATAATTTCAGCAAATGCGACGCATGTAAGCCTTTAATATTCATTGAAATGTTGTGTGCAATTGAACATCAAATAAACCGCCATTATTTATTAGGGTTCACACACTTAAGTTTATTATAACAATTATAGATTATAACGCCTTTTAGCACGGCGACCGTGGTGTAGTGGCAGTGCAATGGTTACGCAACCAGAGCACCAGTTCAAGACCACCCACCGGTACCAATATATCTTTAATATATGGACTTTGGTTCTATGAGACAAACACATTAGTAGCTTAGTATAGTTCGCGACACGTAAGTTGGCAAGATTTTAACGTAGTGGGGGAACGTTTGCGCATGTACACTGGCCGTGCAAAAAAAGAGTCTCTTTAAATTCATAAAAAATAATAATAGTAGTTTAAGTGAAAGTAGATTGACGAAAGAAATTTATAAATCTGATGTGCATGGATGCGTTAATCGAGGCAGACCCAGGAGGGTGTTCTCCGACCAAATCAGAGACATCCTCAAGAAAGCTAGGTTGCCCAGTGCCCATAACCGTAGAGCTTGTATGAATGGAAGGAAGCGAGGGAGTTGTGTCAGGATCGTGGCAAGTGGCGCTCCATTGTCTCTTCCTATCCCTGTGGCAGTTGACAGTTGATTGATGACAGTTTGATTGATTTATTGATAAATTATAACGCCTTTTAACAAGGTGATCGTGGTGTAGTGTAGATGTGTTAATCGAGGCGACCCAGAAGGGTGTTCTCTGGCCAAAACGGAGACATCCTTAAGAAAGCTGGGTTTTCTAGTGCCTACCGTGAGAATTTGATTGATTGATTGAAAAATTAAATTTAATAAAATCTTTCTTACACTATAATTAATTGCCAAACCAGATTTATGGCAGAACTGACTCGTATTTTTTAGTCGTCTGCACTCTTGGACCTTTACTGGACGCTTACCTACCATCAGTCAAGTCAACTAAGCACTCCGTCTGATGGTAAACTGGAGAGCGGTCCATGAACAGAGGAGACCTTTACAATATTTTAGCAGCCGTTGCAAGACATTGCCAACCCTATGGAGTGGACGTAAGCCCGCGTATACATTGATATCGTCGATTTTGCGGATTATGGACAATTTAATTTATTCCATTGCATGCACACATTTAAACATATCTGTATATATATATATATATTAAAATGTATGTTTGAATGTATTTCTGTTAATTGAATTGACACATTTTTTAATTGTGCCTCGACATATTTTTTTTATATACATTTCTATACTAAGCTACTAAAGAAAATATCATAGAAACAGGACAACCAAAGTACATTGGTACCGTTTGGTGGTTTCGAACTCGTGCTCTTTGGTTCGCGTAACCATTGCACTGCCACTACACCACGGTCGCCTGACAGCACCCCTCTTGATGTAAAGATGAAGTGCGGTCCATGAATGGAGGCGAATTCTACTACAGTTATGACAGCAAGAAGTAGTAGCATCCACTATGCCGGCCTAATTAAAAGCGCCTACTTTCAAGGTCTAAAAAAGCGGTGGTACTACTCCGGGTCGGTGGACTGGATAAATATCAACTGTCTCCCTATCATTCTTAAATCTAATAGAGTGGATATCCCAAAAAAAATGTTCTAGATCCTCTTTATATAATCCGACTGCAGTTTGGATTATATAAGGAGAATCTACCTACATCAAGGAAAGTGGCGACCGTGGTGCAGTGGCAGTGCAATGGTTACGCAAACCGAGTGCATGAGTTCAAAACCACCTACCGGTACAAAGTACTCTGATTGCCCTGTTTCTATGATACAAACACTTTAGTAGCTCAGTTTAGAAATGTAAATAATAAAAAGAATGTGGTTATATAAATTAAAAAATAATAAATAAACCAGGCTAGTAGTACTCCGCCTCCATTCATAGACCGCACTCTAGCTTAACATCAGGCTAAGTAGTGACATATGTCATTACAAAATAAATAAAAAAATATGTATTGTCCGTTGAACTCCGTGAAAATTGGAACTCTTGAAAAATAGTTAGAAGAATCCCTTCAAACTACAACCTTGGCCAGTCACCCTTCGTCTGAAAAGGGTGTTTTTTTTACCCTAACTGAAGGGTTATTCTTATTAGAGGTTAAAATGATATAAATAAAATTTACAAAAATATACTTTTATTACGCAAGTGTATTATCTTGGCTGGCATACTTGAACTGACTCGATTTTTTCGACATCAGGCTAGTCGAGGTCAGAATAATTGTGAAGTTGATGGAAGTTAAATAGTTGCATCAGGATCGTGGAAAGTATCGTTCCGTAGTCTTTGCATATAGGTATAATTAAAATCTGATTAAAAATAAAAGGATTCGTGAAAGTAGACTGTCGAAAGGAATTTATAAATCTGATGTGGATGGATGCGTTAACCCAGGAGAGTATTTTCCGACCAAATCGGAGACATGCTCAAGAAAGCTAGGTTGCCTAGTGCCTATAACCATAGAGCTTGTATGAAGAGAATTGTGGCTGTAAGGAAACCATGGAGTTATGTCAGGATCGTGGCAAGTAGCGCTTTATTTGCTATTCCTTTGCCTATCCCTGTGAGAAAAAGGCGTAACAATTTGATTTATATACAAATGCTATTTTATTTTTGCAAATTGATAATTCAAGAATATACTAGCAGATACGACCTACCTATCTTTACCTTGCCGAAATGTCTATGAAAGGCCGTAATGATAAATACCCCTGTCTGCCCTTAAGACAAAATGTTGTCGGTTTATTAATAATTTCACCCCTACAAGACACCCCTAACAAGATATATGGTCGTGAGGTTTTTCATATCATTTATCAATTTACTGAAGGGTTTATTGGGAGCATGTGTTCAGGTTTTTCAGGAAATCTTTATTTTAATAAAATAAAATAAAAACGTTTTAAATGTGTCTTTTGATTTTACATTGATACATTGACGAAAGGAATTTAAAAATCTGATGTGCCACATCAGAAGGAAATTTTCAGACCAAATCGGAGACATCCTAAAGAAAGCTGGGTTGCCTAGTACCCATAACCATAGAGCTTGTATGAAGAGAATTGTGAATGTGAAGGAAGCAAGGGAGCTGTGTAAACACACTCTTGGGCCTGCCTCGTTTAACTCATCTATTCATATTAATTAAGAATTAAATTAATAAAAAAACAAATAGGAATTTTGTTGCGACGCAAATGGTTTTATAGAAAGGTTGGATGAATGGAGATTGACGAAAGGAATGTAAAAATCGAAGGCTAGTGGAAAGATGAAATGCCCACAACCATAGAGTATGTAAAAATAGTATTTTAGAAGTGATGGAAGCGAAAGGGTTGTTTCAGAATCCGGAAAATGGCACTTCGTTGTCCCTGCCTATTCCTAGAACGTGACAATCGGTGATGATAGTGTTAAATAAATTACCTACATATCTTCTTTACCATAGAGCTTGTATGAAGAGAATTGTGAATGTGAAGGAAGCGAGGGAGTTGTGTCAGTGGCGCGTGGCAAGTGGCGCTCCATTGTCTCTGCCTATCCCTGTAAGAAAAAACCTGACAATTTGATTGATTCTTTACAAAATAAAGGAGGTTTTCTTCGTAGGAATTTTCCCATGAAAAAACTCTACCTACCCCTATAAAATGTAGGTTTATATGTATAAAAATAAATCATCAAATTAAGTCCAACCGTTAAATTAAAATGGATGGTGAAAATTAAAAAAAGAACGACTCAATTCAGTGAAAATCCATAAAGAGGATTTAGCCATCCAGTTTTTATGTGACAATAAAGTTTTGTTTGATAGTTGCACACCAATTAAAATGATTGCAAAACTCTGATATGGGCCAATGGAATTAAAACATATGTAAACGCTTTAATATTTTTATTTTCATTGTGACTCGACACTATGACAACACCCCGCTTGATGTTAAGCTAGTGATTCGATAAATGCAGGCAATTGCTTGCTACTACAATTAAATGATTGAGAGTATCAATCGCTTCCACTATTGGAATTGGCAATCGGAGACATCCTCAAGAAGGCTAGGTTGCCTAGTGCCCATAACCATAGAGCTTGTATGAAGAGATTGTGGTGAGGGAAGCGAGGGAGTTGTGACAGAAACGTGGCAAGTGGCGTTCCATTGTCCCTGCCGTATCCCTATGGGGAAAGGTGTAACAATTCATTGAGTTGGCAACTAATAAGCTGATTCTGAAACGTGACTGAGTCACTTCATAGTCTATACTCTTAAAATAGAAGAGTGACGGCTACTGAGGCAAACACAACCTGAAACGGTTAACATTATCTTGCAGTTATTCGAATCGACAGCCGATTCCATTCGTGGACAGTACTCCAGCTTAACATCAACCGGAGGTCATATGTCAAAACCACATATGTTTTTGACCTGCATAGTGACGGCGACTGGGAAAGTCGGGAACTGACTCGGGTTTTCACGGCTTTTTGTACCTCCTCTTACGCACCATTAGAAGGGTCGAAATCAGATGTGTCACAATAAAGAAAAGACTCTCAATCAATTAAATCGTCACGCCTTAATTCTCAAAAAGGTAGACAAACATTGGAGCGCCACTATCTCGCTTTCTGGCTTTTTCACATCCGAAATTCTCTTCATGGAACAGACATAATATCTTAAGTCGCTCCTATTAAAATTACTAATTTATTATACTTTCAAAATCACCTTAGCGCGAGGTCACACTGAGCCCGGTCTCATGTCCTATTAAGGCTTCGTCCTAGCTTGGCAACACATTGCGATTCAAATGCGACTTTAAATTGCGCTCAAGACAAACGTAAACCGCACCGCAACTTGGACGAACTTTAAGATAAATATGAAACTAGAGTACATTCCAATTTTCAAGAATAATTTCAATTTTTATTTATTATTATTACATTTTTAAACTAAGCTACTAAAGTACTTGTATCATAGAAACAGGACAAGCAGAGTACATATATCAAAGATACATTAGTACCGGTGGGTGGTCTCGAACTCGTACTCTTCGGTTTGCGTAACCATTGCACTGCCACTACACCACGGCCGCTTACACCACGGTTGCCAGAAAAACTTTAGTGGCATTTAGGATTATGTTCCAAGTAAAGAGATTTTGTCGATTTCTTGTTTTATCGAGAAGAAGTCGTCGAATTCTGAACACAAAAACTTTAAATTAATAGTTATCTGCGCACTTGTGACGACAGGCGTGGACGAACGGTTTAGCGATTGGTTTGTTGCGCGTAAAGTCCCGGGTTCGATCCCCGGTCGGAACAAATATTTGTTTCATAGCTTTTATTTGTAATATTTAATAATATTAAATATTGCAAATATTTAATATTATTAATTAATAAAAAGAGATGGATATTTGCTTCGGGTCTGTTAATCAAAGAGTGGTAGGCAGTGGTACCCAGTCCGCCGATCCGGGGTAGTACCACCACTTACAAGTATACAGACCGTGAATTGGTCACGTTTCGGGATCAGCTTTCAAGTTACCGGTTCCATCTAGGCCGGCATAGTGGATGTGATTGCTACTCACAGTTATTGAATTGTAGTAGCAGTGACATTCATTCATGGACCACACTTCGGCTTAACATCAAGCGGGGTGCTGTCATATGTCGAGTCACAATAAAAAACTTAGAATTTACTTACCATCATGCAGTTAACGTAACAATAAATAAAAAAGTAAGACTAACCATTTACAATAATTTTCTTGATTTTGGTTGACGTGTTTTGTTTCTTGACGCAATACTGTACGGCTTACGTAGGACGAAGGGAAAGCCTTTAAAGAAAATTAGACCATTTCGCCCTTTGCGGATTGGAATATTTAAATAATGACTCGAGGGGTGAGTTTCGGACGAATTTTGACTTATTCATAAGGTGTCATAACCAGATTTTATCAAATGTATATTTTTGTAATAAAAACATTATTTTAAAAAAACTTTCTTATGTAAAAAAAATTATTCGCTATATATTTTAGTTATTTATAACAGTAATAAATATAAGCTTAATATCATTTACTTTTTTTAAATGACGTCGACTTGCCTGCCTATCAAGAGCGCCGACGATTAAAACAGTTCTTTTTTCTGCATAGTGACGACGACTGAGGCAGCCGTAAACTGAGACATTTTTCGGCAAATCGAAGTAATATATCGAGTCACAATATCTAAAACTCACCGTCACTAAGGAGCGTGGTCACGCTTCGTTTGAAGGATCCAAGATTATACGAAAGGGATGACGACATATGGTATGGTAAAGCATTGTAATCCGTAGTTGGGATCAGTAGTAAGCATTTTATTTATTTATTTTATGTTATTTATACAAAATAGGCGTATAGACCAACAACAGCACATATAGACAATCAAAATTAATTTAAAAAATCAATTAGTCTAATTTCTAATATGTCGATTGCATTGATAAAATAACACATGAATAAAATAATACAGTGAGTATAGAAAATGTAGTTTGATGAAGTATATGTGAAGGAAGAGTTAGGCAAAAATCGTGGTGAGTGGTGCAATTTATTTTTATTTATTTACCGTAACAGAGGTGACCGTGGTGCAGTGCAATGGTTACGCAAACCGAGAGGACGGTTTCGAAACCACAATGTATCTTTGATATATGTACTTTGGTTGTACTATTTCTATAATACAAGCACTTTAGTATAGAAATGTATAATAATAAAATAAAAAAATAAATCATTGATTTAACTTTAATCTAAAATCACATAAGTATAGGGAGTTTTAAACACGGTATTAATGTTCTTTTAATTTAATAAAAAATGTAAAAATAATTATAAAATATATAATATGTTATTAACTTCCAACAGTGTTTACCAATTAACGTTCAAAGTAAAAAAAAATGTCAACCTTCAAAAATGTACTTACTAAACGAGTGCGTTATTAAATTTCACTTAAACTAGGATTAGTTTTTATTTTATTTGTAATTATGACTCGACATATGACAGCACCGCGCCTGATAAGCTGGAGTGCGGTCCTCGAATGGAGGTGACTGCTACTACAGTTAAATGACTGTAAGAAACAGTTACATCCACTATGCAGGTCTAGTTTAAACCGGCTTAAAGTTTAAGATAAAATATGTAATTTTTTTCCGTTATGACTTACATCGACTTACCTGATGCTAAATAAGAAGAGGTCCAAGAGTTCCAGCAACTAATAAAACCGTCTCAGTTTGCGGCTGCCTCAATCGCCGTCACTATGCCGGCCAGAAAGTGCTTCTTCACGCATCGCTTATCGGATCCAATGTAATAGGATAGCGAGAACAGATGGACTGGTAAAGCATTCCACTTGTCGATTGTTCTACAAAGAATCGACGTACCGTACCTTTTAGTTCGACTGCCGATGCGGTGGACAGAATGTGGATGCTTCCCCCGACCTGTGCGGGTATCACGGATGTGAAATAATTTCTCTTTATTTTCTTTCTTCTTGTTTATGGCTTTAGTATTTAACTTGCCAGTGTCAAAGTAAAAATATATGGTTCAATGTTAAAACATTGTCAAGTAAAAGATGAACCACGCGAGTGATTCATCAAATGATGATCATGATAGTGAGGTTGATGATGATTGTTTTAGTAAAGCGGCGGAAAGCCTTTACTAAAACTTCAGAAGGAGTCTTGGAGGGAACATGAAGAAACACGTTTCACAACTTTAAATTACTTGTTTATACTTGATCAACTTAAAAATTATTACTGGATAACAATTCCACCATTATTACACATTAATATTTATGAAAAACACAAGCTTTTCAAATAATCCAAAATTGCGCGTCCTGTCAGTTGCAGTTGCCCGCCAAAACTCTTCTCTTTATTTCAACTAATAAACATCTTAATAATATATTTTTTCCATCCTATAACCTTGGATCTTTCAAGCAATGCGTGAAGAACCGCCGGCATGTGACGGCGACTGGGGCATCCATGAACTGACTCGTTTTTTTTCAGTCATCGTCACTCTTGGACCTCTCCTTGCTTATCATCAGGTCAATGTTGTGTCATAATAAAGAAATCAAATATTAATTTATATTTTTCATTTTACATTGAATTACCACCACCATCTATCTGCCTTCAGCACGTTTTTGATAGAAACGGGCATACTGCCAAAAATATAGGGATAACCGGCAATAAATACACATATAGAATTTTATGTGCAATTTTGAGGTTATTTTGCATAATTTTTATTGTAGATTCAAGATTTGAGATCAATAAAACGTACGCATGATCTGTATTACGCATCATTATAGCAAATGGATTTATTATCTAAGGTTGATGGAAAATATATAGGTTGCCTAGTGCTCATAACCATAGAGCTTGTATGAAGAGAATTGTGAATGTGAATGAAGCGAGGGAGTTGTGTTAGAATCGTGGCAAGTGGAGCTCCATTGTCTCTGCCTATCCCTGTGGGAGGAAAGCGTTACAATTTAAATGAATAATTAATGGAAAATATATGTAGTATACGGGTTTTATATTTGGTATAGAGTGCCTTCTTATGATTTTAAACAGAGCAAATAAGGCGACCGTGGTTTAGTGGTAGTGTATTGGTTACGCTCAAGAGTTGCTAAAACACGTTTTGTTCATAACGCAGAGATTCCTCGCCCTAAAACCCACTTGCCAGTACCAATGTGTCTTTGATAAATTTACTTTGGTCGTCCTGTTTCTTTGATACAAGCACTTTTAGTATCCTTTGCTTGCCATGAGGCTGTCAAGGTCGTGTCACAAATAATTAAGTTCAGTTTATAATAATTTGAAATACCGGCCCGTGAGATCTTTTACAAATAATTTTCAATTTTGTTTACTGGTCGCTTAATAAATTCGCGTTTTGGCTTTGACAGATTTAATATAAAGTTTTTGTGATATTTAAATAACGACATTATAAAACAAAAGTTATGTGTTGCTTGTTTTTGTGAGGCTTTTGCGTGACGTCATTCATTGTTTGGATTATAAATTAAATAATATCGATTAATACATTTTGCGGTAAACAATTTTCATGAAGAAATTTTCATAAATAATATTTTTTTAAATGATTTCCACAGCTTAACAGCTATCGTGGTCACGGAAAGAAAGCTGCATAGCTCTCAAAACGTCGGAATAATAAAAAATGTAAAATCAAAACCAAAATAAAGGCGATAGTAGGCCGCATAAAATTTGTTTATTTCATTAACCTACTAAACGTCAATATATCAATACAATAAATACCATCTAAATTCTAAGCACATATATCAAAGACTAGCAGCGAAACCCGGCGTTGCTCGGGTGAAAATACATCGCACACCTAATGGTTATAAAATCAGTTTCTCTATCTTATATATTATGTACTTAAATCTTTGTACCATTAAATGTACGTTTAATTAAAAAAAAAAATTATCTAACACATATGGTATCGCGAAGTTTTTTTTTGTAGATATTGATATGTTCTTTAATATTGTAGAACATACTTTTGTTCTATCATCCATAGTTTCCGCAGCGCATGTGACGAAAGACGTTCTAGGGCACTTTTTTACACCTTGGGTTACGTTACTTAAGTGTTAGTAAGGATCTTTTCTAGCAATTAATATAACCTATGTCACTTAGAATGAATGTAGCTTTTCAGTGGTGAAATAATTAGTTTTCGTAGTTTCGTAAATCGTAGTTTTGAAAACAGTAGTTTTTGAGTTTATTCATTACAAACATACACCCACACAAAAATACAAATCTTTCCTATTTATAATATACGTATAGATGAATTCCTCCTGCACCTTAAAGCTTTTAAACTTTTATTTTTGTATCGTGCATGTGGTATGTACAACAAGTTATTCTGTAATATTGATCCTTTTAATCAAGGTTTGGCCGGATTTAAAAAGCAGGTACGAGAAACAATTCAGATTAAATTTATTAATGAATGAAATGACTTTGCAACACTATTTCCTTTTTTTCTTCTTTTACTTTTTTTTTTTTTGATAGTTTAAGTAATTGGAATACTTTTTTGTTAGTGTAATTTTTTAGGTTTCTTTTTTACCATATAGTTTTGAATTCCTTTTTTGTGTAAATTGCTATCTCTTTATATGTTTTATAATTATTTGGAAACTTTGCTGATTTGTGTACTATATTTTATGTTATATTTTTTGCATTGTACAATTGTATGTTTCCTTAATAAAGTTAAATAAATAAATAAATAAATAAAGCTGATAGAAACGTGATCTATTCATACACGAGTTTTATAATAAATTGAAAACAGCTTTTCCTAATATATCATTTTCCAATATACCCTATAAATTCTTTACGGACTGTGATCTCTTTATACTAATATTAAAAAGAGATGTTCGTAAGTTTGTATGTGTGTAGGAGGCAATCTCCGGAACTACTCATTCGATTTAAAATTGTTTGTACAATATTTAGAATGAACCTCTAGAATGGACAAATACTCCATTTTATCGCGTCAAAGTAAAAGCTGTCTCCGTACAGATCGATTTTGTAAGGTATGATGACGAAAAATTGGTTCAGCGCTCGAGTTCCTGGTGAACGCTGCGTGTACAGAATAGTTGTAGAGCTTTAAAAGGTCTGTAAGAATTACGAACATATATCCTAAACCTATATATATTATTATTTATTTAATTCGTTATTGTGTAATAATTATTGTGTTGGGTTGCCTAGTGCACATAACCATAGAGCTTGTATGAAGAAAATCGTGAATGTGAAGGAAGCGAGAGAGTTGTGTCAGGAACGTGGGGAAAAAAAAAAGGGGAAAAGGAAAGGAAACACATGGAATTTGCCAAGCCATGTGTTCTTTCCATCCAATGTCCTTGGATCCTTCAAGCGATGCGTGAAGAAGCACCTTTGGCCTGCATAGTGACGGCGACTGAGGCAGCCGTGAACTAACTTGTTTTTTTCAGTCGTCGTTACTCTTGGATCTTCTCTTGCTTATCATCAAGCGGGTCGAGGTCAGATGTCGTGTCATAATAAAAAAAAATCGCATACGCAGTCGCGGGTAAACAGCTAGTAGTCCACAAGCATAGTTAACGTGCAAGTATTTAATGTACCTCATAGTTAAATTACGTTTTTATGACATAAAATAACTTGAAAAAGTTAGCTTAAGTTTAATAGCTTATTTTCTCGACGAGTGCTTAAGATAAGCTTACCCCCGAGACATCAACTAATTAAACTTATTTAATTTATTCAATGTTTTCATTTCGGCGTATGTGTTGCTTTTAAGGCTTCTATTTAGATGTGGTTTAAAAGAAGATGTAGTGACAAGGATTGACAAAGGAATGCTCCGATGGTTTGGGCACATGGAAAGGATGAGTGAAAGTAGATTGACGAAAGGAATTTATAAATCTGATGTGGTTGGATACGTTAAACAAAACAGGCCCAGAAGGGTGTTTTCAGACCTAATCGGAGACATCCTCAAGAAAGCTAGGTTGCCTAGTGCCCATAACCACAGAGCCTGTATGAAGAGAATTATGGATGTGAAGGAAGCAAGTGAGTTGTGTAAGGATCGTGGTAAGTGGCGCTCCTTTGTCTCTGCCTATCCCTGTGGGAAGAAGGCGTGACAATTTGATTTGATTTGATATTTAGTGCGTATATTTTTTTATTGGCACTCCGCTTTATGTTAATTTGGAGTGCGGTTCATGATTGAACTGATAACTTTGAGAAGCAGTCACATTCACTATGCCGGCCTAGTTGAAACCAGCAACTTACAATAGTACGATTCAGGATAGTACCACCACTTACAATTATACAGACCGTGAAGTGACTTAGTTGCGTTTCGGGATCAGCTTTAACTTGGCCGGCACAGTGGATGTGACTATAAAGTAATTCACTGTAGTAGCAGTCATCTCCATTCATGGATCAAGCTCCAGACACTGTATATTATTTATTATATAATGTTATGTTACCTAATGGCCAGAGCCGTAGAGCTTGTATAAAAAGAGTTTTATAGTGAGGAAAGCGAGATAGTTGTGTTGGGATCGTGGCAAGTGGCGCTCCATTGTCTGCCTATCCCTGTAGAAAAAAGGCGTGACAATTTTACTGAAAATAATTATTTAATATAAACTAAAACGTTTATATCAATAGAAGGAAAATACTGAAATAAATTAAAGACTTTTTGGTCGACATTTTTTAACGCAAACATTTTTTTAAATAATTTTAATTCATTTAACTAAGCTACTTAACATGTTACTTTCATAACAATTAAAAGTTATTCTAGTTAAATAAAACTTGCGATAAAACGCTACGAGCGTTATTTTACGAACTACATCGTTGAAAATTATTATATTCAAGAAAAAAATATATGTATGCACGAGATTTTCCTCCTCTCTCTTTGTTTTCGCGTGAGACTGAACAATGGACCGTGAAAAGTCGTCATGTTTATGTTTTACCTTTCTTGCATAAAACAAGAATATTTTAAATGTTTTTTTTCTATAAATGTTTATAATAAAGTGTATATTAGATATATGTACTTTGGTCGTCCTCTTTCTATGATAAACGTAGCTTAATATAGAATTGTAACAAGTATCTCCTTTTGATTTTATTGTAACACGACATACGATCGCACTCTTCCTGATGCTGTCCTTTCTTCTTTCCTTCTGATGATAACTCGGTGAATTTTTTTGATATGGTGTATTTTATCATGTATGATAAAGAGATGATACAACGATAGACATCGCGTTCTTAGACGAGATAGACAGCGGAATCCCAAAACAACTCTTGCTTCTATCAGAATATTTCACTACTAAAATATGCAAGTATAATTAATTCCCAGTCATTCGATTAGTGCAATGGAGAGTAATCTCTTTTTACATCTTTTTCTTAATATTTGTTATAAACACCAACACTATATATCTTTACATTTATTTTATAAATGTAATTCATATTATAAAATAAGATATATTTAAAAAATTATACGAGCGTTTAATTTGTTAAAAAAAGGCTTTGATTAACTTTTCATGTATTTCTAAACTGGCATCACATCCACAAATCTGACCTATGCCTGAACTGAACTCCAGAAAGTTTCATTCTGTTCCCGAAACGCGACTTAAACGCGTCCTTATGTCTGAAATAACATAAATTAGAAGTAATTGCCATAAACACTATCTAGAATCATTACAGAAGGCCAAACGATATCCTCAATCCATTCCAAATAGTTGTAAACTCTTGAATATATACCTGGTGATCTTCTAAACCCACAATGCGATCCGAATGACGCTACACCGATAATTGTATGTAAAGGAAAAGTTCTAATACAATCTACATGTTGTGGCATATATTGTAACGGCCCGCCAGAGTCACCTTGGCACGCATCTTTACCACCATTCTCATAATCACCAGCACACAACAAATTCTTCGTAATACCAAATTTCAATGTACCCCAACGGATTAAACTCCCTACACTTCTATTACAAATGCTACTGTCCACTATGTCCACGTCAACTGACATTAAACTTTGACTTCCTGATGAGGCTCCAGATGTTGTCGTACCAAATCCAATAACAGTTGCATGATTTATATTAATTTCATGTTCTGTATGAAGACAAGCTATTCTTATGTATCTGTTTAAAATAAACGGCTCATTAGCACGAACCAGCGCTATGTCGTAATACTTGGAAGGTGGTGCGTATAAAGGATGTTTGACGAATAATAAAACAATTCTATCTTGAACTAAATCTTCGCCTTCATCAAATTCAAACGTTGCTATTCCCACTCTGAGATTACTTGCTGTACCAGTTGACGGATCTTCTTCGCAATGTGCAGCAGTTAAAACCCATTCGTCGCTGATTAGTGTTCCGCCACATTTCCACTGAGGGTTTGGGTCATTTTTGCTTTTGTATCCTATTAGAGTCATATGAGGGTAGTAGAGCAGGTCAATGGGTACCCTTACGCGTGATGTTGGATTTAAGATGTTGCGACACTCCAGCATAGATCTTGCAAAGTCTCTGCACGCCCAAAATGCTCTGTCCCCAACGTCAGTCTTCGAAGAAACGAGTAAACACATTAATATCAATACTATTTTCTTCATTGAGTATATCTTTATTCGCTTCGTTTATTTTATATAATATATTTATAATCGTAAATATTTTTAATATATTATTATTTCGTTTATCAACTGGTGACCTTTCTTTGTGAAGTATTTGTTATCAATAATTTGATTCAGGCCACTTGCAATGTATAAATGCATTCGGATTTCTAATCAAGTACTTAATTTACTTTCTTATTACGAGTGTAATGTGTGAAATATTGTTTAATCTAATTATACCTATAATTACATTATACTTACCTATCAATCTTTTTACGGAATTTAAACTTAGGACTTATTAATGTTCGACATAGTTTCCTTCATTTCTTTTATACACATTTTGTTTATGAAATTATTTGAGCTTATATAATATTATATATAGGTTATTTATTTATTATTTATTTAATTATTACACGACAGGACACAACCTTTACCTGAATTTATAATAGTATTTTGTAATAAAAAAAATTAATATACATTTATTAATATACTATACTAAGCTACTAAAGTGCTTGTATCATAGAAACAGGACAACCAAAGTTCATATATTAAAGATACATTGGTACCGGAGAGTGGTTTCAACTCGGCTTACGTAGCCATTTCACTGCCACTACGCTCGCCTTTAAATTTATTAGAATTTTAAAAATCAAGGTTGTGTCCCATTACTAAATAAATCTTTGTAACTACGTATATACACGTACTATATTTATGGCCGGTAGTTTTGGTGACGTCCGTAAACTACGGAATTCATTATCAAATCGTCATAAATAAATATACATATAAATATGCCATTATTTTCTGATAGAAAAGAAGATGGTTTGAAATTCAAAAGAAAATCTGCTGTAACAGGATGTTTAGCTTAACTCGCAATAAATACTCGTTTAAAATAATAAGCCGCTGATCAAGGGACTAGAGTTTGAACGTGAGTCACAGGCCAGCTAGAACCACTTTATCCATGTCTCAAGCCGTCTGTCTTTACATCTCAATTAAAGAAATTAAAATCAAATGATCAAAAGCAAAATTAAGTCATTTTGGGGTCTTGCCAGATTCTACCATGATATCTGATATGACGAGAAGAAATCCCAATTCAATCAATCAATCAAATTGTCACGCCTTTTTCCCACAGGGATAGGCAAGACAGTGGAGTGCTATTTGCCACGATCAAGACACAACTTCCTTGCTTCCCTCACATCCACAATTCCATTCATACAAGCTTCACGGTTATAGGCACTAAGCAATCCAGCTTTCTTGGGGATGTCTCCAATTTGGTCAGGGACACCCTCCTGGGTCGGCCTGGATTAAGGCATCCATTTAAATCAGATGTATAAATTTCTTTCGTCAATCTACTAATTAATCAAACCACAATTAAAACCATTTTTAATACACAAAAAACAATACTTAAAAAAATATAGCGCACCAAACATTAAAATAGTTATTATAAATAATAAAACCAGATGGTTGCAACCTGATTTTGTAAAAAGATAACTAAGAACACAGCTGAATCCAATAGGAACGCTAAGTACACAGATATCCAATCAGGAAAGAACGGGTAGCAGGTACGATTTCCACTATGTATTCGAAATATAAAAAAGTCATCCACACATGTCTTGATTGTCTTCTACCTAGTTGTAGGTCGTTATAGATTTTGTCAAAGAATATTTAACCTAGAAGAATGAGCAGAAAGGATACTCGTTTGCATTTGAAAGTGATAATATTTCTTTCTTCTGCCACAGTTTTAACTGAAAGTCTTATACCGTAAAGTGACTCAGTCACGTTTTATCGCGTTTTGTTAGCCAGTAGTTTTTATATTGCACTTGTAGTTTGACATTATTACCACGTCTGATGTTAAACTGGAATACTGGTGATCACGACTGGTCACTTCACGGTCTGTGAATACTACCACCGATCGGTAGACTGGGCTATTTAACACCATCTATCGGCCTACTACTCTTCCCTTAATTATACAAACTAACTGTATTGTATATAATTAATCCTGATTTGTTAAGCGCATTTGTACCAAAGACACTAAACGGCCAAGAAAGGCACCTATATTGTATATTTATTATACTATATAATACCCGCACACGTCGGGGGAAGGATCAGCATTCTGTCGAACGAATCGGCAGTCGAACTAAAAAGTAGATCGTTTCTTTGTAGAACAATTGACAAGTGGAATGCTTTACCTGTCCATGAGTTCTCTCCATCCTATAGCCTTGGGTCCTGAAAGCGATGCGTGAAGAAGCACCTTTGGCTGGCGGCAAAGTGGTTTTAATCGCCTTTTAATTCGACCTGATTTTCTACATAGTTATTCTTTGCGCTAGTGAATTCTCTTTTCTGAGATTAATGTTTGCATAGTTACTGACAGATCTGATTGCTCAACCATTCTTACTGCACGGCCATTTGCTTCGCAGACGCTCTATTCGTACTTCGTCAGTTTCCTATCTCGTCAGAGTCGCACTTTGTCAGTTTCCTATCACGTCAGAGTCGCACTTCGTCAGAATAGGTAGTCAATTTTTTTATTGCTTATATTTGCTTAATGGTAAACAAAGGGAAATCCATTAGTGCCAAGAACTGAAAAACCTATACAAACTACGATTGATTTGGTTTTTTTTTGTATTAATTTACATTTCTATACTATTGCCGGTTCCATCTAGGCCGGTATAGTGGATGTGTTTGCTACTTACAGTTATAGAATTGTAGTAGCAGTGACATTCATTCATGGACCACACTTCGGGTTAACATCAAGCGGGGTGCTGTCATATGTCGATTCACAATAAAAAAAAAGCTACTAAAGTGCTTGTATCATAGAAACAGGACAACCAAAGAACATCAAAGATATTATACATTGGTACTGGCAAATGGTTTTGAGTTCGGTCTCTCGGTTTGCGTAACCATTGCACTGCCACTACACCACGGTTAACGCAGTAGCCGTCACTATGCCGGCTAAAGGTTGAAATATTTAATTACAATATTTATTTCTTTTTATAAATAAGGCCGGCATAGTGGTTGTGACTTCATACATTCATACATTCACCTCCATTCAAGATATCATATGTTGAGCCTTATGATATCATTATCACCAATTGTCACTCTTCAATTCCCACAGGGAAAGGCAGAAACGAAAGGTTTTTAAAAATTGGATATAAAACAGTATTATTATATATATTCTATCTGGTTAATACTAAGCTTGTATCATAGAAACAGGTCGATCTAAGTACATATATCAAAGATACTTTGGTACCAGCAAGTGGTTTTGAACCCACGATTTCGGTTTGCGTGACCAGTGTACCACTACACAACGGTCGCCTCCGACGAGATGCAACTTGTCAAAGTGGAAAAAAGACCTCACAACAAATAAGAGTTTTCTTTAAGGCTTTTCAATTTGTTGGAAAATTGTTTTTTCCTATACACATTCCAGATGTTAAGAACGTCACTTAAACCAGGTTCAATATAGTGGATGCTGGAAAGGATGAGTGTAAGTAGATTGACGAAAGGAATTTATAAATCATGTGGATGGATGCGTTAAACAAGGCAGGCCCAGGAGGGTGTTTTCCGACCAAATCAGAGACATCCTCAAGAAAGCCAGGTTGCCTAGTGCCCATAACCACAGAGCCTAGTGGTATAAAGAGAATTGTGGATGTGAAGGAAGCAAGGGAGTTATGTAAGGATATAGTTTATATAGTTGATAATACTGTTTGAATATATTTGGGACATTAATTGACTGCTTTAATATGGTAATCACAAGACACTAACTAACCGTGTGTTCATCATTTGTACTATTGCGGTGACAATAAAGTTGGCCGGCGTAGTTACGGCGACTGAAGCATCTTCATAACTTGAATAGAATTTTCAATCGTCCTTCTTGGCCCCTTGTGGTATGAAAGTGCTGATTAGATTTTATTTTATTTATTTATTTAAGAGTTATTGGACAACTTACGGCTAAAATTAATCAATCAATCAATTTGTCACGCCTTTTTCCCACAGGGATATGCAGATACAATGGAGCGCCACTTCCCACGATCCTTACACAATTCCCTTGCTTCTTTCACATCTACAATTCTCTTCATACAGGCTAAAAAGTAAGATAAAACAATAAATATTTAAAGACAAGGCCACTTACAAATTGTCACAAATAACACGGCTAAAAGACACAAATAGAGGGCGCTGCATCATATATTGCAGATATTGACAGTTCCTCAGCCAATGAGAAGCCCCCGTCTATATCTCGCAAACGCTTTTCAAACAGTAACTTACAATAAATACAAACACCACTTTCAAAGTTTACGGCACTTTGCTGACAACGTGCAGAAAAATATAAATATTCACGAAAGTATTTTCAATGCGATTTTACATTAAGTGATTTCCAAATCTCTATTATCAATCTTTTTTTATATATTCTTTCAATGTGCCCAAACCATCGCAACATAACTTTCTCCATCTTTGTCACTACTACTTACGGCTTCTTCGTGCGTTCTTCAACAGTTTGTTCTTAGTGAAGTCGCCGGATCTATTCCAGGATAGTCAAGAGACCCTTCTTGTTTCTGCAGACCTTCGGAAACTTCCTCACGATCGCTTTGGACACAAGTTAGTTTAAGTGCAGTTACACGGGTGTTTTCTCCTAGTTCAGGCAGCCTCTACGAAGTGGGCTCTGAAGTGCATGTGGAGTTCATTTCTACATCATTCATTTATTCATTTACATTTCTATACTAAGCTACTAAAGTGCTTGCTTGCATCATAGAAACAGGACAACCATTTATCTACATTACATTTATCTAAAATACATTGGTACTGGTAAATTATTTTGAACCACTACAACTTGGTCGCCTACTATTAATCCTACTTTAATGCTTCTTCTGCCATAACCAGCATCCACTTTCATGCATTAGAAACAAGCACTAACTAAACAAAAACAAATAAATAATATCCATTCATATAATAAAATGATGGTTACCATACACAAAGACGTTATATTAATCAATATGAAATAATATTATTAGAGAAATGTTAATTAACAAATTACAGATCTATATATATCTTTGTAATACTACTACTGCCACGCGGTTTCACACGCGGTTAGAGATGGTCTTTCTTAACATAAGAACCCAACTGGTTACCTCTTATACCCGGTTCTTACATAAATCAAACGGATCATTTTTAATACGAACAGGCAAATTATTTACCAGTCGTAGGTCAAAACCGTTTCTATAAAACACGCCCCGTAAGTTAAGTTACCGACAACTACTAGCACAATGTATGAAAAATAGTAAAACTGATTTTTTAAATATTTTTTTTCAAACGTCAGTGAATCGTGATGTTAACTACGAATGGTTACTGTTACCGATGACGGAGAGTTTATTATAGGAACTGGGCGTTACACCCTCATAGTCTATTACCGTACCTGATGTCCTTCATATCCAATTAGATCAGTCTAGGTATGGTCAAATACTAGCGGACCTGATAGAAACAGGACTATCAAATTACATATATCAAATATACATTGTTACCGGCAAATGGTTTTGATCCGTGCTTTCGGTTTGCGTAACCTACAACTACACCACGGTCGACTGTATTTTCAGTCTTTGGCGCTCTTGGACCTAACTTTGCAATTCGAACTCTGATGCCGCGTCATATTAAAATAATAGTATGAAAATCAGTCAGCTAGTTTCGAAAACTAGCTTATTTAAACAAACAAACAATCTGTCAGTATTTATAATATATGTATAGATTATTATAGATAGATAATAAATATATAGATAGCATGTATGTATAGGTAATATTTGGATTAGACGGCTAATTAAACATAAATATAATTATAGTATTATGTTATGTGAGATGGATGTATTGAAATAAGCGATACTCTAGGCCAGTGTTTCCCAACGTTTTTTTAGGCCATGCCCCACCTTATTTATAAAAATTGTAAGCTTCCCAGACATAATTTTTACCCTTTAATAAATGTTTTGTTCCCTTAAGGAATATAAATGATTACAGCATTTTTTATGAATTTGTCTTTTTTTGTTAAATTTGTCACCGATATTTAGCATTGCATTTAAATAACCCAAAGCGAAGGATTGAAGTTATGTCAAGTCCATTTTTAAATTGCCCAACTTTGGGAAACACTGCTCTAGGTCCTGTTTCTCGGACAACAAAAGCGAAATGACTTGTCCACGAATTGCCACAACGTTTGGTTACCTACTAGAATGCCAAATATCATCGCAATATCACTGGCTTTCCATCGCCATAAATATTATTACATATTTGGATTTGTATAGCACAATTCATAATAGATGTGATTTGAAAGAAGATGTAGTGACAAGGATTGACAAAGGATTGCTTCGATGGTTTGGGCACATGGAAAGGATGAGTGAAAGTAGATTGACGAAAGCAATTTATAAATCTGATGTGGATGGATGCGTTATACGAGGCAAACCCAGGAGGGTGTTTTCTGACCAAATCGGAGACATCCTCAAGAAAGCCGGGTTACCTAGTAGTAGAGCTTGTATGAGAAGAATTGTGGATGTGAAGGAAGCGAGGGAGTTGTGTCATTTGTTTAGTGGGCAAGTGGTGCTTATCCCTGTAGGAAAAAGGCGTGACAATTATATATTTTTTAGATTAGTATAAAACTACCACCATTTTTTTTTAAAACAAGCATATTTACTAAAAAATACTAATGTATCTTTAATATAAGTATTGTACTTTGGTTGTCTAGTTTCTATGATACAAGCACATTTAGTAGCTTAGTATTATAATTAGTAGTATAAATTAAAGTTGGAGCTTTTAAGGTAATACCGTAACGCGACTAAGTCACTTCACGGTCTGTACAATAACGGCGCAGGTGACTAATTTATGATTTATTAAAAAAAACTAATTACTCTATAACTGTAATTGATTATAATTGCTTATCAATTTTAATAAATTTCATGGACGTTTCAAGTTGGACTTATTAGAAAAATTAATCATTTGTACACGAGTTTCACGGCTGTGATTAGTATAGGATAGGCAGAAACAATGGAGTGCATTTTTTATCCTTTTTTATTTGCCACTTAACTTTAAACGGTTTAAAAACACCTTGATTTTTACATAGCTACTAAAGTGCTTGTATCATAGAAACTGGACAACCATAGTACATATATTAAAGATACATCTGTAGTGTGGTTTTGAACACACTTTTTCGCACCAACGCATAAAGTACTTGGCACGTTTTTTTTAAACGTAGTGACAAAAGAGGCGTGACAATTTTGATTGTTTTTTTTTTATTGAGACACGACATTTGATCTCGACCCGCCTAATGATAAGCAAGAGGAGGTTCAAGAGTGACGACGACTGAAAAAAACGAGTCAGTTCCCGGCTGCCTCAGTCGCCGTCATTATGCCGGCCTTAGGTGCTTCTTCACGCATCGCTTAAAGGATCCAAGGTCGAAGACAACACATGGACTGGTAAAGCATTCCACTTGTCAATTGTTCTACAAAGAAAAGACGCACCGAACTTTTTAGTTCGATTGACGATTTGGTCGATAGAATGCGGATGCTTTTCTCGACCTGTGCGAGTATTACGGGTGTGAAAGGACGAGGTAGGAACAAGGAGATTAAAGAGATTTAATATGTATTATTTAGATTAGTAATACGTAAAAGTCAAGTTGATAAAGCAATAGAAGTTCACGAACGTCATTTAACTTTTTTTATTGTGAAACCCGAATAGCTCACGGCTCCCTCAGTCGCCGTCACTATGCCGGCCAAAGAAGTGTATTAAGAGAACCCAGATGTCGAGTATCAATAAAAAATACATTATATATATTTAGGTCAAATGGCTTTTGCTATAAAATCTAGATTTTAGGACATTAGGCACAGAGCCAGGTACTCAAAAGATATGCCTGTTAGTACTTCATTCTTGTATGGTCTACAAAAACATACAATTTAGATAAGGCGACCGTGGTGTAGTGGCATTGCAATGGTTACGCAAACCAAAAGCACGGGTTCAAAACCACTTGCCGGTACCAATGTAACTTTGATATATATACTTTGGTTTCCTGTTTCTTTAATACAAGTACTTTAGTAGCTCTAAATATAAATATAAATGAAAATAATCATAACAAAATATTTAGACAGCAGAGCAACTTTACGATTCTGCCACAACTCTCTCGCTTGCTTCACATCCACAATTCTCTTCATACATACTCTATGGCTATACGTTCACGGCAGACTTTTAAAAATCTCCGATTGAATTACTCCCTGTATCACAATAAGTGTATTTTCTATTAAATAAGTTAATTTGACAGTTATCTGTGAGCTAGATTATATATTTTTTTAAAATAATAAACGTAAATAGTAACAAGTTACTGCAAAATAATTATGACCACGATTCCCTAACGTTAGGGACTTATTAGTTTAAAAAACAACTTCATTTTTAAAAGTAAAACTGCCAAGTGCAAGTTACTATTTGATTCATTAGGTTCCGTGGTTAAAGTTAATATTAAAATTAAATTGTTCTGCATTTTCCTGTTGTAGAATTGACAGTAGTATTATATAGATATAAAAATAAATAAGTAATACAACTTATCATTAATCAATCAATCAAATAGTCACGCCTTTTTCCCATGAGGATAGGAAGAGACATTGGAGCGCCACTTGCCACGATCCTGACACAACTCCCTCGCTTCCTTCACATCCACAATTCTCTTCATACAAGCTCTATGGTTATGGGCACTATGCAACCTAGCTTTCAACAACTTGTCACATAAAACAACTACATTGCCTATTAAGGATTAATTAAAGAAACCATTTAATTACTATGCAACATTGTAAAAACATACACTAATTCCAATAAGCTTAGATCACACACATTATTGTGATCAAACATATGTCAGCTTCCCGCCTGATATTAAGCCGGAGTGGATGAAAGTGACTAATAAATACTTCAGATAAATAACTGTCAGTAGCAGTCACATACACTATGCCGGCCTAGTTGGAACCGGCAAATTACAAGCTGATCCCAAAAAAATGTTTGTTTTGTTATATCACTGTTATCATTTCTATATTTTTAAGGTTATGCAATTTTATCGTTTTATTATTAGAGTACCCAGTAACACAATTCATCTGTAGTTCAGAGGCCCAGAAATATATTTGTGTATACTTTGTTATAACAAACGTTTTATGTATGATATTTTAGAAAAAGAGGCAGATTACACACCTATTTTAATAAGATTCCGTTCTACTTACAATTGTTTGTATGCCGAGTCGTGGTTGGTCATACAAACTCGTGCCATTTGCGAACACTAAAACCAGTGTAGGTGACGTATCTACCTCATTTATTGTCATTGGTTAAAACCCTAATAAAACACAGCCGATTTAACCCTAAAAACAATTCATCGCATGATTTGAAACAATTATAGGAATGGAAAAGCCGCAAAAGTATAATTTGAGCCGGCATAAGTGTACGACACCTGAAAACCTATTATTTCAACGTTGGTAGCCGTGGACGCAGGTGGCAAACTCCACGATAACCAACATAACATTCTTAAAGTTGCCATTTTGAATTGCACGTACTATAACTGGGGGAGCTATGCTTGGTTTAAAAAAATTTAAATGTTTTTTTTGAAACTTTAAATTTATCAATTAATCAAATTATTACGGCTGAATTTTCGCATAGACGATAGCAGATAGAATGAGGAATGCTTTATAGAAGTGGTTTGAAAGATGTGATACTTCGATGGTTTGAGCACATGGAAAGGATAAGTGAATGTATATTGACTAAAGGAATTTGTACATCTTATTTGGATGGATGCGTTAAACGACCCAGGAGGTTGTATTCCGACCAAATTGGAGACATCCTCAAGAAAGCTGGGTTGCTTAGTGCCTATAATCGTAGAGCTTGTATAAAAATAATTGTGGAAATGCAAGGTAAGCGAGGGAGTTGTCAGGATCGTGGCAAGTGGTGCTCCATTGTCTCTGCCTATCTCTGTGGGAAAACGGCGTGTCAATTTAATTGATTGATTGATATTAAAACGTTCAATTTATAAACGATATCATTACGACAATTAGATAAGGATTAACCTTTTTTTCTATAAGGTTTAATATATTTTTGGATTTAGATTCTAAATGCTACTTTGCTGTCATGTTTTTACGATTTAAAATCGAACCTCGCTGTGTTTATCCGAAAACGATATGTCTCTTATGAGATTTCATTTGAATTTAAAATTATATTAAATCTAAGGATTTTGGTTTAAACATATCATGGATTCAATTGAAAGAGATTTGTTAAGGATTCGAGGAAAATTTGATAATGTTATTGCTCGAAAACATATCGACGCCAACGTTGCTGGCAAGGTGAAAAGGATATATGATATTCTTTTGTGAAATTGAGCGATAATAACGTTAAAATGGCTGGATTGTTCGGGATCGGGGTGACTGTTCGATATTAGGCAGTCGTTAGACGATTACGGCGGCCAATTTGTTACTTAGAAATATTTATTTATTTATTTCAAACTTAATTGCACTGCCTTCGGGACATTAAGACAGTATTAATGGTAAGTAGGTGCAATGACAATTTGTAAGAATAAAACAACAAAACCATAATAATAATATTTAATAATTACATTTTAATATACAATCAAAATCAATCAAATTGTCACGCCTTTTTCCCACAGGGATCCTTACACAACTCCCTCGCTTCCTTCACCTACACAATTCTCTTAATACAAGCTCTATGGTTATGGGCACTAGGCAACTTAGCTTTCTTGAGGATGTCTCCGATTTGATCGGAAAACACCCTCCTGGGTCTGCCTTGTTTAACGCATCCAGCCACATCAGATTTATAAATTGCAAACTACAATAACAGTTTAATAATTACGTAGAAAACTTAATAATTAAATAAACTTATTATTCTCTTAGATTTTGCGCGAACATTGATTAATGAATTAAACAAATTTTATGCGGCTTACTATGCTAGGCAGAGTCTCTCCGTGACCACGATGGCTGCAAAGCTCTCGAAACGTCGGAATAATAAAAAATTGTAAAATCAAAACCAAAATAAACGCGATAGTAAGCCGCATAAAATTTGTTTAATTCATTAAACTTAATATTGCCTATAACACCCACAACATAGCAGCACAAATAACTTAATTGCTTCGACATTGAAGTTTGCAGCAAAGTCAAACAGACAACCTATCGGAGGTCGTTCTTGTCTTTGTGTATATACATATCAATCATAATTATACAAAATTGACAAAACTATTAATTATAACGAAATACTTCAAAGTAAAAGCGACCGGGGTGTAAATAGTTCAGTTCAAAACTACTACAGTTCAATAACACTTGCCGGTGCCAATGTATCTTTGATATTATGTACTTTGGTAGTTCTCCTTTCTGAATTAACTACTTTTGTAATGTCCAATGATGAAAAAATATATAAATGGTAGTTTTGATACTATTTTAAAATGCATATTAAACTGTTAATACAATTAAGCCCAAGTCCCCATACAAAATGAATGATGTATTGTCCTTTATGCGGCTTATTTGTACTATCGCGTTTATTTTGGTTTTGATTTTACATTTTTTTTTATTATTCCGACGTTTCGAGAGCTTTGCAGCCATCGTTGTAGCCGCATTAAATTTGTTTAATTCATTAATCAATGTTCGCGCAAAATTTAAGAAAATACCATTTTTTTTATATTTAGTATAGTTAGCAGCATTGTATAGAACGATAAATCAAAGCTTCGTGTAACCGGCAACTTACAATCTGATCCCGAAACGCGACTACGTCACATCGCGTCTGTATACTTGTAAGTGGTGGTTCTACCCTTGATCGGCAGATGGGCACCATTGCCTGCCTTTGTCAACCAATTTTTTATTTTATTTATTGTGACTCGACATATGACAGCACCCCGCTTGATGTTAAGTCGAAGTGTGGTCTGTGAATGAATGTCACAGCTACTACAATTCAATAACTCTGAGTAGCAATCACATCCACTATGCCGGCCTAGATGGAACCGGCAACTTACACGCTGATCCCGAAACGTGACCAAATCACTTCACGGTCTGTATACTTGTAAGTGGTGTTACTACCCCGTATCGGCAGACTGGGTACCACTGCCTACCACTTCTTTTTTAATTTGTTTTATGAGTGAATGTTGGGTGTGGCAGAAGAGTAGAATTAACGCTGTAAAAAAATTAAGGAGTGTATGTGGAGTGACGATACCGGATAGAATGAGGAATGGCTGCTCAACGAGCTGACGGGACACCTAATTTCACGCGGGTGAAACCGCGGGCACAGCTATAATACAATATATTCAAATGTTACCTCTGTGAGAAACAAATGTATCCTAATTACATCCCTTTACGCACGAGTGGAAGTCTCGAACTGTGGAATGCAGTTAATTGTAAGCAACTTTGTTAATAGCAAAGTCATACATAATTAGTTACATACATACATAGTAAGTTACTTAAATGTCAACAGACAAACTATAATTATCTAAAACGTTAATTAATGTGCGGAATACTAAATTACTTATGTTTAGAAAATAGGGAGAGACAATTCGCTTAGAATGTCTAGTCGAATAGGCATATGCAAGAATGAGTTCAAGTTGACGAAAGAAGTTTAAAAATCTGATGTGAATGTATGCGTTAAACGAGGCAGACCCAGGATGGTGTTTTCCTACCAAATCGGAGACATCCTTAAGAAAGCTGGGTGCCCATAATAGTAGAGCTTGTATGAAGAGAATTGTGAATGTGAGGGAAGCGAGGGAGTTGTGTCATCGTGGCAGGTGGCGCTCCATAATCTGCCTATCTCTATAGGAAGAGGCGTGACAATTTGATTGCTTGATTGACAATTTGCTTGCAATACATGGATAATAGTGGTAGATAGTTGGTAATCATTTTTCCAGTCTGCCGATCCTGGGTAGAACCACTACAGACAAACCGTTGAAGTTTCGGAATCAGCTTGTAAGTTACCGGTTTCAATTAGGCCGACATAGTGGATGTGACTGCTACCTACAGAGTTATTTGTTTTGTTAACATCAGGCAAGTCAAGGTCAGATATCGCGACACAAAAAATATAAATAAAAGTTTCTTTATATTTTCTTTAAATAGAATATAGAGGTATAATCAGCAAAAGAATTCCATTGCTCCGTAAAGGGAAATTAATTGTATTTGAACCTTAGTACAAGTGTGTGATCTTAAAATCCAATATTTCGCTTCAATGGATTCCCTTTAAATATTTGATTAAAGAAAGGAAGTTAATAATAAATACAATGGGTGTTTTCCAACCAGATCGGAGACACCCTCAAGAAAGCTGGGTCGTCTAGTGCCTATAACCATTGAGCTTGTATGAAGAGAATTGTGGTTGTAAGGGAAGCGAGGGAGTTATGTCAGGATCGTGGCAAGTGGTGCTCCATTGTCTCTGCCTATCCATTGTCCCTGCCGTGGAAAAAGGGCGTGATAATTTGATTAATTAGTTGATTGATTGTTACTTATAGAATATTTACTAATATTTATTTATTTTGTGACACAACATATGACAGCACTCCGCCTGTAGTTAAGCTGGAGTGCGGTCCATGAATAGAGAGGACTGCTACATGCAGTTAAATAACTGCATGTAGCAGTGACTTAGTCGCGATTTAGTATGAGCTTAAAAGTAGCCATTTCCAACTAAGCCGGCATAGTGGATGTGACTGCTGTTTACAGTTATGCAATAGTTAAGGCGACCGAGGTATAATGGTAGTGCAATGGTTACGCAAACTGAAAGCACGGGTTCCAAACCACTTGCCGTTACCAATGTATATTTGATTAGTACATACAGCCACTATGCCAGCCACTACGTTTATAACAAAACTATTAATAGATAAGGATATTTCGGTTTACAACGAACCGCATAATATTTGTCTAAACAACCGCGACGATTTAATTTGACATTTCGCCTATTAGAATCCGTTTGGGGGGAGAATAGACAACATCTGCTGTCACGGCTTATGACTTTCAATATAAAGCCCATGTTTATTTTGGTTGGGGTAGGCAGCGGTTGTGGTGGTAATGTGAGAACCGAAAAGGAAGCACATATGTCGTGTTCATACCGTCGCCTCATGGCTTACCGATCAAACGGAGTGGTTTTGTATTGGTCTCGGTATTTATGCTACATCTTTTTTGCTAGGTTGCCTAGTGCCCATAACCGTAGATCTTGTATGAAGAGAGTTGTGGATGTGAGGGAAGCAAGGGTGTTGTGTCAGAAGCGTGACAAGTGGCGATCCACAGTTTCTGCCTATTCATGTGGGAATAAGGCGTGACAATTTGATTGATTGATCTTTTTTTATTGTAACTCGACATTTGACATCACCTGATATTAAGCTGGAGTGCGGTCCATGAATGAAAGTGACTGCAACTCCAGTTATTTTAATTTTATTTACATTTCTATACTAAGCTACTAAATTGCTTGTATCGTAGAAACGGGACATCCAAAGTACATATATCAAAAATACATTGGTACCGGTAAGTGATTTTGAACCTGTGCTCTCGGTTCGCGTAACCATTGCACTGCCACTACACCACGGTCGCCTTAATATTTATTCTACCAAACTATATTCTAAAACTGAGCTTTGAGCTGTAAAAATGTTATTGGCGATAGTCATAAAAAATATTACATAGATATAAATAATATATCTTTGGTGAGAATGAAAAGTAAATAAAGTGTGTATGTGTGTGTGAGGAGAGGCCGTTACCAAATATTGGCGGGCGAGTTGAGCATCTGCTATCAAAACTTTACGGCGCTTACATGAAACATGGATTAGTAGACAAACTGGATTATTCCAAAATTTTAAAAAAATATATTTAAACCAAGGAGGCTATGTTATGTATTTCTAGCAGCTTAAATAAAGATAATTATAAATGCGAAGGAAGCTGAGATAAGGTTTTGTTAGCTTAAAGTTGTGATTCCGTCGGCAAGGACAATCGGCAAGTGGAATGCTTTGCCAGCCCATTTGTTTTCTCCCTCCTATGACCTTGGATCCTACAATCGATTTGTGAAGAAGCACATTTGGCCGGCATAGTGACGGCGTCCGTGGACTAACTCAGATTTTCAGTCGTCGTCACTCTTGGACCTCCTCTTGCTTATTATCATTAGGCGGGTCGAGGTCAGATGTCGACGGCGACTGAGGCATCCGTTTACTAACTAGTTTTTTCAGTCGTCAGCACTCTTTTAACTTTTCTTGCTTTACTATCAGTCTAATAAGTGGTGAGTCTCAAATTTAAAAAATTTCCAGTTCGTCCATGTATAATCCAGTGGTTCTCAAACTCTTTTACCGAAGTCGGTGTCATGGGTACAGTTGTAAGCAGTTATAGCATGAGTTCGCCAAGATTTTTTTCCTGCCTACCGCCGCCATATAATACCTATATATTATTCCCGCGTGGTACTGTGCGAAAAACCTTTTATGTTCCTCACTGTACATTTAAGAGATGCCATTAGCTCACAGAAACTCGTAACAATACAAATATTCATTCAACTAAGCCGGCATAGTGGATGTGACTGCTATTCACAGTTATTGAATTGTAGTAGCAGTGACATCTATTCATGGACGACACTCCAGCCTAACATCAAGCGGGGTGCTGTCATATGTCGAGTCACAATAAAAAAAATTAAAAAAGTCTAACATCAGACGGGGTGAGGGGCTTTCATATTACATTAGGTCATAAATAAAAAAAAATACGTTAAATTCATAATAATAATAATAATAATAGCCAATCTGTCGTGAAATAAATAGACTTGAATTAGATTGATAATATATTAAAAATAACTAAATACTAATTACAATGTCTATATAAATGACAGATAATTTTATAAAATATATATATATAATCTATGTGGACGACATTAAGACGTCCACAATACGATAGATCCCAATAAAGGTCGGCGGCTTGGAGGCTCACTCGACCAGGGAAAACTGATGACAGGACACGTGGCACCTGGACCCCAAATGTTTGGATGTAACTTAAAGGGTACTCACGCAACTCCTGGAGTCAAATCCTTTCCACAAATCCTTTAATTAAACTGATTGTGGGCTACCAAAATTGTTCAATGTTAAACTTCCATTAATCCATAAATTTAATATTCCATATGAATTTGGATGTGAAAATCTTTATGACGTACTTTATGATGAGGCACTGCAAGGTTCTGGGGTTAACTAGCCCCAGAACAAGGCCTATAATAATACTATAGTCAATACAAGACTGGAGGAAGATACCTTAGATCACTCTGCTCAACCGAAACCTACAAGTATTTGGGTATGTCAGAAGCGTTAGGCATCAATGCTGTTGATGTGAAGCAGTCGTTGAGAGATCGCTTCTTTGGCCGCCTGAATAAAGTACTGAATAGTCTTTTATCAGGCGGGAACAAGGTCCGCGCTTTCAACGGCTGGGTCATGCCAGTATTGATGTATTCTTTCGGCATACTCAAATGGACTCAAACAGAACTTGACGCCCTGGATAGACGGGTCCGCACACTGCTGACCGCAAATCGAATGCATCACCCACGATCATCGGTGATGAGACTGTATATCCCGCGGAAGTGGGGGGGTCGTGGCTTTTTAAATGCTAAGACCCTACACAACCGCGAGGTGTGCAGCCTTAGGGAATATTTCCTAAAAACTGATGTGGGTATGCATCGTGATGTGGTCGCTGTGGACAAGGGCCTCACCTCACTTTCATTGGCAAACGAGAACTGGCGCAAACCTGTAGTACTGGATGCTAATGACCGCAGGGAAGTATGGCAGAGTAAGGAGCTTCACGGACGTTTTTATCGGGCCTTACATGGGCCCGATGTAGATTTCTTAGCGTCCGTATCCTGGCTGCGTTTTGGTGATCTCTTTGGAGAAACTGAAGGTTTTGTCTGTGCGATTATGGACGAAGTTATGATGACGAATAACTACCGGAAATATATTGTGAAGGATGGTACGGTTGACATCTGTCGGGCATGCCACCGTCCCGGGGAATCAATCCGACACATTATTTCTGGCTGTTCTCGTCTGGCTAATGGAGACTATTTGCATAGACACAATCTTGTAGCCAGGATTATCCATCAGCAACTTGCTCTTAAATACAATCTTGTGGAATCAGAAGTACCGTACTATAGGTATGTGCCCGACCCAGTTCTCGAAAATGGAAATATCACATTATACTGGGATCGATCTATCATCACTGATAGGACTATTGTTGCCAATAAGCCTGACATAGTGGTGATAGATCGACTAGAGCGTCGCACAATAATTGTTGATGTAGCAGTCCCTCATGACGAGAACCTCGTGAAAGCTGAGAAAGATAAGCAAATAAAGTATCTTGATCTGGCTCGCGAGGTTGTCGACATGTGGGAGGTGGATACAGCAATTATTGTGCCAATAGTAGTCACTGCCAATGGTTTAATAGCCAAGAGCCTCGATGAACACCTAAAGAGGCTCTCGTTAGGTAGCTGGATCAAGCGATTGATTCAGAAAGCAGTACTCCTGGACACGGCGCGTATTGTTAGGAGGTTCCTTTCTCAGGAGCCCTGACCACCGGTGGCTTGGACCCTGTTCCCGATGCCGGTGGACAGCTATTTTTTATATTTTTAATTTTTTTTTTAATTTTAAAAATATTAAAAATAAGATTATAAATAAATAAATGGAATAATAATAATAAAATATGACTGAAGGAAAAGAGATTGACGAAAGGGATTCAATTTCTAGCCCTAATTCACTTTTTGAATTCAAATCGCAATTCTATAAAAAGCATGTGGCCTCAATAGTGACAGCGAGGCCGTAAAGTGAGTCGGTGTTTTCAGTCGACGGCACTCTTTTACCTCCTTTTGCTTAGCACTAGGAAAGTTGAAGTCATATGTCGAGTGACAATAAAAATTGAAACGAAAGAGACAAAGAAAAAGCCAAGTGGAAAATTAAAAATATATTTTTATTTTTAGGTCTATTATACTTTATATGTCATCATCATCATGTGTCAAGCCCAGTGGCGTAGCGTGGCGGGGGCGGAGAGGGCGGTCCGCCCAGGACGGCACATTTAGGGGGCGGCAAAATTAAAAAAAAATAAAAAAATCGTTTAAATGGTTAAGCCCTAATTCATACAGTGATAGGCAGAAACAACGGAGCGACATTTTGCAAGATCGTATTTTTATATCGTTAATGCAGGGGGCGATCTCTACCAGCCAGAGTGACGAGCTTTCACCAGCCAAACCCCTCCACACTGCTTTGTCTGTCTGTCAAATCTTTTTGATACGATCCTGACAAAACTCTCTTCTCTACAGTATATGGTTCTGTTTAATAAGTATTTTTAATAAAATGTTTTCGAATGAGTGGTGGCCCTAAAACGAGCGATATCGTGCGTTATTGTTAGGATTCTTGATGAGCTTTTTCTTTATATGATTTTGGTTTTTATTTTTGTATTGTATTTTTTCGTTTGATAACAAAAAGGTTTGTATTATCTGCCTATGACATTAAGATTTTTCTGTCTATATTCTAGAGTGGTAGGCTGACAAGGCGTGGACGAACGGTTTAGCGATTGGTTTGGTGCGCGTAAAGTCCCGGGTTCGATTCCCGGTCGGAGCAAATATTTGTTTCATAGCTTTTATTTGTAATATTTAATAATTATATTAAATATTGCAAATATTTTTTATTAAAAAAAGAGGTGGATATTTGCGTCGTGGTACCCAGTCTGCCGATCCGGGGTACTAACCACCACTTACAAATATACGGACCGTGAAGTGATATGGTCACATTTCGGGATCAGCTTGTAAGTTGCCGGTTCCAACTAGGCCGGCATTGAGGATGTGATTGCTACTCACAGTTATTGAATTGTAGTGACATTCATTTATAGACCACACTTCGGCTTAACATCAAGCGGGGTGCTGTCATATGTCGAGTCACAATAAAAAAAAACATTTGCCCTGTCTGCCGAGACGGTATTGTCCACCACTCTGTTGTGTTTCAGTATCAGCTTAAAAGATGTCGGTTTCAACTAGGCTAGGTGGATGCGACTGCTGTTAACAGTTATTTAACTGTAGTAGCAGTCGCCTCCATTCATGGATCGCACTCCAGCTTAACATCAGGCGGGACTCTGTGATGTATCAAGACACATTAATAATAAAAACGCCGTGATTAGATACACGTAGTGTAGGATGCTTTACGGGCACATGAAAACGATGAGTGAAGTAGATTGACGAAAGGAATTTATTAATCTGATGTGGATGGATGCGTTAAACGAAGCAACGGGACCAAATTTCTGACCAAATCGGAGACACCCTTAAGAAAAATAGGTTGTCTATTATAACCGTAGAGCTTGTATGAAGAGAATTGTGGAATTGAGGAAAGCGAGAGAGTTGTGTATGGATCGTGGCAAGTGGCGCTCCATTGTCTCTGAGTGACAATTTAATTGATTGATTGATTGATTGACAATGACCTCTACTAATTTTAATTCAACAAGTGAAAAGATATGGTTTACTCCCACGAATCACCTATTAAAATAATGACCGTAGGAAGTAATTTATTGATATCCGATTAAATAAGCACCGCTATGCCGGCCATTACGGCGTATCAAATAGGGGTGACTATTCACTATTTAATAAATTCAATAGATTAATCGTACTGCCCTCTTATTGGTGATTTTAAGGGTAATTGTCTTTTCAACTACTAAATTTTGACCTGTGATTTAATTTACATAGATAGACCCGTAGTTTGTATTAAAAAGAAATTTTGGTTGTAAGAGTTTAAATAACTTTATCCTCAGTGAATATAAAGTAGCGAAATTTTAGCGAAAGTAGCTTCTTTAAATTTATACTTTCGTGACTCGTCATATGACCTGTCTGATCCAGAAACGGGACTGAGTCACTTCACGGTTATTACATTTAAAAGTTGTGAAATACTCCGAATCGGCAAACTGGGTAAATGACCACCAACTATTTTCATTTTTGTATCTCCATATTCTTATTTCCTAGCTTTAAGTTCTGAATAATGATTTATATTTTAAAATTCATTAATTATTTTTGAGAATCATAACTTATGCAATGTTTTTGTTTAGCTCGAAGTATGGTTAGCGGATCTTATAAATTATATTAGTTTTTCACATACTTCACCATCAATGGCGTGCAAATATTTAAAAGACTCTAATTTACAGTCCACATTTTTGTATTTTATTTTTAAATTGTATTTTGTATTTAAATTGTAAATTATACAAAAAATAAATATATGAGTAATTAATAATAATAACCGAATGTCATGTTTGTTTGTAATTAATATAGTCAGTCAATTTATAATTTTATGATTGTATAATTATTAACCTATTTATAATTCGACCCTTCTTTATTCTACAGGTTAAAAATCGACCAGTAAAGGTCAAAGTATAGCTATCAAAATGGACCTGTAATTACATGTACAACTGTTACACCCAGCCGTGCTGTCTATTCATTGTATGCGATTCACTGCCCACCCATTTTTAATAGGGATTAATGATACAGAGAGTTATATAGGTCGTTTGTGGTATTGATTTATTATGGGAGTTTAAAACTTTTTCTAATGTGACTCGACATAGCCTGTTGTTACTTTCGACATAGCTGGAGTGTGGCCCATTACCGGAGGTGACTGCTACTACAGTTAGGCGACCGTGGTGTAGTGGCAGTTCAATGGTTACGCCAACCGAAGAGCACGAGTTCGAGACCACCCACCTGTACCAATGTATCTTTCATATATGTACTTTGGTTGTCCTGTCTGTTTCTATGATACAAGCACTTTAGTAGCTTACTATAGAAATATGAAAAAAATGCTATGCTGGCCTAGTTAAAACCAAAAACCAACAGATTTTGGTTTTTTAAGCTTCGTAAGCAGCTTGCTTACGAAACTCGACTAAATCTCGGTCTGTATACTTGTAAGTGGTGTTACTACCCCGGATCGGCAGAATGAGCACCACTGCTTACCACTCTTTGATAACCAGCCTGGAGCAAATATCCACCTATGCTACAATTGATTGATTAATTGATTGTAATATTTAATTTGATTTGCGATTTCTTCCTTACCACCCTTACCACTATTGTTTTGTTTATTTTTGTTGGACATGTCTATTGCCTTATTAAGATATATCTTATTTTGACGCAATATCTGTTTTCGACTCGCCTGATGGTAAGCAAGGAAGGTCCAAGAGTACCGACGACTGAAAAAACGACTGTGTTTACGGTTATCACCGTCGGCACCATGCTGGCCTCCTGTATGCTCTGCTTTTGCATAATTGTGAAAAAGTTTAGTAAATATCAATCATTTATTCAAATTCTCACGCCTTTTTTTCCACACAGATAGGCTGAGACAATGCAGTGCCACTTGCCACGCTTCTAAAACAACTCCGTCGCTTCCCTCACATCCACAATTCTCTTCATACAAGCTCTACGATTATGGGCACTAGGCAACCCAGCTTTCTTGAGGATGTCTCCGATTTGGTCGAAAAACATCCAGCTGGGTCTGCCTTGTTTAACGCATCCATCCACATGAGATTTATAAATTCCTTTCGTCAATATACTTTCGCTTATCCTTTATATGTGCCCGAACCATTAAATCATTCCTTAGTAAATAGCGGTCCATTATTTCTGCCTATCCCAGTTTCAATGAATCGTCTTACAATAAGAGGAATAAAGCAAACTTCAATCCAAAAAAGACAACATCTACCCTCAAAATCCAATTTTACATACTATTAAAACCAACAGAGGTTTGGAAATCAAAGTAAAAAAATATTTGATACGTATCCCCCTGGGTGAGAATGCACCCGATTTTTCCACATATTCCCTCTGACCCCGATCGGGTTTCCTAACCAAAAGAATGATAGTAACATCCGCAATGCCTGATTTGATATTTAAAAAATATTCCTCTTTATTTCCAAATATATTTCTAAAAAATATGTGTATTCATTTTAGGGTTATCTATTTCTAACTATATATTTTTAGTGAATTAAATAAATTTTATGCGGCTTACTATCACGTTTATTTTGGTTTTGATTTTACAATTTTATCATACCGATGTTTCGAGAGCTTGGCACGGAGTCACGGAGAGACTAATTGTAAACTCAAAATCAATAATAGTAAAAATGTAAAATCTAAACCAAAATAAAAGCGATAGTAAGCCGCATATAATTTGTTTAATTCAATAACCAATGTTTGCGCAAAATCTAAGAAAATATTTTGTGAACGATATTTTGGCACGATATTTTGTGAAATTATACCGGAGCCTTTGGTCGGCATAGTGACGCCGACTGGGGCAGCCGTGAACTGACTCGTTTTTTTTAAGTCGTCTTGCCTACCATCAGGCGGGTCGAGGTCAGTTGTAACGTCACAATAAAAAAGCTGTTTTTAATATTGCCTTAGTCGAGGCAACGGTATAATAAAAAGGTTTTTACAGTTGTCAGCGCTCTTGGACGTCCCCTTGTTTATTATCAGGCAATTCGATTCCCAAAAAATCCATCTATAAGTGGAGACGGCTAATTCTACAGTTAAATGTCTACTTGCACCTTTCGCGACCGTTATGCCAACTTTCAAGTTAATTTTGAAACGCAACTGAGTCTTTTTACGGTACTTGAAATTGGTGGTTTTTACTTTTAAATATTGCTGAATATTAATATTGTTCCTTTTTGTTCCAGGTACGTTTTAAATTTTAACTATTTTATGTCTAAAGAGTATGAGACAAGGTAGGTACGCAGGTTTTTTTAAACATTTATATACTAAGCTACTTACGCGTGTTTTACAGAAACAGGACGACCAACATATATCAAAGATACATTAGTACCGCCAAGTGGTTTTGAACCAGGGATTCTCTGTTTGCGCTTACACCACATTCGTTTTTTTTTAATAGAATCAAGTCCCATAGAAATATTAATTAGTCGCATTTACCCCGTAGTTTGATACGCAACACGGTTCCTTATTATAAAACCTCAATTCCCAATCAATAGCACAAAAACAAACCTTTACAAATATTTACACAAGTTAGCTAATATAAAAATAATCTCCGAAGGTTATATAGGAAAGGAATTTTACAAGAATATTCCCTTACTTTTAATAGTATGTTTTTCATGAAAACTTTCTCTGCATAGATTATATTCCACTAGACTCCGTTATCAAGGAAGGCAATTGATTTAGCAAATTGTTCCAACAAAAAATAAATCAAGACACCTCTGGCCAGAATCCAGACCAACTTTATTTTGTATTTATAACGATTTGGATTGGTTTTATTAATGATTTGGGATCCTATATTCATTTTAGGCTATGCTAGATGAGTTTCTTGTTATTCCTTCTCTTCATATCCATTTTCGAAATCATGATAGAATTCAACAATGGGAATATGCTGAAAGGCCTGTGCGAAATTAATAAATTGATCGAGTGATTCTCGTAACTTCATTTTCATCCACAAGCCATTGCAGACCACTGCTGTTTTGAAAATGTCTTCATTCGATTCAAAACAAGTCCCCGTTTTACCAGTCACTTTATTTTGGCCGGCATGGTGACGGCAACTAAGGCAGCCGTAAACTGATTCGGTTTTTTCAGTCTTGTCTTCACTCTTGGACCAATCATCTCCAGCTTACCTTCATTCAGGCGGGTTAAGCTGGGGGTGATTGCTAAATAATTGCTAGCAGTCGCATCCACTATGTCTCGTGCTCTCCTCACCATTTTTCATACACATTTTTAATAAATCGGTCTATCAATATATAGCCTATGTTTAAGTAGGTATCCCCGCCCTTCTACAAAGTCAACAAAAACAAAATAAGTCGCTCGGAATGTTTTTTGCGTGAATTCTTTTCTATTATATTATTTACTTTGAGTATGATATGAAATGTTTTTTTGTAGTTAAGTACTTTAAGTATGTACCTATTAAAAAGTTTGATGTTAAGCTGAAGTGCGGTCCATTATTTTCATTAGCTTGACTTGTATGTATGTAACTATGTAACGGAATCTCTCAAATTAATTTTCACCTACTTCCAGACGTCTGAATAATATGAAAATTTGTACACGTATTAAAAACCGATGACAATACAATGATTTCCTAAAATATATTTTTTGGTTGGCATAGTAACGGCCATTAAGGCAATTTTAAACTGATTTGACTCTGCATTCTTGGACCTCCTTTTGCTTACCATCAATAATACCCGTAATACCTGCACAGGTCGGGGAAAGGTCGACCGAATCGGCAGTCGAACTAAAAAGTTCGGTGCGTCTTTTCTTTATAGAACAATTGACATTGGAATTGGAATGCTTTGCCAGCCCATGTGTTCTCTCCATCCTATGACCTTGGATCCTTCAAGTGATGCGTGAAGAAGCACCTTAGGCCGGCATAGTGGCAGCGGCTGGGACAGCCGGGAACTGACTCGGTTATTCCAGTCGTCGTCACTATTGGACCTTCTCTTGCGTCATCAGGCGAGTCGAGGTCAGATGTCGTGTCACAATAAAAAAAAATATGTCGAGTCACAATTAAACTCGTACACTAGTTCATATAGTCATATTTTTTTAATAATAAAATTACTATTCTATCTTTATTTTCATTCGTAAATCGTGAATAGAATCGTCACTGGACGCATAAATAACGGCGTCAAATGTCCAACACAAATCACAGACTACCCGCAGATTACACAGTGGGCCAAATCACACGTCACTAGGTCACGGTGTTTATTTTCATAGCACACAGTGGATTTGAAATTATAATGCTTGGACAAAATTATTTTTACTTAATTTTAGTCCAGCTGTCAAAATGAAGTTCTGTGGAATTAAAAATCAATCAATCAAATTGCCACTACTTATCAAAAAGTGGTTGGCAGTTACAAGTATGTAGACCGTGAAATGACTTAGTCAGCTTGTAAGTTGCCGGTTTCAATTAGACCGGCATAGTGGATGGACTTACACATACAGATATTTAACTGTAGTAACACTCACCTCCATTCATGGACCATACTTCAGCTTGCCTAACATCGGGCGGTTGCTGTCATACGTCGAGTCACAATAAAAAAAACAAAACACCTTAATAAAATATTTATAAGGCGACCGTGGTGTAGTGGCAGTGCAATCGTTACGCAAGCTGAGAGCACGAGTTCGAAACCAATGTATCTTTGATATATGTACTTTGGTTGTTCTGTGTCTATGTTACAAGCACTTTAGTAAAATAATTTAAAAAAAATAAAAATTTTGCAAACTTGAAAATATTTTTTTAAAAAGTTATATATAGTCCTTTTTTGTGGGCCTCAGAGTTGCGTAGTACGGTATTCTAACCGCAATAGCTCGTCCGATTTGCTACGCTCGCTTCGCTCTTCGTCCGTTCGCCGCAAAACCAAAATTGCCGCTACGTTAAATGTAAATATATACAGATTTACACTTCATTATTGCTAGTTTAAAATTACACAAATTACTCGATTACTTCATTTGTTCGATTCACAAAATATTCAGAAATGAATTCGTTTTTTTTGCCGACTCATCGCAGTGCGCCACGGTTCTGATATAACTTTTGTCATTATTATATCAATTGAGTGCCGCGTGACGGAGAATGCGACCGGCACTTCTGGCACAAGAAAGCCCGTGGTGTCCAAGATTATCCACCGGTTCTCCACACCGACACTGGTGTTGATGGACAGTTCGGGCTCCGAGACGAAGGCATACCGCCAGGGTCAGGGTATTTCTGTCGAAGAGTGTCCCAACCGATGCAGACGGAAAAGCCTGCAACCAGAACCCCTACTTGTTCTAAATAAAAATATTAAAAAGTGTTCATATGCAATTTACGTCGGTATAACGCTAAAAGTGTAGTTATTAGATTAAAACCTAGAGTGTGGTTGTTTATTTAGCTATCCCATTATCGTCGCTTAGTAACCATACCATCTGTGACCTACATTTCGACTAAATAAGACCTTAAAACTTGCTAAAATTCCACGGTAATTTAGCACACAATTTAGGCCATTCAATTTTAACAATTAAGCCTGTTTTGATACAAGCTATATTCCTAAGCTATAAATGTGTATATTGTCTTATACATAATACAATTCAACTATACCAGCGGCACGTTATGATGGCCGTTTTGACGTTTGATTGTTTATAAAGTTTCGTATAAATTATTATTATAATTGCGTCAAATTCTTTATAGTGTCAATAAAGAACAGCAATTTTTCCTAGAAACGTAGTATTAATTTATACAAAGCTTCATAAACGGTTCAACGTGAAAGCGACCATCATAGCGTGCCGTTGGTATAACCCATATATTTCCACATAATGTCACTTAGAATTTAGAGACAACTCTGCTATGATTATGAGCATTATAATTCCACGGTGTATACATGTTCCTCCTTCTTATCATAGTGATTTATAGTGAGGCACCTGAGGCACCTGTGAACTGGTCATTTTTTCAGTCCCTGGCGCTCTTGGATCTCCTCTTGCTTACCATCAGGCAAATTGAGGTCAGATGTCGAGTCACAACAAAAAAAAACAATCACCTTGATACGAGATTAAAACTTGTGTTTACAAAATATTTAAAAAACGATATTTATTAGACATTAATATTATTATTTACCTCGACGATTCCAAGAGTGCCGGCGACTGAAGAAACCCATTCAGTTTACAGTTGCCTTTGTCGCACACCTCGCATGAAGGATCCAATGCTACATGATAAGGAGAACAGATGGCTGGAAAATCATTCAACTTGTCGATTATTCGATTGTTGATTCAGTCTATATGGTACAGCGCGTAATTTTGGCAGGTTTACCGCCTTCCTTTTTGCCGGCCCTTGACTTTAAAATTATAACTCGACATCTAACCTCGCCTTGTCTGATTGCCTGAAAAATTGACTCAGTTTATGATTACTTCAGTCGCCGTCACTATGTTGGCCACTTATAGATTACTTATATAAAACATAGCTAGCTGTAATATAGCTTGTAATGAGAGATGCCCTTAAACTATAGAATTCAAAATTGGAATTTCGGTTTACGTTCGATATTTAAAGCCCTATTTATTGTTAGTGGTCGTTGGTCGTGTCGGGTAGCTTCTCTAATTCACTAGTATATCCACGTCCTAAACAGTGACGTCACGTGACAGAGTGTTTATTGCGGTGACACTCTCTCTACGGAGTCGAGCGCAAATTGCCAATGTGTTGTCGGCCTTAAATATTTAATGACAATAGGCTTTGAAGTGATTTTAATTCGAACTTTCAATTAGTTTTACAAAATATCAATCAATCAAATTGTCACGCCTTTTTCTCACGGGGATAGGCAGAGACAATGGAGCGACACTTGCCACGATCCTTACACAACTCCCTTGCTTCCTTCACATCCCCAATTCTTCTCATACAGGCTCTGTGGTTATGGGCAATAGACAACCCAGCTTTCTTGAGGATGTCTCCGATTTGGTTGCAAAACACTCTCCTGGGCCTGCCTTGTTTAACGCATCCATCCACGTCAGATTTATAAATTCCTTTCATCTATCTACCTTTACTTATCCTTTCCATGTGCCCAAACCATCAATGCATTGAGTTTTTTTTAAATAATTTCTGATTTTTTTTTAAAATTTACGCTGTATCGTTTTAAACAAATATAAATTGTTAAACAATAAACTGCATACATTTATTTTTATAACAGAATGTATTTATACAGTCATCCACTTAATTTCAATTACCCTTACCAGTTGTGGTAGGTGCCGTAGTGATGTGCAATACGAATCGTATTTTTGGCTTTAATAAAGGCAATTTTTAACCATCGTTTTTTTTACATTTCTATACTAAGCTACTAAAGGGCTTGTGTCATAGAAACAGGACAACCTAAGTACATCATAGATGCTACCGGCAAGTGGTTTTGAACTCGTGCTCTTAGTTTGCGTAACCATTGCACTGCCACTTCACCACGGTCGCCTTATATCTAAATCTTCTTACATACTTATTTTATTAGTAAATTATTAGTATAAAAGTCAATGTGATGTAAAATTTAAAAAAGTCCTTTGTTTTTCGAGTATTAAGGTATTTTTTATTATTTTTATTGTTAATCGACCTTTGACAGCATCCTGCCCGGTGATAGCTAAAGATTTACGTTCTGCATCTGAAAACGGTCGTAGTAGACCTTTTTTTTTATTGTGACTCGACATCTGATCACGCATCGCCTGAAAGACCCAAGGCTATAGGATGGAGAGAACACATGGAATGGTAAAGCATTTCATTCGTCGATTGTTTTACAAAGACGGTTTAAACTTTTTAGTTCGCTGCCGATTCGGTCGACAACCTGCCGAATATAAAGTATCGTAGCAAGTGTGTTCACATCCCTACTCCCTCTTTGTATCTTTGAAATATTCAAAGCTTAATACAATTTTAATGCAAGACAGCCCAGTAGCACATGTAATGAAAAATAAACAAATGTTTAGAAAATCTCTCGGTTGATTTAGGGGTATGGCACAGACTATATACTTAAGGCAACGGATCTTCGACGATATCCTATTTTATGGTACTTTTGACGATAGATAGATACACTAGGCAACCTAGCTTTCTATTTTGTTTATTTCTATTTAAGTTTATTTTTGTGCAATAAAAGATTTAAATAAATAATAAATAAATATTACAATTACGTAATTACAAGTATACATACCGTGAAGTGATTTGGTCGCGTTTCGGGATCAGCTTGTAAGTTGCTGGTTCCAACTAGGCCAGCATAGTAGATGTGATTGCTACTTACAGTTATTGAATTGTAGTAGCAGTGGCATCCATTCATGAATCACACTCCAGCTTAACATCAAGCGGGGTGCTGTCATATGTCGAGTCACAATAAAAGTAAATTTTTAAAAAGTAAGGTGAAGATGGATTCTTATTGAGTAAACTATTTCAGTTATCGATTGTTTTATAAAGAATCGATGCTCCAAATATTTTAGTTCGAATGCCAACTCGGTCGACAGAATGTGGTTGTAGTGGTAGTGCAATGGTCACGCAAACCGAGAACCCCCGGTTTCAAAACCACTTGCCGGTACTATTGTATCTTTGATATAATATGTACTTTGACCATCCTGTTTCTATGATGCATTCATAATAAGTAGTTAATTGTAGAATTGTAAATAAATAGAAAAAATGTGTAGGAACGAAATAACGAACTTCTTAGAACATTATTATTGAATTAAACAAATTTTATGCGGCTTATTATCGCATTTATTTTGGATAATGATTGTTCATTTTTTTTTATTTCGACGTTTTGAGAGCTTTGCAGCCATCATGGTCGCGTCTATATTACACTAGTCCAACCAATTTTAAATAATATCCTTACTTATATTATAAACGCAATAGTTTGTGAGTATGGATGGATGTTTGTTACTGTTTCACGCAGAAACTACTGAATGGATTTTAATGAAAAATAATATAGCTTATACAATTTATAAACATATTGTATGAATAATAATAGAATCAAAAGAAAAAACATTTTCTGATACAAAACTTATGCGTGCGTTCAGAAATTTAATTTGTATTTACTAAAAGGAAAATATGTCAAGCTACTTGATGTTGAGAATTAAAAACAAATTGCCAATTTGGGAATATCAGTTAAAATATATTGCTTAAAAACCTATGTTGTAATATTTATAAAGAAAAACGATTATGTTAAATTTCTCAATTCACAACAACTTAATTTCAGCTAATCTGTAACACGGCATTCATTGACTTTTAGGCGGTATGAAGTTCGCCGGGTCAGCTAGTGTTTATATAAATATCCAACACAGTAGCGTCTATCCGTAAGTGTCCTGTGGGTCAAAGTAAACATTATTATAGTTGAACGGCTGCTGCACAGTCTGCTTACCCTTAGATTAGATTGTTGACCTTGGCTTGCAACCCTTAGTTGCATTATTGTTGCATAGGGGGGTGCAATGAATTTACGGCGCAATGTGTGGTACTATTGAGATATTAGTTTTTTATTACGAGTGGCCGAAGAATGTTGTTTTTTTTAATTTTGCTGCGACATATGACCGCATATGATTCGAAATAATTAATAACTACAAGTAGCCGTCACATCCACTATGCCGACATAGCTGATCCCGAAACGCGACTGAATCGCTTCACTGTCAGTACACTTTTAAGACTGGGCACCAATGCCTACCTCTCTTAAATATCATCATCAGTCATCTTAGGTGACAACGATAGTTTTTAATTTCTAAATCTGATGTGAATGGAATGGATGCGTTAAACGAGGCAGGTGATTTCGGAGACATCCTCAAGAAAGCTAGGTTGCCTATTGCCCATAACCGTAGAGCTTGTAAGAAGAGAATTGTGGATGTGACGGAAGCGAGGGAGTTGTGTCAGGATCGTGGCAAGTGGCGCTGCATTGCCTCTGATTATCCCTGTGGGAAAAAGGCGTGACAATTTGATTTGATTTGAAACGCGACTGAATCACTTCAGTTCTCTACGTATTAACACTAGAAAAGGATGACAGCCGAATTTGAATTGGATCTCTCTTCAACGACTTCTATAACAAATTACAAATCTATTAATTCGCAGCGTTAATTACATGCCAATAGCACAAGAGCTTCAATTGCCATTAACAGATGGATTTAACAGATTTCAGTTAACCCCTTGAATTGTTATCTTAAGTCAAATTTAACCCCCTGTATAAGTAGATAAGTAAGATCGACACCTGCAAGGAATATCGTCGTATTGTTATCTGGATCTTTCTTGAGCGATCTTTTTAGGTCTGTTTGATGCGATGGGCAGGGCCTAGCATTATCGTCAAATCTATAAGGCGACCGTGGTGTAGTGGCAGTGCAATGGCTACGTAAGCCGAGTGGCACGGATTCGAAATTACTCACTGGTACCAATGTATCTTTTATATATGTGCTTTGGTTGTCCTGTTTCTATGATACAAGCACTTTAGTAGCTTAGTATAGAAATGTATAATAAAATAAAATAAACTTATTGGATCAATTAGTACTGTTTTGTCGCTTCTCGCAATCACAAAGTACACTGGCATTACACGCATTTACTCGCATCTCCGATTTGGACTGCAAATCCTTCCGGGCCTGCCTTGTTTAAGGCATCGATCCACATCACACTTGTAAATTCTTTCATACTAATAATAATACTAAAGCTCTATTTCAGGCACCTAAATGCTAGATTAGAACGCGAGAGGCTTTATTTATTAAAAAACAAAAGTGAATATAACCTTTTTAGATCAAAGGAAAACGGCGGAAAAAATAGCCCTAAAACAAAATGCCTACTGTATTATTCAGCATTTCAGGTACACTTCCGTACTTAGCGACAGAATTAATCGCATCGACAATAATCTATTCCTACGAGTTATACATTAGAAGGCGACCGTGGTTTAGTGGCAGTGCAATGGTTACGCAAACTGAGAGCACGGGTTCAAAACCACTCACCAATGATATATGTACTTTGGTCGTCCTGTTTCTATGATACCAAGCACTTTAGTAGCTTTAGTAAAATTAATATTGTACTACTAACGGTCCAAAAGATCTTGTAATGCATTATAAACCCGATCGCAGCGCTACCTACCGGGTCTACTCGTGAAGCTAAACCATTCTCGAATTAGAGCACAAAATAAAGTAAATAAATACATTTTATACAATCATGAATAAATACACAAATAAAATAGATACAATTTTAGAAGTAGTAAGCAGTGGTGCCTATTCTACCGATGCGGGGTAGTACCACCACTTACAAATATATAGACCGTAAAATGACTTAGTTGCGTTTCTTAATTAGATTGATAGTTTCCGGTTCCAGCTAGGCCGGTATAGTAGATGCAACTTGCAGTTATTTATATCTAGTAGACAGCGCCTTGCATTCCGCCTCAATAAAAAACATACGAGTTAATATCTTATCCAGTATATTTAACTATACTTAGTTACTGTTTAAATCTTATCGCATGAAGCCATGAAGCTTATTTAAGATTCCTAAACTTGAGCTTTCGGATTAAGTTGAGTTATGTAAGTTAGAAGAATTTAAAAGACTTAACGGGGACCTCCTCCTTCATAATATTCTCTGATGCAGTAAAATGCAAAAGATTTTTTTAAATTATGACTCGACATATGACAGCACCCTGCCTGATATTAGGCTGGAGTGCGGTCCATTAATGAAGGCGTCTACAACTACAGATAAATAACTACATGTAGCAAGTCGCATCCACTATGCCAGCCTGGTTTGTACTGGCAACTTCCAAGCTGATCCCTAATTCACAGTCTGTATACCCCGGATCGGCAGACTGCCTATCACTCTTATTTTTCACTAAAATTTTTCAATTTTTTTTAAAGTATTAACACAATGTTAACCGCCTGTTGTGCCTCCCTAGCAACTTTTAATCTGATTCTATAACGCGACTGAGTCACTTTACAGTCTTCTATACGTAAATTAAATTATAAATATAAGTCGCACATTTAAAAATGTTACCTCTAGGTGGGAGCCTTGGCAGGTTTCACCCATTTCAACGTTGATCAGTGACAGGACAGCCCACCCTTTTTAGACACCTACGTGAACATACATAGGTGTCCGACCAACAGTTACTATGAATATATAAAAATATAATATAAATAAAAACTATATTTACTATTTTTTTACTTTAAGCTCCTTTCTAGAAGCTTTCACATGAAATAAAAGAGTTAAACAATTTACTATCGCATTTATATTAAATATTATAATCATAAGAATATATTATTGTAACTTTAGATTTTGCGCGAACATTGGTTAATGAATTAAACAAATTTTATGCGGCTTACTATCAGCCATCGTGAGCTGCAAGACTATCGAAACGTCGGAATAATAAATAAAATAATAATAAAAAATAAACGCGATAGTAAGCCGCATAAAATTTGTTTAATTCATTAATATATTATTGTCTTATTAATCCATTGTCTCTGTCTATCTCTGTGGGAAAAGGCGTGACAATTTGATTGATTGGTTGATAAGAATAAAAGAATTACTAAGCGAAAAAAAGTCGAAACGTGGAATTAAAATAATCAAAATAACCCCAATTTTACTATAAACAGTTACAGACTAACTTATTTGCTTTTTGTAAGCACGCAGAGAGAACGTTAGACTTGCGTTGCGTTCTCGTTGCGTTTATCAACCATTTGTAAAAACGTGTACGCAGTAACAAAGCGCAGACGCTTTTTTTTTAATTATGACAGCACCCCGCTTGAAGTTAAGCTGGAGTGTGGTCCATGAATGGATGCTACGAGAATTCAATAACTGTGAGTAACAATCACATCCACTATGCCAGTTGGAACCGGCAACTTAGAAGCCGATTCCGAAATGCGTCTAAATCACTTCACGGTCTGTATACTTGTAAGTGGTGGTACTACCCCGGATCAGCAGACTGTGTACCACTGCCTACCACTCTTTGATAACAACACCCGAAGCAAATATCCACCTCTTTTTTTATTAACAAATATTTGCAATATTTAATATAATTATTAAATATTACAATATTTAATAATTATATACAAATAAAATCTATTTTTAATTTTTGCTCCTAAATTTGCTCCGACCAGGAATCGAACCCGGGACTTGACGCGCAACAAACCAATTAATAACCGTTCGTCCACGCCTGTCGTCAAAAAGTTAGTTATAGTAGTAGAATTCCGAACAAAATAAGTGGGAAAGTGGGAGGATTTCAAAATCCAGCAGCGCCAGCGCTTATATGCAGCTAAACATGACCGCATGAGGCAGGATGCGGTCATGTGATATTCCAACGGTAGAGCAATGGTCATGCAAACAGAGAGCCTCCGGGTCAGAACCAACGTATTTTTGATAAGTACTTTGTTCGACTTCTTTTCCTGTTTCTATGGTACAAGCACGTGTAGTAGCTTAGTTTAGAATTATAAGAAAAACTATATTTAATTACAGCATGTTATTTAATAACATGTTCTCTTTTAATAATAGCTGTTGTAATAAATCACTGTTAAAAATGGTTAGGATGCGCGTTCGACCCCAGTCTTTACAATTTAAGTGCATAGACAATCAATCAACAGACTTCACAAAGTAAACCTAACCGCCAATTGCTAAGACGCTGGTGTGACGTCACCCGACATTATCAATGGCAAAAATACAGTTTTTTTTATTGTGACTCGACATCTGACTTTGATCCGCCTGATGATAAGCAAGATGAGGTCCATAAGTGACGACAACTGAAAAAATCGGTTGCCTGTATGCACAAGACGCATAAATAAAGAATATAGGAGGGCGATGGACTCGCGTTCAATTGGTGACACATAAACAGTTTACTGAGAACTGTTTACACCTTTTTACCTCCGACCTTTTTTACTAGGCATTGACATTGAAGCGATCCTGACACAACTCCAAAATTAAAATATATTATATATAAAATAAAAATCAAATCAAATTGTCACGATTTTGTCCACAGGGATAGGCAGAGACAATGGAGCGCCACACACGATCCTTAAACAACTCCCTTGCTTCCTTCACGTCCACAATTCGCTTCATACAGGCTATGGGGTTATGGGCACCAGGCAACCCAGCTTTCTTGAGGATGTCTCCGATTTGGTCGGGAAACACCCTCCTGGGCCTGCCTTGTTTAACGTGTCCATCCACATCAGATTTATGAATTCTTTTCGTCACTCCACTTTCAAATACAAAATTAAATATAAAATTTTCAAAAAATACTTTAAGTGTTATATTTTTCTTTGCATTTTTTTCCTAATGAAAACATTACTTCATTTTCAAAAAGAGCCATTTAAAATATACTTGGCACGCCCGAGGAATGAAACGAAAAATCCGTAACAAGTAACAACATCATTTTGTACTTCTATGAATCCAATTAATAAAATCAATTTTTGGGATCAAGATCAAATGGTAAATTAAATTAAATGAAGACTATGAAATCTTGATTTTCAAATAGAAATGAGACAAGATGAAGCACTTTTACTCAAAGGTCCAATTATTTTTCCTGGTAATTTCAAATTTATGTTTTAAAAATATAAATAAATATGATAAGTTTTATATTTATAATAATAAAATATAAAAGATAATATTTTTTACCCAAATTTACCCAATTTAGATTTTACCCAAACGAAAAAAATACACCATGGGCGGACTTACGATACGATACCACCGCAGTTTGCCAGCGCACTTCTTAACTGTCGATCCTCATACTGCGCAGCTTGAATGCCAGATCAAATCAAATTGTCACGCCTTCCTCCCGCAGGGATAGGCTGAGACAATGGAGCGCCACTTGCTACGAACCTGACACAACTCCCTCGTTTCCTTCACATTCACAATTCTCTTCATACAAGCTCTATGGTTATGGGCACTAGGCAACCTAGATGTCCTTGTGTTCTCTCCATCCTATAAACTTGGATCCTACAAGCGATGCTTGAAGAAGCAACTTTGGCCTTAATAGTGACGGCCGCTGTGACAATGACAATCGTGGACTGACTCGGTTTTTTCAGTCGTCGTCACTCTTGGACCTCTTACTTATCATCAGGCGTGTCGTGGTCAGATGTCGTATCACAATAAAAAAAATAAAAGTCGTCTATCAACTAGATAGCAGATGCAGATGCTCTTAGAAACTAATTGTTGCGTCTATCGGTCATATAATCACTGTTTGAGAGTTAAACCAATTAGGCGGAACCACTAAATTGTTAAACTAAACTAACTCCAAAAATTGGATTCCTTTTTTTCAATATCACGACTCAATACAAAGATCGTGACTCCGTTCATTTAGAATAGAAAGTTTTCTTTTTAATTTGGAAAAGTTTTCGAGTGAAAGTTTCTTCCTTTGTTGACCTTTAAATTGTTATTATTAATTTTCAAACTATCGAAGACAGCCTTCGTGGTCGTGGGGAGACTAATAGGTAGTCTAAAGTATCATAGAAATGTATCATAGAAATAGGACAACCAAAGTTTTGTATGATAATCTGTGGTGGTCAATATTGTGTAGTCTGTGGTCGGGTCACGGCGAAATGTAAGTTAACAGTAATGGCGGACGGCTAGAGTTTAGTCAGTAACATATGTACAATAAAAGGTGCATTAAATAGAAGCGTGTATTATTTCAAGTACCATAACACAAAGTACATATATCAAAAATACATTGGTACCGGTGAGTGGTTTTGAACCCTTGGCTCTCGGTTTGCGTAACCATTGCACTGCCACTATACCACTAGGGTTGCCAACTTTTTTGACAAAAAAAAACGTATACCATTGTTTGAATAGGATAAAAATAAAGTATTTGGAAGAAAAATAAAGTATTTTTCAAATTTTATGCCTTAAAAACGTATTTTGTGTGCTTTTAAACTGCTAACAATTTTTGCTATTTTTAAATATTTCAAAGCTTGTTTGACAATCATCATTTAAAGGACATTTTGAACTTCTATGTACTACTTTTGTAATGTCCGATAATGAAAAAATATACAAATAGTAGATTCGATACTTGTATTGATAAAACTAATAACAATTTTGCTTTGCAATTGAGTTATTTGGAAAATAAGATATGAATTTTGTATCATCTGTCAATCAACGCTACATTTGTTCTGCTTTGAACTGTCATAATTATAGTTAGATCATTTTGCACACCCAAACTATGCAAAAAAAGGATATATTCCAACTACATTGTAATCTTCGTACATCAAATTAATTTAAAATGCAACTGTTAATACATTTAGGCCCAAGACCCGTACAAAATGAATGATGTCCTTTATATACTTAAATAAGCAATTCGTTTGCTACGCAATCGAAATAAAGTATTTTCACATACTTTATTTGCATGCAAAAGTATAAAGTATAATTACCAAAAATAACGTAAGATACGTTATTATAAAGTATGGTTGGCAACCCTATATACCACAGTTTCCTTAAATAAAACAATGGAATAAAAAACAGTTAAAATCGGTAAGGTAGCATCCCTCTCTTGGACTTGGAGACTTGCGTGACAATGAAAGAGATCGCAAACCCCTAATATTAAATTATAAAACTATTCTTTTACATCTTTATTCCCGATAATTGTTTTTAAATAGTTACAGATGTTTATTCCAGACCCAGGAGGACACCCTTAAGAAAGCTGGGTTGCCAAGTGCCCATAACCGTAGAGCTTCTATGTGGCTATAAAGAAAGCGAGGGAGTTGTGTCAGGATCGTCGCAAGTGGCGCTCCTTTGTCTCTGCCTATCCCTGTGGGAAAAAGGGGTGACAATTTAATTGATTGATTGATATTTATGCTCATATTCGTAAAGAAGAATAGATAAGAATGAAACACCCTTCTAGGCCTGCCTTGTTTAACGCATCCAAATAAGATTTTCACATTTTCCTATCACCAACTTTATACCTACGTTAATATATGAAAATCTATTGAATATTCGGATGCTACGCTGCCTACCTTTAATAAATAAATGGCTCACGCTGATTTTATACTCGTATTCTAGTCAATTTTCTCCTGTTGTTTGTGGCATGATACAACCTCTGCAAACGGATATAGGTTTGTTATATTAATCACTTAATTGAATAAAGTTATATATGCTTACGAGCGGTTATATGGGACATTTTTCTGTACCTAGTAGGCAGCGGTGCCCAGTCTGCCAATCCGGGGTAGTACCACCACTTACGAGGATACAGATCGTAAACTTAGTCGCGTTTCGAGATCAGCTTGTAAGTTGCCGGTTTCAACTTGGCTGGCATAGTGGATTTGTCTGCTGCTTACGGTTAATTGACTGTAGTAGAAGTCGTCTTCATTCATGGACCGCACTCCAGCTTAACATGGGGCGGCGGGGAACAGTCGCCTCTGTTTGTTCAGTGGCAATAAGGGAGTTGTGATTTAATTCCTTTATTTGATATAATCAATCTATTTTTCACGCCTTAGTTTTTACAGGGATAGGCAGAAACAATTTTGCCCCTATCCCCAATTCTCACATAACTCATTCTGTGTATCCACAATTCTCTTAATAGCAATTGTGGATACAAGCCAGAGAAGGTCAAAAAATGCCGACGACTGAAATATCCGAGTCAATCCGAGTTCACGGTTGCCTCAGTCGCCGTCACTATGCCGGGCAAATGTACTTTATTTTATTTTAATTCAAAACGTGCCAAAAAATCAGATATAGTACTAACCTAAATTTTAAAATAAGAATATGAAAAAATATGTTTAGCGACGAGATCATAAACTTGTCACCACTGTTTTGTAAAGTTGTTATTTTGGGTATTGTGACATTATTCGTATGGGTGGTCGTTTTGTACATATCAAGATCAAAGCTTCGGTTGTTTTGGGTTATTATAAATCAAATAATATGTCGTCAATATGCCTTTACATTTAACCCTTTCCTGTAGAGTGTAGAGCAGTGTTTCCCAACCTTATTAAGGCCTCCTTAACATTTCTAAAATTTGTATACCCCCCATACTTAAATTTTAACCTTTTAAAATTATTTTGTTCCCTTAAGAAATATAAATGATTACAGCATTTTAGAATAATTTGCCTTTTTTGTTAAATTTCTAGCATTGCATTTAAATAACCCAAAGCAAAAGGGGGAAAGTGAATGAGAACTATGAATGAGAGAAACGGAGAGAATTGTGAATGAAATGGAACTAGAGAGTAATGTCAGGATAGTGGAAAGTGAGGCTTCGTTGTCTTTACCTAACCCTGAGGCATGAAATTTATGAAATTATATAAACGTACATACATACAATATATACACATACAATTAAGGACATCATTCATTTTGTATAGAGACTTGGGTTTAATTATAATAACATTTGCATGTACATTTTAAAATAGTTTGATGTACGAAAATTACAATGTTAGTGTAATATATCCTTTATATTGCAAAGTTTACGTGTAAAACATGATCAAATTACAAGACAGTCCAAAGCAGAACTGTTAATATGGCGTGTCTTTGTGATTGACAGACGATACAAAACCCCTATGTTATTTTTCATATAACTTAATTGCACAGCAATTAAAAACAAAATTATTATTAGTTTTATTAATACAAGTATCGAAATTATCATTTATATATTTTTCCATCATTGGACATTACAAAAGTAGTACATAAAAGCCCAAAAAAAATTATGTCCTTTTACATTAAATTATAATTTTCCAAGATAACGTTATTTCCCCCAATCGGCTAACTGGACACTACTTCCTACCCCACCTAGCAACCAAACCCGCAGCAAATATCCGCCTCTTTTTTATCATCAAATTGAGTAATTGGCTTTAAATTAAAGAGGTCGTATTTTGAATGCGAAATAAATGACAGGTGTCTGATTTCGTGTATTTTTCTCACTTATTTCCAACGTAATTTGTAACCTAACACTTGTGTTTCCCATTTTGTTCTTTCATCTTTCAGCGCTTTGTGTAATAGCTTATTATTAACGCCCCTCTACTTGGCTTATGTTACAAAAGCGGCTTATTACCAATTCGGCGGAATTGCATTTGGTCAGAATACGTGCACAATATCATTTTGTTCTGGCTCGTCATATGACAGCACCCCGTCTAATGTTAAGCTGGAGTGTGGTCCATGAATGGATGTCACTGCTACTACAATTCAATAACTGTAAGTAGCAACCACATCCACTATGCCGGCCTAGTTGGAACCGTCAACTTACAAGGTGATCCCGAAAAGCGACCACTTTACGGTCTGTATACTTGTAAGCGGTGGTACTACCACTCTTTGATATCCAGACCCGAAGCAAATATCCACCTCCTTTTTTTATTAACAAATATTTGCATTATTTAATATAATTATTAAATATTACAAAAAAAAGATATGAACCATATATTTGCTCCGACCGGGAATCGAATCCAGGACGCGCAACAAACCAGTCGCTAACCGTTCGTCACGTCTTCCAGTTCGTGGTCTCAACTCAAAAACCATTCTTCCCCATCGGTTGTCGGTTCTTCGTTCGATGACCTGGGACGTCCTAAAACTTGACCAGTCTCACGTGCGGTGAGTATACTGATATACCCCAAGCCGTCTACCAAGCATTGGGATTATGACACCAATTATGAACGACAAGATTTTATGTGACTCGACATCTGACCTTGATTTGCCTGATGGGCAAGGGAATATTCAACAGCGCCTTGAAAAGAGTCGAATTATTTACAAAGAAATTTCGCACCGAATTATTTTGACCAAACGCGAAAATGCCTACGCGCAAATAAATGTTTAAAGCTTGTATTTTGTAATACAAAAAAAATTAACAATATAATTGGTTATTTGGCCAGGCGAGACTTGGACTCGAATACAAAAGCACACGGGGAGCGCATTCGAACATCTGTCCAACGAAAAAAAGGGCGGATATACAAAACTGTTCAATAGATTGTCCCTAAGGCAAATAATTCGTTTATCAATTTAACCGAAGTACAACGAATTAGTAAGCAAATATAGACTTTAAATTAAAGTGTTAAAGATTAATATAGTTTACATTCAAACGGTTCTTATTACATTTGTGTTTGAATTCAAAGTTGCATCCGTGCATCCCTTAGAATCGCATTGATGGGGCACGTAACAAGTAACGACGTAAGTCAATAAACAGAGTACAGTTTTCATTCTTATGTTTAAGGTTTTAAGAGCGTTTTTAGATTGCAAACAGAGGTGCAATTGTTAAAAAAAATAGTCTCACCCTTTTGTAAGCAGTAGACGTAGCGTATAATTACGGACTTTATGAAATAGTTAGGTAAATAAGTAGGTATACGCCGACTGTACACACGAATTGTATCGGAAGTGCAACATAACAACTTTAAAACATGCATTAAATTAAAACATGGTCGGTTTAGGTGTAGTACGCAGACAATGTAGTAATTTGCTCAGTCCCCCGATCCGGAGGCTACTACTACTTCCAAGAGTGAAGTGATTTAGTCGCGTGCAGCAGTGCAATGGTTACGCAAACCGAAAGCACGGGTTCGAAATGTATATTTGATATATGTACTTTAGTCTTTCTGTTTCTATGGTGCAATGGACGCATGATTTTATGCAATATGTTTGCATAATGTTTCTATGATGCAAGCAAGTCATAGAAACATAACTAGGCTACGGTCGCCTTTTGTAAAGTTTCATTATTGCACTTATAACCCTTTTCGTGTGAGGTGGAATTGCTGCTTGGCAGTAACAAGCGTACATGCATGGGCTTCGTAATGATAGTTTCCTTTTCTTCAATACAATAACAAATATTAAGTTGTTTATTCCTTTTGAAATACTTCGCCGACTTTAATCGCGTGGGGATAATTTGTGTTGACAAATTCAAAAATATAATTTCTACATAGGAAAAAAATTGAAATATTGTGAGAATATTCCCAGGGTTTTTTTTTGTGACGCGACATCTGACCTCGTCTTGCCTTATACTGTAAGTAACAATAACAATAACTATACCGGCCTAGTTGGAACCGGCAACTTACCAGGTGATCTCGAAACGCGACTAAATCCCTTCACGTTCTGTATACTTGTAAGTAGTGGTACTACCCCAGATCGGCAGACTGGGTACCACTTCCGCCTCTTTTTTTACAAATACATATTTGCAATACATATTTGCAATATTTAATATAATTAATTAATATTACAAATAAAAGCTATGAAACAAATATTTGCTCCTACCGGGAATCGAAACCGGACTTTACGTACAACAAACCAATCGCTAACCGTTCGGCCACGCCTGTGTCGGCATGTGCTGGTAATGCATCCCACTTGTCGATAAACCATTCCATTTTATCAGCCTTGTTTTATCAGGCTTCCCTTGACGTCACATAGAAGTAAAATTATGATTTTTTTATTGAGACTCGACATCTGATATTGACCGCCTGAGACAAAAAACGGCCACTATGCCGGCCAAAAATGCAGTATGAACAAGGTTTAGAAGCTCGTTTAGTAATAAAAGGTAGCAGAGAGCTGGTGGTTAATCTGACAAGTGTATATACCGTGAAGTGACTTAGTCGCGTTTCGGTATTAACTTTTGAGTTGCCAATTCTAATTAGGCCGGCATAGTGTAGACGATATACTGCTATATACACTGTGGTAGCAGTCGTGATGTACTTTACTCTAGCTTATATTCCGGCGAGGTGCTGTCATATGCCAATCAATCAAATTGTCACGCCATTTTCCAACAGGGATAGACAGAGACAATGGAGCGCCACTTGCCACGATCCTCAATTCCACAATTCTCTTCATACAAGCTCTACGCTTGTCGAGTCACAATAATTATAATAAATATTAGATGTCTCAATAATAATTTTAAAAATGTATCATAGACACCAGACGATCAAAGGATTACATAAATTACAATTCAATATTTATTACCTTTTGAACCGAACTAAATCATGAAATTGAAAACAGTTAATTTTATAGTTTATGACAAATAATTATCTGTCTACGTCTCGATGGGAAGGTCGTGATGATATAAAATGATCTATATCAGAAATCAGAATGTGGGGACCCCCTGTAGTTAATTTTTTGACTTAGAGTGCCCGTACACGAGCTTTTGACGATCAGTTTAAACGTTACTAAAATTAATGGGTAACGTTTGGACTTGGAATTCTATTGGACCTTAGCCTAATATAATTGAACTTCACATTTCAAATTGTTATTTAATTACCTTTATTTCTGCTTTCCATCTAGTTAGATATTTGTCGCCATTGTATAAAAACACCTACTCATCATAACCTTTTAAAAGGAATGGTAGGCAATGATGTCCAATCTACCGAACCGGTGTAGTACCACGGTGGTACTGTACCATCACTTACAAGACAAGTATTCAGAGCATTATGTGTCACAATTTAAAAAAATTGAGACAGAGCAATTCTGCTGGGATACTAGTAATAACTAGGCATGACACTAAAGCACCTCTAAAATGCTAAACCTTATTTAATTACTTGCCTTTTTTATTTATATGCTTATCAAAAGACAGCTAATACAAATAGTCTTATTTAAACGAAGCCACTGTTGAGGTGTCTGTACACAGTACTATATAGTCATGTTTTCTGCGTCAGATTAACTAGTCGTACAGTCGTTCGTGTGCGGGCTACCTTAGTTATCGTTTTCCCATGCATCGCTCGGTTGGGGTGCGCATTAGATAAGTTAAATATTTAAAATAGATTATTTTATGTCTTATAAATGGTCGCTCGTATATTCACGCATATTTGTAAAATAAAGGTAAACAGAACGGTTGTTTTATCGACTTAGTTAAAGATATCTTTCTTAATAAAACAAATACTTAATACATATTTATACATAGTGGAATATATTTATTTTATTATACATTTCTTTACTAAGCTACTAAAATGCTTATTTCATAGAAGCAGGACAACCAAAGTACATATATCAAAGATACATTGATACCGGTGAGTGGTTCCAAACCCGTGCCCTCGTCTTGCGTAACCATTGCACTGCTACTACACCACGGTTGCCTTATGTATAGTTTGCTAAGATTTTTTTATTATGTGGTAAACTGGATTATATGAATCGCGATTGCTGTCACATTAGTTATCAGTCGCATCCACTATGTCGGCTTATTTAAAAGCGGCAACTTTCAAGTCGATCTCGAAACTGGACTGAGTCACTTCACGGTCTGTACACTTGTAAAAGGTGGTGTAAAACCTGGATCGGTTGACTGGGATTCTCACCTCTCGACCTTTATTGTTTTTTTATTGTGACCTGATAGTCTTTTGTGATGATAAAAAGGTGAAGACCAAAAGTACCGTCGACTGAAAAAAAAATCGATTCAGCGTGGTGGCCTCAATCGTCGTCACTATGCTAGCTTTTTATTTCAATTAGTTTCGAATAAAATATATTAATTAGTAACTTTAGGACATAAATTTACCTCCTAGTCCCAACATTAGACACCCACATCAACTATCACATAAGTGGTTTTGAAGTAACATTATTGGACATTAAATTTTTTAATGGTTCATAAAAATTATGTTTGAATGTTCGATCTTTTTCGTCCAATCCTATTCCGGTTTGGTTTTCAACTAAAGCCTCTTACACACTTTCTTAAATTTAATATTTTACCGTACAGTAAACTTGTGCGGTACAGGTGTAGTGGTACCCAGTCTGTATACAGACCGTGAAGTGATTTAGTCGCGTTTCGGGATCAGATTGTACGTTGCCGGTTACAACTAGGCCGGCATAGTGGATGTGATTGCTACTTAGTTATTGAATTGTAGTAGTAGTTACTTCTATTCATGGACCGCACTACAGCTTAACATCAGACGGGATGCTGTCGCATGTCGAGTCACAATACAAATAAATAAAACAAAACAAACATACGTACGTGTTTATTTACAGGTTCGATTCCCGGTCGGAACTAGGATTTGTTTCATAGCAATTACAATAGTTGACCGTGAAGTGACATAGTCGCGATTACAGATCAGAATGTAAGTTGTCTGATCCAACTAGGCCGGCATAGTGGATGCGACTGATATTTGCAGTTATTTAACTGTAGGAGCAGTCACCTCCAATTACCACGGAGAATGTTCCGAGGAGCTCTTTAACCTTGTTCTTACCTCGTCTTTTTACACCTGTAATACCCGCACTACCGGGAAAGCATCCGCATTCTATCGACCGAATCAGCAGTCGATCTAAAAAGTTTCGGTGCGCTTTTTCTATGTAGAACAATTGACAAGTGGAATGCTTTGCCTGCCCATGTCTTCTCTCCATGCTATGAACTTGGATCCTTCAAGCGATGCGTGAAGAAGCACCTGTAGCCGGCCTTCGGTTTTCGTAGTCGTCGTTACTCTTGGACCTCCTCTTGCTTATCATCAGATGGGTCGAGGTCAGATGTCGTGTCGCAATAAAAAAACTCTAGCTTAAAATAATCGGAGTGCTGTCATAAATTAATGTCAAGTTACAAATTAAAAAAAAACAACAGAGAGTGTAGAGGAGGCTTAAACAAATTTGTACCTAAGTTTTGTTATAAAATATATGTGTTACTGATTTTTGGGCGAAATGTTGATTTCTTTAATGGCTTTGACAATAATCGTTAAATGTTGTACTTTATATTTATGGACTTTAAAAACATTTTTATATAAATTTCCATATGGTGAAGATGATATCATAATAACAACGATAATAGACCCCCAATTTTTTTTGGCTTTGTGACACGACATATGATCGCTCACAGCTTGGTGTTAAGCTGTACTATAATCCATGGATTGAAGACACTTTTTAATATTTCCATATTGAGCTACAAAACTTGCGTGTATCATAGAAGCAGGACTACCAAAGTACTTATGTATATCAAATATACATTGATGCAGGAGCTCTTACTGCAGGGTGTTACCATATTGCACTACTACGACAGGCGTGGACGAACGGTTTAGCGACTGGTTTGTTGCGCGTAAAGTCCCGGGTTCGATCCCCGGTCGGAGCAAATATTTGTTTCATAGCTTTTATTTGTAATATTTAATAGTATTAAATATTGCAAATATTTGTTAATAAAAAAAAAAGAGATGGATATTTGCTTCGGGTCTGGTTATCAAAGAGTGGTAGGCAGTGGTACCCAGTCTGCCGATCCGGGGTAGTACCACCACTTACAAGTATACAGACCGTGAAGTGATTTGGTCACGTTTCGGGATCAGCTTGTAAGTTGCCGGTTCCATCTAGGCCGGCATAGTGGATGTGATTGCTACTCACAGTTATTGAATTGTAGTAGCAGTGACATTCATTCATGGACCACACTTTGGCTTAACATCAAGCGGGGTGCTGTCATATGTCGAGTCACAATAGAAAAAAAAAATACTACTATACCAAGGTACCACATTTTATACCTTTATCAACTGTACCACAAAGAATATTCTGAAGAGATATTTAACCTTGTGCCTAACTCTCGGTATCTTGGATATATGGACATGGTTCCTCTAGTTTCTATGATATTGTACTGTTAGTAGCTTAGTATAGAAATGTACACAAGGATAATAGTGGTAAAATCAAAGTATACAGATCGTGAAGTGTCTTAGTCGCGTTTCTAGATCAGCTTGTTAGGTTGTATACTTGTGGTACATCTAGCTAGCCACGCTTTTACCCACTATACTAAGCTACTCAAAATGCTTTATTATAGAAACTAGGCGACCAAATGTCATACAATATACAATATGTCATACAATATACAATATTGTGTATATATATGTATGTAATATGTATATATTTGTATGATACCATAGAATGTGTAATGTGAAATAGTTAGTGTGTAAGTAAGAGGAGGCACCACGCAACGCGTCTGTCCTCCTAATATACGCTCCACTGACTTTCTTTGCATGCCAATGTTGGAATGTCTACTAGGGTTGCCGCTACATCACTATTCAATATATTTTTGTATTAATTTTTTATTATAAATTTCTATACTAAGCTACTAAAGTGCTTGTATCATTGAAACAGGACAAATAAAGTACATATATCAAAGATACATTGGTGCCGGTGAGTGGTTTCGAACCCGTGCCACTTGGCTTAAGTAGCCATTGCATTATTTATTTTATTTTATGACCTCTTTTTGTGAAAATTGCTGTCTTCCATTCGGATATATCCGCGCGATTAGGTGGTGGACCCCCATAAAGAACGTGAAGCGGGTGATCCATGAGAAATAGAATTGACTCCAAAGTCGAGTGAAGTCTGATTTTGGAGTCAATGAATGTGAGGTATGTTGGGGGAGCTAGTTGGCCTCTGGTGGGCGAGGCCTCTTCCCTCGAGTCTTCCTGTGGGAAGAGATTTTAGTGGGGCGATTTGCGAATAACCCTTGGTGGTTTTGTCGGTGGTGGAGGTGTGAATGACTGGGCAGGCCATCTCTGTCGCATGTTTGGTGCATTATGGGCAAAGTCTGCTGAGTGGACTCCAGATTGCAGAAGACATCGCGGCAGGCCAAAACGGAGATGGCGTGATGAGAGGGACTCCTACAATAGTTCGTGGCGAGAGATCGCCAAATGTTGTGAGTCATGAAAATAGAGAGGGAAGCCTTTGCCCTGCAGTAGGACAAATAAATAGGCTAATAATGAATAAGGCGATCGTGGTGTAGTGGCAGTGCAATAGTTACACAAACCGAGAGAACGGGTTCAAAATTACCCACCAGCACCAATGTATCTTTGATATATGTACTTTGGTTGTCCTGTTTCTATATGATACAAGCACTTTAATAGCTTATTTAGTATAGAAATGTAAAAAAATATGTATTTTATTGTGGCTTGAAATATGACACCCTCCCTGGTGTTAAGCTGAAGTGCAATCTGTAAATATAGGTGACTACTATTCCAAATAAATAATTGCAAGTTGCAGTCACATCCACTATGCCGGCCCAGTTAGAACCGGCTACTTACAGGCTGATCCCGAAACGCGACTTAATGACTTCACAGTCTGTATACTTATACTACCCCCGATCGGCAGACTAGGAAACACTGCCTACAACTTTTAATATTTTAAAATTAATCAATCAATCAAATTGTCACGCCTCTTTCCCACGGGGATAGGCAGAGGGAGCGCCACTTGCCACGATCCTGACACAACTCCCTCGCTTCCTTCACATCCACAATTCTCCTCATACAAGCTTTACGGTTATGGGCACTAGGCAACCCAGCTTTCTTAAGGATGTCTTCGATTAAATTAAATTAGTATAATTTATTATTATACTAGCTGTAAGTCAACCTTAAATAAATAAATAATATTAATTTCAAAACTGTGCCAACCCTAACACCCAAACCTTTGTAGAATGGAGCGCCACTACCATTGTTATCATATTTTTGGTACAAAGAATCCAAACGTTTATAGTTAAACATACTATTATTAAACGATTTTCATTCCTATTCCCTATTAATAAAAGCTACATTGGTTTAACAATTATTTGTATGAGTTTAGGTCAGGTACCAAAGTCGATGGCAAGGTTTGATAATGTCAAGAAAATTATATTTTATAATAAAGTAAAATAAACTAGATGTATATATATATATGATAACTAATACATAGCGACAATTGTGGTGTATTGTTTAGAACACTAGTTTGTTACGCGTAAAATCCTGGGTTCTATTCCCGGTCTGATCAAATATTAGTTTCATAGCTTTTATTTGTAATATTTTATAATTGGATTAATTTTTAAAAACAGTTGTTAATAAAAGAAGAGGCAGATATTTGTGGCAGTGGTGTCCAGGCTTTTTTTTATTGTGACTCGACATATGACAGCACCCCGCTTGATGTTAGGCTGGAGTGTGGTCCATGTATAGATGACACTGCTACTACAATTCAATAACTGTGAGTAACTGTCACATCTACTATGCCGGCCTGGTTGGAACTGGCAACTTACAAGCTGATCCCGAAACGCGACCAAATCACTTCACGGTCTGTAAGTATACAGACCGTGAAGTAATTTGGTTGTAAGTGTAAGCCTTACACTTACAAGTGTAAGTGTAAGGCTGCCGATCCTGTAACATCACTCTTAACATTTATTAACATTACCTTAACATTATGACTCTTAACAGTTATTGTAGCAGCAGTCACCTCTAGCTCCAATTTAACATCAGGCGGGGTGTTGTCATATTGTAAAGCTAGCCACAATAAAAAAAATTACAAAAATCTTGTGACATTTAAGCTTACACGACTCATTAACTCGATTCTAATGTCATTTTATGTCAATAAACCTTTTTTTAGACAAGAAAATGTATATTATTTTTGACAAATTGAAACCTTTTTCAGCGAGAAATAATCTTCTTAATGGAAGGTTTTGAAAGAAAAAGTATCTTTCTTCGACACGCTGTTGAAAAAACTAGTGTTTTTAGGTTATTAAAAAAGCTGTCTTATTTTTTTTATTTGTGACTCGACATATGACAGCACCCCGCTTGATGTTAAGCTCGAGCTAGAGGTGACTGCTGCTACAATAACTGTAAGTAGCAATCGCATCCACTATGCCAGCCTAGTTATAAACGGCAACTTAGAAGTTGACCCCGAAACGCGACTAAGTAAGTCACTTCACGGTCTGTATACTTATATACTCCGGATCGGCAGACTGGGTATCACTGCCTTCCACTCTTTGATAACCAGCCCGCTTTAAATACGCTTATTTTCAATCAATCAAATAGTCACGCCTTTTTCCCACAGGGATAGGAGAGACATTGGAGCGCCACTTGCCACGATCCGGACACAACTCCCTCGCGTCCCTCACATCCACAATTCTCTTCATACAAGCTCTATGGTTATGGGCACTAGGCAACCTAGCTTTCTTAAAGATGTCTCCGATTTGGTTAGAAAACACCCTCCTTTTTTTTTTTTTTTTTTTGGTAACGCGAGGGAAAATCCCTAACGGACGCCCGCCACCCGAGGAGGGAGGGGTGGCGGGGAGTGTCGGGCTTGCACCGACTAAAAACCCTCGCGGTGTTCCTCCGTTCGTCTGGCGGAGCACGGAGTTTACTTTCGCAGTCCCGCGTAACTCCGCCGACGCTGGCCTGTTCTCCCACCGAACGGGCCCCTCTTTTGCAGGAGAGTCGATGTTACTCTCCTGCGCACTCTGTTCTCAATTGTGAGGCGCGCGCGGGAACACAGCGCGCGCTGCCTCTGACCCCGTCTCTAAGGTGTGTATGGCGGCAGTCCCCTCCTGGACTGCCGCCGACGGGGTTAGGTGGGGGCGGGAGGAGAGGCGAATCGCACTCTCCTCCGGATACCGGCTCTTCCGCGGCGGATAGAGGGAGCATCTTGGGATCTTTCCCGCTCCCTCTCCGCGGTCTCCTTCTGGAGCATGATAGCTTCACAGAAGGAGACGGCCGCATTCCATGACCCCTCGCTAGACACCATAGCCTTGATAAGAAAACACCCTCCTAGGTCTGCATCGTTTAACGCATCCATCAGATTTATAAATTCCTTTCGTCAATCTAGTTTCACTCGTCCTTAAATTATGTTTTTTTTTATTAATTATTTATTTACATTGCTATACTAAGCTACAAAGTGGTTGTATCATAGAAACAGGACAACCAAAGTACATACATCAAAGACACATTGGTACTGGTGGGTGGTCTCGAACTCGTGCTCTCCGGTTTGTGTAACCCTTGCACTGCTACTACACCACGGTCGCCTTATTGAAAGTAATAAGTAAAAGTTTTATTTAATATTGTATAGTTTAGTTCTCCTAGATGACTTTCAAGTGCGTAATACGATACAGGGTGAAGCCATTGAGGCGTCGTCACTGGCAGGTGTAACTTACCTTTGTGTACAGCGTGTTTTGAATATGAATACAAATTAATTATTCAATTTATTATTTTTCAATCAATAAACCAATCAAATTGTCACGCCTTTTTTCCACAGGGATAGGCAGAGACAAAAGAGCGCCACTTGCCACGATCCTGTCACAACTTCATCGCTTTACTCACATCCACATCTCTTTATACAAGCTCTACGATTATGGGCACTAGGCAACCCAGCTTTCTATTATTTTTAAATTATTTTAAGTAAATGGGCTTTGATGCAGTTATTTATATTGTTTTGATGTTAACTGCGTAACTTTTACTTTTTACATGAATAATTAAAAATTAAATTCAGTCTTTTTATAAATTTTATAGATGTCGAGTCATATTAATAACAAATAAAAAAATATTATATAATAAAATATAATAATAATTAAATCATGTTTCTATGTAATTATTTTATACGATATATTGATTCCTAATTGGCAGGCCCAGGAGGGTATTTTCCGATCAAATCGGAGACATCCTCAAGAAAGCTAGGTTGCCTAGTGCCCATAACCGTAGAGCTTGTATAAAAAGAATTGTGAATGTGAAGGAAGCGAGGGAATTGTATCTGGATCGTGGTAAGTGGCGCTCCATTGTCTTTGCCTATCCCTGTGGGAAAAAGGCGTGGCAATTTAATTGATAAATCAAGAAAGTAATGTGGCAAGGGATTAGGCTCAGCTTTTATCTAACAATGCCCCGACAGGTTGGCTCACTGTTCGACGCTGTTTTTCAGTCCAACGCCATACTTATATTCTAAGTGTTATTTATAAAATACAAAAACGACTTGCAATTTATAAATAACACCGAGAAAAAAACATTAGGTGAACATAACGCTAGTATATATAATACATACAAAAAACAAATTTCTATGTAATTATTATATACGATATATTGATGACGAGTACTAATGAAACTTATAGAAACTTAATAGAAAAAATATTCCACGTGTGCACACCGGTCAACTGCGTCTGTTTTATTAGTTTTATTTCTTAATCTTCACCCTGTATATATAATATTTCGTCGCCCACGTATTAGTGGCCATATGCGTAGGCGCATGTGTCGACTCAATCACTCGAAAAGTACGCCATTTCTCAATACACACCCTTCATGTCGGTATAACACATAGACCTACAAATGTTAGACTCCGCTTAAAAACACATAAACCAAATTGACATTTTCACCTAGAACATAACACAGATTGCCACAGGATTATTGTATAATTTAAGGGTTCATCATCAGCCAGAAGGCGTCCACTGCTGAACATAGGCCTCCCCCTTAGAACGCCATTCCGAACGACAAGATGCCAGTTGCATCCACCAGTTACCCGCAACTTTCACAATATCGTCAGTCCACCTACCTACGCTGCGTCTTCCGGTTCGTGGTCTCCACTCTAGAACCTTTTTCTTTCTCTTGCTTCCCTCACATACACAATTTTCTTCATACAAGCTTACGAGCACTGCAAACCCTATGTTTTCGAGACTGTTCTTAATTTAATCTAGATACAACTTTTGTTATGTAAAATTAGTTTGTAGCCTTTAAAATAAATAAATTCTATTCTAATAATTACCCAGTTTGTCTGTTGAACTTGTAGTTTAAAGTTCGTGCCGTCTAGTGGTATATGGTGTACGTTGTCAAAATAACCAGATGTGTTAACTTCCTTTCAATTGGTGTGATAAATTGATTTTTGGGCATTTTGTAAAGTCACCTTTCGACGTAATTTTAGTGTCGCTAAATGCAGGATTACTTAATGGTGTCGAAAAACTATTTTGTACAATCAAACCTTTAATTCCGTAGAAATTGTATAAGTTGAATACATTATACAATTTAATTCAAGGCGATCTTGGTGTAGTGGTAGTGCAATGGTTACATAAGCCGCGAGCACGGGTTCAAAACCACTTGCCGGTATCAATGTATATGTACTTTGGTTGTCCTGTTTCTATGATGCAAGCACTTTAGTAGCATAGTATAGAAATGTAAAAAATATAGGTTTTGGAAAGGATACGACCCAAAAGATTGTTCCTTGATCTAAATCGTGGATATTCTTTGAAAAAATAGCACGGGCACGGGCCTCTGTCGGAAATGTGGCTAAACTGACAATAATGTCTATTCTTCCTAATGCGGATTGCGTTTGTGACAAATTTTAAGACATACTGACACGTCCTAATGACCAACTTACCATCCGAAACATAGATATTTTTGCCACGAGCAGTCACCCATACAACTAAATACCGTTTAACACTTGGTTACTAAAATATGTAAGTATAAATTTTATTAAGTAAGAATATTATTAATAAAATTAAGAACGTGGTCCTTAACTGTTGGCCTGTTGGAAAAGCTCAGAGTCGCTCAGCGGGCAATGGAGAGAACTATGCTCGTGGTGTCTTTGAGCGATACAATTCGGAACGAGTAAATTCGCCAAAGAACCAGAGTTATGCTTTGCCAGCCCATGTGTTCTATCCATCCTCCATCGCCTTGGATCCTTTAAGCGTTGCGTGAAGAAGCAAGCACCTTTGGCCGGCATAGTGACGGCGACGACTCGGTTTTCGCAGTCGTCGACACTCTTGGACCTCTTCTTGCTTACCATCAGGCGGGTCGAGAACAGATTTCGAGTCACAATAAAAAAAAGTTATTTAGCAGTGGACGTCTTCTGGTTGATGATGATGATTATTATTTAAAATAAACATTTGAACTGATAATTAAAACTACGAAGTGTTTTGTTCTATACACAAACGCATATATAAACACAAGCATATCCGGAAACCATTATCTTAAACCCCGAGGGATGCGTGCAAAAAATATTTGTCAACAATATTTTAAATATAACCTCTACGCATGTTTGTTTCTGTTATTTCTGTGCGTATTTCTGCGTGGGTGGAGGATCCCTGTGAAGCGGGTGTTTCGTCAGAATAATAGAATTCAAGAAAATCTCAACTTTGGAGACCAATGAATGGCTACCTAACTTCTTGAAAGAAGGAATATTTGGTGATAGTAGTAGGTTTTAGAGAAAAAAAAACATTTTATTACACCTTCATACTCCTTTCCAAAATCATTGTACGATCAAGAGCCAAAAAGAAGCTTGTGCGAAATAAAAGATTTTACTTTATCATTGTTGTTTTTGAAAACTATTATTATAATATTAAAAGTATAACTATGATTAAACTATAAATAAAAAATATCATTTAATGACGTCACATCAGAGGCTGGCAACATTTTCCCTTTGTATAGCAAGGCAGAGTAATACGTCGGCAGAAATAATTACCAGCCTTCCTGTCTCCAGACTTCTCCGTGAGCCGCTTGGAAAACTCTTTGGCCAGGCGCTTAGGTGAAGGTCCTCAATAAAGTAATAGAATAACCATAAGTACCATTATTATAATTAGCCTATTTATTTGTCCCTCTGCTGGGCAAAGACCTCCCTCTCTTTTTTCCATGACTCACGACATTTGACGATCTCTCGCCACAAACTATTGTAGGAGCCCATCTCATCTCGCCATCTCCGTTTGGGCCGCGATGTCTTCTGCAATGTGGAGTCTACTCAGTAGTGGACAGAGATGACTTCAGTTTGGAGGCTTTTCCAGCTACATCGGCAGCTACATTGTGTTTTGGAGCGCAGTATGTTGTTACGAATTTTATCTGTAAGTTTTACGCCCAGAATACTGCGCTCCATGGCTCTTTGGCATGAGTTGGAGCAGATAGTACCACATCCAATAATATTCTTAAATCCCTGCCGGAGCAATAAAAGCATGCAGCAGATTGCATCTCATATATCAAGTGTTGAAACGAACTTGTATTTGTGCTATTTGCATCTTGAATTTATTGGTGCGGAATACGTGAGATCGGGACTCTATAAAAAGACGATTCCATTGTCTATTTTAAAATATTGCACATTGTTTTGTTATGTTTATTTTTGTTACTATATTAGGCGTATACTTTAATCCTCGAAGAACCGACAACCGATGGGGAAGAATGGTACTAGAGTGGACACCAAGAACCGGAAGACGCAGCGTTCTGGTTCTTCAGCCTGACGACATAGTGCAAGTCACGAGTAACCGGTGGATGCAACTTGCATCTTGTCGTTCAGAATAGCGTTCTATGTTCAGCAGTGAACTTCTTTTAGCTGATGATGATGATAATGACTAATCCTAAATATATGTATATCATAAATGTAGGATTAGTAGTTGTGAAATACAAGCTCTCTCTCTCTCTCATACAAGCTTGTATGAGGAGAATTGTGGTTGTGAAGGAAGCGAGGGAGTTTTGTCAGGATTGTGGCAAGTGGCGCTCCATTGTCTCTGCCTATCCCCGTGGGAAAAAGGCGTGACAATTTGATTGATATTAGTGAAATGGTTACGAAAACCAGCAGCCCCCAATCCAAAACCTCTTAGCCGCGACTAAGTCACTTCACGGTCTGACATGACACCTAGAAGTTGGATGAATAAATAGTCCACGGACGCCCAGGCATAGTACTGTTAAAGGCATAAAGAGAGCTATTGTTTAGAATTTTCTAGAAATAATATCTTTGTCCATTGAAGCAATTATGTTTTCAAAATAATGGTGAACTCGTGCTGTGTTTTGAATGGCAAGAATTGCATTAGAAAAACCGGAAGTTTGGCTTTTGTTTCTGATTTTAACGCCTATTATTATTAGGGTTATTTCCTAGTGTTGTAGAGCTTGTAAAAAGAAAATTGAGGATGTGAGGGAAGCGAAGGAGTTGTGTCAGGATCGTGGCAAGTGACGCTCTATTGTCTCTTCCTATCCCCATGTAGGAAAAAAGGCGGGACCATTTTTTTGATTGAAGTTTTCATATTCCATTGTTTGAGTCTGTATGAAGAGAATTGTGGTCTCTTCATACAAGCTCAAAGGTCATGGGCACCAGACAACCTAGCTTTCTTCAGGATTGCTTTCGTCATTCTACTTTCACTCTGCCAAAACTTAATTTAAAAAAACAACATAACTAATAAACCAAAAAAACTTACAAGTATACAGACCGTAAAGTGATTTCATCGCGTTTCGGGACTAGCTTGTAAGTTGCCGGTTCCATCTAGACCGGCATAGTGGATGTGATTGCTACTCACAGTTATTGAATTGGCATCCATTCTTAGATCACACTAGCTTAACATCAATCGGGGTGCTGTCATATGTCGAGTCACAATAAAAAAAAAACGTAACGAATCAATTTAAACTGAAGATTTTAGACCGTCTATTGTTATTTAACGTTATCTTTAGACAAAAGGGGTCCATGATTTACGAATAATTGTTTAATAGACAAAAGTATTTGTTGCAAATAGGATTCTGGAAACAATGTTTTATGTTTCGGCCATTTTGTTTTCCAAATAATGGCGGACGCGTGTTTGGTATCAATGGTGTCCGTTGTCAATCACAATGGTAATGAAATATAACCAGTTATTTACCAGTTCTAGCTGTTACGTACATTTGTGTTTTTACTCGACATTAGATAGCTCTACGTCTGATGTTTAAGCAAAAGACGGTCCTTGAATAGATGTGACTGCTACTACAGTTTAATTACTGTAAGTATACGTGGTATTACCACCACTTACAAGTGTACAGACCGTGAAGTGATTTGATCGCGTTTCGGGATCAGCCTGTAAGTTGCCAGTTCCAACTAGGCATAGTTGATGTGATTGCTACTCACAGTTATTGAATTGTTGTAATAGTGACATCCATTCATGGACCACGCTTCAGCTTAACATCAAGCGGGGTGCTGTCATTTGTCGAGTTACTATAAAAAATAAATAAAAAACATAACAATATATATTAAGATAAATTGGAAACATCCTCAAGAAAGCTGGGTTGCCTAGTGCCCATAACCGTAGAGCTTGTATGAAGAGAATTGTGAATGTGAGGGAAGACAAGGACGTGTGTCAAGATCGTGACAAGTAGCGCTCAATTGTCTCTGCATATCCCTGTAGGAAAAAGGCGTGACAATTGATTGATTGATTAAATTGAATCTTTTAATATTTATGTTTTTAGATTTTAATAATCCTTTTATTATAAAATAAAACATATTAATAATATATTTCTTTGTTGCAGGTAAACGCTATACTTAAGTGCAGTTTCAAAAAGAATTAAGGTTATTTTAAAATAATATTTATAAAACGTACCTCAACTCTCTTAATACATTATGGCGACGAAAGAGCAGTGAAATTGCGTCGCGGTCCCAAGTGACCAATCAACGCAGTTTACTTATTGATTTGTTATTCGCTTATTGGTTACAAATAATATTTTGACTGATCGTATAACATCGACTTCTGCGAGACCACCGCGTAACTCATTGACAATAAGAATGATTCTTAGTTTCATAGATTTTGCGTGAACATTGATTATTGAATTAAACAAATTTTATGCGGCTTACTATCGCGTTTATTTTTGGTTATTGATTTTGCAACAATTCCAGCCATCGTAGTCAAGGAGAGACTTCATTCATATATAACCAAAAATAAACGCGATAGTGAGCCGTAAAAAAATGTATAATTCAATAATAAAAAATAGATTCGTTTTGACGGTTAACTCCATTAATGAGCTTCAAAATTAAAATTGCGATCGCGCTACACACTAAGAATCAATGTTCATTTTCATTAACAGTTCAAGCCCATTGAAACTCATTGTCCGAATGAATAAAAGTTGTTTGTTGCGATCGCGTAACTTTCTACAAATGGAAATGAATTTGATTTTCATTCCCATTGAAGTTGCGCGGTCGGCCTCCTGATTACTTCCCGTCCCTTCGTCTGGCGAACCCCTATTTATCCCTTAAGGAAGTAGTCGTGATGGTATGATTTAATGCTAATCTACCGCATATCAATTTGGATGGCATTAAGTTATGAAAACCTTTTTAGGTATACTTTTGAGGTTAGAGACGCAAATTAAGTCAAATTAAATTAAAAATTCACGCCGAACTGAACGCCGTGAACTGACTTGGTTTTTTAGTCTTCGGCGCTCTTGGACCTTCATCATGCTTCATCGGGCAGGTCGAGGATAGATGTCGACTCATAAAAATATAGCCTTGTTTCTTTTCTTTATACTGACAAAATTCTCTAGCCTTTTTCATAAACCTTTTAGTAAAAATGGATGCAGACAGATTTATCACTTTACTCCGTGACTATTTTCAACGTTGATGTCAAATGTGTTCTTCTTCATAGCAACAGCTATGAAAAATCTCTCTGAAGCCTTCTCCTTAACTTAATTGGAACTTAAAGGAATAGATTGTTAACAGAAAGCAGATAGACGGCGCGCACTCAGAGTTGAATCATATAATACTCAAATGTCGCGCGACTTTTGTCGCTGTATTAGGAATTATACTTATTGCTTTCTGTACAGACGTTTAATATAGATATACGATTGTTGAAGATAGGAAGGGACATCCCCTTGAAACTAATGATTAACATCGCGGACCCTAAAACATGAATCTACTAATATTATTATTTCTGGACCGGTATAGTGAATGCAACTGCTACTTGCAGGTATTTAACTATAGTAGCAGTCGCCTCCATTCGTGGATCGAACTCTAGACTACCATCAGGCTGTCATATGTCGAGACCTCCTCTTGCTTATCATCAGGCAGGTCGAGGTCAGATGTCATGTCACAATAAGGGGGATAAATTGATTATTTAATAATACAAATAAAATATAATTATGAAACAAATCTTTGCTCCGACCAGGAATCGAACACGGGACTTAACGCATAACGAACTAGTTTGCTAACCAACGCGCCATTTCCTTAAATTCTGCCTATACTAAATGACAAAAGGTCGTGTATAATATGAATATTGTTTACATAAGGTACGTTGACTGAAAGATTTCCTTCATGAATTCATGTTTTGAAATGAGCCCGTGTTTAAAATCAGCTACGGACCCAACATGCAAATGACAAACTACATGTCCAATTAGGTGGAGATTCTGTCCACCCCTTAATGTACGTCGTGATGGTAGTACCTTAATATTTAAAACCATTGTAATAAACTTTTTTTTTAATTATCACTTCACGCCGACCGCGTAACTCAATGGCAATGAGCTTCATTTTTATATTTGAACTCCATTAATGAACTTCAAAATTAAAATTGCGCACTACATACTGAGAATCGATGTTCATTTTTATTGACTGTTCAGGCTCATTGAAACTCATTGTCCGAATGAATAAAAGTTGTTTTTGACACTTTTGATAAATGGGAATGAATTCCATTGTCATTACCTTTAAAGTTGCGCGGTCGGGCCCCTGGACTTGCCTGATGTTGGGCAATGGTAGGCAGTGGTGCCCAGTTTGCCGATCTGGGGTAACACCACCACTCACCATACAAACCGTCAAGTGACTTACTCGCGTTTCGGCATCAACTTGTAAGTTGCCGGATTTAACTAGGCCGGCATAGTGGATGTGAATTCTACTTACAGTTAATTGACATTTTGGACCGCTCTTCAGCTTAACATCACTGTCATTTGTCAAGCCACAATAGTCTCTGCTGCCACAAAAGGCTCCATTATCACTGCCTATCCCTGTAGGAAAATGGCGTGTCAATTGGATTGATTGATAGAAAATAATTATTTTATTAAAGAAACTTATATATATGTTAAATGTTTATGGGTGACAGGAAAACAGTGGTGCCACTTAAGCATAAAATCACCAACCAAATTCGTTCCTAAACTACCGAAATAATGCAAGTGGCTCCTTCAAAACCTGGCTCCTTCATGCCACTTCTCCCCTATATTTTATGAATATTCTTAAGTCTATCATGAGTCCCGCTATCTCGACTCTCTAGACTGGAATCAAGGGACTCATGTCAACGATATACCTATACATATTACCGTAGAGCTGGTGTGAAGAGAATTGTGGATGTGAGGGAAGCGAGGGAGTTCTGTCAGGATCGTGGCAGGTGGCGCTCCATTGTGTCCTATCCTGTTGATTGATTGAATAAAAACTAATTGTATATAACTGTTATATATGTAAGCAAACACAGAGTAGACAAGGCTTTAGTTTTTATTGCGACTCGACATCAGTCTCGATTTACCTGATGGTAGCTAAGCAAGGGGTGGTCCAAGAGTGCTGACAAATAAATAAACCGATCTAGTTCACAGTTGCGTTAGCTGCTTCAAGGATCCAAAGTTATAGGATAGGCAGAACACATGGGATTTATTTAACCAAATTTCAATAATCCAATCCAACCATAAAAATCCAACAACCAAACATAAATAATGTCGCATCAATTTATATAAGACTGTTAAAAAAATTTGTGCGTTTGTTGGATTTTTTTTTATTGTGACTCGACATATGACAGCACCCCGCTTGATGTTAAGCCCAAGTGTGATCCATGATTGAATGTCACTGCTACTAGAATTCAATAACTGTGAGCAGCAATCACATCCACTATGCCGGCCTAGTGGAGTAGACCAAATCACTTCACGGTCTGTATACTTGTAAGTGGTGGTACTACCCCGGATCGGCAGACTGGGTACTACTGCCTACCTCTCTTAAAAACTGTTGGTAAGCCTGTTGGTAAGCATGATTAAGGTACAAGAGTTTCGACGACAAAAAAATCCGCCGGTTGCCTCAGTCGCCGTCTCTATGCCGGCCAAAGATGCTTCTTCACGCATCGCTTAATTAAAGGATCGGCTATAGAATAGGGAGAACACATGGGTTGGCAAAGCATTCCACTTGTCGATTGTTCTACAAAGAAACGACGCACCGAACATTTTTATTTGACTGCCGATTCTCTGCCGTACTTTGGTCATCCTGTTTCTATGATATTAGCACATTTAGTAGCTTAGTGTAGTAAAAATGTAACAAAGATAGTTATTCGTATACCAAGTTGCGGTGGGAAGCTTTTGTCAACATAGTTATAGCTTAATGGTGACATTCTTTGAAATCTTAAACAATGTTTAAGTAAAAAGAATGGCCAACCACCCGCTGTGTCTTTCAACAAAAACATACAACCTTTGCATTCGGCGAAGGCTTTCATTAGAAATGTCAAATAATCCCTTTTTTTACGAACATACATAATGTCTACCTTTTGAAAATTTAATTGGTTGCACAAAAAATAATGATGAAGTTTTTAAAAAGATTTTATTAATAGTATGGTTCTGTAAGCTTACTTGTTTTATTAAGTATTATTGACGACAGGTGTGGACGAACGGTTAGCGACTGGTTTGTTGCGCATAAAGTCACGGATTCGATTCCCGATCGGAGCAAATATTTATTTCATAGCTTTTATTTGTAATATTTAATAATTATATTAAATATTGCAAATATTTGTTAATAAAAAAATTGACGAATATTTACTTCGGGTCTGGTTACCTAAGAGTATTAGGAAGTAGTGCAGAGTCTGCTTATCTAGTGTAGTATAACCACTTACAAGTATTCATACCGTGGAGTAACTTACTCCCTTTTCAGTATCAGTTTCTAACTAGAGCTTCTAAGTTGCCGGTTTCAACTATGCAAGCACAGTGGATGAGACTGCTACTCGCAGTTGTTTAACTGTAGTAGCAGGCGTGAAGCTCTTCAGCCTAACATCGGAGTGTTAATGAATTAAACAAAAATGCGGCTTACTATCGCGTTTATTTTGGTTTTGATTTCACAATTTTATTTTATCATTCCGACGAGAGCTTTGCAGCAATCGTGGCGCGGAGAGACTGGGGTGTTGGTCGTCCTATTGGTTGATGCTGTTATTGTTTTCAAATGTACTTACCTCGTTTGATTTTGTGATTATGATCCCGGTTTAATTCAAATTTTTGCAAAAATAACTGACGGTGTCATCTACAGTTTGCTGGACTTGAAAGTTAAGTTTGTGTATTTATGGGGTCCGAGATGTTAGATAATAGATAATAATAATGTTGTCATATATCGAGCCATAATAAAAAAAAAACTATGAGGACTTTGTCTAAATCACGAAGAGTGATAGGAAAACAAATATGTATATGCGACGTGTTTTTTCTCTCCATGTTCTACTCGTATCTACATATACGAATAAATGTATTTCTTTTATTTTACAGTCAATGTTCTGTGTATATTCACAATTTCGTTCGAGTTTACAGCCATAAAAAATCCCAAACCTTTTTGTATTTGCGGCTGTTTTTTATTGTATTCAATTCATAACTGACAATACAATATTTTTTTGTAATTTGGCCAAATTATCTGGTCTTATTAAAGATTAAAATAGTATTTCACATTTTAAAACAATAAAGTGTATTTTTGTTATTGGAAAACTTACAATACTAAAACTGTCTATCAATTATTATGGTGATTTCATTGTGTATCTCCCATCGATGATCTCTTAGATTTTGCGCGAACATTAAATAATGAATTTACCCACAGAGATAGGCAGAGACAAAGAAGCGCTACTTGCCACAATCGTGACTCCCTCGCTTCCCTTACATCCACAATTATTCTCTTTATACAAGCTCTACGATTATGGGCACTAGGCAATATAATATTTTTATTATTTATAGATTATTTTAATGCTAGTTATGACTTTATTACTGTATAATTTAGTAAAGAAACATTGGATTTAAAATATCCGTGCTTTGCTGTCTTATGCGTCCGGGGATCGAACCCAGTGTCTAAGCTGTATAACGCTCATATATATGTCTATCAAATATAAGGCCGCAAAATTTTAAAGCCTTCTGATATATCGCTAAGGTTGACATTTCGATTCGAATAACAAAGAGAGATACACAATGAATTAAACAAATTTTATGCGGCTTACTATCGCGTTTATTTTTGGGGATTGTTATTCCCACATTTTGAGAGCTTTGCAGCCATTATGGTCACGGAGAGCTCTCGATCATGGCAAGTAGCGCTTCATTGTCTCCGCCTATCCTTGTGGGTAAAAGCTGTGACAATTTGATTGATTGATTGATTGTTATCAAGTAACAATACTTTACTTTTCTATGTACACTCTCTCTGATTTCAACTGTAAATATGCCGACCCACTTTGAAACACGAGTCAATACTCCGAAACACTCCACCGCTACTCTTCTAATTGATACTAATTTGTTTAGTTGGTCTTATTTTGGTTTGTTTGCGAGTCCAACGGTACCTTAAATACTTAGAAACCGATATAAGGAGCTCATGAATTTCATAATAATATCAACGGTTATAATAGTCGTTTTTATTTGTTTAAAATTAATTAATTCAGTATAATTTCTTTATGATTCGATCACAAAATACAGAAATATTTTGGTAAACTTTGTCTTAGTGTGCACTCACTGAGATTGGTATTTTGCCTTATCCTATTGCTAGTATAAGATATAATGTAGTGGCCGCCCTAAGGTGCTTCTCCACGCATCGCTTGAAGGATCCAAGGAGAGAACACATGGGCTGACAAAGCATTCCACTTGTCAGTTATTTTACAAAGAAAAGACGCACTGAACTTTTTAGTTTGACTGCCGAATCGGTCGATAAAATGCGGATGCCTTCTCCGAACTGTGCGGGCATTACGGGTGTAGAAAGACGAGGTAGGAACAAGGTTAAAGAGCTCTTTGGAACATTCTCCGTGGTATAGGCGATAGAGGATCAGATAGCAGCTAAACTCGAACCCGGTCTGCACAATAACGGTTATGTTGATTGTCTCAGATCGCCCCTAATCCTTATAATTTCTCTGCCATACCCTATTATACTCTATATTGTTAGCATATAAATTTCATATTGAATTAGTAACTTTAAACTAGATTCGTACTAACTTAATTTCAGAGTTATACCGAACGGATATTTCGTGTATTATTGCGTAATGTAGTTAATGTCAAGCGAATATGACAATTTTGTAAACATTGTCAGTAACTTAAAATAAGATGACAAGTTTTTGTCTGATACGTTTATTATGCAAATTATAGTTCTTAAATGGAGCTTGAAAATTAAATTCAAGTTGGTACAATACACAAATGGCGGCTTTATCGCCGAAATGGCAAACCGTTTTAAATAATTTTAAAGAAACATTGGGTAATGAATTCAACTAATTTTATGCGGGTTACTATTTTCGATAAATGATTGTACAATTTGTTTAATTAATTAATCAATGTTCGCACAAAATATAAGGGTACTGCAAAATTATTTACAAAAAAATAAGATACAATTAAAGTAGATAGATTAGGATATAATAAAAGAAAATTATTTTCTAATGTCTTTGAATTTGAAAATCATTTAAAATGAAAATCTTTTAACTAAATAATGTAACTTAACGTTGAAATCTTGGAGTCTTTTTTCTCTCTGTTAAGAATGATGACCACATTTCTTTGATAATGGCCTCTAATTTACAACGCAATTAAATAAACGATTTGTTTGCAAATAATGTTGTTGTACACAGTTTAGACTGTAGTAAATATTTAGATGCGCTTCTGAAATTCTCTTGGAATTAGTCAGAGCTGACCTGACCAAGCGTAAATTAATTAAATTTCTCACAATTAGAATAATTTAAGCAGATCGCGGTCGGCGTGATAAATAATAAATATGGAAATCAGATACAAAAGCAAGTAGTTCGTATACCAGAACCAAATTAATCTTTGGTATCTTTATTTTGCGACTACTACTATAGCCAAATATATAATTGTAAGAAGCAGTCACATACACTATGCCGGCCTTCTTAGAACTGGCAACTTTTAAGTGAATCCCGAAACGCGACTAGGTAACTTCACGGTCTGTACACGTGGTCGGGGTAGTACTTATGCAACTTGTTTACAAATTGTGTAACTACATTTGTGACAGACTATATTGTGAATTTAGGTAGGTAATCAAATTCACAGGTAGCAGGTTCAAATCGTACTACAACCGAAATTCAATTAATTACATTACCATTTTGCATTATCGCTGTATAATTTTGTGGGCTACTAATTCTGCTGACCTTACCTGCTGTATAGAGGAAGCAAATTGATTCGTTTAAGCCCTCGCTGATTTTAGTAATCTAATGAATTATCATGGTACTGTCGGTTAGAGATAGATAAATGTTTTTGCTACATAAAATGACGACCGTGGTGTAGTGGTAGTACGTGTACATAGACCGGGAACCCCAGGTTCAAAACCAGTTGCCGATACCAATGGATTTTTGAAATAAGTACTTTAGTTGTCCTGTGAAGGCGTGACAATTTGATTGATTGATTGGTTGTTCTGTTTCTATCGCCGTCGTATCCTCTATGCCAGCCTAATTGGATCCTGAAATTTTAAAGCTGATAGCGAAACCCGAAAGAGTTACTTTACGGTCTGTGAGTGGTGGTACTCCCCGGATCGGCAGACTGGCCACAATCAGGTTTTCATAATAAATAAATAAATAATCAAGTTATTAAATAAAAGCTTTGAAACAAATATTAGCTGCGACTTGGAATCGAACCCGAGTCGTTGCGCGTAACAAACACGTACTATTTAAAACACGTAATATTTAAAGAATTGAATATTTAATCTACCAGGCGCCCATGAATTACGAAGAAGTTTCCTAACCAAGTATAAGGTTGGAACAGTGCTTTCAATACCAAGGCACCAGGATCTCAGACATTGAAAGAGGTTATGTCTGAATGTTTCATTATCGCTATTGTGTAACCGCCTGCAGTTCGCGGTTTTATTACTTCGGGAGTAAATTGAAAATTTTGCTCAGCAACGCTCTGGGAAGGCACAAAAGAACTTTTGAATTCTTTATTTCGTGTCGTCAAAACCGCTACGTATAAGTTCTGGGTTCGTTACCTGGTCGAAGCAAAGTATTTGTTTTATAGCTTTTATTAATATTTAATAAAATTTCAATATATTTTATATTTATTGGTAATTATAAAAATGAAAACGATGTATGAAGAGAATTGTGGATGTAAAGGAAGCTAGTTGTGTCAGAACCGTGACAAGTGGCGCTTCATTGTCACTGCCTATCCCTGTGGGAAAAGGCAGTGACAATTTGATTGGTATTCATTGAGAACGGTGTGAGGTTCTAAAAAATCCGGATGCTACTTAGTTAACTGTAGTAGCAGTCGTCTCCATTCGTAGATCACTCTCCAGCTTAACAACAGGCAGGATGTTGTCAGATATCGTGTCAAAATAAAAAAGCCATCCACTATGCCGGCCTGTAAAAATGATTCACGAACTTACATTGTACCTATCTGATATTGTTTTCTTGTTTACAGTTTGAGCCAAGTTTTTATGTGCTCGTAAACGGGCTTTTAAAAACTAACATCTATTTTTAAGCAAGTAACTGCGGTATAGGTTGTCTAGTTTAATTTTTTTTATACCAAACGGGTTTTGAAATCAGTTTTTTTGTAAAAAAATCTTTACTAATCTACAAAAGTGCTTGTATCATAGAAAGAGGTCAACCAAAATACATATATCAAAGATACATTGGTATACCGATGAGTGGTTTTAAACCCGTGCTCTCGGTTTGCGTAACCATTGCACTGCCACTACACCACGGTCGCCTTATAATTTGTCAAATGCATACAACATAAGACCGATTATAGATATATTAAAGACAAAACTTTGCTATAAAATGTACTATAGCATCTATTTTATGCTATAGTACATTTTTTCTTACTTGACAAAAGATGAAAACAAACCAAACTATGTAAGTGTACTACTCCGGATCGGCAGAATGGGGAGCACTGTCTACCACTCTTTGATAACCAGACCCGCAGCAAATATCCACTTTTTTTATTAACAAATACTTGCAATATTTAATATAATTATTAAATATTACAAATAAAAGCTATGAAACAAATATTTGCTCCGACCGGGAATCGAACCCGGGACTACGCGCAACAAACCAATCACTTACCGTTCGTCCATATTTCGTTTATATTTAAGCTGTAAACAATATTAAATGCTTCAAATTCAAAAATAATATCGTATTGAATTATTGTCATTTGAAAAAAGGAAAGCAAGCATAAACGAGTAGTATTTTTTGAATTTAGTACGAGTAGTACTAAATCCAAAAAAAGAGATATTTTATTAAAGTAGATAATTATTTTGTGTTTAATGAAGGCACTACTAAGATTGCAAAAAAATCTAAGAGGTTTTTCAAAAGTAATTATAAACTAACGCGTTAGTAATGAGTTGATGCGAAAATGCATTTCAAGTAGGCCAGCATAGTGGATGTGACTGCTACTTAAAGTTATTTAACTCTAGTAGTAATTACCCCTGTTCATGGACACATCAGCTTAACATGAGTCAGGGTGCTGTCATATGTCGAGTCATTTTAAACTAGACCAATTGCATTGTGTCTGTGTTATATATTTTGACAGCTGATACATTAAATGTTGTGTCTTGTTTCTTAATTACTAACAGTGATATGACTTTTAGGAATAGTTTTGTGTAACTCTACATTTGTTTTTTTAATGGTGGTAATTCTGCTTATCACCTCATTTAACGCATCCATCCACATCGACTTTATAAATTCCTTTCGTCAATCATCCTTACCATGTGCCCAAACGATCGGAGCATTCCTTTGTCCATCCTCGTCACTACATCTTCTTTCAAACCATATCTATCGCGCAATGGCTATTCCTTATTCTAACTGCTATCGTCACTCCACAAACATTCCTTAAAGACCACATTTCTACAGCGTTAATTCTTAACAAACCGTGAAGTGACTTAAACGCGTTTCGGGATCAGCTTGTAAGTTGTTCAACTAGGCCGGTGACCGCTGCTTAAGTTATTTAACTGTAGTAGCAGTCGTCACACTCCAGATCAACATCTTTTTTTTATTGGCGTGTCTTTTTTGTTTTTTTATTGTGACTCGACATATGACAGCACCCCGCTTGATGTTAAGCCGAAGTGTGGTCCATGAATGAATGTCACTGCTACTACAATTCAATAACTGTGAGTAGCAATCACATCCACTATGCCGGCCTAGTTGGAACAAGCTGATCCCGAAACGTGATCCCGAAAATCACTTCACGGTCTGTATACTTGTAAGTGGTGGTACTGCCCCGGATCGACAGCCTGGGTACCACTGCCTACTACTACTCTTTGATAATCAGACCCGAAGCAAATATCCATTTATTTTTTTATTAACAAATATTAGCAATATTTAATTTAATTATTAAATATTACAAATAAAAGCTATGAAACAAATATTTGCTCCGACCGGGAATCGAACCGCAACAAACCAATCGCTAAACCGTTCGTCCACGGTCGTCAAATGGATGCTGTCATATGACGATTTACAATAATAATATAAAATATATAGACAGGAATACCTAAATAAAATAAATACTTAAATTTAAATCAACTTAAGTTTAGTGAAATCGATCATAAACATGCAAAATAACCTCGAAATCCACATAAATAAAAATATCAAATATCAAATGTGATAGGAATGGCGTACGATCTAAGCACCCCTGTAACGATAAGACGTGATGGTGTGAAGAATTCAATTTCATGTAATATCAGTGAGGAAATATGCGATCCTTATATCAAATAAGGCTTCACGAAAATGTAACTTATATATTTGCGAGATATAGCCGTATGTGAACCTAATTGTAGCGTCTTTATTCACACTAGGCTAGCTTTTTAACACGAAGCGTGTTAAAAAGCTAGCCTATTAGCTTGACTTGTATGTATGTAACTATGTAACGGAATCTTGCAAATTAATTTGCACCCACTTCTAGGAATAGCACAGTGCGCGACAGATGTGGTTTGAACGAGGATGTAGTGACAAGAATTGACAAAGGAATGCTTGGATGGTTTGGGCACATGGAAAGGATGAGTGAAAGTAGATAAACGAAAAGAATTTATAAATCTGATGTGCCTTGTTTAACGTATCCACGTTAAACAAGGCAGGCTCAGGAGGGTGTTTGCCGACCATAGATCTTGTATGAAGAGAATTGTGAATGTGAAGGAAGCGAGGGATATGTGTCAGGGTCGTGGCAAGTGGCGCTCCATTGTCTCTGCCTATCCCTGTGGGAAAAGGCGTGACAATTTGATTGATTGTTTGATTCAACGTCAGAATAATTTAAAAAGTACAAGTATCAAAAGTTAATTGAATGAATAAAATATGCTTAAAGTAAATATCGGGCATGTTTTATTTGACTTATACCACTTTTCGTCGCACATCTACAAGTCAATAATCTCCTCCCCTTGATCGAGATTGCGTGATGTTTGCAAACAAATTGCACAAAAGGTTGTTAATAGAAATTGAACTCTACGCCCATGTCAATAAATGTGCTTTTTTATCGATATATGTTGGCAGGTACAAAAGGCAATATCGTTTTTAATTTTTTCTGCTGTAGCCTAGTTTTTGAGGAATTGTTTGTATTTTTATTTATTTACACATTATTTAAGGCGACCGTGGTGTAGTGGCAGTGCATGGTTACACAAACCGAGAGCACGGGTTTTGAACCACTCACCGGTACCAATGTTTCTTTGATATGTACTTTGGTCGGTCTGTGTCTATGATACCTACACGCATTTTAAAAGCTTAGGATAGAAATTAAAATAAAAATCAGATTGAAAAATGCCTGTTTCAACTAGGCCAGCATAGTGGACTGGTCTCAAGCGCAACATCAGACGGGGTGCTGTCATACGTCGAAGCATAATAAGAAAAAAGTTTGTTATTTTATCGTATTTTTCATGAATTCAGTGATTCAGAAAGGAAATTACTGAAAAATTGATCGTTCATGAAGTTGAAGTTAATTTTCGGTTTCAGTGAACAATGCATGTTTTTTTTGTTCAAATTCATATAATAAACAAATTAATATATTATTTCCGTTTGAGTTACCTCTTTTTTGTTTTTAGAGGTTTTTTCAACAGCATTCTAGTGTCTTATTAATTGGAATGGGCAGGGGTTATGGACTTCTGACAGTTCTATTTTAATACTAGTACGCCTTCCTCCCTTAGGGATAGGAAGAGACAACAGAGCGCCACTTGCCACGATCTTGACACTCGCGCTTCCCTCACATCCACAATTCTCTTCATACAAGCTCAACGGTTATGGGCACTATTCAACATAGCTTTTTTCAATTTGTCTCCGATTTCATCTGATTTTCTCCGATTTTTCCGATGCAACCATCCAACAAATGTTTTTTAACAACAAAACAATTGCGCTTATTGTACAAGTCTCTCAAGATAATATTCATGTTTGTGGTTTAATTTTAACCAAAGAGAACATGTTTGAAGATAGTTTTGTATATGAAGAAACCTTAGAGCTGCCTTTCCCAGAGGGAAATATGATTGATTGGTTAATATTTTCTTACATTTTGCGCGAACATTGGTTAAATGAATTAAACAAATTTTATGCGGCTTATTATCGCGTTTATTTTGGTTGTGATTTTACAATTTTATTTTATTAATCCGACGTTTCGAGAACTTTGTAACCATCGTGGTCACGGAGGTTTAATTCATTGGTTGGTTGGTTGATTAAAGTACCCAATAACTGGATTATATGAGAATCAGAACTTTTTCATTTAATTTAATTTATTTTATTATTTTAATTTAATTTATTTTTAAATGATTATTTGATTATTTTGAATGAAATTAATTCATTCAAAATAATCATCTTTATCAATTACCATGCCTTAATCTCTACGGATGCCTTAATCTAGGGATGCACAGCGCCACTTTCAACGATCCTGGCACAACTCTCTTGCAAATACATATCATACATAAATAAATCTTATTTTAAATCTAATAAAGTAGATGCTATACAAATCAGAATTTAAACCTACTTCACCCGACATTTTCCAATTTCCTTAAATTCTAAATAAAAAGAGAGAGGGTAGACTCTGTACTCTATTCGAATTGAAAACGCAAACATTGTAAACAAATTGTTGTAAATTATATTCTATGAATTAGCATAATATTTGATAATTTATAAAAGGACCTCCCTTTACTTTACTCGTATTTTCTCTTAATCGTGACATTCTACAGTTTTTTTTATTGTTTAAATAATATTTACTGGGATGTTATCTCTGATTATGTAGATTGACAGCAACTTTGACGACAAGCGTGGACGAACGGTTTAGCGACTGGTTTGTTGCGCGTAAAGTCCCGGGTTCGATCCCCGGTCGGAGCAAATATTTGTTTCATAGCTTTTATTTGTAATATTTAATACCGAGACCGTGAAGTGATTTGGTCACGTTTCAGGATCAGCTTGTAAGTTGCCGGTTCCATCTAGGCCGGCATAGTGGATGTGATTGCTACTCACAGTTATTGAATTGTATTAGCAGTGACATTCATTCATGGACCACACTTTGGCTTAACATCAAGCGGGGTGCTGTCATATGTCGAGTCACAATAAAATAAAATAAAAACTTAAAATGAATATGGATTATAAAACTAGGTGTTACATATTAACTATTATAATGTTACTTATATTGCAGTTAACTATTAGTTGATATTATGTATAAAACTTGACAAAATATATCGCGAAAGCTTGTCTTTAGTTTAGTCTTTAGTCAGAAAATTGATAACTACCTGTTATTTTTTGTGGGATAATATCATTATTTCTCTTATTCTTCTTTTCGTCGTATATATATTTAATAATTAATTTACATTTCTATATCAAGATACTAAAGTGCTTGTATCATAGAAACAGGACAACCATTGTAACAGTAAGCGATTTTAAACCAGGTACTCTCGCTTTGCGTGACCACAGACGCCTACTAAGTTGTCTAGCTTAACCTGATGTTTCGTGAACGAAGGCGCAGATACTCGTGAAATTTCACGAGCAGCCATTTTTAAACTCTTCCTAAAAAACGACCGAATCACTTCAAGGCCTGTGTTAATAATGTGACTGTGCTTTATTTGTTTTCAAAATTTGTATTCACTATTTAAATAGACTATATCTATCTATCTAATTCCAGTGCATTAGTAAAATTGAAATACCACATAGGTACCTTGGTTCGAATCCGTGTAGAGCGTGTAAAGGCTCACAAATCTTACCACCTAATTTATGCCTTATTTCCTACGTGTTTAAGATTAATTTTGATTGAATTTTTTTATGGTCAAGTTATGTAAATAAGCTAATGTATAATATTGGTTTAAATACTTATGATAATATTTAAATGGGATAGGCAGAGATCTAACAGTTTTTTTAAAACATATTTCACGTATAAAAATGTTTTACTCCAGAAATTCCAAACATTCCTTTTTTTCTACTTTTCTTGCTTTTATTTACAAAGCTTCTATAAGACCAAAGTACTTATTATATCAAAGATACATTGGGACCAGCCAATGGTTTAAACCGGTCATTTAAGTTGTATTTTAAATATTAGATTGTTTTTTACTATGCTCATCCCTTTGATATCTGGTATTATTAGTATAATATAGTTTCTGACCCCCCACCACCTATTTTCATGTTGAAATGCAATCCAAACTGCTGTCACAGATTAACTGACCACAGTCGTGTCCACTATACCGGCTTTGCGAATTCAAAATATGTAATTTATTATATTCTGTTAGTATACTAATAAACAAGACAAAGTACTTCTTGACTTGAAACTCTTTACACTTGATTAAGGCGACTGTGGTGTAATGCTAGTTCAATGGACACGCACACCGCGAACTCGGGTTCAAAACCATTCGCCGGTACCACCAATGTATCTTTGATATATGTACTTTGGTCGTCCTGTTTCTGTTATACAAGCACTTTAGTAGTTTATTATAGAAATGTTAATAAAATTAAAAAGACTGTTTTTGTGTTAATAATGATTATAAATACGTCTAGAGGAACATTACATTGTGTTCATATCATTTCCTATCTCTGTAGGAATTGAAGCGTGATAATTTGATGCATTGATTAATAATATAAAACAAACCTGCGTATCTCATACAGAAAAATCAGGCAAAAATGAATTAAAGAAAAGTAAAAGTTTTTTAAAATATAATTACCGTTACTTTTGTTAAGTCAGGATCGTGGCAGGTGGCGCCTGTCCCCCTGGGAAAGAGGCGTGACAATTTGATTGCTTGATTGATAGTAATCTTAATAATGATGGAAAAACTGTGTCTGCCTTTAAATGAAACAAGGACAATCATAACGCCGCCATTTTGTTCGTGCATTTTCTATACAAATATATCAGCAGATTTATACAGCGCATAGTTAGCTTTAGTAGTTTGCAATCACTTAAAAAAGAGCGCTTCAATCGCTGGATTTGCCAATGTCTAGGGAGATCTAGACTTTGAAGGAACCTATTTACATAGAAATGTTTTAGTTAGATATCTCTCCTTTCTTTCAATATTCTATTTTTTATCATAGTAGCGATGATATGTATTTAATTTAAGTAATTAATTTGGCTTAAAATCGGTGTAATTCTTATAAATAAGGTTATTATTTAAAAAATCGAGATCTACATTGCCAATAACATTGAAATATTAAAAATATACATATTTTTTCTTTGTTGTAGCTAGTAATAAGTTGACAATGTAAGTATGGAGCTAATTAAAAATTGTTAAATATATTTATAATATTGACAATATGTTTTTACAACCATTATCAATTGAATATTTAATTTTGTTCGTATTGACGAGGCCAATGTTCGGATGCAATAGACATATTATACAATTTTAACCATCAATGTATAAGACATGTAAAAGTATCTGCCTACTCACTAAATATAAAAATGAAAAAAAAAAATAACCATAATATACAAGCGAAGAAAATTATGGATGGGAAGGAGGAGACAGATCATGAAAAGTTGGAGAAGGCGTCACTGTTTTATTGTTAATAAAAAAAATATTTCTCCGGTTCAAATCTTGTCACGACAAAAAAAACAATATAAACTACCACAACCGCAATTTGTGCATGAGTAAGTTAAAAAAAACTTTTCTTATAAACCACAAACCCGACACAATGTGTGAAATATTTATCATTAACGCAAATTCCGATAATATTGAATCATTGCAACAAAAAAAAAATACAATGACTCTTTGTGAATCATAGAAACCGCATAAACAAATTGTACTCATTCATGGACTTTTTTTTTAACTGTTTTTACAAGCAATAGTAGCCTTTAAACTCTTTGTTTTAAGGACTTGATTCTTTTAATAGTGTGGGACTCAGGAGACGTGCGTTAGCAAAATTAACGACAGGCTTGGACGAACGGTTTAGCGAGTGGTTTGTTGCACGTAAAGTCCCGGGTTCGATTCCCGGTCGGAGCAAATATTTGTTTCATAGCTTTTATTTAATGTAATGTAATATTGCCAATATTTGTTAATAAAATAAAAAAAGTGATGGATATTTGCTTCGGGTTTGGTTATCAAAGAGTGGTAGGCAGAGGTACCCAGTCTGCCGATCCGGGGTAGTACTTACAAGTATACAGACCGTGAAGTGATTTGGTCACGTTTCAGGATCAGCTTGTAAGTTGCCGGTTCCAACTAGGCCGGCATAGGGAATATAATTGCTACTCACAGTTATTGAATTGTAGTAGCAGTGACATTCATTCATGGACCACAGTTCGGCTTAACATCAAGCTGGGCAAAAATTGGAGGACCCTGTTTTTGCTTGTATAAGTTATTCTTTATTTTAAGTTTTGACCGGCTTAGTGGATACGACTGCTGCTTCCTGCTCTCCTCCATTTATGTATCACACTACTAAGTAGAAGAGGTGTTATATGTCGAACGACAATAAAAAAAGGTGGTTAACCTAAAATAATTATTAATTTATATGTTGATGGTATTTAATGCAATAATAACTTTAAGGAATAGGCAGAGACTATATATAGCTTGGATTGGATGGGGCATGATAAAATTAATTTATATGACCTTAAGAATATAAGGCCCAAAAGGTCCTCATTTTTTGCAAACGAAATTCCTCTTGCAGCCCGCACTATAAAAATATACGTTATCTTTAACGTTATGTATTTATGAACGGTCTATGTTTTAAGAACTGTGATTCTTTAAATAAATATCTCGAATTATTCATAGTTATGTAATATTGAACTTTATTTCTTGTATTTAAGAGCTAGAATTCTATGAATATGTTTGTTATTGTAACCTAAATTGTTTCTCTGAAATAAGGTACTTTATGATTAAGTCATTGTGATTTAGTCATTAAGATTTTTAGGTGATTAATATAAATGACAATTTAAATTCAATTCCTTAATTGTATCGTATTAATTTTTGTCTGTCTTAAGGCCTGTCTATCCCTAAAAAAGGTAGATTTTTGTGAGGATTGCTGATGTTGGGATTGCGTAGTGTTGGATCCAACTAGTATAGGCAGGGAAATGGGGTACTATGTACTTCCATGATATATTTAAATTGCCTAGTGCCCATAATCGTGGACCTTGTACGATTATTAAGAGAATTATGGATGTGAGAGAAGCGAGAGTAAGTGGCGCTCTATTGTCTCTGCCTAACCCTGTGGGAAAAAGGCGTGACAATTTGATTGATTGATTTTAAATTTATTATATTACATGATAACTGTAATATAAGTTGTAATTCCGATGGTAATTCCTAGTTTGTATGAATCTGTATGGTGCGGCCGCAGACTGCAGTGTCGCCTTGCACGGAATCAATCTCGTATAGTTTTTTTTTTATTATGACTCGACATTAATTGACCTCGTCCCGCCTGATGATAAGCAATAGGAGGTCCAAGAGTGATGACGACTGAGAAAACCGGGTTTGATTCATACAAACCAGTAGTGCAGTCTAAAGTCGCAGTCTGCGGTCTGCGGTCTGCGGTCGCCATCAGAATTACCTTTAATGTTATATAGGAAACAATGTAGGAATATAATATAAGACATTGTATTATATAAATGTTAGGTTGTATGGTTGTGTCATTTTTGAGATAACCACAAATTGTGTTTACTTGGAAATTTCACTGGAGTTACGAGTTACTATTAAACTATGAAATTACATATAGACCATGAATTAAGGTGAATATTAGGACTATTATAAGCATCCGCATTTTGTCGACCGAATCGGCAGTCGAACTAAAAAGTTCGTTACGTCCTATCTTTGTAGAACAATCGACAAGTGGAATGCTTTGCCAGCCCATGTGTTCTCTCCATCCTATAACCTTAGATCATTCAAGCGATGCGTGAAGAAGTACCTTTGGCCGGCATTATGACGGCGACTGAGGCAGCCATGAACTAACTTGGTTGTTTTTGCGGCCCAGTTACTGGAAGCAGCAATAGAGTTTTAACTTAACAGACTTTCAATACTGTCATTGTTAAGCAATTTATTAGTGTAGCAACCAGCAGCTGTCACATCTATGATGCCAGCCTAGCTGAATGTCAGCTACTTTCAAGCTGATCTAGAAACGCAACTGAGTAACTTCATGGTTTATATTAAATAATAATATATCTTTAACAATCATGAATACTTAATTGTAATAAAATTTACGCTACCTAAAAGAACTTCACCGTATTTGCTCACCCCATTAACGCGTAATTAAGTTAATTTAGGTAAAAATCTTTTCACATACAAAAATTAGGGGTAAACGACATCTTTTATAATGTCTTCCCGTGACGTCATCACACGTTAGCCTCGGGATAACTAATTAGCGAAGTCTTTATCCCAAATGTCCCTTAACGTGTGATCACATTAGCCACCGTATTAGATGAATTTTAAGGGATGCCTTTGTATACGTTTTATATATTTTTTAAATATATTTATTTGTCAGGATCGTGATAAGTGGCGCTCCAATGTTTCAGCCTATCCCTGTGGGAGGAAGGCGTGACAATTTGATTGATTTAATTAAAATATATTTATTTTCTCCGATTCTAGTTCTGTTTAAAAATGGTAGACACACTATTAATCGTTTATTAATGAGATAGTTTCTAGGATTATTAAAAAAATAACCTTTAACTCAAGTACTAAAGGCGTGGCGTATTGGTTAGCCCACCAGTCCGTTACGCGGAAAGTCCCTGGTTCGATTCCCGGTCGAAGCAAATAATTAGCACTGCAACTATACCACAGTTGCCTTGCTATTAAATGATATTATTATGCAATTACCCTATTACAAGGCCGGCATAGTAGATGTGACTGCTACTTACAGTTTTTTCACTGTAGTATCATAACTGTAAGTAGCGGTTACCTTCATTCATGGACACAGGTTCGGTTTTTTCAGTCGTCGGCCGCAGTTGTCGATCTTGCTTACCTTCAGGCATGTCAAGATCAGGGAGCCTACCACCAACTTTTAAAAACAAGCTTGTTTCAAGACTCTTTGACGTACAAAACAAAATTACTCAATTTCGTACCACCATCTCTTATTTGCAATTATTTTTATTCCTTCAAAATCATTTCTACATTCGCATAGATTTCACGCTCAGATACGCATTACTGCTGCATTTGAATATACCTAAGACCTAATATTATCTTTTGTAATTACCGCGGTGATACACTTTGGAGGAATGAATATTGATGTGACGTCACAAAACTGCCAATAGTCATTTTATTCAAATAAGCATATTTGACGTACGAATTGACATTTGACAATTAAAACAATAATGCCATTTAAAAGAAACTATGAAACATTTTTTTATTATATAATACATTTCTATACTAAGCTACTAAAGTGTATACTTGTATCATAGAAACAGGACAACCAAAGTACATGTATCAAAGATACATTGGCACCGGTGAGTGGTTTCAAACCCGTGCCACTCGGCTTCCGTAGCCATTGCACTGCCACTACACCACGGTCGCCTTATATATTTTTTATATTATACCAAAAAAGCGCCAACCCTATAATAGTCAGCCATGATTAAAAGCACTTAATTAATATCCAGCTAATAGAGGGCCCGGACAACGCTGGTTTAAAGGACGATTTTACAGTTATTAATAAACATGAAAAATAGCTCCGTTTATAACTGAAACGAATAGATTTCATATTGTATATTCATTTTCTTTGATAGACCCACTCAGTTGCACAAAGAGGTATTTAAAATTTAAATCGTAGTTTACCTATCGTCGTAGATATTACAATATCTAGGTTTCATGTCAGTTAAGACTTAATTTACAAAGAGTGGTAGGTAGTGGTACTCAGTCTGCCGATCCGGGGTAGTACCACCAATTACAAGTATACAGACCGTGAAAAGATTTAGTCGCGTTTCGGGATCAGCTTGTAAGTTGCCGGTTCCAACTTGCCGGCATAGTGGATGTGGTTGCTACTTACAGTTATTGAATTGTGGTAGCAGTGGCATTCATTCATGGACCACACTTTGGCTTAACATCAAGCCGGCATAGTGAGACAACGACTGTGGCGACTGTGGCCGTGGACTGACTCGGCTTTTTCCGTCGTCGGCACTCTTGGACCTCCATCATGCTCTCCATTAGGCAGGTCGACGTCAAACGACACAGTATTAAAAAAATCTATTATATTTATTGAGCTATTTATACATATATCTCTGTGATAATATCCTATAAGATAATATTTTAACTGTAAAAGTAGTCGCCTCCATTCCTGGATCTCACTCCAGCTAAACATCAGGCGAGTGTTGTCATTTTTTGAGCCTTAATAAAAGAAAACATTTGGCAGCTCTTTATGATTAACTAAACCCTTACGAAAATAATAAACTGTACATAACAATTTCAGAAGAGAATATTCAATTGTTTCACACTTTGGCCAACATAGTGACGGCGACTGAGGCAGGTGTGCATCACTCTTGGACCTCCTCTTGCTTATCATCGGGTCGAGGTTAGCTTTTAAGGCGACCATGGTGTAGTAGCAGTGCAATGGCTACGTAAGCCAAGTGGCACGGGTTCGAAACCACTCACCGGTACCAATGTTATCTTTGATATATGAACTTTGGTTGTCCTGTTTCTATGATACAAGCACTTTAGTAGCTTAGTATAGATATGTATTTAAAAAAACTTTATTATTTTTATATAAGTCCTACATATGACTGCACTCCGTCTGTGATATTAGGATAGAGTGTGATGCATGAGCCAGAGGTGACAGCCGCCGTAGATAAATGTCCCTCCGCACACTTCACTCGCTGAACTACAGTACCTAAACTACTTATTTTCTTGTAGCTTGACATATGACTACACCCCGCCTGATGTTACACTGGCAAGTATTAGTTGCATGCTGGCCTACATCAAACCAGCAACTTACAAGTTAATCCCGAAACGCAACTAAGTCATTTCCCAGTCTGTATACTTATAAGTGGTGGTACTATCCCGGATCGGCAGACTAGGCTAGCCTCCGGTTTGACAACCAGACCCGGAGCAAATATCAGCCTCATTTTTTTTTGCATAATCAATCAATCAAATTGTCACGTCTTTTTCCCACAAGAATAAGCAGAGATATGTATGATCTAATTAATAAATAACACAAACAAAAGTTATAAAACAAATAGTTGCTCTGACTGGGAATCGAACCCCGTCGTATATTTCATTGAATTGGTATATTCACTAGCTTTCCAGTGATTCAGCTTCGATCACAGACTTGTATTTAGGGCATCATCGTATTCAACAGAATTTGCGGCTGCATAATTCGAGGTATGGATTCGCATTTCAATGTTCAGGTGTTCAAATCACGTAGCTCGACACCATCATAACCAAATAATTTCATTATATTCTATGAGATTTTACTTTAATATACATATATTTAACGATGTTCAATCCAGATCTGCGTATAAGAGTCGTACCACCACTTACGGATCGGCAGACTAGTCACCACTGCCTACCACTCTTTAATAACCAGACCTGGAGCAAATATCCCCACCTTTTTTTTATAAACTAATATTTGTAATTTTAATCAATCAATCAAATGGTCACACCTTTTTCCCACCAGGATAGGCAGAGACAATGGAGCGCCACTTACCACAATCCTTACATATCTCCCTTGCTTCCTTCACAATCACAATTCTCTATATAATATTGTATATAATTTGTTATTTTAATAATTGTATTAAATATTACAAATAAAAGCTATGAAACTAATATTTGCTCCGACCTTCCGCCTGTCGTCAAATATTATTTATGCGGTCATCATATTAGTTATATATCCAGTTTTCAATAAGATAAAAAAATAACCGTAACCCCCAATACCCATAACCCATTATTGTGCCCATAACCCAATGCCCATATGCCCAATGCCCATAACCAACATTGTATTGTGCTCCATTATGATATTATGCTGCTTATAATGATATTTATATGACGATAATTAATTTTGTTTACTCTTGTTCCAGGTAATCATCTTAATTCAGCAAACCAATAACAACAGATGTTATCGAGCCCACCAAACCATTTTGGTCCTTCAAGCAGGATTAATACAAAAATAGTATTATTTTCGCATTTATTCTTTTCCTACTTACGTAATATTGAATGAGAGACTAAATAAATACTATTAATAGAGAAAATAGTTTTTCGATTGGATTGTAAATAAGGTCGAGAATCGTTTGTGGAGTGTCCATTCTGTGCTCATACAAACGTTGCAATGGAAAGCAATCGAATGATTTGACTTGCCAGACTATTATAGCACTTCGGTAAACTTTGAGATTTGTTTGGAAAGTCTTTGGGGTGTGTTGTGACCATGAGTTTAGTCATTTGGAGGAATTTATTCAACTTTTAACGTGCTTTTTTAATAATTTAAAGGGATTATGGAACAAAATCAATTAGGACTATTTGACTTGAAAATTTGCGATTAACAATCGACAAGTGGAATGCTTTGCCAGCCCGTGTGTTCTCTCCATTCTATCGGGTGTCTCATTAAGAACTTGAATTTTAAAAATTAAAAAATATATATTTATTTAATATTTTATTAATATTTTTTTCTACATATGTATAGAGGTAGTGATGACATTTACACATAAAACAAAATATCCGTCAAATGACCACCGTTGGTCTGTTGGCAGGTATGCACTATTTAGACAAAATTTTGCAGTAAGGGCTACTGGATTTGACGAATTTGACGTGCAATTTCCTCTTTGAGATCCTCAGTTGTCCCAGGGTGGTTCGCATAGACCTTACTTTTCAAAAAACCACAGAAAAAATAGTTCAAACAAGTTAAATCACAACTTCTAGGCGGCCAGTTTTGATCTCCAAAACGAGAATTGACACGACCTGAAAACTTGGTGCGTAACAAAGTCATTGTTTCCTTTGCGGTGTGATAGGTAACGCCATCCTGTTGAAACCACATGTTATTTAAGTTAATTCCGTCTAATTCTTGCCAAAAAAAGTCTGTCAACATGTTTAGTTTCTGGCTACGATGTCGAATAAAGGTGCTGCTACACTGTCCCTCACAGCGCAGCGATGTTTTCCGCCGATCTTTTCGGCCGATGACGGGTAAGGTCTCTTTCATCTTTTATTGAAAACGTCCGCTCAAAACGATCGCGTAACCTGCGAATCGTCATAGTAAAATTTTCCCCATTTTAAAAATGGATTTTCACTATTAACAAACGTGCTTCCAAGCTATAACGCACCATTTTCGTAAATGTCTATGTTTTGTTTAAACAAACACCAAATATGGCTGACTCAACAGTTGGCAGTCGTAAATGGCGCGCAATTCAAAATTCAAGTTCTTGCTGAGACACCCTTTATATATAGCCTTGGAGCCTTCAAGCGATTCTATAAGAAGCAGCACCTTTGACCGGCATAGTGACGGCGACTGGGGCAACCGTAAAGACCCGGTTTTTGCAGTCGTCGGCACTCTTGGACCACTTCTTGCATACCATCAAGCGGGTCGAGGTCAGATTACGAGTCACGAAGAAAAAATATCCGAATTGACAGCAGAACAAAATTGTTCTGTACGTCGTTTCTTCATAGAATAATCGACATGTAGTAGCTTTAACCGCCATTTTATTTTCATTTTGTTTCTATTTTTTAATGCATTTTCCCAAGAGGGTGTTTTCCGACTAATTATTTTATAAGGTTTTAATATTTTTTTCATTCTATACTAAGCTACTAAGAGTAATTGTATAATAGAAACAGGACGACTAAAGTACATAATATTATAAAGATCTATTACTACTGGTTTTGAACCAAGGGCTCTAGGTTTGCGTGACCATACCACTACCACTAGACCACAGTCGCCTTGAGCCGTGGACACCCTGATTCGGACACTCGGCCGTTTAAACAGTTTAGAAGACTGAACACTAAGACCTATTGAGACCTAAGTCAAATATTATAGTTTTGTGAACCTAACTCTTAGGGCACAATAGAAGTTAAATGACCAAATGTCACATAAAGAAACTTGGGGAAATTCCTTCAGGATTTACTTCTTTATGACTTGACATATGACAAACATCCCGAAGTGCCTGAAGACAAGGATCTTCGAACAATGTGTGTTGCCAGTGATGACATATGGCACTGAGACGTGGCCATTGAATGTTGGCCTGTTGGAAAAGCTCAGAGTCGCTCAGCGGGCAATGGAGAGAGCTATACATGGTGTTTCTTTGCGCGATAGAATCCGGAACGAGGGTATTCGCCAAAGAACCAAAGTTACATAGCCCGTAGGATTCTCGAGCTGAAGTGGCAATGGGCTGGCCACATCACTTGAAGAACTGACAACCTATGGGGAAGAAAGGTTCTAGAGTGGAGACCACGAACCGGAAGACGCAGCGTAGGTAGGCCTCCCACTAGGTGGACTGACGACATAGTGAAAGTCACAGGTAACCGGTGGGTGCAACTGGCATCTTGTCGTTCGGAATGGTGTTCTAAGGAGGAGGCCTATATTCAGCAGTGGACGCCTTCTGGCTGATGATGATGATATGACAAAACACCACCTAATGTTACCTAGAGTGCGGCCCATGAATTGAGGCGACTTGTTCTACAGTTAAACAACTGCATTTGACAGTCACATCTACTTAACTGCGTAGTTGGAAATCTGAAAGCTGATTCCTATACGCGACTAAGTCACTTTACGGTCTGTACACTTGTAAATAGTAGTTCTACCCCAGAACGACAGACTGAACAAATAACTGTCTGGCTACCAGTCTTTTTGAACCCAGTTTGCCGACCAGGGGGAGTACCACCACTTACAAGTATACAGACCATGAAGTGATTTAGTCGCGTTTCGGGATCCGCTTATAAGTTGCCGGTTTCATCTAAGCCGACATAGTAGATGTGACTGCTACTTAAAGTTATTGAATTGTAGTAGCAGTGACATCCATTTATGGACCACACTTCAGCTTAACATCAAACGTAGTGCTGTCATATAAATAGATATAAAAAAAAGTGTGCCGACCGTGGATAGAACCACTTTCAAGACCGTGAAGTGATTTAGTCGCATTTCGGGATCAACTTGAAAGTTGCCCGAACCAACTGGGCCGGCATAGTGGGGCGACTGCCACCAACTGTCCTGGAAACATTACAATACAATATAATAAATAATAACAATTTAACCAATGTTCAAATGAATTGTGTGTATTGGTGATGGGCCAATATTGGCATGCGTTTGTGAAACCATTGGAAAATTATTATAATCACTCCCGCGGATATCACAGAAAGTGCAATAAAACAACTTTACAATTTTTTACGTCAAATGTTGGTATGGTATTTTTACTTTGGCAATGCTGGGGCTGGGGGAAGCATCCGCATTCTATCGACCGAATCGAAAGTTGAACATTAATGAATTAAAAAATGTTATGCTGTTTACTATCGCGTATATTTCACCTCGCAAAAGAAAGTCGACTGATACCCAGGATGGTACGCGTGGCTATTGAGATTTAAAGAAATTCTAATTTCAATAAAGAAAGTGGTTGGCGATTATCTAACACCTAACAACAATACACCGTCGGTTATTTTTGCAAAAAATTGAATTAAACCGGAAACAGAAAAACAAAATCAAAACAATAACAGCATCAACCAATAGAACGATCAACACCCCAGTCTCTCCGTGACCACGATGGCTGCAAATCTCTCGAAACGTCGGAATAATAAAAAAACTGTAAAATCAAAACCAAAATAAACGCGATAGTAAGCCGCATAAAATTTGTTTAATTCATATGACAATTACAGCCTGGATCCTTTATGCTAGACATGAAGAAGTAGCTCTTTATAAAGGCAGACAGTTGCTGGTCATTTGCTCAATCTGCCGATCCGTGATTTTTAACTGGGCCGGCATAGTGAATACGACTGATATTCGCACTTATTGAACTGTAATAGCAATCGCTTATATTCATTGACCGTGCTCCAGCTTAACATCAAGCAGGGTGGGTGCCAAGTCGTATGTCATGACAAAATAAAAATTAAAAAAATGTGCCGTGAGCGTAGAGCGCGTTTTACTTAGCCGGTACCAATGTATCTTTAATAAATGTAACTTTGGTTTCCCAGTTTCTATGATACAAGAAGGTTTAGTAGCTAACTATAAAAATATGTCTCATTATTACCAAATTGTGAGGCAGTGTAAAGTTATTGTTTTGCAGTTTTCACGTTATTCAGATCTACCTTTAACGGTAAAACAAGTAAAAATATTAATATTTATTCCATATTTATATTTTATGCATTTATTACTAAATTGAATATTAAATTTGCTATATAATTTATTTGTTCAGATATTTGTGTGTTTACAATTATTTGGACTGCCTTTTGCCGGCCTAGTTGGAACCGGCAACTTGCTTGTAAAAACGCGAAACGCGACCAATTCCCTTCACGGCCTGTATACTTGTAAGTGGTGGTACTACCTCGGATCGGCAGAAAGGTACCACTTTTTTATTGGTACCTTTTTAACAAAAGCTTTTAAACAAAAGCTATTTGTTAAAAATTAACAGTTTTATCTCCCTTACTACTAAAACTGCTTACATATTTTTTATGAGGTTGATGCTTGGATTGTTCACGTTTAGTAAGTGCGTGGCCGTGATATGAGGCGATCGTGGTAGTGAAATGGTCACGCAAACCGAGAGCACGGGTTCAAAACCACTTGCCGATGCCAATGTACTTTGGTTGTCCTGTTTCTTAGATACAAACACTCAGCTAGGACATCACGGACTGTCATGCCAAAAAAGTGCAGGCCGGTTCTCGAGACATGCCGCACTTAACGATATCATACGCCGGTCTCTTGCCTCCGTCAACGTGCCAAGTCTACTTGAGCCGACTGGTATTGCAAGAGATGATGGTAAGAGACCGGATGGTATGAGTTTGATTCCATGGAAGATGGGCCGGGTGCTGGTATGGGATGCAACCTGTTCAGACACGTTGGCACCTTCCCATCTACATGGAACCAACAGCAGAGCTGGTGCGGCTTGTGAAGCGGCTGAAAAAGCTAAAGCGTGCAAATACAGGGGTCTAGGCTCCGAGTATGATTTTGTCCCATTCGGTGTCGAGACCCTTGGTCCGTGGGGTCCTAGCGCTTTAAGGCTTTTTAAGGAAATATCAAAAAGGTTAGTCGACATCACAGGAGACCGAAGAGTTGGCAGCTACCTCGGACAAAGAATTAGTCTAGCTATCCAAAGGGGGAACGCTGCCAGTATCTTCGGAACCTTGCCTAAAGGGACTCCTTTTAATAATGTATTTTAGTTAATTTTTTTTTTTTATCAATATGTTATATTTCTGTTTTATTTATTTAAAACACTCAGTAGCTTAATATAGAAATATAAAAAAAGTCTAAATTGCTGCTCTAACGGGTGATATGCTGATATATCAACGGCTGATGCTATAGTCTAGATATCAGTCAGTATAGACTGATCAGTCTTCAACAATGACTGATAACAATGAAAGATGTAGATACTACCATGAATTTCATTGTCATTGCCATTGAAGGTCTGCCCCTTGGATCGCCAACTGTCTACTGTCTCTTTAAGTTGCCGATCCGGGGTAGTACCAATAAATCAACCAATCAAATTGTCACGACCTGTTGTTCCCACAGGGATAGGCAAAGACAAAGAAGAACCACCACTTTCAAATCACACATCTTTATCAGTCGTTGTTGAAGATCGACTTCTTTGGTGACGTTTATTTATTGTGACTCGACACCTGACCTCGACCCGCCTGATGGTAAGCAAGAGAAGATCCAAGAGTGCCGACGACTGAAAAAACCGCGTCGGTTCACGGTTGCCCCAGTCACCGTCAATATGCCGGCCAAAGAATACTTAAGCAGCTTGTCGTCAGCAATACTTCCTCTAGATTATTTTCCTCTCTTTGATCGTTTTAACTAAAAACTAAAACTAAAAAAAAAAGAGATGGATATTTGCTACGGGTCTGGTTATCAAAGAGTGGTAGGCAGTGGTACCCAGTCTGCCGATCCGGGGTAGTACCACCACTTACAAGTATACAGACCGTGAAGTGATTATTTGGTCACGTTTCGGGATCAGCTTGTAAGTTGCCGATTGCTACTCACAGTTATTGAATTGTAGTAGCAGTGACATTCATTCATGGACCACACTTCGGCTTAACATCAAGCGGGGTGCTGTCATATGTCGAGTCACAATAAAAATTAAAAAAAAAGTATTTTAGGACTCGCCGGTTACATATCGTGACCTAAAAAAAAACAATGTTTTCTTAATCCATAGACAAACAGATCTAAACAAACTAACAAATTTGTTAAGCATCTAAGTTACAAACGACGCCGAAGCATCCCAAGTAAATATTATTTTATCCTTTTGTCATCTATTTGTTTGATTTTAATAGGGGCCTATATTTTTTTTTAACAAAAGTTTAGTGTGACTCGACATATGACAGCATCCCGCTTGATGTTAACTTGGAGTGTGGTCCATTAATAGATGTCACTGCTACTACAATTCAATAACTGTAAGTAGCAGTCACATTCACTATGCCGGCCTAGTTAGAACTAGCAACTTACAACTTACGCGACTAAATCACTTCACGGTCTGTATACTTGTAAGTGGTGGTACTACCCCGGATCCGTAAACTGGGTACCACTGCCTACCACTCTTATACATGTAGTCCAGTTTGTCCAATTGATTTTTTGGTGGAATGTGGTTTGGAGCTTAAGTGGGTGATCCACTAGCGAGCCGAGACATCGAATTAGTCCATAGCCTCGTTAGCATGGCGGCTTGCCGTTATGAAATGCGACCGTGGTTTAGTGGCTACATAAGCCGAGTGGCGCGGGTTCGAAACCACTCACCGGTACAAATGTATCTTTGATTCATGTACTTTGGTTGTCCTGTTCCTATGATACAAGCACTTTAGTAACTTAGTATAGAAATGTATAAAAAAATAAATGTCTATTTTTTTTAAATTCTATATTAAGCAACTAAAGTGCCTGTGTATCACAATAACAAGACAATCAAAGTACATTTATATCAAAGATAACATTGGTACCGGCAAAAGGTTTTGAACCCGTGCTCTAGGTTTGCGTGACCATTGCACTACCACTATACCACGGTCGCTTCGCCACGGTCGCCTTAAATAATTTTCGTCGTTTTTTTAAATTAATCAACAAAGAGGAAAAAGTCACTGCCTTTTCCCCACGGGCAGAGACAATAGTGCGCTATTTGCCACGATCCTGACACAACTCCCTCGCTTCCTTCGCATCCAGAATTCTCTTCAAACAAGCTCCTTGGAAAACACTGCTTCGTTTACCGCATTAATCCACATGAGATTTATAAATTTCTTTCGTCAATCTACTTTCACTCATCCTTTCCATGTACCCAAACCAAAGTCTCTTCATCTCCTAACATTTCTATTATTCCGTCAGCCAGCAAATATATCTAACTTATCATTTGTTAGATATATTCTTCACAATAGACATCTATACATTACGTTTGCAATTTCCAAAACATCTGCCACCTCCACACGGGAACAAGGCGTGAATGTAACCTAGTATGTGTATATGTTTAAACGATTGCATGCTTGTTAAAAATTAAATAGATAATTGTTCTTGTTATTTTAATTATGATTACGCCGTCTTATATTATGGGGTATGCAGGGGAACTAGTTTTGCTAGCGTTGCAATTTTGTACACGCTCTCTCGGCCAATGTTGCTAAGTGTAAAATTACTTAGACGTGTATCTATAGAGTGGAGTATTAAAAGGGATAGCCAGTGGTGATTAGCATACAGACCGTAAAGTGACTTAGTCGCGTTTCGGGATCCGTGGATATGACTGCTACTTTCAGTTAGCTGACTGTTCTAGCTTACCATCAGGTGCTGTTATAATGTCGAAACGGCGATTGAGGCAAAACGGTATTTGGACTAAAATAATGAAATAAATAAATTTTATGCGGCTTACTATCGCGTTTATTTTGTTTAGATTTTACAATTTTATTTTATTATTCCGACGTTTTGAGAGCTTTGCAGTCATTGAAGTCACGGAGATAGTAAGCCGCATAAAATTTGTTCAATTCATTAATCAATGTTCGCGCAAAATCTAAGAAAATATTATTCCTTAATCAATACATTTTTTTCTATTTATATAACTGTCATAACTAGGCCAGCATAGTGGATTTGATTGCTACTTACAGTTATTGAATTGTAGTAGCAGTGACATCCATTCATGGACGTCCTTTTAGCTTAACATCAAGCGGTGTGAAGTCGAGTCACAATAAAAAAAATTGGTTACATCATTCTATCTTGTTTCTTTTATTCTATAGTAGTATAGACTATAGATCATTATAATACACAAAGCCTTAGAATTACAAATACTTTTAGTAATAATGAAATTTCAACTAAGTTGTAATTTACATTATTTTAATTACACATGAAGATATGCAAAGAGTGGTAGGCAGTGATGCCCAGTCTGCCGATTCGTGGTAGTACCACCACTTACAAAAGTATACAGAACGTGAAGTGACTTGGTCTTAGTCGGGATCAGATTGTAAGTTGTCGGCATAGTAGATGTGACTGCTACTTACAGTTATTTAACTGTAAGTAGCAGTCACATCTATTTATGGACGGCACTCCAGCCTAACATCAAGCAGGGTGCGTTCTTATGTAGAGTCTGAATATTTTTTTTTAATATTTTTTAATCATGGATTTAAGAGAAGCGAGGGAGTTATGTCAGGATCGTGGCTAGTGGTTCTTCATTGTCTTTGCCTATCCTTGTAAGAAAAAGGCGTGACAATTTTATTGATTGATTGATTTTTTTAAGTTCTAAACCGCACATATTATGTATTGTATCATTCAGCTATTTTATAATAGAAATATGTATGTAGTACCTATAATTAAATAGTTTTTACGTTATACAAAGGAAATTAAATCAAATCAAAATCAAAATAACACGCCTTTTTCCCACAGGTATAGGCAGAGACAATGAAGCTCCACTTACGACGATCCTTACATAACTCCCTTGCTTCCTTCACATCCACAATTCTCTTCATACAGGCTCTGTGATTATGGGCACTAGGCAACCTAGCTTTCTTGAGGATGTCTCCGATTAACTATATTTATTTAAAATGGGTCGTAGTAGAAATAACCATTGGGTCGTATAAATGATAAATCTAATTTTATAAAAAGAAGGTTTGTTTAAGGAATAGGTTTAACCGACCCGCGGTACAAGTATCCGTAAAGTGACTTAGTCGCGTTTCGGTATCAGCTTGTAAGTTGCCGGTTTCAACTAAGCTGGCATAGTGGATGTGATAGGTATTGAATTGTAGTAGCAGAAATAATTAATGCCGGACATAATTAATTACAAACAAAAATAAAAAAATAATTTGTATTCATAGTTATGAATTAATTAAAAAATAAAGTAGAAGGAATAATTGCGTCTGAAATAATGAAAGTAAAGGAAAAATACGAGGAAATATTTCCCACAAACGGTTCAAAGGAAATTAATATACATATTTTAAGGAATTGGAGGGGAATAATAGGTGTAGATATTAATTAAAATTACATGCTCATAGAATTAAACAAATTTTATGCGGCTTATAATCGCGTTTATTTTGACTTTACATTTTTTTATTATTCCGACGTTTCGAGAAATAAACCGAGAACAGAAAAACAAAATCAAAACATCAAACGGGGTAGTTTTGGAAACAATAACAGCATCAACCAATAGAACGACCAACACCTCAGTCTCTCTGTGAAAACGTCGGAATAATAAAAAAAATGTAAAATCAAAACCAAAATAAACGCGATAGTAAGCCGCATAAAATTTGTTGAAAAAACCTAGTTAGTGCACGGTTGCTTCAATCGCCGTCACTATGCCAGCCAAAATTTTTTTCATTGTCATCGGTATTTAATACCTGAACAAATTCTAGAAGTGGGTGAAAATTAATTCGAAAGACTCCGGTACATAGATAGTTACATACATACAAGTCAAGCTAATAAATGCGTGTTAAAAAGTAAAATAAAAAGAAAATCCAACCAAAAGATTGGCAATCAATTATATTGATCATAATAAATAAATAAGATGTTTTAATGTCCTATTTTTTCCTATACCTATTTCAGATCACTATAGAAAAAAGACATTTGAATAATTAGTAGGTCCCTTATTAGCCCAGGGCCCCACGAATTTACGATCCGCCCCTGATCATAGTACAGTAATATCTCCGTACAGTCGGCAGACAAAAATATTAGCGGTGCTGAAGGCGAGCCCACAAATCTGCGGTTAGCATATGGCTCTTAGTTAACTACTGTGACCATGATAATTCAATTAAACGAGATTTTAGATCACTTTGTTCTTTAAACAATCAATCAATCAAGCTTCCTTCACATCCACAATTCTCCTCATACAAGCTCTACGGTTATGGGTACTAGGCAACCTAGCTTTTTTGAGGAAGCGAGTGAGTTGTGTCAGGATCCTGGCAAGTGGCGCTACATTGTCTCCGCCTATCCCCGTCTGAAAAAAGTGTGACGAGTTGATTGATTGATTGATCAATCAAGCTTTCATTAACCACATGGATAGAAATTCTTTACATACAAGCTTAATCATAGAAAGTTTTCGTATTACAAAAACAGGACAACCAAAGTACAACCATATATCAAAGGTAAATTGGTACCGAAAACTCCCGGTAGTTTTGAACCGGGAGTTTTCAGTTTGCGTTACCATTTACTTCTACTCACATTTGATTTATTAACCTATCATATTACCCTAATCTTGTTTTATCAATCCGTTTTCTTTATACATGCCTATAATATACTTCTAAACTTTATCATAAATTTTGGGGACCTCAAATATAATTATAACGTGCTCAGAAAAGCTAGGAAGCTTTTTTGAATTTTATGAAGATTATTTCGTCTTTTCACACCCGTGATAACCACACTGGTCGGGGTCGCATCCGCATTCTGTCCACTGAATCGGCAGTTGAACTTGTAGACTGATTTTACCCTATCCTATGACCTTGGAACATTGAAACCGAATCGAACCTCTGGCCGGCTTCGGTCATCGGTCACCCTTTTTTTTGTGGGGAAATCCTCATGGATACTCCTGGTTTCTCGGGGTAGTAACCAGGATTATGCCGGACTCGTACCAGCTAAAACCCCACGGTAGCCTCCGTCGTCACGAACGCTGGAGATTGGAAGCTAGGGTACATTCTTCCGACATCTCCAGCGGTGCCGGCTGTTGTGGCCACTTCTCGCTACGAAAAATGGTCACCCTACACCGAAAACCACATTCGCCTCAAGTAATTTTGGTTAAATTGCAAGATCAGTGCAATAATTACATATTGCTGTACATGGGCTCTTGTGAGAATGAAGGCGACCGTGGTGTAGTGGCAGTGCAATGGCTACGTAAGCCGAGTGGCACGGGTTCGAAACCACTCACCGGTACCAATGTATCTTTGATATATGTACTTTGGTTGTCCTGTTTCTATGATACAAGCACATTAGTAGCTTAGTATAGAAATGTATAATTTTAAAAAAATAAAGCACTTTTGTGTAGAGACCACGCTTTGATGTAGAGCTGAAGTGTTATCCATGAATGAAGACCCTTGTAAAATAAAAATCTTGATTATTTATTTAAAGTTTTTTGGAGTGACGATAGCGGATAGAATAAGGATTAGCACAGTGCGCGATAGATGTGGTTTGAAAGAAGATGTAGTGACAAGGATTGACAAAGGAATGCTTCGATGGTTTGGGCACATGGAAAGGATCAGCCATAGAGATTATATGAAGAGAATCGTGAATGTGGAGAAAGCGAGGGAGTTGTGTCAGGATCGTGGCAAGTGGCGCTCCATTGTCTCTGCCTATCCCTGTGGGTAGAAGGCGTGACAATTTGATTGATTGATTGACTATATACTAAGCTCTAGATGTAGGTAGTGACAAGGATTGACAAAGGAATGCTTCGATGGTTTGGGCACATGGAAAGGATGAGTGAAAGTAGATTGACGAAAAAAAATTATACATCTCATGTGAATGGATACGTTAAACAAGGCGGCCCAGGAGGGTGTTTTCGGATCAAATCAAAGACATCCTCAAGAAAGCTGGGTTGCCTAGTGCCCATAACGATAGAGCTTGTATGAAGAGAATTGGGAATGTGAAGGAAGCGAGAGAGTTTTGTCAGGATTGTGGCAAGTGGCGCTCTATTGTGTCTGCCTATCCCTGTGTAAAAGAGGCGTGACAAATTGATTGATTGATTGATTGATTCTATTAATTTTCCATCTATGAACTAAATCAGTTGCACTGGCCGACTCTAAATTGGTTTGTACCATAAACCGGCCTAGTTAGAATCTGCAACTTACAACCATAATTAAAATATATTATATTATATTTTATAAAAGGCTACCGTGGTGTAGTGGTTACGCAAACCGAGAGCACAGGTTCGAAACCACTTGCCAGTACCAATGTGTCTTTGATATATGTACTTTGGTTGTCCTGTTTCTATGATACAAGGTATTTTGGTAGCTTAGTATAGAAATGTAAATATATAAATTTCATAATGAAACTCGTCATAGGCCAAACCCATAATTGTTGATAAGCTTTTTTATAACCCCTTATTATTAAATGCAATGATGCGTGGAAGGCTGACTCATGGCTTTGTAGGCTATCACATAATTTCACAAAGAAACAACAAAAAACTAATTGTATTAGAAAAGATTACTGGGTTATGGCGACCTTATGATATTTAGTTATGTAGTAAATTGTTTTTTTGATTAAAGATGCAGAAACCTTAATGTTTCAAGTTGGATTCGAAACGCGACTAAATCACTCTACGATTTTTACACTTGAGAGTGTAAAAACAAGTGTAAAAATCTACTCCTAAACCAGTACAACTGGATCAAACAAACTGTCCTAAATTAGACCCGAAGCAAATATCTGTCTCGTTTTCGTTTAAATAGAGATACATTTTTAAATATCTATTATCTTATAATTAAATACATATTACAAATGAATTAAGGCGACCGTGCTGTAGTGGTAGTGCAATGGTTACGCAAACCGAATGCACGGATGTATCTTTTAAATGTACTTTGGTTGTCCTGTTTCTATGACACTTTAGTAGCTTAGTAGAGAAATGTATAAAAAAATAAACATATATGCTTCAATGAAATCGAAACTCTACGCGTAGCGGACTGGTATTTGACGATACACCCTATATAAAAAAGTTATAGTTAATCATTTTGACGATTTCAAGTTTGACGATATCAAAGTTGTCGAAGTATGACCAACTAAATACAATGACAAATAACTGGTAAGTAGGTCGCAAACAAAAAGATGGCCGTTATTAAAGGAGAGACATTGCAAAAGAATTGCAAGTGAATATAACATTTTTGCATAATAAATAATAATATTAAAACAACAATGGCATCGCGCGGATATCCAAAGACTATTTCTGCACATAAATAAAGCGGGGATAAACTCCAGCGGCGGCCATGGAACTATAAAAAATAATAAATACAATTGAAAATGGCTTTATTTTGGGAGTATACCGATCTGGGTATACCACCACTTCTACACTAGTACCAAGTGTACAGACCGTGAAGTGAAGCTGTGTTTCGAGATCAGTTTAACTGTAGTAAATAATTTATTTTTTGTTTGAAAGACGTAGTGACAAGAATTAACAAAGGAATGCTTCGATGGTTTGGGCACATGGAAAGGATGAGTGAAAGTAGATTGACGAAAGGAATTTATAAATCTCATGTAGATGGATACGTTAAAGCAGGCCCAGGAGGAAGTTTTCCGACCAAATCGGAGACATCCTCAAGAAAGTTGGGTTACCTATACCATAACCATAGAGCTTGTATGAAGAGAATTGTGGATGTGAAGGAAGTGCAGGAATTGTGTCAGGATCGTAGTAAGTGGCACTCTATTGTCTCTGCCTATCCCTGTGGGGAAAAGGCGTGTCAATTAGATAGATTTATTATGGTAGCAGTCGCATACATTGATAAACCGCACTCCAGCTTAACATCAAGCGTTATGACGATTCATATTAAACAAAAAAGAAAAGAATAATTTTGAACGTGTGAATAGTGAACCCTTTAAAAGATTATTATTATTTAAATATAAAATTACGAACTGCAAAATAACCAGAACTAATTCAGCCATCTTTGCTTGGCACGTTTGAATTGCAACTCGATTTCAAGGCCCCCTCGAAAAAAAAAGGGAACCGTGAAATGAAAAAAAAATACAATAGCAGGTAAAAGTCTTGGACCATATCTTCGGATTGTGGCTCTACTCTCAACTTACGGATATATTTCTTCTATAATCCCTAAAGTTTAATTTAAACTATGTATTAATTTCTTTCCCAACTTAAATCTAAACATGAATAAATGATGAATTAATTGCGGCATTTATCGCGTTTATTTTTAGTTATTGATTTTACATTTTTTTTATTATTCCGACGTTTCGAGAGCTTTGTAGCCGATAGTAAGCCGCATAAAATTGTTCAATGTTCGCGCAAAATCTAAGAAACTATTATGCATAAATGAATTGTCACTGTGAATCAACTTTGTGTGGTCTAGCGGTTGCCTAGAGCGCCAGGTCTATAACCATTTGCCGGTACTAATGTGTCTTTGAAACAAGTACTTTGGTAGACCAGTGTCTATGGTATTTCTTAAAAGTAATTTCTTCATACTTATATTAGGTCAATAATATATTTGACGATTCTGCTAGCGATCATTTTTCTACCTACTGTACTAGTTAAATAATTCTAAGTAGCAGTCACATCCACTATACCGGCCTAGTTAAAACCGGGTGACCCCAAAACGTGATTCACTACTACCTACCCTAAAACATTTAGGTTTAAGAATATTTTAATTTAGGATATTTTGCTTTAATAGGTTTATATGTCATTTTCATGATAGTGGTGTCCAAATTTAAATTCCCGACCGTACAATAGTACCCTACATTCAATATTTCTGTGTAGACCCCCCATATTCAATATCCAACTAAAATGTAATAAGTTAACTTGCATAAAATTTCGTATTAACCACGGACATTGCCAACCGTTTGTGACGAAGCCTAACGTATTTAACTATTTTTAAACTACTAACGCATTTTGTAGCTGATTAGGAAACGCGACTGAGTCACTTCACAGTCTTAAATCATAGCCTGATTTGCCACTAACTGTATGTTCGCTCTTTTTGACATATCTGAATTTAGACTTGACATCTAAGTTGGTGGTCCGAGTCGCGTTTCGGGATTAGTTTATAAGTTGCCGGTTCCAACTAGGCCGGCATAGTGGATCTGATTGCTATTTACAGTTATTTCATGGACCGCACTGCAAAATAACATCAGGCGGGGTGCTGTCATATGTCGTGTCACAGTGTCACGTGTCGCACTAACAACTGCCTGTGCAGGACAGGCAGAGACAATGGAGCCCCATTTGCCACGATCCTGACACAACTCCCTCGCTTCCTTCACATCCACAATTCTCTTCAGACAAGCTTAATATTACTTATATAATTCTAATAAAACGCCGCATCCATTTTCAAAAAAATAACTCCATGGTTTGTAGAGTCGCAAGTAATTTATAGATTTCGCCTTGTTATCTATTTCTTTTGTTTCACACAATAAAAAACTAAGGACGATTAAAATCTATAGAATAAAAACCTTTAATTGTTGGTAAAAATATATATAGATAGACCTTGGGGTATTTTTTAATTGTGACTCGACATATTACAGCATCCCGCCTGATGTTAAGTTGGAGACAACAGCTCGTGCCATTTGCGATTAACTAATTTTAATATCATAGATTAAAATTCTAACAGCCGGTTGTACCAAAAATTATAATTTACGAATTTGTAAAAAGTATCGTATAAGTAAAAGAAAAAAAGAAAAATGGGTTGCACCACTCTTTAACTTCACATTTTACATTTACGTTTAACGGATATTTTATACATAGCTAAAGGACATCATTCATTTTAGGTTTCTATGTACTATAATACTTTTGTTATTTCTCATGATAAAAACATATATAAAATAATATAATAATAATAATCCCAATTCACGATTTCGTAATAGTAAACGTAATAGAATAAGTATAAAGTAAAACTAAATTCGTAAATTGAAATAGTAGCAATCGCAGTTTGTGATAAAGTGTTGATAAAGAGCTTGTATAAAAAGAATTGTGGATGTGAGAGAAGCTAGGGAGATGTGTTAGGTGATAGGCGTGACAATTTGATTGATTGATCGATTAAATAATGAAATTAGTAATCTTAAAGAAATATTATTTATTTTAAAATTTTAAGGAACTGATGAAGTTCCTTAAGAACCCTCCATGATACCCCATGACACCTCCAAAAACAGGACATGTTCTGGAAAAACAGAACAGTGGCAACCTCAAGTTACACCCACCATGCCGGCCTAGTTGGAACCGGCAACTTTAAAGCTGATCCTGAACGTGACTAAGTCACTTCACGGTCTGTGCAATTGGTGTCTTTTCACATTCTTTGTTTGATGGACAAACAAACGACCATCAACAAACTCTAAATAGTAAGGTTTTTTTTATTTCCTTCGTAGAAACCCGATACACCAATAATGTATTGGACTGGGAATTGAACCTCGGAACCCTTGTATAGTTAAAAAAATTTGATAAGAGGTTTAGGGATATAACCGAAACATTTCAGAACATAACCATTTATTTCAAACAACGAATTGACCCTTTTTTTTCAAAAACTTTATTGTTTGTTTTGATTTTTTGGCTTTACATAGTGGATAGTAGCATCCACTATGCCGACTTTTAGTTATTTAAGTGTAGTAGCAGTCGTGGATCACAAATAGTTTTTATTGTTGTCCACATGTCGAGCCACATAAGAAAGAGCATATTTTAGCCGTAGAGCCTGTATGAAAAGAATTGTTGATGTGAGTGAAGCTAGTAAACGTGGTGGTACTACCCTGGATCGGCAGACTGGGCACCACTGCCTACCACTCTTTGACAACCAGAACCAGCAAATATCTACCCTTTTATTTATTAACAAATATTTGTAAATTTAATCTTACTATTAAATATTACAAATAAAAGCTATGAAATAAATATTTACTCCGACCGGGAATCGAACCCGAGTCTCCGTCGTAACGGAATGGTGTACTAACCACTACACCACGCCTGCCGATAGTGATTTTGTTGAACTAGAAAGTGTGCCAATGAAATCGTGAACAAAATGAATGTCTTATCGAAACCTCGTGAACTTATTATCTAAATTAGCATGAGGTCAAACCAATTTAGCTTTCAGACCATCCAATCAGCATGGATTTTAATTCATTCTATAGAAACATTATGCCTCTTATACAAGGCGATAGTGGTGTAGTGGCAGTGCAATGGTTACACAAACCAAGAGCACGAGTTCGAAAGCACCCTACTTTGGTTGTCCTGTTTCTGTAGCTTAGTATAGAAATGTATAATAAAAATAAAATAATAAAAACAATCATACATAGCATTATTTTCTATTCTATAATTGCATTATCTAGGGCTTTCCCACAGGGATAGGCAGAGACAATGGAGCACCACTTGCCACGATCCTGACACAACTGCTTCAATTTATTATTCATTATTCAAAATTCATTCTTTTCATACTAATATTTATTTTTATATTATTTATTTATACAAATAATATGGGCTCTAGGCAACCCAGTTTTTTGAGGATGTCTCCAATTTGGTCAGAAATCACCCTTCTGGGTCTGCCTCGTTTAACGCATCCATCCACATCAAATTATAAATTCCTTTCGTCAATCTACGTTCGCTTATCCTTTTCATATGCGACCAAGTACGACCACACGACCAAAGTACATAAATCAAAGTCAAAGATACATTGGTACTGGCAGGTTTCGAACCGGTGGCTCTTAGTTTGCGTGGCCATTAGTCTACCACTATACCGCGGTTGCCGGTGATTAAATTAGTACTGCTATATGATTTTTAACAAGAATTTTTTTTCTCTATGTTTTTACAGAAAGTATGAAAATTGTTAGGGGAATAAATCCAATTTATAGAGTACCCCCTTTTAAAATAAACTTTGTTAAAGTGCTCGATTGATTTCTCCGTTTTCCCATCAGGAATTGGATTCCAATGTCAATATATATTTTTTTCTAGTTTTTATAAACTAAATTGAAGCCGTGAAATAGGATGGAATACGTTCATAGTTCGATATCAATCTATCAACGTAGGCATATAAATATCAATAAATCAATTAAATTGTCACGCATTTTTCCCACTGGGATAGGCAGACACAATGGAGCGCAACTTGCCACGATCCTGACACAACTCCCTCGCCTCCTTCACATTCACAATTCTCTTCATACAAGCTCTATGGTTATGGGCACTAGGCAACCTAGCTTTCTAATATATATTCTTTGTTTATATCAATCTATCAACGTGTATAAATAAATATATTGCAGTTATTTAATTGTAGCAGTCGCGGGTTCTGTCGTATTATGTCGTTTGTTTTTGACGACAGGCGTGGACGAACGGTTTAGCGACTGGTTTGTTGCGCGTAAAGTCCCGGGTTCGATCCCCGGTCGGAGCAAATATTTGTTTCATAGCTTTTATTTGTAATATTTAATAGTATTAAATATTGCAAATATTTGTTAATAAAAAAGAGATGGATATTTGCTTCGGGTCTGGTTATCAAAGAGTGGTAGGCAGTGGTACCCAGTCTGCCGATCCGGGGTAGTACCACCACTTACAAGTATACAGACCGTGAAGTGATTTGGTCACGTTTCGGGATCAGCTTGTAAGTTGCCGGTTCCATCTAGGCCGGCATAGTGGATGTGATTGCTACTCACAGTTATTGAATTGTAGTAGCAGTGACATTCATTCATGGACCACACTTTGGCTTAACATCAAGCGGGGTGCTGTCATATGTCGAGTCACAATAAAAAATAAAAAAAAAATGTCGGGCCACAACAAATTTCATATTAATTTGCCTTATTTTTTTTCATTAACTTTTTGCATTTAATTTTGACACTAGAATTATTACTGTATCAATTAAATTGTTACGCCTTTTTCCCACAGGGATGGGCAGAGACTGTACTGTACTATCAGCAAAACTTGGTTTTGTTACTTCGTTTTTTTTACATTTCTGTTTTAAGCCACAAAAGTGCTCGTATCATAGAAACAGGACAACTAAAGTACAAAGTGCGTAATATCAAAGGTACGGTTTTTAACCTGTGCGGTTTGTGTAACCATTGCACAGTTGCATCGCTTCAGCCTTTTTTTATACTCGACATATGACAGCACCTCGCTCGATATTAAGCTAGAGTGCGGTCCGTGAACGGATATCACTGCTACTACAATTTAATAAGTGTAAGTAGCAGTCACATCCACTATGCCAGCCTAGTTGGGACCAGCAACTTACAAGCTGATCCCGAAACGCCACTAAGTCAATTCATGGTTTGTGCATCGGCAGGCTGCACCACTGCCTACCACTCTTTACTATAAATTTTGTTTACAATTTGTTACTATGCCAAATAAAATCGCTTCGGTGGTTTTTACTCTATTGTGCAACTGACATACAATCTTTCTACTAGTCAGTATAATGATATTCGCAACATGAGTCATTACGTAAACCTGAGGTTTCATCTTAATTTTGTTTCGTGGTTAATTTTCAAGTTAAAGTAGTGTGACTGAATTGTTCAACTTTTTGTGCGAAACTTGTTAATTTCATTAGCAAAGTTTCTTTTGAGATAAAAAAGAGTCGCGACATCAGAGGAAACTTTTTGGTAGAAAAAATTAACTTTTTCCCGTTAATATCTTGTTTTTTTTTTTCTTAATTCCTTTTAATCTTAAATTACGTTTAAATTAATGTTCGCAAGGTTTTTATAGTCAAATTATTAATCCTTTGGGAGACACCCGTGACGCAACTTATTGTTAGTAACAAAATTTGCCACGCACCCAAAGCTTTACTTTATAAAGCAAAATAATACATAAAGTAATTTTATATTACATCGGCAACACCAGGCAAAGCGTCATCTGTTCAAATTAATTTTGTATCAGAAGTATCGTGTTAAGTGTATGTAATCCGCTAACTCCAGCTAAGAACCCATACAAACGCTTATGAAATTCTCCTCGACCGTAACCAGCCGCGGGCGAGACGCTGCCGGCAATGCACGAACCACAAACTGGTTGTGATAACCGACCAACTTAAATCGGCTACCTCACCTGTTTATAACACACGCTCTAAATGTACAACTGTTTTCGTTCAGATAATAACCCGAGCGTGGCCCGTTCGGCTACTATGCGCCGCGCATTCCTCGCCTCACCCCCACTCTGATCCGACCAACTTCACGTCAGTTGGCCAGAGAGTTCACGCGGGTTGGATGCGTGTCGCTCCGCCTTTTGATATTATCGTATAAATAATACATTTAAATTAATTTCGTGACGAAAATAAATAACAAACTTGCGGTATGATGGTGTGTTGTGATTTTTTTTGTGCTTCGTCGCTTTATGGTGTTGTTTAAAAAAGTTTAATGTGATCACGTACGATGAATAAAAGTTTGTGTTGTCGAAAGAAAAAAAGTTGAGAGGCCTCGAATGCACCGAGTTTTCGATATTTCAAAAGAAAAAAATAATGTGCCAGTTTCTTGTGTAATGGGATCGTGGCGTTTAAGTGATGTTTTCTGTGATATGCGAGTGCGACGATCAAATAGATGATTGTCGAATTTATGTGATATTAGTTTATTAATTACCAAAGATTCCTAATGATCTTGTACATTAATTTGTGTTTTATATTGGTAGTCTTAGGTGAGTGACGCTTTTTTTTCATATCCATCTAAAAATAGTTCATAATAATTCTTCCATTGTTTTAATTTTAGATTTAAATGTTCTTCTTAGTAATCGCATTTGAAAATTTCTTCTAGTTCTATTGAAATTATTGTTATGAGCGGACGGACACGATTTTTTGTATCGTTGGTGAATTAGTAACGCTTTCTCGAAAGGAGCTTTTGAAAGAGCTTTCTACAAGTCTCTTAATCGGATGCTTTAAGTCCTGTTATTGAACGAAAACAGGAAACTATTCGTAAACTAACTTGGAAAATGTAAAAATAAGATTTTAATTGTTACATAAAGCTTTTAAAAGTCTTCAGAAGATAGAAAACTTATCACGGATATTGGATGACTTTCATTTAAACTAGTCTTTTAATTGAATTTGATTTAGAGTTAATTATGAAATATTTTTATCAATTAGATTGTAGTAATACAAATAAAGATTGTGACATTTTAGGAGTCGCTTCACTATTTTCCGAGAATTCCGTTTCTCATGCGTGTAGTTCTCTTACGTGTAGAGTTAATTAGGCATGTCTAATCAAAAAAAATGTCTCAAAAATCGTTTTATATATTTTATTACGTAAATTATAAACCGGGAACATTCTTTAAAAAGTCAGGCTCCGCTGTGCCTATCTTACACCCATTGTGCTTGTTTGAAGAGAATTGTGGATGTGGAAGAAGCGAGAGTAGTGTCAGGATCGTGGCAAGTGGTGCTAAGTTCTCTTTGCCTATCCCTGGGGGAATTGAGCTGACAATTTAATACGTATATAAATTGATTAAATTTTCTGACACGCCTCTTTTGCTTAGTTCAAATCTATAATTTTACCATTATAACTTGTTTTTAAAGCGGTTTAGTATTAGTATAAATCTATTTTTTCTAAATAATTCAAAATACACACGTATTTAATTAATTAAGTAACTATACTTGGCAACCCTAGTTATAGGCGTTTAAAATAAAGACCACCAACAAACACGGCCATTTTAATTAGCGTTTTAAGTTTTAACTTATTTTAGAATTTCTCTTTATACAAATAGATTGGAATTTAAATGTGTTGATTTCATTAGTTGATAAGCTCCATTTTGGACATTTTATTGGTTATCGATGGCTTTACTTCACTAAACATTTTTTTATTCTTTCAATTAAAGAAAATAAGTTCTAGGTGTTATTTAATATATTCTTCCTTACATCAACATCTATCTATCATTTGTCTATCATATCTTTGGTCTATCATTAGAAGATACCTTTTTTTAAATAGTTCGGAACTTTCTGTTCTCGGATCTGTATTCGATGTACCAACAGTCGCCTGATATTCTTTTTGATTATTTTTTTATAAATTAAATAGACATGGCTATATCAATTACCTTAGAGTTTGGCAAAGACGACGAAGCTCCTTGCACATACATTTTTAAATAGTTTGATGTACAAAGATTACAATGCAATTGGAATATATCCTTTATTTTGCATAGTTCAGGTGTGCAAATTGATCAAACTATAATTATGACAGTTCAAAGCAGAACTGTTAATATGGCGTGTCTTCGTGATCACAGCAATCAAAAGCAAAATTGTTATTAGTTTTATCAACGGAAGTATCGAAACTACCATTTATATATATTTTTTTTCATCACAAAAGTAGTACATAAAAGCTCAAAATGAATTACCTTTATCTTTTCCATGTGCCGAAACTATCGAAGCATTGTCTATCCGTCACTACATCTTTTAAACCACATCTATTAGCATATTCCATCCGCTGTTGTCACTCCACATTCACTCGATAATGACCGCATTTCTACAGTGTTAATTCTACTCTTATGCTTCTTCTGTCACACCCAACATTCACTTCCATACATTAATGTAGGAACAAGTACCGCAATTAGGTATTTAGTAGGTTTATGTTGATGGTTGCAACTAAGCCGGCATAGTGGATGCGACTGCTACTTGCAGTTATTTAACAGTAAGCCGCTCCAGCTTAACATCAGGCTGTCGAGCCATAATAAAATATGTTTCTTATATCAATCAATCAACCAAATTGTCACGCTTTTTTCCCATGGGGATAGACAGAGAAAATAGAGCGCCACTTGCCACGATCCTGACACAACTCCCTCGCTTCCTTCACATCCACAATTTTTTTATATTCTATATCTACTTAAGTATTTATGTCGATTGTAAAGGTTTCGAATAAGCGATTAAGCTTTCGTTTTCTTTTGAAAGATAAAAAAATGAAATTCAACTTCAAAAGAATATGTTATCAACGTAAATCTGTTATTATCTTTTGAAAGAAAAAATGTAATTTGTAAATATAAAATTACTTGATATTTATCTTTGTTTCTCGTTCAGTTATTTTATGGGATCAGGGATTCGCAGAGTCACTATCGTGAGAATAAATAGGGAATTTTATAAATTGAAGTTTGAGAGTTGTGTCAGGATCGCGGGAAGTGATATTTGTATTGGTTTATATTGATCAATATGACTCAATTACTACTAGGATAGGTAGAGAAAATGGAGCGCTACTTTCCACGATCCTGACACAACACACTTCTTTTCTTCACATCCACAATCCTCTCGTACAAGCTCTATTATTATATGCACTGTAGACACCTAGGTAATTAAAAAAATATATATTGTGACTTGGCATTTGACCTCGACCCGCCTGATGGTAAGCATGATGAAGGTCTAAGAGTACCGACGACTGAAAAAACCGTCTTAGTTCACGGTTGCTCCAGTCGCTGTCTTTATGCCGGTTAAAAAACAAGTCCCTATGTTGATCGAGGAATAAACAATTTTATAAACACAAAAATATAACTTATAAAAAAATTGCGTTCCCCCGACATTACTCGTAAATAGATATTTTCGTACAAAACAAAAATCTGTTTTGTTACCCAAAATAACTTGACTGAAGTGACGTCTAACGGATATTATAGGATGCGACTGTTTGATATAAATAGACTCAATATATGTTTAAATGTAACTTAGTCGCGTTTCAGGATCATCTTAAAAGTTGCTCTTATACTAGGTCGTAGTTGATACGATTCTAATTGCTGACATTTTTCTATGACAGTTGTAGCATCATAACCAAGGTGTTGAGGCGACCGTGGTGTAGTGGCAGTGCAATGGTCACGCAAACCGAGAGCACGGGTCCAAAAACCACTCCGGTACCAATGTATCTTTGATATACGTCTTTTGGTATAACCTAATTATTTAAACAATTAATCAAATTGTCACGCCTTTTTCCCACAGAGGCAGAGACAATGGAGCGCCACTTACCACGATCCTTACACAGCTCCCTTGCTTCCTTCACATCCACAATTCTCTTCATACAAGCTCTGTGGTTATGGGCACCAGGCAACCCAGCTTTTTTTGAGGGTCCTGCCTTGTTTAACGCATCCATCCACATCAGATTTATAAATTCCTTTCGTCAATCTACTTTCACTCATCCTTTTCATGTGCCCAAACCATCGAAGCATTCCTTTGTCAATCCTTGTCACTACATCTTCTTTCAAACCACATCTATCACGCAATGTGCTATTCCTTATTCTATCCGCTATCGTCACTCCTCATACACTTTTTAACGACCGCATTTCTACAGCGTTAATTCTACTCTCATGCTTCTTCTGCCATACCCAACCTTCACATGGAAGTGATTACATTAATGTAGGAACAAGCACCGCATTATGAACAGCCATCCGTGACTTTTGGGACATTAATTGGCTGTTCATTATTTAAATTGCGACCAAATTTATTATCGAGTTTAAGATCAAAACATAAATAATTCATAAAAGCTAAAAGTGTTTTCTATCTATCTATATTTTTAACGTAGATAACTTTTCAAGTGTAATTGGTTAGCTTGTGTGGAGACTAGCGCCATCTGTTATCGAGTAGCGGCGTTTTGTCGGAGCTTATGAATTGAGTAAATTATCTTATAACTTTGTATGAAATTGAATAACAGAATCCCTTTTCATCTTTAAATAACGCTTTGAAAGTATATTGAAATGGTTTATATAAAATCTTGATTGAAAAACAACCCAATTTATTATCCTTTTTTTATCAAACTTTTATGATGTTTAAGTTAGGAATTTGTACCTAAATTGTTTGTGATATTTAAAGCTGGAGCTCGGATGAATGGAGGTGACTGCTACTACAGTTAAATAATAGTAAGTAGAAGTCGCACTATGCTGGCCTAGTTAGAACAGATATTAAAAAAAAATGCAACTTTATCACAAAATTATTTTTTGATTTACTACTCGGTTTTTAAGCGATAACCATTAAATTTTTTCGTAAATACGAATAGTCAATTACTAAATTGGACACTTAACCGGCTAAATATTTAATTTAGTCCACGGTTTTCTGAAAATTAACAATATGTTTTTATAAAAGTGGATGTGATTGCTACTCACAGTTATTGAATTGTATTAGCAGTGACATTCATTCATGGACCACACTTTGGCTTAACATCAAGCGGGGTGCTGTCATATGTCGAGTCACAATAAAAAAAAGGTTAATTATTTATAAAAAAGTTAAAGGTAAAAAGTGACTCTCGTATACTTCGCCTAAAACATGTTTTGTACATGATGATGATCTCCTTGCCGTGTCCGGCAACAGCGATTCCTTAGTCAGTACTATGATGTGCTCTAATGTGACTCGCAAAACCAATTTTTAGTTTTAGTTTTAAATGTGCAGTTGCAGGATACACAAAAGAGTTGTCCATTAGCGCTATATGTGTAATGATAGCTACGTTTGGGTCTAGATTTTTGAACATGGCGCTTTTCCTCTAACGTTTTAAGTCGAGTTTGCTCAAGAGTATTCACGCAAGTGGAAACAACATTTCGTTATTCCGTTTTGTACATCACATAATGAATGATTCCTCGCCTTAAGTAAGTCAGTAACTTATAACAAGGAAACAACTGTTTTTGCCTTACGAGTACGTCAATTATAAAGTTTTTCAGAACATTTCGACTCTGAAGAGGGGAATGAGACGTTGTTTTCGAAACTGTACATTATTTTATGATTTTATCGATTTTATTTACCTCGACTTATGTAATGTTTTTTTATTATTGTGACACGACATCTGACCTCGACTCGCCTGTTGATAAGCAAGAGGAGGTCCAAGAATGACGACGACTAAAAAAAAACGAGTTATTTTCCGGCTACCCCAGTCGCCATCACTATGCCGACCTAAGGTGCTTCTTCACGCATCGCTTGAAGGATCCAAGGTCATAGGATTGAGAGAACACATGGGCTGGCAACTACTAAGAAAAGACGCACCGAACTTTTTAGTTCGACTGCCGATTCAAAAGTGGTAGGCAGCTGATACGGGGTAGTACCACCACTTACTAGTATACAGATCGTGAAGTGACTTAATCGCAATTCGAGATCAGCTTGTAAGTTGCCGGTTTCAATTAGGCCGGCGTAGTGAATGCGACTGCTACTCGCAGTTATTCTACTGTAGTTGCAGTCGCATTCATTCATGGACCGCGCCCTAGATTAACATCAGGCAGGGTGCTGTTTCTAGGAATGTTTCTTGGTTTTATTATTCATAATTAAATAGTTTTCTAAAAGTTTTTAATTAAAACCTTTTCTGAATAAATCAACTACATAAATATTGTCTTTTAATAATTTTTAAATCAAACTTTCATAACAAATAAAATAGTTTCTAAGTAAAGCGTATTTTAAAAGATGATAGATAATTTAATTTTGTCTTCTCAGGGCGAATATTTAATTAATATTTTACGTTATTTAAGTATATAAAGTTTTGTATTATTATTTTTCGTTTAAAAGTATTTTATTATGTAATTTTTTTAAGCTATTTTTTTACTTCATAATAGCTGGGTTGCTTAGTGCTCATAACTGTAGAGCTTGAATGAAGAGAAGATGTGAGTCATCACCTCGTTATCATCATCCGCATTATGTTCGATCCAATCGTAATTGAAAAGGTTTTCAGTCGTCGGCACTTTTGGACCTTTGCTTACCATCAGGCGAGTCGAGGTAAGATGTCGCGTTTCAATAAAAAATACACTTTTTTTATTGTGACTCGATATATGACAGCACTCAGCTTGATGTTAAGCTGGAGTGTGGTCCATGAATGAATGCCATTGCTACTACAATTCAATAACTGTAAGTAGCAGTCACATCTACCATGCTGGCCTAGTTGGAACTGGCAACTTACAAGCTAATCCCGAAACGCTAATAAATTACTTCACGGTCTGTATACTTGTAAGTGGCGGTACTGCCCCGATCGGCAGACTGGGTACAAAGGACATTTTTGTGGGCTATTTAAAATGAAAAATAAAAACTGTCTGTTATCAATATCAATCATTCAACGGGGATAGGCAGAGACAATGGAGCACGTTATACGTGTAATACGTTAATCAACTGATTTACTAATATTACATAGAAATACTCTAAAGCATTTTCAATGTGGGCGTTATACTATTCTCATAAAAATCAAAACACGGCTTCACTCACACTGGAGACGCTTAGCGCCATCTAGTGTCGAGTAGCGTAACTAAAAACTAAAGCGCAAATAAAATAGCTTTAATACATATTACCCTTTTTAATATCGTAATTTTTTAAACGCCGATTGTTTATCAATAATCTATTAATCAATCAAATTGTTACGCCTCTTTTCACAACTCCCTCGTTTCCCTCATATCCACAATTCTCTTCATACAAGCTCTACATGGTTATGGGCACTAGGCAACTCAGCGTTTAGCCTAATAATCGGATACTGACTTAATTGGTTTATTCAGACGTCTGCGCTCTTGGACTTCTCCTTGCTTGTTATGAATAAGACAAGTCGAGGTTTGCGACGAGTCTCAATAAAAAACGTTAAATATATACCTACTTATATATAATTAAAGTGTATTTTACTTTAATCTGATGTTGACGGATGCGTTAAACAAGGCAGGCCCACTCGGAGACATCCTAACCCTACGGCCACACAATCGACAAGTAGCGAGACATAGTGGGCTGCGTTATTCGTCCTGCTGCTCGTCCCATGCCCGGCGATCCATTTTTTGTCGGTTTTTTAGTGCGAGTCAAAGTTACAATGTTGTCGTCCATCGGAGCAACGCGATGAACATCGCGAGTAGGGGAGCACGAGGAGCATAGTGTGGCTGTAGCATATGAAAGCCTGGGTTGCCTAAAGCCCATAACCGTAGAGCTTGTATGAAGAGAATTGTGGATGTGAGGCAAGCAAGGGATCTTCTGTGTCAGGATCGTGGCAAGTGGCGCTCCATTGTCTCTGCCTATCCCTATAGGAAAAGGCGTCACAATTTAGTTTGTATTTTACTTCATACTTCATACAAAATAAATATTAAATTAGTTTAATTTATGAAAGGAAAATAATGTTTTAAACTGCAACGATAGAGTTATTAATTTGTCGCAAATTGAGTGTTCCGTTTTGATATTGCTAATGCAATTGCCATTCATCAATTATAATGACTGAGTCGACGTTGCTGTGAATGTTTTGCAGACACAAAACGCATGTTTTGCTTATTGGTTTCCTGTTTCGTTTATACTTTATTAAGTAGTTTGTTTGGTCTAACAATAGGTCGTTGTACTTGGAAAAGTGCCTTATTACGCTTTTTTTTAACTTTAGTTCAAAATTTATAAAAAAAAATCGCCTTTGTTTGTTAGGCCGTCGCATCGACTTGACAAATATTTATTTCATAGCTTTTATTTGTAATATTTCATTTTTAAATTAGATTTTACAAATATTTGTTATTTAAAAAAAGAGATGGATTTTTGCTCCGGGTCTGGTTATCAAAGACAGCGGTGCCCAGTCGATCCGGGGTAGTACCACCACTTCAAGTATACAGAACGTGAAATGACTTAGTCGCGTTTCGGGATCGGCTTGTACGGTTATTGGACCGTAGCAGCCTCCTCCTTTAATGACCGCACACCACCTTAACATCAGGCAGGGTGCTGTCATATGTCGAGTCACAATAAAATAATTGGAAGGTCCAAGAGTACCGACGATTCGAAGCTTACCTCGCTTACTGCTTAGAGTTTAAGACTGGGGAAGTTTTGGATATAAAATTTCGGATATGGATACGGATATAGGAATAATATTATACCGGTTTCTGATACGGTTACGGATATTAGATTATTAAGGAATTTTGGGAGTAAAAGCCTATCACAACATGATTCAATTAAGCTCCACCCTTATCCACAATTATCCAAAACTTTATATATTTTTTTTATTTTATTTTTTTTATTGTGACACGACATCTGACGTCGTCCCGCCTGATGATAAGCAAGAGGATGTCCAAGAGTGACGACGACTGAGAAAACCGGGTTTGTTCACGGCTGCCCCAGTCGCCGTCACTATGCCGGCCAAAGGTGCTTCTTCACGCATCGCTTGAAGGATCCAAGGTCATAGGATGGAGAGAACACATGGGCAGGCAAAGCATTCCACTTGTCAATTGATCTACAAAGAAAAGAATTCGGTTACGGATAGGTTTTTATTAGAGATGTAACGACTAGACTTTTCAACCCGAGATGAACCGAGCTAAGACCTAAACCGAGTTGGGTCGGTTAACATCTAGAATAAACCGGTTTGAACTATTATATATACATATGTATATAGATCAGACACCAAATTTCTTTAGTCATACACGCACATCCGAATTTCTATAGTAAACCACACCGTGTATTTGAAATGAAAAAACTCGGTTTGAAATGAATCATCAATTCGGTTTGCAACTCGGGTTATCCAAATGTTAAAATCGACCCAATTCGGTTTGAAAATATTCGAGATAGTCCCATTTTAGTTTTTATTTCGGATATCCGATAGTTTCGGTTACGGAGTTTCATAACATCCCCGTTAAAGACAGTTAAACAAGAAGAACGAAAAATGATGTTAAGATTAGCCTTTTAAAAATAACTTAGCCATTGTCGCAGGCGTGCATTTAAAAGTACATTTAGAACGAAACCACTTTGTGTGAATGTTGCGTTAATTGTCATAGAGATTTGTGTGCTGAAGAAAAAAATATCTGACCCTTTTTCTATTAACCTATTGTTGTAGATACAATTTTATTTATTTATTATATATTTCTATACTAAGCTACTAAAGTGCTTGTATCATACAAACAGAGCAACCAAAGTATATATGAAAGATACATTGGTATCGGCAAGTGGTTTTGAACCCATTCTCTCGGTTTGTGTAACCATTGCACTGCTATTACACCACGGTCGCCTATAGATACCGAGGCTTAATATTTTGTTTAGCTTGTTGATTATTATTATTTATTATATAAATTTGTTTATAGGGCGACCGTGGTGTAGTGACAGTGCAATGGTTACCCAAGCCGAGAGTACGGTTTCGAAACCACTCACCGGTACCACAATGTATCTTTAAAATATATTATGTACTTTGATTCTCCTGTTTCTATGATACAAGCACTTTAGTAGTAAAATAACAATATTATGAACAATGGTCGCACAAATCACAACAAAATTCATTTCCAAGTATTCGTGTCGGTAAACACGTTCGTAGAAATTAAAATGGCGGTCGCGGTAACTCCGATTACTGTTTATACTAATTTTTTTAATTGCGACGCTGTTATTTTTATGGCTTACTTTTTTTTATTAACATTTTTTTATATCAAGCTACTGAACGTGCTTGTATCAAAAACAATACGACCAAAGTCAATATCAAAGATACATCGGTACTGGCAAGTTGTTTTGAACCGAAGGCTCTCAGTTTGCGTGACCATTGCACTACCACTACTCCACGATTTATATATCCTAGGGTTCCACAATAAAAAAAAGTTTATTTTTATTGTGACTCGACATATGACAGCACCCAGCTTGATGTTAAGCTCGAGTGTGGTTCACGAATAGATGTCACAGCTATTACAATTTTAATAACTGTAAGTAGCAGTCACATCCACTATACCGGCCTGGTTATTGCACAAACTGCTGAATCGGTGTTTTCAGTCGTCTCTCTTGGACTTCCTCTTGCTTTTATAAGGCAAGTCGCGGTCAGATATCGAATCTCTTCATCATTATTTAAAGATAAAAACATAAATTAATTAAATACAATACATATAATAAATCTTATAGATCAATTAATTTATTGAGTGTTGTGGATGTGAAGGAAGCGAGGGAGTTGTGTCAGGATCGTGGCAAGTGGCGCTCCATTGTCTTTGCCTATCCTCATGGGAAAAGTGGCGTGACAATTTGAGACAGATGCTAAAGAAGTTTTTACTTCAAAAATCTTTCCACGATCCTGTCAAATCTTTTATCCACCTAAACACATCTAAACCTCCTAAAATAATCTGCATTTATGGACGAAAGTAATCCTACGTTAAATTAATCCAAGCATGAATAAAGTTGGTTTTTATTTTTAACAAAATTGCTGACAAAGTCTGCGGCGTACTTGTTTGTCGTTATTCTAAACAATGGCGGTTTCTATATCGGGGTTTTTGTCAATATTGTTTGCGGCTTCCAGGTATATTAACAATAGGTTTTATCAGCACTTTACTTATTGATAATATCTACGAATTTTCTTAAGGTTAAAAGTTGGTTTTTGGATAAATTAATTCTTACAATAAACACTTTGCACAACAGTTTACTTGCCTCAATCTTGACATTCCCTCGTTTCCCTCACATCCACAATCTTCTCCATACAAGCTCTACGGTTATAGGCACCCAGCTTTGTTGAGGTTTTCTTCGATTTGATCGAAAACACCCTGGGTCTGCCAAAAACAAATTAATAATCTATAAAGGACATCATTCATTTTGTATGGGTACTTGGGCTAAGTGCATTAACATTTTAAAATAGTTTGATGTACGAAGATTACATTAATTGGAATATATCTTTTATTATGCATATTAAGGTGTGCAAAATTATCAAACTTTATTATGACAGTTCAAAGCAGAACTGTTAATATGGCGTGTTTTTGTGACACACGATGCAAAGTCCATATCTTATTTTCCAAATAACTCAATTGCACAGGAATTGAAAGCAAAATTGTTATTAGTTTTATCAATACAAGTATCGAAACTACCATTTATATATCTTTTTAACATTGGACATTACAAAAGTAGTACATAAAAGCCCAAACTGAATGATGTCATTTATAATATAAATATCTGTCAGATAATATTTAATAAGATTATTAGGTCAAATCTGATATATTTCGTGAGAATAAATAATATTTGTTTTGTACAAAATTTTGTTTATCAGGCAAAGTAGGTCGGAGGGTAGGTTCTCTGATTATATCCTTTCTTTGTTTGCGGATTTGAACCTTGAACTTTATTTTCATATATTTTTAATTGTATTATGAAATTGTATTGTAGTAGGAAAATTTCTTTATTAGATTCTCACTTTGTTTATCCAAATTAGTCATTTGTGTTTTTCTGTTTTGGAAGTATACAGACTTCACTGTCTGTATACTTGGCAGACTGGTCACAATCAAAATCAATTATCAACTTCTGGGCTTAGATAACTACTTCCACACCTTCCAAATAAAGTCGGCTTTTTAGGACTAGTTGTATAAAGTAGCGGAGTCTTCCGGTTCGTGGTCTCCACTTTAGAACCTTTCTTCCCCATTAGTTGTCGGTTTCTTGAGCGATGTTTTAGGTCAAAGTTGTAGAGTATATTAACTGAATATATTATAGGATAAATTAACCAAATCAAACCAAAACGTTGGTTGTTCCAAATTAATTGAATGTTCCGCTATTTCGTTAATTTAAGTTGTGGAATTTAACAATCTATCAATTTCCGAGTATTATTATACAGTTGTTAACTGTTAAGGCTGTTTTATACTTTTGCGTTTAGTGCAAGTGTTAAGCTACTTGTTTTATTGTGAGGACAACTTGTCTGATGATAAGGCAGAAGTGGACCTAGATCGCCGACGACTCAAAATACTGTCGCCGTCACTATGCCGGCCAAAGGTGTTTTTTTATACTTCTCTATTATCAATGTTTTTAAATGTTCCCTAATGAAATAACCAAATTTTTTGCGGCTTACTATCTGTTTTATTACTTGTTTGTTTAATTCATTAATCAATGTTCGCGCAAAATCTGAGAAAATTCTAAATCCTTACTACTTACATTTTTTTCTAAGAATTTGCGCAAACATTGATTATATAAACATATTTTATACGACTTACTATCGCGTTTAATTTTTTTTATTAGTCCGACGTTTCGAGAGCTTTCTCTCTTCTATCAGTCTCCGTGACCACGATGGCTGCAAAGCTCTCGAAACGTCTGAATAATAAAAAGTTAAAAAATCAATACCCAACAATAAACGCTAGATAGTAAACCGCATAAAGTTAGTTTATTTCATTACTTACACAAAATACTGGTTACTACAAAAACGTAAATGAACCATTAGGCAACTAGGAATGGGTCCACTTGTAAAAAACTCCTTTTGTTCATAAATTTGATTGTTTCGCATCCATACAATAGAGATAGATTTCGTTTGTAAAACGGACATGGCCTCTTTGTTATTTTACTAACAATTATTGCTTTAATTGTTAAATTATAAGTGGAAGAATGTCGTTAGTTTAACAAATTCCTTTTTGAATTGTAAAAACCCCGTCATGTGAAGCTTGAAGTTGAAATACATCAACCAACTTTTTTAAGTTAAATCTTTCATGTACGATTTACCAATCGATAAAACCATAGGGATATGCATAGACAATATGAACAATATAGCGCCACTTGCCACGATCCTGACACAACTCCCTCGCTTCCTTCATATCTACAATTCTCCTCATACAATCTCTAAGGTTATGAGCACTAGGCAACCTAGCTTTCTTGAGGATGTCTCCGATTTGATCATAAACACCTTCCTGGGCCTGCCTTGTTTAACGCATATATCCACAACAGATTCATAAATTCCTTTCGTCAATCTACTTTCACTCATCCTTTCCATGTGCCCAAACCATCGAAGCATCCCTTTGTCAATCCTTGTCACTGCATCTACTTTTAAACCACATCTATCGCGCACTGTGCTATTCCTTATTCTATCCGCTATCGTCACTCCACATACACTCCTTAACGACCGCATTTCTACAGCGTTAATTCTACTCTCATGCTTCTTCTGCCACACCCAACATTCACTTCCAGTGAACTTTACTAATGTATAATTTTGTTGTTTCAGCTGACCCCCTCCCCGGCAAACATGTACCGCTAGAGAGCTACGAGACGGAATTGGAGAAGGAGCATGCGTTGCCAACGTCCGTGCCCAACGCGGATATACTCAAAACTAATAGCAACCCAACGTACCATAAACCAAGGTTAGTGTTTTTTTTTATTGTGACTCGACATATGATAGCACCCCGCTTGATGTGAAGCTGGAGTGTGGTCCGTGAATGGATGTCACTGCTACTACAATTCAATAATAATTCCGAATCGCGGCTAAGTCAAATCACTTCACTGTATACTTGTAAGGGGTAGTACTACACCGGATCGGCAGACTGGGTACCACTGCCTATCACTCGTTAAGTGTCCAGAAAGTCAGATTTACGACCAGACAGCACTGCCCGTACCAATGTATTCTTTATATATGTGCTTTGGTCGTCCTGTTTCTATGATATAAGCACGTTTAGTAGCTTAGTATATCAATTAATAGACAAGGCAAGCGTTAAACGAGGCAGGCCCAGGAGGGTGCCTAGTGCCCATAACCTTAGAGCTTGTATAAAGAGAATTGTGGATTTGAAGGAAGCGAGTGAGTTGTGTCAGGATCGTGGCAGGTGGCGCTCCATTGTCTCTGTCTATTCTCATGGAAAAATAGCGTGACAATTTGATTGATTGACTTTTATTCATCCTTTCCATGTGACCAAACCCTCGAAGCATTCCTTTGTCAATCCTTAGTATACAGCTTAGTATACTTTATACTATAATTTTAATAGTTTATATTATAGTTTTTTTATAGAGCATATAACTTTATATTATAGTTTTTTTAGTATAGTTATTACTATAAACTTTATGACGACAGGCGTGGACGAACGGTTTAGCGACTGGTTAGTTGCGCGTAAAGTCCCGGGTTCGATCCCCGGTCGGAGCATATATTTGTTTCATAGCTTTTATTTGTAATATTTAATAGTATTAAATATTGCAAATATTTGTTAATAAAAAAAAGAGATGGATATTTGCTTCGGGTCTGGTTTTCAAAGAGTGGTAGGCAGTGGTACACAGTCTGCCGATCCGGGGTAGTACCACCACTTACAAGTATACAGACCGTAAAGTGATTTCGTCACGTTTCGGGATCAGCTTGTAAGTTGCCGGTTCCATCTAGGCCGGCATAGTGGATGTAATTGCTACTCACAGTTATTGAATTGTAGTAGCAGTGGCATTCATTCATGGACCACACTTTGGCTTAACATCAAGCGAGGTGCTGTCATATGTCGAGTCACAATAAAAAAAATAAAAAAGTAATGTAAATAATAAAAGTATTAGATTCAAAATTAAAGCGTAGTGAATTTCGTGTGTATTTGGGAGTAGCGGCATAATTATTGATGCAAATGAGCTAAAAGCATTGAAAATTATTGCGAAGCCGGACAATAGGGTGATTAATGAATCGCACTACTAATGGGCCTTTGCAAATCATTTTCCAACACATTAAGCTTTTTATATTCATGTAACCAATGTCTAATCAGACCGTGAATTGACTCAGTCGCGTTTCGTGTAAAGTTGCCTGTTCCAACTAGGCATAGTGAATGCGGATATAAACTTTTTTGTATTTTTTTATTGTGACTCGACATATAACAGCATCTCGCTTGATGTTAAGCCAAAGTGTTGGCCATGAATGAATGCCACTGCTACTACAATTCAATAACTGTGAGTAGCAATTACATCCACTATGCCGGCCTAGATGGAACCGGCAACTTACAAGCTGATCCCGAAACGTGACCAAATCACTTCACGGTCTGTATACTTGTAAGTGGTGGTACTACCCCGGATCGGCAGACTGGGTACCACTGCCTACCACTCTTTGATAACCAGACCCGAAGCAAATATTCATCTCTTTTTTTATTAACAAATATTTGCAATGTATAATATTATTAAACATTGCAATTATACGAATAAAAGCTATGAAACAAATATTTGCTCCGACCGGGAATTGAACCCGGTACTTTACGCGCAACAAACCAATCGCTAAACCGTTCGTCCACGCCTGTCGCCACACTGTTTAAAGTATTTTCCTTCGCCTTGCCTATTTGACCTCGACGGCTAAAGATGGCGGCCGGTTTTGTATATATGTTTATCAATCAATCAATCTGATTGTCACACCTTTACCCGACAGAAATAGGCAGAGAAAATGGAGCGCCCTTGCCACGATCCTGACACAACTCCCTCGCTTCCTTTTCATTCACAATTCTCTAATTAATTTTAATATTCTGTTCCTGGGGGCCTGTTCCTTTTAAACCATATACTCTCCTCGCTGAAAACCAGCAACTTTCAAGCTTATTTGGAAACGCAACTAAGTCATACGGAATACCTAAAAGTCAATGGAGAAGGTTCATTGTGAAATTACTAAGGGGCAGAATAGGATCACTAACAAATTACCTAACTTTATCATATAAATATTTTTAAAAAATCCAATAAAGTCTGTTGAAAAAATTTGCATAAAAATTGATTTTATTATACCTCGGCCGCAGAACACATCCCGCGGGAAATAATGGGATTTATGCGTTTTGGCAGGCCGAATTAATTCCTCAATCATGATTACCAGGGATTCGGATGCGAGATGAAACCGACAAAGCGCTCATACCCTCTCAAAGTGTAATGCCTACCCGTCATTTCTCATTCTAAGGAATCTTTCATGTGGATTTATGAGAACGTTTACATAATGGGTAGATTTTTGAAGTTTTACTCCTTTTATTGCGGCTTGACATATGTACAGAACCCCATCTCATATTAAGCTCAAGTGCGGTCTGTGACAGCGTCTTAACGAACGGTTAGGGATTGGTTTGTTGCGCGTCAAGTCCCGGGTTCGATTCCCGGTCGGAGCAAATAATTGTTTTAAGAGTGGTAGGCAGTCTGCCGATCCGGGGTAGTACCACCACTTACAAGTATACAGACCGTGAAGTGATTTGGTCACGTTTCGGGACCAGCTTGTAAGTTGCCGGTTCCAACTAGGCCGGCATAGTGGATGTGATTGCTACTCACAGTTATTGAATTGTAGTAGCAGTGACATTCATTCATGGACCATACTCCAGCTTAACATCAGGCGGGGTGCTGTCATATGTCGAGCCACAAAAAAAAGCTGGAGTGCGCTCTATGGATGGAGGCGATTATTACTACAGTTAAATATTGCTAGTAGCAGTCGTATCTACTATGCCGGCCTAGTTGGAACCAGCTACTTTCAAACAAATCCTGAACTTAAATGTGAGGCTTTCGCGGCCATCTAATTAAAAAAAGCCTTTTTTTTATAAAAGTTGGCCCCCTATTTAATTGGCCGGCATAGAGACGGCGACTGGGGCAGCCGTGAACTAACTCGTTTTTTTTCAGTCGTCGTCACTCTTGGACCTGCTCTTGCTTATCACCAGGCAGGTCGAAGTCGTCACAAGAAAAATTAAAAAAAAGTCACAAAAAAAATATAAAAAATTCGTTATACGGTCTTATATTTTGTCATTATTTGTCATCAGACTTTATTCGAATAAATATTAACGTGTACAATACATAAATATTAACGTGTAAAATTTGTATAACGAAGTGCCAAGCTTAGTCGGCCTATAGATTACTAGCGCCATCTGTTATCGAATAGCGGAACCGCAAACGCGTTTCGGGATCAACTTGAAAGTTACCGGTTCCAATTAGCAACTGTAGTAGCAGTCGTCTACATTCATGGAGCGCACTCCAGCTTAAATTCTGGTAGATTTTTAATTATAAGGCTTGTGAGAGAATGTGAAAGAAGCAAGAGCGTGGGAGCGTGTCTACTTAACATAAAATCAATTTACCTTAACGCCTACAGGGATAGGTAGAAACAACGGACCGACAATAGACTTACAATACTTTCACCTAAAATTTTTCTTAGATTTTGCGCGAATTGATTAATGAATTAAACAATTTTTATGCAGCTTACTATCGTGTTTATTTTTGGTTATAGAATTTTCATTTTTTTATGATTACGACGTTTAGAGAGCTTTGTAGCCATCGTGGCTGCATAAACGCAAAACAATAGTTCACTTCTTTAGATTTACATTTTTTAAACTAAATTGTCTCAAATAGTCTATTAACTCTGCCTATTCCGGTGTGAAAAGAGTGACGTGAAATTAATTGTGAAATAGTAGGTTGTTCTACAATGAAGGCGTTAACAGGCGACATTTTTTTAACAGTTCATTAAAATGCGGTTTTCGTACTCAAAATAAAGCGAACTCGACTGTATGCGGGCGGTTTGCCAATTTTTGTGATCAGCCGACCTCTATCACGATGATGCAAATGTGAGCTCAAGTGTTGAATAAACAATTTTAACTTCAAACCTCAGCGCTACTAATACGCTGCTATCAGACAATCAATCAATCAAATCAAATTTTATTCAAGTAGGCTGCATTCAGTATGTTTACTTGTCATAAAAATATTATCGAAAGGATACCACAAGATGGCATTTATTTTATTGAGATAAAAGCGACCGTGGTGTAGTGGCAGTGCAATGGTTAAACAAAACGAGAGCATAAGTTCGAAACCACCCACCGGTACCAATGTATCTTTGATATATGTACTTTGGTTGTCCTATTTCTATGATACAAGCACTTTTAGTGGCTTAGTATAGAAATGTAAATAAAATAATAATAATAATGATTTTCGCTGGCATACTGCGGCGACTGAGGCATATCCGTAAACTCGGTTTTTACATTCGTTATTACTCTTGGAACCTCCCCTTGCTTACCAAGTCGAGGTGCAGGTTAGATGTCAAGTTAGAATAAAAATATATGTTATCTCTGGTACGCAATTGCCAAAAATGCTTGTTGCGATGCTTCCCCTGACCTGTGCGGGTATTACGGGTGTGAAAAGGCAAGGTAGGAACAAGGTTAAAGAGACCCTCGGAACATTCTCTGTAGTATAAGCGATAAAGAACGCATAAAGCCGCCATGTCTTTGCGTAGTTGCTGGGGCTCTAGAGCTCGCTTGATTTCTGTAACTCCTATAACTCGGACAGCTCGGCGCTACAATTTTAGGAATTTAAAAGTGCATAGTTAGTAAGTCCGTCACGAAAGAATGAGGTTGTCATTGAAATTTCACGTTTGGAAAAAAGTCGTTAAAATGTCCACCGATCACCCCCATAATGCGTTCACTTTGTTATTCATAATAGTGTCTTAGTATGCGGGTAAAGGGTCAACAAACTCTTATGAATTAATTCTGCAAAAAATATGTTTTCTTTTTTAATTTCACAGCGAGCTTTACGTCCTTCGGTTTTTGACCCCTCACATCCCAACGTGTCGATAATTAAAAAAGAAACTGTTCGAATTTCAAATCGATTATTTACGCACGAACGTCAAGCTGAGATTCTTAATTCGTTTTTATAATGTTTATTGGGGACGAATTCATGACCAAATGGGACTAATTTGAAATAGGCGAGACGAATAATTTTGGTAAAGCGGATTTTTTTAGATTGGTGGGCGATGTTCAGTGACTTGTCACTTGTCACTCGTTCATATTGTAGCATAATTAATTTCGCTAAATGTGTTTTTTTTATTGTGGCTCGACATATGCCAGCACCCAGCCCGACGTTTAGCTAGAGTGCGGTCCAGGAATGTAGGCAACTGCTATTACAGTTAAGTAACTGCAAATAGATGAAACCGGCAACTTTTAAACCAATTTGGAAACGCAACTAAGTCATTACCATAGTTGATCTACAATTTATCAAACTGCGGGCAGACCGCGTAACGTTTAAGAGTTGAACTTTATTAATGAGATTCAAAATTCAAATTGCGACCGCGCAACACAATAAGAATCGATGTTTATTTTCATTAACAGTTCAAGCTTATTAAAACTCATTGCCCAAATGAATTTTTTTTTTTTTATTGTGACTCGACATAATATGACAGCACCCCGCTTGATGTTAAGCCAGAGTGTGGTCCATGAATGAATGTCACTGCTACTACAATTCAATAACTGTGAGTAGCAATCACATCCACTATGCCGGCGTAGATGGAACCGGCAACTTACAAGCTGATCCCGAAACGTGACCAAATCACTTCACGGTCTGTATACTTGTAAGTGGTGGTACTACCCCGGATCGGCAGACTGGGTACCACTGCCTACCACTCTTAAAGTTTTCGAAACTAACAGCGACCGCGTAATTTTTTGACAAATGGGAATAAATTTCATTTTCATTTCAATTGCATTTACGCGGTCGGGGCCTCCTGTTTCACCAGACGGTTCGGATATAATGATTTTAATTGATTTCTTTCTTTACAGACCTCCTCAGCATCACGGCGCTGCATTACTGGCTGGGGTGGGCGGGGGCGCCGTGCCGTCATACGCTCCCCCCGGCCGAGCCTTCTTCACGCCCCCCTTGCCCCCAGAATACAGGAACCCGTTCGCTGATAAACCTACACTTAGAGGTGAGTGTCCCTTACACTTGGGTACATTAGCTCTTTTACAAAATTATTGTTAAGGCGACCGTGGTATAGTGGTAGTTCAATAGTTACGCAAACCTAGCACGTTTGAACTAGCCGGTACCAATGTATCTTTGATATAAGTACTTTGGTTGTCCTGTTTCTATGATACAAGCACTTTAGTAACTTAGTATAGGAATGTTGTTAATAAAACGTAATATTCAAAGAAATTATAAAATAAAACAAATAAAAGCTATAAAACAAATATTTGCTTCTACCGGTAATTGAACCTGGGAAATTCTTCATAATTTATAAATATATAGTATACAGTATGTATAATTTATATAGGTAATGTTTTAATTAAAATAGGCCTCCCACTAGGTGGGCTGACGACATAGTGAAAGTCACGAATAACCGGTGGATACAACTGGCATCTTGTCGTTCGAAATGGCGTTCTAAGGGGGAGGCCTATGTTCAGCAGTGGACGCATTCTAGCTGATGATGATGATAATTAATTTATTAAAGCTTTTTTTTTTTTTTTTTTTTTTTTTTGACTCGACATATGACAGCACCCCGCTTGATGTTAAGCCAAAGTGTGGTCCATGAATGAATGTCACTGCTACTACAATTCAATAACTGTGAGTAGCAATCACATCCACTATGCCGGCCTAGATGGAGCCGGCAACTTACAAGCTGATCCCGAAACGTGACCAAATCACTTCACGGTCTGTATACTTGCAAGTGGTGGTACTACCCCGGATCAGCAGACTGGGTACCACTGCCTACCACTCTTTAAAACCTCTTTACCCACACTTTTCTCTATATTTAAAGTTACCTCTCTCTCCCAAAGTAAGGGGTAATGCTTTTAATACTCGTTCGCTGTATTGTGTTTTTACTGTGCAATAAAGAATTTTATTATTATTATTATCCTTAATCCGTTTTAGTGACACAAAGAATAAGACTGTATCATACATACCACTATCAAAAATAATAATATCATATTCAATTGTATTTTTTCAGTACATTTGTGATTTATTTAGTATCTCTTTTATGTATTGTTTCGGTAAATTTAGCATATATATATATGTATAGTACTGATTTTGTCTATGTCTTATCACTTGCCTTTACCAATGTATCTATATACATATGTATATATATTTTATATACATCGGTAAGAAACCTAATAATAATAATAAAAAATGCCTATTTGGTTATATTGTTTTTATTATTTACATTTATATTCTAAGCTACTAAAGTGATTGTATCAAAGAAACAAGACAACCAAGGTACATATATCAAAGATACATTGGTACAGGTGGGTGGTTACGAACTCGTGCTCTCGGTTTGTGTAACCATTGTACTGCCACTACACCACAGTTGCCATGTTCTAAAAATAGTTTTGAAACTAAAAACAGAGTTTTGTATTTGATTGATTAAACTGAATCAAAAACTATTTAAAAAAATATACATTAAAATGTAAATACGAGTATAAATATATGTAACTAATCCTCATATGAATAATATAATTATGTATTTTCCAGGAACCAATACGGACGGGAACAGCTTTATTAATAGAAGACCCATACCACCCCCATCGCTCGGCCCTGGACATGAACGAATACCCATCAGACCTCCTGGACAGGTAACACGAAAACAGAGTATAACTTATTTTTATTCTGCCTTGACATATGACAGCACCCTGCTAAAGAGACAATGGAACTGCGGCTAAGGACAAATAGTCAGTAGCAGCAATCCTGTCCACTATGCCGGCCTGGACACCGATCCTGTCGTTACTGTTATGCACGGACTCGTTTCCGCACTGTGGCTTCTTTATGCGTTCTTCAACGGAGCCACCCGATCTCTTCCAGGTAGGCCATGGGACACTTCTTGTTCCTGCAGACCTCCGGAAGCATTGCCAAGGAACTTCTGTCTCTCAGCCTTCCCGGCCCCGATTCTCATATTGTTTGTAGATTTTACCATGGGTTTACGAAATCGGAGACATCCTCAAGAAAGCTAGGTTGCCTAGTGCCTTACTATAGAGCTTGTATGATGAGAATTGTGAATGTAAAGGAAGCGAGGGAGTTGTGTCAGGATCGTGGCAAGTGGCGCTTCATTGTCTCTGTCTATACCTGTGAGGAAAAGGCGTGGCAATTTGATTGATTGATTGATTACGAGTGGAAGGCAGACAGTTGAGCCAGAATAGGTCCATGCTACCTATTCCGGGTGGTACCACCTCTTTAAGTACCACTTCAGACTGTAAAGTGACTTAGTCGCGTTACGGGATTACCTTGAAAGTTGTAATCTGGCATAGTGGATGCGTCTTACAAGTAGTTGTTAATTAACTGTGGTAGCAGTCTCCTAGATTTATGGACCGCACTCCAGGATTTAAGGACCGCAGTTAGGCATTGTAGTGGGGTGAAATCGCGACAGAAAGGTTCTTTATCGTTGTGATTTTTGTGCCGTATCTCCTAAGTTCAGCAAGTAATTAACTGGATACGTTTACCATTTTCAGGAGATATCATCCCCCCAAATGCCGCCCCCGCCCCCCGCTCCACCGGCGTCCGCAGCTGACTTTGACAACCACAAAAAGAAACCCCTTAATACGCCGAGTCATAAGGTGAGTCATTTATATTTATCCAAATATTTGACAGAGAAGTCTGGAGACAGGAAGGCTGGCAATTATTTCTGCCAACGTTATTTCTCCTTGGGACTATCTCTATAAAATAATCTAATATACTTTGTAATATTAGATTAAATCATTATTAGCTCTTGGTAATAATGATATTTAAGAGTGGTATGCAGATAGTCTATATCTATAGTCATTTGACCAGTCTGCCGATCTGAAGTTTAACATTACCGTTTCCAACTAGGCTGGCATAGTGCATGCGATTAATATTTATACTTATTTGACTGTGGTAGCTGTCGCCTTTCATCGACCGCACTCCATGCTTGATATATGTTGAGCCACATTGAACAAAGTAAATAAACTAAAAATATTTTTTTGTTCTTTTCAGCCGGACACGGATAACCAGGACGCAGACATCAAGCCGGCGCCAGATCAATCGAATTTCACGGAGTTTGTGCCAAATTCCCTCAACATACCCACAATTTCCCGGATACTCTCCGGATCGAACGGACGAAAGGAGGACATCCCGGATGTATTGCTCCGTACGGTGACAGCGAAACCCCAACACCAAGAAAAGACTTCCAAGAGTGATATATTCATCACTAAAGAGTCTGGCGCCACTTTGAGTGACGCTAACATGTCCACTGAAGGATCAGTCTTAGCTGTCCTGGATCCAGAAATGAATAACCTAGACAGGCCATTAATTGTTGACCAAAATGGTGAAACAAACACTAGAAGGAATTTACAATACGCTACGGGGAAATCAAGAAACGATACGAGGAAAGATTATACCCCAGCGACAACTGTCGGTATCGAATTAAAGGATCCAGAAATGTCCACGGAACGATATCACAATTTGCTGCATGCGAATTCTGATAAGAAAGTTCTGAAACAGGATCCGAAGGGGAATAACCCTGTCATACAGGGGCAAGGGGTGACCTGGTCATTCGCATGGAACGTCCATATTTACTTGGCTACAGTGATGTTTACTATATTAGCTGTGTATTCGATATTTAAAATAATTTGCTACAACAAATTTACACACCTCTTCTCACAATACTTTTTCATAATACTCCATTTAATTTTAGTATTCATATGTTTATTGAGGATTTTCTACATGTGCTATGATCCATATAATATCAATAATTCATTACCCATATTCATAAGTGAAATTCTTTTGCATATACCAGATATATTTCTTAGTATAGCCTTCGCTAGTACAATACTATTCTTACTCACTCGCAGTATCACCTTCAAGAACAGGTGTTGTTCTTTCCTCCTCGGGTCCCGGACCATCATCATAGGGGGCGGGATCCACATCCTCTCCTGTCTAACGTTGCATATCTTCGAAAATAATAATACTATATATAAAACTCCTCAGGGAGTTGAAAAAAGGGTACTAGGTCTTACGTGTCAAATCATATTTATCATGGCGTGTTTAACTTTAGGATTATGCTATCTATATGTATATAAAATGCTTAAGAATTTATTACAAAAGAAAAGCCATACGTATATGCATGGCTTCCAAAATCTATATCAGGCCATACATATTAATTTAGCAACTGCATTACTGTTTGTGCTAATGGCCACGTTACAAATATACGGCATATTCGGTATAAATCAAGTAAGCATGACGAAATTCAATTGGCTCCAATGGGGCTATCAATTTTCCCTAAGGTTAATAGAAATCAGCATTGTAGCTCTTATTTCCTGGGTCATAAGTCTCAAAAGCATAGGTGGCTTGCAGCAGGAGAAGGCTGACGGGCACAAAATTTCTGGTTTAGGCATATTCCCTTGCACAGCTGGCTCTAGTAATGAACAATTCGAGTCAGACTATCCGGCCATTTGTAATACAAACACAAACTTACACACATACACACTCACAACAGGTAAACCTATATATGAATCAGGACGACATCCTAAAAATGTCCCTGATCAATGCTGTGCAGGAATTGATCATCAGAGGTTCCAGCTGGGAAACTGTGATAACAATTCCGGCACAGAAAACTATTCGGGACACAGTTCTATTGCAAATGCCGGTCACAGCAGTTCCACTGAATCCAGCAACGCGGCTTCCAGCCAAGGTGTGACAAACCATTTGATCAAACATCATCAGCATATGGCTGCTTATAATGGCATTGAAACAGCCTCTGATCATTATTCAAATTGTGACCAAGTCATCCAAGGTGATGATCCATTAGAACACGAGTATAATGTTATACCATATGGTAGTACAACAGATTTCGTAAGAGATATGAAGAACCAGAATTACAATGCCGGCTCAAATAGGAGCTCCCATAACTTTAAGCACATGTCCTACGACAGAGTCTCATCAAGAACGAATAGCAATCCAAGGAAAAAGCATAGAATTAAAAATAAAAACGTTCAGAATTGCATGACTATGGGCTATGATTCGATGGGCCACCATTATCACGAGCCGCATTTGCCTGACGAATATGGGAATTACAATGCAGAGAATGCATCGTATCACGCGTCAGGAATACAGACCCTGAACCCTAATAGAAATTTCCACGAGTCGCAGCAACGTTCGTCGCAGAGACGCAACTCTCCTGCGAATTCCAGCGGCAGCCAGAAACGGGCTAAGGCTTGTTACCCCGACAGGCCAAAGTCTACTGATTTGTATGGCTTCACTGAAGATCCCCATGAAAGGAAGTTCCCTTTTGTTGGTGGGGCGCCTCAGCCTGCTCCGAGGAGCGTGTATGAGGCGTCGTATTCTCAGCCTCAGGACGAAGTGAAAGACGGGAGTAGTATGTTAGTGGAACAGGACGGTATTGTGCGTTTCAAAGCTATGGACGAGGGACAAACTTGATTTTGTCTCTCTCTGTCTAACGAGACAGAAAGTCTTAACTTTTGACAAGGACAAAAAAAGTGTTGTTAATTGTATGTATGTGCATAGTTAGATAGTGAATAATGAATGCTTAATTTAATAATTAATCGGCCTCATGTATATATGTGTTCTAATAATTTTGTTTTTCAAAGGCCTGTTGTAAATTTTACGTGAATATTCTTTGTATCGTCGCACAATGTTATTTGTGGAGGGGGCGAGGTTTTTGTGAGATAAAAAGGAGTTCTGCCATTTTAATTTCTTTTAAATAAAGAATTCTGGGAATTCGTCGAACTGAATATGTATGTAATTATGTAGTAACCACATTAAATATTAGATATGAATTATATTTTATTGTTTAACTGTAAATGTGATATTCATGATTTCTTAATTTTAAATGCTAATCTGTCCATGATGAAAATTGAAAGAATAACGTCCCAAGTTATCTGTTTTATGAATTTAATAATATCGATAAATTATTTATAAAATAATTATGCAAATTATATCCAATTACCTATCATATTGGTATCCTACATTACCAGATTGTGTTTGTAGTTACGTTTGAACGCAAAAGGTTTTTTGAAGTGAAAACTTCTTTAGCGGCGTTGTGCACTTTTTGTGATTATTTATTTGAATTGAAATGAATGATGTATTTTACTTTATTGAAATGAATATTGTATTTGTATTTATTTTGCTTTTATACTGATGATTAAAGCAATTCGTGCAAAATTATTCCCTAACCACTCCCAAATATCAAAAATGCACAACGTTAATATTCAAGTTTTCACTTCTGCCGGCACTCCCCGAGTGCAACCCGTTCTTTTAGGGATTTTTTGGAATATAGCACTTATTAAATAGTTTTTTATTTATAGTAAGGGGCGGGCCATAAGCGCTGATGACTGAATAAACAGACTTAGTTTGCCTATGCCTCAGTCGTCGTCGCTATGGCGGACATATAACAATTATTTATAACCACTATGATTCGGTGAGTGTGATGAGTGATGGCGGCTGAGACAACCATAAACTGAATTAGTTTTTTCAGTCGTCGGCGCTCTTGGACTTCCTCTTGCTTACCATCGAGGTCAAACGAGGTCTTAATAAACAAAATACAATTTTAATTTATCATATTAACCGAGTTATTTTTGGATTATAAATAATTTACAGTAACATATACATAAACTAGAATGCATTTTTTGCCTAGTCAGCACAAGTTACACTGCCATGTTTTATATAAATGACTTTGTAAATGCAGGAATGAAAATTAAACAGATTATGGATATTAGCCTCGCCTATACTAATTTGTAAAATACAATAGATTGACACTTTCCGGGCGATAGATTAGTGATACCCGCTGACAGCAACACATAGAGGACACACGGCTCCTGCATAGATGAATTAAATAACGTGGTACCACGATGGCTGCAAAGCTCATAAAGATCATCAGATAAAGATATGTCGAGTCACAATAAAAAAAAAAAAATATTTAAATTAGTATAAAAGTCACGTCGATAAAGCAGTTTCAGTTCGTGTATGAGTCATTTCGTTGTGTATTAAAAGAATCGGGCCCAGATTGGCTGAATGACTGTCAGAATTACAACTTAGCAGTGACATCTAGTAGCAGCTTCTGAAGACCTAATAACCTGTTTTAAAATTAAATCTGGCAACACAATGTATTACTTCATTGCCTGCAATTTAATAGTATGTCCCTTTCAGCAGTCGTTATGATTGGTGAGTTAGACAAGAATAAAAGATCTCTTGCAGTACACTTCCTCTAAGGCATACATCCGGTCGTCAGATAATTTTTATTCCTGTCTTAAATGAATACTCTGTGTTTGTTTAAATATATTTAATTATAGTATCACAGATATAATTGTATGTTACAGCTGGTCCCAGCAACTGGTCCTGCGATTCGACCCAGTTTCTGAGGGACCAGTTGAAGACTTATCCTAAAATATAAATATATCGCATTATTACTAAATGTTGGCACATAGTTAGGTACATAAATGTATAGTTGATTAAATAAAATATATATTTAATAAATTAAATGTAATCTTTTATATATACTTAAGGAGATACAGATACCTTAAAAGAAATGTAATTTAAAAAAATTATTACAATGAGCGATTTTTAGATAGTTCGAAAACACATCCCAAGATGGCGCTAATTGGAATTAAATGTCAAATTAATAGTCAAAGGTAAATCAATAAATAATAATCTGTCGATCTTAAAATAAACTTTCAAGTATACCTTTTAAGCGTTTCAGTTCGTTTGAAAGTTGCAGGTTCCAACTAGGCTGGCTAATGGATTCGACTGCTACTTGCATTTATTTTACTGTAGTATTGGTCGGTCTCTATTTTTATTATATTTAGTTGGAACGAGAGGTCTTTTGAAACTAGTTTAAACAAGAAATTAAAATACAAAATCGCTCATTAAAATCAATACTAAATGAACTTATTTGTTTATTAAAATTGTGTTCCTTTATGATGCTCACTGTATACAATGTTGTTATTGACAAAATTTGTTGTGATGATGACTGTACTTATCACTCTCATATCAAGAGTCACAGGCTACTATTCGCGGCGGTTGCTAGGCTTGTGACGTCACACGACGGGATGACGTCATAGTGATATACTGGCCTCTAATTCTTTCAACACATTTGTCATCAAAAGCAGTAAAATTGATGCCAAGTGAAATAGATGCAGACAGATAAAAATACCTTTGTTTGTTCTAACTTTTCGTTTTTTAAATGTGTTTAAATTTTAAATCTTTATCAATAATGAGCATGACAGAATAGTTGCGCGGACTTGATCCTACCGCGGTCGTCCAGCGCTCTTCTTACAGTCGATCCATATGCTGCGCAGCTCAAATCTTTGATATAATGTATTTTAGTCGTCCTATTTCTATGGTACAAACACTTTTAGTAAGTATAATATACAAATGTTAAAATTGATAAATAAGTGTTTTGTAACTTTGACAACGTTTCAGCGCTTTAGCAACCGCCGGGATTACCATCAACTAATAGGAGCGCACCAATGTGTCGATATATTTTAATGGGGCGTTTCTATTGGACCCCTTAGTGTGTTTACTTAGGCGTATTTTCGGCGCGTATGAATTCGTATTCATACGATCATAGGTAGTATGCACGTACGCGCGCGTATATCCGTTTAAGTAAAACCGCATGAAAGCTAGATTATACGCGCCGATATATATATGTCTGGTTTATAAACACCCTTACTCCAAAAATTGTGAATAACACACATTGCTTATAATTATATTAAAACTTATATATTTGTAAATATTAATATTATTATGTCAGGGTTTAACAACCTTTTAATTTTCCTTATTAAATATATTTTTTTATAAGTAATTTAATTTTAAATATTTTTGTATATAAAAAAAATACACGTGGGGCTTACTACAAAGTAAGTGCCAAAATAATCAATTATGTCCAATATTAATTAATTGTTGTAAATTAATGTTGTTTTAATGTTCACAAGACTACAATAATTATAAACGAAAACTGGCAATTATGTATAAATAATAATAAAAGTCTTGAAAAATATTTCTCGTTTTATTTTTTACCCTACTGCTAGTGGGGCGGCCGGAAACTAACTCGGTTTTTTCAATCATCGTCACTCTTAGACCTTATTTTGCCTATCATCAGGCGGGTCGAGGTCAAATGTCGTGTCACAATAAAAAAAAAAGTTGCTTTAAGCTGCGACTGCATAGCAAACCAATTCTCCTACGTACACATTATAAATTTGAGAGGACCTTTGTTGTAGTGGTAGTGCAATAGTCACACAAACCGAGAACACAGGTTCAAAATCACTTGCACTGACAAGTGATACTGACCAATGTATCTTTGATATATGTACTTTATTGTCCTATTAGATAAGTAGTTTGACGAAAAGCATTTATGAATCTCATGTGAATGGATACGTTAACCAGGAGGGTGTTTGCCGATCAAATCGGAAACATCCTCAAGACAGCTAGGTTGCCTAGTGCCCATAACCATAGAGCTTGTATGAAGAGAATGTGAAGGAAGCGAGGGAGTCGTGTCAGGATCGTGGCAAGTGGCGCTCCATTGTCTCTGCCTATCACGGTGGAAAAAAGCGGGACAATTATATTTTTATTGATTGGTTGTTACTATGATGCAAGCAGTAGATATAGAAATAAATAAAATAAAAATTTCATAATAAAATATATTTTATTGTATAAAATTAAAATTTAATCTAGTAAATTGATTATAGTAATAAATAATAATTTAAAAATAGTTCATAATATATTGTCAATTCATGACCAGGACATCTACCAAGTGTCAAGTCATATGAGACAATACCTACACACAGAGATCGATGAGAACGTCTTTTTTAAATTAAGGCGACCGTAGTGTAGTGGTAAGCAAGCAATCAACTCCACCATGCTGGCAGGCTTAGTTCGAACCGGCAACGTACAACCTTATCCCGAAACGCGACCGAGTCATTTTAAGGTCTGTACAGTTGAAAGTGGTGGTACTAGTACTATACCCGCGACAGGCTGGGCAAATGACCACCAATTGTCTACCTTTTTCCTCACAGGGATAGGCAGAGCCAATGGAGCGCCACTTGCCACGATCCTGACACAAATCCCTCGCTTCCCTCATCCACAATTCTCTTCATACAAGTTCTACGGTTATGGGCACTAGGCAACCCAGCTTACTTGAGGATTTCTTCGATTTAGTCTGAAACCACTCTTGAATAATATTCAAGCTAACCTAAGATATTAATTATAAATAAGCGAAGCGTACACAAAAAACAAATATACATTATTATTACTTATTTATTATGACTAATTATTATATTTTATTAAAACTTTGTTTCTGTCCTCGACTTGCCGATTGAATTGACTCTGTTTAAGTTTGTCCCATCTCGAAAAATGATCGATTAAAAAATATTATTGAAGTGCATATCTACGACCTAACTCAAAAATATTAAATTAATATTCTGCTAAAATTAATATTATAAAAATATAATACTTTATAAAAAGGTCACAACTATGTCATACACAAAAAACAAACTTAATATTACAAATCATTGTATAACATTGAAAATTATTACTAAAAGTAAAATTAAATATTAAATTTAAATTATAAAACATTACAAATTCTACTAATTCTGTTTACCCTTTTAGTACATACAGTCTTATAAGTCTTAAAACATATGCGTTCATTAAAGATGGCGTTACCATCTAAAATAAGAACTGTCAATTTATAATGTCAAAATTGACATAAGTCCCTACCAAGTAATACCACGTGTCATAAATATTTTTGTTATAACTTCTACACGCTCGACTACCGGGGAATCCCCTAGGAAGAAACGTGACATTCAACGGCCGGCCGCTGGCAATAGTATCAATACCATATAGAATGGCTGTCGAAGTAGTCAACGTTGACTTATTGTTATTGAAGACTTCTTTAGACGGAACTTAACCCGTAAAACGAGCGAGCAAACACGATACCGCCATTTTGTTTTAATCAAATTCAACTAGATGGCGTTAGTAAATTAAATTAATTAAACTTTTTTATACCCTGTCCTGTTCGTTTACTTTTCTTTGACAGCTCACGCCTATAAATTACCGTTTTTTCTTCTTCAGAATAATGAACTAAAAAATGTCGCGATTTTGTACAAATGTAGTGAAATACCCTGTTCATAACAAACAACCATAGACTATAAAACAAGTCTTGAAATAAGATTTATTGATCATATGAAAATTTTATCAATAAAACGGGAGCATGATTAAAGATGTAACACCCCTAGGTTTTATTTAAATTTAGATCTGGTTTGACATAATAAATTCGTTATTAGATAAAATAAAAATCGATTACTATTTCAAATCGAATCAGTAATCGAGGGCGTCACTAATTTCAAACCGTCAAAAAGAAAAACGAATGGACAGAGTGTAGCTAGGCTCGTTGTACTCTGCAATCGTTACTTCACACGCATTCAACAATTCTTCTTCGTGCTCTTGTATTGTTCTTCTCCACCGTCTGTGTTTGTATTCTTCGATTGATTCTTCTTTGCCGTGAACTGTTGTCCTAATATCTTCATGGCTTCCGCGTGCGTTCTATTCTGTTTGACGGTGCCATACATCTCTTTCACGTAGCGCGCGAAGTCCCCAGTCTGTCCCTGTTTCGCAGGCGTAGAAACAATATGTCCATCCTTTGTTTTCTTATTCAATATCAATTCGAAAGTGCCGCGGCAATAACCGCAACATTGTTTCGTTGTGTCAATTGATTTTGAATGCCTTTGTATACTGAAATATAAAATTATATACATTTTTGGGCATCATGTTTCTATGATACAAGCAAGTTTAGTAGCTTACAATGTTGCTTATTGGAATGCGGTGCTAAGGGAGGCAATCTATTAGATTACGACGACAGACGTTAGCACACCAGTTTGTTACGCGTTCAGTTCGGGTTCAATTCCCGGTCGGAGTTAATATTTCATAATAATAAATAAAGAGTTGCTCCGGGTTTGATTAACAGGGTGGTAGGGCCTGCCGATCCGAGGTAGTACAACCACTTATAAGTATACATACCGTGAAGTGACTTAGTCGCGTTTTGGGATAACCTTCCAAGTTGTTGGTTTCAGCTAAGCCAGCATAGCAGATGTGACTGCTACTTATTTAACTGTAGTAGCAGTCACCTTTATCAAGCGAAGTGCTGTTATATGTCACAAAAAAAGTATATTGCCGCGCCTTCTGATTGGCTGAGGCACTGTCAGAGTTACCGATTGCAACGCCATCTAGTACAGATGTTATATTTACTTACCTATATCCGCACAGCTTACATTTATATGTATATTTGAAATGTATATCCAAATTGTGACAACGCGATATTTCCTCCAACTCGGGAATCGCCAACAAAGCTCTTTTTGCCCTAAAAGGAAAACATTTAAATTTTCTTTTATTGTACTTTCAAATAATTGTGTTTTTTTTTTACCTACACAGCACAGCGATTCCATTACAGCGCCTCGTTTGGGGCCCGTGGCGAATTCATTGTAAAAGACCTTTAATAAAGGTTAAGCTTGTCAGTTCCGGTATCAGTTTAAAAGATGCCGGTTCCAACTAGGCCGGCATATCTGAGTTGCCTTAATGTATTGAGCGCACCTCTCATTGGGCGGGTGCTAACCTTGTTTCTAACTCGTGTTTTCGTTTTGTTTCGTCGTTTCTTTGTAGAACAATCGACAAGTGGAATGATTTACCAGCCCATGTGTTCTCTCCATCCTAGAGCCTTGGATCCTTCAAACGATGCGTGAAGAAGCACCTTTGGCCGCTATAGTAACGGCGACTGGGGCAACCGTGAACTGACTCGGTTTTTGCAGTCGTCTGCACTCTTGGACCTCCTCTTGCTTGCCATCAGGCGGGTCGAGGTCAGATGTCGTGTCAAAACAAAAAAAATATTAGAAAAGTGTGTTGTAGACTTACCATTTCTTCCACAGTGGTCCATGTCCACCTTTGAGCTCATGGTCTAGTAACCAAGTAGCCGCATGACACATCTCATGGACCAGTGTATCACGGAGACGCATTGGAGCATCAACTACTTTTGTTGAAAACTTTATAGTAGAACTGCGAAGCTTTTCCCCTCTTGAATTCTTTATTAGACGATTTATTGTTATCCTGTGACAAGTTATCAATCAATCAATCGAATTGTCGCGCCTTTTTCGACAGAGATAGGCAGAGACAATGGAGCGCCACTTGCCACGATCCTGACACAACTCTCTCGCCTTCCTCACATGTAAATATGATATATTAACTTAGATTGAATATAACAAATATTTGTTAATAAAAGAAAAAGAGACGGACATTTGCTTCTGGTTGTCAAAGAGTGGTAGGCAGTGCTACCCAGTCTGCCGATCCGGGGTAGTACCACCACTTACAAGTATACAGACCGTGAAGTGACTTGATTGCGTATCGGGATCACCTTGTGAGTTACCGGTTTTAAATTAAGCTGTCAGTGGATGTAACTGCATTTTACAGTTATTTAACTCTAGCCACTTCCTTTAATGGACCACACTACAGCCTTGTCAGGCGGGATGCTGTCATGTTTTTTTTTATTGTGACTCGACATATGACAGCTTTCCGCTTGATGTAAAGCCGAAGTGTGGTCCATGAATGAATGTCACTGCTACTACAATTCAATAACTGTGAGTAGCAATCACATCCACTATGCCGGCCTAGTTGGAACCGGTAACTTACAAGCTGAGCCCGAAACGTGACCAAATCACTTTACGGTCTGTATACTTACGGGGTATACTGTATAGTATACCTCGGATCAGCAGACTGGGTACCAGTGCCTACCACTCTTTGATAACCAGACCTGAAGCAAATATCCATCTCTTATTAACAAATATTTGCAATATTTAATATAATTGTCGAGTTACAATAAATGAAATAACATACCCAGCAGTACTTCTTAACTTAGTATCCCACAATAGCTGCATATCCTTGTCGAGTCCATTATCAAATATTCTGCGATTGAATTCCTCGTACAGTCTCCTCGCGAGCATCACCCGTTTGTTTTTATAATCGTCTTTATACGACAGCGCCTCGATATTACATCGCCATGTTGGGACATTAGCTACAAAAAAACAGTTTCATTGTGACAAGATGTAACGACTCGACTTTTCAACTCGGGTCAAACCGAGTTGAGACCTAAACCGAGTTGGCGCGGTTAGCATCTACAATAAACCGGGTTTGAACTATTATATACTTATAGTTGGGAAACGAGTTAAATGAATTCGGGTGCAGTGGGGCGCGAAACGACCACCACCCATATCTTAGTGGCCGCTTTAAGTGACGCTCATAGCTCGGCGATGTCATTTAATATCGATAAAAACGTGTCCATATTTTCTTTGTTTGATTATTGAAAGATTAGTAAGTTAATTGAATAAAAGAGAGTCGTCATCCGTATTCAGTGTAGAATCATTATTAGAAACGTGATGAAAATGTGTGAAAACGAAAAAAAAACATGCAGTCACTATTTTCAAAATTAAATTAATATATAATTCATTAAAAAATGTTGGTGTCTAATGTTTATACTTCAATTTAATACACATTTATAATTATTAATAACTAAATCTATTTGCGTTTTAAGGAAAGTATGTGTTATGGTTTGGTTTTGTTAATATTGCAATTTTGAGCTTTGCGTTGGTTTTATGCTTAGCTTAGCTCAGCATCCAAGCCTGGGGATACCTAAACCTGCTAATAACCAGCAAGGAGAAACACTGAGAACAAAGTATAGGAAAGACAGGTACCTGGCAATTACTCGACGTGAAACACGGACCAACGGCACTAGCACTCGTTTAGCACTGCTTTGTAATCACGGCTAACTGCTTCGACTGTCTATTTTCTCACTTCGTTATTTAATTAATGTATTTAGTTAACCCTTTCAACACGACGCTCAACAACGCAGATTATACCCGCGTACGGCCCGCTATTATCGCTGGCACGCGTATTGGCGTGCGCCGATCGTAGGTAAAGATTTTATTTACGCCATAGATGGTAAACATTTTGTCAATTTACCATCTATGGTAAATTATATTTAAATAATTTTGGTTATAAATTTAAATTGTTTAATTTAATAATATTTTAGTTTTTTTTAAACAATTTGTGTAATTTAATACGTCATTCCGCGGGCCTCTCGCGTCGCGTCGGTCCTCAATTTGATAACATCCCAGCTAAAAGCTCATAGTAAGTAAACGTTTTAGTTAAAGCACAATAGTTCTATCTCTTGTTGATTTACTCATCTCCTACCTTCGAGCTTTATCATCAGAGTAGCTCAGTGGAACCAGTTAAAACACACATATATTCATATACATGGGTGTGTCAAACGTGAGGTCACAGATATGTTGAAAAGTAAATACCGAACTGATGACCTTCAAAACCCTCATCAATTTTAGCTATGAACCGTCTCGATCACGTCAGCTTTCAAACTAACAAAACCGTAATGTAATCGGTCCATTCGTTTAGGAGCTATGATGCCACAGACAGACACACAGATACACATACGCGCTAAACTTATAACACCCCTCTTTTGGGTCGGGGGTTAAAAAGAAGCGGCAATGACGTTCACAGTCACAAGTTCAAGCCAAGACCTTTAGAGAAGTTACGTTAATAAAAAGTAAGCTCAAAATCTTAAACCCGAGTACTGGAAAATCACGCTCTAAAACAAAAATCAAGAAAATATTCTCATCTGATATTGTTATGTGCAAACTATTCGATATTTATTGCGTAATAAATAAACAACTTACATTTTTTTTGGGGTTATAATTTTGTGGAAAAAAAAAGGTTTGCAGATCCGCTTTAAAAAAAAAATCACTTGTTCAGATTTTAACCTACCGCCTTTAATATGTAGAGGTTCCATCTTATGTCATTGTGTTACACACGTAAATATAATTTGAACAAGTGTATTATAGTTTATAATGAAATACGTATTTCAAGTAGTTTTGGATAAAAATTATGTTTGAATCATTCCCCATTATCGGGTGCTTCGCCGTATTCGGGTAAAAAGAAGCGGTGCTTTATTTGTTGTCTTTTTTCATTTTTATAACCAAGCAGTAATAAAAAAAGTCATTGTTTTCACCAAACAACCATGTTTATCTAAAGAAAGCGTTTCTATAATTTTATTAGTAAATTTATCGAGAAATGGCGCAAGTAACAAAAATAATTCATATTCAAAAGAGTTGCCTTTGTTACACTATCAGAGTCACCGACAAAAAAAACCTGTAGCAATAAATTATTTAACAAAACAACTTTTAACATTATTTATAATATAATATGTTATTATAAACATAACAATGAAATTCTTAGAGGAATTATAATTAGTTATTTAAGGTATCAGCCTGAATTATTAAATTTTACAACATTAAATTACTTGTTTTAATACTGTGACCAAGCTATTCATGTCCGTTTGATAATAACTATTTGACCACGAAAATAGCAAAAACTTAAATTTATCTTTTCTTAATGCTTAGCGAGTCCTTTGATTTCAAACTGTAATGCCGCTAATTCGCCTTGCGAGTCCATTGTGAAATGTTTGCGGTACCCAAGGTAACTTCATGCAAATCGTAGTGGCATTGAACTTGATGTCGGTATGATGTAAGGCACTACCACAGGAATCCCCCAAAGTATACAGCGTGTGGGGGATTTTACGACAATAAATTAAAACAGCGTCAATATTACTTCATAGGATACTTTAAAAAATATCAAATAAATTCTAACATCAAAATTTAAATAATTATTTTTTCAAACAAACTTAATACCATAAAAATATAAAAAATAATAAAACACCATTAATGTACCTATGATCACTGACCTGTGATAAGAGCGGCAACAGCGCACTTGTCATTGTACCTACAGTATTCTCAAATTAATAATGCGCATGCTGATCTTCGTACTTGTGGTATTCCCGGAAACACCCGAATCATTGAATCGTAAGAGCCCTAAACAATGCACTTGCATTTTGCACCTTGTTGCAATCGAAAACAATTCTTCCGACGACGCTCGGGGAATACGACCGTTGCCGAACAGTGATATAGATTTCTATGCGCATTATCACTTTGGGAGACCTGCACGCCTCGGGGACTTTTGGCGGCATCCGCCAATAATGATGAACAAAACTAATCACAAAAAGCGTCGCACAATTAATTCACTACACAATAAAAAAATCTTACGTAAGGACGCGCTACGTCACGGGCGCTGCGATGCACTGACTGACCTACTTAAATAAAGTTTAAACAAAAAGCGACTAACATAGAAATAAAACAACATATTGTTATCTCTTTCGTACATACTCAATAGACATGAGTGTGTAATAAGTAGCTTCTTCAGTTAGCATTATTTTAAATAGGTAGGTTAAATAAAAATAAGTATGATGATCAGGGTCCTTCACCTGTGTCATATGGGTCAGTAACAAATACAGCATGTAGTAAAATTGCAAAATGAAAAATAATGTCTGGTGGCTAAAGTAATGGATATTTTTGAATGATTTTTTAAATGTGGTTTGAGAACATCATTAGCTATCCGGGTTTTAATTTATTGTCGTATTATCCCCCCGACACTGTATAATACCGTGACGGTATACTAATATACATTAAATTGCATAAATACAAAGTCATTATTATTCAATAATAACGACTTTGGATAAGATCTCTGGCAAAAAAATATATCATCTCCAAACAAATTCGGACATGTTATGATTTATCTGCCATTATATTTATCTATCAATAAATGCGACCGATATTTATGAGGAACATAAATATGTTTTATTTTAATTATATTATTTCATTATCATGTTCAGACAAAATGTTGTCAATTTCTGATTTACCTTTGCCGTATGTGGATAAAAAAGATCATATTTTTAAATATCGTGATTTACAAAACGAAGGCTAGTATATTATTGAGAACATTGTATATAAGCTTGTATAGAAAGGACATTATCAACAAAACTTGTTTCGCGAAGATATCATCATTTTAGTTCGCACGCCAATTGGCGTGCGCCGTACGGTAAATAGGAAAAAATTTACGCCAATTGGCGTGCGCCGTACGGAAAGGGTTAATAGATGTATGTTTCAACAATGTCACTTGCTAGGGCGACTGTTTACGTGCACACCGCGGCAACTCACACACAAGTGCACACTAGCGCCACACGCTATTGGCTGGCGTGGCGCAGCCCGCGAACTTTGAATGCGCGGAATAACGGAAAGTGGAAGGAAATATAGGATGGGACGATACCAAGCCACAACATTTCCCCCCACTTGAAATCAGCCAGGGATTTCACAAGGCAAATCCTTTCCTGAATGCCAGGCCAAGAAAAGCAATTTGTGTTCGGATAAACATATGGACGCTATGTACTACCGAAGCTACCTAGTTTTACTACTAACTAATTAAGACTAATGTAACATTAATAATAAAACTACTTATGACTATGAACTAAGTTTAAATTAAGATTATTAGATAAATTATAACCTATGTGGCTATAGGAAGTGGGCAAACTTTTCTAGCGGGTCTAGTAAAAGTGCCCTTAGCCGTACGTATAGTCACTACGCGAACGTTTCCGTCTTTACCCGGAAATGTATTTTCAATACGGGCTAATTTCCACTCTGCAGTAGATAAATTTGGTTCCATAACGAGTACAACGTCACCCACTAGCGGGTTACGCCCAGTACTAGTCAACCACTTTGAACGTTGCTGCAGAGTGTGCAGATAGTCTCGCTGCCAAATGCGCCAGAATGACTGAGTCAGTCTCTGAAGCATCTGCCAGCGACACCTGAGCGAAACCTTGGAATCTTCATGCTGCTGCTCGGGCAGGGAGACCAAGGGACGACCTATAAGGAAGTGACCGGCAGTAAGTACGTCTACTTCCTTTGGATCCGAGGAAAGAACACAAAGAGGTCGTGAGTTGAGCATAGCCTCAACCTTTGTTAACACGGTAACAAACTCTTCGAATGTCAATAACTGGGTTCCGATAACCCGTTTAAGGTGATACTTGGTGGACTTTATGCCACTTTCAAAAATACCTCCAAAGTGAGGAGCACCTGGAGGGTTGAATTTCCATGTGATCGAACGTTCCGATAGTTTTCTGGATATGTGCTCATGACTATTATTTAAAAAAGTATACAGTTCAGACAAATAACGTTTCGCGCCTACAAAGTTTGTACCGCGGTCTGTAAGTATCGTGCTGCAGATGCCGCGGCGGGCGATGAATCTGTCTAGAGCTGCTATAAATGCTTGTGTGCTGAGGTCGGTGACCAACTCTAGGTGCACCGCCTTCGTGGACAGACACACTATTAGGCACACATACGCTTTATTCGATTTTGCATTACGTCGCCTACTTTCTTTGACGTAGAAAGGCCCACCGAAATCAATTCCTATATTTTGGAAACATCTTCCCGGCTGAAGCCTGGCAGCTGGAAGGTCTCCCATTGACGGTTGGCATGGTACCGGGTTGGCCTTGAAACAGGTCACACACTTGGATAACCTGGATCGTATTAGTAAACGTATACCAATTATCCAATATTGACGCTGAACTAAAGATTGTAGCGCACGTGGGCCACAATGTAAATAAGTTAAATGATAAAAATCAATTAATAAAATTGACAAATGACAGCTTTTAGGTAACAAAATAGGATGTAATGTATCATTTGGTAAGTTTGCATTTTTGATGCGACCTCCTACACGTATAATGCCATTCTTATCGATAAATGGCGATAATTTTTGGAAAGATTTAAGACACGGTAAACCAGAATTGAGTGCCTTTATTTCAGCGTGAAAACTTGTAGATTGAACCTGTTTTATTAGAATATTTAATGCGCAGGCTAACTCTTCTGTAGTTAGTGCGTTATAAACTCGCATTTGAGGCGTAAGTTTACAATTGTTCGAAAACCTGATGCAATAAGCTAACGTTCGTTGCATTCTCGTAAATGATGTAAAGCGAGTAAGAAATGCGTGAACCGAATGTTTTCCTGCTCTCTTTTCGTCAGTGCATGCGACGAATGATGAGGACTTCAGCTCACTCTGCACTTCCTGTGGCTCTGGTTCTTTGCTTATCGGCCATTGGGTCGACTCGCAAGTGAGCCAGTCGGGACCCGACCACCAATGATTGCAGGCAGCGAGCTGAGAGCAGCTCAGGCCGCGGCTACAAAAATCGGCGGGGTTCTCAACTGTCGATACGTGCTGCCATTGAGATGCGCGAACTGCGTCTGTAGCTTGGACGACGCGATGTGCTACGAATGTTTTAAGTCTGTGCGGTTCTGTGTGAAGCCAGGACAGAACGGTATTGCTATCAGTGAAGGCAATTTGATCAGTTATGTTGATTTTGTCCCTAAGTAGACTGAATAAATGTTTCATTACTCGCGAAAGCAAGGTCGCGCCGCACAATTCCAGTCTATTTACCGTAAGTGGTTTTAAGGGAGCTACTTTAGACTTTGCTATAAGAAGATGCAAAGTTACGGAACTGGTTGATACCGCACGTAGGTAAACACAGCATCCGTACGCCTTCGTGGAAGCGTCGCAAAAACCAATCAATTGAAAAGTGGTAGCTTCAGATGGCACCACTAAACGTGGGAGTTTAATCAGATGTAAATTATTTAATTCAGAAACAAATTCATGCCAAATCCGCGCCAAATCATACGGAACAGGTTCGTCCCAGGTGAGCTTCAGGCGCCACAGATCTTGAAGGAGCAATTTTGCTATAAGCGTTACTGGAGTTAGCCATCCCAGTGGGTCAAAAATACGAGCAACGTTGGACAAAATCGAACGTTTCGTACACTCGACGCTTATTGGTGAAGCGGAGTAAGTAAAAAAATCACCCACGGGATCCCATTTCACTCCTAAAATCTTCAGAGTAGCCTGATTAGCCTCTCCAGAAAATGATTTGGGAATTTGGACATGTTCAGAATGTAAATTGTTTAGAAATTCAGAAGAATTACTTGTCCATTTGTGGAGCTTAAAATGAGCACATTGAAGTAACTGAGTTAACTCATTTTTCAATAGAAGAGCCTGTTCAATAGATGGCGCCCCAGTAATGACGTCATCCATGAACACATCATGGCGTACCACTCTTGCAGCATGTGGCCAGGTAGCTCCATGATCGGCTGCTAGTTGTTGCAATGTTCTAATTGCTAAAAGGGGTGAACTGCTCACACCGTAAGTGACAGTGCGGAGCTCGAATTCTCGTACTGAGTCGGACGGTGACTCCCGCCAAAGAATATGTTGCCACCGACGATCCTCTGGTCTGATTAATATTTCGCGATACATTTTTGTTATATCGCTGGTGAAAACTACGGCATGGAGGCGAAATTTAGTTATAATGTCGGTGATATCAGCTTGAAGTTTTGGACCAGTGTAGACCAAGTCATTAAGAGACCGGCCATTTGATGATTTGCAGCTTGCGTCAAATACAACACGTAGCTTCGTCGTTGTACTTTCTGGGCGAATGACGCAATGATGTGGTATGAAATACTGACCAGCTGGGGATTCAGACTTCACACGTTGCATGTGATTAAGAGACTCGTATTCTTGCATAAATGCTGTGTAATCCTGCTTCAATTGTTCGTGTTTAGTGAGACGTTTTTCTAAATTTATAAGTCGAGAGACGGAATGCTTATATGAATCACCAAGCATGGGGCGATCCTTTAGTAGAATAGGCACTACATATCTTCCATCTGGATCTTGATAAACCGATTTTTTGTATAAGGCTTCGCATTCTTCATCCTCAGGAGCAGCAAGGCGGGTTTTCGGTGGTTCTTCGACTTCCCAGAAACGTTGAACTACCTCGTCTATGGCGCAGGTAGACGCAACTAAAGAAGAAACGAATGAAGGTGGTCGACATTTGGAGTCGAGTTTTCCTGTGAGTACCCATCCATAGATGCTGTGCAGGGCGGTAGGTAATCCGGGCCCTGGACACAGTCGCTGTCCGTCGTAGATGAGATGGAATAATTCTGCACCCAATAGTAGATCAACTTCGGATGGCTGATCGAAAGTTTCATCGGCGAGTTTTAAGTGACGAAAATGACGTCGTACGGCATGAGGTACTGCAGCTGTAGGCATATTTGTGGTTACAGCATCCATCACAATTGGGCGAATGTCGAACTGTGGCTCCGGTTGGTCCCGGGGTAAAATCGTGCACGCAGTGACACCCTTGACGTGATGAACTGTATTTTGGCCTAGACCAGAAACTGTGAGGTTGCAGCGACGCATAGTCAAACCAAGGCGTCGAGCGCAGGCGGTCGTCATAAAGCAATCTTGTGCTCCGCTGTCAATAAGGGCGCGAACAGGCTGCGGCGGTCCAGTGGCGGCGCGCGCCAGCAGTGTACACGTACCTAACAACACAAGAGAGCGGCCGTGCCCAATGTGAGCACTGGTACTGGCGTGACTCACTCTAGAAGGGTCTGATTCCAGAGAGGTAGGCGTGTCGCTATGCAGAAGTGTATGATGTTTTTCTCCGCATGTCAAACAACAGGTTTTGGAATAGCAATTGTTTGCGCTGTGGCCGAATCGCAAACAGTTAGCGCACAGGTTCTTTTTTGTTACAAAAGCTATCCTAGCGGACGAGTTGAAAGTCTGAAATTTTGGACATTTATATATGCTGTGCTGAAAGTCACAGCATGGACACTTAAATTGTTTAGAGAAGGCATTTTGAGTTTCAGACGAGTTGTAGTTTTTACTGGACTTAAAACGAGGCTCGGTCGCCTTATTGCCAGATTTAGGGAATGCAGCAGCATGTGGCTGATGAAAACTAGTGATGGGCTTGTGTTCACTAGTTTCTAGGATCTTGACGTAATCCTGAAGAAACTTTAAAATATCAACAAAGTGAGGCATCTCCTTGTCATTTTGAACTTCGAATCTCTTTCGAGTATCGCTATCCAGTGCTCGAAATGTAAGATGAAATAAAATGTAATCGCCTAAATGATCAATATTCATACTCTGGAGTGCGCTTACAGACTCATAAAAAGTATTACTTAAAGTTAATAATTGTTCAAGAGAAGTTGATTTTAATGTAGTAAAATTTAATATTTTTTCTAAGTATTTTGCCGCTATAAGTCTTTTATTTTGAAAGCGGTCTATTAATGCCGTAAAGGCTATTTGATAGTTTTCTGTGGTCACCGGAAGACCCTTTACAATTGTTAGAGCTGAACCAGACAAACAAGAAATGAGGTAATGGTACTTTTCGACGTTTGATAAAGATTCGTTATTGTGAACTAAGGCAACAAACGTATCGTGAAATGTTTGCCAGTTTTCGACAAGGCTGTCAAACTTGGGAAGGTCAAGTTTGGGTAAACGCACGCGTGACGAAGCTGTGACTTTGCCATCAGCTGTTGTAGCTGTGGAACGATCGCTTGTAGTGGCTATGCTGTCGGCCGCGGCTATCACCTCATAATACATTTCGTCAAAAGATAAAACAGTCTGAAAGTCGACATCAGAATCTGGATTTAATTTAATTTTAATTTCATTTATTTTTTCCGTGACGTCCAGAAAATCGGATCGTACTTCATGTACCTTCTTGTACCTGGCATGGAAGCTCCTCAATTTATCCTTATTGTTCAACTTCTTTGAAAGGTCATACAAGATTTGCATACATTTAAATATGTATTCCCTTTGCTTAATATAAATCTTTTCTTTATCTGCCATAGCTATAGTTTAATAAACGATATAACTATGTAGTAAAAAATATAATGTAAATAATTGAGAATCAAACGAACTTACCTGTAAGTGAAGTTCGATGATAATTGTACGAACTTCCTTAGTGCTCCGCCGATTTTCATATTTAAACAAAGTAGTATTCGCATTCGATGGCTACTCTCACACGTTTAATAGTAATCAGTTTTTTTTTTTTTTTTTTTTGGATGAATATACGGTTGTCCAAGCCTCGATTTCTTTAAGACATCATTCTGTTTATAGTGTTCCTGTGCTTACAAACCTGAAACTCACCTACCTATTTACATGTAGAGGTGGGAGGGTGTGGCTTTCACAATCGGCGGAGCACTAAGGAAGTTCGTACAATTATCATCGAACTTCACTTACAGGTAAGTTCGTTTGATTCTCAATTGTACTTTACTTCCGCCGTGCTCCGCCGATTTTCATATTTAAACAAAGTAGATATTTAAAGGTTGAAGGTTTGTGGACTGAAATGGAAGTATTACCAGACATTTGGATGATCAGAACTCCTCAATCACATTAACTTAGTTCTATAACAATTATTTCTTAAATTTATATAATTATGCGTCCTCTAAGTCATTACAGTGATCTAGTACAAGTAATAAATATATATATAATATATATATTTTTTTTTTAAATCAATTTTTGCAAAAGTGTTGGATTTTTCGGACCATCCAACAGTTCTACGAATAGTGTCAATATTCTCTCCTAATGTTTAAATAGTAGATGTTGACAAATGACCATTACTATGATTTTCAAGTGTATGTCATAGATATCAAGATATAAAGTGTATCTTTATTTTAATTGCTTAAAGTTTGTTAACGAACAAGATTTTTTTTTATTTATTTTTCATTTATATAACTGAAAGAGTTTTGTGCAGGGTAGATAAACTCTCTTTTATAAAAGATATTTTAGGATTTATACAATAGAGGCAATAATAAAGTTGGTTGTGTACGACCTGGCCCTAGGTTTATTGAAATTTATTATTTATATTTTAACTCGCAATATTTTAAATAATCATATTATTATATTTAATTAAAGATGAGGATTATCCTTTATGAGCGGTTACAAGAGCTAACAATGTTATCACATTGGATAACAAATTAAGTGAAATATTTTCATTTGGATATAATTTATATAATAATTCTTAACCAACATTGGGTTCTTAAATCATATTTTCGAGTTTGTGGGCGAAACCTAAAAATCTCTTAGATAGTATCTTAACACAAATGTCAGTGGTAAGTTCATTTGGTAAATGAGGGCTATTGCTGAATATACCAATTTACTGAATTATAACTATAGCCTTTATTAGAAGTATTAGAAAAAAGGTTAATAAATAAGAATAAATAAGAGAAATCTTATCTATCTGTGAAGTGTAATGTATCTGTATATTTGTGATACTATTTTTTTTTTTTTACTATTACAATTATCTACAATTAGGTATGTATTACATTGCTTCAAAATGTTATCGACAATGAAGCACCTGCACTTACAGGCAATATACCGTGTAACCTGGAGAAAGGATACTATGGTTGCAATGGTCAATATGAGCCAACTATAATTACCCTAGGTGCCTTGTTACAAAATTTAGAAAAGCTTTATTATAATTGAAAAGGGTGGAAAACGAATGATATTTGTAAAAAGTCCTGTATGGAAAACGTCCATGAGATTGTGAAAGAATCTCTTGCGATAGCATAGTGGTCTGGTCGCCAACAAATATATAACTTACACTTATGATTATGTGTAGAGGCAAACAAATCTTTTTTAGAAATACCAAAACCTGAAATAATCGTATAAAAGGCATATTTTGCCGTTTTTCACTAGGTTCTATTGTTAAACTGCCTTGAAGCAGTGTCAACTGATTTTATTTGAAGCAGTATTGTTTTTGATGGTATATAATCTGTCTATACGCACATACTTGCATGCTTACACCACTGCTAAATTAGTTTAGCTAGACTATCAATATGTGGTGTTGTTAATTCTTAACATGATAAAGCAGTTACTTACTTTTATTACATGTAAATGATTTTAAAGCAAAAAGACAGCCAGTAAATTTAGGTAATTATTGTGTTCATTTATTTATTTATGAATCTTACCGAACCCTATTAGTGGTACAACATAACCGCAATTTAACAATAATGCATCTGCATAAATTACTTATTTTGGCTGATTAATTGATTCTTATGAAAGTGAAACAAATTATTTTGTCACCAGGATAGTTAATTATTGGCACCTTGTGATATTGGTACTTGGCTATTATATCTATTATTATTTAATGCATTTCCATAGTTCAAGTTGTTTTGTATGCGCATCAGCTATATTATGTTACACCTGAAGTCCTGGACCTGCTGCATATAGCATGCCTGTTATAGTGGCCAACTTTGAATAGGACGTGTTTTGTTTCAACTGTCATGTTTTCAGAACCTATTCTCATTCATTATGCTTGTGGAATTAATTTACTTTTAGTTGTGTTTATAATAAAACATAAACTTACCAATATATAAGTCTCCTTTGTGGCCATTAGACATGATTATTATGTCTTTATCTAAACATTTAAATATACTAATGAAGTATAATTCCTGTTTTTATTATATTTATGTATGGGTGTCAAAATCATCTTTAATATCAATATTGGTCATGTATAAAAATCCAGAGCAGTTATTAATAATTTAAGAGCAGTACGTATTTCCTCAATTTTAAAAGATGTTAATTTTTTAGGATTAAAAATAAAACTTTTTTATTTTATTTTTTTTTTATTTTTTATATGTATTATTTTGGAGGCAATAAAGTGAGGATATAAATTAATTGGACTCTGGTGAGCTCAAGATAAATAGCACCTTTACATAACAGTTCATTTATTGAACTATTAAAGTCAGCGATTTCTTCCTTAGAAATTAGGCAACCTGACCAATTGGAACCTGACTTATTGTACAGGTATTAGATTTATAAAGGTATTATATTAAATGGAATATTGTGTCCCAGATCCATGAAAAATAAATAAATATGTCAGAGGGTACCTTGTAAAAATATTGTAATCGTCTGTTGACGCTGTTTGTTGTTGCCTTTCGTAACAGCATATTGGTAGCAACCACCTTCTCACATAGTCTTCCGAGGGAGTCCCCAGTAGTTTAAAGGATTTTATTTATTTAAAAAATCAGTGGTCGAACTTGCTGCGGCTTTACTATTTCCCATTTTATCACCAAAAGTCCAAAGTTGACTTCAAAAAGGGATATTTCAGGAGTTGAGTCCTGTGCTGCATCTCTGGCAACTTCACCTGAACTAGCCTGAGGCTAAAAACCTTCTTAAAGAGAAGTTCATTGAAATAAGTTTTTCAGTATCTTTCTGACATTCTGAACATTTTTATATTAATAAATGGCGGTATTGATATATCTATATAACACCGTATAATTTTATTCTTAATACTGTGATCTACTGTATTTGCATGGCATGGCAAAATAGTGAATACTTTTTGTTTTATCCCTCTTCAGAGAGGGTTTATTGATTGCATATGTGACCTCAGGGTTTATTTTGCAAGGGTTAACCATTGTGTTAAATACATTTTCCCTCTCTCTTTTTTTTTTTTTTTTTTTTACACCAGACTAACTTTTTGACCAACGGTCTGTGGGTTCTAGTTGTGTATGGCTGGTTCTGGCACTCACGTTCTTTGGTATGGTCTAGAGCAGTGTTTCCCAAAGTGGGGCCCACGCCTTACAGGGCAATTCGATAGTTAAGGAGGGTAATTTCAAAATGGATTAGACACGACTTCAACCCTTCTGCTTTGGGTTATTTATATGCAATGCTAGATATCGGTGACCAATTTAACAAAAAAGGCAATTTTTTTTAAAAAAAATATTGTAATCATTTATATTTATTAAGGGTAAAATACATTTTTTAAAGGTTGGGAAACACTGGTCTAGAGTGACTAATAAAACAAGGTCAAGAGTTTATTGACCTCGACTCTTTATTGAGTTGGTGCTTAAAAGCATAAACCCTGGGTAAAAATGTTATAACCTGAATTAGGATTCTCATTATATATAGTACATTTTTCTAATAAAAATCATACACATCAATATATGGACGACGTAGGTTCACCCATGCTCAAGAGGTAATAATATTGGATTGTGACGATGTAATTCCTCGAAATACATTCAAGCACAATAATAAAATAAATTGCGACGTTGCAGTTCTTCAAACTACACTCAAGCACAATAATAAAATAAATTGTGACGTTGCAGTTCTTCAAACTACACTCAAGCACAGTTATAATTAGTTGTCACATTATAGTTTTTCAAACTACCATCAATAACAGTAATTATAAATTGTAACATTGCAGTTTTTCAAACTACACTCAATCACAATAATAATTCATAAATAGTGGACGTTATAGTCTCACGAAGTATTAAAACATTTTGGTTGCAACAAATCCACTTATGTAAAAAATCCAGTATCGGTATTTACCTGAATCGTTTTGTTCATGCAGGTAAAACGAACAAACGTGGATGAGGGCGACCGTGATGGCGTCGTATTCGTGGAGCTCCGTTTCTCCAACCATCTTATTTTCTACGGTATTTTCCAATTTGCTTGTTCGTTTTCAGCTTCTTCTCGTTGCCTTTTACCCATTTAGAGTAAGATTGTATAATTATTTACACTAAAATTTACAATAAAATGCGGACAACCGATATACACGTGCATCTCGTAGCACACGAAATACGGAATGATGTCTTAAAGAAATCGAGGCTTGGACAACCGTATATTCATCCAAAAAAAAAAAAAAAAAAAAACTGATTACTATTAAACGTGTGAGAGTAGCCATCGAATGCGAATACTACTTTGTTTAAATATGAAAATCGGCGGAGCACGGCGGAAGTAAAGTACAATATATTATGTATAGATACTATGCAATATTCTGTTATAAACAAACAAATGAGTCATTACTCATTAGTGCTTGAATAAATAACAAAACATAAGTGAATTTAAATGTTAATGTTTTACTAATAGATTTGAGTATTTTGTTTTATATTTATTTATGAATAGTTTATTATATAAATAGGAATATTTTATAGTTTTTTGGAAATATCGAACCTACCTACCTATCCATAAAATATAATATATTTGTTGAATGCTAGGTCAACTGTTTATTTAAACTAACTAAATACCTATTGTAGCATATGTTTATCCGAACACTACGACACAAAACAAAACTGCAATATTTATATAATTTTTTGATTTAAAAAAAATGATTTTTGTTTAAGTTAGTTTTACCAACTTATTTGGACTGTATATTGTGTTATACTGGAATCAAATAATTACGAAGTTTTCATTTGTAGAAATTGAACTCGTAATTTATGATCAATATAATCACTCCATAGGAATTCGCGCTCGAAAGGTACCAAAAACAATGTTATGGTTTGGTTTTGTTAATATTGCAATTTTGAGCTTTGCGTTGGTTTTATGCTTAGCTTAGCTCAGCATCCAAGCCTGGGGATACCTAAACCTGTTAATAACCAGCAAGGAGAAACACTGAGAACAAAGTATAGGAAAGACAGGTACCTGGCAGTTACTCGACGTGAAACACGGACCAACGGCACTAGCACTCGTTTAGCACTGCTTTGTAATCACGGCTAACTGCTTCGACTGTCTATTTTCTCACTTCGTTATTTAATTAATGTATTTAGTTAATAGATGTATGTTTCAACAATGTCACTTGCTAGGGCGACTGTTTACGTGCACACCGCGGCAACTCACACACAAGTGCACACTAGCGCCACACGCTATTGGCTGGCGTGGCGCAGCCCGCGAACTTTGAATGCGCGGAATAACGGAAAGTGGAAGGAAATATAGGATGGGACGATACCAAGCCACAACAGTATGTATTTATTGTTATCGACATTTTGCATGTTACTTCACTATTCATAATAGACACGTGACCATGACGTCACAACCACATTACCGTGTTCATTTAGCTCGTTCCCTTACTATAGGTATATATAATTTTAGATCAGACACCAAATTTGTTTAGTTATATTTTACATCCGAAATTCTATAGCAAACCTATGTATTAGACAATTTAGATTGTCGGACCGAATTGTCAACTCGGTTTGTAAACCGGTTGTAACTCATTCGCTTCCTTCACATTCACAATTCTCTTCATAAAAGCTCTATGGTTACGGCACTAGGCAACCTAGCTTTTTTGAGGATGTCTCCGATTTGGTCGGCGAACACCCTCCTTGACCTGCCTTGTTTAACGTATCCATTCAAATGAGATTTATAAATTCTTTTCGTCAATCTAGTTTCACTCATCCTTTTCATTTGCCCAAACCATCGAAGCATTCCTTTGTCAATCCGTGTCACTACATCCTCAGTCAAAGAACGTACTATTATATATGTATAAATTTAAATTATATATAAATGTTTAAAAAATTATCTTGACTCGGCATCTGACCTCCACCTGCTTGATAGTAAGCAATAGGAGGTTCTAAAGTGCCGACGACTGAAAAAAACAGTCAGACGGGGTTGCCCCAGTCGCCTACTACCCACTATGCCGTCAAAATTATGAATGGATTAGGTATTTGATTAAAATTAACACTCACGGGCCAAAGAAGCCATAAAACTCAACCTCTCAACAGATTCCGTAACAACTTCTCTCTTTTTAACAATTTTCGATTCATACTTTTTTTCTACATTATCACCATTGATCAAAACATCCATATTTTTTAATATTTCCGTCACTGTCTTTCCTTTGGGTTTCTTTGTAGTCGATGGTGCATCTCGTTTCTTCATCTTTGGTTCGGGTGTGTTTTGTACCTACAAAGAGATTTATAACGATAATTGTGGATGTGAGGGAGTTGTGTCAGGATCGTGGCAAGTGGCGCTCCATTGTCTCTGCCTATTCCCAGGCGACATCTGTGGAGCCCCTGAAACTTCGTAGACATGGCGGCTCTTATTGCCCATATGCGTTCTTTATTGCATATACCACAGATAATGTTAAGGCGACCGTGGTGTAGTGGCAGTGCAATGGTTACGCTATCTGAAATCTACCACTTGCCGGTACCAATGTATATATATATATATATATATTAGATAGTTGCGATGCGTGAAGAAGCACTTTTGGCCGGCAGAGTGATTGGGGCATCCGTGAAATAACTCGGTTTTTTCAGTTGTCACTTTTGGACCTCCTCTTGCTTATCATTAGGAGGGTCGAGTTCAGATGTCGTGTCACAATAAAAAAAATTGTTTGTCCTGTTTTTATGATACAAGCACTTTAGTCCCACCAAAGTCTTACCTTTTCAGTGTATAGTTTTTTCTTTGCTTTACCTTCTATATTGTCATAGTCCTGTAATCTTACTTTGTGCTTGGCATCTGAACCTGTTAGGTACAATTTCTTATTTTCAGCTAGGACTCCTGAAAATTATATAATAAAATTAAATTAGTAAATAGAAAAAGAAAAGTATTGAATATATTTTTTATTTACTTATCTATACTAAACTACTAAAGTGCTTGTATCACAGAAACAGTACAACCAAAGTACATTAACAGATCGGATTTATGTTTTTTATTTATTTTTATTCTTATTTGTAATATTCCAAATATTATTATTCCAAATTATATTCTTTGAAATCGTGTGAGCGTCCTCTGAAATCTTCCGCCCCGAGGCCGCCATGGTACATATATCAAAGACACATTGGCACCGGCAAGTGGTTTTAAACCCGTGTTCTCGGTTTGCGTAACCATTACACTAGACCCACGCCACGGTCGCCTTATTTTTTTCAGTCGTTTGCGCTTTCGGACTCACCCTGGCTTACCATTAGGTAAGTCAATGTCTGATGTCGAGTCACAATAATAAAATAAAATGTATAAAGAGCAATAGAGAAAAGAAATTAAGGCCTGATTGATAAAAAAAATTACTTTTCGACGAATTCAACTAGGTCAGCATTGAGAAGGTGAAGAAGGCGGATATTTGCAACACCACTTACTCTGTCTGGTTGTCAAAGAGTAGTGGGCAGTGGTGCCCAGTCGGTACCAGGGGTAGTACCACCACTTACAAGGAACAGACTGTAAAGGGATAAACTTGTAAGTTACCGGTTTTAACTACGGCATAGTGGACACGACTGCTACTTTATTTAGCGGTAGTAGCAAACAGAGAGTGGTAGGCAGTACCAGGTACAAGTATATAGACCGTAAAGTAATTTGGTCGCGTTTGGGGATCAGCTTGTAAAGTGCCGGTTCCAACTTTCCGGTTCCGGTTTCAACTCACCATTATTGAATTGTAGTAGGAGTGACATCCATTCATGGACCACACTCCAGCTTAACATTAGGCGGAGGTTGAGCCATAGTAAAAAATGTCCTAGATTACCTTTAATATTTTCTTTATTACAAATATCATCGTCATCATCAAAGTTGAGCCTCTTCGTCACCTCATCACTTTGCTCAACCTTTTTAGTTTTAAACAAATTAGGCAGAGACTTCCAAATATCCCCATATAACTCATTAAGTATTTTCTTTTGGGATAATTCTATTTTATTAATACTACATTCTTCCACGGAGATATTCAGCTCGTCTCTTGCAGTTGAGGGTATTAGGTTGGTCTTCTGCGGTGTGCATAAGAACTTTTGGCCAGGAGACCATGTGCCCCCCGAGGAAGGGCGGTCATGAACATCTTCAATAACGTTAAATGATACCTGGTGAATTAAATAAATGATTTATCACATATATAAGCTCAATGAATGTAGGTAGCAGTCTCATTCACTATTCTGGCCTAGTTGTACCTGGCAACTGACAAGCTAACCTTGAAACGTGTACTGCACTGTCCAGGGTAGTACCACCACTTACAAGTATTCAGATCATGAAGTGATTTAGTCGCGTTTCAGGATTAGCTTGTAAGTTGCCAGTTTTAACTAGGCCGGCATAGTGGGTATAATTGCTACTTACACTTATTCAATTGTAGTAGCAGTGACATCCATTCATGTACAACACTTCAGTTAAACATCAAGCAGGGTGCTGTCATATAATGAGTTACAATAAATAAAAAAAGGAATAATTAGTGACGGCGACGTTACCTTAAGTCGCCGTCACGCCGCCGCCGTTTTCAAGCGTCCTTGGAATTGCTATCAAACAGATCCAGATCAGGTGTCGAGTTTAAAAAAAAAACCTAACTCTGAATACTTACATTACCAGATTTACTTGGTCTGTTAAACTCAGATACCATGTCATTAAAATAACTTTGAGGAGGGTCATCATCACTGAATTCGCAGGAATCATTAATTATAATAGGTGAATACATTTTTGGTACTGATTTGGTCTGAAAAAAGGTTTTTTTTAAAATTCATGACAGATATTAATGAATTTAAATTATTTTTTCTTATTACATCTCTTTCTTTTTTAAACAGCTATATAAGTCTAACGGCCGGTTGTGGCAAAAAAGTTTCAATTTAAGAATTTAGTTTTACTTTATACTTATTCTATTACGTTTACTATTACGAAATCATGATCATTAGAAATAACAAAAGTAGCACATAGAAACCCATAATGAATGATGTCCTTTAGCTCCGTATAAAATATCCGTTAAACGTAAATGTAAAATGTGAAGTTAAAGAGTGGTGCAACCCATTCTTTTACTTATACTTTTTACAAATTCGTAAATTATAATTTTTGGTACAACCTGCTGATAGTGTCCATACGTATTTACATATACATATTTAAGTAAAATAAGATTTTTTATTTTTTTTTATTTTTTTATTGTGACTCGACATATGACAGCACCCCGCTTGATGTTAAGCCAAAGTGTGGTCCATGAATGAATGTCACTGCTACTACAATTCAATTACTGTGAGTAGCAATCACATCCACTATGCCGGCCTAGATGGAACCGGCAACTTACAAGCTGATCCCGAAACGTGACCAAATCACTTCACGGTCTGTATACTTGTAAGTGGTGGTACTACCCCGGATCGGCAGACTGGGTACCACTGCCTACCACTCTTAGATATGGCATTATCTAGTGTTAGTTAGTTTTTTAATTGTAGTAGTCAATGTTCTGTCAATCTTTTTCACCATATACATCCTCTTTATAGTATTTGAATAAATCAGATTTGTTTATTCAAATACTATAAAGAAAATATATTTTAATACTAGCAATCAACAAACATCTTGGCGGAAAGAAAAAAAAAACAAATGCAGCTTCACCTATCGGCAGCTAAGGATTTACAATTTTTCAAACCAGGGCAGAAATTTGGGCCCTATCATTTCAGATAGTAATTTATCATATATGAACTCATATATGAAGTTCACTTGTGGTGTGGAGCCTTTTTCTTATAAGTTAACAGTGAGCCAACCAGTTGTATGCTAAGCGCTTTGTGGAGTAAGTTTTTTACTTTTAATTATATCATTATATTATGATTTTGCCGCCCCCTAGAAAATGCCGCCCGGAGCGGGTGCCCTAGTTTGCACCCCCCAAGTTCCTGAGCTGCCTACCGGGTCGAATTGTGATTCTAAACCATCCATCCACTTAATCTCACACGAATATTTTTTATAATTGGTGAAGAGTTCAGTTACATAGAGACGGACAGAAGAAATTTAACTTTTAACTTAGTGATAAGAGAATGTTCCATATAGAAAAAATGTTTGCTTTTGACCACACTACAAGATCCCATAATTTCATGTTGCCAAAGAAATCGTAACCTCCCCCAATAATAAAATTAACATTCCTCGATTATTCCGGTATAGGAGACAATGGAAAGCTATCATGCACAATCTTGACACAAATTTCTTGCTTCCATCACATTCACAATTTTCTACATACTACCAGTGTATAAAATACATGAAATATCGAACATAAAAAGGACATTGAATTCATTCTATCAACATAAGATATATATTACTTACACAGTTCGTCAATCTGGGCGTTAATTGATCTAGAGATTCGTCTAAAATTATACATGGAGGCTCATCACTTCCATTAACTGACATCATAGTTTTCTTCAGTGATGATTTCAAAAAACCTAAAACGATAAAATAAATAAATAATTAAGTTTTAAACGATTTTCTATAGAAATATGGGTGATATATTTACAGTTATTCACGGGTTTGCTAGTCATTATAAAAAATATAAACTCATAAAATAAATAAAATAATTAAAAATAAAGCAATATATCTTCAAAAAGAAGAGCGGCAGTCAGCCGTTGAAATTTTTAAAATGACACTGGTGGCAGCGGCAGACAGAAAAGTTTCTTTCTTCTTGTTTATGGCTTTAGTATTTAACTTGCCAGTGTCAAAGTAAAAATATTTGGTTCAATGTTAAAACATTGTCAAGTAAAAATGAAGATGAACCACGCGAGTGATTCATCAAATGATGATGATGAGAGTGAGGTTGATGATGATCGTTTTAGTAAAGCGGCGGAAAGCCTTTACTAAAACTTCAGAAGGAGTCTTGGAGGGAACATGAAGAAACACGTTTCACAACTTTAAATTACTTGTTTATACTTGATCAACTTAAAAATTATTACTGGATAACAATTCCACCATTATTACACATTAATATTTATGAAAAACACAAGCTTTTCTAATAATTCAAAATTGCGCGTCCTGTCAGTTGCAGTTGCCCGCCAAAAAAAACTCCGACAGAAAAGTTACTTTTTTTAGGCCAACATCTCCCATACCGGGAAGGCAAAAGAAACTTAGTCCAAACAGCCTAGTTTTCCGTAAAATTGTTATTATGTCTTCAGTGGATGTATTAAGCTTCCCCCACACCGCTGCGTTATTATCGGCGTTATTAACACATGCGTTTTTGCGTTATTGCGTTCCGAATCCTTGCACACAGCTGCGTTTTTATCGTGCGTTTCGAGACAGGGTTGCCATACGCCGAATATTTTTTCTCGTACCATGGCTGTCATTTATCTCGTACTAGTAGTAGGACAAAGGACATCATTCATTTTGTATGGGGACTTGGCCTTAATTCTATTAACAGTTGCATATACATTTTAAAATAGTTTGATGTACGAAGATTACAATGTAATTGGAATATATCCTTTATGTTGCATAGTTTAGGTGTGCAAAATCATCAAACTATAATTATGACAGTTCAAAGCAGAACAAATGTGGCGTTGATTGATGATACAAAATCCATATCTTATTTCCCAAAAAACTCAATTGCACAGCAATTAAAAGCAATTGTTATTAGTTTTATCAATACAATTATTGAAACTACCATTTATATATTTTTTCATCATCGGACATTACAAAAGTAGTACATAAATGCCCAAAATTAATGATGTCCTTTTGTCTTTGGGCCAAAGGCAAATTATTCAGTAACATATAAATGCCATCAAATTCATAATTTAATTATTGAAATACTAGGAATAGCGAAACCCATAAAGGTCTAATATAACCCCGTAGGATTCCCCTAAGGGTATAACCCAGCTCTCCTTTAGAAACGCAAGTTAATTTACGGGTTTAGGATGTACGGTCGATCGTACCCAGTATGAGTTTGATTCCCGGTCGGAGCAAATATTTGTTTCATAGCTTATTTGTAATATTTAATATTATATTTATAAATAATATTGCAAATCAAATATTTGTTAATACAAAGAGGTGAATATTAGCTTTGGGTCTGGTTAACAAAGAGTGGTAGACAGTGGTACCAAGTCTGCCAATCCGGGCTAGTACCACCACTTACTTATACAGACCGTAAAGTTTAGTCGCTTTTCGGGATCAGCTTTTAAGTTGCCGGTTCCAACTAGGCCGGCATAGTGGATGTAATCGCTACTGTTATTGAATTGTGGTAGCAGTGACATCCATTCATGGACCACACTCCAGCTTAACATCAAGCGGGATGCTATGTCAGCACAATAAAAAAAATCGCCCACTGACTACCGGAATTTTGGCGAAAAATATAAAAAGCCGGCAGTTTCATTTTTTTAAAATTTTAGGTGTTAAAACAACATTTCATGGGTTTCGTTATTTCTAGTATTTTAATAAATAGATACTAGATTTTATGAAAAAAATCATAAAATCCAATATCTGATTTTGTACGACGTACAGCACGGTAACATATAACATTATGTATTTAATGTCATTTACATGTTACTCATAATGCTTTGGCAAGACAAAGACAAACAAAAACTCCTACTAGTACAAGATTGAAAAACTAAATGTACGAGATAAATGACAACTCTATTACGAGAAAAAATATTCGGCGTATGGCAACCCTGCGTCCCAATACAAAATTTCTAAGGTACTTCCCCTCATATCAGAATATCGCAGAACGCAAGAACGCATACGTTCTACTCCTTTTGCTGCGTTATTATCGCAGCGGTGTGTAACTTCGTAGCCGTTCCAGTACATATTGTACTAAAAACATACGAGTATATCGCAAAAACGCATGCGTTAATAACGCCGATAATAACGCAGCGGTGTGGCAGGATGAAGATAAATAACGGTAATAGTCTAAGCAAAGTATAGTCCGCGTCACGTAAGTTGGCAAGATTTTAACGTAGTTTAACGTTTGCGCATGTACACTGGCCGTGCAATAAAAAAGGGTCTCTTTAGATTAAAAAATAATAATAATAGTAGTATAAGTGAAAGTGGATTGACGAAAAAATTTATAAATCTGATGTGCATGGATGCGTTACCGATCCAACCAAATCGGAGACATCCTCAAGAAAGCTAGGTTGCCTAGTGCCCATAACCATAGAGCTTGTATGAAGAGAATTGTGAATGTGAAGGAAGCGAGGGAGTTGTGTCAGCATCGTGGCAGGTGGCGCTATCTTTTCTCTGCCTATCCCTGTGGGCAAAAGGCGGTACAATTTAATTGATTGATTTTTGAGTTCATCGCGAACAGACAGACGCGGCGGGGGACTAATATGTAGTAAAACTATTAGTATGATACGAAAACCAGTGGTAAAATTTCACTGTTTGTGTACCGCAAGTGTATTCAGAAAAAGTTTCTCCGTGGTATAAATCGCAAATTTAACTGTGGTTATTTATCTTATGATCACCTTCTTTCTAAATACAACCTCACTTCATTAAAAAATCGACGTAAATTGGTGGACGCCCTCGTGTTGCGTAACATTTGCTTAATAGTATACAATAGCCCAGATCTAGTCGAACAAATATCTTATTCCAGCAAATCTAGAAAAACCCGATCTTATGATTTATTTCAGATACCGCGCTCGTTAACCAATGCTGACGACCGTGCTTCTCTTCGTCGAATGTGTAGGCTTTATAATGACCAGTTGTTTTCTCTGGATCTGTTTAATGACACGTTAACAGTGTTTAAAAGGAACGTGCTGAACGTGCTTAACTCGATCGCTATTGTAAAGTGAGCATAGCACGAATCACACCAATGATACTGCTTGTTATCATGTATGATCTATTGTTGTGCATAATCATATACTCGTATATGAATCTTACTGTTATATCTTGAAATCTACATTAGTTTATGTACATACTACTACCAGTTTGACGACAGGCGTGGACAAACGGTTTAGCGATTGGTTTGTTGCGATCCCCGGTTGGAGCAAATATTTGTTTTATAGCTTTTATTTGTAATATTTAATTATATTAAATATTTCAAATATTTGTTAATAAAAAAAAAGAGATGGATATTTGCTTCGGGTCTGGTTATCAAAGAGTGGTAGGCAGAGGTACCCAGTCTGCCGATCCGGGGTAGTACCACCACTTACAAGTATACAGACCGTGAAGTGATTATTTGGTCACGTTTCGGGATCAGCTTGTAAGTTGCCGGTTCCATCTAGGCCGGCATAGTGGATGTGATTGCTACTCACAGTTATTGAATTGTAGCAGCAGTGACATTCATTCATGGACCACACTTCGGCTTAACATCAAGCGGGGTGCTGTCATATGTCGAGTCACAATAAAAAAAAAACTACTATAATATTTATAAACAAGTTTTATGCACCTATGCTTAAAGTGATAGGAAATATAAATTTATAATTATGTCATAAGTGCTCATTGGTAATTGTGTTACTACGTAATTAATAATCAGGTCACGCCCTTCTTCCATTGGGATAGGCAGAGATGATGTGATTATTAATTACATATTATGTTATTGTATTTTGTTTTTAATTTTATTTTGTGTCTTAGTGAGAAATATTGTAACCTTGGGTTATGTTAATGTTCTTGTAATTCTTAATTATTGTTTTTATTTTGTACCTTCTGTTGTTTTTTCTCTGAATAAATAAATAAATAAATAAAGTTTTTATACACTATATATACAAGATACGTTAATGATAGGTATAAAGATTTTACATACATAATAGAAAAACCCGGGCAACGCCGGATTACGCAGCTAGTTAAAATATATAAATATAATATGATGACATTCTTAATCTAAATACTGCTTTAAAAAAGCAAAAAATAGACAGGTGTATATTTCTGGCAGCGGTGGGATTCGAACCCACGCCTCCGAAGAGACTGGTGCCTTAAACCAGCGCCTTAGACCGCTCGGCCACGCTACCGATAAGCGATGGGCGTGAAATAGTCATACTGTATGTTGCTTTACATGGTAACGAATGTGATATTTCTGCTACGCAAAGTGCCAACAGATATTTTTAATTTCGTTGGCATATAACATTTGTCTGCGTTATAGTCGTCTTGTAATTAATTCAGAAGTATAATTTGATATAAGATAAGGAATAGTGCCAGTGTGACCAAGTAAAAAATTGTGAGATTATTTCCTAAGTACTTTGTGTACTTGACATACTTTAATAATAAAAATACACACAAAAATCATTAAATTACAAAAACGCTTAAAATAATTTTCTATATAACCTCATAAATGGCGATGGATATAATTTTACCAATTTAAATTTTAATATGATTTCCTGCAGACCCAGAAGGGTGTTTTGGGCAACGTCCAATAGCATTAAACGGCGTTCACACGAGGCGAATTTAGTTGATCAACTGCAAAATCGTCGCGAATTGAAATGTGAACAGACTTTTATTCAAATTAAAGCAATAAATATCGGTTTAACAAAGATTAAAGACCTTTCAACTTTTATTATTGTAATCCTCTAACCAGTTTTTTGTTTGTTTGTTCAAATAGTATGTCAATTATGGCGTCCGCATCCACGAGAAAAATGCTAAAATGGACAGATAGTGTAATGACACGTGTAAAATTGAGTCGATTATTATTGAACTGTGAGAACGCTACAGTCAATATACGCTTTATTTTTTTTTGTTGAACGATAAAGATTGTACAACTTCTATTTGAATGATAGTAAGCAAAGGGAGGTCCAAGAGCGACTACGACTGAATTTAGAATGAGTTCACAGCTGTCTCAGTCACCGTCACTATTCCGGTCAAAATCAAATAAAAATAATAATATTAGTATTTTCTTAGATTTTGCGCGAACATTGATTTATGAATTAAACAAATTGACCACGATAACCACGATGGCTGCAAAGCTCTCGAAACGTCGGAATAATAAATTGTAAAACCAAAATAAACGCGATAGTAAGCCGCATAAAATTTGTTTAATTCAATAATAATATTAGTTCTTCTCCTACCTACCCTCTTAGTAATAAAGGTCGTAAGCATATGTTATATAAAATGTAGGAGTTTATCGATTTACTAAGTTTCTATTTCCGTCAAGGAAATATACTCTGACCTTTAGGGGCTTCTACGTTGCATAATCCAAATAGTAGCTGCGGATATTACTATACGCCTCTCTCGCCATATAGGGATAGTCAGAGACATGGGTGCACCACTTACCACGATTCTTACAAAACTCCTTTTTACATCTCTTTTATAAACTAAGCTAGTAAATGAAACAGAGAGACTGGATGTGTATTCTGCTACTACAGATAAAAACAGTAAGCAGCAGTCACATCCACTATGCCGGCCTAGTTGAACCGGCATCTTAAATGCTGATCCTGAAACGCGACTAAGTCACTTATCATCCAAGAGATATGCAAGAGAGAATTGTGGTGATTGAACTAAACTAGAGTTGTGTCCGGATCGTGGCAAGTCGCGCTCCATTGTCACTGCCTATCCCTGTGGGAAAAAAGCGTGACAATTTGATTGAATAATTGAAATTAAAACTGTTTCTTACTATGAGCCTTAATTTGTTTATTTTTTTATTACTCTTCTATAATATGCTAATAAATCATAGAAACAGGACGACAAAAGTACATATAATATATTAAAGATACATTGGTACCGGTGTGTGGTTTCGAACTCGTGCTTTCGGTTTGGGTAATCATTGCCATGCCACTACCCCACGGTCGCCTAAATTAAAGACCTAAAGTACCTGATAATGGTTTATGCAAGGGATATGTGATTTGACAAAAAATGTTTCTTACTATAAGCTTTTACCTGAGCTGATATGATATTAAAGATCTGGAGTACCTGATGATGAACCACGAGTGTTCATATCGTGTTTCAAGTCACAGTTCTTAAACGCGGGTGAAACCGCGGAATAAATCTAGTTTAAAAGTTTCGTCTGTGATATTCGTCGCAACTAACTGTGACCTTTCAAGAACAGCCTTACTCTAAAAACTTGGCCTTTTTTGTCTAGCAAGGATTTAATTTATAGAATAATTATTTTGACGACAGGCGTGGACGAACGGTTTAGCGATTGGTTTGTTGCGCGTAAAGTCCCGGGTTCGATTCCCGGTCGGAGCAAATATTTGTTTCATAGCTTTTATTTGTGATATTTATATTAAAATATTGCAAATATTTAGTAATAAAAAAAAGAGGTAGATATTTGATTCAGGTCTGGTTTTCAAAGAGTGCTAGGCAGTGGTACCCAGTGCCGATCCGGGGTAGTACCACCACTTACAAGTATACAGACCGTGAAGTGATTTGGTCACGTTTCGGTTCCAACTAGGCCGGCATAGTGGATGTGTGACTGCTACTCACAGTTATTGAATTGTAGTAGCAGTGACATTCATTCATGGACCACACTCCAGCCTAACATCAAGCGGGGTGCTGTCATATGTCGAGTCACAATAAAAAAAACAAAATTGTATAACAGAGGGCTGACTTAGAGTAGGGGTGCTAATTCACGCCTGCGCATTTCACCAGCGTGGTTCGATAGGATCGTTTAGTGCGACAGTGACCTCTGCCCTCGCGGTAGGCCATACACGACCGTAAAAAGTCAAATCGGATGTCCCTCGAAAAAGTAAGGGAACATTACGACACAAACGCGCTAAAAACGCGTAAAAATAACTACCATGTAATGGTGAGTCCTCGGAAAGTGGTAGAAGTTTAGACGCTTAAATTAGTGTTTTTATTTTTGTGTTTTTTCCACTTTTTTTTCAAAGAAAAAAAAAATGTATTATTTCGTAGTGTTGTTTTTTTCTAAATCTCAATGTGGCATGATAATTGGCTATTAATTAGTTTTGTACAAATTGATGTATGTGTTTACTTAAATCGATATTTGTGTCGTATTCGGCACACGTGGTTTTGTGTTAAGCGGCTTTCAAGACAAGACTATTAGTTCGTTCGTAGACACTGTTTACTAGACTACAGTTAGAAAGCGCCTGATTTAGAAAATATCTAGTTCATTTACCTCTTTTTCGTTATTTTAAATCATATTTATAAGTACGAACTTAAATAAATAAATTGTATAAACTAATGACACATTAGTTTGTTTTAAGGCGCCTGAATAAAAATAATAGCAATTTTTGTTTCAAATATATTATATTTTGTAAGTTGCAGTAATTCTGTAACAAAATTCAATATTTTATGAATGATATAAATAAAAGTATTTCACAACAAATTAAAACATTATGACATAGGTTTTTATGTTACTTCAAAATCATATTTATGCATATTTTCTGAATTTTTACGCCAACCATCTTTTGTATTTTATTATCGCAATTATTTTATTTCAACGTTTCTCCACTTCCAAGATGAAAAGCTTTCGAAACGTCTCGAACGTCTTCGTCGAATCTCCTATTTAATTTATCTTTAATTTACACTACGTTACTAATATTAAAGTATTGACATGAGAAATATGTGTCAGCCTGTATTACGAGTATTCTGTTCTGATTATTAAAAGGGGAATAACCAAAGATTAAAATCTTTGAAAATAACATTTAACATGAAGCGTGACTTAACCGGGTAAGAACATGGAAATACCCTAAACATCGAATTTATAAAAAAAAATGATGATTTTTTACATACATTATCGGTCTTAGGTACTACAAAAAATATTTAATAAAACAATGTTTAAATACTATAGTAAAACGTCATTTTGAGGGACCAATTTGACTTCAGCATATTTTAATGCCTGTCCAAAGCGTGTTTAATTTTTTTGTGGCAAAACGGTTTCAAACTAATTATAAAAAAATATGACAGTTTCTATATAGAAGCTGTAGCTTAAAAAATATATTTTTGCTTGTGTGTGTGACTTATTTATATAGGTTTTTTGCTGACTGACGGCGACTGAGGTCAGATGTCGCGTTTCGATAAAAAAAAAGTTGAGCTGATGTATAATAAAAATAATAGTAATGATGACTATAATGATTATTACATTTAGCATGCAGTAAGCTCAGACTTGCCTGATGTTAACAAGGAGAGCTCTAAGAGCGCCGATGACTGAAAAAACCGCTTCAGTTTATGGTTACCTTAGTCAACGCCACTATACAAAGGTGCTAAAAGGTAACGAGGATGTTTCTTTCGACCAGTAGGAACAAGGTTAAAGAGCCTCAATTCTCTTAACACAAAAAGCAGTGAAATTGCGTACTTGGATTTTTATCGGGATATTGCAAGAAGTGCAATTTTAAATTATACGTAAAGCTTGTTTTTTTTAAAATATTAATATGCAATAATGGTAGATTTGTAATCCAGTAATCCTTTTTAAGTTGATTAATGACATTTAGACAAATGAATTAAAGCTGCGTGTCTCTTCAAGACCCCGTCGGAAGAGTTTTAGTAAAGCTTTTCCACCACTAAAACCATCACCATCATCAGTGGATGAAACACTAAAGTGATTCATCTTCATCGACATTTTCCAAAACTCTGACCGCTCAGCGCTGTAATGAATCCGGGCATTAAATATTTAAGATTTTATTTTGGGATTTATTATTCTATTGTGACTCGACATGTGACAGCGCCCCGCTTGATGTTAGTCTGGCGTGCGGTTGGTCCATGAAGGGGAGGTGACTGCTACTACAGTTAAATATGTTGCAAGTAGCTGTCACATCCACTATGCCGGTCTGATCCCGAAATGCTGCTAAAAACATAGATGCTGCTAAATCACTTCACTCAGGGTGTTTATAAAACAATTTTCCCACAGGGATAGGAAGAGACAATAGAGTGCCACTTATTACGATCCTGACACAACTCCCTCGCTTTTCTCACATCCACAATTCTCCTCATACAAGCTCTACGGCAACCTAGCTTTCTTGAGGATATCTCCGGCCTGCCTTGTTTAACGCATCCATCCACATCAGATTTATAAATTCCTTTCGTCAATCTACTTTCACTGCCATCTACTTCGTCCTATTTACGTCATTTAATTCTATAATAAAGATTTCAATACAGGGAAAAATTAAAATAAACCTGGTGACGTCACACGCGTAGGTAACTGACGTCATTTCATTGACTATAAATTAGAATAAATTCTAAAATTAATATCCCTTAAGACGGCGGCGAATTTAGTTGATCAACTGCAAAATCGTTCGCGAATTTAAATGTCTGAACAGACTTTCAACCAAGTTGAACCAATATGTATCGGTTCAACAAAAGTCAAAGACCTTTCAACTTTCATTGATTCAATTAATAGTTGACAGTGGTCAAAATCGACTCGTCTGAATTTGTTCGTACAACTCGCATTGAATAATCAGTCCAATCAGTCAGTCAATCAGCGCGATTGAGTATGTATTGTGCTCCTCTGTCACCAGTTTTTTGTTTGTTTGTAAATTCGCCTCGTGAGAACGCCGTATAAGAATGGTCGACAGTAGTGCCCAGTCTGCCAAACCGGGGTAGTACCACAACTTCAAGTGTACATACCGTGAAGTGACTTAGTCGCGTTTCGGAATCAGCTTGTACGTTGCTGGTTCCAATTAGGCCGGCATAGTGGCACCTCTATTCATGAACGGCACCCCAGTTTAACTACAACTAATATCTAAAAATATCTCCTTAGAGTGGTAGGCAGTGGGGTCCAGTCTGCCAAATCGGGGTAGTACCGACAGGCGACGACAGGCGTGGACGAACGGTTTAGCGATTGGTTTATTGCGCGTATAGTCCCGGGTTCGATCCCCGGTCGAAGCAAATATTTGTTTCATAGCTTTTATTTGTAATATTTAATAATATTAAATATGGCAAATATTTGTTAATAAAAAAAAAGAGATGGATATTTGCTTCGGGTCTGGTTATCAAAGAGTGGAAGGCAGTGGTACCCAGTCTGCCGATCCGGGGTAGTACCACCACTTACAAGTATACAGACCGTGAAGTGATTTGTTCACGTTTCGGGATCAGCTTGTAAGTTGCCGGTTCCATCTAGGCCGGCATAGTGGATGTGATTGCTACTCACAGTTATTGAATTGTAGTAGCAGTGACATTCATTCATGGACCACACTTCAGCTTAACATCAAGCGGGGTGCTGTCATATGTCGAGTCACCAATTAATACATAAATTCAATTAAAAATAACATTTATAGGTAATCACATAATGCAATATCATTAATATGACAATTAAATAAATAATTAAATCAAACTAAATCAAATCACATTAAAACAAATCCGGTATAGTGAATCCCAAGCTTGGGATACGGAGATGGTTTGGGATAAGTCTTGTAAGTCGCAACTAGGCCGGCATAGTGGATGTTACTGCTACTTGTCACATCCCGCACAGTATCTTTGATATGTACTTCCTTTTGTCGTCCTGTTTCTATGATACAAGCACATTTACTAGCCGAGTATACCTATAAAAATGTAAAAAATAAAAAACAAACAAACGTTCATTAATATTAATATACATAATCGTGTTTTTTTTATATATTCGTAATTTAGTTTATTTATTTTATTGAAGGAAGCGAGGGAGTTGTGTCAGGATCGTGGCAAGTGGCGCTCCATTGTCTCTGCCTATCCCTGTGGGAGGAAGGCGTGACAATTGATTGATTGATTTTATTTAGAAATTTATGAAAATATATGAAATTTGGGTATAAATACAAAAAAATCTAAGTTCACGTGGTGTTCCCAGGCGGCCACCCATCCAAGAACTGACCACGCACATGGTTCCTAATTTAATTTAAATGAAATAAGATGAAATGATATTAAATGAGATGAAATAAAATGAGATGAGATGAAATGAAATAAAATTAGATGAAGGTAAATATTTATTTGCCAAATATAGTTTGTTGTATTTTTAATACACGATTATTTAAACAATAGTAAAGGATTTATTTATAATTATGCGCATTATCACTATATGTACTTACTAATCTAAATATATACTAATCTAGTATCTAATCGGGTCTAATAAAACAATTAAACAGCGATAAATAAATAATTTTAATCGAGTACATCAGACATACCAAACATTCTTTAGTTTCTCGTATTTCTGAAGTAATGTAAATAAATTAGAAGTATGTATAGAGGCCGTGAGGTGACTTAGTCGCGTTTCGGGATCAGCTTGTAAGTTATCGGTTTCAATTAGGCCGGCATAGTGGATGCTACTACTACTTATTTGCATTTAAATATTACAAATATAAATGTTGAAATGAATCTTTTTGATCAATTTCCTTTATTCAATCAAACTGTCACCATTGTCACGCCTTTTTCCCACAGGGACAAGCGGAGACAATGGAGCGCCACTTGCCACGATGCTGACACAACTCTCTCGCTTTCCTCACATCCACAATTGTCTTTATATAAACTTTACGATTATGGGCACTAGGCAACCTAACTTTTTCACTTTCTTAAGAATGTCTCCTCTTGTCTCCTCGTTTAACGCATATATCCATATCAGATTTAAAAAATCCTTTAAATCTGATACCTCTCCATGTGCCTAACCCGTATAAATATATTTAATTAATCAAATAGTATTTCCCCTCACTCTACCTATACTTGTACATATTAATATTTTTCCTTAACACTTGATAATTCGTTTCGCGTTTTATTACTTCTAGATTACAAGTATTTTAAGGATGGTCGATAATAAGGACTGCTGTTTAAAATAAAAACACGTTTGGAGGATGAATGAAAAATGATAAATATAAACATCAAATATACGTGATTTTTAAAAAGATTAAGTCAACTAGATTCGTTTTAGACGTCAGCGTTATTTTTTAAAATTCATTTTTTAGTTCTTAAATAAATTTTATTATCTTTCTAATAAAATTGATTAAAAAAAAATATTATTTAAACCTTAAATCGGTAAAGTGCCATTAGTTCTCGCGGTCGAATATTGAAAGAGGTTTTTATTTATTTTTATACTAAGCTATTTAAAGTGTTTGTATCATAAAAACAGGAACACTTCCGTTTATCTACTTATACGATCGCGACTATGTCACGCTTTGATGGTGACACAATCATGATTCTCTCTCTTTAACTTGCCTGATGGACAGAAACCAAGCGCGCCGATGACTGATAAAACAGACTTAGTTCATGACTGCCTCAGTCGTTACTATGTCAACTAGAGATGTTTTTTTATATTTTGATCCAAAGACCCAAAATGGGCGATAAATGCATTCCACTTGCAGGTTGTGAATGATAAAGACAAAATAATTAAATAGACTTCATTGTAGGAGCTTATTGCTGTTAGTTCCCTCAACGATCTTCACAGTGGCCTACTGAAAGTGGCCTGCATTTGCGATTACATGCTACCTTAAATGTTTTTTTTTTAAATTGTGACTCGACCAATGACTGCACCCGCCTGATGTTAATCTGGAGTGCGGTCCATGAATGGAAATGATAGCTACTATAGTTCAATAACTGCAAGTAGCAGCCACATCCACTATGCCGGCCTGGTTGAAACCGGCACCTAACAAGCGATCCCGAAACGCGACTAAGTCACTTCACGGTCTGTATACTTGTAAGTACTCTTATCACCCCAACGGCTATCTGTTCTACGAGCTATGTGCCTTTATTGTTATTTTTTTTAGTTCGTTAGTTAGTGAGTTTTGATTTAGGACAACCTATGTACAAGAATTGTTTCAAGGATTACCGAGTTATTCCCCGACACAAAGGAAATGCTGAATAAAATATTTGTTTGTTTAAACTTTGTTTATGAAGTACTTAAGACAAACAAAGAAACAATAATACAAACACTTTATAAGCAATAAATAGCACGGTTAACGATTCGAATCAATCAATCAATCAAATTGTCACGCCTTTTACCTTTTAGGCAGAGACAATGGAGCGCTATTTGCCACGATCCTGACACAATTCCCTCGCTTCCTTCACATTCACAATTCTCTTCATTGCTCTATGTTTATGGGCACTAGGCAACCTAGCTTTCTTGAGGATGTCTCCGATTTGGTCGGCAAACACCCTCCTGGGCCTGCCTCGCTTAACGCATCCACATGAGATTTATATATTCTTTTATAAATACAAATCGGTCGCTCGTTAATTGACATACACCGGGTTCGATCCCCGGACGCTGAATTTTTTATGTAATTTTTTTCTTACCAATTTTCATTACTGGTTTGTACAGTAATAATACTAGGCAGGCAGACACTGGTGGTGTACAGACTGTGAAGTGACTCAATCGCTATTCGAGAATAGTTTTTTTTTATTGTGACACGACATCTGACCTCGACCCACCTGATGATAAGCAAGAGGAAGTCTAAGAGTGTCGTCACGACTGAAAAAACCGGATTGTTCACGGCTGCCTCAGTCGCCGTCACATAGCCCGCCCAAAAATTTGTCTGTTCCAACTAGGAACCGGTTCCTACTTGCAGTTATTTAGCTGTAGTTACAGTTGCTTCTATTTATGGACCGCACTTTAGAAAGCTAAGTTGCCTAGTGCCCATAACCATAGAGCTTCTATGAAAGGAATCGTGGGTGTGAAGGAAGCGGGGGAGTTGTGTCAGGATCGTGGCATGTGGCGCTCCATTGTCTCTGCCTATCCTTGTGGGAAAAAGGCGTGACAATTTCAATGATTGATCGACTTTAGCTTAACATCAGGCTAACATTGTAGAGGCACAATAAAAAAGTGACTCGGTTGCGTTTCGCACCAGATTGAAAGTTAGGCCGAAACTACAGTTTAAAATTTACCAAGGCGACCGTGGTGTAGTGGCAGTGCAATGGTTACACCAACCGAGAGCACGGGTTCGAAACCACCCACCGGTACCAATGTATCTTTAATATGTACTTCGGTTGTCCTATTCTATGATTTTTTTGACGACAGGCGTGGAGAACGGTTTAGCGATTGGTTTGTTGTGCGTAAAGTCCCGGGTTCGATTCCCGGTCGGAACAAATATTTGTTTCATAGCTTTTATTTGTAATATTTAATAATTATATTATAATAAATATTGCAAATATTTAATATAATTATTAAATACTGCAAATATCTCCTAATAAAAAAAGAAATGTACGAGTATATTTGCTTCGGGTCTGGTTATCAAAGAGAGGTAGGCAGTGGTACCCAGCCTGCCGATCCGGGGTAGTACCACCACTTACAAGTATACAGACCGTGAAGTGATTTGGTCACGTTTCGGGTTCAACTTGTAAGTTGCCGGTTCCAACTAGGCCGGCATAGTGGTTGTGATTGCTACTCACAGTTATTGAATTGTAGTAGCAGTGACAATCATTCATGGACCACACTTCGGCTTATGATCACCCCCCGCTTGATATATGCTGTCATGTCGAGTCCATAAAAAAAATAATACAAACACTTTAGTAGGTTAGTATAGAAATTTAAATAAAGTCAATAAAATCAGACAGTTTTCACGCCCCCCCCCCCAAAAATACAGTGTTTTTCTATTATTTTTCTCTATGACAACAAAACTAATATTTTTGTTACCTATCACAAGTAGCTTATAATGTATTATTGTAAAAGATAATAACTACATACGTCAATAGATCACGGACTTCAGCCATGGGTTGCTAGATCTCCCGGCAAAGAAAAAGAGCGCAGTAACGTGTTTTTTTATTTAATTTATATACAACAGGTAACAATCATATTTAATAACAATTAATAAATATATTTTGTTACCTACTTATTGTTCGTATTACGCATGTGTATAAAAGGACATCATTCATTTTGTATAGGGACTTTACTTTACTTGCGCTTAATTGTATTAGCAGTTGCATATACATTAAAAATAGTTTTATGTACGAAGATTACAATGCAATTGAAATATATTCCTTTATTATGCATAGTTTAGGTGTGCAAAATGATCAAACTATAATTATGACAGTTCAAAGCTATGGCGTGTCTCCGTAATTGACAGACGACACAAAATCCATATCTTATTTTTCAAATAACTCAATCGCACAGTAATTAAAAGCAAAACTGTTATTAGTTTTATCAATGCAAGTATTTAAACTACCATTTATTTATTTTTTCATCATCGGACTCATCCTTTCGTCCTTTATATTCCGCAGTGCAAAACAAATGTATTCTTTAACTCACCGGTCAACAGAATGTGTAGATTGTGCAACGAGTTGATTCACAGGGACACTAACATAGATTTGCTTAATGACTCACTAAAGGATTGTCTAAAAAAATTCTATAGTTTATTGTGATTTAGTTTATTATGATTTAGATAGTATAATTTAGTATGTAATTGTAATTAATTTTAACTGTATAGATTTAATATTTGTATATTTTTGAATGTTGTGCATTTGAATTGGTTGCATATTAGCAAAAGAACATAAATATGCCTAATAAATAAATATTATTAATAATAATGCATTCACCGCAGCCGTCCAGAGCTCTTGTAATCTGCCGATCCTTATACTGCCCAGCTTAAAAGTCAGCGCTCTTTTTATCTGCCGAGACTATTACATTCGGTTTTTATTTATGTTTGACGCGGGCTGAAATAAAACATGTTATTAAAATAGCTAATAAATTGCTATTCGTTATTGTTTTATTTTATATATTTATTGTTATTGTTGGATAGATTATCTTGATTACTTAGAAGCTGATTAAAATGTTCTATTTTTTATTGTACCTCGACATCTGACTTTGACTTGCCTGATATAGGAGATCAAAGAGCGCCGACGACTAAAAATAATATTCAGTTTACGGTTGACACAGTCGCCGTCACAATGCCGATCAAAGGTGCGCTTATTCACGCCTAAATCATACTATACTTCTCCCGATTCACCTTCGCACGAATCTCCGTACACATATTTTATTTTTTATTTTATTTATTGTGACTCGACATATGACAGCACCCCGCTTGATGTTAAGCCAAAGTGTGGTCCATGAATGAATGTCACTGCTACTACAATTCAATAACTGTGAGTAGCAATCACATCCACTATGCCGGCCTAGATGAAACCGGCAACTTACAAGCTGATCCCGAAACGTGACCAAATCACTTCACGGTCTGTATACTTGTAAGTGGTGGTACTACCCCGGATCGGCAGACTGGGTACCACTGCCTACCACTTCATCATTATCAGCCAAAAGACGTCCACTGCTGAACATAGGCTGCCCTCTTAGAATGCCATATCGTACACTATCAATCACAGAATTCCTTAAAACACAATTTTAATCATCATCATCATCCCAAAGGTTAGTTGTTAGAGAATGCCTAATAGGCATTAAACTCGCCTATGTACCTGTTTAATTTTTGTAAAATTGCTGATTCAAACTAGGCCGGCATAGTGGTGGTAACTGCTACTTACAATTAAGATACCTCCATTGATGGACCGCACTTCAGCTTAACATCAGGCAGGGTTGCATTCATATGTCAAGTCACAATAAGAAAAATAGAAACAACTAACTTATTAAAAATTTATTAAAACACTTTTAAAAGTCCCACAGGTTATCGGAGTCATTGTACGATAAGGTTTCTTGTCATTATAAGAAAAACAATTCCATTTTCCTACGTTTTGTAACTATAGAGCTTGTATGAAGAGAATTGTGAATGTGAAGGAAACGAGGGAGTTGTGTCAGGATCGTGGCAAGTGGCACTCCTTTATCTCTGCCTATCCCTGTGGGAGAAAGGCGTGACAATTTGATTGATTGATCATCTCCTACGCATATAAACAGTAGTTTTATTACATAACTTAATATTCTATCTTGTGTAAAATCTCTTATCTATATTTTATCTATTTATGTAATACATATTTTCTTAACAAATACAAATACGTCATAATATTTGTTAAACATCTTATATTGTAATTTACGTTTTTTTTACACGTTGTGAAAGCATTACTGCAGAGATAGCGCTTAACTGGGTAGGTTCTTGTGACAGTCAGCGCTGACACCTTTTGACGACTGGCTCCGACCGGGAATCAAACCCGGCACTTTACGCGTAGTAAAACCAATACTCCATGCCTGTCGTCAAAATCAATCACAGAGTAGCTGTCATGAAAGTATCGGGAAAGATCAATAATACACAAAATAGTTATTCATCCAAATTTATTTCATCACCTTTAAAGTTTTTTTTTATTGTGACACGACATTTGACCTCTACCCGCCTGATGTTAAGCAAGTGAAGAGTGATGACGACTGAAAAAAAACAAAACCAGTATGCTCCTTCAGAAACGATACATTTACGCCAACGAATAATCAAAACCTTTTTTAAACGCTTTTTCAGGAATTGAGTTCAGTTCTCGTCGCAAAAATCCTCTATGTTTTCTACAGGTGAAAACTATAGATAATTTGAGTTTAGGAAAAAATAAGAAGTCGGCTGGAGCCATATCTGGCAAATAAGGTGGTTGCTCGATGGTATTTATTGAGTTTTTGGTAAAAAACAGGTCTTTTGGGACTAGCTGAGTGGCAATTTGTTTCATTCCCAAGTAATTATTTAAAATGGCGCAGATCGACTCGCGAGACAAATAAAATTCGGCGGCTACCTCTCTCAAATTTATATGAGGATTTTTAGTCACTATTTCCTTCACTTTTGCGACGTTAACTTCAGTTGCAAATATTGATGAACTATCCGAGGCAAATTTGATAACTGCGACACAGTTTTAACTAGTGCAGTATCATTACTCACTTATATGTTATAAAATGTTTTATAAGGATTTTTCCCAATTGTCAGATTAATAGTAAGACTTATCTAACCAACGGTAATTTGTGTTCCCGTCGATTAGATGAGCAATTTACTTACTAAGGTATTGTTGTTCACAAAAGTCTTACAAAGAGTTTTATTGACAATAAAATAGACTTTTTTTTTATTGTAACAGATTGTTTAAATTAACAAAATTATCCTATTTGTCATGTAATGAATGTAATAAGTATATTTTTATATTATATTTTTTTTATTGTGACTCGACAAGTGATATTAAATATATTATATTTGTCTCTGCCTATCCCTGTGGGAAAAAGGGGTGACAATTTGATTGATTGATTGATATATTTCCAATACTTTTTTGACTGAATATATATTACGCGCACTCTATCAGCAATCGTTACCCCACATGCCTACTTAACGACCGCATTTCTACAGCATTAATCTATTTGATACGCATTATAGGTAATGGAATTGTTATATTACTTAAATAAATCAATCAATATTAAAATTAATCATTATCTTTATACAATACATATATTAAATGAATCATTATAAATCTTTATGATTAATTAAATAAGTATAGGGTCCGGTTAAAAGCCGTTTTATAAATTAGATATAAAGAACAGATATTGAAACGGAAAAATTTACGCGTACATATCCGTTAGCTGTGATATGTGATACTAACCCGGCCAATATGCAAAGGAAAATATTATTTGCAACTGTCATTTAAATACATTATTAGGAAGCTTATGATTTAGCAACCCATAGCTTATGCTTATGATTATGCATCCATAACTTTCTTGAGTTTGTTTTTTACTTTGTTGAACACATCCATCCACATTAGATTTATAAATTCCTTTTTACAATCTACTTTCACTCATCCTTTCCAAGTGCCCTAACCGTCGAAGCATATCTTTGTCAATCGCGCACTGTGCTGTTACTTATTCTATCCGATATCGTCACTCCATATACTCTCCTTAATGATCGCATTTATACAGCGTTAATTCTACTGTTTTCTCTCATGCTTCTTCTGCCACACCAAACATTTACTTTGTATGAAGAGAATTGATTGATTGATAATGATGATGGGCAGTAAATTAATGTGACAGTTTTTTTGGACCGTTATTTCATCGTATAATTTCAATATAAAAAATAGTCCCGAGATCCGCAGTTGCCTACCATTCATAAAACTATCTTTTAACTGTCTTTATTAGCAGGGCTCTCTGCAACTGATGTTAATTCGATACTTCATTCCAGTTGCTATTCGCTCGAAAATAAAGCAGATAGCTCCTATCAATTCGCAGGCATCAATGTAAATCACTTCGTAGATTTCATGCGTTGATTATGTCCAAAGAACGTGTATCAGATGAAATTAATATTATTTTACTTTTTCCTGTTTGTAATCTGATGATTTTCGTTCCACTGCTAGGTAAACGCCTCTCTATCTTTTTTCCATGTCTTACGACAATTTGCGGTCCCTCGCCACGAAATATTGTAGGTATTATTTATCTTCATGTGGGCCTGCCGCGATGTCTTTTGAAATCTAGAGTCCACTGAGCTATTAAACGGAATAATATATAATAACTTCGGAATCAAAAAAATATTTTTTTTATGTTTTACAAATAAAATTACAAAAAATAATTAAAGCGTTTAACCTTATACATATAAGTATGTATTCATTTTTAGTCCATCGTACGTTATTCAGGATCGTGGACTTCTTTAGCATATCTTATCTAACAACCTCGATCTATCCCTAGCAGCCTTCGGTGCGCGATGTATTGTCAAGCCATTGCTTTGGGCTTTTTCTTCTCTTACTGCTTCTCCGAAATATATCTCTCTCTTCTGCTACTGAAATTATAACCTCCTACAATAAAATAAAATACAATTTCACCAGCACATTAGAATTAGTATTTTCTTAGATTTTGCGCGAACATTGATTTAATGAATTAAACAAATTTTATGCGGCTTACTATCGAATTTATTTTGGTTTAGATTTTACATTTTTTATTTATTTTGACGTTTCGAGATCTTTGCAGCCATCGTGGTCACGGAGAGACTGAGGTGTTGGTTGTCCTATTGGTTGATGCTGTTATTGTCTCACAATAATAAAAAAATGTAAAATAAAAACCAAAATAAACGCAATGGTAAGCCGCATAAAATTTGTTCAATTTTATTTAGACTTCATAATATATACCTATCTACTGAATTTGGAGATTTTCTCTGACTGTACCTAATATTATGAGTCGTGATTGTAGGTAGCATTATTACTTCAAATTATCTATTTATCACTGGTTATCTGTGACATGAATATTAAGTTATTTTTATTTTATTTTATTCTCATAGATTTAAAATAAATCGTGATTGTGTATTGTGTTGTCAAGGGGCTTTTTTCTCGCCTAATTTTGATCGTAACACATACCGTAAAACGAAAAGTATCTTCACGGACTTTTCGTTGGAAAACTATATTATAAAAAAAACTGGTTTTAACCAAATCAAATTATGATGTCTTTTTCCACATGGATAGGCAGAGACAATGGAGCGCAACTTGCTACGATCCTGACATAACTCCGTCGCTTCCCTCACATCCACAATTCTTTTCATACAAGCTCTAGGGTTATGGGCACTAGACAACCTACCTTTCTTGAGGATAGTTTAACCAAAACTAATATTACCAGCGTTATGTTAGTTCGATGGTCTAACCGGGTGTTTTATAAATATCTTTTACATCGTCTGTAAGTACGTCTGCAATGCCTATCACACCACGTAGAGAGTGATAGGCATTGTATAGATCTCTATAGAAATGATACGTGACAGTTGGATTCTTAATGTTTAGCACTGTCGCTCCTAATTTTCAAAACATTTAAAACCAACGCGGTATATGGGAGAAGGAGGCACCTTAGCACATTTTTCATATTTAGACTTGTAACAAATCAACTGTAAAAAAAAATTTAAACAACATATTTTTCTTAACTTTTTTAGTCTTTGATTAGTATAAAACGTTTCAATTTGATAAAAGTTGTATGATGATATTGTTGTTGTTTTTTTAAAGCCGGTTTTGTTCAAATCTGCCTTTCCATGGGGGCACATTTGAATCAACATGGGGATGTTTTGAAAACTTGGTTTAAATGCAGGAAATTGAGGAGTGAATAAAGTATTAGTTTGTTGTAGTATCATATTAGTTGTTGTATATATATGTAATATATATCATATATATATTGTCACAGACTCAAAATCAAATAAAAATAAATGTATATCAAACTTCCAAAGGTAAATCTGATATTACAGTAAAGAAACTTAAAATAATAAATAATAATTGTGAACTGGATCCTGCAGTTCTTCATCCTCATGTTGACTGCTACTGGCATCAGTCGCATCCAAGTCTGTGTTTCATCAAATAGTGTTCAAATCTGCCCTTTTTCTTTTGATCAAATCTGCCCCATAGTCACTTGAAAGATAAAACTTTACAAAATATATATATAAAACAACCGTTAAGCAAAAACTACCATGTAGATGAAAAACTAATAAGTATTGGATACACTTGTAAAACAATTAAGTGGTAAATATTTACTCACGTGATTGATAATTTCTTACATCATTTATTTTTATTTTAAACTTCGACGGCACAAGAATGAAGAGGGGTTATAACTCGATTTCACATATAAACACAGGCGCTCTGTGACTTGACGTTTGACATACCCGGTGTTGCCAACATTACAATCAATTTGTGGCATAGACTGATACAAAGCTGCGTTCAAGAATCAACAAATTCAAATCTGCCCCTGTGCTTAGGTGCCTCATTCTCCCCTACAATACAATTAATTCTGTATTTTACTTTTTTTTACTGTGACTGCACTTCTTACCCTGGTTTTTGCCTTATGGTAAGCAAAGGGAGGTTAAAAAGCGCCGACGATTAAAAGAACAGATACCGTTTACGGTCTCAGTCGCTGTCACTATGCCGACCAAAGAAATGTTTGTACCATAAAAGTTTGATGTTTAAAACCTCCGGTTTACTGAATTGCTTGATATCTGCATTGTATACTTATACAATATATTATTGTACGTTGTATGTAGCTGATATGTAAGTAGTCTCAAAGGACAAAATCGGCGTGAGTACCATAAAGTAGGTCATAATTATTAATCTATAAAATCAACCAATTCAATTACACTCATTGTTGAAAACAAATTACTAATATTAACTATCTAATCTATCTATTGTGAAATGAATTGCTACTAATAAATAAATCATAAATATTAAGAATTTATTTGCGTGAAACGGGTGATCTATACCAACATTTTTACGTATAGTATAGTATCGTATAGTATAGTATCGTATAGTAGCTCAAAGGTTTCATTTAACTTTAAAAACTGTGTCTCTTTAATCTCTATGTGAGAACATATCAGGTGCTCTTTATTACTTTGGGAATGACGGGCCCTAGCTACTGCCGTATTAATTATACGGGACCCCTGGGCCACGGGGGCCCTAAACGTACGTAGGCAAAAATCAGAAATGATAATAAAAAAAATTCTTTTTTTGACAGATAGATGATTATGATGAATATATTTTTTTAATGCACATTTTTCTTCTTTTGTGAGAAATCTTTACCCTTCATTAGGGCCTCCAAACTATTTTTTTATACGGGGCCCCGCCAAGGCACGATACGCTTCTGGTGTAAATGTTGTATTTAAATAAAATAGTACATCAAGCGTATTACAATTTGTTACATGATTAGATATCATAATTTATGGTGTCGTAAAAAATTCCCACTGTGATATTCCACCAAGATATTTATTTATCAAGGTGTGTCTAGTGAGGGTTTTTATTGTGACTCGACTGTGACCCCGCCTGATGTTAGGCTGGAGTGCGGACAATTAATGGAGGCGACTTTCGCTACAGTAGCAGTCGCAGTCACCATGCTGCGGGCCGACTCAATGTAACTCAATGGCAATTGTATTTTCTTAGATTTTGCGCGAACATTGATTAATGAATTAAACAAATTTTATGCGGCTTACTATCGCGTTTATTTTGGTTTTGATTACAATCACTACATCCGTTTCGACAAACCGAAGATTCTCGCAAAGGAAAGTCGACTGATACCCAGGATGGTACGCGAGGCTATTGAGATTAAAAAGCATCCTAATTTCAATAGAGAAGGTGGTTGGCGATTATCTAACACCTGGGACCCCATAATTCACAAACTCAAGTCCCAAGTCCAGCAAACTGCCAAACCAAATGACACCGTCAGTTATTTTTGCAAAAAATTGAAATAAACCGGGAACAGAAAAACAAAATATGAAACGGGGTAGTTTTGGAAACAATAACAGCATCAACCAATAGGACGACCAACACCTCAGTCTCTCCGTGACCACGATGGCTGCAAAGCTCTCGAAACGTCAAAATAATAAAAAATTGTAAAATCAAAACCAAAATAAACGCGATAGTAAGCCGCATAAAATTTGTTTAATTCATCAATGACAATAGGCTTCGTGTTAACAGTTGACCTCTATTAATGAGCTTCAAAATTAAAATTGCGACCGCGTAACACACTAAGAATCGATGTTCATTTTCATTAACAGTTCAAGCTCATTTGAAACTCATTGTCCGAATGAATAAAAGTTGTTTTTCACACTAACAGCAACCGCGTAACTTTTTGACAAATGGGAATGAATTTCATTTACATACATTCCCATTAAAGTTGCGGGATTGGTCCCCTGGTTAATTGGAACTAGTAATTTGCAAGCTGATCGCGAAACAAGACTAAGTCACTTTACTGTCTGTATACTTGTAAGTGGTGATACAGACTGAGGTAGCCGTGTACAAACTCGGTTTTCTCAGCCGTCGTTACTCTTGGACCTCCTCTTGCTTATCATCAGGCAGGACGAGGTCAGATGTCGTGTCACAATAAAAAAAAAACTCGTTTCGGCAGACTGGCCACTGTAAATATAGGTTTCTTTTTTTTATTAGAAGATATTTCTAATATTAATGCTTGGTATTTATAAATTTGATGTGGATGGACGCGTTAATCGAGGCAGACCCAGGAGAGTGTTTTCCGACCAAATCGCTTGTACGAAGAGAATTGTGGATGTGAGGGAAGCGACGGATCGTCAGGATCGTGGCAAATGGCGCTTCATTGTCTCTGCCTATCCTTGTGGGGAAAAGACGTGAAAATTTGATTGATAGAATAATATTATAGAAACGTGACGGTCAAAGTACATTAGCCAAATAATGTATATGCTATTATTAATAATGTAAAATATATTAATTCTAAACATGTCTTTTGACGACAGGCGTGGACGAACGGTTTAGCGATTGGTTTGTTGCGCGTAAAGTCACGGGTTCAATTCTTGGTCAGAGCAAATATTTGTTTCATAGCTTTTATTTGTAATATTAATTACTTATAGTAAATATTGCAAATATTTGTTAATAAAAAAAAGAGATGGATATTTGCTTCGGGTCTGGTTATCAAAGAGTGGTAGGCAGTGGTACCCAGTCTGCCGATCCGGGGTAGTACCACCACTTACAAGTATACAGACCATGAAGTGATTTGGTCACGTTTCGGGATCAGCTTGTAAGTTGCCGCTTACAACTAGGCCGGCATAGTGGATGTGATTGCTACTCACAGCTATTGAATTGTAGTAGCAGTGACATTCATTCATGGACCACACTTCGGCTTAACATCAAGCGGGGTGCTGTCATATGTCGAGTCACAATAAAAAAATATCTGATAAATAAATAAATAAATCAAAGATACGTTTTGGTTTACGTGATTATTTTGTATTACCTCAGTCGCCTTTGACTATGACTAAATTATGATCAGACGTGACTATTCTCATAGTTGGTGAAATAAATCTAATCTTAAATAAATCTTCAATAAATGAATTGATTTTGTTGCGTGACTTTCTCGGTCTACAATTTCCGGGGAGCAATTCTTGTTACTATGTTCACTAGGTCATGGTACTCGTATTGCCGACAACTTATTAAATAGTATTTTCTTAGATTTTGCGCGAACAATGATTAATGAATTAAACAAATTTTATGCGGCTTACTATAGCGTTTATTTAGGTTTAGATTTTACAATTTTTTATTATTCCGACGTTTCGAGAGCTTTGCAGCCATCGTGGTCACGGAGAGAATCTAAACCAAAATAAAACTAAACCATAGTAAGCCGCATAAAATTTGTTTAATTCATTAGATATATTTTTTTTGTATAATTTTTATATACATGTCTATACTAAGATACTAAAGTGCTTGTATCATAGAAACAGGACAACCAATCAATCAATCAAATTGTCACACCTTTTTCTCACGGTGATAGGCAGAGACAATGGAGCGCCACTTACCACGATCCTTACATAACTCCCTTGCTTCCTTCACATCAACAATTCTCCTCATACAGGCTTTGTGGTTATGGGTACTAGGCAACCTAGCCGAAAAAAAAAGGAGAGGATAAGTGAAAGTAGATTGACGAAAGGAATTTATAAATCTGATGTGGATGGATGCGTTAAACAAGGCAGGCCCAGGAGAGTGTTTTCCGACCAAATCCTTAAAAAGCTAGAAAGGACAACCAAAGTAGATATATAAAAGATACATTGGTACCGGCAAGTGGTTTTGAAGCCGTGCGAGACCATTGCACTACCACTGCACTACGGTTGCCTTAATTGTTTGTATGAAACTTCTATAGGCTTTTTTGGATGACATGTGTGTCGTATTGGTTAGCACCCCAGTCCGTTACGAGTAAAGTCCCGGGTTCCATTCCAGATCGGGGCAAATATTTGGTTCATAGCTGTTTTAATAGCATATTTGTTAATAAAAAAAGGAGATGGATATTTGCTGCGGGTCTGGTTATTAAAGAGTGGCAGGCAGTGGTGCCCAGTCTGCCATCCGGAGCAGATCCACCTCTTAATAGTACACAGACCGTGAAATTACTTAGTTGCGTTTCGGTATCAGCCAGTAAGTTTCCGGTTCCAACTAGGCCGGAATAGTGGATGCTTTAGTTGTAGTAATATCAGGCGGGATGCTGTTACGAGTATATGTCGAGTCACAATAAAATAACTGACCGAGAATAAGCCACCCCAGACCTGAAATAAAATACTTCCTATTATTTGTAAAGGATCGTTGACCTTTAGGGGATTTTCGGACCGGTTTCTTGGATCCATCTGTCGTCTCGATGTTTCTCGCACCCTAACTCGTACAACAAATTAACACGTAATTTTTTTTATTTATACTAAAGTGTGTATCATAGAAACAGGACAACTAAAGTACAAGTATCAAAGATAAATTGGTACCGGTAAGTGGTATTGAACCCGTGCTCTTGGGTTGCGTAACCATTGCACTACCACTACACAACGGTCCCTGAAATTTGAAGTGATAATGAAAAAACAAACGGTATTTTCACAGGAATAGGCAGAGACAATGGAGCGCCATTTGCCACGATCCTGACATAGCTCCCTCGCTTCCTTCACATTCACAATTCTTTTCATACAAGCTCTACTATTATGGGCAACCCAGCTTTTTTGAGGATGTCCCCGTTTTGATCGGAACACACCCTCCTGCGTCTACTTTGTTTAACGCATCCATCAACATCGGATTTATAAATTCCTTTTGTCATTCCTTGTGCCCAAACCGTTCGGAGCATTCCAATGGTTTGGGCACATATTACACCATAGTTTTTAATAAGTAGATGTGTGTGAATGGGTATTTCCCTGTCCAACCTAAATTACTCATAAATTGTTCAAAAACGTCTGCCAGACTCATTGGTGATACAAAATATTTGTTTAGACATATTAAAAACAATTTACGCATTATAAATTATGATATGGAAAGTTTAAAGATTATTCTAAATTAATTTCTTCTAGTACGTAATCAGATGGCGACCTGCGTAGCGCACTGGCCAACACACCGGTCTGCAAAACATAAAGTCCCGGGTTCGATTCAATATATAGGGCAAATACTTGTTTCATAGCATTTACTAGTAAATATGTATTAAATAACTAAGTATTAGATTGAATATTGCAAATATTTGTTCAATCAATCAATCAATCAATCAAATTGTCACGCCTTTCTCCCACAAACAAAGGCAGACACAATGAACTAGGACAAACATGCTAGGAGGTACAACTCTCTTATTACCAAAATTATTTTCATACACGCTCTACGGCACTATAAGTAAGGCACTAGGCAACCCAGCTTTCTTGAGAATGTCTGCGATTCGGTCGGAAAACACCTTCCTGGATCTGACTTGTTTAACGCATTCATCCATATAAGATTTATAAGTTCCTTTCGTCAATCTACTTTCACTCATCCTTTCCATGTGCCCAAACCATCGCTGCATCTCTTTGTCAATCCTTGTCACTACATCTTCTTTCAAATCGCACCTATCACGCACTGTGCTATTCCTTATTCTATCCGCTATCGTCACCCCACATATACTCCTAATAACCGCATTTCTACAGCGTTAATTAATTCTACTCTAATGCTTCTACTGCCTCACCTAACATTTAATGTTACGCTGGCATAATGACGGCGACTGAGGCAGCCGGGAACTAACTCGTTTTTTTAGTCGTCGTCACTCTTGGACCTCCTCTTGCTTATCATCAGGCGGGTCGAGAATAAATGTCGTGTACAATATAAAAAAAAAGTACTGCATTAAAATCCTTTATTTTCCTAATTCGTAATACATACTTTGTAAAAAGGTCAAACATCATGAATACTTAAAGAATGATTTTACCTTATCATATCTCCGATTGTAAATACCAGTATAAAATGAAAGATTCTACTAAGATACCTACTTCAGTCTTGTCCAGTCTTGTCGTAGACACGGTCGCGCGCGGACGCGTGGATGCATGTCACAAACAGACTACGAAATATTAATTCGATGTTTAAAAACTTGGAATCAATTGCGAAATAAAAGGGGGAAAGAACACAGAAATAAATTTAGCGATAAAAATGTAGTAGAAATATTTAATTTAATATCAAACGTGTGTTAAGTCTTTAATAGCGTTTGTTAAAAATAAATAGTGTTAATTTTTGTTAAAATCCTGTGATATTAGTATTTTAAGTGACAACTGAAGTATTTAACTACAAGTAAGTATAATATTTGTCTTTTTAGCTTTTAATTTTTGAATAAATATATATTTCTTTTTTTTTATTTTTTTTTATTGTGACTCGACATATGACAGCACCCTACCTGATGTTAAAGCTGAGATGACTGTTACAACATTTAAATAAATGCAAGTATTAGTCGCATCCACTATGCCGGCCTAGTTGGAACCGGCAACTTACAAGGCGATCCTGAAACGCGACTAATATATTAATTTACAACTTCACGGTCTGTTTACTTGTAAATTTAATTACATATTTTATAATGTTATTTTTATAAATGTATTTATTTTAATAAGCATAAATATTTACTTAAGATTTATTCTGTCGACGAGACTTGCCTAAACGTAAGCAAGGGAAGTTTAAATAGCGGGGAAAACTGAAAAGAAGTGTAGTAGGCAGACAGTTGGTGGTACCACTACTTTCAAGATTTACAGACCCTGAAGTGCATCATAATTCGCGTTTCAGGATCATTCTGAATGTTAGTTAGGCATAGTGGATACGGCTGCCACTTGAAACTATTTAACTGTAGTAGCAGTCGCATCTATTTATAGACCCCACATATAACATATAACGCCAATTATATATCGAGTAACTATAAAGAAAGGAAACTTTTTTTCTTGACACAAAGAACATCATTTAGTTTGTATGGGGACTTTGGCTTAATTGTATTAACAGTTGCATATATATTTTAAAATAGTTTAATATACCAAGATTGCAATGTAATTGGAATATATTCTTTATTATGCATAGTTTAGGTGTGCAAAATGTTCAAACTATATATAATTATGACAGTTTAAAGCAGAACTGTTAATTTAGCGTGTCTTCACGATTGGGAAACGATACAAAATCCATATCTTATTTTCCAAATAACTCAATTGCACAGCAATTAAAAGCAAAATTGTTATTAGTTTTATCAATACAAGTATCGAAACTACCATTTATATATTTTTTCATCATTGGGCGTTACAAAATTAGTACATAAACGCCCAAAATAAATAATCCAAACTTATGCTTAAATATGACTTTACTTTTACCAAATAAAGTATAATATATTGTAAATTATACGCTAATTATATTTAATTAAAGTAACACGTGATTAATTAGTTAATTGCATTTAATTGTCAACTAATTGCTCCTTTTAATCTGTCATTTAATTTAATTATTAAAAAATAATGAGTAGTTATTTATAAACCATAGAACTTGTATGAAGAGAATTGTGAATTTGAAGGAAGCAAGGGAGTTGTGGCAGGATCGTGGCAAGTGGCGCTCCATTGTCTCTGCCTATTCCTGTGGAAGGAGGGCGTGACAATTTGATTGATTTACTTAACTTATCCTATTTCTAGAAATTAAGTGTTTTTATTTTATTTATAACAATCGAATCTAAATGCCCTAATTTCCACAGGAATAGGCAGAGACAATATTCTACTTCAGATAAATAAACTGTAAGTAGCAGTCACATTCACTATGCCGGCCTAGTTGGAACCTGCAATTTGCAAGATGATCGTGAAACGCAACTAAGTTACTTTACGGTGAACTTGCGGTGCTACAGTATACTCATAAAAAAAACAAGATGGCTCCGAAGCGCAGGCTGGGTTTAACAAATCTGTTGCTAGACGTGGTGACGTTATTTACATTACTTTTAGCGCTATTAACACTTAACGAAATAAATCAATAAATATAATTATATATTCAAACTACGTTAAATAACCTATAAATAAAAATTATCATCTAGAACGTCACATCAGAGATAGTCCCAAGGAGACTGGCAACATTTCCCCTTTCTATAGCAAGGCTAATATGTTTTCAAAAATAATTGCCAGCCTTTCTGTCTCCAGACTTCTTGGCCAGGCGCTTGGCTGGAGGTCTTCAAAGGCCCATCGTCTCGACCCTAAACGGCGATAATTCGTAACGTGTACCGAGGTTTTTAGCAGAAATCGCCGCACTTCCCGCGCTTAAACGAGGTCGCCTGTATAGGGCTAATGCTCACATGTCGCATCCCAAACCAGAGACCTGCCAAGTTTCCACTGCCTATCGGTCGTGCTGTCAGGTTTCTTGCCCTCGCTCTGCGCATTACCAGAGGGTTCTACTATTGCGGGTACTCCAGTGACAAAAGCCCTTCGGCTATTACCTACGTTATATCTTGAAGTTATACCCGGTTCCGGGACAGTGCACAGACTGTGGAGTGACTCAGTACGTTTTGAGATCAGCTTAAAAGGCGCCGATTTCAAATAGGCCGGTACTAGATGAGGTTGCTACTTGCAGTTATTTACACGCCTTCATTTATATATCTTTTTTAAATTTGTTTTTAGTAGAGCTTGTGTGAAAAGAATTGTGGGTGTTAGGAAAGCGACAGAGTTGTGTCAGGATCGTGGCATGTGGCGCTTCGTTGTCTCTGCTTATCCCTGTGGGAAAGAAGCGTGATAATTTTATTTGATTATTTTTTTATTATCCTATTTATTTGTACCACTGCTGGGCAAAAGCCTCCCTCTCTTTTTTCTATGTCTAACGACATTTTCCGGTCCCTTTCCACGAAATAATAACGCAACTGTAATTTACATAAGTAGTTACTATTTATTTACTAGTTACAAAACAAAATAAAACACAATTTTTATTATATAAAAAAATAATATAAATATAAAACGGTCTTCGGCTCGTTTTAAAATTAATACAAAACTGTCTTTTGAAATAATTTATGTTTTTTTTTTTTATTGTCACTCGTCATATGACAGCACCCAGCGCTCGAATGTGGTCCATGAATGGATGTCGCTGCTATTACAATTTTAATAGCAGTAAGTAGCTGTCACATCCAGTATGCCGGCCTAGTTGTAACCGGCAACTTACAAGCTGATCCGGAAACGTGACCAAATCAGATAACCAGACCCGAAGCAAATATCCGCCTCTTTTTTATTAACAAATATTTGCTCCGACCGGGAAAAGAACCCGGGACTTTACGCGCAACAAACCAATCGGTGATCAATCGCCAACGCCTGTCGTCAAAAATTTAATTTGATTAATTTACAATTAGGAAAAAAAGAGTTAGGTAGGACGTAGACTGTGGTCTATGAATAGATGTGTCAAGGTGCTGTCATATGTCGAATCACAATAAAAAAAATGTTTCAACTAAGCCGATATAGTAAAAGCGACACCTCCATTCATGAACCAAACTACAGCATAACATCAGTCGGGCTGCATGCATATGTCGAACTACAATAAAAAAAAAATTAAGAAAATTACTAAATGAAAATAAATAAACAAATATTTTCGCATTATGTACTTTAAAACCTTGCCACGCGTCATTAAAATTACAGTGTTCAAAATCAATTTTCGTGTGACGTCAGAAGGCAATTTGTAGCAGAACGGTTTAACACTTGAATTAATTATGAAAAAAAAAAGACCTGCGTTAACCACGGTTGGGCAAGTTGAAACGATTATCGTCTCTCATCGGCGATTGTCAAAATAATAAAATCTAGGCTAAATCTAATAAAACGAGACTATTAATCGTTTGACGAATATCGTTTGTGCGACGACACATTTGATCATTATCATTCATAGTCTCAATTTGTTTTAATTTGCCCAACATAACCCTGCTGAAAAATGCAAATGACAATTAAATAGCTATTTAGAATAAAATATAAATGCTTGTTTTTCTAATCTGTAAGTCGATATTATTAATGATTAGAGTCTGTATGAAGAGAATTGTGGATGTGAAGGAAGCAAGGGAGTTGGGTAAGGATCGTGGTAAGTGGCGCTCCATTGTCTCTGCTTATCCCTGTGGGAAAAAAGCGTGACAATTTAATTGATTAATATAAATGCCTGTTTTATATTAATCTGTAAGTCGATATTATTAATGATTTAATAGGTAAGGCAACAGTGGTGTAGTGGCAGTGCAATGGTTACACAAACCGAGAGCTCGAGTTCGAAACCACTCACCGGTACCAATGTATCTTTGATATATGTACTTTGGTTATCCTGTTTCTATGATGCAAGCAAGCACTTTAGTAGCTTAGTATAGAAATGTCGATAATAAAAAATTAAAGTTATCACTTTTTTATTAACCTAAACAATTTTTCTTGTTTTTTATTGTGACTCGATATATGACAGTACTCCGCTTGATGTTAAGCTGGAGCGGTGCATGAATGGATGTCACTGCTACTACAATTATACCTGCTACTCCACTACACGGTCGCTTGGAACTACCATGCAAAATACAACAAAAGATTTGTTTTTATTACAAATCGCATTAATCACAAACAAATGCTTCAAGTAGAATAAATTTCAAGGTTATTAACATAACATTGGCAGTATAGAAATTTGAATAATAAACAATTTTTAAAATGACCCTCATAAAGTGAAAGGAAGCAGTACTTCAAGAGCAAGTTTCGCCTATTAATGCATCGGAGTTAAGTAACCGCATTTAAGTTTGAGATACATAGGCTAGGGGCCTAGGAACCTTTACCACAGGCGACGACAGGCGTGGACGAACGGTTTAGCGATTGCTTTGTTGCGCTTAAAGTCCCGGGTTTGATCCCCGGTCGGAGCAAATATTTGTTTCATAGCTTTTATTTGTAATATTTAATAATATTAAATATTGCAAATAATTGTTAAAAAAAGAGATGGATATTCGCTTCGGGTCTGGTTATCAAAGAGTGGTAGACAGTGGTACCTAGTCTGCCGATCCGGGGTAGTACCACCACTTACAAGTATAAAGACCGTGAAGTGATTTGTTCACGTTTCGGGATCAGCTTTTAAGTTGCCGGTTCCAACTAGGCAAGTGATTGCTACTCACAGTTATTAAATTGTAGTAGCAGTGACATTCATTCATAGACAACACTTCGGCTTAACATCAAGCGGGGCGCTGTCATATGTCGAGTCAGAATAAAAAAAAACGTATTCTATATGTATATATTATACATTTTCCCTTAGGAATCTATACTCTTATTCTTTAAACATTTTTCCCAAGAAATGTAATTTAATTCACCGACTGTCTGCCTACCACTCTTATTAGAATGTCATTTATTATTATATTTTATTTAATTGTGAAATTATTACGTTTTAATCGATAATGATAATTTTGCAACTACGCTTTCGTTATACGAACAAAAAATGGTTTTATTTTTATTATTTGTAAATTATATTTTGTAATAGTTACGGGCGAGTAATTCAATGGCGGCATTTCGTAATTCACTCTCATGTTTAGGGCTTATTTGAGAAATTGAAAAAGTCCCCATTAATGTATAGAAACCGTTAAAAATTCTATAATTATAACTAGCGGAACCGACAGACGTTGTCCTTGTCGAAAATTAAAAAATAACGATTGCAGTTACAATTGTGAATCTACAAGTAAAACTTCCAGAGACCTACATAAACACACACAACAATTTTCATTAAAATCGGTCTAGTATTTTAGGGGAGTTCAATTACAAACACACGGACAAAATACATATTATATAATATATAGAATCTTATGATATGTAGTGGTGGTAGCGGATAGAATGAGGAATAGCACATTGCGCGATAGATATGGTTTGTAAAAGATGTAACAAGGATTGACAAAAGATTGCTTAGATGGTTTGCCACATAGAAAGGATAGAAAAAAGACGTGACAATTTGATTGATTGATTGATCTTGACGCGTCTGGCAACTGCGAATGTAACTAGCGAAATCAATTTAATTTTAAAAGGGGCTTTTGACCAAGGCTAGGTTGGCGGCGGTTCTGCTTGGGGAACGATGGTTTACTCTGACATGGTTGTCAAATCAAATCAATTTGATGACAGGCGTGGACGAACGGTTTAGCGATTGGTTTGTTGCGCGTAAAGTCCCGGGTTCGATTCCCGGTCGGAGCAAATATTTGTTTCATAGCTTTTATTTGTAATATTTAATAACATTAAATATTGCAAATATTTGTTAATAAAAAAAAGAGATGGATATTTGCTTCGGGTATGGTTATCAAAGAGTGGTGCCCAGTCTGTCGATCCGGGGTAGTACCACCACTTATACAGTATACAGACCGTGAAGTGATTTGGTCACGTTTCGGGATCAGCTTGTAAGTTGCCGGTTCCATCTAGGCCGGCATAGTGGATGTGATTGCTACTCACAGTTATTGAATTGTAGTAGCAGTGACATTCATTCATGGACCACACTTCGGCATAACATCAAGCGGGGTGCTGTCATATGTCGGGTCACAATAAAAAAAATGATTTGTCCGAATCGACAGTCAATAGTAAATTGTTCAGCGCATCGTTTCTTTAAGGAACAATCGACAAGTGGGTTGCTTTACCAGACCAGCCTATATGTTCTCTATATTCTTGGTTCCAGCGTGAAATAGCACTTTTACTAAGTTTTTTTTGGTACATTAGCTAGCGTTTCTTTGATCTCCCCTTGTTATGTCTCATGTCAGGCTTCAGATCGGTAATTATAGAGAATAGTGTACCATTTTCTGCGACCCTAAGACAACTCACTTACTTCCTGAGGCAATTGTAGTTTTGTTGGAAAACCAAGAGCCTCCGCTTTAAAACCACTTGCAGGTACCAATGTATCTTTGGTCGTACCGTTTTTGTGATACAAGTACGCTTGTTATAGAAATATCTAAACCTCAGATCAATCAACTTTACTTGATTGATCTGAGGTATCAACAAATATCTTACTTCCATAAGCTTGATTGGTATGGGCAGTACGGACCATTTAAGAGTGGTAGGCAGTGGTACCCAGTCTGCCGATCCGGGGTAGTACCACCACTTACAAGTATACAGACCGTGAAGTGATTTGGTCACGTTTCGGGATCAGCTTGTAAGTTGCCGGTTCCATCTAGGCCGGCATAGTGGATGTGATTGCTACTCACAGTTATTGAATTGTAGTAGCAGTGACATTCATTCATAGACCACACTTTGGCTTAACATCAAGCGGGGTGCTGTCATATGTCGAGTCACAATAATAAAAAAAATTAAAAAAACATAAATTAAATACCTTATTGGAGGGGAAGGAAATGGGAAGCAAGTAAAATAACAATTTATACTATTAAGGAAATTCAACATAAAATATAATTAATTATTTAACATATAAGGATATTAATGGGACATTTAAATAATTATTGATTTTGTTATTCTAGATTTCCACTGGTGACCTAGGACGTTTTTAATTACATATATACGACAAGTACTCTTAATTGCAGGCAAATTACAGACTTTGATCCTTGTCTTGGACTTTTATAATTATTTTAATAATTGTGACATATGACCAAATCTGTCTTTAAACTATTAGGGGCCCTGGGCACATTAGGATATTAGGGGACCTTAATGGCATTCTAAGAGGGAGGCCTATGTTCAGCAGTGGACGCCTTCTGGCTGATGACGTGCTTGACAGAGCAATCTTTTTTCTTTACAATCACATTAAATGAATAAAAGTAATTGTTTTAACATTCACCGGTTAAACTCATGATATATGTTTGTTAACCAAATCGAAAAACAAAAAGGATAAAGTTTTACAATTTTCAATCAATCAATCAAATTGTCTGTGCCTTTTCCCACAGGGATAGGCAGAGACAATGGAGCGCCACTTACCACGATCCTTACACAACTCCCTTGCTTCCTTCACATCCACAATTCTCTTCATACAGGCTCTGTGGTTATGGGCACTAGGCAACCTAGCTTTCTTGAGGATGTCTCCGATTTGGTCGTCAAACACTCTCCTAAAATAGCAGTTTTTGATGATCGATCGGTTATTGATTTTTGTTAAAACTCAAATATTTTACGGTCTGGGTTGACGTTAGTATTAACAATTATGTATTGTGGTTAATTATCGATTAAGTTTTCCGAAATTAACTATGTTGATAATATTAAATATAGGTTTCATTTTTATTTAATTTTTTATTGTGACTCGACATATGACAGCACCTCGCTTGATGTTAAGCCAAAGTCCATGTGGTCCATAAATGAATGTCACTGCTACTACAATTCAATGACTGTGAGTAGCAATCACATCCACTATGCCGGCCTAGATGGAACTAGATGGAATCAAAGGGAACGCCGACAACTTAAAAAAATTATGTAGGAACAGTTAGTCGAGAACTTCTTCTAGGTCATGATCAAGGAACTAATAAATTACCCTAACTCATCTAGACTTCCTGTAAATTACATAGGTTACTTACTTTACCTAGTATTTACGGACTAAGGGCCGTTTTAACCAACACTTAATCTATGTTTAACTTATGTTTAACATTGCCTGTCGTTCGAATGATCATAAACGACTTTTATTTAACTGTAGAGCTTGTATGAAGAGTATTCTGGATGTGAGGGAAGCGAGGAAGTTGTGTCAGGATCGTGGCAAGTGGCGCAAGTTCACACCGTGTAGTGGTAGTGCAATGGATAAGCAAACTGAGAGCACTTAAATAAATTAAAAAACAATATCTTACTTTCCATGTCGCATCCACTATGCCAACTTATAGGTACTATAGGAAGAATTCTTTTTTAGCGAGACTCGACAATAGATCTCGAGTTTCATAATGGTAATCCTTATTCGTCATTAATAAATCACTCAAAATCAAATATTCACGTCTTTTTCAAATAGAAGCGCCACTTTTTTTTATTGTGACACATCTGACCTCGTCCCGCCTGATGATAAGCAAGAGTAGGTCCAAAAGTAACGATGACTGAAAAAACTGAGTCAGTTCACGGTTGCCTTAGTTGCCTTAGTGCTGGCCAAAGGTGCATCTTCGCGCATCGCTTGAAGGAACCAAGGTCATAGGATGGAGAGAACACATGGGCTGGCAAAGCATTCCACTTGTCGATTGTTCTACAAAGAAAAGACGCACTTAACTTTTTAGTTCGACTGCCGATTCGATTGATAGAATGCCACTATCCTGACACAACTCCCTCGCTTTTCATAAACACCTCTTCGCCGAATGTCCCTTCGCTGCGACTTGAATCACAGGGACCACATCGAGCGGGCCATTAAGATCACCTCCCGCAAACTTGGCATCCTGAACAAGGTGCGGCGGTTCATCGCGCCAGAGCTTCGCCTGATATTATACAAGGCTCAGATTCGCTCTTGCGCGGAGTACTGTTCGCACCTCTGGGACGGCTCTGCCAAGTATCTTCTCAATGCCCTGGATTCATTGCAGCGCCGAGCTGTCCGAATTATAGGTGATGCAGAGGTCACGCGAACTCTGGAGCCCATGCAACTACGCAGAGACATGGCGGCTTTGTGCGTCCTCTATCGCCTATACCACGGAGAATGTTCCGAAGAGCTCTTTAACCTTATTCCTGCCTCGTCCTTCCACACCCGTAATACCCGCACAGGTCGGGGAAAGCATCCTCATTTTATCGACCGAATCGGCAGTCGAACTAAAAAGTTCGGTGCGTCTTTTCTTTGTAGAACAATTGACAAGTGGAATGCTTTGCCTGCCCATGTGTTCTCTCCATCCTATGACCTTGGATCCTTCAAGCGATGCGTGAAGAAGCACCTTAGGCCGGCATAGTGGCGGCGGCTGGGGCAGCCGGGAACTGACTCGGTTGTTCCAGTCGTCGTCACTCTTGGACCTTCCCTTTGCTTATCATCAGGCGAGTCGAGGTCAGATGTCGTGTCACAATAAAAATAAAAAAAAACCTGCTGGCACCAATGTATCTTTGATACATGTACTTTGGTCGTCCTGTTTCTATGATACAAGTAGCCTTAGTATAGAAATGTTTGTTTTAGTTAAATGCCGTTTAAGTATTGGTGTATTGCTCTCTTAGTTACTATAGTTATTCTTGCGTATCCTTTTCTTCAATTGATAATACACAGTTGCAGATAATTTTTATTACGACACATAATGCCTGTAGCATTCGCATCCACTATGCCGGTCTAAATGGCAACTGTAAATTTGATCCCAAAACGCGATTAAGTCACTTCATAGTTTTTCACTACGGTTATGGATTGATAAAAAAAAATGTAGAGGTGCGGGAAGCGAGGGAGTTGGGTCCCTGCCTATCCCTGTGGAAGAAAGACGTGACAATTTGATTGATTGATTGAGTACATACGTTATTTTTTTTATTGTGACGACATTTGACCTCGAATCGCCTAATGATAAGCATTTCACTTGTTGATTGTTCTACAAAGAACTTTTTAGTTCGACTGTCGATTCGGTCGACAAAGTTTAATTATACATTGGTTTAGAACATGCGTATTTAAGAATTAGAATATGGGGTTATGGGAACAAATATATAATAGCCAAAAAAAAAGAAAACGCTTGCTGAAACATATTTTTGCAAGTCGCACGACGCCTGTCGTATTTGTCCACGGAAACAAATTTGGTGGCGCCTTGTTTATAATGCAATTTAATCAAAATAATAATATATATTTTAGTAGAAAATAAATGCTATAAAGCGAGAAAAGTAGGGTGTGAAACTCATAGACTAAATTAAGAACTATAATTAGAAACTACAAACAAATTGCCGACATAGACGAAATACACGCAAAAAGTTTGGTTAAGTCTGGGGTTTGTGTCCTGGTCGGAGCAAAGATTAGTTCAATAGCTTATATTGTAAAAAAATACAAAGTAACTTATTTGCGTTTCGGGATCTAGGCCGGCATTGTGGATGTGACTGCTACTTACAATGATTGAGCTGTAGTAGCAGACACATTCATAGACCGCACTCCTGCTTAACATAAGGTGTGGTGGTGTCATATGTCGAGTCACAATAATAAAAAATAACAATGATTACTAGTGGATCCTTCTATACCTGTACTATAACTTCTAAGAAACATTTATACCAACCACTATGGATGCCACTTGGTACTCAAAGGTACATAGAACCAATGTTCAAAATTCAAAGTAATTTATTCATTTGGTTTTTACAAACACTTAGAAACGTCATTAAGAAAGAGTGAGGGGACTCTACCGAGTGTTCGGAAAGGCTGACTGAGAAGAACACTCAAGAAACTCCAGTCCGGCTTTTTTCAACTTTCTTATATTCTATTACATCATTTTTATCTTGGGAACTAACAATTCATTCACTGCCAAGCAGCCTTGTCGTCAAATAAATCTCTAATGCTATTAGTAAGCCTTTTGGCACAATTTATGTTTAATGAATTTTTTGAGTTTATTAACTGTAAGATCAGGCACATTACTTGGCAGCGTATTATACATACGGATACAGTTGCCAGCGAAAGAATCACTTATTTTGTGAAGCCTATGTGTGGGCATAGCGAGTTTATCTTTGTATCTTAAATTAATTATGACGATCACTGTTTTTGTGAAAATTATTAATGTTCTTACGAGTGTATGTATATAATATATCAAATGTACCTTTGATATATTATATACTTTGGTTGTCCTGTTTTTATGATACAAGCACTTCAGTAGCTTACTATAGAAATGTAAAAAGAATAACAGTAATCTATTTAATTTTTATTTATTGTGACTCGACATTTGACAGCACCCCGCTTGATGTTAGGCTGGAGTGTGGTCCATGAACGGATGTCACTGCTACTACAATTCAATAACTGTAAGTAGAAATCACATCCACTTTGCCGGCCTAGTTGGAACCAACAACTTACAAGCTGATACCGAAACGTGACCAAATTACTTCACTTGTAAGTGGTGGTACTACCCCGGATCGGCAGACTGGGTACCACTGCCTACCACTTCATGATGCATTTTCAGCTAATTTACAATTAGAATTAAAAACAAAAACCTATAATGAATATACTAATGAATGTTAAAAAATAGCGTTCCGTATATTATTTTGTTTTACTTATTATTAATCCGTGAAAAATCGCAAACTTTTTGTAACCTGATTTTCCTATAGATATGATAATTTTATTATTGTTTTGATTTTTTTGTTATTGCAATATTGTATTGTTATTTGAAGTTCATTAACATCGTGTAAATTGACATTGACATTACTAAACTATATATGCTTGTATCATAGAAATTGGGCGAACAAAGTACATATATCAAGGATACATTACTCGCAGAAAGCTATTTTGAACCGGGAGTTCTTGCTTTGCTACAACCAGACTACAGTCGCCTTAAAATATAATTTATTGAATTAGTCATTTCCTAATACCACGATCCTGACACAACTCCCTCGCTTCCCTCAAATCCACAATTCTCTTCATGCAAGCTCTACGGTTATGGGCACTAGACAATCTAGCTTTCCCGAGGATACCTCTGATTTGGTCGAAAAACACCCTTCTGGGTCTGCCCCGTTTAACGCATCTATACTCATCAGATTTGCAAATTCCTTTCGTCAATTTACTTTTACTCATCCTTTCTATGTGCGCAAACCATCACACACTGTGCTATTTCTTATTATATCCGCTGTCGCCAATCCACATACACTCCTTAAGGACTGCATTTCTACACATTAATTGTACTCTATTTAAAAAAGAGTCAAGATTGCGGCAAGTAGCGCTACATTGTCTCTGCCTATCTAATAATAAGGCGTCACAATTTGATTGATTGATTTATAATTTGTCCCACTGACTGGTCTAAGACCTCTTTTTCTCTTTTTAGCCATGACTTACAATCGACACTTTGCAGGTTCTCCGCGACTACTGTCGGAATCTATCTCATCTCGTCATCACCGTTTGCGCCTTCCACGATATGTTTTTTTACTATTTTTTACAACAAATGAGTATATCTTATAATTATCAATCAATCAATTGTCAATCAGTAAACACTTATAATTTATAATAAACAATTAAACACTCGAAAGGTCATTACGTCCTTGTTGAAGTAGAGCATATAAGTACATGTGATTGTAGTTATAAATAAGGCGTTGATTGATTGATTGATATAATGGTTCTGCTAACATGAACAAATAAGTATACCTATATACAAGGCGACCGTGGTGTAGTGGCAGTGCAATGGCTACGTATACCGAGTGGCACGGGTTCGAAACAACTCGACATCTGACCTCGACCCGCCTGATGATAAGCAAGAGGAGGGTCAAGAGTGACGACGACTCAGAAAATTGAGTTTGTTCACGGCTGCTTCAGCCGCCGTCACTATGCCGGCCAAAGGTGCTACTTCACGCATCGCTTGAAGGATCCAAAGTCATAGGATGGAGAGAACACATGGGTTGGCAAAGCATTCCACTTATCGATTGTTCTACAAAGAAAAGACGCACCGAACTTTTTAGTTCGACTGCCGATTCTGTCGATAGAATACGGATGCTTTCCCCGACCAGTGCGGGTATTACGGGTTACGGGTTTGTAACCAATTCTCGAATAATAAATCAATAGGTACTAATGTTGATTAGTCACTTGCGACCGCGACGCAATTTCACTGCTATTTCGTCGCCAAATGAATTAAGATAATGGAGGCCCAGTCCGTGTGTATGAGAGGGACTGAACTGTCCGATTTTAACTGTAATTTTGTGGGTGTGTTTAATTACACACAAATATGTACTGTATATTATATATGTATATAAACGGTATCTTCTATGTATAAGTAGTAATAATATATTATCATAAAATACATAGATACAATGTAAATGATTAAATCGTACAATATTGAAATTATCATAACATATAAATATTACAAAGATTAATAATTAATTGTTTTATAAATATTACTTTGTTATCTACACGTCTAGACTTTTTATATTAAGGGAGGGTAAACAGAATACACACATAATGTTGTTTTCAAGAGTGGTAGGCAGAAGGTAGGTTGTCTTTTACTAAGTCTTGAGTATCACCATCAGATTGTGAGAACCATGTACACTCGTAAATTTTCTTAGCGTCCATGGGAGAATCCATTTATGGTCTTAGTCCATCGTCGGCAGGTGGAAGAGTTTTTTTATTGCACTCTGCATATAAGAGCATTCTGTCTAATGTTAACCTAATACTGTTAAACTGTAAGTACCAGTTGCGTCCACTGCGCCGGCGCCGTTTGGGGTCGAGACGATAGGCCCTTGGGAACCTTCAGCCAAGCGCTTGGCCAAGGTGTTGTCCAAGCGGCTGACGGAGAAGTCTGAAGACAGGAAGGCTGGCAATTATTTCTGCTAACGTATTAGCCTTGCTATACAAAGGGGAAATGTTGCCAGTCTCCTTGGGGGTATCTCTGAAGGGACGTCTCTAAATGATATTTTTGTATTTCAATAAATTAAATTTCCATTCCTTTTTCCCACAGGGATAGGCAAAGACTATAGAGTGCCATTCGCCACGATCCTGGCACAACTCCCTCGTTTTCCTCACATCCACAATTCTCTTCATACAAGCTCTACGGTTATGGGCACTAGGCAACCCAGATTTCTTGAGGATGTCTCCGATTTGGTCGGAAAACACCCTCCTATATAGTTATATAGTTTTGTATTTATAGTTATTATATTCTTATAATTTTATTTGTTATTTATTATATTTAATTTATTTTTTATTGTTCACAGGCATGGTCGGAGCACTCAACGCGATCCCGGCGTCAACACTTGACAACCATTCGCCAAAACTCGACACACCCGTCTATACTATCAGCGGTAAGTTTTTTATTCACATTTCTATACTGTGTATAGAATTTTCTATACTTGTATCACAGAAACAGCACATTTAGTACATTTCAAAGAGTGGTAGGCAGTGGTACCTAGTCTGCCGATCCGGGGTAGTACCACCACTTACAAGTATACAGACCGTGAAGTGATTTGGTCACGTTTCGGGATCAGCTTGTAAGTTGCCGGGTCCATCTAGAGTCACAATAAAAAAAAATTCAAGGTATAATTCAAAAATACTAAGGTATACTGGGTACTCTCGGGTACCATTTATCGTTTTTTTTTCATCGTGGCTCGACTTATGACAGCCTCCTGCCTGATGTAAGGCAGTCCATGAATAGAGGCGACTGCTACTACTGGTAAATAACTGCTAATTGTAGTCGCAGGTAGATGGCATCTGTTAATAATTTAAATTTACAACACAATGGATAAAACAAATTATGAGTCACACAAATTTTTGTCATAGCGTAACTAAAGTTATGTAAATTTTTACAATGACCTTTGATATAATTTTTTTAAACATTTCTGCGGATGTATAATATTTAAAACGTGCCTGTATCATAGAAACATGACGATACAAATAATAAAAATATATTGGTACCTGGTAAGCTGGTGCTTTTCAACCGGGTGCATTTGTTTTGTATAAGACTAGGCAAAACCATAGAGGTTGTATGAAGAGAATTGTGAATGTAAAGGAAGCGAGGAAGTCGTGTCAGGATCGTGGCAAGTGGCGCTCCATTGTCTCTGCCTATCCCTGTGGGAATAAGGCATGACAATTTGATTGATTGGTTGTATAATCCTTGGATTCAATTGAAAATGGATACATTATGAATTTTTACATAAATATAAAAAAAAAAGTTTTTTTTATATAAAATTTCATCAATCAATATTATACATGCCAAATAGTCGGCCTTATTATATCTATACTTCAGTTTTTTTTTTACATTTCTATTCTAAAGTGATTGTATCATAGAAACAGGACAACCAAAGTACATATATCAACCCGTGCTCTCGGTTAGCGTAACCATTGCAGTACCACTACACCACGGTCGCCTTAATCTAATACCAATAACTTACACAACAATATAGTAAATAATCTAACTTAAGTATGAAAAAGTTAAAACGCCCTCAGTTTCTTTGTAGTACAATCAAAAAGTGGAATGCTGTAGTAGACTATGTGTTCTGCACATCCTATAACTTTGCATCCTACAAGCGAACCGAAAATAAAAACATCCTTTACCGTTTAATCGTCCCCTTAACCCTTTATTATTAACATCATCATCAGCCAGAAGACATGCACTGCTGAACATAGGCCTCCCTCTTAGACCGCCATTCCAAACGACAAGATGCCAGTTGCATTCACTGGTTATTCGTGACTTTTACTATGTCATCAGTCCAACTAGTGGGAGGCTACGCTGCGTCTGCCGGTTCGTGGTCTTCACTGTAGAACCTTTCTTCACCAGTGGTTGAAGGCTCGTGGTCTTCACTCTAGAATCTTTCTTCCCCATCGGTTGTCGGTTCGTTGTCTTTACTCTAAAACCTTTCCTCCCCATCGGTTGTCGGTTCGTTGTCTTCACTCTAGAATCTTTCTTTCCCATCGGTTGTCGGTTCTTTAAGCGATATATATTATTAAACAAATACATAATTGTAAGTGCCTACTTTCTTACATTTTCCTTATATTTATCAAAAGTAAAACACGGAAAGATTAAAGTTTTTTACGACATATTGATATAGGAAAACATCTACATATTTAATTTTACACCCTAATTTCTACTGGGATAGGCAGGGTCACTTTCCACGATCCCGACAAAACTCCCTTGCTTCCTTCTCATTGACAAAAAAACAATCTCTTTAAAAATAGTAAAGTTAGAAATAAAACTAACAAGACGTTTTGTGTTCCGAAAATAACATAATAGAAACATAATTAAGTTTATTACGCAGATAAAAAAATAACATACTTGTGAATGACAAATCGTCTGTATTTGATAATTTACGTACATACTTTACGTAGACATTGCTGTTACACAACTTATATAGAGCGCGTCCTAATCAGTAGGAACAGCGAACATTAGTATGTACGGACACCCTTATAAGTTAAAATGAGTTATACAAATCAAAATGGTCACGCCATTCTCCTACAGGGATAGGCAGAGACAATGGAGACGCTCGCTTTCTTCACATCCACAATTCTCTACTTAAAAGCTTTATGGTTACGGGCACTAGGCAGCCTAGCTTCCCTGAGGATGTCTCCGATTTGGTCGGAAAACACACTCTGGGGCCTGCCGTGTTAAAATGAGTTAAATAAAGATTAATAATACAAGTTTGGCGTTTCTTCTATATGTATCATATTGCATTTTTGTTTAACGTTTTACATATAGTTTATTTTATTTATTTATAAACTCTTTATTGCACAAAAATAAGGTACATAGGCGAGCTTAATGCCTTAGGCATTATCTACCAGCTAACCTTTGTTGTGTAGTGCTGTGATTAACTGGGTGCAAACCATTTATTATAAAAATTTAATATTATTTTAATTGACATTGGTTATAAAAACATATATATATATATACATATATAAATATAAGCAATACATACATTAGGCAACATATACACAAATATACATAAGATTAAACACATGTATGAGATAATAAGGATGTTATAAGGTTTGTTTATTTAAAAAGTGATTGGTGAGTAGGTGTTTAAAGTTGTTGATAGTTGGGGCTTGTCAGGGGAAGCTTGTTCCACTGGTGAGCTGCAGAGACTGTAAAAGATTCGCCGTAAGCAGAGGAAGAATGAGTTGGAATTTTTAGTTGATTATTTTGGGATGAACGAAGAGAAAGCTGGAAGATAGTTGAGTATCTTTGATAATAAAGTAAATCACTTTTATTTGTAGTCAAGTTCATTTTACTTCTTTTTGTTTTAAATGTCTGCTATTCAGAGGTACATCAAGCCACATGTTCACCTAAGTCACCTAAATACATAAAAAAGCAATTAGATTAATGTTGTCCGAACTCACACCAAACTGGTTACTAAAGATTGGTTTATGTAATGATAATTGTACTATGAATCTGTATTTTATACTATCAATAAAAATATTTTAAAAACACTTTATTTGCTATGAAGTCTATAATGGTTAAATATAAGTTTAGACACATAGTCGTGACTAACCTAATGGTAAGCTAGAGGTGGTCTAAGAGCACCGACGTCTGACAAAACCGTTTAAATTTACGGTTGCCACAGTCGCCGTCACTATGCCGGCCAAAGGTGCTAACATGGCGCAACTGCTTACAACCAGCGTAGAGAAGTACGCGCTCCCTATTATATCTATATTTTGTATGGTTTTACAACTATAATATCTAAAAGTTACAATATAGATATAATATGAAAAGATAATAGATTATTTCATTGTTGTTTCTATGAAGAATTTATGATAAAAATTTATTGTGAATAACACTTATGAACACACCTATTTTCACAATCATTTTTCACGAAATCACAAGTCTATTAAAATTTATAATATACTATATATTATAATAAAAAGATTTCATTATTATCAGAAGCAAGAAGTCCAAGCTTGTGGTTCGTCAAAGAACCATGGAGCGCAGTACTCTGGGCGTGAAACTCACAATTAAAATTCGAAATAGGCAGGAATAGGCAGAGACAAAGAAGTGCCACTTGGTACGATCCTGACACAACTGGTATCTCTCACATATCCACAATTGTCTTCATACAATCTCTACGGTTATGGACACTTGAAAATTAGCTTTCTTGAGGATGGTCTCCTATTTGGTCGAAAAACACCCTTTTGGGCCTGCCTCGTTTAACGTCTCTGTTATATCGGATTTATAAATTCTTTTCGTCAATCTACTTTCACTCATCCTTTCCATGTGTCCAAACCATCGAAGCATTCCATTATCAATCCTTGTCACTACTACATCTTCTTTTAAACCACATCTATCGTGCACTGTGTTATTCCTTATTCTATCCGCTATCGTCACTCCACATACACTCCTTAACGACCGCATTTCTACAGCGTTAATTCTACTCTCATGCTTCTTCTGCTACACCCAACATTCACTTCCATACATGTAGGAACAAGCACCGCAATATGAACAGCCATCCGTGACTTTTTTGACATTATTTATATTATTATTTTAATACATTCAAATAAATTCCTCTTATAAATTCTTTTCATAAATCTACTTTTACTAATCCTTTCCATGTTCCCACACACTGAAACGCCATCGAAATTTACGAGAATCGAGGCTCAGTTTGCGATTACATTGTTGTGCCCACATATAGTATTTTATATAAACATTGTTATTATATTTCGTCTCACTGAGATAGGTAAAGACAATACCATTTGGCGTATAATGACAATAATTATAATTAGGTATGTTTCGCTTCATACACATATACAATTCCATATATTATGTTATACCTTAACGGACCTCCTATTTTATATAAAACAAAACACAGCCGTGAGAGAATTCATTAGAACTGCGAACGTACCACCATTTCTTATAGCATTATTGAATCATCAATTGTCAATTCGTACGTCAAACATGCTTATTTGAATAAAATTACTATTGGCAGTTTTGTGACGTCACAACAATATTCATTCCTTTAAAGCGTACCACCGCGGTAATTACAAAAAGTAATATTAGGTTTTAATATTTGAATAGCGTATTGCAGCAGCCCCCTTACACGGCAATCCAAGAAGCAAGATAAAGTCTTGCAAAGAATATCATTCCAACTCATTTTAAATAACTTACTAGAACAGTGTACCAAAAAAGATAAATATTTAAACGTACTGTAAAACTTTACACAAAACAACGTTAAAAACATTAATAATTATTTTTTTAAACATGTTGATATGCCGGCCTAATACGTTATTTAAAATGAGTTAATATTCCTTCCTACTATAATATTCCTTGCAGTTCTTTATCTTGCTTCATGGATTGCCGTGCTAGGGGGGCTGCGATATGTTTCTGAACGTAAAATCTATGCGTATGTAGGAATGTATTTGAAGGAATAAAACGAAATTGCAAATAAGAGATGGTACGAAATTGAGTAATCTTGTTTTATATATGTACATCAAACAGTACTATCTTAAAACATACTTGTTTTTAAAGGTGGTAATAGGCCCCCTGTAACTAGCAGTCGCCTCTATTTATGGATTGCACTCCAGTTTAACATCAGGTGGGGTGCTGTCATATATCAAGCCACATTGAAACAATGACAGTGTGACTTTGTGTGAGAAAAGTACTCGATTTTGGCGTGTTTTTAATCGCTTTTAAACTTGTAAATAACTGCAAGTTACAGTCGCATTTCGAAATTCAACTAAATCACTTCACGGGCTGTCTCTCACTTGTGAATGGTGGTACTACTCACAATCGAAAATTATACTTAATCTAAATATTACAAGTGAAAGCTATCAAACAAATGCTCCGACCCGTAATCAACTGGTGTGCTAACTAACGCGCCATTGCTGTCGTCATTTCAGAGTGGTGACTAATTTATATTCTATCTCATTCGTCAATCACCTTTTATTTTACCTTCGAATGTTTAAAAAATAAATCTTAATGTTTTTAAGATAAATCATAAACTTAACACGAGCATTATATAAATTTTATAATAACTGTATAATAATTCATAGTTAAATATAAAATAATATTTGCAATGAACAGGTATTTATTATTGGAAACTATACAATCAATCAATCAATCAAATTGTCACGCCTTTTTGTCACGAGGCAGGCCCATAAGGGTGTTTTCCTACCAAATCGGAGACATGACTTTGACATGATTTTGACGACAGGCGTGGACGAACGGTTTAGCGACTGGTTTGTTGCGCGTAAAGTCCCGGGTTCGATCCCCGGTCGGAGCAAATATTTGTTTCATAGCTTTTATTTGTAATATTTAATAGTATTAAATATTGCAAATATTTGTTAATAAAAAATAAAAAAAAGAGATGGATATTTGCTTCGGGTCTGGTTATCAAAGAGTGGTAGGCAGTGGTACCCAGTCTGCCGATCCGGGGTAGTACCACCACTTACAAGTATACAGACCGTAAAGTGATTTGGTCACGTTTCGGGATCAGCTTGTAAGTTGCCGGTTCCATCTAGGCCGGCATAGTGGATGTGATTGCTACTAATAGTTATTGAATTGTAGTAGCAGTGACATTCATTCATGGACCACACTTTGGCTTAACATCAAGCGGGGTGCTGTCATATGTCGAGTCACAATAAAAAAAAAAAAAAAAAAACATCCTCAAGAGAGCTAGGTTGCCTAGTGGCCATAAGCATAGAGCTCTAGGCAACTTAGCTTTCTTTGGAAGCGAGGAAGTTGTGTCAGGACTGTGGCAAGTGGCGCTGCATTGTCTCTTCCTATCGCTGTGGGAAAAATGCGTGACAATTTGATTGATTGATTGGTTGATTTATTTATTGTGTCTCGACATGTCACAGATTCCGCCTGATGTTAAGTTAGAATTGATTGGAGGCGGTTCGATGATAGAGGCGACTGCTACTACAGTGCACTAACATCAAATAGCAGTCGCATCCACTATGCCGGACTAATTTCAAGTTTATCCCGAAACGTGGATGAGTCGAGTAGTGTTACTACCCTAGATCGGCAGACTGGGAAAATTTCCACAACTGTCTGCCTACCACTCTAATTAAATAATATGACAATATTCAGAAATGATGCTTAGTAAGTCAATTAATCAAAACTAATCAAAATGTTACGTTTGGAGGCCCAAAGAGTGGTAGGCAGTGATACTCAGTCTGTCGATCCAGGGTAGTACCACCACTTTACAAGTATACAGGCCGTGAAGTGACTTGGTCACGTTTCGGGATCAGCTTGTAAGTTCTGGTTTCAACTAGGCCGGTATAGTGGATGCGACTGTTACTTGCAGTTATTTACTAGTTTTAAAGCAACTACTGGAAAGAATTATCGTGGTTGATCGTTCAAACTCGTGCCATTTGCGTACACTAAAACTGATGAATATTAACGTATTTACCTCATTTTACCTCATAGTGGAGGAATGTCTTAATTCTGTCTCGTGGCTATGTATACGGTCTCCTATAACACAATGCAAATGAAGACGGAAAAAAAATACGAAGACAATGGATAATATAAACTTAAACCGTCGATCCGTCAAATACAACGCAAAGATTTATTGATTAACGAGTGAGATTTATTAATAAAACTATAATGAATTAAACCAATTTTATGCGGCTTACTATCGCGTTAATTTTCGTTTTGATTTTTCAATTTATTTATTAATTATTCTGACTTTTCACGAGCTTTGCAGCCATTGTGGTCACGGAGAGATAACCAAAATAAATGCGATAGTAAGCCGCCTAAAATTAGTTTAATTCATTAAACAATGAATCTAAGAAAATACAATAAAACTATAGTTAAAAACAAAAACTAAAAAAACACGCTTATGCCAATGTGAACTAAAAACGAACATGAACAACTTGATGATAAGCAAGAGGAGGTCTCAGAGTGCCGACGACTAAAAAAACAGAGTCAGTTTACGGTTGCCTCAAACGCGAACACTATGCCGGCCAAAAAAAATAATTATTGAAATTATTGTATTGTCATCGGTTTTTAATACGTGTACAAATTTTCGAATTATTCAGACCTCTAGAAGTGAGTCAAAGGACATCATTCATTTTGTATGGGGACTTGGGCTTAATTGTATTAACAGTTGCATATACAATATCCTTTATTTTGCATAGTTTAGATGTGCAAAATAATCAAACTATAATTATGACAGTTCAAAGCAGAACTGGTAATATGGCGTGTCTCTGTGATTAACAGACGATAACTTATTTTCCAAATAACTCAATTGCACAGCAATAGGGAATATGCATGTGGTTTAAATATTGCTGCAAATTTTTCCCCCGATTCTTTATTGTACTAACATCATGCTAAAATAATTATATTTTTAATTTTCTTTGTATATATTGCATAAAAGATTAAGCAAAAAGTAAAAGATAAGCAAGTGAAATTCAAATGAGTGAAACGCATCACCATTGGCCGAATGAAACGTGACGTCACATGACACGTTCGGGGTCGATGCTCATATTGTGCGCGTAGTGTTTAAAAGAAAAAATAGCTGTTCTTTGTGTTTATGCAGTGTTTTTGTTTGGCTATTACAACTTAAAAATCCACATAAATAACAGTAACACTTGTAGTAAACAAATACTGGTCGTGACGTGTGACGTCATCAAAAGCCCGCGCTAGATGATAGCGTTCAAATGTGTCAAATTTAATCGAAGTTTTAAAATTATTTTAAAAAATAATTAGAACTTTTACAACACTATTTATATTTTTTATTATGTTATAACGATATAATAAGTGAATTAAACACATAAAAAAAATACATGCATATACCCTATTAACAGCAAAATTTTTATTAGTTTTATCAATACAAGTATCAAATCTAACAGTCATATATTTGTTTTATCATCGGACATTACAAAAGTAGTACATAAAAGCCCAAAATGAATAATGTCCTTTATTTAAAAGATTTCGTTACATAGTTACATACATAAAGGTATATTAAAATAATAATATAAAGAGATTATAAATATATTTAGGTAGTTTTTAAATTGTATTAAATTCCTTTTTATTCTCGTTAGCTATTAGTTAGTTAATGAGGCAGGTTTTGATTCATTAGCCATTGTGCAGAAAGTTAACAAAAAAACACGATAATAAGCTACCTATAAAAACATACATCTTACATACTAAGCTACTTACGTACCTACCTACGTGTTTTTTTTTTATTGTGTCACGACATCTGACCCCGTCCCGCCTGATGATAAGCAAGAGGAGGTCCAAGGGCAAGGGCCTTTGGCCGGCATTGTGACGGCGACTGAGGCAGCCGCGAACTAACTCGGATGTTTCAGTCGTCGTCACTCTTGGATCTCCTCTTGCTTATCATCAGGCGGGACAAGGTCAAATGTCGTGTCACAATAAAAAAAATATCGTTACGAAGGTACCTTTGCCAAAATAATGTGTAAACAGAAACAATTTCTCAGCATCCATGGATTCATTCTATCGACGCAATCGGCTGTCGTACTAAAAAGTTCGGTGCTTTTTTCTTTGTAAAACAATCGACAAGTGGAGTGCGGTCCATGAATGGAAGTCGCTGATACTACAACCAGAGACCTACCAAGTTTATGTTATTGTTGTAGAATTTTGTTATGTAGTTTTGGAATTAAAGATATGAATGTAGAAAAGGTAATGAAAATAACAATAACAAAGATAGCTCTTATCTTTTTTATTCACCGCGCTGCATGATGTTGGTTTTAGATCCAACACTGCTCTTCCACATCATCATCATCATCAGCCGGAAGACGTTCACTGCTAAACTAGGTCACCCCCTTAAAACGCCATTACGAACGACAAGATGCCAGTTGCATTTACTGGTTATTTGTGACTTTCACTATGTCCTCAGTCCATCTAGTGGGAGGCCTACCTACGCTGCGTCTTCCGGTTCGTGGTCTTTCTTTCTTCTTTGAGCTATGTGGCCAGCTAGTCCACGGATGCTGTTTATTGTTTAGTATTATAATTTACCGTAGAGCTTGTATGAAGATAATTGTGGATAGATGTGAAGGAAGGGAGGGAGTTGTGTCAGGATCGTGGCAGGTGGCGCTCCATTGGCTCTGCCTGTCCTTATTGGAAAAAGGCGTGACAATTTGATTGATTGATTTATTTATAATATAATTGACCTCATGAGCTCTACCAATTTAAGACAGCAGTTAGTTAAGGTGTTTTTGCAGCCATCGGCGTTATTGGACTTTATTTTCCTTGCGGCAAGTCAAGGGTAAATGTGGCGTCACTATAAAAAAGATGGAGTAAGCCATCTTAGACACTAGACGCCAATTACGCAACCGAGAGCACAGGTTCAAAACCGGTACAATGTATCTTTGATATATGTACTTTGGTTGTCCTGTTTCTGAGATACACTTTAATAGATTAGTAAAGAAATGTTAATAAATAAAAAATAAATCAATCAATCAAATTGTTACGCATTTTTTCCACAGGAATAGGCAGAGACAATGGATCGCGACTTGCCACGATCCTGACGCAACTCCCTCGTTTCCTTCACGTTCACAATTCTCTTCATACAAGCTCTATGGTTTTGGGCATTAGGCAAAAAATAAAAATTATAGTAAAAGGGGTGTGGTGTAACACAAACAGTAATAAAAGTAAATAAATAAAAATTCCGTAAACATAAAAACAATATTGGAAATGTTTCATTATCATTAAATAAATAATTAACAACGTATAAATTACAATTTTATCTTAATGTTATACCATAGATCATTAACTATTAGAGGGTACACGTTGAAGGACAGACTCGTTCACCTTAAAGCGATAATATAAACGTAAATAATTTTACTTTGTATACCGCTTTCCTGATTTGGCATTAATTGCTGTGTACCTGACTCCAAAGATACATCTCTTAATATATAACAAAGATTCAAAAATACAAAAATTCCACTTGTCCATTGTTCTAAAGAAACACTATAAACCTTTTAGTTCTACTGCCGTCGATTCAGTCGACAGAATGCGGTTTATTGCCCACTACACCACTGCCAGCGACAGTGGTGTAGTGGTAGTGTATTTAGCAAACTAAAATCCGGTTCGAAACCACTACCCGGTAGCAATGTATCTTGTTAATTTATGTAATCCGGTATATGTTAATTTATATACTTTGGTCGTTCTATTTCTACAATACAAACACGTTCAGTATCTTAGTAAAAAAAATTGTAAATAAAGTACGTAGGTACGTACAGTCTTTGGCCAGTGCGTACAACCAAGGCCAGTTATCGGTCTTTTTGCACTTCCCCTTGCTTACAAGTCAAGTCAAAGATGTCGTGTCTAATATAAAATGCGAAGTCTAGTAGTTATATTATCTGTGTATTTGTATTAAGTTATCTCGTTGAACCTAATTAAAATTGAACCACGACTTTTGGTCATAAACATGTGAAATTTCAACGCAACAAGTGAATTTTGAATCAAAGAAATATTAAAACGGAAGAAATATAAGAAATCGATATAAAAATGTGACTGTTTACAAATAAAAGTGTTTTTTAATAATTAAAATTGAAATTAATTAGTTAATTTGTTTTTAAAATGTAATTAGGCGTCTTTTATTCAATAGTTTTGTTCGTTTTTTGTTCTTTTTTTTTGTAAGGAAACCGTTATTTTCCTATTTTGTTGAGTAGGAAGTGTGTTTAGTGTAGTTTCGACGTAGCGCTGTACGTATCGCTTCCCAAATTTAAATGTGATTTAAATAGTTCAATATGGATTTGGTCGGCTTAAGGAGTTACTGGATAAGAAAACAACATGGATACATTATTATTGGTATTTATTATTATTATTTTGTATGGGAAGCGAGGGAGTTGTGTCAGGATCGTGGCAAGTGGCGCTTCAGTGTCTCTGCCTATCCCTGTGGGTCAAAGGCGTGACAATTTGATTGATTGATATGTATTATTTCACATTTCTATATTAAGCTATTTAACGTGCTTGTATCATAGAACCTGAACGTCCAAAGTACATATTTCAAAAATACATTGGTACCATCAAGTGGGTTTTTATCCTAAGGTTCTCAGTTTACGTGGCCACCTTCTCCGTTTCTTCTCAGTTTGCCCTAAAATTACTCAACGTCATCATCAGCCAGAATAGACGCCTATTGCCTCCCCCTTATCATACGCCATTTTGAATGACAAGATGCCAGTTGTATTCACCGGGTATTTGTAACTCAACATGTCGTCAGTCCACCTTGTGGAAGGTCTACCTTCGCTGCGTCTTCCGGTTCGTGGTCTCCACTCGATAATCTTCATGCGCTCAGACGATGCTACGTCACCGGCTAAGTTGAGCCCTGTACGCAACACCCGTACAGCTGGGAGTACTCCTTTACTTTTCTAACTAGTGGAATAATGCTCCGCTAAAGTAGCATTCGCCTTAATTCACGAACCGCACTCCAGCTTAACATTAGGTGGTATGCTGTCATACGTTGACTCACTAAATTACAGAACAGCTTAGAATTATCAGTTTTCCTGTCTTAACGCAATTATCTTACTACATCAACTTGACGACATTATTTCAAATAAAGAAAGATAAAGGATTTTTAGTAACATGATTTAGTAATCAATTAAAAGTAATCGAGATAACAATTATCATTAATAGGCAATTCATATAAATCTATAATACATATAAAAATAGTAATCGCACGATAATTTTTATTACTTTCTTAATCAAAGATCTAATTTATTGCTATTTTTAACATATAGGAGAAATAGCACGGTGCGAGATGGTTGTTTTTTTATTGTGACACGACATTTGACCTCGAACTGCTTGAAGATAAGCAAGAGGAGGTCCAAGAGTGACAACGACAGAAAAAACCGAGTCAGTTTACGGCTGCCCCAGTCGCCGTGGATGTGAATGTGGTTAAAAAAGATGTAGTGACATGGATTGACAAAGAAATGTTTCGATAGTTTGGGCCGTTTGGGCACATGAAAATTATGAGTGAAAGTAGATTGACGAAAGGATTATATAAATCTGATTTTGATGGATGCGTTTAACGAGGCAAACCTAGGAGGATATTTTCCAAACAAATCGAAGATCTCATTAAATGCCTTTTCTATATAGATGCCTGTAGATAAAAATAGCGCTGGCAATAGCGCTGCGCAGTAAAGTTTAGAATTTTATTCATTATTAGCACAACAGAATAGATGCGCAGACTTGCTCCCACCACAGTCATCCAACGCTCTCCTTATCAGCCGATCCTGTGCTGTACAGCTCAAAAGTCTGCGGGAACAAGTTTGTGAAAAACTTGTAAATAACCATAAATCCTTTTTTTCTCCAGATGACAAAGGGCTCAGCGACAGCACTCTCACGATGGCTTCGATAAATTCCAGCGGTGATTTTAGAAGTTGCGATGATCAGCTGGACAAGAAGATCACGGACACCGATGCGGAGAAACAACCGTTGTCAGGGGTGAGTTTAAATTCCCCTTACAATATTTCATTACTATAACGATAGGCGTGGCATTAGTGGTTAGCGCAGAAGTCCGTTACACGGGAGTCCCGGGTTCGATTCTCGAAGCAAATATTTGTTTCACAGATTTTATTTATAATATTTAAGATTAAATTCACAAATATTTGTTAATACAAAAAGAGGCAAATTGTGCGCTCCATTGTCTCTGTCTTTGATTGATTGATTGACGTAACCAAAGCGAATCAGCAGCTACCGTACGTCAACTCGGTTATGGCTTGGCAACACGACGCCACGCTTTCGGTTCGGCGACCGCTGTTGACTGGCTGGCGGGGTGACAGAGGTAAGGATTGAAGAAGAGACGGAGTTCAGTTACTGGGACATTGCTGTTCTTTGTCTTTTCCCCGCTGAGGCGAGGCACAGTAATCGGATCGGTAGGGAGTTGCAAGTTGCAACGTTGCAGTAGGGAGTTTCATTCAATGGATACTGAACGGCTCGAGTTGAAACGGTGACGATCCCTGTCCGAGTTGATAAGTGTGCTGTGACCTTATGGAAACCTTGTCTAGGCTGTAGAAGCCTTATTTAACCGGCGTCACATCCGCTTAGTATAATTATAATTAGGTATTTATTAGTATTTTCTTAGAACATGCGCCAACATTGTTCAATGAATTAAACAAATTGTATGCGGCTTGCAGCTTTGCAGCACCTAAGCTCGGTGGCTGCAAAGCTCTCGAAACGTCGGAATAATAAGAAATTGTAAAATTAAAACAAAAAAAAACGCGATAGTAAGCCGCATAAGATGTGTTTATATATTATACATTTTATTTATATATAATTCTAAGGAATAAATAACTAGTGATAAAACATAGAAGCATAAATTACACGGTTCGCATTAGAAAATGGTGCCCTTGAAACTACGACCACAATGCTAAAACAAAAGATTTATAAAGCATTCAAAGCGACAATTGCATAAATAAAAAATAATAAAATAGAAATAAATATAAATATTTATTATTAACGTGAGATGACGAATGCGGGTAGAGATAATATGTTTTCTTATTGTTGTCAAGCTGGAGTGCGGTCCATAAATAGAGGGGACTGCTACTACAGTTCAATAACTGCAAGTAGCAATCGCATCTACTATGACGGCCTAATCGGAACTGGTAACTTTAAATAGATCCCGAAAATCGATTGAGTTACTTAAGAACACGAAACAAAGCGTAAATGAGCACCTCTGGCAGGAATAGTGAAGACGACTGAGTTAGACAGTTTTTTCAGCCGTCGCGTCGATGTTTTTTGAGTTTTTCTTTGTTACCATCAGGCAAGTCGAGGTCTGATGTCAAGTCACAATATAAAAACTATTCATGCCGTTGACAAATCATACGAAACAATATTATATATTTTTAACAAATATTTATATATTTTTATTTTGCGATTCTATAAATAATTCTAACAAATCTACGGTTGAGTCTATATTTTTTGGATATCTTATTGTTACTATGGTCTCTATGCCTAAATTATTTAATTCCTATTTTTTCCAAATCAACTATGGCAGAAGTATGGCTTGTAACTTATAAATTTCTATTCTAGGCAATATAAAGTACCACTCAAATTCATGTCAATTATTCAGCAAATTAAATGTGGTGACAAACCAAGAGTAGCGCTACCCACCGGGTCCAATTGTGTTTCCAAATCATCCAGGAACTCATTGAAATATACACACAAAATTTCATCTAAATCGGTCCAGCCGTTTAGGAGGAGTTAGGTGACAAACACACGTACTGACAAAATAATAAAAAGATTAATATTATTTGTGGCTGTGATTAAATTGTGGTGTTTGCATGTGAATTTCAGGAATAAAAAACTAAACCCAATAATGACATATTGACTTAATTTTGTCATTGTCAATACTTCGATGTGTATAAAATTCTTAATAAAATTGCAATTCTATGCTAAAAATAAACTCATAGAACAGTGCTGTAAAGTTATTGTAAAAATAAATAGGGAATAATAAATAAGGATTCTATGTATTTTATAATAGAATGAAGAGTACGGCGGCGACGCCAAAATCTTCCAAAGATTCGGCGACCAAATCTTCCAAAGATTCGGAGACCAAATCCGAAAAAGAGGCGACTAAATTGAAATCGCCGTCTGCAGTTAGTCTACGTGTGTTAAGTATGGTACATTATTGCGTGTTTTCCAAACGTGTTGGTTAGGCTTCAGCAAAAACGTTGCCTCCGGCGCAATGCTAGTCGTATGCTTCTCTCTCCATCAGGGGCGTAGCAACCGCCGTATCTGTCGTATCAATTATACGGGGGCCCCCAACGTAAGCAAAATTAACAAACAATGCCATATTTTTTTTATTTTAAAAATTACAAAATCAAGATTTAATAAATCAATTTGCCGAAAAAAGGCAAGGAGAGTGTATATTAAATTTGAATTGTTTGTAAAAATTTTGGAAAAAGTGCCAGACAGATAATTTTGATGAATAGTGAGAAATCTTCCTAAATTTTTATACGGGGCCCCACCAAGGCACGCTACGCTTCTTTTCCCCATGCCTAAAAAGCAAATGAGCTAGTCTGTAACTGTTCATAGTAAAAGATGGACAGGATATTTTAGGACGAATTTAGCGACGAAAAAGCATGACGATCTAAGCTGTAACCACAGCGAACGAGTGGTGGTTTCGGAAATATCCATTTTTGACAAATATCTATCGAAGCAAGCTCCACGCGGCTTTTGCACTCATACCAACCTAAGCAAACCTGTAAAATATTTTCTTTACACATTATTTTTTTCCTTTATTTGAACCTAACCTAACACTTACAAAAGAATACAGTAAAGCTATAAAAGAATACAGTACATTCATGAAAAAAAACTATTAGTAATTTTTCATTTGATATCACAAAAATTAAGCGAGATATTGAAAAATTCTATTCTTGAATTTTGTTCTATTTCATCTAATTCTATAAAACTTAATCATAATACGTCGCCACGGAGACAGCAGAATCCTCTGAAAGAACAACCATTTTAATACACTGAACACACGCCAGCAAGTTGAGTGCTGACGTTGTGTCGACGCAACGTTATTGTCGCGTTTGATGATTTGTCGTAGAAACGTTCATCATCTGCCAGAAGGCGTCCACTGCTGAACATAGGGCTCCCCCCTTAGAACGCCATTCCGAACGACAAAATGCCAGTTGCATTCACTGGCTATTCGTGACTTTCACTATGTCGTCAGTCCACCTAGTGGGAGGCCTACCTACGCTGCGTCTGCCCTGCACATCTAAACGCAAATGGAGCGCAGACACTCTCGTGTGAAAGCAGCTGTACCTATACTACAAACTACAACAAAATGGCGTTGCAACGAAGATTTCTATACAATAAACTCAGCCAATATCTCAGAATCAATTCTATTCAATATTACAAATAAAATATTTGCAACAAATGTGATGTGAAGGAAGCGAGAGAGTTTGTCAGGATCGTGGCAAGTGGCGCTCCATTGTCTCTGCCTATCCCCATGGGAAAACAGCGTGACAATTTGATAGATTTGATTGACATTTTATTTAAATATATTTGTGGTTTTATTTGGACAGAGAAAAGACGAGAAGTGGTGGACAACGCTGGTGCAAGTGGCTGTACCCTTCTTCATAGCTGGATGTGGGACGATCGGCGCTGGGCTGGTTTTAGGAACTGTTGTCGTAAGTTTAATGTCATCTTCAAACTTTTTTTAAATTTCTATACTAAGCTATACTATACTAAGCTACTAATCATAGAAACAGGACAATCAAATCAATAAAATTGTCAAGCCTTTGCGATCCTGACACTCCCTCGCTTCCTTCACATTCACAATTCTCTTTATACAAGCTCTATGGTTATGGGCACTAGGCAATCTAGCTTTCTTAAGGATGTCTCCGATTTGGTCGGCAAACACCCTACAAACAGGACAACCAAAGTATATATGTCAAAGATGCATTGAGTGGTGGGTAGTTTTTAACCCGTGCTCTCGGTTTGCATAACCATTGCACTACCACTACACCACGGTCACTTTTAACACTTATATCAAGAAGAATGTTCCAAGGAGCTCTTTAACTTTGTTCCTATCTCGTCTTTTCTGTGATACACCTGTGACACACGCACTGGTCGGAGAAAGCTCCGCACTCTGTCTGAATCGGCAACTGGACTAAAAGGTTTGGTGGAATGGTTCGGTGGAAATCGACAAGTGGAATGCTTTACCAGGCCATGTGCTTTCGCCATCCTGTAATCTTGGAACCTTCAAGCGAAGTGTGAAAGAGCTGATGTTAAGCTGGAGTGCGATCTATAAATGGAGGTGACTACTACTACAGTTAAATAACTGTAAGTATCCACTATGCCGGCCTAGTTGGAAACGGCAACTTACAAGCTGATCCCGAAACACGACTAAGTAACTTCACGGTTTGTATACTTGTAAATGGTACTTCCCCGGGTAGGCAGACTGGACACCACTGCCTACCACTCTTAAAGTTGTCGGCGCACTTGTTTTAGTCGGACATCCTTCTTGCTTAGTTGCCTAGTTACTATGCTGACCAGAATTAGTATACCTAATTAATTATAAACATATTTTGTATTATTTCAGGATTGGCCTGTATTCAAAAATGTTTCAGCAATATTCATATTGGTACCATCACTTTCAGGACTTAAGGGTAAGAAGTTATTTTTTATATAATAGACTCAAAACCATTTCAACTTCAATTATTGATTTTAGTTTAAATGATTCTAATAAAAATAAATTACAGATCAATTAATTTTAAACTGCAATTATTTAAACTGCAACTCTCCTTTCTACTGTCATGAAAGTTGTTACGTGACAGGTCTGTACTTTTTTAGGATCCGGAATTTGAAAAGTTTTAGCTTCCGTGATGTTTTAAAACTCGATCAGTCTCACCGGAGGATCACAACGTCCTCTTAACTGCGATTCCCAAGCCACCTGTCAAGTACAGAAGTAGAGAAATAATGAGCCCAAAAAATATTTTTAAAAGTATTTTTTTATAAACTGAGTCGGATTTTTATTTGGTTGGCGCTCTTAGCGCTTTTTTCTTGTTTTTATTATTAACATTTCTATACTAAGCTACTAAAGTCCTTGTATCATAGAATCAGGACAACCAAAGTAAATACAAAAAGTAAATCAAAGATACATTGGTACTGGTGGGTGGTTTCGAACTCGTGCTCACGGTTCGTGTAACCATTGCACTGCCACTACACCACGGTCGCATCAGGCAATTAAAGTCAAATGTTACGTTACGATACATTTATTAGAAACGCTATTAAAGTCGTAGTAGTTTCCCTGTTTTGAGCCTCCGAAGTTGGTATCGTTATTATCTTGGTATCGAGAAGTATATCTTTGTCGCCATTTCTCTATCATACAAGTTTATCCTATGATGTAAGACGTTACGAGATACTCGTATTTATCATTAAGATTAGGCATTTATCAAAAGATAAGCAAGAGGAGATCCAAAAGTGCAGACGATTGAAACAACCGAGTCAGTACACGGCTGTTTCAGCCGCCGTCACTATGCCGGCCAAAGGTGCTTCTTCACGCATCGCTTGAAGGATCCAAGGTTATAGGAGGGAGAGAACACATGGGCTGGCAAAGCATTCCACTTGTCGATTGTTCTACAAAGAAAAGATGCACCGAACTTTTTAGTTCGACTACCGATTCTGTCGACAAAATGTGAATGCTTCCCCCGACCAGTGCGGGTGTTACGGGTGTGAAATCCCTTGATCAAGGCGAAAATATTTAAAAAAGACTAGGGGTCTGCAGTGCTCATAACCGTATGAAGAGAATAGGGGATGTAAGCAAAGCGAGAGAGTTGTGTCTGGATCGTGGCCTCCTATCATACAAAGATTTAATTTGTAGTCATACGACAGGATTTGAACCTTAAGTTCTTTGTAGTCACACAACAAGATGCAAACCTAACACTTAGAGTAAGCTTCTTTTACTGAAATTAGTATTTTAAATTAATGACTAGGTTTTCTAAATGACATGTGGTTTAGAAAAAAACACTCATTATAAATAAGATTGCATTTTTTTCTACTCTATTATACGAGTGCTATCTTCGACAATTTAGTCTCTTCCTGTGATACATATTCTTGTTTGAATTTGTAACGGATTAAAAACTTATATTGCTTAGTTTTGATACCTTCAGTGGTGGGCCTATGTGGGGGTAATGCCGACATGTATACCGTGACATGCGCCGCTCTCTACTTTACCTTGTGTGTGTGATATATCGTTTATACTATCAAGTACTATATCACATTTTATTTGGCACTGTAATAAATTGTTAACCGGGGACATACTTACAAAAAACATGGGTCCCTTATAGGCCCATAGCCATAGAGCTTCTATGTAGAGAAGTGTGGATGTAAGGGAAACGTGAGAGTTCTAGAAGGATCGTGGGATCCATTGTCCCCGCCTGTCCTTGTGGGAACCGAGGCGTGATAATTATTTAGATACATGTTAATTGAAACTAAATTTATTTATTTTCTAATAGCTAGTTGCATGAGGGCGGACTTAAAGCCAATTTTTTATCTCCCAGTTAACCGTAGGATTGTCTAGAAAGTGAAAATCAGGTCCATCATTATTAACTTTAACCTACATAACCTAGATAATTAATTAACCATTCCGAGAGACCATGGTTCAAAATGTATCTTTATTAATTATATTCTTTTTAAAACGTCCTGTTTCTATGATAAAAGTACTCTTCGTAGCGCAATATAAATAGAAATGTAATAAGCAAACTTATAATAACTACATAAGTTAATTTTTTTTTTCATAAAATAAAATGATCAATGCAGGTAGATAGCTTATTTATAAACATTTAGAGACAACAATCAAATGGATTAAATTCTTTAAACGCTTAACGTACGATATGAATGGGATAGAAATAACATTCTCATGTAGGCAATGTGTTGTGATTTAGAATTTATTACATAATAAAACCATTAAGGCGACTTAGGATGACCGTGGTGTAGTGGCAGTGCAATGGTTACACAAACCGAGAGCACGAGTTCGAAACCACCCACCGGTATCAATGTATCTTTATATGTACTTTGGTTGTCCTGTTTCTATGATACAAGCAATCACTTTAGTAGTTTAGTATAGATATGTAAAATAACAGTTTTTCATCACTACCGGTCCAGTTTTAAGCTTACGTGGCTAAGTCACTTTATTCATGGTCTATTCTATTTTATGTACTTCTAATAGAAGTATTCTATACTTACATTACACTTTGTACAAGGATATCTGTGTACAAGGCAGTTGTAATACCCACTCAACGGCGCAGAAACCTGGTGCTGCCGTATGGGCGAGCTGAAATGAAAGATAGGCAATCCAGTCAACAGGACTGGATTGATCACTGAAATGGTACATTAGCCAGTGCAGAATAACATTATTCCACCACTTTGATTTGTTCGCGCTTCGGGATCAGCTTGTAAGTTGCCGGTTCCAACTAGGCTGGCATAGTGGATGTGACTGGTACTCACAGTTATTGAATTGTAGTAGCAGTGACATGCATTCATGGACCACACTCCAGCTTAACATCAAGCGGGGTGCTGTCATATGTCGAGTCACAATAAATAAATAAAATTTATACCGGGCATTATTCCGCTTCATTCCGAGATGAATCCCTTAAGGTGACTGGGCTATAAGACGTTTCTCTTACCTCGTACCTTACCACCAAGCAAGTCGAGGTCAGATATCGCGTCTTAATAAAAAAAGTGCCAATTATTAAAACTAAAGAATAGCGCCCTCATCCATTGTTCACACACGACGATGATGTGACGTTTTTTTTGCAATATGTAATTTTTAGTAATTTCCCTGTCGTTACATACTCATAGAGCAATTAAATAAGATTTATGTGCAAATTGTTTATGTGAAGAATAGTGCTGGGAAATCAAAAATCAAATCCAATTGTCACGCCTTTTTCCCACAGGGATAGGCAGAGACAATGGAGCGCCACTTTACTGTACTTTATATAATACTGACAAAAGTACAGCCAGTCATTCTACCAATAAAAAGTTATTATTGTTGTGTTTTTACTATCAAGACATCCTCAAGAAAGCTAGGTTGCCTAGTGCCCTGGTTCGGCTAAATTGATTTTAAGCCGAATCTTCACTTGTACCGGAAATCGAACTCGGGATTATTAGCGGACTGGTTTGCAACTATTCGGAGCGTTATTTCTTTGTAGAACAATCGACGAATTGAATGCTTTACCAGCCCGTTCTTTCCAGCCTTCGATCCTACAAGCGTGAAGAAGCACCTTTGGCCGGCAACGTGATGGCGACTGGGGCAGTCGTGAAGACTTGGTTTTTACAGTCGTCGGCACCCCTGGACCTTTTCTTGCTTTCTATCAGGCGGGTCGAGGTCAGATGTCACAATAAAAAAAATGATCCACGCTTGTCGTCAATTTCACCAAGACCACAGCAGACTTATTTTTTTTCTATAATTCATTTAATTCTTCGTTTTTCAGGTAATTTAGACATGTGCCTAGCATCGAGACTCTCAACGCAAGCAAATTTAGGAAATATGAACTCGCCCAAAGAAATACTATCAATGGTTGTCGGCAATATTTCACTAGTACAGGTTAGTATAAACGAGTTAGTATAAACCCGTCTGATGTTAAGCTGGGGTGCGGTCTGATGTTAAGGTACAGTTAATTGCAAGTAGCGATCCACATCCACTATGTCGGCCTAGCTGGAACCGGCAATTTACAAGCTGATCCCGATACGCGACTAAACACTTCCGGTCTGTATATTTGTAAGTGGTGGCACTACCCCGGATCGGTAGACTGAATACCACTGCCTACCACTCCTTAACAACCAGACTCGGAGGAAATATCAGCCTTTTCTTTATAATTAATAAATATTAAAAAGTTTATGAAACAAATAATACAATATAAAGTATTTTTAAATTTTGTTCAATAAAGTGTTTTTTTAGCATTTCTTTTTTACGAATAGATTTTTTTGAGTTAATAACATTTTAAGAAGTTTAGTTATTTGATTGTCGAAAGTACCACAAAAGACGATTTCTTCAAATATCCCTGCCTTAATTATTTATTGTTTTATTTGTAGGTGCAAGCGATTGTTGCCGCGACTGTTGTCTCTTTATTCACCATATCCGCGAATGCTATCACGGACTCGCAAATCAACATGTCGTACGTGTTGCTTCTCACAGCATCAGCGGTCTTCACTGCGACAACTACCTGTTTTGTTTTAGGTAAACAATCCTCTTTTATTCATTTTAACATCATTATCAATTTTATCTATATACAAACTCTACGGTTATTTCTTGAAGATGTCTCCGATTTAGTCGGATAACATCCTCCTGGGTCTGCCTCGTTAAGGGGCCGTCCATTAATTACATGATTTTTTTAAACCATTTTTAGTCACAATAAGAAAATATATATTCACTCCTTAATGTGGTTATTAAGGAGTGCATGTGGAGTAACAATGCATAAGAATACATTTGGCCGTGACAGCGTCATAGTATTGAATTGCATTTTTCATAGCATTTAATTTCTATAATCATAGTATTATATTTTTAAATCATAGTATTTAATTTCTTTAATCATAGTGTTTAATTTAATTAATCATAGTATTTATTTCTTTAATCATAGCATTTAATTACTTCAATCATAGTATTTAATTTTTTTAGTCATAGTATTTTATTTCTTTAATCATAGCATTTCATTTCTATAATCATAGCATTTAATTTTCTTTAATCATAGTATTTAATTTCTTTAATCATAGTGTTTAATTTAATTAATCATATTATTTATTTCTTCAATCATATAATTGCATTTAATTTCTTTAATCATAGTATTTAATTTTTTTAGTCATAGCATTTTATTTCTTTAATCATAGCATTTAATTTTTTTAATCATAGTATTTTATTTCTTTAATCATAGTATTTTATTTCTTTAATCATAGCATTTAATTTCTATAACCATAGCATTTAATTTTTTTTAATCATAGCATTTAAGTAATGTTTTCGTTTTATTGTTTTCAGATTTTGTAATGGTGTTAGTTATTTTTAGTTCGCATAAGTTTAAAGTGAATCCTGACAACGTGGCCACACCACTAGCGGCCTCTATCGGTGATATAGTTAGTAATACAGTACTCGCGGTTACAGCACAATACATGTACGAGCAAATACGTAAGTATATTTTCGTATTTCTTGAAGTGATTTAGTCGCGTTTCGGGATCAGCTTGTAAGTTGCCGTTACCAACTAAGCTGGCATTGTGAGTGTGATTGCTACTTACAATTATTTAACTGTAGTAGTAGTCACCGCACTTCAGCTTAACATTAGGCGGGGTGATGTCATATTTGCACAACATATTACCGCATGTAGAAGAATTAGTTGGACTGGAATCGGTCATAGAGATTTTATCCGGACTTGCTATATCAGCGTCACCGCTTTGATCTGTATTATGATTATCTTATTTCACATGGAGTCGTTTTATCAGCGTCACCAATTTGATCTGTATTATGATTATCTTATTTCACATGGACTCGTTTTATCAGCGTCACCGATTTATTCTGTATATTTAAATTTTCATGGACTTTTTTCATCAGCTTCATCAGCGATCTGATCTATACTATGATTATCTTTAAATTTCACCTATACTTGTTTTATCAGCGTCACCGATTTCATCTGTATTATGATTTCCTTTAAATTACAGAACACTCGTTATGGCAGCCAGTGATTCTAATAATAGTATACTATTTACTTTTGCCAATATGGATTTTTATTGTATGGAGGAACAAGTATACGAAAAAGGTGCTAACGGCTGGCTGGACACCTGTTATATCGGCACTCTTTATTAGCGGGTGAGTAAAACGTGTTTAGCATGTTTTCTTGGGCAATTGTTCTAAGGACATCATTCATTTTAGGCTTCTATGATCTATGTACTACTTTTGTAATGTCCAATGATGAAAAAATATATAAAAGGTACTTTCGATACTTGTATTGATAAAACTAATAACAATTTTGCTTTTAATTGCTGTGCAATAGAGTTATTTGGAAAATAAGATATGGATTTTGTATCGTCCGTCAAACAAATATTTGTTCTGCTTTAAACTGTTATAATTATCATTTGATTATTTTGCACACCCAAACTATGCAAAATAAAGGATAAATTCCAATCTTTTTACACTAAACTATTTTCAAATGCATATTAAACTTTTAATACAATTAAGCCCAAGTCCTCATACAAAATGAATGATGTTCTTTGCCCCAAAGTTTCAGTTATTTGTCACAACTGAGTTATGTTCTTAAGGTTATGTAGGGCAAGTCGTGGTTAAATGTTGAGTCTCATTAATATCATCATCGTAATCCTCATCATCATCATCATTTTGATTATAATACAATACATATAATAAATCCTATAGATTAATGTATGACAGAAGTTCCGTTTCACTTCCGTTCGATCCTTTCACACATTGAGTTTCAAATCACAACGATGGTAAAGAAGTTTTAACTTCAAAGTGATTATTTTTTTTATTTTATTTGACAGTATCGGAGGCATCGTACTTGACAAAGCAGTGGAGCACTACCGTGGTTACGAAGTATTTCAGCCAATTGTCAATGGTATTGGTGGTAACTTGGTCTGCGTGCAGTCGTCCAGGCTCGCCACAGACCTGCACAGGACGGCTATACCTGGAATTATACCTGAAGGCACTAGATTATTCGAATGGCCGTGGAGGACGCTCTTCTTTGGAAGTAAGAACATTTTTTTTTACATTTCTGTACCAAATAACTAAGAGTGCTTGTATCATTAGATCAGGTATGATACAAGCACTCTCTGTAAAAAGAAGTGGATATTTGCTTCGGGTCTGGTTATCAAAGAGTGGTAGGCAGTGGTACCCAGCCTGCCGATCCGGGGCAGTACCACCACTTACAAGTATACAGACTGTGAAGTGATTTGGTCACGTTTCGGGATTAACTTATAAGTTGCCGGTTCCATCTAGGCCGGCATAGTGGATGTGATTGCTACTTACAGTTATTGAATTGTAGTAGCAGTGACATTCATTCGTGGACCACACTTCGGCTTAACATCAAGCGGGGTGCTGTCATGTGCTGAGTCGCAATAATGAAAAATCATCTGTATATCAGGGTTTGTCAATATTAATGTTTTTTTTTGTTTAATTTTTCAGCTCCTGCTGCCAAAGTTGCTCGTATGTTGATAATATTAGCTATTGTTGGCCAAATCATATTTATGTTCGTCGCTGACTTCGTCTACCAAGGGTTCTCAACGTTGCAGCCAGCGTTTGCTATTACTTATGTAGTGTGTTCTGTCTTTCAGGTCAGTTAAACTTTATCAGTTTATATTTATTTAATTTGGTGTACAAGAAATTATTATTCAGGAAAAGACGTAGATATGGTATCTGCACTTGGAACGAGGCACGTTAAAACTATGCGACCGTGGTTATGGTTAGGGCCACTAAGCAACCTAGCTTTCTTGAGGATGTCTCCGATTTGGTCGGAGAACACCCTCCTGGGTCTGCCTTGTTAAACGTATCCATTCACATCAGATTTATGAATTTCTTTCGTCAATCTACTTTAATTTAAACTACTATTATTATTTTTTATGAATCTAAAGAGACCCTTTTTTATTGCACGGCCAGTGTACATGCGCAAACGTTCCCCCACTACGTTAAAATCTTGCCAACTTACGTAACGCGAACTATAGTGGCAGTGCAATGGTTACGCAAACGGGAGCACGAGTTCGAGTACCAATGTATCTTTGATATATGTACTTTGGTTGTCCTGTTTCTATGATACAAGCACTTTAGTAGCTTAGTATAGAAATGTAAAAAAAACTATGCTAATAAGCTAACCTGAACCCAGTATCGCGATGCAGAGCAACATATATTTGTCTTCTTTTACTTTTCCTATACTTTGCTTACCATAAGGCAAGTCTAGGTCATATGACGCGACACAACAGCAAGGTAATTTTATTTTTAATATGTTTTCAGGTAATGGTCCTACTGTACCTGGCGTATATATTGATTAACTTCATGTGGAAGCTGAAAAAGGATCCTGATAACGCTGCTATACCTTATTTGACTGCTTTAGGTGATCTATTAGGATCAGTATTTTTAGGTTTAGCGTTCGTAATTCTATCACAATTCGACCTAGAATATGGTAGTAATGTTTAGGTTTGTATACAGGATGTGGCGGAAATGGTGTTCGTTTTTAAAACCGATTTATTTTTATTTTTATTTGCGAAATAAATTAAAGGAAAAATATAATAGTTATTTCGAAATATATCGAATTTAAACAGATCTAAATATTTTAAATTAAAGTAGATCTATATATACAGATTTGGCAATACTCTAATAAATTAGGATCCATAGGCCGGCATAGTGGCGGCGGCTGGGGCAGCCGGGAACTGACTTGGTTATTCCAGTCGTCGTCACTCTTGGACCTCCTCTTGCTTATCATTAGGCGAGTCGAGGTCAGATGTCGTGTCACAATAAAATAAAAAATACAAATACAAATAACGGGGTAAACATTTTTTTGGAAGTATATTATTCTCAAAAATAATCATGCAAAAAGGTAGGCCTATATTTATTGTACACGTTGCTGACCAGTTTCTGAATTGACAGTACAAAGCAACCATAGGCGAGTGGTAATTAAAGGTCTCATAAACCAAGCGTCTTAAATCCCTATTCGTTAGTACCAATGTATTTATGATGTAAAAGCTATAGTCGTTTAGTGTCTATGATACAAACACGTGCACAAAATAAATTCTATATTCCTAAAACTATATTAATTTATATATATATTATGAGGCTGTTCTACATTAGAGACAAACACGACGCAACAAACGCGATCGAAATAACTGGGCTTCGATTCTCTAAATACATTATGGCAAGTGACCAATCAACGTAGTTTATCTATTGATTTGTTATTCGCTGATTGGTTACGAAGATGTCAAATTTTAGTGCAAGTACGATATTTTACTGTCGTCTATTAAGAGAATCGAAGCCTTGGATTTTGTACTGGTGGCCTATAGGCTCCTGTCACCTACATTAGGTGACAGGAGTCCAAGTAGCATGGCTTCGCTAGATTTTAAAAATAATACAATTTTTGCCACAACCTGTATTTTAATGATTTTAAAAGTAGGTAGAGGTACTAAAAATAGCTACCTCTCCTCTCTCATGTTACTGTGTGATAGAGTATCTAGCTTGGACTTAGATCCAGTTTCCATCTTAGGTTCTAATTCATCACCTATTAAAAAAATGAGATGATCTCTTTTAGTGGAAGAGCTGCGAGTGATAGAATTTAAAGAGGCCTGATTTTTTTAATTTTGTATAAATATATTTATTACCGCTTTAATAAACAAATATATATAAATATTGGTCGATCAACCAAATAGTTACCAAGTTCTCAACCATGGTTGACCCCACTGTCATATCTTTTGACATAATATGACTACCTCACAGATCTATATCAAATATATGACAGTAGTATTAGCCTAAGCCTGCAACTTGTGTCGGCAACTTTAATTGCTCTAGATCAGTGTTTCCCAACGTGTCGCCCACGCCCCACAATTTGATAATTAAGGGGGGCAATTTAAAAATAGATTCGACACGTCTTTAACCCTTAGCTTTGGGTTATTTAAATGCAATGCGGTGACAAATTTAACAAAAAAGGCAAATTCTTAAAAAAATACTGTAATTATTTTAGATTTCTTAAGGGAACAAAACCATTTTAAAAGTTAAAAATTATGTATGGGGGGCGTAATAATTTTAGAAATGTTAAGGCGGGGCATGGCCTAATAAAGGTTGGGAAACACTGCTCTAGATTTTATATAGGAGAAACTTTATTTGTTAGTCGCGTTGGTGTAATAAAATGTTGTGTTATCAAAAAAAAGTTGCAGTATTATGCTAAGACAAGAAACGAACTAAAAGACAACATTCATTTTGTATAGGGACTTGGGCCTAATTGTATTAACAGTTGCATATACATTTTAAAATAGTTTAATGTACGAAGATCACTGTTAAATTGGAAAATATCCTTTATTTTGCATAGCTTAGGTGAACAAATTGATCAAACTATAATTATGACAGTTTAAAGCAGAACTTTTAATATGGCGTGTCTTTGTGATTGACAGCCGATACATAATCCATATCTTATTCTTTATAATAACTCAATTGCACAGCAATTAAAAGCGAAATTGTTATTAGTTTTATCAAGTATCGAAATTACCATTTATGTATTTTTTTATCATTGGACATTACAAAAGAGGTACAATAATAGCTCAAAATGAATGATGTCCTTTAAAAATTGTTTTTAAAAGCCGCTCATTTGTTAAGCGTACCTAGGTATTACTTATTTGATTTTGTGACGATGTGATAGTATTTTTACAGATGACAATTATTTTTTTAAAGCATAGTTAGCTTTAAAAACATGGAAATAACTTTTTAAAGAAGAATAAAATAGTATATTATATTTTCTTAGATTTTGCGCGAACATTGATTAATGAATTAAACAAATTTTATGCGGCTGCAAAACTCTCGAAATAATAAAATAAAATTGTAAAATCAAAACCCAAAAAAACGCGATAGTTTGTTTAACAAATAGTATATTATTTGTCCGTTGTAAAAGAATATTAAATCTAAAGAAATAGAATATTAAAGAATTGTGTTCTTACTATCTATAATTCTATAAATGAAGCGTGGTAAACGCACCTCTGGCCGGCAGCCTGAGATTGAAGCTGCGCAGTAACTTCTTTGTTACCTATAGATGGGGAACGAGTTAAATAGATTCGGGGGCTGAGCTGAGGTGGGGCGTCAACCCGTATCATAGTTTTTTTTTTTTTTTTGGGGCATTGGCCAAAGGCCATCAGCCAAACATTATATCAATAACTTAAATCTAAAAGATTCAAGGTTAAAACATTGTCAAGTAAAGATGAAGATGAACCACGCGAGTGATTCATCAAATGATGATGATGAGAATGAGGTTGATGATGATCGTTTTAGTAAAGCGGCGGAAAGCCTTTACTAAAACTTCAGAAGAAGTTTTGGAGGGAACATGAAGAAACACGTTTCACAACTTTAAATTACTTGTTTATACTTGATCAACTTAAAAACTATTACTGGATAACAATTCCACCATTATTACACATTAATATTTATGAAAAACACAAGCTTTTCAAATAATTCAAAATTGCACGTCCTGTCACTTGCAGTTGCCTGCCAAAACTCCCCGTATCATAGTGGCCGCTATTAGTGACGCTCATAGCTAGGCGATGTCATTTAATATCGATAAAAACGTGTCAATATTTTCTTTTTTTGATTATTGACAGATTAGTGAGTTAATTGAATAAAAGAGAGTCGTCATCCGTAATCAGGCTAGAATCATTATTAGAAACGTGATTAAAATGTGTGAAAAAGAAAAAAAACATGCAGTCACTATTCTCAAAATTAAATTAATATATAATTCATTTAAAATTGTCGGTGTCTAGTGTATGTACTTCAATTTAATACACAATTATAATTTTAATAACTAAATTGTTTTTTTTTTCGTTATCGATATTTTGCATGTTACTTCACTATTCAATAATAGACACGTGAACGTCACAACTGCATTCCTAGCGCGTTTATTTAGCTCGTTCCCTTACTATACTTACTCTTTGTTTTACGAGTGTGTATTAATTTTAAAATATTATTTATGTGCTCGGCTGTATAAATAGGCGGAACTGTTCCTACCGCAGTCGTCTAGAGGTCTTCTAATCTGCCGATCCTTCTACTGCGCAGCTCAAAAGTCAGCGCTTTTTATCTGCCGGAAACTATATAATCCAATTTGTTTATTAACCATAATTGCTCAGCATCCCAAAGGCTAGTTATTAGAGAATGCCTAATAGGCATTAAACTCGCCTATGTACCTATTTTTAAGTTTATTATGGTGCAATAAAGAATTTAAATAAATAAATAAGTAACGTTTTGGGAAACTATTTCAATTATGAATCATGAAACATTTTACTGAAAGATTGGATAATATTTTGTTGCGACTGTATTACTATTTATTCTTCTTCTGAAAGTTACTAATAGGCTGAAATCACGTTACTACACATGTGAGTGATTAACGTAGAAAAGAAGACCTTAAACCTTTTAAAATAGGTTTGGTAGGCAAACATATCACCTACTTTCAAATGAAGACTATGGAGTGAGTCAGTCGCGTTTCAGGACCAGCTTTAAAGTTGCCGCAATTCAGTCACATCGCCTTAGTAGATCCGATCCTGGTTAGTTGCCTAACATCAGGCGGTGTGCGATCATATGTTGTGTGAATATATTATTTTTATTGTGACTCGACATATGACAGCACCCCGCTTATTGTTAAGGTGGAGTGCGGTCCATGAATGGTTATGACTGCTACTACACTTAAATAACAGTAGCAGTCACATCCACTATAGCGCCCTACAAGCTGATATCGAAACGCGACTACGTCACTTCACGGTCTGTCTTATTTTTTAATAACACCTGGAATTGAATCCGGAACTTTACGCGCATTGGTTAGTAGTTCTAACCAATGCGCCACGCATATATGAAAACCGTGGCTAACAGTCGAATAGTTTTATACAAAAACAATCCTTATTTCGTACTATTAAAGTCGTAGTTTGTATGTCACTATCCGAAATGTATCATCCACTTGTGTAGTAATGGAATGTGGCCTTTATTACCGAATGAAGCCAAAGCGAGGTATTAATTTTAAGTGAAAATGTTATACGCAATTATTGTGATATAGTCAATAATGTTTGGGTAAATTTTCAATGCTTTAAAGCCAGCATAGAGGGGACGACTTTACTAACTATAGTCTCTATTGTTATTTATCAATTATTAATTATTTATTTGTATATGTTTTTTCTAATTAATTTATGGTTTAATTAATGACAATTAATGACATTTTATGATGCAAATCAGGTTTCGAATTTAATTTATATGTTATTGTATCATTTGAAATTTATATTATTAATATTTTTAAATATATATTTGGTACTTTAGGCAATATTATTATAAATATATTTATATACATTATAATATATTTATAATAATATTTGATATACAATAAATTTATTTATTTATTGTATATCAAATAAACCGGCAACTTTATGTTTCTCTTAGATTTTATACGAGAGCAAAGAGCAATGCAGGGAACAAAAGTTACAATCTTCTTTTGCGTGTCACGTGCAAACAGTCTGCACGTTCTTTAGTGGAACATTGGCCTAAAACTTTTTTTATTGTTACTTGAAATCTGACCTCGACTTACCTAATACTAAACAAGGGGAGGCCCAAGAGTGCCAACGACTGAAAAAACCGACATCACGGTTACCTCAGTCGCCGTCACTATGCCGGCCAAAGAGTATACCGGGTATAAATAGACATAAAGCAATCCAATTAAGCACCTCTTACACTACTAATATTTTATTGCGATTTATTTATTAGGTTTTCTGTCTTATTAGTGTGCAAGTTGCGTAGATATCTAAGTATCGATCGTTGTATTTAAATTGCTGGTTTCTGATATTTTAATGTTTTGTGTTGAATTTTATATAAAAATTGTACTACAATGTGTATGTCATAAGGCGACCAAGGTGTAGTGGCCGTGCAATGGTTACGCAAACCGAGAGCACAAGCTCGAAACCACCCGGTACCTATGTATCTTTGATATATGTACTTTTGTTGTCCTTTTTCTATTATACCAAGCACTTTAGTAGCTTAGTATAGAAATGTGAATAAAAAATTCAAAAAAAAAAACAATAATATTCTACCAATTTATGCTTGAAATTAAACCAATTTAATGCACTACAAAAAAAAGCTGGAAAAATGTTTGCTCGTTCGGGTTGCTTTATGTCTTTTTTCACCCTGTATATGTTTAAATGATTTTAAAGTCTTTAAAATTTACCCAAAGTTTGTATTTTTTTTATATTTAGATGTACAAAGAACATTGTAGTAAAAATCAAATTATGTAAATATTAAATTTTATTTTATTTTTATTTCTCAAAACGCTTTACAATAAACATAATTATTTTAAACTTCTTTTTATTTTATTTTTATTCTATTTTATACCCTTTTAGGGTTGGTTATTGTGGTTTTTCAAAAACTTGGGCTACGGGTGATAAATTCTTTTTGAGAATAAAATTTTGGGAGTTGTGCCGGGATCATGGAAAGTGGTGCTACGTTGTCTTTGTCTGTCCATGAATTGAGGCGTCAAATTGATAATGATTTTGAACTGCGGAATTAGGTTGGGCAAGTTAAAACGATTTTCGTCTCTCGTCGGCGATTGTCAAAATAATAAAAGCTAGGCAAAATCCACTAAAACGAGGCTATTAATCGTTGTGACGAATATCGTGTGTGCGACGACACGTTTGATCATATCATCAATAGTCTCTTTTTTGTGAATTAAGCCTAGCTTTTATTATTTTGCCAATCGTCGACGAGAGACGATTATCGTTTTAACTTGCCCAACCTAACCCCGCTGTTCCTTTTATCATAGGTATTTCCAATATTTTTATGGCATATTTCAATGATCATAATTGTGTCATTACGATAGTATAGTATGCAGTTAAGCCGGGTTCAATTCTTGGCCGCAGCCGGACAATGTATATGTATCATCTTTTTATGCAATTTTCATTACAAATTTATTTAGTCTTTACCAGTCAACGACGCACTTCGACCTTTCCTTGCTTACCAATCTTACCATGATGAAAGTAAATGCCGGGTGTCGCGACCCAATAAAAAAATTGCTCGTCGAAGTAATTTGAAGTAACTAGTCGATGCGATAGCTTCTTGTAGTAGCAGTCGCCTTCATTCATCGTGGTCCTGTAATCCACCGTCTCAATTGTACTTAACATCAAACCAAAATCAAAACTTTTTAAGCCGTCGTTCCACTATTTTAACCTAAATATCTATTAATAAACATAATAAAAATTAAATAAAATAGTTTTATAAATATATAATAGTTAAAATATATATTGTAGCGCCATCTAGTTAACGTTATGCAAAACGAAGTTTAAAAAAATAGCCACTAGATGCCACTACTTAATTTTATGTGCACATTTTTATATTATCTTTAGTTTTTCTAGTTTTCCTAAAAAGAAATAAAATCTTTTTATAATATTTTTATTCAGGAAAAAAATACTTTACTTATTTAAAAGAAGTAAAGTTATTATAGAACAATTTAAAAATATTACTTAAGGACTTTAAATTATTTTTATGAGTGAAAGTAGATTGACGAAAGGAAATCTGATGTGGATGGATGCGTTAAACAAGGCAGGCAGGCAGGAGGATAATTCCGACCAAATCTGAGACAGCCTCAAGAAAGCTAGGTCGCCTAGTGCCATAACTTTAGAGCTTGTATAAAGTGAATTGTGGATGTGAAGAAACCGAGGGAGTTGTGTCAGGATCGTTGCGAATGGCGCTCCATTGTTTCTGCCTATTCCTATGGGAACAATGCCTGAAAATTTGAATTGCATTGGCGAACTGTCTGCCTATCCTGAAATGGTAGGCTAATAGCAACCAATCTGCTATAGCTGAGGGAAAGTACACATATCAAAAATACATTGGTACCGGCTTTGAACCCGTGCTCTTTGTTGGTGTGACCATTCTACAACCGCTGGTTTTGACATATGACTGCTTACTACCTGATGTTATACATACAGCCAGATGTGGAGGCAGCTGGCAAGCTGCAATCGCATGTGCTGTGACGTCTTTGCTAAATTAAAGACCTAATCAGTGGCGGGGTCGGAGGGGGCAGCCCGCCCGGGGCGGCACATTTAGGGGGCGGCAAAATTTATAAAAACTAAAATAAATCGTTAAAATTTTAACCTGAAATTCATATTTTTGTTGTACCTATGATTGAAACTGCTAAATAAAGGGGCGGTAATTTTTTTTTCTGCCCCGGTCGGCTTTTTCCCTCCCACTGGACCTAATATATCTTTAATTTTCTTAAATTTTGCGCAAACGTTGTTTAATGAATTAAACAAATTCTATGCGGCCTACTATCGCGTTTATTTTCGGTTAACGATTGTACAATTTATTTATTCCAGCGACGTGTCGATTGCAGCCATCGTGGTCACGGAGAGATCTCTCCATATAATAAGGTATATCTACGTTCTAATCTCCTCTTGCTTATCATCAGGCGGGAAGAGGTCAGATGACGTGTCATAATAAAAAAAATGGTAAGCCGCAAAAAAATTACTAATATGACTTCAAGAAAGTCAAATTTGATCAATAAAATAATCTTCTGGCTCGTTTCTCCTAGCCTCAGATTTATGAATCTCTTTTGTCGATCTCCTTTTATCCATTATATGAAATTTATACGTTAGCATTAGGTAATAGAAGATGTTGGTCGCTTGTGCGATTGCGCGTGAAATTGCTCACTTAGTACCTACCTTATTAGCATACTTTCACGAATCAACTTTATTTTTATATGAAAAAATCTAGAAAGAAATGTATATTTATAAATAAATAAATTATAATATATTGTAATAATTGTGATTATTGTAATGTTATGGGGGTGGGGGATGGTGTTCGTGGGCGGGCGGTCTCTGTGCGGGCGGCCGCCGAGCGTCAGTCGGCCGCGAGCGTCGGGCGGCGCAGTACAGGGCTGCGCGGCAGACCGTCGAGTGATTGCAGCGGCGGCTCAAGGTTGTTGGGGCGCATGCGAGCGCGTATCGATTGTCTAGAAATGGAACGCCTCGTATCTAGGTTAGCCGGCTAAAATTAGTGGGAGGTGAGATTCGATCGCGCGGCTCCGCTCCGAAATAGCCTGTCAGCCGTCCGACAGCCGCGCGGAGACAGCATCCACGGCCCGAGCGAGCCCGATCGAATCCCTATGCTCTCTCTAGTATCGGGAACAGCAATGGCCGCTGAGAGAATTATGTAAGAGGATTCCAACAGAATCGCACACACACATACACACGCATAATAATGTATACTAATATTAACTATGTTTCATTGTTGCTTTGAACTCTCGGCCGTTGGCTATTCTCGATGATTTAATCGTAAAACCCTAGTATTAGCATACGTTCGCCTTCGATCGGACGCAATCTTTATTAGTTCTTTGATGTTGGTTCGATATGTATAGGTTACGTCGATGCTGCGGGGTTGTAAGGCGCGCCTCAAGGTTGTGCGCTCGGCCCTGTTTCATACATTTTCATGATTCATTTGCACTTAACTATTGATTATATGCCAAACGGTGTGCTTTTGGGTTACTACATAACGTGTCAGTATTGGCGTGACCCACGTTTGTACTGTTATAAGTTGATCAATTTAACCAAATTTAACGTATACGTTACTTAGTATTTTCTTAGATTTTGCGCGAACATTGATTAATGAATTAAACAAATTTTATGCGGCCTACTATTGCGTTTATTTCGTCGGAATAATAAAACACCAAAATTAACGCGATAGTAAGCCGCATAAAATTTTCAATTCGTTTACGTTATTTATTAAAAGTATTTCTAATTTCCTAGAAATACTTTTAATAACTTTCAAACGACTTAACTTTTAAAGGAATCTTAAATTGTTAATAAAACAAATTTTAATGCTTTATAATTTATATTGCTTGTTATTTCAGTGTCAATTATTTCAGTAATAATATAAACACGTGCTTCTTATTACGAATGCAATAAAGATCAATTTCGCATAAATTTTCTATCTGTTTCATGATATTAGAGAATCGGAAGAGTTGGGTTAGGATCGTGGCAAAATGCGGTCCACTGTCCCTGCCAATCCTTGTAAGATTGGAGGCGTGAATAGAAAATTCTTACATAATAACAAATACAGACTTATGTACATAACTATATCAATTATAATATAGTTTTCACTTTCACGAAATTCTGACCTTGAATTTCTTAGTGTGCAGCGACAATGTTAAGATGTGGTAGAAATTGGAACTAAATATAAAAAAGCTATTCAGTCGCGTTTCAAGATTTCTGTGAAAGTTACCTGGGCTCAATTCAGCCAGGTGGGCTCTGTAAATGCGTTTTGCTTCCATGCTTATCCTGGATCACACTCCAAACTAACATCAGCAGGCTGTTATGTCCTACTATATATTAAAACAAATATTGAATTGTCTAAAATATCAATCAATCAAATTGTCACGCCTTTTTCCCACAGGGATAGGCAGAGCGCCACTTACCACGATCCTTATGACTAAAGTATATTTTGTATAAACCGTGTAATTAATTCGTTTTCTTTTTAATCACCATCAGGCGGATCGATGTCAGATGTCGAGGTAAAACTAAAAAATGTAGAATTAAGCTATTAAGGTTCCCAGTCTGCCGATCCGGGGTAGTACCATCACTTACAAGTATACTAACCGTGAAGTGATTTGGTCGCGTTTCGGGATCAACTTGTTAGTAGCCGGCTCCAACTAGGCCGGCATAGTGGATGTGACTGCTACTTACAGATATTGAATTGTAATAGCAGTGACATTGATTCATAGACCACACTCCATCTTAACATCAAGCGGGGTGCTGTCATATGTCGAGTCACGATAAAAAATAAATCAAATAAAAAATAAAACTACATTTCTATATTAAGCTACTCAAATGCTTGTATCATTAAAACAGGATGACCAAAGAACATATATCAATAATATATTTTTATCAGCATATTTGAGAAGCAATTTTAAAATTACGTCAACACATAATAATATAAAAAGTTGGTTTTTGTGTAATTTTAATCACATCCATACAATGTCTACAAATAAACGCTAAATAAACAAATTAAATTGCTACGGTGACCATGATTTTGAATTAATGTTTTATTTTTTATTTACATTTTTATACTAAGCTACTAAAGTGTTTGTATTTTTTTTTTATTGTGACACGACATCTGATCTCGTCCCGCCTGATGATCAAGAGGAGGTCCAAGAGTGACGACGACTGAGAAAACCGGGTTTGTTTACGGCTGCCCCAGTCGCCGTCACTATGCCGGCCAAAGGTGCTTCTTCACGCATCGCTTGAAGGATCCAAGGTTTCTTTTATCAAAGAAACAGGACCACCAACGTACATATATCAAAGATACAATGGTACCGGTGGGTGGTCTCGAACTCGTGCTCTCCAGTTTATGTAACCATTGCACTGCCACTACACCACGGTCGCGGATATATGATCGGATATTTCGCCTTCGGATATTAAGACGATCTCGGTCTAATGATACTATTCGCAAAATGGTCACGCAAATTAACAACTCCCGGGTTGGCCGATACCAATGTATCTTTGATATATTTATTTTGATCGTCCATTTTTATGATAAAAGCACGCTTACGAATAGTAACTGAGTATAATGCATATTAACGGTGACAAAGGCAACTGTAAACTAAATCGGATGTGTCGGTCGTCGGCGCTCAAGGACCTTTGTTTCATAATAACTTACTCTCCTTATCAATAGCCAAAACATTGAAACGTCCCTGATCGTTAGAACGTCCCTGTCTGTAAGTGTGTGTGCGTGTTTGAGTGTTTGCTTGTGTGTTGGTGAATGAGTGAATCCATCATCCAGTTTGGGTATTATTTTGAGACTCGACATCTGAATCTAATTTTCCTAATGGTAAGCAAGGTGGTCACGACTGAAAAAAATTACCTTACAGTACTGCCTTAATGTCAGTACTGTTTTGCATTTTAGTATTATTTTAAAATGAGTAGGAATTAAGGCATAACAATTTGATTGAAATGAGTATTTTATTCTATAGCCTTAAAAATTTGTAGAATCTTTCTTCTATCCGTGTGTCTGTGTATGTAACTGAACTCCTCCTAAAAGGCTGGACCGACTTTAATGCAAATTCTTGTGTATGTGTTTAAAAGGGTTTAAATTCATAATTACGAAGTAGGTGACGCTGCGATCGTTTTTATTTTATTTCACGTTTTAATTTTTTGAAGACAGGCATGGACGAACGGTTTAGCGATTGGTTTGTTGCGCGTAAAGTCCCGGGTTCGATTCCCGGTCGGAGCAAATATTTGTTTCATAGCTTTTATTTGTAATATAATGTTTATATTTAATAATTATATTAAATATTGCAAATTTAATAATTATATTAAATATTGCAAATTTAATAATTATATTAAATATTGCAAATATTTGTTAATAAAAAAAAGAGATGGATATTTGCTTCGGGTCTGGTTATCAAAGAGTGGTAGGCAGTGGTACCCAGCCTGCCGATCCGGGTTAGTACCACCACTTACAAGTATACAGACCGTGAAGTGATTTTTGTCACGTTTCGGGATTGTCATATGTCGAGTCACAATAAAAATAAAAATAAACTTTTGGGCAGGATACTGTCTGTCAGTATCCTGACAGACAGTATCACCAAAAAGTTCGAATTAATTGTCTCCCTACAGCCAGCGCCATCTGTCCGCGTAATTTAAAACTTTTTATTATCATTCTGTTTTAAGGTAGCAATTGATTGATTAATGACACATCGCTGTTTCTTCAGTTATTTTTACACGCAACAGTCGCGAGTTTATTACGTTCGGTGTGTTTTGTTTCTTCAGGATAGCCAGCGGTCCGATATTGAAGTAATCATTGCTGAAAATAAATTATAGTCCGTAGTAACAGTAGATTGATTGTGGCTCTACATACTATATGAATAATGCCGTGGTGTAGTTGTAATAAAGATGTCTCGCAAACTAAGAAACCCCAGGTCGAAACTTTGTTATATTGTCGTTTTTGATAATATTTTACGTTGTACTAATTTTGTAAAATTATTGTTAATTTTAATGTTTATACATTGTTTTATTGTGACGTTTCGAAAGCTTTGCAGCTATCCGTGACCACGATAACCATGGATCTCTGTGACAACGATGGCTGCAAAGCTCTCGATACGTCGAAATAAAAAATTGTACAATCATTAACCAAAAATAAACGCGATAGTAAGCCGCATAAAATTTGTTTAGTTTAATAATTAATAAATATTCGCGCAAAATCTTTAGACATTTTTTAACAGGCTGATTTTGTATTTGGTTTATTTATTTTTAAATTTACTAAGCTACGGCATAGTAGAATAGTAAAATATTAAATAGAGGCGGGCGCATGTATCATAGAAAAAGGACGACTAAATTAAATATATCAAATGGTACGGGCAAGTGGTTTCGAACCCGTGCTTTCAGTTTACCTGACCATTGCACCATCACTGCACGACGGTCACCTTAAACTCGTATTGATCTATAAATTGAGATGGCTACTTGTTTTACTGTAATAAAATAGAATTTATCGGTGACTATAATGAAAGAGTAAAATTGACATATGAAGTTTCCAATCGACGTTTTCCAATCCAAGTGTATATATAGGGCAGTTCTGCGCTTCTGGTCACTCATAAATCGTTGAATTTCGAATGTTAAAAAATGGCAGGAATTCTCGTGTCAATTGTTTTTTATCACAAGTTGAAGTTCGTCGTCCGTAGCAAAAATGGAAATGGAATTATCGCAAAATGATTTTGAGGCGATGATTTTTTATGATTCTAAAAGTTCACTGACTCCGCAAGACTGCACTGCTCATCTTTAAAGTGCTTTTTGGAGGCACGCACCTCATTTAAGCACCATGAGGCGTATTAAAACTTCATCTTGTACACTAATGACTAAATGTGATTAGTGCGTCGACAAGTGGAATGCTTTACCAGCCCATGTGTCCTCCCCATCATTGTAATCTTGGATTTTTCAAGCGATGCGTGAAGAAGCATCTTTAGCCGGCATAGTGACGGCGACTGAGGCAATATTTTCGGTCATTGGCACTCCTTGACCTCCCCTTGTCATCGATAAGTCGAGGTTAGATATCGAGTCACGAAAAAAAAGTGCAAGAATATAGAAACAAAATATTTTTAACAACAGAAAAAACTATGGCCGGCATAGTAGTGGCTACTGGGGCAACTGTGAAATAAAACGAATAAATCCCTGATGATAAGGTGGAGACCGTGAAGTAAATTAGTCGCGTTTCGGGATCAGCTTGTAAGTTGCCGGTTTTAACTAGGCCGGCATAGTGGATATGACTATAGTAGCAGTCATGGACCGCACTCCAGCTTAACATCAAGCGGTCCATATAAGTCGCATCCACTATACCGGCCTAGTTGGAATCGACAACTTCAAGCTGATCACGAGCTTCAGACTCTTAGTCGCACCCTGCTTTGGCGTCCTAGTTTAAACCGGCAATCAATCAAATTGTCACGCCTTTTTCCCACAGGGATAGGCAGAGACAATGGAGCGCCACTCGCTACGATCCTGACACAACTCCCTCAATTCCTTCACATTCACAATTCTCTTCATACAAGCTCTATGATTATGGGCACTAGGCAACCTAGCTTTCTTGAGGATGTCTCCGATTTGGTCGGAAAACACTCTCCTGGGCCTGCCTTGTTTAACGCATTCACCCACATCAGATTTATAAATTCCTTTCGTTAATCTACTTTCACTTATCCTTTCCATGTGCCCAAACCATCGAAGCATTCCTTCCGGCGACTTACCCTTTGCGGTCTGTCTCTGTATCTGTATACATTGCGAGGTATGCAGTCATGAGCCAGGCCACTATATGAAGATTACATTACATAATATGAATTTTATTTGAACGTGTGCTGAAATGTATTTCCATATATTACCTCTGACGTAGACGGACGGTTACGAACCTCCACCGACTAGAGACGGAATTCTACGAGGTCTGCAGTGACCCCTGACATTTTCAGAGGTCGCCAACCGACGACGCCCCGCGCATAAATGGAGCGATTAATGTTGCCAGATATTCAGTTTGGCATGGAAAACTATTTTTTATTAACACGCTTTTATTAGCTTGACTTGTATCTATCTATTTATTTATTTTTTATTTACATTTCTATACTAACCAACTAAAGTGCTTGTATCATAGAAACAGGACAACCAATCAATCAAATCAAATTGTCACGCCTTTTTCCCACAGGGATAGGCAGAGACAATGGAGCGCCACTTACCACGATCCTTACACAACTCCCTTGCTTCCTATATATATATATATATAGGATATATATATAAGTACATATATCAAAGATACATTGGTACCGGTGGGTGGTCTCGAACTCGTGCTCTCCAGTTTGTGTAACCATTGCACTGCCACTACACCACGGTCGCCTTTACTATGTAACGGAATCTTTCAAATTATTTTTCACCCACTTCTAAGGGTCTGAATAATATGAAAATTTGTACACGTATTATAAACAGATGACAATACAACAATTTCATTAAATCGTTTTGGCCGGCATAGTGACGGCGCCTGGGGCAACCGTGAACTCGTCGGTTTTTTCAGCCGGCATTCTTGAATCTCCTCTAGCTTACCATGAGGCGGGTTCACTTATTAGTTCACATTGCTTAAGCGTGTTTTTTTTTTGTTTTTTTTACCTATAGTTTAATTTAATTGTGGCTCGACATATGACTCCGCCTGATGTTAAGATGGATAAGAGATAATGGATGTGTCTACTACTATGACTGCTTTTTGTAGTTTTGTTGTCATAGAAACAAGGAGACCAAAGTACACCATATCAAATATACCAAAGTACATACGAGTACATCATAGATGATGATCTTCTTGCCGTCTCCGGCAACAGCGACTCCTTAGTCAGTACTATGATGCGCTCTAATGTGACTCGCAAAACCAATTTTACTTTTGAATGTGCGGTTGCAGGGTACACAAAAGAATTGTCCAATAGCGTTATATTTATTTATTTATAGATAGATGCCCCAACAACCTAAGCGTACACAAAATAAAATAGAAAAAACAAAGTTGTGAGATTGTAACCCAAAGCAGGGCATACAACATAACAAGAGAAAATAATAATATTAATAAAACAAGCCAGTTACGAGCATCAAATAAACAGCAATCTAGGGTAGGGTCTAACAATCTAGGGTTGACCCGTCATCTCGTAATGATGCTCTTCAGTGATATTTTAAGTTTAGAGAGTTTCATGTCAAAAATGTCTATGTCGTGTTCTTTGACTAGTTTGACTAGTCGACTAGTATATGTTTAATGATAGCTACAATTGGGGTTTTGTAGTTAGGTTATTAGTTTGCTCAAAATTATTACGCTAGCGACCGTAGTTAAGCAATCAAAGCCCAGTTTTTTTTCATACTAAGCTACTAAAGTGCTTGTATCATAGAAACAGGACAACCAAATCACATATATCAAAGAAACATTGGTACCGGTGAGTAGTTTTGAACCCGTGATCTAGGTTTACGCGACCATTGCACTGCCATAACACCCGGTGGGGTTGTGTTAGGTTTGTGGAAAGTGGCGTTCCGTTGTCCCTGCCTATCTTGTGTGACTTGTTTTTTTTAATAAACAATCTGGCAGAGCTTTATCGTAGCCACCTTTACACAAATGTAGCTGAGGGAATATTAATAAATGTTTGCATAAAATACATGTACCAATTGTGATTTTATTATCAAATTAACTTTCCCCTATACCGCCTTTAATTAGTTATGAGTTGCATGACTAATTTTTTATGTTTAGGGAACATTTTTTTTTTTTATTGTGACACGACATCTGACCTCGACTCGCCTGATGATAAGCAAGAGGAGGTCCAAGAGTGACGACGACTGGAACAACCGAGTCAGTTCCCGGCTGCCCCAGCCGCCGCCACTATGCCGGCCTAAGGTGCTTCTTCACGCATCGCTTGAAGGATCCAAGGAAAATGGAAAGGACAAATGAAAATAGATTGACGAAAGCAATTTATAAATCTGATGCTGATGGATACGTTAATCAAGTCAGGCCCAGAAGGGTGTTTAGTTGTTTACTGATCAAATTACTGAAGACATCCCTAAGAAAGCTGAGTTGCATAGTGCCCATAACTGTACAGCTTGCGTGAAGAGAATTGTGGATGTGAGGGAAGCGAGAAAGTTGTGTCAGGATCGTGGCAAGTGGCGCTTCATTGGGTCTGCCTTGATTTGATTGACGCGACAATTTAATTGATTGAGTTGCAAATTGTTACATCTTCATTCGGGCAGAAGTAAGCAGGGTGGCAAGCACGCCAAGAGGCAAGAGCTGCCTATGATTCTGACACAAAAGCACGATTGGTCGAAATAATGACGGTGACTGAAGCTACCGTCATGTATAAGCTTTTTTACGTTTGCCTCAAAAAGAGGCGTTTTTTCAGTCGTTGGTACTCTTGGACCTCTTCTTGCTTACAATCAGACAAGTCGCGTCTAGATAAAGCAATCGTGGTGTGGTGGCAGTGCAATGGTTAGGAAAACCGAGAGCTCGGGTTCAAAACCACTTGCCGGTACCAATGTATCTTTGATATATTTGTTTTGGTTGTCCTGTTTCTATGATACGAGCACTCTAGTAGCTTAGTAGAAATAGAAATGTCATCATCATCATCATCAGCCAGAAGGCGTCCACTGCTGAACATAGGCCTCCCCCCTAGAACGCCATTCCGAACGACGAGATGCAAGTTACATCCACCGGTTACCCGTGACTTTTACTATGTCACCAGTCCACCTAGTAGGAGGCCTACCTGCGCTGCGTATTCCGGTTCGTTCGTAGTCTCCACTCTAGAACCTTTCTTTCCCATCGGTTGTCGGTTCTTCGAGCGATAAAAAATATATAAATAAGTATGTTTGGTGGATGCGACTACTCTTTTCAGTTATGAAACTGTAGTAGCAGTCGCCATAATTCATAGCCTAAGGTGCTGTCATATGTCGAGTCACAAAAAAACCTGCTAAAACTACTTTTTAAACCTAGGCTTTGTAATACTTTAGTATTTTTTTATTATTGAAATATCGATCTTAACATAATAGTGAATTGGAGCGTTCTCTATTGTTTGGGATGTCCCACTTCTGATACACTTTCATTTCACAGTTCCATATCAAAGACAATGTTCACTTCAGTGCTATCGTTATATCTTTTAACTGATTTAAAAGTATGTACGTCGTGTGTTCATAAATGCTCTGACGTATTTTTTTTATTTTTTATTGTGACACATCTGACCTCGACTCGCCTGATGATAAGCAAGAGGAGGTCCAAGAGTGACGACGACTGGAACAACCGAGTCAGTTCCCGGCTGCCCCAGCCGCCGCCACTATGCCGGCCTAAGCCTATATATAGTATAGGCTAAAATATAGTATTATTATTATTTATTTTAAAGGTGTGCAAAACAAATTGTAATCAAATTGTGTTTTTGACGACAGGCGTGGACGAACGGTTTAGCGACTAGTTTGTTTCGCGTAAAGTCCCGGGTTCGATCCCCGGTCGGAGCAATTATTTCTTTCATAGCTTTTATTTGTAATATTTAATAGTATTAAATATTGCAAATATTTGTTAATAAAAAAAAAAGAGATGGATATTTGCTTCGGGTCTGATTATCAAAGAGTGGTAGGCAGTGGTACCCAGTCTGCCGATCCGGGGTATTACCACCACTTACAAGTATACAGACCGTGAAGTGATTTGGTCATGTTTCGGGATCAGCTTGTAAGTTGCCAGTTCCATCTAGGCCGGCATAGTGGATGTGATTGCTACTCACAGTTATTAAATTGTAGTAGCAGTGACATACATTCATGGACCACACTTTGGCTTAACATCAGGCGGGGTGCTGTCATATGTCGAGTCACAATAAAAAAAATAATTCAGTATTTAAAAAAAATTGTAAAATATCAAACTCGCAACTCAAAAAATATGCACACACTGCGAACAATAATTAATAATTAACATGTTTTTTTATTGTGACACGACATTTGACCTCGTCTCGCCTGATGATAAGAGAGAGGAGGTCCAAGAGTGACATCGACTGAGAAAACCGAGTTTGTTTACGGCTGCCTCACATATAGTAGTTTAGTGGGGTGGGGACATAGTCATTCTTCGGCCGGTATAGTCACAGGGATCGTTTACTGAATCGGGTTTTTCAGTAGCCGTCGCTTTTAGACTTAGTTTTACTTATCATCATCATTTAGTCCAGATCAGATGTCAAGTCTACAGTTTTTAACAATTTCAACTGACCGTTTTACAACTGAGTACTTTTAATTGCTTGAAAATTTATATGGATAAAATAATAGAGTTTTTGGTAGAATAAGTTCTTCTTCTTAGGCAATGGTCATGCCAGGGCCTGGTTTCTCTTAAAACACGACAGCAAAATGATGAACATGTACTTATATTTGACATCATCGTAACCAATCAGCGAATAACAAATCAAAAAGTAACCTACGTGGTTGATCACTCGCGACCGCGACGCAAATGCACTGCTTTTGTCGTCGCTATAATGTATTAAGAAAATGTTTTTTTTACATTTCTATACTAAGCTACTAAAGTGCTTGTATCATAGAAACACGACAATCAAAGCACATATATTAAAGATACATTGGTACCGGTGAGTGGTTTCGAACCCGTGCTCTTCCGTTTGCGTAATTTAAAATTTGCGTTGTTTGCGTTTTTAAAATATAACAATTACAAAAACTGAACAACAGATTAAGTAGGTTTTTTATGAATGATGTTAGTACAGGAGAGGAGTTGAGCGTGTTGTTGATGGTTGATCAACTTTCAGCTAAATATCCATGTCATGTTACCAGACCCCGGTAATTGCCCTGTGGATACACGTGTTAGAGAAGTTATTGACCTTATAGGTCAACCTTTTATGAAACGGAATCGAACCCCAAACAAAGGCCCTTTCAACATTTAAAAGACAAATAATAAAATTTCACAAATTTCCCCGAATAAAATTTGTCAACATTTAAATTTGAGTTAATTAAGGCTTTGAGATTTGACAAAGGAAATATGTTAGGCTCTTCCTGTTGGTTATCGGTGGTTATTTTGATATTTATTGTGTTATCATCAAGTTCACAAAAGAAGGAATTTATAAATCTGATGTGGATGGATGCGCTAAACGAGGCAGACCCAGAAGAGTGTTTTCCCACCAAATCGGAGACATCCTCAAGAATGCTAATTGTCCTAGTGCCCATATGCCCATAACCGTAAAACTTGTATGAAGAGAAATGTGGATGTAAGAGAAGCAAGGTGCACTCATGGTCTCTGTTTATACCTGCTGGAATAAGGCGTGACAATATGATTGATTGATCGTCATTTTCTTTAATTTCTGTCTCTGTCGCTCTATTCACATCTACAATTTTCTTCATACATACTTTACAGGCTCAACGAACCCTGCTTTTTAAGAATGTCCCAGATTGATTAAGGAATAATCTTCGGAGCCATCCCTATTTTATTGTTTTACTCGCCTTCGATTTATATCGCCTTTGTCAATCTTATATCAATGAGTCCAAAACATCTCAATCTTTCTCCTTTTTCTATCTTTCTTAATCTTTTTTACTACATCTTCTTTCAAGTCACATTTATCATCCACAATGTTTATTTATCCCATACAGAATTTTCATGGATCTTTCGCGAAGATAGATGAATGAAATAAACAAATTTTATGCGGCCTACTATCGCGTTTATTTTTGTTTAATGAGTGTAAAATTTTTATTCCGACGCTCCGAGAGATTTGCTGCCATCGTAGTCACGAAGGTCGTGTTTTTTTTTATTGTCTTTGTTTTCAAAACTACCCCGTTTCATGTTTTGATTTTGTTTTATTGTTTCCATGTCGAAATAAAATAATGTACAATCATTAATACACGATAGTAATCCGCATAGAATTTGATTCATTTATCTCATATGATATTTTTAATAAGCGCATTTCTGCAGCATTAAATCTACTTTTACGGTTATTTCATACCCAGTATTCAGTTCTATTCATTAATGCAGGAACAAGCAAAGCAATGAGGAACTTTTAGGTTAAGCTCTTAAATACACGTCTATACGAAGCTACTAAGTGTGCCTGTAGCATAAAAACAACACGACCAAAGTATGTATATAATTTATTATACACTAGCTATGCCCGCGGTTTCACCCGCGTAAAATTAGGTTTATAACACAGTTAAAAAAAGGAAGTCCTCAATTCGACTGTATATCCCTTTTTTGTATTTATAACTCAATAACTCATATAAAAATGACAAACGGAAATTAAAATAAATATAGATAAAATCCAGACAGCCGAAACTATAGTCATTTGGAAACTATAGTAAAAAATTAAAAGTATCCTATATTACTTCTAGAACTTCCAAAAATATGTGTAAAAAGTTTCATAATGATCGGTTAAGTAGTTGTTGCGTGAAAACGTAACAAACAAACTTACATTCACATTTATAATAATAGTAGGATTTTTTATTGTGGCTCGCCAATTGACAGCACCCTTCCTGATATTAAACCACCAGTGTTTAAAATTATTGACAAAATAGTTTAAAATCTATAAATAAGGCGGCCTTCCAAGACCTTTCGCTATACCGCCATAGGCTAATCTACTGACCATTTAGAACCCATCCATGGTCAACAGTTATCCAGCAATTGATGGATATTGAAACGCGATCGTGATGTAGTGGTTTTGGAGTGCCTCCGGTTCCTAACTTAACCACTTGGCGACAGGCGTGGTCACAGCAGTTCGTTACGCGTTGATTCCGGGGTTTATTTCTAGATCGAAGCAAATTTTATTTGGTCGGCATAGTGACGGCGACTGAGGCAGCCGTGAACTAACTCGGTTGTTTTAGTCGTCGTCACTCTTGGATCTTCTCTTGTTATTTATCAGGCGAGTCGAGGTCAACAAAAAACAAAATGTTTCATAGCTTTTATTTGTTATATTTAATTATAATAAGATGAGATAGTACGAATATTTGCCGTTACAAAAAGAGAATATTTGCTCCGGGTCTGATTGTCAAAGAGTGGTAGGCAGTGGTCTACCGAACCGAAGTAGTACCGCAGTGACTCAGTCGCTTTTCAAGATCTGCCGGTTCCAACTAGGCCAGTATAGAGAATGCGGCTGCCTGTAAGCAACAGTGGTATTTAACTGTAAGTAGCAGTCACCTCCACGCATGGACCGCACTCCAGCTTAACATTAGGCGAGGTACTGTCCTCTATGTCGATTTCGAAGCGCGATCGGCAAACTGTGCATCACTGCCTATCTCTTCTATGTTCTATGACGCAAAATAGAGAGAGAGATAAGGAAACGTGATTAGAATGATTGGTCATTTGCTAAATATTTGTGATAGTTTGTGGAAAACACGTTAAGGGCAATTAAAAACTATTATATGCGTGGATATGTCTCGCGCTATTTTTGAAATATCCTCATTATTGGATTGAAGCCAAACTCATCGTACGAGCAAAGGGAACTAGAATGTACTCTGGAACTATTTCATATTTACAATATTATTACATAGGAAGCCTTTGAGAACCAGATAAATGGGGATCGCTTGAAGAACTGACAACCGATGGCAAAGTAGAGACCACGAACCGGAGGACGCAGCGTAGGTAGGCCTCCCACTAGGTGGACTGACGACATAATAAAAGTCACGAATAACCGGTGGATGCAACTGGCATCTTGTCGTTTGGGATGGCGTTAGAAGGAGAAGGCTATTATAAAACTATTATGATAATGACAATCGATGGGGAAGCAAGGTTTGAATGGAGACTACGAACCGGAAGACGAAGCGTAAAGGCTTTCCACTAGGTGGACTGACGACATAACTGGCATCTTGTCGTTCAGAATGGCGTTCTAAAGAGGAGGCCTATGTTTAGCAACGGATTTCTTCTGACTGATGACGATGATGATAATGAAATGGGGATGAAAATCATTCATGGCTAGTCCCAAACAATATGGCGTCTCCGAATTTAGCTACACTCGCATGTATTTTTACAATAATAAGCTCTCTCACCTACTACGAGCCTGCAATGCCATATCTTATGTATTGCGCTTCACTTCGGAGACGCCATTAGGTCTGTCAAGTCACAGTCTGCTGGTCTGAAGTAGTAGGTACTAGTGTTTCCAAATAGTACGTACGGGTTTGAACGAACAACCACGACCAGACATACAGAATGATGTGGAAGTAGGACGGAATGATAGTTATTGATAGCAAAAAAGAGACAAATATATGTTGCTCTGCATCACGACATTGACTTCAAGTTTGCTTTTTAGCATAGTTTTAACGTGCCTCTTACTGACCGAGTATAACATATCAACGTCTTTCCTTAAAATGTCATTGTATTTCGGAATCAAACTTATAGCATAGATGTTAGATGTTGCGTTATAATAAAAATTAAAGAAGAATAAAAACTGTGGGTGTGGGACCCCTGAAAATCGGTCTGTTACATATTTTCGAGTTAGATGTTATAGAAATTGAGTATTGAAAAAATATGCTAATGTTTCTATTTTTATCATAATTAATAAAAATAGTGTGAATTTTGTAAAAATATAGATTAATAGTAATATAATGGGACGTGACGTGACGTGACGTGACGGAACTCGACTTGACTTAAAATAATATAATTTAATAACAAATAATGAACTAACGCCATCTAGTTGATTAAAACAAAACGACGCTTAGGTATATCTGCGTTCACTCGCTTGTTTCCCCATAAACAACGCGCCTAAAGAAGTTTCCCCTTCAAAAATAAATATAATTATTAGATTAAAATTCCAATTACATTTTCTATTTTAATATTGATCTTGAACTCGGACGCGACAAGAATACCCGTCGGCCATACAATTTACGGCCCTACGTCAAACCACAAGCTTCATTACACAGGAATTTAGTCATTATTATACATACAAATAAACGCTAAAATCGCTTTATTACTAATCGTCTGAAGAAGAATTTTATTTTTTTTTCGCGCGCTATTTTTGTTTGTCAATTGTTAAGTTTTAAGTATACAGACCGTGAAGTGACTTAGTCGCGTTTAAAAGTTGCTGGTTTCAACTAGGCCGCCAATGTGGAGGCTACTGCTAGTTATAGTTTTTATTTATAGACCGCACTCCAGCTTAACATCAGGCGGGGTGCTGTTAATAGACAATTAAAAAGAAAAGTAAGCGATAAGTAATGAAGAAGATTGTTCCTTAGTCATAATTGTGCATTCCCAAAAGCAGAACTTCCGCAGGACTTGTATGAAGAGAATTGTGAATGTGAAGGAAACGAGAAAAGTCTGGATCGTGAAATTAATCAATCAATGAAATTGTCCCGCCTATTCCCACAGGGATGGATCGCCACTCACCACGATTCTGACACAACTCAAAAATAATAATGTGTTTTGGGCAATTTTTTTTACTTGAAAATAATGAGATTTTGGTAGATATACCTATATATTCCACCAAAATTTTATGAGTAGAATTTTTCCTTTCGGAGTAAAATATACTTAAATTTACAACAAAAAAACATACATTTATTTGCGATATAATGAATAATTATTGAAATTACCTCGACAACAGAAAGACTCAAAAAAATTTATTTACTATACAGTCTTACCTATTTTTAAAAATCTCAAATTTTCATGAGTTTTCCACATAAAAGCGGCTGTTCCAATGTTCTGTTTGTCCGATTTGGGAAAAAAATCAGTATTCCTTACCACAAAATACACCTGTTTTTGCCAACGGCTATCTGAAAATAATTATTTCCACCGGTTTTTCTAATTCTGCAGGCCAATAAAACATATTTGATATTCATACAAATTCTATACCAGCGCCATGCTATGATAGCCGTTTTGACGTTTTAACCGTTCATTAAATTACCTTTATAACTTTATAATTTTTTTTTTTTTTTTTATAATTAAAATATAATTACGTTTGAAGCAGCAAATAGTGACAAAAAAAACGTTAATTTGCTCCTTCAAACGTAATTATTAATTTATACCAAAGAATTTGGTCTTAAGAAATAGAAGGAGCCCTAAAATAGCTATAAAATACAACCGTTTATACTATTTTCACTTATGGCATTAAAAAGAAGTTAGAAGGGGATGAATATACATTTTTACATTCGTAATTTAGAAGGTTGTCACTAGTTTTGATGATCATTTGACACTATTGTGTCAAATTAGGTTGACATTAAAATACAATAAAATACTTCAAAAAAGGATGACGGAACGCCGCTACTCTTGTTACCACATGAGTTTTAATTAAGCAGTATTAAAGTCTACCAAGTGGTTGTATTTGCAAAAAGTAGTGACAACCTTAGAAAAAAAGAAATTGAAGTACACGTAGTTGTCTCTTTCAGTCACACGTGGTATAAACATAGTATGAATGAGATAAATAACACTGAATTAGTTCTTATTTCAGCATTATTTATTTGCTGGTATTTAAAATGTTTACTGCTTTAAAATTCAAATTCAGCCTCTATACGTTCAGCGTTCAATAACTCGTATTATTGTACACGAAAATAATACTTATTTCAAACAAGATAAAATCTAAGATTGTGTGCTCTTGTTTGTTGGTAATTTTTGGACGCGTTCCGAATACGAATTGTTAGCGCTGTTTAGTGTTATCCCGTCATTTTGTGTGGAAGTTTAATATTTCTAAAATGTTAGAAACCAATCGCTTTTCCAATAACTCGGATATTTGTTATTTTTGTCTAAGCATTATCGCCCGTGCCGGTATCACATCTACTAAAACTTTTATCAATGTTTCTTTACGTTCTTTCCTGTACCTTGATACACTTCTTTCGTCAATGAGGATGTAGTGACAGGGATTGACAAAGGAATGCTTTGATGGTTTGGGCACATGGAAAGGAGGAGTAAAAGTAGATTGACGAAAGGAATTTATAAATATCATGTGAATACGTTAACGTACGGATACGTTAAACAAGGTAGGCCCAGAAGGGTGTACGCCGACCAAATCGGAGACATCCTCAAGAAAGCTGGGTTGCCTAGTGCCCATAACCATAGAGCTTATATGAAGAGAATTGTGAATGTGAAGGAAGCGAGGGAGTTGTGTCAGGATCGTGGCATTGGCGCTCTATTGTCTCTGCCTGTGAGAAAAAGGCGTGATAATTTGATTGATTGATACACTTCTACATCTCGACATAAGACAACACCCTGCCTGAGGTTAAGCTGGAGTGCGGTCGACTACAACTACAGTTATACAATCTAACTCCACTAAAGAGTGGTAGGCAGTGGAACCCAGTCTGCCGATCCGGGGTAGTACCACCACTTACAAGTATACAGACCGTGAAGTGATTTTGGTCACGTTTCGGGATCAGCTTGTAAGTTGCCGGTTCCATCTAGGCCGGCATAGTGGATGTGATTGCTACTCACAGTTATTGAATTGTAGTAGCAGTGACATTCATTCATGGACCACACTTCGGCTTAACATCAAGCGGGGTGCTGTAATATGTCGAGTCACAATAATAAAAAAATAAAAATAAAAAACCTATAGTTGGAAACGGTAACTTTCGAGCTGCTTCCCAAACGCGATTGAGTAACACTGGGCAAATAACCACCAACTGTCTTTACGGCTGGTACCATATAACTTTTTTAACAAACGTGACATCTGACCTCGACTTGCCTAATTGTAAAAAATAAACAAGGGGAGGTTTAAGAGCGCCGACGATCTAAAAAAGAGCTGACCAAAACCATCCACCAATAACCCTTACGTATAATGTACCGTCCTTGATTGTGTATATGACGCAAAGTGACGCTGTAGTTTGGCACGAGTACGCCGCCGACATTTTGGCAACACTATGAAATGAATGACGACATCAGATTTCAGACAAAAAAACACCTATTATTATAGTCTATTACTTCAGTTAGTTTGTTTAATTGTGTAATACGGAAGTAGGCCGGTATAGTGGTACGTGTTACTAAGAATAGTGGACAGACAGCTTTCCTTCTCTGCCTACTCGTAGTAGTACCACTATTTTAAGGTGTAAGGGCTGTAAAAACGGTGTATTTATATAGGTTTTTTTATTAATATTGTTACTCGACATATGACAGCACCTGCTTAATATTAAGCCGAAGTGTGGTCCATGAATGAATGTCACTGCTACTACAATTCAATAACTGTGAGTAGCAATCACATCCACTATAGGCCTAGATGGAACCGGCAACTTACAAGCTTATCCCGAAACGTGATCAAATCACTTCATGGTCTGTATACGGAAGTAGGCCGGTATAGTGGTATGTGTTACCAAGAATAGTGGACAGACAGCTTTCCCTCTCTGCTCACCATTTTAAGGTGTAAGGGCTATAAAAACGGTGTATTTATATAGGTTATTTATAAAGGTGTATTTATAATATAATATATTTATATTTGTGTATAAATAAAGATGTATTTATAAATACACATAAGTATGAAGATGTGAGGGAAGCGATGATTGGGGCACAACATTTGTCGTTTGTGAATTTACCAATCAATCAATCAATTTGTCAAGGCGTGAATTTACCGTTTCCATATAAATGCTTTTTTGATAAAAATAATGGATTTAGGTGTATGATTTTATTAACTTTTGTGCATTTGTTACATTGTGTATGTTTATTCTATAGAATAAAACAGTAGGAAACAGTTTTCTTAAATAAAAGGCAAGGGAAATAGTGATTTTCATGTTTAATTACTACTTGTGCCTTCAACCACTTGTATGAAAAACCACAGTATACAAGCACTTAAGTAGCTTAGTATAGAAATGTAAATAATAATAAACAATACGATGTTCTCTATCTAGAAGCATGCGTTAGACTAAAATCGTGCACAGGGATTTCATCCAGCAGGGTTAGGTTGACAACTTAGAGAAATAATATTCTCATTATAAATTAATGGGAACTCTGTGGTTGGCAAGTTAAAACGATTATCGTCTCTCGTCGGCGATTGTCAAAATAATAAAAGCTAGGCTAAATCCAATAAAACGAGACAATTAATCGTTGTGACGAATATAGTGTGTGCGACGACACTTTTGATCATTATCATCAATAGTCTCATTTTGGTGGATTAAGCCTTGCTTTTATTATTTTGTCAATCGTCAACGAGAGACGATAATCGTTTTAACTTGCCTAACCTAACCCCACAGACTTGTTTCATTACTCATCGATCAATCTTGTTGATTTATTTCATTTTTTATTCTATTGTGACACAACATTTGACCTTGACCCGCCTGATGATAAGCAAGAGTAGGTCCAAGAGTGAGGACGACTGAAAAAACCGAGTTAATTCACGGCTGCCTCAGTCGCCGTCACTATGCTATTTTAGTAAATTATAATAAAGTAATATTAAATGGAAGTTTTAATGTATATCTTACACGATATTCTTACATTCGAGTGAGGTCATCCTATCTAGGAGTAGGGTGATTTGGGGGGTATTGTAGGAGGGAGAAAATTGCCCCATCATAGGGGGAGGAAGATGTAAGAAAGCCATCTATGTGTTGGATAAAGTAGGACAAATTGTATTATGTATGTAATACGAGTATTTAGATTTTGTGGATCATCCATCCACAAAAGGCGTTAAAGGCAGGTTTTCCGACCAAATCTGAGACATCCTTAAGAAAGCTAGGTTGCCTAGTGCCTATAACCGTAGAGCTAGTATGAATAGAATTGTAAATGTGAGGGAAGGAAGCGAGTTGGGTTAGGATCGTGGCAAGTGGCGCTCCATTGTCTCTGCCTATCCCTGCGTGACAATTCGATTGATTAATTGATATTTAGATTATTATTACTTGACATCTGACGTCGAATTGCCTGATAGTAAACAAGAAGAACCCCTAAAGCGCTGACGACTGAAAAACTCACAGAATTCATAAATATGTTTTACTAGTTCCGTGATTCAGCATACGATTGCCTCAGTCGAACAGTCGTCGTCACTATTAATTTATTTTATTTATTTAGGCAAACTAACAGAACTTGCAGTTTACTCATACTTGTATCATTATACTTTTAATTTATTTTTAAGATTGATATATTATTACTTATATAAACCAGGAAAATTGTCGCAATAGCTGTATCAATTCCAGTGCTGTTTTTTTTTCTTAAATCTTTTAAAACAGTGTTTTACATGATATATATGATTTAAAACGAAATTTAACGACTGCGTCATTAATTGACGACAGGCGTGGACGAACGGTTTAGCGACTGGTTTGTTGCGCGTAAAGTCCCGGGTTCGATCCCCGGTCGGAGCAAATATTTGTTTCATAGCTTTTATTTGTAATATTTAATAGTATTAAATATTGCAAATATTTGTTATTAAAAAAAAAGATGGATATTTGCTTCGGGTCTGGTTATCTAAGAGTGGTAGGCAGTGGTACCCAGTCTGCCGATCCGGGGTAGAACCACCACTTACAAGTATACAGACCGTGAAATGATTTGGTCACGTTTCGGGATCAGCTTGTAAGTTGCCGGTTCCATCTAGGCCGGCATAGTGGATGTGATTGCTACTCACAGTTATTGAATTGTAGTAGCAGTGACATTCATTCATGGACCACACTTTGGCTTAACATCAAGCGGGGTGCTGTCATATGTCGAGTCACAATAAAAAATATAAAAATAAAAAATATATTGCACAATAAGTAGTGGATTTTTTTTTTTTCTTTTTTAAAGAAAAAATATATCGATCATACAGCCAAATGTTTCAGATGTATGTTGTAGCCTACTTAAAAATCTACAATTTTAAAAAAAGGTCCGTTACGACTAATAGCCTTTTTATTTTATTTTTTATTCAAAATTTTTGTTGAGGCCTTTTTCATAAAATATAAATATGTCGGCCTCATTATATCTTCACTTAACTTAGATCTATAGTAACTTATTCCATGTTTAATATATATCGTTTAGGTCGTAGACGTTTCCATTAAAATATATTTAATACACTTTCTACGGAATTACTCTCCATTGAAAACGTTAAATAAATTATTAATTCAATTTCTACCTTTAAAGAGCTCAATAGCTAAATTAGTTATCTTTCCAACTATAAATTTTATCATATATTTAATTTTTTCTTCAAGAATATTTTCTGATAAAACTATCTTTCTATCTATAAAACTATTTTATGATAACTATCTTAAATTACCTTTTCTTAAAATGTTGCTAATATGAAAACCACTATTGTCTACTTTCCTCTGATCATAATTATTTTTTGTTTAATTTAAATTGTTTTTTGATAGTCTTTCTATATTTTCGTGTGGCTGAATAATGGTTGTATGCTTCTTTTTATTATTTTTCTTTCCTTTCACGACCAATAGTAAACGTGCAAATTGCAAGAACCACGAAAATCGTCATTTTCTTTCTTATTAAATAACTATTGTCGTGATCGTATTAGGCAACTGAAAATCTACCAAAATGAAATATAAGTTATGTTAAAGAAGTACACCAAACAGCCTGATATAAGTGCCGGATGGCGCTGTATAACAAGGTTTTATACAATCTCTCTTCAACATCGTACCATAAACAACTGTTTTTTGTATATATTAATGTATGTTTGGTATTACTTTTTTTTTAATATTACACAATGACAATGAATAACAAAATATAATCTGTTAATTGTTATAAGGCACATAATAAAAACATAATCAGGCGGGATGCTATCATTTGTCAAGCTACAATAAAAAAAACTATTACATAAAAAAAACAGCATTTTTGTAAACGTTTGTCAGCCTTTGCATGTCGATTTTTCAAGCGAAAAAAGGTCCGAATGTTTATATTGCGTTCGCGCTATCACTAATATTTGTTAACCCGGAAATGTGTGCACCCTACAGCTCCCCACTCTCCCACTCTCCCCAAAATGGGGGTCAAGGGCGTAGGGCTGTTTACATAGCATTCCATCTAACCTATTAGATATACAACAATACGAGTATGTATAGTTCAATTTAAGGACGATATATTCTATTGCGTTCGTAGATTGCAATACGGAAATAGTATGTCAGTCTATCAATCAATCAATAAGGCGTCCGTGGTGTATTGGCAGTTAAAAGGTTACGCAAACCGAGAGCACTTGCTGGTACCAATGTATCTTTGATATATGTACTTTAGTTATCCTGTTTCTGACACAAGCACTTTAGTAGCTTAGTATAGAATTTAAAAAAAAAAACAATCAAATCACGCCTTTCTCCCTCAGGGATAGGCCAAGACTATGAAGCGCTACTTGCCACGATCCTGACACAACTCTCTCGCTTCCCTGACACCCACAATTCCACAAAGCTTCATACAAGCATTTCTGTTATGGGCACTAGGCAACCCAGCTTTCTTGAGGATGTCTCTAATTTCCCTGTATGTTATACTTGTAAAAGAGCACAGACCCCTTTTACTAATCGCAATTTGAAATTTTGCGTTTTTAAACCGTATTTGTATAAGTATTACCAATACATTTTTTGTATACTTACATAATAATTTCTAATTATATGTACTTTTAAAATTAATTATATTAATTTTGCCTACTTTTGATGCCTTTTCTTAGACTAAAAGTACTGAACTTACATAATTTGATATACACAATGTTTTTGCAAAACTTTCATTCAAAAGAACACATCACTAAAACAAAAGAACTTCACTAAAACAAACAATAATAACAACAAATAAAATAAACTTAAGAAAACTGCAATTGTACGGGTGTGGGTAGAAATAACTTAATTATAACTACCCGTAATTCAATATTGTCCTGTCTTTTTTTTAATTAAATGTTTTATTAAAATTAATCGTTTTAATGGCTAGAAATTATATTTCAGGTTATAAATAAACATTTGTGCAATTAATCTTTCCATCTGGCAATCTAATGATCTATAACATAAATAAATGAATAACAAATAAATTACAAAAACGACAACTAGATGTCGCTACCCCGTATAATATCTCACAATCGTTTTTTCACTGACATCTATCTTTATAATACAATTATGTATCCGTGTGCTTGGTCGGCTATTTACTATACAGTAAGGCAGTAATCGTTGAGCTGCTCTAAGTCAACGTCGCTCTTGAGCCGTTCTCCTTAACACTATCCTACTTCTGATGTGTTCATGACTTTACTTGACTGGTCAAAGACCGATTCTAGAGTGTACATTCTATTACATTCAACACTACTGTTTAGGTAATATTGCCGACTACTTTTTTTAAGAGCGTCGTCTTTTATTAAAATATAATAGGTAAAGATAATGTTTGCGGTTTATTTAATTATTTATATTTGCTTACTATAATAACAAAAAGTGGTCTTTATCCTGTCTTTATTGTTATGTTCATCTTTCTATGTATTTTTTCTGTCTGTTTTTATATAGGTAATTTGTAAAATATTAGGTTACTATCTCCCCAATTAGGAAGCCCTGATAATACCTTGAATTGGAATAAAACGACATATTTGTTATATTCAATCTAATTATTAAATATAACAAATAAGCAAATGTTTGTTCCGACCGGAAATCAAACCCAAAACTTTACGCATATGAGACTGGACGCCACACATATCTTCATGATGTAACCTAATGGCTATTATCCATTGTTTCAGATTCATGTGCCACGCGACAAACGAAGAATACAGACTAGCCCAAAACTACAACTAAAAAACTATATGGAGCGAGACAGATATATATCGCGACTTCAGCCGCGTTTAATAACCCACAAATATAACGAACTATTCAGATAATAGTTATTTAAAACCTAACTTAAAATAGTGCTCAATAACATTCGAACTTTCTAGACAATTCACAGTGATACTGATTGACCAATCGGTGCTTGAAAATAAATTCATAGAATAATCCTGCCTTAAGAGAAACTAAATTGTAAGTTTAAATTAAGTTGTCAGCTTGTACGGTGAGCTCGTCGCCCGTTTAGTGTCAGTGTTGGTTTAAGACTTGAGCTGTTTGGTGTCAGGCTGGCTTGTGTAATGCGGCGACGTCCGCGACGACGATTCCACTTCGCTCAACTACAGCATCATCTCTCCCCGTTTGTCTGACGAAACCGCAAAAGGTAACATTTGCAATTTATATTATTTTCCTATACCTACTTACCTATAATATATACCTATACTATAGTATACCTATAGTGTAGGTATATATTATAGTAGGGGAGCCCAAGAGGCTAATCGGGGATTTACTCGAGCGTCGTAGGGACCTATTAAATATTAAAGTTTAGGTGATAAAAAAAATTAAATGTTATGTGGGTTTTTGGTTTTAGCGGTGGGGGAAGGGTGTACGGATTTTCAAAAATGTAAAAAAAAACAAATAAAAAAATATACTCGAGCGCGTCAGATTTTGATATTGTATATACTCCACGTGTCCACAATACTGTAGGTATGTTAATCTGACGGTTTGCATGGTGGGGGTGGCAGTACGGAAAGGTAGAAAAACAAAAAAAAAAAAATTTGCTCGAGCGCGTCAGAAATTCAGAGGGGATGTTAAATAAGCCCCACAGAAGCTCCCATTCAAAAGACTGACCATTCCGACATGACGCAAGTTCGTGGCGGAGTTTTGAAAATGTAAAAAAAAATCGTTAATTTGAAATACTCGAGCGCGTCAGTCTTTTATACAGAAGGTTCAGTAAGATGACCCAATTGTACTGACCCTTAATCTGACAATTATCTGGAGGGATTTCATTAATCTGACAAAAAAAACGAATTTTTTTTAAGGTAATTGTTACACACTTACTATAGCACACTAATCGCAGTACAGTTTAGACTATTTCTCTCTCTTTCACTCACAATCACTGCCCACTTTTACTAATAAGTAATAATATCTCAGAAACTGTGTGGAATATGAGCTATATTATTGTAAAGTTTCAATAAAATCCATTTAGTAGTTTTGCGTGAAAGAGTAGAAAGAGTAGTGCGTTAGTAGTTTGCGTGATCCATCCATCCATACAATACAGACTATAAACTTTACTTTACTTACGAAAAAGTATATATAATTTATGGTTATTAAGATCTTATTAAGATAAGATTTTAAAATCTTCTTTCTTGTACAGTTTATACTTTTTTACATTGTACATTAGGTCAAAATGTTCATAGGCGTTCCATAAAATATATGTTCTATGTAATTTACTGTTTAATTTCACTGAAACAGGGTTGGCAAATTATTGAAATAAATATTTTATAAGAGACCATTTAACACCTTTAAGGGGGTTCGGCTTTAGGAGGTGTTTTGTAACACCCTGTATATTAAGACTGTGCAAGAGAGTAATAGATAAAGAAGAAGTGAAAGGGAACGAGAGACGCGAAGTGGGGAATACATGCTCTACTGCAACTGCTCGCACAAAACTTTATCAACGATTTTTGCTACTTCGGCTTGTTGAAATTGACAGATTATAGTTTTTTAGTAATTCTTAGTCATTTTTCTTCAAAATAAAATTAAAATCGACCGCGCTCGAGAATGTCCAGGTGACGATTTTTTTTTACAAGTTTGTGACCTTCCCATTCTCTTCCGTCATACTCAATCCGTCAGATTAAGAAAATGGGCACTTATTAGTATGTAATTAACTCACCTTAGCTTAATCTGACGCGCTCGAGTATATTCAAAGATCGATTTTTTTTTACAATTCTGACCAGCTGCCATACACGTACCCCCCTGTATTAAGGGCTAATACTTGGTAGATATACTCTACAGGGTACAAGGTATCTCCCATAATTTAATCTGTCACGCTGGAGTAAATCCAGAAATCCCCGCTTGGGCTCCCCTACTATTATAGTTTGTTTATTTTTATTGGTGTGCAAAACAAATTGCAAACTTTGAATCAAAAAGAAACAGATATTGCTAACTTTGAACTAGATTGCAATTCAAAATTATGCACACAATAATTAAAATAAATAGTATACGTATTAATTTATATGTACTATAAATTTTTAATCAATCAATCAATCGAATTGTGACGCCTTTTTCCCATTGGGATAGGCAGAGACAATGGAGCGCCACTTGCCATGATCCTGACACAACTCCCTCGCTTCCTTTACCTTCACAATTCTCTTTATACAAGCTTCATGGTTATGGGCACTAGGTAACCTAGCTTTATTAAGGATGTCTCTGATTTAATCGGAAAATTATAAATCTTTAAATATAAATCTATTATTTTATTTTATTAAGAGGACATAAGAACATAAGAAGAATTATTTAACAATTAAATTACTATTTTACTATATTCATGAATAAATAGTATTTATTATAGTATTATTACTATTAATGTATGGAAGTGATAGTTGGGTGTGGCAGAAAAAGCATGAGAGTAAAATTGACGCTGTAGAAATGCGGTTATTAGTGAGTGTATGTGGAGTGACGATAGCGGAGGGAGATGTATCAGGATCGTGGCAATTGGCGCTCCATTGTCTTTGCCTGTGGAAAAAACGTGACAACTACTTAGCACAAACATAGTCCATCATTTAGCATATACTATCGTTACTTACTTAGTTGTAAATTCTTATGTACCTGCTTACTTTTATGAAAATAAATATTAACGAAGCGACACAAATATTATCCCCGCCAGTTGCTAATGTAGAATGGTAATAGTGACGGCGACTGAGGCAGCCGTGAACAAACTCGGTTTTCTCAGTCGTCGTCACTCTTGGACCTCCTCTTGCTTATTATCAGGCGGGACGAGGTTAGATGTCGTGTCACAATTAAAATTGAACGTTAAGGCAGGACAGCACCCCGCCTACTGTTAGACTGGAGTGCGATCCATGAATGGAGGAGACAGCTACTACAGTTAAATGTAAGTAACAGTCACAAGCTAGTGCCGGCTTAGTTGATCTCGCGCCTAAATCACTTCACCGTCTGTATACTTGTAAGTGGTGGTACTACCCCGGATCGGCAGACTGGGCACAGTCTATGTCAACCAGACCCGCAGCAAATATCTAGTCACAATGACGTCATGATTCGAGCGCATGAAAACCTCCCGGGGATAGCAAAAGTCAATGCATAGTACTTTATTTCTCGATCAAATTCTAACGTATTTAAGAGAATCGAATTTTCGCCTATCGAATGTGAGTAATATTTGTTTTTCTCTTTTTCCTCTATCATTAATAAACTTGTCAATTTCATGACACGTTCCCACTTATCCTAACCTCGGGTGTAATTCATCTTTTTTCTTTCAAATTTGCTAACGTTTTGAATTCTTCCTAGCTGTTGGGGAGAAATTATATTATTTATAGGTAAAAAAATAATTATGTTACTTAATTACATTATTAATTTGTTGATTACTTATAGTGACGGCGACTGAGAAAACTGTATAATGAAACTGTTTTTCAGTCGTCAGCGCCCTTAGATCTCAGACAAATCGAGGTCAGATGTTTTTTTATTGTTACTCAACATATGACAGCACCCCATCTGATGTAAAACTAGGGTGCTGTCCATGAATGGAGATCACTGTTACTACATTTCAATAACTGTGGGTAATAGTCACGTCCACTATGCCGGTCTAGTTGGAACCGACAACTTACCAGCTGATCCCGAAACAAGACTAAATCACTTCACGGTCTGTGTTCAACACAGATAGGCAAACTGGGTACCACTGCCTACCACTCTTTGACAACTAGACCCTAAGCAAATAAAAGCTATGAAACATATTATGCTGCGACCAGGAATTGAATCCAAGACTTCCAGCGTAAAAAAAGGCTAACCAATGCGCCACGTCTATCGTCAAAAAATGAAAATGAACATCTAGAAATACAAACAAAATTCAATTCCGAACAGTTGTAACTGACAGGGTGTTTAATAGTATTCATAAATATTGAGCCGTATATAAAAAAGAAATTTGATAAAAGAGTAATTTTAGACGATAAATCAATGCGAGATTAAACAATAAATGGGTGACGAGACGAAAAGGGAAAAAGAGGAAATTAGGAAAACTCAAATTTTCCACAGTGAAAATGTTCGTTTTTTTTTTCATTGTGACTCGACATATGACAGCACCCCGCTTGATGTTAAGCCGAAGTGTGGTCCATGAATGAATGTCACTGCTTCTACAATTCAATAACTGTGAGTAGCAATCACATCCACTATGCTGGCCTAGTTGGAACCGGCAACTTACAAGCTGATCCCGAAACGTGACCAAATCACTTCACAAGTACACATTAGTTACGTTGGAGAACAAAACATAACTCTTTTTTATTGAGTCATTTATAGGTATAATTATTTATAGGGCTAATAATAATTATACATAATAATAATTATTATTAGCCCTTAGATTTTGTGCGAATATTGATTAATAAATTAAACTAATTTTTTGCGGCTTACTATCGCGTTTATTTTGGTTTTGATGACCACGATGGTTGTAAAGCTCTCGAAACGTCGGAATAATAAAAATAAATTAAAATAAAATTGCAAAATTAAAACCAAAATAAACGCGATTGTAAGCCGCATAAAATTTGTTTACTTCATTATTATTAACCTATTTAGGGGCAAAGGCTCCGGGTCTGGTTATTATTAAAGACTGGTACCCAGTCCGCCGATCAGCTTGTAAGTTGCCGGCTACAGAACTTACAAACTGAGTTTACTATACTAAGCTACTAAAGTGCTTGTATCATAGAAACAGGACAACCAAAGTACATATATCAAAGATACATTGGTAACGGTGGGTGGTCTCGAACTCGTACTCTCGGTTTGCGTAACCATGGCACTGCCACTACACCGCCTTTATAAAATATTGTATTTTTTGTTAAAAAAAAATCTTTATTACAGTTAAAAAACATTAAGGGTTATGTAATACATAATAATATAATGTATTTCGTTACATAAACGAAATGGTTTACGTTTATGACGTAGTAGGCTGGTTGCTTTCGAATAAAAGCCTCCTTTTTCATGACCCTAATAACATTATCTCATGAATTTCATGACATTTACCGTCCATAATTATTACAACTTTATTGTTTTGCTGAAAAACATATTTCGCCTCAAAAAAGACCTCTTATGCAAAATATTTAGATTTACAAAAGTGTACATTCTGAAACCAGAAATAAAGTTATAACTTTAAGCTAAACAAACAAAATTAGACTTTGTGTGTGAAGAGTAAAGTTTGAATTGGAATGTTTACTTAAGATCGCTTATGCCGCTTTAGTTTAAGTCAATTCACATTGAGGAACTTTACTCGGCAGCGGTTGAAGCGCTTTACGTGATGATGTTAGACAGGCGTGGCGTAGTGATGTCCGTTACACGAGTGTCCCAGGTTCGATTCCCGTTAGAAGCAAATATTTGTTTCATATCTTTTATTTGTCATATTTAATTTTACTATTTTTCAAATTTACATTTCTACACTAAGCTACTAAAGTGCTTGTATCATAGATACAGGACAACCAAAGTACTTATTACAAAGATACATTGGTACTGGTGGTTGCACTGCCACTACACCACGGTCGCCTTTAATAGTAAGATTTAATTTACAAATATAAAAAAGAGGCAGCTATTTGCTTCGGGTATGGTTGTCAGAGTGGTAGGCTGCGGTGCTCATTCTGCCGATCTGGGATAGTACCACCACTTACAAGTATACAGACCGTGAAGTGACTTAGTCGCGTTTCGGGATCAGCCTTCAACTAGGCCGGCATAGCAGACAGTTATTAAACTGTAGTAGGAGTCACCTCCATTGATGGACAACACATATGTCGAGTCACAGAAAAAAAAATTCAAAAAAATTCGGAAAGGGGTGGTCTGAAGCAATGTTTCAGCGGCTGAAAGGTGACTTAGTGGATCGATGGCTAGGTGCGCGCGCAATGCATGACGTCATCATAGCTGGGTACCCCCATATACCTACATATATTTATCAAAAGTTATTTGGATAAGATATAAATATATGTTTACGCCTCCTTCTGTTTAAGGACTTTAAGGGTAAACAGAGCGTATCGATTGTATAGATAGAATAAAAGGAATTAATCAAGCCTTAGTTAATCAAATTGTCACGCCTTTTTCAGAGACAATGTAGCGCCACTTGCCACGGTCCTGACACAACTTTCTTTATGCAAGCTTTATGGCTATGGGCACTAGGCAACCCAGCTTTCTTGAAGATGTCTTCGATTTGGTCGAAGACACCCAGGGGCAGGCCCAGGAGCATCTATCCACATTAGATTTAATAATTCTTGTAGGAAAATTCCTGCCTAATTATTTTGTTTGTCACATTTTAGCATGAAATACTAGTGAAACCGTTAAGGGTACTGCCCAGTCTGCTTTTCCAGGGCAGTGTACATACCGTTAATTGACTCAGTCGCGTTACGAGATCAGCTTCAAAGTTACCACTAAACTGGCTTAGTAGACTTTTACCCCCTGTTTTTTAACTGTAGTACTAGTCGTCTCCATTTATGGACCGCACTCCAGCTTAGCATCAGGCGAGGTGCTGTCATATGTCGAGTTATAATTTAAAAAACTTGAAGTTAATATCAGTAATCTATGAGTAGAAGCGACTGCTTTCACAGATAAATATTGTATTTTCTTACATTTTGCGCGAACATTGATTATTTAATGAAACAAATTTTATGCGGCTTACTATCGCGTTTATTTTGGTTTTGATTTTATATTTCATTATCATTCTGACTTTTCGAGAGCTATAACTGTCTGATTGGACTGATTATTGAATGCGTGTTGAACGAAGTTAAAAGGTCTTTAACTTTTGTTGAACCGATATTTATTGCTTAAACTTGATTAAAAGTCTTTTCAGACGGTAAAATCGCGAACGATTTTTCAGCTGATCAATTAAATTCGCCTCGTGAGAACGCCGTGCAAGCGAATACCTAGCGGCATTAGGTTCGTTTTTGTACATAGTGCAATGTCATTACCATCAGCCAGAAGACGTCTTAACTGACACTGCTGAACATAGGCCTCCCCCTTAGAACGCCATCCGGAACGACAAGATGCCAGTTGCATCCACCAGTTATTTGTGACTTTCACTATGTCGTCAGTTCACCTTGTGGGTGAACGAAGGTAGGCGCTGCGTCTTCCAGTTTGTGGTCTTCACTTAAGAACCTTTCTTCCCCATCGGTTGTCGGTTAAAAATAAAAAGTTTACCACGGAACCTTTTGTAATTAAAGATCACTTGCGCTTAACTGTCTCTTATCCTTAATCTGCGCCATTTGCACCTAAGTACTTATTAAGTAATTGACGCATATTGATAAGAACACCGCATTGACGTTAATTAGCATAAAAAACTAAAAATATGTACACTGTGCACTAAAACATATGATTTAGCTAAGTTTTATAACAAATTAGTCATACGAGTATTTATTGCCAATAAATGCAACACCATTTATTGGCCGACAAAGTGCTTCTTCATCATACTGCTACTAAGTCACGTAAGATGTGAATCCACCGGCGACTGCAGACTGCACTGCTTGTTTGTATGAGATTGATTCCGTGCAAGGCGACACTGTTGCGACAATCCGCATTTGCAAAGTCATAGATTTTTTTTCTATCTAAGATAACTTTAATTGAACAAGATATAATTTTTTTATACTAACTACACCTCTATTCTGCTAATACTAAAAACCTTAATAATAAAAATATATATATAAAAAATAACTAAAATACATTATTAAAAGGAGTCCCTTTAGGCAAGGTTCCGAATATACTGCCAGCGTTCCCCCTTAGTAGCTGCCAACTCTTCGGTCTCCTGTGAAAAGCCTTATAGCGCTAGGACCCCACGGACCAAGGGTCTCGACACCGAATGGCACAAAATCATACTCGGAGCCTAGACCACTGTATTTGCATTGTAGTCATAGATTATAAATATGATGTTTGGAAACAATATTAATGCGGCAGGTGTAGACTAGTGTCGTTGCACGGAATCAATTTCATACAAAGAAGTAGTGCAGCCTGCAGTAGCCGGCGGAATCACATCTTAAGTATCATTTGCATCTATTAATTGGACCCGGCGACTTTAAAGCTAATCGTGAACCGCGACTGAGTCTCGGCTCTATTCACCCTTGATATTAAAACTAATCAGCCGTGGCTGTTCTATCGTAGCCAATGTTCGTATAGTCGTATCCACCCTATCACGGCGTGAATGATAAGCCATTATCAGGTAAAATAAAGAATGGATATTAATTTGTGCGTCTAATATCTACAAAGGAATGGTGTGATATGTGCGTGCGTCAAACACTGCCGCTTATCAACAAGGTTTTTTTAATATTAGCCCCTGATGTAAAGCTGGAGTACGATCCAGTAAAAAATCAATATTGGTCGGATTAAGTACCCGATTCGTAGTACCACAACTTACAAGTTCACTTACAAACCGTGTAATGGATTAGACGAGTTTCAGGATCATTTTTTATAATTTATTGTGACACGACATCTGACCTCGTCCCGCCTGATGATAAGCAAGAGGAGGTCCAAGAGTGACGACGACTGAGAAACTGAGCTTGTTCACGGCTGCCTCAGTCGCCGTCACTATGCCGGCCAAAGGTGCTTCTTCACGCATCGCTTGAAGGATCCAAGGTGTTAGGATGGGAGAACACATGGGCGAAGCATTCCTCTTGTCGATTGTTCTACAAAGAAAAGACGCACCGAACTTTTTAGTTCGACTGCCGATTCGATCGATAGAATGCTTTCCTCGACCTGTGCGGGTATTACAGGAGTGAAAAGACGAGGTAGGAACAAGGTTAAACAGCTCCTCGGAACATTCTCCGATTTGCCATTTCAACATTTGCCGGTTCTAACTAGGCAGGTTGTCGGTTCTTCGAGCTTGCAAATCCTACGAACTAAGAAGTTGTCCAAGCAGCTGACGAAGAAGTCTGGAGACAGGAAGGCTGGCAATTATTAGCCTTGCTATACGAAGGGGAAATGTTTCCTGTCTCCTTGGGACTATCTCTAGTGGGATTTTTTTAAATGATATTATTTCGGAGTTTGTTTGCCGACCAAATCGTAGACATCCTCAAAAAAAGCTAGGTTGCCTAGTGCCCATAACCATAGAGCTTGTATGAAGAGAATTGTAAATGTGAAGGAAGCAAGGGAGTTGTGACAATTTGAATAATTGATATTATTTGTTTATAGTTTTATTATTATAGTTAATATACTTTTATATTAATATCTAATTATTAAATAGTAATGGATTTATGCCAGTTGTAGGTTTTAATTTTATCATGCGCGCAGCTTTTAAAGTTCAAATAGCGTCTTCATTGAGAGTTGCAAACTTTCCGTCCATATGGAGCAACGTAATACTACGTTCAAAATGACTGACTGTTGTGATAGTCTGACTTACTTCTTCGTTAAAAGGCAGTGTGTCCCTTAAAAGTATGACGTAGGCAACTTTTGAAAAGTCCAACGTTCAGTCTGTGGTGCAGTTCTAGAATATTCTACGAACAAAACTTTTCCCATTGTCGCAGTTTACATTATATCTGAAGAGTTTATTTGTACAACCAAATGCAGATTTGTTTTTTTTTATATTATTGTGACACGACATTTGACCTCGACCCGCCTGGTGATAAGCAAGAGAAGATCCAAGAGTGACGACGACTGAAACATCCGAGTTAGTTCACGACTGCCTCAGTCGCCGTCACTATGCCGGCCAAAATGTATAAAAAATAAGTTAATACTTACCAACATATTTATTCTTTATTGAGAAACAGATAAAATTAAAAGTATATTAACTATAATTAAACTTTAAAATAAATATCATCTAATGACGTCGCATCAGAGATAGTCCCAAGGAGACTGGCAACATTTCCCCTTTGTATAGCAAGGCTAATACATTGGCAGAAATAATTGCCAGCCTTCCTGTCTCCAGACTTCTCCGTGAGCCGCTTGGACAACTCCTTAGCCAGGCGCTTAGCTGAAGGTCCCCAAGGGCCCATCGTCTCGACCCCAAGAAGAGTTTATTTATTAGGTAATTAGTTTATTTTTAAGAGGATGCATGAAGAGAATTGTGAATGTAAGGGCAGCGAGGGAGTTGTGTCAGGATCGTGGCAAAAAGCGCTCTATTGTCAATTGTATCTGCCTGTAGGGTAAAGGTGTGACAATTTTATTAGTTGATTGATAGAGAAACAATCTTCAGGGTTGTCTTCGTTTTATTATTTTATTCATCAATCTTTTGTCCATATCCTTTTTTCTATCTCTGCCCACACCATCGCAATATGCCTTTCTCAATCCTTGCCTATACTTTTTTTTTCAACACACATCACTTGCAACTGTAATTTTCTTTCTATCCGCAATCGTTACCACACATTCTACTGTTACTTACCAATGTTGTGACATTGCCTTATATGGTATTTATCGCATCATATGCATTGAACATATTTTTATTTTATTTAATAACCTAATAATTCAGGCATTATCTACCAGTAGCCTGCTATTATACAAGGCTCAGATTCGCTCTTGCGCGGAGTACTGTTCGCACCTCTGGGACGGCTCTGCCAAGTATCTTCTCAATGCCCTGGATCCATTGCAGCGCCGAGCTGTCCGAATTATAGGTGATTCAGAGGTCACGTGAACTCTGGAGCCCCATGCAACTACGCAAAGACATGGCGGCTTTGTACGTCCTCTATCGCCTATAGGATACCACCACGGATATTACCACGGAGAATGTTCCGATGAGCTCTTTAACCTACCTCGTCCTTCCACACCCGTAATACCCGCACACCGAATCGACCGAATCGGCAGTCGAACTAAAAAGTTCGGTGCGTCTTTTCTTTGTAGAACAATTGACAAGTGGAATGCTTTGCCAGCCCATGTGTTGTCTCCATCCTATGACTTTGGATCCTTCAAGCGATGCGTGAAGAAGCATCTGAGGCCGGCATAGTGACGGCGGCTGGGGCAGCCGGGAACTTACTCGGTTTTTTCAGTCGTCGTCATGTCGACACTCTTGGACCTCCATCTTGCTTACAGGCAGGACGAAGTCAAATATTGATTCAAAAAAAAACATTGGCAATCTTAATATCATTAATGCAATCTTACAGCTAACTATAATCTTACAGCTAACTATAATCTTGCAGCTAACTATAATTCATACCTATTTATGTAGTCTATTCTAGGCCAGCCTAGTGGTTGCAACTGCTACTTGCACTTATTAAACTGTGTAGCACATCCGACTGTGCCGCCTCTATTAATGGACCACACTCCAGCTAACACCAGTTGGGTGCTGTCGTATTGAATCATAATTAAATTTGAAATAAATAAACTCTAGTAGCTGTAATAAGCCCAAAACCATAGAGCTTGTATGAAGAAAATTGTGAATGTGAAGAAAGCGAGGGAGTTGTGTCAGGATCGTGGCAAGTGACGCTTCATTGTCTCTGCCTATCCCTGTGGGAAGAAGGCATGACAATTTTATTGATAGTAGCAGTAATATTGTAATGGAGTCATGGACTGCACTCCAGCTTAACATCAATCGAGGTGCTGATGTCGAGCAACAATAATAATTAATAATAAAGCATTGACGTCATTATTTAATTAGGTAATTTATTGCGTCAAAATGTCAACATAATTTCATTTATCATACTCGTATTCTACTGATTCAGTTTTACTTGTATTTGCGCTGATAAGACATTTCCTTCACGTAAATATATATACGATTAGTTATTTGTTTAAAACTTAATTATGTTTAATCTTTAATTAAATAAAGCATTGCGTTGCTTTCGGCACGTTGATGCGATGATTTAGAGCAGTGTTGCCCATCGTGGGGCCCACGCCCCACTGGGGGGGCAATTTAAAAATGGACTCGACACGACCTTAACCCATTCGCTTTGGGTTATTGAAATGCAATGCTAGATATCGGTGGCAAATTCTTAAAAAAAATGCTGTAAGTTTATATTTCTTAAGGGAACAAAACAATTTTTAAAGGTTAAAAATTATGTATGGGGGGCATAAACATTTTAGAAATGTTAAGGTGGAGCATGGCCTTAAAAAGGTTGGGAAACACTGATTTAGAGCGACCGTGATGTACCACTTGTCGGTACCAATCTATCTTTGATATATGTACTTTGGTTGTCCTGTTCCTATGATACAAGCACTTTAGTAGCTTAGTACAGAAATGTAAAAATAATAAAACATATTAATAAGTAGTAGTACCGGGGTAGTACCATCACTTACAAGTATATAGACCGTAAGGTGATTTCGTCGCGTTTCGGGATCAGCTTGTATGTTGCCGGTTCCAACTAGGCCGGCATATTGGATTGATTGCTACTTACAGTTATTGAATTGTAGTGACATCCATTCATGGACCACACACCAGCTTAACATTGAGCGTACCTCCATACCTTGGAAATTGGTGGTACTACCCGGGATCGGCAGACTGGGAAAGTTACCACCAACTGCCTGCCTACCATCCTTAAAGAGTGGAGTGCTCTTAGCTAAGTTTTAATCTCTATTAATGCCAACCTAAAGCCGATTGCAGATTAAGAGCTAAACTAAGTTAATTCAGCTTAGCTCGTTTAACAGAGCTATGTGACCTAGCCAGTTATGCGAGCGTGGCTTAACTGACTTAGATTTGCTTTTGGTATTACTCACATAAAACATTTAAATAGCCAGCCATACTGTTAAAAAAACAATGGCAAATTATGCAATATGAGAAACTAAACAAAAATTATTAGTCTTGTAGATTAAAAAAATAATCTCTATAATCCACTGGGATAGTTGAGAATCAATGGCACCTAAAAACATGGTTATCACGTTCGCAACGTCTAACTGAGCCGGCTGATAGCTATATAATGTTAATAAATTATAGATAAAAATAGTTTTTTTTTATCAACCATCATAGTATTAAATATATAGCCGGTGAAATAGCTGTTCAAACGAACGTGTTATAATGAATGTAACAAAACTTAATATTGTTAATTTAACACTAGAAAAATATAATAATTAAAGCCTCAGCTCAGTTTCTCTCTTATATTATATTATCATTTAAAAAGTGTTTAAAAATATAAAGATAATTTGCAGTATAAATCTCTGCTATAAATTAAAATTAAAACGTAAGCCTTTTTTTAATAAATAAAATTCTCGGTCGTGTATAGTGCAAATTGTGACCGGAAATGCAAAATAGTTCGCGCGCGTTTCCACAATGCAATAAACTTGGGTCTAGAATTATTATTAGCTCTTGCAACCGACTTATAAGGCCGTTATGAACGCTTTAAAACAATAATTTCACTCTGAATTATGAGCTCAGTCAACATTTTACATTGAAAAACATTGGAAGTATAATTAATGTTTATGTGCAAATAGATGCACCTATTAACAGAAGTAGAATAAATATGATTAAAATAAATATGTAGTATTGTAATGATATTTTTCTTAATTATGCATCCGCAAGTAATTATGTATTCGTTTGTAAAAGTACGGTTTAACAATACTGGGCTTAACCCTCTTCAAATCGATAGGTTAATATGTCATTGAGTGAAGTTCGTGCCAACATCGAGACGCATGCGCGTCTGGCGAGCGTCTGTCCCGCATAATTTAAGATGTACGTCGTCTCATACTAACTATTGAAACCACATAACCTTCTTAACGCGGCCGCATTGCCACGGAGACCGGCCCGTATAACTTTAACGTTATCTCGTTGTCGCATCGTGATAAAGATAACGATTACTTTAGTATTTGTTATATAATTACATTAATAAATGTACCTACTGCCATGTGATTATTATATAAATCAAAAGCATACAATGCGGCACAAGTGTGAGCCGCTACTCGTTTGCACTTTTTTCCATCCGACTGTGTCGCGCGACTCGCGGTCGGACGAGCGGTTCATGCGTAGTGTAGTGTCGTTCAGTCACGAAAGCGGACTCAATCCGCGCGGTCGTGTGGCGCGTCGGTGCTCGTAGTTAGGATTTAGTTTTTGACAGTTGGCGCGATTTTCCGCTAGATTTTATTTTTGTGGAAAACATAGATTTAGGTTTGTGTAATCTGTGATTTTCGGTTTAACTTGTTAGTGTACGACTGGTATTATTGTGTAGTTTTGCTGTCTGTGAAAAGAGTGATTGTTCGCCGAGTGAGCTGCATAACCGTGTATGAGTGCGGCAGAATTTGTGTTTGAATTCTAACTAGTGTTTTTTTTTACCCTTTCTTTCATATATTTGGACGTGTGTAGATTGTGTTCAACAGACTGTCGAAGGTGAGTGGTTCGCTATTATTCGCATAGTTATGTTCACAATACATTTGGATGTCTAGTTGTGAGCCTAGTTGTTTTATTATTAGTGTGGCCGAAAGTCGCTGATTTTGTCCGCATTTTGCCAGTCCTCGCGGCGGTGTGACTACACGACAGCTGTGCTCAGTATCTACGTAACTGGTTAAAAATAAATAGCATTTTCGAGACAAAACCAACTTCACAGTGAGGCCGAATTCAACATTATTCACGTTTTAACAATAAGTTGTTACATTGTAATATATTTTTGCATTATAATGTACAGAAATAACTATTTTAATTATTTTAGTAGGTAGATATCTCAATAAAATCAATAATGATTTAATTTAGGTTATTAATAATATAAACATAATTTTTTCCCCTACAATTTAGTAAAGAAAATACTATTGAAGAAGGTGTGTTTTGTCTTTAGCATTTTTAGATATTTATTATACAGTTAAATGTTTTTCAGAGACATTTTTTCCAATCTTAAATAACTTTTTCTTCAATTAATGAGTGTTGTTATTTATGTTAATGTCAAATCATTAAAAGTTTTGTGTTGTCTAGCTTCAATTCCCACTGGCATAGACAAACACAATGGACCACTATTTCTCCACTATCTCGACACTACTCTTCTGCTCCTATATTAAGCTATATTTGATGTTGAGTCATAATAAAAACATGCTTGTATCAGAGAAACAGGACAACCATAGTACATATATCAAAGATACAACCGGTAAGTGGTTTGGAACTTGTGCTTTCAGTTTGCCTGACCAATACACTGTAAATATCTGCCACTTTAAGAATGTATTCTAAAGTATATCTTGTGGTATACTTTCAATACATACTAAATTTCTTAATTTAATTTTAATAAAAATTATCTACTTAAAGTCATACCCACAATTCCAAACTATAAGTTTGCCTACATAGGTATTGAATGTAAAAAAATTAAATCTTTTATGTTATGAGTTGGGGATGTACAGAAAATGAGTGGTAGGCAGTGGTACTCAGTCTGCCGATCCAGAATAGTACCACCACTTACAAGTATACAGACCGTGAAGTAATTTGGTCGCACTTAGGGATCAGCTAGTAAGTTGCTGGTTCCAACTAGGCCAGCATGATGGATGTGAACGCTACTTACAGTTATTGAATTGTAGTAGCAGTTACATTAACATCAGCCTAACATCAAGTGGGGTTCTGTCATGTTGAGTCACGATAAAAAAATGAGAGGTATGTCAGGGCCTTGGAAAGTTTTTCTTTGGCTCTGCATATATTTTATTTCCTATTTTTACTTTTCTATAAAAAAATCTTATATTGTGTGAAAATAAATGAAATCAAAGATACATTGGCAGCGGCAAATGGTTTTGAACCAGAGTTCTAGGTTTGCATGATCATTTTACTACTGCTAGACCACAGTAGACATCGGAGACATCCTTCAGAAAGCTAGGTTGCCTAGTGCCCATAACCATAGATAGAGTGTATATGAAAAGAATTGTGAATGTGAAGGAAGCGAGGGAGTTGTGTCAGGATCAAGGCAAGTGGTGCTCCATTGTCTCTGCCTATCCCTGTGGGAAAAAGGCGTGACAATTTCATTGATTGATTGACCACAGTCACCATGGTTATGGGCACTGGACTTCTCTTCCTTTTTTAAGAATGTCCCTAATTAAATTTGATAGTATCAACATATTCTCATTTGCTACTTCTACTATTGCTATTTCATTAGGTAATTAATAGTAGAATTTGGTTATTAAACTGTCAAACGGGCGCTCCATTGTCTCTACCTATACATGTGGGAATTGAGGCATGACAATTTCATTGATTAATGAGCTAGTTGAAATACAAGTATTTAAATTAATATTACATATTCCATTCAAGTTGACAACAGAAACAGGATACTATATGCTGTCTGTTATCACTTATCACCAGTTTAGTTTTGTTTCATGTTATGTTTATCCATATTGTGGCAGTGCAATAATCACACAAACCAAAAGCACGGGTTTTAAACCACTCACCGATGCCAATGTATCTTTGATATATGTACTTTGGTGGTCTTGTTTCTATGATACAAGCTTAATATTAAAATGTAAAAAAAAACAGGAATTCAGTTAAAATAATAAAATAAATAGGTATCATGATAAAATATTAATAAAACTATTAAGAGTGGTAGGCAGACAGTTGGTGGTGAATTAGGTAGTTGGCTCTCTGGCGGGAATCGGACCCCGGTCTCCTGCGTGACTGGCGGGGATACTTACCACTATACTACCGAAGAAGTTCAGAACTGTACAGACCTTGAAGTGACTCAGTTACCTTACAGGATCAGCTTGAAAATTGATGGTTACAACTAGGCACGTAAAGTGTATGCAACTTCTACTACCTCTCCATTAAGGCGACCGTGGTGTAGTGGCAGTGAAATGGTTACACAAACTGTGAGCACAGGTTTAAAACCACTTGCCAGTAACAATGTATCTTTGAAAAATGTACTTTGGTTATCCTGTTTCTAGGATAGAACCTTATAAACTTGGTAAAGAAGGATGAAGAAATAAAAAAAATTGCCCCTGCCCTATCCCCATAAGAATTATGGTGTGGCAATTTAATTTCATTGTTTTTTTTTAATAAACGTGTTTTACAAAATTACCATTGTCCCACTAATGGAATGGAATTGTAAATAGGAATTGTGATTCATTTATTTCATTGACTTTGGAAGGTCTAATGATGCACTAAATGTATATTTATTTATGTAGGTATATTATATTTATTTAAGTGTGTATTTGTGTATTATGTGTTGATATGTCTGAATGATAAATTAATGAATCTAAGAAAATTCTATCTATTTACTCATTGATCTTCTTGTCTTTGCTTGTATTTTTGACTTCTCTTGTTCCCAAGGTTGACTGATAAAGAATTCTAAGTAGCATTAGGTCCTGCCGTGCTATAAATAAAGAACAGGCACACAAAATTATTCATTGCATAAAATAGAATAAACATAGAAAAACAATAAATATAATGCATAATGTACCATTTTGGCGGTCTTATTACTAAAAAGCGATCTCTTCCTGTAGTTCGCGACAGGCGTGGCGTTTTTTTGTTGTTTAGGGTCGGGTTCGATTCCCGGTCGGAGAAAATATTTGTTATTACAAATAGAGGCGAATATATTTGGTAGGCAGTAGTGCCCAGTCTGCCGATGACTTAGTCGCGTTTCGAAATCAGTTTGTAGCTTGCTGGTTCTAATTAGGCTGACATAGTGGATTTGACTGCTACTTATAGTAAGTAAGAGTCACCTTAATTCATGGACCGCACTGCAGCACATGTCGAATCAATAAAAAAAATTATAACGTGCAGAAAATAAGCTGTAATTATATCAAAATAATCCTATAATATACATTGTTATGTACACACTATTATAATATGTAAACTTTCTAAAAATATACCCAGACGTTTTTATTTTATGTAAATCTGTCACTAAGTTTATTTTTGTGCAATAATAAAATATATTTCAGCGAATCTTTTTTAAATTGTTTTATCAACTGTGAACATTGTAAAATATTTAATTTTTTTGTATTTTAATAAAAATATATAGTCTGTCTAAGCCGAAATGACCACCGCATTTGCGCACACATGAAAACATGCACTAGGCAACCCAGCTTTTTGAGGATGTCTTCGATTTAGTCGGGAAACACCCTCTTATGTCTGCCTCGTTTAACGCATCCATCCACATCAGATTTGTAAATTCCTTTCGTCAATCTACTTTTACTTATCCTTATCATGTGTCTGAACCATTCCTTTGTCAATCCTTATTTTTGTGACAAAATGAACTACCTAAAAGATATTAATGATATAAACTGTATATTTAAAAACAAAGTTAATTGTCAGGATCGTGGCAAGTGTATCGCTCCATTGTCTCTGCCTATCCCTGTGGATAGGCAGAGAAATTTGATTGATTGATTTATATACATTTTAAAAACATTGTAGTGTTTGTGACACGACATCTGAGTTTGACTCGTCTAATGATAAGGAAGGGGAGGTTCACAACTAAGTTTACGGTTAACTCAGTCGACGTCACTAAGAGGCCAGAGGTGCTTTTTGCGCTTCACTTTAAGGACCAAAAGATAGGATGGGGAGACCATGAAAGGAGCCACCTCTGGCCAGGATAGTAAAGGGGGTAAAGGCAACCGTAAACAGAGACGGTTTTCTTTTCAGATGTCAGGCAAATCGAGTTTAGTTGTGGCTTCTTATTAATGACTTATTAAGTCTGCCCAACCCAAATTTTTTTATTATACATTTCTATACTAAGCTACTAAATGGCTTGTATCATGGAAACAGGACAACCAAAGTACATATATCAAAGATACATTGGTACCTGTGAGTGGATTCGAACCCGTGCCACTCGGCTTACTTAGCCATTGCACTGCCACTACACCACGGTCGCCTATTAGGTTGTCATGTGAGCATAGTTACAAAAGACCTAAGTATATAAAGTAATATAATACATACATAGTACTTGAGAGCGTACGGCCGAACAGTATCGATCTATCAATAATTGGAACCGCGCCAATGTTTTAGAGGACTATACAGAAATTTTGTCTACATTTTTTTTATCGGGCTCGACATTATGACAGCTACTCGACTGATCTTAATCTGGAGGCGACTGCTACTACAGTTAAATAACTGCAAGTAGTAGTCGTATCCCCTATACCGACCTAATTAAACCGACAATTTTAAGCTGATCCCGCAACGCGACTAAGTCACTTTACGGTCTGTAAACTTGTAAGTGGCAGACTAGGCACCACCGCCTACTATTCCTAAGTATTTATACTCAGTTACTACCAGCCCCCCTAGCACGGCAATTTAAGAAGCAAGATGAAGACCTGCAAGTAATATTAATTATCCTTATACATAACTTAATAGGCTGGTACATGAAAATGCTAAGAAAAATGATTCACACAAAACAACGAACTATTGAACCTTTAAATGTATTTTTTTGGACATTCTGTTCTGGTAAGTTATTTAAAATGAGTTGCAATTATATTCTTTGCAAGTCTTTATCATGCTTCTTGGATTACCGTGCTAGGGGGGCTGTCATTGGCCGGCATGGTAACGGCGACTGACGTAGTCGTGTACTGAGTCGGATTTTTCAGTCGTCAGCACTCTATTTGTCGTCATGTCGAGGTCGTGTATCGCGTCTCAATAAAAAAAAACCATTCAATAGATGTAGATCAAGGTGTAAAATAAATCCGAACCAATGTATGGCTTTAGCGATAATATTGTAGTACGAGTAACTATGGTAGGTATACAAAAACTAGTTTTATACAACCTAATTGAGATGACTAGTTAAATAACACGACTAATTTAAGTTGTTTTTAATAGGTTTTAATTATCACAGGTTCGTGATGATACGTCACCTACACTAGTTTTAGTGTTCACAAATGGCACGAGTTTGAACGATCAACCACGACTAGGCATACAAAATTGTGGAAGTGGGATGCCCGTGACCGTTCAGCTTGTACTATGGTATTAGAATAGGACGGGCTGTTGACTAACTTCACTTGTCTGATTCATAGGTGTCTTTTTCTTGACGGTCCTCAAAGAAAGAGACACCATACTAAAGTGAAGTTGGTTGCAGAGTTAGACAAATGGCGCCGATTTTGTCATATTCTTATTTAAATCGCTTTATATGAAGAGAATTGTGGATATGAGAGAACCAGGGAAGTTGTGTCAGGATCGTGGCAAATGGCGCTTCATTGTCTCTGCTTATCTCTGTGAATAAAGGCGTGTCGGTTTGATTAATTGTAAATTTAAAAAATATGGTTGGCTGAAGGAGGAGATATATAATTCGGCCGTTTTTGTGTATAACTTTGATTGGGTGAACCGATTTTGATAATTCTTTTTTTGTTTGAAAGCTCGTGCTTCCCATGCTTTGGTCAAGATCTGACTAGTAATCGAGGTGATTTTATTGTGACTAAATTTAAATCTGACGAGGGAATCCAATGAAAATCAAGAAAAACCCTTGATTTCCTATCATTTACCAATTTAGCCATCAATTTATTAAAGCTTTAGGTAGGGCTATTATTATTAGCTTCTTAGTGTGGTGACTTCTTGTGGTTCAGGAAGTCGGTGACATTTTCTTGTTTGTTAAATATTTTTTTTCACATCCACAATTAAACGCGATAGTAAGCCGCATAAAATTTGTTACATTCAATAATCAGTGTTCGCGCAAAATCTAAGAAAGTACTATCCACAATTATCTTCAAACAAGCTCTTTGACTATGTCGTTAATAAACTTTTATCTTTAGCATTTAATACTTGTGAGTCGTGTGACGGCATGTGTCATGTTGCGCCTATATCTATCGTGTCATAGGCAGACGCGTGCGTCACACTACCGCGAATAGAAATGCTATGACCCTCGATGCCCGTGACGTTGGCTCTGACGATGGTTTGTAGTGAAAGTGAGGATTAAGGTGTGATTCCGCAGACTGCACTACTTCTTTGTATGAGATTGATTCCGTGCAAGGCGGTAATAGTCTGCAGCCGGCGCGTTAATATTGTTTCTAAACATCATATTTATAATCTATGACGACAAATGCTGATTGTCGAACTGAACTGCGACTACATTTATTTAACGGTAGTAGCAGTCGGCTCCAGAATAGCATCATATAAGCAGCAATAAAAAAGCACGGATGAGTAGAAAAATTCCATGACCCTAAAAATAACTACTACTGACCATCCCATATGAAAAAGACTTGATTTATAACAAGCCTTTGATGTAGAAAAAAATCACCAACAAAGAACAGACTTGCTTCTATTACGAGTTCATAGTGATCAAGTATTTTTTTGCATTTTTATACTTAGCTACTAAATTTTTCTTGTATTATAGAATAGAGACGAGAGAATATAGAAAAGAGAACAAATAAATATTCGGCTTTGAACCGGGGTCTCATAGTTTGTAAGACCATTTTACTACTACTAGACCCGCCTTTTTGTATAGTCCTTGTATTTGGATAGTTCTATCTATCTCTAATTCTGATAGTAAAGAGACCTGCCCCCCTAGCCTACCTCACACAAGCAATTAGCCTAAGAGTGTAGTGATAAACATCAAATCGGAGACATCCTCAAGAAAGCTAGGTTGCCTAGTGCTCATAACCTTAGAGCTTGTATGAAGAAAATTGAGGATGTGAGGGAAGCGAGGGAGTTGTGTCAGGATCATGGCAGGTGATCATTGCCATGGGAAGAAGGTGTGACAATTTGATTGATTGATTGATAAACATACCTACTGTAGAAATAAATAATAAAGAATTTCATATATTTGTCTATCATTGCGTTCGCCGTCAAGATATAGTGATAGAAGTCCAGTTCTTTTCGTAGATTGCATGTGTTTGAGAGAAAAGTGTAAGATTTGTCATCGAGCCCTTTTCTGTCAACTTTTGTAGATGTCGTAAAATATCGTCTTTATCTACGACGTTGTTACATAAAACGATAAATTTTAGAAATGTATAGTTACGATTCTCTTTAATATTTCTTTTGTCCATGTTTATGTATGAGACTGATCTCCTCCTAAACGACTAAAAGTGTTCCTGACTGGATCGTTTAGAGTTTAGATTCACTAGGACGCGGTAGGTGGCGCTGCGATTGAGAACATAAAAAGTTATACAGCTGGTTGGACCAAAAAAGTTTCAATTTACGAATTTAGTTTTACTTTATACTTATTCTATTACGTTTACTATTACGAAATCGTGAATTGGGTTGTTAATAATTTTATCAATACAAGTATCGAAACTACCATTTATATTTGTTTTTATCATTAGAAATTACAAAATTAATACATAGAAGCCCAAAATGAATGATTTCCTTTAGCTCTGTATAAAATATCTGTTATACGTAAATGTAAAATGTGAAATTAAAGAGTGGTGCAACCCATTTTCCTTTTTTTCTTTTACTTATACGATACTTTTTACAAATTCGTAAATTATAATTATTGGTACAACCGGTTGTAAGTCTGTCATGTTATTATAGTTTCTCTGTTCTGAGGGCAAGACAATGTCTATCGGGTATTAACATTTCTTTACTAAGCTACTAAAGTGCTTGTATCATAGAAACAGCACAACCAAAGTACATATATCAAAGATACATTGGTACCGGTGGGTGGTCTAGAACTCGTGCTCTCCAGTTTGTGTAACCATTGCACTGCCACTACACCACGGTCGCCTTTATATTTTATAATATATATTTTATATGTTTGTGTGTTATTTTTACGTGATGTGAAAATATAATTATTTTAATGTTCTTTAATACATTTTGAAACAAAATAAATATAGTTTATATTGTTTGCGTTAAACAAAGAAAATAATATAAAATTATTGTATTATAGATAAGTACTTATTCCAAAGGTTTAGAAACCCACCTACATTTAAATTGTATCTATAAATAACAATTTCGACATTAATTTTCCATAGACGAAACAGTTTAGTGTTGATTATATTAATTATTATGCTCAGTCTACCGATCCAGGCTAGTAACACCATTCAGGCCGTAAAGTGATTTAGTCGCGTTTCAGGATCAGCTTTACAGTTGCCGTTACCTACTATGCACTCCAACTTAACACCAGGGGGGCTGTCATATTATAGTATATAGAATTTTCCATATTTTCCTACATTACTATACTAAGCCACTAAACTAGCTTGTATCATAGAAACATGACGACCTAAGTACATAAATATATCAAATATACATTGGTACTGGCTAGTGGATTTGAACAACGCTCAACTAGTATTTTAAAAACAATCTAAAAATAAAATCAAAGGTCTACGTAAAGAGGTTGTTTCCTAGGTCGTACCTGAGATAAATATGCCATTAGGTCATAGCTTGCGTCACGATTCACCTATGACCTTAGAACATTGGTCATTGACTCACGCCTACTTTAATTGACTATAAGTGACAATTAATGTCATTGTAAGGGCCTTCTCATACCCAGCGTATTCTTCGCACCTACCTGACAGCACTCTGACTGATGTTTTTTTTTATTGTGACACGACATCTGACCTCGACCTGCCTGATGATAAGCCAGAGGAGGTCCAAGAGTGATGACGACTGGAAAATCCAAATCAGTTTACGGCTGCCTCAGTCGCCGTCACTATGCCGGCCAAAGGTGCTTCTTCACGCATCACTTGAAAGTTTGAAGGTTATAGGACGGAGAGAACTAATGGGCTGGCAGAGCATACTACTTATCTAAAGACGCACTGAACTTTTTAGTTCGACTGCCTGTTCGATTGTTAAGCTGGAGTGCGATCCGTGAATGGAGGTGACTGCTACTATATTAAAAAAAAAACAGTAAGTAGTCACATTCATTATGCCGGCCTATTGGAACTGGCAATTTACGAGCGAATCCTGAAACGCGACGTGAAACGCATAAGTGGTGGTCGGATCACTCTTAGACAACCAGACTCGGGATTAATCCACCTATTTTTTATTTATTAATAAAACATTTGTAATATTCAATCTAATGATAATTGAATGTTGACGGTATATTGAAGTCGAATGCTGCTTGCAGTTTAACTGTATTATTATTATTAATAATAATAATAATTGCCAAGAGCCTCGATGAACACCTAAAGAGGCTTTCGTTAGGTAGCTGGATCAAGCGTTTTAGAAAGCGGTACTCCTGGACACTGCGCGTATTGTTAGGAGGTTCCTTTCTCAGGAGCCCTGACCACCGGTGGCTTGGACCCTGTTCCCGATGCCGGTGGACAACTATTTTTTATATTTTAAAAATATAAAAAAATAAGATTAAAATAAATAAATGGAATAATAATAATTTTTATTTTAGACTCATGTCCATAATTGACAAGAATAATATTGGTATTGGTGTCCAGCTTGATGTTAAGCTGGAGTAAATGGTTAACAACAGTCTGGATACTGTGATATGTTAAGTCAAAATTTAAAATAAAGAGACTGCACACGTAATATTGTCGTACGTTAACGATCGAGGAAAAAATATAAATAATATATTTAAATAGTAGTAATTATAATTCTTATTTTATCATTTGGTTCTTAAACTTGACCTTTGTGGTTTGAGATTTAAATATATAAATAAACAATAATTCGTCATTTCTATATTTATATTTGAGAAATAACTGTTTTAATCGAAGACATCCTTAAGACTGGGTTACCTAGAATTGGGTTACGTCCACAATTCTATTCATTCAGCTCTCTACGATTATGGGCACTAGGCAACCTAGCTTTCTTGAGGATGTCTCTGATTTGGTCGGAAGACAACGCATCTATCTACATCAATCAATCAATCAAATTGTCACGCCCCTTTCCCACAGGGATAGGCAGAGACAATGGAGCACCACTTACCACGATCCTTACACAACTCCCTTGCTTCCTTCACATCTACAATTCTCTTTATACAGCTTCTGTGATTATGGGCACTAGGCAACCTAGCTTTCTTGACGATGTCTCCGATTTGGTCGGAAAACACTCTCCTAGGCCTGCCTTGTTTAACGCATCCATCCACATCAGATTTATAAATTCCTTTCGTCAATCTACTTCACTCATCCTTTCCATGTGCTCAAACCATCGAAGCATTCCTTTGTCAATCCTTGTCACTACATCTTCTTTTAAACCACATCTATTACGCAGTGTGCTATTCCTTATTCTATCCGCTATCGTCACTCCACATACACTCCTTAACGACCGCATTTCTACAGCGTTAATTCTACTCTCATGCTTCTTCTGCTACACCCAACATTCACTTCCATACATGTAGGAACAAGCACCGCATAATGAACAGCCATCTGTGACTTTTGGAACATTATTTGGCTGTTAATTATACTATGGATGGCACCGTTCACTACGTTACCCTTTTGCACTCTTCTCTCAATATCCATCCACATCAGATTTATAAATTCCTTTCGTCAATCTACTTTCACTTATCCTTATCAGTCATATTCCTAAATAAATTGGCAACTTTCAAGATGATTACGATACGCGACTAAGACACTTCACGGTATGCAAATGGTGGTTCGGCAGACTGGCGAATGACCACCAACTGTCTTTCTACCACTTATGTAGGTATCACTTGGAATGTTCAAATGTTTGTCGTCGATAACAATGTATTTATTTATTGTACTTTCTTATCATGTAAAGCAGTGTTTCCCAACGTGGGGCCCACGCCCCACAGGGGGGAAATTTTATAGTTAAGAAGGCAATTTAATAATAGACTCGACACGACTAACCCTTTCGCTTTGGGTTATTTAAATACAATGCTTTATAGATATCGGTGACAAATTTAACGAAAAAAGGCAAATTCTTAAAAAATGCTGTAACATTTATATTTCTTAAGGGAACAAAACAATTCAAAAAGGTTATGTATGGGGGGCATACAAATTTTTGAAATGTTAAGGTGGGGCTTGGCCTAAAAAAGGTTGGGAAACACTGATGTAAAGGGAAAACACTAAGAAAAAATAATGGCGGTGAATGTTTACTTAATCAATCAAACAAGCACATTTTTACGCCTCAATTCCAACAAGGAAATGCAGAGATAATAAAGCGCCACTTTCCATGATCCCGGTGTAACAAGGCGACCGTAAGTGGCAGTGCAATGGTTACGCAAACCAAGAAGACGGGTTTAAAACCCCTTACTATGTATCCGGTACCAATGTTTCTTTGATATATGTATGTACTTTGATTGTCCTGCTTTTATAATACAAGCACTTTAATAGCTTAGTATAGAAATGTAAATAATAAAAATATATATTACTAGCTGTGCCCGCGGTTTCACCCGCGTAAAATTAAATTTATAATAACACATTAACACAGTCATAAAAAAGGAGGAGGTTCTCAATTCGACTGTAATTCCATTTCTTCTGTATAACTCATATAAAAATTATATAATTTTTAAAAATAAGGTTTCCTATGTTACTTTCAGTACCTCCAAAAATATGTGTACAGAGTTTCATGATGATCGGTTAAGTAGTTGTTGCGTGAAAACATAACAAACAAATTCACATTTTTTTTTGTGACACGACATCTGACTTCGACCCGCCTGATGATAAGCAAGAGGAGGTCCAAGAGTGACGACGACTGAAAAAACCGAGTTAGTTCCCGGCTATCTCAGTCGCCGTCGTGCCGGCCGAATAGTACAATAACTCTCGAGCTTCCTTTACCTAATCTTTTTATTCAGACACAGTTATTGCCACTATGGATATACAGCTGTTTTGAGAATATCCTCTTTTTGCCAGTATCTTCTCTATGCACTATGCCTCAATTGTTTTTTCAGACTACATTCTCGCGGCTCTTATCTTTCCCGCGAGTCAACCCTCAATAAAAACAATTGAATCTTAGTAAAAAAATATGTATAAAAATACGACTTTTTATTTTATTTTTTTATTACACATTTCTAAACTAAAGTGCTTGTATCATAGAAACAGGACAACCAAAGTACATATATCAATAATACATTGGTACCGGTGAGTAGTTTAGAACTCGTGCCACTCGGCTTACGTGGGCATTGCACTGCCTCAACACCACGGTCGCCTGGTAAAAAAAAATATATAAATATGACATAGTTTTATTTTTTACTCTGATGGTTTCGTGTTACGTGCGCATATAATTGCAATAAAGCGACTAAAAATGTTTACGTAGGTGGGTTGAGTGTTGATTAACATTTATGAATCACACAAAATGGCGCGCTTGTGCAATTAAAACAATTATTGTATTTTATTACTATCAAAATACATTGCTCTAGGAGTCAGACTCGTATTAAACACGGTTAATAGCAGTCACATCCACTATGCCGGCATAGTTGGAACCTACAACTTACAAACGCGACTAATTCACTGTATACTTGTAAGTGGTGGTACTACCCCGGATTGGTAGACTTAGGACCCTCTGCCTACTACTCTGAGCTCTTTATTTTATTACCGAATATTTATAATATAATATCCCATGTGAATAGATACGTTAAACAAGGCAGGCCCAGAAGGGTATTTGCCGAGACATCCTCAAGAAAACTAGGTTGCCTAGTGCCCATAACCATAGAACTTGTATAAAGAGAATTGTGAATGCAAAGGAAGCTAGGGAGTTGTGTCAGGATCGTGGCAAGTGGCGCTCTATTGTCTCTGCCTATTCCTGTGGGAAGAAGGCGTGATAATTTGATTGATTAATTAATATAATATTCAATCTACTTAATCTATAAATTTTACAAACAAAATCTATGCAACAAATCTTTGCTCTGACAAGGAATCGAACCGAACGCGTAACGAACTGATGTACTAACCAGTGCGCCACGCATGTCGTTGCTTATTATCCGTTCCAATGCCTCTGATTTATTAATTTGATTCGTCAATCTCTATCATCAAACCCACATAACATACCCTTTTCAAATATTGTCACTACATCGTCTATCAAAACAATATCAAATATTTTCCCCTAGACGGGATTCAAACCTGTCTAGACTTACCGATGCCACTTGAGTTCACTGAAGGCAAGGTCAGCTTTAATGATAATTCTAACTCATTTCACATTTTGATATAATAATTTTGGATGGAAAGTAAACATGTTATTTTGTTATGAATATATATTATGACGTTCCACGCGTTCTAAAAAGAAAAAACTCCAATTTCGCCAACTAGGCTCTCTCACACAATACAAATAACCTAATCGTCCAAGTCCAATAGTCAAGCCCAAGTCGTTCTTACATCGTTCTCCATGTTGTATATCGCACTCGCAGATATCGCTGTCTAAAACAGAAATCCTCGTTTCCCAATCGCTGTTGTATTCGCAGGTAACGCGTCCTAAATAAAACTGCAGGCATAAATATAGTGACGTTCCACGCATTCTAAAGAGAATAAACGCCAATTTTGCCAACTAAGCTCTCTAACACAATCCAAATAACCAAATCGTAAGCTCTGTCCAAGTCCAATAGCCAAGCCCAAGTCGTTCTTACATCGTTCTCCATGTTGTATATCGCAGTCGGAGATATCGCTGTCTAAAACAGAAATCGTTTCTCAATCGCTTTTGTATTCGCAGGTATCGCGTCCTAAATAGAACTGCAGGTACAAATAACAACGATATCGAATCTCGTCGTCGATTGCCAAAATAATAGCTGGGATGAAACCACCAAAAAGAGATTATTGGCGATAATAATTAAACTTGTAGCACCAGCGATATTTGTCACAACAATTATAGGAATTTATAAATCTCATGTGAATGGATACGTTAAACAAGGCTGGCCCAGGAGGGTGTTTACCGACCAAATTGGAGACATCCTCAAAAAAAGCTAGGTTGCCTAGTGCCCATAACCATAAAGCTTGTATGTGAAGAAAGCGAGGGAGTTGTGTCAGGATCGTGGCAAGTGGCGCTCCATTGTCACTGCCTATCCCTGTGGGAAAAAAGCCTGACAATTTGATTGATTGATTGATTGAATTAGTGGTCTCGTTTTGGTGGTTTCAGCCTAGCTTTATATTATTTGGACAAACGCCGATATCGTTTTAATTTGTCCAATCTAACTCTGCTGACTCTCGCGCCGACCATGTTACCTTATCGATATCAGCACATTCCAGTAGATTCTATTGCATTTTATTGGTTTACTAATCAAACACACTAATAAAAAGGCAGTTGAATTTTTCGTCGGCTTTATGTTCTAATGAAGAGATTTCAGTATGCGAGATTTCGAGACCCTATTTAAAAACGTAACTAATTTGACTGTATATATCGTCGCCGTAGAAGTCAATAGAGCTATTCCACATGTTCTATATTCTGCGTAAAATGCGTTTGAAGTTGTTGAGTGCTTGAAATAATAGTATTTTTTGAATATTATATATTCAATATATAATATTGTGGTTTTTTAAAGCACATGCTTTAATAAGTCATATAAATCCGTGTGTTCTTTGGCCTTTTTAAAGACATTTTGTGTACTTAACTCGATTTCAATAATTTGTCAGTTAGACCTATTGACCTCCACGACGACGTATTACAGTCATAGATGTTACATACAGTCAAATTATTTTGAAGGCGTTTTTGCATTTGTAGTAGTGCGCCTAAAAGCGCGTTTCCATTATGTCGTGGCGGTAGATAAAGATGTTAAGATCTCCTATCATTATATATTATTTTAGCTTGGAGAAGTTTTAAATTTATAACTTTTATATATATATATATTTTTTATTTAAATTATTATTTCCGATTATGCATTTGTAGTACTACACACACACTACAAATGTAAAAACGACTCAAAGCTATTTGACTGTACGTGTTTTACGAAAGAGGTTTATATAGGAGACGGTCCATCAGATAAAAGCAAAAGATTCGCAGTGCCAATAAACGAGTATGTATGAAGAGAATGGTGGATAGTGGATCTCCATGTTCTCTGTCTTTCCCTGTGGAATTTAAGGCGTGACAATTAATGGTTTGTGTATTGTGTGAGTAACTAATGTATGCAAAACATAAATACATACTTGTTTATTAATACGTAGAAGTTATGAGTCAACACTTGATTTTTCAAATTTATTTTTTTATAAATATATTATGGAAATATGTCATGTTATTTGAAAGTGATTACCTCCGTTCATACGTATACACACACGCACAGGATCATTATTATATTTATTAATTTTTGGTCCTCGTTTAACGCATCCATCCACATTAAATTTATAAATTCCTTTTGTTAATCTGAGACTTCGTTAATCTGACACTTCGTTAATCTGAGATATCCTTAACAAAGTAGAGTTGTATAGTGCCCATAACCGTTGTATGAAGAGAATTGTGGATGTGAAAGAAGCGAGGGAGTTGTGACAGGATCGTGGCAAGTGGCGCTTTTGTCTATTGTGCGTGACAATTTTATTGATTGATTGATTTTATTAGGTATAACTCCTTTTCTTTGACCAGAAGGCGTACACTACCATCTCTTAGCAATATTATTATAATCTTACCATACAATTTGTTAATACTTTTTCATACAAAAGTGAGCTTATTTTAAATAATATTACTTTTTCTAAGTTGGCAGTAAGGCCCTCTGAACTGAACTCAAATACATAAAAAAACTCGTGACATTTGTCAATCTGCTATATTCACTGAATTGGTAAAAACGTAAGTAAAAGCAAAGACGCAAATAATAAAATTTAAATTGTCATTTCTTTACCCCACAGGGATACGCAGAGATAATCGCACTTGCCACGATCCTTACACAACTTCCTCGCTTCCCTCACATCCACGTTTCTCTTCATACAAGCTCTATGGTATAGACGGGAATATATAAAATAATGGTATGTTGCGTTGTTTGGGTAGTATGGATGAAAAAAAGATTTAGGAAGAAATATATATATGTTTATTTGGCTGGCATAGTGACGACAACTGACGCAACCGTAAACTGACTCGGTTTTTACAGTCGTCGCCATTTTGGCCATAATTGTCGCTGTCTATAGAATACAACATTTTTGCGGCTTAAAATCGCATTTATTTTAAGCATAATAATCCGATGTCTTTCGCGGCCAGGATCCGCGCAAATCCTTCAAAATGTCGGATTAAAATAATCTAAATAAACGCTCCGTGGTAAGCCGCAAAATACTTTTATTTCTTACTCTATATTCTTCTAACTTAATTAGGAGTTTCTAGAATTAAAAATAGGCTTTTTAGAAATTTAGAATTTAAAGTGTAGTAGCCAGTCGTGGCCAGTCTGCCGATCCGGGGTAGTACCACTACTTACAAGTAGTGGTGGACTAAGTAGTGGACTAAGTCACTGTGAAGTGACTTAGTCGCGTTAGATAATATTGTAAGTTGCCGGTTTAAACTAGGCCGGCATAGTGAATGTGACTGCTCTTAAAGTTAATGGTACTAGCAGTCACCTTCATTCATGGACCGCACTCCAGCTTAACATCAGGCGGGGTGCTGTCATATATTCCTAGTCACAATAAATAAATAAATAATGACAGATCAAGCTCTGCTTGCACGTCAGTGATAGCAATCGCTTCCATTCATTGATCGCACTGCAGTTTAACATAAGGCGGTCACATGTCGAACCACAAAAGAAAGGGGTAGTACCACCACTTACAATTATACAGACCGTGAAGTGATTTGGTCGCATATCGGGTTCAACTTGTAAGTTGCCGGTTCCAACTAGGCCGGCATAGTGGATGTGTAACTGCTACTCACGGTTATTGAATTGTAGTAGCAGTGACATCCATTCATGGACCACATCCAGCCTAACATCAAGCGGGTGCTGTCATATGTCGAGTCACAATAAAAAAAAGGTGCAGAGGTCGTATAAATAAACGTTTATCTTTGTTATTGGTTTGATGTCTCAGAACTATTTTTACATCGTATCAAATTCGAAGTTATTTTCCAATACTTACACAAAATCTCACTTGCATCTTTATTTCGATGAATCTCTTTACGTACGGGTCTGGTTATCAAAGAGTGGTAGGCAGTGGTACCCAGTCTGCCGATCCGGGGTAGTACCACCACTTACAAGTATACAGACCGTGAAGTTTTTAGTCGCGTTACGGGATCAACTTGTAAGTTACCGGTTCCAACTAGGCCGGCATAGTGGATGTGATTGCTACTCAAAATGTGTATGTGAGGGAAGCGAGGGAGTTTGATTGTCTCTGCCTATTCCTGTGAAAAAGGCATGACAATTTATTTTATTGATAACAACAAATAATTATCAATAAGTAAAACATGAATTTGCGGCTTACAATAACTTTAATTAAATGTTATTTATTTTTAATGAACCGAATTTGTTGAATTTGTTGCAAAATAAACAAATTAATTAATATAAAATAACAATCATTTTGTTTGATAATTAATTACAATTTACAATTTGATTGAATATTAAAATATTAATACTGCCTTACAACCAATGCCTGCCCATGTGTTCTCTCCATCCTAATGACCTTGGATCCTTCAAGCGATGCGTGAAGAAGCACCTTTGGCCGGCATAGTGACGGCGGCTGAGGCAGCCGAGTACAAACTCGGTTTTCTCAGTCGACGTCACTCTTGGACCTCCTCTTGCTTATCATTAGGCGGGACGAGGTCAATGACTATTGTATAGGAAAATGCATGTATGCGCGGCTGCGACCAGGTATCGAAACCGGCGTCTGTCGTTTATGTGGTACCTGCAAGTATTGCATGTGGTAATTTATCATTAATATTCAATAATTGAATTTAACAAATTTTATGCGGCTTACTATCACGTCTATTTTGGTTTTGATTTTACAATTTTTTATTATTCCGACGTCCGACGTGCCAGTTGCATCCATCTTGTCGTTCATAATGAGGAGGGAGGAATCCCGGGTCACCAACATACCAATTATAAGTCCTATCATTTGCGAATATGCTACTATAGATAAACCAAAATTTGGCATTTAAAATGTGTAGGTTTGAAAAGGTACAATGAATATAAAACTGCTTATCGATGTGTGTGGGCTCATATGGCACGTTACGACAATATAATTTGTTAGGGTTATCATAATGGGAGGCCATGCCGGCGCACCGAGGTCATGCGTTACCTCATGCCTCATAAGAGTGGTTATGTCATGACTATTGAACTTGTGAACGTTTTAGCATGAGTGCAGTTTGTCTTCTTTTACATTGTATCAGCGAATTGTTAGCGATGACGTCATAATGCTCGTAATGTCGCTTCTTTAATGTCTAGCGTGGATTGTTTTTTTTAAATTATATTTGTTAACTAGCTGTTCCCGCGTTTATAAACTGTTATCGCAATGTGAGTACATGACAGGAAAGGGGTCCTCATGGTCCATGGTACTCCTGGTTTTTATATCATGTCAACCCAGATGGACGAATGGTTAGCGATTGGTTTGTTGCGCGTAAAGTCCCGAGTTCAATTCTCGGTCGGAGCAAATATTTGTTTCATACCTTTTATTTGTAGTAAAAGATTTTTTCTAAAATAAACGTAGCCTAAGTTACTCCTTATTACATCAGCTACCTGCTAATAAAAGTCGCGTCAAAATCAGCCAGCCATTTCAGAGATAAGCCGGAACAAACAGACAGACAAACAGAAAAAATTGTAAAATAAATGTTATTTTGGTGTATGTACCGTATATATATTCATATACATGTAGTAAAAAACGGTCATTTCAATATTACAGACACTTCAATTTTATTTATATGTATAGATAGAAGTATATATATAGATTATTGCTCAGAGGATGTCTTTCACCTCGTCTTTTTACTCCCGTGTTACATGCACAGAGCTAGGGGAATCAGGATTCTGTATAGGCATTGCCTACCGCTCTTATAAACGAGCCTATAACCACGCGTGGACAGGCGTGGACGAACGGTTAGGTTAGTTTACGTGCGAATATAAAATATGGATGCAACACACCGAATAGTAGTATCCATAGGCGACCGTGGTGTAGTGGCAGTGCAATGGTTACGCAAACCGTAGAGCACGAGTTCGAGACCACCCACCGGTACCAATGTATCTTTGATATATGTACTTTGGTTGTCCTGTTTCTATGATACAAGCACTTTAGTAGCTTAGTATAGAAATGTAAATATAAATAAAAAGGAATTCTGCGCACTCTCCTGGGTAGATAGGGGAGCGGAGTATGTTAATACCTCTTTTGTCTTTCACGATTGGATAATATTTTCACGTATTTACTGAACCTTTTGTTGTGTAACTGGATTTTCAGATTAATGCTATTGTTCATTTTCAGTCCAATAATATTAATTAAATGTTTGGAAATAATAATAACCCATGTAATTAATAAATATGACAAAATAATTAATAGGCCACTGTGGTGTAGTGGTAGTGCAATGGTTACGCAAACCGGAGAGCAAGAGTTCAACATCACCCACCGGTACCAATGTATCTTTGATGATGTATTTTGGTTGTTTTTTTTCTATGATACAAGCACTTTAGTGACTTAGTATAGAAATGTAAATAATAATAAATAAAAAAAACACTAGCGCAACTATAAACCTTATTGTCATTGTTTTAGTGCGGTTTTAGCTTGAATAACTCATACATTTTACATTTATTTGTAGTGTTATTTTTTCACTTTTAATGCTTAGTTACTTTTTTTGTTGTGACACGCTATCTGACTTCGAACCGCCTGATGATAATGCTCATAATCAAAGGGATCGGCACTCTTGGATCTCCTCTGGCATACCATGAGGAGGAACGAGGTCAGATGTTGAGTCACAATAAAAAATCGCGTCAGACGCCCCTTATATAAAATAAAAGACGGGGTCTTTCCGAAATCATATTTCCGAAACTACATACAAGTATCACAAGTATCCTTACTTATATTATAAACGCGAAAGTTTGTGAGTATGGATGGATGGATGGATGGATGTTTGTTACTCTTTCACGCAAAAAGTACTAAATGGATTTTAATGAAACTTTACAATAATATAGCTTAAACATCAGAATAACACATAGGCTACAATTTATGAAGATATTATGTGAATTGTCTAAAATATGACGATAAGTGCCCAAGTAAGTAGGATAAAAATCTACCATCTGCAAGCTATTCTGGCGTGCGCTGCCAAAACCGTTACACATACGTAATGTATGATGAAAATGTGTATCTTAAATAAACCTACAAAAAAGCCCGCGACAGTATATATCTATATCTTATGTGTAAGCTATTATAGCCAAAATAGTGTAGCGTAAATCCTACGCACGGCGGGTGAGGTTGAGGCTCCTCCTTTGTTATAAACCTAATGTTATAAAACTAATTTTACGCGGATAAAACCGCGGGCACAGCTAGTATATACATATATGAAGGTAAAAATAAACATAAACAATTATATTAAATATCATTCCGTCCTGATTCCACTTGTCTGTATGCCTAATCGTGGCTTATCGTTCAAACTTGTGTCGTATTTACCTTATTTTACTTAAATATCATTTGTTTATACTGTGCTATTAGAATAAGAATAGAACGGGCTGTTGACTAACTTCACTTGACTGATTCAAAGGTGTCTTTTTCTTGAAGGTCCGCAAAGAAAAATACACCATACTAAAGTGAAGTTAGTTGCAGAGTTAGACGTCACAAAATGGCGCCGATTCCGTCCTATTCTTATTTTAATCGCATTATAAACAATAGTAACGTATTGTTTTGACCGCTTGCCTTCCGTAAAGCTAAAATTAACTGTAACTTTTCACTGCAGTAGTAAGTTAACGACGCATTTATCAATTTATCTTATGACTGAAAATGATTCGCTGAAAAATTAATATTAATGATCTTTCGTGAAATTTATAATGACGTGACAAAGATGACATTGTTTATTAATTACGCCTATTCAAAATAAAGGATTTGAACAGGATACTTTCATTGTTAGGCCTGACGAACGATGAAAGTATCCACGATTATAAGGTGTACGCGATAGGACACTGCCATTATTATATTTAATTAGACTTGTTACTAATATTCGGCTATTATTCAGTATTCGGCCTATGTGGCCACTTTTATGGACGAATATCGAATACAGAGCGCGATAGCAACAAATCAGAAAGACGCGGCGCTTTGCTGCGCTGGCCGAATATTCGGCTATTCGGCATATAGCTGAATATACTTTTCGTTGCAAGTCTAATTTTAATAGGTTGTCTTTTCTATTAAAGTCTGTGTGTCCTATTAATGAATACAAACAGCTTACAGATTACTAGCATAAACACCAAATTAAATAAAGTAAATAAAACACAAAAATGTACGGCTTTTTCTGTCATATGTAAATAAATAAATAAAAATAAAATATGTGCTCTTGGATTTGCTTACCAGAAGGCAAGTCGAGGTCAAGTGTCAGATCACAATAAAAAGCTTGAAGGTCTGATTTCCTGATGCCTGTTAGCATCAAAAAAACAAATACTTAAATAAACACAAATACAGTTCAAAATAAATATATAATTATTGACGCGCCATGTTTTGTCCTTATGGCGTCAAACATAACACTTGGCTGTTCCCTAAGGCTGTGGCCACAAAATCAGCGTCGGGCGGTCGAGCGATGGGACCGCGGAGCGGCGCAGTGAGATTCAACCCTCTTGGTGGTCAGGTCACGAGTCACCAAGTCGCACGGTCAGCGGTCGTGCAAGTGACGAGCGACGCACGATGTAATATACAAGTTGACATCGCTTGTGCATCGCTCGCGCCGCTTCAGCTTGTTTTATGCCCGCTCTAAAGAGCCACTACATAATTGTTTACGTTGCCCCGCTCGACCAACGCTGTTTACGTGTTCGCAGCCTTACAGTTTGAGGCGACGATGTGCATACGTAATAACCAATTAATTATATTTACTAAGGAAATGTGGTGTTAACTATTAAGTTGAAACACTTGAAATAGGAAACGAGTTGAATGCATTTTTATTGTGGCTCGTTGACATATCACTCACCCCGCCTGATGTTAAGCTGGGGTGCAGTCGATGGACCATATTCATGAATAGATCTGATTAATACTACAGTTAAATAAATGTAATTTGCAGTCGCGGCAACCATGCCGGCCTAGTTTAAATATAGCTCAGACATTACACGATCCTGATACAACTCTCGCTTCCTTCACTCTCACAATTCTCATCCACTAAATGTTTTTTCTCCTCTTTCTATTTGTTATAATTATTATTAGTCTGTAGAATAAAATCCAATATTAAGTAGATTTAAAATAAAACTAATATTTTTTAATTTGTTTCAGGTAATTTAGAGTAAAACCAAAAAAAAATTAACGCAGGAAGTATTACAAAAACACATAAAAAACTGTATGTTAATTGTCCTTAACAGTACGGTACTAATTTTGATGTTTTGTCCCGTTCTCCCACGTACATATACCATGTAGTAATAGACGCTACATGAGGAGGGCATAATCAGAAGAGTGCGTTTGGTAGGTTTTATCGTCATATGGCAACACCCGAATTGATGTTAAGCTAAAGCGTGGTCCATGAGTGAAGACGACTGGTGCTACGGACAGAGGTCTAGCCTGGCAGCAGTGTCCACTACGGTTTAGTCCACTACTCTCTACACTGAGCTTGAAGGATCCGGAATATTCCAAAGACAGACGTTTTTCTATCCAATACAGAGGAAAGTCGTCTTTGGGAAATTTGCTCCATTTTTTAATTAATATACAAAGAATATCTGCCCTAATCATTTGGTTTTCGTAGTTCACTAATTTGGAGGAGTCCGAACCATTTGTTCACCAAGGCGTCAATTTAATGCAAACCCTAAATATGAAGAATATTAACTCAGACTCCTATAATAAACATTAGTCAACTTTATGTAAACTCTTAGCATATTGGGTAAAAAGAAAAGAAATTATTATTTTATTTTTCGTTCATAGTTTTGTTCCTAGATCTTATAAATCAAAATGGTCCACCTCAAACATAAGTTGTGTCTCCGTGAAACGTGGCGCTATGTTGTCTCTACATATCCGTGTGAGAATTTAAACATGCCAATTTGATTGATTAACTTTTTTTTATTTATAAAGTTTTTTATTTAAGTAGTTAGCGGTAATTATTATAAAACTATTGTTAAGCAATTTAAATTTAGTAATTCGTGTCAATGCAACGCTATTATTACTAAATGAATAAATTACTAAATAAAATAGTTGTTTTACTGATTATGCTGTCGAACGAATTAACTGTCAAACTAAACGGTTCAGCGCGTCGATTCTTTGTAGAAAAATCGACAGTGCTGCATTTGTTCCATCCTGTAACCTTGGATCCAAGCGATGCGATGGCACAAAAGGCGTCGCGTCAAAAAAGAGTGGTGTCTATTGCTTTAATGTCTATGACCACGTGACACCGAGTGTTTTAAAATTAGACGCTAATATGCGAGGCCTTGTCTAACCTAAATATCTAGTTTTATATGTATTGATTTCATCAAGTATTCATCACTGTTTTTAAATTTTGACTAACTAGCTTAGTTCAAAGAATTTATTATTTATTTGTTTCTATATTATTTCTAAAATAACAATAATATTATTGAATTCTTCAAGCGATGCGTGAAGAAGCACGCCCGGTCCAAGTCACCGGACCTTGGACCTCCCCTTGCTTACCAAGTCGAGGTCAGATATATGTGTTTTTTATTGTGACACGATATTTGACCTCGACCCGCCTGATGATAAGCAAGAGGAGGTCCAAGAGTGAAAAAACCGAGTTAGTTCCCGGCTGCCTCAGCCGCCGTCACTATGCCGGCCCAAGGCGCTTCTTTACGCATTGCTTAAAGAATCAAAGGTCATAGGATAGTGAGAACACATAGGCTGGCAAAGCATTTATTCCACTTGACGATTGTTCTACAAAGAAAAGACGCACCGAACTTTTTAGTTCGACTGCCGATTCGGTCGATAGAATGCGGACGCTTTTCCCGACCTGTGCAGGTATTACGCGTGTGAAAATCGTTTAGTTCAGCTGTCGATTCATATAAAGTCCATCTTATAAAGTGGAACCCTATATAAATATCTAGATAAAATACATATAGTCCGGGAAATAAATAACACAAATATTAAACTTTCAGTTTAAAGTAATACTTCAATTCTTTAAGTTTCCTCGTAAATGGCTTACTTACAGACTTATTGTCTGCCAAAGTTTTGATTAAAACAACAAAAGTTGTGTATGAGTGATGTTCGGATATAGAACACAAAACTTTAGACTCCCTTTCATTAATTTGGATAACTGCGGTGGGAGAAAGTCTGTGCATATTTATACACATTCAATAAACGAAAATGACATCATTCATTTTATATGGGGACTTGGGCTTAATTGTATTAACAGTTGCATATACATTTTAAAATAGGTTGATGTACAAAGATTACAATTTAATTGGAATATATTCTTTATTATGCATAGTTAAGGTGTGCAAAATGACCAAACTATAATTATGACAATTCAAAGCAGAACTGTTAATATGGCGTGTCTTTATAATTGACAGACGATACATAATCCATATCCTAATTTTCAAATAACTCAATTGCACAGCAAATAAATTGTTATTAGTTTTATCAATACAAGTATCGAAACTACCATTTATATATTTTTTTATCATTGGACATTACAAAAGAAGTACATAAAAGCATAAAAAGAATGATGTCCTTTAGAATTAACAAAACTATAATAGTTACTTGAAAGCCAGCGCTCTTTTTTAGCCAGGCCTATACCTCTCTCTATTTGTGAAAGTCAAATCCCACCAGCGATCTTTGCTTGGGCCTGCTGTGATGTATGCACAGTAGTCGACGAGGACTCCTATATGGCCGCTCGACAAACAATAATGAATAACTTTATTGAACAGCAAAAACAAAACAATTGTTGCAAATTCTCTACCAGATTACTTTTGAGTAAGAGGTCAACGTTTATATTTTTTAGTTACATTTCTACGTATATTACTCATTTGATGTAAAATTTTTGTTGGCTCGCTCCCGTTGTTTAACTAAAACATGTTTGGACAACAGTCTTGATGTAAAGGTGTATGTTTACACCTTTTCTACGCGTTTACATATCGATATCGATAAATAATCTTTTTAAAATTTTGTTGTATTTTTTTTAACATTTCTTTTTTTGCGCTTTGGATCAATTTTCCTACAGTTTATTCCCGATTAATCCTTGAGGTAACTTAAAAAAACTCGTTCCAATTCTTCACAAGAGAAATAATAAAAAAAACATTTGCAGTTTATATTTTTTATTGTGACTCGACATATGTCACCAATCCGCTTGATGTTAAGCCTAAGTGTGGTCCATGAATGAATGTCACTGCTAATACAATTCAATAACTGTGAGTAGCAATCACATCCACTATGCCGGCCTAGATGGAACCGGCAACTTACAAGCTGATCCCGAAACGTGACCAAATCACTTCACGGTCTGTATACTTGTAAGTGGTGGTACTACCCCGGATCGGCAGACTGGGTACCACTGCCTACCACTCTTAGATAACCAGACCCGAAGCAAATATCCATCTCTTTTTTTATTAACAAATATTTGCAATATTTAATATTATTAAATATTACAAATAAAAGCTATGAAACAAATATTTCCTGCGACCGGGGATCGAACCCGGGACTTACGCGAAACAAACCAGTCGCTAAACCGTTCGTCCACGCCTGTCGTCGAAATGTATTAAACAAAATAAATAAAACTTTATTTTAGTCGTTCACTGCTACAGCAATTTCCACTGTAGCGTGCTGAAAGCGGCCATTCCTTGTAGGCCGACGTCTTCCGCTATTTTAACCTGTATGTGGTCTCCATTCGTTATTCGAGTACTTTTCGGCAACATCAGCTGTCTGTTCTATAAACCATCGAGTAAACTGCATCGATTCACTGAATATGGACCGTCTATTTCTTAGTTCTTTTTTATTTTATTAAAGAGAACGCCCAAAAGCGCAGAAAAATGTAATAAAAAACTGAATATCATCATCATCAGCCAGAAGGCGTCCACTGCTGAACATAGGACTCCCCCTTAGAACGCCATTCCGAACGACAAGATGCCAGTTGCATCCGCCCGTAACTTTCACTGTGTCGTCAGTCCACCTAGTGGGAGGCCTACCTACGCTGCGTCTTCCAGTTCGTGGTCTCCACTCTAGCACCTTTCTTCCCCATCGGTTGTCGGTTCAGCCCATTGTCACTTCAGCTTGAGAATCCTAAGGGCTATGTCGGTAAATTTGTTTCTTTGGCGAATATCCTCGTTCCGGATTCTATCGCGCAAAGAAACACCAAGCATAGCTCTCTCCATTGCTCCCTCCTCATACCGATGTATAAATATTTGCACAACACTAAATATTTTCATATTTCATTTTATAATAACCGTGATTGTTTTTCTTCAAAGAGCCGTGTTTGAAATATATTATTTTATACTGTTAAGTGAGTGAATCAAGATCATAAGTTCTATTATATATTTGTACGGAAGCTTTTTATAAAATGTATACATAGCTTTTTATAGCTTAACATTATAAAGATTTGATGATATAAATATAATATTTTTATTGTGACACGACATCTGACCTCGACCCGCTTGATGATAAGCAAGAGGAGGTCCAAGCGTAACGACGACTGAAAATACCGAGTTAGTCCACGGCTGCCTCAATCGCCGTCACCATGCCGGCCAAAGGAGCTTCTTCTACGAGCAAAGAGTGACCAATGAATTAAACAAATTTTATGCGACTCAAAACGTCGAAATAATAATAAAAAATTGTAAAATTATTACCAAAAAATAAACGCGATAGTAAGCCGCATAAAATTTGTTTAATTCATTAAATAATTATTTCGCTAAATCTAAGAAAATTTAATTTGAGCGAAGAGTTCATAGTAGCGGCGACTAAGGCAACTGTAAAACGTTTTTTTATCAGTCGTTGGTGCTTTTTAACCTCCCCTGATGGTAATAAGGCAGGTAGAGGTCAGATATTACGTCTTAATAAACAAAACAATATTTAAACAGGGCATTAAGCTTGTATGGATGTAAAAGGCGACCGTGGTGTAGTGGCAGTGCAATGGTTACACAAACCGAGAGCACGGGTTCGAGACCACCCACCGGTATCAATGTATCATTGATATATGTACTTTGGTTGTCCTCTTTCTATGATACAAGCACTTCAGTAGCTTAGTATAAAAATGTAAATAATAAAAAAAGAAGAAATTGAGAGTTTTGTCAGGATCGTGAAAGCGAGTTTTGCCTATCCCTGTAGGAATCGAGACGTGACAATTTGTTTATTTATCTAATTAATGTTTTTGTTATTATAAAAACATTTTAAAGGAATACTGTTTTTATTTTGTTTAGTTTAATGTTGGTAATCAAAACAAAGATTACGTTTCATCACAGTTGGTGTTCTTGATGGGTTTTTTATTGTGACTCGACATATGACAGCACTTTGCCTTGAATAAAAGCGACTGCTACTTTAGTTGATTAACTAAAAGTGGCAGTCACATCCACTATGCCCGGCTAGTTGAGACAGGCAACTTACAATCTGATCCCTACACTGATCCAGTCTTTCCACTTGCAAGTGGTGGTACTACCCCGGACAGACTGGGCATGTCTGCCTACCACTTCGCTTTTATTTTGCTTTACTTGTATGATGTACGCAATCTTCCAAACTATTTTTTTCTCACTTCTAGAAGTCTGAACAATATTAAAATTTGTACACGTATTAAAAACAGATGACAATTGACGACAGGCGTGGACGAACGGTTTAGCAACTGGTTTGTTGCGCGTAAAGTCCCGGGTTCGATCCCCGGTCGGAGCAAATATTTGTTTCATAGCTTTTATTTGTAATATTTAATAATATTAAATATTACAAGTATTAGTTAATAAAAAAAAGAGATAAATATTTGCTTCTGGTCTGGTTATCAAAGAGTGGTAGGCAGTGGTACCCAGTCTGCCGATCGGGGTAGTACCACCACTTACAAGTATACAGACCATGAAGTGATTTGGCCATCTAGGTCGGCATAGTGGATGTGATTGCTACTCACAGTTATTGAATTGTAGTAGCAGTGACATTCATTCATGGACCACACTTTGGCTTAACATCAAGCGGGGTGCTGTCATATGTCGAGTCACAATAAAAAAAAAAAAAATACAATTATTTCTTTAAATATATTTTTTTGGCGGCATAGTGAATGATGCCGGGTTTGAACTGAACCGACCGGGTTTTTCAGTCGTCGGCATTTTTGACCCTCCTTTTCCTTACCATTTATTCACTTTTTAGTAACATTGTCATCATATAAGTGTGTTTTTATGTTTTTATAACTATAGTTTTATTTAATGAATTAAACAAACTTAATGCGGCTTACAGGGATAGGCATCTGCCTATATGTGGAAAAAAGACGTGACAATTTGATTGATTGATTGATAATGCGGCTTATTTACTATCGCGTTTATTTTTAGTTATTGATTTTACAACTTTATATATTATTTCGACGTTTGGAGAGCTTTGCAGCCATCTTGGTCACGGATAACAAAATGGTAAATTCAATAGCCAAAAATAAACGGAATAGTAAGCCGCATAAAATTTGTTTAATTCATCAATCAATGTTCGCGCAAAATCTAAGGAAATACTATAGTTTTGTTTGTTTTAATTTTATTAAGCAAAGGGCATGTTAAAGCATGTTAGTATTATTTTAATGTCGTTTATATAAAGACATCGCGGCAATGTGTTTGCGTGCGGGGGGTTATTTTGAGAACGTCTGGCTGCGCGTGCGCTTGCCGGCTCGGACGCACTCAAGGCATCCACCCGGCCGGCTTCTGTTTCATGTATTTATGGTTCTGTCCACTATATGTACTATATATATATATATATATATATACACAATACATACCAAGTATAAATATATATTTTTACATAAAAAAATCATTAAAACGCGACATCTAACCTCGATTTGCCTGATGGACTTACACAAGAGCGCCGACAGCTAAGAACTATGGCCGGCATAGTGGAGGCGACTGAGAAAACCTTGAATTTTCTTTAATTGTGACCCTGGCCATATTATGACAGCACCTCGCCTGATGTTAAGCTGGAGTGCGATGAGGTAATGAAGGTAACTGCTACTACAGTCAATTAATATCTTTATTTTTTTTGTATCACAGAAACAGGACAACCAAAGTACATATATCAAAGATACATTGGTACCGGTGGGTGGTCTCGAACTCGTGCTCTTCGGTTTGCTTAACCATTGTACTGCTACTACACTACGGTCGCCTTAACTGTATCTAGCAGTCACTTACACTTCCTAGTTGAAAGCGGCAACTTACAAGCTGATCCCGAAATGCGACTAAGTCATTATACGGTTTGTCTACTTGTAAGTGGTATGTATCACAGATCGGCAGACTTGGCACCGCTACCTACCACTCTTTTAAGTCTTCCTGCAAAATAGAGTGATGAGTCGAAATTTTTATCCTAGTGGGAAAAAATTGTATTTGCACCACGGGAGAATAATAAGGGCATCTCATCTCGCGTGTGTATTTGGCATTACCATTCGCAATAAATCAATCAATCAAATTGTCACGCCGTAAAGTCCCGGGTTCGATTCCCGGTCGGAGCAAATATTTGTTTCATGGCTTTTATTTGTAATATTTAATAATTATATTAAATATTGCAAATATTTGTTAATAAAAAAAGAGGTGGATATTTGTTTCGGCTCTGGTTATCAAAGTAAAAGTATGCAGACCGTGAAGTGATTTGGTCACGTTTCGGGATCAGCTTGTAAGTTGTCGGTTCTAACTGGGCCGCCATAGTGAATGTGATTCTACTCACAGTTATTGAATTTTAGTAGCAGTGACATCCATTCATGGACCACACTCATCAAGCGGGGTGCTGTCATATGTCGAGTCACAATAAATTAAAAATAAAAAAATACTGTTAGTAAAATATGGCCGCATAAATGTCGTTGCTGAAGGTCGACGTGGCCATCTCTCGAAGACAATGTTATCTGATTAGAATATGCAGCGGCAAGGCCGTGATGCTTTATCTTATTAGTATATATAATTAATAAATTGACGCAGCCTACATTCGTTATATAAACTATGTTTAAGGTTGTTTTGTTAACCTTTACATTTTTATAGAGCTTCATCATCATCATCATCAGCCAGAAGGCGTCCACTGCTGAACATAGGCCTCCCCCTAAGAACACTATTCCGAATTATGCCAGTTGCATTCACCGGTTACCCGTGACTTTCACTATGTCGTCAGTCCACCTGGTGGGAGGCCTACTTACGCTGCGTCTTCGTGGTCTCCACTCTAGAACCTTTCTTTCCCATCGGTTGTCGGTTCTTCGAGCGATGTGGCCAGCCCATTGCCACAATAGAGCTTGTATGGAGAGAGTTGTGAATGTGAAGGAAGCAAGATAGTTGTGTCAGGAGCGAAGCAAGTGGAATGTTATACCAGCCCATGTGTTTTATCCCTCCTATAACCTTGGATCCTTCAAGCGATGCGTGAAGAAGCACCTTGGGACGGCGACTGAGGCAGCCGTAAACTAACTCGGTTGTTTCAGTCGTCGTCACTCTTGGATCTGCTCTTGCTTATCGTCAGGTGGGTCGAGGTCTAATGTCGTATCTCAATAATAAAAAAAGTGGCGCTCCATTGTCTCTGCCTATCCTTGTGGGAAAAAAGCGTGACAATTTGATTTTTTAACCTTAAACAAATTATGATTATGACAGCACTCCACCTTATGTTAAGCTGGAGTTACAATAGCTATAAGTAGCGTCCACTTTGCTGGCTAAGTTAGCACCAGCAACTTTTAAGCTTATTCCTAAAAAAGGCGACCGTGGGTAGAGGAAGAGTAATGGTTACGCAAACCGAGAGCACGGGTTCGAAACCACTTGCCGGTACCAATGTATCTTGGATATATTATGTACTTTGCTTGTCATGTTTCTATGATACAAGCACTTTAGTAGCTCAGTATAATAATGTGGATAAAAAAAGCGATTTTCTTGAAACTTAAAATTCTCCGAATTCGTATATTTTAAGTTTACATACGAGTACAGACCGTGTTTGCATGTACTACCTCAGATCGGCAGTCTGGGCATCACTGCCTGCCACTCTTACGACCAGACTCGAAGCAAATATCAGCGTTTTTAATAATATATATTTCTGGTCTCTCCGTGACCACGATGGCTGCAAAGCTCTCGAAACGTCGGAATAATAAAAAAATTGTTAACTCAAAACCAAAATAAACGCGATAGTAAGCCGCATAAAATTTGTTTAATTCATTAATCAATGTTCGCGCAAAATCTAAGAAAATACAATATATATTTGTCGAAAGTCCAAGAAAAGAAAGTCAAAGTGCCGTAACTATTCCGGCCGTAAATCTTTGTTTCGCTTTGTACAGAAGGTTGAGGTCAGATGTCGTGTCTTAATAAAATATCTATCAATTAAATTGTCACGCCTTTTCCCACAGGGATAGGCAGAGACATTAGAGCGCTACTTGCCACGTTCCTGACACAACACCATCGCTTCCTTCACATTCACAATTCTCTTTTTACAAGCTCTATGGTTATGGGCACTAGGCAATCTAGCTAATAAAGTTATAGACATATATATACACATAGATATATACATGTATTCAAATTGAAAAGCGTATAAATTATTTATTTATTAAATTATGAATGTATAATAAGTTTATTTGTACAGCGTTGATTCAGCTCTATAGAAATACTCTTGAATGGTGACATCGTTACTATAAATGGTTCAACGTTGTGTTAGGACCTGTTCAACCCGTTCATTGTTACCCCCCATAATTAATATGAGGGGACTAACTTTCAAAGGGTCTCGTACCCTTTAATAGTCACCTAACACGTTTCATTTGAAACACGTCTTAAACATGTTTTAAATTTAGTATATTCTTCAATCAAAACACGGATTTTATTAAAATTATTTTTGATAACAATTAGTAAAACTAAACGTTTTACTAATTTCATCATTAATTAGACTATGTCATTTCAATGCTATCAAATTTTTCATTATTATTGTCTGCATTATTAGTGTGTGCATAATTTTGGAATTGCAATCTATGTAGTTTAAAGTTAACAATATGATTTCATCCCGAATCAAAGATTACAATTTGATTTGCACACCAACAAAATAAAAAATAAAAATTATCACACCTTAATTTCCAAAAGGATATGCTCAGACAACCGATTTTTACAATACCTTACACAATTCTCTCCTACTTCCTTCACATCCACAATTTATACAGACTCTGTGGTGCAGATGAGTACTGCGGACTCATACTGTTTTTAGAATGTTCCCCAAGGAATTAAGGGACAAACTTCTGGGTCGTTTTATCTTTCCACTAGCCTCCGATTTATAAATCTTTTAATGTAAGTTTATGTATTCTTTAATTGTGTTTGAAAAACATACCATTCTCAAATTTTGACACTACATCTGCTTTCGAAATCACATTTTCTTGGTCGTTCCCGTTTAATAATTAGATTCGTCTATTAGTGGAACGAACTAGTGGGTGTGATTGGTACGGATTTCCGTTTGAACCATTCATTGAATTGCTTGACACATAAAGTATCTCGTATGATACATGATCGTCGACGGGTTTATTCACTTGAACGGACACGCCATTGTTATAAGATTGCGTTTTGTGTTATTGAATTGTTATATTGAGATCATTATTAGGTTAGATCCGACAACCGATGAGGAAGAAAGGTTCTAGAGTGGAGACCACGAACCGGAAGACGCAGCGTAGGTAGGCCTCCCACTAGGTGGACTGACGACATAGTGAAAGTCACGAATAACCGGTGGATGCAACTGGCATATTGTTGTTCGAATTGGCGGTTTAAGGGGTTCAGCAGTGGACGCTTTCGAGCTGATGATGATGATTAGGTTAGATTAAGATTTTAATCCATCAACATGGTTATGTAAACCGAGAGCACGGGTTCAAAACCACTTGCCGGTACCAATGCATATTTGATATATATACTTTGGTTGTCTTGTTTCTATGATACAAGAACTTTATTAGTTTAGTATAGATATGTAAATATGTAAAAAAAAACTATCAATCAAGTCACGCCTCGATTCCTACAGGCATAGGCGGAGCGGCAAAGACAATGTAGCGTCCTCCTTTCCATGATCTTTACACAACTTTCGCTTTCTTCATGTCCGCAATCCTCTTCATACAAGCTCTATAATAATGCACTACGAAATTTTTTTTAAAAATAATCTCCTCAATTGACATTAAATGTGGTGTATTGGTTAGAATGCCCAGTCTCGGGTTTTATTCTCTGTCGAAGCAAAGATCGTCCCTACTACTCAAGTCTGGCTGTAAGATTATGATAAAAGTGGAAAATAACTATAAAATGTTTATGAACCTGGTGTATGGATTTAGATTATATATTAGTTTTTTTATTAGTGGTAATTAAATGGCGGAAATTGGCGGTCTCTTAATTATAGAATATAAATTTTAAAGAGGTTACGACTCCTAAAATAATAATTCGATAATATGACTTTTAATTCTTTACCAGCCCATGTGTTCAGCGTTAAAAAGTAATAAAGGTCGGCATAGTTATTGTAACTGAATTGTTTCATTTTTCAGTCGTCGGCGTTCTGTCTTGCTTGCCATCAGTCGAGGCCAAATGTTGAGTCTCAATAAAAACCGTAAAGGTCCATCCACCCACATCAGATTTATAAATTCATTTTGTTAATCTACTTTCACTTATCCTTTCCATGTGCCCAAACCATCAAAGTATTTGTCAAGCCTTAAAATAATAACATATTGCTTTTCTTTACATTTACTTTATTCATTTTTTAATAAGGCCCCAATTTTTGTATGCCTTGGGACCCCGGTAGCCCATAAGACGGCCTTGGTTACCCCTATCCATTCGGGACTATCCTCAGTATGACATACTATCTTAATTAACAGCGTTAGTAGTAATCCGTGGTAAGCTATGTGAAAACTAGTAAGTGGAGTTAGCCGCATTAGGTCTCAACTCCTAACTAAGTTATTCTAATGACAGATAGATGGATGAACTATGACCTAATAAAGCGTTAGTAGTTTTGTGCTTAACTTTTGAGTAGGTATTTAGAACGAGTTTATGAACTTGAATTATGGTTTGTAAGAAAAAGTTGTCACGCCTTTTCCCTAAGGGATAGGGCACAGACAATGAATGGTGCGCCACTTACCTTGTTCCTGACAACGCCCTTTCTTCTCTCACATCCACAATTTTCTTCATGCAAGCTCTACGGTTATAGGCACTAGGCAACCCAGCTTTTGGTAAACACCCTCCTAGGTCTGCCGCGTTTAACGCATTCATCCACATCAGATTAATAATATCATGGTAGTGACGAGGATTGACACAAGGATGAGTGGAAGTAGATTGACGAAAGGAATTTATAAATAAATGAAATATACTATGTCATAAATAGTAACATTCTGAACGTTTCGGCACCAGAAATTTGATTATAAAAATTTATTTATTTATTTTTATTTATTATACATTTCTATACTAAGCTACTAAAATGCTTGTATCATAGAAACAGGAGCACATATATCAAAGATGCATTGGTACCGGTGAGTGGTTTCGAACCCGTGCCACTCGGCTTACGTAGCCATTGCACTGCCACTACACCACGGTCGTAAAATCGACGAATACACTTTTTGTACTTCAGAAAGACAAGCATATACTAATAACTAATGATTATTATGATGTGACATTTGACACAGATGTCACTGACAGTAATACCAACCCAGAAAAAATATCGCCGAATGGATTTCCGCGCGATATTGAATTTAAAAGTCTTACTCTTTATTGTCCACAGTATGGCATAGTAGTAAGTCAATCAATCAATCATTCAAATTGTCACGCCTTTTTCCCACGGGGATTGGCAGAGACAATGGAGCACCACTTACCACGATCCTTACACAACTCCCTTGTTTCCTTCACATCCACAATTCTCTTCATACAGGCTCTGTGGTTATGGGCACTAGGCAACCTAGCTTTCTTGAGGATGTCTCCGATTTGGTCGGAAAACACTCTCCTGGGTTTGCCTTGTTTAACGCATCCATCCACATCAGATTTATAAATTCCTTATATAATAATATCTTTATATCATGCTAGACATATACAGTGTAGTTTCTTCTTAATGATTAATATTTTAGTATGAATATTCTGCTCTTTGGCAGACTGGGCAAATGACTATTGACATACTGCCTACCACTCCTTAAAACTCAAACCTGAAGCAAATATCTGTTTTCATCTTATTATAGATTCAAAGAGTGGTAGGCATTGCCCAGTCTGTAGTACCACCACTTACAAATATACAGACTGTAAAGTACCTTAGTCGCGTTTTGGGGATCAGCATGTGACAATCACAGGGACCACATCGGCCATTAAAACCACCTCCCTTGGCATCCTAAACAAGGTGCGGCGGTTCTTCGCCTGCTTCTACACAAGGCTCAGATTCGCCCTTTCGCGGAGGCTCTGCCAAGTATCTTCTCAATGCCCTGGATTCATTGCACCGCCGAGCTGTCCGAATTATAGGTGATGCGGGGTCACTCGAACTTTGGAGCCCCTGCAACTACGCAGAGACATGGCGGCGGCGGCTCTGCGTCCTCTATTGCCTATACCACGGATAATGTTCCTAACAGCTCCTTGACTCTGTCCCTACCTCGTTTTTTACACCCGTAATACCCGCACAGGTCGAGGAAACCATCCGCATTCTATCGACCGAATCGGCAGTCGAACTCAAAAGTTCGGTGCGTCTTTTCTTTGAAGAACAATCGACAAGTGGAATGCATTTCTTTAAGCGATGCGTGAAGACGCACCTTTGGCTGGCATAGTGACGGCGACTGGGGCAGCCGTGAACTAACTCAATTTTTTCATTCGTCACTCTTGGACCTCCTCTTGCCTCTCATCAGGCGGGTCAAGGACAGATGTCGTGTCTAATAAAAAAATATCCTAATTAGTAGAACATTTCCTCTTAATTATTAACAGAATAATATCTGTGTATCACCTACTTTTTAAAGTAAACAGTACTCATTTCACTTTTTTATTAAATTAAAACTTTTACGATACGGTAATTAGATTTTAACTAAAAATAAAATTATAACTAGGCGCTGTTTTTTTGCCGCAGTGTCCATAACCGTAGTACTTGTATAAAAATAATTGGTGTTTTGATTAATCTAATTAGAGTCTGTCTAGGCCGAAATGACGCGCGCCTTCACTGCATTTAAGCACATAAAATATGAATTCAACACACTAAAAAAGCAATTGTAATCTGTCATTCAGTTGCTGGTTGGACACAAAAAGGAGGAGCACGCTGATGAAGTATAGTAGTATAGTTAGTAATATTTGTATTCACACATTTAAATAAACTAATAAAGTGGAGGGGCGCGTCATTTATAATTAGACAAGCTATACGTACTATTAAAGATACAATGGCAATGCCTTATTATTAATATAAGCTAAAAATATAAAATTGGAAGGTAATTCATATTCACAGTGAAATAAATCGATTCAATAAAAGGTAAATGAACTTCAGCATATTATTAAAGTTGTACACGACCATTATAAACGATATCGAAAAAAATAACCTTAAATCAAACCTATTAAAAGTAACTTCAATAAATAAAACCCGACTACTGAAAAACCACGCCCTAAAAAGCATGAAACAAGTAATATCAATCAATCAAATTGTCACACCTTTTTCCCACAGGGATAGGCAGAGACAATGGAGCGCCACTTACCACGATCCTTACACAACTCCCTTACTTCCTTCACATCCACAATTTTCTTCATACAGGCTTCTGTGGTTATAGCTTTCTTAAGGATGTCTCTGATTTGGTCTGAAAACACTCTCCTGGGCCTGCCTTGTTTAACGCATCTATCCACATCAAAAAATATTCTTATCTGACATTGTTATATGCAAACTATTCAATATTTATTGTCTACTAGCCACCCGCCCCGGCTTCGCACGGGTGAAAGGTAGGTTAATGTCATTATCATTAATAATGTTAATGACATGATTAGATTATACTACAGAATGTCTTTATATACATTTTAGAGCTTTCTAGATCAATCTGAAAATTTCTAGAACAATACAGAACGTCCTAGAACACACTGAAACGTTGTGAAATGCCCACGAGTGTTCTTTACTCTTCTCGGAATTCCCCGAGAGCGAAACTTCAAAGCCCCAACAGTTGACTCAAACCTATTAAGTCGACTGTCGATTTGGTTGACAGAATGCTTTCCCAGAACTGTGTGGGTAAGGTCCCGGCAGATTGAAAGAGAAGTGGAAGCAAGTCGGCCTATACAGTCGTGCACATATAATGCGATTAAAATAAGAATAGGACGGAATCGGCGCCATTTTGTGACGTCTTACTCTCCAACCAACTTCACTTTAGTATGGTGTCTTTTTCTTTGCGGACCGTCAAGAAAAATACACCTTTCAATCAGTCAAGTGTAGTTAGTCAACAGCCCGTCCTATTCTTATTCTGATGTCTTACTATCACGGCAGTAAAAAGACAAGGATCATTCTGCGTATAGGAAGGCCAATAATAGATTTTTCACATCACCATGAATAATTCACGGCCTTAGAATCAAATTGATCAAGTCATTCAGCGCATTATTGCATAATTGATTGATTGTTATTAATTTGCCAACGAGGGGAAATAAACTAGGGAAATTCCCAGGAATTCGATTTGCAACGTTCGCGTCGCTCATTCGTAGAGGTATACTCGTAGAGAGTTGTGGTAGGATCGTAGATAGTGACACTCCGTTGTCTCTGTTGATTTTTTTATTGTGGCACGACGACCCGCCTGTTGATTAGCAAGATGAGGTCCAGAGTGACGACGACTGAAAAAACCGAGTCAGTTCTTGGCTGTCCCAGTCGCCGTTACTATGCCGGCTTCACGCAACGCTTATAGGATGGAGATAACACATGGGCTGGCACAAAGCATTCCACTTGTCGATTGTTCTATACAAGAAAAGACGCAGCGAACTTTTTAGTTCGACTGTAGGAATTGATGATGATGATTATGATGATGATAAGGGTACATAGGAAGAATCAAATGGTGTTTATGGGTGGTAGCCAGATAGACTGTTGATGCAGAAGTGATTCAGTCGCGTCTTCACCACTTTCAGATGAGACTGCTTATCGCATTTTTTTTTATTAAGGCGATCATTTGACTTTGACTTTCCAGATAGTAAGCAAGGGAATGTCTAAGAGCACTAATGACTGATATAACAGTTTCATTATACAGTTGCTTAAGTCGCTTTCACTATGCCGGCCAACGTAACATAGTTCTATTTAAAAACTTGAGTTGAACATTGTGTTCATATGATTGTATTGTAAATGGGTTTGCGTATATGCGTGCACATCATTTCCGCTTACTTATGTCAAAATACAGTATGTGAAATATATCAATCAATCAAATTATCATGCCTTTTTTCCACAGGGATAGGCAGAGACAATGGACAATTCTTTCACTTTCCACACATCCGCAATCATTTTCATACAAGCTTTATTATTATGGGCACTAGGCAACCCAGCTTTCTTAAGGATGTCTACATTTAACGCATCTATCTACATCAGATTTATAAATTCCTTTCGTCAATATACTTTCACTCATCCTTTCCTTGTGCCCAAACCATCGAAGCATTCCTTTGTCAATCCTTGTCACTACATCTTCTTTCAAACCACATCTATCACGCAGTGTGCTATTCCTTATTATATCCGCTACCGTCACTCCACATACACTCCTTAATATATTATTATCTTAATGTTGAATACGAGTACGTGTTAACGAAAATTAGAAGTATACAGTCGTAACGGCGACTGTAAGATAAAACGATTTTTAGTCGTCAGCGCTGGATTCTTGGACCTTCCATTGCTTACCATTGTAATTGTATTATTTTTATGTTTTAAATTTCTAGTATTTTTTTAAACATTGAACTACTAAAGTAGTGACCACGATGGCTGCAAAGCTCTTGAAACGTCAGAATAATAAAAAAAATGAATTTAAGACCTAGTGCATATAACCATAGAGCTTGTATAAAGAGAATTGTGAATGTAAAGGAAGCGAGGGAGTTGTGTCAGGATCGTGGCAAGTGGCGCTCCATTGTCTCTGCCTGCCTATCCCTGTGGGAAAAAGGTGTAACAATTTGATTTGATAATTTCAAAACCAAATTAAACGCGATAGTAAGCCACATAAAATTTGTTTAATTCATTATAAATTTCTATATTAATCTACTCAAGTGCTTGTGTATCATAGAAACGTAGAAATAATCTTTTGACTATGTTTTTTTTTGTATACTGAAAATGTTTGATAGTGTAGTTTGTTTTACGTGTAACATTTCCGCGTGAGTCACTCGAGTCGATGTACTCACGCCGCCGCACTAATGGTGGCTGCGATATGGTTCAGCTGTTTATGTACCTTGTGCATTTTAATGCCCTAGTTTGCCATGCGAATTACCCCCTCGGTATATTTTAGTAATGTAGATTGAGTTTAGTACGTCAATTTAGGCATATTCTCTGGCCGGCATAGGGAATAGGATTAAAAGAACACATAGGCTGGTAGATGAGTAATAATTTAATCATTGACAAGTTTTTTTTTATTTTTTCTCGTAATATTCTTTCGCGAAATCATGGTAGAGTCCTGAAAGTACGTAAGAGACGGAAGGAGCGAAATAAATTTATAAATCTGATGTGGATGGATGCGTTAAACGAGGCAGGCCAATGAGGGTGTTCTCCGACTAAATCAGAGACATCCTCAAGAAAGCTGGGTTGCTTAGTGCCCATATCTGTAGAGCATGTATGAAGAGAATTGTGGATGTAAGGGAAGCGAGGGAGTTGTGTCAGGATTGTGGCAAGTCGCGCTTCATTGTCTTTGAATAGTGTGGCAAAAAGGCTTGACAATTTGATTGATAAATTGATTTTATCAATCGTGCCACAACAAAAAAACCAACAGAGACAACGGAGTGTCACTATGTACGAGGATCTCTACATAGGATCTCTACATCACCACAACTCTCTACGAGTATACCTCTACGAATGAGCGACGCGAACGTTGCAAATCGAATTCCTGGGAATTTCCCTAGTTTATTTCCCCTCGTTGGCAAATTAATAACAATCAATCAATTATGCAATAATGCGCTGAATGACTTGATCAATTTGATTCTAAGGCCGTGAATTATTCATGGTGATGTGAAAAATCTATTATTGGCCTTCCTATACGCAGAATGATCCTTGTCTTTTTACTGCCGTGATAGTAAGACATCAGAATAAGAATAGGACGGGCTGTTGACTAACTACACTTGACTGATTGAAAGGTGTATTTTTCTTGACGGTCCGCAAAGAAAAAGACACCATACTAAAGTGAAGTTGGTTGGAGAGTAAGACGTCACAAAATGGCGCCGATTCCGTCCTATTCTTATTTTAATCGCATTATATGTGCACGACTGTATAGGCCGACTTGCTTCCACTTCTCTTTCAATCTGCCGGGACCTTACCCACACAGTTCTGGGAAAGCATTCTGTCAACCAAATCGACAGTCGACTTAATAGGTTTGAGTCAACTGTTGGGGCTTTGAAGTTTCGCTCTCGGGGAATTCCGAGAAGAGTAAAGAACACTCGTGGGCATTTCACAACGTTTCAGTGTGTTCTAGGACGTTCTGTATTGTTCTAGAAATTTTCAGATTGATCTAGAAAGCTCTAAAATGTATATAAAGACATTCTGTAGTATAATCTAATCATGTCATTAACATTATTAATGATAATGACATTAACCTACCTTTCACCCGTGCGAAGCCGGGGCGGGTGGCTAGTAGACAATAAATATTGAATAGTTTGCATATAACAATGTCAGATAAGAATATTTTTTGATGTGGATAGATGCGTTAAACAAGGCAGGCCCAGGAGAGTGTTTTCAGACCAAATCAGAGACATCCTTAAGAAAGCTATAACCACAGAAGCCTGTATGAAGAAAATTGTGGATGTGAAGGAAGTAAGGGAGTTGTGTAAGGATCGTGGTAAGTGGCGCTCCATTGTCTCTGCCTATCCCTGTGGGAAAAAGGTGTGACAATTTGATTGATTGATATTACTTGTTTCATGCTTTTTAGGGCGTGGTTTTTCAGTAGTCGGGTTTTATTTATTGAAGTTACTTTTAATAGGTTTGATTTAAGGTTATTTTTTTCGATATCGTTTATAATGGTCGTGTACAACTTTAATAATATGCTGAAGTTCATTTACCTTTTATTGAATCGATTTATTTCACTGTGAATATGAATTACCTTCCAATTTTACATTTTTAGCTTATATTAATAATAAGGCATTGCCATTGTATCTTTAATAGTACGTATAGCTTGTCTAATTATAAATGACGCGCCCCTCCACTTTATTAGTTTATTTAAATGTGTGAATACAAATATTACTAACTATACTACTATACTTCATCAGCGTGCTCCTCCTTTTTGTGTCCAACCAGCAACTGAATGACAGATTACAATTGCTTTTTTAGTGTGTTGAATTCATATTGTTGAGTCACTCGAGTCGATGTACTCACGCCGCCGCACTAATGGTGGCTGCGATATGGTTCAGCTGTTTATGTACCTTGTGCATTTTAATGCCCTAGTTTGCCATGCGAATTACCCCCTCGGTATATTTTAGTAATGTAGATTGAGTTTAGTACGTCAATTTAGGCATATTCTCTGGCCGGCATAGGGAATAGGATTAAAAGAACACATAGGCTGGTAGATGAGTAATAATTTAATCATTGACAAGTTTTTTTTTATTTTTTCTCGTAATATTCTTTCGCGAAATCATGGTAGAGTCCTGAAAGTACTTAAGAGACGGAAGGAGCGAAATAAATTTATAAATCTGATGTGGATGGATGCGTTAAACGAGGCAGGCCAATGAGGGTGTTCTCCGACTAAATCAGAGACATCCTCAAGAAAGCTGGGTTGCTTAGTGCCCATATCTGTAGAGCATGTATGAAGAGAATTGTGGATGTAAGGGAAGCGAGGGAGTTGTGTCAGGATTGTGGCAAGTCGCGCTTCATTGTCTTTGAATAGTGTGGCAAAAAGGCTTGACAATTTGATTGATAAATTGATTTTAAATATTAATTTGTTATTGCACTAAATATACATTAACTTTAATGCCATTATATATTCCGTTTGTCGATTGTTCGACGCTCCGAACCTTTAGGTTTGACAGTTGATTTGGTCGATAGAATGCCAAAGATGCGGCTGCTTTTCTCAAGTTGTGGGGGTATTATGGATGTGAAAAGAACAGGGTGTCTTATTGGTTTCTTATTCCTCATAAATTAGAAAACCAATTAATAAATTTATTTTATTTATTTCTAAACCAAGCTACCACAGTGCTATCATAGAAACAGGACGACCAAAGTACATAAATCAAAGACACATTGGTACCGGTAAGTGGTTTAGAACCCGTGCTCTCCTTGCCTCGGTTTGCATGACCATTGCACTGCCACTACACCACGGTCGCCTTTAATGAATAGTTAACTTAAATAAAGTTAGTGATATTGTAATTGAAAGAAAGCTTTTAGGTTGCAAGTGTAGACAACGTGGCTTGCATTAAAAGTAACATTGGTAGTCCGTGCATTCTACCCATTTCCGCTGGCTGGCACGTACACACGCTCAGGTTGGGTCTACACTACAGTCATGTAGATGGATATAGTATTTATTGTGTTCCCCAGCCTTTCCTATCACGGCACTCCAAGAAGCAAGATAAAGACCTGCAAAGAACATCATTGCAACTCTTTTAAATAACTTACTAGAACAGAATGTCCAAAAAATCTATTTAAAGGTTTAATAAAACTTCACACAAAACACCGTAGAAAACTTTAATAATTTTTTTAACATTTTGATATACCAGCCTATTAAGTTATTTAAAATGAGTTACAATAATATTCCTTGCAGGTCTTTATCTTGCTTCTTGGATTGCCATTCTAGGGGGGCTGGTCGAATAGTTCCTTTAGCGCAGACGTGGCATTGGCTAGTTCACCAGTTCGTTCTTGGTTGAAGCACAGATTCGATTCGTAGCTTTTGTTGTAATATTTAATTTATTAGATTAAATATTACAAATATTTGACATTAAAAAAAAAGAGGCGAGTATTTGCTCTGAGTCTGGTTGTCAAAGATTGTTGGGCAGTTAACACTCTTTGACAGCCCCCCTAACACGGCAATCCAAGAAGCAAGATAAAGGCTTGCAAGGACAGGACAGGACAGGAACTTACTAGAACAGTGTATCAAAAAAGATATTTAAACGTTCTGTAAAACTTTATACAAAGCAACGTTGAAAACTTTTATAAATTATTTTTAAACATTTTGATGTTTGGCCTAATACGTTATTTAGAATGAGTTACAATAATATTCCTTGCAGTTCTTTATCTTGCTTCTTGGATTGCTGTGCTAGGGGGGCAATGCTACTTAAGTTAACTATATCTAGTTGGAACCGGCAACTTACAAGCTAGTTCCGAAACGTGACTTCACGTAAACACTTGTAAGTGGTGGTACTATTCGAGTTCGGCAAACTGGGCACTGGCTTAGAAATTATTATTACATCAAACATTTTTTACGGAATAAGGGTGAAGGGACAATAATACTGTAGTGAGAAGCCCTCAAATACACATTTATTCCCTGGGCTATCCCCTCTCAATGTTTCCCTTACTGTTTCTATTTTAAAAGTAAAATTATATACAATTCTATACTCTAATGTCTAGGCCCCATTCTCTTAATAAATATAACCCTTTTCCTAACCCTTATTCCGCACAGGGCTTATTATGGTGGCCGTTTTGACGTTTGACAGTTAATAAAGTTTCGTATAAAATCACTAATTATACGAAACTCATAGTTATGTTTGGAGGAGCGAATTGCTGTTCTTTATTGTCACTATAAAGAACAACAATTGTTCCTTCAAACGTAATTATTAAATTATACAAAACTTCATGAACTGTCAAACGTCAAAACGGCCCCCATAGCGTGTCGCTGGGATGGTGAATACATCCATTCGTAAATATTTATAAGTTTATTATGCAAGTAGTGTGTAACTAACCTTAGTCACGTTCGGGGGCAACTCAAAGAATTTGTTAACAAATAAATGTTGGTCGAAGGATTCCTCTTTTGATTTAGTAAAGGTAATGTAAGTGAAAAAGATATTTTTGAATGATACTTATCTCTTATATTAGATAGGTGCGGTTATTATTATGTATTCTTAGTTTATTTTATTTATTAAATTCGATGCCACATAAAAAAATTGTTTAATTCATTTATCAATGTTCGCGCAAAATCTAATAAAATACTATACTAGATAAATTTTATTATGGCATAAATTTATGACGGCACCCCGCGTGATGTGTTTGAGGGCGTCGGGATCAGCTTGTAAATTGTCGGTTTTTACTAGGTCGGCATAGGTAAAGTGACTACTACTTACAGTCCATTGTGACTCGACATATGACAGCACCCCGCTTGATGTTAAACCGAAGTGTGGTCCATGAATGAATATCACTGCTACTACAATTCAATAAATGTGAGTAGCAATCACATCCACTATGCCGGCATAGTTGGAACCGGAAACTTTACAAGCTGATTCTGAAACGCGACCAAATCACTTCACGGTCAAAAGTGACTGCTTCTACTAGTTAACTGTAATAGCAGTCACCTTTATTTATGGACCGCACTCCAATTTAACATTAGGTACGAAATTATATGGTAATTAATATTGCTCATTGAGATGGTGGTGGTACATCTTTGTATGGACCTCTTGTGACATTTTACTGTGTAACTATATAAGCTTCAATCAATCAATCAATCAAAATGTCACGATTTTTTTCCCACAGGGATAGGCAGAGATAATAGAGCGCCACTTGCCACGATCCTTACACAACTCCCTTGGTTCCTTCAATTTTTAGCATAATCCTTGAAAATTGGTACTGAGCGCATGCTACTCCGATATTACCTTACAATACTAATATAAGGGGTGTTGGAAATCATAAAAAGAATAAAACGGGTAGGTCAGACCGGAGCGAGTACTCGAGGATTACCTTGACCTACCTGCGAGGCAACCCTTCAGTTACACGTCCACTTTAAAATCAAACGTATGGGAAAAATTCAATTAAAATGTTCATATCTATCATTATAGTATTATAAATCAGTAACTAGGCCGGCATAGTGGATATGATTGCTACTCACAGTTATTTAACTGTAATAGCAATTACCTCCATCCATCGAGCGCAGTCCACCTTAACATCAAGCCGGGTGCTGTGCTAGCCTAATGCCCAAGGGCACATATTGTTTTTTTTATTGTGATTCGACATATGACAGCACCCCGCTTGATGTTAAGCTGGAGTGTGGTCCATGAATGGAGGTAAAAGCTGTGAAACAAATATTTGCTCCGACCGGGAATCGAACCCGGGACTATACGCGCAACAAACCAATCGTCCACGCCTGTCGTTAAACAATAAAGTATTAAAATAAAATTATAAAGTATTACCACGCCTTGCAAGTGTACAGACCGTGAAGTGACTTAGTCGCGTTTCGAGTTCAGCTTGTTAGTTGCCGGATTCAATTGCCGGCATGCTAGGTTACGTGCATCGCTTCCTTTCATGGCCGCATTCCAGCCTATCATACGGCGGGGTTCTGTCACTTGTGTCGAGCCTCATAGAAAAATAATTTGAATAAAATAACAGTCTATATGTTGGATGTACTCGTATATATAAATTGGATGTACTTGTTTATATGTAGGATGTACTCGTATATACGAGTATTATTGGCTGTACTATTATTTATTTATTAGGGTATACACCACAGGTAGCAATTATTAAATTCGCTATGTTTTAATTCTAAATATATATTGGTCGTGTGCGTTATTTTAAAGTAGACATTTATATTTCTCGTGTTGTTCCCTTATTTTGAAATATGAATATCTGCGCCATTTTACTTCTAACGTAATTGGTTCACTTGTTTACTGATATTAAATGTTCGAATTATTTTTATACAAATAACATACTTTTAAGACTTCATTTGAAGCTTCTGAACGTGCTTGGCTTGTATAATAGAAACAGAACGACCAAAGTACTTATATTAAAGACACATTGGTAACGGCCAGTGGTTTCGAACTGGAGGCTCTTAGTTTGCAAGACTATTTCTCACTGCCACTAGATTACATTTGCTTATTTTGTATAAATATTATTTTATCATGTAGATTTATTTAAACGCATAAAAAGTGAACACTTTTATTTTTTAATATATAATATTAAATCAAATAATCAATCAAATTGTCACGCCTTTTTTCCACAGGGATAGGCAGAGACAATAATATTTAATATTGCAAATATTTATTAATAAAAAAAAGGATATTTGCTTCGGATCAGATTATTAAAGGTAGGTAGTGTGCCGATCCGGGGTAGTACCACCACTTACATGTATACAGACCGTGAAGCGATTTGGTCGCGTTTCAGGATCAGCTTGTAAGTTGCCGGTTCCAACTGGGTCGGCATAGTGGATGTGATTGCTACTTACAGTTATTGAATTGTAGTAGAAGTGACATCCATTCATGGACCCCACTCCAGCTCAACATCAAGCGGGGTGCTGTTACAAGTCGGGCCACAATAAAAATAAACTAACTCTGGGAAGTGTTACTAAGTACTATATTTAAAGAAACTGGCGTGGTTAGGTAGGCGACTGTACGGGTATCGTTTATGGGGTCACAGAGACTGAGTAAAGCATACATAACGAAGCCATACATAATCAAATTAGTAAGTTTTATGGTTAATTCAAGTTTCTTTGTATGGTATGCCATTTCAAACACCAGATTGGGTTTTAGGATTTTTTCATTGGTACGTGTATCTTAATGATGACTTAATGACTTAACTGACTTAACTTAACTGACCTCGACTTAATGAATGAAACAAATTTTATGCGGCTTACTATTTTCGAAACGTCGAAAAAAAAATGTATTATCAATAACCAAAATAAACGCGACAGCAAGCCGCATAAAATTTATTTAATCGATTAATCAGTTCGCGCAAAATCTAAGATTTTTATTTATTTATTGTAACGCCATATATATTTAAGGTCATGGGCACTAGGCAACCTAGCTTTTTGATAATGTCTCCGATTCGACCGGAAAATCGATGGGTCTGCCTTGTTTAACGCATCCAGCCACAGAGTTATAAATTGCTTTCGTCAATCTACTTTCACTCATCCTTTCCATGTGTCCAAACCATCGAAGCATTCCTTTGTCAATCCTCTTCTTTCAAACCACATCTTTTTTTTATTGTGACACGACATCTGACATCGACTCGCCTGATGATAAGCAAAAGGAGGTCCAAGAGTGACAACGACTGGAATAACCGAGTCAGTTCCCGGCTGCCCCAGCCACCGCCACTATGCCGGCCTAAGGTGCTTCTTCACGCATCGCTTGAAGGATCCAAGGTCATAGGATGGAGAGAACACATGGGCTGGCAAAGCATTCCACTTTTTAGTTCGACTGCCGATTCGGTCGATAAAATGTAGATGCTTTCCCCGACCTGTGGTGCGGGTATTACGTATTACGTGCGTGGTATAGGCGATAGAGGACGCACAAAGCCGCCATGTCTCTGCGTAGTTTCATGAGCTCCAGAGTTCGCGTGACCTCTGCTACACCTATAATTCGGACAGCTCGGCGCTGCAATGAATCCAGGGCATTGAGAAGATACTTGGCAGAGCCGTCCCAGACTTGCGAACAGTACTCCGCGCAAGAGCGAATCTGAGCCTTGTATAATATCAGGCGAAGCTCTGGCGCGAAGAACCGCCGCACCTTGTTCAGGATGCCAAGTTTGTGGGAGGTGGTCTTAATGGCCCGCTCGATGTGGGCCCTGTGATTCAAGTCGCAGCGAAGGGACATTTCAAGAATGTCTAGTCTGTCCGAAGTATCTATCGCGCACTGTGATATTCCTTATTTATTATTATACATTTAAAATGTAAATATGTATTTTTATGTTATTTAACGATCAATGGATAAGATGAATAAAATCCGTTGAAGCCTCATTTATCAGTTTGTTTTTTATGTTCAAAATGTTTTCTATTGCTTAAAAAATGGTTCCCTACTTCTCCGGATAGGTCGGCCTTGGAAGATGAATAGGGCCCTTAAGGGTTTTGTACGGAGCATTTATCTAGATTAGTTAATCTACGAACGAATACAACTCTTATTTGTTAGAGTTTAAGGCATATATTTTATTATACAGTGTTATTAGATACTATTTTGTTTTTAAGCTTATATGAAGAAAATTGTGGATGTTAAGAAAGCGAGAGAGTTGTGTCGAGTTCGCTCTTATGTCGAGCCAATATTTTAAGAGTCGTAGGCAGCAAATGTACAGACTTGAAAGTGACTTAGTTGCGTTTCGAAATCAGCTTTGAATTAGGCTAAGATTGATGGACCTTTTCCATTGAATGTGAATGTGAAGTAAGCGACAATGTTGTGTCAGGATCGTGGCAAGTGGCGCTCCATTGTCTCTTCCTATCCCTGTGGAAAGAAGGCATGACAATTTGATTTATTGATTAAACATTCCATCAGGCGGAGTGCTGTTATATGTTTTTGTTTTTGGATCTCGCTTGAGGCGTAAAAAAGCACATTTGGCCGGCATAGTGACGGCGACTGGGGCAGCCGTGAAGACTCGGTTTTACAGTCGTCGGCACTTTTGGACCTCTTCTTGCTTGCCATTAGGCGGATCGAGGTCAGATGTCGAGTTACGATTAAAAACACATTGTACTTGCCTGGTACCGCCGACGACTGAAAAAACCGTTTCATTTTAAAACTGTTCTGGCCAATGTCACTATGTCCAGTTACAATAATATAATAGTAAGTCATAATAACTTTGTAACAAATTCTCTTAGTTTGTATTATTGTAGTGGAAGCATGTATACAAAGTTTAGTTTATAAACAATTAAATCTGTGTAGCGGCACTGTATTTATAAATAATGCAAGAGGTTATGTAACTTGAAATACCAGCAAGTACAACTCCAAGGCTAGGTGCATTCAAGTAGACGATTCACTCGAGGGTAGGTTGAAATTATGTAACCTGATTGACTCACTTTTATGTATTTTCTACTCATTTGAATACATTTTTATTAAGGCACGAAAGACAGCATTAGTAACATTAGTGAAAGTATATTGACAAAAGGAATTTATAAACCTCATGTGAATGGATACGTTAAACAAGGCAGGCCCAGGAGGGTGTTCGCCGACCAAATTAAAGACATCCTCAAGAAAGCTAGGTTGCCTAGTGCCCATAACCATAGAGCTTGTATGAAGAGAATTGTGAATGTGAAGGAAGCGAGGGAGTTGTGTCAGGATCGTGGCGAGTGGCGCTCCATTGTCTCTGCCTATCCCTGTGGGAAAAAGTCGTGACAATTTGATTTGTTTTTTTTATTATAATTTTAAATACCTTGTTTATAAGGCAATTAGAATATTGCGTCGTCTTATTTACGAGCGGAGCCAAAGCTATTTTTATTATTCATATTTAGTTTTATTAAATAAATAATGAATGAAAATTTTTATTAATGTAATTTTTTGTGTTCCTCGCTTCCTTCGCATTCACAATTCTCTTCGCTCTAAATTAAAATAATCAGCACTTAATAAACCTTGTGCAAAGTTTTTAACCAGTAGATCAAAACGGCAGCACTCGTATACATATCGGCAAATAAAAGGAGCGCTAGATGACTGCGGTAGGGACAAGTCTGCGCGACAGTCGTTTGTACCCATAACAGATAAAAATAATAATTTATACACAAATTACTACGCAGTTTGGATGCCAGCGCTCTTTTTATCTGTTTATGAGTATACTGTCGTAGAACGCGACCTTTCTGTCTGCCAACGACAAAACAATTTATGCTCTAGCTATACAATTTCCATTTGTTTATTATACAGTAAGCGTACTATGAAGTAACTTGGACCCGTTTCGGATTCAGCTCGAAAGTTGCCAACTAGACCGGCATAGTGGATGCGACTTTTACTCGTACTTATTTTACTGTACTAACAGTCTCCGCTATTCAAGTGTCATATTATGTCGAACAAAAAATTATCTGAAATTATGCACAGCTAGAAAGGAAAATACCAATAGGTAATAAAATTAGTTATCATGTTTTAACATAGCTCATCACACAATATCGGTATAGAGCTCATTTTAATTACATTCCGCTCTAGAGCTAGTGAGGTGCAGTCGCATGGAGTAAGGCGTGGCTGGTACCAGGGAGTCGTACTGCGATGACAGACCCATTACTTTGGTGATGCAGAGAGCGTGTGCCCGGGCCGGCGTTCGATTTTCACTTGGAGCCTAGCGCGCCCATGTTTTCCCCGGGTGGGCGTGGCTTGCGGGCCGGTCAATAGCACGGCATCGAGCCTCTCCTTCCCTCGCGCGCCACGTCCGTGAATGCCTCTCGCTCGCACCGGGGATGATTGAAACGTCTGATGCCGCAGGCGCCCCGCTCGCCCCCTCGCCAAGGACGTTCAGTGAATCCGTCCTACTCAGCCGGGAGAGCACGTGTTCCACTATATGAGCCCCGTGGTGGCGCGCGAAATCCCACATCCAAGTGCCTCTAACTGTTAAATTTACAAGGAGATAGTTTATTGACGCGCGAGCCCGGCCACAAATACCGCCTGATGTGTGACAGTAGGTTTCAAGGACACTCGCCAGCTGCCACTCCAGTGATATGGATGCTTGGGTAATAGTCACCTCGTGTCCACGTAGTTGCTCCTCGTGTCAGGTACAATAATGTCCATGCTTGTTCACCCCCTGCCTATAGTCATCAGTTTAAATAATCAAAAATCATTCCGACTATTACATAACACAGACGTTTCCTATGCTTCAAAGTAATATCGCAGTCTCATGGATTATTTAGTTAAGCTTATATTCGCTGAAACAAGAAGAAGTGAGTCTATAAAAAGACGTCACCGAGTCTAGACTTAAACTTCTCGAAGACGCCAATAGGAAGATTGACAGTCACGTGCGTCTTATTGCGTGGGATTAAGACTCAGTTTTCTTTGCGATAGATTTGCCTTTTCAGTGGTAACTGTACTAATTATAGCCATATACATGTTTATGTCAAAAAATGTAAGGACGGAGGTGATTGGGGATGGGGGGTAGGGGGGTATTCTGAAGCATTTCCGAATTATTCTGGTTGTAGTTATTATTGGATTTGTATTGTTTGAAGGTCAGATTGGAATTTATATGAGATTCGAGTTATAAATCTAATGTGTTTATTGGAACGGATATTGAGTGTTAAAGAGTAGATTGAGGATTTTGGTATTATTTTAATTTTATTTTGTTTTTTTTACCGAAATATTAAGTACGCTCGTTGTTAAAAGAGTTTATTGAATTAACAGACAGACAAATAAACTTCTTTAAAGCAGAAAGACAAAACATATTACATAGAAAACGGCATACCTAGTGAGGGCGATTCTGGCAGCCGTGAACTGACTCGGTTCTTTTCAGTCGTCGCCACTCTTAGACCTCCATCATGCTTATCATCAGGCAGGTCCAAGTCAGATGTCGAATCACAATAAAAAGAATGTGATGTACAATTTGGTCTGGTGTAGTGGTGGTGTACAATTGTCACGTAAGGCAACGGGTTCAAAACCACTTGCCGTTACCAAGGTATCTTTGATATATATGTACTTTGGTCGTCCTGTTTCTATGACACAATCACTTAAATAGCTTAATATAGAAATGCTAATAAAAAGTATTTTTTTAAATGGCGGCATTATAGCTGAAAAGAGATGTCTTCCATGCAATCAATCTTAAGGCAGTTATACAGATATGGGTGAAAATAGATATAGACATAGTATTTTTGATGTTGCACGAACATTTATTAATGAATCAAACAAAATTTTTATGCGGCTTGCTATCGCGTTCTCCGTGACCACGATGGCTGCAAAGCACTCGAAACGTCGGATTAATAAAAAAATGTAAAATCAAAACCAAAATAAACGCGATAGTAAGCCGCATAAAATTTGTTTGATTCATTAGATATAGCCATTTAGATTGCTCAAGTCTTTACTGCAGGTCTACCAGTCATTAAAGAGTGGTAGGCACGGTCTGTATACTTGTAAGTGGCACTACTACAAGTATACAGGCCGTGAAGTGATTTGGTCGCGTTTCGTGATCAATTTGTAAGTTGCCGGTTTTAACTAGGCCGGCATAGTGGATGTGATTCCACGTTCCTGACACTATATTCCCACACTGTTCCCTATTCATCAACAATTATATTCCAACACTTTCTTTCTCTTCCTACTCCTCAGTCTACCAATCCGGTAATGTTTACTTAATTGCGTTTCAGGCTCAGCCGGTTCCAATACGATGGCAGTTATCTATTTTTTTGAATTTACATTTCTATACTAAGCGATTAAAGTATCATAGAAACAAGACAACCAAAGTACATACATCAAAGATACATTGGTACCGGTGGGTGGTTTCGATCTCGTGCTCTTGGTTTGTGTGTGCACAGCCAGTACACCACAGTTGCCTTAAAATAAGAAAATTAAAAATAAACACTGAAAACGTATTGCAGACCCCTGTTAGTAGCCATTTAATAAACGGCCATAAACAATTTAAGCCGTAATAATTTTTAATAATATCGCAACACATAAATAAGCAATTTCCTTAAGCATAATATCTATTAGTAAATAGGATTTATGGCCGTTCATTACTGCGTAGTAACACGGCGGTTTAAGTGCATGGTGACGTCATTATCCCCGCGTGACGTCATCGCTCCCCCCTTCTTCACTCCGGGATAAGCCTTGAGCGTGGACTCTTTGTCGGCGCACAGATTCAATTATAATACTGAGATTTGTTTTAGTTCTTTCATTTATAGTTATTTATATGAACTGCGAGATGATTGACGATAGAGATTTAAGACAGGGAGCTTCGACGATATCTTATTTGGAGGTACTTTTGACGATCAAATAACTATCTTGAAATGTTATTTATTAATTCAAAGAAAATATACGTGTAAAGAAGAAATGCTCTGAAAAACACTTAGGTCCGATTCGACCAAACTTTCGATATCTGCCGTTTAACAACCGACGGTGTTATTTTATACCAATACTAAAAATTCATGGACGTTCGACCAACAGATTGTCAGGATAAATTAATCCCGTTTAGTTAATCCGACAACTGATGAATGATAGAGTAATATGACAAAAAAAAGTTCCTTACGTTATATGAAATACTATAGAAAACTTGACGTTTTTATTTTGTGGCATAATATTAGTTGTCAAAATAAAAATATCTTCGAACGAACTGTCAAACTCACGCTTATCCCTAGGATTACGAACTTACCTGACCAAATTCGGCGGTTTAAAATTACAAGCAGTATAAATAAAATTATGCTCCTACTAAAGGTTGGTAGAACGCAAAACTTTACTATACGGGAGATATTTTCTTATTTACACTGCGGATAAGGTTTATACGGAGTATTAATATGTTTGGTCGAATCCGCCCTTAATCGAATAGAATTTACAAATACTTAGTATTATTTTAGAAAAAAATTACGCAACTTTATCACAAAATAGTTTTTGATTTCCAAGTACTCGGCTTTTTAAAGCGATAACCATTAGATTATTTTTCGGAGTTGTGTAAGGATCGTGGTAAGTGGCGCTCCATTGTCTCTGCCTATCCCTGTGGGAAAAAAGGCGTGACAATTTGATTGATTGATTGATTATTTTTCATAAATATGTATAATCAATTATTAAATTATACACTTAATCGGCTAGATATTTAATTTGGTACGCGGTGATCTGAATATCCCGATATATCTGTGCTTTTGGTACATATACTTTGGTCGTCCTGTTTCTATGGTACAAAGCACTCTTAATAGCCTAGAGTAGAAATAAAAAGTATATCTATCTACCTATTACCTTTTTTTTTTATTGTGACTCGACATATGACAACACCCCGCTTGATGTTAAGCCAAAGTGTGGTCCATGAATGAATGTCACTGCTAATACAATTCGTTACTTCTTTTAATACCTATTCGTTACTTCTTTAGATCGGCTATAAGTAGAACTACACAAAGGTTCCGTAGCCTTCGTTGCTTCCGTCCTTAGTGGAAGAGTCCCCTTGAACTCAACTTTTCCTATACATTATATTTTCACAAATAATACGCCTATAGCTAGCTATGGCTTGTTTTGATTATTAAGAGTGGTAGAAGACAGTTGGTGATCAGTGTATAAACCGTAAAGTGACTAAGTCGCGTTTCGGAGCTTGAAAGTTCTGTCGATTGAAACGGCAGTCCAACTAAAAGGTGCGTCGTTTCTTTGTAGAACAATTTACAACTGGAATGCTTTGCCAGCCCATGTGTTCTCCCCGTCCTATTACCTTGGATCCTTCATGCGATGCGTAGAGAAGTACCTTTGGCCTGCATAGTGTTGGCGACTGAGGCAGCCGTGAAGTAAGACGGTTTTTTTTTAAAGGTCAGCAGCCTTGGATATCGATTATGCTTACCATCAGGCAGATCCAGAAAAGTTGTGTGTTCCAAATAGGAAGGCATAGTGGATACGACTACTACTTGCCTCTATTCTTAGACCGCAATCCAGCGGGTTATTCTAAATTTCCATACTAAGCTACTAAAGTGCTTGTATCATAGAAACAGGACAACCAAAGTACATATATCAAAGTTACATTGGTATCGGTGAGTGGTTTCGAACTCGTGCTCTCGGTTTGTGTAACCATTGCACTGCCACTACACCACGGTCGCTTTGAATAAATAAAAGATCGTCATAATTTAATTAGGAATCAAATTAGTCCTTCATTTTTTAATTTTACTTAGTTTTACATAGACTTTACTTAGTTTCGTACGTGTGTAAATATATAAGATAAAGTATTTTAAAATAAATAGGTAGTTTTGTTGTCGTATTTATTGTATTTGCTCAGATAATGAAAGTGATACTGCAGTGTAGGGACACCATGATTGTATGTAGATTTAATCGAGAAATAGAGGCTCTAGTTGTTAAGCTGGAGTGTGGTCCATGAATAAAGGCGACTGCTACTACAAAAACCGCAAATAATAGTCGCATCCACTATACCAGCATGGTTAGGACCGTGAACTTACAAGCTGATCCCGAACTGCGACGTTACTGACCTCACGGTCTATACACTTGTAAGTGGTAGTACTCCACTGGTTAGAACTGAAAACTTACAAGCTGATCACGAAACGCGACGTAGTCACTTCACAGTATGTACACTTGTAAGTGGACCACCACTTACTACCACACCAGTGGTAGTAGATACCAACCACTGGTTAGAACTGAAAACTTACAAGCTGATTATAAAACTCGACGTAGTCACTTCACGGTCTGTACACTTGTAAGTGGTGGTACTACCCCGGATTGGCAAAGTAAAATGTTTCAAGGCGTGAAAACTACCTCTGGACAAATTATAAAACAAAATACGAGCAATCGTAACTTTATGCAAATTAATAATATTTATTAAAAAATAATTTTGATTTACTTACTAAGATTAAAAAAGCAATCAAGCCGTCTAAAATAATTAAATGAATAATTAAAACCTTGTGTTTCTAAATGACGTGGTGATTTAATGTGATTAGTCATCGGGGGTTAGTCATTTAGGGTTGTAATTGGTTGTGATGCACGTGGTCGGCCATGTTAGGGTTACTTTGTTACTTGTTATTATCAAAGGAAGGTCAAGTCTCAATCGATATTAATTTTTTTTTGAGGAGTTAGCGATTTCGTTCGTAGTGAAATCTTTATGAGTCCAAGAGCCTTCGGTTTTAATTAAAACCATTTACCAGTTGTCACAAGAAAAATGCTTATTCTAGGGTAATTAATATAGATATAAATAAATTAAAGATTGTTTAGAGACATAAAAGAATATAATAAAATACCAATTAAAAAGTAAATATTTTTAATTGTTTTTTTTCATCAGCCCTCTCTATTAGAGAATGCAAGGGATGGTTACTACGTGACCGCAGCCTGACCCTGAACACGATTAACTGCATGTTACCCAAATGTGTATTTGATAAATGTGTACCTTGGTCGTACTGTTTTAACGATACAAGCACTATACTGTTAAATGATATTGATAAATGATACTGTTTTAATGATGTAAAAATGTGCATAGTCCCAATAGAGTTGTGTCCATCATGGTCACATTATTCGTCATTAATACTGAGGATAGTTATATCAATATTTGCGCTGACATGAAATGCCTCGTGAAGGTTTTCTATTAATCTGTTACAGCTTTTTATTTGTTAACTTGACGGTTAGATAGTTCCTCAACAAGTCAACAACAACAAACAAAACATAAAAAATTGCGACTTTATAACCAAATAGCCCTGAAAACCACCCAGGGCTATTCGCAAATCGCCCCACTCCAAAATCTCTTCCCACAGGAAGACTTGAGGGAAGAGGCCTCGCCCACCAGAGGTCCTTCTCCCTCTCTCAGCCAAGCATTCCCCCAGCATACCTCACATTCATTGACTCCAAAGTCGAGCTTCACTCATAGTCAATTATGGAGGTTATTTCTCATGGATCACCCGCCTCACGGGGGGTTCACCACTCAATCGCTTAATGTTAAGCCGAAGTGTGGTCCATGAATGAATGTCACTGCTACTACAATTCAATAACTGCGAGTAGCAATCACATCCATAATGCCGGCCTAGATGGAACTGGCAACTTACAAGCTGATCCCGAAACGTGACCAAACGGTCTGTATACTTGTTAGAGGTGGTACTACCCCGGATCGGCAGACTGGGTACCACTGCCTACCACTCTTTGATAACCAGACCCGAAGCAAAAATCCATATCTTTTTTTTAATAACAAATATTTGCAATATTTAATACTATTAAATATTACAAATAAAAGCTATGAAACAAATATTTGCTCCGACCGGGAATCGAACCTGGGACTTTACGCGCAACAAACCAATCGCTAAACCGTTCGTCCACGCCTGTCGACTATTTTAATTATATTATCATTTGGAATGTGAATGGATACGTTAAACAAGGCAGGTCCAGGTCATCATCAAATATCTAATGTTTGCTTTTTCTGAATATGATCGCTTCTGGTCATACCACTATCTAAAGCAGTGTTTCCCAACCTTTTTTAGATGGCCTAATCCTAACATTTCTAAATTTTATTTTATAAATGATTACAGCATTTTATAAGAGTATGTTTTTTTGTTATATTTGTCTCCGATATCTAGTATTGCATTTAAATAACCCAAAGCGAAAGAGTTAAAGTAGTGTCAAGTCCCACGTTGGGAAACACTGATCTAAAGTCTATCTTCTAAAGTTTTGTTGGTAAATTATAAGCTTTTAAGAATGATGTATAACCTATCTTTATATTTATTTTCAGGTCGCCTCCTGCAGCATAATAGGGAGCCATTCGCCGCGGCGGAAAGACGGGTGCGATACGCACTCGTGGTATGTATTCAATTACATTATTATTATGTTATTTAGAAGTTCATGTATTTTATAAAATATAACACAGTATTTCTTTAGTACGTGCACATGAAATTGAATCAATAAAATTGCCACATCTTTTTACCACAGGGATAAGTAGAGACAATGAAGCGCCACTTGCCACGATCCTAACACAACTCCCTCGCTTCCTTAACATTCACAATTATCTTCATACAAGCTCTATGGTTATGGGCACTAGGCAACTTAGCTTTCTTAAGGATGTTTCCGATTAGGTCGGAAAACACCTTCCTGGGCCTGCCATGTTGAACGCATCCATCCAGCTGAAATTATTTTTACAAAATTGTGATAAGTTTTTATTAAATAAATAAATAAATATTTAATTCAAACTTAGTAGGTGATATAGCTTATCATTGTGATTGTAGCTGCGCAAATCGCTCTTGCAGCTAACTTTTGACACACCATAAAGTTTGGAAGCTGTAAATTGCTAAACGTTAAATACTTACTACGGTATTTTTTTCTTAAATTGCTTTTGTGATGTATTATAATCGTAGAGCTTGTATGAAAAGTATTGTGGATGCGATGGAAGCGAGGGAGTTGTCGGGAGAGAGATTGATGTTTTCTTAGAACGAGTCGGTCTTACTTTTATTGTGACATCTGACCTCGACTGGCTTTATGGTAAACAAATGGAAGTCCAAAAGCGCCGGCGACTAAAAAAAAATACGACTGTGTTCGCGGAGCCACTGTTACTATGCCGGCCACCTGGTTGCCATCAGGCAAGTCTAAATGAGATTTTACGTCCAAATAAAAAATATAAATTGTAGTCATTTTGTAAGCTATGTAACCAATTTATTTATATTGAGCTGATTGGTTGTTTTCAGTATTTTTTCAGCCGAAAATTGACGGCGTATTAATATTGAAAAAATGTGTTTGTTTTACGTAAATACGAACGCAGTTTTTCGTGTCAATATTAAAATGTTTTTGCTGAAAAATAATATTTTTCAGACGATAAAATGCACAATGGTTTTATGTTAGTTTTATTACGCGTTGTTCCACTCGTAATGGGACATTTAATTGTACTAAAATTAAAGTAATAAAACCGTATATTTATTATTTCTTCGATAAATATTCATAACCACAGCCACAGAGCCTGTATAAAGAGAATTCTGGATGTGAAGGAAGCAAGGGAGTTGTGTAAGGATCGTGGTAAGTGGCGCTTCATTTTCTCTGTCTATTCCTGTGGGAAAAAGGCGTGACGAATTAATTGATTGATTGATTCAAATATTCAGTTACTAAGGTCGACTTATGAAGAATTTAGCTTAATAAATAATAGTAGGCAGTGGTACCCAGTCTGCAGATCCGGGGTAGTACCACCACTTACAAGTATACAGACCGTGAAGTGATTTAGTCGCGTTTCAGGATCAGATTGTAAGTTTCTAGTTCCAACTAAGCTAGCAAAGTGAATGAGAGTTATTAAATTGTAGTAGCAGTGACATCCATTCATGTCACTGTCATATGTCCAGTCATAAGCGTACAAGCGTACAGACCGTAAAGTGAGTAAGTTGCGTTTCGGGATCAGCCTGAAGGTTGCCGGCCGACATGGCACATTGCATAATGGATAAAAGGATTGGCGATAGAGATTTATGAATCAAAGGTTATTGGAAGTTAAGATTATATTCCTCGATCAAATTGGGGATACCTTAATAAAATCACTAAACTAAAAAGTACCAAGATAATGTAAATCAATGGTTGTTCACAATGCTGTGGTGGCTGCTACTGAGGCAACCGGCTCTCTCGGACCTCCTCTTACTTACCATCAGGCGGGTCGAAGGCGAATCACAATCAAAAAAGGTTTGATATGGGGAGCATGGAAAGTGGCGCTCAGTTGTCTTTGCTTATTCCCTCTTCGTTCTTCTTTCAATAATCAATCAATCAATCAAATTGTCACGCCTTTTTCCCACAGGGATAGGCAGAGACAATGGAGCGCCACTTACCACGATCCTTACACAACTCCCTTGCTTCCTTCACATCCACAATTCTCCTCATACAGGCCCTGTGGTTATGGGCACTAGGCAATTTAGCTTTCTTAAGGATGTCTCCGATTTGGTCGGAAAACACTCTCCTGAGCCTGCCTTGTTTAACGCATCCATCCACATCCGATTTATAAATTCCTTTCGTCAATCTACTTTCACTCATCCTTTCCATGTGCCCAAACCATCGAAGCATTCCTTTGTCAATCCTTGTCACTACATCTTCTTTCAAACCACATCTATCACGCAGTGTGCTATTCCTTATTCTATCCGCTATCGTCACTCCACATATACTCCTTAACGACCGCATTTCTACAGCGTTAATTCTACTCTCATGTTTCTTTCTTTCAATAACCTTCTCAAAATTCCTTTCCACTCCTCAAGCAGCTATTCAGATTCCTTTACTGCGTCTGCAGCCTGCCACTGGAACAAGTTACCTCTAGATATTAGAAGTACACCGTCTGTCAATGTTTTTAAACGATTAGTCACCAACTTGTTTCTTGATAAACAGGAGCTCACTGCTTCTAGTTCATATTAAATGATTTGGCATAAAATATAATTGGGTATGTAATTGTATTCTGTAGTATATTTGCACCCTGCTCATAATTTCTCATCATCCCAAAGGTTAGTTGTTAGAGAAAGCCTAATAGGCATTAAACTCGCCTAGGTACCTATTTTTAGGTTTATTTTGGTGAAATAAAGGATTTAAATAAAATTAATAAATATCTATGCGAGAATCGAGGCGTGACAATTTAATTTGATAATTACTCGTAAAACAAAACACAAACAAATAGCTAAGTGAATTTATACACATGATACCAAGTGAAGTATACAAAATGCCACTACAAATTATACAATATCAATACACATGTCATTATTCGATATTTATTATTTAAATTGAGTATTCGTAATTACGTCACTAGTGTAATTATTATCGATTTAAGGGCATCACTAGTTATTATAGAACACAACTTCAAAGGGATTGGTTTGTTATGGTATTTTGTACAGCACTATTAAAGCTGGGCTTATACTGACGAGGAATTTTACTTATATAGAAATACAATCAAAGTTTCACGCCTTAATTTTCACGGGGATAATTAGAGAGAAATATTTGGTGAGTGGTCCGTTAAAAGGATAACTAATAGAAATACTCCGACCTGAAGTTCATGAGTACTAACGACTAAAATAAAAGATTTCCTGTGTTGCCTGAGTACTTTGCTTGAAGAATCTAAGGTTTTTAAGATGGGCTAGAACACATAAGCTTGAGGATTATTTTATGCATAAACTTTATAGAATAAAAATAAATTGTGGATGTGAAGGAAGCGAGAGAGTTGAGGTACTAAACGTGCTTTAACATAAAAACAGAACGGTCAAAGAGCCTATATCAAAGATACATTGGTACCGGCAAGTGGTTATGAACCTAGGACTGGGTTTGCGTACTACTACACCACAGTTCCTTCCCTATCTCTTTTGTCTACCTATCCCTGAGGGTGAAAAGACGAGACTTCAGTTTATTTGCCTGAAGACATTTGTGTCGCGCATGCCCTGAATAATAACTGTAGTTCTATTTAATGTTTTGTAATTATTGTTTATAGGTTATTTATATAAATTATTGATTTTTCAGCAAGGCTCTTTCATTATAGGTTTATTATTAGTTCATTCAATTGTTCTACTACTGAGCAATACCTACTTTTTACAATCTTAGTTTTACTGCACTCCTATGTTAAGATGGAATGCGGTTCATGCGGAAGTAGCAGTCGCGACCACTATGTAGGCGTAGTTGTAACCGGCAACTTACAAGCTGATCCCGAAACGCGACTGAGTCACACTCCAGCTCTATATTAGACGGAGGTGTCATGTCGAGCCATATAGAACTACAAATATTTTGTTTGTTTGTTGTGATTGGAAATTTGACCTCGACTTGCCTGATACCAACTTGACCGACTTAGTTCACGATTGCCTCAGTCGCCGTCACTGAAAGAGTAGTAGGCAGTGGTACCCAGTCTGCCGATCCGGGGTAGCACCACCACTTACAAGTATACAGACCGTGAAGTGATTTGGTCGCGTTTCGGGATCAGCTTCTAAGTTGCCGGTTCCAACTAGGCCAGCGTAGTAGATGTGGCTGCTACTCACAGTTATTGAATTGTAGTAGCAGTGACATCCATTTATGGACCACACCCCAGCTTAACATCAAGCGACATAATGTCATATATCGAGTCACAATAAAAAATAACTATGCCGGCTAAATGTGCTTTTTCACGCATCGCTTGAAGTATCCAACGTTATAGGATGGGGAGAATAAGGGCTGGTAAAGCATTCCACTGCAAAAATGCAAATATAGAACTATATCCTGCTCAACTTTATACAAACAAAAGACTTGCAAACTTCATTAAAACTTCAATCAACTTTCAACTTAAATTTTATTAAGATAAAGCTACGTAAATAAAAACAACCCTTAAATGGGTTAATTAAGAAGGGGAGTGTAAGGGGTAGGGAAGAGTATTATATCGGTTTAGATGCATTTTTTTATTACATTTTCATATTAAGCTACTAAAGTGCTTGTATCATAGAAACAGGACAACTAAAGCACATATATTTAAGATACGTTGGTACCGGCAAGTGGTTTTTAACCGGGTATTCTGGTTTGTGTAACCATTGCAATACCACGTTCAGCCGAAAATGCGACTAAGTCACTTTACGGTCTGTGTATTTATAAGTTGTGGTACTACCCGAATAGGGCATTACTACCTTCCACTCATTGACAGTCATAGTGACGGCGACTGAGGCCTTCTTACCTATGTCTAATAATCTTCTCTCTAATTTAAGGCGACCGTGGTGTAGTGGCAGTGCAATGCTTACACAAACAAAGAGCATAAGTTCGATACCAATGTATCTTTGTATATGTACTTTGGTTGTCCTGTTTCTATGAGACAAACATTTTAGTAGCTTAGTTTAGAAATGTAAAAAAAATATATATTAAATTTTAACCATATTGTTATAAAATCAAATTTTACCTTAATCGATTCTACTAGTAAATTAAGGTTAAAATTTATCCCTTATGAAAATTCAAACGTATCCCAAACCTCGGGTCGAAAACCACAACTCGAGCACCAATTTTCTCTATCGTAAACTAGGGTTAGAGCTTCACATAGAGCACTAACTGTTAGACGCCACACTGTGTCATACATAAGTGCTAAACACAAAATAATCTACGAGTATTAAATGAATTTAACTCTCGCCACCTTATCGATGACACAATTATAATTCTGCTTTTACTTTTTAATAGTGGTAGGCAGTGGTACCCAGTCTGCCGAGCCGGGGTAGTAACCACCACTTACAAGTACCGACCGTGAAGTGATTTAGTCATGTTTCGGGATTAGCTTGTAAGTTGCCGGTTCCAACTAGGCCGGCATAGTGAATGTTTCACTCATGGACATTCATTCATGGACCACACTCCAGCTTAACATCAAGCTGGGTGCTGCTGTCATATGTCGAATCACAATAAAAAAAACTTTAATAATTTTCTTAATTCAACCTCTATAGTTGTGGGCACTATTAAAAATATAATATTTTATTATTATATTCTTATTAGTGCCTTCCCTTTTATCATTTCTTTATCTGCGTGTATAAAATTTAATATTATTATGGCTAGACAAAAAACATAGCATCCCGCCTGTTGTTATACTGTAGTGCGATCAATAACTGCAAATAGAATATATATTTTTTAATTTCTTTACTAAGCTACCAAAGTGCTTGTACTAGTATAATAAATACATGACAAATAAAACACATACCAAAGATACTTTGAACCCGTGCTCTCGGTTTACGAGACCATTCATCTACCACCACACCACGGCGCATTATCTTCTGTTTTACCAATTGTATCAAAAACTATTCGTTTTTTTACATCTTGTGACGTCTAGACATGTATGGTCTATGTAAGGTACGGTGAGCGCTTGATTAGCTGATAGGCCTCCGTGTACACGAGCTGAATCTATGATTAACTACCACCACAAATTGATGCACCATTTTCACTCTTATTCTGATACTAATAAAGTTGAAAATGATATATGTATAGGTTATTTGGATATGATTGTATAGTTTTGGATAGTTTAACCTTCGACTTGGACATGTTCTTTTGTTAAAGGAATCGATTTGTAAATAGTTTGTTATACTACTGATTAAAAAGTCTGTGGTCTGTGTCTACTTCGATGGTTTGGGCACATGGAAAGGATGAGTGAAAGTAGATTGACGAAAGGAGGCTTAGGAGTGTTTTCGCCAACCAAATCGGAGACATCCTCAAGAAAGCTAGGTTGCCTAGTGCCCATAACCGTAGAGCTTGTATGAAGAGAATTGTGAATGTGAAGGAAGCGAGGGAGTTGTGTCAGGATCGTGGCAAGTGGCTCTCCATTGTCTCTGCCTATCCCTGTAAAAAAAAAATACGTTGTTTGAGACGAAGCGACTGAAAAACCGTTACATCTTACAGTAGCCTTAATCGCCGTTCAATCGCCGTCACATGCCAGTCAAAGGTGCATAGTATAGAACAATTGAATTGTGATCTGACTATTAATAACTATTAATAAGGCGTAATAATTGATGATGATAATTCGTGTTTTTATGATAGGTTGGGGAAGCATCTGCATTCTGTCGACCGAATCGGCAGTCGAACTAAAAGATCCGATGCGTCGTTTCTTTGTAGAACAATCGTCAAGTGGAATGATTTGCCAGCCCATGTGTTCACCCTATACTATAACCTTAATTCTTCAAGCTATGCGTGAAGAAGCACCTCGGCCGGCATATTTGCAGCCTTGAACTGAACCAGGTTTTTTTTAGTCGCGACACGTTTTGCCTCGAGCGTGCTTACCATGAGGCAGATCGAGGTCAAATAAAAAAAAGGAATATTTATTTTTGGACTAATTTAAATGCCTAAATTAACTAAATACTAGAAGCAATTTACAAATTGCCACTTATAATAATAAAACACAGGAAAAAATGATAAGAAAACAAATCAAATTAATTTGTCACGCCTTTTTCCCATAGGGATAGGCAGAGACAATGGAGCGCAAGAAGAAAGCAATAGTATATAAAAATAAAATAATACAAACTAAACAAAACCTAAACTAAAGTAAATAATGTTTTTTTTTAATATTTTGTATTACATTTTAAAATTCATGTATTTAATGGATATAGGGTTTTAGGCGAAATGTGTTATTTGTAACGATGTGATTTATAAGAGCTCATTCGCTTGTATTCGAAAATATAATTTTACAACACGCATTCGTTGGTGTTAGCGTGAATTGATTACTAGTTGGCAGTGATTGCGGCGCGGTGTTATGTCTTGCTGAATTTCAATTTCGAATGCAATCGAACGTTGCAGTTTTAACGAGAATAATTACACTAACTAGATTGTACATAATGTGTGCAGCTCTTTTAGCATTTATTTCTTTATTTTTCCATTGTCTCTGCCTATCCCTGTGGATGTGACTGCTACTACAGTGTAGTAGCAGTCACATCCACTATCCCGATCTAGACCACCATATCTTTCTATATCTTAACTTTACCTTTATATATCTTTTTATATATATAAAGGTACCAAAGTATCTTTGATATAATATATACTTTGGTTGTTTTGTTTGATGAGTTTAGTGTCTTCTTATTATTTCTTCTAATTAATGGCGTCTGTGTTGTTTGTATTAAAACCAAACAATAACACTTTGCCAAAGGCCGAAAAAAATTTGTATGATATATACTCGCTGCTCCACAGTACCCTCTGAGAGCATAGGGATACATTACCCAACAAGGGAGGGAAGTTATTGACTGATGCCCAGGATGCACCGGCCCAATCTGCTTTCCGTATCGCCGAAGCGAGGTAGTCTGACATCGCAGCCCGTTTAGTGTCTTAGTATAGAAATTGAAAAAAGCTTTAAAAATTAACTTTTTGAATATGTTTTTTCTGATTACTATTGTAATATAAAGTAGTAGAATGCAGGTTACAATGTTGGAAGTGTTTAATTTTCATATGACGGTTCGATCATAAACTTTTGTAGAAGTGTCCGAGAGCGGAAACGCCAAGCTTGCCTCGACTCCGCACTGAATACCAAACAGGCCATCACTTCCCCCTAGCGATTGCCTTATCGGAATAACTTTGGAAAATTTTAACATAGTGTTTCGTTTCTAGTACAGTTTTGTTATATATTTTTTCTTCATGCTTACAAGCTTAAAAAGCTAGGTTGCCTACTGCTCATAACTATAGAGCTTGTATAAGGAGAATTTTGAATGTGAAGGAAGTGAGAGAGTTGTGTCAGGATCGTGGCAAGTGGTGCTCCATTGTCTCTGCCAATCCCTGTGGGCGGCGTGACAATTTGATTTGAATTATTTATTTAGGAACGCTTAAGAATTAATTTAAAAATTATTATAATTTTGACGTATGACATTTATCTTGTCAACTCCAGGGTAACATCAGGCGGTATGACATCACATAAATTGTGTAATGGAATAGCCCTGTTACTAAGTGCATTCTTTTGTTCAACAAGAGTCTTACGAGTATAAAGTCTTGTTTGAATATCTAACTAAAACTAGATTTTAAGCGCTTTGGATTTATGAACTCAAGAAATTAACATACTTATATTTTCTTAGACTTTACGCGAACATAGATTAATGAATAAAACAAATTTTAGGCTTACTATCGCGTCTCTCCGTGACCACGACTGCAAAACTCTCAAAACGTCGGAATAATAAAAAAATGAAAAATCAAAACCAAAATAAACGCGATAGTAAGCCGCATAAAATTTGTTTAATTCTTTGTTGTATTTGATATGTTTTTTTGGCTGATGTTACAGGTACAAGTCGTGAAAAGCATCCATCCTTATTGTGTCAACCGAATCGTTGACTCTAAAATGTTCGGCGCGTTTTTTCTTTGTAGAAACACCAATGGAATTCTTCACCGGCGTATTCTCCCCACCTTATACCTCCACACCAGCTATTATTTAGTCGTTGGCGCACTTGGACTTCATCCTATTATCAATCAATCAATCAAATTGTCACGGCATATAGGCAGAGACAATATAGCGCCACTTGTCACGATCCTGACACAACTCTACGGTTATGGGTACATAAATCAAGATGTCAAGGGTCAATTAAATATAAACGACCAAAGTACACATTAAAGACACATTGGTACCGGCAATTGGTTTGAACCCGTGCTCTCGGTTTGCGTGACCATTGCATGGGACCGAGTGGTCCATGAATCTGTTAGGGACATGTATGAAGTATGCTTGACCGACAGACAAGCAGGCGCCACTTCAATTAGCCCCGATGTGCAAGTGTCGTTCCCAATTAAGAGACATATATATATTGACGTTGAATGAAGGAAGTTGTTGAATTAATACTTCCACCGACTATTTACTCCAACTGTAAACTCCTTTGTTTGTGAGTCCTCAACCTCCTCTTGCTTAACATCAGGCGAGTCGAGGTTGATTCGATATGTCGAATCTCACTAAAAAGAAAAAAAAACACGAGTTTATTTGGGCTATAGTAACCCAGTTCGTCGATTCTCTAAATACATGACAGTAAAATGACGAACTTGCACTGATATTTGACATGTTCGTAACCAATCAGCGAATGACAAAGCAATAGGTAAACTACGTTGATTGGTCACTTGCGACCGCGATGCAAATTCAATGAATTTTCGTCGGCTTAATGTACGATATTAGGAAAATCCAGGTATTTTTTTTAATTTACTGTTTCTCGACATATAACAGCACCCCTTTAAGTTGGAGGGCGGTCCATGAATTAATGTGACTAGAACTGCAGTCAAATAACTTTTTTCTTTATTTATTATTTACATTTCTATACTAACTATACTACTAATCTACTAAAGTGCTTGGGACAACCAAAGTACATAATATATTATAAAGATACATTGGTACTGGCAAGTGGTTTAGAACCCGTGTTCTCGGTTTGCGTAACCATTGCACTACCACTACACCCCGGTCGCCTAAGTAGCAGTCACATTCACTATGCCGGCCTAGTAGATATGAGTGCTGTTTTTGGACCCCTATCTTGCTTGCTTACCCCCTATCTTACTTGCAGGTCGAGTCACAATAAAAAAAGGGAATGAATGAATGATAGTATACTACTAACTACAATTAACTATTAGCGTAATTTGATGCATATCTGAGAGTTACATTCCGTGACATATTTACAACATTGTAAAGTAGATTTCCGTTTGGGCGGGGACTCCATTATTGCTGTTGAGCTCTCACGCTATGCTCATATTTCAGCTGTGGTTCGCACTCTCTGATTGGACGCGAAAATAGGTAGTGCCATTCTTTCATTAATATCACTGTAATTAGTCATTTATCTTCTTTATTTGTTTATATTGGATCATAGAAACCGAACGTATAACGAAAATACAAATACCTTGGAAACATAGCCTATTTATTTCAATCAATCAATTAAATTGTTACGCCTTTTTCCCACAGGGAAGGAAAGACACAATAGAGAGCCACTTGCCACGTTCCTGACACAACTTTCTCGCATCCCAACTTTCTTGAGGACGATGTCTTCGGCTACAGGCATCGTTTAACGCATCCATCTGCATCAGATTTATAAATTTCTTTCGGTTATCTACTTACATTTGATTTCTATGTAAAAATATCTAAGAATCAATTCAATATATATTTATACACAAGCTCTATATAAGAAGAATTGTGAATGTGAAGGAAGCGAGGGAGTTGTGTCAGGATCGTGGCAAGTGGCGCATGGCGCTCCGTTGTCTCTGCCTATCTCTGTGGTAAGGAGGCGTGACAATTTGATTGATTTATATAAATTATTTTGACGAGGCTAAATCGATTCTCATAGGGCTGAGTGGCTTGGACTTGAAAGGGGCTAATGTGCAACCGGTCCTGAAGAAAGGCGACCGTTCAGACCCTGCAAATTACCGTTCGATAGCTGTAACCTCAGTGCTGTGCAAGTTCATGGGGCAGATAATTAATGTCCGCCTCATGGCCTACCTGGAGAGTCATCAGCTGAACAATGACCGTCAATATATTCTTCCCATCCTATAACCTTGGATCCTTCCAGCGATGCCAATTTAGGGTAGTACTATTACTAAGTATACAGCCAATAAAGTGACCCAGCCGCGTTTCGGAATCAGCTTGTAAGTTGCCGGTTCTAACTAGGCCGGCATAGTTAACAGTAGTAGTAGTCGCCTCCATTTACTGACCGCAATCTTAATCTTTAACTTAATCGGCAGTCGAACTAAAAAGTTCGGTGCGTCTTTTTTTTGTAGAACGATCGACAAGTGGAATGCTTTGCCAGTCCATGTGTTCTTTCCATCCTATGACCTTGGATCCTTCCTAAGGCATAGTGACGGCGACTAGGCAGCCGTGAATTAACTCGGTTTTTTTTCAGTCGTCGTCACTCTTGTACTTACTCTTTCTTGCTTATTATCAGGCGGGTCGAGGACAGATGTCGTGTCACATTAAAAAAATAAACAAAAACACCAGTCGGATGCCAATCCAAATATGTCAATCCTTAATAAATAATAAAAAAAACACGATAAATTACAGGTATTGATCAAACCTTAAACAAAGAGCAACCTAAGCTTTAACAGAACTGTTTTTCTTATCATCTTATTTAGGGATACTGTGTGACGTTATTAAGATGAAATTTGATATTTTTGGTTATGTATAGCCTTTGTTTTGTTATTGTCATATGACATATCACTTTGACATGTCCTTTGTGAGCAAGGGTCACTTGCCTCAGTAGTCGTCACCACGCCGTCTAATTGTCATGTGTAGTTTTGAAGACTTTTTTATTGTGACTCGACATATGACAGCACCCCGCTTGATGTTAAGCCGAAGTGTGCTCCATGAATTAATGTCACTGCTAATACAATTCAATAACTGTGAGTAGCAATCACATCCACTAGGCCTAGTTGGAACCGGCAACTTACAAGCTGATCCCGAAACGTTTGGTCACGTCACTTCACGGTCTGTATACTTGTATGTGGTACTACTCCAGATCGGCAGACTGGGTACCACTGCCTACTACTCTTTAAATGTGACTAACTTGCCTTGTGGCAAGAAAGGGACAGGTCCAAGAGCGCCACAGTGACTGGCATAGTGACGGTCTTAGTCTTTTTAACCCCCGACCAAAAAAGAGGGGTGTTATAAGTTTGACTTGTCTGTGTATCTGTGTATCTGTGGCTCTGTGTATCTGTGTATCTGTGTGTCTGTCTGTGGCATCGTAGCTCCTAAACGAATGGACCGATTACGATGCGGTTTGTTTCATTTGAAAGCTGACGTGATCGAGATGGTTCTTAGCTACAATTGATGAAGATCTGATCAGGGGTTTCAAGGTCATCAGCTCGATTTGTTAGCTGCGGTAGCGATCTTAGACGCGCTGTTTAGAACGACAACCCTTGTACGTCGCTATGCGACGATGATTGTTATTTTATGTCAAATAAATATGCCATTGTTAAAACACGTAAAAAATGTTATAATTTTTCCCTTAAAATATTCATATGGCGAGGTTGGTTTGCAGTTTAGATCGATTACCTTGATTGAATATTTTAGGGGAAAAATTATAACATTTTTTACGTGTTTTAACAATGGCATATTTATTTGACATAAAATAACAATCTTCGTCGCATAGCGACGTACAAGGGTTGTCGTTCTAAACACGCATAAGGCTGGGAATACACGTCCGATATTGCTGAGCAAATTATTTACAAATCGGAAGTAGGAATCGGACGTCTATTTTGTTTCTGTATTCTGTATGAAAACTGCACCTTCAGACAATCGGATCGGCCATAAAATCGTAAGCGCCTTGGCGTTGTTTCCGATTCTGACATCCGATCCGACTATCGGATCTGACGTGTATTAAGTATTCAAACAAATGTATGGCACGAGTGCTTTCCGATTGTCTGATCAGACAATCGGATCGGACTATCGGAGAGGAAAATCGGACTTGAATTCCCAGCCTTATAGGTATTTACTTTACTTTTAAACAAATCTGTGACTTAACATTTGAAATAAAAACGTATACAAATACATGTGTGTTTTAACTGGTACCACTGAGCTACTCTGATGATGGAACTCGAAGGTAGGAGACGAAATCCTGGATGTGTTCAAACTTTTTTTTGGTATACTAAGTTTGGACTTATTAGATTTGTCTTGAAGGTAGGAAACTAAGTGTAGAAAAGTTAGTGCGATAAAATAAAACATTCCGGATCTAAAAAATCTGATCATGGATCCTCTCAGATCAGCAAATCAACAAGAAATGGACCTATAGTGCTTTAACTAAAATTGTTACTCACTATGAGCCATTAGCTGGACCGTTATCAAATTAAAGACCGAGAGTATCTGATGAGGCACCATCATTAATCCTCTCAGATCAGCAAATCAACAAGAGATAGAACTATAGTGCTTTAACTAAAATTGTTACTCACTAAGAGCATTTAGCTGGACCGTCATCAAATTGAAGACCGGGCAATCTGAAGATGCACCACTATGAATCCTTTCAGATCAGCAAATTGATATCAATTGATCAGCAAAAAAAGAGATAGAACTGTAGTGCTTTAACTAAGCCTTTAGCTGGGCCGTTATCAAATTGAAGATCGGGAGTATCTGATCATGAATCCTCTCAGATCAGCAAATCAATAACAGATAATATCATAGTGCTTGAACTAAAATTGTTACTCTCTATGAGCCATTAGCTGGGCCATTATTTAATTGAAGACCTGGAGTAGTTATCTGATGATGCACCATAAGGATCCAAGGGATATTAAAGGGATATAACTATTGACCCATGACTAATGTTGTTTATTACTATAAAGCTGATGATATGACCAAAGTGGTTCCAGGCGTTTCGGGGGTTCCTTTAAAATTTTAATTTTGATTTTATTATACATTTTGATTGATTTTTTATTGTTGTACAGTGAGTGTTGTTTTATAATGCCCTCGAGAAACCTAATGCACAGTATGAAGATTTAAATGTGAGATCGGGAGTTACTTTAGAATCGTGGAAGTTAGTTAGTTAGTTTTAAGAGTGGTAGGCAGTGGTACCCAGTCTGCCGATCCGGGGTAGCACCACCACTTACAAGTATACAGACCGTGAAGTGATTTGGTCACGTTTCGGGATCACCTTGTAAGTTGCCGGTTCCATCTAGGCCGGCATAGTGGATGTGATTGCTACTCACAGTTATTGAATTGTAGTAGCAGTGACATTCATTCATGGACACGCTTTGGCTTAACATCAAGCGGGGTGCTGTCATATGTCGAGTCACAATAAAAAAAGTGTTTATTTTTATACCTATTCCTGTATATTTTTTAATATATAAATATTTATTTACATTTAAATATTAAGCTACTAAAGTGTTTGTATCGTGGAAATAGAACGACCAAAGTACATAATATTATATATCAAAGATACATTGGTACTGATAAGTGGATATATTTTTGAACCCGTTGTCTCGGTTTGCGTGACCATTGCACTACCACTACACCACGGTCGATATTTTTAAATTTCTATACTAAGTTACTAAACAATAGACTAATCTTATAATTAATATAAGTTGTCAACTTTTGGAGACAAGAAATGGGTGAGAGAGTCACCGTCAGAACTTGCGAGAGCACTTTGAAACAATCTTGATAGAAAGCCATGCCCTTAATCGCTTTATAGCAAAGAGGATTAACTTAACTAACGTTCAATATTTGAGTTTAACTTTATAGATTATTAAGGTACAATAGCGGGGTTTTAGGTAGACAGATACTAACAGACAATACTTTTAATATTAAGGCGACCGTGGTGTAGTGGCAGTGCAATGGTTACGCAAACCTAGAGCACGAGTTCGAAACCACCCACCGGTACCAATGTATCTTTGATATATGTACTTTGGTACTGCCCACAGGTAAAATTGTGATACTAAATTGATTTGAATCAATGCTTGACTAAAGCGTGTTCAATTTTTATATGTTAACAAGATTAGTACCTTTTCACGTTCCGGTTGCCGGGTATTCGGTCACGGATACCCGGCGGCGAAAGGTATGGGCATTACGCCGGAATGTGTAAAAGCCACCGTACATAAATACTACCCTGGATCGGCAGACTGGGCACCACTGCCTATCACTCTTTGACCACCAGACCCGGAGCCAGATCCGCCTCTTTTTTTACAATACAAGCACGCTTAGTGTATAAATGTCTTAAAGCAATATCAATCAATCAAATTGTCACGCCGAGGATAGGCAGACACGATCCGCTACTTCCCACGATCCTGACACAACTCCCTCGCTTCCTTCACATCCACAATTCTCCATACAAGCTCTAAGATTATGGGCACTAGGCAACCTAGCTGTCTTGAGGATGTCTCCGATTTGACCGGAAAACACCCTCCTGGGGCTGCCTTGTTTAACGCATCCATCCACATCAGATTTATAAATTCCTTTCGTCAATCTACTTTTACTCATCCTTTCCAGGTGCATCCCTTTGTCAATCCTTGTCACTACATCTTCTTTTAAACCATATCTAGCACCAATATGCATACTACACCAGTCTTACCGCGACATCTGACCTCGACTGGCGTTGGTAATCAATCGGAGGTGAAATAGTAGCGACGACAGACAAAACTGTTCATTTGTACCTCATGCAGTAGTAACACAGATAACTAAGGATTACTGTAATCATAGGCTCGCCAACGTATAATGCCACACGTCGACCCTCGTCGGACGGCAGTCGTATATTCCCGATACGCACGAGACTGTGCCACGTACAATTAGTAATAGTACGTGATGTTACGGAGCTTCGACTCCGGTTCCGTTAAGTCGGAACTAACGATTATTATTACACCTTCTGTTCCGACTTCGGCGCCGACACTTTTAAATCGAAGGTTTTAATCGGAGGACGAAGCATAACATAGCGGCGGCGGCGGCCTGTGTCGACTGTTATGAACAGGTTTTATTTTACCACTTCTGATCCTGCCTCCGACTCCGATAAAGCAAATTTAAAAACTCCGACTCCGCCTTCGGTTCCGATAAAACTACCGCCGTTACATCCCTGGTACGTATATATGTGTGTGTGTATCTCTCATACACTACGGGTACTTATATAATAATTAAAAAGTACAAACTTTAATCATAGTATTTGTGCTAGTTATTTAAGAACCAAGTGAAAATTCCAACTTCCGCTCTTGTTTGTGAGGGGACCCGACACTCGGCCGACCTGATTGTTGAACGCCACTCAACCCGAATGCCGTTGGCAAGCGAGGCTGGATCGAAGAGGGGTGCATCCGCCCCCCGCCCCCCCTTTAGGCTCTCGTCACTAGACACAGATGTTGAACTATTAAACACAGCTTCATTGTGGTATATTAAAAAAAAAGTTTTTTTAATTATAAATTTGTATACTAAGCTACTAAAGTGTTAGTATCATAGAAACAGGACAACCAAAGTACATATGTCAAGGATACAGTGGTATAGTCTGTCTAAGCCAAAATGACACGACCCTCCACCGCATTTGCGCACACTAGAAAACATAAAATATGAATGCAGCACACCGAAAATGCAATTGTATTTGGTCATTCAGTTGCTGGTTGGACACAAAAGGAGGACCACGCTGATGGAGTATAGTATTATAGTTAGTAATATTCGTATTTACAAAGTACAACAGGACAAACAAAGTACATATATCAAAGATACATTGGTACCAGTGGGTGGTCTCGAGCTCGTGCTTTTGGTTTGCGTAACCATTGCACTGCCACTACACCACGATCGCCTTTAGATCTATTTTGCCCACCTGGTACGTGTAACCTGTCTAGCGAACGTGTCTTTCTTTCTATGCGCGGTCTAATGATTCGTAGTCTGTGCCCAAGAGCACCGCGTTAATTCTATTAAATATTTAATTACATCCCGATGAGAGCCTTAAGTGAGTTCGTTTTTGGATAATTATGATCTTACACACACCTATAGAGGCTCACTTTAAATGTTAATGTATTCAGTCTTAAATTAAGGCTGTTTTCAAGTGTGCAGACTTGCTGAAAGTAAAGGTGTGGTTCCCATGGTGACTGCAGATAGCATTATCGCTTTGTATGTATCTGTATGAGATTGATTCCGTGCTAGTCGATACTGCAGTCTGCAGCCGCGCAATACAAGCCAGTAGTGCGGTCTGCAGTTGCAGTCTACAGTCGCCCTTTATCGTCTATTCTAGTACCACGGAGAATATTTCGAGGAACTCCTTGTTTCTATCTTGTCTTTTTACTTCAATCAATTAATTAAATTGTGACGCCATTTTCCCATGGGGATAGGGAGCTCCACTTGCCACGCTCCTGACACAACTCCCTTGCTTCCCTCACATCTACAATTTTCTTCATACAAGCTCTTTTTACTTCGTGATAGGTCGGGCGAAGCATCCGAATTCTGTTGGCCTAATCGACAGAATGCTTGTATTGAATGCACTATTAAGAACTATATAGTGTATAGCAGCCGCCTTAATTTAGGGGCCGGACTCCAACTTAACATCAGGTGTTGTCATATGACGAGGCATAATAGTGACAAGGCAAAAAAACATTTTCCTTTTTTTCTTATTAAAAAAAACCTTTTTTTCTTAATAACAAATATTGGCAATATTTAATGTAATTATTAAATATTACAAATAAAAGCTATGAAAATATTTGTTTCGACCGGGAATCGAGCGCGCAACAAACCAATCACAAACCGTTCGTCCACGCCATTTTTAGGCTCCATGAGATTTTACAGGAAAGTGTCTGCATCCGCCTTGCCGGCCTTGCTTTATCTAAATTGGCTATTATACCTAGTTATTTTGATATATTTGAAATAGTAAATCATAAATTGTGCACTTATACCAATACTGTATTCACCAGAAACGCAACATTATGAGTTATTTACGATTAGACCAAAAGTTTATGTCGGGTAAAGTGCTCTAGGATGGTCTGTCTCAAATATTCGCTTTACTATAGCAATCTTTTATAAGGCGGATGTTACACCCTTATACTCGTATTATCTTTTTTGTGGCGCGACAAATAATCGCATCAGCCTAATGTTAAATTGTCCAACCCATCAATTTTCAAGCTGATTCTGAAACATGATCTAGTCACTCCGTGTACCACGATGCCACCATGATGGCTGCAAAACTCTTGAAACGTCGGAATAATAAAATATTGTAAAATCAAAACCAAAATAAACGCGATAGTAATAGATGTCTCCGATTTAGTCTGAAAACACCCTCCTGGACCTGCCTTGTTTAACACATCCATCCACATCAGATTTATAATTCTTTTCGTCAATCTACTTTCCCTCATCCTTTCTATGTGCCCAAACCATCGAAGCATTCTTTTGTCAATCCTTGTCACTACATCTTCTTTCAAACCACATCTATCTATTATAGTGTTATGTCAAAGTAAATCGTGTAATATTCGCGTAAGATAAAATATGCAAGCGAACCGCTAGTAAATTGTGGTTGCTTTTTATTGGACAATAAACGTACGGCTACTGCATTGTAGTTAGTTACTGGTGTTTTTGAGAAGTTTTCCATTGAATATTGTTATTGGGTTTTAGTGTGGTTTTGGATATTTAGATAAAGGCGACAGTGGTGTAGTGGCAGTGCAATTATTACACAAACCGAGAGCACGAGTTCGAAACTCGGTACCAATGTATCTTTCATATATTCACTTTGGTATTCCTGTTTTTATGATACAATCACTTATGTTTTATGATACAAGTATAGAAATGTAAATAAAAAAATATTTTTTGATGTTTCTTCATATAAGCTCTACGATTATGGGCACTAGGCAACTCAGATTTCTCGAGGATGTCTCTGGGTTTGCCTTGTTTAACGCATCAGAATTGTGGATGTGAGGGAAACGAGGGAGTTGTGTCAGGATCGTGGCAAGTAGCGCTTCATTGTTGACTTTTCCTGTAGGAAAAAGGCGTGACAATTTGTTTGATTGATTGATAAGTAAATTTAGTACTACAAAATGACTCGGATCGGCTGACCACTGCCTACCACTCTTTAATAACTAGACCCGAATCAAATATCTACCTCTTCTTTTATTTACAAATATATGCAATATTTAATATAATTTAAATATTATAAATAAAAGCTATGAAACAAATATTTATATTAGCTCCGACCGGGAATCGAACCTGGGACTTTACGCGCAACAAACCAATCGCTAACCGTTCGTCCACGCCTGTGGTAAAAATCTGTATGGAAATTTAAGTTATGACAATAAAGTGAATTTACGAGTGAAATGCTAAATTAGTGTGTGTGTGAAATTCCTTCATATTGAGCACATAGCGTGCAATTTGCTGAATAAATTAGTTAACTCGTCGCGTACTAGCAATAAACACGACCCACTGTATTGCCCACCCAACGAAGACCAAAAACTGCCTAATAGGGGAAATTATTCGTGTAAAAGCGATTTTTGGCATAGTTGTAGGGAATGGTGTTTTAAACGACATACTAAAAGTACTGATGGGTGTCGACATCCAGTACACCCCCTTTACCCATGGTGTACCTTTACACCCCCTCCACCCGTTAGCTTCACCCCCACCCATCAGTACTTTTAGTACGTCGTTTAAAACACCATTCCCTACAACTATGCTAAAAATCGCTTTTACACGAATTATTTCCCCTATTTTTTCTTCGTTGGGTGGGCTAGTAGATGAATTTGCAATCTGTTGAATTTTGCTTATGCTTTATATCCCAGGGAGTCCGCGGACAAAAAAAATACGAAAGCAGTAGTAGTGCAGCCGAATTTAGTCAGACCATTTTGCCTTTATTAGTTTCAAGATGGAATAATGTGACGTGGCTAGCCTTTTACATACAAAAACACTGCATTAGAGTTTAATTGAGATTTTGAGAATAAAATGGATTGACATATGTGAGTACTGCAAAATAAATTACAAATATTTGCTCCGACCGGGATTCGAACCCGGGACTGTACGCGTAACAAACCGCAATTTACCTTTCATTCAATCAACTTAAATTTAAAAATCGATCAACGAACTAGAAGAACTTTTATACTATGTTACTTGCTGCTACGGAATCCTTCATGGGCGAGTCCGACTCGCACTTGACCGCTTTTTATATATTAATTAACAATGTCTGTGGTAGGCACACAGTTGTACTTTCAAGACCAGTTTCCTGTAAAGTAGCCAATCTCTATGAAAACAGAGGAATTTGTATTGATTATTTATTTACAACTTAAATAAAACGTCCAACTTTGGCGCACAATATTTTATAGTGGTGCGAGCGCGTGCTAGCGCTAACAGGGTGCTACTTTCCAGGAAAATGCTATTTACGTTCACTATAAAAGTTTCCACCGGGTGCATTTTATTACTAACGATGCATAATTAAAGAAGCTGGCCCAACTGACACAGCCTATACGCATATTAGACGCCACATTCATAAACGGAATAGAGACGGAAATGCGTTCTTTCAATTCTGTCACTTTAGATTCTTTAGGCAGACAAATAAAAGTTGTATGTAGGCAGGCTATTTATTGGTAGTGAGTGAAAGATTGTAAAGTGACTTGGTCGCACTTCAGGTTAGTTTGAAAGTTTACTGTTACAACTAGGCCAGCATAGTGGATTACCTGTATTAGCAGACTCCTCCATTCATGAACTGCACTCCAGCATAACATCATGCTGGCATTATGGTGACAAAATTTAAAAAGTCGGAGCGTGTGAACAGCATATTCACAGCGACTGAGGCACAACCGGTTCTTCGAGCTAAATAGGATTTTTTTACCGTTACGTCAGCGCCTTGGATTTAACATTGTTTGCCTTCAGACGAAACAAGGGGAGATGTCGCGTCACAATAAATACATTAAAAATCATTTTTTATGGACATCAACCAATAGGGCGACCAACACCTGTCTCTCCGTGACAACGATGGCTGCAAAGCTCTAGAAACGTCGGAATAATAAAAAAATTAAAAATCTAAACCAAAATAAACGCAATAGTAAGCCGTATAAAATTTGATTAATTCAATAATCATTTTTTAATTCATGTGAACTATTTTTCATTTTTTTTTTAATAATTCATGAAAATACTAACGATCATATTTTATTCATAGGAATGACGCGATGTCTGTTGGTTCGTGGTCTGTGCGACAAAACTTGCCAAGTCTCAATAGTTAGCGCCCATTACAACAGTTCTAACTTTACCAAAATGCTCTTTAACTATTTATTGTAATTGAAATAAGTGGGATTAATGAATTAAACAAATTTTATGCGTCTTACTATCGCGTTTATTTTGATTTTTCATTTTTTTTTATTATTCCGACGTTTCGAGAGCTTTGCAGCCATTGTGGTCACGGAGAGACCAAATAAACACGATAGTAAGCCGCATAATTTTTTAAAAATTCATTAGCCAATGTTCGCGAAATTCGCGCAAAAAGACTATACTATAAGTGGGATTGTTGATTTTTTTATGGGAGATATTACATTAGTTTTTATTGACACGCGACATCTGACTTTGAATTGCTTGATGGTAAGCAAGAGTGGTAGCCAGTGGAGCCCAGTCAGCCCAGTCCGGGGTAGTACCACCACTTACAAGTATACAGTAAAGTGACTTATTTAGTCGCCTTTCAGATAAGCTTGTAAGTTGCCGCTTCAACTAGACCAGCATAGTGCGTCTATTACAGTTATTTAACTGTAGTAGCAGTCGCCTTCAATCGTGGACCTCACTCATTAAAAAAAAAACACAATAAGAAAATTATATGAATTTATACAAATACATATTGTATATACATTAGGGCCGGCACATGTGGTGGTTTTGAACCCGCAACTTTGGAATACGAACCCACTGTTGGACGAAAAATATATCAATCAATCAATTAAATTGTCACTGCTTTTTTCCTACAGGGATAGTAAGTGACAATGGAGCGCCATTTGCCACGATCCTGATACAACTTCCTCGCTTCCCTCACATCCACAATTCTATTCATATTTTTATTTTAGACGGGTTTCTGTAAAGCTTTTAATGTTATCAATCAATCAAGTATCACGCCTTTTTCCCATAGGGATAGGCAGAGACAATGGAGCGACACTTGCCACGATCCTGACACAACTCCCTTCGCTTTCCTCACACCCACAATTCTAATGATATTAAAATTTTAGATGGGTTTCTGTAAAGCTTTTAATGTTATATTTGTCGTTTTTTTCTCTGAGCAATTTCATTTACTTTCCTAATAGACTTATTGCTAATCAGACCTGTGTTTGATGCCCTGTCATTTCCAATTACATTTATTGATTGCTTTGCGTCTTTATTTATTTCCATCTGTATTTCTTTATTTACGCATTCAAATACTTCATCATGTAGTAATGAAAATACATGCACGATATATGTTATTTAGGGGACCTTTTTTTTTCGTGGGGAAATCCTCATGCATACTTCTGGTTTATCGGAGTAGTAACCAGGATTATGCCGGACCCGTACCGGCTAAAACCCCACGGTGGCCTCCGTCATCACGAACGCTGGAGATTGGCAGCTGGGGTACATTCGTCCGACATTATTCAGGGGACCTACTACCAGCCTTTTATAATTAATTTTACTTTTTCACATTGAAATATATTTATTTGATTTATAATAACAAACTTCGTCGTACGCAGAATACGAGTATATCGGAGACATCCTCAAGAAAGCTGGATTGTATAATCATAATAGTGGACCTCCTATGAAAAGGTTCCTTCCTTTTCATTCCTATGACCTCCTTGTGGATGTAAGGGAAGCGAGGAAGTTGTGTTAGGATCGTGGCAAGTCGCGCTCCATTGTTTCTGCCTATCCCTGTGGAAAAAGACGTGACAATTTGATTGATATGTAACAGAAACTGAGAAAGGTACGGCAACTGACTGAACTGAAAACTGGGTTAGTTTTCAGTTCAGTCAGTCGCTTTTGCTATTTTCCTTGCTTACCATCAGGCAAGTCGAGGTCAGATGTCGAGTCACAATAAAAATAAATAGTTTTAATTCCAAAGGGACATTTGTAAACTGAGCCAAAAAGTAACTACTTTGTGAAACGGTTGCCAAAATAATTATTTCGTTATATTTAATGGATGTTAAAATTAACTAGACTTTTCTGCAAGTGACTGGTACTTGTGGAATTGTTTAGTGAAGATGGTCATTAGATTAAATATTGAGAAACAGATAAAATTTAAAGTATATTAACTATAATTAATCTACAAAAAAAAAATATCATCTAATGACGTCGCATCAGAGATAGTCCCAAGGAGACTAGCAACATTTCCCCTTTGTACAAGGCTAATACGTTGGCAGAAATAATTGCCAGCCATCCTGTCTCCAAACGTCTCCGTCAGCCGCTTGGACAACTTCTTGGCCAGGCGCTTAGCTGAAGGTCCGCAAAGGCCCATCGTCTCGACCTCAAACGGCGCAAATTCGTAACCAGTACCGTGGTTGGCGTATTTGCGCAGCTTGAGGTTCTCAGTAGCACTTCCCGCGATTAACGAGGTCGCTTGGATGTGAGAAGGGACTAATGTGTCTACACAAGTCGCTTCCCACAGCAAAGACCTGCCAAGTTTCCACGGTTCAACAGTCATGCCGTCAGGTTTCTTGCCGTCGTTTCGCACAATTCCACAGGGTTCTAAAATTGCGGGCATTCCAACAGTGACAAGAGGTCTTCGGATGATATCGTTGAGTGCCTCGTGACAGGAAATATTACAGTGATTGAATATTAAAATGAATGTGTTTGTGTTGTTTCAGAGCTAGAGGGTTGTCGGGCGGGCTGCGGGCGGCGGCCTAGCGCCCGGCAGCATGGCGACGGTGGAGGGTCGACCGGCTCAATATGGCGTTTCCCTGCGGCAGTTGCGCGAGCTCATGGAGTCTCGTGGTGCCGAGGGACTCGCCAAAATCAACGCGCTCGGTGGAAGTCAAGACATCTGCAAAAAATTATACACCTCACCTACAGACGGTAAGTACTTACTTATAAATAATATAAACCTTAGCTCCTGTTTTTGTACGCCTTTACAATATAATGCGATGAATCTTCTGAAGACATACTTTTTCAAATGATCTGCGTTTGGCTGAGAAGATCACCGTTGAGAAGATCATCGTTGACAAAGAGGCCACAGGAATCTACACTGGCTTATTTAGTTTTTGCTGTACTACATTCTTTTAAAAATGTATTCGTTGTTTGTTTTTAAATGGTATCTGTTATTTATAAAAATTAAGGGAAAATGAATTCAATGTAGTATGTTTTCTAAGGACAATTTCCATTGCCATCGTCAACGTTTTTAAGCCTTTTCTAAATGTTAAAGTTAAAATGCATTGTTACATCTTAATGTATATATTCTTTTAAATATAAGACCGTCTTTTTTGTACAGAATTAATGCAAAGAGTATTCTTTTAAGTGCATTTTTCCATTATACATTTTTCCTCGTTAAACTAAATGATGCTTTTTATAAAATAACTAGTATTTTCCTGTCTCTTCAAATACAGTTTTGTTGTTTTGTTGAATGAAAAATAGTTCAGGAGGTAGATACTTTATTTTGAGGGAAACTAAGGAAATACAAGTAAATTATTTCGTTTTTTATCCTAAATCATATGCCGTTTTAAACCCTTATTGCTATATTAAAATTTATTCAAACCTGGAACTCGCAGTGCCTTTACGTATAATAATAATTTTAATTTGGACAGAGATCCATAAAAAGTTACTAACAATAATTCTACAAACTAATCTTTAAAATAGATAATAATAATTAAAAATGCTTCTATGGTTTGGGCACATGGAAAGAAGAGTGAAAGATTGACGAAAGGAATTTATAAATCTCATGTGGTTGGATGCGTTAAACAGGCAGGCCCAGGAGAGTGTATTCCGACCAAATCGGAGACATCCTTAAGAAAGCTAGGTTGTCTAGTGCCCATAACCACAGAGCCTGTATGAAGAGAATTGTGGATGTGAAGGAAGCAAGGGAGTTGTGTAAGGATCGTGGTAAGTGGCGCTCCATTGTCTCTGCCTATCCCCGTGGGAAAAAGGCGTGACAATTTGACTTGACTTGACTAATTAAAAGTTGATAAAATAATTGGTGAGATAGATACATTTTTCAGTCAGTATTGTATACATGTGAATGTATACGTTAAACAAAGCAAGCCCAGGAGGGTGTTTTCGACCAAATCGGAGACATCCTCAAGAAAGCTGGGTTGCCTAGTGCCCATAACCATAGAGCTTAAGACACAGTTGTTAAATTCGGTTATTACAGGGGGTAGCTAGTAGAGACCTATATACTATACATAGATTATACAGACCGTGAAGTGATTTGGTCACGTTTCGGGATCAGCTTGTAAGTTGCCGGTTTCAACTAGGCCGGTATAGTAGATGTGATTGCTACTCACAGTTATTGAATTGTAGTAGCAGTGACATTAATTCATGGACCACACTTCGGCTTAACAACAAGGGTGCTATATTATGTAGTCACAATAAAAAAAAATAAAAAAAATAACACTGTTTTTTTCAGTCGTCTGCACTTTTTATTATCAGGCAAGTCGACGTCTGATGTCGCGTTAATAGTAATAAAAATATATAAATACGACAGGTGTATGAATGTGTGCTGGGTTTACCTCTTAGTGGCTTAAGGGTTGCTATCAAAAGATCTATTTTTAAACCCCCTTTAATCCCTTGTTTGCGTTCACTCCTGCCAAAGTTTATTGCTCGTCTAAATACGGAACATTGAGCGAATACATAATAAATTACGATTAGGGAAAGGAATTTTAAGAAATCTCTTCATATATACAGGATCGTGGCAAGTGGCACTCTATTGTCTCTGCCTATCCCTGTGGGAAAAAGGCGAGACCAATTTAATTCATTGATTGATTAATATACACATTTTATTATTTAATAACCCTATGTTGTAAAAAGCAATAAATAATAACGATTTCAATCAATCAATCAACGAAAATCCGACGCTCTAGTTCCTTAAAGAAGGCGACAGTTGCTACAGTTAAATAACTGCGAGTAGCAGTCAAATCCACTATGTCGGTCTAATTGGAACGGGTAACTTATAAGATCCCGAAACGCGACTAAATCACTTCACGGTCTGTGTATTGAAATAAATCATGAATTTTTATTTTATTGCTTACATTTCTATACTAAGCTACTAAATTGCTTGTATCACAGAAACAGGACAACCAAAGTACATATATCAAAGATACATTGGTAACGGTGAGTGGTCTCGAACTCGTGCTCTCGGCTTACGTAGCCATTGCACTGCCACTACACTACCTTTAACATCTATTTTCTCCGTCAACTCCCATTTGGGGAATAAAAGCCGTGATATAATAGCGAAGAAAAGTATTGCAACCATTATTTTGTTTCACAATCGTTGCGGTCGTATTCTGACACGGGTTGTATCCCTCGATGTTATCCCTTAAACTCCAAGTCCCTGGAGACGAGACGTGGCGGACGTGGCTCGGTTGGACGTGAATTCAAATCACGATTAAATTGGCTTTAGTTCTTCTATGTAAGAGATTTAGAGCTTGTATGAAAAGAATTGTAGATGTGAAGGAGAGGCGTGGCAGTTGTGGCAGGATCGTAGACGACAGGCGTGGACGAACGGTTTAGCGATTGGTTTGTTGCGCGTTAAGTACCGGGTTCGATTCCCGGTTGGAGCAAATATTTGTTTCATAGCAATATTAAATATTGCAAATGTTTGTTAATAAAAAACAAAAAAAAGAGATTGTTTTTTGCTTCGGGTCTGGTTATCAAAAGAGTGGTAGGCAGTGGCACCCAGTCTGCCGATCCGGGGTAGTACCACCACTTACAAGTATACAGACCGTGAAGTGATTTGGTTACGTTTCGGGATCAGCTTGTAAGTTGCCGGTTCCATCTAGGCCGGCATAGTGGATGTGATTGCTACTCACAGTTATTGAATTGTAGTAACAGTGACATTCATTCATGGACCACACTTCGGCTTAACATCAAGCAGAATGTCATATGTCGAGTCACCATAAAAAAGAGGCGCTCCATTGTCTTTGCCTATCCCTGTGGAAAAAGGCGTGGCCAGCCTAGTTGGAACCGGCAACTTAGACGTTGATCCCGAAACGCGACTAGGTCACTTTACGGTCTGTAAGTGGTGGTAGTACCCCGGATTGGACAGGGCACCACTGACTACTCTTACGTTTTCATGTTCTTCTCATTCGAGTAGTATCTCCAGCGTTCAATCTATTTTATCCCGGACACGTAACCTCAAAGCCCTGGAGGCTACCTTATTCCACATTGCGATATAGAATATGGCGAGGATATATGCCATAATATATTTGTATGTAGGTAGAGTCTGTCTAAGCCGAAATGACGCGCCCCTCCTCTGCATTTACGCACACAAGCAAATATAAAATATGGATGCAACACACCGAAAATGCAATTGTAATTGGTCATTCAGTTGCTGGTTAGACACAAAAGGAGGAACACGTTGATGAAGTATAGTTAGTAATATTTGTATTTACACATTTAAATAAACCAATAAAGTGGAGGGGCGCGTCATTTATAGTTAGACAAGCTATAATGTGCTAAGTATACGGTGAGATAAAATAGGGGGCGAATCAGTAAATTGTTTTGTTGACCAAAACGGGAACATTCTTAGATTTAACACACAGAGCAAGGAGCCTCGGTTAATTGGCTCGCGGCGCCTTGAATTTTGGAGTAGCCGAAAATACACCTAGGTCTGCCGAGCCACACAAATCGTCAAGTCAAAACGTAAAAAGTTTTGTAATGTGGATATAATAATATCAATCAATCAATCAATCAAATTGTCACGCCTTTTTCCTCAGGGATAGGCAGAGACATAATAATAACAAAATAAATATAAAAACTAAATTAAGGCCTGTGGGTCACGTCACATTTGGAAGCAATATAGTAGTGTCAGGATCGTGGAAAGTGACGCTGCATTGTCTCAGTCTATCTCTTTGGAAATTAAGGCTTGAAATGATAAGTTGAATTCTTTTACGAGCACTTTTTAACACGTCAAAGCAAAACCACTTAAGTGAACTTTTTCTCATAGTTAACTTAATTTTCAACTTATAATATTTTTGCACTCGGGTGTCGATGAAAGGTGCTATTGTTATATAAATGCGGCGCATAGTGAAATGGGGTCAGGCCGACTTGAAATGATGCTATCGGATATCTGCGACTGACTGCTGTTTACTATCGCGATGTACAAGATTGCTTATTATTAGAAATTATTTATTCATTTGATAAGCTACTAGAGTATTTGCTTGGATTTTGCGCGAACATTAATTAATGAATTAAACAAATTTATTAGTTTTCTGTGACCACAATGGCGGCTGCAAAGCTCTCGAAACGTCGGAATGATAATAAAAAAAATCAAAAACCAAAATAAACGCGATAGTAAGCCGCATAAAATTTGTTTAATGCATTAAGCTACTATATCTTGTATTTGGCAAATATCGTGTAAGTTCACTAACCATAGAGCTTGTATGAGGAGAATTGTGAATGTGAAGGAAGCGAGGGAGTTGTGTCAGGATCGTGACAAGTGGCGCTCCTGTGGGAAAAAGTCGTGCCAATTTGATTGATTGATTGATTCACTATCCTGCCATAACTACCAGTAGATTAGTCCATGGTACCTATAACCATAGAACTTGTATGAAGAGAGTTGGGGATGTAAAGCTCAAATCGTATTTTTTATTGTGACTTGAAATTTAATCTCGGCAAGATAAGTTAGGGATGATCCAAAAGTGTCGATGATTGAAAAATCGACTTAGGACTGCCTCAGTCGTCATCACTAAGCCGGCCATATTTCCAGGGAGAATACACGGGGTTCTCTTCACCTTATAACCTCGAACAATTCTATTTGTGTCAATTTTTAGTCCATTATCAATTAAGATTTAAAGCATAAAACAGATAGCACACATGTTTTGTGCAAAATAGGCGATTTCTTAAATTACACCCATGTTGACGTTTAGTCTAAACACACAGATAATATATCATTGGACTCCACTTTATTATATATGTCTACATAAATTCAGACTACACTTGTCACTGTTTATAAATGCGCTTCTTGATGGTCTGGTTTTCGACTTCGATTGTCTTTCAGTAGATTTCAAATTTGATTAGAAACTTCATTAGCAACTCTGTAAGCTTTCCTAATACAAAAAAAATCCAATTGTTAGGCGGATAAATATTTAAGACCATCACATAATACCATCACTTTTAAGTATGCAGTCCGTAAAGTGACTTTTCGACTTGACTACGACTTCCATGACTTCCGTAAAGTCGCGTTTCGGGATCATCTTAATCGACAAGTTGTCACTTACAACTAGGCCGTCATAGTGGAAACGACTGCTACTTAAAGTTATTTAACTTTAAGTAGTAGTCACCTCCATTCATTCTTCGCACTTCAGTTTAATATGTCTGTTCTAGGTGCTGTCTTATATCTAGTCACTTTAATAAAGTGCGGTGTCTAGTATTAGGTTATCTGTGTCTAAACGTAATCCAAGCGACAATGATAATTAGGTACCCAATTAGTTGGATAAAACTGCCACGTGGTTCAAAAGTTTTACAAGTGAAATTGCTAACGGCTACCTGCTACGTAATAACGGACCCTTTTTAAATGATTATACATGTGTTTTATTATTATTTTATCTTTGGCCGGCATATTGAATTAGATTGAGGCATCCGTAAACTGATTTGTTTTTTAAATTGGCAGTCGAACTACAAAATTCGGTGCGTCTTTCTTTGTAGAACAATCGACAAGTGGAATTCTTTGCCAGCCTTGATACATAAAGAAGCACTTTTGGGCGGCATAGTGACAACGACTGGGGCAGCCGTGATTTTTTTTTTTAAATTGTGACACGGCATCGGACCTCGACCCGCCTGATGATAAGCAAGAGAAGGTCCAAAATCACGACAACTGAAAAATCCGAGTTTATTCACGGCTGCTTCAGTCGCCGTCACTATTAACTCGTTTTTTTCAGTCGTCGTCACTCTTAGACCTCCTCTTGCTTATCATTAGGCGGGTCGAGGTCTAATGTCGTGTTACAATACAAAAAATACGGATTCACTTTGGAATGCTTATATAGAATATTATTAAGTGTTATAGTAAAATCTTGTAGTAGATAATACTTTATTAGTTCAATTAGTTTTTGTACTTAAAGGGCGCTCCAGGGAGTTTCCTCTAACAAATTTATGCCAGCGGGTCAATAACCTATAGCAACAACCTCTATTACTTATTTCTTTTAGGAAAAAGCTGCAAAGCTTATTCTTATTGGGTACTCCTTTTTATTTCTAGAAAGAGTAAGCGTTAATTTGTATTAATATATATTTTTTATTATTTACATTTCTATACTAAGCTACTAAAGTGCTTGTATCATAGAAACAGGACATCAAAGATACATCGATACCGGTGGGTGGTCTCAAACTCGTGCTCTCGGTTTGCGTAACCATTGCACTGCCACTACACCACGTGTATTTATGTTTTTTTTTATGTTTTGATTTTGTAGATTTTAATTGATATATTTTCTTCTCAAATATGCATCCTAATGTCCGCTCACATCCAGCCATAGTTAGCTATAAGGAAATACCAAAGTGACTAAGAGTTTTCAAAGTGACTATTTAGGCAGTGGTGCCCAGTCTGCCGATCCGGGGTAGTACCACCACTTACAAGTATGCTAATACAAGTCCTGTAAACAAGAAGCCTTCCGACAACAACGAAACTTTGAAAAAGTAATATAGTTAAGGATAAAAACAAAATTAAGGTCGGAATGTAATAAAAGTAAAGTGTACGGGATCTGAACCTCGTTACCTTCGCGGGTAGGAGGGCTGAAAAAAGAAATCAAACTTCTATAGCTCCCCTTTGGGATAAGACGAGGCGATTCCGCTGAAAGCACAACTTACAAGTATACAGACCGTGAAGTGATTTGGTTACGTTTCGGGATTAGCTTGTAAGTTGCCGGTTCCAACTAGGCCGGCATAGTGGATGTGATTGCTACTCACAGTTATTAAATTGTATTAGCAGTGACATTCATTCATGAACCACACTTCGGCTTAACATCTGACCTCGACCTGATGGCAAGCAAGAAGAGATCCAAGAGTGTCGACGACTGCAAAAACCGAGTCTTGGCTGTCCCAGTCGCCGCCATTATGCCGGCCAAAGATGCTTCTTCACGCATCGCTTGAAGGATCCAAGGCTATAGGATGGAGAGAACACATGGGCAGGTAAAGCATTCAACTTGTCGATTGTTCTGCAAAGAAACGACGCACCGCACCTTTTTAGTTCGACTGCCTATTTGGTCGACAAAATGCGGATGCTTCCCTCGACCTGTTCACCCAAAAAAACATTATGAACAGAGGCGTGTTACATTACATCCATTATGATCTAAACTAGGCTGTTTTATTCACTTTTTTTTACACAACCTTATCTCGTAAAAAGTACACCAATGTACTTTGGACGTGACCTCATTTGTGACAGGAAGATTTTACGACTCATAAAAAATTGCCTACTACAGATTTTATTAAAGTTCAAGCAATTAATCTGCGCGATAAATGTGATTTAAAAGGCGACCGTGGTGTAGTGGTAGTGGAATAGTCAGGCAAACCTAGAGTCCCCGGTTTAAAAGCACTTGCCAGTACCATTTTTTATAAGCCGCAGTGAAATTGTAAAGCAAACCTAGAGACCCCGGTAGAGTCAATGTATCTTTGATTTATGTACTTTGGTCATCTAGCTTCTGTTATACAAAGCGCTTTTAGTAGCTTAGTATAGAAATGTAGAAAATGGTGTAAACCTAGCAAATAAATAAAGTTTAAATTATTGGCGTCTATGGTTGGGCATGTCCGGAATTTCTGCTTCTTCTTTTAATTTTAAAACTCTGTTAAACCTAGAGTCCCGGTTTATAGCCACTTGCTTTAACCGTGCTTATCAATGTATCCTTGATGTTAGTACTTTGGTCGAATAGTTTCTATGATACAAGTGCTTTTAATAGAAATATAAAACTGGTGTAGACATAGATTATAAATAACGTTTATGAGAATGGGAATGTTACCGATTTTTTTTTCATGGTTCAACGTATGACAGCGCCCCACTGATGTTAAGCTGGAGTGTGGTCCATGAATAGAGATGACTGCTACTACAGTTAAATACCTGTGGCAGTCACAACCACTATGTCGGGTTGAAAATAACCCCCATATTAAACTAACACATAAAAAAAAAACACATAGTGGTAGGCAGCAGTCCCCCTGATGATAAAAAACGAGTTGGTTCACGGCTGCCGCAGCGCCGTCACTATGCCGGCCAAAGGTTCTTCACGCATCGCTTGAAGGATCCAAGGTTATAGGATGGAGAAACTTAGTTACATTTCGGGATCAGCTTGTTTGTAAGTTGCCGGTTTCAACTAGGCTGGTTTAGTTGAAACAGTTATTAAACTTTATTAAATTAGTAGCTGTCATATGTCGAGTCACAATCGCAGAGGAAAAGTTTTTAATTGTATTACGTAAGCTAAAAAATGCGACCAACATTTGTAACGAGAGTGTCGCATACGCTCGCATCTATTTATACAAGAAAACAGCTCCATTGTTATTTATGTGTGCGAATCCTTGAGTGTTACTAATTTAGTTTCTGTCTACTAAATTATATTCGCGATATTGTTAGCAGGCACAATTCAAATGTTTACGTTACACGTATAATTAATCTATCAAAGTGTCACGCCTTTTTTCCACAGGGATAGACAGAGACAATAGAGCGCCACTTGCCACAACTCCCCCGCTTCCTTCACACCCACAATTTTCTTCATACAAGCTCTACGATTATGGGCACTAGGCAACCCACCTTTCTTGAGGATGTCTTCGATTTGATAGGAAATCACCCTCCTGGGCCTGCCTTGTTTAACGTGTCCATTCACATGAGATTTATAAATTCTTTTCGTCAATGTACTTTCACTCATCCTTTTCTATGTGCCCATCGAAGCATCCCTTTGTCAATCCTTGTGACTGTATCTTTTTTCAAACCACTTCTATCACGCAATGTACTATTCCTAATTCTATTCGCTATTGTCACTCTACATACACTCCTTAACGACCTCATTTCTACAGCGTTAATTCTACTCTCATGCTTCTTCTGCCATACCTTCACTTCCATACATTAATGTAGGAACAAGCACATAAAAAGCATATTCACACAATATGTGTTATAAATTATAGCCTATGTGTTATTCTGATGTATAAGCTATATTATTGTAAAGTTTCATTAAAATCCATTCAGTAGTTTTTGCGTGAAAGAGTAACAAACATCCATCCATACTTACAAACTTTCCGCGTTTATAATATAAGTAAGAATATATTAACACACGTACCTACAAATATCAACGAATACAAATAATAACGGCAACAAACGGCAATGGGATGTAATAAATTCTGATTGATCATAAAGTTCGGCGCCACCAAGCATTATGTTTGTCGCCTAATCCCAACCGAACGTTACTATCAATACCAAACATATCAACCGTTAAACAATTATTCCACATAAATCTAATTGATGTATGGCTTTTTGCTATAATAAGAAATTAATTAATAAACCAATTTAGAGTGGTAGGCAGGCAGTTGTGCCCATTCTGCGCACCCGGGGCAGTACCACCACTTACAAGTATACGAGTATAGACCGTAAAGTAATTAGCTTATAAGTTGCCGGTTTCGATTAGGCCGGCATAGTGAACGTGACAACTATTTAACTGTAGTAGCAATCACCTCCATTCGTGGACCGCACTCCAACTTAAAATCAGACGGATGCTGTCGTATGCCGAGTCACAATTTAATAAATATGGCTTTTTGGTATATTAAGAAATTATTTAATGTAAGATTCAGGGCGACCGTGGTGTAGTGGCAGTGCAATGGTCACGCAAACTAAGAGCACAGGTTCTAATCTTTGATATATGTACTTTGATTGTTTTGTTTCCCTTATAAAAGCGCTTTAGTGGCTTAGTATAGAAATGTAATAAAAAATAATTATTTTATTATTATTATACATTTCTATATTAAGGTTCTAAAGTGCTTGTATCATAGAAACAGGCTAACCAAAGTACATATATCAAAGATACATTGGTACTGGTGAGTGGTTTCAAAGCCGTGCCACTCGGCTTACGTAGCCATTGCACTACTACTACACCATGGTCGCCTTGAATAATGATCCTGAAACTCAATTGAGTCACTTCACGGTTATGTATTTAGTCTAAAATTGGCAGACAGTACAGCGAAATACAAATGACTATCCCAACCCAATCAGAGAATACTACTATGCCTTTAATGTTATTTAGGGTACAACAGAGTCTATACATCACGTCTGCTAATTAAAGGCCTACAGAGTTGTCCTTACGGATAAATTTGTTAGGGGTATCGATGGAGCCATTATCCCTAAGTAACCTTTTCACGATACAATCACCCCCTACTCGCTGCAATTAGTAAGAATGGTGGGTATTTGGTGGTTATATAGATTTTGATTGGATAAATGAGTTTATATATCCAATCAATCAATCGTGGTGTAGTGGTAGTGCAATGGTTACGCAAACCGAGAGCCACGGGTTTGTAACCACTTGGCGGTATTAATTCGTTAAACTCTTTTTAGTTTGATATATCTTGGTATTTTTACGGACGTTATCTTTGGTAAGTGGCGCTTGGTAAGTCTCTGCCTATCCCTGTGGGAAAAAGGCGTGACTATTTGATTGATTTCTTTTGTCCTTCGATATGTGATACAAGCACGGTTTAGTAAATGTAAAAATGAGTTATAAATTAAAATTGAATACAATAAAATCAAACGTAATTAATCTGAAGCGTTGGAATATGACTTTTTTTTGTTAAACTGCATTTTATATCAGAAACTTTTGCCCAAAACTAAACCTTAAATTCAAGGTTATATATTTACAAAGTTATGAGTTGATTGCTCTAAAAATAAAACTGAAGCATTAAAAATGATGTTGATAATTTTCAGTGTTTATATTATAATAGTGTGAAGGTTTTGTGTCATGAAATAACAAACAGGGAGTGACACATTTACAGGTATTCAACGAAGCGTACTTTCCAACTGATTGGGCAAATCAATATGAATTTCACACTTCACCTGCTAACAACACCATACGTACACAATAAATACGATAATATAGTTTACAAAATAATATTGTAATAAATAGCATTACAATTATAAATATGTCAAAGCGATCCACGTGACGCATTGATTAATCGCGTCCGTCCACTACATATATATATATATATGTATTTATTGTGACTCGACATATGACAGCACCCTGCTTGATGTGAAGCCGAAGTGTGGTCCATGAATGAATGTCACTGCTACTACAATTCAATAACTGTGAGTAGCAATCACATCCACTAAGCCGGCCTAGATGGAACCGGCAACTTACAAGCTGATTCCGAAACGTGATTCACTTCACGATCTGTATACTTGTAAGTGGTGGTACTACCCCGGATCGGCAGACTGGGTACCACTGCCTACCACTCTTTGATAACCAGACCCAAAGCAAATATCCATTTTTTTTATTAACAAATATTTGCTCCAACCGGGAATCGAACCTGGGTCCACGCCTGTCGTCAAAATTTAATGTAACAATTATTTATTTTATTGTAGTTTATTATTTTATAAAGGAGTAAATGCCAAATGCATTCTCTACTAGTCAACCCTTCAGGACGTTAATCTGTCGATGTTAGATTAGAGTTAGGGTGCAAATACTAAATACATAGATACATTAATATCACGTGTCTTATAACACATACAATATGTTATTGATATGATATAGACAGTAATATCATTACATATAAGATACCATAAAATAATGCATAATATTATCGATTGTACACATTTGCTGGAAGAATTCTGTATTAGTATCCCGCGCAGAATACCGAGAGTACAGTGTCCACTCTTTCACATTCCTTTCAGGAGGTCTAATTTAGGACTTAACTTACCTACGACACGTCTTGCACGAAAATATAATGATCTGTCATCAAATTGTGATAGCTTTTTTTTTTTTTTTTTTTTTTTTATTGTGACACGACATCTGACCTCGACTCGCCTGATGATAAGCAAGAGGAGGTCCAAGAGTGACGACGACTGAAACAACCGAGTCAGTTCCCGGCTGCCCCAGCCGCCGCCACTATGCCGGCCTAAGGTGCTTCTTCACGCATCGCTTGAAGGATCCAAGGTCATAGGATGGAGAGAACACATGGGCAGGCAAAGCATTCCACTTGTCAATTGTTCTACAAAGAAAAGACGCACCGAACTTTTTAGTTCGACTGCCGATTCGGTCGATAAAATGTGGATGCTTTCCCCGACCTGTGCGGGTATTACGGGTGTGGAAGGACGAGGCAGGAATAAGGTTAAAGAGCTCTTCGGAACATTCTCCGTGGTATAGGCGATAGAGGACGCACAAAGCCGCCATGTCTCTGCGTAGTTGCATGGGCTCCAGAGTTCGCGTGACCTCTGCATCACCTATAATTCGGACAGCTCGGCGCTGCAATGAATCCAGGGCATTGAGAAGATACTTGGCAGAGCCGTCCCAGAGGTGCGAACAGTACTCCGCGCAAGAGCTTAGATATCAATCACAATTCTCAGACCGAATTTAAGCGCAAAATAATTGACTGTATCGGACGATGTGACATTTGAATATTCTTTTGGCATAATTTATTATTATCATCTTGATGGATTGATAGATATTTTTAATTATAATTATTGATTAATGTTTAATATTGAAATTAATACATATTAAAATACATGTTTTTTCTGTAACATTACATTTTAAGATGCATGCTATGATTGTTATTTAAGAAGTTGCAATTAGTTCTATCTGTATTTTGCAATTATTATTATGTTTTTATTATTGTAAACTTTGTTAACAATCTTATAAATAAATAAATAAATATACAAAATATAATTGACCAAAGGTCTTCGGGGCGTACCACCATTTCTTATAGCATTATTGTTTTAATCATCAAATGTCAATTCGTACGTCAACTATGCTTATTTCAATAAAATTACTTTTTGCAGTTTTGTGACGTCGCATCAGTGGTATATTGATGCAATTCTAAAAGACAATATTAGGTTTTAGTATTCAAATATACAAGTATACAGACCGTGAAGTGATTTGGTCACGTTTCGGGATCAGCTTGTAAGTTGCCGGTTCCAACTAGGCCGGCATAGTGGATGTGATTGCTACTCACAGTTATTGAATTGTAGTAGCAGTGACATTCTACATGGACCACACTTCGGCTAAACATCAAGCGGGGTGCTGTCATATGTCGAGCCACAATAAAAAAAATTAAAAAATGACATTATTTTTATTTAAACTGTATTTATTCACATTGGGTAAATATGGCTTTACAATGGTTTTGTAATATTAATGGTTTTTTACATTGACTTATGAGGCCTTGAATAGTTTTATTTTTCATCGTACCATGTGTTCAAATGGCACCATTTATTCATACCTATTAGTTGTAGCCATGTATTCTAGGTATAAATTAGGATAAAGATACTTTTTCGCATATTCCAATGCTAGCTAGCATTAAAACTGTATTAAAAAGTAATAAAAAATTTGGAGAGAATATTTTTTAATGCGTGCTTATCGTTCAACTTTGACAGCTTTTCGACGCCAGGAATATGTAATACCATTCAGAATAACTGCACGATCCATAGAAGTACGAAGTATATTAGAAATCCACAATTCTCTTCATACAGACTCTGTGGTTAGGGGCATCGCGGACCCTGCTTTTTTACGACCTCGTTTAAACATGAATTATAAATAATAATTAAATATAAGTCAACAAAATAATGAATGAAAATTAAATATTTAACGTAGAATGAAACAAACGTGCCCGTGGTATTTAACAATAAAACGTAAATACACACAAGAGTCCCTTTTGAAATTTAAATGACCCTTATTAATCAAGAGCAATTAAAAGAACTGTCAAATTTGTGTTCATATTTTTCGCATAAGGGATAAGGGTTGAAATGGAAATGCCTACAACGGTGTGTACGGTGTATACAAATTAGGGTTGGCACTTTCTGCTTTCTATTAAATCACTTGGCTTAGCTTGACTACCCCTACTTTGTGTTTACTAGAATATACTAGTGCACAACATTACTTCACATTTACGCCATATAATATATATATTGAAAATGAAAAGGCGTGGCAATTTGATTGATAATTTATATTTAACAAAAATACTCACCTCTTTTTCCATAAAATATTTTCGATAAAAGATTAATTTCGATGAATTTAAAACCAGTCATTGTGACGGCGACTAAGACAGCCTTGAACTTTATTCAGGCAGAGAACCTTATCATATAATATTTAGAAAGAACGTCCAGGGAACCAACCGCAGAATTTCAATGATAAAAGCAATGAAATTCATTCCCATCTGTCCCATCGCATTAGTGTTAATAACAATTTACATTCATGCGGACAATGAGTTTCAACAAGCTTGAACTGTTTATGAAAATGAACATCGATTCTTAGTGTGTTTCGCAATTTTAATTTAGAAGCTCATTAATGGTTTTCAACTGTCAAAACGAAGCCCATTGTCAATGAGTTCTTCAATCGCGCAGTGCATATGATACAAGAGAAAGTCTTAAAATAAATAACTAATGTATTTTTTTTATTCTTGACGGCGCCTGAGGCAACCATAATGTTGAAAAAAGTGTATTAAATTTTTTCTTAGTTTAAAAAAAGTTTTCCTTGTTAAAATTTCTATGTGGCAACCCTATTTAGCGCGACCTCGTTATGTAACGCAAGCCTTCGATTAACGCTAATGTGATTTAAGTTACCTCACTGATTCAATTTCTTTGCGTGTACTTTGTTTTACTTTTCAGTTTAAACTCAAAAAAGTATTAAATTTATATATTATTGTGACACGACATCTGACCTCAACCCGCCTGATAAGCAAGAGGAGGTTCAAAAGTGACGATAACTGCAAAAACCGAATGCTTTGCTTTGCCAGCCCATGTGTTCTCTCCATCCTATGACCTTGGATCCTTCAAGCGATGCGTAAAGAAGCACCTTAGGCCGGCATAGTGACGGCGACTGAGGTAGCCGGGAAATAACTCGTTTTTTCAGTCGTCGTCACTCTTGGACCTCCTCTTGCTTATCATCAGGCGAGTCGAGGTCAGATGTCGTGTCACAATAAAATAAAAGTTACTTCACGGTCTGTATACATGTAAGTGGTGATACTACTGAACACCACGATCGGCAGACTGAACACCTCGTTATGACGCACAAAAATAAATGAAGGTCATGAATTTGTATCGTCACCGCGGAAACTCACAATTTTGTATCGTAGCCTTGCCGTGACGAAAGGGGTGACGATCACGAATATGTACTCATTATTCTCCTAAAGGCGTCCGTGGTGTAGTGGCAGTGCAATGGTTTCGCAAACCGAGAGCACAGTACCCATGTACCTTTGATTTATAAATCTATTGTGGATGGATGCGTTAAACAAGGCAGGCCCAGGAGAGTATTTTCCGACCAAATCGGAGACATCCTCAAGAAAGCTAGGTTGCTTAGTACCCATAACCTTAGAGCTTGTATGAGGAGAATCGTGGATGTGAAGGAAGCGAGGGAGCTGTGTCAGGATCGTGGCAAGTGGCGCTTCATTGTCTCTGCCTATCCCTGTGGGAAAAAGGCGTGACAATTCGATTGATTGTTTGTCCTGTTTCTATAATACAAGCGCTTTAGTAGCTTAGTATAGAAATGTAAAGAAAAATTGTGATCTATTCGTTTTCTGGGAATTTCCTTACGAACTTTACCTTAACCCTGATTGAATTATTGTACTGCCACTACACCACAGTTGCCTTAATTATGAATGAAGTATTTGTCATTGGCGCCTGTTGCAATCTTCTTGGCATCCGATCGATCAATGGGACAGACACTAATTGACTATGCTATTTATATGAATTCACTATTCACTTGGGATTTGTGACCGTTAAATTAATATTGGGCTTGGATGGATGTCCAAATCAAAACAATTAAACCCTCACGCCCTTTAGGTTTTCAGGGAGAGGCTAACACAATGCGTTTTGCACGTTTACATTTTTTGTCATACGAGCTCTGTACCACGCCCAACCTCATTTTTTAAATTAATATTTTTATATTAAATTACTAAAAGTATTTGTATCATTAAAACTAGATTGCCAAAGTACAAATCGAAGACCGGCCACCCTCGTAATGCGTGACTATTTCACTATTTATTTACACCACTATCGCCTTTTTTTTAATTGTTCCCAATTTGATCAAAGACTTGACTTTAAACGACCCCGTTTTATCCTGGCTCCGGCTTTGATCGTAGATCAACACCTTCAAATGTACTTACTTAATGCATTTTTTTAAATTAATATTATTAGGAGAATTACGCACATAAAATGGCGATCCCATTTTCCCATTATAAACTAAACCTAGACTATTTACAAGCCCATACAGATATAATGTGGATAAGGTTAGTAATACAAAACAAATGCATATTATAAAATCAAACATTAATGTATAAATATATTAAAGGTATAAATAATTGGGTTCTGTGGTCCTAACATTAACTTTAAGAAAGTAATATTGTTTATAATAAGCTTACTTTTGTATTAAATTGCATTGTAAGATAAGAATAATATTGCTCTAGTCTAAGAGATCGTGATACGCCCTCTGTGGTTCTAAGATACAGGCTTCGGACTATTTCAGGCCCCACTCTCACGCAAATAACTATGTTATTATTATTATTTTCGATTTCGATATTGTGTGAGAAAAATAAATTATCTAGCTAGCTAAACTAGCTGCCTAGTGCCCATAACTATAGAGCTTGTACGAAGAGAATTGTAAATGTGAGGGAAGCGAGGGAGTTGTGTCAGGATCGTGGATAGTGGCCCTGTGGGAAAAAGGCGTGACAATTTGATTGATTTGATTGATTGATATGTTCTTAGTACATTTCTTTAATGGCAACAGTAATTCATTGTTTTATTACTCATATGGTTAACTAGAATTTGAGTTTGCGTCATTGATTATCAAGTTTCTATGACACATGGAGAGAATAGTAAAATATAAATAAGAATTCACTTCCTGTCATTTGACACGCGTGGTGCATTGGTATATCATAGCAGTCTGTCATACATAAAGTTCAGGTTTCGATTCCCGGTCGAACCAAAGATGTATTTCTTTTTTAAAAATAATTTAATATAACAAATATTTGGTTAATAAAAAAAAACGCGAACCTTTGCTTCGGGTCTGGTTGTCAAAGAGTGGTAGGCAGTGGTACCCAGCCTGTCGATTCGGAGTAGTACTACCACTTACAAGTATACAGACAGTGAAGTGACTTAGTTGCGTTTCGAGATAAGCTAAAAAAATGCTATTTGCGGTTAATATTAGGGGGGTGCTGTCATATGACGAGCCTTAACAACGAGTAAATTATTCTTTCACATGCTTTTAAATCTTGTATTGTCTTAGTGTCACATGCGTCATTGATGCTTCCTAATTGGAGTACGATGACGTCATTGATGATTGATGTGACGTCATCGTTTCTTTTAGTGTTATCAAGAGTGGTAGGCAGACGGTTGGTGATCATTTGCCCAGTCTGTCGATCCGGGGTAGTACCACCACTTACAAATGTACATACCGTGAAGTGTATTAGTCGCTTTTCGGGATCAGTTTGTAAGTTATCGGCATAGTGGACGCGGCTGTGTTCTTCCTAGCCTTGGATCCTTTAAGCGATGCGAAGTTGGAAGCGATCCTTTAAGAAGCACCTTTGGCCGGCATAGTAGCGGCAACTAAGGCAGCCGTGAAAACGCTGTTTTTGGAGGGGCGAGGTCAGATGTCGAGCCACAATAAAAAAAAGTCGTGTTCATTAATGGACCGCATTCCAACTTAACATCAGGCGGAGTGCTGTCATATTTAAAGTCTCAATAAAAAAACATAGTAGTAAGATAATAAATAAAAATTCAGTCCTACTTCAGCTCGTCGAATTTTCCATGACTGAGACTTAAATAAAGAGTGGTAGGCAGTGGTACCGAGTCTGCCGATCCGGGGTAGTACCACAACTTATACAAGTTGTAAGTATACAGACTGTGAAGTGATTCGGGATCAGCTTGTAAGTTGCCGGTTCCATCTACTCACAGTTATTGAATTGTAGTAGCAGTGACATTCATTCATGGACCACACTTCGGCCTAACATCAAGCGAGGTGCTGTCATATGTCGAGTTATAAAAAATAAAAAAATATATAATATTAAAAAAACTTTACTGACGTGTAACCTCTGCCAATTAAATTAGCATTCCTTACATGCGTTATCTTTATTTAGAATTCATACCATCACGGCCCGTACAAGGTGTATGAGGTAAACAGAATGACATCATGCTCATTTGACTTCATAGTGGAATTTATGTAATCGAGAAATGCATATTGGATTGGTTTCCTAACTTTTGGCCGGCATAGTGACCGTTTTTTTTTTTCGTTTTTTTGTTATTAAAACTTCGCTTGCATACCATCAGGCAAGTCCAAGTCGGATGTCGAGTTAAATAAAAAGAAAAGTAAAATGTCACAGGGGGACAATATGTGTACTCAAGAGTGGTAGGCAGTGGTGCCCAATCTGATGATCCGGGGTAGTACCACCACTCACAACCTAGTCGCGTTTCGGGATCAGCTTGTAAGTTGCCAGTTTCAACTGTTATTAAATCGTAGTAGCAGTGGCATCCATTCATGCCTAACATTAGGCGGGGTGCTGTCATATGTCGAGTCACAAAAAAAAATGGAACCGATTTCCCTGCACACATAAAGTGACCAACTGCAAGCAGCAAACAAATGTCTGCAAGCAGATAATAAGTAAGTAATAATTTTAATAGGAAAATAACTACAATTTAACATTATGTTTCTCTGTGTTAAATTTAATAACACCTTTGGATACTTTATATTTTATTAACTAGGTTACGAGTGGTTCACTCTAATCAACGCTCAAGTGATATACGGACGTGAAGGCGGCTGGCCCATAGGATGTATCAATCAATCAATCAATGGGATTGTATACATACGTAAACAGATTCGATTTGTCAGTCGTCAACGCTGTAGAACAGTGTTGCCCAAAGTGAGGCCCACGCCCATCAGGGGGGCAATTTAAAAATGGACTCGACACTACTTTAACTCTTCGCTTTGGGTTATTTAAATGCATATTTAACAAAAAAAAAGGCAAATTCTTGAAGAAATGCTGTTATCATTTATATTTTTAAAATTTAAAAATTATGTATGGGGCATGAAATTTTTGGAAATGGTAAGGTGGCCTAAAAAAGGTTGGGAAACACTGCTTTAGAAGCTCCCCTTAGGCAAGTCAATGTCTAAGGGCGCGTCAATTAATTAGCCGCGTCATTAATAGTTAGACAAGCTATACCGCACTATGCACATCAAAAATTAGTAGTCCTACTATCCTGACAATTTGTGCAGTGTATGGGGAAAGGTATCGTGTGTCTAAACATAGATTGTTTTATTAACTATTTATATGATGCATATATATAATCTATTTATATAACTCTTATAATTAAATAGGTGATTTTATAAAACAGGAACGACCCAAAAAAGATAAAGGAAGGTCTATGGAGCCGCTTACCATAAAGCTGGGATAGAGAATTGTAGATATTAGGGAAACGAGAGAGTTGTTTTAGAAAGAGGAATTTACTAGATTGAAAGCTGGGTTGCCGTGCCCATAACCGTAGAGAATTGTGGATGCGAGGGAAGCGAGGGGGTTGTGTCAGGATCGTGACAAGTGGCGCTCCATTGTCTCTGCCTATCCCTGTGGAAAAAAGGCGTGACAATTGGATTTATTTATAGAAATTGATTGATCGATTTATGAAAATTTTGTTTAATCTTAACAACAGTACCATTAGAAGGAACTGTTTAGAGTTTAGAAGAAACAATCCTGTACTAGAAGTAGAAATAATTTTTTTTATGTACATACGACAGCGTGTAGATGTATAAAAGAATAAAACCGAATATAATATTGAATGTAAACTGACTCTCCCAAGTAATCCGGCACGAAGGACCAAAAAGGAATCGCGCTTAACAAATAACCGCGTAATTTATGCTTGGGCGGCGCGGACTCGGCGCCGACTTTTCCCATAGAGATGCCAGATTTATGACTACTAATTTATATAAAAGAATTTATTGATTTTATTTAGTGTGAGGTTTCAAGGCTCCGGGATTATCGCTCAAGCTGTTTGATAAAAAGTAATTGCTTGTAAATATAATACCTATTTATTTTCTGAAGCTCGTTTATCAATCAATCAAATTGTTTAGCCTTTTCCTCACAGGGATAGGCAGAGACAATAGAGCGATCTCTCATCATGATCTTGACACAACTACCTCGCTTCCCTCACATCCACAATTTTCTTCATACTACTCGTTTACAACGTAAATAATAACTAACGTTCCCAAGTTCAGGTGAATCTAATTCAGCCGAACAAAATCTGCTAATCTGGGGTAGTACCACCGCTAACAAATACAGGTATACAGACCGTGAAGTGATTTAGTCACGTTTCGTTATATTCACGTTCTCCATCCTATAATGCGTAAAGAAGCACTTTTGGCCGACATAGTGACGGCGACTGGGGCAGTAGTGAACCAACTCGTTTTTTTCAGTCGTCGTCACTCTTGTACCTCCTCTTGCTTATTATCGGGCGGGTCGTGGTCAAATGTCGTGTCACAATAAAAATAAAATTGCTACCATAAGTCGAGCTATAATAAAAATAAATTAATCCTGACTTTTTAGCCTTAAAAGCCTTAATTTTAATCGTTATCTGGTATGCCTGTTTCAGCCTCGTTTTTCGCCCTCGAATCAATTTTCACGATGACGTCACCGCTCCATCGTTTCCCCCTTCCCCTTGCCTGTGTGAGGCCTATCCTCGACTATTTCCGCTTCTTGCAATAGCACCAAGTAGCCCTTTTGTCTTCTGTCCGAGCTTATATCATATTTTATTACATTTTTTGTGTATAGCCTAGATATTATTTAAGTCTAGTATATATAGATTTGCATACTAGCTGTGCCCGCGTAAAATTAGGTTTATAACACACTCATTAAAAAGGAGGAGGTTCTCAATTCGACTGTATATCCCTTTTTTGTATTTATAAATCAATAAATTATATAAAAATGACAGACGGAAATAAAAATAAATAGACGACAATTCCAAACAGTTGACACTGTAATCAATTGGAAACTATAGTAAAAAATATTATTTTTCTTTAATTAAAATTATCCTATGTTACTTCTAGTACCTCCAAAAATATGTGTACAAAGTTTCATGATGATCGGTTAAGTAGTTGTTGCGTGAAAACGTAACAAACAAACTCTCACATTCACATTTATAAAATAATAAGTAGGATTATTTTTTTGGAATAATTGTAATTGGGTAACAAAATTAAACAAATAGTATAATAATAAATTAAAATAATAATTTGATAATTAATTAGTGCCCATAATAGTAAAGCTTGTATGAAGAGGATTGTGGATGTAAGGGAAGCGTGATAGTGGCAAGAAGCGCTCCATTGTCTGTGACTATCCCTGTGGGAAAAAGGTGTGACAATTTGATTTGATTAAATAATTATAGTAGCAGTCGCCTCCTTCGTGGACTGTTCTCCAGCTTAACATCAGGTGCTGTATGTCATAACATCATTGTATGTCAAGCCTCAATTTAAAAAAATGAAACCGGGCAACTAAATAACTTTAGTAAAGTATAACTTATAGCTCAATTTTCCCCTGTCTACCCCAAAAGTACTACGAAGTCGTTATACAACTTCACGACAATGACAATCGCTTTTAAGCTCCGTTATATGCAAAATCACTTTTCATATTGCTAAATGATTAATTACGTTGCTTTAAAAGCTTTGCGACATTCACGACTTTGAAATCAGGATGGGCAGGGAAGTTTTCTGTTTTACCTATAGCCCGCTTTTTCATTAGGACGCAACATCTGACCTTGAATTGCCTGGTGGTAAGCAAGCGTCCAAAAGTACCGACGATTTAAAAAAAATTAAACAATCAATCAATCAATTAAACTGTCACGCCTTTTTCCCACAGTGATAGGCAGAGACAATGGAGCGCCACTTACCACGATCATTACACAACTCACTTGCTTCCCTTACATCCATAATTCTCTTCATACAGGCTCTGTGGTTATGGGCACTAGGCAAAATTAAAGAACCGTTTCATAATATCCACAAGACAGACAAACACATGACTTAAACACACCACCACCACCGCGAAAATCATCTAGGGCTATTCGCAAAACGCCCCACTCTAAAATCTCTTCCCACAGGAAGACTCGAGGAAAGTGGCCTCGCCCACCAGAGGTCCCTCTTCCTCTCTCAGCCAACTAGTTTCCCCAGCATACCTTACATTCATTGGCTCCAAAGTCGAGCTTCACTCGACTTTGGAGCCAATTCTATTTCTCATGGATCACCCGCTTCACGGGGGGTCCACCACTCAATCGCGCTGATACATCCGAAAGGATAACAGCAATATTTCTCACAAAAAAAAAACGTTTCATAATACGATTGCTTCAGTCGCCGTCACTATGCCGAGTAAAGGTGCCTTACCACGTCTCTTCTAAAGCATTTATAATTATAGAGAGGGAGAACACATGGGCTGGTAAAGAATTCCATTAGTCGATTGTTCTACAAAGAAGAGATTTTTAATATATTTTTATTGTGACTCGACATATGACAGCACCCCGCTTGATGTTAAGCCGAAGTGTGGTCCATGAATGAATGTCACTGCTACTACAATTCAATAACTGTGAGTAGCAATCACATCCACTATGCCGGCCTAGTTGGAACCGGCAACTTACAAGCTGATCCCGAAACGTGACCAAATCACTTCACGGTCTGTACACTTGTTAGTAGTGGTACTACCCCGGATCGGCAGATTGGTTACCGCAACCTACCACTCTTAAATTTATATAAATAAATAAAATTGAATTTTAGGACATGAACGCAAATTGTTGAATTATTCGATCATAGTTGTATTATGTATGGGAACTTGAAAACTACGACAGACACCAGAGAATAATTAATAATGTAATTTACATAGTTTAACCTACTTCCTACTAAAGTTAGGGAGATGTTACAACTTATACGTTTATAAGGCGACCGTGGTGTAGTGGTAGTGCAGTGGTTACGCAAACCGAGAGCAATCAATCAATCATATAAATGGTCACGCCTTTTTCCCATGGGGATAGGCAGAGACAATGGAGCGCCACTTGCCACGATCCTGACACAACTCCCTCGCTTCCTTCACATCCATAATTCTCTTCATACACGGTTTGTAAACCACTTGCGAATACCAAAGTATCTTTGATATTATGTAATCTGGTTGTCCTGTTTCTATGAAACAATCACTTTAGTAGCTTAGTATAAAATTGTAAATAAATAATTTAAAAATATTTTATATACTTTTTCCATTCCTACCCAAAATACTAATTTTGTCTCCAAATTCTTTTCTTTCGTTGCAAATGCACATACATATGACAGCACCCGCTTGTCGTCAAGCTGGAGTGTGATCCATGAATGGATATCACTGCTACTACAATTTAATAACTTGAAGTAGCAATCACATCCACTATGCCGGCCTAGTTGGAAGCGACAACAACTCCACGGCCTGTATACTTGTAATCATAACCTTGATGAAGCCATGTAACATTATACTGTAAATATAATATTAATAAAGCTTAGTATAGAGTGTAGATCCCCCAAAAGGCCCATGAATAGCGCAAATAGCAACTTTTCATAGCAACTTCAAACCGTTATAGAAACTAAACAGGTATTCGGTTATGATTGAACGCTTTAGTGTATTTTCGATTTAAGATGGCTTACACACTGCTTGCTAAGATTATTTTCGATATAATTATAATAAGCTTTTATAAAGAGAACTGTGGATGTGAGGAAAGCGAGGGAGTTGTGTCAGCATCGTGGCAAGTGTCTCTGCCTATCCCTGTGGGAAAAACGCGTGACAATTTAGTAAGCCGCATAAAATTTGTTTGATTCATTAATCAATGTTCGCGCAATATCTAAGAAAAATTTAATATGATAGTATTTTCTTAGATTTTGCGCAAACATTGATTAATGTATTAAACAAATTTTATGCGGCTTACTATCGCGTTTATTTTGGTTTTGATTTTACAATTTTTATTATTCTTTACCTCACATTCACAATTATCTTTACACGAGCGCTACTGTTATGCGCACTATGCAACTGAGAGTAAATCTTTAATAATTATTAAAGACGTCGAGTATCTTGATTAGTTACTCTCCCTTAACAATGCTGGTTGATCAGTGTACAAACCACTTTATATTGGGCCACTCGACTTATAGGAACACAGTGGGCCGCACGATTAAAATAAACCGCGCCCGTACTGAAAGACGTATGAACGCAAGAGCTGCATTCCCCAAATATAAAATTATCGTAGGTAACCACTGTAAACTATATAACTCATCTACAAGGTAAATAAACATAAATAAATCATCTCTATTTTTAAAAGTATTTTATTACATGCTTATCTCTCTATGTATCTATCTACCTATCATCTTCATCATAACAACCATAAGTATTTATATTTCTTTATTCTTATATTATATCATATCTTCCATGTTCTGTATTTATTTATCCTATAAGCTTTTCTCCATCTAATTAAACCGGAAACAATAAAATAAAATCAAACCCAGCTTCAACCAATAGGACAACCAACACCTCAGTCTCTCCGTGATCACGATGACCGCAATGCTCTCGAAACGTCGGAAAAATTAGAAAATGTAAAATCAATAACAAAAAAAATAAATATGCGGTAGTAAGCCGCATAAAATTTGTTTAATTTATTAATCAATGTTCGGGCTAAATCCATTTACCTAACTTGTAATCTCTGCACAAACCGAAGGCATAGAAAGACTCAAAGTTGTATACGAGAGTATTTATTGTAAGTAGGTATACAATAATACAATTTTGCCGTCATTTGTATATTTTTTACAGCGAAATAATATATACATAATGTCCTATGCCCATTGCTGGACATAGGTCTCCTTCAGCGGTCTTCACAGTAGCCTGCTAAAAGCAGCTTGCATCCATCCAATAAAACCTATAAATCGTCACATTAATGATAATTGCATATATTCCTGATTCCTTACAATTTTCAACTTATCAAATTGTATGTGAAATCTTTTGACGAACTCACAGGCCAGGGAAACATCCGCATTCTGTTGACAGAATAAACAGCCGAAATAAACGGTCGATCTACTAGTGGTATGCTTTACCAGCCCATGCGTTCTCCTCGTCCTATAACTATAACCTTAGATAGTTCAAGGGAAGCATATAAAAGCACCTCTGGCCAGCACAGTTTTTCAGACGTCGGCAAGTCGCGTCACAATAAAACTTATGTTAGCGAAGTATTATAACATATGTTAGCAAGGAATCAATACCTATGTATCGTATCAAAAAATTAGCGTTGATACAGATAATGTTAATGATATTGTCTTTGATACAGAAAGAGAAACAGAGAGGGCCTTTGATGTCCGACCTGTATATAGCGAAGTCTATGTATACACAATCTAATAAGAATCTGTATTGCTGCCAATAATACAAACTGTATAGGTAGGTGAAATACATTAGGTTATGTAATATGGAATATTTTAACATTGTAGTTGGATTTAAAAAAAGGTTAAGACACGTGCCTTACTGACTAGCGTATGAGATGCCAAAAATAGCAAATAAAATGATGTAGAGACTATAAATGTTGGCTCTCGAAGCACGTGTGTGAGCTACTGTACAATTTATATAAACACGGAGTATATAATGTGTTGTAGACGTTCGTTATAATGTAGATGGATTAATGTTTATGCGCTTTATATTTAGATGAACAATATACCTCATTGTGTGGTCAAATAAATGATATACGATTTCTACAAAATTCGTGTTAGACTTTATCTTATGTTACTTCTTCGATAATAATAGAAAATCTATTTTCTGTTTCAAAGTAAACCCTGTCGAAAACAAAACGATAAACGATTGATTCTGCTTTCAAATAAATCTATCTATTACCTTTGATTTATAGAGAATGTCTTCGTAATTAAAAGCTTTTGTCTTATCTTGCGTCATCGTGTCCTTCGTCAATTGCAAATCTCAGTAACAATGTACAGAATTAACTAGCGATTCGTCATCCATAACTATAATATTAGTCACATGATTTTTGATCTGATCCCCAGACACGAAACTTTTCTGAGACATTTCCGCGACGCGACGTACACAAATAGAACACAGCAGGTCCCATGTTTTCTCCCTGTGTGACGCCTGCGTAGTGCTGTCCCTTTTAGTTTTGATGGTCTCGTATACATTCGAACTGCTCGTTCAATACAGTTCATTGTTTTAAAACGTCAGCGCTGTTCGCCGATGGACGGAAATAGGTTGGGAGCGTCTGACGGTTAACACTATTGCGAGGTCACTGTCGGAGCTTCGTGACACCAGATTTGCTGACTGATTTTATGTTCACGCGTGATTTGAGTTTTTACAATGTTTTTCGGGTTTATGGGTAGTGCCCATACCTGTAGAGCTTGTATGAAAAGACTTATGGATATGAAGGAGGCGAGGTAGGTGTGCCAGGATCTGTGGAAAAAAGGCGAGACAATTCGATTGATTGCTTTTTTTATGTCATTGCGAAAATTGCCAAAGTTCAATTCTACTAATTTATTCTGGATTAAACGATCTGGATGTTCGAAACTGTTGGATTTTGACGGAAACCACCGATAAATAATATTCGTTGTCTTCATATGAATTAGGAATGGTAGGCAGATATTTGGTGGTCATATACCCAGTCTGCCGACCTTGGGTACAGGTTGCATTTCATGATCAGCTTAAAAGTTTCGGGTCCAACTAGGCCAACTTAGAGGATATGACTGCTACTAGCAAGTATTTAACTGTAGTAGCAGTCGCCTCCAATTACTGCACTTTAGCTTAATATATGTCGAGCCACAATGATAAATTTTATACATATGAAATAAGAGAGCAGAAAGTTGTCCTTCCAATTATGGAACTCAAAAACTAAAAATAGTTATTTTAACTAACTTTGAAACTATTAAAAGTTTAGTTAACAACTTTATTTTCTAGTATGTGAAGTTTATTACTGCTATTCCGTTTTTGGAAGTGCTCGAAAGTTTAGCAAATTGTTAAAGCTAATACAGGTACAATTTGTATTTGATTTATTCGTTAATTCAGAAATCTGAAGCGAATATACAGTATACAGACCGTGAAGTGACTCAGTTGCGTTTCGGGATCAGCTTGTAAGTCGGCGGCACCAATTAGGCCGGCATAGTGACTGTTACTGTTATTTAACTGTAGTAGCAGTGACCCTCATTTATACACCACACTCCAGCGTGTTTTATTACTTTATGAATTAAATTTCTTAACTACTTTAAAACCTTCTATGGCATCTTTTAATGGCAATTTTTAATTGTCACGTCTCCTAACATAGGTAAGTAGAGACAATGGAAAGATACTTATCACGATCCTTACGTCTTATCAATCTATATCAAAGATGGTAGCTATAAATAAAATATTAAATTGTACTTAGGACATAACTAATGGGGTGTTTTGCAATAAAATGGGATAATGGTGGATTGTAATTTAGCAGCAATTCCTCTAGCAATGTTACTATTAAGCGTCACTCTCTAGGGAACTTTACAGACGGCACGGTTGCTGTAGATAGAAATACAGTAGTAACTATTTTTTTACATAACTGAAATAAACCGCTTGCATAAACCCTGAACCATAGGGTCTATTTCGAGCGTGTATTTTTTATCATCATCATCAGACAGAAGACGTCCACTGCTGAACATAGGCGTCCCCCTTAGAACGCTATTCCGAACGACAAGATGCCAGTTGCATCCACCGGTAATTTGTGACTTTTACTTTGTCGTCAGTCCTCAAAGCTAGTGGGAGGCCTACTTACTCTGCGTCTTCCGATTCGTGGTTGGACACCATCGGACTCAAGAACCTTTCTTTCTCATCGGTTGTCGGGCACTTATGTATTTTTTCATTGCTAATTGAAATCTTAAAATATACCGCGATACAAATTTACCAAAACGTGTGCTTTATTCGAAATTTTCAAATACGGTATTATGTAATTTCAATTATGCGATAGCTAGCCTCCCCAGGTAACCGACGGACATTTAAGCTGATCGTTATTTTATTTATTACTGTGTTTTTATGTTGAGCAGCTAAACAGGTATTACATAAATGGGGAGGAATAGAGTCCACGACAAAACGAAAAAAATAGCTTTGTGTTTTATTTTTTATACAGCAATGTCCGCTATTTTTATTTTTTGTGAACACGTAAAATGTGTATGTATTTTTTTAATTAAAAACTTCTCGTGTATTTGTTTTAAATGTGTTTTGTATGAAAGTGCCCTAGTTGTGTTTAATGTTTTTTTATTATACTCGTAGAAAGTAGACATGACACGAAGTCCATCTTGCCTGATGGTAAGCTAGGGAAAGTCCAAGAGTGCTGACGACTGAAAAAACCGATTCAGTTTACGGTTGCCTTACTACTCGGCCAGTCTTTTTCATTTTTTATTTGTGTTTTGTTGATTATAATTGAGTGGTATTAAATTTTAATACACTTCAGATCTTTCAGGTACTTACTCCTATAATCGTGTTATCATAAAGTCGTGCAGTGTCTATGATAAAGGCACGATTGTAAAGAAGTAACTTATTTGAAAAAAATATCAGTTTTTGTTAAAAAAATATATATTTTATACATAAACTTTCCTCTAAATTTCGTACAACGTACGTCCTCTTTAGCCCCCAACTAAGCCTGGAATTACGATAAGATTTATCTAAAACTCGCATCTCTCGCTACGTTAGTTTCCGAGCCTAACAAAGCATTCCCAAAGATGTTTGGCTATGTTCCCAAAGACGTTTGCCAGGGGGCGTGGATTTCACATCGTATAGTGTCAAATTTAACGTTCCCCTCTATTTAATAATTCACAAAACAATTTATTGCAATATTAAAAAGTACTGCGATCAGTGAGTGCGGTCTATGAATTAAGGTGACTGCTACTACAGTTAAATAACCAATGAATGAAATTGTCACGCCTTTTCCCCACAAACAAAGGAGCACCACCTGCCACGGTCCTGACACACTTCCCTCGCAATAATAAGAGTGGTAGGCAGTAGTACCCAGTCTGCCGATCCGGGGTAGTACCACCACTTACAAGTATACTGACCGTGAAGTGATTTGGTCACGTTTCGGAATCAGCTTGTAAGTTGCCGGTTCCATCTGGGCCGACAAAGTGGATGTGATTGCTGCTCACAGTTATTAAATTGTAGTAGCAGTGACATTCATTCATGGACCACACTTCGGCTTAACATCAAGCGGGGTGCTGTCTAATGTCGAGTCACAATAAATTTAAAAAAATAACAATAACAAAACAGAACAAATATTAACTTAAGAAATAAATGTTATAACTGAACTGAAAAATCAACTTTATTGATTGTGTAGCATTTAATTGGGATAACCATAACCATAGGGCCTGTATGAGGAGAATTGTGGATGTGAAGGAAGCAAGGGAGTTGTGTAAGGATCGTGGTAAGTGGCGCTCCATTGTCTCTACCTATCCCTGTGGGAAAAAGGCGTGACAATTTGATTGATTGATTGATTAATTGGGATAACTGTCGAAATAATACTAATTGTTTGTTTCCGAGTGTGTTTTTGGGCTTTAAGAGGGCAATTCCTATGATAAGATACTTCCTTCCCACTTTGCCCTCCCGACCTAGGGTTACCAGATTTATTTATTGTGGTTTGAATTGTGTGCTTTAGTCGCATCCATTAATAAAAACCGACAACTTTCAGGCGTATTTCTAAACGCAATTGAGTCACTTCTCGGTCTTTAAACTGGTAGTGGTACTTGGCAGACTCGGCGCCACTGCCTACCACGTTTTGAATGATTTTATGATTAAGTTTAGCCGGCATAGTGACGGCACTGGGGCAACCGTGGATAATCAACCGATTATCCGTGGATAAAAACCTGCAGTCGTCGGCACTCTCGGACCTTCTCTTGCTTTACCATCAGCAGCAGGGTCGAGATCACATGTCGAGTAACAATAAAAAAAGTACCTTTTGCGTTTAACTTTCAGTTAATTGCACAAAAGCCTATTTAAATTTTCAAGGTTGGTTAATTTTAACTATTCTTTCCAACAGTAGAATAGGCAGAGACAATGGAGCGCAATTCGCCACGATTAGCTTCACTCACATCCACAATTTTCTTCATACAAGCTCTACGGTTATGAGCACTAGGCAACCCAGCTTTCTAGAGGATGTCCTCGATTAGGTCGGAAAACACCCTACTGGGTCTGCCTTGTTTAACGCAGTCATCCACATCAATTTTAGAAATTCCTAAGCTTTCCTTTGTCAATCCTTCTTTCAAAATTTAAGGCTATATAATTAGCTATTAAAGAAGTTTTTTCACTATTTAATTTGTTTTTTTTTTCTATCTGGTACCTTTAACTGTACCTTCTCTAATTAATTTAAAAATGTGGCGTGACAGGAAAACACTAGCACTCACATTTAAACACTCATTCGTGTCGTATGTCTATTTACATAATAACTTGAGTGCTTTAAGACTTTTTATTCACGTTCGGGGTAGACAGACGCCTGAACAGGTTAGTTTGATAAAAGCAATTCGTTTTAGTTAAAAAATTATATGTTTTTTTTTACCCCAGTTAAACTAATTTGCGATGCATAAATAGAGAATTTTCTAGTACAGTTAATAATCCGCAAGCAGCACTCAGCCTAGTTGGGTCCGGTAACTTTTTTTGCCGGCATAGTGACGGCGGCTGCCGTAAATAAACTCGATTGTTACAGTCGTCGTCACTCTTTGATCTCCTCTTGCTTATCATCAGGCGGATCAAGGTCAAATGTCGTGTCACAATAAAAAGAAAACTTTCCCAAAGATCCTGAAACGCTTCGTTTTGTACATTTGCAAGTGGTGATACTACCAGTCTTACTGGATTCGATGCATATCTCTGTACTGGTCCATGGGCAATTCTTAAAGTGAAGTTTTCTAGTTTTGTTTAGGTTTAATCTAGGTATAGTTAAATTTACGATCCCTTACATCCATCAATTCTCTTCACAAAAAGTCTATTTGTGAAAATCTTTTAAAAAGTCCACATTTCATCCTTTCTTTCAATAGGCCAACATACATCATACATACATACATACATCAACGCAACATACATTTAATCTTTGTTCCTAATCGCACATCTTCTTTTAAATCTTTTTTCTATCTGCAACACTCACTCACTCTATTGACCTCATTTCTACAGCATTCACAATAATAATAAAATTCTTTATTGCACATTAAACTCGATACACTGGGCAACCTTAATGCTAAATAGCATTTTATCTATTTCATCTAAATATCCTTCTTTTATCAATCAATTTGATAAAATTTTTCCTAAAGGCATAGGAACAGAAATTGGAGCGCCACTTGCCACGATCCTTACATAACTCCTTCGATTTTTTTACATCCACAATTAATTTCATTAAAGCTGTACGGTTATGGGCACTAGGCAACCCAGCTTTTATGCTTCTAAAAAAATGTTTTATTTAAAAAAAGTATTTTACTAGCTTACTTATTTTAGTCTACTATTCATAGGTATAAATATAATACGTACGTCATAAAATATAGAGTACTAAAATTTTTTTCGTGGTTCATATTTTGACGTCAATCTGGACGTGGTTGTGACGTCACGGGAACTGACACGTTGTTTGTTGAAAGAAAAAGTTGCAGGTTTTTTTCAACTCTTTTTTAATTTTATAATTTGTACGTCGTTTTTGTATTAGTGGGTGGGTTATAGTCTAGGTGTTTTTAGATTTTACTTATTATATTAACACGTTCACGCCGGGGCCGATTATAATTTGTTTTGCTATTAGGCGGCGTTCAAATTAATATCGCGTTTCATCTGGCGGCACGTGATTTTTGCCTGTTCAGACCTGTATACGCGTTGTTTGTTTCTCTGCAGTACAGTGAGATTTATTGTGCAAGTTTTTTAACTCGTGCCGTTTTTTCATCCTGACCACAAATTAACAAATGAACAAAAATTATGTTTCTGATACATTATTGATTATAATTATCATTAAAATTCAATGTTTAGTGCGGGTCACCGGTGACCCACGCCGCCTGATAGGACGGTTTAGTGCGGGTCACCGGTGGCACACGCCGCCCGATAAGACGGTTTAGTGCGGGTCACCGGTGACCCGCGCCGGCGTGAACGTGTTAATGGTCAATCAATCAAATTGTCACGCCTTTTTCCCACAGGGATAGGCAGAGATAATAATGAATGAATTATGCGTCCGTGGTGTAGTGGCAGTGCAATGGTTACACAAACCGAGAGCACAAGTTCGAGACCACTCACCGGTACCAATGTATCTTTGATATATGTACTTTGGTTGTCTCGTTTCTAGCACTTTTGTAGCTTAGTATAAAAATGTAAAAAAATAATGACTTATTATATTAAGGGAGGTTGTCAGGATCGTGGCAAGTGGCACTCCAATGTCTCTGCCTATCCCCATTAAAAGAAGGCGTGATAATTTAAAATTTGATTGATATTAATGAAAGGTAATAGCGGTCTAGTAGTAAAATGATATGGCGAACCAATTCAATACCCCGCTTCAATACCACTTGCCTACAAAGCTCTAAAAAAGTTTACCATATATATTTCTAAACTCTAAGTTTTTTTATCATATCTTATAAGCATTTTGACGACAGGCGTGGACGAACGGTTTAGCGACTGGTTTGTTGCGCGTAATGTCCCGGGTTCGATCCCCGGTCGGAGCAAATATTTGTTTCATAGCTTTTATTTGTAATATTTAATAGTATTAAATATTACAAATATTTGTTAATAAAAAAAAAGATCGATATTTGCTTCGGGTCTGGTTATCAAAGAGTGGTAGGCAGTGGTACCCAGTCTGCCGATCCGGGGTAGTACCACCACTTACAAGTATACAGACCGTGAAGTGATTTGGTCACGTTTCGGGATCAACTTGTAAGTTGCCGGTTCCATCTAGGCCGGCATAGTGGATGTGATTGCTACTCACAGTTATTTAATTGTAGTAGCAGTGACAGTCATTCATGGACCACACTTCGGCTTAACATCAAGCGGGGTGCTGTCATATGTCGAGTCACATAAAAAAAAAAACTTGTTATGACATTGCTTTTGTAAAAATATTTAGAGGAGATTGTTAGTACCGTTAAATAAATGCATGTAACAGCATTTTATTTTAGAGATTGTATGAATCTAAATCTGATGTGGATGGATGCGTTAAACAAGGCATAAGGGTGTTTTCCGATCAAATCGGAGACTTCCTTGAGAAAGCTGGGTTGCCCAGTGCCCCTAACCAAAGAGCTTGTGTGAAGAGAATTGTGGATGTTAAGGAAGCGAGGGAGTTTGTCAGGGTCGTGGTAAGTGGCGCTTCTTTGTGTGAAAATTTTATTTAGATTTTTTAAAATGAAAATAGTTGTGTCAAGATCTAATGTCAATGTGATTGTATTAGATTGATTGAATGATTGTCTTTTTAAATCAACATTAAGAGCGTGCTTGGTTTCAAATATGTTTAAAATATTAATGTAATGTGAAAGACTACCCACCCCCGTATGGAATGTTGTCACAAAAGGTCGCAGCGCGGTTAGATGGCGGTTAACCATTGAATTATTAATATTGACGCATCATTACCTGTTACTCAACTATGATAGCATTATTCCACTATGTTAGAAAAGTAAAGGAGTACTCCCAGCTGTACGGGTGTTGCGTACAGGGCTCAACTTGGCCGGTGTCTTCGCGTTGAAGCGCATATATATTGATTACTTTGTCGGTGAATCGTATGTGAGATAATGGACACATGCAACGCCATCTAGCGGTAGCATGTAGCGGACGCTACAATAGTATTGTTTAATTATAAAGGCTTTTAATCTTACAACCGAGAAGTGACTCGGTCGAATTTCGGGATCAGCTTAAAACTGCTATTACGCTACATGTCGAGACACAATAAATAAATAAATCAAATTGTCACGCCTTTTTTCCAGGGGGATAGGCAGAGACAATCGAGCGCCACTTGCCACGATCCTGACACAACTCCCTCACTTCCACACAATTCAAATTCAATTTTTTTTTTCCATCGGAAAATCCTCATGGATCCTCCTAGGTTAAACCCCACGGTGGCCTTCTTCATCACAAACGCTAGAGATTGGGAGCTGGGGTACATTCGTCCGATCTATCCAGTGGTGCCGGTTGTTGTGGCCACTTCCCGCTATATGAAGCGACAGGCTAACCCCGAGCCTGGTGTCCCTGGTATTTAAAGAGCAAGGAGGCGGATATGATCGCGCCTTTTTCTTCATATTTTAGGACGCCGAATAGAGAGTAGAGGCTGCTTTTATCTCTCTCCGCTATCTCTTTATTTACGCAGAAGAACAATTACAGCCGAAAGCGAGGTCTATCCCAAATGAGGCGCGTAAGCCCTTTCTTTCTTGGGCCCAGGCAGGGCAGATCTTCACCACAACATACTCCTGCGTTTTTGATAATGTAATAATGAAGGTAAACTCCACTAGTAATATCTGTGAGACGTTTTTTCACTCTCTTTTATTCATAAGTTGAAACGTCAGACGTAAGTATATTTTCTACGATGTGATTTTTAAATGTAGGTTAAAGTATTTCATAGGGAAATGTAAAGGTTGAATTGAATATGAAAGTATGAAAATATTCTTGGCGTTACACAAAGATAGCGGGATTCAAATGTTTCAATAACCTTAGCAGAGAGGATGGATATTACCCATTGCTATGAAATGTCTGCTCTCCTTTCGTACACTTCCGATGTCAGTGACGCTTTATTTATTTATTATTATTTTTATATTTATTCACATTTCTGTACTACTTGTATCATAGAAACAGGATAACCAAGTACATATATCAAAGATAAATTGGTACCGGTGGGTGGTCTCGAACTCGTGCTCTCGGTTTGCGTAACCATTGCACTGCCACTACACCACGGTCGCCTTGTTAATAAATATTATTTTGTTAACTTGCGACATCAGACCTCGTCTTCATATACAGTAAGCAAGAGACATAATTTTGTCCAATTATAATTTTGTTAAATAAATAATGGAATAGTATTTTTTTTAATAACTTTTGGCATATTCTAATGCTAGAACAATTAACTTAAAAATTCATCATCATATTTTTTTCATTTGTGACTAGACATTATGACAGCGCCCCGCCTGATGTTAAGCCGAAGTGTGGTCTATGAATGAATGTCACTGCTACTACAATTCAATAACTGTGAGTAGCAATCACATCCACTATGCCGGCCTAGATAAAACCGGCAACTTACAAGCTGTTCCCGAAACGTGACCAAATCACTTCACGGTCTGTATGCTTCACGGTGGTACTACCCCGGATCGGCAGACTGGGTACCACTGCCTACCACTCTTACCAGTTGGAGTGCGGTCCATGATTAGAGGTGACTGTTACAAAATTGTTAGTTGCAATCACATCCAATTTGAACCGGCAACTTTGCAGCTACAAGATAAGCATTTTACTTCACTTGAAAGTGGTGGTTACTACCAGTGGCGGCTGGTGGATCATCGAACTGGTGGTGCACTTTACTTGCTCATTAAGTCTTAGGGTTAGAAATTGCAATATTACAACATTCTTTGTATGTATACTATAGATTCGGCCTTTTTTCCGAAGTGAAATGTTCGATCACTTTTTTATTAAAATCTGGTATTGTTTGATTTTTTTTGAATTCAAACAAATAGAAAACAATAAAAAGTACTAATTATTACGTAGGTAAACAAACAATAATTAACACGTCACGGGTTTACAGCGATACTATACTGATAACGAGTGGTCATCCAACATGGCCGTTGCGTCGCCGCCGACGCCGTTTTGTCCAACAAACCTTGGGCGCTTTCGCTCGTTCGGTAAACTTCGGTTCGCGCGAGCGGCGCACGGGAATAGACTATTTGCTCGGTTCATTTTCTATGAACGATCTTTTGTCTCACGCGTCGGGCCTGTTGGCTCGTATCCCATACAAGTTGTACTAGCGGCTCTCGTGCGCTTCGGCGAGCGCACTTGTATGGGAGACGAGCTAGTGGGCTTGACGCGTAGAACAAAAGATTGTTCATAGAAAAACTACAACTTCTTTACAGCGAAAATAAATTTTAATAGTTTAACAAAGAGTTTAAAATGTTTCGTAATAATTGTAAATTAGATAAAATAATATATTTTGAATCTATTAAAATGTGGTGGTTCAGCGCACGAGCGCACTTAAGGGACAGCCGCCCTTGGTTACTACCAGTATTTGTGTCAATACAAAAGTTGACGCTTTGTTCGGAACTATACCTTGAAAGTCGTAGGTTAAACCTTGCTCCATAAAACTTGCTCCATCTGACTTAAATTGATACAGCATTGCGTTTGCCAATATGAATAAATAATATTCATGTATGAAGGCTGTATGTACTGTTATTAAGGTTCCGCTTTCAGGAAATGGTGTTCGTATACTGTAATTGGTTCTTGTAGGTTAGATGCCTTTATTAAAATTTCCCTGTTTCTACCTCTTATTTTTACTAAAAATCAAAAAAATCAAATTGTCACGCCTTTTTCCCACAGGGATAGGCAGAGACAATGTAGCGCCACTTACCACGATCCTTACACCGATCTCTTGCTTCCTACACATCCACAATTCACTTCATACAGGCTCTGTGGCTCTCTTTTTACTACCGTGGGATAAAGATATCGAACCGGCAGTCGAACTAAAAGTTGAAATAATGGACAAGCTTTGATTGGTTACCACTGTGAGAATGTCAAATTCATCGTGCGATTTTAATGCGTTTTTGACGCAGTCAATGTTTCGTGAAAGTCACCCTGAAAGTTTGTAGAAAAATCTATTTTCTTAAATCTACTATCTTATGTGTTCTCCTCGTCCTTTATCTTTAAGGAAAGCTTAACGACTACCCTTGTGCACTATCAAGATCAATCAATCAATCAAATTGTCACGCCTTTTTTTTCACATTGATAGGCAGATACAATGGAGCCCCACTTACCACGATCCTTACACAACTCCCTTGCTTCCTTCGCATCCATAATTCTCTTCATACAGGCTCTGTGGTTATGGGCACTAGGCAACCCAGCTTTCTTGAGGATGTCACCGATTTGGTCGGAAAACACTCTCCACATCAAGATACTATCAGATATCGAATCTCAATAAAAAAAAAACTACTTTTATTGCTTTACTTTATAAGTTATGATTGTGTTACTCAGAACTAACTCTTGACTGGTTATGATGTCGGGTTTATTGTGGCCTTCTTTTTCAAAGTTATTTACAATATTTGGATTTTTAATCAGCAAACAAAAATATCTGAGGCTTCCTTTAACTGCAGTCTGGCCGTCCATGAGCACCGGCATAGTTACGGCGACTGAGAAAGCCGTGAACAAACTCGCTCGGTCTCAGTCGTCGTCACTCTTGGACCTCCTCTTGCGTATCATCAAGCAGGACGAGGTCAGATGTCGTGTCACAATAAAAAAATACATAGTTGATATCGGTCGCCTAGAGCCCATAACCGTAGAGCTTGTATGAAGGGAATTGTAAATGTGAGGAAAGCTAGGGAGTTGTGTCAGGATCGTGGCAAGTGGCGCTCCATTGTCTGTACCCATCGCTGTAGGAAAAAGGCGTGACAATTTGATTGATTGATATTAGTATATATTTTTTATCAATTTCTATTCTAAGCTACTATGAAAATATTTTTATTGTTTTATGCTATTTCTTAGATACATATTAATGGGATTTAACAAAGGAAGTGATGTGTCAAGCCAGGTCAAAACAGGCCCAACAGGTTAACGTAGTCGGTTCCAACTAGGCCGGCATAGCGAGTTGCGGTTATTTAACAGATTAATATTAGGCGAAGTGCTATCATACTCATGTGAGCTACAATAAAAATGTGGCGGTATATTTTTCTTTATCAAAATTGTATTGTATATTTTTGATCTATGATAGAAATTTTAGTTAAGTATCTGGGATTGGTATTTAATTCAATTAATACGTCAAAAGTGAAATGCTCAAAACAATACCAAACTTTATTTGTTTTGTGTTTTTTTAACTAACATTTGTTATACTTGTAAATAGAGTTAAAAATTCAACATTGAATTTTTTCATGCAAAAACTATTGGTAGTGAAACGAAAATGAATAGAATTTCAACGATAAAAAAAACAATTAATCAAAAAAACAATTTGTTCTTTTCATTGAAACAATGTTTTTTATTTACTTTTTAAGACATACAACATGTTTAATTTATAGTTAATTTATAAAAGAAAAGCATCTAACTGTTTATAAACTTAATGGTTTTCATATATTTTACAAATAAATATATATATAAAACTGGGATGCTCAAGAAAAATGTTCCCAAGACTGGATTTTAGAAGTAGCTTGTATGAAGAGAATTGTGGATGTGAAGGAAGCGAGGGAGTTGTGTCAGGGTCGTGGCAGGTGGCGCTCAATTGTCTCGTTTATCCCTGCAGGAAGAAGGCGTGACAATTTGATTGATTGATTGGACTGGCATGGCGTGCTAACCATTCGAGTCACCAAATGTCTGTCAAATATGGTTAATTAGCGTTATAAAAGTACCCTCAGTCACGGACCCTCAGATATACAATTTGACAAACGCCCAAGTGAAGCCTCATAATAAAAAAACAATGTTAGGTAAATAAAGCACTATAGCTCTATCGATTAATATCTATTGAATGAATGCGGCTTACAAATTTTATACAGTGACCACGATGGCTGCAAAGCTCCTATTGAATTCTTATGGTCCATTATCTGGTACAGCAGCAAGTGAAAGAGTAACAAACATCCTTACAAACTTTCACGTTTATAACACTAGTATTTTACATCAAAAAGATAATATAATAACGGTTTATTAAATAACATCAATGAGTAACTAACTGTATTTATTTTTATTGTGTTTTAAATTCTTTCTGGAAGCAAGGCCAGGTCGCAAGATTAAAGCCAATATAAATCTGTACACCTATGTGACGTACTACGGTGATATTCTTGGTGTTAATAAATAAAAGTACAAATAGATTTATTATTAAATATTCAACGACAGGCGTGGACGAACGGTTTAGAGACTGGTTTGTTGTGCGTAAAGTCCCGGGTTCGAACCCCGGTCGGAGCAAATATTTGTTTCATAGCTTTTATTTGTAATATTAGTAATATTAAATATTGCAAATATTTAATAATACAAAACAAAAAGAGATGGATATTTGCTTCGGGTCTGGTTATCAAAGAGTGGTAGGCAGTGGTACTCAGTCTGCCGATCCGGGGTAGTACCACCACTTACAATATACAGACCGTGAAGTGATTTGGTCACGTTTCGGGATCAGCTTGTAAGTTGCCGGTTCCATCTAGGCCGGCATAGTGGATGTGATTGCTAGTCACAGTTATTGAATTGTAGTAGCAGTGACATTCATTCATGGACCACACTTTGGCTTAACATCAAGCGGGGTGCTGTCATATGTCGAGCGAGTCACAATAAAAAATAAGAAAAAAAATAGTAGCGACCGTGGTCTAGTGGTAGTGCAATGGTCGCAAAAACTGAAAGCATAGGTTCAAAACCACTTGCAATGTAACTTTTATATGTGTACTATGATCGTCCTGTTTTTTGTGATACAAGCACTTTAGTAGCTTAATATATAAATGTTATAATTTAATTTAATGCCTAACTAGCAATTAATTATTCAAGTAGAGCGCCACTTGCCATGATCCTGACACAACTCCTTCGTTTCCTTACATCCACAATTCTCTTCATACAAGCTCTACGGTTATGGGCACTAGGCAACCCAGCTTTCTTGAGGATGTCTCCGATTTCGTCTGAAAACACCCCTTGTGTCTGCCTTGTTTAACGCATCCATCCACATCAGATTTCTAATTTTCTTTCGTCAATGCTTGAAAAAAAAAACTTTAAGATTGTGAGAATAGTCTTCCGAAAGCCACGTGATAAAGAATAATGGTTTTATAATATAAACACAGTAACTTTTCAATTGAATAACGTTTATTTTTATTTAAAACAAAAACTAGTTTATAACTATGCTTTCGAAACGTACGTAATTATATGGGTTATTTTATTGTCGATGTTAAACTGTAGTGCAGTCCATGGAGGCGATCTGCCTAGTAACAGTTTACAGTGCCTTCACTATACCGGCGTAGTCAGAACGGGCACTGAGTTAGTTTACGGTCTGTACACTTAAAAGTGGCGGTATTATTTATTATTTATGTTACAACTTTATGCACTATGTACAAAGGCGGACTTAATGCCGCAAGGCATTCTTACTAGCCTACCTTTGGAACGATTTAACACACTTTTTTGTATGAGGTAGGTGCAAAATAAAATAGAAGCATTTAACCTGAAATTCCAATATACTTTATAATAAATTAGTATACACTAAATATACTACATACTAAAAATATAATACTTTTTATATCTATTACCCCGAATCGGCAGACTGGGCACCACTGCCTACCACTTCGACAGTATATTATGCCTAAATAAAGTGACAGTCGCGTTTCGGGATCAGCATGACCACCACAACCGTCTGCATATAGTTCTCGGCAGATAAAGAGCGTTGACTTTTAAGTATAAAGATCGGCAGATTACAATAGCTCTTGACGACTGCGTGGATGCATATCCGCCCATTTATACAATCGTGCAAATTATTATTATTAATACAAAAATATACACATGCGTAATACGAAAAATAAGTAAACAAGTCAAGTTACTACGCAGCTTCAAATCCAGCGCTCTTTTTATCTGCCGGGTTACCATTTTAAAAGAATGTGTTATATACTTATAGATCTGTTAATAAAAGCGCTTTGGAGGCGTCTTTACCTTTGCTTCTATCTTGTCTTCTGAGATTCTCGCAGGTTGGAGGAAGCATCCGCATTTCATTGACCGAATCGACAGCGAAACACACGATTTGTCGAGTGCATTCTGTGTCGAATAATCGATCGATAAATAAAATATTTTACCAGCCCATGTATTCTCCCCATCCTACAAGCGATGCGTGAAAAAGCATCTATCATAGTCACGAAGGCGTAAACTAAGTCTAGCTTTTTTCGTTTTCCATTCCATTTACCATCTTTTCGTTTTACGCATTTTTTTTTATTGTGACTCGACATATAGCACCCCGCTTGATGTTAAGCCAAAGTGAGGTCCATGAATGAATGTCACTGCTACTACAATTCAATAACTGTGAGTAGCAATCACATCCACTATGCCGGCCTAGATGGAACCGGCAACTTACAAGCTGATCCCGAAACGTGACCAAATCACTTCACGGTCTGTATACTTGTAAGTGATGGTACTACCCCGGATCGGCAGACTGGGTACCACTGCCTACCACTCTTTGATAACCAGACCCGAAGCAAATATCCATTTTTTTTATTAACAAATAACAAATATTTTACAAAACAAATATTATTAACAAATATTTAATATTATTAAATATTACAAATAAAAGCTATGAAACAAATATTTGCTCCGACCGGGGATCGAACCCGGGACTTTACGCGCAACAAACCAGTCGCTAAACCGTTCGTCCACGCCTGTCGTCAAATGTCGTCATATGTATACATTTTAAAATATTATCAATTGTGTGTACCACTGTATAAGATGCGCGGACTTGCTCGTACAGAAGTCGTCCAGCACTCAACTGATCTGCCGATACTTATACTGCGCAGATCAAGAGTCAGCGCTTTTTTTATCTGCCGGAATCTATAACGCACTTTGACCTTCCCTTGCTTATTAGGCAAGTCAAGGTCAGCTGTCGCATCGCAGTATCGAAATTAAGATTCCGTATTCAAAATTATATTTACTTACATTTTAAATTACTTGTATTGACAATAACTTGTTTGTACATGCAAAACAAGTGTTTTTGTATTTATATGTAAAATTATATGGCAAGGTGCAATTCCACTACACACTCAAAGGCTACGGCTGCTGGCTATGCTGTCAATCAGGCCTACTATTCATGAGAATGCTACTTGCAGTTTTTTTTAATTGTGACTCGACATATGACAGCACCCTGCTTGATGTTAAGCCGAAGTGTGGTCCATGAATGAATGCCACTGCTACTACAATTCAATAACTGTAAATAGGAATCACATCCACTATGCCGGCCTAGATGGAACCGGCAACTTACAAGCTGATCTCGAAACGTGACCAAATCACTTCACGGTCTGTATACTTGTAAGTGGTGGTACTACCCCGGATCGGCAGACTGGGTACCACTGCCTACCACTCTTTAGTTATTTAACCTAACCTTAGTAGCAGTCGCTTCTATTCATGGACTGCACCCCAGCTTAAAATCAAGCGATGTCATATGTCGAGTCTCAATAAAAAAACACAATCAATGTAATCATGACTTTATTTGACATTTCCCAGAAATAATTGTATTGGAAATATAAATATTAATAACAGTAACACAATTAATAACCTTGAATTACACGTAAATAAATATACATATGTCTTAAATGTATGTATTTTCTTTAGGTAATTTTTACTTTTATAAAATAATATCAATCAATCAATCAAATTGTCAAGACAATGGAGCGCTACAACTCCCTCGCTTCCTACACGTGCACAATTCTCTTCATACAAGCTCTATGGTTTTAAGCACTAGGAAACTTAGCTTTCTTAAGGATGTCTCCGATTTGGTCGGCAAACACCCGACTCTGCTTATCTCTGCCTATTCCTGTGGGGAAAGGGCGTGACAATATGATTGATTGATGATTCAATCAGAAAGATGTATCTGTTTTAAAAGCGTTTTTCCATATTCTAATTTTAAGTCATATTGCGCAATAACTGACGGAAACCTGGTTCGATTCCCGATCGCAACCGAACAATATGCACGCGTCATTTATAACCTTAGTATATCTACCGATTCGGAGTAATCCTACAATTTTCTAGCGTAGATACTGTCAAGTGACGTCTCGTCCAAGTAAGTAAAGTCTCGTTTCGGGATTAGCTTTAATCTTGTAGAAATTCATACGACGGGTGCTTGCAGACATTTGTCTTCTTAAATCGCTTCAAGAATCATGTTTATCATGTATGTTTTTAGTTACGGAGGATTATTTTAATAGTATTTTTATGTGAACGAAGGTGTATCAATAAAATAAAGTAATAATTTTCGGAAATTTAAACATTATTGTCTGTAATTCTGTCGTTACGACATCGTTAATTGTCGATACGCACACGAGATATTTGGAGGTGCACTTCCGTGTTGACCTAATTTTTATATGCTTCAGAAACGCTATGATCGGAACTGCGATACATTTTTTTTTCGTATATCAATCAAATTGTGTGGGGATTGGCAGAGACAATGGAGCGCCACTTGCCACGATCCTGACACAACTCCTCGCTTCCTTCACATTTACAATTCTCTTTAAACAAGCTCTGAGGTTATGGGCAGTAGGCAACTTAGCTTTCTTGAGGATGTCTCTGATTTGTTGGAAAAACACCGTAATATATACATGTAATTATATACGTACCTACGAGTACCATGCATTTAAAGGTGTATTTTGTTTGTAGTCAGCTGACGTGGCGCATTGGTTACCACTCCAGTTCGTTACGCGTAAAGTCCGATACTGAGTTCGATACCCGGCTGAACCAAAGATTTGTATAACAGCTTAAATTTGTAATATTTTTAAATGAGATTTAATATTACAAATATTTATTATACAAAACAAAGAGGCGGATATTTGCTCTGGGTCTGGTTGTCTGAGAGTGGTTAGGCAGTAGTGCCCAGTCTTCCGATCCGACCACCACTTACAACTATGCAGACCGTGAAGTGACTTAGTCGAGTTTTAGGGTTATCTTGTAAATTGCCGGTTACAACGCGGCTTACTAACGCGATTATTTTGGTTTTGATTTTACATTTTTTAAAATTTAATTATTTAATTTATTTTATAGTAAGCCGCATAAAATTTGTTTAATTCATTAATCAATTTTCGCGCAAAATATAAGAAAATATGACTACTTTCAGTTATATACCTGTAGTAACAGTCGCCTCTATTAATGGAGTGCACTCCAGCTTAACATCAGGCGGGGTGCTGTCATATGTCAAGTCATCAAGAGACTAATGCGCTGTGATGTTATAGTCTATCTAATTTTCTTTACTGATTTATTAAACAAACTATGTGCCCTAAAAAAACTTACACAAGCTTAATGTCAAGTGAAGGGACATGGGTTAGACAATGACACCTGGTGCCTACCCTTTTGGAACAAGATCCTTGCGACCCTATACCTGAATAAACTAAGTTAAAAAAACCTTTTCTACTTATTTCTACTTATATTTGGACGAAGTACATTAAGCAATTTTAGTAACTTGATTTAGAAAAGATAATATAATTAAGGCGACCGTGGTGTAGTGGTGGTGCAATGGTTACGCAAACCGAGAGCACGGATTCAAAACCATTTGCCGGTTTTGAACACGGTTTTTCTCGGTTTTCTCAGTCGTCGTCACTCTTGGACCTCCTCTTGCTTATCATCAGGCGGGACGAGGTCACATGTCGAAGACGAGGTCACAATAAAAAAAACTAATGTATCTTTGATATATTATGTATTTTGGTTGTCCTGTTTCTATGATACAAGCACTTTAGTAGTGTAGTATAGATGTTAATTTTAAAAAAGCTATCGCACAGTTAGAGCTGCATATTAAGTTGATGTTGGTTTATACCAGGCCATTTCCTAATTTTAAATTTCTAAATTTTAATTCAAATCTAAATTAAAACAATTTTAAATTTTTAAGGCCCTCCATACATAATTTTTTACCTTTAAAAATTATTTTGTTCCCTTAAGAAAAATAAATGATTACAGCATTTTTTTTAGGAATTTGCCTTTTTTTTTGTTAAATTTGTCACTGATATCTCTAGTATTGCTTTTAAATATTCCAATGCGAAAGGGTTAAAGTCGTGTCGAATCCATTTTTAAATTGCCCTCCTTAACTATCAATTAGCCCCCCTGTGGGGCGTGGGCCCCACGTTGGGAAACACTGGTTTACACAGTCATCTTAGTCTTAGACTTTCCATTGCTTACTATCAGGCAAGTTGAAGTCAGATGTCAGTCAAAAAAGTTCATAAAAAAGTTTTGAAACTTTCTTATTAACTAAATGAAAAGAGAGGCAATTCTTTGAGTTTCAGTAACCTTGAAAGCCTGTGTTACGTAATACCACACTTACGCCTACGCCTCGCTATCACTGCGCAATCGATACAACGAAACGACTACTATACGACATATTTTTAAAAATATAATTATATTAGGTAGTTTTCAACACGCTTTTATTAAAGAATTAAACACATTTTATGCGGCTTACTATCGCGTTTATTTTGGTTTAGATTTTACAATTTTACAGCCATCGTGGTTTCTCCGTGACCACGATGGCTGCAAAGCTCTCGAAACGTCGGAATAATAAAAAATGTAAAATCTAACCAAAATAAACGCGATAGTAAGCCGCATAAAATTTGTTTAATTCATTAATCAATGTTCGCGCAAAATCTGAGAAAATACTACGCTGTTATTTATGAATTAAACAAAGGACATCCATCATTCATTTTGTATGGGGTATTAACAGTTTAATATGCATTTTAAAATAGTTTAATATACGAAGATTACAATGTAATTGGAATATATCCTTTATTTTGCATAGTTTAAGTGTGCAAAATGATCAAACTATAATTATGACAGTTCAAAGCAGAACAAATATAGCGTAAATTGACAGATAATACAAAATCCATTATTATTTTCCAAATAACGCAATTAAAAGCAAAATTTTTATTAGTTGTTTATATATTTATATATTTTTTCATCATTGGACATTACAAAAGTAGTACATAAAAGCCCAAAATGAATGATGTCCTTTATGCGGCTTACTATCGCGTTTATTTTGGTTTAGATTTTACAATTTAAAATAAACCGGGCACAGAAAAAACAAAATCAAAACATCAAACGGGGTAGTTTAGGAAACAATAACAGCATCAACCAATAGGACGACCAACACCTCAGTCTCTCCGTGACCACGATGGCTGCAAAGCTCTCGAAACGTCGAAATAATAAAATTGTTTAAGTCATTGATCAATATTGTGCGAAAATCTAAGAAAATACTACGCTTTTATTAGCTTGACTTGTATGTATAACCGTGAACTGACTCGGTTTTTCAGTCGTTGGAATTCTTGGTACATATATAAAAGATACATTGGTACCGGGCGGTGTGTGGTTTCAAACCCGTGCTCTCGGTTTGTGTAACCATTGCACTGCCACTACACCACGGTCGCCTACACCATTTGTGTAGGTGTGACGTAATATCTACGAAGAAAATACTATCCACTGATCATAAAAATTTATAGCACCTACAAAACTTCCGCGATCTCCACTTACTCGTTCGCAAGTGGTGAAGTTTATGTTTTTAATACCAAGTACTTCTATTTTTAATTTATATTGGTACGACACATGACCGCACACTGCCTGATGTTAAACTGGAGTGCGCTCCGTAAAAGGCGAGTTGACGACTGCTACTACGGTTAAAGTAGCCGTCACATTTACTATAACTTAATGTTACAAATAAATAAAGGCGACCGTGTAGTGGCAGTGCAATGGTTACACTAAAACAAAATCAAAACATCAAACAGGGTAGTTTTGGAAACAATAACAGCATTAACCAATAGGACGACCAACACCTGTCTCTCCGTGACCACGATGGCTGCAAAGCTCTCGAAACGTCGCGTCGGATTAATAAAATAAAATTGTAAAATCAAATAAACGCGATAGTAAGCCGCATAAAATTTGTTTAATTCATCACAAAAGTCAGAAATATAAATACAATAGTTATCTAGTATTTGTTGATCGATTCATTTATTCTGCCGACCCCGTTCCGCATCGGATGCTAGGTTTTCTGCATAATGTAGGAGCCAAAATTTGGGGCAGACTTCATACAATATTTAGTCGTTGCATTATACAAATTGCCACTTTTGTTTTATTTATTCTTCTCTTCGTCTACAGCAATAATACATGTCAATGTATTTTTATTACTAGAAGATAATTTACTAGTTTCTTTGTTTCTAGTTTTGGATATGTAGATATTGTTATACAATTCATAAGGGTGTTTTCCGATCAAATCGGAGACATTTTCAAGAAAGCTGGTTGTGCCTAGTGCCCATAACCGTAGAGCTTGTATAAAGAGAATTGTGGATGTGGGAAGCGACGGAGTGCTATCCCTGTGGGAAAAAGGCGTGACAATTTGATTGATTGTTATTGTATTTTTTTTTTATCAGTTGATCAGTCATGAATGGTAGATTGATTGATTTTTCCCTAATTGTTCATTAGTTTATTTTATGTTTCAAAAAAATAACATAGTATTTAGTATCCAGGTTCAACTCTTTTGCTTTCTTTACACTCACAATTGATACTTAATTATAGAAAATACATCAGCTATAAATAAATTTCCAAAGTATAAAATACTCGCTGGATATAATTTTTGACGTCACGTTTCAAATGATTTTTGTGCTAAAACTGGACCGATAAGGCTAACTTTTGAAGGCAATAAATATTCATAAAGGGATTGTGAAATGGTTTGGCGTTTTTTTTATTCCAACTCCTCCCTCCGACATAATGAATACAGTATTCGACAAGAAGGTTTAGAGCCATTTAGACTGCTGTACTTGAACCTTTAGTTTTTTTTTATTTTTTATATTTCTATTCTAAGCTACTTAGGTGATAGTACCATAGAAACAAGACGAGTACATATATCAAAGATACATTGGTACCGACAAGTTGTTTTGAACTCGTGCACTTGCGTGACCTAGCACTGCACTACACCACGGTCGCCTTAATTTAGTATGATAATTAGAAAAGCGTACTTAGTTTTTTTATGTATGCTCGACTTGTCTGATGGCAAGCAGTGAGAGATCCATGAGCGCCGACGACTGTTTCTTCTCAGTCTTGTTACGGTTTGCCTCAGTCGCCGTCTCGCTAACTTGCAATTGCTCTCATTAACACCAGCGCGGTGCTGTCCATATGTAGATCCCTCAAATCATATAATATAATATTTATATGATCTAATAATTATTTGATAAATATATTTATATATTATCTATATTTATATGATCTGATGTAGATCCTAATAATAAAAATAATAACAACGACACTCAGTAAGCAATAATATCGAAATATCTTCTTGTTAAATTTTCTCTTCTTCCCCATTCGCCGCAAGACATACGAGTATACAGACCTTGAAGTGACTTAGTCGTGTTTCGGAATCAGCTTGTAAATTGTCGGTTTTAACTAGGCCGCTATAGTGGATGTGACTGCTACTTACAGTTATTTAACCGTAGTACCAGTTGCCTCTGTCCATGGACCGCATTCCAGCTGCAAATCAAAACGGGGTGCTGTCATATGTCGCTTATCGACTATTAAATCTTAAGTAAGAGTCGTATAAGATTAAGGTTTAAATTTTATGGTCTATTTGGTATAAAGCCTTCCTTGTTATGTTCCTTCCGAACGCTTTCAAATGACGTCGCGATCTTAACTTATTACTATGATGGATGGTCGCTTTTGTGTTTTTACTAAATTAAAAGCTTGCAGCTCTAGCCTGGATTTTAACTTGCACAACACAGTTAAGTTTGATATATGTACTTTAGTCGGCCAGTTTCTATGATACAAGTCGTTGAGTAGCTTAACAATAGAAACGTATAAAACGTCATATCTATGTTTAAGACATACAGTTGGTGGTCATTTGCCCAGTTAAGTGTACAGACCGTAAAGTGATGCTTAAGTTGCGTAAAGTTGCGTTTCGGGATTAGATCTAACGTTGCTATTTTCCATTAGGTGGTTGCTACTGCAGTTATTTAACTCATAGGCCGAACTCTTACAGCCTGTGTTCTCCTCATCCTTTAACCTTAGACCCTTTAAGCGAAGCACATTTGGCCGGCATAGTGACGGCGATTGAGGCAACCGGGAATTGATTCGGTATTATCAGTCATCGGCACTCTTGGACCTCCTTATGCTTACCATCAGGCAGGTCGAGGTCAGATGTCGTGTCACAATAAAAAAAAAACTTATCAGAGATTTTGCGCGAACATTTATTAATGAATTAAACAAATTTTATGCGGCTTACTATCGCGTTTATTTTGGTTTTGATTTGAACACCAACGTGTCTTTCCGTGGCCACGAATGGCTGCAAACTTCTCGAAACGTCGGAATAATAAAAAAAATGTAAAATCAAAACCAAAATAAACGCGATTTAACAACGGGCGGCCTAAAATTTGTTTACTTCAAAAAGTTCTGTTCTTTGCTACGATATGAACTGTCTCCGTGTCATGTTAACTCATGGTAGATGCTGTGGAGGTTTGTGATCGAGGGAGGTTTTATATGCATATAATAGTAGAGGAGACGGAATCTTTATGTTTATGTTTTGATGACAAATTAATATTAATAATTTTGCAAGCTATTCCAATTTATGAAAAGCGTTGATGTTTATTATATATTTGGATTTTTTTTTTAACATTTTGATGCGATGGCCAGATTTTTGAAATACAAATGAATTAACGTAATTTTTGTTTGAATTGCAGGACTTAGCGGGTCAAAAGCTGATATGCAACATCGACGCGAGGTGTTCGGTTCTAATTTGATCCCACCCAAACCCCCGAAGACTTTCCTCACTTTAGTTTGGGAGGCGCTGCAGGACGTGACGCTTATTATATTAGAAGTTGCCGCCGTTGTGTCACTTGGACTTAGCTTCTATCAGCCACCAGACGATCCCAGCGATACGGGTGAGCCTATATCAATGTTTATGTAGTTTAAGGCGCCTACGCGTAGGACCCGGGTTCAATTCCCGGTCGGTGCAAACTTTTGTTTGTAATATTTAAGGCGACCTTGGTGTAGTGGCAGTGCAATGGTCACGCAAACTGAGAGATCGAGTTTAAAACCCGTGCTTTGGTCGTCCTGTTTCTATGATACAAGCACTTTAATAGCTAAGTATAGAAATATGAATAAAAATAGTACTACTGCCGAATCGGAGTAGTACCACCACTTTCAAATGAGCAGACAGAAAACTGACTCAGTTGCGTTTCGGGTTCATTATGATAGTTGCCAGTTTCATTTAGGCTGGCATAGTGGATGCGACTGCTATTTACAGTTATTGAACCGTAATAGCAGTCTCGCCTATTCAAGGAGCACCCTCCAGCTTAACATCAAGCGGGGTGCTGTCATATGTCGAGCCAAAATAAAAAAAAAGTCGATCGGAAACACGCTGACCACACAAGTGTCAATTTTGCTTCTCATTCCTTGTAAAGGCTATGCTCGTGTCATTGTCACACAAAAAATATATTAATGTGTTCGCAATAAGATTGGTTTTCCTATAAAGTTCTCAGACATAAGGTGACCGCGGTGGTTGTGGAATGGCCTTGCCAACCATACCCCTTCGGTTGAAAGCCACTTGGCCAACCAATTAATATACGTATATTCTACATCAGCCTTTCCCAACCTTTTCCAATTGGCGTTAGGGGGGCCACCGGACTATGATCCGCGGACCCCTAAAAAACTTATTTGCAGTACTCACATATGTCAATCCATTTTATTCTCAAAATAATAATTAAACTCTAATGCAGTGTTTTTGTATGTAAAAGGCTAGCCACGACACATTATTCCATCTTAAAACTGAAAAAGGCAAAATGGTCTGACTAAGTTTCGTAATTTTCCTCTTTCGTCTGCGGACCCCAGGTTGTGAAAGGCTATTCTACAAACATTGATGGTCATGTTTCTATGATACAAGCACGTTTGGTAGCTTTGTATAGAAATGTAAAAAAATATCTTACCAAAATTATGACTTTGATACAGTACAGGGTTAAAAAAGACGTATTGTTTTTTTTGTGTGTTACCGATCGACTTATAACGATTTTGAATGTTATTACTAAAGTTACGCACGAGTAACTAACGCTGAAAAAAAGTTATTTTCTTCTTACAACTTACAAAACATCGTAAGTTTAAACTAGTACATTCGTAGTTGATATACAAAATACAACCTTATTATTGACGCTTTAAAGTTGTTTATTCAACGATTGCGCATAGATTATTTCTAGTAGTTCGAAAGGCGTTTTTGTTGTTTATACTGGTCACCGAATTATATGTATTTTAGACCTTATGTGGTCTACACAATGATTAAAATTAACTCCAAATCTAATTCGGTGAACAAATCTTGTGTTGTGGTTTAGTAATTTAGTATCTTGGTTCGATGGTACAGTTTTGATAAAAATCGTGCTAAAATTTGACAGCTGACAATGGTCTGTTTAATTTGTAATTTGACTACTTACAGTTATTTGTTTGTAGGCAAGTGACTGCTTACAAATAAATTAGTATTTAAGCATATCTTTTTTATTTATTGAGGCTCGACATATTATGACAGCCCCGACTACTTGCAGTTATTTATCTGTAAGTAAGTGACTGCTTACACATATATAACTGTAAGTAGTCGGGGCTGTCACGTGTCGATCCTTAATAAATAAAGATAAATACTAATAAAGTTAAATACTACTGGAATGTAAAGTCAGGAATGTATTGTTGTCAAATTTTATGCACAAAATATTATGGTTTTTTTATGTTTAGTTAATATAAATTGTTTTTAATTATGTCTTTTTCTTTTCATTAACATGATGGATTTAGATGATCCGGGTAAGAATAATAAATAAGAGCCAGTAGTTGATTCCCCGCTAGTTTGTTATTGTGTACTCAAAAAATTTAATACATTTTTACACGCATAAAGCGGGGCTGTATTTGAATGATTAAGAATTGAAATATTTCTTGAGTACAAAAGTATCGTTTAACGCACTTAAACCATCCTGTTGCAATAAACCCTTTTTCGAAATTTATTCGACTTGCCTGATAGTACGTACGGCGACATTTGCCTCAGTCAGTTGCCTTACAAGTATACAGACCTTGAAGTAATTTGGTCTCGTTTCAGACCGTCATAGTGGATGTGATTGCTACTTACAGTTATTAAATTGTAGTAGCAGTGACATCCATTCATGGACCACACTTTAGCTTACATGTCATATGTCGAATCATATTGAAAAAAGGCGCCGTCGCTATGCCGGCCAGAAAATATCACAATGATATGGAGAGCATCAATAGTAAATACCATGCAGAAGCGTCGGTTACCTAGAATAGCTTTTAGTGATCTTACCAGGCTTTTTAAATTACTATAGAACCGAATTGCTGTTTTATAAGTTTATTTAAACTTACCCTTATGGCTTATAAAACGGTGTTTACTGCAACAGGGGTAGGTGGAAATGCTTGTGTCATTTAGATCCCTTTTATTATTTGTTTGTGAACGGTTATCTCTTTTTATGTATAGCAGACAAATACATGATCAATTAAATTCATCAATCATTCGTTTTACTGTTCGTGGCTGGTAAAGCATTCTAAAAAAAATCTGGGGGCTGACCACGCAACTTTAATGGGATGGTTCAAAAAGTGACTCAGTCACGTTTCGGAATCAGGTTTGCATGCAACTGCTAATTGTAATTATTTTACCATAATAGCAGACCACGGACAATATTACAACGGATAAATCTTGTACCTCAGACCCTGCCTACCCAACTGCTACTTAACTGCTGCTTACTTAAGGTTAGGCTACGTTTTCAGCCAGGGACCGAATGCGACTTTTACTTGCTGTAGTAGCGTTGTCTCCATTAGAAGGTCGCTCTCCAGCTCAATATTTATGTAGTAATGAGGCAGCCATTATAAAAAACATTTTATTTAATCGCTATGATTGTGGGATTTGATCTGATTGTGTATTTTACTCCTTTATGTTCTTAAATATTAATAATATGATTGTTATTTTCTTAGATTTTGCGCAAACATGAATTAATGAATTAAACAAGTTTTATGCGGCTTACTATCGCGTTTATTTTAGTTAAGATTTTACTATTTATTATTATTGCGACGTCTCTTCTTGACCGTAATAAAGCTCTCGAAACGTCGAAAGGATAAAAAAATATATAAAATCAAAACCAAAATAAACGCGATAGTAAGCCGCATAAAATTTATTTTATAATTGTTATTTTTGTCGTTGTTTGTTATTGGTGCACATTATAATAGTTAACAGTTAATGGACCGTAACAGCTGTCGCCTCTATTCATGGAGTGCACGCCATCTTTAAATCTCAGGCGAGGTGCCATTTTACGTCAAGTCACAAAAAATAATTAAAAAAGTTAATTCTTTGTGCTTTTTCCTTTAATATATATTACAATATATTTTTTTTGTTATCATAATTACCACATATAATCACTGATATTTGTTTTTAATTCCTAACTAGTTCATATAGTTTATAGATTTTAATCATATTGATTGTTTGCACGAATAGTATGTAAGTGCAAATATTCTACTTTTCATGATAGTGACGTCATTGTCGTATTTTTATTCTATATTATTAGTAGAATTAATTATGCCAAGTATGCCTCTGTTTTTCTCAGTGGGAATGGAGGTGTTACTTTCCATTGTCCTGACACAACTCTCTCGCTGCCCTCACATCCACAACTCTCTTCATACAAGCTTTATGAATATAAGCACTCCGGACTTCTGCTTTTTAAAGAACAACCTTTATTGTTGAAATTTGACATCAGATCTTGACTTGCCTGAGGATAAGCGCAACGACTAAAAACGTTTGTTTTTAATCGCGTGCTTTTTACGCCTCTCTACTCACCTCTAATTTATAAATCTCTTTTTATCCATCCCAGTAATAAAATATTAATATTAGTTTTGTACATCGCTCAAAGAACCGATAACCGATAGAGAAGAAAGGTTCTTGAGTGGAGATCACGAATAGGGAGACGCAGCGTAGGTATGCCTCCCACTAGGTGGACTGATGACATAGTGAAAGTCACGAATAACCAATGTCATCCCGTCATTCTAAATGGCGTTCTACGGGGGAGGGCTATGTTCTGCAGTGGACGTCTTCTGGCTGATGGATGATAATTAGTTTTTTTGCATATACAATAATATTCGAAAAAGCTGTCCTTATGTTATCAATAATTTCTCGATAAGTTACTCTTTATTGATATAATAAATGTTCTTGATCTACTTTCATATACATTATTTGATTAAACTCAATTTTAATTAAATCAGATAATAGACACTTAGGGATTATTTATTATCATAAATGAACTAGTTATTTTTTCAGTCTTTTTACAATTAATGATTAAGGATTAAAATAAATAATGAGTTGGATATTTAAGTCACTTTGACATTTAATTCATATTGGAATTTACTAAAAGTAGGAATACTTAGAACTTAAGTCGGCATGGTGACGACGACTTAGGCAACCGAATCAATTCTTTCAGTCGTTGTACTCTTAGACTTACCCCTCGCTTACTATCAGGCAAGCATAGGCAAGACGAGGTCAGATGTCAATAATCAAAATTTAAACAAAATAATAAATAAAAAAAAAGAGGTGAGGGACGATTCAGAAGAGAATACATTGATTTATTCGAAAAAAATAATTTAAAAAAATGGTTTGAAATATTAATAACCTCGTTTGTATAAAGAGAATTGTGGATTTGAGAGAAGTGAGATTTGTATCAGGATCGTAAAAAGAGGCGTTTTATCCTGTGGAAATAAAGGTGTGAGAATTAGATAGAGAACAAAGAGCCATATGGAGAATAAATACACTTGGAGGCATGCATTTTAGTCTAATTTTTAATTCTATTATTTTTCAATTTAATTTTTTTTTTGTAATGTACCTATTTTGTTTGTGTGTCTTTTACTTTGTTCACGAGGGTAGTTTGATTGATTTAAATACACAAATAACACATGTACCTTGTTTGTATTTAATAAAATGTATTTTACCGCCAGGGGAATGGAATTGATAGGGCTATTTGACCTTTACCTTATACATCATTATTAATAATATCACGCCTTAATTCCCACAGAGATAAGCAGGGATAATAAACTCACATTGTCCTTATAAATTTTTTTTTTTTTTTTATAAATATTTTTATATTAAAATTTAGTTTTAGGGTTAATAATTAATCAATAATCCGTATTTTTTTATTAAAATATTAACGTCTTTTAATAATGTATTGTAAAGAATATTTTAAAACAAAAGTTTTTCCTTATGAAAGCGACCGTGGTGTAGTGCGAGTGAAATTGTCGCACAAACTATGATTGCCCGATTCATAACCAATTGCCTGTACCATTGTATCTTTGATATATGTACTTTGGTTTCTATGATACAAGCACGTTTAGTAGCTTAGTAAAAAAATGGCAATAAAATCCAAAAAAATAAATAAGATCCAGTTTCATTTTTATAATTTTTAAGGCGACAGTAGCGTAGTGGCAGTGCAATGGCTACGTAAGCCGAGTGGCACTGGTTTGGAACCACCCACCGGTATAGCTTGTCTAACTTTAAATGGCGCGCTCCTCCACTTTATTAGTTTATTTAAATGCGTGAATGCAAATATTTCTAACTATACTATTATACTTTATCAGCGTGCGCCTCCTTTTGTGTCCAACTAGTAATGAATGAACAATTACAATTGCATTTTCGGTGTGTTGCATTCATATTTTTAGTTTTCTCGTGTGCGCAAATGCGGTGGAGGGGCGCGTCATTTCAGCTTAGACAGACTATACCAATGTATCTTTGATATATGTACTTTGGTTGGCCTGTTTCTATGATCAAGCACTTTAGTAGCTTAGTATAGAAATAAATAAATAAATAAGTTCCAGTTTCATTTTTATCGTGTATTTCCAGGAAATATAATATATCCTTCGTAGAACTTTAATTTATTTTGTTTTTCATACAATTTTCAGCACACCTTGACGAGGAGGAGGGTCACTACCAATGGATTGAGGGTCTGGCTATTTTAATATCAGTTATAGTCGTTGTTATTGTAACGGCGTTTAACGATTATACGAAAGAAAGGCAATTTAGGTGAGTAGTTACCTTTTTTACATGGCAATGAGACGACAGGCGTGATAAAAAAAGAGGCGGATATTTGCTTCGAGTCTGGTTATCAAAGAGTGGTAGGCAGTGGTACCTAGTCTGCCGATCCGGGCTAGTACCACCACTACAAGTATACACTTCACGTATATATATTTTTCGATATAAGCCAAGCCTAATCCCTTGCCACATCACTTTCTTAATTTATATGTATTATTGATTTACGTAATGTGACAATAAATATATTTCCATTACCATTTCATTTCACTTAATCGAGTTTTGGGATCAGCTTGTAAGTGGCCGGTTCATGCTAATCCGGAACAGTGAATAAGATTGCTACTTGCAGTTATTTAACTGTAGTAGCAGTCGCCCCCATTTATCCTGATATGGATAATGGATAAACCCATTATTCAGGTTTATCCAGAAACCAAACATGGTTGTAAGAAAAAAAAACTACAAATTGGCTCCTCAATTTTAATTATAACGAGACTGAATCCCTCCTATCTCCTATTTCATAGGCTTCCTTTACATACCCTCTCACACACACTCATCATGTAATAACTATATGGTAACACTTCGGAAGAGCACTGACTCCTCTAATACAGGTCAACCTATATTACTACGGGTGTCAGGATTTCAACACTTGTTTTAAGTTTGCTTTTTGTTTTCAAATGTTATTTTTTACTATCTCGTTGTTGCTAAAAATATAACTGTTTGTTTGTTTCTTAATTTTCAGAGGTTTACAGTCTAGGATAGAAGGAGAGCACAAGTTCGCTGTGATCCGTAGTAATGAAGTAAAGCAGGTGCCGATAAGTGATATAGTCGTTGGGGATATATGTCAGATCAAGTATGGCGATCTGTTGCCCGCCGACGGTATATTGTTGCAGAGCAATGATCTTAAGGTAAATTGCATTTGTGTTCCTTATTTCCTTTATTTTATTGATAAATAATATTTCATTTAACTGTATATAGAAACGCGACTATATACTTTGGTTGTCCTGTTTCCATGTTACAAGTACTTTAGTAGCTTAGTATAGAAATGTAAATTTTAAAAAAGCGGCCAAGTGCGAGGTGAACTCGCCCATGAAGGGTTCCGTATCAGCAAGTAACATAATATAAAAGTTCTTGTAGTTCGTTGTAACTTTGATAGATTTTTATATTTGAGTTGATTGAATGAATGGTAAATTGCGGTTCACGATTTAGGACGTATTAAAAAAACTAGTTACTTGATCAAGATCGAACTAATTTTCGGTGGAAGTTTGCATGGTAATGTACAATATATATTTTTTTAGTTTTATCATTCTCTTCTTTTAGAAGTTACAGGAGACATACTAATTCAGTTTAGCAAAAAAAATTATAATAGAAACCTTAATATCATTTTTGATGACCTATAGAAACCCCACACGTAATTCATGGATATATTTTTTTGAGTTTCAGTTTTAAGTATGGGGAACCCTTAAAATTTATTGTTCTATTTTTGTGTGAAAATCTTAACGCGGTTCACAGAATATATCTATTTACCAAGTTTCAACAGTATAGTTCTTATAGTTTCCGACATACGGACGGACAGACAGACAGACATGACGAATCTATAAGGGTTCCGTTTTTTGCTCCGAAACCCTAAAAATGATAAGGCCAGTAGACAGTCTAGCCTTCCAATTTGGTAATAATGCAGCTATCAAATATAACGTGAAACAACACACGAATATCTTAATTATGACCCACCGGTGCTCCTTATCAGATTCAGGTTGTTTTATCACAAATATCGGGGACGCTGTGTGCGTCATGACAAGCCTTATCATAAACATTTATCATCAGTTTACACTTACTATTTATGAGGGCATGAAAAACTCCTGTTTACAGACTATATACTAAAAAAAACCTCTGATAAATTCAATAATCATAAATAAACAAAAATCAACTACCTAACAACTTTTATCAATCAATCAATTTTTTTTACATATTTATACTAAGCTACTAAAGTGCTCGTATCATAGAAACGGGACAACCGAAGTACATAATATCAAAGATACATTGGTACCGGTGGGTGACGAACTCTTCTCGGTTTGCGTAACCATTGCACTGCCACTACCACCACGGTCGCCTCGTTGTCACGCCTTTTCCCTACAGGGATAGGCAAATACAAAGGAGGGCCACTTGCCACGATCCTGATACAACTTGTTGTATAATAAATATGAAATCACTTTAGCTGATGTTAAGCTGGAGTGCGGTCCATAAATGTAGGTGATTGCTTCTACAGTTAAATAACTGTAAGTAGCAATCACATCAACTATGCCAGCCTAGTTGCAACCGGCAACTTGCAAGCCGACCCCGAAACGCGACTAAGTCACTTCACGGGCTGTAAGTCGGCAGACTGGGCATCACCGCCTACCAGTCTTAGTCAACCAGACCCTAAGAAATTATCCGCCTCTTTTTTGTGACTCGACATATGACAGCACTTAGCTTGATGTTAAGCTCGAGTGTGGTCCATGAATGGATGTCACTGCCAGTACATTTTTTTGGCCGGCATAGTGACGGTGACTGAGGCAGCCGTGACTCACTCGGTTTTTCCAGTCACTCTTGGACCTCCTCTTGCTTATCATCAGGAGGGTCGAGGTCCCGGACTTTACGCCACGCCTGTTGTTTTATTAAATAAAAAATATTTTAAATATTGAATCCAATTAATAAATAATACAAATCGAGCGGGAATCGAACCTGGGTTTACGCGTAACAGACTGGTGTGCTGACCAATGCGCCACGTCTGTCGTCATTTTGATTGGCCTGTCCTTTTAAGGTAGGCTTATTTTTTTTATCAATTAAAAATTATCATTTTATTCAAAATATCTGCATTGTTATCGGTGAAGATTCCGCATTAAACGTGCCATTCGATATTTACTAACGTCATTGTTTCATTGTGACGTTCTGTTTGAAAAACGACGTAAATTAATAAAAGCCCACTTTGGAAATGGCGCTCCATTGTCTGGGAAAAAGGCGCTCCATTGTCTGGGGAAAAGGCGTTCCATTGTCTGGGGAAAAGGCGCTCCATTGTCTGGGGAAAAGGCGCTCCATTGTCTGGGGAAAAGGCGTGACAATCATTAATAGACTTTAGAGCTTCTCAAGCCTGATAGTGATGACGATTGATGCAACCGTAAACTAAGTCGGTTTTTTAGTCGTTGGCGCTCTTGTAACTCTCTTCTTAACATCAGGCAAGTCCAGGTCAGATGATGCATTACAACAAACTATAAAAATGAAAAAAAGAGGAAACTCAAAGTTAAAAAAAATATTAAGTATTTTCTTAGATTTTGGGCGAACATTGCGGCTTACTATCGCGCGTAAATAAACGCGATAGTAACTCTCATAAAATTTGTTTAATTCAATAATTATAAAGTTAGGATTAAACAAAATTATAATAAAATAAGATAAATGAAAATACAATTATGAAATGATAGGTTTTTGAATGCGTTTATTTTAATTTATTTTATATGACATGTTTTACAACATCGTGAATGCGTTAAACTTTAAATAAACAAAAACGTGATTTTCGAACAAATCAGAGACCCAGTTGCCTAGTGCCCATAACCGTAGAGCTTGTTTGAAGAAAATTGTGTATGTGGGGAAGCGAGGGATTTATGTCGAGATCGTGGCAAATGGCGCTTAATTGTGTCCGCCTATCGCTGTGGGAAAAAGGCGTGACATATTGGATTGATTATTATAATTTTTTTATACATTTCTATACTAAGCTACTAAAGTGCTTGTATGATAGAAATAGGAAAACCAAAGTACATATATCAAAGATACATTGGTACCGGTGGGTGGTTTCGAACTCGTGCTCTCGGTTTGCGTAACCATTGCCCTGCCACTACACCACAGTCACTTTATTGTTTTATTAATTTTTCTTAATCAAAAAATGCCACTTATAACCTTCCATGTTATTATTATCAAGGGACTTACATTGCGTGCGTCAATGACTTTTATACAAATGATTTAGGAATGTACTCAAGATTTATATCAATTTTAAAGATATTATTTCATAGATTAATAATTATTAATAGATATTTGTACATTTTGAACTGTTACATAATTTCGTGAAGTTAGGGTTGGCACGGATAAAATTTATAAACCCTAGCGTTTGTACCAAAAAAGTTACGATTTACGAATTTAGTTTTACTTTATACTTATTCTACTACGTTTACTATTACGAAATCGTGAATTGTGTTGTTAATAATTTTATATCGAAACTACCATTTATATATGTTTTTATTATTAGAAATAACAAAAGTAGTACATAGAAACCCAAAGTGCTCTGTATAAAATATCCGTTAAACGTAAATGTAAAATGTGAAGTTAAAGAGTTTTTCTTTTACTTATACGATACTTTTTACAAATTGGTAAATTTTATTTTTTGGTACAACCGACTGTAACTTTATATTATTGGGAATGCTTCGATATTTTGGGCACATGGAAAGGATAAATGAAAGTAGATTGACGAAAGGAATTTATAAATCTGATGTGGATGGATATAGATGCGTTAAATGAGGCCCAGATGAACCTATAAAAACTATACTTCTGAAACTATAAAAACTATGCTGTTGAAACTTAGTAAATAGATGTATTCTGTGAACCGCATTAAGATTTTCACACAAAAATAGAAAAAAAAAAATTTTGGGGGTTCCCCATACTTAGACGTGAAACTCAAATTTATTTTTTATCTAACTCATCCATACGTGTAGATTACCATGCAAACTTTCACCGAAAATTGGTTTGAACGAGATCTAGCAAGTAGTTTTTCTTTAATACGTCATAAATCGTATACCGCAATTTACCTTTCGTTCAATCAACTCAAATATAGAAATCAAAGTTACAACGAACTGCAAAAACTTGCTGCTACGGAACCCTTCATGGGCGTGTCCGACGCGCACTTGGACGCTTTTTAATTTTTAAATATCTTAATATCTCAGAAATATATTTAATTAAATAAAATTAATAACTGTTTAATTCATTAATCAATGTTCGCGCAAAATCTAAGAAAATACAACTGCTTTCAGGTTGACGAGTCATCGCTGACAGGCGAGTCGGACCATGTCAAGAAGGGTGAAGCGTTTGATCCTATGGTGCTATCCGGTACCCATGTTATGGAAGGTCAGTTGCAGCTCAGAAATTAATAGTTACTCCATCAGTCTTCGGCGAAAGCTAAAGGATGATATACAAGAGAGAGAAAGTCCCTATCTTTAGTCGCCCCGAATCCTTAATTAGTATTTTTATTTGTTTTTAAATATATACAAATCTATATATTTTATATATAAAATATATTATATAATATTTGCTTTACTCTTATCTGTTTTTCCTATTCTTACCTTAAAAAACTATAAAAAAAAAACACCTCATCCGGCATAGGTGTTTTTTTTTTGTTGTGACTCGACATCTGACCTCGATGGTAAGCAAGAAGAGGTCCAAGAGTGCCGACGACTGAAATAACAAAGTCAGTTCACGGTTTGCAATTCAAAATTGGGCGGTCAAATATTCAGCCACAATAAAAAACACAAAAAACAATGTACTTTTTTACATACACTAAGTTAATCTTAATCCATCAATCAAATGCCTTTTTCGCACAGGAATAGGCGGAGACAACGGAGCGCCACTTGCCACGATGCTGACACAACTTCATCGCTTCCCTCACATCCACAAATGTCTTCATTATAGGCACTAGCTGGTCTCATCTATTCTTTTTTTTTTAATTTCAGGCTCCGGTAAAATGTTGGTAACAGCAGTCGGTGTTAACTCGCAGGCTGGTATTATATTTACGCTGTTGGGCGCTGCGGTTGATAAGCAAGAGAAAGAGATTAAGCAAATGAAAAAAGGTCAGTGGTACTTATGTAGCTTACACTGTAGATTTGATTTGGGGCTGTTCACTTGGTTTTCAATTGAAGAAAAATGACTCTTAATGTTATAAAAATAAAAGGTAAATTGCCCCGAATCGTCAATTTTTTTTGTTTTAAAATATATACAAACGTATATATTTTCTATATATATATAAATAGATGTAATAGTTCTAGTTGCCTAGTGATGAGCTTATTTTTTCTAAAGACATTTTTTTTAAGTAAAATAAATTGTCAATATTTTCATTGGTAACATTGAAAACAATCACTTATATTGACTTAAGAAATTTATATTTATGTATTTACCTAAACCATTTTCCTAAATTACCCATTTTCCGCACAATTACCTTTTCTCCCCAAAATATCCCTTTTTTACCTTTATCTTTAAGCACCATTTTCTCCCCAATCACCTTTTCTCACCTATCCCTATGGGAAAAAGCCGTAACATTTAAATTGATTGACCTTTTCTGCAAGCACCATTTTCTCCCCAATCACCTTTTCCCGCATTCACCTTTTCTCCCCAATTATCTTTTTCCGCATTTCATTCTTTTAAAATGTGACTAAAGCAGTAAAAATGAGCTCAGTACTAGATACACTCCCCCGATGCTTGCCTTGCATCTTATAGTGGTCCCCCCTCCATTTCAAAATAGAACAATAGATATAATATAAACATAGTAGTTTTTTTAATTATTAAGGAGAACAAATAATTTCGTTGAAAAAAAAGTTGATATTTTAAAATTATCTGTCTGCCTATCCCCGTGGGAAAAAGGCGTGACAATTTGATTGATTGATTAAATTATCTGCAACTCGTACTACAAAAACTGGGCCGAAGATTTTAAAAATTGGAAATTGGTTCAGTTGCAAGTCACAGACCGAATACAATTAAATCATTATAAATCTTTTGAGTTAAAGTTTAAAAATACAGTCGTAAACAGTGGCTTAAAACGCGCTTTAAGGCGACTGTGACCTAGTGGTAGGGAAATCACACTAACCAGGATCACCCGGTTCAAAACCACTTTCCAGTACTAATGTATCTTTGATATATGTGTTTTGGTCGTCCTATTTCTTTGATACAAGCGCTTTTAGTAGCTTAGTATTAATAATTAAAAGAAACGTAAATTACAAATAAACATAGTTACTAACCTGCCTATCCCTGACAGAGGGGGCTGTTAAATTAACATAAATTAAATACGAAATTATTTGTAATCCTAATAAATAAAAAAACAATTCATATTTTATTATTATTTCATAAATTTATTTGCAATGATTTTGTTTTCTTTATTATACGTCTATAGAATCGTTTTTAATTAAGATTTCTAATATTGTACATGTGCATCCCTGTGGGAAAAAGGCGTGACAATTTGATTGATTGATTGATTGTTATTGTACATGCCTCAGACAGTGGCAGGCGGTCGGCGTTTTTCAGTCGTCGTTGCTCTTGGCCCTCTCTTGCTTACCATCAGGCAAATCAAAATCAAATATGGCGTCCTAATAGAAAATATGTATTAACTAATGTCCTATTATTAATGTCGTATTAAATTAATTGTTTTAATAAATAATATGGTTTGCATGTGGTTAATAAAATGTGTATTGCGTTTAATATTCATTATTATTTATGTTTTATGTGGTTTGAAAGAAGATGTAGTGACAAAGATTGACAAAGGAATGATCAGACGGTTTGGGCACATAGAAAGGCGACCGTGGTGTAGTGGCAGTGCAATGGCTACGTAAGCCGAGTGGCACGGGTTCGAAAACACTCACCGGTACCAATGTATCTTTGATATATGTACTTGGGTTGCCATATCATACAAGCACTTTCTATACTAAGCTTAGTATAGAAATGTATAATAATAATAATAAGATAAGTCAAAGTAGATTGACGAAAGGAATTTATAAATTCGATGTGGATTATGTGGATGGATGCGTTATAAACAAGGCAGGCCCAGGAGAGTGTTTTACGACCAAATCGGAGACATCCTCAAGAAAGCTAGGTTGCCTAGTGCCCATAACCATAGAGCTTGTATGAACAGAATTGTGAATGTAGAGGAAGGGATGGAGTTGTGTCAGGATTGTAACAAGTGGCGCTCCATTGTCTCTGCCTATCTATGTGAGAAAAAAGCGTGACAATTTGATTGATTTGATTGATCACCTCTTTTCTGGAAAGAGTAAACATAAAAGGAACATCATGCAGCATTAATGTTTCTTTGATACCAAATGCTTTGGTCGTGCAGTGTCTGTGATACAAGCACGTTTTCTAGCTTTGTATAGGCATGTATAAAAATTAAATTTATGTCAAATAATTATTGTATGTGTCATGTAAACAAAATCGTTGTAATTAAATTTATGTTTAAAGTTAGTATTTGTATTTAAATACTTGCTTTATTGTGTTTTTTTGTATATTGTCTAGTCATTTTTATGGGCATTAATTATTTTTTAATTATAAAAAGGGTAAATATTATTACGGGGTAAATGTAACTACGGGGTAAATGTAACTACGGGGTAAGTGTAACTACGGGGTAAATGTAACTATGGGGTAAATGTAACTATGGGGTAAATGTATCTATGGGGTAAATGTAACTATGGGGTAAATGTAACTATGGGGTAAATGTATCTATGGGGTAAATGTAACTATGGGGTTAAAGCGATGCACTAAAATTGCTTTCAACAGTTTCTGTTATGTATGGACGGTTATCGCACTCTTTGCACTATTCATCTACAAATACTAGTCATACAGTTGGTGGTCATTTAGCCAACTCGAGTACGACATAAGTACGACTCGAGGTGATTCAGTCGCATTTACCTCGTATTTAAAGTTTATGAAGTATAAATTTTGGTAAATAGCATAAAATATATTTTTTTTAATAATTAATGCCCATAAACAACCCTTTAGTTTTAGGGGTGTATCCAGATTCAACTTTTATTTAATAATTTAAAAACAAAAATATTTGGTTAAAATAAATAACTAATTGACCTTTAACTAAAATAAATGTTAAAAATATAACTTATAAAAAAAATAAAAATTTTAAATACTAAAATTATTATACATATTCGTATAAAAGTAGAGTTTGGATACCTACCCACATTTAGTGTACCCTGTATTTTTAAAATCCATTCAAATGACCCGTTTTTTTTCGCCCCACTCCCGACGCCCGCCTGCCGCACGCCCCCATCGATGAACCAAATTAAAAAAAACAATCATACACAAAATGCATTGTATTTTATTACAACAAATACAAACACATGCATGTCGACTATACTACCTACCCCCCCGTTCGATGTGAATTCACTTTGACAGAAGCAAAAAAACAGAAGAAGGGACAACGTAAGAGTTTGACCGGTGAGTTGTTAAATGCATTCTGCGTTGCTTTTTGTATACATCCACTGCATTAAGGGAAATAATATATACATATATATCATTTAGGACTATTGTGACATTTCTATACTTATACCAGCGGCACGCTGTCATTGATTTAACAAAAGAGGAAGATACGGTACGAATACAATAAGCGTGGAACTGGCAAACTACGTCTAACTGACGCACTTGAACCCAAAGCACGGCCTACTGCCGTTAGGCGTGCTCTACTGCACTCTCGTGCATTCTGTCTCGCTCGCGTCCCACTGTAATAAATTTTTCGATCTCTTTCGTTTAATTTCTTATTAACGAAATCTGAGATGTGAAAAGAATGCGGCATAGTGACGGCGACTGAGGCAACCGTGAACAAACTCGGTTATCTCAGTCGTTGTTACTCTTGGACCTCCTCTTGCTTAACATCAGGCGGGACGATCAAATGTCGTGTCACAATGAAAAAACTGTGTGTGTGACTTTGCGTATAGTAGGGGTATACGATACTTCATGAACGTTTAAAACGTCGAAACGGCCATCATATCGTGCCGTTGGTATAAGTTCCTAATTCGATTATTTGATTATTCGAATCGAATAATTATTGGGCACTATGAAATTATAATCATATATTCCCATTTTATTAATTAGAAAATAAGTTTGTCGGTCTCAGAAATAGAAACCCACTAGTAATTTAATACGAAACATTATGATACAACACGTTGAGTAGCTTAGAACAGTAATCTTACATAGGCTCTGTATTAGCGTAATATAGAGAAGATTTATAAAAAAACTTGTTTTTAAATTAGTTGGAGAAGATTCCTTTACGATGACAACTGGAAGAGAATTGAAACCTTTGAAAGTGAGGGGTTAGTTAATACAAATTATATAGCTATACTAATAGCATTGAAATATTCAAGAAGTTAATTGAAAAACTTGTTTATTTAATATTAGTTAGAGAAGATTACTTCGCGAAGACGGGTAGAAGAGAAATGGAACCTTTGAAAGTAGGCGGTTAGTAGTTACACAATATATAGTAATACTAATAGAATTTGTATATTCAAGAAGTTAATTAAAAAACTTGTTTACTTAAAATTAGTTAGAGAAGATTCCTTTACTAAGACGGGTGGAAGAGAAATGGTACCTTTGAAAGTAGGCGGTTAGTAATTTCAAATTATATACTAATACTAATAGAATTTGTATATTCGAGTAGTTAATTAAAAAACTAGTTTATTTAAAATTAGTTAGAGAAGATTCCTTCACGAAAACGACTGGAAGAGAAATAGAACCTTTGAAAGTAGGCGGTTAGTAATTAATTTTTTTATAGCTATACTAATAGGATTTGAATAAGCGAGAAGTTAATTAAAAATGCTTGTCTATTTAAAATTAGTTAAAATTAGAGAAATGGAACCTTTGAAAGTAACCGGTTAGTAATTTCAAATTATGTAGTCATACTAATAGAATTGGTATATTCGAGAAGTTAATTAAAAAATCTTGTTTATTTAAAATTAGTTAGAGAAGATTCCTTTACTAAGACGGCTGGAAGAGAAATGGAACCTTTGAAAGTAGGCGGTTAGTAATTTCAAATTATATACTAATATAATAATACTAATAGAATTTGTATATTCGAGAAGTTAATTAAAAAAACTTGTTTATTTAAAATTAGTTGGAGAAGGTTTCGTTGAGAAGATGACTAGCAGAGAGTTGAAACTATTAAAATTGAGCGGTTAGTAATATAAACATAAATAAAATAATTGTTGAATTTAAAATAATTAAACAAAAATATTTTAAATAGTATTTGTTTATACATGTTTATTACTCGCAAGTAAATTATACACGTATATAATTCACTAGTTATTTAGTTAAACATCCATTAAATATAATAAAATAATTATTTTGACAATAGTTTTTTTTAAATATATCATAAATATCTCAGCCAATCCCAGCGCGCCACATGTACGCGCAATGCGTGTTCGTCTGCTATTGGTTGTTCGTAGGCGCCATGTTTGTAGTCGGTGTTAGATTTTAAATTTCTGCGCAAATGAATATTACCGATGTTTCTTAATAAAGTCGTAGGACTTTTGCTGCAAAGGTCGTACTATAACTAAAAGTCGTAGGACATTTGCTACAAAGGTCGTACTATAACTAAAAGTCGTAGGACATTTGCTACAAAGGTCGTACTATAACTAAAAGTCGTAGGACATTTGCTGCAAAGGTCGAACTATAACTAAAAGTCGTAAGACATTTGCTACAAAGGTCGTACTATAACTAAAAGTCGTAGGACATTTGCTACAAAGGTCGTACTATAACTAAAAGTCGTAGGACATTTGCTGCAGAGGTCGTACTATAACTAAAAGTCGTAGGACATTTGCTACAAAGGTCGTACTATAACTAAAAGTCGTAGGACATTTGCTGCAAAGGTCGAACTATAACTAAAAGTCGTAAGACATTTGCTACAAAGGTCGTACTATAACTAAAAGTCGTAGGACATTTGCTACAAAGGTCGTACTATAACTAAAAGTCGTAGGACATTTGCTGCAGAGGTCGTACTATAACTAAAAGTCGTAGGACATTTGCTACAAAGGTCGTACTATAACTAAAAGTCGTAGGACATTTGCTGCAAAGGTCGAACTATAACTAAAAGTCGTAAGACATTTGCTACAAAGGTCGTACTATAACTAAAAGTCGTAGGACATTTGCTACAAAGGTCGTACTATAACTAAAAGTCGTAGGACATTTGCTACAAAGGTCGTACTATAACTAAAAGTCGTAGGACATTTGCTGCAGAGGTCGTACTATAACTCAAAGTCTTAGGACATTTACTGCAACGAGGCAATCATTGACATTTGAGGTAAAAAACAGAATATTTAAAATTTCAAGATGTATTTATGGAACTGTAACCAGTTAGTTGCAGAGACGTAGTTCCATTGTCTCTGCCTATCCCTGTGGGAAAATGGCGTGACAATTTGATTGATTGATTATTTATTTATAATATTTTATATGTATCATATTATTTTCCTTAAATAGTTGTATGAAAAGTATATTGCTAACAAAATTTTAATTAAAATATATTAAATATATTCATTTTTTCTATAAATTTCTTTTGCTTTTTATAACTTCAAGTTATTCTATTCTTCAATAATTCCTGTAGAAATGGTAGTGCAATTTCAGTAGAAGACGTAGTTAGGAAAATTGTAGTTAGAAAAAACACTTTTTCAAAGTAAACAATAACTTTTTCTTATTGAAAACGTCAATAACTTTATGACTTTCTTCACTGTCCACCTGATTGATACACGCGGGACAGTTGACTATAAAGCACTTGTGTTTTTTCTTAAATGGCACAAGTAGTAAACAAACATGAAAATCACCATTTTCCATGCTCTAAGGAAACTTCTTACTACTGTTTTATTATCCAGAATGAACATACACATACGAATCGGCAGTCGAACTAAAAAGTTCGCTGCGGCGTTTCTTTGCAGAACAATTGACAAGTAGAATTACCAGCCCATGTGTTCTCTCCTTCCTATAGCCTTGGATCCTTCAAGTGATGCGCGAAGAAGCACCTTTGGCCGGCATAGTGGCGGCGACTGTCGGCACTCTCGGCACTCTTCTTGCTTGCCATCAGGCAGGTCGAGGTCAGATGTCGAGTCACAATAAAAAATACGCAATATAACAAATGCTGCAAAGTTATTAAAATCACACACATTTACATTATTATATGGAAAAGGTAAATTCACAAATGACAAATATTGTGTGCCAATAATAATAATAATAATAATAACATTATCACAGTAATTCATAGATATTTGTTGTATATTCGTATTGATTCCCGTCAGTAGTAATTGTTTTTGATCGCTAATTTGTTATTATGGCGAAAGTTTGTTTACTACTATTGCCAAGTAAGGAAAAATGTACAGTAAAAAGTGTTATTTTTGTAAAAAAAATTAACAAACATTGCTGACAAGCAGAATAGTTGAGTGGTAAGGAGACAGTTGCTAGGATTTTACCCAGTCTGCCGGTCCGGGTAGTACCACTACTTGTACTAAGTACCAAGTGTACTAAATAGTCGCCTTTCAGGATCAGCTGGAAGGGTTCGAAACCAGTCACTAGCTTATCGTAGTAGAAATATGTTACTGTAAATTAATTACTTTTAGAAAAAAAAACTAATAATCGTATATATATATATAATTTTACTTTGAAAAATTTGTATTTATTTTTCTAAATTAATAGTAGTTTTCAAAGCACTTCTTACACAGTATTTTTAGACAGTTATTTTTTTATTATATCTTTTTTAATCTTTCTATTACTAATTTGGGTTTTATCACTTCCTTGTAGTTAATTCACACCTAAATTATAAGTAACACTTTAAATATGTTTTATAGAAAATACTTAATATGTCTTAAAAGAAATATTAAGTAACCTAACGCAAAAATTCAATCAAATTGTCACGCCTTATTCCCACAGGGATAGGCAGAGACAATGGAACGCCACTTGCCACGGTTCTGTCACAAATTATGCGAACATCTTAATGTGAAGGATGTGATGTAAGCTAGTTTTGTCAGGACCGTGAAAAGTAGCACTTCGCTGTCTCTGCCTATCCCTGTGGGAATTAAGGCGTGAAATTGATGATGATAATAAAAAGGTAATAGTAGGCTGGCGTAGTGGATGCGACTACAGCTTACAAAGTTTATTTTTTTATTGTAACTTGACGACTGACCTTAACCTATCTGTTGGTAAGCATGATAGAAGTCCAAGAGTCCCGACGACTAAAAAAGTCGTCTTATGGTTAGTTCACGGCTGCATCAGTCGCCGTAACTATGCCGGCAAATGTGCTTTCTTACGCAGATATCGCATCTCAAGAAAGCAATGAATGATATTTTAAAAGTGGAATGAATGCTGTAGAAATGTAGTCATCAAGGAGTGCGTGCATATGAGGTAACGATAGTGGATAAATGTGTGCGTGATAATTTAAATTTACGAATTCGTAATAAGTTACGTATAAGTGAAGAAAAAAGTAAAAATGGGTTGCAACACTCTCTTGTGTATGTTGTCTGAAAACACACACAACATACACAAGAGAGTGTTGCAACCCATTTTTACTTTTTCTTCTACTTATACTTAACTTTATACGAATTCGTAAATTTAAATTTTTCGTATAACCAGCTGTTAGTGACAAAGATTGATAAAAATATATTGCAATGGTTTGGGCACAATAGAAGGCAAGTGAAAAGATCAAACGGGGAAAATCCCAGAAGATTTATCAATAGGTAACTCAATTAGTTACCTACGAGAATGCCAAATGTCAGCGCAATAACATTGATATATCGTCGCCTAAAATATTATTAAAATTAGTATAAAGACCATATCTATAGATGTGATTTGAAAGAAGATGTAGTGACAAGGATTGACAAAGGAATGCTTCAATGGTTTGGGCACATAGAAAGGACGAGAGAAAGTAGATTGACGAAAGAAATTTATAAATCTGATGTGGATAGGTGCGCTAATTGAAGCAGACTCAGGAGGGTGTACTCTGGCCAAACTTGAGACATAGTCATAGTCAAGTGCCCATAACCATAGAGCTTGTATGAAGAGATTGTGGATGTGAGGGAAGCGAGGGAGTTGTGTCAGGATCGTGGCAAGATCTGCCTATCCTTGCTAGAAAATACGTGACAATTTGATTGATTGATTGAAAGCGTACGAGATTAGTAATCTCGCCAGTACAAAAGAACCACCAAAAGAGACAACTCCCTATTTCAGTGTGAATTGCTTGATTGATTGTTATGAAATCTATCTTCAGGGGATGACGATGTCGTTGGTGTTGGCACGAATAGTCATGGCAACCATGCGCGTGTTGAAGACAACCATGTACAACCGGCGCCTGAAAAACCCGCCCCTGAAACCAGTCACAAGAAGGAAAAATCCGTGCTTCAAGCTAAACTTACAAAACTTGCTATTCAGGTTAGATTTTTCAGTGATTATATTTTTTATTTGGTTTGACACATTTTTAGTTGCTTTGAACTACCAGGGCCTCTTAAATCCGAACTCCGAATGTATGGCGACTTGGACTTATTTATTTATTTATTCGAAGAGAAAGGACAGAGACAGGCAACATAAGAACAAAAATAAAGCAATAGAGTGAAAGTAATTAAAATTATACCCGCCACCAGGATATTTCTCACTGTGAACAAAATTGTATAATTGTATTAAAATAATGCTTAATTGTATTAACAGTTGCATATACATTTTGAAATAGTCTGATGTACGAAGATTACAATGTAATTGGAATATTATAAATCCTTTATTTTGCATAGTTTAGATGTGCAAAATAATCAACTATAATTCTGACAGTTCAAAGCAGACTGTTAATATGGCGAGTCTTTGTGATTGGGAAACGATACAAAATCCAAATCTTATTTTCCAAATTACTCAATTGCACGGCATTTTTAAAGAGTGGTAGGCAGTGGTACCCTGTCTGCCGATCCAGGGTAGTACAACAAGTACTTACAAGTATACAGACCGTGAAGTGATTTGGTCACGTTTTGGGATCAGCTTGTAAGTTGCCGGTTCCATCTAGGCCGGCATAGTGGATGTGATTGCTACTCACAGTTATTGAATTGTAGTAGCAGTGACATTCATTCATGGACCATACTTCGGCTTATCATAAAGCGGGGTGCTGTCATATGTCGAGTCACAATAAAAAAAAGCAAAATTGTTATTAGTTTTTTCAACACAAATATCGAAACTACTATTTATATGTTTTCATCATTGGACATTACAAAACTGGTACATAAAAGCCCAAAATGAATGATGTCCTTCTCCCTTCGTTCAGATTCGTGGAGCCTTCAGATTAAAGAGGTGTTCGGATTAGAAGGGGTTTGGACTAAAGAGGTCCTGCGGGGTTAGGTTGGGCAAGTTAAAACGATTATCGTCTCTCGTCGACGATTGGCAAAATAATAAAAGCTAGGCTAAATCCACCAAAATGAGGCTATTGATGATAATGATCATACGTGTCGTCGCACAGACGATATTCGTCACAACGATTAATAGTCTCGTTTTATTGGATTTAGCCTAGCTTTTATTATTTTGACAGTCGCCGACGAGAGACGATAATCGTTTTAACTTGCCCAACCTAACTCCGCTGGTGTAGTTTTATTATTTTAAATAATTGGTTTTGTCTAATTTCAGATCGGTTACGCTGGTTCTACAATCGCTGTATTGACTGTACTTATTTTGGTGACTCAATTTTGTGTGACTACCTTCTGGCAAGAGAAAAAAGAATGGCGTGCGACTTATATTAATAATTTAGTGAAACATCTCATCATTGGTGTGACCGTTCTCGTGGTCGCTGTGCCTGAAGGTCTACCACTCGCTGTCACACTCTCGCTGGCATATTCCGTCAAGGTCAGTTAAGTCTAACTCACCGAGTATATTTTTTTTATTGTGACACGACATCTGACCACGACCGCCTGATGATAAGCAAGAGGAGGTCCAAAAGTGACGACGACTGAAAAAACTGAGTCAATTCAAGGATGCCCCAGTCGCCATCACTATGCCCGCTAAAGGTGCTTCTTCACACATCGCTTGAAGGATTCAAGGTTATAGAAAGGAAAGAACACATGGGCTGGCAAAGCATTCCACTTGTCGATTGTTTTACAAAGAAAAGAGTAGCTATCAATTGAATATCAATCAACATTTACTCAGTTTTTTCTAAATCAATCAATCAATCAATTTGTCCCGCCTTTTTCCCATAGGGATAGGCAGAGACAATGGAGCGCCACTTGCCACGATCCTGACACAACTCCCTCGCTTCCTTCACATTCACAATTCCCTTAATACAGAGCTCTATGGTTATGGGCACTAGGTAAGCTAGATTTCTTGAGGATGTCTCCGATTTTCTCTATATCAAGCTATTAAATAAAGTGCTTAATGAATTAAACAAATTAGATGCGGCTTATTATCGCGTTTTTTTTTCATTTTTTTTATATAATAATTCCGATGTTTCGAGAGCTTTGCAGTCATCATGTAAAAATTGTAAAATCAATAACCAAAATAAACGCGATAGTAAGCCACATAAAATTTAAATCAATCAATCAATCAAATTGTCACGCCTTTTTCCGACAGGGATAGGCAGAGACAATAGAGCGCCACTTCCTACAGTCCTGACACAAATACAAACAAAAATTGTTTAATTAATTCTGTCACTTTCACTCCACAGAAAATGATGAAAGACAACAACCTGGTCCGCCATTTGGACGCATGCGAGACGATGGGCAACGCGACTGCAATCTGCTCAGACAAAACAGGCACACTGACTACGAACCGGATGACCGTGGTACAATCGTACATATGCGAGAAGCTGTGCAAAGTGACGCCGAACTTTAGAGATATACCTGCTGATGTTGGGCAAACGATCGTCGAAGGGATTTCTATCAATAGCGCTTTTACGTCCAGGATTATGGTGAGCCTTTTTGTACATTACTTTTTTTATTATTGTGACTCGACATATGACAGCACCCCGCTTGGTGTTAGGCTGGAATGTGGTCCATAAATGAATGTCACTGCTACTACAATTCAACAACTGTGAGTAGCCGTCACGTCCACTATGCCGGCCTAGTTGGAACCGGCAACTTACAAGCTGATCCCGAAACGCGACCAAATCACTTCACGGTCTGCATACTTGTAAGTGGTGGTACTAATAGTTATTTAAATGTAGTAGCAGTCAGGTTATCAAAACGCGTGGTGCGCTGTCATATGTCGAGTCACAATAAAAAAAATAGTCGGCAGTCGTGAACTGACTAGGTATTTTCAGTCGGCGGCACTCTTGGACCTCTATCATGCTTACCATCAGGCAGGTCGAGATCAGATGTCGAGTCACAAACAAGTCAAGTGTGTTAACCAAGCGACCGTGGTGTAGTGGCAGTGCAATGGTTACGCAATCCGAGAGCACGGATTCAAAACCACTTGCCGGTACCAATGTATCTTTGATATATATATACTTTGGTTGTCCTGTTTCTATGATACAGTAGCTTTAGTAGCTTAGTATAGAAATGTTAAAAATATATATATTATTAATTGTTTTTTTTTAATATTGCAGCCAGGACTAGAACCTAATGCCCCGCCTATGCAAGTAGGCAACAAGACAGAGTGCGCTCTCCTCGGGTTCATTGTCAACCTCCACCAGTCGTACGAGTCTGTCCGCGAGCGGCACACGGAGGAGTCGTTCACGCGCGTCTACACGTTCAACTCGGTCAGGAAGAGCATGAGCACGGTGATTCCCTATAAGGGTGGTTACAGGCTTTATACGAAGGGTGCTTCCGAGATTGTTTTGAAAAAGTTAGTATCAATTTATATTTTTTTATTAGACATATTTATTTTCTTGGGCTATTATGCAACCAATTACAATTTTATTTTTATATATATTTTTAAATTAACATTTCTATACTAAGCTACCAAAGTGGCTCATCTCATCTCAATGCCCTGGATTCATTGCAGCGCTGAGCTGTCTGAATTATAGGAGATGCAGAGGTCACGCAAACTCTGGAGCCCCTGTAACTACGCAGAGACATGGCGGCTCTGTGCATCCTCTATCGCCTATACAACGAATCGGCAGTCGAACTAAAAAGTTCGGTGCGTCTTTTCTTTGTAAAACAATCGACAAGTGGAAGGCTTTGCCAGCCCGTGTGTTCTCTCCATCTTATATATAACCTTGGATCCTTCAAGCGATGCTTGAAAAAGCACCTTTGACTGAATCTGAGACAGCCGTGAACTGATTCGGTTTTTTTAATAACAAATATTTTTAAATTTAATCTCACTATTAATGCTTATTCTGTGATAATGGAGGCGTGACAGTTTGATTGATTGATTGATTGAATTCCTTTCTTGGCAGATGCGCCTTTATCTACGGCCACGAGGGTCGCCTGGAGAAGTTTACACGTGATATGCAAGAGAGGCTTGTTAGGCAGGTGATTGAGCCCATGGCATGTGACGGACTAAGGACCATCTCAGTCGCTTACAGGGACTTTGTGCCTGGAAAGGCTGAAATTAATCAGGTGAAAAATTCTTACTATACTAAAATTCTTAGTAACTTCCAAAATTACTCCAATAATATTTAAGTAACTTCCAAATCTAAATTAAACTCATAAAGTTAATGATATTTTAGGAAAAGACGTAGATATGTTATACGCGCTCTGTAAAAGACACTTTAAAATTATGCTAACCTAAACTCATTGTCGCGATGCAGAGCAACATGTCCCTATTTCGCTCTCAATAACTATTATTTCGTCCTACTTCCACTCGTCTGTATGCCTAGTCGAGGTTGATCGTTCAAACTCGTGCCATTTGCGAAAACTAAAACTCGTGTAGGTGACGTATCTACTAATTTTACTAAATATCATTGCATGCATATGATATTAAGGCGACCGTGGTGTAGTGGCAGTGCAATGGTTACGCCAACCGAGAGCACGAGTTCGAGACCACACATCGGTATAGTCTGTCTAAGCCGAAATGACGCGCCCCTCCACCGCATTTGCGCACACAAGAAAACATAAAATATGAATGCAGCACACCAAAAATGCAATTGTAATTGGTCATTCAGTTGCTGGTTAGACACAAACGGAGGAGCACGCTCATGAAGTATAATAGTATAGTTAGTAATATTTGTATTTACACATTTAAATAAACTAATAAAGTGGAGGGGCGCGTCATTTATAGTTAGACAAGCTATACCATATTTTCTTAATATCATTGAATACAGTGATTCAAACTAATTGTTTTTTTTTTTCTTTAATGTCGCAGGTGCACATAGACCAGGAGCCGAATTGGGACGACGAGGACAACATTGTGAATAACCTCACTTGTTTGTGTGTTGTTGGCATTGAGGATCCTGTCAGGCCTGAGGTTAGTACGCAAGCACACACGTTTAAACTTAAATACTATGTTATTAGAATAAGAATAGGACTGGCTGTTGATTAACTTCACTTGTCTGATTCATTGGTGTATTTTTCTTGACGGTCCGCAAAAAAAAGACACCATACTACAGTGAAGTTGGTTGGAGAGTTAGACGTCACAAAATGGCGCCGATTTCGTCCTATTCTTATTCAAATCGCCTTTTATTGCGTGGCGTGGCCGAATGGTTGGCGATTGGTTTTCCGCGCGTAAAGTCTCGGGTTCGATTCCCGGTCGAGGCAAAATTTGTTTCATAGCTTTTATTTGTAAAATTATAATAAATATTTCAAATATTTGTTAATAAAAAAAACGGATATTTGCTTCGGGTCTGGTTATCAGAGAGTGGTACCCAGTCTGCCGATCCGAGGTAGTACCACCACTTACAAATATACAGACCGTGAAGTGATTTGGTCGAGTTTCGGGATCAGCTTGTAAGCATAATTTGACCACGATGGCTGCAAAGCTCTCGAAACGTCGGATATTATTATTGTAAAATCAAAAACCATAATGAACGCCGGATAAAATTTGTTTAATTAATAACTTTTTTGGCCGGCATAGTGACGGCGACTGAGGCAGCCGTGAACAAAGTCGGTTTTCTCAGAGCAACGACTCTTGGACTATCATCAGGCGGGTCGTGGTCAGATGTCGTGTCACAGTAAAATTAAAAAAAAAACTCCATTGAATGATTAATTGTTTCCACAGGTACCAGAAGCCATCAAGCGTTGTCAGAAGGCCGGCATAACGGTGCGCATGGTGACAGGCGACAACGTGAACACGGCCCGATCTATTGCGATGAAATGTGGAATATTAAAACCAACCGATGACTTCCTCATACTCGAAGGGAAAGAATTCAATAGGCGGATTAGGGATGCTAATGGAGATGTAAGTAGTTTAAAGTGCTTGTATCATAGAAACAGGACAACCAAAGTACATGTATCAAAGTTACATCGGTACTGGTGGGTGGTCTCGAACTCGTTCTCTTGGTTTGTGTAACCATTACACTGCCATTGTTTTTTTATTTACTCGATCTTAGCCGGCATAGTGAATGGCAGCTCTTAGGCAAAGGCTGCTCGTGGAATGTAGAATGTTTTCTTCGGCCGGTCAATTTTGTCTGATCTCAACTTTGTTACCCTCATGCAAGTCGAGTTAGGGGTTGCCAATAAAAAAATTATGCATAGCATGAAAAGGCTTTTTATTTACATTTCTACACTAAGCTACTAAAGTGCTTGTATCATAGAAACAGGACAACCAAAGTACACATATCAAAGATACATTGGTACCGGTGGTGCAATGGTTTGTGTAACCATTGCACTGCCGTTGTTTTTTTTATTTTCTTGATCTTAGCCGGCATAGTGGATGCGACATGCGACACCGTATGTCCAGTAAGTGTCGTTAATCTGTCATTAGACCGAAAGTTTGTTAACTACTTTTGCCATGTAAGGAAAAATGTATCTTCTTAATTTTTATTTTTCATTTTTTTTATTGTGACTCGACATATGACAGCACCCTGCTTGATGTTAGGCTGGAGTCGTCCATGAATGGATGTCACTACTACTACAATTCAATAACTGTGAGTAGCAGTCACATCCACTAAGCCGGGCCTAGTTGGAACCGGCAACTTACAAGCTGATCTCGAAACGCGACCACATCACTTCACGGTCTGTATATTAATTATAATTTAACTTTCCAAATCAGGTCCAACAACATTTACTGGACACCGTATGGCCGAAGTTACGTGTATTAGCGCGCTCGTCACCAACTGACAAGTATACACTTGTCAAGGGCATGATAGAGTCGAAGGCGTTCGACAAACGCGAAGTGGTCGCCGTTACCGGTGATGGCACGAACGATGGCCCCGCGCTCAAAAAAGCTGACGTTGGATTCGCTATGGTAAGGATTAATACTTGGTGGTAAGTTAGAGACAGTGGCGTAGCGTGGCGAGGGCGGAGGAGGCGGCAAAATTTAAAAAACCTAAAATAAATCGTTAAAATTTGAACCTGAAATTTATATTTTTGTTGTATCTATGATTGAAATTCCTAAAAAAGGGGGCGGCAAATTTTTTTTCCGCACCGGGCTGCGGACTTGCACCTTACGCCACTGGTTAGAGGAGGTCTACCAGCCGGTTGTACCAAAAATTATAATTTACGAATTTGTAAAACGTATCGTATGAGTAAAAGAAAAATGGGTTGCACCACTCTTTAACTTCACATTTACATTTTGGGTTTCTATGTACTACTTTTGTTATTTCTAATGATAAAAACATTATTAACAATCCAATTTACGATTTTGTAATAGTAAACGTAATAGAATAAGTATAAAGTAAAACTAAATTCGTAAATTGAAACTTTTTTGGTACAACCAGCTGTAAGAGTGCTGACGACTGAAAAAACTGATAAAGAATATATGACTCGACATGTTTTTGTTTATTGTCACTCGACATATGACAGCACCCGCCTCATGTTAAGCTGGCGTGCGGTCCATGAATGCAGTTGACTGCTACTACAGTTCAATAACATCTACTATGCCGGCCTAATTGGCAACTTACAATCTGATCCCGAAACGCGACTATCACTTCACGGTCTGTATACTTGTAAGTGGTGGTACTACTACGGATCGGCAGACTGGATACCACTGCCTACTCTTTAAAATCTAGGATCGTGACATGTGGCGTTCCATCGTATCTCCCTTGATTGATTGATGATTTAATTTCTAGGGCATCGCCGGCACGGACGTCGCGAAGGAGGCTTCCGATATTATTTTAACTGATGACAACTTCTCGTCGATTGTGAAAGCTGTTATGTGGGGCCGTAACGTGTACGACTCCATTGCCAAATTTCTACAGTTCCAGCTTACCGTTAATGTTGTCGCCGTGATTGTTGCCTTTATTGGTGCCTGCGCTATACAGGACAGCCCCCTCAAGGTGAATATTATATTTATCTCTTTTATAGTACATAACAAAGAGGTTCGAACATTTTTCTATGAAAGCTTTTCCACCGGTCGCCATTTTCTTTTTTTTAGTTTTATTAGGACGATGTAGGTTGTATATAGAGAATAAAATGTGATATACAGCAGTGTTTCCCAACCTTTTTAAGTGACGCTCCAAGTTAACATTTTAATAAGATTTATGCCCCCTATACATAATTTTAAACTTTTAAAAATTGTTTTGTTCCCTTAAGAAATATAAATGATTACAGCATATTTTTAGGAATTTGCATTTAAATAACCTAAAGCGAGAGTGTTAAAGTCGTGTCGAGTCTATTTTTAAATTGCCCTCCTTAACTATGAAATTGCCCCCCTGTGGGCGTGGGTCCTACGTTGGGAAACACTGTCCTAAAGTGCCATTAGACCCTATTCTAATGACACTTTACACTAGTATTCTAATTACACTAGTGTCATTAGACCCTAAAGTGTCATTAGACCTTAGGGTCACTTTAGAGTGACTGAGATATTTGGAGGAAAAGATCGCCATATGAGAACAAAGAATTCCGCCTGACCGTTTTTTTTTATTATTTATTATTACTCGACCTGATGTTAAGCTGAAGTGAAGGCCATGCTTTTTTTTATTGTAACACGACATTTGACCACGTCCCGCCTGATGATATGCAAGAGGAGGTCCAAGAGTGATGACGACTGAAAAAAACGAGAATTATTGGTTATTATATTATTAGTATTGATAGAATTTTCTTAGATTTTGCGCGTACATCGATTAAAAAATTAAACAAATTTTATGCGGCTTACTATCGCGTTTATTTTTAGTTAACAATTTTAATTTTTTTTATTATACCTTCGTAGCCTTTGTGGTCACGGAGAGACGCGATAGTAAGCCGCATAAAATGTGTTTAAATCATTATTACTGAATTTAATAATTGATGTAATTTCTTTCACAGGCTGTACAAATGTTATGGGTGAATCTAATCATGGACACCCTCGCTTCCCTGGCATTAGCCACTGAAATGCCAACAGCTGATCTTCTTGAGAGAAAGCCTTATGGCAGAACGAAGCCTCTTATTTCACGCACCATGATGAAGAATATCCTCGGACAAGCGATCTATCAGCTGTTTATAATATTCTCTTTGCTATTCGTTGGTAAGTCTATGTGCTAAGCTGCAGTGTGGTCCATTAATAGATGTCACTGCTACTACAATTTAATAACTGTAAGTAGCAGTCACATCCACTATGCCGGCAACTTACATCTGATCATGAGACTCGACTAAGTATCTTCACGGTCTGTATACTTGTAAGTGGTGGTACTACCCCGGATCGGCAGACTGGGCACCTCTACCACTCTTTGTCAACCAGACCTAAAGCAAATATCAGACTCTTTTTTTTTTAATAACAAATATTTGTAATACTTAATAAAGTTAATTAATATTACAAATAAAAGCTATGAAACAAATATTTGCTTCGACCGGGAATCGAACCCGGGACTTTACGCGTAACAAGCTGGTGTGTTAATCAATCGGCCACGATTGTCGCACTTTTAGATGTTCCTATAGCAATTATGTAATTTTACAAAGTACGAGTATGTTGTACATCGGCTAACTTACTTTAATAAAGATTATTATTATTATTTATCGTTTTTCTTAATAATTATATTTTCAAAACTTTTTTTTAAATAAAAATTTATAAAATAGTTGTCCACCGGCATTGGGAACAGGGTCCACCACCGGTAGTCAGGGCTCCTGAGAAAGAAACCTCCTAACAATACGCGCCGTGTCCAGGAGTACCGCTTTCTGAATCAAACGCTTGATCCAGCTACCTAATGAAAGTCTCTTTTGTCGAGGTTCTTTGATATTAAGCCATTTGCAGTCACGGCTATAGGCACAAGGACTGCTGTATCCACCTTCCACACGTCGACAACCTCGCGAGCCAGATCAAGATACGTTATTTATCTTTCTCAGCTTTCTCATCATGAGGGACCGCTGCGTCAACAATTATTGTGCGACGCTCTAGTCGATCTATCAGGCTTATTGGCAACAATAGTCCTTTCAGTGATGATAGATCGAGCCAATATAACGTTATATTGCCATTTTCGAAAGTACGGTACTTTTGATACCACAATAATCATGTAATTATACAAATTAACCTTTTCAATTTCAGGCGACCGTCTCCTGAACATCCCTTCAGGTCGTGGGCAGGCATTGGGTACTGAGCCCTCGCAGCATTTCACGATTATCTTCAATACATTTGTTATGATGACGCTATTTAACGAAATCAATGCAAGAAAAATTCACGGACAGAGGAATGTGTTCCAGGGGCTATTCACTAACCCTATCTTCTATTCTATATGGATTGGTACAGCTTTGTCTCAGGTGAGGTTCGACCGGTATAGGGGAGGTTAACTGTTTTTTTTTCATTAAAAAACAGCCCTGTTTCCATGATACACAAGCGCTTTAGTAGCTTAGTATATGTATCAAATTGTCACGCTTTTTTTCCACGGGGATAGGCAGACAGATCGTGGCACTTGCCACGATCCTGACACAACTCCCTCGCTTACATACACAATTCTCTTCATACAAGCTCTATGGTTATAAGCACTAGGCAACCTAGCTTTCTTAAGGATGTCTCCGATTTGGTCGGCCAACACCCTTACCCGGGCCTGCATTTAACGCATCCATTCACATGAGATTTATAAATTCTTTTCGTCACACCTACTTTCACACATCCTTTCCATGTGCCCAAACCATCAATCCTTATCTTTCAAACCACATCTATCACGCAGTGTGCTATTTCTTATTCTATCCGCTATCGTCACTCCACATACACTACTTAACGACCGCTTTTCTGCAGCGTTAACTCTACTCTCATGCTTCTTCTGCCACACCCAAAATTCACTTCCATACAATAAACTGTTTTTCAGGTTGTTATAATTCAATTCGGTGGTATGGCGTTTAGTACTGCAGGATTAAGTTTGGACCAATGGCTGTGGTGCCTGTTCTTCGGCTTTGGAACGCTCGTCTGGGGCCAGCTGGTCACAACAGTGCCTACAAGGAAGATACCTAAAACATTAACGTTAGTTTTTTTTATTATGACCTTCATTAAAACTTCTGGATTTGCCTCCAAGAGTGCTGACGCCTGCATGAACCGAGTACCTTAGGGATAATTAAGAGCATTTTTTTTATTGTGACTCGACATATGACAGCACCCCGCTTGATATTAAGTTGAAGTGTGGTCCAAGAATGGATGTCACTGCTACTACAATTCAATAACTGTAAGTAGTAGTCACATCCACTATGCCGGCCTAGTTGAAACCGGAAACTTACAAGCTGATCCCGAAACGTGACCAAATCACTTCACAGTCTGTATACTTGTAAGTGGTGGTACAACCCCGGATCTGCAGACTGGGTACCACTGCCTTACTCTTTGATAACCAGATATTAACAAATATTTGCTCTGAGCGGGAATCGTACCGCCTACGCCTGTCGTCAATTTTTTATTTATTTTATTGTTGACGGCCATAAATGTTTTCTTATTGGCTGTATTTTTTGTTTTATAAAATTTCAGATGGGGTCGCGGCCAACCTGACCAAGAGCACATTCAGCCCACATCCGACTATGACACAGACCTGGACAAGAAACCACGAGCTGGACAAATCCTATGGATTAGAGGACTGACCCGATTGCAGACACAGGTACGTTCTTTTCACACGCACACAAACAAACAGACACGCAAATAATAATATATATTTAAATAAATAACTATATTAATTGTCAAAATATTGATAAAGGTGGCATAGTGACGGCGACTGAGGCAACTATGAAGTGAGTTGGTTGTTACAGTCGTCCGCGCTCTTGGATCTCCCTTTGTTTAACATCAGGCAAGTCAAGGGCATATGTCGTGTCTTTATGGGAAAAAATGTACTATGTTATTATATAATTTAGTATTACATTACTTTCAAGCAATATTAATCTAATTACGGGATGTTTAATTAATCCAATAATTATATAATTAAATTATATTTTTAAATTAACTTAATTATATAATTATATTTCATAGTGCCCAATTTAAACATATTTTTGACAATTGATATAAATATAAAGAATCATTAAAAAGAAGTATTAGGTACAAAATTTAATTATATTTTCTCAAGTAAATACAGGTTCGAAATGGAATGGTACAGTATTTCTTAGGATTTTTTATTTATAAATTATTTTAGGAATAATTAGAATTAGGTTTTTGACGAATTATTAATATTTAATTAAAGATATCAGTCAGTCAAAATAAGATACTGATCAAAGAAGACTGATAATAAATTAACTATAAACTAATATGAGTAAAATTTAAATATAATAAAATCTAACAATAAAATCTTTACACTTTTACACACAAAATTACATTAAAAAATAATGGTGATATTTATACAATTATTTTATTTTTGTATTTTTATTACCATTCAATAATTGATTAAAATTTAATACACAAAGTCGTATGTTTAAAAAATCCTTTTTTTTTAAGTAAAAATCTTTTTTAATTAAAATATTAATCTTATTTATAATTTTTTTATACATACGACCAAAAGTGTAAATTTATTATGATAATTGTTAAGTTAATTTATTTCCTTTAACTAAGAAGTCATTTTCAAAATTAAAATCATTGCATAAAAATAACACCGTATGTAACGAAGATTTAGATAACATTAGACTATTTAAGTCATTTACTACATTAATTAATAATAATAAAAATGCAAAGAAGTTATTAAATAATAAAATTTAATTAATCAAAGTCTGATTTGAATTAATATTTTCATTACCTTCAAGCAATATTAACGTTTGTCATAATAAAATTGCACACAAAAGTTACTTACGGTTATTCACATTGTTACTTTACAAAATTCAATCAGAGTAAAGTAAGAATTTGATTAATATTTCTGGGTAATTTAATCGAAGGAGTGGCACAAAGTTTTCTGGGCGTAAAAGAGGGATAAGTTGTAAATAGTTACAGCAAATATTTTCTAGCAAGATTTAGCCAACGACGGATCGACTCCGCGCGGATACCTTGGGCATCCTAACGTAAAGATTAATGTTAGCAAATTTTAATTAATTGATTCATAATCAGTAAGCGAGATAAAGTATTATTTTTTACTTTGATATCAGTAATGCATAGTATCGTATTAGAAGCTGATTTGTTTTTTTAATGCCGGTTAATAAAAACTAAGTTAAGAAAGTGACACATAAAATAATGGCTACTAAAATCAATATATCAAAAAAATAAAATTTATTTTGTTATTTATTTTATTGTTTGGTTCTCTCTTGTCTCTTTAGTTATTTGTTTTGTTTAATTTTCCTTTTTTTTTAGTTTATTTCCATCTTGTTGAGAACATTTTTATTTTCATTTTATATCCACACAGAGAAACACTATACAAATGTAGGATACATGTAGATTCGCTACAAACATTTTGGCCCTTACAATTAGATTGTGTACGGTAATTAATTGCACTAGTTTTTAATTAAAATTAGTTTTATAATTGAAATAAATTAAATTTGTATTGAATTACAATTAGTTACCGAACAAGTCTATTTTAGTATTTTTCTCTTATATCCAAAGTAAAGTAATTATATACAAAATTGTCTGGATTCATAACGCATCTAACTTTTAATTAACATTTAATTTTTATGTATTTGATCATTTTAATATTCAAACTGCATAGTAAATTTAAATGTGGTTTTGAAACCAGGCATTACAGCAACAAAAAAATAGTTATCACACACAAAGTTAGTTTCCGTAAAAACCTCCTTTGCATGTTCCGCAGTAAAATTAAAACTATGACAGCTTCCAAATTTTTATTTTCCGTTGGCCCTCAAACCACAATAATTTATTGTTGGCATGCTCGTTTAGGCTGTGACAATGTTACTTATCCCTCATAACCTCAAGCAGTTAATATGACTATATCCCTAGATATATATATATATTTTAAAGTTTCATTTTTGTATACATAAACCGAACAACACACCGTAATCTCTATCTTTCTCTATCTTTTTTTTTATATCTATTAGTCATACTGACTGTTTGATTTTATTTTAATTATAATTTTAATGTTTTTGGTTTGTTTTTCTACTATTTTTTAATTGTTTTGTTTTTATTTTTGTTTTATTTTTAAATAGATTTTGTTTTTTTTTGCTTGTGATACGCCAACCCGACCATCCTCGCTACTGATCCAAAGCAACCCAGCTCTTTTTGCGACACACCGCTGTCACTGGACGGGTGTTTGTTTAATAACTAACTGAGTTACTGAGGTTCACATAGAGTGTGGAGTGGATTTTACTTAAGAGCATGCGAGTACACTCGCGCCACTAACCTTGGCCGTCCCGGGGAGCGTTTATACCATTGTGTTGTCTAAGTGTTGTGTTTTATATATTTTATGTTTTTTATCTGTTGTTTGTGTTGACCTCGGGGCCGGGTGGCTCATATTTGGGGTATCATTTCCGCCATATGTAGTTTAGTTTATCATTTCTGTAGTAATATCCAAGTAAAAGCCTTTTTGTAACTTAAGCGTTGTGTTAGGCTTTATGTAGTGTATGTATATATAGTTCTTTTTGTAATAAGTACCTACCTACCCGCGTGACTTCCGTCCTCAACTTTCGGTGAGTATTCCTATAGTATTCTTATTGAATAACTTTTCTCTATAACAATTTCTTGTTGAGAAATAAATTCTGTCTATGGACATGGTCTTTAGCAAAAGTTATTTGTGCAAATGAAATGATATGATATTAATGAATATTTTTACATTAATAAATGAATATAATAATATGTACTTGTGAATATGCCTAGACATTATAAAAATACAATACAATAACGTCGGGTGTTGGTTTAACACAAATGAATACGGGGAAAACTAACCTTTATGTTGTTTTGTTAATTGAGAAAATACAATAATTTGTAATTTTGTAGTAATACAATTTTTTTTCCCATTAACTTGTCCCTCCGTCTCAATGTTTGCACGTTTGACCATTTTGTAATGAAGATGTGTTACGTTCTAATTATACCCTGGCTCCCGAGACATAGTCACTTTTATGTTTTAACCCAACAGCATGGTAGTTGTAGTCAATGTGATGACCGTCACACGTCCAACCGACGCGACTCACCCACCCCCTTAATACACGCTAAATGGAATACGATATACAGACAATAAATAAATGAATTCTGTACAATAAAACTAAATAAAGAATGACGCGCGAACACCCCCGCGCTCGACCGGCACACACCCCGCGATGCACACGTAGTACAACTGTACGGTGACGTGTCTGTCCGCTAGGACGAGCGCGGCGACTCCGGCGACGGACGGCGGCTGCGGGGGGCCGGACGGGCCGGGCGGGAGACGCAAGTCTAGCGCACGTGAGTAGCATGCTCGCGAGGATCCACCCACACTCGGTCACTGGTCACTCGCGACGGTCGAGGCGGTCGGGCGGCGTGCGCGGCGTTGGCACCTCTGCTTGCTTGCAGCTGCGCGTGGTGCGCGCATTCAAGTCATCGCTGGAGGACCTCGAGGAGCGGCTGTCTGGTCGTGCAGGTGTCGGACTGCGAGAGCGTCTGCGCGCCAACACGCTGGCCGCGCAGCAAGCGGCAGAGCTGGCGTACATCGACGAGGACGCGCCCGCCGCCAACAACCCGCGCACCGAGACCACCATATTCTAGTAGCCTGCCGCCACTCCACTAGACGTCCGCCCGCACGCGCACTCTCCGCATCGTCCCCCTCTTCCCACACTTTTTGTTACTTATCCGTTTCCGTTACGAGCGTTCCCGGCGCGCTCCTGTCGTACGCCCTCGTCGCGAGACTCGTGTTTTTATACATTCAAGTAGTTGAATAAGTGTTGAAGTTTTTAGATTAGCTAGATATAGCAATAATGATGTGACGTTATAATAGATCCGTTAGGTTCTAGACCGCGTTGTGCCTACACTCGCCCCCGACTCCATTTATGTTTCCATGTAATGTCAATGGGAGTGTATTATGAACGACTCGTGCGCATATGTTCACGGCCGAGATATTCGACACTGCTTAGTGACCATTGTTGATTATGTAAATAATAATAAAATTAGACGTGTACTTGTATCGGAGCAGTGATATTTTGTATGTTGAAATCTCCTTTATAAAAAATAATCTTTATAACTTTAGTTGAGATTTTCTAAAAGCTTATTTTTATTCTAATAATAATAATTGTTCAATAATTTACTTAGCTTTTCGTGTAAGTAGTCAAAGTGTCGAGATGTTAAGCTTTTCGTGTGTTTTGTTTCATAGTAAATTTTGGGACCACTTTGTTATGATCCTTTTGTTGTTCTATTATATTTATAAGCTTTAAGGAATCTATCCTTTTTATATAATTATCTATTATATTTAAGCAATCACTCGTTTATTATATTATTAACACTGTTAAGCCTAAAGTTTAATATGAATAGAACACTTCACGCTATTGAAAGAACCTGTCTTTTAAAAAATGTATCTTAAAAAAGGTTTTTTTGTTGCGATAGTTAAGAGAAGTTTAAAGTAATAAATTTTGAAGCATATACCTGTGTAGCGTTTTCATTCGCCAGCCACATCGTATTCTTAGTATATAGTGTTTGTTATGGTGAGGGCCGCCATGTTTATTTAGAGTCGCTCTCACTTTCCAGATGTTGACGGTAAGTGGCTAACATAAACACGAACTCTGTAAGTATGTAGGAACGCGCGAGTCGTGGGTTGTTATGTTATGTTGGGTCACGTTGGGTAGCGCATGACAACAATGCGTCGCACATTGGTTTTATTATGAGCCATTCTATTTATTATCTGCATTCGGTTAATTAAAGTTTGCTTGAGTTTGCTTAAGTTTGCTTAATATTAATGAAAATCATTATTCACAATCAAAGTGTGTTATCACTTAATATTTAATTAATAATAATATGTTTTTGCATAATTATGCAGAATATAAATAAATGGTTTTGTTCTACATAAATGTTTTAAGGTGAGAATGATGTTTTTTAATAAAAATAAGTTAAATTTATTGATTGCATTTTTGTATAATTTTTTTTTTATAAACACAACTTATTTTTATTGAAAAATGGATTTTTTATGTTACGTATTATAATTTTTTGTCTTTTTTCCCTTGATTAGTTCTGGTTATGCTTTGCATTTAAATGGTGTGCTTAGATATATCGCATGCTAAGTGTCAGTGAGTATGTACTTTTGTTTTTTCTTTTTTTCTAATAATAAGTTACTTAAATATTTTATTTAGAGATCCGATTATTGCTTTCATTTATTTTATATGATTGTTTTTCTTATTAATATTGATTTACTTAATTTGTAATGATCGGGTCTTTATTTATTTGGTAGTTGGTCAATGCCAATATTATTTTTAATTTCACTGAATTTGTTGCATCTCGTTGACGTAACTGATAACATTTAGATTTAAGTAATAAATAAATAAATAAATAAAATCATCAACATCTCAAAGGAAAACACTTTAACACTAAAATTACAAAATATTAGACAGATTTTAGATTATTATAAAATATTCTAATTTTTCCTTTTGGTTGTGTTTGTACTTATAAGTTTATTTTGTTTTAATATTATTATTATTTTTTAATTTATATTCTTTTTTTTTAATTAAGTTATTATTAACCAAAACTTAAACATTTACCCCTATCAATTACAATTTACTAATAAAAAAACTCATTTAATAAATATTATTCGAATTGACTAAGTTTTTCTTTTATTAAAATCCTTTTTGTAAAATCACTATTTAGTGGAGTTTTTATACATTTTTTCTCACTTTTATTTCGAGTAGCTCACATACCGGAATCTCAATTTTTTCTTTTTTTTTTTACCTTTTTACCGCTTAGAAATTAGCTTGCGATTTTGAACACGACCCTTCTTATCTTCCTTAGTGTTTGCTGGATGCCCTCGACAGATCCAAGTGATCGCGCTATAGTGTGAATGCCCCCCCTTACCTCCATAGAATAATTTATTTTATCCGATACGAGTTATACGATATTCTTCACTTAAAAGGTAAACTTTGATAAAGAAGATCAATTGGATGGTTTGGGTCGTAATAAGAATAGATTATATAATCCCAAATTTTATATCAATGAGGACAGAATTCGCGTATATTTTTGACAAAGCCTAACTTATTTAGATCCTCACTATCTTATGATCTAAATTAACTGATTTTTTTGTGACAATTTCAAATACTCTCAATTAAGTTGAAAAGTATTGTATACTCAATGTCGGATTAGGGACTGGGGTAGGCTGTCGTGACTGACAGGTGGCTGGTGTTTTTACAGCAAAAGGCGGACATATTGGCCGGTCGCAGGATATTTGTCAATAATTATTTGGCGGAGCACAGAAGAATCAGCGTACAATCCGGTGGCAGCTCTTTGCCCGCCCTCAGCCCCGTTTCTCATCAAAGCGATGAGACATAAATTACTTAAAAACAGAAATTCCGATCTCCCCAAAAAATATTAAAATTCAAAATGAAAGAGTTCGCATCATATTGACAAAATAACCGCGTCCCCTTCCCTCCCACATTGCCCCAATTATTGTCCCTTATCGCATTAAACGAAAACAAAAATGCGCCATTTTGAAATGTTTACACACTTTTAAATAACATAATTTGGTTATTTTGTCGACAATTACAAAGGAACTCGAATAATACTGCCACTAAAAATTTATAAAATTTTTTCATGTAGAAACGAAAATAAAATTGCGTTAGATTTTTTTCAACATAGAGAGTTATTGGGATAAAATTAATACCTTGCATTTAGGTAGTGGTTTATTATTATTAGATTCTAATAAAAGTTAAAAATATTAGAGAAACGCAAAGTATATATTAGTAATAATATGGTGCACCCTATTTCTTAGATATTTACGAAAACTTGTTTCACTTAAGCAAAAAGTAGTTTAACCATTATGTAGTCGTATTTGTCTAGTCTCGTTTCAAATCTCTTTACTCTTATGTATATAAGAATAAAATCTCTTTTCCTTTTTAACTGTAAGAGAAAATGATAAATTATTTTATATATATTATATGAATTTATATACACATAAAGGCGGTCACATTTTGGTAACGTTTTCATTAAAACATTGAGTAATACCTACCTAAATATACCTAAAAAAATCTCTTTGACATCTACATTTTTTGGAGTTTTTTGATGGCTTTAATTTGAGCAAATATTTAGTTATTAATACCGTTCAAATCTAAATGTATGTGATTAGATGTGGTACTATACTATACCAATGGTCTAAATGTTTTTTTTTAATTCATGACTCAAAATATGACAGCATCCCGTCTGTAGTTAAGCGAGAGTGCAATTGATTAGCAGTCGCATCCACTATATTGGAACGGAAACTTATAAGCTGATCTCGAAACGCGACTAAGTCACTTTACAGTCTGCGCACTCAAATTCACTTATCAATATAAAATGAGAAAATATCTCCAAAATGTAACCGTGTTTTATGTATTGTGCCATTTACGTCACGATTCGTGCCACCGAAGTGCTTTTATAAAAAGTTTTTAAAACCACCGAAAGTTAAATTTGCTTGTGTTTAATTATTTTTCCTTTCTTAATATTAATTTGTTTTCTTTATTTTCTTACTATATTATTTTATTCGTGTCACACTTGTCAAAGCAATCTTATTGGTTAGATTAAAGTGAGGTAATTGATTAATTAAAGTAATGTTTGCTTGCGATTAATTAAATTTTGATATTGATTAATTAATAGCACTATATAATAAATAAGGTAATTTTTCGAGTGTGTCACGAATATTGTTTATAGTATAATTTTTGAATATGGGAATGTTGTTTTTAGTGTACTTTTTTAATAATAGCTGTGTGCTCCCTTTACCTGTACCCTGTAGTTTTTATTTTAGATAATTCGTGTTTCGCACGACAAATACACCAAATGCGTCTTGTGTTATTATCCTTAGATCCCAACACTTTATGTAGGTCTAGATAAAAGTTCAACACTAGATTCTAGTACGTTTGTAGTGGAACACATAGCTACAGCCTAGGTTTATAATAGATTGTACAGGCTATCCTTTTCTGCTTCGAATATATTTGTATCTTCTAACTCTATCTCTTACACTCTTACACTGTCACTATACTCATTTGTCTTCCAAACACTAATTCAAATTATTTTATAATTACATTTTATTTAATTTTATGTATATCATTACGATCAGTCGTTTTTTTTAAATATTAATGAAATAATAATTTGACGTAATCTCAAGCAAATTTAACCGTCGATTAAGTAATATATACTTTAAAATTATAAATTTATTAAATTTTAGTATGTTTGTATGTTAGTGTTGTCATTATTATTATATATTATTATTAAAAAAAATATAATATAATTATTAAAAATATATACTCGTATGTACTGATTAAAAAACTTATAAAATAAAATATTGCACTTTGTGTAGTGAAAATTAAAAAATAACATGCCTGCTATGAATGTAATTTAAGATAGGTCTTAATTCATGTCTTTTGGTGTAAACATCGATTAGTATTAAATAACTCTGCCATAAGTACGCTTACAGTGGATTGGGGACACGTCATCTATATCCACTCTAAAAACTTAACCTTAACCAATAGCAAAGCATCATTTCTACTCATTTAATAATAACCAAATAATATTTAAATTTCTACTTCTAAATGCTTCTTTAAATTAACTAAAAGTTTTTAGTAATAAATGTATCTATACTCCAAAACTGTCAATTTGATTTTTTAACCACCTGTGATCCCGCGGAGGGCGGCTGATTACTAAAGGTAAATTTTTATTAGTGTTTTCTCAATGTTACAATGTGTAACTCGTATCGATGTTTAGTTGCTTGGCTTACATTACACCAAGCTTGTGGCATGTACAAACACTCAGCTAATTAAAAACACTTATATATTGGACACACACGTTTTCTACTAGCAACAAAAAACTGTGCTGGAAACCTTCAACCACCTCTGCTCTTATTATAAGTATAGTAAAAACTAAAAAATGACTTTGTAATCATAAACTAAAAGAAAACCCATTTAGATAATTCAAAGGTTTCTTGCAATAGTATTATTGCTAGTGGATTGCGAAAGAGAAAATTCTCTTAAACTATTTATAATTCTATATATTGCTTGCTTAATTAATAATAAGCAATATTACTGCTAAGCAAACTATGAAAGTTTATTAATAATGTATGAAAATTAGAGTTCTGACTACTCTTATTTATTCAAAGCCAAAATATAAGTGTATATTGTATAATAAATATATGTGTATAATTAGATGTATGTATAACATAGATGCGCTTTTAGATACATATTTCTTAATAGTTATTTGCAATTATGTTAATGCAATGTAGTTCTCAAATGTAGCTTATAACGCACTGTTTACAATTTAAAGGGGATTATAAAATGTAATAGTTAAAACTCATATTATTTTGCTCAATCACAAACCTTCACTATGCTTCTTTCTATTTTTATTATTCATATTATTATTGTATTAGATATTCTGGTATGTGAGCGATCTTTAAAGAAATTTAAGATAAAATTTAAGTGTGCTTTTTAGTACGTAGCATGTGAATATTATTATTATTATACACTATTTATACACACAACTACACACCAAAATACACTAAATTATATATCTAAAAAAACAGCACATATACAAAAATAACTACAAATATATTTATATATTCTATAGATGTGGTGTGCTTATATATTTATAGGTAGGTTGATTTGTTGTATATTTTGTTAGTTTCAGTTTAATTATTTTAGCGTTCTTTTAATTTATATTGTGGATAAAATTAGAATCATCGTGTTTGTTCGTTCGATGTTCAAAAGAGGAGCCCTGGTTTTATCACGTTGTATATTTTATAAATATTTATGTATAGATGTGTGTTAACGCACACCCCATGAATGTGCCTCTTTCAACGTTAGGAAGAAACCCCGCGTTTTTATTTTTACCTTTTCTTCTTCCATTCATGCTTAGCCGAGGCGCACTTGCTTCGATTACCTTTATTCTAAATACTTCTTTACCATATCCTCTTTCTCAAAAACACTCTTTGTTCGTCGATCTATCTGACACACTGCTATCAAAGAGATTGCGACTATTTATGAAGAAAAAACAAATTGTTTTGTAAATAATTTTATAAATTGTTGTTTATGAGAGAAGTATTTTTTTGCCATGATGGAAACAATTGTTGAATTTATGAATAGTTAAAATTCAATGATTGTTTTAAAATAGTCGATTCTCTGTTCTATATGTAATTAGTGTTTTTATTATCCAGGTGCTCTTAAGCGTCTCCTTGTGTTATTGTTTATTCTACTACTTGATGTTTTTGTTTTTATTTTCTTTTCCATGATTCCCAATTGCACACGGAAGGTCATAGGTGGTGAATTACAGGAGCGCCTCATACCAGTGCCCTACAGCAAGACATCAACTGACCAAGCTGTAAGATTTCTTGGGCGTTTGTCGATTACGACCGCTTAAACTCACTCACACCTCTGTTTTTTTCTTTTGTATTACGTTTAATATTTTTATTTGTCTAAACATTTTGTTTCCAATATCTTTGTCTTATCACCTTTTCTATTTTGTACTTGTTCTCTTGTCTTGTCTATTCCAATGTCCTTTTTCAATCATTGTATTGACATTTGTTTTAACTTTTTGTTTGATTAATAATTATATAAAATATTTAAAATGAATATTGTTTCATTATTAACCCATTTTAAAACAAATGTCGATATAATGTGCATGTTTCCATTTTCTAATCATTATGCATGCCCCCGACGCACGATCGATTTCTATAATCCTTATAAAAATAATTAAAACATACTTTTCTGTCCCCTAATTTTTGGATTGTATTTTTAACATCTCGGTGTTGTATTTTTTGAATGTAATTATTATAATAAATGTCGTTTAATCGCGTGTATTATTAATCTCAGTAAATAGTCTTATATTAATAAATTAAATTTTAATTACGAATCATCAAACAAGTAAAATTAGTATGATTAATATTGTTTGATTGTTGTATATATTGCTTGATTATAATGTAAATGAGATGTATCATTGATTGGAGCGTCATCATTATTCATTTCTAGTTATGTTGTTTACTTTGCTATTACACATTTGCACCATTCAGGCATAATCTTGGGGTGGTTAGGTTGCGCAAACAATGAACCAGGGAATTATTCATGAAACTGCTTTCGTTGATTACAATCGAGCCGTTGATCGCTTTTTATAGTAATGTTGGTATATTACGAGAAGATCTCTTGATGATTATTTGTTTAATAGGACCTTTTTGATGTGTTGCTTACCGCATAGTTACGTGCCAGCTAACTCGATAGCTTACAATTTGCGTTCAATAGTTTAGATCGGACCGGATACAAGGTCACTCATTCGTCCCTTAAATTTTCTCTATGGCTAAGCAATTACAAACGTGCGAACTCGGTGAGTCATAAATCATCTTTATCAGACCTCTAGCTCCCAATCGCAGGCCTTAGGTATCTGCCTTAATGTAGCTATAAAGATAGGCAATGTTTCTAAGAGATAAAGATTATAAGATTAAGAAAATAATGCAATATTGTTTTAATTGTTTTTTAATTTAATAAACGTTTATGTACTTTTTTTACATTTCTATACTAAGCTACTTAAGTGCTTGTATCATAGAAACAAGCACTTAAGTACTTAATAGTAAAATAACATTGTTATCCAGTTTACCGTTGCCCGCTACCGATACTCCAGCTTTAAGGCGACCGTGGTGTAATGGTTACACAAACCGTGAGCACGGGTTCAAAACCACTTGCCGGTACCAATGTATCTTTGTTATATGTACTTTGGTTGTCCTGTTTTTTTATAATACAAGCGCTTTAGTAGCTTAGTGTAGAAATGTAAATTAAAAAAGCTATCCGCGTCCGAGCGGCGCATCCCTTTATCAATAACAACTTTCGCACAACTTTGACTTAATGATTTATGACTCGTTCGCACGTTTGTAATAGCTTTATAATACTCCAATGTCTACCTATATTACAAACATGTAATTGCGTTGTATAGGGTTGAGTTGTAGTTGCCAAACACTATAAGTACAAAATATCATAGTGATTTTAGAACTAGTGTTGTGTTATTTGGAAAATATTTTCGGGTCGAATTAGTGATGTCCATTGTCACATGGCGGTTAGTTACGATCGATCACAGAGCAACGATATGTATGCATGAGTCACTCTGTGCACAACCGAGGAGAGGAACACGACCCTGCATGGTGTTCGCGGCTTCGTACGAGTACAACCCTTGACGTGTCTCCGCTGGGGCGATGCATTCATTCACAGATTACTTAGGCAGGTATAGTGACAAGTTAATCAGGCCAATGGTCGTCTAATTATAAAAAAATGATTTTGTTAGGTGTGAGGGAGGTATCTTTATTAAGAGAATGAGGCATAAAATAATGCATTGTAATGGCGACTAAGGCGTAAACTGAGTCAGTTGTTTTAGTCGTCAGCACTCTTGGACCTTTCATTGCGTACCATCAGGCAAGTGCCAAGGTCAGATGTCGATTTACATTAGAAATAATGTATGTTTTTGAGTTCAAAACCGGTTTGTTAACTAATTTCTTAATTATTTTATTATTGAATAATCTGTAAATGAATGTATTCACCAATAATGAGCGGGTCCTAATGTGATTGATTTATTTAAAACTACCCTTGACAAAGCTTTCGCCTCTTTTTATGGCTCGGTGTGCTTATATATTTGATGTTTCATTATTATTTTTGTACTTCATGTCCTGTCCCACTTCTGCGTCATTCATATTAATCTGTGACGAATTGGTGGGACACTCTATGATTAGATGACGCTCACGGATGGATAGCACCGCGCAACCTGTTGTATATATTCGAATCTATGTACATAAATTGTTGTTCAATTTCAAATGGAATCACACCGTTAATTTAGTGAAGTTAATTATCAACATACATTTACATAGATGTTGTATCGCGATTATATACCTAATAATGCCAATGTGAACATCTCTTTCAGGGTAGTGTTTATAACATAATTAGCTATAATTATAGTAGTTTTGATCACGTGCTGTATAACTTCACATAATTAACGGCTGTGTGCCACCACTGCGGCGGCCGGTGTGTTCTGCCGTGAGCGCGCGTGTGCATGGGCACCGTATGAGCGAGGTGTTGTGCGCAGATTCGCGTGGTGAACGCGTTCCGGCAGGGGCTGGACGCGCGCGGCTCGCTGGCGGACGCTGCGCTGGCGGAGGCGTTGCGCAAGCAGACGGCGCTGGCGAAGCGCGTGTCACGCGGCTCCGGGGACATGCCCGACCTGGATGTGGAGCGTCTCTCGTCGCACTCGCACACGGAGACGGCCGTGTAGCCGCCGCTGCCGCCTTGTTGACTAGTGTGTTTAATTATTCGATTGTTTTCAAATATTATTATTAAGCGCGCGCGCGTCTGTTGAACAAATAAAAATATTGTCTAATTATTAATTTTAGATGTAAGCCGCGAGCGAATGTATGTATGTAAGATCGACGTATCGCTTTCGTGAAAGACACGCGGCGAGCGTCGGCGCGCGCGTGCCGGCTGGACGCGTGAGAAACGCCCGGTGGACACGCGCGCTCTCTGCTCGCCGCCGATATTATATTTCTACTAAATTATTTAATTCAACTATTACTTAAGATGTTTGTTATACATTTGGATAACTTTTTGTTTTACGACTTTTCCCTATCTCTAAGTATAAGTCATATCTCGAGTAGCGGCGTCGCCGGTAGTCCACTTGTATTCTCTCTTTGACATAGGCGGGCGCTCCACTCCTTCGCTGTGGTGGGGGTGCGCTCGCTTAGCTGAAATACTATTAATTTGTAATGCTAGTCTCTTATGAAACAAATACTAATTATTCAATTATTGTAATGTACTTAATATAAATAGTGTGTTTGGAGCAATATGGCGGACGTCGCGGCGTAAACGCCGAGCCGCGCGTCCGTCGCGATCATAGGTCAACGATATAGCTAATCGGCAAATGTTCAATTTTGTATAGAGGTTTCATAGTAGTTATTAAATTGTTATGTTTTAATGATGATTGGTAGCGCGCACGCGATCTGTGCGCACTCACTCAGCTGGCCACCATTCAGCTCAGCCGCATTTTGGGCAATCCTCGAACACCATAAGTATTAGCTTCGATTGATATATTAAAAAGCCTTTGAAAACATATTAAAATCAATGTTTAACACGTTAGTTATGAAGCAGTGATTTATTATATAGAGATGTTTTTGTGTAATATACATATATATAATTATTTATTTTGTTGATATTCGTTGAGGTACCACAAGTTCCCAAAGAAAGACATATATTAGGGCGTAGTGTGAGCGCGGCTTCACTCGTCGCAATACAAGAACCCAATGCGGACGCGCAATGTGAACGAGCCTTAAACCGTTATTGTCGCATCTGTGCGATATGAATGGCCCTAAAGCCGTTGGTGCTGAACAGCCCCTTGCACTGTCACGAACGTGGCTTTCGGATTGAGTTTACAAGTCAAAAAAACAAATCTAAATTGAGTGTTTTTTTTTTCTTCTCTTTACCTATATTTTTATACGTAGTTTTTAGATGAGAGGGAATGTGCATTTCAAAATATGAATACTGCCCCTGATCGCTTTAGTGATTGTTAAAAAGAATTTAGATCAGTTCTTTTGACTTGTAATCATTCGCTGGGAGTGAAAGGAAAATTAATGTGTTAGATAAAATTATAAAAATTTAATAGAATTTTGTGTTCAAATAAATACTTAAAATATATTTAAATGGTGTATAATGATTTTTCTTTTACTTTTCTCCATAATGGCGTACAGTTTTGTAGGTTTTATATCTTAGGCATATTATAATCATAGGAGAATAATAAATAGGAAAATAGTATTTTATTCAATAATGGGCTTTATTTCGCTCGTTTTAGAGAATATTTAAGCTTGAAATGTTACTGTTATTCATATCTTTGTAAATAATTAACTATAACCTGCAAACGCGTACGTTATATGTATTTTAAAAAAACTGCAATTGGACATTTTTATGTAAAATATTTGTTGGGGGGCCGATTTTACAAATCCTTAATCGTAGATTATAAACTTAAGCAGTATTTAATACGCACTTAATTGTAAAAATCGTTTTTCTTTTTTGTAGTGTGCGTACGAAGCCCAATTTAACCAAAAGTTTAGTGATGTTGGGCACATTTAATCTAAGTTTAAATTTGTTTTATTGGCCCTTTGTTAGATGGATGTAGTTTTAAGTAAATATTTAATTATAGAACCCTTTGTCAACACTGCCAAGGGAATGATGAAGTTTTTGAATGAAAAATTTTACATGAAAAAAATGAATATGCAGTTTTTTTAATAACAGTGAAAATACGACGAAATCGTTTAATTTCAAACTAATTAATGCCAAATTAATCGTGATTTTGTTATTTAATTTGCCCTAGTAATAAATTTATAGAAAATGAATAATTGTAATTAACTAGAGGTTATTTTTGGCATTAAAGTGATTTGAAATAACCGCCTTTGTCGTAAGTAATCCTTGAGTCACTTTTAGTTCAAACCAAACGGAATCACACGAACAATAAACAATATAATGCAATATTGATTTAAATTCCTAGATAAAGCTAATTTAGTGTTTGTTTGGGTTTTGTGTGATGTCGTTTTGGGTACGGAGGCCATTCTGATGTATGGTGTGAACGCGGCTTAAGCGGTTGTCATGGTAACCGCATTGTTTTGACAAACAGTCTGCCACTAACCATTTCTAGATAATAAGTCCCATTGTTGTATTTTTCGTCTCACAATAAATGAAATCTATTTTATTGTTTTTAAACCTTTGAAGTTTTATTTGCTCTGCCACGGGAAATCCCCAAAGAACATCAACCCTAATAGCCTAATAGCCAAAAAAGTTTCAATTTATGAATTTAGTTTTAATTTATACTTATTCTATTACATTTACTATTACGAAATCGTGAATTGGGTTGTTAATAATTTTATATCGAAACTACCTTTTATATATGTTTTTATCATTAGAAATAACAAAAGTAGTACATAGAAACCCAAAATGAATGATGTCCTTTAGCTACGTATAAAATATCCGTTAAACGTAAAATGTGAAGTTAAAGAGTGGTGAAACACATTTTTCTTTTACTTATACGATACTTTTTACAAATTCGTAAATTATAATTTTTGGTAGCTGTGGCAGTTGTTATCTGAGCGTCGGCGCTAAAAGTACAAGGCAACTTACAACACGTTTAGTTCTATCGCATGCCACCTTAATACTCGCCCCTGGAGGCGCGCTCCAGCTGTGTACTTAAAGACATTCTACTGTTCCTTTCCTATACTGTGGCTTATTCCTATATGACTCAAGGCAGCTGTCCCTATATGCCGACATTTTAATATATTTTTTACTGAACAGTTGACCTTTGTATAGAAAAAATCCTCTCGTTCATTCGAATCATTTTATTCCGAGAATTTGCGTAAATTCTTCTTTATTGTGGCTTATGTGTTTTTTCATTTTCATTGTTGCTTACACCTGACTTTTTGGTGTTGCTAAAACGACTTAGTTCAGGGTTGTGTCAGTCGTTTTTCACGGTTCACTTGAAGGATCTATTGGACAAAACAAACTAGTAAACTATTCCACTTGTCGATTGTTTGACAAAGAACAGTTTAGTTCTATTGTCGATATAGCGAATGCTTCCCCTGACCTATGCATAGTCAAAAGGTAAAGTAACGTGCTTAATTTTTTTTACACCAGCGGCACGCTATGATGGCCGTTTTGACCCACGAAGTTTTGTATAAATATTTTTTTAATTTTTTATTGTGACACATCTGACCTCGACCCGCCCGACTATAAGCAAGAGGTCCAAGAGTGACGACGACAGAAAAAAAGGATTGTTCACTTCAGTCGCCGTCACTATGCCGGCCAAAGGTGCTTCTATTATTTAATTCTAATTACGCTAATGAAGTCAATATTAATTTATACGAAATTTCATGACCGAGTCAAACGTTAAAACGGCCATCATGGCGTGCCGCTGGTTAACAAAATAAGAAATAGTCAAAATTATAAATAAAAAACACTGCATAAAATTATATTTTTTATTCATTAACAGTAAAAATATTATTCTTATATCAAAATATATTGCTTAAATATAGGATTTCAGTTAACCGTTTTTAACCTGACGCAAAAATAGGAGCTTGATGAAGGCCGATGCCACAATTGGCTGTTTTCGCGGCAATTCCTTCGCCCTCGTCAAGGAAAAGGCATAATATTTGGTAATACTTCTGGAGGCAACACACCGGGCAAAGAGCGGGCATCTGAAATTAATTACAAGTTGTTACTTCACACGGATGGACCCACAGTTTTATATATTTATTGATGACAACTGACCCTGACCCTCAAGAAAGTTGGGTTGCCTAGTGCCCATAACCGTAGAGCTTGTATGAGAAGAATTGTGGATGTGAAGGAAGGGAGTTGTGTCAGGATCGTGTCAAGTGGCGCTCCATTGTCTCTGCCTATCCCCGTGGGAAAGAGGCATGGACAATTTGATTGATTGACCCTGACTTGCCTGATGGTAAGCAAATAAAAAAAAAAGACAGATGTGTGTCTTATAAAACAGATGATTATTTTAGGCGACCGTGGTATAGTAGGTGAATGGTCTCGCAAATCAAGAGCTACGGGTTAAAAACCCTTAGCAATGTATCATTGATATATATATATACTTTGGTAGTTCTGTTTTTACGACAAAAGCACGTTTAGTAGCTTAGTATAGAACAGTAAAAAATGTGCAGATGTGAAGCTTATAAGACACGTGTGGCTAACAAGACAGATGAGTGGCTAACAATACAGATGTATGGCTTATAAAACAGATGTGCAGCTCTTAAAACTGATTTGCAGCTGTTAAAACAGATGCGTGACCTATAAAAGATTTTTCACTTACCGAATTTGTGTATAAGCGCATTATTCTGTGCAACGAGCACGTGCGGATATGGCTCCTGCGGCGGTGGCGGGGGCGGCAATGCATCCCACAGGGGGACATGGTCAGGGTGTGTGGCCGGACACGGCCAACTGCAGCCACGGCGAACAGTGCGGGCACGCTAATGGGATGCATAACATGAAAAAAAATTAGAAATAAATATTTTTTTAGATTTTACGCGAACATTGATTAATGAATTAAATAAATTTTATGCGGCTTACTATCGCGTTTATTTTGGTTTTGATTTTACTATTTTATTTTATTATTCCGACGTATTAAGAGCTTTGCAGCCATTGTGGTCACGGAGAGACTGAGGTGTTGCTCACCCTATTGGTTGATGCTGTTATTGTTTCTAAAACTACCCTGTTTGATGTTTTGATTTTAGTTTTCTGTTCCCAGTTTTATTCGGAATAATAAAATAAAATTGTAAAATCAAAACCAAAATATTTAACTTTTATTTTATTTTATTGTGACACGACATCTGACCTCGTCCCGCCTGATGATAAGCAAGAGGAAGTCCAAGAGTAACGACGACTGAGAAAATATACCTTCTTGGGTGGTTTCTCTGTATCAGAATCTTGTCCTGGTTTATAGCCATCAGCGAAACTAACACGTTTGTTGGCTCTTGGTGCTTTGGCCGCCATTTTGTTATCGTCCTGGTCAGGAACTATGTTTTCCTTTTCATTATTTTCATTCGCTGTAATGGGAAATTACACAATTATTGATACTGTATTTGACGACAGGCCATCGACAACCAACCGTTTGTTGCGTTGTCCCGGGTTCGATTCCCGGTCGGAGCAAATATTTGTTTTATTTTATTTTATTTCTTAATAAAAAAGAGGGGGGTATTTGTTTCGGGTCTGGTTATTAAAGAGTGGTAGGCAGTGGTACCCAGTCTGTCGATCCAAGGTAGTACCACCACTTACAAGTATACAGACCATGACTAGGCCGGCATAGTGGATGTGATTGATACTCATAATTATTGAATTGTAGTAGCAGTGACATCCATTCATGGACCACACTCCGGCTTAACATCAAGCGGGGTGCTGTCATATGTCGAGTCACAATAAAAATAGTTTTAAAAAATACTTTTGCAGCGGTCAAGATTTTTTTAAGACGCGAGACTAAAAGCGCTGATGCTGAGAAAATTCGTTTTAATTTTTCACTTTAGCCGGCATAGTGACAACGACTAGGGCAACTGTGAAAACTCGGTTTTTACAGTCGTCGGCTCTCTTGGACCTTTTCTTGCTTACCATAAGACGGGTCGAGGTCAGATGTCGAGTCACAATAAAAACAATTACGGGTGCCTCAGTCACCGCCACTATGCCGGCCAAACGCTTCGCTTAAAAGATCCAATTAAATAGGATGAAGTAACACATAGTACACAGATAATTAAGGCGACCGTGGTGTAGTGGCAGTGCAATGGTCACGCAAACCGAGAGCACGGGTTCAAAACCACCTACCGGTACCAATGTATCTTTGATATTTATACTTTGGTTGTTCTGTTTCTATGATATCATAGAAACAGAGCTTTAGTAGCTTAGTATATAAATGTAAATTGAAAACAATAAAAATCTTTATAGTGACAATGAAGCTCCTTCAAACGTTATTTTTAATTTATACGAAACAAAAACGGTTAAATCGTCAAAACGGCTTGCCGCTGGTATACTTATGAGTTTTTTTGTTGTACATCAGCCAGGCGTCTCTCACTCTCATATCAAAGAACAAAAATGAATAATTACCAGTATCTCTTAGGACTTTATCAATTCTATCATCCAGCGATAGTCTGGCTGGCTCCTTCGGTTGTTCGATCACTTCAGGAGGCTCGTTGAAGCAATCGCCATATTGCAGCCGGTCTGACGCGCCGTACATATCTGCGTACGCCTCGTCATATCTGAAATACGGTATCATCATCATCATCAGCCAGAAGTCGTCCAATGATGAACATAGACCCCCCCCCTTAGAACGCCATTCCGGACGACAAGATGGCAGTTGCATCCACCGGTTACCCGTGACTTTCACTATGTCGCCAGTTCACCTAGTGGGAACCCTACCGACGCTGCGTCTTCCAGTTCGTGGTCTCCACTCTAGAACCTTTCTTCCCCATTGGTTGTCGGTTCTTCGAGCGATGTAAGAAATACGGTATAATGCGATTAAAATAAGAATAGGAAGGAATCGGCGCCATTTTGTGACGTCTAACTCTCCAACCAACTTCGTTTTAGTATGGTGTCTTTTTCTTTGCGGACCGTTTTTGCGGACTTTTTCAAGTGAAGTTAGTCAACAGCACGTCCTATTCTTATTTTCAAAGCATACTAACATTATATTCATTTCTTGATATTTTTATTTATTTACACGTCTATACTAAGCTACATAAGTGCTTGTATCAAAGTAACAGAACAACCAAAGTCAAAGATACATTGGTACCGGCAAGTGAATTTAAACCCGTGCAATCGACTTGCGTAACCATTGCACTGCCACTACACCACGGTCGCTTTTGAGGCGATTGTGGTTTAGTGGTGGTAAGAGGTAACGTCTATATGCGAATATTCGTAGATGACTTTTCTCAAATGGTATATTCTTACTTCCTTAGGTCTAAAACTGAAGTTGGGAATAAATTTGTGGAGTTTCAATCTGCAGTAGAGAAAAACTTTTTGCAAAATAAAAGTTCTAAGGACCGATAACGGCGCGGAATATTTTAATAGGGATTTCAAGTTGTATCTGTCATCATCACATGAAACCACTGTGCCGCACTGTCTGCAACAGAACAGGGTAGCGGAAATAACTAATCATTCTATTAAAAAAAAAGAAGCTCAATGTATGTTACAAGAGTCTGGGTTACCCAAGACTTTTTGGGAAGAAGCAGTTCGTACTACTGTTTACTTTAAAAAATGTATGTCGACAATAAATAGTCTCAAGTGAATTCATATTTATTTTATAAATATTACAACAGAAATGTGACCTCAGGGCAGCATAGTGAAGACGACTGATGCAACTGAGTTGGTGTTTTCAGTCGTCATCGCTCTTGGACCTCCCCTTGCTTATTATGAGCCAAGTAAAGCTCAGATGCCGTGTCCTAAGAATAAAAATTGTCTTACCCTGTATCATTGTTATCCTTGATTCGCGTCGTTGATATAGTTTCTATCTTATATGTGTTCTTCGTACTACTATCAAGTACACTCTTTATGGGGTAGACAGCGTTTCTGTTATTGTCACCTGTCAATACTATATTAGCCTCGCCAGGTTTCAGACCTGAAAGCGGAACTTTGATAACGAAAAATAAAAATTAATGAAAACAAAAAATAAATATATAATATAAAAATTAAAAAGTTATTGGGGATTGTAATCGTTGGATTGTCACGCCTTCGTTTCTACAGGGATAGGCAGAAATATTAGATGACTTCTTTTCACGATTAAAAACAAATAAAAAACGGATTCAAGTTGACTTGAATAGCTTTATCCATACTATGGGTATTCAATTTAAGGGCAGATTTGTGACTCGACATATGGCAGGACCCTGCCTAATAGATAGCTAGAGTGCTGTCCATGAATGGAGGACACTGCTACTACAGTTCAATAACTACAAATTGCAGTCACATCCACTATGCCAGCCTAGTTGAAATCGGCAACTTACAAACTGATTCCGAAACGCGAGTATACTTGTAACTTCACGGTCTGTATACTTGTAAGTGGTGGTACTACCCCGGATCGGCAGACTGGGTACCACTGCCTACCACTCTTTGATAATCAGACCCGAAGCAAATATCCGCCTCTTTTTATTATTACAAACATGTGCAATATTTGATATAATTATTAAAAATAAAATCTATGAAACAAATATTTGCTCCGACCGGGAATCGAAACCGAGACTTTGCGCGCAACAAACCAATCGCTAGACAATCGGCGACGCCTGTTGCTAAACCATTTAACTGTAGTAGCTGTTGCCTGCGTTCATGAACCACACACCAGATTAACTTTAAGCGACATGTTGATTTATAAATAACTAAATTATTTACAATTCTCCTCATACAAGCTCTATGGTTAAGGGCACTAGGCAACCTAGCTTTCTTGAGGATGTCTCCAATTTGGTCGGCAAACACCCTCCTGGGCCTGCCTCGTTTAACGCATCCATTTACATCAGATTTATAAATTCCTTTCGTCAATCTACTTTCACTCATCCTTTCTATGTGCCCAAACCATCGAAGCATTCCTTTGTCAATCCTTGTCACTACCTAGAGAATTGTAAATGTGAAGAAAGCGAAAAAGTTGTGTCAGGATCATGGCAAGTGGCTCTCCACAGTCTCTGCCTATCCCTGTGGGAAAAAGGTAATTTTTAATTTAATAAACTATAATAATTACCCCATCTGGATGGCTTCGTGTTATTGTGCCTGGGCACATCGACGCCCGCACGCCAATCGTACTTAATCTCACCACGCGAAACACTCAGATTAACAACTTCTATAGGATTCACCGCACTGTCCTGAAATACACGTTAATATATTATTAAGGCGACCAATGTATCTTTGATATATGGTACTTTGGTTGTCCTGTTTCTATGATACAAGCATTTTAGTAGCTTAGTATTGAAACGTAAATACAATAAAAAATATCAATCAAATTATTAGGCCATTTATCCTACATGGATAGGCAGAGACAATGGAACGCCACTTGCCATGATCCTGACATAACTCCATCGCTTCCCTCACAACCTTAATTCATTCACAAAAGCTCTAAGGTTTAGGCATCAGGCAACCCAGCTTTTTTGAGAATGTCTCCGATTCAATCGGAAAAAACCCTTCTTACTACCGTTGCGTCATCGCAACTTTTTGTTGCGTTTATTCAATCGTAGAAACGCAAAACGTTGCGACTGCGTTCCGTTTGCGTTACTCGTATGAAATCAGACCTAATGACGTGAACTTTCCCTCTTTCTGATCGCTGATATACATACACTATTGAAAGTTTCATTTCTGTCTGATTTACAAATACCCATTTGTTCTCTCCATCCTATAACCTTGGATCCTTTAAGCGATGCGTAAAGAAGCACCTTTGGCCGGGATAGTGACGGCGACTGGGGCAGCCGTGAACTGACTCGGTTTTTTGCTTACCATCAGGCGGGTCGAGGTCAGATGTTGTAATTTATAATTTGTTTTTAAAGTATTAAATATTGTAGCAACATTGTTCCTACCCTATATAGTCCATTTTTCCCCTACTCTATAGTCCATTATTTTCCTACTCTATAGTCCATATTTTTCCCTACTTTATAGTCCATTATTTTCCTACTCTATAGTCCATTTTTCCCTACTCTATAGTCCATTTTTTCCCTACTCTATAGTCCATTATTTTCCTACTCTATAGTTCATTTTCTCTCTTCATTCGCTTCCTTTATATCCACAATTCTTTTTATACAAACTCTGAGGTAACTAGCTGTAGTAGCAGTAACCTTCATTTATGGACCGCACTTAACATCAAACGGGGTGCTGACAATATCGAGTCACAATAAAATATAAAAACCCCTGATTTTTTATAAGTCTTTGGCCCTCTAACACCTCCCCCTTGCTTACCCAATCGTGCAAAATCAGAGGTCGCATCACAACAAAAAGAAAATACCTGTTCATAATTCTTTGGAAAATAACTGCCATCAAATCCATCATAACTCTGCCTATACTCGTATTCGTTGACGTCGTGCTCCTCCTGCCCAAGGTCGTTAGCCCTAAAGTACTCCTGATCAAAAGTTGTTCTCTCCACAGTTTTTGATATAAAAGCCTGGGTATCAATTATTTGTGATAAATCCGGAGGTGGTACAGGTTTGGGTGGTTTTTGTACTAGTACTTGCTGAAGGAAAAAAAAGGTTTAATTAATTAATTAAATTTTATGCGGCTTACTATCGCGTTCTTTTTGGGTTATTGATTTGACAGGCATTTCCGTGACCACGATGGCTGCAAAGTTCTCAAAACGACGGAATAAAAAAAAAATGTAAAATCAATAACTAAAAAACAACGCAATAGTAAGCCGCATAAAATTTGTTTAATTCATTAATAAATGTTCGCACATAATTTAAGAAATTTCTTTAAAAAAGGATGTAAAAAAGTTCTGAATAAACAAAACAAAATTATTTCACATCGTTTTTTTAATTATAGCTCGACATATGACAGCACCCTGAGTGATGTTAAGCTGGGGTGCGGTCCATAAATGGAGGTAAATCCCGCTGATCCCGAAATGCGACTAAGTAACTTCACGGTCTGTACACGTAAAAGTGGTGGTACTACCCCGGATCAACAGACTGTGCACCACTGCCTACCACTTTCAGTAATATATCATTAATTACCTTTATAACTTCTTTTTGTATTTTAATTTCTTCTACCACCTCTTTCGTTTCTTCCTTTCTTTTTTCTTTTTCAACAATTTTCCTATCTACTTTCTCAACTACTTTGTCTATTTTTTTACCATCATCAACTTTCGTCACTTCCTTTCCGACTTCTTTCCCATTTTCCTTTTCAACTTCTTTCCCAACTGCTTTTTCAATTCCTTTCTCACCTTCCTTTTCGACTTCTTTCCCACCTTTCTTTTCAATTTCTTTCCCAACTTCCTTTTCGACTTCTTTCCCACCTTTCTTTTCAATTTCTTTCCCAACTTCCTTTTCGACTTCTTTCCCACCTTCCTTTTCGATTTCTTTCCCAACTTCCCTTTCGACTTCGTTTCCATCTATCTTTTCAATTTTTTTCTCACCTTCTTTTTCAATATCTTTTCCACCTTCCTTTTGAGAAACATTTACTTTCCATTCCTTCTTCCTCTCCTCCTCAATAGCTTCCTGTTTGATAGCAACAAAATTACACTGTAATTCTTTCATATTAATAATCTCCTTTTGAGGCTTCCTGCGTGGTGAAAACTCATCAATATGCACACGTTCGTCATCAGTTACCCTTTCAGTTTTAATATTATTTAATATATTAACATCGAAGCTTGTCTTCTTTTCTGGACTCCTTTCTCTTTCTGTTAAAGATTCTGAACTACTACTACTACTACTAGAACTGCTGCTCGAATAAGATCTTCTGCGTCGTTTCTCTTTTGATTTTCTCTTAGCCTTCATTTTTTTCTTAGACTTCTTCCCACTCTTGTCCTCCTTTTCTACCTTTGCCTTCTTCTTTTTGTACCGTTTCTCTTTTCGCTTCTTGTCCTCAGATTTACGCTTTCGCTGTTTTGATTTGATTTTCTTTGATTGCTGTAAAATTTAATAATATTTTTAGATTAGATTAAGTATTAAAAGTATTTTTTTTTAAATTGTGGTTCGAAACATTAGAGCACCTTAGTCAAGGTATGTTTTATGAATGAAGGCGACTGCTAGTACAGTTAAATAACTGCAAGTAGTAGTCGCATCCACTATGCCGGCCTTTATTTCAAATCGGTCGCTTTTATTTTATTATATATTCTGACTTGACAAGAGCACCTGCATGACACCTGACGGTGAGCAGGTGCCTAAAAGTGCCGACGACTGAAAAAACTTACTAAGTTGCCTCAGTCGCCGTCACTATGCCGACCAAGAATTTCTTACCTTATCTTTAATTTTTCTCTTCCTAGTACTAGATACTTCACTGTCGGAGCTAACACTTGAACTTGACGATTGTTTTCTCTTACGGCTCTTCTTTTTCTTAGTACTGTAAAAGTCAGTCAATCAATCAAATTGTAACGCCTTTTCCCACAGGTATTCCACCAGAGACAATGGAGCGCTACTTGCCACGATCCTTACACAACTCCATTGCTTCCTTTACATCCACGATTCTCTTCATGCAGGCTAGGTGGTTATGGGCACTAGGCAACTCAGCTTTCTTGAGGATGTCTCCGAATTGGTCGTAAAACACCCTCCTGGGCCTTCCTTTTTTAACGCATTTATCCACATCAGATTTATAAATCCACATCAGATTATTATTAGATTAAATATTACAATTAATATTTCTAAATAAAATAAAAGGCGGATATTTGATACGGATATTTCTATATCAAAAAGTTGTAGGCAGTGGTGCCCAGTCTGCAGATCTAGGGTAGTAAGTACCACTACTTACAAGTATACAGACCGTGATGTGACTTAGTCGCGTTTCGGGATCTGTTTGTAAATTGCCGGTTCCAACTAGGCCGGCATAGTAGATGTGATTGCCGTTCTGAGGGCCGAGGGGAAATCTTGCTTCTTGGATTGCCGTGTTGGGGGAGGGGAGATCTTGCTTCTTGAATTGCAGTACTGGGGGAGGGGGGGGGGAAGATTTTGCTACTTGAATTGCAGTGCTGGGGGAGGGGGGGGGAAGATTTTGCTACTTGGATTGCCGTGCTGGGGGAGGGGGGGGGGAGATTTTGCTACTTGGATTGCCGTGCTGGGGAAGGAGGAGATCTTGTTACTTGGATTGCCGTGCTGGGGGAGGAGGAGATCTTGCTACTTGGATTGTCGTGCTGTGGGAGGGGGATCTTGCTACTTGGATTGCCGTGCTAGGGGAGATAGGAAGATCTTGCTACTTGAATAACCGTGCTGGGGGAGGAGGGAGATCTTGCTTCTTGGATTGCCGTGCTGGGAGAAGGAGGGGGGAACTATGCTACTTGGATTGCCGTACTTGGGGAGGGGAGGGAAGGGGAGATCTTGCTTCTTGGATTGGCGTACTGAGGGGGGGCTGTTTTGCTTATTACCTTTTAGGCACTTCATCCACTACAGACTCCTCACTCCAATCCTCAGCTTTAGTCTTCTCTGCCTTCTTACTTTTTTTATCATCTTTTATCTTTGCTTTTGACTTTTTCTTCTGACCCTCAGTCGGTGTATTGCCTCCAGATATTTCTTCTTTTAATGGTGCTAGAATAAATAAGAAAATTACTTAAATCGATTTCAGTGCTTCCATATCTAGGTAAGGAAGAAGGACATGTTTTGATGTCGATAAAAATATATTTAACTTTTATTTTTTATTTTTGACACTTTACCTTGACCTTGACTTGCCTGAAAAGTTTAGGATCGCCGATGACTGAAAAAAACGAAAACGGTTGCCGCAGTCACCTTTACTATTCCGGTCAAAAAAAAATACCAACAAATGCAGTCGTGGTGTAATATCATTGATGGTCATTTTTTTTGCGTACAAATCACTTGCCAGTACCAATGTATCTTTGATATACTCGTATGTACTTTGGTCTTCCAGTTTCTGTAATACAAGCATGTTTATAACTCGGTATAGAAATGTTTAAAAGTGCTTGTATCATAGAAATTGGAAAACCAAAGAACATATATCAAAGGTACGTTAGTACCGGCCTCCGCTCTTGGTTTGCGAAGCCATTTCACAACCACTACATTACGGTCGCCATATTGAATTACTTACGTTTACTATTCGAAGTCCTAACCGCATCCATAAATCTCTGATATGCTTTATCCAATGACATTTCGTCGTCTTCAATCTCTGTCTCCACATCTTTAGTCCCCTTCTGATCCTTCGAAAAGACATTTAAATGAGTATGCGGCTTTCAATCGCGTTTATTTTTTGTAATTAATTTTGCATTTTTTTTAAATTTGTAATTGCGACACATCTGACCACGATTGGGATAAAAATTAACAGTGAATTAGGATAAAAATTAACAGTGAAGTGGAATTGACATTGATGTGGGATGAAATTTATCAGTAAATTGGGATGAAAATTAACAGTGAAATGGGATTAAAAATTAACAGTGATGTGGGATGAAAATTAACAGTAAATTGGGATAAAAATTAACAGTAAAGTAGGATAAATATAACCGATTCCAGTGGGATCCCCCAGTGGGGTGAAATTTATCAGTACTTTGGGATAAAAATTAACAGTGAATTAGGATAAAAATTAACAGTGAAGTGGAATTGACATTGATGTGGGATGAAATTTAACAGTAAATTGGGATAAAATTTCACAGTAAAGTAGAATAAATATAACCGACTCCATTGACGTCAATGTGAATTTACTATTCATATATTCAATAAAAGGTTTCAGTATGTGTGGTATATGTATTGTATAGGCTATGCATATGTATGTGTGTGTATCTGTGTATGTAATATGTATGTATGTTTATATGTATATGTGTATATATAATATTTATTCACTAACGTATTTACTTATAACTAACAAACACTAAATTGTTAAAATTAAATGTTGTTAAGGGAAGAGCGTGGAACTCCTGGCACAGGTCCCTGTGGACTTAAAAAGGAGTACCATCACATATATTGTATTGTTATTCTTATGATAAATAAAGATTTTTATTATTACTATTCATATATTAATTACCTTTTTATTTGTCTCTGATGTTTGACTCGAATCATCTTCCCAACTTGTTGACAACTGTATAAAGGGTGTTTCATTTAAACATTGGTCATACTTCGGATACCAAGTCCGTTGACATTGAATTGGGCTCTCTGGTATTCTGGGAATAAGGATAAAAATCAACAACTTGTCACGCATCCTAGCCCAAAGGGATAGGCAGAGTTCATAGGTCGCCAATTTAATCAAACTATAAAATCAATTAAAAACTTAAAGCGACCGTGGTGTAGTGGCCATGCAAACCGAGAGCACGTGTTTGAAACCACTTACCGGTGCCAATGTATTTTTGATGTATGTACTTTGGTCGTCCTGTTTCTATGATATAAGCACTTTGGTAGGTTAGTTTACAAATAAATAATACAACTAATACGAAAATAAATAAATTTAATTTTTAAAATCTAAAAGGAAAGGTAATATCAAAGTTGGGAACGTCCGTAGTCTTTAATTAATAAAACCGTCACGCCTTCAATACTTCTTTTCACGATCCTGACACAACTCTCTCGCTTCCTTCACATTCACAATTCTCTACATAGACTCTTTAGAAACCTTTTAGCTATATTTGTTGTATATTGTTAGAATGTGAAGGAAGCGAGGGAGTTTTGTTAGGATCGTGGCAAGTGGCGCTCCATTGTCTCTGCCTATCCCTGTGGGAAAAAGGAGTGGCAATTTGATTGATTGATTGTTTTGTAAGACTTTTGTTATGAATACCTACAATAAATGTCCTAAAGGTTTGGCTGTCCGACAATGTCTAACGGCATTAAGTCCGCCTTTGTACATGGTGCAATTAAGTTTGAAATAAATAAAAAACCGTAAAGCAAAGAATGGTCGCGTTTCGGGATAAGCTTCTAAGTTGCCGGTTTCAACAAGGCCGGCATAGTGAAAGTGACTACTACTTATAGTTATTAAACTATAGTAGCAGACACCTCCATTCATGGGCCGCACTCCAACTTAACATCAGGCGGGTGCTGTCATATGTCGAGACACAATAAAAAAAGCTGTATGAATAGAATTGTGGATGTGAGGGAAGCGAGGGAATTGTGTCGGGATCGTAGCAAGCGGGCTATTACCACCCCCTCTGCCTATATTGATTGATTATGAAACTTATTTTTTTTTATTGTTATTTTTTATTGGTTAGACCCTCCGTAAGCAAGGGAGACTACAAAAGCGCCACAGACTGAAAAAACGATTCAGTCGTCGGTATCCTTAGCCGCCGCCGTCACTATGCCGGCCAAAGAATGTAGCATAATAAGAATCGTCAAAATAAATAATTTCTAATTTAAATTACCTTAACAATTTAATTATATTCATTTTTCAATAAACATCGAACGATCTTCATTTAATGACATTTGACAATTAACTTTTTAATTTATTTTTTTCATTTAAACGCAATGACATTTAAAAGCAATGATTCCATACAGCTTTAACATTTGTTTTTTTTCTATGTGCCACAAACTTAGGCCCCGTTCACACGGACACATCCGATTCTTAGCCGAAACAGCTTTTCGCAGAACGGATAAAACGGATCTTGCTAATCCATCCTCAAGAAAGCTAGGTTGCCTAGTGCCCATAACCATAGAGCTTGTGTGAAGAGAATTGTGAATGTGAAGGAAACGAGGCAGTTGTGTCAGGATCGTGGCAAGTGGCGCTCCACTGTCTCTGCCTATCCCTGTGGGAAAAAGGCGATTGATTGAGTGAGTGATTGATTGATATGCTAAAATTGAACATCAAGTAGCTTGATATATTTTCCTTAGTTTACACAAAATAAATTTGTGAACGCACGCATAAATTGTGTATGAGAAAATGTTTTTTTAATTTATTTTATTTATTATTCACACAATATGTGACTGACGACATAGTGAAAGTCACGGGTAACCCGTGGATGCAATTGGCATCTTGTCGTTTGAAATGGCGTTTTAAGGGGGAGGCCTATGTTCAGCAGTGGACGCCTTCTGACTGATGATGATGATATTATTGGCGACTGAGGCATATATGGCATATTCAAACGGATCTTTCAGTCGTCAGCGCTCTTGGGCCTCCTTGCCCTTGATGGTAAATTAGGCAAGCCGAGGTCAGATGTAGCAATATGCAAATTTAAAAAAAACCAACTTACTGATCACACCCATAAACTCGATCGACGAGCGACATTTTAATCGAATTCAACTCTTCATAGACCAATGATCGATCACGTACGCACGCACATATTTTAGGATTACCCGCAAAGCGTATCACCGGTGTTGATGTAGTTTCCCTAAAATAATTTATTTTTTAATATCTATATTTATTTACTTACTTTTGCCCCATGGTTGTTCAGAACTACAACCTGCAAATGAACACAGTGAAGGAAGAGGCACGAACCTGCATTACCAAATACAAGGCCAGGCTGCAAAATCACTCGAACCAGCTGCCCGTTGACCTCACAATCCCAGAATCGTGGAAGCGATTAAAGAAAAATGGTCTTCGAAACACAGCCTTAATTGAGCTTTAATACTGCGGGGTGTATTCTATGTAACCATAGAGCTTGTACGAAGAGAATTGTGAATGTGAAGGAAGCGAGGAAGTTGTGGCAGGATTGTGGCAAGTGGCGCTCCACTGTGTCTGCCTATCCCTGACGATTGCGAAAGGCGTGACAATTTGATTGTTTGTATTCTAAATGAGGGATGCACTTTACACGCCATCAATCCAATCAACCAATCTGCTTAAAGTTCAACAATTGACATATAAAATTAATATTACTAAATAACTATTAAACATTTACCTATAACAGCTAATATCATCGTGTCTAAAAACTAATGGCTGACAGATTTTCATAACAAACATCCAAGTTTCTAAAGAATCCATCGTAGCTTTGGACATATCTCTTTTATTAATTTTATATGGACTGTCCGTAGACCTATACCCACTTTCGACACTCTTACAACTTTCTACAGATTTTCTCCCACCTCCTTTTAATTCAGGAGTTAACTTCACAGCCTCGGGTGAGTCGTAACCCATAAAACTCTTTTCAGTCATTTCATCCCCAGAATAATCTTTAATTTCATTTATAACTGATTCCAGAAATGAATCGCTCATGTTTTGACTATCGTCCAAAAGAGAAACTTCTGTATCAACATTGTCTTTCTTTTTAGTTGGTTTAGCAAAAGCATCTAAGTCAGCATTCTCATCAAAAATGTCTATATCACTGATTTCATAACTTATAGCATCGGAAACAGGTCTTATTTTTATCAGAGGTTCAACATTATCATTTTCTTCGTCTTTAGAACTAGTAACTTCAGTTTTTTTCTCTATTTTTTCATTTACTTTTCCTTTTTTCTCATTTATTATTTCAGTAATTTGTTCACTAATACTTTTATCACATTTTGCAATTTCCTGTTCAGTTTCTGCTTTAGTTTCGTCTTTCTCTATGGACCAACTATCGCAAACTAAGTATTTATCCATAATAACTTCTGTTTCTTCATTCGTTTTTTTATCTACATTTAGCTCTTTTTTATCACCATCTGTTTTTTTATCTTCTTCTTCAGCCATTCTTTTATATCTATCTCTATTTAACCTAGGTTTGTATTTAGGTGGCCTATTATCATAATGTTCATTGTGATGTCTATATTTATAATAGTCCTTTCTGTCTGGTCTTCGGTCTTCTTTGTAATCTTGCCTAGGTCTAATAAGTTTTTTTGGAGACTGTAAAATTTAATTATAACATTAAAATTATACATGCCTAAAGAATCATTCACAAGGCTGGCATAGAGGCTGTGACTACTGCTGGCCAGGCTTGGCGCAAAACAAGTAAATAACATGTTAATATTATCCTTCGTTTGTACCTGGACCTGGAGAAATTATCTATTGTCCCTTGTACTGAGTTGCATCTGTTACACTTTTGTATCAGCTGGTTCTGTGATTTCTATACGTTTTATTATTTATAATTTGTATTATTTACATAATTTTTCGTGGCTTGTGATTTATGAAAGGAGCCGACTGATACTACAGTTAATTACCTGCAAGTAGCAGTCTCATCCACTATGCCTGCCTAGTTAGAAGCGGCAACTTACAAGCTAATTCCGAAACGCGACTAAGTCACTTCACAGTCTGCATACTTGTAACTGGTGGTGCTACCCCGGATCGACAGACTGGGGACAACCAGACCCGAAGCAAAATCCTCCTTTTTTATAAAGAAATATTTGTAATATTCGACCGGGAATCGAACCTGCGACTTTACGCGTAACAAATTGCGCCTCACCCGTTCTAATGTACTTATTTATTTTTATTAATTATTCTTATTTATTACTTACCTTTGCCTCTTCTGCTGCCATATTCTTTTTCTTTACCATGTCATTCTTTTTCCTCATAAAAGGACTCTCAAAATCAGGAAACATTTTTTTATAATCGAACTTGTATGGTTTTCCCTCCTCTTTTGCTTTCTTGGCCTCTGCAAGGATTTCGTCCAGTTGCGTTGGTGCTGTAAAACAGAAATAAATAAATAAGACCTTGAACATCAAATTGTCACGTTTCTATTCCCATTTCCAAGAACGAGGCAGAGAGGAGGCCGTTATTAGGCCGGCATAGTGACGGCGATAGTGGCAGTCGTGAACTTACTAGTTTTTTTCAGTCGTCAGCACTCTTGGACCTCCATTATGCAACAGGTAGGTCAAGGTAAGATGTCGAGTCAAAATAATGGGCAACGTTCCGAAATAGTATTTTATTATTTTAATTCAACCCAGTTACAAATAAATATTTCCAATCAGTCATTCGGACAATGAATAGATATGTTGTGTGATCGTAGGCGTGTTGAGCGTTGCCCCCACTGACGCCCTGACTCATCAGTAGTGCAGCTTCATCATTGGCTGTCTAGTTTGTCAAGTCCAAAATAAGTTAAAGAATTTGTTTAAATACTTCAATATACTTTACAACCCACTAGCAAAATAAAATCAGGCACACTAAGCCCCATTACTGCAGTAAAAATAAGTTTTGAGGTTGCATTTAGTTGCTTGCTCCACAGCGATAGACAACAGTGTCATTCCATTTTTTTTAATAGTGACTCAATATATGACAGCACCCTGCCTAAAGCAAGACAGAAGTTCCTTGGCAACGCGAGGTCGCTTCTGGAGGTCTGCAGGAACAAGAAGAGCCTCCTAGCCTTCCTAGAGGTGATCGAGTGGCTCCATTTAAAGAGAACCATTGAAGAATGCACAAAGAAACCAAAGAGGACTTCAAGTGCGGAAACGAGCCCGCACATAACTGTAACTGTAACCCCGCCTGATGTTAAGCTGGAGTGCGGTTCATTTATGGAGGTCACTGCTACTACAATTCAATAACTGTAAGGAGCAGTCATATCCTCTAGTCCAGCCTAATGGGAACTGGCAACTTACAAGTTAATTCCGAAACACGTCTTAATCACTTGACGGTCTTGTAAGTGCTGGTACCCCGGGTCGGCAGACTGGGTACCACCACCTGACACAAATCTCTAGCTTCATTTAGATCCACAAATCCCTATAATTTGCCAAAGTATACATACTGAGAAATGACTTCATAGGTGGCATTGCACCGGTAGGCATGGCTTGATCATTGCTTGTATCAGGTCCAAGAAGTCCCAAAGGTATGCCAAGTTCAGCCAGCTCAATTTTACGTTTCATTGTCTCTATTTCACCCAGAGTTTTTAGTCTGACCAGCGAGTATGGTTCTGCAAAACATAGTAAATTAATATGTATATTTTATTGGGATTCGACACACAGTCCAGCAAATTGCCAAACCATTCCATGAATGTAGGAGACTGCATTCATGGACTGCGGCATAATGACGGATTAACGATATATAACAAGATCTACAAATTACTGTGAAAATGGGTTTATTATTATTATTATTGGGGCACAACATTTGTCATTTTAGGCCAATAGAATTAACTACTTGGAACAATTGGGAAGATATTTTTTTATGAAAAAAATTAATGGTTATATAACAACAAAATACATATTCGCACCAAGACAATCACGTTCCAAGTTTTAAGGCTGTTGGATGATTATTAATAAAATAAAAAAAATAATCAAATTTTTGACTTTTTCGGTACTGTATTGCCATTATTAACAACAAATATTGATCGATTTTGATATTTCTGGTCGCAAATAACCTGGTTGAGTATCGCCTACTGAACATAAATTTTCATTTCTATATATTGTTGATAGGCTTTTAGCCAGTGGCGTAGCGTGGCGGGGGCGGCCCGCCCCGGGTGGCACATTTAGGGGGTGGCAAAATTCATAAAAACTAACATAAATCGTTAAAATTTAAACCTGAAATTCATATTTTTGTTGTAACTATGATTAAAATTTCTAAATAAGGGGGCGGCAATTTTTTTTCCGGCCCGGGCAGCTGACTTCCATGCTACGCCACTGCTTTTAGCTATTTTACAAATACTGTAAAGCTGTCTTTTTTTGCATAAAAACGTTTAAAAAAATATGATCCGACTATTTAAAATTGGAGGCATTTCACTGGGACGTTTATTATCCATATAGACACTCGACAATGTCGTCCTCTTAGGAATTTCGTCCAGCCACTTCTTTAATTCTATTGGCCTATTTGTGAATTTAATGTTTCCAAATAAATGGTTTTTGATAAAAATAATGTATATAATATGTGTGATTTTAGTAACTTTTGTGCATTAGGTAAATTGTGTATGTTTATTCTATAGAATAAAACAGTAGTTAACAGTTTCCTTAGATAAAGGGCATGAGAAATGGTGATTTTCATGTTTGTTTGCTACTTGTGCCAAGTAAGAAAAAACACAGTATAGATAGTATTTTCTTAGATTTTGCGCGAACATTGATTAATGAATTAAACAAATTTTATGCGGCGTACTATCGCGACAGTATAGATACCTTGTGAACACCCTGGTTTAGGAGGTTTTGGAAGTTTACGCTTCTCAGCTTCAGGGTCTAATACTGGTTTTTGTACAGGTTTTATACCTGTCAGTTTTCCTATTACAACTGCCTGGGTTCCTGTAACAGTAGATTAGTTATTTGTTTTATAAATCTTACAATACTTTTACCAGAATTTCATTTGGCTTGCATAGTGATGACAACTGAGACAATGAGACGGGTTTTTCAGTCTTTGTTACCCTTAGACCTCCCGTCCTGACCAAGATAAGTCAAGATCAGATGTATCTAAATACACAAACAAAAGAAAATACCTAGTGTTTAAAAGAATCTTATTTGCTTCCTAAACTTATTCCTTCAAGGCGACCGTGGTGTAGTGGCGGTGCGATGGTTACACATGAGTTTGAGATCACCCACTGGTACCAATGTATCTTTGATATATGTACTTTGGTTGTCCTGTTTCTATGATACAAGCACTTTAGTAGCTTAGTATAGAAATGTACACAAATAAATAAATAAAAATACATCAGATCCCGACAACCACATCTACAATGCTAATATAACTGTAATTTACTTCATACAAGTAAGTACTCATACCTAATTCAACAACTCTCTTCATCCAAGCTTCTTTGTTATAGGCATAAAATTTGGGAAAACAATAGAAAAAAGCTTCGTACTGTTAGCTCTATTAAAAATAAGTTATAGCTTGTCTAACCATAACCCCTCCACTTCATTAGTTTATTTAAATGTGTAAAAACAAATATACTACTATACTTTATTAACATGCTCCTCCTTTTTTGTCCAACCAGCCACTGAATGACCAATTACAATTGCATTTTCAGTGTGTTGTATTCATATTTTATATTCGCACATGTGCTTAAATGCAGTGGAGGGGCGCGTCATTTCCGCTTAGACAGACTTCACTGTCTTCTTATCACTAATATTTTTATCTGACTGGGAATCGAACCCGGGACTTTATGGGTAACAAAAAGGTGTGCTAACTGATTGCCCACACCTATTGTCCATTAAATGTGGTCCATGAATAGAGGCGAGTGCTACTACCGTTAATTAATAACTACAAGTGGCAGTCACATCCATTGTGCCAGCCTAGTTGAAACTGGCAACTATCAAGATGATATCAAAATGTGACATCACAGTCTTTACACTTAAAAGTACACTAGTACACTTGAAAGTACACTTGTACACTTTAAAGTACACTTGTTTTTTATTCCGACCTTGACCTGCTTCATGGTACCACCCAAGAACTGTCAAACGACCACCAACAGTCTGTCTACTACTCTTTTAACAACCAGACCCAAAGCAAATATATGCCTCATTTTCTTATTACACTATTTTAATATGACCAATATTTTATTAAGAATACCTGTCTTTAATGGTAAGTTCCGTGGAGCAGTAGGTAACTTTTTTTGTAAAGAGAAAGCCCTTAGTCTTTTCTTGGCTTGTTCTATACCTTTTTGAGTTAACTGTGGTGTTAGAGATCCTTCGCTTGGAATTGGCTGTAAAGAATTGACAAAGACAAAATTATAAGTTTTACATATTTTGTAAAAGATTTTCATCAAATATTTGCTTTCTACACAACCCAAAGGCTGATAGGCTGGGAAAGCCTGACGATTTCAAGACCGTTTTTCGTATATATTTTTACAAAATGGAAGTAAAAAAAGAATAATTCAAGAAGGCCACAATATGTTATGCAAACTACTTGAAAAAAAGTAAGATTTTAGAGAATTTGTGACTACCCCTTAGTGAAATTGATTCTACTCTATGCAAAAGAAAAAACAGGAATATTTATTAAAAAAAAATGAAAACATACAAAAATTCACATTTTTGTTATATTTTACCTAATTAATTATTTTATTTATTTATGTAGAACTATGGTTTTATAAACTTACGGAATTGCAATACTCTTGAGAATTGGATGATACAGAAGTAGGATTGGAGTACGTATCCTCACCCGGCACTGGAGTGAGGGACTCTCTGCTGCTACGTTCCGCCATTATGTCAGTGTTAAAAACCTTAATTATAAATTATAATAAAATATTACATGTTTAAAATAAAAATTGGTTAAAAAACAAATAAAATTCTAAACGAAAAATGCGCTATATTTTAATAAAAACACAAAACCCACAACCCATAAATGTCAGATTTTGTATAAAATAATTTAGGCATTGTCTACAGACATATTCAGCCATGGTTAGATAATATTTTTCGGTTTTCTTTAAAAATTTTTTTAAAAGTTAATTAAATTCGACTGATGAACGATGAAGATGTAACACGCCAGTGTAACATCCATGAGAGCATGAGGGTGAGGATGATGATAGTATTAGTAAAGCGGCGAAAAAACTATTAATAGGTACTCTTAATAATAGGAAGGGGACACAAAATAATATAATTAATAGAAGTAATTATTACAAATTAATATGAAAAATAAAACTAAAAACAAATACAAATATTTTGAATCAAGCACGGGCTGTCAAAAGTCAACTCATTTGCCCGCCAAAAGAAAAAACTTCTTTTATTTTTTCTTCTTCTTCAGTTTAATTCTCCCTTTCTGGGAAGGCAAAAAAAAACTTAGTCCATACAGCCGTAAAATACTTATAATGTCTTCAGTGGATGAAAATAAAACACTTCAGTGTTTCATCCATTACATGAGGGTGAAGATGATTTGGCGTTTATATGCAGTGGAAAAGCTTTACTAAAACTCTTTTAGGGAAGTCTTGAAGGGAACACGAAGAGAAACGTTAAACAGCTTTCAACCACTTGTCTAAACTTGATCAACTTAAAAAAAATACTGGGTACAAATATTTAAAAATTGCACGATTTGTCGCTCGCCATTTTCCGCCAAAACTCCTTGTTTTTTTTATTGTGACTCGACTTGCCTCATAGCAAAGAAGGAAAGGAAGGAAAGTTCAAGAGCGCTGATTAAAATCACTCACTAAAATTTGTCGCATTTGCCTAAACTATGCCGGCCAGAGAATTTGAGGACAAATAAGGGCAATTTAAGTGGCCCTCTGTTTGGCGTATATTATAGATACCATCAATCAAACAACGAAATATTGTTTAAATAAATGCTTTATTAAATTAAGAATTAAACAGCTTTGGTTAATACAAACAAAAACTAGTTATTACCGAGTTATTTTGAGTTGTCAGTCTTTAATAAACTTATATCACAGTATTTACAAACTAAACTTTAATTATAAAATTAATCAACTTCTTCTACTGTTGGGCCACCGCCATTTTGTGGGCCTCGTTGTGCTCCTCCAGCGCCATGAAGTTTACTCATGAGTGGTGAACAAACTTTCTGGCATTCCTTCAAACGATGTTCATACTCTTCCTTTTCAGCTAATGAGTTGTTATCTAACCACTTAATAGTGTCTTCACATTCTTTCTTAGCTGTATTCTTATCCTGCTCCGTTAACTTATCACCAGCTTCCTCAACTGCTTGTTTTACACTGAAAACGTAAGCCTCTAACTGGTTTCTAGATGCGACCCTCTCGCGTTGCTTTTCATCCTCTTCCTTGTATTTCTCAGCTTCGCTCAACATTCTGTCGATTTCAGCCTGCGATAGTCTGCCCTTATCGTTCTTAATAACAATGTTCTTGCTACGACCGGTACTATTCTCTTTAGCAGATACGTTTAGGATACCATTGGCATCCATGTCGAAAGTGACGTCAATCTTTGGTACCCCTCTTGGTGCTGGTGGGATACCAGTCAAGTCGAAGGTTCCCAAAAGGTTGTTATCTTTCGTCATAGCTCTCTCTCCCTCATACACTTGGATGGTCACAGCAGGCTGGTTGTCAGAATAAGTTGTGAATGTCTGACTCTGTTTGCATGGAATCTTGCTATTCCTCTCAATAATCTTCGTCATCACTCCTCCTGCAGTTTCGATACCAAGTGATAATGGAGCAACATCGACCAATAAGACGTCTTGAATCTTGGAATGCGTATCGCCGCTCAAAATAGCAGCTTGCACTGCAGCTCCATACGCGACAGCCTCATCAGGGTTGATCGACAAGTTAAGCTGTTTGCCACAGAAAAAGTTTTGGAGCATACTCTGGATCTTAGGGATACGGGTTGAGCCTCCTACTAGCACGACATCGTGGATTTGGCTCTTGTCCAGCTTGGCGTCTTTCAAGGCCTTCTCGACAGGTTCCAAGGTGCTTCTAAACAAATCCGAGTTGAGTTCTTCAAATCTGGCGCGAGAAACACGAGTATAGAAGTCAATACCCTCATACAAGGCGTCTATTTCTATGGTAGCCTCGGAACTCGACGAGAGTGTGCGTTTAGCTCGCTCGGCGGCAGTGCGGAGGCGTCGCAATGCGCGTGGGTTGACAGTGAGGTCTTTCTTGTATTTCCTTTTAAACTCCTCCGATAGATGATTCACAAGCCTGTTGTCGAAATCTTCACCTCCCAAGTGGGTGTCGCCGGCTGTCGACTTCACTTCAAATAAGGAGCCTTCATCAATGGTCAGGATTGACACGTCGAATGTTCCTCCTCCAAGGTCAAAGATCAACACGTTACGTTCTCCTTTGAGATTCTTGTCCAAACCGTAAGCCAAGGCGGCAGCTGTTGGCTCGTTGATGATGCGGAGGACGTTCAGACCAGCAATGGCGCCGGCATCCTTTGTAGCTTGACGTTGGGAGTCGTTGAAATAAGCTGGCACTGTGATAACGGCGTCCCTCACAGAGGTGCCCAAGTAAGCTTCGGCCGTTTCCTTCATCTTCGTGAGGACCATGCTGCTGATTTCCTCCGGCGCGAACTTCTTTGTCTCACCCTTGTACTGGACCTGGATTTTCGGTTTTGTGCAATCATTGATGACTTTGAAAGGCCAATGTTTCATGTCCTGCTGGATTTTTGGGTCATCGAATTTGCGCCCTATTAGACGTTTAGCGTCGAAAACCGTGTTGCTGGGATTGAGGGCGACCTGGTTCTTCGCAGCATCTCCAATTAGCCTCTCGCTGTCTGTGAATGCGACGTAAGATGGTGTTGTTCTGTTTCCTTGGTCGTTTGCAATGATTTCCACATTTCCGTGCTGCCATACTCCAACACACGAGTATGTTGTTCCCAAATCTATACCAATAGCTGGCATTTTGTGCTGCTATAATAAACTTCTTCAATAAATAACACTTAAAATTATAAATAGCGTTGCAATAACACCGAAATAAACAGTTTCACTGCGCGGTTTATATCTCTCGAGCGTTTGAATGAATATGAGTTCCCCGCTGCAAACTACGTGTTTATATACTAAACAAATAAAAGACGAGAATATTCCATAACGAGTTTTAACAGCCAATGAGAGCGCGCAATTTGTGGAAGCTTCTAGTAATTTCTATAATATTAACCAATGGGAGCGCATTGGTGTGCCGCACCGAATTGTTGTAGACGGCTCCTTCGAGAAAGATTTTCTTTATTTTCGTTGATTCAATGATCTATTTTTAGTTTTTGTGATACATAAAATTATTTTCCATGATGTTTTACTTATAAGGATCGCATGATAATATAATTATTAATTCATTTTTGATATTTAAATATCAAATCAAATTGTCTCTTCTTATTCCCACAGGGATAGGCAGAGTCAATGAAAGCTTCTTTCAACGATTGACAATTTTTGAGTAATATGTAGATAAATTACATTATACCTGTGTGTTAATTTAATGTCGTAGGTTAAAACCATCGATGTTTTAAAAACTAATTATGTTTTACTCTGCCTACCTCACAATCGACAGTAATATTAATTTTAAAGAGACCCAAAACTATAGATGATCTTTTTACAGAATATATTTATTTATCTACCAAACAAAAAAAAGCTAAATTTGAAACAAAATTATTTTTATCTATAATAATAAAAACAAAGCTCAAAGTAAATACCACGCAGACGTGACGCAGCGTGGTATTAACTAATAAAACCTTTTAGTTAGAATTTAGATTATTAATTGGCTTTTGAATGGATTAATGATTTGATGTATCTGCTGCTAGCAAACTAGTCATGTAAATGTAGTCATTGAAACGCGACATCTACCCTCGATTTGCCTAGACTTGACTTCAGCCTCAGTCGCCGTCACTATTTATTTACTTGTGGCTGAAAAGTTTTTGACGACAGGCGTGGACGAACGGTTTAGCGATTAGTTTGTTGCGCGTAAAGTCCCGGTTTTGATCCCCGGTCGTAGCAAATATTTGTTTCATAGCTTTTATTTGTAATATTTAATAATATTAAATATTGCAAATATTTGTTAATAAAAATAAAGAGATGGATATTTGCTTCGGGTCTGGTTATCAAAGAGTGGTAGGCAGTGGTACCCAGTCTGCCGACCCGGGGTAGTACCACCCCCATTTTTTAGCCCCAATTTTTCAATCTTTAAAAGATCTATAAATTCAATATTTAATAAATAATATTAATGCTTGTTGTCTTTAAGGTTTGTGTTTTGTGATTTTATGTTTTTTTATGATTTTGATAAAACCACTTACAAGTATACAGACCGTGAATTGATTTGGTCACGTTTCGGGATCAGCTTGTAAGTTGCCGGTTTCATCTAGGCCGGCATAGTGGATGTGATTGCTACTCACAGTTATTGAATTGTAGTAGCAGTGACATTCTCTCATGGACCACACTTCGCCTTAACATCAAGCGGGGTGCTGTCATATGTCGAGTCACTATAAAAAAAAAGAATAAGCGTAGAAAGTACTAGAAATAAAAAATACCACGCCTCCGTTCCCACAGGGATAAACAGAGATGAAGGAGCGCCACCCAGAAACTATTGATTGACCTAGTTTCACCAAAGGTTAGTGCATTGCGCCATAAAGTCCCAACTTAGCTTTTCTAGTTAAAAATACATTCTAAGTTCGAAGTACTTTTAAAAAAACATTTTTTATATATTTCCGCCGTGTTTTTAAAGAATTTGCGTTCTATTTTTACAGCATTATCAATTCAGAAAAGTAACTAATTAAGTGCAGAATTGTTTGAATTGAATTAAATGAATTGTTTAATTCATTAATTAAGTGCTTGAAAAATTAAAAAATATAATAATCCGCTTAAAGATTTCGATGTGCTTTAAAAGAAATTATAGGAAAATAATAGTTTGTAGATTGATAGAAAGTAAATTTCTTATTGGTAAATAATTTATAAAACTTATGTAGATGGAATATGGATGCGTTGAACGAGGCAGATTCAGGAGGGTGTTTTTCGACCAAATCAGAGACATCCTCAAAAAAGCTAGGTTGCCCAGTGCACATAACCGTAGATAGAGCTTGTATGGAGATAATAGAGGGAGTTATGTGGTAAGTGGCGCTCAATTATCTCTGCCTATCCGTGTGGGAATAAGGCGTGACAAATTGATTGATTTTTCTAACACTCCTGTAATTTAAATTAAGGCATAGCCGTGAATGACACATGACCCAAACTTACGCAAAATATTAACTTTATTTCAAAATAATAATAATGCCGGCAAAATGACGGCAACCGTGGCAACCGTTCAATGAAACGATTTTTTTACTATCGTACTATTTTTCAGTCGCTAGTGCTCTTGGACCTCCCCTTGCTTACCAACAGGAAGGTGGAGGTAAGTTGTCACTTAATATTAAAAAATAAAACGAAACTTAGGGAATCCTAGGTAATCTTAGGAAATATTGCCTCCTCTTTGATAAAAACACCATCCTAGAGACATCCTAGAAATTTTTCCCTATTGCTTACAAAAAACAATACCTCCAACTACAACTCATTGTAAGAATGTGCCGAAGCTACAACGATCTCGTCAGCAATCAAAGCGTCGCGTCGTCACCGATATTAACATTTTCAGCCCCAATATTTCAATCTTTAAAAGATCTATAAATCCATATTTAATAAATAATGTTGTCTTTAAGGTTTGTGTTTTTATGATTTTGATAATAAAATGATCATGCCTTTATGATAATGCCTAATACGATTAAATCATAGATAGATATTTAATTTATAGTTATTGGTTAATGTTTTGTAATACTATGTGATTTTTCATTGTTTGCAGGGTGTGCATTATTTTTGAATTGCAATCTAGTTTAAAATTTACTATGTATTTTTATGCCGAATCAAAGACTGTAAATTGTTTTTCACACCAATAAAATAAATAAATAAAAGAAATAATTGAAAGGATCGAGAAGGGCTCCATTTCACATGTGATGTTACCTAACATAATATTGTAGACTATTCTCGAATTTACGATCTGTTTTACAGCATTAGGGTTCCAGTTATAACCATTTTCACCTACTAAAAATCGATAGATCACAGAGCTAAAATAATTAACCCTGCTATTGAGTATAGTATGTTATGACGCAACCTTACGCAACATAATTATATTAAACTTATTTTCAAAATATCAAAAATAACAACATAAAACCCTTATTTTTTCCTTCCCTTTCTAATACTAAGTAGTAAATATATTTTACAGCTATAAAAAGTTTCCTAATATAAATATCCAACTACTAAAATAAAGTATTAGAAGCTTCGAGAAGAACTCTATTTTGCAGACAGCTGTTATCGATTGAATAACGGAAAGCTGTAGAAGATTCTCGAATATTCTTAGGGTAGCGTTTGGGGTTCATTGGCCAGCGAATAAGGGTGTAATGTATAAAAAAAACACGTGGGTTTTAGTATGGAAGTTTTTATTGCTAATACACGTTTTAAATGTATTTTAAGACTAAAACAAGGTTTTGTCGACAGGCGTGGCCGATTGGCACAGCAGTTTGTTACAGTAGTCCCGGGTTCGATTCCCGCTCGAAGCAAATATTTGTTTTATAGCTTTTAAATGTAAAATTTAATAAATTATATTACAAGTATATTAAGTAAAAGATACTGGTTATCAAAGAGTGGTAGGCAGTGGCACCCAGTCTGCGGATCCGGGGTAGTACCATGACTTACAAGCATACAGACCGTAAAGTGACTTAGCTGCGTTTGTAAGTTGCCCGCAACTAGGCCGGCATAATGGTGGTGACCTGCTGAGGTGGAGGTGCTGTTATTTAACAGTCACCTCCATTCATGGACTGCACTCTAGCTTAACATTAATTTAAAACTTGCGTAGTTATTTTAAACTATACAACCCAGTACATTGAATTTAATATTTGTTGAATATTCAATTAAATTGTCACGACTTTTTTTATTGTGACTCGACATATGACAGCAGGCGTGGACGAACGGTTTAGCGACTGGTTTGTTGCGCGTAAAGTCCCGGGTTCGATCCCCGGTCGGAGCAAATATTTGTTTCATAGCTTTTATTTGTAATATTTAATAGTATTAAATATTGCAAATATTTGTTAATAAAAAAAAAAAAGGTATATTTGCTTCGGGTCTGGTTATCAAAGAGTGGTAGGCAGTGGTACCCAGTCTGCCGATCCGGGGTAGTACCACCACTTACAAGTATACAGACCGTGAAGTGATTTGGTCACGAACCGGCAACACAAGCTGATCCCGAAACCACTTCACGGTCTGTATTCTTGTAAGTGGTGGTACTACCCCGGATCGGCAGACTAGGTAGCACTGCCTACCACTCTTAAAAGGGATTTACACAGGGATAGGCACAGACAAAGGAGTGCCACTTGCCATAACTCCCTCGCTTCCTTCACTTCATCCAAGTTCTACAATTATAGACACAATAGCTTTATTGAGGATTTGGTCGGAAAACGCCCTCCTGAGTCGCCAGTCTTTGTTAAATATTAATCGTAATTTATAAAGTATATTTTCATGATTCATAAAATACAATGTACCTATACCTGCTGATTACAAAGCTTACGATTTATAAGGTAAGACAGTGAACAAGAAAATCTCACAAAGAACAATTGTGGACAAAGATTTTCATTGTCTCGATATCTGACTTCAACTTTCAAGGGTTGGTCGCGCCAGCGCTTCAGTGTACAGCTGCTCCGGTCGTGATCATTATGCCGGCCACACAGATACTTATAGAGAAATAATTCGATTCAACTGACACTATATCTCTCATGAACTGGGTCGTACAACTATATTACTTGGGTATACAAACCGTGACTGGCGTCGCGTCGAGCTTACAAGTCGCCGGTTTAGAATAGGCCAGCATAGTGGACGTGACTGCTTACGTCGCCTCCATTCATAGACCACTCTCCAGCTTAACATCAGTCATATGTAGTCACAATAATGAAAGTCAAATGATTCTGCTCAAACTACCCTAATTATCAAGGTTACAGGGGAAGAGGAATTAACAAAATACATATATAATTTGTGAATACTTTTAATTAATTTAAAAGTAACAAAAAAATCTGGAATTGTTTGAACTAAATCAGTCTTTGGTTATACCACCAACACATAAAATAAAAAATAATCACTAGAAAAATAAGCCTAATTAGAATGCTTAATCAACTTCTTCCATGCGCGATGCATCATCATTAGTTCCTTCTAACGGTGGGACATCTCCAGCACTGTTGTCTTCTGGTTGTGCAATCGGCTCATCTTCATCAATGCCAAGACCAAGTTTGATCATGCGGTAGATTCTGGAAGCGTGCACCTGAGGTTCATCTAGAGCAAAGCCTGATGACAGCAGGGCAGTCTCATACAACAAGATGACTAGATCCTTCACTGCTTTGTCATTCTTATCAGCTTCCGCCCGCTGCCTCAGTGTCTCAACAATAGAATGATCAGGGTTGATTTCCAAGTGCTTCTTGGCAGCCATGTAGCCCATAGCTGAGGTGTCACGGAGAGCTTGAGCCTTCATGATACGCTCCATGTTAGCAGACCAACCGTATTGAGCAGTTACAATACAGCATGGAGATTCTACCAATCTGTTACTGACTACTACTTTCTCTACTTTGCTGTCCAAAATGTTCTTCATGACTTTGCAGAGGCCTTCAAACTTGACTTTGTCTTCCTCTCGCTTCTTGGTCTCTGCCTCATCTTCAGGAAGTTCCAGACCCTCCTTTGTGACTGATACCAATGAGGAGCCATTGTATTCTTTCATTTGCTGTACTACATATTCATCAATAGGCTCTGTCATGTAAACAACTTCAAAGCCTCGCTTCTTGACTCGCTCCACAAATGATGAGTTTGCTACTTGGTCCTTGTTCTCACCAGTGATGTAGTAGATGTGCTTTTGGTTCTCCTTCATGCGTGATACATACTCCTTTAGTGAGCAAACTTCATCTCCAGAGGCTGAAGTGTTGTATCTCAAGAGATCAGCCAACTTGTTCCTATTCTGGGAATCCTCATGAATGCCAAGTTTTAAGTTCTTGCTAAACTGTTCATAGAATTTCTTATAGTTGGTCTTGTCTTCTGCTAATTCTTCAAATAATTCTAAGCATTTCTTAACTAAGTTCTTCCTAATAACCTTTAAGATCTTGTTCTGTTGCAGCATCTCACGTGAGATGTTGAGTGGGAGATCCTCACTGTCAACTACTCCCTTCATGAAGTTAAGGTATTCGGGAATCAGATCTTCACAGTTCTCCATAATAAATACTCTGCGCACATACAATTTGATGTTATTCCTGCGCTTCTTGTTCTCAAAGAGATCAAAAGGTGCTCGGCGGGGTACAAACAAGAGGGCACGGAACTCCAGTTGACCCTCAACTGAGAAATGTTTGACTGCAAGATGATCTTCCCAATCATTTGACAATGACTTGTAGAATTCACCATATTCTTCTTGTGTAATGTCATCAGCATTGCGGGTCCAAATGGGCTTCGTCTTGTTTAATTCCTCATCCTCTGTGTACTTTTCTTTAATGGTCTTCTTCTTCTTTGTCTTCTCCTTGCCTTCCTCATCCTCACCTACATCCTCCACTTTGGGTGCCTCATCCTTTTCTTCAGCTTCATCTTCGGCCTCCTCGTCAGACAACTCCTTGTCGCGTTCCTTCTCTACCACAAGTTTGATGGGGTATCCAATGAACTGAGAATGCTTCTTCACAATGTCCTTGATCTTGGATTCGTCGAGGAACTCGATCAGATCTTCCTTAATGTGCAAGATGATCTTAGTACCGCGGCCCATGGGCTCACCGGTGTCTGTGCGGACTGTGAACGATCCACCAGCGGCAGACTCCCATACATACTGTTCATCGTCGTTATGCTTCGAGTGTACAGTGACGCGATCAGCCACGAGGTATGCAGAGTAGAAACCTACACCAAACTGACCGATCATGCTGATGTCTGCGCCGGCCTGGAGCGCTTCCATGAAAGCCTTTGTGCCAGATTTGGCGATGGTACCCAGGTTATTGACCAAATCTGCCTTGGTCATGCCAATACCGGTGTCTATGATTGTGAGCGTACCTTCGGCATGGTTGGGGATGATCTTGATATACAGTTCCTTGCCGCTGTCGAGCTTCGACGGGTCCGTCAGTGATTCGTAGCGGATCTTGTCCAAGGCATCAGAAGAGTTAGAAATCAACTCACGGAGGAAGATTTCTTTGTTGGAGTAGAATGTGTTAATGATAAGTGACATAAGCTGGGCGATCTCCGCCTGAAAGGCGAAGGTCTCCACCCCGGCATCTGCGGCGGGCTCCGGCATTCTGAGTTTTCTTGTTTCAGCGTCGATAAACACTTAGTAAAACGTTACAGCCAAGTAACGCAAATCTATTCACCACACAGGAAAAGCTTTGTAGACACGTGTTATTTTATTATCAGAAGCTGTGCAAACTAGCACGAACTCAGATCGCAACGACAGTTCGAGTATTCTTTGAAATTGAAATGACGCCAGGCGAACTGTCAACTCACTTATATAGACAATCGACTACCACGCCATCTGGTGCCGAGTAGTAGTTGCCGGAAAGGCAAAACTGCAAAAAGTCAGATGTTCGCAACAATCATATTGAATTCTAATTCTAGAACATTCAACTTTGGCATGGTACATAAGGTTAATGCCCTTCACTTTATTTATTTTATATTATAGATTGATAAGATTCATAACATGACATGGAGATAACCATAGAGGTTTTATGAAACAATAGTGTGAAATGAGCAAGGAAGTTGTGGCATGTGGCGCATCTCTGCCTATCCCTGTGGAAAAAAGTCATGACAATTTGATCCATTAAGTTTAAGAAAAACAATTGTGATAAAATTCACATTTGTAAATTAACATGAAAGTTTTGTAGATGCTCAAATATAAATTCAAAATTGATTTAATGTCGTGTCCTATTTTTAAAATGTGCTACGAAGTTTCCACTGTTTTTCCAAAATGGCTAAAACGTTGCATGTTGAATCCTTATATGTGTTTGCCAGTTAATACATATATTATGATAATACATTAAATCAAAACAAAATAACAGTGAAATTTAAATATACGAATTCTGGCCTCAAAATAAATAAAAAACTAACATGCATTGACTCCAAAATCGGGCTTCACTCGATTTTGGATTTAATTTTAATTTTCCCTAGGATCACCCGCTTTACGGGAGGTTCACCGTCCACCTCTTAACCGCGCTGAAATATCCGTATGGAATACAGTAATTCTACTTTAAAAAAGAAATTGATAATGTATAAAAATTCACGGCACTCTGCTCTGGGTCTAATGAATCAAGATATCAATATTATATTCATCTTAATACTAGTATTTATAATGTATATAAAATGTATATAACATATCGAAAATGAAATTAATAAAATAGAAGCAAAATGTTTGTGGTATAGGATAAAAAAATACTTTCCCTACTAAACAACAGGTGGCGTATTGTAGCAAAATGTTCATTTATTCTAGAAGCTTCCAGATCTTTCTGGAAAAGAAGTCTCAAAACATCGTTATGGTTGATTTTGTATAGCAGAAAGTTAAAATTATAACTTATAATGCATAAAAACATTTAAAAAACGATAAAAGTGCCGAAATTTGTAGTCGTTTATTCAATAGAGCTCATTTGTAGTAAATTTTCTAGAACATTCTACGCATTTCCATCGGTTAGTTCTGCTATTCACTGCTGGGAATGTTAGTGACTTCCGCTAACTGTTATATATTGATTTTTCTGGAATAAAATCTTTGTTATATTGAGTAAAAAAGTATTTTGAAGCATGAAAATACGTGTTAATTAAAATAGTACTTTAAATTAGATTCATTTACTAATATAAATTTAATTTTAAATACTATCTTAATTCATAATTTCATTGGAATAAATGTCAGTAATTGACCGGCATTTTAATACCGGAAATGTTATTATGATGCATTCGATGCCGGGAAATGTTTTTTAAAAATTGACTTACTTATTGGACTTTTTAATTATCTACAAGACTTCTATTTTTTTTAGACACTATTTTTCTTTTTTAATAAATTTATATAATTATATTTAAACAATGTGCTATAGGATTATTCTAACCTCGTAATGTAGTTAATTAGTTCTTTTAATCGTGGTTTTAACATAGAGATATTTATAATAACATATATCTCTATATGGGTTTTAAACTAAAAGTTCATTTAAAAAACACCAAATCCAGTGTAGCATTACAGCAACACGTGTTAAAAGACAAAGGTTCCTAATTTGGGTACACATGTCTAAACTTAGGTATATTAAAATAAAATAAAACGAGGTAAAATGGATTAGTACCTGTTTTAATATATAGTTATTAGCATCAGGTATCAAAATAATTATACTCATTCTATTCTATACCAATGTGAAATCTTACACACAAAAAGTATGTATTACTCATTGAGTACGATAATTAGTAGATAATAACTCAATGGTTTTGGTTGTTGCTAGCTTGATTTAGGTCTGTAGTTAGACGACCTGGATCTGGGCATTTTTAGTTCAATGAATTTGTAATTATAGCGTTTATATATTAGTTGAAATAATATGTACGTAAAAATAAATGCAAACATCCACTCAGAAGCTAGAGTTCATCCATGTTTAGAGTTGTGTCAGGATCATGAAAGTGGAAGTTATTTTCCTCTGTCTACATGCTGCTACCAATAAGTTAGACCGTGACAATATGTAGCTGAGAAGTTAAGTTTCATATAGCTAAGCTCTAAGTATCTAAAAGTTAACGCCCTATTTGACTCATCCATCGATGACTTATACCTACTTAGGTACCTAGTAATTAAAATTATCAGGCGCATTGTTGGTAAAATCATTCATCAGTATGGGCTCGTAAAATATTGGTTGAGACTAGGATCATCCGAGAATCTCTACTTAATATTTTTCCAGCTAAGCACGTAGGTGCTTATGGTATTCAATATTCTTTCTACAATTTGTAAGGTAGAATATTCTCGTCGAATCGTATAGAAATTTTAGTAATTACCATCGATGTTTAATCAATGGTAATTACATATTGTCAAGTTTTCAAGTTATATTTATATATAATTTACTGAGTTTTACAAATTATTTACAATAAAATTTCATAAAGCATGATATTGCAATTTCTAGACGAAACTATTTAAGTACACCATCTATTGTTAAATAAAATAACTTCTAGAATCGTCTGGAACATTTGCATCCAAATAAGAAGTGACCTTAGTTCCGCTATTAAAATGCAGATGGCGCACAATACATTTTTTCGAGAATTTTCTCAAAGTTTCTATACCTTTGTTTTGGATATATAAAACGCGCGCGCCAGCTTTCGGCATCATTGTAAAACACGAAGCAATTCGGAGCATTTCGGAGTGATTCTACTCTGCGATCTACAAGGCGAAGTTAAAACGTGCATTGTTATTTCGGTTCGGTTATTTAACTTCATTGTGATTATTTGAATATCGACGAGCTTTTTTGAAACAAAAACTACAAAATGTCGCTGTTACCGTTTTTTATGGATATCCAACCACGCCGCCGAAGATACGCCGATATTTTCGACCTACTTGAAGACGAGCGTCCATACATATGCAGACGACCTAGGCTGGATCTGGAACTGTCTAGCAAGGACCTTGGTTCAAAAATAAAAGTGGATAAGGATAAGTTTCAAGTAAATGTGGATGTTCAACACTTTTCACCGGAAGAGATAAGTGTACAAACTTCGGATGGCTACGTTATAGTGGAAGGAAAACACGAAGAGAGGAAAGATGACCACGGTTATGTTTCTAGACAGTTCAAAAGACGCTATGCATTGCCTGAAGGATGTTCACCCGGGTCTGTGGAGTCGAAGTTATCGTCGGATGGGATCCTAAGCATCATTGCGCCGCGACAACTTAAAAGTGATGTTAGAACAATACCTATTACTCACACGGGTCCGGTGAGAAGGAAGATAGCTGATGATGAAGAGGAGCAGCAACAAATGGAGAATGGTGACGATCACGTCGAGGAGGAGAAGTCGCCGCAAAAGAAGAAAAGCAAACGTTGAATAGAAGAATTTTAGTTTACTTTTACTTTTAGTTAATTTTGAGACTGAATTTCGTTTAATAAATTAATTTTAAGTTTTCTTTTTAAATAGTTGTTTTCTTTCATAATCAAGTTCATTCTCAAAATGCACAAGATGTCATGACGACAGATGTGGAATTAGCACATCAGCTAAGTGCCGGGTTCATCGACGTCCGGTTTCGAATCCCGGTCGGAAACAATATTGTTTCATAGTTTTGTTTGTTATATTTTACGATTAGATTATACTCGTATTTTGCAAATATCTATTTGTTATTTTTTTTTATTGTGACACAACAATTGACCTCGACCCGCCTGAGGAGGTCCAAAAGTGACAACGACTGGGAAAACCGAGTTTGTTCACGGCTGCCTCAGCCTCAGCATGGTGTCGGCCAAATTTTTAAATAACAGTGATATTTGCTCCATATCTGGTTGTCGAAAAGATCTGGATCACGGAGAAACCTTCGCTCCAGATCCAAGGACATCAGCTTGTAAGTTGCTGGCTGTCTAGGCCAGCATAGTGGATGTCACTGCTACTAAGAGTCACTGTAGTAGCAGTCGCTTGCTTCTATTATGGACCGCACTCTAGCTTAACATCAGGCGGTTTGCTGTCAAGCTACAATAACAAAATAGCTTTTTTAATCAATAATTATTGTTTTTTTTTTTTCAAATTGTCATGCCTTTTAATTCCCACAGGGATAGGCAGAGGCAATTGGGCGCCATTTTTCAAAATCCTGACGCAACTCTTATTTACATCTACCATTCTCTTCATACAATCTCAGTTTCATTGAGTAGTAAAACCTCGAGGTGATATTACGGCAATTTTTAAACTAGTGTGATGTTAGGGCAAATAAACTATGTTTTAAAAACAAAAAAGAAAACGACATCTTGTGACAAGTAGCAAAGACACGGATAAAAGTTGTTTCTGAAACTGCTTTTTACAACTAATGTCAGAATTACTAAAATTAACAAGGTTTCTTGTATCTGACTACTGCATAGCTAATAATATACAAATAAACATTTCTTAGCAAAAAATGCAAAAAGCCAACGGCACGTGGTGTTCCCAGGCGGTCACCCATCCAAGTACTGACCACGCCCGATGTTGCTTAACTTCGGTGATCGGACGAGAACCGGTGTGTTCAACATGGTATGAACGTTGGCAAGCAGGGAGTTGAAATATCTGAAGAGATTGCTCATGATTTTTTTATTTAGAACTTTTTTGCTAACATGTTTTATCCATATCATGATTTCTTATTACTATTTCAAGTCAGTAGGATCAAATTGTTATGCATCTCAATTCCCACGAGGATGGACAGAGACATTATCACTACTCACAAACCGTGAAGTAACTAAGTTGCGTTTCGGGATCATCACAATAATGCCGGTTCCATCTAATTTGGCCACTATAAAATCACGGCATAGTGGATTCGACTGCTACTTACAGTTATTTAAACTACAAAATTCTAAATAAATTCTCCAGAAGCAAAAAAATATAATACACAAAAAAAGAAATACATATAATACACCGGGAAAAAGAGAGTTTGCTCAAAAAAAAATGCGAACCGAGATATTTTGACGGATTAAGGTTCGTCTCCGGACGTATTAATAATGAACCTAAAATCCAACAGCTGAACTATTGCAGATTTTTTTTTATTCGCTGCTAAAGTCGGGAAAACATAGTTTTTCGCAATTATAATTTTTTCTTGACTATTTAGATAAAAATATTTCGAAAGGAACTTGTAGATAATAAAAATATCTACAAAATGAGACTTGTTAGGTTCAAATTAGTTTTTTTTTGGTTTTTTACAAAATGCAGAAAACCCCTAAAAATCGATGTTTTTTAAATAATGTTTTAAACAAACAATTTTATACCTAGACATCCCTAATTTTAATAGAATGTAGACTTTGACGTGTATTATTAGTGGTATTTTTTTAGAATTTTTTTCTTGCATATTTTTTGCAAAAATCCATTTGTTCTTAAAAAAGCACTTTTTTGCAACCTAATTATTACCTCTTCGGTAGGTCCTAGAGTGTTGTATTTGGGCTCATTCTCTTCCTTAAGAGTTGTACTTTCAGTCTTTTTTTAAAGCTAATCAATTTTAGTAACTAGGGTCTTGCAAATCGAAGTGCAAATATACACCGGGAAAAGGGAAGTTTGCTAAAAAAAAGTGCGAACCGAGATATTTTGACGGATTTATTCGGACTCATTCTCTTCCTTAAGAGTTGTACTTTCGGTCTTTTTTTATAGCTAATCAATTGTAGCAACGATTTTATATTCATTGAATTATTTCATTTTGAAACTTAGCACTTTTTTGCACTTCGATTTAAAAGACCCTCGTTACTAAAATTGATTAGCTGTAAAAAAAGACTGAAAGTACAACTCTTAAGGAAGAGAATGAGCCTAAATACAACACTCTAGGACCTACTGAAGAGGTAATAATAAAGTTGCAAAAAAGTGCTTTTTTAAGAACAAATGGATTTTTGCAAAAAATATGCAAGAAAAAAATTCTAAAAAAATACCACTAATAATACACGTCAAAGTCTACATTCTATTAAAATTGGAGACGTCTAGGTATAAAATTGTTTGTTTAAAACGTTATTTAAGAAACATCGATTTTTAGCGGTTTTCCGCATTTTGTAAAAAAACAAAAAAACTAATTTGAACCTAACTGGTCTCATTTTGTAGATATTTTCATTATCTACAAGTTCTTTTCGAAATATTTTTATCTAAATAGTCAAGAAAAAATTATAATTGCGAAAAACTATGTTTTCCCAACTTTAGCAGCGAATAAAAAAAATCTGCAATAGTTCAGCTGTTGGATTTTAGGTTCATTATTAATACGTCCGGAGACGAACCTAAATCCGTCAAAATATCTCGGTTCGCAATTTTTTTTAGCAAACTCCCCTTTTCCCGGTGTATATTTGCACTTCGATTTGCAAGACCCTAGTTGCTAAAATTGATTAGCTTTAAAAAAAGACTGAAAGTACAACTCTTAAGGAAGAGAATGAGCCCAAATAAAACACTCTAGGACCTACCGAAGAGGTAATAATTAAGTTGCAAAAAAGTGCTATTTTAATTATAAAATGCAATTTTACCAAAAATATAAAAGAAAAAAAAAAACAAAAATATACCACTAATACTACACGTCAAAGTTTACAGTCTATTAAAATTGGAGACGTCTAGGTATAAAATTGTTTGTTTAAAACGTTATTTAAAAAACATCGATTTTTAGCGGTTTTCCGCATTTTGTAAAAAAACAAAAAAAAACAATTTGAACTCAACTGGTCTCATTTTGTAGATATTTTTAATATCTACAAGTCCTTCTCGCAACATTTTTATCTAAATAGTCAAGAAAAAAATATAATTGCAAAAAACTACGTTTTCGCAACTTTACCGGCGAATAAAAAAAAACCTGCAATAGTTCAGCTGTTGGATTTTAGGCTCATTATTAATACGTCCGGAGACGAACCTAAATCCATCAAAATATCTCGGTTCGCATTTTTTTTTAAACACTAGAGGGGCTCGACTCCTTTTCCCGGTGTATAATAACTCATTTGATAACTAGTATAATTGAATTTTACTTAGCCAACTCAAACTCAACCAACAAATCATGAGCAATCTTTTCAGATATTTCAGCTCACCGTCCGCCAACGTCCATACCATGTTGAACACACCGGTTCTCGTCCGATCACCGAAGTTAAGCAACATCGGGCGTGGTCAGTACTTGGATGGGTGACCGCCTGGGAACACCACGTGCCGTTGGCTTTTTGCATATTTTTTTTTGCAAAGAAATGTTTATTATTTGTATATATTATATTAGAACTTATTTTTTTGCTTTTGAGGAATTTATTTAACAAAATATTAGTGATTTCTATACGTAGTTTTTACTTACTATTATAAATTTTCAAGTCAGTAGGACCAAATTGTAAGCATCTCTTCCCCACGAGGATGGACAGAGAGAATAAGACTACTCACAAATCGTGAAGTAACTAAGTTGCGTTTCGGGATCAGCACAATATTCCGGTTCCATCTAAGTTGGTCTCTATGAAATCACGGCATAGTGGATTCGACTGTAAGTAGCAGTCTCCTTTATTGATGGACCGCGCCTAAGCTTAACATCAGGCGGAGAAAAATAAACATAAATAAATAACTAACCATGTCCCTATTGTCATTTGTGCCGTGAAAGTAGTTTCGTGCACCGCCCGTGTGATTGACCTGCATAGTGTCGAGTAACTAATTTCAATGTATCCAGGGCCAAGCGATCAATACGAAACTAGTTTTACGAAAGCTCCTGCACGCTAGAGACGTGTTTTGTATGTCAATAGAATAGGTATTAAAAATGTCACGTTGGTGTGCAGAAAAGAACATTAAATTTATTAAAGAATATCGTAAAAACAAATGCCTTTGGGATCCTAATCATCCACATTACAAAATTAGAATCACTCGCGATTGTGCTTACAAGGCAATGATGGAAGTAATGCAAATGGATTCTGTTAAAGAAGTAATATTAAAAATAAGAACACTACGCAATACTTATAACAATGAAAGTTTAAAGGCGAAGAAATCGTACTTAACGAGTACAGCCAACGATATTGTTTATGTTTCTAAAATTCCCTGGTTACATCATATGGATTTTATTAAAAGTATAAATGAAAATAACACGACACATAACGCCGTTAATGTAGTAAGTATATTAATTTTGTAATAACTAAATTATTTGCATTGTATTTACTAAATAAACATCGCAAGATAATTTGGCTGATAAATATTTATACACACATCACGTCATCTCTTTCACGCTTGGTGCTTAATGGCGAGCGTGATAGAGAGCGTTAATTTGACAGTAATATCAGTGTTGCCTACTGTTGAAAATTTTATTTCCTATGCATTTTTTAGGGAAAATATATAAAATATATAGGTCTTTACTTTATATAGTTTAATATTATAAATTATATAGTTGTGAATCCAGACAAGGTTTGTATAATTTTAGTAATATTTAGTGCGTTTATACCTTAATCTGTTATTATTGGTGTCAATAAAGTCTTTGTTGAATGCGTAAAATTATGATTGACGTTTTTTATTGCTCGACATCTGGTTTCGACTTGCCTGATAGTAAGCAAATGGAGGTCCAAAAGTGACAACGACTGAAAAACACGACTCAGTTCACGGTTGTGTCAGTCGCCGTCACTATGCTCAGGAAAAACACAGAAGTAAGAGAGATTTGTAGTATATTTGTTACAGTATATGAAGAATGAAATAACGCGAAAGAATGAATGTGTAGAGACAGCGAGATCTTTTAAAATATTTAACATCAGGTTAGGCTTTCATTTAAATCTATTGTTTTAGCCAGAAAACTTCACTCAAGAATCTAGTTCATCCGAATCTGACCTAGAAGATTCTCTTTCTCTATCTACTCCAACTGTGGTGCGAAAGAAAAGAAAATCAAGAGATCCATTACTTCAAGCAGTTGATGTATTAGAACGGGTAACCAACGCAACAAATTATGATGAATTTGATTTTTTTGGACAGACCGTCGCTCAGCAGTTGCGTCAGCTGCCTTTAGAGGTAGCACTGGAAACCGAGGAAATGATTTTGTCTACAATTAGAAAGCAGAGAATCAAAGATTTAAAATAAGAGAGGAGCTAAGAAATAAATCACAAGAATTTTATATTAAATAATGTTGTTGCATTTTGAACGATCGTGGCCTAGGACCTAAAGATCGATGAGGGATAAAAAGTGACTAATAAAAAATGTTTTAGGTTTATCGTATAAAAGGTTTATGTCCGTAAGATTTGTTAATTTAAAATATACATAAATATACCACTTTGAGACTGATATGTTTAATAAATAGTTTTGTTCTAAAGTAATAAAAATAAATTGTAAGTATTTTCTATATTCAGTAGAATAAGTGATAATATTAATATGTACCTCATCTTTGAAAAATACCTTGCACAAAATGTGAGATTTTTTCCAGACTTTTTGGCAACACAGTGAAGGCATTTGGCAGATAGGCTTGTGTCCAAGACTAAATAAATAAAAACATGGAACTTGCTTTGAAATCAGTATTGCTATTCAGACTTAGATGGCGCTGATATATTTTTTAAAATTTAAATGATTCAACTTTTCTGATAAATAAATACATTCTAAAACAATAATTTGCACAATTTTTTGATTTAAATTTGTTTAAATAAATTCAAACATTTTATATTGGCAATATAACTTTATTTGTTATTTTGGAGTATTAGAAATGCTACATGCCATAGTAGTATTTAAATGTATTGTTTTATGTACTAAAAAAGAAAATTAATAATATTTTAATTATTCACAAACATATTTAAGGACATAAAAATATAATGGTAAAAAGCCAACGGCACGTGGTGTTCCCAGGCGGTCACCCATCCAAGTACTGACCACGCCCGATGTTGCTTAACTTCGGTGATCGGACGAGAACCGGTGTGTTCAACATGGTATGGACGTTGGCGAACAACTTGTTAAAAATACAAAACACATCAATTTGCTATAAATGACTTACAAATTAATGTTTACAAGTAGCAGACACATCCACTATGCCGGCCTGGCAGAATTTCTTATTGCACAAAACATAATATAATAAGACAATGAGCTGATCTAGAAACGTGACTGATTCACTACTCATACAGTTTAACGTGGTGGTTCGGCTGACTAGGCGAATTATTACACTGATTACCACTCCGTGCACTAAGGATATCAATTAATCAATCAATCAAATTGTCACGCCTTTTCCCCACAGGGAAAGGCAGAGACAAAGGGTAGATCTTGCAATCCGCTTGCGCGATGAGTCTTTACTAAGGATTTAGCCTTTTAACACAGGCAAGTTAGCATGCGAATCAGCCTACGCAGTGCGAGTTGCAATGCAATGTAACTCGCACTGCGTGGATGTATCATACGAGTTATTTCACTCAGTAGTTCGCACCCGAGTAACCACTTTTTTGTTTTTACTCTCCTTCCCCTACCACTCGCATACAAAGTTGGTATCTTTGTCCTGTCCACTGCTTTATCAACGTAACTTTTATAGTAGTCTAAATAATAATATTCATGGCGACGTAAAGCCAGTGATTTATTTATTTGGGTCACTAATTAATGCACATAACACGATCATTTTCACATTTAATAACTTTTTTTTTTATTTTTTTTTATTGTGACTCGACATATGACAGCACCCTGCTTGATGTTAAGCCTAAGCGTGGTCCATGAATGAACGTCACTGCTACTACAATTAAATAACTGTGAGTAGCAATCACATCCACTATGCCGGCCTAGATGCAACCGGCAACTTGCAAGCTGATCCCGAAACGTGACCAAATCACTTCACGGTCTGTATACTTGTAAGTGGTGGTACTACCCCGGATCGGCAGACTGGGTACCACTGCCTACCACTCTTAGATAACCAGACCCGAAGCAAATATCCATCTTTTTTATTTTTATTTTTTTATTAACAAATATTTGCAATATTTAATATTATTAAATATTACAAATTATAGACATATGCACGGCTTAAAACAGCATACACATTATAACAGCAAATTACAACAACAAAAAACATGGAAATCTAATGCCAAAAACACAAACATACATAATTAAATTAACTAATTAAAAAAATAAAAATACCCATCACCAAAAATTATAATAATAACAGCCCCCCTAGCACGGCAATCCAAGAAGCAAGATAAAGAACTGCAAGGAATATCATTCCAACTCATTTTAAATCACTTACTAGAACAGTGTATCAAAAAAGATATTTAAACGTTCTGTAAAACTTTACACAAAACAACGTTTAAAACTTTAATAGTTTATTTTTAACATTTTAATGTACCAGCCTATTAAGTTATTTAAATTGAGTTACAATAATATTCCTTGCAGTTCTTTATCTTGCTTCTTGAATTGCCGTGCTAGGGGGGCTGCAAGGAATATCATTGTAACTCATTTTAAAACCTTATTAGGCCGGCTCATCACACTGTTTTTAAAAATAAATAAATTAAGTTTTCAACGTTGGTTTGTTTAGTTTTACAAAACGTTTAAATATATTTTTTGATATACTGTTCTAGTAAGTAATTTAAAATTAGTTGGAATGATATTCTTTGCAAGAATTTATCTTGCTTCTTGGATTGCGTGCTAGGGGGGCAGTGTTACTCGTATGCCATTATGTAAAAATCTAGTGCAATTTCATTTGCTTGATTTGTTTTTTGGTTGCATGATGTTGCCTAATGCATTCTCCAAATTAACTAACTAATAACAAATCATGACATACATATTTAAATTAGTATAAAATCACGTTGATAAATTTTTTGGCCGGCATAGTGACGGCGACAGAAGCAGTCATGAACTGGCTTGGTTGTTTCAGTCTTCATCACTCTTGGACCTCCTCTTGCTTATCACCAGGTGGGTCGAGGTCAAATGTCGTGTCACAATAAAAAAAAACTCGAAGAACCGACAAACCGATAGAGAAGAAAGGTGGAGTGGAGACGACAAGGCGGAAAACGCAGTATAGGTACGCCGCCCACTAGGAGGACTGACGACATGGTGAAAGTTACAAATAACCGATGGATGCAACTGGCATCTTGTCTTTCGAAATGGCGTTCTAAGGGAAATGCTTATGTTCAGCAGTGGACGTCTTCTGGCTGATGATGATGATAATGATGAGTTTTTTTTATTGTGACTCGACATCTGATCTTAGCGTTCCTGATGGTAAGCATGTAAGCATCTAGGTAGCTGTCTCACCGTGAAGACAGCTAGCCAAGCCGAGCTACTGACCTCGTGATTGATAAACGGTAGGACAAGTATTAAGACCACGTTTAATATTTTCTTAGATTTTGCGCGAACATTAATTAATGAATTGGCTGCAAAGCTCTCGAAACGTCAGAATAATAAAATAAAATTGTAAAATCAAAACCAAGGTAAATAAATAAAATAATAAAACGCGATAGTAAGCCGCATAAAATTTGTTTAATTCATGAATTAAACAAAGAACATCATTCTTTTTGGGCTTCTTTGTACTACTTTTGTAATGTCCGATTATGAAAAAAAAATATATAAATGGTAGTTTTGACACTTTTATTGATAAAACTAATAACAATTTTGCTTATAAATGCTGTGCAATTGAGTTATTTGAAAAATAAGATATGGATTTTGTGTCGTCTGTCAATCACGGAGACACGACATAGCTTTGAACTGTCATAATTATAGTTTGACCATTTTGCACACCCAAACTATGCATAATAAAGGATATTATTCAATTACATTGTAATCTTCGTACATTAAGGTATTTTTTTTATTATTCCAACGTTTCGAGAGCTTTGCACATCGTGATCACGGAGATATTTTTAATATATGACGAGTCTCCCCACCCTATAACCTTGGATCCTTTAGCGAAGCAGGTAAAAGCTCCTTTTATTCGGTCGGCATAGTGACGGATACTAAGGCAACCGTTAACTAAATCGGAATTTTTCAGTCACCGGCGCTCTTTGACTTAAAAAAACTTACTTATTAATCGCATACGAGTATTGTAGTGAATTGTTTTTGAATATTACTTAAGACATACTTCTTGTTTAGCTTTTATTTGTCAATCAATCAATCAAATTGTCACGCCTTTTTCCCACAAGGATAGGCAGAGACAATGGAGCGCCACTTGCCACGATCCTGACACAACTCCCTCGCTTCCTTCACTTTATTTGTAATATTTAATAGTTTGATTTAATATTACAAATATTTGTCACTTAAATTAAAGAGGCGAATATTTGATTTGGGTTTGGTTGGTAAAGAGTGGTAGGCTGAATGCCAGCCCAGAATGCCGATCCGGGATAGTATCACCACTTAAATTGTCGATCCAAATTAGGCTGACAAAATAGATGTTACTTATGGCCGCTACTTAGTTATTTAACTGTAGTAGCAGTCGACTCTATTTTGGACCGCACTCCAGCTTAACATCAGGCGGGGTGCTGTCATATAACGAGTCACAATATAAAAAAAGATCCCGTGTTACAATAAAAAAAAAGCCATAGTATATGATTGTTTATACTTGTTCTTTTAAATCTAAGCCCCTACGTAGGAAAGATGGAGCGCCACTTGCCACGATCCTGACACAACTCCCTCGATTCCCTCACATCCATAATTCTCTTCATACAAGCTCTACGGTTATGGGCATTAGGCAACCTAGCTTTTTTGATGTCTCTAATTTGGTCGGCAAACACCTCCTAGGGTCTGCCTCGTTTAACGCATCCAACCACATCAGATTTATAAATTCCTTTCGTCAATCTACTTTTACTCATCCTTTCTATGTGCCCAAACCATCGAAGCATTCCTTTGTCAATCCTTGTCACTACATTATCTTTTAAACCACATCTATAGCGCACTGTGCTATTCCTCATTCTATCCGCGTTCGTATTAAAAATAAAGTGTTAAGAAAATTAATAAATATAAAGATATATATTATTAATAAATAGTATTGTAAGTATGTATAGTAATAAAGTAAAAATGATGAAACTAATATATAGAAAAATATAATATATTTCCTCCTATAGCTAAGGCCAGAGTTATATCGCTCTGTAGCGGAGCTGAAGTGAAGTGGAGTCGATTCATTGTTTTTTATTATTATTTATTGTGACTCGACATATGACACCACCCCGCTTAATGTTAAGTTGCAGTGTGGTCCATAAATGGATGTCACTGCTACTAAAATTTAATAATTGTAAATAGCAGTCACATCTACTATGCCGGTCTAGTTGGAACCGGCGACTTACAAGCTGATCCCGAAACGCGACCGAATCACTTTACGGTCTGCATACTTGTAAGTGGTGGTACTACCCCAGATCGGCAGACTGGGTACCAGACCCAAAGCAAAATATCCACCTCTTTTTTTATTACCAAATATTTTCATTAAATATTACAAATAAAAACTATAAAAGAAATATTTGCTCCCAACGGCAACCGAACTCGGGACTTTACGCGCAACAAACCAATCGCTAACCGTTCGTCCACGCCAACCGAATAACCACGGAGGGTTTAACATGAGAAAGGTTGCCTGAGCGAGATCTATTTTTTTTACATTTTAATACTAAGCTACTAAAGTGCTTGTATCACAGAAAGAGGACGACCAAAGTACATAATTATAACAAAGATACATTGGTACCAGCAAGTGGTTTTGAACCCGTGCTCTCGGTTTGCGTGACCATTGCACTGCCACTACACCACGGTCGCCTTAATTGAAAACTTATTTTTTCATTAATATCGTCTCCATGTACATCTATAGTCTATACACACATACGTAGCAACGCACGGCGCTTCGTCTTAAGGACGACATATGAAGTAATTTTTTTTGAACCCTCTAATCATACAAAAATATAACTTATAGTCTAAAAGATAAAGTCTACAATTGTTTATCAGGAAAATTATTTTTTCCATTTCATATTTACGAATATGCCCCAAATTCCCCAAAAATTAGAACCGTGAAAGCTGAGGGGGCAAAGGGTGGGAAGTGGGTGAATTTTTACACACACGCGTATTACTTGGGCAGGCATCGTGGGGTTGGGGTGGTGGCGAAATGAGATAGTAGTAGTTTAGAGTAAGAAAAATATATTCCGCGAAATTTAGCTCGAGTCAAGGAAAAAGATATACGAGAATTTGGTCTCTTTTTGTTTTAAATTGTGTACTAAGGTTTTTATTTTTTTAAATTTAATTTTTGTAATTGCTTTTTTGGGGGCAATTCCGTTTCCCCCTCTTTTTGGGAGGCACTTCCTTCGTCGTTATGGGGCGATGGGGGGGGGGAGGGGGGGAGGAAACTTTAGTTTTAATCTTTGTACTGAGTAATTCGTTTTTCTTTTTAAATGGAAATTTAAAAGATTTTTCATAGCGTCTCCACCTCTATTCTTGCAGAGATAGGCAGAGACCTTTCTAGCACAAAAGCACGAACTTCCACGAATTTTTCTAGTGACGCGACATGTGACCTTGAATAGATAGTGATTCAGTATATACGCTAATAATTAGGGGAAAGTTGCCGGTTCCAACTAGACCGGATTAATTCATGCGACTTCTACTTGCGGTTATTTAACTGTAGTAGCAGTCACCTCCATTAATGACGACAGGCGTGGACGAACGGTTTAGCTATTGGTTTGTTGCGCGTAAAGTCCCGTGTTCGATTCCCGGTCGGAGTAAATATTTATTTCATAGCTTTTATTTGTAATATTTAATAATTATATTAAAATATTGCAAATAAATGTTAATAATAAAAAGAGGTGGATATTGGCTTCGGGTCTGGTTATCAAAGAGTGGTAGGCAGTGGTACCCAGTCTGCCGATCCGGGGTAGTACCACCACTTACAAGTATACAGACCGTGAAGTGATTTGGTCATGTTTCGGGATCAGCTTGTAAGTTGCCGGTTCCATCTAGGCCGGATGTGATTGCTACTCACAGTTATTGGATTGAGTAGCAGTGACATTCATTCATGGACCGCACTCCAGCTTAACATCAGGATGGGTTCTGTCATATTTCGAGTCAGAATAAATAAAGTTATATTGTGATTTATTATTAGGCCGGCATGGTGACGGCGGCTGTAACAGTCGTAAATCGTCTCGGTTTTCAGTCGTCGGCACTCTTGCTTCATGCTTACCATCGGGCAGGTCAGTCAGATGTCATGATAAAATATATGTATGAATCGTAGAGGTTGTATCATGAGAATTGTCGGATGTGAGGGAGTTGTGTCAGGATCGTGGCAAGTGGCACTCCATTTTCTCTGCCTATCCCTAAGGGAAGAGGGCGTGACAATTTCATTATTTTATTTGTATTTTATATATTTTTGTAAAAATAATTATTATTCTTAATTGCAATAAAATTTTACAGTACTTTGGTGGGCTTAATGACACTAGAGAATTCTCTTAGACCATTTGTGGCCGGCATCGTGACGGCGACTGAGGCAACCGTGATCTGACTTTTTGTTTTATATTTTTTATTGTGACTCGACATTATACTTCGACCTGTCTAACCACGATGGAGGTCCAAGAGTGCCGACGACTGAAAAATCCGAGTAAGTTCACCGTTGCCTTAGTTGTCGTGAATATTCCGCCCAGTTTGTTTTCCTATTTTCTTTACTTTTTTTTCAGTCGCCGGTACTCTTGGACATCCTCTTGCTTACTATCAGGCAATATGTAAAATGTGACTGGGCGTTAGGGTGCATATTATTTCAATAAATCAACCAATCAAATTGTCACGTCTTCTTCCCACAGGAATAGGCATTGACAATGGAGCGCTAGTTGCCACGATCCTGACACAACTTTCTCGTTTTCCTCACATTCACAATTCTCTTCATACAAGCTCTATGGTTATGGGCACTAGGCAACCTAGCTTTCTTGAGGATGTCTCCGATTTGATCAGATAACACGCTCCTGCCCCCTGCCCTCCAAGAAGCAAGAAACATTATTGCAACTAATTTTAAATAACTTAATAAATAGGCTGGTACATCAAAATGTTAAAAAAAATGATCAATGTTTTCTACGTTGTTTTGTGTGAAGTTTGATTGTGAATATGAAGGAAGCGAGGAAGTTGTGTCAGGATTGTGGCAAGTGGCGCTCCATTGTCTCTGCCTATCCCCTGTGACAGTTTGATTTTTTTATTTTTTTTTATTGTGACTCGACATATGACAGCACCCCGCTTGGTGTTAAGCCGAAGTGTGGTCCATGAATGAATGTCACTGCTAATACAATTCAACAACTGTGAGTAGATGGAACCGGCAACTTACAAGCTGATCCCGAAACATGACCAAATCACTTCACGGTCTGTATACTTGTAAGTATACAGACCGTACTACCCCGGATCGACAGACTGGGTACCACTGCCTACCACTCTTTGATAACCAGACCCGAAGCAAATATCCACCTCTTTATTAACAAATATTTGCAAAATTTAATATTATTAAATATTACAAATAAAAGCTATGAAACAAATATTTGCTCCGACCGGGGATCGAACCCGGGACTTTACGCGCAACAAACCAAACGCTAAACCGTTCGTCCACGCCTGTCGTCATAATTTTCACCTGTGATTGATTTTATTGAACCCTTTTGGACATTTTGTTCTAGTAAGTTATTTAAAATGAGTTGAAATGATGTTCCTTGTTGGTCTTTATCTTGCTTCTTGGATTGCCGTGCTATAAAGCTGGGCTCGGCTGGCTATTGGCTGGGCCTATAAAGAATAATATATGTATTAAAAATATAATAAACTAATTAAACTAATAAAACATGCTAATTATTAAAAAAGTTACCTAACAATTATTTACAAAGCCTGTAATTAAATTAAAAGTTTTTTTTAGTAAGTAAAATAAATTAAAAATTAATTAATATTGTAAAGATCTGAAATAAAAAGTTTTGTCTATAATCAAAAACAAATATAAGGCGACCCTGGTGTAGTGGTAGTGCAATGGTTACGCAAGCCGAGAGCACGGGTTCAAATATCACTTGCTGGAATCAATGTATTTCTTTTTATTGTGACTCGACATCTGACATCGACTCGTCTGATGGTAAGCAAGAGGAGATCCAAGAGTGCCGACGACTGTAATAACCGAGTCTTCACGGTTGCCCCAGTCGCCGTCAAAGTTCTTCAACAGCCGCGATGCCATCGTCGTTCTTTACAATGCCTATTGCCGAAGTAAACTTGAAACTAATTCCATAATCTGGAGTCCACATGACAAGCAACATATTGCCATGGTTGAAAAGGTACAAAAGAAATTTTTGCGCTTCCTGTATAAGAAGATGTATGGCTACTATCCACATCTGTACCCGACCCTGTTTATCTTGGGCATGGTTGATTATAGATCTCTTGAGGTTAGACGTGCTGTATGCCTAGTTAAATATATCTATAGACTAGTTCGCGGGCAGATAAGCAATCCTTCTCTTTTGGCACAAATTTCGCTCTGGGTACCACCAGTTCAAAAATATATGTTGCGACCGCGACAGCAACCGCTGTTCGCGATTCCTAAGCTGCGTACAAAGGTACTTTCCACTTCACCTTTGTACCATGCTCTTGCACTTTTAAATGACATACTGACTCATGACCAATCTACTGATGTGTTCTCCTACTCTGAACCGAGATTTCTGGCATCGGCGGGACGCTTCCTAGAACTGACTACGGCACAAAGTACTATAATTGACATTTGTAATAAAAAATTGTAAATTAAAATTAAATAGATATGTAATTGATTGTATTGACTAAAAGCCTACATGTTTGGCGTTAGCTGTAAGTGTTGGTTTGTAAATGAATAAATAAATAAATAAATATATGCATTTTATTTGACCTGTTTCTATGATACAAGCACTTTAATAGCTTAGTATAGAAATGTAAATTAAAATAAAATATATTATTAATAAAAGTTTATTCTAGATAAATGGCGTTCCGATGTCTCTGCCTATCCCTGTGGAAATTAAGGCTTGACAACTGATGTTGATAATCTTGCCTCTTTAGGATTCTATACACAAGTTATTAAAAGTGCTTGAATAATTACTGGCAGATAAAAATAACGCTGGCATTTGTGCTGCGCAGTATTTTTTTTTATTGTGGCTCGACATCAGACCTCGACCCGCCTGATGCTAAGCAAGAAGAGATCCAAGGTGCTTCTTCACGCATTGCTTTAAGGATCCAAGGCTATAGGATGGAGAAAACACATGGCCTGTTAAAGCATACCACTTGTCGATGGTTCTGCGAAGAAACGACGCAGCGAACCTTTAAGTTTGACTGCCGATTCGGTCGACAAAATGCAGATGATCCCCCTGACCAGTGCCAGTATTAGGATAGGCAGATGAGTAGAGCTCTGGACAACTGCTGTATGAGCAAATATGTGCGCACATCGTTAACAGTCATATACATATTATCGTTAACATATATTATATTATATTATATTATATTATATTATATTATATTATATTATATTATATTATATTATATTATATTATATTATATTATATTATATTATATTATATTATATTATATTATATTATATTATATTATATTATATTATATTATATTATATTATCGTTAACAGTCATATATATATTAATATTTTTAAATTGATAGTCAATTCGAAAAATAAAAAGTAAGTAGTTAACAATACAAGCTCGTATTGTTTTTATGATACAAGCATTTTTTAGAAAGAAAAAAAAAGGCTTGTATCATATAAGTAGCTTATTATAGAAACTGAGCGACCAAAGTACATATATCAAAGATACATTGGTACCGGTGGGTGGTCTCCAACTCGTGCTCTCGGTTTGTGTGGCCATTGCACTGCCACCACACCACGGTCGCCTTATTGGTTTACTTTTTCCATGACAAACGACCCTTTACGTTCTCTCGCTGCGATCTATTGTAGGAGTCTTTATTATTCTCGGTAACTCCATTTGGGCCTACAGCGATCTCTTTTGCAATCTAAAGTCCACTCATTAATGGACTAAAGTCGGATCGGCTGTAGTACCCAGTCTGCCGATCCGGGGTAGTACCACCACTTACAAGTATACAGACCGTAAAGCGATTTAGTCACGTTTCGGGATCAGCTTGTAAGTTACCGGTTTCAACTAGGCCTGCAGTGGATGTGATTGCTACTCACAGTTATTGAATTGTAGTAGCAGTGACATTCATTCAAGGACTACACTTCGGCCTAACATCAAGCGAGGTGCTGTCATATGTCGAGTCACAATAAAAAAAAAACTATTCCCATAACGCATAGACAAGCGGCAGAAATAAGCTAGCCAATCCCACAACCAAAAAACAAAACCAATACCCCGCGAACAATTTAGGATATCAAAACACCCTCACATCAATCTCGACGTGACCCGGATTTAAAAAAAAAGAAAAACAATATAATTTTTTTAAAATGGAAAAGCCGGGAGTTTTGTTCAAAGTGGGGGGAAAGGGAGGTGTGCGTTTTAAAAATCGAATCAGGGCGCCCCGGCCTTGAGCCACCCTGAAAAGAGCGGGGGTACTGCCGTCAACACATAAATCATATTTCTGAAGAAATTTTTAAAAGTCCTATTGCTTTCGCGTATTTGCCATGTACACCCCCCACTGTAGGGCGCGGGGGTGGTGCCTTCGTGTGTACTTTTCCCCCCTCGTTTCCTAGTTTGGCTGACGTACAGTGTGTAGACCCTATATGAGTTATAGTAGGATATTTTAGGAGTCGTAGGCTGTGGTGCCCCGTCTACCGATCCGGAGTAGTAACACCACGACGACAGGCGTGGACGAACGGTTTAGCGACTGGTTTGTTGCGCGTAAAGTCCCGGGTTCGATCCCCGGTCGGAGCAAATATTTGTTTCATAGCTTTTATTTGTAATATTTAATAGTATTAAATATTGCAAATATTTGTTAATAAAAAAAAAGAGATGGATATTTGCTTCGGGTCTGGTTATCAAAGAGTGGTAGGCAGTGGTACCCAGTCTGCCGATCCGGGGTAGTACCACCACTTACAAGTATACAGACCGTGAAGTGATTTGGTCACGTTTCGGGATCAGCTTGTAAGTTGCCGGTTCCATCTAGGCCGGCATAGTGGATGTGATTGCTACTCACAGTTATTGAATTGTAGTAGCAGTGACATTCATTCATGGACCACACTTTGGCTTAACATCAAGCGGGGTGCTGTCATATGTCGAGTCACAATAAAAAAAAAAGAAAAAAAAAAAAAAAAAAAAAAAAAAAAAAAAAAAAACACTGACAAGCATACAGACCGTGAAGTAACTTAGTCGCGTTTCGGGATCAACTTTTAAGTTGACAGTTTCATCTAGGCCGGCATGGTAAATGTGACTTTCAGTTATTTACCTTTTATAAAAAAGCTTAAATAGTTTTTTCACTTACTTTTTTACTTTTCGGCCGGCATAGTGACGGCGACTGAGGCAGCCGTGAACTCGGTTGTTTTAGTCGTCGTCACTCTTGGATCTCCTCTTGCTTATCATCAGGCGGGTCGAGGTCAAATAGCGTGTCACAATAAAATAAAAACTGAAATTCAGTCTGAAATTATTCAAAGGTAAAGCCAGTCTGATATATTCAATTATTTCTTAATTGTAAAAAAATATAAAAATAGCGGACTTTGCTCTACATATGACAGCATCCCGCCTGATGTTAAGCTGGAGTGTGGTCCATGAGTGAACCATGATTCCATGCCGATGATACTAAGGACATAGCAGGCAACATCCGTGTTCACTATGCCGGTCTCCATAGTGGGCATAAGTATTCATGCAGATTTTTTCAGTCGTCGGCACTCTTGGACCTCGATCATGGCTACCAACAGGCAGTTTGAGGTCAAATGCCAAGTCACAATAATAAACATTAAACTTCGCTGCTTTCAAACAGAAGTGCTTAAAAGGTCGGCATAGTGAGGTTGACTATGGAAACGGTTTTTTTAAGTCATCGGCGCTTTTGGACCTTGCTTTGCTTACTATCAGTCTTGGTCGGTGTCAGTTTTTTGCCATTAAATTTTATAATATTTAAATATACATAACTACACTTACAAGTATACAGACCGTGAAGTGATTTAGTCGCGTTTCGGGATCAGCTTGTAAGTTACCGGTTGCATCTACGGCTTAGTGGATGTGACTGCTACTTACAGTTATTAAATTGTAGTAGCAGTGACATCCATTCATGGACCACACTCCAGCTTAACATTAAGAGGGTTGCTGTCATATGTCGAGTTAAATTTAAAAAAGGACCTATGTATAATAAAAAGTTTACAGTTAAATTACTGCAAGTAGCAGTCACACCCACCATGTCTGCCTTCAACTCTTTACAGTCTGTCTGCCTACCACTAACAAAAACCTTATGACACAAGAATTAATTTTGCATTTATGAAAATAATCGTGGATGTTATAGAGAGGAGTGAGGTTTGTTGAATATGTTGCTCCTCTGCCTATCCCTGAAGGAATTGAGGCGTGTTTAGTTGATTGATTGATTTTATCCATACCTAATTAATAATTATTATTTAAAAATATATATTTTAGTACCTTGTTACTTCGATAGAATAAAAATAAACGAAAAACTAATGGAAAGTTATTGAAATAGCAAAGAATCGTACCATTGTCTTTACCTACCCCCGTGGGACAGGACGCCATGATGATAGTCTTCCAAAAACAAACATGAAATATTATATATAAAACACAATTAAGAACAGCCTGTATAATACGAAGGCGCCTTAGAGGAGACAGGGCGGGCGGGCCCATGCGCGGTATATAGTATAAGGAAAAATTTGAGATAAAAATTTAAATTTTATTTAAGAGTTTTTTCTTGGAATTTTCGCGAACATTGATTAATGAATTAAACAAATTTCTTCCGGCTTACTATTTTGGTTTTAATTTTACAATTTTATTTTATTATTCCGACGTTTATTTTATTTTATTATTCTCCGTGACCACGATGGCTGCAAAGCTCTCGAAACGTCTAAATAATAAAATGAAATTGTAAAATCAAAACCAAAATAAACGCGATAGTAAGCCGCAAGAAATTTGTTTAATTCATTATTTCAAGAGATTATACCTCGACGTGTTTTAAATAACAATTTGTTTTATTTATAATACAATAAATAAAACAAATTGGTTATAAAATATATACTACTAGTAAAATAAAATATTATTTATTAAAAAAGAGATAAACACTAAATAAAAAGATGATCTGAATAATATTGTACTTTATTATTATTTTATTTACATTGCTATACTAAGCTACTGAAGTGCTTGTATTATAGAAACAGCAAAGTAAATTTGAATATCAAAGAAAAACCACACCGGTACCAATGTAGTACCGGTGAGTGGTTTTGATTGACCCGTGCTCTCGGTTTGCGTGACCATTGCACTGCCATAAAATACGGTGGCTGTATTCTGTTTCTTCTAAAGACAGTGTTAACTTGCAAAATAAGGAAAATGACTTTAAACAATCAGCATGAACGAAAGAGTAAAAAGGCATAAACTTTATTTACTTGTATTACAGGTGCTTTTAGCTTGAAAGTTTTTAGTTGTATCGTGGTTTTTGTACATACTCGTACATGAATTCGTTATTTCGTCAATCTAACGTTGTCCAATCTAAAAATCAGATTATGACAGCTGAAATTATTTGTAAAGTGTTTTTGTATTATCAATAAATTATGTCAAAATTTATCATTATTTAAAGCGCGTAGGTTTTTTAAGTCAAAATTATAGTGGCACAAATAACAGCCTCAAATAGAAATTAGTGAACGAAAATTTTTTTTTTCGTTACTACGATAACTTTTCGTAGGATCGTAGCAGTAATAAAAAACTTAAACCGTTTTAATCGAAAACATACCTATGTTAAAAATAGATTAGGAGACAATAAACCAATCTATTGATATGTTCTCACACTCTGCATCAGCAGGACGCTTCCTAGAATTGATTGTCACGCAAAGTAGGACAATTGACATATGTAAAAATTAATGTAAATTGTAAATTAAATAAATTTGATGTTTTGATAAATGTAAAACATGAAACTCTATTGGAGCCTACATGTTTGGCGTTGGCTGTAAGTGTTGGTTTATTTGTAAATAAAGAAATAAATAAAAATAGTAATTTATCTAATGATTTTGATTGTACTACATCGAAACTCACATGTGGTGGGTACAAGGAAGAAGAAAACTGGGGAAAGAAAAAATGAGACAAGAAAAACTAGAGCGGGATGGCGAAAAACGAAAAATTTCTCCACCCCACCTAACACCCCAAAAACCTCACACCACTTTAAGAATGCTTGATACTGAAACGCACACATGCGTACACGTACGGCGAACGAATAGTTTTGATTGTGAACGTTTCACTTTTTATTCAATTTCACTTTCGTTTCTATGAGGAAGTGGTCCAGTTTTTTTATTGTCACTGACCTCGACTTGTTTGATGGTGAACAAGGGCAAGTCCAAGAGCTACGACGACCGATTAGGAATACATAATGACGGCCTCAGTCGCCGTCACTATGCCGGCCAAAATTATTTGGTTTTATTTTTGTTAAATAAATTATGGTTCTGCTATATTTTCTTTGACATTTTATATTTTAATAAATTAATGTTTTAATGTATCATTAATTTGATAGTAAAAAACTGGAACATTTTATGGGAATATTTTTCATTATTTTACAGGGAAATACATGTATTATTTTTATATAAAAACAATCAATTGTGTAAAACTAATTTTATAAGTTATAAATATAATAATAATAAATAATGTGCTTTGTTTGGATTAGGATGTAAGTGGATTTAATACCCAGCTACGAAAAAATGTATATTCTTTTTTTAATGCGTTTTAGGGTTGTAAAAAAAAACACAAGATAATAGAAATACAGTTATAAAAGCAGAATAAATATGAAATTTTATATGTATATCAAAAATACCGAATTTATTCAATAAAAAATTTTATAGTGTCTTTTGTTAAATTTGTAATATTTCAAAAGCTCAACTTATATTTAATGGCGAAAAATTGCATTTGTGTGTGTATGTGTGCGTGGAAAAGACTGTAAAATCTATTATTTCCTGATAGTGAAAGTGTTTTTCGAGTATCTTGCAGTTTTTGTCGTAGTACATAGGCTATTGTAGCATGTTTTTATACCCAAAAATTTTAAGTCAGTAGGCGCTCGAACTCTGAGCGGTTTGAACGCATTTATTATTAATATTATATTTATATTACGTTTAAAATATACAAGTTTTTCCATTGCTAAATAATTTTTTTTAATAACAATTTTTTATAAACTTTACTTTTTTTTATCCAACCAGTGCAATCATTCAAAGTCAAGTTTTAGGAATTTTTTTTTGAACGAAACCTCAATTATTTCAAATTAAGTTTTATTGCCGCGGCGTGAGAGGGGATTTTTGACAGTTCATTTTTTTTTATTTTTTGGAAATTTGACGTTACAATATGTCAGATTTTGGTGCGTGTGTTCGCGGGTTCCATGGGTTCAATGACCTGGTGACTTTTGGCGCCGGAAAGGAACACTGAAATGCTGAATTTTCAGGATATTTGACGGCTTCCCCCTCCGTAAGTATTTCATATTTTTTAATTAACTTTTTATTGCATATACGAACTTTTATTATATATTATAGTACGTTATTATAATGAATCGATGGTTTGGGCATATGGAAAGGATGAGTAAAAGTAGATTGACAAAAGGAATTTATAAATCTTATGTGAATGGATACGTTATACAAGGCAGACCCAGGAGAGTGTTCACCCACCAAATTGGAGACATCCTCATGAAAGCTAGGTTGCCTAGTGCCCATGACCATAGAGCTTGTATGAAAAGAATTGTGAATGTGAAGGAAGCGAGGGAGTTGTGTCAGAATCGTGGCAATTGGCGCTCCATTGTCTCTGCCTATCCCTGTGACACTTTGATTGATTGACTTATTATCCTAATATAATTTATATATAGGCTCTATGGCTATGGACCCCTGCTTGGGAATGCCCCTAATTTGATCATGGAACAAACTTCAGGGTCGTTCCTGTGGTCTGTATGAAGAGTTGTGAAGAAAGCGAGAGAGGGGTGTCAGAAATGTTGGAAGGTTGATGATGACAATTGATGCTGCTGATGATGATGAAGATGAATTTTTACTTTTAATATTACTTAAACATTAATCTATTTTTACTAACGTCTTTAGATAATTTATTATACTCATAGAGGGTGTTCGTAGTTAAGGTTTTAAATTAATTTAAATACATATAAAAAAAGGGGCGAATAGAGCATAGATGGCCGGCATAGTGACAAGGACTGATGCAACCGTCAACAGTGTCTATTACACAGTCGCCGGCCTCGACCTCTCCTTGCATTCACAAGGCAAGTCAAAGTCAAATATCAATCAATCAAATTGTCACGCCTTTTTCTCACAAAGATAGGCAGAGACAGACAATAGAGCGCCATTTGCCATGGTCCTGACACAACTTCCTCACTTCTTTCACAACCAGAATTCTCTTCATACAAGCTCTAACTCAGCTTTCTTAAGGATGTCTCCGAATTGGTCTGAGAACACCTTTCTGGGTCTGCCCTGTTTACGCATCCATCCACATCAGATTTATAAATACCTTTCGTCAATCTACTTTCACTCATCCTTTCCATGTGTCCAAACTATCGAAGCATTCCTTTGTCAATCCTTGTCACTACATCTTTCCTAGTATCGAACCTAATTTAATAAATATTATTTTACAATCTTTTACGAAATAAATTTCAAGAATAAAACTTTTTCAGTTCATAACGTATATCATCAATCAATCAAATTGTCACGCCTTCCTCCCACAGGGATAGGCAGAGACAATATATCAGACGTATATCATGTGGTATTGATTAGGCATAGGTAGAGATAGTAACAGACATTTTTCAAGACATGGAGAGTACTCTACTTTTATAATGGCTTGACTTCTGACCTGTATTGCAAGGGGAGGTAAAAGAGCGCCGACGACTGAAAAATCAGTCTCAGCTACGGTTGCCTTAGTAGTTGGTTGAAAGGATTTAAGGGATGGGTAGACTACTTAGAATAAATGTTTATGTAATTTTTTATATTATTTTATTATTTTTTTTAAATTGCTTTAATTCCTAAAACTGTTTGTAATAAATTTAAATATATTTTTATTTATATTTTTTGTTGGAAACCTGATTTGATACGGAATTATTTTTTTAAATTATTACTTTTAGTTTTTATTCTAAGCTACTAAAAGTTTTATAAATAGAAACTAGACGGTCAAAGTACATTCTATATAAAGTACCGGTATCCTACATTGGTACCGGCAATTTGAACCCGGGACTCTCAGTTTACGTGTTAAGTTACCATCTCACTACCACTACACCACGAAAAAATTGGGTCAGGATCGTGGAAAGTGGCGCTCTTTTGTCTCTGCCTGGATCTCTGAAGGAATTAAGGCGTAACAATTTGATTGATTGATTGATTTGATTGATTGATTGATTGATTGATATAGTGATGTCACACGTCATGTAATATAAAAATGTCGATAAAATCAAAGAATTATTTATGATCGATATCTAACGTAAGGGCAGGTTCATAATAACATATGAATTTTGTATTACTTCATTATGATACCGGCTCTATTGTCTAAATATAAAAACAAACAATAAACACCCTTATTACCTTAAACGTAAAGGTCAAATTGGAATTGAAAAACAAGATAGTAAAGTATAAATTAAGTTTCATTTTTATTGATTGCATTTCGAACCGTAAGTGATGTGTTTAGAGTTGAAAGTCGTGTGCATTTAGTTTATAACGATGTGGTAAGAGATCTGCAGAGTTGTTTGGGGTACCTATTCTGTTAGTGTATTGGTTCGAAATGAAATCGGTATTTTTCTTGTGACTAGATATATGACAATTAAAACATTTGTTTATTTTTTTATTTTAAAAGAGATACAATATATAAAAGATAGATATAATAGATATAAAAAAAGATACAATAGCATTTTATAAACTCCCTTGGGTATTGTTTGTCAGTCTACCTTGGGGACAAGAAAGAAATTTTATATTTACGTAGGTGCTAAATATTAAAAAAAAACATTTTTAATTTTATATTTTTATTTACATTACTATACTAAGCTTCTTATGTGCTTGTATCATAGAAACAAGACAATCAAAGTACATATATCAAAGATACATTGGTACCGGTGATTGGTCTCGAACTTGTGCTTTCGGCTTGTGTAACCATTGCACTGCCACTACACCACAGTCGCCATGACTATGTTTGTATATTAATTAAACGTCAAACGTCAAAAATAAAGTCCGCGCTAAAGAGTTTGGACTTTAGGAATAGAAAGAGCCCTAAAATAGGTACAAAATACTACTTTTACTTATGGCATTAAAAAAAAGTCAGTAGGGGATGAATATACATTTTTACATTGGTAATTTAGAAGGTTGTCACTAGTTTTGATGATCATTTGACAACCTAATTTGACAGAATAGCAAATGACAATAAAATACTTTAAAAAAGGATGACAGAATAATTATGCCGCTACTCTAACTACCACATGACAGCAATTAAGCAGAATTAAAAGTCAACCACAATCACAAGTGGTTGTATTTGCAAAAAAGTAAGTACAATTCCTTTATTTCAAAATTGTATTTCATTGTATTTGTATTTCAAAATTGTATTTGAAATAAAGGAATTGAAATATAAGTTGTTGTTTCTTTCAGTCACACGTGGTATAAACATTTTTTTATTTTTTTATTGTGACTCGACATATGACAGCACCCCGCTTGATGTTACGCCAACGTGTGGTCCATGAAAGAATGTCACTGCTAATACAATTCAATAACTCTGAGTAGCAATCACATCCACTATGCTGGCCTAGATGGAACCGGCAACTTACAAGCTGATCCCGAAACGTGACCAAATCACATAATATAAATGAGACAAATAACAATGAATTAGTTCTTATTTTAGCACAGATTCTATTCTTTTCAAATTCTTTGGTCTGAAAATAAAGTCCGCGTACACGAATACCGGTTGTTGCGATCGTCTTCACGCACACTAGAGCGCGATTTTGTTTTTATCGCGAGCAGTAAATTAGAAGGGCAGTTGTAGTCGGATAGCCGAAGTGGACCTAAGTTGGTATTGATTTTTTACCCTCTATTCGATGTTAAATTTCATTTATTAAGGGTGCGGCCTCACCTTGCCCGACGACATCTAGACGCCGCCGTTAATATACCAACTATTACTTATTGGGATATCAGCTTTCAATCATTTCAATCAAACACGACACAATGACGTGTTATGATTTTTTGACGACATGCGTGGAGCCTTGGTTTGAATATCAGTTTGTTATGAGTAAAGACGATTAGCTGCAGATCTATGTACACTGCAATTTATTGTAAATGGCGTCTTTGGACATAATGTTCTAAACAAAATCAATTTTCATATTCCATATCGCTCTTAGCGCCAAAACCGACTATTTCACATTCCTTTTACATCTAATAATGTCTCAGGTAATAACCCCATGTGTTCGCACTACAATAATATGTGATATTGTTGTATCGCACTACAACTGTGATATTTTCACGCAGAGTCGTCGGGCCATAAAAAATTTAATTATGAACAATTAATTTTCTAAATTGTGACTATTTTTTAATTATTCATTTTATGTTTTGATATTTAATCATGTGTTTTAACTTTTTATTTTATATTATGCTTTTATCTTTAAATGTTTTATGTTTTTTTTACTAATGGTGGTGTATAACTGTAATAGGATTACAAGTTTATGATTATTAATGTAAAAACCTAAATTTCTAGTATAAGTTTAACTTGTAATTTGTTGTTATACCTAAATAAATAAATAAATAAAGTTTCGGGTTCGATTCATGGTCGATATAAATATTTATTTCATAGTTTTTTTTAAGCAAGAGGAGTTCCAAAAGTCTTGACAACTGAAAAAAAAACGAGTTTATTCACGGCTGCTTCACTCGCCGTCACTATGCCGGCCAATATTTAAAAATATTTGTTATTTATTCAATATAATAAAGGTAGCAGTGCTAATCCGGGGTAGTACCACCACTTATTTACAATATTGTTTTATTGTGACTCGACATATGACAGCACCCCGCCTGATGTTAAGCTGGAGTGTGGTCTATGAATGGAGATGAATGCTACGACATTTAATTAACTATAAGTAGCATTCACATCCACTATGTCGGCCTAGTTGAAACGGGCAACTTTCAAGTTGACCCCGAAACGCGACTAAGTCACTTTACGGTCTGTATACTTGTAAGTAGTTGGCACCACTACTTAACCACTCTTTATACAAACCGTAAAGTGACTTAGACGTTTTAGAATCAGCTTGCAAGGCGCCGGTTTTAACCAGGCCGGCATAGTGGATGTGAATGCTACTTACAGTTAATTGACTATAAGTAACAGTCACCTTCATTAATAGACCACACTCCAGCTTAACATCAGGAGTGCTGTCATATGTCGTGTTATAATAAAAAAAATTGAGGGTGCGGCCAAACTATATCTTATTGAGATATTGGGTTTCAATGATAACACGACACAATGACGTGTTCAAGTTAATACATTAACGCCCGGTTGCTATATCTGTCAAACGGATCGTTTTTGATACGAACAGTTAAATTATCTACCAGCCGTAGGTCAACCGTTTCTATAAAATAACCCTTGTAAGTCCAGTCACGAGGGTTATTTGCATAAAGTATGAAAATGAGTAAAATTGTTTTTTTTTTATTATTTTCTTAGATTTAGATTTTGTTTTTTGGCCGGCATAGTGACGGCGGCTGAGACAGCCGTGTACTGGCTCGGTTGTTTCAGTCGTCGGCACTTTTGGATCTCCTCTTGCTTATCATCAGGCTGGTCGAGGCAGATGTCGTGTCACTATAAAAAATAAAAATAAAAAAGATTTGCGCGAACATTGATTAATTATTTAAACAAATTTTATGCGGTTTTCTATCGCGTTTATTTTGGTTTTGATATTACATTTTTTTATTATTCCTTTGCACCCATCAAAATGGAGCCCATGAATGGAGGCAACTGCTACTACACCTTTATAACTTACAGCAGTCGCATCCACTATGCTGGCCTAGTGGGAACCGGATACTTGCAACTTCTATGGTTGGTTGATCTTACTGTTTTTTTTTAATATTGTGACTGACATCTGACTTCGACTTGATGGTAAGCAAAGAGACGTCTAAGAGTATCGACGACTGAAAGAACCGATTGAGTTTACAGTTGCCACAGTCGTCGTCGCTATTCCAATCGGAGTAATACAAAAAACGCCTTAAAGTTTTCTATTAACAATATATTTTTTTTAAATACAATTTATGAGGCACCTTGTTTATTAGGCGCCTGATGTTATTCTGGAGTGTAACCCATTAAAGCGACTGCTACTATAGTTAAAAAACTGTAAGTAGCAGTTGCCTACCCTAATCCGACCTATAGATTCAAACTCAACAAGTTTTCCTTAAAACTTAATAACTTGTAAATTCCAATAAAACTTTATTTCCTTATATGTATAATCAAATCAATAAAAGTTTTCCCAGAAGGATAGGCAGAGACAACGGAGCACCAATTGCCACGATCCTGACACAACTTTCACATCCACAATTCTCTTCATACAAGCTCTACGATTAAAAAATAATTAAACTAGGTAATTTGGACTTTGGTGTGATTAAAGGTGAATGAATAGATTTTACATCCATCAATTCACCTAATGATTAAAAAAACATTTTTTTGGACTAAATGGAAAATTAAAACAAGAATTGTGGATGTGAGGAAAGCGAAGAAGTTATGTTGGGCGGTGCACTATTGTCTCTGTCTATCCCTGTAAAAAAGGCTTGACAATTTGATTTTGAATTCAACAAAAAAAATTAAAATTACTTAAATCGACAAAATAAAGCGACCGTGATGTATAGTGGCTGTGCAATGGTTACGTAAACCGAGAGCACGAGTTCAAAACCACTCACCGGTACCATGTATCTTTGATATATGACTTTGGTTGTACATGACTTTCCTGTTTCTATGATACAAGCACTTTAGTAGCTTAGTATAGAATAGTAAAATAAAAATTAGGGTAATTAGTGGCTTACATTATCTATAGATTTAATAGTCACCCAATATTAATTAGTTAATTAAATGTCACATTAAATAATGCGATTTTTTTGTGGTTAGACATGACAACTTGATGTTAATCTGGAGTGCAGTCCATGAATGGAAGCGAGTCCACGAGTCTATGCTAGTACACTCAAATAAATGCTAGCGACAGTCGCAACGACTATGCTGGTCTAGTTTGAACCGGCAACTATAAAGCTGATCTAGAAACGCGACCAAGTCACTTCACAGTCTGTACACTTGTAAGTGGTGGTACTACCCCGGATCGGCAGACTGGGCAAATGACCACCATATGTCTACCTTACCTACCACTCTTAAAAAAACTTAAAACTTAAAAACACGTTTTCAAGCTGCACAAAGCCGCTAATAGGTGGTTTTAAACCGGGAGCTCTTGATTTGCAAGACTATCACAGTACCACAAGACCGTGGTCGCTTTAAATGATTCGCACCCGCATTCTGTCGACCGAATCGGCAGTCGAACTAAAAAGTTCGGTGCGTTTTTTCTTTGTAGAACAATCAACAAGTGGAATGCTTTGCCAGCCTATGTATTCTCCCCATCCTATAACCTTGGATCCTTCAAGCTATGCGTGAAGAAGCACCTTTGGCCGGCACCTCTTCTTGCCTACCATCAGGCAAGTCGAGGTCAGATATCGAGTCACAATAAAAAAACATTTCTTATAAAGCATTTTATTTAAACAATTCACAACACACCTTTCTAGTCACAGGGGTAGTCAGAGATAATGGATCGTCACTTAGCACGATCCTGACGTTCAAAATCCCATTGATACTAAAAAGTATAGGAAAAATAGCTTTTTTTTCTTGTGGCTTGGCATATGACAGCACCCCGCCTGATGTTAAGCTGGAGTGGTGTCTATGATTGGAGGCAACTACTAGTACAATTAAATCCTTTAAGTAACAGTCACATCTACTATGCCGGCCTAGTTGGAACCAGCAACTTACAAGCTGATCCCGAAACGCGACCGAATGTTTCTGATACGGGGATAATCAGAAATATTGGAACACTAGTTTCCACGATACTGACACAACCAAACACACCATGAAGTGGGTTTGATATCTGGATTTACTAACAATTTTATATATTGTTGGTTAATTCATACAAAAACAATCCTTATTGCAAACGACAAAGTCTTTTTTCGTGTGATAATTGCTGCATGTATTATCCACATGGTCACAAATGAAACTACAGCTCCGTCAAAGCCTTAATTTTAAAATCTATTTACAAGTAATAAAATAAATGTTTCATAATTAATTTAAATGCATTTAAAATCAGTCGTTATCACAATAATTAATTAAAATATATTTGCTTATACCTACTAAAACTTGTATCAGAGAAACCGGCCGATCAAATTTAAATACAGTATTGTAGTGTACTACTATACCAGACGACCGTGGTGAAATAGTTACGCAAACCGAGGGTGCCCTGTTTAGAACCACTTGTTGGTACCAATGTATCTTTAGTCGTCCAGTTTCTTTGAGAGACACAGGAACGCCAGCTTCTATAATCCCGACACATCTATTTGCTTTATTTTTTTAAAGAGTGGTAGGCAGTGGTACCCAGTCTGCCGATCCGGGGTAGTACCACCACTTACAAGTATACAGACCGTGAAGTGATTTAGTCACGTTTCGGGATCAGCTTGTAAGTTGCCGGTTCCATCTAGGCCGGCATAGTGGATGTGATTGCTATTCACAGTTATTGAATTGTAGTAGCAGTGACATTCATTCATGGACAACACTTCGGCTTAAGATCAAGCGGGGTGTTGTCATATGTCGAATCACAATAAAAAAAAATTCACATCCACTATTCTTTTCATTCAGACTCTGGACTGTCCCCGATTTACTTAAAAGAAGCATCTTTTGGGTTTTGTTTATAACATTAATTAAATCAAAATTATTAAGAAACAGGTAAAATTAAAAGTATATTAACTATAATTAAACTATAAATAAAAAATATCATCAAATGACGTCACATCAGAGATAGTCCCAAGGAGACTGGCAACATTTCCCCTTTCTATAGCAAGGCTAATACGTTGGCAGAAATAATTGCCAGCCTTCCTATCTCCAGACTTCTCCATCAGCCGCTAGGACACCTCCTTAGCCAGGCGCATGGCTGAAGGGCCCTAGGGCCCATCGTCTCGACCCCAAACGGCGCGAATTCGTAGCCAGTACCGCGGTAAGCGTATTTGCGCAACTTGAGGTTCTCAGCAGAATAATCAAATAAAAATGTTACATCTACATTGCTACTGAGATAGGCAGATACAATAGAACATCGCTAAACCTTAGTTTCATTTCCGATTTTTTTTAAATTTAGAACTTGTAAACTAAGGGGAAGTCCAAAATTGCCAACGACTGGGAAAACCTTGTGACTATGCCGGCAAAATTAATAAAATACTATATGAATTAGTATTTTCTTAGATTTTGCGCGAACATTGATTAACGAATTAAACAACTTTTATGCGGCTTACTATCGCGTTTATTTTGATTTTACATTTTTTTATTATTCCGACGTTTCGAGAGCTTTGCAGCCATCATGGTCAGTCTCTCCGTGACCACGATGGCTAGATTTAGTTTTTTATGTCTTAATATCTTTTACATTACAAGTGTGGATAATATAAATAACACTAATTTTTTTTATTGTTACACGACATCTGACCTCGACCCGCCTGATGATAAGCAAGAGGAGGTCCAAGAGTGACGACGACTGGAATAACCGAGTCAGTTCCCGGCTGCCCCAGCCGCCGCCACTATGCCGGCCTAAGGATTATTTATTGCACTTTCCTAGCCGTCAGCGCTTACGGATATCTAAGTCAAAATCACTTTTACACATTTATAATGTTACCGATTGATTTTAAGCTGAAAAGCGACTGCGACTGTCATGCGCTTCTAGCTCAGAATTCAGGAATATCCACAAGCAAGTTTATTATATCCTTAGACAAAGAGTTCTTCCCTTAGATAGTTTTAGAGGTGTAGAATTCCTTGGACAATACCACTTATTTCTAGGAATGACAGATCTCTTTACTTCCTTCTTCTCTACTTCTTTCGGTAACTTATCTTTCCCCTTCTCTACTTCTTCCAGTAACTTATCTTCCCTCTTCTCAACTTCTTCTGACAACTTTACTTCCCTCTTCACTACTTCTTCCGGTACCCCTACTTCATTCTCAACCTCCGCTCTGTCACTCCTCCGACTCCTCTCTTCTTGTAATTTCACATATTTAAAAGTGTCCGGGCACCGTTCGGAAACTGACGGACTTAATAAGCCACTTAGCACAACCTCCGTGTCGTATCTTGACATGAATTCGAACACCTCTTTAATATCTTCTTTCGTCAAACATTTCGCGGGAACTGATTTACTTTCACTAAAACTAATAGCTAGAGCTAATGTTATTGTTAAAACTGTTTTTAGAGACATGTTGTCGGCGTCAAGTTTCATCGACAATTGGCTGAGAAAAAACAAGTATCATTATATATAGTATTTAGCCACGCGCGACCGTCAGTGAGTCACTGTTGAATTGGCGTAATTTTTAGTCGGTATTTGATGACGAATTTTGCTATGTTATGTAGTTTTTGGGAGTTTTAATTGTAACTCGACGACTGACCTGCCTGTTGGTAAGCATTATGGACGATTGAAAAGACCGAGTCGGTTCACGGCTGCCAATTTTGAAGATACGACTGGTGTGTCCGCCTCTTTTATTTGAACGTGATTAGAAAGGAAACTGTTTCTATGATACAAGCACATTTAGTAGCTTGATATAGATGTGATAAAAATATTTAAACAAAAGGTTTCATAGTTCTTCATAGTTTTGACAAAGGTGAATATTACCCGTATTTAACTTTGTAGTGCCTCCGTGAAGAGAGATAATTATGTTTTCTTTATAAGGCGTTATCAAGGAGATTGTGTTTTTAACTATCAAGAATTAAAAAAAAACAGACATAAAAACATTTTGTCAATAAACCTACAAACTAACATTTTTTTACCTAATGAAAGTTGTTAAATATATTTACAAATCAATCAGATCAATCAAATTGTCACGCTCAACAGGGACACAACTCCATAGCTCTCCTCACATCCACATACAAGTTTTTCTTTAATTCATATTTATTTTGGGAATTTGAACCTAATTTGGTTAAGTCAGTCTCATCGCAACTTAATCTTAAAATTCTTTCCTAAAACTAACTATTAATCTAAATTAAACTATTTATCTAAAATACAAGCTTTACTATTATGGGCACTAGGCACTCCAGCTTTCTTGACGATTTTCTATAATTTCTTGTTCCGCTGCAATAGACATAAATTTTAATTAATAATTTAAACGACGTGTAAAACTTTAGTGTATCTGCCTACTTAATACATAGAATGAAATAAATTGAATTAAAAAAAAACACGCAATTACTCAAACCTAAATCGTTCTTTATGTGTATTATGTTTAAAATGTGTTTTGTCAATTTTACTAGGCCTTTATTTATTTATTTTTGGGTCTGCGTCGTTTAAGGCATTCATTTACATCAAATTTATAAATTCCTTCAATAAATATTACTTAAATATTCATTCAATTTTCAATTAATCAATCAATCGAATTGTCGCAACTCCCTTGCTTTCCTCACATCCACAATTCTCTTCAAAGAATTATGGGCACTAGGCAACCCCAACTCTCCTGGGTCTGCCTCGTTTAACGCATCCATCCGATTTATAAATTCCTTTATTCAATCATTTTTAACTCTATAAAATATAGCGCCTGTCTAAATATGTCTAAATATGTCTAAATTTGGAGCCTATTTAGAAATTTACCGCACAAAATAAATTTTATCTATTTTTGATAATTCGTTTTAAAAGAACACAAACACTTTTTGTTTTTCTTTTTTTATTCTAACAAAGAATTGGACTATGTCTGCCAGGATTTTTTATTTATATCTAAACTTGATATAACTCATTTTCACTGCTTATTGAACGCGAAAAGAAATTATAAATCTCATGTGAATGGATGCGTTAAACAAGGCAGGCCCAGGAGGGTGTTTTCTGATCAAATCGGAGACATCCTCAAGAAAGCTAGGTTGCCTAGTGCCCATAACCATAGAGCTTGTATGAAGAGAATTGTGAATGTGAAGGAAGCGAGAGAGTTGTGTCAGGATCGTGTCAAGTGGCGCTCCATTGTCTTTGCCTATCCCTGTAGGAAGAAGGCGTGAAAATTTGATTGATTGATTGATTGAACGCTACTCGTATCAAATACTGTTGTAAATATTATCTTTTTGGTATGCTGCTACCTTTTTAGTATAATATTTTATATGAATTTATTATGACGTAGGTAGCTGTCATAGACGTCTTGTTATTTTTGTATTGAAAAAATATGTGTATCTTTCAACAATAAAAATTCTCATTATACATCGTTCTTTAATTTATATGTACTGAAATACACAATTACAACAGGTTATGGGCCCAGAGCACCTCTAAAACCCAGAGCACCTCTATAACCCAGAGCACCTCTAAAACCCAGAGCACCTCTAAAGCCCTTAGTGTATAATAAAAGAAAGTATATATAAATATTTTTTCGCACAGTCATCAAAAGTAAGTGTGAAAATGTCAGTGAATCCAGGAGTGGGTGATTGTTGTGATCATGATGTGCGTGGAGGAGGAGCTTCACTTACGACGATCAAATCGCTCAGCTGCCGTGATGGATATCCGATGTGGAAATTTCAAATGAAGATGTTTTTACTACTTGAGAATTTATGGCCCGCTGTAGTTGGTTATGCTGATGAAGATACGACTTCCAACAAGGTACGTCAGTTAAAGGATGTCAAAGCAATGACATCAATGTGCCTGACTTTACAAGGAAGTGCAATAACAATAGTAAGAAGTTGCTCTACTGCTAAAGATGTTTGGACTAGCCTTAATAATGCTTATGAAAACAGAAGCATGGGCAGGCGGTTATCTCTAGAACGAAAACTATACAGAATTGAATTAAATCAATTTTCGTCTATGGAGCACTATATTAATAAAGTCACAGAGACAGTGCAAGATTTAGCCGATATTGGTAAAGTCATTGACGATGAATCAGTAGCTGCTATTCTTTTAGGTGGTTTAAGCCAAAAGTATGAACCACTCATTATGACATTAGAAAATTGCTCTGTTGACAAATTATCGAGCGACTTAGTTAAAAAGAAGTTATTAGATGATATGTCAAGATGTAATGATGATACCGTTGATGAGGCGGCGTTAGCTACAAGTTCGACGAGATCATTAAAGAGATTTGCTAAAAATAAAAGGAAACAAGGAACAAACATTATTTGTTACGACTGTAAACAACCAGGTCACAAAAGACCGGATTGTCCCTTGAAACATAAAAAGGACAAGGACAATGGAGCACATACAAATAAGGCGCTTACTGCATATGCTGTAGCCGATATGAACGACGAGGCATGGTACGTGGATTCCGGAGCATCATCTCACATGACTTCGCGCTGTGACTGGCTGGAGGATTTCAGTACTCAACACGTCGGCCAAAAGGTTACTTTAGCTAATGATGAGCAGGTATGTACACAAGGCATAGGCAATATTAAGTTTTGTAATAATGTTTTTGTAACTGGTATTAATAATGTTTTGTATGTTCCGAACTTACGAACAAATTTATTATCCGTCAGTAAAGCTGTAAATAATAATTTTGTAGTAATTTTTAGTGATAAAGGATGTTCTATTTTACGTAAAGATGATTTTGATATTAATGTATTAAAAAAGGAGGTTATACGTGCAACGCATACGGAAGGGTTATACAAATTAGATTGTAAGGTTAATATTAGTCATAATATTAATACTAATGAGCAAGCCCTAGCTGTCAGTTGTACAGATTTCAATCTTTGGCATCGACGTTTAGGTCATCTGTGTAGAATAGGTATGGATTACTTAAAACGATCCAACATCGGTGTTAAATATACTACGGTAGATAAAAGCCCTTGTATATCTTGTCTAGAAAGCAAACATGCACGTCAAAAATTTAAAAAGATAAAATATACTAAAGGAACGCGTGTTCTAGATTTAGTACATTCCGATTTGAGCGGTCCTTTTAGTGTTAAATCTTTTGACGGTTGTAAATATTTATTATTATTTGTGGATGACTATTCCAGAATGGTGTTTGTATATTTTCTGACATCAAAAACGGAAGTGAAAAATAAGTTTATGGAATTCCAATTGCGTGTGGAGAGAGAAACAGGGTGTAAGATAAAATCCCTTAGAACGGATAACGGTACTGAATTTGTTAATGGTGAGTTTGATAATTATTTAAATAAATTGGGAATTCATCATCAAACGACTGTCCCTCATACCCCTCAGCAAAATGGAGTTGCCGAGAGGACGATTCGTTCTCTTGTAGAAAAGTCTCGTAGTATGTTACAAGGCGCTACGTTACCCAAGGCTTTTTGGCAAGATGCAGTTCAAACTGCTTGTTATTTAAAAAATCGATCACCGCATCGTACTTTGAGTGATGGCGTTACACCATATGAAAAATGGTATGATCGCAAGCCTGATCTATCACACTTAAAGATATTTGGTTGTAGAGCTTATGTTCGAGTGCCCGATTGCGATAGAAAAAAGTGGGACGCTAAAAGCAAACAACATATCTTTGTGGGGTACTGTATGAACTCAAAAGCTTATAAGTTGCGTGATTGTAAATATCCTAGAAAAAGTATTAAAGCTCGGGATGTCGTATTTTTCGAAAATTTATTTTCGGATTTATTAACCCAGAAGGATGATGATAAGGTTGTGTTATCCTTGTCTGATACTCTTGAGGACATTCAGACATTGCCCAATGATCTGCAGCCAGCGAACTTAAAAGTTGCTGACAACGTGTCTGAAAAGGAGCTGGAAATAGCAGAGAATTCGGAGGTGGTAGTAGAGAAAACTATGATGAATCCTGACGGTAATCCTCAAGGTGAAAGGATGAATCCGTGTTGCTCGGTTCCGATCACGGGGGAGCTGGTCAGTGATATTTCTGATCTTACACCTGCCAATACAGATTCTGCACATTCGTCACATAGTTACAATTTAAGAAGTAGAGGTCCGGTAAAACATTGTTACAATATTTCTTCCGAACTGGATAATGAACCTGATAACTATTGCGATATGCTGAATAGACATGATAAGGATAAATGGCTCGCTGCAATGCGAGATGAGTACAAGTCTTTATTAGAAAGCAATACATGGTCTTTGGTCGAAAACAAGGGTCAAAGGGTAGTTCCATGTAAATGGGTTTTTAAGCTAAAACGTGATTCTGATGGAAAAATTAGTCGATATAAATCCTGTGCATCACATTTGTACAAAACATATGTATGTCCTAAGTGTTTGCCACGCTGTAAACACAATAAATGCGTTTCAGATATAGGTTTAGTTACTTAACATGTTTATATATGTCAAAAGGTACAGTCAGGGACTTATTATTATTGTTTTGTACATTATTATATTTTTATATATGCTCTATGTTTTGCATACCGCTTCGATAACGGGGGAGTGTTGTAAATATTATCTTTTTGGTATGCTGCTACCTTTTTAGTATAATATTTTATATGAATTTATTATGACGTAGGTAGCTGTCATAGACGTCTTGTTATTTTTGTATTGAAAAAATATGTGTATCTTTCAACAATAAAAATTCTCATTATACATCGTTCTTTAATTTATATGTACTGAAATACACAATTACAACAAATACACATATTTACCTCCTAGGACTTTTGGGTTCTAGTAAATACCTGTGGTAAACAGTTTGTTGGTGATCCTATGGCCAAAGTTCGAGTTTTAGTTGCAGTATTTTTAATTGTGATTCGATTTGCCTGTTGTAAAAGGAGGTCCAAGAGCGTCGTGGACCTAAAAACACCCGACTCAGCTTACGACGGCTTCTTTCGCACTGGTCGGGGGAAGCATCCACATTTTGTCACTTAATTCGGCAGTCGAACTAAAAAAATCGGTGCGTCGTTTCTTTGTAGAACAATCGACCAGTGGAATGCGTTGCCAGCCATAGTGACGGCGACTGAAGCAGCCGTAAACTATTCGGTTTTATCAGTCGTCGTCACTCTTGGACCTCATATTGTGGGTCTAGGTGAAATGTCGTATCACAATAAAATAAAAAAAGTCGCTTGAGGTGCTTCTTTACGCCTCACTTGAAGGATCCAAAGTTATAGAAGATTTTAATATTAACGTAGATTAGGTATTTAAAAAAATAGGTCATGCTTTTCTGTTTAATTGTTTTCAGAAATGTCCCTATGTATAATAGCTTGTCTAATTATAAATGACGCGCCCCTCCACTTTATTAGTTTATTTAAACGTGTGAATGCAAATATTTCTAACTATACTATTATACTTTATCAGCGTGCTCCTCCTTTTGTGTTCAACCAGCAACTGAATGACCAAATTCAATTGCATTTTCGGTGTGTTGCATTCATATTTTATGTTTTCTTGTGTGCGCAAATGCGGTGGAGGGGCGCGTCATTTCAGATTAGACAGACTATATCAAATGGTACATGCTGGTAGGCCACAAAAGGAGAAGCACGCTAATGAAGTATAGAAGTATAGATAGTAATATTTGTATTCACACAATAAAGTGGAGGGGCGCGTCATTTATAGTTAGACAAGCTATAACATAATTGTGTCAATGTTTATTTTAATTTGTAAAATTAGGTATGAATTTATATTTATTGTCAACTTAAGCGGTTTTCCTTTAATGTTATTGCGCTAATAGGAAAAATATTATTTAGATAATTCGTTTACAATGAAACTTCTATATAATGGGTACTTATTTATTAATTTTTTTATATTTTGTCTTAACTCACGTTATGTATATTAAGCTGGAGTGTGGTCCATGAATGGAAGTCATTGCTACTACAATTGAATAACTGTAAGGAGCAGTCACATCCACTATGCCGGCCTAGTTGGAACCGGCAACTTACAAGTTAATCCCGCAACGCGACCAAATCACTTCACGGTCTGTATACTTGTAAGTGATGGTACTACCCCGGGTCGGCAGACTGGGTATCACTGCCTACCACTCTTTTATAACCAGACCCTAAGCAAATATCAATCCCTTTCTTTATTAACAAATATTTGCAATATTTAATATAATTAAAAATATTACAAATAAAAGCTATGAAACAAATATTTACTCCGACCGGGAATTGAACCTGGGACTTTACGCGCAACAAACCAATCTTGAACCGTTCGTCCACGCCTGTCGTGAGAACACTTATTGTTATTTGTGTAGTAGTATGTAAATTATTATTATGTATGTTTATGTATTTATTTATTTTATTTCTAATGCACCCGCAATCATTTGTCACAATCCCAAACGTTAGCTACTTACTATAAAATGCTGAGAAGCATTAAGTTCGCCTTTGTATATAACTGTAAGTGTTTAAGTGCAATAAAGAATTTATAAATAAATAGCTTTAGAATAATAATAAAGTCCATTTATTCCCTAATTTTACATAAATAACTATTTACAATGAACGTCAAAGTATATTATTTTAATGTCAATGTTTTTAATCAAGGGGTCCTCGGGTAAAGGCCTCCTTTTTTTTGTTCCAGTTTCCTCTGTCCCGCGCTTCTTTAGTCTAATAGCTATAGAATTTATAACTAAATATAATCGAACTCGGGACCCATGCTCAGTTAACGTCAAAGGCATTTAAAGAGGTTTTACTGTAATAAATAGGATTGACGCAAATAATTATTATTGCAATTGAAATTGTGGTTAGTTACAGATATAGTTTTTCCTCGAAAACTGAATTATAATTCAGAATAGCTAGGGTGGCAACCATCAACTCAGTCAGTTTTTTCAGTCGTTGGCACTCTTAGAACTCCTCTCACTTACCATTTCACCACCACATAAGTATACAGAATAGAAGTGACTTAGTCGCGTTTCTAATGTAAGTTGCCAGTTATACAACTGTACTAGCAGTCACGTCCATTTATGGAACGCACCCTGCTCAGGCGAAGAGCTGTCTCGCCAGATAAAAAGAGTCTGGCAATACACTCTCTCGTCTTTCAGACCCATAATAATCTTCATTAACATTTCTTATAAAGCATTTTATTTAAACAATTCACAACACACCTTTCTAGTCACAGGGGTAGTCAGAGATAATGGATCGTCACTTAGCACGATCCTGACGATCAAAATCCCATTGATACTAAAAAGTATGGGAAAAATAGCTTTTTTTTCTTGTGGCTTGGCATATGACAGCACCCCGCCTGATGTTAAGCTGGAGTGCTGTCTATGATTGGAGGCAACTACTAGTACAATTAAATCCTTTAAGTAACAGTCACATCTACTATGCCGGCCTAGTTGGAACCAGCAACTTACAAGCTGATCCCGAAACGCGACCGAATGTTTCTGATACGGGGATAATCAGAAATATTGGAACACTAGTTTCCACGATACTGACACAACCAAACACACCATGAAGTGGGTTTGATATCTGGATTTGCTAACAATTTTATATATTGTTGGTTAATTCATACAAAAACAATCCTTATTGCAAACGACAAAGTCTTTTTTCGTGTGATAATTGCTGCATGTATTATCCACATGGTCACAAATGAAACTACAGCTCCGTCAAAGCCTTAATTTTAAAATCTATTTACAAGTAATAAAATAAATGTTTCATAATTAATTTAAATGCATTTAAAATCAGTCGTTATCACAATAATTAATTAAAATATATTTGCTTATACCTACTAAAACTTGTATCAGAGAAACCGGCCGATCAAATTTAAATACAGTATTGTAGTGTACTACTATACCAGACGACCGTGGTGAAATAGTTACGCAAACCGAGGGTGCCCTGTTTAGAACCACTTGTTGGTACCAATGTATCTTTAGTCGTCCAGTTTCTTTGAGAGACACAGGAACGCCAGCTTCTATAATCCCGACACATCTATTTGCTTTATTTTTTTAAAGAGTGGTAGGCAGTGGTACCCAGTCTGCCGATCCGGGGTAGTACCACCACTTACAAGTATACAGACCGTGAAGTGATTTAGTCACGTTTCGGGATCAGCTTGTAAGTTGCCGGTTCCATCTAGGCCGGCATAGTGGATGTGATTGCTATTCACAGTTATTGAATTGTAGTAGCAGTGACATTCATTCATGGACAACACTTCGGCTTAAGATCAAGCGGGGTGTTGTCATATGTCGAATCACAATAAAAAAAAATTCACATCCACTATTCTTTTCATTCAGACTCTGGACTGTCCCCGATTTACTTAAAAGAAGCATCTTTTGGGTTTTGTTTATAACATTAATTAAATCAAAATTATTAAGAAACAGGTAAAATTAAAAGTATATTAACTATAATTAAACTATAAATAAAAAATATCATCAAATGACGTCACATCAGAGATAGTCCCAAGGAGACTGGCAACATTTCCCCTTTCTATAGCAAGGCTAATACGTTGGCAGAAATAATTGCCAGCCTTCCTATCTCCAGACTTCTCCATCAGCCGCTAGGACACCTCCTTAGCCAGGCGCATGGCTGAAGGGCCCTAGGGCCCATCGTCTCGACCCCAAACGGCGCGAATTCGTAGCCAGTACCGCGGTAAGCGTATTTGCGCAACTTGAGGTTCTCAGCAGAATAATCAAATAAAAATGTTACATCTACATTGCTACTGAGATAGGCAGATACAATAGAACATCGCTAAACCTTAGTTTCATTTCCGATTTTTTTTAAATTTAGAACTTGTAAACTAAGGGGAAGTCCAAAATTGCCAACGACTGGGAAAACCTTGTGACTATGTCGGCAAAATTAATAAAATACTATATGAATTAGTATTTTCTTAGTTTTTGCGCGAACATTGATTAACGAATTAAACAACTTTTATGCGGCTTACTATCGCGTTTATTTTGATTTTACATTTTTTTATTATTCCGACGTTTCGAGAGCTTTGCAGCCATCATGGTCAGTCTCTCCGTGACCACGATGGCTAGATTTAGTTTTTTATGTCTTAATATCTTTTACATTACAAGTGTGGATAAATTATAAATAACATTATTTTTTTTTATTGTTACACGACATCTGACCTCGACCCGCCTGATGATAAGCAAGAGGAGGTCCAAGAGTGACGACGACTGGAATAACCGAGTCAGTTCCCGGCTGCCCCAGCCGCCGCCACTATGCCGGCCTAAGGATTATTTATTGCACTTTCCTAGCCGTCAGCGCTTACGGATATCTAAGTCACAATCACTTTTACACATTTATAATGTTACCGATTGATTTTAAGCTGAAAAGCGACTGCGACTGTCATGCGCTTCTAGCTCAGAATTCAGGAATATCCACAAGCAAGTTTATTATATCCTTAGACAAAGAGTTCTTCCCTTAGATAGTTTTAGAGGTGTAGAATTCCTTGGACAATACCACTTATTTCTAGGAATGACAGATCTCTTTACTTCCTTCTTCTCTACTTCTTTCGGTAACTTATCTTTCCCCTTCTCTACTTCTTCCAGTAACTTATCTTCCCTCTTCTCAACTTCTTCTGACAACTTTACTTCCCTCTTCACTACTTCTTCCGGTACCCCTACTTCATTCTCAACCTCCGCTCTGTCACTCCTCCGACTCCTCTCTTCTTGTAATTTCACATATTTAAAAGTGTCCGGGCACCGTTCGGAAACTGACGGACTTAATAAGCCACTTAGCACAACCTCCGTGTCGTATCTTGACATGAATTCGAACACCTCTTTAATATCTTCTTTCGTCAAACATTTCGCGGGAACTGATTTACTTTCACTAAAACTAATAGCTAGAGCTAATGTTATTGTTAAAACTGTTTTTAGAGACATGTTGTCGGCGTCAAGTTTCATCGACAATTGGCTGAGAAAAAACAAGTATCATTATATATAGTATTTAGCCACGCGCGACCGTCAGTGAGTCACTGTTGAATTGGCGTAATTTTTAGTCGGTATTTGATGACGAATTTTGCTATGTTATGTAGTTTTTGGGAGTTTTAATTGTAACTCGACGACTGACCTGCCTGTTGGTAAGCATTATGGACGATTGAAAAGACCGAGTCGGTTCACGGCTGCCAATTTTGAAGATACGACTGGTGTGTCCGCCTCTTTTATTTGAACGTGATTAGAAAGGAAACTGTTTCTATGATACAAGCACATTTAGTAGCTTGATATAGATGTGATAAAAATATTTAAACAAAAGGTTTCATAGTTCTTCATAGTTTTGACAAAGGTGAATATTACCCGTATTTAACTTTGTAGTGCCTCCGTGAAGAGAGATAATTATGTTTTCTTTATAAGGCGTTATCAAGGAGATTGTGTTTTTAACTATCAAGAATTAAAAAAAAACAGACATAAAAACATTTTGTCAATAAACCTACAAACTAACATTTTTTTACCTAATGAAAGTTGTTAAATATATTTACAAATCAATCAGATCAATCAAATTGTCACGCTCAACAGGGACACAACTCCATAGCTCTCCTCACATCCACATACAAGTTTTTCTTTAATTCATATTTATTTTGGGAATTTGAACCTAATTTGGTTAAGTCAGTCTCATCGCAACTTAATCTTAAAATTCTTTCCTAAAACTAACTATTAATCTAAATTAAACTATTTATCTAAAATACAAGCTTTACTATTATGGGCACTAGGCACTCCAGCTTTCTTGACGATTTTCTATAATTTCTTGTTCCGCTGCAATAGACATAAATTTTAATTAATAATTTAAACGACGTGTAAAACTTTAGTGTATCTGCCTACTTAATACATAGAATGAAATAAATTGAATTAAAAAAAAACACGCAATTACTCAAACCTAAATCGTTCTTTATGTGTATTATGTTTAAAATGTGTTTTGTCAATTTTACTAGGCCTTTATTTATTTATTTTTGGGTCTGCGTCGTTTAAGGCATTCATTTACATCAAATTTATAAATTCCTTCAATAAATATTACTTAAATATTCATTCAATTTTCAATTAATCAATCAATCGAATTGTCGCAACTCCCTTGCTTTCCTCACATCCACAATTCTCTTCAAAGAATTATGGGCACTAGGCAACCCCAACTCTCCTGGGTCTGCCTCGTTTAACGCATCCATCCGATTTATAAATTCCTTTATTCAATCATTTTTAACTCTATAAAATATAGCGCCTGTCTAAATATGTCTAAATATGTCTAAATTTGGAGCCTATTTAGAAATTTACCGCACAAAATAAATTTTATCTATTTTTGATAATTCGTTTTAAAAGAACACAAACACTTTTTGTTTTTCTTTTTTTATTCTAACAAAGAATTGGACTATGTCTGCCAGGATTTTTTATTTATATCTAAACTTGATATAACTCATTTTCACTGCTTATTGAACGCGAAAAGAAATTATAAATCTCATGTGAATGGATGCGTTAAACAAGGCAGGCCCAGGAGGGTGTTTTCTGATCAAATCGGAGACATCCTCAAGAAAGCTAGGTTGCCTAGTGCCCATAACCATAGAGCTTGTATGAAGAGAATTGTGAATGTGAAGGAAGCGAGAGAGTTGTGTCAGGATCGTGTCAAGTGGCGCTCCATTGTCTTTGCCTATCCCTGTAGGAAGAAGGCGTGAAAATTTGATTGATTGATTGATTGAACGCTACTCGTATCAAATACACATATTTACCTCCTAGGACTTTTGGGTTCTAGTAAATACCTGTGGTAAACAGTTTGTTGGTGATCCTATGGCCAAAGTTCGAGTTTTAGTTGCAGTATTTTTAATTGTGATTCGATTTGCCTGTTGTAAAAGGAGGTCCAAGAGCGTCGTGGACCTAAAAACACCCGACTCAGCTTACGACGGCTTCTTTCGCACTGGTCGGGGGAAGCATCCACATTTTGTCACTTAATTCGGCAGTCGAACTAAAAAAATCGGTGCGTCGTTTCTTTGTAGAACAATCGACCAGTGGAATGCGTTGCCAGCCATAGTGACGGCGACTGAAGCAGCCGTAAACTATTCGGTTTTATCAGTCGTCGTCACTCTTGGACCTCATATTGTGGGTCTAGGTGAAATGTCGTATCACAATAAAATAAAAAAAGTCGCTTGAGGTGCTTCTTTACGCCTCACTTGAAGGATCCAAAGTTATAGAAGATTTTAATATTAACGTAGATTAGGTATTTAAAAAAATAGGTCATGCTTTTCTGTTTAATTGTTTTCAGAAATGTCCCTATGTATAATAGCTTGTCTAATTATAAATGACGCGCCCCTCCACTTTATTAGTTTATTTAAACGTGTGAATGCAAATATTTCTAACTATACTATTATACTTTATCAGCGTGCTCCTCCTTTTGTGTTCAACCAGCAACTGAATGACCAAATTCAATTGCATTTTCGGTGTGTTGCATTCATATTTTATGTTTTCTTGTGTGCGCAAATGCGGTGGAGGGGCGCGTCATTTCAGATTAGACAGACTATATCAAATGGTACATGCTGGTAGGCCACAAAAGGAGAAGCACGCTAATGAAGTATAGAAGTATAGATAGTAATATTTGTATTCACACAATAAAGTGGAGGGGCGCGTCATTTATAGTTAGACAAGCTATAACATAATTGTGTCAATGTTTATTTTAATTTGTAAAATTAGGTATGAATTTATATTTATTGTCAACTTAAGCGGTTTTCCTTTAATGTTATTGCGCTAATAGGAAAAATATTATTTAGATAATTCGTTTACAATGAAACTTCTATATAATGGGTACTTATTTATTAATTTTTTTATATTTTGTCTTAACTCACGTTATGTATATTAAGCTGGAGTGTGGTCCATGAATGGAAGTCATTGCTACTACAATTGAATAACTGTAAGGAGCAGTCACATCCACTATGCCGGCCTAGTTGGAACCGGCAACTTACAAGTTAATCCCGCAACGCGACCAAATCACTTCACGGTCTGTATACTTGTAAGTGATGGTACTACCCCGGGTCGGCAGACTGGGTATCACTGCCTACCACTCTTTTATAACCAGACCCTAAGCAAATATCAATCCCTTTCTTTATTAACAAATATTTGCAATATTTAATATAATTAAAAATATTACAAATAAAAGCTATGAAACAAATATTTACTCCGACCGGGAATTGAACCTGGGACTTTACGCGCAACAAACCAATCTTGAACCGTTCGTCCACGCCTGTCGTGAGAACACTTATTGTTATTTGTGTAGTAGTATGTAAATTATTATTATGTATGTTTATGTATTTATTTATTTTATTTCTAATGCACCCGCAATCATTTGTCACAATCCCAAACGTTAGCTACTTACTATAAAATGCTGAGAAGCATTAAGTTCGCCTTTGTATATAACTGTAAGTGTTTAAGTGCAATAAAGAATTTATAAATAAATAGCTTTAGAATAATAATAAAGTCCATTTATTCCCTAATTTTACATAAATAACTATTTACAATGAACGTCAAAGTATATTATTTTAATGTCAATGTTTTTAATCAAGGGGTCCTCGGGTAAAGGCCTCCTTTTTTTTGTTCCAGTTTCCTCTGTCCCGCGCTTCTTTAGTCTAATAGCTATAGAATTTATAACTAAATATAATCGAACTCGGGACCCATGCTCAGTTAACGTCAAAGGCATTTAAAGAGGTTTTACTGTAATAAATAGGATTGACGCAAATAATTATTATTGCAATTGAAATTGTGGTTAGTTACAGATATAGTTTTTCCTCGAAAACTGAATTATAATTCAGAATAGCTAGGGTGGCAACCATCAACTCAGTCAGTTTTTTCAGTCGTTGGCACTCTTAGAACTCCTCTCACTTACCATTTCACCACCACATAAGTATACAGAATAGAAGTGACTTAGTCGCGTTTCTAATGTAAGTTGCCAGTTATACAACTGTACTAGCAGTCACGTCCATTTATGGAACGCACCCTGCTCAGGCGAAGAGCTGTCTCGCCAGATAAAAAGAGTCTGGCAATACACTCTCTCGTCTTTCAGACCCATAATAATCTTCATACAAGCTATATGGTTATGGGCGATGTAGACCCCTGCAAAAAGATTTGCGCGAACATTGATTAATTATTTAAACAAATTTTATGCGGTTTTCTATCGCGTTTATTTTGGTTTTGATATTACATTTTTTTATTATTCCTTTGCACCCATCAAAATGGAGCCCATGAATGGAGGCAACTGCTACTACACCTTTATAACTTACAGCAGTCGCATCCACTATGCTGGCCTAGTGGGAACCGGATACTTGCAACTTCTATGGTTGGTTGATCTTACTGTTTTTTTTTAATATTGTGACTGACATCTGACTTCGACTTGATGGTAAGCAAAGAGACGTCTAAGAGTACTGACGACTGAAAGAACCGATTGAGTTTACAGTTGCCACAGTCGTCGTTGCAATTCCAATCAAAGTAATACAAAAAACGCCCTAAAGTTTTCTATTAACAATATATTTTTTTTAACTACAATTTACCTCGTTTGGCACCTTGTTTATTAGGCGCCTGGTGTTATTCTGGAGTGTAACCCATTAAAGCGACTGCTACTTTAGTTAAAAAACTGTAAGTAGCAGTTACATACCCTAATCCGACCTATAGATTCAAACTCAACAAGTTTTCCTTAAAACTTAACAACTTGTAAATTCCAATAAAACTTTATTTCCTTATATGTATAATCAAATCAATCAATTTTTTTCCACAAGGATAGGCAGAGACAACGGAGCACCAATTGCCACGATCCTGACACAACTTTCACATCCACAATTCTCTTCATACAAGCTCTACGATTAAAAAATAATTAAACTAGGTAATTTGGACTTTGGTGTGAGTAAAGGTGAATGAATAGATTTTACATCCATCAATTCACCTAATGATTAAAAAAACATTTTTTTGGACTAAATGGAAAATTAAAACAAGAATTGTGGATGTGAGGAAAGCGAAGAAGTTATGTTGGGCGGTGCACTATTGTCTCTGTCTATCCCTGTAAAAAAGGCTTGACAATTTGATTTTGAATTCAACAAAAAAAAAAAAAATTACTTAAATCGACAAAATAAAGCGATCGTGATGTATAGTGGCTGTGCAATGGTTACGTAAACCGAGAGCACGAGTTCAAAACCACTCACCGGTACCATGTATCTTTGATATATGACTTTGGTTGTACATGACTTTCCTGTTTCTATGATACAAGCACTTTAGTAGCTTAGTATAGAATAGTAAAATAAAAATTTGGGTGATTAGTGGCTACATTATCTATAGATTTAATAGTCACCCAATATTAATTAGTTAATTAAATGTCACATTAAATAATGCGATTTTGTTGTGGTTAGACATGACAACTTGATGTTAAGCTGGGGTGCAGTCCATGAATGGAAGCGAGTCCATGAGTCTATGCTAGTACACTCAAATAAATGCTAGCGACAGTCGCAACGACTATGCTGGTCTAGTTTGAACCGGCAACTATAAAGCTGATCTAGAAACGCGACCAAGTCACTTCACAGTCTGTACACTTGTAAGTGGTGGTACTACCCCGGATCGGCAGACTGGGCAAATGACCACCATATGTCTACCTACCACTCTTAAAAAAACTTAAAACTTAAAAACACGTTTTCAAGCTGCACAAAGCCGCCAATAGGTGGTTTTAAACCGGGAGCTCTTGATTTGCAAGACCATCACAATACCACAAGACCGTGGTCGCTTTAAATGATTCGCACCCGCATTCTGTCGATCGAATCGGCAGTCGAACTAAAAAGTTCGGTGCGTCTTTTCTTTGTAGAACAATCAACAAGTGGAATGCTTTGCCAGCCCATGTGTTCTCCCCATCCTATAACCTTGGATCTTTCAAGCTATGCGTGAAGAAGCACCTTAGGCCGGCATAGCGACGGCGACTGGGCTTTAACAGTCGTCGGCACTCTTGGACCTCTTCTTGCCTACCATCAGGCAAGTCGAGGTCAGATATCGAGTCACAATAAAAAAACATTTCTTATAAAGCATTTTATTTAAACAATTCACAACACACCTTTCTAGTCACAGGGGTAGTCAGAGATAATGGATCGTCACTTAGCACGATCCTGACGATCAAAATCCCATTGATACTAAAAAGTATGGGAAAAATAGCTTTTTTTTCTTGTGGCTTGGCATATGACAGCACCCCGCCTGATGTTAAGCTGGAGTGGTGTCTATGATTGGAGGCAACTACTAGTACAATTAAATCCTTTAAGTAACAGTCACATCTACTATGCCGGCCTAGTTGGAACCAGCAACTTACAAGCTGATCCCGAAACGCGACCGAATGTTTCTGATACGGGGATAATCAGAAATATTGGAACACTAGTTTCCACGATACTGACACAACCAAACACACCATGAAGTGGGTTTGATATCTGGATTTACTAACAATTTTATATATTGTTGGTTAATTCATACAAAAACAATCCTTATTGCAAACGACAAAGTCTTTTTTCGTGTGATAATTGCTGCATGTATTATCCACATGGTCACAAATGAAACTACAGCTCCGTCAAAGCCTTAATTTTAAAACCTATTTACAATAATTTGAATTAAATGTTTTATTAGTAATTTAAATGCATTTAAAATCAGTCGTTATTACAATAATTAATTAAAATATATTTGCTTATACCTACTAAAGCTACTAAACTTGTATCAGAGAAACCGGCCGAAGAAATATTATACAAATTATAATACAGTATTGTACAACACCAGACGACCGTGATGAAATAGGTACGCAAACCAAGAGTGCCCTGTTTAGAACCACTTGTTGGTACCAATGTATCTTTAGTCGTCCAGTTTCTATGGTACAAGAGACAAAGGAACGTCAGCTTCTATAATCCCGACACATCTATTTGCTTTATTCACATCCACTATTCTTTTCTTACAGACTCTGGACTGTCCTCGATTTAATTAAAGAACCATCTTTTGGGTTTTGATTATAATATTAATTAAATCAAAATTATTAAGAAACAAATAAAATTAAAAGTATATTAACTATAATTAAACTATAAATAAAAAATATCATCTAATGACGTCACTATCAGAGATAGTCCCAAGGAGACTGGCAACATTTCCCCTTTGTATAGCAAGGCTAATTAATACGTTGGCAGCAATAATTGTCAGCCTTCCTGTCTCCAGACTTTTCCATCAGCCGCTAGGACAACTCCCTGGCCAGGCGCATGGCTGAAGGTCTCCAAGGGCCCATCGTCTCGACCCCAAACAGCGCAAATTTGTAACCAGTACTGAGGTTAGCGTATTTGCGCAACTTGAGGTTCTCAGCAGAATAATCAAATAAAAATGTTACATCTACATTGCTACTGAGATAGGCAGATACAATAGAACATCGCTAAACCTTAGTTTCATTTCCGATTTTTTTTAAATTTAGAACTCGTAAACTAAGGGGAAGTCCAAAATTGCCAACGACTGGGAAAACCTTGTGACTATGCCGGCAAAATTAATAAAATACTATATGAATTAGTATTTTCTTAGATTTTGCGCGAACATTGATTAACGAATTAAACAACTTTTATGCGGCTTACTATCGCGTTTATTTTGATTTTACATTTTTTTATTATTCCGACGTTTCGAGAGCTTTGCAGCCATCATGGTCAGTCTCTCCGTGACCACGATGGCTAGATTTAGTTTTTTATGTCTTAATATCTTTTACATTACAAGTGTGGATAATATAAATAACACTATTTTTTTTATTGTTACACGACATCTGACCTCGACCCGCCTGATGATAAGCAAGAGGAGGTCCAAGAGTGACGACGACATGATTAACCGAGTCAGTTCCCGGCTGCCCCAGCCGCCGCCACTATGCCGGCCTAAGGATTATTTATTGCACTTTCCTAGCCGTCAGCGCTTACGGATATCTAAGTCACAATCACTTTTACACATTTATAATGTTACCGATTGATTTTAAGCTGAAAAGCGACTGCGACTGTCATGCGCTTCTAGCTCAGAATTCAGGAATATCCACAAGCAAGTTTATTATATCCTTCGACAAAGAGTTCTTCCCTTAGATAGTTTTAAAGGTGTATAATTCCTTGGACAATACCACTTTTTTCTAGGAATGACAGATCTCTTTACTTCCTTCTTCTCTACTTCTTTCGGTAACTTATCTTTCCCCTTCTCTACTTCTTCCAGTAACTTATCTTCCCTCTTCTCAACTTCTTCTGACAACTTTACTTCTCTCTTCACTACTTCTTCCGGTACCCCTACTTCATTCTCAACCTCCGCTCTGTCACTCCTCCGACTCCTCTCTTCTTGTAATTTCACATATTTAAAAGTGTCCGGGCACCGTTCGGAAACTGACGGACTTAATAAGCCACTTAGCACAACCTCCGTGTCGTATCTTGACATGAATTCGAACACCTCTTTAATATCTTCTTTCGTCAAACATTTCGCGGGAACTGATTTACTTTCACTAAAACTAATAGCTAGAGCTAATGTTATTGTTAAAACTGTCTTTAGAGACATGTTGTCGGCGTCAAGTTTCATCAACAATTGGCTGGGAAAAAACAAGTATCTTTATATATAGTATTTAGCCACGCGCGGCCGTCAGTGAGTCACAGTTAAATTGGCGTAATTTTTAGTCGGTATTTGATGACGAATTTTGCTACTAAATATTATGTAATTATGGGTTTTTGGGGGCCTTGTACGTTTTAATTATAACTCGACGACTGACCTGCCTGATGGTGGGCATTATGGAGGTCATGCTTACCATCAGAGTGCCGACGATTGAAAAGACCGAGGCGGTTCACGGCTGCCAATTTTTGAATATTCGACTGGTTATGTCCGCCTCTTTTATTTGAACGTGATCAAAGGACGACCGGGGGTAAGTGGTAGTGACATTGTCACACAAACCGAAAGCAACCAATGTACCTTTGATATAAGTACTTTGGTTGTCCTGTTTCTATGATACAAACACATTGAGTAGCTTGGTATAGATGTGATATAAATATTTAAACAAAAGGATATAGTCTTCATAGTTTTGACAAAGGTAAATATTACCCGTAGTGCCTCCGTTTAGAGAGATAATTATGTTTTCTTTATAAGGCGTTATCAAGGAGATTGTGTTTTTAACTATCAAGAATAAAAAAAAACAAATACAATAAAAACATTTTGTTAATAAACCTACAAACTAACATATTTTTACCTAATGAAAGTTGTTAAATATATTTACAAATCAATCAGATTAATCAAATTGTCACGCTCAACAGGGATACAACTCCATAGCTCTCCTCACATCCACATACAAGCTTTTTTTAATATCATATTTATTTTGGGAATTTGAACCTAATTTGGTTAAGTCAATATTTTAACATCTACCTTAAAATTCTTTCCTAAAACTAACTATTAATCTAAATTAAACTATTTATCTAAAATACAAGCTTTACTATTATGGGCACTAGGCACTCCAGCTTTCTTGACGATTTTCTATAATTTCTTGTTCCGCTGCAATAGACATAAATTTTAATTAATAATTTAAACGACGTGTAAAACTTTAGTGTATCTGCCTACTTAATACATAGAATGAAATAAATTGAATTAAAAAAAAACACGCAATTACTCAAACCTAAATCGTTCTTTATGTGTATTATGTTTAAAATGTGTTTTGTCAATTTTACTAGGCCTTTATTTATTTATTTTTGGGTCTGCGTCGTTTAAGGCATTCATTTACATCAAATTTATAAATTCCTTCAATAAATATTACTTAAATATTCATTCAATTTTCAATTAATCAATCAATCGAATTGTCGCAACTCCCTTGCTTTCCTCACATCCACAATTCTCTTCAAAGAATTATGGGCACTAGGCAACCCCAACTCTCCTGGGTCTGCCTCGTTTAACGCATCCATCCGATTTATAAATTCCTTTATTCAATCATTTTTAACTCTATAAAATATAGCGCCTATGTCTAAAATTGGAGCCTATTTAGAAATTTACCGCACAAAATAAATTTTATCTATTTTTGATAATTCGTTTTAAAAGAACACAAACACTTTTTGTTTTTCTTTTTTTATTCTAACAAAGAATTGGACTATGTCTGCCAGGATTTTTTATTTATATCTAAACTTGATATAACTCATTTTCACTGCTTATTGAACGCGAAAAGAAATTATAAATCTCATGTGAATGGATGCGTTAAACAAGGCAGGCCCAGGAGGGTGTTTTCTGATCAAATCGGAGACATCCTCAAGAAAGCTAGGTTGCCTAGTGCCCATAACCATAGAGCTTGTATGAAGAGAATTGTGAATGTGAAGGAAGCGAGAGAGTTGTGTCAGGATCGTGTCAAGTGGCGCTCCATTGTCTTTGCCTATCCCTGTAGGAAGAAGGCGTGAAAATTTGATTGATTGATTGATTGAACGCTACTCGTATCAAATACACATATTTACCTCCTAGGACTTTTGGGTTCTAGTAAATACCGGTGGTAAACAGTTTGTTGGTGATCCTATGGCCAAAGTTCGAGTTTTAGTTGCAGTCATTTTTAATTGTGATTCGACTTTCCTGATTGTAAGATGAGATCCAAGAGCGCCGAGGACCTGAAAAAACCGACTCAGCTTACGACGGCTTTAGTCGCACTGGTCGGAAGAAGCATCCTCATTTTGTCAGTCGAATCGGCAGTCGAACTAAAAAGTTCGGTGCGTCGTTTCTTTGTAGAACAATCGACCAGTGAAATGCGTTCCCAGCCATAGGACGGCGACTGAGGCAGGCAACTATTCGGTTTTATCAGTCGTCGTCACTCTTGGACCTCCTCTTGCTCCTCCACCTAGACCCGGTGAAATGTCGTATCACAATAAAAATAAAAAAAAAGTCGTTTTAGGTGCTTCTTTACGCCTCACTTGAAGGATCCTAGGTTATAGATGGTTTTAATATTTACGTAGATTAGGTATTAAAAAAAATGGGTCATGTTTTTCTGTTTAATTGTTTTCAGAAATGTCCCTATGTATAATAGCTTGTCCAACTATAAATGACGCGCCCCTCCACTTTAATAGTTTATTTAAATGTGTGAATGCAAATATTTCTAACTATACTAAGTATTATACTCTATCAGCGTGCTCCTCCTTTTGTGTCCAACCAGCAACTGAATGACCAAATTCAATTGCATTTTCGTTTTGTTGCATTAATATTTTATGTTTTCTTGTGTGCGCAAATGCGGTGGAGGGGCGCGTAATTTCGGCTTAGACTGACTAAACTTATTTACCATTTGATATAGTCTGTCTAATCTGAAAATGCAATTGTAATTGGTCATTCAGTTGCTGGTTAGACACAAAAGGAGGAGCACGCTGATGAAGTATAGTAGTATATTTGCATTTACACATTTAAATAAACTAATAAAGTAGAGGGGTGCGTCATTTATAGTTAGACAAGCTATAACATAATTGTGTCAATGTATATTTTAATTTGTTAAATTAGGTATGAATTTGTATTTATTGTCAACTTAAGCGGTTTTGCTTTTATGTTATTGCGCTAATAGGAAAAATATTATTTAGATAATTTGTTTACAATGAAACTTCTATATTATGGGTACTTATTTATTAAAATTTTCATATTTTGTCTTTACTCACGTTATGTCTTTAGTACATATATGTTCTTTTTTTATTTTATTGTGACACGACATTTGACCGCACCCTCCTTGATGTTAAGCTGGAGTGTGGTCCATGAATGGATGTCATTGCTACTACAATTCAATAACTGTAAGTAGCAGCATCCACTATGCCGGCCTAGTTGGAACCCGCAAATTACAAGTTAATTCCGCAACGTGACAAAATTACTTTACGGCCTGTACACTTGTAAGTGATGGTACTACCCCGGGTCGGCAGACTGAGTATAACTGCCTACCACTCTTTTATAACCAGACCCGAAGCAATAGATATTTCTTTATTAACAAATATTTGCAATATTTAATATATTTAAAAAATATTACAAATAAAAGCTATGAAACAAATATTTGCTCCTAGTGGGAATCAAACCCGGGACTTTACGCGCAACAAACCAATCGCTGACCGTTCGTCCACGACTGTGTTTATTGTAAAAACCGATTTTTATCATACATTTATTGTTATTTGTGTAGAAGTATGTAAATTATTATTATGTATGCTTATGTATTTATTTATTTTATTTCTAATGGACCCGCAATCATTTGCCATACTCCCAAACGTTAGTACATTAAGTTCGCCCTTGCCTATAACTGTAAGTTTTTAAGTGCAATAAAGAACTTATAAATAAATAAATAGCTATAGAATAATAATAAAGATCATTTATTCCTTAATTCTTACATAAATAACTATTTACAATGAACGTCAAAATATTTTATTTTAATGTCAATGTTTTTAATCAAGGACCCCTCCTCGGGTAGTCTTGTAGTCTTGTAGTCTTTAGCGGGCTCGTTTCCGCACTTGAAGTCCTCTTCGATATCTTTGTGCGTTCTTCAACTGTTCTCCTCCCTCCTCGGGTAAAGGCCTCCTCCTTTTTGTTCCAGTTTCTTCTGTCCTGCACTTCTTTAGTCCAATAGCTATAGAATTTATTACTAAATACGATCGAACCCGGGACCGATGCTCAGTTGACGTCAAAGGCATTTAAAGAGGTTTTACTGTAATAAATAGGATTGACGCAAATAATTATTATTGCAATTGAAATTGTGGTTAGTTACAGATATAGTTTTTCCTCGAAAACTGAATCATAATTCAGAATAGCTAGAGTGGCAACCATGAACTCAGTCAGTTTTTTCAGTCGTTGGCACTCTTAGAACTCCTCTCACTTACCATCAGGCAAGTAAGGGTAAAGTGGTAGGCACCACCACCACCACAAAAAGTACCACCACATAAGTATACAGACTAGAAGTGACTTAGTCGCGTTTCTAATGTAAGTTGCCAGTTATACAACTGTACTAGCAGTCACCTCCATTTTTGGAACGCACCCTGCTCAGGCGAAGAGCTGTCTCGCCAGATAAAAAGAGTCTGGCAATACACTCTCTCGTCTTCCAGACCCATAATAATCTTCATGCAAGCTATATGGTTATGGGCAATGTAGACCCCTGTTTTTTCAACAATATCCCCGATTTTATTGTCTTATTATTATGACTAATATACCTGTAACAAGAATCAGGAATACTAACAAATAAATTTTATTTAAATGATATTATTTTAATAAATAATTTGACTCATGGTTATGGAATATTTTGGAGGAAGAATAATCATCAAGATATATTGTTAGCGTCCATGGATTCTCCATGGTTCATCGGCACCTGGTTCATGGAGTGGCAGGCGAGGAAGTTAAATAATTAACCAATGCAATTAAATTAATTTTAAAACATCAAGTAATAACTTTGTTAGCATCAACAGGACGGCGCCAACCACTACATCCGTTCCAACAAACCGAGGCTCCTTGCAAAAGAAAGTCGACTGATACCCAGGATGGTACGCGAGGCTATTAGGATTAAAAAACATCCTAATTTTAATAGAGAAGGTGGTTTGCGATTATCTAACACCTGGGACCCCATAATACACAACGTCAAGTCCCAAGTCCAGCAAACTGCCAAACCAGATGACACCGTCAGTTATTTTCACAAAAGAATGAATTAAACCGTTATCGTTGCTGTTATTGTTTCCAAAACAATAATGGAAACAATAACATTATGAACCAATAGGACGGGCAACACCTCAGTCTCCCCGTGACCACGATGGCTGCAAAGCTCCCGAAACGTCGGAATAATAAAAAAATGTAAATTCAAAACCAAAATAAACGCTATAGTAAGCCGCATAAAATTTGTTAAATTCATCATTTTTTCTTATCAGACACAAGAATATTAGTATAATGTACAAAGGGCCTTAAGAAAGCGTGGCGGACTTGTGACCGCTACTTGTATATAATATATTGTCAGTAGTAGATACTATTCAGACAGGGTGCTGTCATATGTCGAGTCACAGAAAGAAAATAAATAGTAGTACCTTTAATCATTTGCTTGACTCCAGCCTAATACCAGGCGGGATGTTTTTTTAATATATTGTGACTTGACATATGACAGCACCCCGCTTGATGTTAATCTGGAGTGTGGTCCATGAATGGATGTCACTGCTACTATAATTCAATAACTGTAAGTAGCAATCACAGCAACTATGCCGGCCTAGTTGGAATCGGTAATACACAAAGGATGGCAAAGCCTTACACTTGTCGATTGTTCTACGAAAAAGCGACGCACTGAACCTTTTAGTTCGACAGCCGATTCGGTCGACAGAATGCGGATGCTTCCTCCGACCTGTGAAATAGAATATACGACATAAAGGCGACCGTGGTGTAGTGGCAGTGCAATGGTTACGCAAACCGAGAGCACGAGTTCGAGAACACCCACCGGTACCAATGTATCTTTGATGTATGTACTTTGGTTGTCCTGTTTCTATGATACAAGCACTTTAGTAGCTTAGTATAGAAATAAAAATATAATAAAATAATAATAATAGAAATAAGGTTAACTTTTTGGAAGCAAACATAAAATGGAATACAAAAATATGAAATGGAAAACATAACAAATTTATGTCACTACTTTAGTTAAAAAGAGAGTATTTTCTATGAGTACATATAAAAAACTATGACGACTTATTTTAGTGAATTGTATTTTTATTAGTTTATCGCCGGCAGTATAACCTTATGGGCACACTTAGGAATACAGCGACAATTTTTTGCATTATATACTAATCTAAATTTTCTAAAAAGTATTTATTTACAATTTGTTTTTTATTCCGACGTTTCGAGAGCTTTGCAGCCATCGTGGTCACGGAAAGAATAGTCACCATGGTGTACTATTTTCTTAGATTGGATTGCGCGAACATTGATTAACGAATTAAACAATTTTTATGCGGCTTACTATCGCGTTTACTTTTAGTTATTCATTGTACAATTTTTTATTCACCACGATGGCAGCAAAGCTCTCCAAACGTCAAAATAAAAAATTATACAATCACTAACCAAAAATAAACGCCATAGTAAGCCGCATAATTATTTTTTTAATTCATTATTTTCTAGAATTTAGAATATGAAATGACATGAATCGGTAAATTAAATCGGTATTTAGAGTTTACGGCGCTCTTGGACCGTTTCTTGTTTACGATCAGGCAAGTCGAGGTCAGATATTAAGTCTTATTGTCTCATATATATATTTGATTGATCAAATATATATATTTCATGAGACAATTTGTTTGATTGATTAAATGCCAATATTACGAGTAACTGTAATCACACTCCTATCTTACAATAAACGTGTAAGATTGGAAACTACTAAATAAATAAAAATAAATTGGTAAGACATAGCCAGAGAAGACTGCTGCTATAGATAAAGTTAACTATACTATTGTTAAATCAAATCAATCAATCAATTTGTCACGCCTTTTTCCCACAAGAATAGACAGAGACAATGGAGCGCCACTTGCCACGATCCTGACACAATTCAATATTTAATATTATAAAAATTGACTTTGCCATCTCACAGCAGCTAAATCAGTGTTTTTATTAGGTACTAGCTGTGCCCGCGGTTTCACCCGCGTAAAATTAGGTTTATAACACAGTCATAACAAAGGAGGAGGTTCTCAACTCGACTGTATATGCCTTTTTTGTATATAACTAATATAAAAATGACAGACGGAAATAAAAATAAATATAGAATAATTCCAAATAGCTGTAACTATAGTCAATTGGGAACTATAGTAAAAAAATATATTTTAATTAAAAGTAACCTATGTTATTTGTAGTACCTCCAAAAAGATGTGTACAAAGTTTCATGATGATCGGTTAAGTAGTTGTTGTGTGAAAACGTAACAAACAAACTCACATTCACATTTATAATAATAGTAGGATATGCATATAGTGACAGAAGGAAATAACAATAAAGAAAAATTCAAAACAGCTGAAAGTATAGTCTATGGAAAGTATAGTGTATAGTCTAAAAATTTATACTTTTTTTTGCAATAAAAGGTAGCCTATGTTCTTTCTCAGGGTCTAAAGATTGTCTGTGCTAAATTTCATCAAAATCGGTTGAGAGGTTTAAGCGGGAAAGCGTAACAGACAGACACACTTTCGCATTTATATATTTAATATAGGGAAGGGATTGTACAATATAATAGGTATTAATAAAACTAAGTATTTTTATCCTTAACAATGGTATTTGCAGTTGTCGTAGATTTTTGGTAATTATTTAGTTATATTAATTATTATTATGTAAAATGCGACTAAGCAAACTCGTAAGTACTGCAGGAAGTGGTGGTACTGTAGGAATTAAAGCAGGACAATTTGTTTTAATTATTTTTTACGTAATGTCGCCTAAAACGGAAGTGTACCTATATAATGACAGCCGTGGGCGAGAGATGATTGCTGTCGCTGTAATTGGAACAGTTTTACAATGTTTTTCAGTTTAATAAACTAAAAGCACTTACAATTGTTGGGCATTAAAAAGTTTCACTCGAAAGTTTCATGTTTGTTTACGTTGTTTTCAGGATGTAAACAATAATTGTTTATTACTGTAATTTTTTCATGATTTCAGACTATTATTTATTTGTTTTGAAAGTTTCTTGTACGTATTAAAAAAAATACATTTCTATACTAAGCTACTAAAGTACTTGTATCATAGAAACAGGACAACCAAAGTACATACACATATCATACATTGGTACCGGCAAGCGGTTTTGAACCAGTGCTCTCGGTTTGCGTAACCATTGCACTGCCACTCTAACAATGATATTGTAAGAAAAAGACGTAGGTATGTAATACGCTCTTTCAACGGGGTACGTTAAAACTTAATTCAGTGTCATAGCAATATATATTTGTCTCTTTTTCGCTCTCAATAACTAACATTCCGTCCTACTTCCACTTGTGTGTATGCCTAGTCGTGATTGATCGTTCAAACTCGTGCCATTTGCGAACACTAAAACTCGTGTAGGTGACGTATTACGAATAACATTTTAAACATGGAACAGTAGCGAGAATAGTCTTCCAATTTTAAAACTTAAATTCCAATTTACTTTTAATTTATTTTTCGTATCGAAGCTATTAATACCGTCTAGACAGCCTGCAAGTAAAACCATCAAGCAATTATAAATTCTCTTCCCGTGTGATAAGGTTGTTTTGAGTTTGAAAAGTTAATTTTAAAGCGGAAATACCTAGAATGCCCTTTCGAATTTTCAATCATGGGTCATCCGTCCAATTAGTTTTGTTAATACGTTTATAAAAAAGGATATGAATATTTGGAAAGGGACAATTTACGTCTAAATGCGACCGTGGTGTAGTGGTAGTGAAATGGTCAAGCAAACTGAGAACCCCCGGTTCAAATCCACTTGCCGTTACCAATGTAACTGATATATGTACTTAGGTTGTCCTGTTTTTATGATAAAAGCACTTTAGTAGGTAGATTAGTATAGAAATGTGTAAATAATAATAATACATATGTACATTGGTCGTCCTGTTTCTATGATATAAGCACTAGTATAGAAACGTAAAAAGACAATGCTATATACTAGCAGATCCGAAAGACGTCGTCCTGATCGAAATAGCAGCGCCACATTTAAAATGACATTTTAAGTTTAGATTTTTTATTCATTTTTTAATTTACTATTCCACAATTGCTTCTAACAAATCTATGGTGAAGGTGGAATTTTTAGATATCTCACTGTTTACTATGGTCTCTATGTCTAGGTTGCCTAGTGTCCATAACCATAGAGCTTGTATGAAGAGAATTGTGAATGTGAAGAAAGCGAAGGAGTTGTGTCAAGATCGTGGCAAGTAGCGCTCCATTGTCTCTGACTATCCCTGTGGGAAAAAGGCGTGACAATTTGATTTGATTGATTGATCTATGTCTAAACTATTTAAATCTTCATTTTCCTCCAAATCTTCTATGGTGGAAGTATATTATAATCTAAATTATAATCTAGCTTTCTAGCTAGGCAATAAAAAGTACTGCTCAAATGAATGTAATGTAGTCAATTGTTCAGCAAATCAAATTTGGTGAAATACCGCCAGCAGCGCCACCTACCTGGTGCAATTGTGTGCAATTCCCTCACATCCACAATTCTTTACATATTAAATTCGTCTGCGATTTTGTCGGAAAACACACTCATGGGTCTGCCTCGTTTTATGCATCCAAATTCCTTTCGTCAATCTATTTTCATAAGAGATAGATAGATAGACAGATTAACTCTATTGTGCAAATTAAAACCTAAAACTATAAATAATTATATGAAATCCACAAATAGCGGCCTTATGACCAACATGGCGATCTCTTCCAGGCAACCAAAGGAAAAACAATATAAAATAATATATGAATAAAATTAAAATTATGGGTAGTGCACAAAAACAATATTAAAAGTTAAAATATTCTACAGGCACCAATTTCAAAGCAAAGTCATATGCCGTTGTCGAGATCTGATAGTGAGGCTTACAGGGTGAGCAAGCCTCAAGCCTGCAAGCCTCACCAGCACCTATGTATATCTCCGAAGATGCAGTGGCACAAATCTTATCTTTTTGGCACTAATTATCACTAATTTGGTGAGGCTTACAGGGTAAAGGAAACACGATATACTTACTATATATAATCTACTATTATAATAAGTACAATATTCGTTACTAATTTATAAAGATTAAATTTTTTAGAAGGTAACAAATTTTATAAGGCTTACTATCGCGTTTATTTTGATTTTATAATTTTATTTTATATTTTTGACGTTTTGAGAGCTTTGCAGCCATCGTGGTGACGAAGATACTGATAAAATTTGACTAGACTAAATAAAATACTAAATAAAAACTAGACGCATAAAATTTGTGTAATTTAATAATTAATGTTCGCGAAAAATCTAAGAAAATATTAGGTAAATACAGGGCCGTCTTTACCCGGGGGTTCAAGGGGTGCGGTGCACCCGGGCGCAGAGTCCTAGGGGGCTGCTGACCGCCATAAACTTCGATAGGTACCTACTACACTGAGACCACGCGAGCGGAGCCTTGACTTTCGCACCCCGGCGCTGAATATGCTTAAGACGGCCCTGGGTAAATAAATAGTAAAATCATAAGTCATAACATTAAATAAACAGTCAAAACAGTTTTATGACGATAATGAATTCATAATACCCGTATGAGAAAAACCTACACGTAATATGTTATAAAAAAAACCAGTTGTGTGACGCACTGTGACGTAGAAATACCAGGCTTTATAAATGAGTATTAATTTACATATAAAGGCTAGCGGTTTTAACTCGGTTTTTTTAAATGTGGCTCGACATATGACAGAACCCTACCTGATGGTAATCTAAAACTGGTTTGTAGTCCATGAATGGAAGCTATTGCTAGTACGGGTAAGTAACTGCAAGTAGTAGTCGTTGCTTGCCTAATTAGAAATGGCAATTTTCAAGCTAAGACCGATACGCGACTAAATTACTTTACGCATTAAAGTGTTGGTACTACCCCGGATCGTCTGCCTACCACTCTTGAACGCTTAGACCCGAAAGAAATAAATAGGCATTTTTTGTTTATTAATATATCCAATATAAAAAATAAATTTAACATATAAATGATATTTTTTCCCGGGCCGGTAATCAAACCTAGACTACCTAAAAAACTTTTTTTTAAATCTACGGTTAGACACACGTATTGTTACATATTTTGAACCTTGTTCCTATTTCGTCTTTTTACTAGTTCGTCAATCAATCAAATCGTCACGCCTTTTTTCCATAGAGAAAGCCATAGATAATTGCCACGATCCTGACACAACTCCCTTGCTTCCCTCACATCCACAATTCTCTTCATACAAGCTCTACGGTTATTACTAAAAGACCGCTAAACCTTAGCGCGTCTTTTCTTTCCATCCTATAACCTTAGATCCTTTAAGCGAAAAGCGTAAAGAACTTTGGCGAGAACAGTGACGGCGACTGAGGCAAGCGTAAACCATTTTTTTTTGTCATCGGAGCTCTTGTAATCTCTTTGCACTCAGGCAAGTCAATGTTACATTTGGAATGTCAATAAATTATATTAATCAATCAAATTGTCACGCCTTTTCTCCACACGGATAGGCAGAGACAATGGAGCGCCACTTACCACGATCCTTACACAACTCCCTTGCTTCCTTCACATCCACAATTATATAAAAGGATTTATATAATTATATAAGGGATATATATAGGATTTTTACTATTTTAAGGTTGTTTTCAAAAGAAAAAGGGGGCGCGTACGTAAACTTAGGACAAACGATTCAAAGTTGAGTGACCTTTTTTGTGACAATTTCGTTACAGGAATGCTAAATTCAACTCCATTACTTTGATCTTACAAGTTATTTTTGTTTTTTATCAATTCTTCAATAGATATCCACCATAAAGGCTTGTGTAAACAAGTTTATTACTAATCATTATTCATTTATTGTTTTTTATTTAATTTTATAATAGCTATTGAATCAAATCAAATACCTAAGAGTGGTAGGCAGTGGTACCCAGTCTGCCGATCCGGTAGTACCACCACTTACAAGTATACAGACCGTGATTTGGTCGCGTTTCGGGATCAGCTTGAAAGTTGCCTGTTCCATCTAGTCCGGAGTAGTGGATGTTATTGCTACTCACAGTTATTGAATTGTAGTAGCAGGACATGGACCATACTCAAGCGGTTACAAAAAAATGTCACGACCTATTCTCACAGAGATATGCAGAGACAATGGAGCGCCCCCTGCCACGATCCTGACACAACACTCTCGATTTTTTCACATTCACAATTCTCTTCATACAAGCTCTACGCGGTGATGTAGAGCTTGTATGAAGGATGCCTCCGATTTGGTCGGAAAACATCCTCATGGGTATGCCTCGTTTAGATCAGATTTCTAAATTTCTTTCGTCAATCTACTTTAATAGATTTCATAGTTTGATTTTTTAAGAGTGGTGGTGGTAGTAATGAACCCGTGCTCTCGGTTTGCGTAACCATTGCACTGCCGCTACACCACGGTCGCTTTGTTCTTCTCGTAGGTAAGCAATAAATTGAATCGAGAATCGAAGCCCAGGTGGGATATCATCATGGGGACCACAATAGTAATAAAAAACATAAAACACTAGGTCAGCATGGTGGATGCGAATGCAGCTTGGGGATGCAGTTATCTCCAGTTTAACATCTATTTTTTATTGTGACTCGACAAATGATACTTGAGCAAGGGGAGATCCAATAGTGCCGATGACTGAAATAATCAGTCACTAAAACTACGGCCGCTCAGGAAAGAATATGATTTGATAAGGAATCGAAGGGAGGTTCCAATCGATATTATTTATTAAAACAACAATGTTGTGTGGAATATAATACAATATACATATATAATATAATTCTTTCAGTCAATCTAGCGGGGGAGTAGCGCAGCCTTTAATAACAATGACATTTCCCCAATTTTTCCGAATATTTTTCCCAATAGTTGTACTCGGGGAGGTGGCGGACAAAAATTACATTTGTTGTTAATTCTTGAGATCTGTCCATCTGTCCAATTCGTGAGAATGAGGACAGATGTTAATGCGTTATTCTTTCTTATCAATTTTTTCTTAGAAAACTTATAATTCATTACTAATTTAGTACTTGTATACTAGCATCGGAATATGCCAAATTATATTCCGATGCTAGTATACAAAATATTAATAATTAAGAAATAACGTATATATAAAGTTGCTACGATCCCAATCGGTGGTACCGATCTTAATTCCATAAGTACTATTTTTATTACTAAATTATCAAATCAAGTTGTGACGTCTTTATCCGACAGAGACAATGACACAACTGCAATCCTGACACAACTCCTTTGCTTCCCTCACATTCACAATTTATTTCATACAACTATTATTTACTACTCAGAACAGAGAAGAAAAGCTAAAATATTAGAAAGATATAGAAAGCTGATTTACTAGATTATATAATATAATTTTCTATCGAAATTATAACCGATTAACTCTAGAATTATAAATTACAACAGCAATAGGCAGAGACAATGGAGCGCCACTTGTTTATAGATTATGGATTTGATGGAAGCTAGGGAGTAATGTCAGTAAAAAGTGTGATTGGAAATTGTATATGTAGGCATTTACCATTCGATTGATTTCTAAACAATTATATCTCTTTACAATAAAATAATTTATATTTATTTTAAATAATAAATTGTATAGCTTTTTTATTGTCCTTAAGGCATCAAAAGTTCTGATCCAAAAGTTTATTATATGCATTAATTTATGCAATTTAATAATGATTTTGCATATTATTAAGTTTAGGACCAAACTTTTACATAGTACATACACAAAATGACACAAAATTACAAAACAATGAAAAAAGATTTAAAACGATTGTGGTTTAGTAGTAATAAAAAAAATGGTGTCATAAACCAAGAAACCCCGGCTTAATACTACTTGCCGGTACCAATGTATAACTGTATAAAACCCAGTTTCCATGATACGTTTAAACTTAGTACAGAAATTAAGAAATAAATATTTAAAAACGATAAAGCCCACTACCGCCTCCTTAACTAAAGGGTCTCACACACGCACTCACCCACACACGTACCACGTATAAGGCGCAGAATGAGGAGCAGGGGCGAAGGGGGGGATGGGAAACGCGAACAGAGTTAAACTAATTATTGTGAGGGGTGGTTTAGGGGGTTGAAAGCCCACCCCCCGAAAGCTCCTAAGATTTTTCTACAGTGTCTTAAGTATATACATATGTATGAGTATTCATATTTATTTATGTGTGTATGTGTGTGTGCTTTGATGTATAAATGTATAATGGTCAGTTTAGGGCAATTTAAAGGAGTGGTAGGCAGTGGTGCCTAGTTTGCCGATCCGGGATAGTACCACCACTTACAAGTATACAGACCGTTATGTGATTTAGTCGCGTTTCAAGGCCAGTTATTAATTAAGGTGCCGGTTCAGACTAAGCTCGCATACTGGATGTAACTGCTACTTACAGTTATTTAACTGTGGAAGAAGTTATAGCTTGTCTAACTATAAATGACGCGCCCCTCCACTTTATTATTTAATTTAAATGTGTGAATGCAAATATTACTAACTATACTTCATCAGTGTGCTCCACCTTTTGTGTCCAACCAGCAACAGAATAACCAATTACAATTGCATTTTCGGTGTGTTTTATCCATATTTTATATTCGCACGTGTGCTTAAATGCAGTGGAGGAGTGCGTCTTTTCGGCTTAGATAGACTCTACCTTTATTCCATGGACCGCACTCTAGCTTAACATCAGGCGGGGTGCTGTCAATGCTGTCATATCCTCTCCATCAGAACAATATTTTTTTTATTGTGACACGATATCTGACCTCGACTCGCCTGATGATAAGCAAGAGGAGGTCCAAGAGTGACGACGACTGGAATAACCGAGTCAGTTCCCGGCTGCCCCAGCCGCCGCCACTATGCCGGCTAACATTTTAAAAAAGGCCTGTTAAAATTTTATTGGTAGTTATTAACCGTTTTATAATAATGTTTTATGAAGTTTATCTTACAGGTCTTTATAATTAACTAAACCCATAAAGTCTCTCTACCCCTGAATTTAAATAGCCGTCTTATGTCTGAACCAAAGCTTTAGTTATCTAGGAAAATAACTAAATCTTTGGGTAGATTTTTGAATACAAACAAAATCAAATTGTAAATAGTAGTTTTGTATTGTTTTTTTACCACATTTTTTTAAATACATAACTTGTTTTATTAATATCTTAAAAACTAATCAATTTTGCGTATGTGGCCTACTTCACTATTTTTTTTTTACAAAATATCTTTTTAAATAATAATTGTGTATTATTTAAAAAGATATTTTAATTTACCATATTTTTTTACACCTAATTTGTTTTTTTTTATTGTGACACGACATCTGACCTCGACTCGCCTGATGATAAGCAAGAGGAGGTCCAAGAGTGACGACGACTGGAATAATCGAGTCAGTTCCCGGCTGCCCCAGCCGCCGCCACTTTGACGGCCTAAGGTGCTTCTTCACGCATCGCTTGAAGGATCCAAGGTCATAGGATGGAGAGAACACATGGGCTGGCAAAGCATTCCACTTGTCAATTGTTCTACAAAGAAAAGAAGCACCGAACTTTTTAGTTCGACTGCCGATTCGGTCGATAAAATGTGGATGCTTTCCCCGACCAGTGCGGGTATTACGGGTGTGGAAGGATGAGGCAGGAATAAGGTTAAAGAGCTCTTCGGAACATTCTCCGTGGTATAGGCGATAGAGGATGTCAATATCTTAAAAACTAATCAATTTTGTATATGTGGTCTTCTTTACTATTTTTTATTTATTATTAATAAAAGGTATTGACCTCATTAAGTAACGTAATAAATTAACAATCATAACGAACACGACACTGGCAGCGATTCTATTAAACAAGACAAAGTAGAGCTTGCCAAATAAAGAAATGAAGAAGAAGAAACCAAAGTGTCAAAGGCGACCGTGGTGTAGTGGCAGTGCAATGGTTACGCAAACCGAGAGCACGGGTTCAAAACCACTCGCCGGTACCAATGTATTTTTACATCGACAAGTCTTCTGCTTTATCATGAATTATTAAAATGCCGTGAAGATTTTAATGATCATCGTGGCCTATTGGTTAGCAGTAGCACACCCGTTTATTACGCGTAAAGTCCCTGGTTCGATTCCCGGACAGAGCAAAATAATAGCTTTAATTTCAATCAAAATTCAATCAGGGATAGGCAGAGACAATGGAGCGCCACTTGCCACGATCCTTATTCAACTCCCTCACATTCACAATTCTCTTCATACAAGCTCTGTGGTTATAGGCACTAGGCAACCTAGCTTTCTTGAGGATGTCTTTAATTTGTAATATTTAATAATTTGAAAAAATATTGCAAATATTTGTTAATAAATAAAAGAAGCGGATATTTGCTTCGGGTTTGCTTATCAAAGAGTGGTAGGCAGTGGTACCCAGTCTGCCGATCCGGGATAGTACCACCACTTACAAGTATACAGACCTTGAAGTGACTTAGTCGCGTTTCGGGATCAGCTTGTAAGTAGCCGGTTCCAACTATGCCGGCATAGTGGATGTAACTATTACTTACAGTTATTGAATTGTTCATAGGCCTCACTCCAGCTTAACATCAGGCGGGGTGCTGTCATATGTCGAGTCACAATAAAAAAAAAGATAATTATTATCATGCATAAACTATTATTACGGCGCACTCGAGCGTGAGGGGTGACCATCAATTTGACATCCCCAACTGACATTCCCATATAATTAATGATACTCTTAGAAGAAAACATTTTTCTTGTTATTAAAATGGGACATCTGACGTCGACTTGCTTGATGATAAGCAAGGGGAGGTCCAAGAGCGCCGACGACTGATGAAACTGACTTAGTTTCAGCTGTGTCAGTCGTCGCTAAAAACTGAGACAGACAGGAATTTTCAAGTCTCGTTTAAAGATTCCTAGGTAGAACAATAAGAACGGGAAGAACAAATGATCTGGAAAAGAATTCCACTTGTCAATTGTTCGACATAGAAACGACGCGCGGATACCGAGTGTCGATTCGATCGACTTACGAGTATACCATAGGAGTAAAAAGACGTGGTAGAAAAATGATTAAAGAGCTCCACAGGACTTTCTCCAAACATAAAACAGTAATTTGAAACCGTGAAGAAGCACCTTTGGCCGGCATAGTGGCGGCGGCTGGAGCAGCCGTGAGGGCTCGGTTTTTGCAGTCGTCGGCACTCCTGGATCTCTTCTTGCTTGCCATCAGGCGGGTCGAGGTCAGATGTCGAGTCACAATAAAAATTAAAAAAAACTGTGAAGACGAGACGTCGTACTGGAAATACCGATGGTAAGCATGATGGAGGTCCAAGAGTGCAGACGACTGAAAAAACGCCGAGTCAGCTCACGCCTGCCACAGTCGCCGTCACTATGCCGGTCCAATGGTTTCGTTTCGTTTATTTATTTCTTTGTATGCGGAATTCGTGATCTATTCAAATTCACCTCGCTTCAAAAGAATTAGTTTTTTTTAATCAATATAAAAACTGTAATCCTGACTTGGCTGAGTGATGCTGTGGATTCTATAGTCTAAAAAAATATGTGCTTATTAATGCAACTTCTTCCTGACATTATTTAGAAATGGAGGTTCTTGTGGAAACGTACTCGCTTCCTTCACATTCTGCTTTTTAAAAGTCCCCGAGCACTAATTAAAAAAAACTTGACGGTATTTATTTAAACAAAACAACCAGTAAATTCCCATTGATTAAAATAGTTAACAGACAATGACCTTGCAATGCTATTTTGAATAACAATAAAGTATAAACTATTCATTAATTTACATTCGTATCTATGTACATTGTACGTTTAATTATTACAATTAAACAATCAATCAAATTGCCACGCCTTTTCCTACAGGGACAGGCAGAGACAATAGAGCGATTATATTTAATACAGATATATTTTCTAAGATTTTGCGCGAACATTGATTAATGAATTAAACAAACTTTATGCGACTTACTATCGCGTTTATTTTGGTTTTGATTTTACAATTTTTGTTATTATTCCGACGTTTCGAGAGCTTGCAGCCATCGTGGTCACAGAGACAAAGTTTTCAAAACATCGGAATAATAATAGGAAAATGTAAAATTAAAACCCAAATAAATACCCAACAGAATTTTAAATTACGTAAGCTCTATTTTTAATCACCTATTTAGGTTGCTCCTGTCTATTGACCGTCTACCCAACTTAGTAGGTATGCAGTTATGCAGGTATTAAAAGTACATACAAACAAGTTTTGTCCTTCAGAAAATATGTTATATCAGGGATCTTGGACTATTAGATCACCAGTTTGTTATACGTAAACTCCCAAGTTTGATTTTCGGTCGGAGCAAGTTTTTTAGTTTTTTTTTAAATTTTCATTTCTATACTAAGCTACTAAAGTGCTTGTATCATAGAAACAGACAACCAAAGATACATTGGTACCTGTAGGTGGTCTTGAACTCGTGCTCTCATTTGTTTCAATGTATTTGTAACTACATTTATTTGTTAATAAAAAATAAGAGGTGGAAGTATTAAGTATATACATATGTACGAGTATTCATATTTATTTATGTGTGTATGTATGTATTTATGCGTGCTTTAATGTATAAATGTATAATGATGAGTTTTGGTCAGTTCAAAAGAGTGGTAGGTGGTACCACCACTTACATGTACAGCCCCCCTAGCACGGCAATCCAAGAAGCAAGATAAAGAGCTGCAAGGAATATCATAGTAACTTATTTTTAAATAACGTAATAGGCTGGCACATCAAAATGTTAAAAAAAAAAGTGTTCAACATTGTTTTGTGTGAAGTTTTACTAAACCTTAAATATCTTTTTTGGACATTTTGATGCACTGTTCTGGGTAAAATGAGTTGCATTGATAGTGCTAGGGGGGCAGATCGTGAAGTGAATTAGTCGCGTTTTGGAATTAGCTTGATATTTGCCGGTTTAAACTAGGCCGACATAGTGGATACGACTGCAAGTTCCAGTCATCTAACTGTAACTAGCAGTCGCAAATTTATGGACTGCAGACATCAGGCGGGGAGCTGTCATATGTAGAGCCACAATAAAAAAAGTGACGGCGAATGAGTAAACTTGGTTGGTTTTACCAATCGTCGTTCTGGCCTCTTGGATTTCCCATCAATTCGAGATGTCGATGACAATAAAAAAAATCTAAATATTAATAATAAATATTTACTCGTATAACATTAAAGCTTTCTACATTTATTTATTTACAAAGTCGTAACAACCCTTAGAGATAGCGGTTCCGGAACTCGGCCCCTACTTCGTTTAGTTTTCGGCCAACGTTTCTTATTTAGTTTTCGCGCAAATTATCTCCAATTCTTCATATTATTAAACATCCAGGGGGAGATCAACTAGCCCCCCTCGCTCGCCCCCTCTTTCGCCCCCCTAAGGGAGGCTTAATGACAGGGAGCGGTCAGTTTCTTCCCTCCTACCCCGAATGTTACCCCACGACGGCGCCGCACTTGTTTCTTGAAAAATTTTTCCCCGATCTTTATTTTCTTTCGCCTTGTAGAAAGTATATAATTAGAAATGTATTTGTATGTGTGTGTGTATGAGTGTGTGTGTGTGTGTATGGGTGTGTGCGTGTGTGGCGTAAGTCCAGTTATTAGTTTTGTTCGTAGTTCGGTTGGTAAGGACGGTGGGCTGCCTTTGTTACGTTTTGTAAGGTTTCAATAAATTTGCGACAGTGGCCTCTAATCTAGTGTTATATTTTCTTAGTTCTTATTATGTATTGATTTATGTTTTATATTATACATACATATACTTATGTATAATATGTATTAATGATAACGGTACATTGTCAACCAATCAATTTAATTAAGGCGACCGTGGTGTAGTGGTAGTGCAATGGTCACGCAAACCGATAGCACGGTTTCAAAACCACTTGCCGATGATATATTATGTACTTTGGTTGTCCTGTTTCTGTGATACAAGCACTTTAGTAGCTTAGTATAGAAATGTAAATAATAAAAAGTAAAAAAAAATTACCATGCACCAAGGACAAGGATAGGTAGAGATTATCCTTCATTCTATCAAGGTATCATAGAAACTACATAACCTTAACATAAGTACTTCAATGACTCAGAATATAGAACAAGCTCTATTCTAAGATAATTAATTAAAGTAACATAGTTTTAATGCTTTAACTTTAAGAAGCACCTTAGGCCGGCATAGTGACGGCGACTGGGGTAGCCAGGAAATACCTCGGTTTTTTCAGTCGTCGTCACTCTTGGACCTCCTTTTGCTTATCATCAGGCGAGTCGAGGTCAGATGTCGTGTCACAATAAAAAAAAAGTAATTTATATCTTATGTGAACGGATGCCTTAAACTAAACGTAGAGCGTGTATAAAGAGAATTGTGGATGTGAGGGAAGCGAGGGAGTTATGTCAGGATCGTGGCAAGTCGCGTTCCATTGTCTCTGCCTATCGCTGTGGGAAAAAGGCGTGATAATTTAATTGATTTGACGGATTTATTAGAGTTTTTTTAAACTATATTTTTATTTATTAAGAATATTCCCGATAGTAAATAATTATATGTCTAGTGAACTCGTCCACTCCTAAATTATTAAGTCGTGAAGATGAACTGGACAACACTTCGTCAGTGTCCAGCCAATTAAATGCTCCCCCAGGACTTGAAGATGGATTGTTCCGCTAAAATTAATTAATCTTACTAGGCCTTAAATGGAAAGAAATATAAAAAAATGCCTGTTAGTTTTCCTTATTTTAAGGAAAACTACTATACCAGTAATGCAGGTCTGAGCATTTAACTTTGGCCGGCATAGTGACGGCGACTGAGGCAGCCGTGAACGGACTCTCCTTTTTTTCAGTCGTCAGCCCTATTAGACCTCCTCTTGCTTACTATCAGGCGGGACGAGGTCCGATGCCGAGTCACAATTTAAAAAAAACTAAGTTAGTAGTCACCTTCATTCATGGACCACACTCCAGTTTAACATCAATAACACAAGACAATAATGTCGTCATGTGTCGAGCCACAATAAAATAATAAAATATTTCAAGAAGTAAAATTTTCATATTAATTTGTTCCTTAGTATTGACGAAAGAGATTTATAACTTGGAGGCGAGTGAAAATATAAAACGGGAACAAACCTGCAGATTGTTCCTTGATTAAATAGTGGACATATTTAAAACGCAGGAATCATCAGCCTCTTACCCTACGGCCACACACTCGACGAGTGGCGAGAGAAATAGCGAGGGTTTTTTTTTTATTGTGACTCGACATATGACAGCACCCCGCTTGATGTTAAGCTAAAGTGTGGTCCATGAATGAATGTCACTGCCACTACAATTCAATAATCGTGAGTAGCAATCACATCCACTATGCCGGCATAGATGGAACCGGCAACTTACAAGCTGATCCCAAAACGTGACCACTGCCTACCACTCTTTGATAACCAGACCCGAAGCAAATATCCATCTCTTTTTTTTTATTAACAAATATTTGCAATATTTAATATTATTAAATATTACAAATAAAAGCTATGAAACAAATATTTGCTCCGACCGGGGATCGAACCCGGAACGCGCATCAAACCAGTCGCTAAACCGTTCGTCCACGCCTGTCGTCAATGGGCAGAGACATAGTGTGGCTGCGTTATTCGTCCTGCTGATCGTCATGCCCGGCGATCCATTTTTTGTTTTTTATCCATCCATCCAGTTTTTTAGTGCGAGTCAAAGTTACAATGTTGTCGTCCATCGGAGCAACGCGATGAACATCGCGAGTAGTGGAGTGTGTGGCTGTTAGGGCAATATTCACGGCAGCACGAGGAGCAGCACAAGGAGCAGTGCGAAGAGCATAGTGTGGCTGTAGCATGCTCTTTGCCCACAACCCAAGAGCATACAGCAATAAATTGATTTTTATTGTGACTCAACAGCACCACGCTTTAAGTTAGGCTTGAGTGTGGTCCATGAATGGATGCCACTGCTACTACAGTTCAATAACTGTTGGAAGCAATCACATCCACTATGCCAGCCTAGTTGGAACCGGCAACTTACAGACTGGGTACCACTGCCCACCACTCTTTATTGGAAGGCAGTGAAACACAGACTGCTGTCAATTTAATTGTCAGGCCTTTTCTCATAGGGATAGGCAGAGACAACGAAGCGCCACTTGCCATGATCCTGACATAATTCCCTCGCTTCCCTCACATCAACAATTCTCTTCATACAAGTTCTATAGTTTTGGGCACTAGGCAACCTAGCTTTCTTAAGGATGTCTCCGATTTGGTCAGCAAACACCCTTCTGGGCCTGCCTTGTTTAACACATCCATATAGTAATTAGGTTCAGAAAAAATAAATTCAATCCACACAAGGATAGGCAGTGATAAAAGAATCGCTTTCTATGATTCTGACGCAACTCAATTTCTTTCCTAATATTTACAATTATTTTCGTACAGTCTCTTTTCATTGTGTATCGAAATCTGACCTCGACTTGTTTAATTTTTTTAAATTGTTACTCGTCATATGACAGCACCCCGCTTGATGTTTAAGCCGAAGTGTGGTCCATGAATAAATGTCACTGCTACTACAATTCAATATCTGTGAGTAGCAATCACATCCACTATGCCGGCCTAGTTGGAACCGGCAACTTACAAGCTGATCCCGAAACGTGACCAAATCACTTCACGGTCTGTATACTTGTAAGTGGTGGTACTACCCCGGATCGGCAGACTGGGTACTACTGCCTAACACTCTTTGATAACCAAACCCGAAGCAAACATCCATCTCTTTTTTTTATTATTAACAAATATTTATTTTTATTATTTTATTATTAAATATTACAAATAAAAGCTATGAAACAAATATTTGCTCTGACCGGGAATCGAACCCGGGACTTTACGCGTAACAAACCAATCGCTAAACCGTTCGTCCACGCCTGTCGTCAAATTATGATGGTAATTAAGGGAAGGTCTAAGCCGACGACTAAAAAATCCGACTCCGTTCACTGCTGCCTCAGTCGCCGACACTATGTCAGCCAAAAAGCTCCATGGTTATGAGCACCGCGGACGCCTTCTCTTCGACATATGACAGCACCCCGCTTGATGTTAACCTGGAGTATGGTCCATGAAAGATGTCATTACTACTGCAATTCAATAACTGTAAGTATGCCGGGCTCGTTGGCAACTTACAAGCTGATCCAGAAACGCGACTAATCACTTCACGGTCTGTATACTTGTTGTAAGTGTACTATACTATCCTGGATCGGCAGACTGGGTACCACTGTCTACCACTCCTAGATAACTAGGCCCGAAACAAATTTCCAACTCTTTTTTTTTAATTAACAAATATTTGCAACTTTTATTATATTTAATAAATATTACAAAATAAAAGCTGTAAAACAATTATTTGCTTAGACCGGGAATCGAGTCCGGGATTTTACGCAACAAACCAATCGCTAACCAGTCGGCCACGCCTGTCCTAGATTTGATACAGGAACAAACTTTTGGGTAATCCCCGCTTTATTACAAAATAATAATACTTTAATTGGAAGTAAACATATTTGAAAAACTCGAAACCAGGAAAAATGTTATGCTGAAAAACTTGGCACACTGAAAAAAATAGTTCAGAGCAAAACAGTCAACGAAAGTGAAATTACAAAAAAAACGCCAAATAAAATGAAAAGGAGGGGGGGCATCAGCGAACCACCCCCCGCCCCCCTTCGCTGTCGTCGTATACTCACATAGGGAAACCAGATAACATAAAAGTATTGATACGCGCACAGGGGGCCGACCGCGCAACTTCAATGTCAATTCGTCAAAAAGTTACGCGGTCGCTGCTAGTGTCAAAAACAACTTTTATTCATTCGGACAAGCTCATAAAACTCAGCTTTAACTGTTAATGACAACGAACAACAATTCTAAGTGCGTTGCGCTGTCGCAATTTTAATTTTTAAGCTCATTAGTTCAACGGATAAAACTAGAGCTGTAACGACTCGACTTTTCAACCCGGGTTAAGCCGAGTTGAGACCTAAACCGAGTTGGGCCGGTTAACATGTACAATAAATCGGTTTGAACTATTATATACTTACGAGTATGTATTACTAGTTCAATAATATATAATTATATAATAGATTAGACACCTTTATTAGAATCCGAAATTCTATAGCAAACCATACTGTGTATTGGGCAATATAGATTGTCGGACCGAATTGTCAACTCGGTTTGTAAACTGGTTTAAATCGAATTCATCAATTCGGTTTGCGAATTGGGTTATCCATATTTTTAGATCGACATAACTCGGTTCAAAAAAATCGAGATCGTCCCATCTTTAGTTAAAACGAAGCTTATTCTCATTAAGTTGCGCGGTCGGCCCACAGGTCTGGGTAAGCAAAGCATCTGTATTCTGTAAAGTTAAACTATAAGCTTGGCAAATTGACTTGGCAATCAACTTACTTCATCTATGGCAAATAAATAGGTAACTACGTTGATTGGTTACCTACGAGAATGCCAAACATCAGTGCAAGTTTGTTGCCAAGTCATTTTTTGTCATGTTTTAATAGAATAGAAGCCCAGATGTCTCGTCTCAATAAAATAACGAAATTATAAATAATGAAAAAAGTTATTTTTGCAGCAGCGGCGACTATAAGAGATAAATGTCTGCAAGCAGCAGTTGAAATTACTGTCCGACATAGTGACAACGACTATGGCAACCATAAGTTGAATCGGTTTTTAATTCGATTCAAATTATGGTTGAATCGAATAAAAAATATACCCTTCTCGATGCATAAAAATATTACACTTCTCGATACTCTTTACAACTAGATATTTTATCAACACCGCTGCCTTTTTTTCTTGTTGCTTAACCTATTTTACAACCTCCCGCTTTATTTTAAGCTGGAGTGCGGTCCATCAATGGAGGCGACTGCTACTACAGCCAAATACAACTAATTTTAATAATTAAGTTTTGTAGTCTTAGTTTTAAATTGTGAATTTTAAATTATAACTTTTTTTAAATTTTATTTTTTGTGTTTTTTGTGTGTATACATTCTTGGGTCGAAAACCAGCATAAATCTTGGAATGTTAATTTTTCGGTATGTTTAGTTTGCGACCTATCGTATATACCGAATTAACCCTTTAATTCGCAATGTTAAGTGTACCTAACATCCCAAACAAACAAAAAATCTAGCATAATTATAACTGGCAGCCTAGTATTAATCTTACTACTCGAAAGAGCATTTATTTAAGTAGTAAGATTAATACTAGGCTGCCAGTTATAAATACGCGGGTTTTTTTTTGTTTGGGCTGTTAAGTACACTTAACATTGCGAATTAAAGGGTTAAATAAATAAATAAAATAACTGCAAGTAGCAATCGCAACTACCAAGCTGATCTAAAGAGCACAAATGGTTATAAATTTAAGACCTACATATACTAAAATAAATCCAATAATCTGGCATAACTATTCGCATACAACTCCAATTTATAATATTGTTTTCCTTACGATATATTTTTTCACTAGTATGGTATAGGGGGGTGGGTTGAGGTGGTAGACCCCTCTTAGACCCCCTTCCGACCCCCGGTTATTATTAAAGACGTAGACTCACACATTCTTGGCAAAACCCTGTGTGATTAGATTAATATAGAATATGTTTTGTACTGTCTACCTATTAGTATAAGTGTATACAACTTTGGACTCTATTAACTAATTATTGTATAGGTTTTCGTTTTCATAATCGGTTAATTAGTTTTTCTTTTTTTTTCAATTATATTTCTTGGTAGTTTTTTTTATTAAACTAATATATTTATTGAGTGCCCAAAACCTAGTGCCCAAAAACATAAAATATCAAGATATATCAGAATCACTTATTTGTCAAACATAGGTTACAATTAAGGATGATAAATAAAATAGATTCGCTATGTCACACCTTTTTCTCACAGGGATAGGCAAAGACAATGGAGCGCCACTTACCATGATCCTTACACAACTCCCTTGCTTACTTATTCAATAATCCTGATGTCAAAATATTTCAAAATTTAATAGTTAATACAATATCAAAATAACGTCAAGAAAACGATTAGAAGTTCATAATTAGGCGACCGTGGTGTAGTGGCAGTGCAATGGTTTACACAAACCGAGAGCACGATTTCGAGACCACCCACCGGTACCAATGTATCTTTGATATGTGTACATTGGTTGTCCTGTTTCTATGTGATAAGCACTTCAGTAGCTTAGTATAGAAATGTACATTAAAAAAACATAATTTGTCATTTTTTATTTAATTTTATTTTTCATTGTGACAGCGCCCCGTTCTATGTTAAGCCGAAGTGTGGTCCATGAATGAATGTTACTCCTACTATAATTCAATAACAGTGAGTAGTAATCACACTATCACCACTATCCCAGCCTAGATGGAACCGGCAACTTACAAGCTGATCCCAAAACGTGACCAAAATCACTTCACGGTCGGTCTGTGTACTTGTAAGTGGTGGTACTACCCCGGATCGACAGGCTGGGTACCACTGCCTACCACTCTTTGATAACCAGATTCAAAGCAAATATCCATCTCTTTTTTTATTAACAAATATTTGTGTTTTATTAAATATTACAAATAAAAGCTATGAAACAAATATTTGCTCCGACCGGGAATCGAACCCGGGACTTGGTTCGATTCCCGGAGTTGTGTCAGGATCGTCGCAAGTGGCGCTCCATTGTCTTTGCCTATCCCTATGACAATTTAATTTGTTTTGTTTTTTTGTTTTTATTGTTACATTTTTATTTCTATACTTATATAAACTGGAATGTATCAAAGATACATTTGTACCAGTGGTTTTTTATTCAAAACGGTTGCATTGAAAATGACAAAATTAATAATAAAAGTTATAAATACTCTCTAATATGTAAAATATTGATTTTAACATAGCCCTGTCGTGTATTGATTTTTTTGTCCATTTTTTTTATCTCTTACCAAATATGTCAGTTTAAAGATAAATATGTTTGTGATAAAGCCTAAATTAAAATAAAGTAAATGTTTGCGATACTGTGTTCAGGGTGGAAGGTAACGACATGCGGTATTAACCTGTTACGTTAAATTAATAATTTATTTAAATCCTTTATTGCACTAAAATAAACTTTATAATAGGTACATAGGCGAGTTTAATGCCTATTAGGCATTCTCTAACAACTAACATATGGGCAGGGTGCAAATATATTTTAGGAGGTAATTGTGGCACATAGCCAGGAGGGAAGTAACTGCAGCCTGTCATCAGTGTGACAGTAGTGAGGACACCGCCCAACATACGTTGGAGATCTGCCCTGCTTGGGCACAAGAAAGAAAGGCCTTACGCGCCTCAATCGGGAGAGATCTCTCGCTTTCGGCTGTAATTAAGGCAATTGTCGACAGCGAGAGTTCATGGAGAGCAGTCTCGCAATTCTGCGAGATTGTTCTCCTGCGTATAGAGGTAGCGGAGAGAGAGAAAGAGAGAGAGAGAGAGAGAAGCATCCTCTGCTCTGTCCATTCGGCGCCCTAAAATAGGAAGAAGAAGGCGCAATTATATCCGCCAGGGAAGGACATCAGGCTCGGGGTTAGCCTGTCGCTTCATGTAGCGAGAAGTGGCCACAACAGCCGGCACCGCTGGAGTTGTCGGAAGAATGTACCCCAGCTCCCAATCTCCAGCGTTCGTGATGATGGAGGCTACCGTGGGGTTTAAGCCGGTACGAGTCCGGCATAATCCTGGTTACTACCCCGAGAAACCAGGAGTGTCCATGAGGATTTCTCCACGAAAAAAAAAAGAAAAAGGGTGCAAATATACTACAAACCACAATCACATATACGTAGGTAAAAATAAACATACACAATTGTATTTTGTGTCGAATTATTTATCAATCAATCAATCAAATTGTCACGCCTTCTTCCCACAGGGATAGGCAGAGACAATGGAGCGCCACTTACCACGATCCTTACACAACTCCCTTGCTTCCTTCACATCCACAATTCTCCTCATACAGGCCCTATGGTTATGGGCACTAGGCAACCTAGCTTTCTTAAGGATGTCTCCGAATTATTTAATATGAACTAAAAGCCATGAGCTCCTTTTTGTCCTGTTTATCTTCTTTTTTTTACATATTTAAGTAATGTTATTGCAATAATCGACCGTGGAGTAGCGGTAGTGAAATGGGCATGTCCACACTTTTTATTGTGGCGATAATTAAGACGTTAACGAAACAGTAACGTTAAGAGTAGTAATTATTTAGATTTACTTTTATTTATATATAAAAAAATATATGTGTCCTTCAGCCTGTAAGCCTCACCATCTAATTTAAAGATACCAAATATACCAAAATTAAGTGCCGAATTGGTGATAATTAGTGCCAAAAAGATAAAATTTGTGCCACTGTATCTTCGGAGATATACATAGGTGTTGGTGAGGCTTGCAGAATGAAGCTCACCCCAGAAGTCTCACCATCAGATCTCATCAACGGTATGAACTATCGACATAATTCTAATTCATATATCTTGTGCTAAATTTTTGCCACCCTTCACACCAAATTTCAAGAACATTGAGTTTAAGATCTCCAAGATACAGGGGTACCTTAGTGAGGCTTGTGGAATGAACTTCAGCCTGTAAGCCTCACCATCAGAGCTCATCAACGGTATGAACTATCGACACAATTCTAATTCATATATCTTGTGCTAAATTATTGCCACCCGCCACACCAAATTTTAAGAACATTGACACTGTATTTTTGGAGATATTAAATGTTAAACTTCTACATACATTTAGAGTTTGTACAGTCATGTACCATAGACCAAATCTGTGCAACATCATTTAGCAAAATATTCCTTTGCGCCTGACAGGAGCATAAGCCACGCCTCCTTTACCTTCAACTAAACTGGTCCAAGAGCCAGCGCCCTAAAAACTGTTTGAATTTACTAAGGCTAATTTTTTTATAGTTCATTAGAATGCTTGCGTACACAAACATACTGCGGTCAGTCAAGCGAACCTGAGAACAGGTGACTCAGGTGCGCTATCAAAGGTGTAGTACCTGCGGGGTAATAAAATGAATTTACTAAGGCTGAAAATTGTTATACAACTTTTATATTGCATATAAATAAAAGTTGTAATGGTCAGTCAGCAGAATATGGGGACAGAGCTGGTCAGTCAGCCGCAATGTATGTGCAAAAAATAAATAATATGCAATTCATTTACTACACTTCAATTTTTTTTTAGGAGTATTAAATATTATTTTAAACATGAAAAATATAGTCAGTCATCTTTTTAACCGGACAAGGCCCGCCAGTCAGCAAAAATAGAAATAAATAATTTCGTGCGCGCGCTCGGCATCGCAGATAACGGCTTGCTTCTTTTTTTATTATAATCGTTATTTATTGCCTTTAACAGACTAGATTGAACAAAAAAAATATTAATTATAATTCAATAATATTATTATTATTAGTAATGAAACATTAATTATCGAATTCTTCCTCCGACTCGTCAAATTCATTGATTTCATCGTTATCGGAAACGTCAATGTCAGTTGTTTCCGATTGAGTTTCTGATCGAGAATCTGAAAAATTAAAATAACTGATGCAATTATCCTTACTTATATTATAAACGCAAAAGTTTGTGAGTATGGATGGATAAATGGATGAATGGATGGATGGATGGATGTTTGTTACTCTTTCACGCCAAAACTACTGAATGGATTTTAATAAAACTTTACAATAATATAGCTAATACATCAGAATAACACATAGGCTACAATTAATGAAGATATTGTGTAAATTGTCCAAAATATGACGATAAGTGTCAAGTAAGTAGAATAAAAATCTACCATCTGCGAGCTATTCTGGCGTGCGCTGCCAAAAACGCTGGAGTTACACATATGTAATGTATGATGAATATGTGCATCTTAAATAGACCAATAAAAAAGCCCGCGACAGTATATATCTATATCTTACGTGTAAGCCATTATAGCCAAAATAGTGTCGCGTAAATCCTACGGCGGGTGAGGTGAGGGAAGAAGTCGGTCATCATTGAGTGCGCAACCCGCGGGCAGTCGCGTGAGGGCAAAAGTAATTGACGGTTGTGTCCCTTTTGCGAGTTTTCAAGCGATTTGTTAAAAACGCATTGTACTTAAAGTAATATAGGCCCGAGGTTAGATATTGGCAGGTGTTTTTTTTGGTTAGGAGTTACACGTACAAAAAGATACTTCATTTTTATTTTAGTTTATTCATTTTTAATAGGTGCGATAGTATTATAGAGTAGAGTCTGTCCACCCCGAAATGACGCGCTCCTCCACTGCATTTAAGCACACCTGCGACTATAAAATATGGATGCATCACACCGAAAATGCAATCGTAATTGGTCATTCAGTTGCTGGTTAGAAACAAAAGGAGGATCACGATGATAAAGTATAGTAATATAGTTAGTAATATGTGTATCCACACATTTAAATAAACTAATAAAGTGGAGGGGCGCGTCATTTAAAGTTAGACAAGCTATACTATAATACCATCGCACTATATTACCGACAGTCACGTCAACATCTAATCCAATTAACTATACTATGAAGACTATACACTATACCTTCCATAGACTATACTTTCAGCTGTTTGGAATTTTTCTTTATTGTTATTTCTTTCCGTCACTATATGCGTATCCTACTATTATTATAAATGTGAATGTGAGTTTGTTTGTTACGTTTTCACACAACAACTACTTAACCGATCATTTCATGTATTGTACACATATTTTTGGAAGTACACATAGTTTCCAATTGACTATAGTTTTAGCTGTTTGGAATTTTTCTATATTTATTTTTATTTGCTTCTGTCATTTTTATATGAGTTATCGAGTTATAGATACAAAAAGGCATATACAGTCGAATTGAGAACCTCCTCCTTTGTTATGACTGTGTTATAAACCTAATTTTATGCGGGTGAAACCGCGGCCACAGCTAGTATATAATATTTTTTTTTTACTTTGCTAACTATTATTTGCATACCTGAATTTTCCTTTGAAGGTTGAAGGACGACATCGTTGACCAACTGTGGCAATTGATCGCCTTGATACCAATCGAATTCATATTTTCCCTCGACAATTTTCCACCCGTGATCGATTGGAGGCAGTTCCGTGATAACTTTTGCATGTGCATTGCCCCAAATATTTGCTATGTAAGCAGCTCTTAGAAATTGTTGCAACAATTCTGATTGACTTGGCGGTATACTTGATCAATATTAATGGCTTATTGAACAGTATTAATGGCTAATGCTTCTTGAGGCAGAGTACACAAACTTTGTTCATTTTGAGAAACAGATGATTCACTTACTACAGTTGAACTATTACTGATGCTATTAAGCAGAAAAGCCGTTATATTTTTACGTTATATAAGACAAAGGTCTATCTATCCTTATACTAGAGTTACAATGACCCCGATCTATTGTGTATACATTCGACCTCTTGCGTGCGAATATACCTGCGCTCTTACCTGTTCAAATCGCTTCCAACGCCGAGCGCGCGCGCGTAATTTTTATTTCTATTTTTGCTGACTGGCGGACCTTGTCCCGTTAAATAGATGACTGACTATTTTTTTTATGTTTAAAATAATATTTAATACTCCTAAAAAAAATTTGAAGTGTAGTAAATGAATTGCACATTATTTATTTTTTGCACATACATTGCGGCTGACTGACCAGCTCTGTCCCCATATTCTGCTGACTGACCATCACAACTTTTATTTATATGCAATATAAAAGTGGTATAACAATTTTCAGCCTTAGTAAATTCATTTTATTACCCCGCAGGTACGACACCTTTGATAGCGCATCTGAGTCACCTTAATGAAACTGAGAAGGTTCGCTTGACTGACCGCAGTATGTTTGTGTACGCAACCATTCTAATGAACTATAAAAAAAATAGCTTTAGTAAATTCACTATGGCGCTGGCTCTCCGTCTATAATAGACAAAACAAAAAATAACTTGCTTCTAATGCCAATATTTTTGCTAATGCCAATAGAAAAGGTTTGTTACCTGCAGATCATAAAACAATAAAATGGATTATAGAAAAATACTCGTCTTCAATAGGCTAACGTCGAAGCAGCCAAGAATGGGCGTATTACGTGCGCGAGAGTAGTTTATACCATTGTATCCCTTAAGGTGGTGCAGCGAGCGTTTTGTCGACTTTACAGAGAAACGTTAGTAAAAATAGTAAAAAATTGATTGTTTTAAGTTGCCGGTTCCATCTAGGCTGGCATACTGGATATTACTACTACTCACAGTTATTGAATTGTAGTAGCAGTGACATACATTCATGGACCGCACTCCAGCTTAACATCAAGTAAGGTGCTGATTATGTCAAGTCACAATAAAAATTTAAAAAGTAAAATTACTATTTATGAAAGTTGAATGAATTTTTATTAATTTTATTAAATGAAGAAATTATTTTATAGAGGCGTATCAAATGATATATTTCAGAGTAGATACGAATATGTACGCAAGTCGAGCGATAAATTTCATATTACCGTTTTTATTTTATGTAAATTGATTTGCGAATAAATGTGCATTTTGTCAATTTTAAGGTCTACGTTTGAATGGAAAAGAGAAAAATAGGTAGGTAGTACATACTCGTACTTATTATTTTAATAATAAATTACAAACACAAATTAAAAAAATGTAAGTTTTAAACATTATCCTTTATTAATTGTAACAACAAAAAAAACTGTAAAACAAATAATAATTATGTATTTATATTTACTTACAAAATGCCTATCCGTAAGTACCTTAATGCTTCTGATATATAGCATTAAGGTGTGATTCCGCTGGCGACTGCAGACCGCAGACTGCACTACTTGTTTGTATGAGATTGATTCCGTGCAAGGCGACACTATTGCGACAATCAGCATTTGCTAAGTCATAGATTATAAATATGATGTTTGGAAACAATATTGACGCGGCGGCTGCAGACTAGTGTCGCCTTGCACGGAATCAATCTCACACAAAACGTCTGCAGTTGCCAGCGAAATCACACCTTTAACGGTATACTGTGAAGCACATATTTCTTTCTCCCTTACACTTATATTTTTTATTTATTTAAAAACTTTATTACAATTTGTGTAAAGGCGAACTTAATGCCGCTAGACATTATCTACCAGTTAACCTTCGGGACAGTCGAAAAGTTATATGGGAGTATTAGATATAAAACTGATAACTTAATATAACACAATATAGTACAATATAACACAATACAATACAATACAATACAATATAATATAATAAAATATAATATAATATAATACAATATAATACAATATAATACAATACAATACAATACAATACAATATAATATAATACAATATAATATAACATAATATTACAATAAAGTAAAATACAACCGTTACGTTTTATAAAGGTGTGCATAAACCAGTTTTTTAAAAACATATCTATTCGGTGCTTGCCTAATTGAGACAGGTAGATTGTTCCAAAGAGAGGTTGCAACAACTGAAAAGGATTTTGATACAAAGTTAGTGCGATGAACAGGAGTGGAGAGAAGGGAGTTTTCCGATGACCTTAGGGTTCTGTCATGGAATGAGGAAAGGAAGGAAAATTGTTCTTTCAGATATGAAGGGGTATTAGGTTCATTAAGAACAGTAAAAACAAGACACACTGTTCTGAGGTTCCGTCGGGAGCGAATGTCAAGCCATTTTAGTTTCTTGCGATGTTCAGAAATGTGGTCGTACTTTCGAAGAGAAAAAATGAACCTAATACAGGAATTAAGGATACGATCCAACTTATCCAGCTGAGCTTCTGTCACGTTCACGCAACAAATGTCACCGTAGTCAATCAAGGGGAGAAGCAAACTATGGGCTAGTGTGATTTTTGCACTCAATGGTAAAAAGTTTTTCAATGCATTTAGGGAGTGCAAACTTGCAAAAACTTTACGATTTATGCCACTTATCTGTGTGGTCCTGGTCCTGGTCCTGGTATCGGCCTCATGGGCGACATAGTGAGGTTACTATACTCCTAAGGTTCTACTTTCTTATAGATTGTTTGGAATTATACATCTATACATATAATAAAATTGGAGTGTCTGTTTGTAATATTGAAATAACCGTTTTTTAATACATGTATATGAATATATATACGGTACATACACCAAAATGACATTTTTTACAATTTTTGTCTGTCTGTCTGTCTGTTTGTTCCGGCTAATCTCTGGAATGGCCGGACCGATTTTGACGGGACTTTTATTGACAGGTAGCTGATGTAATAAGGAGTAACTTAGGCTACTTTTATTTTAGAAAAATACTTTTATAATAAATAAAATAAAAGAAAATCATTTTCACATACAAAATTGCGTGCGTTCAGAAATTTATTTGGGTTCAAGCTGTTAAGAATTGAAAACAAATAATTATATTATAATATTATTATTATTATCCTACTATTATTATAAATGTGAATGACCGTTTGTTTGGTACGCTTTCACGCAAAAACTGCTCAACCGATCATCATGCAACTTTGTACACATATTCTTAAAGGAATCAGAAGTAACATAGTATACATGTTTTTTACGAAAATAAAAAAGTTTTGTCAATTTTTTTTCCTATTATAAAAATAGATGCAAGGCGTTGGTTCAAACCCTGAGTACTATAATACCATCGCACTGTATTACCGACTGTTACGTCAACATCTAATCCAATCTATTGTACTATGGAGACTATACACTATACTTTCCATAGACTATACATTCAGCTGTTTGAATTTTTTCTTTATTATTATTTCCTTCTGTTACTATATGCATATGCTACTATTGTTATAAATGTGAATGTGAGTTTGTTTATTACGTTTTTTATTTTTGGAGGTACAAGAAGTAACATCGGTTACTTTTAATTAAAATAAAATATCTTTTACTATAGTTTCCAATTGACTATAGTTTTAACTGTTTGGAAAATATATTTATTTTTATTTCCGTCTGTCATTTTTATATGAGTTATCGAGTTATAAATACAAAAAAGTCGAGTTGAAAACCTCCTCTTTTTTTATGACTGTGTTATAAACCAAACTTTACGCATGTGAAACCGCGGACACAACTAGTTTATAAATAAAAGGTAGTGGTATCATGTTAAATAATAGTATTAAAATAGTTATTACTGGCCGAATTAGCTGAATAATACATACTATGCCTCATGTGAAGACAGGCGTGGACGGACGGTTTAGCGATTGGTTTGTTGCGCGTAAAGTCCCGAGTTCGATCCACGGTCGGAGCAAATATTTGTTTCATAGCTTTTATTAGTAATATTTAATAATATTCAATATTGCAAATATTTGTTAATAAAAAAAAAAGAGATTGAAATTTGCTTCGGGTCTGGTTATCAAAGAGTGGTAGGCAGTGCCGATCCGGGGTAGTACCACCACTTACAAGTATACAGACCGTGAAGTGATTTGGTCACGTTTCAGGATCAGCTTGTAAGTTGCCGGTTCCATCTAGGCCGGCATTGAATATTGAATTGTAGTAGCAGTCCATTCATTCATGGACCACACTTCGGCTTAACATCAAGCGGGGTGATACCATAAGTCGAGTCACAATAAAAAAAATGTGTTTTAAATAGTGGATAAAAATAATCAATGTCTTGTAGTTTCTAGAAATCATCTTTAATTTTACACAAAAAGCTGAATAGTTTACATATCAGCTTATTGATACACTTCACTAGTAAAATGTGTTAATTTTCATAACGAGATTTTAATAATAAATTTCATTACCGCGTCGTAACGAGTATGTATGCGACAGCAATACGGAAACAATGGCATAGAAAGAGATAGCCTAAAAGGGTCGGAGCGCAGGTAGAAATTCCATCAAAAATAAAATTACGTAATACAATTTGTCCACTGCCGAGGGTTATTAGTTACTTAGATAATTTAACTGTTAAATTATCTAAGATTGGTTAGTATTAGGCTGACCGTTACCCGGAAAGTCCCGGGTTCGATTCTCTAGCAGATATTTGTAGCAAATATTTGTTTCATAGCTTTTATTTGTAATATTTAATAATTAAGTTAAATATAACAAATATTTGTTAATAAAAAGGGCGCGGATGTTTGCTGCGGGTCTGGTTGTCAGAGAGTGGTAAGCAGTGGTGCCCAGTCTGATCATCTTTAGTGGTACTTGTAACTACAAGTATGCAGACAGTAAAGTGACTTAGTCACGTTTCGGGATCAGCTTGAAATTTGCCCGTTTCAACTAGGCTGGCATAGTGGATGTGACTGCTACTTACAGTTATTTAAGTGTAGTAGCAGTCACCTCCATTCCTGGACCATGCTCCAGCTTAACATTAGGGTGATGGCATATGTAGAGTCGCAGTCGCTTGATTGATTAATAAAAATAAATCAATCAAGTTGTCACGCCTTTTTTCCACAGGGATAGGCGCCACTTACCACGATTTTAACACAACTTCCTCGCTTCCTTCACATCCACAATTCTCGTCATACAAGCTCTATGGTTATGGACACTAGGCAACCTAGCTTACTTAACCTCATTTTCATGTCCTAAAAATCAAGACCCTCGCGTGGACGAGTTGAAAGCAGCCTATTATCGTGCCACCTTGCAGAAAGGTGTTTAAAAGAGCGGAGGCACAGCGCGTTTCCAACGGGTAGTCGCAGCTTTTGGAGTCTTGCCAAGACTGTAGAATCTAAGAATGTCGTTCAGTGCTGCCACCGCTGAGACAGCCTGATGGCTCACTGGCGCATACGGCAAAGGCTGTTCCAAGGGCCGAAGTCTTTTCCAAAGATTCGCGTATTGACGATGCCTGAGATTCGTATCAGACAACGCGATGTCCGCATCGAGCTACGATCGCTTGATATCCGGAAGTCCAGTGGTATCCCAGCGCTTGTCCTTAAAACGTGTGCAGCGGAATTGACTCCCGCCTTGACGAGGCTATACCGGCTCTCGTACTCGTCGGACTGTGTGCCTCGGGCTTGGAGGGGGGCCAATGTGCAACCGGCCAATGTGTCGCCAGCTAATCAATGACCGTCAATATGGCTTCAGGCTGAAACGGTCAACTAGTGACCTTCTGGCGTACACCACGCACGTCTTCACCCCAGATACGTTTGATGGTAATGGAGAAGCCCTTGCTGTTAGTTTCGACATCTCCAAAGAGTCTGGCACAACGGCCCTTTATCCAAGCTCGAGGCATACGGTTTACCTGACCGTCTGCGGGGTTGGATAGCCGACTTCCTGCGTGACCGCTCCATTCGCGTCGTTGTGGATGGAAGCGCATTGCGCAGAATGTCGGTGAATGCCGGCGTCCCCCAGGGCTTCGTGCTTTTGCCGACTCTGTTCCTTCTGCATATCAATGACATGCTGGACCTTGGATCCGGCATTCATTGCTATGCAGACGACAGCATGGTGCATGGACGCTACACTGCCTCCCCGTAGCCGGCAAACAGGAGAAAGCCGATATTAGAGAGTCTGTTGTACCGGGACTGAACGGGGTTCTTGATCGTATTACCCACTGGGGCGACAAGAACCTGGTTCAGTTCAACGTAGACAAGTATGCGTTCTCGAGTATGCGCGTTCTCGACGAAAAAATCCCCGTTTACTCCCCTTCCTTCTCTTTGCAACATGTACCTATGTACATGTGTTTTATTATACTGTGCAATAAACAGACTAGACATTCTTGGAATGTCTCTTCGCTGCGACTTGAATCACAGGGACCACATCGAGCGGGCCATTAAGACCACCCGCGAACTTGGCATCCTGAACAAGGTGCGGCGGTTCTTCGCGCTAGAACTTCGCCTCATATTATACAAGGCTCAGATTCGCTCTTGCGCGGAGTACAGTTCGCACCTCTGGGACGGCTCTGACAAGTATCTTCTCAATGCCCTGGATTTATTCCGGCGCCAAGCTGTTCGAATTATAGGTGATGCAGAGGTCACGCAAACTCTGGAGCCCCTGCAACTACGCAGAGAATGTTCCGAAGAGCTCTTTAACCTTGTTCCTACCTCGTCCTTCTACACCCGTAATACCCGCACAGGTCGGGGAAAGCATCCGCATTTTGTCGACCGAATCGGCAGTCGAACTAAAAAGTTCGGTGCGTCTTTTCTTTGTAGAACAATTGACAAGTGGAATGCTTTGCCAGCCCGTGTGTTCTCTCCATCCTATGACCTTGGATCCTTCAAGCGATGCGTGAAGAAGCACCTTAGGCCGGTATAGTAAAGGCGGCTGGGGCGGCCGGGAACTAATTCGTTTTTTTTTTCATTCGTCGTCACTATTGGACCTCCTCTTGCTTATCATCAGGCGGGTCGAGGTCAGTGTATCTCACAATAAAAAAAGTATTTAAATAATGTTTTCATTTTTAATGTTAGTTATTAAACCTAATTAAATAAAAATAATATAATCCGTCCCTGTATGAACAGAATTCTGATACAGGGACTTGCCGTTGTATTTTGGTTGTCCTGCCGTTCGCACATAGAAACATAGAGTTACTCGCTAAGTAATAAGATCTATTTTAGATTACATATGCTATGCTATAAGTTCTTTTGAATTCTGTGCAACGCATTTTATCCTTACTTTACTCTTATGCCTATGTAATTAGAGACCATATTTGCGTACATGATTGCAATTACTTGATAGTACTTGGATTTTTTTATGTTTAAAGTTCTGATGAGTGAAAGAAATGTATTATTATTAAAGGTGTTTTGTTTCGTGGCATGTATGCAGTTTGACCTTGGTGACACATGCATGCGTTTCGGATCAACGTAAATTAGTTATTTTATGTTATTTTGGTCCTAGGTAATTCTCGGGTTCTAGACTGTGTAAATTTATATTATAATGAAAAAATAAATAGGTCATATGTCTGTCAAAAAAATGTCAAAAGTAGTAAAATCCTGTTTTTTTATTTTTTTTATTGTGACTCGACATAAGACAGCACCTCGCTTGATGTTAAGCCGAAGTGTGGTTCATGAATGAATGTCACTGCTACTACAATTCAATAACTGTGAGTAGCAATCACATCCACTATGCCGGCCTAGTTGGAACTGGCAACTTACAAGCTGATCCCGAAACGTGACCGAATCACTTCACGGTTTGTATACTTGTAAGTGGTGGTACTACCCCGGATCGGCACCACTGGGTACTGGGTACCTACCACTCTTAGATAACCAGACCCGAAGAAAATATCCATCTCTTTTTTTTTATTAACAAATATTTGTAATATTTACTATAATTATTAAACATTACAAATAAAAGCTATGAAACAAATATTTGCTCCGACCGGAAATTGAACCCGGGACTTTACGCGCAACAAACCTATCGCTAAACAGTTCTCTGTACATCGATGTTTATAGATAGGCCCATTTCATACAATGCGCTCTATAAAAATGTTCCTGGCGCACCACTGCGATTTCTACGACACGTGTATCAAATCAAGGTCATTGAGGCGCATAATGCACCAATCAACACACACGCCGCTCCTGATTGGAGCATAAAAATTCAAAAATAGTCACAATAGTAATCAGAACAAGAAAAGGGAATGGAGTCGTCAGGGGATATTTTTTAAACAATATTTAAAATTAAAAGTTTTTTTTGTAATATTTACATTACTTTAAGTTAATTTGTTAAAAGCAAATAAAATCATATTTATTTTGGCTATTTTAGGTGTATACTTTAATCGATGGTTTCTCTTTTAACCGACTTCACAAAAAGTGTGTTACCTTATAACTTTTTTCTGAGTGACCAATTTAGATGTTTTTTTTTATTTGGAAGCTTGTGCTTTTTGAGTTATCCCTAATAATGCGTATTTAATTGAGGACTGCATTACCTATTTTTAATATATATTTCCCGATTTCTCCGTCAATTATGAATCGATTTAAACTTTTTTTTTGCAATGGTATACCTTCGGGGCGATTCCATTGTGACCAAATCTGAACCTGATGAAAGGATCCCATAAAAATCAAGGAAAACCTTTAATTTCCTATGTTCGCCGTCCTGATTTCGCCGTCAATTATGGATTGATTTCGAAAATTCTTTATTTGTTTGCAAAGGTATACTCTCAAAGTGTACAAAGTCCCCAAGTCAGGATCTGATGAGGGAATCGAGAGAAATCTTCATTTTTCTAATTTCTTCTCGAGGAAACCTACACTAAAGACTATTTAAACAAATTTAAACTAAAAAAATGTAAGATTTTATAATTAATACCGGTATTTAAGTAGAATTTTTCATTTAGTAATATTAAAGCATAGAACAACATTTTAGAATGTTTCTCTATCTATCTGCCCCAATGATTTTGATGAAAGAGTGATATAACACGAAGTCGGCTTTACAAGTCTTTAATAAAAAATTGTTTGAATGAAAGGTAAATTGCGGTTTACTCTTATTTTAGAAGTTACAGGGGGGACTCACAGTTAACCACTTTGAAAGTGTCTTTCGAGCAAATAATTCAGTTTATCAAAAAATAATATAAGAAACCTCAATATCATTTTTGAAAACAATGCACGTATGGGTTTGTTGAAAAAAAAATTCGAGTTTCAGTTTAAAGTATGGGGAACCCCCAAAATGTATTGTTTTTTTTCTGTTTTTGTATGAAAATCTTAATACGGTTCACAGAATACATCTATTTACCAAGTTTCAACAATATAGTTCTTATAGTTTCAGAAAAAAGTGGCTGTGACATAGGGACAGACATGACAAATCTATAAGGGTTCAGTGTTTTACTACGGGACCCTAAAAACGAGCTATAATTAAAACATAAGTATTATATAATCAAGAAATTATATTATATTTATAAAAAAAATTAAAAGCCACTCCATAACTTTTTTCATCTCAACTCCATATGAACAGTGAGCCTATTCAAGGTCATTAAATAAATCGTATTATTTCTAAAAACGGATATATTATTGAAAATAGTGATACTTATACATATAATGTAATTTTACTTCTTTTTTGGTGTTTTATAGGATAATTTTTACATGATTTTATAACACGGGAAGGCATTTTTATTAGTGACAAGACGAGCGACCTTGACTCACGAACGACTGTCGATAAAACTAATTGTTTTTTACGTTTTAGATTACTTTTTTTACCAAAGCAGGGTCTATCTATTAACATCCATGCATTTAGTACAAACGCTAAATGTATGTAGGAGTTTAACGTTTAATATCTCCGAAAATACGGTATCAATGTTCTTGAAATTTGGTGTGGCGGGTGGCAAAAATTTAGCACAAGATATATGAATTAGAATTGTGTCGATAGTTCATACCGTAGATGAGATATGATGGTGAGGCTTACAGGGTGAGGTTCATTCCACAAGCCTCACTAAGGAACCCCTGTATCTTGGGAATCTTAAACGCAATATTCTTCAAAATTGGTGTGGCGGGTGGCAATAATTTAGAACAAGATAAATGAATTAGAATTGTGTCGATAGTTCATACCGTTGATGAGATCTGATGGTGAGACTTACAGGGTGAGGTTCATTCCAGAAGCCTCACCAACACCTATGTATATCTCCGAAGATACAGTGGCACAAATTTTAATTTTTTGGCACTAATTATCACAAATTCGGCACTTAATTTTGGTATATTTGGTATCTTTAAACTAGATGGTGAGGCTTACAGGCTGAAGGACACAAAATATATTTGTATTTATTTATAAACTCTTTATTGCACAAAATAAGGTACATAGGCGAGCTTAATGCCAATAGGCATTATCTACCGGCTAACCTTTGTTGTGTTGTGCTGTGATTGGCTGGGTTCAAACTATTTATTAAAAAGATTTAATATTATTTTTAAATATAATTGAATTAACTTTTTTTTAAAATAAAACTGTCGTTAAGTGTGTCGTTTACCCTAATGTTAAAATGGTGAGCATTCAATTTGGTTAATATCTATTGATTTTGTAAAGATAATTGATAATTATAATATACACATTTACTTTCAAATTGCTATTATATTATTTTTAAATACACAAAATAATTATACATGCTTTTAAATATACAATATACATTTTTATTGCTAGGCTGTACCCCGTCTGATTTTGGGAGGAAGTGTAATCAATTGAAGATACCATATAATTTTACAAACAGCTTGTATGATGAGAATTGTGAATGTGAAGGAAGCGAGGGAGTTGTGTCAGGATTGTGGCAAGTGGCGCTCCATTGTCTCTGTCTATCCCTGTGTGAAAAAGGCGTGACAATTTGATTAATTGATTAATTATTTTTAAAATTTCCATACTAAGCTACTAAACGTGCTTGTATCTTAGAAACAGGACAACCAAAGTACCTACATTGGTACCGGTAAGTGGCTACTGGCTTGACCATATCACTACCACTTGGCCACGGTTGTCTTTCCCTCTGCCCACCCTTTAAATTAAATTGCCTTAAATATACTAAACTCGGAAATAGCAAAGATTTCGTCATATTTACAAAAAACGTCTCTAAAGAGTGGTAGGCAGTGGTGCCCATCCGGGGTAGTACCACCAATTACAAGTATACAGACCGTGAAGTGAGTGACTCAATCGCGTTTCGCGATCAGCCAGTAAGTTGCCGGTTCAACTAGGCCGGCATAGTGGATGTGACTGCTACTTACAGTTAATTGACTGTAGTAGCAGTTACCTTCATTCATGGACTGCATTACAGCTTAACATCGGGCGGCGTTTAGTCATATGTCGAGTCACAATAAAAAAAATGTACCAAACTCGGAAATAGCAAAGATTTCGCCAGGCGACATTATAAATATGAAAAAAAATCTAAAGTGTGGTAGGCAATGGTGCCCAGTCTACCTATCCAGGGTAGTGGATCCTATCCACCACCACTTACCAGTATACAGACTGTGAAGTTTTGTATTAGCTTGTAAATTGCCCGTTTCAACTAAGCCGGCATAGTAGATGTGACTGCTCCATTCGCACTCCAGCTTTACATCAGGCGGGGTTCAGTCATATGTCGAGTCACAATAAAAAAAATATACTGAACTCAAAATAGCAAAGATTTCGTCATATTTACAAGGCGACATTATAAATATGAAAAAAAAAAAACGCCTAAATGTGTGCGCGGAGGAAAAAAATTCTTATTCGCTTTCTGGTACACGAAATTTCCATTGTGTTTCTTTCATATTACACTTTTGTGCACGATTAAAGGAATACGCATACAGTAAGACTTGTGGGCAGACAATTGGTGGTTATTTGCCCTGCTTGGGTCTCCCTTGCTTACCAGGCAAGATCGTGGTAAGCAAGGTCGAGGTGTATCTAAAAAAAGCAGAATCCTTATCTGTCTTCATAAAGGACATCATTCATTTTGGGCTTTTATGTATTACTTTTTTAATGTCCAATGATGAAAAAATATATAAATGGTAGATTCGATATTTGTGTTGATAAAACTAATAACAACTTTGCTATTAATTGCTGTGCGATTGAGTTATTTGGAAAATAAGATATGGATTTTGTATCGTTTGTCAATCACAAAGACACGCCATATTAACTGTTCTGCTTTAAACTGTCATAATTATAGTTTGATCATTTTGAAAAATAAAAGATATATTATATCACCAATTACATTACATTATATTACAATATACCAATTACATTGTAATCTTTGTACATCAAACTATTTTAAAATGTTTATGCAACTGTTAATACAATTAAGCCCAACCTGCGTTGTGTCAACGTCCACGCTTTCCTTACATCCACAATTATTTTCATACAAGTTACAAAATTCAAATGTGGTTGGTTAATGGTCATATGCGCAGTCTGTCAGTTGTGCCACCACTTACAAGTACACAGACCGTGAAGTGACTTAGTCGCGTTTTGGGATCAGCTAATTGGTTGCGTCTGCCAATTGCAATTAATTGGGAATTATTTAAGGCGTCCCAGCTTAACATGAGGTAGGATGCTGTCATATGTCGATCTAAATAAATAATAATATTAGATATATAATATAATCTAATTATATCTTTTATGATCAAGTAACGTTGTCGGTAAGTGTATACGAATTCCGTATATGTATGACGAACTGCCTCGCCCCCAATATTCTCCCCCTCCTCGCCCCCCTCACTCGCGAAACGCGAAAAAAGGAGGAATCCACCAAATATCCTAGTTTTATAAGAAAAAAATGTAATTTTACGAGAATATGTGAAGTATTTTTCCAGTTTCGCGATGTCTCGATATTTATAAGTTTTTTTTATATTGAATTTTTCTTTGCCTACCCCTCTTTGATTAGAAGGGCTTGTGCCTACTTCAGATTTTGTATGATTCCTGTTATAATAGGTATAAAAATTATTGTAGTTGGTTCTTTGGCCGACATAGTGACCGCGACAGAGGCAACCGTGAACTATTTCGGTTTTTTCAGTTTCAGTCGTCGTCACTCTTGGACCTCCTCTTGCTTATCATCAAGGTGTAATACCGCCGGCGACTGCAGACCGCAGATTGCACTACTTTTTTGTATGAGATTATTTTCATGCAAGGCGACACTACTCCGCAGCTGCCGCGTTAATATTATTTTCAAACATCATATTTATAATAATCTATGACTTAGCAAATGTTGAATATCGCAATAGTGTCGCCTTGCACGGAATCAATCTCATACAAACAAGTAGTGCAGTCTGCGGTCTGCAGTCGCCGGCGGAATGACACCTTCAGTCACAATAAAAAAAATTGTAAAAAAGATAATAATACCATTCAAACATTGTATAAATCTTTGATAAGTTCAATCACCTGGCCATTATCGTTACGGCGTGTTTATAACAAGGGGTTGAGCAGTGCCTTCTGACCGCCCTGTCACAGTTATTGAAAATAAATATAACGCGACATACTCGCCGAACAATAACATCTATAGAGTGGCTAGATAAGCATAAATAATTATAAATTAATATTATATTAATAATAATAGATATCAATCAATTAATCAATCAATCAAATTGTCACGCGTTTTTAAACAGGACAATAGAGCGCCACTTGCCACGATCCTGACATATATTTAAAGTCAGATCAACAAGTATGTGCAGGGACAAGAAGCGCTTCTTTTCGAGATTCTTCTTTAACACTCTCAACTCTTTCACATCTACAAGTTTCTTCATTTAGGCTTTATTGCTATGGATACTGTGAAGACCTGCTCTTTTAAGCATCGCAACGATTTATTCTTTAATCAAATCGTGGTTTGTCTCTGTTTTATTCTGCCACTCTCTGATTTATAAATGACTTTTGTCAATATCCTTTCAATATGCCCAACCAACGCCAAACATACATTTCTCAATCTTTTTCATATGATATTTAAATAAAAAATATTTATTTAAATACTTATGATTTGACCGTAAAGCTCAGAAAATTGAATCCCGTCATAATGTCACTGAATTTTTAAACTGCTTACTTAGCATAATGCTTAAAATAAGAAATTTATTTGATATACCTATAAAAAAGATATTCCTACAGACTTAGCTTAGTATAGAAATTAAAAAAAAATTAAAAATGGTCGTTAATTTTTAAAAATAGCATATAATAACCGCATCTTTATTATTTAGCTAAAAAACCGTTCTTAAAATACTAAGGAAGTTCCAAAAAAAGGTAAATTGAAAGTATATACGACTATATAGGGCGTAAATACGTGACGAATATTGACCTAGATCTAGTTTATTTTGATAATCTCGTTCAATAAGTATCCTAAGTCCCAAATAAACACGTTTTATTGTTAAACCTACGTAACTATGTAACAACCTACGCCTATTTCACGTTTGACAAATAAGAAATCAGGATTTGATTTAACTTATAGTGAATTAAATTAATCAATGTTCGCGCAAAATCTAAGAAAATATTAACTTATAGTGATGGAAATACCACTATGAGTGTCCTCAATTCATCATTATTCCCTACTTCCATTACTGGACAGAGACCTCTTCCCTCGACCTTAGGTTCCAACCAGGGCCGGCTTAAGTATATTCAGCGCCGCGGTGCGAAGGTCTCCCCCCATTATACCATGTTTATTCCTCTGAATTCATATATACGTGGGGCACACTGACAGTTTTGTGTAACTCATTAATAAAACAATTTACGTGTAAAGAAATATGTTTATTGCTTTTTAATATATACTCCATTACTTTTATTCTGTCAAACCATATTTGTAAGCATGTCCAACGCATAGATATTTTTAGGTCACCGCTAATTTAGACTGTTAATGTCATTTGCTATATCGGTTACTATATTCTTTGGCGAATTCTTTGTTTTGAATCCTATCCCACAAAGGGAATAACGAGTTTGCCCGCTGAGTCACTTAGCATATGAATCAATTCAGTTAATTTAAATTAAATCATATTTATATGCGAAAGATAAGGATTTGTTATTGAAAATTGTGACTTTTTGTATTTAACTACATAAATGTTTCTAAGTGTCTCTTTGTGTAAACAGAGTCGGAGGGGTATTCTTTACACCGTTAAATACAAATTTTATTATTTCAAATAAATTCATGGACTAGTGCTAAGGGTTTGGAATACTGGTAATGCAGAAAGAAGAACCTAACCATTATAATGATATGATATGATTTGCTAAAAGTAAATAACGTATCAATTGAAAAGTATGTTAGTATGTAAAGCATGCATATTAGCCCATAAACTTCACCATACATACCACCATTATTATTTTTACAATTATAGGAAGCGATAGAGTTGTGTTAGTATCGCAGAAAGCAGTTAATTTATTGTTTTTTTTATTTCAAAATTTCTTTTAACAAAATACTACAATCAATATCAAGTATAATCGCGAAAATACTTACCCACAAATCTACATAAAAATCTTCGCATAAACTTATTTCCCAATAATTCATAAAGAAACATTTATTTTGAACTTTAGAAACCCACCCCTCTCTGACCGAGTGACCTTTAAACTATGTTTTTTTGTAAAAATCATGGCGACTCCACGGCGTCGCTGTTCCGTAGGGCGAGCGCCCGCATGTCATTTTGGCATCCATTATAAAATGTCGGTAGTAATCGGGGGTTTATTTTTATTTTATTTGCGCACCCCTACCACCCACTCCTATACACAGGTACGTTTAACATTGACTTTTAAGTTTTGACCCCTTTCGCTTTTATGAACTGTAGAAATAAGGCGGTCGTGGTGAAGTGGTAGTGCAATGGTCGCGCAAACCGAGAGCCGTACTTTATGTATTGGCCGTACTTTATGTACCATATCATGTACTTTAGTCGTACTGTTTCTATGACACAAGCAAGTTAGTAATGTTAAGCTTAGTAAAGAAATATAAAAAAATATTGATACAAAAACACATTAATTTTAGTTCAGTGGATGCGACTTCTATTGGCACTTATTTACCTATAGTAGCAGTCGCCCCTATTAAAGGACTACACTCCAGCTAAACATCAGACTGTCATATGTTTAGCCACAATGAAAAAAAACATAAGATAATTTTGATATCATTTATTTCTATCTAAGTTTCATGCGTAATAGATCATTAAGTACCTATATCAGTTTATAAATACCTATAAACAGATTAGAATAATAATTAAAAAAGTATTATAATTCTATGATATATTTAATAATTTTACTAATAATTTATCTACATATTGAAACTAGAATCATTTCTTATTATTTTCAATGTTGTATGTTATTTATAATACTGTGTATTATTAGGTTTAGGGTAATAATTTAGTCCTGAAACACTGTAAATTTATTAAATATAATTGTTACCTTAATTGTTGTATTTTAAATAAATTATTAAAAAAAAAAATATCCTTGAAAAATATAGTGTTTTAATCAGGACAGGCCAAAACTTATACTACCAAGTGGCGATAACCCGACCTACCCGCGACCAATATTTCAAACTTAACGATCTCCACCCACCATCCCACCTTCTAAAATAAGTGGACTTAAAAAAGATCGTGCTAGTGGTGAGTTGAGAATTTCCCTCCTTTTTATGTTAGACATCATGTTTTACAAGTTTCTTACATACATTCATACACATACACATATAGACATACCATACTCACATACAAACCTTCTTTACATATAAGTATGTATTTTTATTGTGGCTCGACTTATGATAGCACCCTGCACAATGTTAAGCTAGACTGCGCTTCAATGTTATTTAACTGTAGTAGCAGTCACATCCACTATGTTGGTCTAGTTGAAAACGGCAACTTATAAGCTGCACGGCAATCCAAGAAGCAAGCTAAAGAATTTCAATGGAAGTAATTTTAAATAACAAAAAATAACATTAAAATGTTCAAGAAAATATTTATTAAAGCATTCAACGTTGTTTTGTGTAAAGTTTTACAACCTTTTTTTTTAGACATTTAGATGCACTGCTTTAGTACGATTTAAAATAAGTTGCCATGATATTCTTTGCAAGTCTTTATCTTGCTTCTTGGGTTGCCGTGCTAGAAGGGTCTGATTCCGAAAAGAGATCAAGTCACTTCACTGTTTGTATACTTGTAAGTAGTGGCACTGTAACTCCACAACCACGTGAGCAGTTTTAGAGCACTTATCCAGCTCTTCTGATGAACATCAGCTTTTATCCTTAGGTAAGCGAATCCGCCCCGCTTCTTGATTACCTCCAAACACTTGGGGAATCCTCATGGTTGTGTAATTTGTAGCGACCGCTACATGCTACCGCTAGATGGCGTTGCATGTGTCCAATATCTCGCAAACGATTTACCGACAAAGTAATCAATATATTTGCGCTTCAACGAGACGGCTAAGTTGAGCCCTGTACGCAACACGCGTACTGTAGGAGATCTACTTTCCTTTTCTAACATGCGGAATAATGCTCCGCTAAAAATTAAAAACACGATAACTTTTCCATATTATTTGTTCAATTTCATTATAATGTGATTGTTAGCAAAGTTTTAATGTGTCTTTTACGGAGCGCGTATAACATATCTACGTCTTTTCTTATAAAAATATCATTGTTTAAGTGTCTGGTAACTCATTGTTAGGCTGTCGTTTACCATATAGCAGGAGATTGCTACTACAGGTACTCTTTGACGCTTCGCATGAGGTTTTTTTTCCATCAAAACGTAACTTTTGATTTTGTGTAATTCTATTAGTGGGTTTATTGTTTATTATGATTAGATTATCTAAATAAATATATAATTAATTAAGAATAATTAAATAAATCCCGCGTATATACTAACAAAATGAGAACATAAATTAATAAAAAAACTTTTTTGGAACTCTAATGAATGTCGTCATTGTTTTTAGAACAGGAGATGAATCAATGAGTGTTTTGTTTTTAACTTCTACAAACTTTTTACTTTATAAAAGAGAAATTAATAAATTTAAAAAATGTAATAAAGAGTAGGACCTGTGCCGGTGCCTTGTGTACCCCCAGGTAAATTTTTATTTACGAACGGTATACCTTAAAAGTTTTGTTATTATTATGAAAATTTGTGCTTTTTTAACGTTAACATACGCCGTTAAAGTAATTGAAATATATTACAGTTGTGTTTCAGACATTCCTGTAACTGAAATTGTTTTGCAAGTTTTATAAATTATTAAAGTTCATTATCTTACTATTAGTCAATGTTTTTCTACGAATTTACATTTATTAAAGAAAATATAGTAATAAACAAACTTTTCTTCATTTTGACCTAATATTTTTTTTTAATCCCATATTAAAGTGCTTGTATCATAGAAACAGGACAACCAATCAATCAAAATCAATCAAATTGTCACGCCCAATAGGCAGAGACAATGGAGCGCGACTTACCACGATCCTTACACAGCTCCCTTGCTTCCTTCACATCCACAATCCTTTTCATACAGGCTCTGTGGTTATGGGCACTAGGCAACCTAGCTTTCTTAAGGATGTCTCCGATTTGGTCGGAATACACTCTCCTGGGCCAACCAAAGTATATATATCAAAGATACATTGGTACCGGTGGGTGGTCACTGCCACTATATCTGACTTCGACTACGACAAAAAATACGACGACAGGCATGACGCATTGGTTATCACACCACTTCGCTATACGTAAAGTCCCGTGTTCAATTCTCAGTCGAAAAAAACTTTTTTTAAAGCATTTTTTGCAATAATTATCGATTAGATTGAATAATACAAATATTTGTTAATTTAAAAAAAAGGCAGGTATTTTCTCCGAGTCTGGTTGTCAAAGAGTGAGGCAGTGGTACCCAGTCTGCCGATCCGGGGTAGTACCACCACATACAAGTACACAGACCATGAAGTGACTTACTTAGCTGCGATTCGGGATCAACTTGTAAGTTGTCGGTTCCAACTAAACCGACATAGTGGATGTGAATGCTACTTGATGTTATTTAATTGTAGTAGCAGTCGCCTCTATTCATGGACGGCACTCCAGCTTAACATCAGGAAGGGTGCTGTCATATGTCTAAACACAATAATGAAAAAAAATATCTATGAAATACAATCCAAAATTGACCATTAGTCCCTAACACTAAGTCATTAAGTTCTGACTCAAAATAAATGGGATAGAAATAATAAAAATGAAACGGAATATATACATATGTGTGTGTGTGTAAGCGAGATAGGTATAAGGATATTGCTAAGTGTAAGAAAGAGAGGTCAATGTTTGCGTACTATCACCCTATTGATAATGTTTCCAAAATTTCGGAAAGCAATGCGTATTGTTCGATAGCAAAGTAAGCTTACATGGTGACAATATTGAGATGCACTTTTATTTTAATTAGAAATATATATATATATAAATATATATATATATATATATATATATATATATATATATATATATATTGTTTTAATTATATTTAAGCTTGATATCTTAAAATGTGTATTGTATTTTTTTATTACCTTAGTTTTATATATTTTTTTTGTATCTTCTTTTTATTGTATACTCCGCTATCAGTTACTATTAATTTACATATTTATTAAATTGAATTACAGCGAAATTCTAAACATTTTGAGCCATAATTTACCACAAAAGCCAAAAATATTTACATCAATATTAAAACTGTTTAGTTGGTAAATTAACTTCTGGACAACTCGACCCAGAACAAATATTCGTTTCTATTATAATAATATTTGCAAAATTTAATCTAATCATTAAATATTTCAAATAAAAACTATAAAACATTTTTATCTTATACCGGGAATCGAACCCAATAAAAATGTGTACCCAATAAAATAAAAAATACTTTGAATCAGACTATATGTGTATTGTTTTATAGGCAAAAATTACAAGAAATGAAATGAAATAAAATAAATAAAACATTTAACTTAGATAACTTAGAAAACAGACCGTAAAGTGACTAAGTCACGTTTCGGGATCAGCTTGTAAACCGATACCAACTAGGGAAACATGGATGTGACACCTACTTACAGTTAATTAATTGTAGTAGCAGTCGACTTTATTCATGAACGGCGCTTTTCAGAGCCACAGTAAAAAATGTATTCTTTGTGTCAGAAAATTTAATTTATTTGTACAATATTACGAGAAATAAAACAAATAATAACTCAAACTTAGTGTTCATGTAAGCCAATGTTTATGAAATACACCTTTCAATGTCAGTACATTTTGCGCCCCCTTCATATATTGTGAGAGGGTGCTGTATAAGGGTCGATAACGCAGTTTTTGTCATTTTATACCCAAAAAAAAATTATAACAAAAACTTTTATTTTTACTTAAAACAGTCAGTTTTATGAACGCGGCCGCACGCGACAGTACACGAAATTCGCGCGGTTTTTTGCGTAAAGTTCAAAAGTAAACATTTGCGCGTAAATTCAGTGCTGGTAAACTATATTTTTTAAAAGTTTAAAATTGAACAATGGTTTTAAGGACTAAAGTTAAGATTGGTTTGAATTTAAGTTGAAATAAAGTGTTATTTTAATGTTTATTTATTGGTGAGTTCCTTTTTAACAAGGCCCTATAAGATTCTTATTAGTTACGTAAATTAAGTTTTAACCTTAGATATTAATCAATCAAATTGTCACGCCTTCTTCGCCACTTGCCACGATCCTGACACAACTTCCTAGCTACCCTCACATTCACAATTCTCTTCATACAAGCTCTATGGTTATGGGCACCAGGCAACCTAGCTTTCTTGAGGATGTCTTCGATTTGGTCGTAAAACACCCTCCAGGGCCTGCCTTGTTTTACGCATCCATTCACATGAGATATATTCATTATTCACATTAGATATATACACAAATATACTCTTTATTTTTTTTATGTATAATTTTAGCTTAAAATTATACAGATGTAGATGCAACACACAAATAGCGGCCTTATTACCAACATGGTAATAAATTAAAACTAAAACAGATCCCACAATGTAGATTTTTAATAATAAAAATTAGATTTTGCGTAAACATTGATTAATGAATTAAACAAATTTTATGCGGCTTACTATCGCGTTTATTTTTGGTTAATTATTGTATTTTTTTTTATTATTCCGACGTTTCGAGAGCTTTGCAGCCATCGTTGTCACGAAGTTTATTTAATTTTATTTAACCAAAAATAATCGCGATAGTAAGCCGCATAAAAATTGTAATAATGTGTAAATAATATTAATATTACACTACATAGATGTAGTTTGAATCTTATATTGTAACAAAGATTGACAAAGGAATGCTTTGATAGTTGGGTTACATGTAAAAAATGAGTAAAAGTAGATTGATGAAATGAATTTATAAATCTGATATGGATAGATGCGTTAAACTAGACAGATCTAGGAGGTTTTTTTTTCTGACCAAATCGGAGACATCCTCATGAAAGCTGGGTTGCCTAGTGCCTATAATAATAATAGGTAATTAATATTTATTCGAAGTTCCTTATAAAACATGTACCAATATAAAAAATTGGGATTACAATTAAATTACTTTATACCTGGGGCAACAATAACAATAAGACATATTTAATCATTTTAATCCTTGAATATACATGAATATATATCCTTGAATTTTTTTTATTTTTTTTTTATTGTGACTCGACATATGACAGCACCCCGCTTTATGTTAAGCCGAAGTGTGGTCCATGAATGACTGTCACTGCTACTACAATTCAATAACTGTGAGTAGCAATCACATCCACTATGCCGGCCTAGATGGAACCGGCAACTTACAAGCTGATCCCGAAACGTGACCAAATCACTTCACGGTCTGTATACTTGTAAGTGGTGGTACTACCCCGGATCGGCAGACTGGGTACCACTGCCTACCACTCTTTGATAACCAGACCCGAAGCAAATATCCATCTCTTTTTTTTTATTAACAAATATTTGCAATATTTAATATTATTAAATATTACAAATAAAAGCCATGAAACAAATATTTGCTCCGACCGGGGATCGAACCCGGGACATTACGCGCAACAAACCAGTCGCTAAACCGTTCGTCCACGCCTGTCGTCATATCCTTGAATATTTATAATAACCCGTTTATTATCATTTGCCGATTGTTAATGTAGTAGAGTACTCGCATAATAATAATCGTAGAGTTTGTATGAAGAGAATTGTGGATGTGAGGGACGCGTGGGAGTTGCGTCAGTGGGAAAAAGGCGTGACAATTGATTGATTGAATTAAACACAATGTAGATTTAATTGATTTAAAATTGAATGAATGCTGTGTACGGTTGTAGAAGTGAGAAAGTAGAATAAATGGCTGTAAAAATAAGGATTGTATATTTTTAACCATTGCGGATGGAGTCATGAATACATTGAATACATATGAAATAAAATTGACGAAAATAAATCTTTTTATTTTATTTAAATTGAGCGTCTGATTATGTTGATATCCATAAAAAGAGGTAGATATTTCCTACTATATTTTTATTTTATTTTAAGTGAGCGTCTGATTATTTTGATATCCATAAAAAGAGGTAGATATTTCCTACTATATTTTTATTTTATTTTAAGTGAGCGTCTGATTATTATGATATCCATAAAAAGAGGTAGATATTTCCTACTATATTTTTATTTTATTTAAATTGAGCGTCTGATTATTTTGATATCCATAAAAAGAGGTAGATATTTCCTACTATATTTTTATTTTATTTTAAGTGAGCGTCTGATTATTTTGATATCCATAAAAAGAGGTAGATATTTCCTACTATATTTTTATTTTATTTTAAGTGAGCGTCTGATTATTATGATATCCATAAAAAGAGGTAGATATTTCCTACTATATTTTTATTTTATTTTAAGTGAGCGTCTGATTATTATGATATCCATAAAAAGAGGTAGATATTTCCTACTATATTTTTATTAACAAATATATTATGTAATACTAGATGACCCGGCGAACTTCATACAGCCTAAAAGTCAAAGAATATTGTGTTAGAGATTAGCCGAACTTAAATTAGCCGATTTAAATCTTTATTGTAAATTGAGTTTTTTTTATTGTGACTCGACATATAATCGTTTCTCTTTATAAATAATACAACATAGGTTTTTGAGCAATATATTTTTACTGGTATGCCAAAATTGACAATTTGTTCTCTATACTCAACAGCTTGGTATATTTTCCTTAGTTTACCCAGAATAAATTTCTGAACGCACGTTATTTTGTATGGGAAAATGCTTTTTCTTTCTTTATTATTCTTTTATTTATTATTCACACAATATGTTTATAAATTATAGTCAATGTGTTATTCTGATGTATAAGCTATATTACTGTAAAGTTTCATTAAAATCCATTCAGTAGTTTTTGCGTGAAAGAGTAACAAACATACATCCATACTCACAAACTTTCGCGTTTATAATATAAGTAAGGAAGTAAGGATTATAAATAATGGAACAAAAATGGGTGTTTTCCAACCAAATCCCACAAGAAAGGGTTGCCTAGTGCTAATAACCGTAGAGCTTGTATGAAGATAATTGTAGATGTGAGAGAAGCGAAATAACGTGTTAGGATCGTGAAAAGTATCTTCCGATTGCCTCTGCTTATCCCTGTGAGAATTGAGCAGTGACAGTATGATTGAAATGCTACGATACAAATTTCGTATTTTAAATGAGTTCTTAGTTATCGTTAATGATTGGCAAATTTTAAAATAATATCACGACATATGACAGGCAAATGTTTGTAAGCAGCAGTCGATTCCGGCAACTTTAAAGCTGAGCTCTAAACGCGACTGAGTAACTTCACGGTCGTCAGACTTTAAAGTTTTGGCGCTGCCGCGGATCGTTTCGATATTAAATTAAAATTAAAATTTCTTTATTAACATCAAATTTTACATTATAAATCTGTGAATTGAACATCCCTGTACTAGGTCTGCGTGAGACACTGTGTTACAGGACAACCCTGTCTTACCCTGACTTATACAATATCGATATTCGATACGATAAAGATACATTTTCCCTTCACAGGCAACGGTTGCCCTTAAATTTATTAACACGTGTTATTTGTGGATTTCCAGATGCCGCGGTGACGCCATGTCCGTGGTGCCGGCCGTGAAGCGCGAGCTGGACCTCGAGAGCGGCGGCGAGCAGAGCCCGGGCCGTAAGCGGCGCAAACAGGCCGCCCCCACCAGAGCACCGCCAGCGCCACCGCCGCCCGCCTTCCCGCCGCTGCACGACCTGCACGCAAAAATGGCGGACATATATAAGAGCGCACTCGCCTTCGGGGAACTAGCGTTGCCCTCCTTCGATCCCCTTGCCGCATTCCGTCTGCTGCCGAGACACGAGCCCCCTCGCATCTTCAACCCGGAGGCCTACTGCGACCTCTGCTGCAAGGAGTTCTGCAATAAATACTTTCTGAAGACGCACCGCGCAAACAAACATGGCATCTACGATGGGCCGGAGCCTCCATCGACACCAACGCAACCACCCCAGATGTCCATGACCCCACCCCGACGTTGTTCCGACGAGGACTCTGCCGGTACGCCGCGGCGTCTCTCCCCTGACTCGGCGCGACGCGCCCGTGACTCTGGTTTCCAACCTGATGCTTTGAGACGCCTTGGTGTAATCAATCCGGAGGCCTTCTGTGAGATATGCTGTAAAGAGTATTGTAACAAATATTTCCTGAGGACGCACCGCGAGAGAAGACACGGCTTACCACCGCAACAGTCGCCGGGCCTGGACCATTCCCCGCCGTTGACGACGCCGCCACGAGCTCCCAGTTTACCACCATTGATGACCCCACCGAGGGCTCCAAGTTTGCCGGCGTATCTGGAAGAACCGCCGGAGGTGAAGAGAGAGTGTGAGGACGAAATCGAATCGGTACTCAGGGACGGACAGACCAGTCCACTCAATCTGATAGTTGAGGAGCGAGGTGTAGACGGATCACCAGAGTCCGCCAACGAAGAGCTAAGAAAACTTCAAACTATGATATCGCAATTGAACGAACTCGCCGCCGAAAGATTAGTGGACGGCGACCACCACGGCGAGAATGGCCTCATGCCTAGAGACAGTCGGCCGCCATCCTCTTCCCCGCCGCCATCGGACGAGCGTCGAAACTCGTCAGGATCCAGTTTCTGTGAGATTTGCAACAAGGAGTTGTGCAATAAATACTTCATGCGCACACATATGCAGCGGATGCATGGGATTTCGTTGGAGAGTGGCACACAGCTGGGTGGCGTCACTTGCGATATTTGCCACAAGGAGCTCTGCAGCAAATACTTTCTGCGCGTCCACAAACACAACACCCATGGCATACCTGCGCCACCTCCCCCCCAGTCGCCTGCGCCCTCTGAGCCATGTCCGCTGTGTGCGAGACGATTCCGTGGCCCCCGAGCGCTCCGGGCGCATCTGTTGGCTGAACACGCACCACCCGCGAGACCCCCGCCACCACCGCCGCGACCTCTAGACCTTTTAGCGCGGGACAAACCATACGCTTGTTCCTATTGCCCTTTCACGACTGACGTGCTCGCGTTCCTGTTCGCGCACGAACGAGCGCACGCGCAAGTGCAAGCCGATGCGCAGGCGCAGGCGGATGCTCAGGCGCAAGCGGACGCGCACGCTCAGGCGCAGGCGGAGGCGCTCACGCATCACGAGAACGGGGAGCAGAACGAGATGAAGCCCGCACTGCCCGACAGCGGCTGCGAGCAGACTGAGACGGAGGATATGAGCACTGAGACGGAAGGTGAGCAGGAGACGCCGTACGCGTGCTCGAGGTGCGCATTCCGGGCAGCGGAGTTCGGCGCGCTGGAATCGCATCTGCGAGCCGCTCATGGCGGTGCGGGGGCTTTGCTGGCAGTGCCGCGTGCGCCCGCTGCGCCTCTCACGATGCAACCGTTCGTGTTGGAAGAGGCGGCGGGCGGGTTGTCGCTGTTGCCTGCGCTGGTGTTCTTGCCGGTGCGGCGGCGAGCGACGCGCCGCGCGACGGTGACGCTGACGCTGACGCCGGCCTAGCGCGCCGCGCGGTCAGTCGATGATAGTGGCGGCAGGAGGTCGCTCATGCTACACTAGGCGAGAACCACACCTGAGGAGCACTACACCGGTTTCTTTTGGTTCGGTCTCGGAGGGCGCGCGAACGCGTCCTGGACGTGAGTGTTCGCGGTGATGTGCCGCTCGTCCCGGACGCGGTCGCGCGCCTGCTAGTGATTGCTGAACTGTCAATACTACATTTTAACGCTGTGTGCCTTCAAGCAATTGCTGAAAAATATTATGAGACGTAATTTAAATTATTCGAGAAGCTGTTTTTAAAGTAATTTTTGTAGGTTCGATTCGGTGCCGCGTTACCGCCCCGGCGCTACACCAATGGGCGGGCGGCGCGGCCATTTTTCCTAATTTTACGAACGTTTTGAACTTCATATAGAAATATTTATTGAATCGGGTGATATATGAAACGTTACTTATTATATTTAATTACTTATTGTTCCCTCTCCTCGAGAGCTTCTGTTAATTCATTCATCCGAGACGAATTTTTTAAAACTTTTTGGTTCCGTTAGGAGAAGAAAAACAGCCTAGAGTTAATATTATTTATATATGTATTTAAATGGTCTATGTGCGTGTTGTTGATCACTGTGGCGGTCACACACACCTGCCGACTGTCTATTATATACGTACCTCATAATAGTTTATAGTACAAAGGTGCCACTTGTCTTAGATGATAATTATACGAGAACCGTTCTACCTCACATTTATTAGGTTTTTATATTAATAGAGCTATTTGTACCTGTTATATTATATTAAAACACGGAGAGTACAAATCCTAAATATAGGTAATTGTAAGAAAAGGTGTACTGCCCCTGTTGAGGGTTACCTACACACAGTGCTGAGATGCTTAATCTTTTTATATATATTGTTAAATGTTGAGTGACTGGTCACTATATAAACATAATAAATACGTACAAATTTGGCAGTGATCAACACGAAACGTATAGATTTATTCATTATATGTGTCGTTAATGAGAAGCCTCGGTCATTTATGTTGAAAACACACAAAATCATACGGGTCCTTGTTTTTGATGCGGTCGTGCGCCGGCGCAGCCGTCCTCGGCCGCTGTGATTATGGCCAGGCTACGACTTATTTATTTATTAACTATTCCGATGTGAACGTTGCTCGCTTAGTCTTCGTGGACTCAACAATCAGACCCTTCAATTGGTCTCTTATGAATAATATATCTTCAAAGACTCCCCAGTGAGTCTTCGGAGATATTATTATCTTCAAAAACTATTATGAATGTGCGATAAATGCGATAATTTATAATAATACTTTAGTATAAGTTCCTGGTGGGTCCATGTGGATATGATATTGAAGTTTCATAGGGTCCACCAGTCAATGGGTGAATGATAGCCTTTAAGATATATCAATCTTCGTAGCTCCATTGGTGGGTCTAATTGATGGGTCCTTGAAGACTTGGTGACGTTCAGTAACAATTAGTTGAGAATTATACACTGTGTTCGTTTATGCGTTTGTTATTTGAACGTTTCACATCGGAATCTGGTTTGTTTGTGTTTTGTGGTGTAATTTTATCTTGGATTATTTCAAGACTTTTGTTTAATTAATTTTCGTAGAACACGTGAATGATAGCTTGTACAAAAGAACCATGCAGCTTCTTAAAAGAGTTCCTATGTATGTACGTAAGTAAGTATAACTTAGTGGGTCACAGGCTGCTTGGAACTCGTTCTAGCTTACAAAGACACCTTAAAAATCCATTATCAGGGTATTACAGTGAAGTCGATATTCCACTTATAAGCATGGAGAGGTTTTGATTGTGATAATGACGCTGAAAAGAAAATATTAAAGCGCTTGAAATTAGTTTTTGTAAAACGCCAGTTAGAGAGTTATTTATTTTCATATTACGGGTCCGTCCGTCCCTCTGTGGACAATACCCGTATGCAATTTACGGTTGTCTCAGCCGGCAGGACCTCATACCTAGAAGTGGAGCTTTTGCATTAAATGTGAGGTTTTTAGCCGGCATAGTGACGGCGATTGAGATAACCGTAAACGACATCGGTTTAATCAGTCGTCAGCGTTCCTTGATATTTTTTTTAGAAAAAGCACCCTTATTTAAAAGTGCTTTTAATATTTTCTTTTTTGCGTAAATATCTGCTGCGTGTGCAGAGTGGAATGTTGGCTTTGGGTTGGGCGGGAAATGAAGCTAAAGTCATTGGGCGGTTGTTTTTTCAGTAGATGTTTCAGAACTGAAAAATACAATATTTTTTAATATTGTGAAGGTTTTCAGGCCTTAAACATAAAAATTATGGCATTTTTGTCTCTGTCTAACCACAAGCAATGCTTGTATCACAGAAACTGGAAGTGCAAAATACATTATTATTAAGTGGGCACAAAGTGGTTTTGAACCGGGAGGTCTTGACCATTTCTCTACCAATAGACCACGGTCGCCTTTATTTGTTTAAATTATGTTTTTGTTGAAATTTTAATCATGTCACTAGTCAAAACTATTTTAAACGATTTTATATCCCATCCACTACATACTATACACTATTTATACTATACCTAGTTGGAAGCTAATTGGATCTTTAGACTCAAAGGTACTGGTTGAGCAGGCGACTACCTTAAAGTTCCTCTTTAAAATGTCAAATTTAATAAATCATTTAACTAATCAGAGTTTATCTAAATTTCTGATGAACAAAAGTATAGTCGCCCGATGACTTTAGTTACTTCACGCCTTTGCCAGACAGACTAAAAAAAAATTAAAATAGATTGTAATTGACAAATAAAATTTAAACAGGGTTTAAGAGTTTAGTATAGTTATTAAACGACAAACAAATAATAATTAAAAAATATAAAAGTAATAGTTGAATGCTTTCATGCAGAACCTTCCTACAAGTCTTCCTGAAAATTCAGCCAAATTTTTCAGCTGAAACGAGATCTAAGAAGCCAGTGCGAGATACAACAAAAATTATATTATAATGTTTTAAGTATATTTATATTTAATTTTAAAAAAATGTATGAAACAACATCGACTTCCTGAAATGAGTACATTATTCAGGAGGGAGAGTTAAGGTCGCTTTTAAGGTATTTATTATAATTAGGTGGTGAAGGGCTTAGTACAAATTATACAAATTATAATATTGTACGCAGATCATGAAGTCGATGGCTATATGTAGTGAAATTTATTGATTGTGTTCACATTTTTATATTAATAGGTATTTTTAAAAATGGTGCCTAAATTATTATTTATTTACATTTATATTTTAAACTATTAAAGTGCTTGCTTCATAGAAACAGGACAACTAAAGTACATATAATAAAGATACACCGGCAAGTTTTGAAACCGTGCTCTTGGTTTGCGTAACCATTTTACTGCCACTACACCACGGTCGCCTTGTATGTCTATTTGTGTTGTTTTATTATATTTTGCATTATAAAAAGCACTCCATTGTGTCTGTAGCTAAACGCGCGACCACACTCACTACGAAAGTATACAGGTTCGGGGGCCTGATTGTCTTAAATACATTATGACGGAGAAAATCAGTGAAATTGACCAATCAACGTTTACCTATTGATTTGTTATTCGCTGATTGGTTACGAACGTGTCAAACAACAGTGCGGCGAAATTTCACTGCTTTTTCAACGCCAAATATATTTAGAGAATCGAGGTATGTTTGCGTTGAAGTTTGTAATTTCTTTTTATCATGCAGCCATCCAAATTATGGGTCCACCTCGCATATTGCTGGGTTAATACTACATGTGGTACATCTGTCTATTTAAATATAATATAGAAAAATAATAAAAAATATATTAAAAATTAATTTATATTTATAATATTTAAAAATACTAAATAAGGCACCATTTTTATAAATATACTAAAAAGTTGATTTTATTTCGGCGTTGTACCTAGAGAGGATGTAGTACGCAATGCAATTTAAACAAGAAAGTGGTAATCGAAACTAAAGTACAAATTAATTAATAAGTAAATTTATATTGAATAATATTACAAAAAAAGAGATATTTTATATATTAATATATGAAAAATATATCGACAATCCAAAATCAAAACACAGTACACAAAAATTTGATTTTTTAAGGAAATATTCCATAAAAAATAAATATAAACATAGAACGTAAATATTAAAGTTAAAGATATTAAAATATAATAAGTATATAGGATTATATATCTATACCTAAAGTTTATGACGTGTTTAAATATTAAAAAAAAGGTTCCATCAACAATTTGTAACGACACAGCATTGATAAGTTTTAGAACACTGATTGTTAAGTTGATGAAGCAATAAGTATCACAGTTATGATTAGTAAGAAACTCAAAAGAACCAAGTAAGTGAATTAAACCAATTTTATGCGGCTTACTATCGCGTTTATTTTTGGTTATTGATTTTACATTTTTTTATTATTTGATCACGAATGCTACAAAGATCTCAAAACATCGGAATAATAAAAAAAATGTAAAATCAATAACCAAAAATAAACGCGATAGTAAGCCGCATAAAAATTGTTAAAATTAATGTTCGCGCAAAATCTAAGAAAATTAAGAAAGTGAATTGTAAAATTATAAAACAATTGGGTATTTTATTTACAAATTTAACAACAAAATCTAATGATTTAAAATATACATACGATTAACATGACACGATATAACTCGTATAAACATTATTGTTTTTGCAAATAGTAGACGTTTTAAAACATTAAATTTGAAGAATTTGATTGTACTGTGTTTTGAATTGGGGCAGCATGAACTCCTTTAGGTACAATGCTTAGTATCTGGGCAAAATACAGTCGCACTCGTTTATAGTTAGACAAAAAAACTTGATAGTTTTGTTAAATATATTAAAATCATTAATTTATTTACAAAGTTTTTATGGCGATAATTTTGGGGTGGATTTTTATGTATTTAATATTTACTATCGAGTATTTATTAAAAAGATATAAGGTGTAACGAGCATGTTTTTACCACATTGCTTTCAACAAGATTTCGGTGTAAATATATAAGTGCGAATTTGTGATTTTATTAGTCATTAAAATACCTAGTGAAAGAATTATAAATTTTTATTTAGTAACTAAATAACACAAATTCATACTTATATTTTTTTGCCATTTTTTTAATGTTACCATAATAATAGGGAAAATTAATTGTTTAGTAAAAAAATTATAGTCGATATGAATAGTATTTATTTTTGTAAATTAGTTCATATTGTTACCTAGTATGATTTGGCGCCCAATTTCACCAAAGTTATTACTTGTGCGGTTATTTATTACATTTCAACATTGTAAAGACTTAAATTTGGTGAAACCAGGCATTAGACTTGTGGTTTTATATTCGACTGTATTAGACATGGGTCTGAGAGCATAAAAATGTATGAAGTTAGGCCGGCATAGTGGATGCAATTGTTGCCTGTTTTCATTTATAAAATAAATAAATACTAAAGGCATGCTGTTCAGAATAAAGTATCTTTGATATTAGGTACTTTGGTTGCCCAGTGTTTATAATACAAGTAAATTTATTAGCTTTGTAATTATAATAAATGGCGGTTCGGCTATGTTACAACAGCCGTGGCTACTTACTTATTTCAAATATATGAATAAGCATAATATGTGCGCGTAAAGACCCATGTTTAAATTTAAATATGACTTTATGTATTTAGTTCCTAAAACTGTACCAAAAAACGAGAAGACTTTCTTGATTAATGATTTCTAGTCGTTCCTAATCATTCCTTTATTTTTTAAGTATTTAATTTAAGTAAATATTTTATTTTATTGTGCGACTGTAAAATCTATATTTTTTCATTTACGCCTGTGTTGTATCTAGTCTATATTTATTTTTAATAAATGCTTTGGCCACATTTGGCGTACAGTCCGACTTTTAGAACGAAAATATTTGAGATATAAAATATACGAAATAAAGTATTTTTGTTTATGACTATTTGGTCGGACTCTAAGTGTGGTCGAAGTTGTTAATTTAAGCTTATAAGAATTATATCCTGGCTGCAGAAGTGAGCCTCATTGCTTTAACTGTGAATATAATATTTTACTATTCAGCTGAGCCAGCATAGGGAATACGACTGCTGCTTGCAGACATTCATCTGCTGCAGCAGTAGCAACGAATCATTTCAAAACACGTTGATTTTTGTATCGCGATACAAAATCTAGTTTTTCCGTAAAACATTCTAGGATGGCGTGTCAGGAAATGGATCACACTCTAACTGTCCTATTGAGTCAATAATGGATGCTGTGACAGTTGCTACCAGACGGTTAGGATTCCCGGATTTCCATCTACTTCTATCTCGAAAATAGTCGCTTTGCCGCAAAAATGTTATATAAGAAAAATCACTAAATCTACTCAGGCGCTTATTTTTTATTGATAATTAGCAAGAGTGATAACAACTGAAAAAACCGAGTCAGTTCCCGGCTTCCTCAGTCGCCGTCACTAGGTGCTAATAATAACTACACAGACAGTTATGCATTTCAGGGTTCATGCAATTCCTGACGCGCTATATCCTAGACTGTAATCGATACCTCTACCACGTCGAGATACCTCCAGCAGTATTAATACCTCTTGGTGTTACCTATACCTTTTTTTATTGTGACACGACATCTGACCTCGACCCGCCTGATGATAAGTTCGCGGTTGCCACAGTAGCCGTCAAAGGTGCTTCTTCACGCATCGCTTGAAGGATCCAAGGTCATAGGATGGAGAGAACACATGGGCAGGCAAAGCATTCCACTTGTCAATTGTTCTTCAAAGAAAAGACGCGCCGAACTTATTAGTCCGACTGCTAATTTGGTCGTAAAACGCGCATGCACGATACCACTTTAAAATCATCGTTTACACGTTGAGATTAGTTAGTATCATGATACGGAATCGATGATACATGTTGCGATACAAATCTCAGCGTGAATGGAGGCCGTAGAGACCCAATGTCATAAGATGGAGAGAACACAGGGGATAGTAAAAACAGCAGATGTTTGCCCCGGACCAGCCTGCAGACCGCGTAACTTAATGACACTTAGAATGAGCTTCGTTTTAACAGCTGAACTACATTAATGAGCTTCAAAATTAAAATTGCGTCCGCGCAACACACTAAGAATCGATGTTCATTTTCATTAACAGTTCAAGCTCATTTGAAACTCATTGTCCGATTGAATAAAAGTTGTTTTTGACACTAACAGCGACCGCGTAACCGTATTGACAAATGGGTATGAATTTCATTGTCATTTCCATTGTATTTTCTTAAATTTTGCGCGAACATTGATTATTGAATTAAACAAATTTTATGCGGCTTACTATCGCGTTTATTTTGGTTTTGATTTTACATTTTTTTTAATTCCGACGTTTCGAGAGCTTTGCAGCCATCGTGGTTACGGAGAGGTTATAACGTCGGAAACGTCGGAATAATAAAAAAAATTGTAAAATCATAACCAAAATAAACGCGATAGTAAGCCGCATAAAATTTGTTTAATTCAATTTCCATTGAAGTTACGCGGTCTGCCCTCTGATGTATGTGATAAATATATGTCATCTATATATGTCTTATCCAATATCCAAGTTCTATTAATGTTGCCGACACTCCTAAGAAGGGTTAAATATTTTAATTTTCAATAACCTTGCGTTAATTATTTTTTGTATTTTATACGTTATTTCATTGGTCGGCCTCCTGTGCGGGTATCACTGGTGTAAAGGATAGGTAGGAACGCAGAGACTAGGTGAAAGAGCTCTTTAATTTGTTAATGAATAGTAAAATATTATATTAATAGTTAATGATGGTATATGTTCCTAGATCCGTCTGTTTGTTAATAAATATTTGTTTTCCATTAATTCTAACGAAACATTTCTACCATATTCAATAAATTAAATATACAAATAAATTACATATTGTTTTATTATTATAATTTTATATTTCTATACTAAATCGTTTAAAGGTTATCATAGAAACCAGAAGATCAAAGGTACTTGTGCCTCGCAGTGACTGCTACTACAGCACCCTATGGCCTAACAGTCAAGTCACAATAAAGAAGAAAAACATCTCAATCAAATTGTCACGCCTTTTTCCTACGGGGATAGGCAGAGACAATGAAGCGCAATGAAGACAATTACGATCCAGACACAACTCCATTGCTTCCCTCACATCCACAAATATCTTCATACAAGCTCTACGATTATAGGCACTAGGAAACCCAGCTTTCTTGAGGATGTCTTCGATTTGGTCAGAAAACGCCCTCCTGGCCCTGCCTCGTTTAACGCATCCATCCACATGAGATAATTGAAGCGATATATTTATATGTAGTTATCAGTTATTTGTAAGAGGACGGTGGTGACACGACATTTTGCCTCGACCCGCCTGATGATAAGCAAGAGGAGGTCCAAGAGTGATGAAAAAAACGAGTTTATACACGGCTGTCCCAGTCGCCGTCACTATGCCGGCAAAGGCGCTTCTTCATGCATCGCTTGAAGCATCCAAGGTTATAGGATGGAGAGAACACATGGGCAGGCGGAGCATTCCATTTGTCGATTGTTCAAGAAAAGAAAGAAACACTGAACTTTTTAGTTCGACTGCCGATGTTTTCCCCGACCAGTGCGGGGTATTACGGGTGTGAAAAGACGAGGTAGGAACATGGACTTTATGTTACAATCATTTTAGTAGCTTAATGTAGAAATGTACATAAAACAAACTAAAAAATAGTCATTACAAGAAGACGCCACGCGCCATTCATCACAGTTTAATAGTGACATAAACTCAATTGTAAACAGCGACAAAAAAGTCGGAATTAATTTAAGATTATATCCGCGTCAACTGTCAGCTTTGGAGTGATGAGGTAGTGAGAGAATGAACAAAAAAACATGGTGTTTTTCAACAAAAAACCCCATTTTTAACAAAAAAACGAAAAAAATTACACACATTAAAAATTATGGCACAATCCAGGGGTTGGAGTTCGCATCTGTCTCAAATTTCATGTAAGGGTGTCTTTACATTGTGGTACTACATAATAACCGCTTGATGTTAAACTGGAGTGCAGTCCACGAATGGAGGTGATTGTTGTCGTAGACACATCCACTCTATCTTTCAAAAACCAGTTACATCTACTGGTCGACCTGGTTGAAATTGATTCTTTTTTTGCGAAGCGTCGAGCGCTTAAAGGATCCAAGATGGGATGGGGATGGGAAAAGCATGGGCTGCTACTATAGACTGGTAAAGCATTCCATTTGCCGATTGTTCTACATAGAAACGAAGCACCGAATCTTTTAGTTACTGATTTTGTCGACAGACCGATTTCTCCCATTTGCAATTAAAATAAAATGACGAGGTTAAAGAGCTAGAATATACTGGACAAAGAACGCATAGACTCTTAATGTCTGCGAAATTGTAGAAGTTTTTTTTTAATGTGACTCAAGATATGACAGCACTCTGCCTGATGTTACGGTGGAATGCAGTCCATGAAAGGAAGTAATTGTTACTACATTAAATTAACTCTAAGTAGCAGTCACATCCATTATGCCGGCCTAATTGAAGGCTCCAGGGTTCTTTAGACTTCAACATCATTTAATCATTAAAAATGCTTCTTTCCTATTCAATGTATACTCACCCTAATAGAGTAAACAATTTATAGTAAAAATTGGGAAATTACTATATGAAAAATGGGTTAAAATTGTTGAAAAAAAAAACATCTAAAAAATGGGCAAACAATGTCATTGAGACTCGGGAGGGTTAAAAAGTGACGAACTTTGACAGCGAGCAAAATTTACAATTATCCGTTAACTTAACCCATGATTTTCTACGCTTGCTTTTTGCCAAATTTATTTGGAAAAATGTGCAAAATATTATGTTTTTGAGGGTCAATTTTATATACATTAAAATTGTAATAGTCGTGCATTTCTGTCTGCCGTACTTTCACAGCGAAACTTTTTATATACACGAATTGAATCGTCATTTGGCGACCGTGGTCTAGTGGTAGTGCACCCGAGATTACTTGCTTATACGGCACGTTAAATTAAAATAAATAAACAGATAAAATTTAAAGTATATTAACTATAATTAAACTATGAATAAAAAAATATCTAACATTTCCTCTTTATATAGCATGGTTAATATGTTGGCAGAAATAATTGGCAGCTTTCCTGTCTCCAGACAACTCCGTCAGTCCGAATAACCAACATTTTTTTCTACGTATTTTGTTTTATCTTTTAATTTTTTATTTATATTTTTAAATTTTGAAAGTAGAATAAAAGTTACATATAAACTTTTATGGAAACTAAAAAGATTTTAAACTATAAAATCGTAAATAATTGAGGATTAAGGTATCAATAGATTCTGTTGATATGTGTATGTATGTACTTTGGTTGTCTTGTTTTTATGTTACAAGCACTTTAGTAGCTTAATATAAAAATGTAAATAAAATAAAAATTGACATTCCAGACCATAATTGTAGCGTATTCAAGGTAGTCTATACACTTAAATGTGGTGGTACTACCTCGGATTAGCAGACTGGGCGTATGGCCAAGTGTCTGCATATCACTCTAATTCTTGGACCTCACCCGCAGGTATTAAATGCCTCTTTTTTTAAATTACAAATATTTGTAGTTTCAATCAATCAAATTGTCGCGCCTTTTCCCCACATGGATAGGCACAATGAAGTGCCACGTGCCACGATCCTGACACAACTCCCTCGCTTTCCTCACATCCACAATTCTCTTCATACAAGCTCTACGGTTATGGGCACTAGGCAACCTATCTTTCTTGAGAATGTCTCCGAATCGGAAAACACCCTCCTGGGTCTACCTCGTTTAACACATCCATCTCCATTAGATTTATAAATTCCTTTCGTCAATCTATTTTCACAAATCCTTTCCATGTGCCCAAACCATCGAAGCATTCCTTCGTCAATCCTCGTCACTACATCTTCTTTCAAACCACATTTATTGCGCACTGTGCTTTTCCTCATTCTATCCGCTATCGTCACTTACACATACTCCTTAATGACCGTATACATATAAATCCTAGATATATTTTTAATAAAACAAATTCAAATTCTTTAATTTGTGTTTAGAGACTTGTACGAGTAACATGAGTTTTCTATACTAAGCTACTAAGAGTGCATCTTGTATCAAAAATAATAAAACTATAGTTAAAAAAACTAAAAAACACGCCTATATTACAAAGTGTACTTTTTTTATTGTGACTCAACATCTGACCTTGACTCGCCTGATGGTAAGCAAGAGAAGGTCCAAGAATACCGACGACTGAAAAACCTGTGTTAGTTTACGGTTGCCTCAGCCGAGGTCACTATGCCAGCCAAAAAAATATATTTTATGAAATTATTGTATTATCATCGGTTTTAAATAAATGTACAAATTTTTAAATTATTCAGACCTCAAAAATTAATTTGAAAGATTCCGTTACATAGTTACATACATACAAGTCAAGCTAATAAAAGCGTGTTAGAAAGAACAACAAAAGCACAAATATATCAAAGATACATTGGTACCTGCAAGTGATTATGCACCTGGCACTCTCGGTTTGCATGACCATTGCGCTACCACTACACCACGGTCGTCTTTGAATGTATTCTTAAATAATAAGTATGTTACATTACAATATTATTCTGTTGACAATCAATTTTGTAATAAAAGGTGAGAAGTCACATAAATCCAGGTGTACTTTATTTATTACATTCTTTATTGTGAAATTCAATAAAATAAATTTATATAAAAAGTACACTTTTCACAAAAAATACTATTTTAAGTTAATCCGTTGCGACATCTAAAAAAATAACCTAAATCATCCCTTAAAGTAGTATTGTTGTTAAAAAAAACCCTTTTTGTTAAAAAGTGTGACATGCGTGCGCCGATTTTATTGCAAAAAAAGGGGCAAAAAAGTGCAACCCACTGACCTACATATTTAGATTTTTTTTTAAATCCCCTTGCGTTTCCAAAAAAATGTAAAAAACTACCCCTTTTTCATATAATTGAATTTAATCCTTTGGAAAAGGGTTCAATATAATACTGTAATAAGATTTTTTACACAATTTTTCCCATACGGGCTGTCTATCCGAACACGCGCTAAATTAAAGTATTTTTTGTAAAAATCTCGCGCCATTAAGTTCGTTCGAACATCTGCTGAAGATTTTTAATGCAAATTCACCCTTATAGCACGCAGGACATTAATTTTTAGGGGAAAATAGTAATTTTTGTGAAATAGGGAATAACACATTTAAAATATAACAATTCACCCCACATTTTGTATTTATGTCATTTTTAATTTCTTTCTGTTATTGCTCACGATATTATAATTTAACTATTTTCGATATTAGAAAATACAAAAGGAAGTGTTTATGCCTTAGTTCCGACAGGGAGATAATCCACTATCCTGACGCAACTCTCTCGCTTCCTTTAGTTTAATGAAGAGTTTCTAGTTTAAAAAAAGTTCTAGTTTAAAAAGTTTGCTCTAGCATTTATGCTAAGTATTCATAACTATAGAACTATGAAGAGAATTATGGATGTGAGGGAAGCGAGGGAGTAGTGCCAGGATCGTGGCACAACTTTATTGTCTCTGCCTATCCCTGTGGGAAAAAGGCGTGACAATTTGATTGATTGATTTTCAATTCGACAGATTTCGTTGTGTTAAAAATAAAAATCATAAAGCTCGCAAAATGCATTCTAAAGATAATGAACGCAAAAATTATCATTGTTAATTTTGATAAATGGTCAAGAAGCGTGTCCATTACATTAAAAAAAAATTAGATCTGATTTCACAGTGAGCGTGTGTGACAAAGAACATTGGGAATCTAAAGCAAAAATGCATTATTCCCCCAAAAATTAAGCTTTGCAACAATTATTTTTATTTATTCATGCAGCCGGCACAATGAGAGCGTTTCAAATTTCCAACGAAATTTGCGTTTTTGCATAAAACATGGCGTGTGCGTGTATCACATTAATTTGTACTGTGACCATATATTACAGATGCATAAGAATCATGTGTATTTATTTTTGGTATTTTCCGTCCATATCGGAGACATCCTCAAAAAAGCTGGGTTGCCTAGTGTCATAACCATTAAGTTTGTATGAAGAGAAATGTGGATGTAAGGGAAGCTAGGGAGTTGTTTTAGATCCATTGTCTCTACCTATCTCTCTCAGAAAAAAGGCATGACAAATTGATTGATTATTTTACTTAACTTTTAGGTTAAAAACGAGTATAATACAGGGTACATTGCTAGTACAATTATTCTTAATATATATGATTAATAATAAATACACACTTGAAACAATTAATGACGTCTGAGTAAACTGCCAAGTAAACCAATGTCACTTAAAGTGATGAGTAGTAGTAGTTGTTGTTGTCATTTTCATAATGTACGAATATCTCTACTCGGAAAATAAACTCTTCTGTAACATAATCAATGCTTTATCTATTGAATGGCAAGCTAATCGTTGAGTAAAAGGAAAAGTCAAAATTAAATTCCTTTGTATTTCTGTAGCTGATAATAATCAGGTACTCAATTTTATAACAGCCCAGCTAAAGGTTTTAAATTGTTAAAGTGAGGTATGAAAATTTACAACTTAAGACGTCTAGGTTTGACATTTGTTGCAAAAAAAATTAAGACGTAGAAATGTTTAATCTTTGGAAAAAAAAAACAAGAGAGACAGACTTATTCAGACTCGACGTTGCTAGAAAGTGTTATTTATTTGAAATTGAACTAATGAAATTAAGATTTTGAATTATGACAGTTCAAAGCAGAACAAATATGGCGTTGATTGACAGACGATACAAAATCTATATCTTATTTAATAACTCAATTGCACAGCAATTAAACGCATAATTGTTATTAGTTTTATCAATATAAGTATCAAAACTACCATTTATATCTTTTTTCATCATCGGACATTACAAAAGTAGTACATAAAAGCCCAAAATGGATGATGTCCTTTGTTTAATTCGCAATAAACGACTCAAATAATGAATCGTTGGTCACCCTACCTATCTATAATCGCTATTGTGTACCAAATGCATTGTAAATGCAGTCTTTCTATCAAATCGATACAGTTTTTGCCATTTTTTTTTACATAAAATTTAAATAAAATGTCCCCCTTAGAATTTGCATGTGCGTTTGCCTCGGACATCTATGGGGTAAATTCTGTGAATATTATAAATTCAAAGATGTCTGCCGATTCGGGGTAGAACCACCACAGACTGTGAATTAACTCAGTCGTGTTTCAGGATCAAATTAAATCATGTATATTTGAAAAAAAGCAGGGGCCCGTAAAGGCATAACCTTAACCACAACTCGGAGTACTATCCGCAGATCAGGGACGGTTCTGCCAAGTATATTCTCAATGCCCTAGATTCATTGGAACGCCGAGTTGTCCGAAAAAATGCAGTGGTCATGAGAACGAGATCCCCTGCAATTTTGCAGAGACAACCGCTTCATGTGCCCTTTATCGCCAATGCCGCGGATAATCTTTTGAGAAGGTACCTACCGTATTTTTTAACTCGCACAGGTAAAAAATGTAAGCAACCTCATTTTGTCGACCGAATTGACATTCGAATCAAAAGGTTCGCAGCGTCGTTTTTTAGTAGAACAATCGACAAGTGGAATGTTTACCAGCTTATGTGTTCTCTCCATCCTATAACTTTTAGGTTATGTAGCGGGTAACCAACCCTATACTCCACTACGTCTTTTCTTTGTAGAAAAATCGAAAAGTGGAATGCTTTGCCTACCTAGTGACGCCTAGTACTTTGGCCGGCATAGTGACGGCGACCGATGCAGCCGTGAACAAACTCGGTTTTCTCAGTCGTCGTCACTCTTGGACCTCCTCTTGCTTATCATCAGGCGGATCGACGTTAGATGTTGTGTCACAATAAAAAAAATGTGTGTTAACATTAATGTTAACACTAGCGGACCCGGCAGACGTCGTCCTGCCCGGAAAAGCAGCCCGTGATATTTACATTTTTTAATTTTGCCATATTCAAAAATGATGACTGTATGTCTAAATTATTTAATTCTTCTTTTTCTGCTGAATCCTTTATGATGAAAGTATGGCCTTATGAAAATAAATAATTCTTTCTAGCAAAGCAATAAAACAACCGCTTTAATTTATGTAATGTTGTCAAATTTGGTGACATATCGTTAGCAGTGCTTCAAACTGTGCTTTTAAACTATTCAGGAACCCATTGAAATATACACACAAAATTTCATCCGAATAGTTCCAGCCGTTTAGAAGGAGTTCGATGACAAACACATGTACAGACATACATATATATATGCAGGTATTTTGGAAATAAAACATTAATAAATATTTATAATTTCAAATTTATTCTTTGTTCATCTTTAACAATTAATATTTTCTTCTTTTAATTTAATCTCATTACAATTTGTATTACCGATTTAATGTGTTAAATAAATGCGGAGTTATTAAAAATAAGAAAGGTTTATTTCGAGATGTGCAGGGTGTCCAAAATATAACCCATAAAATATAAAAATTGTTTTGGCACACTAGAATATTTTAAACAGAAAACCCGATTCATTTTTAGGTTTTATTGAAATCCGCATTTATTTACACAAAATAAATAAAATAAAAATGTTTTTCGCATTGCTTACAATTACTCAACAATTAACTACAATCTAAACTAAGCAAAACTCAACAATACCCATTTAGTTAACTTTTTTTAAATTTTCTTCTAATAAGGCCCGCTGATGCTATGGATAACTAATGCCACAGTAAAATGATTACAAGCAGTAGACGCATCATAGTCAATTTTCAAGATAAACCTATATTAAGTGTATTTGTATAATCTTTTATTCGAATAAAACAGCATTGCAAAAGCGCAAGCACTATTTTAAAAGTAAATCTACTATAATAAATAGCAAGTATAATTTTACCAGTCAAAAAGTGGGTATTATATTGTTTCGAATAGTTTTTGTGGATTAAATCAAAGTAGTTGGGTTTATCCACTGATTAGTTATTTTCCTAGAAATTTCAAGAAAGCTTCTTTGAATTTATCAATTTCAAAATGAATATAATCATTAGCTAAAGTTTGAAAATCAGAAGTGTGATTGGTTGGTTGTATTTTAACTAAAAAAATCCACCAATCACGCGTCTGATAATTTTTATTTTCGTTTAGGAAACTGGGCGTAAATGTAAATGGTTCTAATGTCAATATTAAATAATCATTGTACAAGAGCACCTTCAATAGAACCATTTAATTATAGACCAGTCTAGGCTAGATTTTTAAACGAATAGTTTTTTTGAAATTGTGTATCTGATTGTATAGTTATTTTTTTGTACTTTAAGGAGGTTCCCACAAACGAGATTTATGCTTATGGGCAATAGTTTTTTTAGGACACTCTGTATGGTAACTTTTAAATTGTGGCTCTACAACTGACAGTGTAAGAAAACCTTTCAGTGTGCGGCTGCCTCAGTCGGCATGACTATGCCGGCCAGAAAAAACCAATTCGTAAAATAGATAAAATTTAATTTATTACTTCATTCAACTGACATCACAGAATTAAACTGAACCAAGTTGTATGCCAGTTTAAAAAAACACTGCCTACTATTGACTAATAAAGATCATAGGCGTAATTATATTAAATATTTAACTAATTTAATAACAATAATATTTAGGAATTTAACAGATTAAAAGGAAAAGTTGTTAATCATAAATTTCAATTTATGATTTACATCCTTTCACGTTTAAGGTGTTAAATAACTTTTTTCAATATATATTTAACTTAATTTATAATATTGCTTATTTAAAAAGGCACCTTTTGTTTTAATATTTTTACAAAATATAAACTTCTTAAAATATTTGTTTTATCACAATTCTGTTTATGATTATGATTATTAATTATTAATATATTTACATGATTTTTAAAAGGTTTATAACTAAAAAATAATATAGAATTTTTCAAAAAATATTACTATTATATTTTACATAAATATATTTTATATACATGTGGTTTTTTTTACAAAAAATACTGTTATTAAGGCACGATGTCGAATATCATTATTTTTACAAATATGTATAATAAATTTACAAACACAATTTAATAGTAGAACACAAACGAAATCTATTTTTAATAAAGAATCCATTATTTAAAACGTGAGGTATAAATTAACATTTAAGCGCCACATTCACTATCCATCTTAGTGAACGTTAAAGCTTTTATTTACAATAGACTAAACGGGATTATAAAGATAGTTAGTGATCTGTGTTTCAAAGAAAAAGATTTAACGTAGTACATTCTTCGTTGCAGATAACAACCCTCAAAACCTAACTTCTAAAACTAGATATTTTGCTTCAGTTTAAAAAGATATTGATTGTTGAATTGCGACTAATTTGATTTATTGATTATATAGAAATGAAATAATTGAAATATTAGCTCATTTAATTGCCTTACTGCAAGGCAAAGGCCATCTTATCTATTTCCATGACTCATGACACTATCGGTCTCTCGCCACGAATTAAATTAAAAATAATAACAAAAAAAGATAGGGAATTTTACTCACATGACTGTCTACTACTTTTATGTGTAATCTTAATAGATAGTGATGATGTATAGTGAATTAGGCGCTTAAATAAACAAAAAGGCTGAATAGACATGTTCCCTTTGCTTCTAATAGAAAAAAAAACCACTACAAAACTTTGAATTTATATTTTAACTTGAAATAATTTCATTGCCAATTATTACTTATGTGCCTTTTCATAACTAAATTTTGTATTTCAAATTAATTTTAAAATCGTACGATCAGTTTATAAACGCTTTTATTTGCTATTTTTAATGTAATAATTAATAAAAATAGTTCATAATAAATAGTAAAACCTCCGAAGAGAATCTCATGAAGACTGATTGTTTATGGAAATTCAACAATAACAAAGAAAAACGTTAAATAAAACAAAAATGAAAAACAACAAAATTATACTTAAAAATAAGCAAAATCACTTAAAAAATCTTACTTAAAACGATAGGAAGCACTTATTAGAAAAAAAACTAAGCTTTCACGCAATTTAGTGGAGTGCAAAATATAACTTCTATTTTATATTATAAATTTACATAAAAAAGATAATCTTACAACTACATTTACATTATGTACTAATTTTTACACAATAATGGACTCTATTGACAGCCATTTTCTATTAAACTAGTTAAATATTTCTTTTAAAAACACTTATTCTATTTTTCAGATGTAAATAATATCTACAATAATACCTGATGTTTGATTTGTGAAATAAAAGATTTAACTAATGTTAAAAATTAAGGTACACAGGGGAGAATGGACTACGGGGCAAAGTCGGCTGACTAAAAAAATTATGTACTGATATTTTTCCTATAGAGTTTTAATATTGCGGCTCGACTAATGGCAGCACCCGGCTCGATGATATACTAGAATGCGGTCTATGAATGGAGGCGACTGCTATTATGGTTAAATAACCGCAAAGAGCAGTCTCAACCACTATGTCGGCCAAATCGGAACCGGCATCTCTCCATTTGATATTGAAACGGAGTCACTTTACGGTCAATACCTTTGTACTCCCAAGACACACTGTTTAGGATTCTCCGCTGAAAAATACAGAGCATAGCTCTTTTGATTGCTCGATGTTTCACGTTTAGAGTATAGACTAGGCGCACCCATCACTTATAGTAAGAAGGGGGAGGTTTAAAAGCTTCGACAACTGAAAAGAACAACTCTGTTCACGTCTGTCTTTGCCATCCTAACTATGCCGCCACTAATTGGCACTGTATGTTAACACACTATGATACATTGATTTTTTTTATAATAATATTTTTTTTATTATTATTTACTGTGAATAGATGATAAATAAAAAGAACAATGTTTGACAGTCGCTTTTACCCCGTAGTCTAATTTCCCCCAGTAAACCTTAGTGGAAAAACCCTGCAGTGAACTCGTAACAGATCTACCTTGAATCTTTTATGGCTCAATATTAATACAGAATGACTTAAGCGACATATTCACAGTCCACCTTGTTGTATGTAGTCGCATCAAACATAGAGATCGGCAGTCTATGAGTACGAGTAGATTAAGCTAGATTATAACGTTGTTTTATTGTGACACGACATTTGATCTCGACCCGCCTAATGATAAGCAAGAGGAGGTCCAAGAGTGACGACGACTGAAAAACCGAGTCTAACTGAGTATGAGGCTGACATAAGCAGAAAGTGCTTAAACTATAAAGATTCAAATAAAATATATAACAGAATTGTCGTATTCTGAATTCGGAATAGGTCTTTAATTAATCGACGCCGTTAAATAATTAATCGAGATGGCCGCACAGTCGCGTTTTCTCTTTCTAGGTAGTGGACCGTCTTGCCTCAGTCGATTATGCAACGTAAGCTGGACTGTGAATAAGGCGCATTATATTTTGTAAAATATATGTATAACAAAATTTTTAACGTTCACTTTTACTAACCGTTCTTAAAATCCTAAAGTAAATTATTATTTGAAAATGTTGTATGGTTTTAAAATCTTTGCCTTTTTCGGTTAAAAAAAACATTTTGTCTTTGGTTTGATTAACTAACTGGTATGTACATTTGTTTTAATTATAATTAATTAATTTGTTCACAACAAAATGTTCCTTGTACGTATTTTTTGAACACATGTTCATATAAAAAGTTTGTAGCGCCATCTATTAGTGAATGGCGACAATAGTTTGTTACTGAATTATAGAAAATGAAAATGCGTTTCTCCATGTCACCGATAGATGGCACTACAAAGTTTTATTTATATTATCATCTTTGTACTAATAACATTTTTCAAGAATAAAAATAAATATTTATTTTCAATTAAAAATTACTGAACCGATTTTGGGAGATTTTTTAAGAATATATATATTTTATATAGTTTTTCATTAACTTAATTATTTGGTAACTTATGGTAACTATTGTTTAAAAACTGAACTCCTAAGGCCTGATGGTAAGTAAAAGTCCATGAGCGCTGACAATAAGGCGTTCGTCTCAGTCATCTGCGCAATGCCAGCCTAATGTTAAGGATATTTTTTTAAATTAGGCCTCGACATCTCAGTTGTCTGATGGTAGGCAAGGAAAAATCCAAGAGCAACGACGACTGAACTAACCATTTCAACTTACAGTTGTCTCAGTTGCCGTCACTATGCCGGCCAAAAATATTGTATATACCTTATCAACTGCATCTTTGACATGCAAATTATTCTCCCATAAAATAGGTTCAGTACTTTTTGTCATTACAAAAATTCTTCAATAATGATTATGTACGGGGTTGCCATCAGTAAAATCATTAATCCATTCCGACGGTATCCATGATCTGGCAGCTGAAAATATTTTTTATTTTAATACTTGGTAACAATTTTGCATTGGCAACCCCGTTCAACGAAGCAACAATCACCAAAATAGTTTGAATTTAGAAAAACATAAACGATTATTAATATAGGTTTAAAACAGACGTCTAGCCTGGTTAAGAATCGTATAAGTTTTAGTTCACCTCAGGCTGTTTTTAGAGTTTATTTTATTCATAATGGGCTTAAATTGTTTGAAAAAATATTAGATTGATATTGACTGGTACCCCAAACTAGATAAAAAACCTTTATTTCAGAACTATAAAACGAAATTAATGATTTTTAAAAACTGACATTTCGAGAGCTTTGCAGCTATCGTGGCCATGGAGCTCTCGAAACGTCAAAATTAAAAACAATGTAAAAACATTAATCGAAAATAAGTAACACCGCGTTCTTACTAGGCGATTTAAGTTGATCAACTGCGAAATCGTTCGAGATTTGAACCGTCTGAACAGACTTTCAACCAAATTGAAGCAATTAATATATATAATTTTTGTTAAACGACAAATATTGATCAACTGAAATCGCCAGAAAATTCGATTCAATGATTCAATGAATTCGAAATCAAAGAAAATTCTATAAAACGAAACTTTAAAAACAGCCATCTTTATACGTCACGAAAGTTAAGGGCTTTGTACACGATCCATACTTTACAGTTACACGTCCCATAAACGATGCGAGATACAAAAAGATGAACAGTGTATTAAGCTCTTTAGAAGTTGATAAAAGTGTTCAACATTAGGATGAATTTTAAATTCAGAAGTAGTAGCATCCGCTTGTTTTAGGCGCCCAGATCCATGTCGAAGCAATGTTGCCTGGGATGTGAGTGCGGGGAGTGTGGTACGTGATGATGTTGCCCACCAAGTAAAATGGCTGGTAAGCAACTATTGTCGAGTAAACCTAACGCAGATCCTAACGAGGACTCGCCCATTAAAGATGGAGCTGTTGACATAAACATAAACGATTTTTAATATACACGGTTAAAAGTAACCCAACAGTTTTTAGGTTATTTTTTTTTATTTATATACATTTCTATATTAAGTTACTAAAGTGCTTGTATCATAGTATAAATATACCACGGTCGCCTTATCTATTAACTAAAATAATTAAATTATTTGAACAATTTTTTTGCGGCTTACTATCGCGTTAATTTTGGTTTTGATTTTACAATTGAATTTTATTTTATTATTCCGACGTTTCGAGAGCTTTACAGCCATCGTGGTCACGGAGAAACTAAAATGAACGCGATAGTAAGACGCAAAAAATTTGTTTAATTCATTAATAAATGTTCGCGCAAAAACTAAGAATATATTAAAATAATTTAGTTAATAAGGCGACCGTGGTGTAGTGGCTGTGCAATGGTTACACAAACCGGACAGCACAAGTTCGAAACCACTTACCGGTACCAATGTATCTTTGATATATGTACTTTGGTTGTCCTGTTTCTATGATACAAGCACTTTAGTAGCTTAGTATAGAAATTTAAATATAATATATAAAAAAATATATAAACGCACAAATAATGAATCGCGAAAATGATTAAAGAGGTAACTCGACTAGGTTTTATTTAAATTAGGAACTGGTTTGACATAATGAAAGCAGATGAAATAAAAATCGATTATTATTTCAAATCGAATTGGTAATGTGAGAGAGCGTCACTTATTTCGAACTGTCACAAAAATAGACGAATGGACAGACTACCTATGACCTCCAACTTTAGTAGATACTTATATATTTACCTTGTACGTGTGACATGATGTGGTCATCCTGTAACATGGCTGAAATGTTCAAAGTCCTGTCTGCAGCATCAGCGATCACAGAGCTTAAACACATTTGTCTCGTAGGTGATGAGCAGAGCATTGGATCACCTTAAAAGAACATAGATTTTTTAAAATATGTAACTATAAAAAAAACAATGAAGGTCAAAAATGGTAAAAAAAAAATTGACCTTCATAAAAATGGTACCTTTTGACCTAGGTCTAAGAAAGCCGCATTTTAAAAAATCGTCTCAGTTTACGTCTGGCCTCAGTCGCCGTCGCAAGCTAAAAGAGCTTTTTCACGGTTCGGTTAAAGAATCCAAGGTCGATTATTACAAGATCATTTGTCGATTGTAAGATAACAAAACGACGATAAACCGCCTAGTCGAACTAAACTCGAACATGTGAGAATATCCGCGTCAAATCAACACGTGTCAATTCTCATAAAGATAGGTACAGATACTGGAGCGCCACTTTCCACGACCCTGACACAAATATTAATTGTGGCTCTACATATGACAGAACACCGCCTGCTGTTATTCTGGAGTGCGGTCCATAAATAAAAGCTACTTCTACTATAGCTAAATAACTGCAAGAAATAATCACTCTTTTTTTTAAATTATTAATGCACATCTCGATACTAAGCCACTAAAGTGCTTGTATCATAGAAACAGGACGACCAAAGTAACATATTCATTTATCAAAGATACATTGGTACTGGCGAGTGGTGTAAAACCCGTGCTCTCGGTTGCACTACCACTATACCACGGTCTCCTACACATGCCTCTGTGCCAGCTTAGTTGGAACTAGCAACCGAAACGCGAATGAGTCACTTCGCGGTCTGTATACTTGAAAGTAGTGGTACTACCTTGGATCAGCTGACTGGATAAATGCCGACCACTCTTAAACAACAGTTATCCAGTTCGCTCGAAGAACCGACAACCGATGGGGAGGAAAAGTTCTAGAGTGGAGACCACGAACCGGAAGACGCAGCGTAGGTAGGCCTCCCACTAGGTGGACTGACGACATAGTGAAAGTCACGAATAACCAGAGGATGCAACTGGCATCTTGTTGTTCGAAATGGCGTTCTAAGGGGGAGGCCTATGTTCAGCAGTGGACGCCTTCTGGCTGATGATGATGATCCTTACCTGACGTGACTGGGTTATGAGAATCGTCATCCATGAGGTCCTCGATGTGTGCTAGACTGAGCACCGCACTGTCTGTCTCCAGCAGACCAGGCGAAGGGGACAGACGCATCTGTGGATGGAAAAAGCATTAAATTAAATTGCGCATTAGTTAACGCACTTCATCTACGCGCATTCCCGGGCCGATTCCGGTTTTGTTATTGTTACATTTTTTACATTTTTTTGTATTGTGACTCGACAACTGACCTCGACTTGCCTGATGGTAAGCAAGGGGAAGTCCAAGAGTGCCACTGACTTAAAAAATCGTCTTACTGCTTCAGTAAATAAAATAATAATAAAATTATCGTACCTTAATATCTTTATTGTCAAGGAATTGATCATCGACACCATCCAGACATAGGTCTGACTCCAAGTCACACAGAGACAGACCTTCGTCACGACTTAGAGGAGAACACGAGCCCAGTTTGAGGGCTTCTGAAAAATGAAACAATTTCTTAGCATCCATGGATTCTCCGTGCGGGTGACGGGTCTATCTTACCGATGCTTACGTAAATATATGGGAAAAATAAAAGACCCCTCCGCCTACGTAAAACTTTAAAAGGACCCTTTTAAAGTTTTAAAGGAGGATCGTGGCAAGTGGCGCACCATTGTCTTTGATAGCCCTGTGGGATAAGAAACCAACTCCTTTTTTACAACTTACCTAAGGCATCAGGGGCAGTTAAACAATCGACTGAGGGCATGTCCCGCAGCAGGTCAGGCGGTTGTTCTAACTCAAGTAACGTGGGCTCTGTCTTAGGAACTATTTTTTCTTGTACTGGTTGTGCTGGAGGTTCGTACACCTGGAGACGAGAAAAACAGATTTATGACTTTAATTGTAAATGAGAGGGAAGCGATGGAGTTGTGCCAGAATCGTGTCAAGTGGCGCTCCATTGTCTCTGCCCTGGACAACGTGGGAAAAAGGCGTGACAACTTGATTGATGACAAGAGATTGATTGCAAGAGAAATACAATAAACGATTTCTGAGTAAGAACCTTTTTGGCCGGCATAGTGACGGTGACTGATGCGATCGTTAACCGTTGTTTAAGTCATGCATGTTAAAAAAATGTACCGGTGTGTTATTGTTATGATGTGCAGGAGAGGCGTGTGGTTCCGACGCGGTGTCTAGTCCTGAATCGTCGCCAGCTGCCTCCGTCGGGACGCCATGGAGACGCACTAACCTCTCTAGTTCCTGTAATATAAAACTAAAATGTAATTTTATAGTCACCGGGTTTGAACCCCGGTCGCAGCTGATCGCTGTGAACGCTTGTTTTCTAATCAATTTTCATTATTAATTGACATATAGTAAAATAGCGTCACATTTCACGATCCTGACACAATTCTCTCGCCTTCCTTCACTCTGTGCTTTGCCAGCCCATGTGTTTCCCCAAGCTATAAACTTGGATTTTTTAACTGTTTTCTCAGTAGACGGCGCTCTTGGACTTACTTTCCTTTGCTTAACATCAGGCAAGTCGTGATCAGATGTCGAGTCCTTATTAAAAAAAACAAATTATCCTGCTTTAATTCCCAGGGAAGCGATAGGCAGGACAATAAAGCCGTCATTAACTATACTCTACATATAGACTCTTATGTAAATTATTCCTTCAAGCGATACGCGAAGAAGCACCTTTGGCCGGCATAGTGACGGTGACTGAGGCAGCCGTGAACTGACCTGTTTTTTTTTCTATTATCGTCACGTCAGGTCACCTCCTCTTGCTTATCATCAAGCGGGTCGAGGTCAGATGTCGAGTCACAATAAAAAAAAACATAATCTTACCTGTATTCGAAGCATTAATTTCCTATTATGTAATTCAATTTGTTTCCTCCTTTGATCACTTTGTTTTAACCTATTCACCTCATCTCTGGAAACAAAGTAAATATAAAAATACATAAAATCAAAGTTATTAAAGAGATATAGAAAAAGAAAATTTATAGCAAGGTAACATACCTGAGGCATTTAATATAATCGACACTACTTTTCAGGATAGTGCCTTTGTTGGGTCTAACGTCCCTTATGACCTCGTAGAATGGATCGTTATTCTTAGGCAGTAAGGTCCCAAGTTCTTTTATACGATCATTAATATTAAATCTTCTTCTACGTTCAACTGAAAATTTTGATGTATCGGGTTAGGCTTTTGATCGTGTTTATTATTATTTGTTACATGAAGTTTTATTTCTATTTTTCAAACATTATACAACATAAATATAACTTTAATATTCAGTATTGCATATAGTATTCAAAAGAACAATAAATTTATTATATTTTTGTAGTGTCTCTTTTTGAAATAGGTATCCCTCAAGGTTTACACTTAGGTTCTATGTATTCTTATGAGTTTTCTGTGTCACGTAGATAAATAACTTACGTATGTGCTTCCTTAATTTTTGACAGACATGAAAACACAAATAAGCATCATACAACAGTGAATATAAATAGAAATGAAAAATTCTAATAACTATATAAATAATTTATTATTTATTTCAAAAAAAGAACTATTACTACGAAACTTTATAAGATTAGTATTATTAATAATATATCTACTTTATATGTCATAGTAAATTTTCATTTGAGTTTTTAGTTTTCCTAATGAAGTAAAAATGTACTTTGTATATGTATGTAAACAAAGAATATTGTGGATGTAAAGAAAAATAGTGGTATCAGAATAGTGAAAAGTGATGCATTATCTCCGTGAGAATAAAGCTGTGCCAAATTTTACACTGCAAATAACTTACTCATATTATGATTATCTTTCTTTTGTCTGTCCTTTGCTAACGCGTGCATGTCGGCGTCTGTGAGTAGAACATCGCCAGCCACTGAACTGGCAGCTGAAGGAGGACCCGAAGACGACAGAGGAGCGTTACCATCTAATGATAAAATATCTTCTAGGAAATCGTCTGCCTGGAAATTTTATAGTTTAAGACAATTAAAATCAGCTTTAGACTTTATTTTTACTATTTTATAATAATGACATGGTGCTTCTGAAACGCTAAGAACTTCTTATATTATGTTTAAATAATCAATAAATTAACCGAAATATTTAAAAAAACATACTCCAATACAAAAAATTGTTACATAAAAAGGGAAACAGATTTATGTCTCTTCTTATATTGCTTAAAATTCAATGCGTTCATCATTTCTATTAGAATTATGAACGGCCAGATAAATCTGAGACTAGAGATGAATAGAGACAGAGAGAGATTCATCATGATATAAAGTTAAATTATACATTAGCGATATTGTTAAGTGATAATTTCACATCATGTTTTATTTTGCCAGTTTTAGTCAATTACTTGTGTCAGGATAGTGGTAAGTAGCGCTCTATTGTATCTGCCTATCGCTGAGTGAAAAGGCGTTATAGACAAATTCAATTACCTCAGAATTACTGGTGCCAACAGAACAGAGTCCCGGACTGAGTATGCTTGAGGTAGACGCGTGGTCTGGAGAAGGAGGGGGTTTTGTTCCTAATTCAGGGGCAGACAGGGCACTTACTCTACTTTGATCCGATACCTGCAATTAAATATATTTTTATTACAAACTAAATTGGCAAATAGGGTCTCAGAATTTATTCGAATATCTCATAGTGATTGGATTGACAAAGGAATGCTTCGATGGTTTGGTCACATGAAAAGGATGAGTGAAAGTCAATTGACGATAGGAATTTATAAATCTCATGTGGATGGATGCGTTAAACGAGGCAGATATCCTGGAGGGTTTTTTCAAACAAACCGGACACATCCTCAAGAAAGCTTGGCTGCCGTAGAGCTGCCCGTACCCCGGTCGCAAATAACAATGGATTTTATTGTGATGCTAAATTAGGTTTGTCTAATAGCAAGCAAGAGAAGTTCCTAGTCACCATGCCTCAGTCGTCTTTACTATGCCAGGCTAACTGAAGCATGGTGACTACGCTTGTAAAATCCAAGTTTATAGGATAGGGAGAGAACATGGGACGGTAAAGCATTCCCTGTATTAATTAATGGAGAATTCGACGTAGACGTAATCGTATTATTAGACGACGTAATTCGTCATGACGTTTGACGAAGAAACAATCAATACAGGGTATACAGTAGAAGTGCCCAAACTTTTTTTTCTCATAGACCACACTTAAAATTTTGCTGGTGCAGCTACATTTCTACAATATTCCCAAAACTAGAAGAAAAAACTTTTGCAATTCTCGACACTAAATATGGACTAACAAGTTTTCAAAGTAACAGCCGCTGAGCTTCTTAAAATATTATCTGCCTACATTGATTGGTGAAGTCAAGCCAACATTTTAGTTCTTAGACTCTCAAATTCTGAACCCCCATTTTTTGTCACGCCTTCGTAGACCCCTGTCGAGTCCCTGGGGGTTCATCTGGATCACTTTGGGAATCAATGGTACACAGTCTGTTGATACTTCCCCTAACCTGCGCCGGTATAACGGAGGATAAGGACGATAAATTCTTACCTGCCCATGTGGTTGATATGATTCACTGAGATATTGTCGCACTTGACTCTTTTGTTTTTGGATCACGTGATACCTGGTGGGGTTTTCCAGGACTGTCCGCACCTAAAAAACAAAATAATATTATTTTGGAGACACGCCGGCAAAGTGGAGACTAAAACTAATTTAGTAATTAGTAAAGCTAGGTAATTTTTAACTAGATGACTAGATTTTTTATAATTTTGAAAACATTTTTTTATTTTTTTATTGTGACACGACATCTGACCTCGACTCGCCTGATGATAAGCAAGAGGAGGTCCAAGAGTGACGACGACTGGAATAACCGAGTCAGTTCCCGGCTGCCCCAGCCGCCGCCACTATGCCGGCCTAAGGTGCTTCTTCACGCAAGAAAGCTGAGTTGCCTAGTGCCTATAATAATAGAGTTTGTATGAAGAGAATTGTGGATGTGACGGAAGCGAGGGAGTTGTTTGAGGGTCGTGGTAATTGGCGCTCCATTGTCTCTGCCTATCCCTGGTCAACAAACTCCTTTTACAGGTATAGTAACGGTGACTAAGGCAATCGTGAACTGATCAGTTTTCTTTAGTTCTCAGCACTCTTGGACTTCCCCTTGCTTACCATCAGGCAAGTGTACTGACCGTAAAATGACTTAGTCGCGTTTCAGGGTTAACTTGTAAGTTGCCGGTTGCCGGTTTCATATAGAAGGTTGCTGACTGCTACATACCGTTATTTAGTTATATGTAGCAGTTACTTTTATTAATGGAGTGCACTCCAGCTTTGGTTCTAGAGTGGAGTGGAGACTACGAAACGAAAGACGTAGCGAAGGTGGACGTACTAGGTGGACTGACGACATAGTGAAAGTCACAGGTAACCGGTGGATGCAACTGGCATCTTGTCGTTCGGAATGGCGTTCTAAGGGGAAGGCCTATGTTCAGTAGTGGACGCTTTCTGGCTATGATGATAATGACCTAAGCTTAACATCAGGCAGAGTTACGTCATATGTCGAGTCACAATAATAAAAACAAATTTAAGAGTGGTAGGCAGTGGTACCCAGTTTGCCGATCCGGGGTAGTACCACCACTTACAAGTATACAGACCGTGCAGTGATTTAGTCGCTTTTCGTTTCGGGATCAGCTTGTATGTTGCCGGTTCCAACTAGGCCGGCATAGTAGATGTAACTGCTACTCACAGTTATTGAATTGTAGTAGCAGTGACATCCATGGACCACACTCCTGCCTAATACCAAGCGGGGTGCTGTCATATGTCGAGTCACAATAAAAAAAATGACCTCACCTGTAGGACTTGTGGTGGTAATTCAACATTGGGCGCCAGTCTAGGCACCGCTGTTGGTGTGGATTTCTTTTCATCAGACGAATTGTCTTTTGATTGACCCGCTTGTTGTGCCTGAAACAGATATATGTATAATTATTTATTTACCATATCAATTCTATTCAAATTGTCACGCCTTTATTCCACAGAGATAGGCAAAGACAATGGAGCGCCACTTGCCACGAACCTGACACAACTCCCTCGCTTCCCTTACATCTACAATTCTCTTTATATAAGCTCTATAGTAAAATACATAGTAAGCTTTGTTATTTTTTCATTTTTTATAGAGACTTAACATCTGACCTCAATTTCCCTCATGGTATTGAAGCAAATTAAAGATAACCGGAGACTTTTAATGAATAAGCACGAAATTCGGTACTTATGAATTAACCATTCGATAAAAATTTAAGAATATCGCGCACTAAACCGACCAGTAGTTTTCACCGACGAAACATACATACACACGTCACATACCCTCTTGGAATCTTGGTCAAATAGAAGTACTTCAGGTTTAAAGCGACATATATCAAAGGGCAATCGGGCAAAATATTTAAATAATAAAAATTTATAAAAGTTGTTTATTTATTTATTTGCTGACTGTACACTACTACAAACGCAAAAACGTCTCCAAGCTAAAATTAAACATAATTTTTTTTTTTATTTTTTTATTGTGACTCGACATTTGACAGCACCCCGCTTGATGTTAAGCCAAAGTGTGGTCCATGAATGAATGTCACTGCTACTACAATTCAATAACTGTGAGTAGCAATCACATCCACTATGCCGGCCTAGATGGAACCGGCAACTTACAAGCTGATTCCGAAACGTGACCAAATCACTTCACGGTCTGTATACTTGTAAGTGGTGGTACTACCCCGGATCGGCAGACTGGGTACCACTGCCTACCACTCTTTGATAACCAGACCCGAAGCAAATATCCATCTCTTTTTTTTTATTAACAAATATTTGCAATATTTAATATTATTAAATATTACAAATAAAAGCTATGAAACAAATATTTGCTCCGACCGGGGATCGAACCCGGGACTTTACGCGCAACAAACCAGTCGCTAAACCGTTCGTCCACGCCTGTCGTCAGTAATAGTAGATCGTAACATCTTTATCTACCGCCACGACATAATGGAAACGCGCTCTTAGGTGTGTATACTACACACGCTACTACAAATGCAAAATCGTCTCCAAGCTAATTTGATTGTACTGAAGCTTAACATTGGGCGGGGTGCTGTCATAATATGTCAAGTCACAATAAAAATATGTTTTGAAATGAGTAACAAATTGAACTACACGTCATGTTTGCGCAATAAGCCGTATGAATAATGCACTCATGCGAACAAACAGAGAGATTGTTATTAGGGTCAATATTGCAGATATGTTTCTATGATAAGATTTCTTATATTGATATAAATTACGAGTATGCGAGTCCCTGTTAAGTATTTGTAATTAGTTCTATTTTTATCACAGGGCATAAAAAAAGAACTCCATTGTCCCTGCCTATACATGTGGGAAAAAGACGTGAAAGTTTGAAATGTACATTATTTGAAATAAACTATTTTTATTATTTTTTATTATTGATATCTTTTACGAGTATACGATCCCTGTTTAGTATATGTAATTAGATTTTTTTCTTTTAACCTTCACTTCACATGTCCACATAAGAAAAAGACCAAAAATAATTGTTTTATGTGGCTTGACATAAGACAACACCCCGCCTGATGATAGGCTGGAGTGCGGTCCATGAATGGAGGTGACCGCTAATACAGTAAGTAGCAGTCACATCCACTATCCCGGCCTAGTTGGAACCGGCAACAAACAAGCTGATCCTAAAACGCAACTAAATTACTTCACGGTCTGTATATCACCACCTATCTCCACTGCCTACCACTAACATAGTAGTAGCAATCACATTTACTATGGCGGCCTAGTTGGAACCGGCAACTTACAAGCTGATCTTGAAACGCGACCAAGTCACTACACAATCTGTAGAATCTAAGTGGTGGTACTACAGACTGAGCACCACTGCCTACAACTCACACAATAGCTGTCACATCCACTATGCACGCCTATGACGACAGGCGTGGACGAACAGTTTAGCGATCGGTTTGTTGCGCGTAAAGTCCCGGGTTGGATCCCCGGTCGGAGCAAATATTTGTTTCATAGCTAAAAAAAAGAGATGGATATTTGCTTCGGGTCTGGTTATCAAAGAGTGGTAGGCAGTGGTACCCAGTCTGCCGATCCGGGGTAGTATCACCACTTACAAGTATACAGACCGTGAAGTGATATGGTCACGTTTCGGGATCAGCTTGTAAGTTGCCGGTTCCATCTAGGCCGGCATAGTGGATGTGATTGCTACTCACAGTTATTGAATTGTAGTAGCAGTGACATTCATTCATGGACCACACTTCGGCTTAACATCAAGAGGGGTGCTGTCATATGTCGAGTCGAAATAAAAAATAAATAAAAAAAGGTCTCTGCTTATCCCTGTGGTAGTAGAGGCGTGACAGTTCCATCGCTAGATGTGATGATACGCACTAATTGCTATAGAAATTATATGTTTTTTTTTACCAACCTTAATGCATGGTTTGTTATACAAATGTATTTAACATTGGAAAATATTATTATTGGGGTCATTAAAGTTAATTCAAGTGACATTTTTTTATTGCGGCTCGACTATTCATTGATTAAACTGGAGTGTGGTCCATGGATTGAGATGATGGCTACATGAATTAAACAAAGGACATCACTCATTTTGTATGGGGACTTGGGCTTAATTGTATTAAAAGTTTAATATGCGTATAAAATAGTTTCATGTACAAAGATTACAATGTAATTGGAATTTATTTTTTATTTTACATAGTTTAGGTGTACAAAATGATCAAACTATAATTATGACAGTTCAAAGCAGAACAAATATGGCGTTGATTGACAGACGATACAAAGTCCCTATCTTATTTTTCAAATAACTCAATTGCACAGCAATTAAAAACAATTTTTTTATTAGTTTTATCAATACAAGTATCGAAACAACCATTTAATTTTTTTTCATCAATGGATATTACAAAAGTATTACTAAGAAGCCCAAAATGAATGTCTTTTTATGCGGCTTACTATCGCGTTTATTTTGGTTTATTCCGACGTTTCCGAAAATAAACGCGATAGTAAACCGCATAAAATTTGTTTAATACATTAATCAAGTTTCGCGCAAAATCTAATAAAGTATTATGATGGCCACAGTTAATAACAGCAAGTTAAAATGTTTCTTTTTTATATTTTTTTTATTATTCACAACATTTCTACACTAAGCTACTAAAGTGCTTGTATCATAGAAACAGGACAACCAAAGTATATAATATATCAAAGGTACATTGGTATCGGCAAGTGGTTTTGAATCCGTGCTCTCGGTTTGCGTAACTATTGCACTGCCACTACACCACGGTCGATTCTGGCTTGACTATCCATTGATGTTAGGCTGGAGTTAAAGTTAAATAACAGTTAAAGGGTTCGATGTGTCGTTTCTTTGTAGAACAATCGACAAGTGGAATGCGTTACCAGCCCATGTGTTCTCCCTATCCTATAACCGTGGATCTGTGGATTTTAAGAGTGGTAGGCGGTGGTACCCAGTCTGCCGATCCGGGGTAGTACCACCACTTAAAAGTATACAGACCGTGAAGTGATTATTTGGTCACGTTTCGGGATCAGCTTGTAAGTTGCCGGTTCCATCTAGGCCGGCATAGTAGATGTGATTGCTACTCACAGTTATTAAATTGTAGTAGCAGTGACATCTATTCATGGACCACACTTCGGCTTAACAGCAAGCGGGGTGCTGTCATATGTCGAGTCACAATAAAAAAAATTAAAAAATCCTTTAAGCTTTGCGTAAAGAAGCACCTTTGGCCGGCATAGTGACAGCGACTGTGGCAACCGTGTACTGACTCGGTTTTTGAGTCGTCGGTACTCTTGGACCTACCATCAGGAATGTTTAATATTATCAAGTAATAAAGTTCAGATGTCGAGTCACAATAAAAAAGTAGCTGTCGCATTTATAATGCCGGCTTAGGTGTGATCCTATCCTTTAGTGTGAAAAAGCATTTCTGACTGGCAAAAGCATCTCTGACATTTTTCATTTATTTTTGCATTAAGACGCAACATCTAGACCTCAATATATTTATTACAAATCAAATCAAATTGTCACGCCATTTTCCTACATGGATAGGCAGAGACAATGAAGCGCCTCGTACCACGATCCTTACACAACTCCCTTGCTTCCTTCACATCCACAATTCTTTTCGTCGCCATGATGTATTAAGAGAATCGGAGCTCTGACCACAACTTGCCTGATGGTAAGCAAGGAGAAGTCCAATCCGCTAGCTACTATGCCGGCCAAAAAGGCATAGTTTTTAGTCATTTTTTGTTCAAAAAGAGGGTAGTTAGAAAAAGTTACCTAACTGACCTGCAATGATTCCCTGCGTATTTGTTCCTGTGCATGCTCCCGCATCAACTGCTGCTTCAAGTGAGTCCTGGAGGTTGGTGTTAAGGTTTTGAAGGTGGGAGGACTGTAACAAACAGACAAACAATACGTTAATTTTATACATACATGCCATTGATTTAACAAAAAGGGAAGATACGGTACGAACACAATATGCGTGGAACTGGCAAACTACGTCTAACTAACGCACTTGAACCCAAAGCACGACCTACTGCCGTTTGAGCACACCTACTCTCATGCATTTTGTCTCGCTCGCGTCCCACTGTGACAAAATTTTCTATCTCTTTCGTTAAATTACTCGTTAACGAAATCTGAGATGCAACTTTGGGTGTGAATGCGTGTAGTGGGGGTATCGGTTCTACATTGTACATTTTGTCGTATCTTCACTTATTGTTTTTATCTAAGATTTATGCAATGATATTTTAATAGATATGTCATACGCAGTACCAATGTATCTTTGATATATGCACTTTGGTTGTCATGTTTCTATGATACAAACGCTTTAGTAGCTCAGTATAGAAAATATGTAAATAAATATAATAATATTTACGAACACTAAAACTGAATACCACTTATATAACGTATCCACTATATTTTAAATCAATATGTATGTATGTTCTAAATCCATAGACTGGTAAGCTTGTATGAAGGCTGTATGAAGCTTGATTCCATAGACTGGTAAAGATCGAACAATGTATGTTATTTAATTGAATTAGGAGAGGATTTTTTGGTAACCACTGAACCACTTCCCACGATCCTGATACAACTCTATTGCTTTACTCATATCCGATATTGGTTTACACACCAGTCCATTACGCGTAAAGTCCCGGGTTCGATTCCCGGTCAAAGCAGTTTTGTATCGAAGCTTTTATTTGTAATATTTAGTAGTAACAGTAGCCTCTAATATTAGACCGCACTTTGGCTTAACATCATTGTTTTTATGATTTAAATAAATAATTTTAAAATAATATTTCTTTACTAATTATTTTTATTATTATTTATACATGAATTAAACAAATTTTATGCGGCTTACTATGGTGTGACCACGATGGCTGCAAAGCTCACGAAACGTCGGAATAATAAAAAAATTGAAAAATCTAAACCAAAATAAACGCAATAGTAAGCCGCATAAAATTTGTTTAATTCATTAATCAATGTTCGCGCAAAATCTAAGAAAATTATTTATACATTTCTATACTAAGCTACTAAAGTGATTGTATCATAGAAACAGGACAACCAAAGTACATATATCAAAGATACCAGTGAGTGGTTTCGAACCCGTGCCAAACGGCTTACGTAGCTATTGCACTGCCACTACACCACGGTCGCATTCATCAGTTGCTCAATATTTTATTTAAACAAGAACTTTTAAGGCTCTCTTAATAGGAATTTCACTAATGTATTTCTATCAGGTCTACCTAACCTACCCAATAAAACCGGTCGTTAATATATAATTTAAATACAATATAAGTTCGACCCTCAAAGTAGCGGGTCAGTTGTTACGCTACATACGAACTACATTTTGACATATCGCAATAACCAATCACATATGGCAATAGTGACGTGACACAACACGATAAATTAAGTTATCGATGATTTTTATTTATTTATTAGGCACATTTTGAAATGTTCATCAATCAAATCAAATTATCACGCCTTTTTCCCACAGGAATGGCCAGAGACAATCGAGCGCTACTTGCCACAATCCTGACCTTCCCCGCTTCTCTCACATCCACAATTCTCTACATACAAGCTCTACGGTTATGGGCACTAGGCAACCCAATTTTTGAAATGTAATAGATGTTAATAGTGTTGTTTTATTACTAGATAATATTGTGTTATCGATGTTTTTGTTTTTGTATACATTAGAGATGTCCGATTAGTCGAGAAATCCGTCTTGTCGGCTTGAATTGAAATGGTTACCAGAGTTGTACATAAATATAGATATTAGTGAGGGTATTTTTTTTTGTCGACGTCCAATTACCTAATGGTAAGCCAGAGGAAATCCAAATTGTCAATGACAAAAAAAAACAATTCAGTTTACGGTTACCTCAGTCGCCGTCACTATTCTGGCTAAAGGTGGATCGTTTAAATAATCCAAGGACGGGAAAAACATTTTATTTGGACTGCCGATCAGGTTCACAGACTGCGGATGCTTCCCCATGTCTTATGTAAAATGGGAGTAACGAAGTACGAGATAGGAAGAAGGTTTACTCAGTCGTGGTTACAAGGCCGGTCAAGTCTTCTAGCACCAAAAATTATGAGCGATACCTGCAAGGAATATCATTGTAACTCCTTTTAAATATCTTATCAGGATAACAGCGCTACAAATTGTCCAAAAACATTTAAAATGTAACCCACTGATATTCTTTGCAAGTACCAATCTTGCTTCTTGGATTGCTGTTTTAGATTAGATGTACTTTTGTATGTCAATACCTGCACTGCGCGCAAAAATAAATGCTTTATTTATTTATAAAAAAATAATTAGTTTAAAATTCAATATATGCAGTTTAATTTTACTGATACTCATTTTTTTCCTATATTCCTATATTAAGCTGCCAAAGTGCTTGCTTGTATCATAAAAGTATACCACTAACGTACATTTATTAAAGATACATTGGTACCGGCAAGTGGTTTTGAACCCGTGCTCTTGGTTTGCGTGACCATTGACCACAACTACACCACGGTCGACCTAAATTAATTTTGGAATATTAAACTGAAAATTATATAAAAGTAAAATCATACAGTTTATTAAATTAAGTAATTTTTATGTGGCTTACTATCGCGTTTATTTTCGGTTATTGATTTTTCAATTAATATTATTTCGACGTTTAGAGAGTCCATATGGTCACGGAAACTCTGTAAAGCTCTAGAAACCGAAAATAAACTCGATAGTAATAAAAAAAAGTTTAATTTCTTAATCTTTGTTAAGAAATGTTTAAATTATAAATCTAAGAAAATACATATACTATCCTACAGTTTATTATTAAATAATAAATTATATATCAATATGTAAATAAAACATAAATCATAACAATGTATTATAAAATTATTACAATTTAGATGCAACTCACAACAAAGTGCTTGACATTAATTTTTATTACAACCGATAAACGCATTTCGCTTTACTATATTGGAGGTGTATTCTTGTTAAATTAATATCTCGTCAAAATGAAAATTATGTCTCGCATTTACTATGCCGGCCTAGTGGGAAAACTAACAAATAAATGAAGAGAAACAACGTAAAATTGCATTGTAGCTTTATGTTTTAAACCATCAAACACACTTTGAAAATATTATTTCACAAATATTTATTAATCGTCAAGGCGGCCGTGGTGTAGTGGCAGTACAATGGTTACGCAAACCGAAGAGCACGAGTGCGAGACCACCCACCGGTACCAATGTATCTTTGATACATGTACTTTGGTTGTCCTGTTTCTATGATACAAGCAAAACATAGATATAAGAATCCACTGCTGGAAACAGGCCTCACGCCACAAACTAAGAGTTCGTGGCTCATATTTAATGAGAGATATATATTATTTAGTTTTGGCTAGACAACACCCCGCCTGATGTTACGCTGGAAAGCAGTCTATGAATAGAGGCGACTGCTACTACAGTTAAATAGCTGTCACTATGCAGTCCTAGTTGGACCAGCTATTAACTTCTCTATGCTTACCATCTCCTATTTTTATAAGACCCCATTGTGCCTGCTAAGGTCGGCCTGGCTAATTACAGTTTATCATTAAATTAACTCGATAAATGTCATACGACGATATAGGAGGCTTGATGTTATGTTGGAGTGCGCTCCGTAAATGGAGGTTATTGCTACTACAGTAAGCATAATTACAAGTACAACGTCTATAATTATCTACTATGCCGGTCTGCTTGGAGCCGGCAACTCACATACTGATCTCAAAACGCGACTAAGTCAATTTAAGGTTTGTTTTACACTTGACATGGTGCACGGCAGACTGGGCTAATAATGACCACTAACCTGCCTACCTCTTTGATATTTTTGAATAAAATTGACCATTTAAAGTCCGCTTTTTTTGATAACATTGACATTATGCAGATAGTCGCAGTACGTACGAGTATATCGATAACAAACATATTATAACAGTACACCTTTTGTAAAACGTAAACACTATTTAACCTTAATTAAGTGAAAGTCATAGAGATGTAAGTTATACAGATATCAATCAATCAAATTGTTACGCCTTGCCCTACGCCACTTGCCACGATCCTCACACAACTTCCTCGCTTCCTTCACATCCACAATTCTCTTCATAGAAGCTCTAAGGATATGGGTACTAGACCACCTAGCTTTCTTGAGGATGTCTCTAACATTTCTACTCTCATGCTTCTTCTGCCGCACCCAACCTTCACTTATTATAGTGAACCATACATTAATATAGGAACAAGTATCGCATTATGAACAGCCAACCTTGACTTTTAGGACATTATAATACAGATGATTGATGTATATTTAACTAGACGGTAAATATATTTTTTTTTCTATTAGGTTGTTCGGAAAGTCATTTCGTTTTTTTTTGGGGAACATGAAAGACAGTTTTCGTATAATGAATAAATATTTTATTAAATTATATATTGGCCATTCTGGTCCAACACCTTTTGCCATCTTTCTGGCAGTAACATAATTCCCCTCTCATAAAAGTTTTGGTCCTTGCTGGCAAAAAACTGGTCCAGGTGGTTTTTGACATCTTCATTTGAGGTAAAGGTTTTGCCATCCAAAAAATTTTGCAGGGACCGGAACAAATAGTAGTCGGAAGGCGCCAGATCTGGAGAATATGGTGGATGTTGCAGTACGTCCCATTCAAGCTGTAAAAGTTTTTGGCGAGTGACCAAACTTGTGTGAGGTCTCGCATTATCCTGGTGGAACACTACACCCTTCCTGTTGATTAATTCGGGCCTCTTCTCTTTAAGTGAATCATTCAATTTGTCCAGCTGATGACAATAGACTTCTGAATTAATCGTTGTATTGTCCGGCAAAAGCTCAAAAAAAACGATTCCTTTGACATCCCACCAAACGGAGAGCATCACCTTTTTTTGGTGAATGTTGGCTTTTGACACGCTTTGAGCCGGTTCATCTTTTCTGCTCCATGACCTCTTGCGTTTAACATTGTTGTATACAACCCATTTTTCGTCCCCAGTAATAATCCGCTTCAAAAATGGATCATTTTCTAGACGTTTGAGGAGCGAATCACACGCGTCAACACGACGACACAAATTTCGCTCGGTAAGGACATGGGGCACCCACACATCGAGCTTCGAGGTTAAGTCCATGCCTTTCAAATGGCCATAAACAGTTGAATTCGACAAATTTAACCTCTCACCGATCTCTCGTGTGGTGATTCGCCGATTTGCATCAACTAATGCCTTTATCGCATCTTTGTCAGCTTCGACCGGCCTTCCAGACCGTGGTGCATCTTCGACATCAAAATTGCCGGATCGAAATTTTGCAAACCAGTTCTGGCACTGGCGTACTGTTAACACGCCTTCTCCATACACATCCGTCAATTTTTTTCTCGCTTGGACAGCATTTTTACCTTTTCTGAAGTAAAAAAGTAAAATATGACGAAAATGCTGCTTATTGCTCTCCATATTTAAAAGGTCACCAACCAAAAACTACTGGGTAGAATTAATAGAACTTTTTCACACACAAGCCTTGCAATATCAGCTCTCAAGACATATAATGGTTATGGGGCTTAAGTGTGAAGTTAGTTTCGAAAAAACGTAATTACGTCCTCTGGCGGGAAAAAACGAAATGACTTTCCGAACAACCTAATATGTTAAGCTTACATCTTAGAAACAGAACGACCAAGTTAATTATATCAAAGATACATTAATACTGACAAGTGGATAAGAACACTACTAGACTTAAACCACGAACGTATGTTTTAAATTTATTTACTCCCGAACTGATTCATTTCTTTGAAGAAAAATCGACAATTCCCCATCCTCTTCTCCCCATCCTATCAATCTAGAATCTCCGCGTGTGACGTAGTGACGGCGACTGAGGCAACGAAAGATGAAACAGATTAGATGTCGCGTCTCAATAAGAAAGATAGCCTAATAGTGGCAATGCAATGGTCACGCAAACCGAAAGCACGGGTTCAATACTACTTACCGGTACTGATGTATCTTAGATATTTGTACTTCGGTTCTCCTGTTTCTATGACACAAGCACTTTATAGGCTTAATGTAGAAATGTAAAAATAATAGAATAGAATAGAAAAAAAAATAGTTCGCCGTAGTCTGGTGTTGGTGAAATAGTCAAGCAAAAGAGAAGCCACCGGTTCAAAACCACTTGCCAGTATTAATGTATCCTTGATACATGTACTTTAGTTTCTATTATACAAGCATGTTTAATAGCATAGTATTGTAATATAAACAAAAACCAATTGACGAATATTCAATCCAAATTCGTTATCATTTCAAGTGAGAATACGCCGCCTGACCGTACACTCGCGAACGGGTTGTCCTTGACCGCCAATTCTTGTTTCTGAGACGCCGACCTCCGCACTACTTACTATAGTTAACCTAAAACTACGTCATCCAATAATGTGGAACACGCGTGATACATTACCACGGCCTATGTTTGTGTTCATGACATTATAAACTATAGAACATTCGATTAAAAACAACTGAATTCTGAGCGTTCAAATGATACTGGACTGGTTAGGTATAGGTATACCATACCTACGTAGAGTTACGTGATGTCAGTGTAACCCGACATCGATATTTCTAGAAGGCCTTTGGAATTTCCCCAATGCAAATAAATAACAACAACTGGCTCGCAATAATAAACTCGACACAATAGCATCCACGGGAACAAAACTGAAAGTTTACGAGAGCAATCTAAACAATCTAAACACTAAAGGTGTTTATTAGTTAGACCCGAATAGAACTATGCAAAAAGTTCCAATATCTCTATATAGGTATGTAAGGATCGCGGTCACCAGCCAGTCTGGTGGGGACGGCGAAACAGCGATACCTGCGATTGGAAAACGATCACAACGAGAGATGCGACAACGATACGGCTTCAAGGAAGATATAATTACAACTTTGGCTGGACAATTGGACTTCTACCGTGCTTATGATTGGGACATTTGGATTCTTCATGTATAGACATGTACCTATTCTTCATAGATATGAAAAACCAAGGCGGAACGTCACAGTAGGCTAGCTTTTTGTTTTACGATTTAGGGTGAATTGCGATCAGTGGTGTAGCTCCCCAAGCAATGGTCCTGGTGCAAAAAAAAGAATGAAGGCCCTATCTAAGCTGGTTAGGATAGGTCTAATGTCGAGTACCCTTTCTAGAAATCATTGGACACTTGTTTATGATAAGTAAATGAACGAAGACTTCGTTAAACATAGATTTTAATAACAAGATTGTTTATGTTTATATTTTTATTTGTGTCAATTGACAAAGCTTCGCCTGATGTTAAGCTGGAATGCGATCTATGAATCCTGGCTTACCATCAGGCAAGTTGAAGTCAGATGTCAAGTAACAATAAAAAAATATCGTCTTGTTTCTATAAGAGATCGTCTTCTTTTAGTAGCTTAGTCATCATCATCATCAACCAGAACGCGTCAACTGCTGAACATAGACCTCCCCCTTAGAACGCCATTCCGAACGACAAGATGCCAGTTGCATTTACCGGTTATTCGTGACTTTTACTATGTCTTCAGTCCACCTAGTGGGAGGCCTACCTACGCTGCGTCTTCCGGTTCGTGGTCTCCACTCTAGAACCTTTTTTCCCCATCGGTTGTCGGTTCTTAGTAGCTCAGTATAAACATATAAATATAAATCAAAATCGATAATTTTTTTACCTAATTCTTGCATCACTATTTTACTAAATGAATCATTTTATAAATTGTTATTTTAATTATGGATAATTGTAAGGAAAGTGTTTTTATTATGATTAATAACAATTTAATTAATATATATGTTTTTATAATAACTAATAATTATTCATCATAAAATGTAAAATAATGAATAAGAGAGCGTCATCTATTTTTAAGCCGGCATAGTGACGGTGACCGAGGCAATCGTATACTGAACCGGTTTTTAAGTCGTTCGTAACCTTTTGCTACATATCCCTATTTGAAATAAGGCGTAAATTTAATTTCTTAAAATATTCTCCGTTAGCGTAAATGCGCTCTTTCAAACGAACAGACATTTTTTTAAAAAACATTTAGGCTGCAGGCACGAAATCAGCGACGGTCGAGCGATACGATGGCAGGCGGCAGCAGATCAGCGCCTCGATTCTGTTAAGACATTTGGCGTCAAAAAAGGCAGTGAAATTTCGCCGCACTGATCATTGACATCTTTGTAACCAATCAGCGAATAACAAATCAATAAGTAAACTAAGTTGATTGGTCACTTGCGACCGCGACGCAATTTCACTGCATTTTTTTTTTTTTTTTTTTTTATTGTGACTCGACATATGACAGCACCCCGCTTGATGTTAAGCTGGAGTGTGGTCCATGAATGAATGCCACTGCTACTACAATTCAATAACTGTGAGTAGCAATCACATCCACTATGCCGGCCTAGATGGAACCGGCAACTTACAAGCTGATCCCGAAACGTGACCAAATCACTTCACGGTCTGTATACTTGTAAGCGGTGGTACTACCCCGGATCGGCAGACTGGGTACCACTGCCTACCACTCTTTTTCGTCGCTATTAAGAGAATCGGGGTCCAACTCCGCTGCCGTCTCGCTCGACCATCACTCGTTTCGTGATTTCGTGTCTGTAGTGATATGCTTTTAATAGTCATGTATTTTCTATTCAATGCCACAATCACTAATCACTATGCTTGCTCATTAATAGCACTTACAAGTGACCATTGCAAAAAAAAGTCATTCATTGAAATCACAAACAATAGGCCAAGGTAAATATTTATAAGGAAAACTAAATTGATTGACTACTGGGAATATACATAGATATGTGTGTTAAGATTTTTTTATTAGCACGACATATGTTACACTGCCTGATGTTAAAGTTTTTTTTTAAGTTGTGGCTTTTTTTTATTATTTATTGTGTTTCGACATATGACAGCACCCCGCTTTTTTTATTGTGACACGACATTTGACCTCGTCCCGCCTGATGATAAGCAAGAGGAGGTCCAAGAGTGACGACGACTGAGAAAACCGAGTTTGTTCTCGGTTGCCTCAGCCGCCGTCACTATTCCGGCCAAAATACCGGCTTGATTCATCGCCATTACTACAATTCAATAACTGTGAGTAGCAATCACATCCACTATGCCGGCCTAGATGGAACCGGCAACTTACAAGCTGATCCCGAAACGTGGCCAAACCACTTCACGGTCTGGCTGGGTACCACTGCCTACCACTCTTTGAAAACCAGACCCGAAGCAAATATCCATCTCTTTTTTTATTAACAAATATTTGCAATATTTAATATTATTAAATATAACAAATAAAAGCTATGAAACAAATATTTGCTCCGACCGGGAATCGAACTCAGGACTTTACAAACCAATCGCTAAACCGTTCGTCCACGCCTGTCGTACTTGAACGTCATTATTTCTTATTTATATACTAACCGGACTTTAATCACTTCACTCATATTTTATTTACCTTACTAACTACATATTATATGAATTCCAATTATTCAAGACTTTATATGTATAGAATCACGCCTTAATTCCCACAGGGATAGACAGAGGCTAACAACTACTGTGACCTAAGATTTGAGAAAGGACTAAGATTTGATAGTCCTATACAAAATGAATGATGTCCTTTATATCCGATAAAGGACATCATTCATTTTGTATAGGGACTTGGGCTTAATTGTATTAACGGTTGCATATACATTTTTAAAAAAAATAATGTACGAAGATTATATCCTTTATTATGCATAAGTTTAGGTGTGCAAAATGATCAAACTATAATTATGACAGTTCAAAGCAGAACTGTTATTATGGCGCATCTTTGTAATTGACAGACGATACAAAATCCATGCCTTATTTTCCACCGTAATTAAATGCAAAATTGTTATTACTTTTATCAATACACGTATCGATACTACCATTATAATATTTTTCCATCATTGGACATTACAAAAGTAGTAAAAGCACAAAATGAATGATGTCCTTCATAGCTACAATCAAGAAGAATAACCGGCCTCCTTGTAGCCGAGTTTTAATTAATAGAAAAGCTCCTCTTTTCCCTCTTTTTACCCCTCCACTTTATTAGTTTATTTGAATGTGTGAATGCAAATATTACTAACTATACTATTATACTTTATCAGCGTGATCCTTCTTTTGTGTCCAACCAACAACTGAATGACCAATTACAATTGCATTTTCGATGTGTTGCATTCATATTTCATGTTTTCTCGTGTGCGCAAATGCTGTGAAGGGGCGCGTCATTTCGGCTTAGACAGACTATACTCTTATTTTATTTGACTTAACGCTGTCATTGAACTGTATTTACATTAATAAACAATTTGTTGCGAAACATTACGAATGAGCAAGTTGTAATGGTGTGCCAAAAATCACGAAATCGCAATGCCTATACCACGCTTTGAATACTAAGTTAAATACATGTAAGAATGGTTGTGATTTCACTAAATGTGTACGTGTATTTGGGTATATATACCGGCAGATAAAAAGAGCGCTGAAATCCAAGCTGCACAGTAACTTGTTTTTTTTGTTGTTTTTTTATTGTGACTCGACATATGACAGCACCCCGCTTGATGTTAAGCCGAAGTGTGGTCCATGAATGAGTCACTGCTACTACAATTCAATAACTGTCAGTAGCAATCACATCCACTATACCGGCCTAGATGGAAGTGGCAACTTACAAGCTGATCCCGAAACGCGACCAAATCGCTTGACGGTCTGTATACTTGTAAGTGGCCTACCACTCTTTGATTTGTTGCCTACTTACTTTCCGTTTTACGAATGTGTATAAATTTTAAAATTATATCAATTATGTGCACGACTGTATAGTTAGGTGAACTTGCTTCCGATCCTTATGCTGCGAGGCTCAAAATCAGCGCTTTTTTTTCTGCCGGGATCTATAATACGAGTAAATGATCTTTTAATCGAATAATAACAGAGAACACGGAGTGCCACTTTCCACAGTCCTGACATAACTCTTAACCTTCATTCACATCCACAATTTAGCTCATACAAGTTCTATAGATATGTGTTCTGCGAACCCCTGCTTTTCTTAAAAGAATGTCTATTTGATTAAGGAACAATTAATTTTACTTTCATACTTCTTCTGACATGCTTATCCCTCACTTGACAACAATGAATAACAAATGACATTAAAATACTCTTGCTACCACGTGACTTTTAATTAGGCAGTATTTAAAGTCAACCACAATTACAAGTGGTTGTATTTGCAAAAAAAAGTAGTGCCAACTTTTGAAATAAAGGAATTGAAGTACAAGTAGTTGTCTCTTTCAGTCACACGTGGTATAAACATAGTATAAATGAGTAGTTCTTATTTCAGCATAGCTTCTATTCTTTCTATATTCTTAGGGTCTCATGCTGCAAACATTTTTTTTAACTTTCATCTACTGTAATAAAATAATTGCATTTTATCAGTAAGTCCATGGTTAGTAGCCCTTTACTGGCCTTAGAATTACTACGTGAAGGATCTTTCGAAATTACCTCAACTTGTCTTTTTGGCAATTTATTTGTGGTTTAAAAGAAATTCTTTGTGAATATAAATTACTTAATTATATTGACAATGCGAGATTGCAATAGCCGAAAAGAATGCACTCTACAATGTTATTCAACAAGCAATCACTTTTCAAGCTACCCGTACATGGAATTATTTATTTATTTCTAAAATTGGATGTACTATACTGATAGTGTTAAAAAGTTTCTCTTTCGTACCTTTAGGCTGTCTATATGTGTTTTAAAATTATGTTTAATACCTCGTTGGTACCGCGGCTAACTTAGTGAAAAATTCATTAATCAATGTTCGCGCAAAATCTAAGAAAATATACTATACCTAGCATTCTTAAATTAACAACAATATGATGTAATGGAAACCAGATTTCAGTAATAATGAAGACTCCTGACTAATTTTAGTAGAGCCAAGCCAGCATAGACTCCCAGAACATCCAGTCTCCATTCAGCAGGTGGTCAATCTTGTAGGCGTCCCACTATGCGCCAGCTCGTAAATTCGTTAATGACTCTCTTATTTCTCTTTAGTTAGCCTATTTCAGTTACTTTAGCTCTTCTACGGATCTCCTAATTACTAATTCGATCATGTAGAAAAACTCCTAACATAGTCCTATAATTTGAGAGCAAGTTTCAGCACCATGTAACACATAGTCATTAAACATTTTCATCATCATCATCAACAGCCTTCGGGCTGATGATGATGATGATGATGATGAAGGCTGAACATAGACCTCCTCCTTAGAACGCCATTCCGAACAACAAGATGCCAGTTACATCCACCGGTCATTCGTGACTTTCACTATGTCGTCTATCCACCTAGTGGAAGGCCTACCTACGCTGCGTTTGCCGGTTCGTGGTGTCCACTTTAGAACCTTCCTTCCCCATCGGTTGTCGGTTTTTCGAGCGATGTGTACTTTAAAGTTATTGAGGTAAATAGCCTTGAATATTATATACAATAACCGTATTATATACATCATTATATATTATATGTCACATACGCAATGGTATTTAGCATTATTTAGCATGGAAGATTTACCTGTTACCAACATTTTATTAGTTAAATCTAGTATTGACGAGAATTTTGTGGTTTGTAGGAAGGTTTTGTTGGTTAAATTTGTTGGATAGGCAGTACTTTAACTCCTTAGAGGCCTTGATTCTTAATTATTCAGGAGCTTATTTGTAGCTTCTTCTAGAAAGCGTTGATTGTCAAATTTGTATTCTGTTAATCAAATACGTCTGTTAGGTCGGTTTATAATAATGTTACGTCTGAAACTTTCTCGAAAGAAAATCCAAAACAATCAGAAATCTAACAAAGGCATCCGCGGACACAAAACCATAAGAACTAGAAATCAAAAGGATTTTCAGTTATTTCGGTTTTGTATTAAAGAACAAGGAGTCATGTCGCGAAGACAACGTAAACAAAAGCTATTTACTACTTAGTATCGAAATAGAGTAGTTATTCTGGAGTATTTATTTCTATATCACTATAAGCGACTGCGGCCACGCGGGAGTTAGTCTAGTTTGTAGTTATTGGACGAAAATTTCAGCGTGGACAGCGAGTCTGTGGCTACCATATGACTTCGAGGATGATATAAGAATGACTTTGGCTTTACTATTGAAATGTAAAGAAATGAAAATTTATAGACATCGGCATGGACTTAGCATGCACTTGCTCATTGTCAGATTCAACCATTGACATCATTTCATTTTCATCATCATCATCATCAGTCCACGTCTCAACATAGCCTCCGCTCCCGCTTAGAACGCCATTGCAAACGACAAGATGCCAGTTGCATCCACCGGTTACCCGTGACTTCAACATAATTGGCAAATGATTGTATTCCTTGAATACTCCGTAAAACGTCAAAATAATATTTTTCCTTTTCGTTTTTATAATTCTGTCTATGAACAGGCTATAATTAATTAATTTTGAGTTTGAGTTTCTTGGCCTACTTCTCGTCGTCAGCCATTTTATAATCTAACGATGAGGCATTAGGCCCATGCTTATAAATTAATTTTCTTTCATTTTATTAAGAGACGGATCTCTACGTCAAAATGCATTGATCTATTTTTATCTAAATTTAGACGATATTAAATTTCATATTTATAAAGCACAATTTATGTGAATTATTTTAGGAGGTGCAACTGAAAGACGCCAGACACTTGGTCTATTTTCAGACTATTTGTTTTTAGCTACTGGTTAGAAGAGTAGCGGAAAACTTAAATATTGTGGTTTTATTTTATTGTGACTCGACATATGACAGCACCCCGCTTGATGTTAAGCCAAAGTGTGGTCCATGAATGATTGTTACTGCTACTACAATTCAATAACTGTGAGTAGCAATCACATCCACTATGCCGATCTGATGCCACTCTGATGCGACGTCATTAGATGATAATTTTTATTTATAGTTTAATTATAGTTAATATACTTTTAATTTTATTCATTACTAAATACACAATTAAGTAGATTTAAATAAAGATTTTCAGCACGTTCAGAATAAAAAAGAAGTTATAAACTGTTCCTTTTCAAAGTCACATCCAATTATCCACTTTTCGAATCCTCGTATTTGTGATTATCATAAGCTGTTGCGTGACTGTCACATTAAACTATTTGACAAGGACGCTGTGCACACGTCATAAGTACTGGTTGTACATTCGGACATTATCTGATTGTACATTCAGATGTATTATATACTTTAAAGAAAACTGATACTTTGTAGTTATGTAGAACTCTGGATAAGTAACGGATAAGTATCCGTATAAAGCTGCGTTGCTTAGTGCCCATAACCGTAAAGCTTGTTTAAGAGAATTGTGAATGTGAGTAAAAGCGATGGAGTTGTGTAAGGATCGTGGTAAGTGGCGCTTCATTGTCTCTGCTTATCCCTGTGGGTAAAAGGCGTGACATTTTGGTTGATTGATTGATTGTCTAAAACTCTGTTTTTTTTAATTGATTATTATTTATAACTTTATTCTTAATTAGGAATTTTAAAAAAATCGTCCATCTGTTTGCCTAAACTAAATCAATAAAACATATTTAACAGTTCAACTGTTGTCTGCCTATCCCTGTGGGACAAATGCGTGAAAATTTGATTGATTGATTGAACTGTAGTCACTTTTATTCATGCCGACATAGTAGACTGCTACTTGAATTTAACTGTAGTAGCAGGCACTTGCAGTCACCCCCCTTCTATAGGCCGTAATTCAATATTACTCCAGGGGATTGTTTTCATATGACAAGTCACAACAGAAAAATGGACCACACTCCATTTTAACATCAGGTGTGATAAATAGAGTCACAATAAAATAGAAACAATCAATCAATCAAATTGTCACGCCTTCCTCCCACAGGGATAGATAGAGACAATGGAGCGCCACTTGTCACGATCCTGACACAACTCCCTCGCTTCCTTCACATTCACAATTCTCTTTATACAAGCTCTATAGAAAATACAATCTAAAAACAAACTCAATAAAGTTTATTAAAGTACAACAAAAGGATTTAAATAGCTGCGAATAACTAAAAATAGTACAGTTTTTTTTATTAGTACACTTTTAGAAGTAATTGTACATTGTAAATTATAGTGCTGAGATTAGTTTTAGATAATTAAAACGCGTTTTTGTATTGTGACGCTACATCTGACCTCGACTTTCCTGATGGTAAAAACGAGAAGTCTATCACATGGGATGAAAAGTCCCGGGCTTAAGACATAGAAGGCGTTAGTATTATTGCACTCCCCGCCTTTTCAGTTAGTACTAACCTTCATAAGAAAGCTGTTGAAATTTCAAGCTGTTCTACTTATAAGTTAGTGAGTTATTGTGCTAAGAGTAACACTACTTTTGTTATTTTCAAAACAACGGATGAAAAACAATTTCATGTTATTCTACTCATAAGTTAGTGAGTTATTGTGCTAAGAGTAACACTACTTTTGTTATTTTCAAAACAATAGATTAAAAACAATTTCATGTTATTCTACTCATAAGTTAGTGAGTTATTGCGCTAAAAGTATCGCTACTTTTGTTATTTTCAAAACAATGGATTAAAAACAATTTCGTGTTTTAATTTTACACTGGTTCTAGATGGGAAAAATACTGCTCAAGCGAAGCAATGGCTTGAAAAGTGTTATAAGGACTCCGCTCCATCAGAAACAACGATACAACGTTGGTTTGCTGACTTCAAACGTGGTCGCATAAAAAAATCTACATCTTTTTGAATGATTGAAAAGTGAAGTTGCATGAGTTTGGTTGACTTTGGTTGTCCTGTTCCTATTTTTTTATTGTGACTCGACATGTGACAGCACCCCGCTTGATGTTAAGCTGGAGGGGGTGTATGAATGGAGGCTACTGCTACTACAGGTAAATAACTACAAGGAACTGTCACACCCAGTATGTCGGCCTAGTTGGAACCGGCAACTTATAAGGTGATCACGAAACGCAATTAAGTCACTTCTCGATCTGTAAACTTGTAAGTGGTAGTAGTACCCAGAATCGCCATCTGGGGTACTGCATAGGACAAGGTTCTGTCATGTCGAGCCACAATAGTAATAAAAAAATATTATTTTTACATATAATTTAAAATTTGCTCTCACGAATTGTCCTTGACTTTCGGAAGAGGATCATTTGATGTGTTTTAGGAAGGTCATTTTACCTATGAAGTACATTACTTAAGTTTAGCGATTAGCGATTTATGGTGTTCTAATTTTATTTATTACTTTAATTTAATTCCTGTATAAGGAGAATTGTGGATGTGAAGGAAGCAAGGGAGTCGTGTAAGGATCGTGGTAAGTGACGCTCCATTGTCTCTGCCTATCCCTGTGGGAAAAAGGCGTGACAATTTGATTGATTTAATTCCAGTATTTAAATTTGATTTTACGATTAAAAATAAGTAAAGTCATTCAAAATAAATGTAAGATGAACTGTGAACCCATACCAGGCAGAGCGCCTGACTTGGCAGAGAGCCTGGTCTTATTGGACCAAAGCACATTGGTTGACATAATAATCGTTACCAGCCAATGATTTTTTCCATCCTCCGTCTTTCCGATTGGATCCTTTAAACAAAGCGTGAAAACGCACCTCTGGTCGGCTTAGTGAAGACTACCGAGGGAGCCGTATAATGAGTCGATTTTTTCAGTCGCCGACTTTTTTGGACTTTTTCTTGCTTACATCCGACTTAGAAATCAGACAAATCTAGGTCAGATGTCACTTTACAATCATAAAACAAAATTAGACGCTGTTAATTTATTTAAACAATTTGTCACAAATATTTGGCATTTATCTCATTTTTATTTAACAACAAATGTCCCACTGATGGACAAAGGTATCCTTTTTTTACTCACCACGCTGCAGTCTTTTCCTACAATCTATAAAGTTAAACAACTAAATTTATAAAAACCTATACTTTATTATTATACTTCATTTTTACTCCGCTACACGCTCTGCCTATCCCAAGGACCCATGTTTGGCCATAGGAATAATTACAATGACCCCGTGGGAAGCATTTGCTAACTGTTCATTAAAACACACACATACACACATACATACATACAAACATGCATTATTAGCTAATATGACATACAACTTCCGCTTTTTATACTAATGTATAGAAATAAAAAATTGATGCTATTTTGTACTATTAATTCGTCATAGTCGTTTGAAGGTTAACTTTTTATTTATATATTTTATAGTGGTTCTGATGTTAAACTGGAGTGCGGTCCATGGATGGAGGCGACTGCTACTACAGTTAACTTTCTCCTGCTAACAATGATTCTGAAAGTTTGTTTTCAATTCTTGTAATTATTGAAGACAATAAGTACTTACAATGAAGTTTAAAATAAATAATATTTATAGATACTATAACTGGCCGTACTGGGGTGGAGTGCAATCAGTGGCGTAGCCGCCCGGGGCGGAAAAAAAATGCCCCATTATTTAGGAGTTTCAATCATAGGTACAACAAAAATATGAATTTCAGGTTTAAATTTTTACGATTTATTTTAGTTTTTATAAATTTTACCGCCACCTAAATGTGCCGCCCGGGGCTGGCCGCCCCCTCCGCCCCCGCCACGCTACTCCACTGAGTGCAATCCAAGAGTCTGAATTTCATTTTAAAAAAATGGGTTTCTACTTCTACAGCCAGCGGTAAAATAGAAAAAGAGAATTGGTTTTATTTATTTATTTACACGCCTATACGAAGCTACTAAACTTTTTTTTTTTTTTTTTTTTATTGTGACTCGACATATGACAGCACCCCGCTTGATGTTAAGCCAAAGTGTGGTCCATGAATGAATGTCACTGCTACTACAATTCAATAACTGTGAGTAGCAATCACATCCACTATGCCGGCCTAGATGGAACCGGCAACTTACAAGCTGATCCCGAAACGTGACCAAATCACTTCACGGTCTGTATACTTGTAAGTGGTGGTACTACCCCGGTGGTACTACTGGGTATCACTGCCTACCACTCTTTAAACTACTTGTATCTAAGAAACAAGATAACCAAAGTACATATATCAAAATTACATTGATACCAGCAAGTGGTTTTGAACCCGTGCCGCCGGTTTGCGTAACCATTGCACTACCACTACACCACGGTCGCCTTGTCCTATCCAATTATATTCTTGGATAGGACAATCAACCAAAGATGGAGAACGACGTTTCCAGCATGCTGGATATTGCTCAGCAAGGCCTATGTCCAGCTGTGACTAATTGATGGCTGACATAATAAATAAAAAGACAAAAGTGGTGTAGTGGTAGTGCAATGGTCACGCAAACCGAGAGCACGGGTTCAAACCACTTGCCGGTACCAATGTAACTTTGATATATGTAAGTTGGTTATCCTGTTTCTATGATACACTTTAGTACCTTAGTAACATGTAAATAAAATAAAAACGTTCAGAATATGAATTGAATGTAAATATGATACGTACGCGTACGTACGTACGTACGGAAAGAAAATTATACGTTCAAAACTAGAACGTAAAGTACAAAGAAGGTTATTTCATAACAATAAAACCATGGACCCATGATACCTATTGCCTATTATAGATCAAAAATATATTCCACTTTGGGCTTAGTACATATTCGTCACATTTTTGTGGCAAAAAAATAATATTATTCAAAGATATAGCTTGTCTAACTATAAATGACGCGCCCCTCCACTATATTAGTTTATTTAAATGTACGAATGCAAATATCACTAACTATACTACTATACTTTATTAACCTGCTCGTTCTTTTGTGTCTAACCAGAAACTAATTGACCAATTACAATTGCATTTTCGGTGTGTTGCATTCATATTTTATATTTGCTCGTGTGCTTAAATGCAGTGGAGGGGCGCGTTATTTCGGCTTAGACAGACTCTACCTATATTATACCTAGGACTCTTTCCCCAGGAGATAGAAAAAGGAAATTTAGTGAATGCCGCGAACAAAGAAAGAAGGGTAGCAAGAACCTTGTTCCTACCTCGCCTTTTTGTCTCCGTGATAGCCGACCGCACTGACAACCGAAAATGTCATGCGAAATTGTAAAATATTTCGGGTTTTAATTTGTAGGTTGATGATGATTTTTGGAAATGATTCCTGGATGATTTAGATTCTTAATTGGGAAAGTTAAGGTAAGATGTAGCGTCTAATGGCAAGCAAGGCAAGGTCCAAGAGCGCCGACGGCTTTCATTCTACTGTTGCTTCAGTCGCTGTCACTATGCCAGCCAAAAATGATTTATCACGCTGTGCTTAAGCTTAAAGGATTTAAGATTTTAGGATAAGGGGAATACACGGGCTGGTAATGCATTCTACTTGTAGATTGTTTTACAAAGAACCTTTAAGTCGACTGCCAGGTAGAGATGTAACGACTCGACATTTCAACCCGGGTTAAACCGAGTTAAGGCCTAAACCGAGTTGTGTCGGTTAACGTCTACAATAAACCGGTTTAAACCATTCTTAAAATATATTCAAACACATCCGAAATCTATAGCAAACCCTGCTGTGTATTAGGCAAATTAGATTGTCGGACCGAATTGTCAACTCGGTTTATAAACCGGTTTGAATCGAATTCATCAATACGGTTTGCGAATCGGCTTAAATCAATATTTTTAAATCGACTTAACTCGGTTCGAAACATTTCAAGATCGCCCCATCTTTGCTGCCAGGTAGTCAGATAAAGCGTAGGAAACCAGGAAAGGGTAGTGAAACTTGGAAGTTATTAAATTAATTATACATTATATCTTTATATATACGATGACCGTTAGTTGCAATCCATTGAATGCAAATTGTGCTATCGTAGAATCGTCTTAATTATAATAGATAATAGGGGTAAAATCGTTTGTATCCGTTCACGATCAGATTAAACAAGGTCGTGGGCAATGAATGAAGCCACAACTGACAGACACGAGATTATGAATGAAATAATAAGTGAATTTAATTATAGTAGTTTTATTATCATTCTTCTTATTAATAATCTTTTTAAAATATATTTTAAAATAAATAATTTATAATTAAAAATAGTTGTCCACCGGCATCGGGAATAGGCGTGCCGACCGCGTAACTTAATGACAACTTACAACTTACAAGTATACAGACCGTGAAGTGATTTGGTCACGTTTCGGGATCATCTTTTAAGTTGCCGGTTTCATCTAGGCCGGCATAGAGGATGTGATTGCTACTCACAGTTATTGAATTGTAGTAGCAGTGACATTCATTCATGGATCACACTTCGGCTTAACATCAAGCGGGGTGCCGTCATATGTCGAGTCACAATAAAAAAATTAAAAAAAATGACTATGAGAATGGGCTTCATTTTGACAGTTGAGCTCCATTAATGAATGAGCTTCAAAATTAAAATGAACTCAACCCATAAGAATCGAGGTTCATTTTAACAGTTCAAGCTTATTGAAACTCATTGTCCGAATGAATAAAAGTCGTTTTTGACACTAACAGAGTCCGCATAGCTTTTTGACAAATAGGAATGAATTTCATTGTCATAGTAATGACTCTTTACCATTGAAGTTACGCGGTCGGCCTCAAGGTCCAAGCCACCGGTGGTCAGGGCAACAGAGACAGGAACCTCCTAACAATACGCGCCGTGTCCAGGAGTACTGCTTTCTGAATTAAACGCTTGATCCAGCAGTTTTCTTATTATACATTAGCCAGTGATAGAATGTGCTTCAAAAAAATAGTAAATTCTAAATGAACAGAACCTCGCCTGATTTTAAGCTTGAATGCAGTCCATGGCTAGAGCTGACACTGGATTGTCAAACTAGGCACCTTTTCCTCTGACAACCAGACTTGAAGCAAATATCTGACTCTTTTTTATTAACAAATATTTGTAATATTAAATCTAATTAAATAAATATTACGAATAAAAGCTATGGAAACAAATCTTTGCTCCGTCCGGGAAATAAAATTAAATCGTTTCTATTGGTGAGGAGAGCTCAACCTATTCTGGTGGGAAGAATTTTAATTACAAACTCCTACTAGGCCTCCGAACTATCCTAAGAATATGAACTAAAGGATTTCTTAAGTTCATATTCTTAGGAACTACCATGCGTGTTGGAATCGAGAGTAACCCTGTTACCAGGGCAAGAGGTTGTTTTTTAATTGTCAAAATAATTTAATAATAAAAAAAACCTTAATATTTTTATTTAAAAAATATATCTTTAGTCTTTCTATTCCATCACCAACAATGCGAATAACTCATCCGCTTAACCATAGTTATTTTTTATGTAATAAATGAAAATTCTATTTCGGATTGGTTTAGAAGCTGTAGATAGCATTATATCATTGATTGAGGCAGACCCAGAAGTGTGTTTTCCGACCAAATCACAGACATCCTCATAAAAGCTTAGTTGCCTAGTGCCCATAACCGTAGAGCTTATATAAAGAGAATTGTGGATGTAAGGGAAGCGAAGGAGTTGTGTCAGGATCGTGACAAGTGGCGCTCCATTGACTCTGCCCGTCCCTACGGGAAAAAGGCGTGACAATTTGATTGATTGAATGATATTTAAAAATATATATGAAAAAAGCAATACTCACTCTTTTTTATTGTTGACTACAATGACTAGTTTAACTTTCCTAGGGCCCTTGGTCATTTTGCAAAGGTCCTCTTTGCTGTCCTTGGGGCCCTTGGCTAAGAATTTTAACAGAGGAATGATTCCGCCTTACAACACTAAAGCCTTAAAGGCCGGTCCACTGTCATCTCATTATGAACATAATTTTATAACATTCTTCTGACACTGTTTACACCACACATTATTACACCGTGAAGATAATATCACATATAAATACTGTCTTTTTTAATATCACTGTTTTCACTTAAATATCACTTTTTATGTTTTCTTATTTAAATACTGTTTAAATTTAATTTAATGCTGTAAATAATTAAAAAATTTAGAATTCATTAAAATAATCTTAGTTATAGATAAGTTTAATGAAAACTAGTGAAAGAAAAATATGGAAAATAAAAATAAATCTCTAGAAGACCAAACAGTAAACCCAACAAATAATTAATCTAAGAATCAACCAAAGTACTTTAATCAAGAAAACTCAAAGAAATTCCCAAAAACACAATTAAAACGAGCAATAGTTAAAAAAACCTAAATAAACATCAAATTTACAAGCGAATGAAACTAGAGCACAATAAGAAAAACCCGAAGGACTAAGCGAAAATTCAACAAAGCCTTACATAAGACTTATATAAGAGATAAGAATCAAAATGGCTTCCACTGACGGAGACTAGTAACAGAGTGTGAAATTTTCGTGTTAAAACGTCAAGATTTCTGGATGATGTATTGTAGTGACATGTCCCTGATTGTTGATAAGTAGATAATGTTATCTTAAAACACTTAACATTAAGTGTATTCAATAAAATTGCAAAGACGAGCCATGCACGAAGACGTGTACGGCCTAATATATTTTACGTTTAAAAACTTTAAACTAAATTTATGCGGGAATCGATGTGTGAAATTAATAACAAAGAGGTATTTATTTGTGTGGCTTGACAAATATGACAGTTCCCTTTTTTTATTGTGACACGACATTTGACCTCGACGTTAAGCAAGAGGAGGTCCAAGAATGACGATAACTGAAAAAACCGAGCTATTTCCCAGCTGCCTCAGTCGCCGTCATTAAGCCGGCCTAAGGTGCTTCTTCACGCATGAAGGATCCAAAGTCATAGGATGGAGAGAACACATGGACTGGCAAGCTGGCAAAGCATTCCCTGCCTGGTGTTAAGCTGAAGTGTGGTCCATCAATAGAGGCGCTTGCTACTACAGTTAAATACCTGCAAGTAGCAGTCGCATCCTCTATGCCGGCCTGGAGGAGCAGAGAGGCCGCTGATACGCGATTAGCCTTAATGTATACTTAAAGATCCGTCAACTGTCTGCCTGCCACGCTTTTTAAACACTAAAACAACTCCAGATTTTAAACTATAGCCAGATTAAAACTAAAGAAATAATAAACCTTATTGAACTAAGAACTAAACATCACATAAATAAATAAACTTTATTGATTTTATCGATTCGTTTTAGTCTGTTCTCATTCGGTTGCCTGAAAGACTGCATTCTAGTGATAAGGCCGCCATTGGTACATTGTTATTATTTCTGTTTATATTGATTATAACTTGACATATTAATTTGATTGTTTAGTCTTATTATAGACCATGGATCTAATTTCTCAATATATTACTCATGTATAGTCAAATTTTTAATATAAACAATAAAACAGTATAAATAAACAACACTTGATTGAATAGATTGATTATATCTTTTTCCCACAGGGATAGGCAGAGACAAAGGAGCGCCACATGTTCCGATTTGATCGGCAAACACCTTCCTGCCTTGTTTAAAGCATCTATCCACATCAGATTTATAATTTCCTTTCGTCAATCTAATTTTTTTTTTTAAACTAATAAATGTCCTAATTGCAATTATTGTTTCTTAGGACTACTGGTCACTAATATTGACTAGTTGTAAGGCATGGCGTGTATTTTTTGTTATTGTGACACGACATCGAACTCTATAGAATTGATAGAATGCGAATGCTTTCCCCGATCTGTGCGGGTATTACGGATGTAAAAGATTGCATAAGGATTATAGTGAGTTATTTTGCTGTGTAGTAACGAAATGGATACATAAAATTGTACCGTAAAATTGATTAATTTTGTTTATTCATTCATAAAATAAATAAATAAACATTAAGATAACGAAAAAAAACAATGGCGTAGTAAATAATAAAATCTACATAAAATTTTGTTGCATAAGATTTTGCGTGAATATTGATTAATGAATTAAACAAAGGACATCATTCATTTTGTATGGGAACTTGGGCTAAATTGTCTCCAGTCTCTCATATACATTATGAGAGATGTATATGAGTGACATCTCTCACATAAATTTTAAAATAATTTGATACACGAAGATTACAATCTACTAATTGAAAAATATTCTTTATTGTGCATAGTTTCGGTGTGCGAAATGATCAAACTATAATTATGACAGTTCAAAGCAGAACTGTTAATATGGCTGGTCTTTGTGATTGACAGACGATACAAAATCGATATCTTATTTTCCAAATAACCCAATTGCACAGCAAATAAAAGCAAAATGGTTATTAGTTTTATTAACGCAAGTATCAAAACTACCATTTATATATTTTTTCATCATCGGACGTGACAAAATTTGTACAATAAAAGCCCAAAATGAATGATGTCCTTTATGCGACTTACTATCGCGTTTTTTTTTTTTTGTTAATATTCTCTCTATGACCACGATGGATGCAAAGCCGTAACCAAAAACAAATGCGATAAAATTTGTTTATCCGTTAAAATCTAACTGACTCAAAAATTACCAAGGGCATGACGAGGAAGATGTAGTCCTAAGTACGTTAGGAAAAGATCACGAAATTCTAAGCAAATCTAGTGTCGCTAATTGGTCAATTGGGTAGACCTTGGAAACTTAAAGGAAAATCACTGAAAAGATATCTCGTCTAGTCTGTTCAACCTTACAAATAATATAATACAAGTATATCTCTGATATATCTAAAATATATTATTTGTATAACATATTTTAGCTAGATATCACAGGCTATAAAACAGTAAAAAAATAATATCACAAATACTTAACGAACAGTAGTTAAAAAAAACTGATAAGAGAACACAGTCAGTTGCAGAATACTCTAGTTATTTTTTTAATTTATTTATTGTTTTATTTTTTTACATTTCTTTACTAAGTGCCTGTATCATAGAAACAGGACAACCAAAGTACATATATCAACGATACATTGGTACCGGTAAGTGGTTTTGAACCCGTGTTCTCGGTTTGCGTGACCATTTCACTGCCTTTACACCACGGTCGCCTTAAACCTAACGAAATAGATATTTTACATCCATTGCTTAAAACTCAATTAACTTAACCGGCACGCTATAATGACGGTTCATGAAGTTTCGTATAAATTAATAATTACGTCTGAAGGAGCAAATTGTTGTTCTTTGCTGTCACCATAAAGAATTGTTCCTAAAACGTAATTATTAACTTATAAGAAACTAAATGAATGAATTAAACGTCACTACGGCGATTATAGCGTGCCGCAAAAAAAATGCCTGAAGGATCCATGGTAATAGGATGGAGAGAACAGATAGTAGTAGGTGTGCAATTTTCCACGGTGTCAGGACACAACTCTCTTCATACTTTGCATCTAAACTATCATTCATCATACCAGCCCTAAAATTATAGGTACTACAGATTCCAGTAACTTGGAATAAAAAAAGAAATACATCTGGCAACCGTTTACTGAATTAGTTTTTCGAGTCAAACAAATCAGGCACGTCTAGGTCAGATGTCATTCAATCGATGAAAATTCACGTCTTTTTGCCACAGGGATAGTCATAGATAATAAAGCGTTACTTGCCGCGATCCTAACACAACTCCTCAAATCCACAATTCTCTGCATACAAGCTCTAGTGTCAGATGTCGCATCGAAATAGTGAAAAAAAAACAAATAAACATTATGCATAACACACCTAAAATATATGGTAACCCGATGGATTTAATTATAGTAAAACAAATCTAAAAGATAATTTGGATTAAAAAAAGAGATATATAAAAAACAACACAAATATATACTTAATACTTATCGTAATACGTTTGATTGATGTACGTTAATTAAGATTTATTTTGTAGCGTATCTAAAACGAAGTAATTTGTTAATTTCACAAGTTGTAATCGATTTTAAAAAGGTTAATCTTCGGATTAAATATTGATTGTATTTGTTTAATTCTAACAATTTAGGATAGGAATTAAATCATTCGTTTAATAATTTATATTACCGTTTGAAGCGCTTTTTCTTTTGATTCACTTAAGAAAAATCAATATTTAAGGCTAGCCGAGAGGTGTATCCTAATTCTATATAGCTTATACTATTCCTCTTGATTGTAGCTATCATATGTAAAAAGAAAATTTCCAATCCGACTGGTATTTCCAGAGATAAGTGCGTTCAAACAAACATACAAAATAACTTTTCTGTTTTATTATATTAGTATAGATTTACTAGATGTGCAACGTGATTTTACCCGCGTTCCTAACCTGTGTCTCGTAACTTGAGAACGTGACAAGTCTTTGATCTCTTATATTTTTTTCTCATTTGAGAGGATCTACCATTAGAGTCTCTACATCATAAGCTACTCATATTAAAAACAATTTTATTAATCGGACAAGTAGCTCCAGAGTTTATCATGTTTAAACAATCTTCTACAGCCTAATAATTTCATGGATGAAAATTTATCATCGATTTGAATAAAGAACAATTAAATGATCGTGATCTACTAATAGATTTTTTTTGTTTGTCAGGTTTGTTTCTATACTAATCTACAAAACGTGCTTGTATCATAGAAACAGGACGACCGAAGTACACATATCAAATATATATTGATACCGGCAACGTAATAATATGTGTCGTTCGGTGTTATTTTTCCACTCGACTGATTTATAAATCTGTTTCGTCAATCTCCTTTCAAACACATTGGCACACTCCTTCATAATCCGTGAAGACACATTTAGTACTAACATTAAAAATACAATATAAATACGACATGAAATAAGGATGAGAATTTGATTATCGTATATAACAAGTAAATAATGTAAGCGAGGCCAAATTACATAAGGAAGTAACGGAATTCGTTAAATAATCATAATGGTAGTCTGAGAGATTTTTTTATTGTTACGACTTCTGATCTAAACTTGCCTGTGGTTCGAAGGCCAACGACTGAAAAAAGTCGCCTCAGTCGTCGCCACTATGTCGGGCAATTTGTTATTATGACTCGACATCTGACCTTGATTCGCCTGATGGTAAGCAAGAGGAGGTCCAAGAGTGCTAATGACTGACAAAAACCAAGTCAGTTTAAGGCTGTCCCAGTCGTCGTCACTTTTTTACTACATTTTCTATGTCTTTTTTTACATATTTATAGCTACTAAGAGTGCTTGTATCATAGAAACAGGACGACTAAAGTACATATAAGTATCAAAAATACTTGCGATAAAAATATATGGTGTAAATATTTTGTATTTTTGAAATACAGTACAATATCAAAAATACATAATACGGGAAGTAGTTTTGAACCGGTAAGTTGCGTGAACATTGCATTACCACTAGACCACGGTCGCCTACAAGTCACATATTGGAAATGATATATATGCATTACTTGGTAAATTATCATCACCAAGTCCTCATAAGACGAAGGATCTATCAAAAAGTAACAGAAATATCAAACTTACACACAAGATAAATAGAACACAGATAAGGTATGAAGGAAAATTTTATTTTTAAAGTAATCTTACATAATCTTTCAGGTCTTGTATTATCGCTTATTATTAGCGATATTTGCGACGTAGTTACAGGCGCCAAGCTTACGTATTTCAGTAGGTATCTATGTCATACTAATCAGTAAGTCTCCAATCTAAAAAGTTCGTTCCGTCTTTTCTTTGTAGAACAATCGACAAGTGGAATGCTTTGCCAGCCCATGTGTTCTCTTAATCCTAAGACCTTGGATCCTTCCAGCGATGCGTGAAGAAGCACCTTTAGCCGGCATAGTGACGGCGACTGAAGCAGTCGTGAATAATCTCGGTTTTTTTCAGTTGTCGTCACTTTTGGACCTCCTCTTGCTTATCATCAGCCGGTTTGAAGTCAGGTGTGTCACAATAAAAAAATGTCTCTAATCACTGAAAAGCAGTTTTGTTACGTGATGTCTTTATTTTTTCACTGCGATTCCGTTGTTAAGTTGCAGTGAAGGTCCATGACTTAAGAGCCGGTTACGCGCAAAGACCCGGGTTTCATTCCCGGTCGGAGCAAATAATTGTTTCATAGCTTTTATTTGTAATTAATTATAGTTATTATTTCAAATATTTGTTAATATATAAGAGTTGAATAATGCTCCAGGTCTGGTTATCAAAGAGTGGTAGGCAGTGGTGCCGAGACTGCCGATCTGAAATCATAAGTGGTTGTACTACCCCGGATCGGCAGACTGGGTACCACTGCCTACCACTCTTTGATAACCAGACTCGAAGAAATATCTGCCCCTTTTTTTATTAACAAATATTTGAGATATTTAATATAATTATTATATATAACAAAAAAAAAGCTATGAAACAAATATCTGCTCCGACCGGAAATCGATCCCAGGACTTTACGCGCAACAAACCAATCGCCAACCGTTCGTCCACGACTGTCCTCAATATCTGGCATGCTGAAACTAAAATGCTATCTTGAAAATAAGTTAAATGGGTAATAATTAAGTTACTTAACACAGTTGAGGTTTAAAGTGACCTCTACTGAAGTAACTAATCAGTTAATCTTTTGTTTTTATTCAAAACTCGAAGTAAGTGTAACTTGTAACTAGAAATCTATGTAAATTACTATATACATGAATATTTTTTGCCTAAATAACGTATTTGTAGTTTAGTTTTACACAAGGCAGCCATGGTGTAGTGGTAGATAAATAGTCGCGTAAACTAAGAGACACCGGTTCATAACCACTTGCCGGCAGCAATGTATTTTTGATATATTTTTTTTAATACGGCCTTCCGACTCTTGCGCATTCGAAAGGGCATATAACGACTAAGTGTAACTTGTAACTAGAAATCTATGTAAATTACTATATACATGAATATTTTTTGCCTAAATAACGTATTTGTAGTTTAGTTTTACACAAGGCAGCCATGGTGTAGTGATAGATAAATAGTCTCGTAAACCAAGAGACACTAGTTCATAACCACTTGCCGACAGCAATGTATTTTTGATATATTTTTTTTAATACGGCCTTCCGACTCTTGCGCATTCGAAAGGGCATATAACGACGAGAAATTACAAGAACTCGGTATAAAAAGTATCGTGAAGATAAAATAAAGAAAAAATCAAATTTTTAAAAATAACTTATGCGATGGATCTTTCAATCGATGCGTGAAGCACCTTTGGCATAGTGGCGGCACTGTGGCAGCTGTGAACTGAGGCGGTATTCCTTAGTCGCCGGCACTCTTAAACTTCGATCAAGATCAGTCGAGACACAATAAAAAATCTACCAAACACAAAAAGAAAATCTGTTTTCCTAACACTCCTAAAGACGTCATAAATTCATTTATAAATTATTACCTACAATACACAGTAGTGCATTTTGCCTTATCAATCGTAATCAGTGTGATAATTAAATTATTTTAGCGTAAAAAAGATTGATTCACGTAAATATGAACTGTGATTATGACACCATATTATCAAGCTATATTCTTAGGGAAATGAATATAATTTATTAGATGGACATGTTCTATAATGGCTTCGGAAAAGGCATATAATTTTTATTTTTTTAATATTTTCAATTTACATTTCTAATATATACTAAGCTACTAAAGTGCTTATATCGTGGAAACAGGACAACCAAAGTACATACAATATATCAAAGATACATTGGTATAGCTTGTCTAACTATAAATGACGCACCCTCCACTTTATTAGTTTATTTAAATGTGTGAATACAAATATTACTAACTATACTTCACCAGCGTGCTCCTCCTTTTGTGTCCAACCAGCAACTGAATGACCAATTACAATTGCAATTTCGGTGTGTTGCATTCATATTTTACATTTGCACGTGTGCTTAAATGTAGTGGAGGGGCGCGTCATTTCGGCTTAGACAGACTTCACCGGCAAGTGGTTTTGAACCCGTGCTCTCGGTTTGCGTAAGTAACCATTGCACAGCCACTACACCACGGTCGCCTTATGACGAGAAGAAGGCCACAGGAAACTCAATTGTTTCAACAAGAGTCAATTGTAGCCCGTATAAAAAAAAGTAAATAAAGAATAAAGAAAAACGTATAGACAGATAAATGTAATTTGAAAGAAGATGTCGTAACAAGGATTGACAAAGAAATGCTTTTGGGCACATGGAAAGGATGAGAATAACGAAAGAATTGAGGCATAGCCAGAAGGGGACCAAATCTCAGACATCCCCGTGAAAGCTGCCTAGTGCCCATAACTGCAGAGCTTGTATGAAAAAGAATTGTGTAAGTGAAGGAAATGAGATTATGTCAGGATCGAGGAAAATATTGATTCGTTGCCTGTTTATGCCTGTAAGAATTGCGGTCTGATTATTTGATTGATTGATAAGTTTTGCATTATAATTAAATACATTTATTATCAAATACGTGTGAACTACATCGTACATTAAACATTTACTTAAAATCAAATCTATTTAATTTGACATAATTTTGTTATCAAAATAAAGTCAATCCTAACGACTTATTAATCTAGTGGATTTTATAAGGCTCTGATAATTTCCTAATCTATTAATTTTGTCTACGTTTAAAATCGGCAGTCGAACTAAAAGATTCGGCGCGTCGCTACTTTACAGAACAATCGATAAGTGAAATGCTTAATCAGTTTATGTGTCAATCAATCAATCAAATTGTCACTCCTTTTCCCCACTTACCACGATCCTTACACAACTCCCTCGCTTTCCTCACATCCACAATTCTTTTCATGCAAGCTCTATTATTATGGGCACTAGGCAACCCAGCTTTCATGAGGATGTTCTTACCATTCTATAACTTGAATCTTTGAAGCAAAGCGTGAAAAAGTACCTACGGCCAATACAGTGACGGCGACTGTGACAACCGTGAGTTAAGTCGGTTTTTACAGTCGTCAGCGCTCTATCAAGTGTAGCTCAATTTCAAGTTAAAAGAAAGATTGTAATGCTTGTTAGTAAGGATATTAAATGAGGTAGATACGACACCTACACCAGTTTTAGTGTTCGCAAATGACACGAGTTTCAACGATCAACCACGTCCAGGCATACACACAAGTGGAAGTAGGACGGAAAGATAGTTATTGAGAGCAAAAAAGAGACAAATATATGTTGCTCTGCATCGCGACACTGAATTCAGGTTTGCTTATTAGCATAGTTTTTCCCAGGTTAGTTGTTAGAGAATGCCTAATAGGCACTAAACTCGCCTATGTACCTATTTTTAAGTTTATTTTGGTGCAATAAAAGATTTAAATGAATAAATAGTCGAAGCGCAAATAACAGAGCTACGTCTTTTCTTAAAATAACATTGCTAGTTAGTATATATATATATATATTTAATACAGGGGTCTAGGCTCCGAGTATGATTTTGTCCCATTCGGTGTCGCGACCCTTGGTCCGTGGGGTCCTAGCGCTATAATGCTTTTTAAAGAAATAGCAAAAAGGTTAGTCGACATCACAGGAGACCGAAGAGTTGGCAGCTACCTTGGACAAAGAATTAGTCTAGCTATTCAAAGGGGGGACGCTGCCAGTATCTTCGGAACCTTGCCTAAAGGGACTCCTTTTAATAATGTATTATATTATAGTTATTTTTTTAATCAATATATGTATTAAATGTATAAAATATCCATTTAGTAGCTTAGTATAGAGATGTAAATTATAAAAATATTTAATTAAAAAGAATATTTATATAAAAAAATGTACAATAAAATATCTAGACGCAATATGGCGTCAAGATAAAGAACTTTAATTGACACAATTACTAAGCTTTTGTGCAATAGATTATTTTATTCACATTCCATTAATCCTACTATTATTATAAATGTGAATGTCAGTTTGTTTGTTACGTTTTCACGCAACAACTACTTAACTGATCATCATGAAACTTTGTACACATATTTTTGGAGGTACTAGAAATAACATAGGATACTTTTAATTAAAAAATATTTTTTTTACTATTGTTTCTAATTAACTATAGTTTCAGATGTTTGGAATTTTTCTATATTTATTTTTATTTCTGTCTGTAATTTTTATATGAGATCGATATATAAATACAAAAAAAGGATATACAGTCGAATTGAGAACCTCCTCCTATTTTTTATACTGTGTTATAAAACCTAAATTTACGCGGGTGAAACCGCGGGCACAGCTAGTAGGTAATAAATATCAACTGGAAACATCCTACTGTATAATGCTACCCTGGTACTTTTTAATTTTATATAGGAAATCTTTTTTTTTATTGTGACTAGACATATGACAGCGCCCCGCCTCAAGTTAAGCTGGAGTGCGAAAGTGCCGGCCTAGTCGGAATCGGCAATTTACAACTTGATTCCGAAACGCGACTAAGTCATTTTACTGTGTGTACACTTGTAAGTCGTGGTACTACCCCAGATCAACAACTCTTTGATGAATAGACCCTGAGCAAATATTCGACCGTATAGCGCCTAAGTTGAGCCGAACTGAGTTAAGTCCATCGATGGAAAAAATATTCCAATTAAAAATCTTATTTTAATAGGTTCTTCTTTATTTTATTTTTCGAGGCTCGAAGTACTACAGTAGCTCTACCCCTCCTCAAGTTAAACTGGAGTGCGGTCCAAAAGGCAACCGTGGTGTAGTGGCAGTGCAATGGTTACAAACAAACCGAGAGCACGAGTTCGAAACCACCCACCGGTACCAATGTTTCTTCAGGACTTTAGTTATCCTGTTTCTATGATACGGGACAACCAAGCACTTTAGTAGCTTAGTATATAAATGTAAAGAAACTGTACAGTTAAATTACTGCAAGTAGCAGTCGCATCCACTATGCCAGTCTAGTTGGCACCGTTCTCTAACAATACAATCATATTTACCTACATACTACTATAAACTACGCTTAAAAACAATGACGCGACAAAAAGAAAACATTTAAATATAATTAAAAAATAAATAGCGAAGTAAATAGTTTAGTTAAAGAATTCTAAAACACCATAACATACCTTAACTTACGTTATTACTCGTATTATTACCTACTTATACTAAGCTATTTTACTTCAAATCGTCACGCCTACGTGCCACGATCCTTACATAACTTCCTCGCTTCCTTCACATCTAAAAAAATAAAGAATAGGGTGCATTAAGCAAACATATGACTTCTTATAAAGGAATTTATAAATCTGATATGGATAGAGGCAGACCCAGAAGAGTGTTCTGCGACCAAATCAAAGACATCCTCAAGAAAGCTGACTTGCCTAGTGCCCATAACTATAGGGCTTGTATGAAGAGAATTGTGGATGTGAGGAAAGCGAGGGAGTTGTTTTAGGATCGTAGCAAGTGGCGCTCCATTATCTATCCATTCTATCCCTGTGGAAAAAAGGCGTCACATTTTTTTTTATTGTGACACGACATCTGACCTCGACCCGCCTGATGATAAGCAAGAGGGGGTCCAAGAGTGACGGTCGACTGCAATAACCGAGTCAGTTCCCGGCTGCCCCAGCCGCGGCCATTATGCCGGCCTAAGATTCACTCACATCCACAATCCTCTTCATATAAGCTCATCGATAATAGGAAGGATAAAGCATTCTATGTTTGCATTTTACTATGAAACCTAAAAAAGAATGCATATTTTGCTAAAAATGGAAGAGTAAAAAAGCCTTCAGAAAATATTTGACATAGTTTATCTTTGGGGCAATTTATCAAAACAAAGTCATGGAATAGTATGTTGTTATCTTGACATACGTCTACATAAGACAGATTTAACATACCTTTATCGTAACACGATAAGTGGCAATTATGACACGGTTTATTAAAAAAAAATAAGACAACTTTTTTTTTTCACATATATCAATAGTGGTACTATAGTTTTATAACTGCAAGTAGAATTCATATCTACTATGCCTTCACGGTCTGTATACTTGTAAGTGGTGGTACTACCCGGAGGAACAAATATTTTCTCCGACCGGGAATCGAAACCGGGACTCTTCGCATAACGGACTGGTGTACTAACCATTACGCCTCGCCTGCGTAATGGTCGCATCTACTATGCCCGCCCAGTTTAAAATTTGTATAGTCTTTACTTTGATACAACTCTATTAACTTACTCGTTAAATTTTCGTCATTCTGATGATTCTGACTCAATTCTTATCAATACTTTAAACGATACACTTTTTATTTTCAAAATAATTTTTCCATTGTCTGCCTATTTCTGTGGGGAAAAGGGCGTGAAAATTGATTGACATAAAAAATTAAAATACGACATATTAATTTAAGAATATTTGCATTATTAAAAAGACCGCATTTAGTACATTGCAACAATTAAGATTTAAATAAAAAAATAACAGAAACTTTAATCAAGATACAAAAAACAAACAATATGTATATACACAAATGATCTCTTTCTGTCTCACTTCACTTTTCAGGCCAGCATAGTGACGGCAATGTGGCAGCTGTGAACTGACTCGGTTTTTCAGACGTCGGCGCTCTTGGACCTTCATCATGCTCACCAACAGGTAGGTCAAGGTTAGATATCGAGTCACAATATAAAAAAAATATTTTCCAAATAATTAGCCGACATTAAAAAAATAAACATTAAATAAAATAAAAAAATAAAATAAAAATTAAGAAATCGTTTTTAATTTTTAATAAGATATAAGTTTGCCTGATACCAAGCTAGAGTACGAATGGAAGCTGGGAAGGCAACTTTTCAAACGCAACTGAGTTACTTCACGGTCTTTACAGCAGAAAATAAAATCAGATTCCACTCGTATATGTTTTTAACAAATTATTCTCAAAGATTAAAAAAATTAGCATCATAATTGTTTTAACTATGGTAACTTGCACGCTAGTTACTTTAATTAGTCAAATTCTTTGTAACCTGTTAAGGTTGAATTCAATTTTGCGACTTTACTGCGACAAATGTCACTTATGCGACAAATATTGTTTTCATATTTATAATTTCGTACTTTACTTTATTTTGTTATTATTAATTACCTTTCTATACTAAGCTACTAAAGTGCTTGTATCATAGAAACATTAGAAACAAGACAACCAAAGTACATATGTCAAAGATACATTGGTACCGGTAGCGGAACTTGCCTAATTGCAAGCGAAGGGAAAGTCGAAGAGTTTCAGCTACTGAATTACACGATTTAGTTCTCGGTTGCTTCAGTCACTTTCACTATGCCGGCCAAAGTTTTACGCTTTACGTTTAGACGCTCTCCTTAAAGTTGGTATGTAGTAAATAGAGTAAAATAGTTTTGTCATCATAGTGATATATGGCGCGCCTAACCCTGTGAAAATAGGGGCGTAATAATACTAATTAATTGTATTTAAAAGTGACAACAATTTAACAGATATGATAGAAGCATATTTATTTCTTTTTTTTTTATGAAAATCATTTTTTTATAATGAACAATAAAAAAAGAATTTTAGATCTCATATGAATACGACACAGAGAAATGTCCTATGAAAAGGAAGACAATCTAGAAATCCATATGAGAAGATGGATGGCCAATGGAAGCCAAATGCAAAACTTAAGTTAGTAATAGGTAAAATTAAAAGTATGCTAACTATAATTAAACTATAAATAAAAAATATCTTCTAATGACGTCCCATCAGACAGTCCTAAAGAGACTGACAACATTTTCCCTTTGTATAGTAAGGCTAATACATTGGCAGAAATAATTACCTTCCTATCTTCAGCCGCTTGGACAACTCCTTGGCCAGGCGCTAAGCCCATCGGCTCAACCTCAAACTTGAAAATATTGAAATATTAGATAATATTTTTGTCGCAACATAACAATTTTAATTTGCGTGTTTCATCATTAGCGTGCGTTCACTTCAAATATATGACTTAAAAGTCATTTGTAACAAATCGTCGCCATCTTAAAGACAATCGCCAAAGTTATAATGTGTATTTATTATGTACGAGGTCAAAATGATTTTAGTCTTTAGGTTTTTAAAATTATTATTATCGCTTTTTGAACAATGAGGTAAATTACTGTTTTTACTAAGTATTAATGTTAAATTAGGTTTGTAGTTTTTTTTATTTCTTGACATTTTTGGTTTATCATTTGATTTAGCGATGCGTGAAGAAGCACTTTTCGATAGAATATTGACGGCGACTGAGGCATCCGTGAACATATTCGGATTTTTCAGTCGTCGTCACTCATGGACCTCCTCTTGCTTATCAACAGGCGGTTCAAGGTCACAATAAAAAAAAAAATTTTAGTCACATAATATAATAAAAACTTGTTTTTTACTTTTGAGTTTAGGCTTTTATAAATAACGGCAATAGAGTTGTGTCAGGATCGTGGAAAGTGCAAAGCCAATAAAGTTCCTATTATCATTGCCTAAACCTGTAGGAGATAAGCAGAAAAAGTTCAAATAGGCACCCCACAACCTTCGTTCTTTTTGGGTATATTGTTTGATTTTTTTAAATCGAAATTTATATCAAACCATCCTATAACCTTGACCCTTCAAGCGAAACGCAAATATGCACTACTGGCCGAAGATGAATCGGAATGTCACGATTTGCGTCTTTTCTTTGTAGAACAATCGACAAGTGGAATACTTTGCCTGCCTGTGTTCTCTCCATCCTATGACCTTGGATCCTTCAAGCGATGCGTGAAAAAGCACCTTTGGCCGGTATAGTGACGGCGCGACTGATATAGCGCGACAGCCGTGAATAAACTCGGTTTTCTAAGTCGTTGTCACTCTTGGACCTTCTCTTGCTTATCATCAGGCAGGTCGAGGTCAGATGTCATGTCACAATAAAAAAAACTTAGTTGTGTTTTGTTCTTTTCAGACGCCGGCACACTTGGACCTTACCTTGCCATGGATGTGTACCATGTACCATCATGTAGAGATCAGACATCGTTTCATACGAAAAAAATACTTATCAGTACTTAGTACTGTAGAAGTGTAGAATTAGGCCGTAAAATTATAAAACCCGTCACGTAGGAACAAACTAAAAGACGAGATAAAAATGAAATCTCACTTTATAATTCATGTTACATATGCCAAGATTAAATCTAAGATAAAGATGACGAAATACTGTTAAAAAGATATAATATATCTAAAAGATATTGTTTTAAAAAAGATATTGAAATCACTCAGTATATAATCCTACTTGACAAGTTTTCTTAAAAAGAGATTATAGAGTTATGTATCACTTTATTATTTACCCGACTGCCAAAAAGGACGGTTATGTTTTCGGAGCGTATGCCTGAAACCAATTTGCCCACTTGCTGGTACCAAAGTTTCTTTGATACAGGGTTTGTACTTTAGTCATCCTGTTTCTACGATACATTTCTTCCAAAATTTACGAATTTTTACTTTAGTTTTATATAAGTATAACATGTATAATAAGAATAAGTATAAAGTTTTACTTTATACTTATTCTATTACTCTATTACGTTTTACTTTATACTTATTCTATTACGTTTACTATTACGAAATCGTAAATTGGGTTGTGAATATTTTTATATAGAAACTACCATTTATATATGTTTTTATCATTAGAAATAACAAAAGTAGAATGATGATGAATGATAGAAACCCAAAATGAATGATGTCCTTTAGCTTTGTATAAAATATCCGTTAAACGTAAATGTAAAATGTGCAGTTAAAGAGTTGTGCAACCCATTTACTTATACGATATTTTTTTACAAATTCGTAAATTATAATTTTTGATCCAGGGGGCTGTTGGTATAGAAATGTATATGTAATGTATAAATTAAAAAAGTAATTTATTCAATAATATAAATAAATCAATATTGTTATTTGAGGTTTTGCAAGTTGTAATATTATTGCGGTTTACTATTGCTAATACAATCAATATTAATTAGCTTGCCTTGATTGCTACAGAGATATGCAGAGACAATAGAGCGCTACTTTCCACGATCCTGACACAACTCTCTCGCTACCCCCACATTCATAATTATTCTCCTTATACATATCTAAGATGAAATCGACCAAATCGGAGACACCCTTTAGCCTAGTGCCCATAATAGTAGAGATTGTATGAAGAGAATTGTGGATGTGATGGAAGGGAGGGAGTTGTGTCAGGATCGTGGCAAGTGGCGCTTCATTGTTGCCTATACTTGCGTGACAAATTGATTGATTTGAATATGATGTGAAGCTGAATTGCGGTCTATCAATAAAAGCGACTGCTAATACCTACAACTATGTTGGCCTAGTTGAAACTTGTAGCTTGATCCCGAAACGCGACTGAGTCACTTCGCTGCCTCTATGAACTAGCTGAACTGTCTGCCTACCATTCTTAAAATTAGACCTGCATATTTCCGACAATGGTTTTCAAAACTGCTATTCAAAATAAGGCGTGGTGCAGTGGTAGTTCAATGGCCACGCAAACCGAGAGTCCAAATACAAAATCATTTGTACTAATGTATGTTTATTTGATCGTCCTGTGTATGTGATACAATCACGTATAGTAACTTGTATAGTTATAGTAAATGCAAAAAATGTAGTATAGCTTGTCTATTTAAATGTGTGAATGCAAATATTACTAACTATACTACTATACTTTATCAGCCTGCTCCCCCTTTTGTGACCAACCAGCAACTGAATGACTAATTACAATTGCATTTTCGGTGTGTTGCATTTATATTTTCTGTTTTCTCGTGTGCGCAAATGCGGTGGAGGGGCGCGTCATTTCGGCTTAGACCAAAGAATTTGGACTTAAGAGATAGAAGGAAGCCTAAAATAGCTACACATTACAACCGTTTATACTATTTTCACTTATAGCATTAAAATGAGTTAGAATTTTACATTCGTAATTTAGAAGGTTGTCTAGTTTTGATGATCATTTGACAACCTAATTTGACAGAATAACAAATGACATTAAAATACTTCAAAAAAGGATGACGGAACAATTATGCCGCTACTCTTACTACCACGTGACATTTAATTAAGCAGTATTAAGTCAACCACAATTACAAGTGGTTGTAATTGCAAAAAAGTAGTGCCAACCTTTGAAATAAAGGAATTGAAGTACAAGTAGTTGTCTCTTTCATTCGCACGTGGTATAAACATAATATAAATGAGACAAATAACAATGAATTAGTTCTTATTTTAGCACAGATTCTATTCTTTCCGAATTCTTAGGCTTAGACAGACTACGAGTATACCAATGTAATCAATAAATAACAAGTAGGTATAGGGGTAATAAAATAGTTAATTACCGTTGATATCGTATATGTATAGTAGATGAAGTGAAGTGGACTTGAACAGAATGAGATTAAAAACAGTATCATAACAAATTCCTACACGAGTCCGTTGCACGTAAGAGGTTCGATTTCCAGTTGATGCAAAGATTTATTTCATAGCTTTTATTTGTAACATTTTTTAATTAGATTTAATTTTACAAAAACATATTTATCATCAGGCAGGTTGATGTCAAATGTCGTGTCACAATAAAAAAAAAGTATCGAATATTTCCTCCGGGTCTGGATGTTGGGTAGTACCACCACTTACAAGTGAAGTGACTTAGTCGTGTTTTGAAAGTTGCCGGTTTTGACTATGCTTTACTTATTTAACTGTAAGTAGCAGTAGCCTCTATTCATGGACCGCACTCCAGCTTAAGATAAGTCAGGGTGCTGCCATATGACGAGCCACAATACAAAAAAAACTCCAACATTTCTTAGGCCCATTCCGAAAGAATACTTTAACTCGCATATAAATTGGTAGTATTATAGATATATCAATAATCGGCTAAAAATACTTGGGTAAACTACTAGAAATACTTAAATGAATACTTATAGGAATTTATATTAATTTTTTACACAAAAGATAAAAAAATACTACTAAAGAAACCTATTTTATGTTTCGCAAGGAGAATCCCTTAGATAGGCCTACGGAAAGAACCTAAACCAACTTCAAAATAAACCACTTTCCTACAGAAACATCAAACTAAAAAAAACAACCACGAAATTATAATTAAAAAAATACGATCATAAAAAAACACAATTAAACTTACAATAAAAAATAAGATAATAACAAACAAACAAACAAACAAACAGAAATTCACTGAACAAACTTTTTATCCGTCCGTAATAACTTTTATTTCCAACGAAAACGCGCAAACCGTCAACACGCGACGACATTCACCATGGTACTGAATGATGGACTGTATGATAAAAACTTGCCGCACAGAAATAATGCAAGTTGGTTGATAAAAAAACCGGGCGCTACAATTAAATACGTATTATCATACTAGTGTTTAAATTAACTAATCCTTCATTTTTTACATTTCTATACTAAGCTACTAAAGTGCTTGTATCATAGAAACAGGACAACCATCAAATAATCATCAAACAAAAATCATTCAATCAAATAATCACGCCTTTTTTCACAGGGATAGGCAGCTGTGACCACGATCCTGACACAACTTTTTTTTTTTTTTTATTGTGACTCGACATATGACAGCACCCCGCTTGATGTTAAGCCAAAGTGTGGTCCATGAATGAATGTCACTGCTACTACAATTCCATAACTGTGAGTAGCAATCACATCCACTATGCCGGCCTAGATGGAACCGGCAACTTACAAGCTGATCCCGAAACGTGACCAAATCACTTCACGGTCTGTATACTTGTAAGTGGTGGTACTACCCCGGATCGGCAGACTGGGTACCACTGCCTACCACTCTTTGATAACCAGACCCGAAGCAAATATCCATCTCTTTTTTTTTATTAACAAATATTTGCAATATTTAATACCATTAAATATTACAAATAAAAGCTATGAAACAAATATTTGCTCCGACCGGGGATCGAACCCGGGACTTTACGCGCAACAAACCAGTCGCTAAACCGTTCGTCCACGCCTGTCGTCAAACTGCACACAACTGCCTCGCTTCACTTACATCCACACTTCTCTTCAAACATCCGATTATGGGCACTAGGCCATAATCGTAGAGGATGACTCCGATTTAGTTAGAAAACACCCTTCTGGACCTGCCTTGTATAACGCATCCATCCCACATCAGATTTATAAGTTCCTTTCATCAATCTATTTTTACTCATCCTTTCCATGTGCTTAAACCATCCGAGCCTTCCTTTGTCAATCCTTGTCACTACATCTTATAGTTCTGCATATTTGACAGCACCTCTATGGTAAGCTGAAGTACGGTCAATGAATGGAGGTGACTGCTACTACAGTTCAATAACTGTAAGTAGCAGTCACATCCAATATGACACACGACTAAAAATACTGTGTACACTGTAAAAGTGTCTACTTTACGGCATCACTGCCTATCACTCTTTTTGATTTTTTTATTAAGCTACCTAAAGTGTATCATAGAAACATGACAACTAAAGTACATAGCCCTATCTTCTAAACCGGTTTTGGTTTTGAACTTGTGCACATGCTTTACGTGACCATTGCACTACCACTACACCACTATGCCTTACTTTTTACACTATTCTTAAACTAGATTCTTTAGTTAGTCATTGGATAATATTATACTACATGTCAATGAATTAAACAAATTTTATGCGGCTTACTATCGCGTTTATTTTGATTTAAATTTTACATTTTTCACGGAGAGATTCACAATACAGATGATGGGTGCAAAGCTCTTGAAACGTCGGAATAATAATAAAAAATGTATAATCAAAGTTAACGCGATTGTAAGCCGCATAAAATTTGTTTAATTCATTAATCAATGTTCGCGCAAAATCTAAGAAAACTACTATCGCTATATATCGATAGTGTATATTGTATATCGAATCATTGGTGGTGTCCCCCGTAGTACAAACAACAATACATACAAATGGAAATGTTTATCTAATAACAGAACATTGCAGCAAGGTCGCACTTGCGCATTAATTTGTTACCAATACATCTGTCTTGCAGTTACAATAATTTTACGATTCATTTATGAAGCATGCAAGATCTACAATGCATTTTGTACAATAATTTGTTCAGACGTATTGTTTTTTTATATACATGTTTATTAGCCAGTTGCAGGAAACTGGTTATTTTTTACATTTTTTTTAGATTGTAACTCGATATTTGACCTCGACCCGTCTGGGGGCAAGCAAGAGGAGGCCCAAGAGTGCCGACGACTGAGAAAAAAATGAGTCAGTTCACGTTTACTTTAGTTGCCGATTTCTATACTATATAGGCTACTAAACGTGCACTTAGAACTCTAACGAAATTATAAATCAAATAAACCTGCGTCAAATAACCGAGTAGTTAAAATTTTACTCTTTGATGGTATGATTATTTTGGATTGCATTAGTTGCCTTCACGATGAAAATTATTTTTATTATATAATTTACTATATTTAGCCCATAACCATAGAGCTTGTATGAAGAGAATTGTGGATGTGAGGTAAGCGAGGGAGTTGTGTCAGGTTAATATATTTACTTTATATATGTTTTTAACAAATGAATAATAAATGAATTGAATAATTGTAACATGTTTTCAGGGAAAATGATTAATTGGAAAAATATATCAATACATTCATATTTATTTTATAAATGAATTGTCTATTATCGTACGTCATAATTATGACGTACGATTAATTGTCTATAATCTCTCATTTATTATTATTATTACTCAGCCATCCACATTCATCATTCAACATTTGCCTGATGATAAGCAAGAGGAGGTCCAAAAGCGCCAGCGACGGTTTTTTTGCGGCTAGAGGTAATTTTTTACGCTTCGCTTAAAAAATCCAAGGTTATACGATGAGAACACTTTAGCGAGTAGACGATTCTACCAAGATACGGCGCGCTGAACCTTTTAGTACCAATTCGATCTACAGAATGAGTTTGCTTCCCCCGACCTACGCCACAATTCTCTTAAAACACCACAGCACTATGGCGAACTTGCACTGATATTTGACATCTTCGTAACCAATCAGCGAATAACAAATCAATAGATAAACTACGTTGATTGGTCACTTGCGATTGTATTAAGAGAATTGGGACCCTGTAAACGGTGCCAGGGGCCAACCGCGCAATTATTGTCGTGTCGTGTCGTGTTAGTGTTGAAAACAAATAATTCATTTGGACAATGAGTTTCAACGAGATTGAAGTCTTAATTATTCTTAGTGTGTTGCGCGGTCGCAATTTTAATTTTAAAACTCATTAATGGAGTTCAACTGTTAAACGAACTTATTGAGTTACGCGGTCGGCTCGCAGCATTTATTTTGATCAGACCACAGGACGCATCCACTATGACGTATCTTTAAATTACTCAACAATGACAAAACAAACAAATTGCTGTGAATGGTTTGGCATTATTTAATAGTTATTACGTCTAACGCTTGACTCATTAAATACATAATTTCCTACAAACAAAAACATAGTAGGCACTGTTGGAGTGCCCGCAAGTTTAGAACACTGGTATTGCGCGGAGCGACGGCAAGTGACACGACGGCATGACTGTTGGGCTTGGCAGGTCTCTGGTGTGGGATGCGACTTGTGTAGACATATTAGCCCCATCTCACATCCAGGTTGTTAAGCGCGGGAAGTGCGGCGATTTCTGCTAAGAACCTTAAACTTAACAAAACGCCAACTTCGGTACTGCTTTCGATTTGCGTTGTTTAGAGTCGAGAGGATGGGCACCTTGGGGCCCTACGTCAGAACACCCTCCTGGGTCTGCCTTGTTTACGCATCCACATAAGATTTATAAATATCTTTCGTCCAATAGCATTATGTATTACGAGTATATTAAATATTTAAACTATTCCTTTAGAAATTGTTTTCTATCTATTAAAATACTCGAACGTCACAAACCACAAGTATATGTACTTACATATTTATATACTTGTATGCTAGTATATAAGTATATACTTATATGTATTTATTTGCACATAAATGTGGGGCGCAATAAGATAAAATTATCTTTTATCTGCTGCGCTATATAATTAGTATTGTACTTTTTATACTTACAAATTGACAAAGTAGATTTACAAAAGACAAAAGGAATTTATAAATCTCATGTGGATGGATGCGTTAAACCAGACAGGCCCAGGAAAGTGTTTTCCGATCAAATCGGAATCCTTAAGAAAGCTAGGTTGCCTAGTGCCCATAACCATAGAGCTTGTATGAAGAGAATTGTAAATGTAAAGGAAGCGAAGAAGTATTGCCGGGATCGTGGCAAGTGCTGCTCTGTTGTCTCTGTGGGAGAAGGGTGTGACAATTTGATTGATTGATTGATACTTAGAAAACTACACAAAAAAATAAGTACTGTTAATTATTATTATTCGAACATTTTGTTTCAGTTTATTTTGCTATCTTTTATTTTAAGTAGTGAGTGGATATGGAAATATTTGATATAATATCACGTTTGTTCTATCTTTAATCAATCAATCAAATTGTCACGCTTTTCCCCCACAGTCATAGGCAAAGACAATGGAGCGCCACTTGCCACGATTCTGACACTCCCTCGCTTCCCTCACATTCACAATTCTCTTCATACAAGCTCTACGGCACTAGGGAACTCAGCTTTTCTTCTAATTTGTTTCTGGTAATGAATTTATTTCCTGTTAAAAAGTTGGATATTCTGTGGAAATATTAAATATTTATTTTATTAAAAAAGATGAAATAGAAACCTGAAATTTCAGAATCCAATTGGTTTTCAATATGGAAGTGTCAACCAATAACGTCACAGCAAATCGTGACGCGAAACAGTTAACACGATTATAATCTCAAGAATCAACATATGAAAACGTGTAGAAGCAATTTGATAGAAAATTTGGGACACATTTTGCAAATAGATATTGTAATATGTATTTGATATATATTCGAAGGTTACACTTTTCTGTTTATTTCGCAAATCCTTAATTTTATTATTACAGAGCGACGTAATAACGAGGGAGTTGTGTTGTGTCAGTGGCGCTACGTTGTCTCTGCTTATCCCCGTGGGAAAGAAGCGTGACAATATGATTGATTGACGTATTAATAAAATAAAGGAGCGTTAAATAACTGTAACTAGTAGTCACATCCACAATGCTGGCCTGGTTAAAACCAGCAACTTACAAGCTGATCCCAAACGCGAACGAAACTAGGTAACTTCACTATCACTTGTAAGTGGTGGGTGGTACTGCCCCGGATCGGTAGACTGGGCACCACTGCCTATTATGCTATTAGAATAGGAATAGGACGGGCTGTTAACTAACTTAACTTGACTGATTCAAAGGTGTCTTTTTCTTGACGGTCCGCAAAAAAAAAGACACCATACTAAAGTGAAGTTGGTCGTAGAGTTAGACGTCACAAAATGGCGCCGATTCCGTCCTATTCTTATTTTAATCGCATTATACCACTTTTACTGTCATTATAGGATTTTGTTATTTTTTCGTCTAAATGCTATATTTTTTATCATTTACATTTCTGTACTAAACTACTAAAGTGCTTGAATCATAGAAACAGGACAACCAAAGTACATATATTAAAGATACATTTGTACCGGTGGGTGGTCTCGAACCCGTGCTCTCTCGGTTTGTGTAACCATTGCACTGCCACTACACCACGGTCGCCTTAAATAACAGTATATATACGTATATATATATAACGAGCTATAACTAGTTTCAGTTTCAGTTTATTTATTAAGTAATTAGGCTCCAAAGAAGCACCTTTACACGTCAAAACTTTATAAACATAATAACAATCCATTAGGTAAACAATAATTACAAATGTTCAAAAAAAAAATTGAATACAAAAATAAAAATAAAAAATTTCAGGATACCATTGTAAATGGAAAAACACACACAAGTTTCAATTGATACCAATAATACGTATATATAACAGTAAATAAAAGTAGATATAGCTCGTAATAAAACACAGCTTCGTTCAACAGAATGTTAAGAGAATAGTAATATCTATGAATATTTAAATACGAGTGAATATGTATTGTATTGTATTGTATTGCAGAACGATCATCAGCGCTTATTGGCGGTTTTGCCTTCAAATCATTATTTACGATAGTAACACAAATAAATGTATGTTTCTACTATTATTGTTATGTTGATTTTTATTATTGTAACTCGACATATTAAGGCGACCGTGGTGTAATGGCAGTGCAATGGTCTGGCAAACCGAGAGCTCAGATTCAAAAACCACTTGCCAGTACTAATGTATCTTTGATATAATGTACTTTGGTTGACCTGTTTCTATGATACAAGGACTTTAGTAGCTTAGTATAGGAATGTAAATAATAAAAAAGAAGCTATCAATATGACAGCAGCCTGCGTTTATTGTTAACTGGAGTGCGGTCGTTGATTGGAGGTGAGTGGACTACAGTCGAATAATTGCAGTACAGTCGCATCAGCTCTGAGATTCAGTCGCTTTACGGTTTGTACGATTAAAGTGGTGTTACAACCCCCGATACGTTATACTTTTTGGCTCACTTGAGTTATAATTAATTGTAATTAACTGTAATAGCAGTCACCTCCATTTATGGACCGCACTCCAGCTTAATATTTGGCTAGGTTCTGTCATGTCGAGCCACAATAAAAAAATATTTATTTTATCATAAAAAACTTTTTTGTCGTATTTTACCGTTGACTTTGCAAGTCTATATAAACTCTTAGGGTTATTTTCTATTAACCCTGCTGATCTTATTTAGGGATAAAGTCGTTATAATATCCAATAACCTAGTAACTAAGATTACGTGACATAAAACATCGGTTTCAGCATTGAAATCGTCACGTTTCTGCCCATGTGTGAATATTGTAGTCACGATGTGAGTATATTAATTTGATACAGTGATTATTATGTATAATATTAAAATTAATAGTGAGTTGTGTCAGGATCGTGGAAAGTGGTTGGCTGCGTATCTGTGACAGATTAATCTGATTTATAAGAGTGGTTGGCAGTGGTACCTAGTCCGCCGATCTGGGCTAGCTTGTAAGTTGCCGTTTTTTAACTAGACCGGCATAGTGGATAGTGACATCTATTCATGGAGCGCATCAGGCGGGTGCGATCATATATCGAGTCAAAATGATATAAGAAATTATTATGATAATTTGTCTTTTTAAACAAGTTTTCTCTTTGTATTAAAAACTGAGGACAATACAATAATTTGATATAAACATTTTGTGGCCGGCATAGCGACGGCGACTAAGGCTTTTAGGTTCACATTGTCATATAAACGTGTGATATAATAATAATAATAAATAATAAAAACTTTATTTGGTACTTTACAATGTTTACAGTTTTCCATGAACGATGATACCTGCACTAGTACTTGTACTGTGCTGCAAATATCAACTTTCTCTTCCATTAAATTCATTCCATTAAATTAATTCCATATGTTATTACATTTTATATATAGATATATGTGTAACATTGACGACAGGCGTGGACGAACGGTTTAGCGACTGGTTTGTTGCGCGTAAAGTCCCGGGTTCGATCCCCGGTCGGAGCAAATATTTGTTTCATAGCTTTTATTAATAATATTAAATATTGCAAATATTTGTTAATAAAAAAAAGAGATGAATATTTGCTTCGGGTCTGGTTATCAAAGAGTTTTAGGCAGTGGTACCCAGTCTGCCGATCCGGGGTAGTACCACCACTTACAAGTATACAGACCGTGAAGTGATTTGGTCACGTTTCGGGATCAGCTTGTAAGTGGCCGGTTCCATCTAGACCGGCATAGTGGATGTGATTGCTACTCACAGTTATTGAATTGTAGTAGCAGTGACATTCATTCATGGACCACACTTTGGCTTAACATCAAGCGGGGTGCTGTCATATGTCGAGTCACAATAAAAAAAAAAACATATTATCTCTATGTGTTTTTATCCGCCCGCTTAGATTTTCCAAGTATAAAATGAGAGTGAAAAATATCATTGGTCAATTCATCGAATGATATTATTGCGAATATCACAAATACGAAACCGTCAGTTTCTATTTTAACGTTATTTTATCAAAAATAAGATTTGTATCAATTGATCGAGCGATTGCACGATTTCCGTGTAGATTACCTCTATATAGAATCATTTAAAACTTAAAGATTATTAAAGATTCAAGGCGACCGTGGTGTAGTGGCAGTGCAATGGCCACACAAACCGAAGAGCACGAGTTCGAGACCACCCACCGGTACCAATGTATCTTTGACATATGTACTTTGGTTGTCCAGTTTCTATAATACAAGCACTTTAGTAGTTGAGGTTTAAGAAAGAAACTTTATTATTACCAAAAAGAACATTTTCATATTCGCTTGTTTTGGATTTTACAATGTTTACAATATGTTATTTGCAATGCCAGTGGCCCTATTAGGGCGTCCAATGAGAATGTGGAGAATACAAATTAATTTTCAGTTATTCATAACAAATATTAATAAGGATTTTTTGAATGTTATTAAATTGCTATCTTCTCTAACATGTATTGGGAGTTTATTATAATGAGACACCCCATCGTACAATACACTACCACGACCAATATTAGTTCTAAACGTACTGGTTTTTATATTTCTAGTGCTGCGTGTGTTATATTTAGATGTGCCTTCCCTTGTAGTTAGAATAATTTCCGAATGTATATGCTTATGTATGATCTTATGTATTAGTAAGCAGATGTTATAATTGTAGTGTTGTCTAATATTCATTAATTTGGTTTCTTTGTAAATAATGGATGTTGGTGTTCTATAATTATAGTTAAATATTGATTTTATTAATTTATTCTGTAGGGTTTGAATTTGTGTTATATGTGTGTTGGCAGCATTTCCCCAAGCAGCTACAAGGTATTCTAAGTGCGGTCTAACGAGAGAATTGTATATTAATTTCTTTACATGTATTGGTAGGAATCCAGCTATTCTACGTAATAGACCTATTAGCGGTGTTATTTTGCTTCTAATATGTTCGATGTGTGGTTGCCATGTGAGATGTTTGTCAAGTATTATACCTAAATATTTCTCGTGTGTACTGGGTGTAATTATTTCGCCGTTAATATGAAGTGGGTTATAATGTTGTATAGTTTTATTTTTTGCCGAGAATATTATATATTTAGTTTTTTCCGCGTTTATAGTGAGTAAATTACTCTGACACCATGCTGAAAGTATGTGGAGGTCTTCCTGGGCTCTGTGTATGATATTAGTGATATTATTTCCAAAATAAAATAGGCAAGTGTCGTCCGCGTATAGAGTAAGATGTCCATTCATGTTCAGGTTGTTGATATCATTGACATAAATAAGAAACATCAACGGCCCAAGAATCGACCCCTGTGGCACCCCATAGACGATTTTTTGATCACCACTCATTACATTACCGACACGAACTCGTTGATATCGATTAGAAAGGTATGAATCTATAATTTTGTATGCTAGATCTCGAATACCAGCGTTTTTAATTTTTGTCAGTAAAAGGCTATGTGAAACCGTATCAAATGCTTTTTTTAAGTCTATAAATATTCCTAGTGCTATATTTCGTTCATCTACTTTAGTTTTAATTTTAGTAATAAGGTCTATGGTTGCTCCTAATGTGTTAGATTTGGGTCGAAAGCCGTACTGTCTAGGTGAAAAAAAATTATTTGAATTTAAGTATGTGTCTAGTCTAGTGTATATTACTTTTTCGTATATTTTTGAAAGTACAGGCAGTACAGATATTGGACGATAATTTTCCACATTTGTTTTAGTTCCAGATTTATAGATTGGTGTCACCTTTGCGATTTTAAGGCTGTCAGGAAATTCGCCATTAGCTAACGATTTATTAATACATTGTGTTAAATTTTTTAGAATTAAGTTTTTTATACATTTTATTGATTTCGTACTTATTTCATCTATCCCCGTGCTAGTATTGACATTTAATAAATCTATAATTTTATTTAGCTCGGTCTCAGTACAAGGTTCTAGCTCGTTTAGAATTTTCTTGTTTGTTTGTGTACATAACTCATTAGTAGTCGTGTTATGGTGTCGTAAGTGTGGTTGTGTATTAGAGTTTAAGTATGAATATTGTTTAATTTTATTGGCTAATGTGTTTCCTACAGTAGAAAAATAGGTATTGATAGTGTTACATATTTGTAGTGTGTTGGTGATAAGTTGATCATTGTCGTTTTTAATTTTTGAGATGATAGCATCTGATTTGACTTTATTTACAGATAATGAATTTATAAGTCTCCACATTCCTCTTGGATTCCCTTCACATTTTGTAAAACTTTGAGATAAGTAGTTTTTCTTCGCAGTTCTAATTAAATATGTTACTTTATTTCTTTGTGCAACAAATTTCTTTCGCAGTTCACCGTCTTGTTCTTTTTTAAGCTTAGTCCATATTTGATTTCTTAACTTTATTTCATATAGTATGTCTTTATTAATCCAATCTTTTAAGGGTGGATTGTTTATTTTATATTTTGTTACTTTACTTTCCTTTATATTGGATTTGATAATTTTTTCTAGGTTATTATAGTCATGTATATTACACTTTTCTGTGTGATTTTTAGTACGGTTGTATAGCGTATTGTAGTTAATTGCTTCGTATTTTTTTCGTTCTCTGTGTAATGATAGATCCTTTTGTAGTTCGATGTATAGTTGTTTGTGATCAGACATAGAAGATTCTATTATGGCAATATGAAATTTATTTTCATGTAGATTTGAAAATACGTGGTCTAATATAGTTTTAGTATTTGGTGTTTCACGAGTGCAGTATTCTCGGTTAATATTATTTAGTATTGTATGATTTGTTTCCTTTAACATTGTTTTATAGTTTTCTATTGCTTTATCGTTGCATTTTAAAAGGTCCAAGTTAAAATCTCCCATTACTATGTTTCGTCTTTTATTCATTAGTTGATTTTCCAGAGTATTTATAAATATATTTTGATCAGTGTCTCCAGGTTTGTATATAGCACCAATGTTAAGTGATAATTTATCGAGCGTGATCCATAAGTAGTTGTTGCCATCGACATATTTTGATTCTAGGAGGCAATGGCTTATATTATTATGTGCAAATATGGATACGCCACCTCCTCTTCGGTCAGTTCTGTAGCTATGATAATGAGTATAGTTGGGTAGATTAAAGTATTGTGCGTCTTTATCAGATTTTATCCATGTCTCTGTGAGTACAATGAGATGAATAGTATTGCCAATTGATTTTAGTATACATTTTAATTCTTCAAATTTACCTGGTCTTACTAAGCTTCTTATGTTTGCGTAAAATATTTTAAGAGATTTGTTATTGCCTGAAAGCTGATTATAGTCGTTAGTGATTTGATATGTAGTATCAGTGTTGTATAGCTCGGAATTTTTTCTTTTTAGTTTTTTGCTGGTTGGTTTATTTTAACAATTTTTGGTTTTCCCTTGATGAATTTTATAGTAATTTCATTTTCCCCTTTCATTTGCCTCAGCTGCAGTTGTTCACGTAGTTCTCTTAAGTATTGTCTTTCTTTGGATGTTTGGTCTGAGTAGATTTTTATGTTTGTGTTTCCATCTTTCTTTTTTCGGAGTATATCTTTCGGAATCACATTATTTTGGAAACATACCTTAATAGGCCTACTTGATCTTTCTTTTGCTTTTAAATTACCCAGACGAAACACCTTAATTGGTTCAGGGCAATTTGGAATTATGGAATTAATGTGATTTATTATTACTTCTGTATCATGGATCTTATTGCTACTATCGCTTGTTTCAGGCACTCCAACAAATATAAGATTTTTTCCTCTTTCTTGACGCTCTTGGATTTCATCTAATATATCCTCACAGTCGACATGATCAGATTTATTTATTTGTGATTTAAAATGATTCATTTCACTTTCAAATGTCTTAATTTTATCAGCTGTTTCCTTATTTTCGATTTTTATGTTTTTGATATCTTCTTTTAATGCATCCTGGTCTTTTAATAGGGTTTCACATGTCTTCTTCACATCCATTATGTCTTTTTTTATTTCTCCAATATCTTCGCTTAGATTACATAATTTTTCTGTTTGAATCTTATTCATACTTAATAACATTTTTGATAGTTTAGCAATTTCATCTTTAATGCCATCATTAGAATCAGATCTTTTACGTTTTCTTTGCATTATAAAGTCATCCAAAGTATTTTCCTTTGATAGTTTTGACAAATCCGGATGCGATCCAGTGGAGGCCGTAGGCGATCGAAGAATATTCATTTTAGTATTTAGAATTTAGGTTTTATATATCGTTCGTTGTAAAAATAATTTGAAATAATATTCAAGTAATTGTCGTCACCTCGCAAAAGAGTTCAAAAACAGGTTTCCTTTCAATCCGGGCGAACAAAGGCTGCACCTGCGCTCGGCCGTCCTCGTAGTGCGGCCGTGTTGCAACTATACGCGAGCAAGCAGGACAAAAAATATGTTTCGTCTTTATTTACTTGGCCGAGGCAAGCCGACTATAACAGGTTTTGATTTCTTTTGTATACGATTATGATATTTATGACACTGATTTTACGGTTCGTTATTGAGATATAAAAGTTTATATGTTATAATTTATTTAAAATATTTAAAGAGCACAAAGAGACACGTCCACTCGTGGCCACCGACACACACACCAGTTCAGTATAGAAATGTAAATAAATAAAAATGTACGAAAAGGATTGTGGATGTGAGAGAAGCGAGGGAGTTGTGTTAGGATCCTGGCAAATGGCGGGAAATAGGCTTCACAATTTGATTGATTGATATAAACCTAAAGAGTGGTAGGCAGACAATTCATGATATATCCAGTCTACCGATCCGACTGCTACTTGCAGTTAACCCCACTGATGTTTAGGCTGGAGTGCGGTCCATGAATGGAGACGACTGCTACTTATAGGTTAATAACTGAAAGTAGCAATCACATCCATAATGCCGGTCTAGTTGTAACCGACAATTGACAACTATAAGCTAAACCCGAAACATGTAAATCACTTCACGGTCTGTATACTTGTAAGTGGTGGTACTACCCCGGATCGGCAGACTGGGTACCACTGCCTACCACTCTGCACAGCACATGTAAATTTCTACCTAATAAACTATTACGCAGCGCTATGTATAATCAACGCAACGCGTTATATCTTCTCGTCAAGCATCCCACAGTGCCTGAAGACAAGGGTCTTTAACCAGTGTGTGTTGCCAGTGATGACATATGGCACTAAGACGTAGCCCCTAAATGTTTGCCTGTAGGTAAAGCTCAGAGTCGCTCAGCGGGCAATGGAGAGAGCTATGCTTGGTGTGTCTCTGCGCGATAGAATCCGGAACGAGAATATTCGCCAAAGAACCGGAATTACCGACATAGCTCGAAGGATTTGCGTGCTGAAGTGGCAATGGGCTGGCCACATCGCTCGAAGAACCGACGACCGATTGGGAAGAAAGGTTCTAGAGTGGAGACCACGAACAGCGTAGGTAGGCCTCCCACTAGGTGGACTGACGGCAAAGTGAAAGTCAGGAATAACCAGTGGATGCAACTGGCATCTTGTCGTTCAAAATGGCGTTACAAGGGGGAGGCCTATGTTCAGCAGTGGACGCGTTCTGGCTGATGATGATGATGTATAATCTATATATTATATGTGTGTTACATATGTCATCCAAAATATCTACAAATTATACATGAAAATTTGAATTGTTCAATATAATTGACCGTTTCAGTGACGCAATTGTCCGAGCCTTATAGAGGTTTTTACAAAATACAATACACATTGGAGGTAAACGAATGTCTTTATACAAAACACACTACAGTCAAATTAGCTTGGAGACGTTTTTGCATTTGTAGTAGTGCGCCTAAGAGCACGTTTTCATTAACACATGTTACGAAAACACGTCATGTCCTTAGGTTTTTATTGAAAGCAAACGGAAAATAAGTGGAAACTTTTATTGGAAAAGCACAAATTCGGTACTTACGAATTACCTATTTGATTAAAATTGCAAAATATCGTACACAAAACCGTCACACGCGGGTAAATGTTACATAAATCAGTTTTTTTATACTGTCAAAGATTGGTAGGCACTGGTACCCAGTCTGTCGATCCGGGGTAGTACCACCACTTATAATACAAGTATACAGACCGTAAAATGATTTGGACACGTTTCGGTATCAGCTTGTAAGTTGCTGGTTCCATCTAGGCCGGCATAGTGGATGTGATTGCTACTCACAGTTAATGAATTGTAGTAGCAGTGGCATTTATTCATGGACCACACTTCGGCTTAACATCAAGCAGGGGTGCTGTCCCATGTCAAGTCACAATAAAAAAAATAATAATATAATAATTCATTGAAATAAGTAAAATATTATTAAAAATGTATTTCGACTGCGAGCAGCCATGTTGTTCTAACACATTTGACGAGCGTATCACAAATTCGGGCATATTTATGTAGTAAGTAGTTTGTAAATTTACATTGCCTGTTTTTTAAGAGCAGCAACAGTCAATACTATTATATTTTATTAGAATATTACAATTATATTAAGCAAATTGTCACGCCTTTATCCCACAGGGATAGGCAGAGACAATGGAGCGCCACTTGCCACGATCCTTACACAACTCCCTTGCTTCCTTCACATCCACAATTCTCTTCATACAGGCTCTGTGGTTATGGGCACTAGGCAACCTAGCTTTCTTGAGGATGTCTCCAATTTGATCGGAAACACTCTCCTGTGCCAGCCTCGTTTAACGCATCTATCGACATCAGATTTATAAATTCCTTTCGTCAATTATATATATTACAATTTTATCTTTAATAAATCTGAAAGTAATTAGGAAAAAGAAAGATGCATTTATAGTAAATTTTATTTCATCATTGTATCCATCATCTGACTTCGAGTTTTCTGCTATTGTATTTAGGATATCCGAGGTCCGAGGTTCGACTTTTAGGACATTATTTGTCTATGTTTTTATAAATATAATTTGCATGTTACTTTTATTAGAGCGTATTTATACCTATTATTATCATTTTATAGAGCTTATATGAAGAGAATTGTGAATGTGAAGGAAGCGAGGGAGTCGGTCCGAATCGGGGCAAGTGGCGCTCCATTGAGTCTGCCTATCCCAGTGGGAAAAAGACGTAACAATTTGATTGATATTATCATTTTGCATTTTATCCTTCATTTTCCTCTTTATTATTCAAAAGTAAACTGGCAGAGAATTTCAGCGGCCTTAAGTATGCTTTTTTACATAGTGCATGGAGTTTTAATATAAATTAATTAATTAAACAAAACCGGGTTTTTGTTCTTTTTTACCCCAAACAGAAGGATCTAGAAAACACTTGTAGAGCACAATAATGGAGGTTTCGTAAACTGATCAACAAGGTTCTATTATCTAACGTGTGTGTCCCAGTAAGCTATTTCAGTATTCTTTACACACTGATAATTTCAGTGTTGATAACTTCATTTTCGTGAACAATCTGTCATGTCTTATTTATTATCTGAAGGATCGACCGTTTCAGAATATTATCAATTTTATATATCAAACGATATAGCTATGTGTGTTGTTTTAAGCCTCGGTAGACAAAAAAAAGAGTGCTGACTTTTAAACTGCGCAGTATGACGACAGGCGTGGACGAACGGTTTGGCGATTGGTTTGTTGCGGGTTCGATTCCCGGTCGGAGCAAATATTTGTTTCATAGCTTTTATTTGTAATATTTAATAACATTAAATATTGCAAACCGTGAAGTGATTTGGTCGCGTTTCGGGATCAGCTAGTAAGTTGCCGGTTCCAACTAGGCTGGCATAGTGGATGTGACTGCTACTCACAGTAATTGAATTGTAGTGGCAGTGACATCCAGATTGTTAAGAGGGCGCTCCGTAATCTTATAGGAGTTGAGGCGTATTAATTTATAATGATGCACTTTTTTTTATTGTGACTCGACATATGACAGCATGTTAAGCTGGATGTTAATGTTAAGCTGGAGTGTGGTCCATGAATGGATGTCACTGCCACTACAATTCAATAACTGTGAGTAGCAGTCACATCCACTATGCCAGCCTAGTTGGAAACGGCAACTTACTAGCTGATCCCGAAACGTGACCAAATCACTTCACGTGAATCAAATCAAATCACGGATCGGCTGGCTGAGTACCACTGCCTACCACTCTTTGATAACCAGACGAGACGCAAATAATAAATCTATCTCTTTTTTCTATTAACAAATATTTGCAATAACTATTAAATATTACAAATAAAAGCTATGAAACAAATATTTGCTCCGACCGGGAATCGAACCCGGGACTTTATGCGCAACAAACCAATCGCTGACCGTTCGTCCACGCCTGTCGTCTTTATGGGAACTAGACAATATTTAGACCAATTGATACTTTGATTATCTAAAATATATAAAAAAAACACTGATATATAAAATATCTTATACGTGCCTACTTCAAGTTATCTTTTAGATAAGGACCAGCTGCTTTGAATTATTATTATATATAGAGACGCGACATCTGACCTTGACATGCCTGATGGTAAGCATGGGGAGGTCCAAGAGCCCTGACAGCTAAAAAAAGCTGACTCAGTTTACGGCTGCCTTAGTCGCCGTTAATATGCTGGCCAGAAGTGCTTGTAGGATCCACGGTTATAAGATGAGGAGAACACATGGGGTGGCAAAATATTCCATTTGTCGATTGCTCAACAAAAAATGATGATGAACCCTTTTGTTTAACTGTTGATCCTGTTGACAAAATGCGGATGCTTCCCCCGACCTGTGCGGTTGTCGTGGGAATCCAGATAGGACCAAGGTAAGCTCCTCGGAACATTCTTCGTTGCATAGGCGATAAATTAGATATTTAATTAAGGTACATGATAGCAGGATACATCGGTTGTCGAAGAACGGACAACCGATGGAGAAGAAAGTTCCTTGAGTGGAGACTACGAACCGGAAGACGCAGCGTAGGTAGGCCTCCCACTTGGTAAACTGGCGATATAATAAAAGTCACGAATAACCGGTGGATGCAACTGGCATCTTGTCGGTCAATATGGAGGAAAGGCCCATGTTCAGCCGTGGACGTCTACAAATGATATCTTTGACAAAACATCAACAATTATATAAATCAATCAATCAAATTGTCACGCCTTTTTTTCACAGGGATAGTCAGGGACAATGGAGTGCCACTTGCCACGATCTCTTCATATAAGCTCTATGGTTATGGGCTGTGGGCAACCTAGGACTTACTTGAGGATGTCTCTGATGGGGGCTGCCTTTTTTAACGCATCCATCCACATCAGATTTATAAATTCCTTTTGTCAATTTACTTTCACTCATCCTTTTCATGTGCTCTAACCATCGGAGCATTCCTTTGTCAATCCTTGTCACTACATCTTCTTTCAAACCACATCTATCGCGCATTGTGCAATTCCTTAATCTATCTAACAATTATAACTTCATTAAAAAACCAAATAACATATCAGGGAATAGTTAATATGAAACTATAGCCGTTAAATAAAATAACAGTCATCGCGAACCCGGAACAGTGCAGAGGAAACGACTTGGTGGAACTAATTTCCCCATTAATGATGGCTCGATAAAAGCCTTAGCATTGCTGTTACTAGAGTTTAAGTTTTAATGATGACAAATCACGGAGGAAACACCCTATCTATCTCAATGCTATCTCATTATTATTAGTATTTATTAGCAGTGGTTTGAAACAATGCGGTACTTGTTCTTACATTAATGTATGGAAGTGAATGGGTGTGGCAGAAGAAGCATAAGAGTAGCATTAACACTGTAGTGTATGTGGAGTTATGACAGCGGACAGAATAAGGAATAACAAAACAAGATCGTCGCAAGTGGTGCTCCTTTGTCTCTGCCTATCCCTGTGGGAAAGAGGCATGACTAATTATTTGATTGATTGATTGATTGATATTACTAGCTTCTTTAATTGTACCGCTGTTGGTCAATGATTTCCCTCTCTACTTTTCATAAATTGCGATCCCTCGCCACAAACTATTGTATGAGTTGTATCCCATCTTGCCATCTTTATATGGGCCATGTAACGCCTAGTATTTTCTTAGATTTAGCGCGAACATCGATTAATGAATTAAATAAATTTTATGCAGCTTAATGTCGCGTTTTTTCTTGTTATTGAATTTACTTATTTTCACTATTCTTACGTTTCGAGAGCTTTGCAAAACGCGTCACAAACGCGATTGTAAGCCGTATAAAATTTGTTCAATTCATTGTAACGCCTACCTAATTATTTTACCTAAAGGTAAAAAACTGCAAATAAATTTCATACAAAAAAGAAAAGAAAAAAAAACGTTTTGTGAACTTTTAGCACAGATATCGATTGTATTATTTTAATCCAATAAGAAATCTTAGATGCACCTTGAATCGTTGATGGACAAAGGCAAAAACTAAGGCCGTCCTGACACAAATTTTATCATTACACAATTTAACAAACTAAAAATTAAATAAAAAAAACCTATTCACGCCCCATTTACTCGTTATTATGTTAGCAAACTATTGTTTATCTATTTTTACTATTAATTTCCGTATTCTTAACGACTGAGCAGACGCTGTGGTTGTGATAATGAACTTGAAAATAATAGACACATTTTTCTTTATACTTATTATTTTTCTTCCCTAATGGACTAGCAGGCGTAACTCAAAAACAATGAGCTTCGTTTTGACAGTTGAACTTCATTAATGAGCTTCAAAATTTAAATTGCGATCACACTGAGAATCGATGTTCATTTTCATTAACAGTTCAAACTCATTGAAACTCATTGTCCGAATGAATAAAAGTTTTTTTTGACACTAACAGCGAACGCGTAACTTTTTGACTGATGGGAATGAATTTCATTGTTATAATTATTGAATATAGCCTCCTAAAATAAATAGAATTATCATTGCGCCTTTATTGAGAAACAGATAAAAATAAAAGTGTATTAACTATAAATAAAAAATATCATCTAATGACGTCGCATCAGAGATAGTCCCAAGGAGACTGGCCAAATTTCCCTTTTGTATAGCAAGACTAATACATTGGCAGAATATGTTCTCCGTCAGTCGCTTGAATAACTCCTTGGCTATCATTGTGAATTGTCACATCTTAATTTCTACATCGATAGGCAGACAACGGAGCGCTCCCTTCCAAGACCCTGGCACAAAGGTTGGGGTAAACAGAACCTTTTAAACCAAGAACCACCAACCGGTGAAACATTAAAGCAAATACAGAGTGTCCCAATAATCAAAGTCAAGCCGGTAACTGGTGATAGACCAGGTAGTGACAGTTATCAGAAAAATAACAAAAAAATAGGCCTTATAAATTCTATTAAACATTTATAGTGATAATACTTTAAAAATTATCATAGGCTAGCGATTTTCTTGATTTCTTTTAAATACATTAAAATATAACTTCAACTTTAAAAATAAATGACCTATTTTTTGTAATTTTTCTGATAACTGTCACTACCTGGGCTACCACTAGATCCCGGCTTGACGTTATTAAGTAGTTTTAGTAGACGTTAGTATGACGTTGAGTATGTAGTTTGAGCACCCGATTCCATTTACACAAGTAGAGTAGCTTAACATAGTAATATAAAATAATAAATTAACAAAAATATTGTTCAGTCCTCGAACCCTTTGACCCTCGCAGGTGGATTAGTCGTATCGACACGCTATCGAACCAATCGATTGTACCAATCTACATGTTGTATTTTAACCTGAGAATGTACGTCTTTAAATGGTCTTTAATTCTAAGAACTTTAATTTTAATACGAGATGACTCAACAAATCGTTTTTATTAACAAACAGATACTTGCTTGTATTGAAGGCATTAGGCGATCAAAGTTCACATCCAAACGTTTTTTGGTACCAGCGTAAAAATTTAAATGAAGTTGTGATGGGGATATAGGACAGGCGTGGCCGAACGGTTAGCGATTAGTTTGTCGCGCGTAAAGTCCGGGGTAGTACTGGCTATACTTGGCTGGCATAGTGACGGCGATTGACCAGCCGTGAACTAACCTTGGACCTCCTCTTCCTTATCATCAGGCGGGTCGAGGTCAAATGTAGTGTCAAAATTTAAAAAAAATGCATTTTATGCAACCTCAATCCTTTGCCACACTCTCAAAGGTTAGCTAGTGAAGCATTAAGTTCGCCCTTGTAGATATTATAATGTGTACAAAGGCGACTGTAAGTTTAGTAAGTGCAATTAAGAATAACTGTAAGTTTAAGTTTTTAAAGTTCAATAAAAAAAATATAAATAAATCTATTAATAAATGTAATGGCCACATGGAAATAAATGTGCCCATTAAATGTAATCGATTGACGAAAGGAATCTATAAATCTGATGTGGATGGATGCGTTAAACAAGGCAGGCCCAGGAGAGTGTTTTCCGACTAAATCCAGAGCCTGTATGAAAAGAATTGTGGATGTGAGTGGAGCAAGGGAGTTGTGTAAGAATCGTGGCAAGTGGCGCTCCATTGTCTCTGCCTATCCCTGTGGGAAAAAGGAGTGACAATTTGAAGTAAGGGTGCTCTAGTGCCTAGGTTTTTACTGTCGTCACCACTTTTTGACCTGAGACTCGTTAAGCTATGGTGTTCTCTATTTCTCCTTGTTTTTCTATCTTTCCCTCTCCCTTTCTGCCCGCGCTGGTACATATACACACATAAAGTACCTATTAGACACTGTTTTTTTTTTAAATATATATTTGCTTCGGGTCTAATTGTCTAAGAGTGGCAGGCCCAGTCTTCCGATTCGAGGTACTTAGAAGTAAACAGACCGTGAAGTAAACTTAGCCGCGTTTCGGGATTAGCTTGTAAGTTGCGGTTCAAACTAGTCCGGCATAGTGGGTGCGACTGCTACTTGCATTTATTTAACTGTAGTGACAGTCGCCTCCATTCAGGCGGCGTGTTGTCAATGGACCTTATGCTTTTCATTTATTGTTTGTTTCCAGCCCCCCTAGCACGGCAATCCAAGAAGCAAGATAAGACCTGCAAAGAACAACATTGCAACTAATTTTAAATAACTTATCAAAACAGAATGTCCAAAAAAATATATTTAAATATTCAATAAAACTTCACACAAAACAACGTAGAAAACTTTTTTCATTTTTTTTACACTTTAATGTACCAGCCTATTAAGTTATTTAAAATAAGTTACAATAATATTCCTTGCAGGTCTTTATCTTGCTTCTTGAATTGCCGTGCTAGGGGGGCAGGTAGGTAGGTTTTTAGTTAGTTTGTGGGACTATTGGAAAAGCTCAGAGTCGCTCAGCGGGCAATGGAGAGAGCTATACTTGGTGTTTCTTTGCGCGGTAGAATCCGGAACGAGGATATTCGAACCAAAGTTACCGACATAGCCCGTAGGATTCCCTAACTAAAGTGGCAATCGGCTGGCCACATAGCTCGAAGAACTGACAACTGATGGGGAAGAAAGGCTCTAGAGTGGAGACCACGAACCGGAAGACGCAGCGTAGGTAGGCCTCCCACTAGGTGGATTGACGACATAATGAAAGTCACGAATAACCGGTGGATGCAACTGGCATCTTTTCGTTCGGAACGGCGTTCTAAAGGGGGGGCCTATGTTCAGCAGTAGACGCCTTCTGGCTGATGATGATGATGAGGTATTCTCAACCGTAAGTACGATAGGTGCGCAAGAAGTAGGTATAACTACAAAACACTTTTCCTTTTAAATGAAAACAGAATTAATATCTCTTCCACACACCTGTCTTCATTTAAACCTTATCATTTTCCTTAAACATTAATGTGTGCGTAAAATAACTGTTGTTAATGTTGTTAACCATGACTTTGTATGCCTTTCTATGTTGCAAGTTATATTTTTGAGTAGCTATACAAACTGCTAAGTTTATGTGACTTGAATTTTAATTGTAGGGGTAACGTAAGATCTCTTTCGAGTTATTTATTTATATTGTAGTTGAATTAAATAAATTTTATGCTTACTATCGCGTTTATTTTGGTTTAGATTTTATAATTTCGAGTAGTTTCGAGAGCTTTGCAGCCATCGTGGTCACGGAGAGAGACGACGGCTGCAAAGCTTTTGAAACGTCGGAATAATAAAAAAATGTAAAATCTAAACCAAAATAAACGCGATAATAAGCCGCATAAAATTTGTTTAATTCATTAATCAATGTTCGCGCAAAATCTAAGAAAATACAATAGAGTCATCTTTTTAATCAGTCAAAAGACGTCTACTGCTGAACATAGGCCTCCCCCTTAGAACGCTATAGCGTAAGTAGGCGCCTCCCACTAGATGGACTGACGACATAGTGTAAACAGTGGTAGGCAGTGGTACCCAATCTGCTGATCCGGGGTGGTACTACCACTTACAAGTGAAGTGATTTGGTCGCGTTTCGGGATCAGCTTGTAAGTTGCCGGTTCCAACTAAGCTGGTTAGTGGATGTAATTGCTACTTACAGTTATTAAATTGTAGTAGCAGTGACATCTATTCATGGACCACACTCCAGCTTAACATTAAGCAGAGTGCTGTCATATGTTGAGTCCCTATTTTAAGAAAAAAAAGTAAAAATCACAAATAACGGGTGGATGCAACTGGCATCTTGTCGTTTAGAATAGCGTTCTAAGGGGAAGGCCTATGTTCAGCAGTAGACGTCTTCCGGCTGATGATGATGATGAATGCTGGCCACAACTCAATGATGCGCGCATTTTAGGTTTTTAATACTTTATATGCATTGTTTTTGTTCGCCACTATTGTCCAAGTTGTTAGTTCAATTTCGGTATTCCCCCACATTGAGGATCGAGGTCGCTTTTTTTTATTGAAAACGATTTTTTAACCTTTGTCCACTTTAGTGCTTAAAACGGAGTCTAAAGGTTAATCGCTTTTTTAAGTCTTATTATACAATGAAATTATAACTATAAATGGACGGTTCAAATATCATTGTATTTGACGATAGGCGTGGGGCATTGGTTGGTTAGCACACCAGTTCGTTTTTCGCGTTTCGGGATAAGCTTTTAAGTTGCCGGTTCCAACTAGGCTGGCCTAAAATTCTGCCGTCGAGGAGCGCCGCGCGTCTTCTTACAAAATCTTAAGGCTTTTTTTATTTTATTGTGACTCGACATATGACATTACCCCGTTTGATGTTAAGCTGGAGTATGGTCCATGAATGCTACTACAATTCAAGTAGTAAGTAGCATTCACATCCACTATGCCGGTGGATGTGACAGCTACTTGCAGATATTTAATTTTAGTGTTGCAGTTACCTCTATTCATGGACCGCATTCCAAGGTAACATCAGGCCGGTGTATCATAGGAACAGGACGACCAAAGTAGGTATATCAAAGATACATTGGTACCGGCAAGTGGTTTTGAAGTCGTGCTCTCGGTTTACGTGACCTTTTCACTATCGCACCACGTTCGCCTTATAAAAATAATCAAGTAATCATTGAAATAAAAATAAATAATCGAACCGAACAGTTACTCAACCAAGTACAATGTCCTATCTCCGTTCATTCGCAGCCACTTTAATTGAAACTCTTCAATGTCCCTTTTTAATTGTCATTAAGTACAATAGTAGGATACAGTCCCGGCAGATAAAAATAACACTGACTTCTGAGCGGTGCAGTACAGTGGACTCTGGTAATCTGACGAACATTTTGTGTCGATTTTTCGAATTTGTCTAGAGTATTGCCTAAGTTCCCCCTTTTTTCAACAAAAGAGTACCTTGTAATCTGAATGGTACAAATCCAATGGCGCGTACAAGTTGTAACCTGTTCAATCCAGCATTATGTACATTAGCGAAGATTGTCAAAAAAATATTCAATAATAATAGACATGTCGGATTACAAGGGGCGCCGAATTAGCCAGCGGCCGGATTACCTATATATAGTGTTCGAAGAACCGACATCACTCGAAGAACCGACAACCAATGGGGAAGAAAGGTTCTAGAGTGGAGACCACGAACCGGAAGACGCAGCGTAGGTAGGCCTCCCATTAGGTGGACTGACGACATAGTGAAAGTCACGAATAACCGGTGAATGCAACTGGCATCTTGTCGTTTGAAATGGCGTTCTAAGGGGGAGGCCTATGTTCAGCAATGGACGCGTTCTGGCTGATGATGATGATGATATAGTGTTGAACGTAATTAATAATATATTAAATTTTAAACACATGCGTGAAATGAAAAGTAAGTAAGTAACAAAACAAGTTACTGCGCAGCTTGAATGGCAGCGCTCTTTTTATCTGCCAGGGTGTATACAATAGTATGATTGTACTGGTTTATTAACCAGAATATACCAGGATGAACTTGTACATTAATTTGTGGATATTTGCTCACTTGCTCTAGTAGTTGTTGTATTTAAGTGTACATAATTATATGGGAATGTTATAAGATTTGTTATACTATGGATTTGTTATACAATTGTATCTACGAGTATGTAGTAACAACTAGTAACTATCAATCAATCAATCAAATTGTCACGCCTTATTCCCACAGGGATAGGCAAAGACAATAGAGCGCCACTTGCCACAGTCCTAAACCTACGGCCACACACTCGACGGGTGACGAGAAAAATAGCGAGGGAAATAGGCAGAGACATAGTATGGATGCGTTATTCGTCCTGCTGCTCGTCATGCCCGGCGATCCATTTTTTTGTATTTTAGTGCGAGTCAAAGTTACAATGTTGTCGTCCATCGGAGCAACGCGATGAACATCGCGAGTAGGGGAGTGTGTGGCTGTTAGGGCAATATTCACGGCAGCACGAGGAGCAGCGCGAAGAGCAGTGCGAAGAGCATAGTGTGGCTGTAGCATAACACAACTCCCTCGCTTCCTTCACATTCACAATTCTCAACTTCCAAAATTAGCAACTAACCTTAAACAAATTTATGCCGCTTACTATACGTTTATTTTGGTTATTGATTTTTTTTTTTTTAAATTCCGACGTTTCTAGAGCTTTGCGTCCCACGATGGCGTATACAATTTTGTATACGGAAAGACGTATACAATTTGTTTAATTCATTAATCAACGTTTGCGCAAAATCTAAGAAAATACTAACCTAATTTTGTTATTGTAAAAATATGTTTTAGTGTGTATATTTTATAAGTTTTATATTTGTTTTAGGCTAAATAATTGACGACTTTCTTATGATTTTTGCTCGTCAAATGCCATTCCAAAATTTAGGGAAAGTTTGACAATGCGCAAAATCTGATAGGATTTTGATATTGATAAAAATACACTGTTAAGTTTCAAAGGCAGTTCAATTTTAATTATTCTGTGTTTAGACATTTATTTGACAGGTCTTATAATTAAACAAACATATGTCGTTGCAAAAAATGTCTTCATCTTTACCATTTGTCAAGTCTTGGTAAGATAGCGAATTAAAAAAAAGTTTAGAATTCTTTGTGCTTTGTTCTTTGTCAAAATTACTATTCCCAAACATACAAATCTAAATTGAGCCATATGGTTTTATTTTTATAGATAATTTAGATAAAATAAATATCTGCTCTCATTTACAAATATCTAACGCTATATCTAAGATTCTAATATTTATCGTAACAGGTGTCAAAATTCAACAAAACATAAAAATAACTTGTCGCTCAATATGACAGTTTCTTCAAATAGTAATATCTATTCTTCTCACATAATCTTTGCGAAATTAAGTATCTAATACGAATCAGATTTTCTTTACTTTGTGTTAGCTTTGTCTTAGCTTTGTGTTACTATTTATCAATCAATCAAATCGTTATGGCTTTTTTCAACATAGACAGGCAGAGACAATGGAGCGCTAATAGCCACGATCCTCACACAACTTCCTAGCTTCCCACACATGTATATACACCACAATTATATACACAACAGCTTGATAAACTTTCAAGCCCTAATAAACCACATCCACATCTTTTAGCAGCTTCGACTCGCTAAAAGAGGTCTCTAAATCAATCAAATTGTCACGCCTTTCTCCCAAAGGGATAGGCAAAGACAATGGAGTCACGATCCTTACACAACTCCCTCGTTTCCTTCACATTCACAGTTCTCTTCATACAAGCTCTAGGGTTATGGGTACTAGGCGACCCAGCTTTCCTGAGGATGTCTCTGGTCGGAAAACACCCTCCTGGACCTGCCTTGTTTAACGCATCCATCCACATGGGTCTCTAAAGTGGATACAAAAGTCGAGGCCCCTTTTAAATTAAGTACATTAGGTATTACATATAAGTATTAAATACATATAATACAAGTCACAAAACTAAATAAGTAATAAAAAAATAATATAAACTATCAAAACAAAGTATTTAAAATTCCAAAAAATGCTCACATGCTCAAAATGCAATTTACGTATGATCAATGAACATATCTATCTTAATCATCAGCAATTATCTCTTCAGGGCCCCGATTCTCCTAATAATTAATATGCCAAACTTGCACTGATATTAGACATCTACATAACTGTCAATCCGATCCATTGCAGAGGATCACCTGGGCCATGATTATCTTAATACATTATGGCGACAAAAAGCAAAGAAATTACGTCGCGGTCGCAAGTGACCAATCAACGTAGTTTATAAATTGATTTGTTATTCGCTGATTGGTTACGAACATGTCAAATGTCAGTGCAAGTTCGTAATTTCGCTGTCGTGTATTATTCTTTAGTTCAATGCTCCCTTTCTGGGAAGGCAAAGGAAACTTAGTCCATACCGCCTAGTCTTCCGTAAAATAGTTATATTGTCTTCAGTAGATGAAGATGAAACACTTCACTGTTTTATCCATTACATGAGGGTGAAAATGGTGACGATGGTTTTGGTAAAGCGGTGGAAAAAGTTTACTAAAACTTTTTCGACGGTGTCTAGAAGGGTACACGAAGAGACACGTTATACAGCTTTTAATCCCTTTTCTATACTCGATCAGCTTAAAAATGAATACTGGATAATAATTCCACCATTATTACACATTAATATTTAAGAAACACAAGCTTTACAAATAAATAAAATTTGCACGACTTGTCACTTGTAGTTTCCCTACAATACTCCTGTCGTGTACTAAGAGAATCGCGGCCTAGATATTGGCAGTCCATTATAATGAAAAAAAGATAGAGATCCTTAACACTTAGAGATTGAGTATAAGGATATTTATGACAGCTCCAACCAGCCCCCCTAGCACGGCAATCCAAGAAGCAAGATAAAGAACTGCAAGGAATATTATTGTAACTCATTTCAAATAACGTATTATAGTATTATATTAGTCCGGCACATCAAAATGTATAAAAAAATTATTATTAATTTTTCAACGTTGTTTTGTGTAAAGTTTTACAAAACGTTTAAATATCTTTTTTGATACACTGTTCTAGTTATTTAAAATGAGTTGGAATGATATTCCTTGCAAGTCTTTACCTTGCTTCTTGGATTGCCGTGCTAGGGGGCTGAATAACATGGCAACCGCAACCGCTCTTAAAGAAGAAGTAGACTAGGAAGCGAGGCGTGAAAGTTTTATTGATAGTAGTAATAAATAGTAGATTGATTTCAATTTAAAACCGATCGTATTTCATTAAAGAATGATCCGTGCTCGTTTGACCGTCACTTGTCGGTGTCCTTGCGACCGCTTTCGCCGAATTGTAACTGCATTCGATACGCTATGACATTTTGGTATTTAAATAATGTGTTCAATTGATCAATATGGAATCTTAATAAAAACAATCCGAGTGGCGCAGGGGTTACTTCGCCAGACTTACTAAGTTTTCGGTTCGATTCGCCGTAACTAAGCGGTGTTTAATTCACATATCTTCGTGTAAAAATACAACCTTGTCTACCATCATGAAGTTTATTTTAAAAAATAGGCTATGGATTTTATATCTTCAATTTTTTGGAAGTCTGTTATAAATAGAATGACGACGATCCTAGAAAGCTAGAATGACTGTATAATGTCTGGGGTTGACGAAATGTTGAAATAAAATGTTTGATTTACTACCTTTAAAAATGGAAAATATTTAAATATAAAAATTTTTAAAAAGTTGTTTATTGATTTATTTGCTGACTGTACTGTGACTACAAACACAAAAACGTCTCCAAGCTAATTTACCTGTATATTCAAAATAATGTACCGACATAAAAAAATGAAAACCAGTTGCACATAAAGATTGCCCTGTCGACAATGTAAAGTGATCTGCTTATGCCATTTAAAGATAAGAAGCGTGATGATGAATGTAAGGAGAACACTTTCTCAGTTTATTACTGACATGTTTTCCTTGTAAAACAAGTTTTTGTTTAAATATTTTAATAATGCTTTACTGAATTTGCAATAGGTAACAAGGTCAATTTGAATATGTCTTTTATGCCTGATAGTAAGCAAGTGAAGGTCCGAGAGCCCCGACGACTGTAATAAACTGACTCAGTTTACAGCTGCTTCAGTCGCCGTTACTACTTCGGCAATAGGTACTTTTTAACGCCTCGCTATTGTTTTATTAAGTTTACTGGTGTATTCCAAATTCTGTAGAGCTTGTTGGAAGTGAATTGTGGATGTGAGGAAAGCGAGGTAGTTATGTCAGGATCGTGGCGGCGACTGGGGCAACCGTTAACACTCGGTTTTTACAGTCGTCTGCACTCTTGAACCTCTTCTTGCTTACCATCAGATCAGACGGGTCGAGGTCAGATGTCGAGTCACAATAAAAAATAATACAAGAAAATAAAAATATAAAACAATTTGATTGATTTTTTTGTTCATTACGAATTCTATAAATTGGTTAGAATAACGTCAACTTAGGTCGGCTGCGACCGAGTATTGACTGCCGTAATGCGACGTAGATGCAGTAGGTGAAACAATCAATCAATCAATCAAATTGTCACGCCTTTCTCCCACGGGGATAGGCAGAGACAAATATTTGTAATATTCAACTTTTTTTTATTTTTATTATTGTTTACATTTCTATACTAAGCTACTAAAGTATTATAGAAACAGGACAACCAAAGTACATAATATATCAAAGATACATTGGTACCGGTGGGTGGTTTCGAATTCGTGCTCTCGGTTTGTGTAATCATTGCACTGCCACTACACCACGGTCGCCTTAATATTTTTTTTAAATATTATACAAAATATTTATATGACACTTGGACCGAGAATCAAACCCGGGACGCGAAGAGGACTTGTGTGCTTAGTAACGCGCGACGCATGTCGTCAATACGTACGAGTAATATTCCACTACTATATTAGTATTTCTAGGTCGGCCATTATAAAATTACTATTTATTTATTACTAATAAAAATAGTCACGAAATTATGAAACTTATATCTGACCAAAATTACTAAGGAGCTGATGTTACAAGTTACCATCAGTACAAATGACCGGCGTAGTGGATGCGACTGAAATGTGCAGTTATTTAGCTATATAGTAGCAGTCGCCTTTATTCATTGACCGCACTCCAGCCTAACATCAGGCGAGGTGCTGTCATATGTTGAACTTTATAAAATGAATTAAACAAATTTTATGCGGCCTACTATCGCGTTTATTTTGGTTTTGATTGTCCAATTTTGTTATATAATTCCGACGTTTCAAGAGCTTTGCAGCCATCGTGGTCACCAGGGCCGTCTTAAGCATATTCAGCGCCGGGGTGCAAAAGTCAAGGCTCCGCTCGCGTGGTCTCAGTGTAGTAGGTACCTATCGAAATTTATGGCGGTCGGCATGCGCCCCCTTGGACTCTGCGCCCGGGTGCACTGCACCCCTTGAACCCCCGGTAAAGACGACTCTGGTGGTCACGGAGAGACTGAGGTGTTGGCCGTCCTATTGGTTGATGCTGTTATTGTTTCCAAAACTACTGTGATGTTTTGATTTTGTCTTTTTTGTTCCCGGTTAAATAATAAAAAATATAATACAAGGTATAAATAATGTTTTAATCAGCTATTAAGGCGATATTACACAGCTCAATTAAATTTCATTTATTTATTAAACAATTATTCACATTGTCACGCCATTTCCCACAGCGATAGGCAGAGACAATGGAGCGCCACTTGCCACGATCCTGACACAACTCCCTCGCTTCTCTCACAGCCAATTCTTTTCATCTACAGTTATTATCTACAGTTCATCTACTTTTTAAACTAAACTTACTTGCGTCATAGAAATTATTTTAAGTAAAATGAGCTAGATACGTCTCTGTTTGCGTGACCTTTGCCCACTACACCACGGTCGCCTTAAACCTTTGACCTACAACTTCACTTTTGACTGACAGTCATTGACTGACAATCACAAGTCAAAAGTGTAACATGCGCAATGGATTTATGATATCATTCAATCCATAAAAAAAGTAAATATAAACGATAGCAGGTCATTGCAATATGATAAAATTTTATTACGTCTATTAAAAGTGATTTTCACTTATATATAAATTAGATTCAATCAATCATATTGGCACGGTTCAATTCCCGTATTGACCGACATAGTGACGGAAACTGAGGCCGAGCTCTTTACTCTTGAACCTCCCCTTACTTACCACTAAGCAAGTAAAGGTCAGATGTCGGGTCTCATTAAAAAAAATAGAATGTGCAAAGACAATGAAGCGCCACTTACCATGATCCTTAACAAACTCTTTTTTCAATTAAAATTGTCACGCCGATTTTTCACAGGGATAGGCAGAGTCAATGGAGCGCCACTTGCCACAATACTATAACAACTCACTCGCTTCCCTTACATCCACAATTCTCTTCATAAAAGCTAAAAAGCTTTACTATTATTGGCACTAGGCGACCCAGCTTTCTTAAGGATATCTCCAATTTGGTCGGGAAACATTTGGTCCTGGGTCTGCCTCGTATAAATACATAGTGTGTCTGCCGGCCCCTTTTTTATAATTAAACATAAATAAAGACAGTACATTTTTTTTATTGTGACACGACATCTGACCTCGTCTCGCTTGATGATAAGCAAGAGGAGGTCCAAGAGTGACGACAACTGAGAAAACCGAGTTTGGCTGCCTCAGTCGCCGTCACTATGCCGGCCAAAGGTGCTTCTTCACGCATCGCTTGGATTCAAGGTCATAGGACTTACAATAAATGACTTACAGTAAATATTTATTTAGTTAGGTCAATGAACTTTATCATGAATGTTTGGAGTTTTTTTTTTAATTTTTATCGGTGGCTTACCCGTAGTGTTAGATAAATATCCTTTTTTTTTATTTTGGCACGATATAACCGTAATATATTTGGCATATAAGCTGGGTTGCCTAGTGCCCATAACCGTAGAGCTTGTATGAGGAGAATTGTGGATGTGAAGGAAGCGAGGGAGTTGTGTCAGGATCTTAGCAAGTGGAGCTCCATTGTCTCTGCCTATCCCCGTGGGAAAGAGGCGTGACAATTTGTTTATTTGATTAAACATATAAGCGCACACGATGTTAAGTTAAAGTACGATCCATCGGCGAAGACTACTAAATATATGTCTGAATGCTGCAGTCACATCCACTATACCGTGAAAAGGATTTTTTTAAATTTCTATTCCACGCTACTAAGAGTGCTTATATCATAGAAACAGGACAAGCAAAGGTAATATATCAAAGATACGCTGGTACCGGCAAGTAGTCTTGAATCCCCCCATCCTATAACCTTTAATATCATCATTAGCCATAAGGCGTTCACTTCTGAACATAGGCCTCCCCCTTAGAACGCCATTTCGAACGACAAGATGCCTGTTGCATCCACTGGTTATTTATGACTTTCACTAAGTCGTCACTCCACCTAATAGGAGGCCTACCTACGCTTCGTCTTTCAGTCCGTGGTCTCTACTCTAGAACCTTTCTTGCCCATCGGTTTTACGAGCGATATAATCGCTTTTGACTACTAACTCGTAGAACTGTTAACCAATTTTACTTGTAATCCGCCAATACCCACAATTAAAGTCTAGAACAAATGCTTAAAACTATTATGTACAAAAAAAAAAACTTAACAAAGTGGCTTAACAAAAAGGTATATGCCCTTCAAGCTAGACTTTAGGATATCTTATAAGACGCTAAGTAAAAAAGGCAGACATATAATTTAGGCGACCGTGGTGTAGTGTTAGAGCAATGGTTACACAAGCCGGGAGCACGGGTTCAAAACCACTTGGTACCAATGTATCTTTGATACACTTTGGTCGTCATCTTTCTATAACACCTTGCTACATCTTTTAAAGGATCTTGTCCTTCTAAAGTCATTTGTAAGTAGATTTTTAGACCTTATGTCGAATGCGGAATCGGTCTTTGTGATTGACAGACGATACAAAATCCTAATCTTATTTTCCAAATAACTCAATTGCACAGCAATTAAAAGTAAAATTGTTATTAGTTTTATCAATAAAAGTATCGAAACTACTATTTATAAATTTTTACATCATTGGACATTACAAAAGTAGTACATAAAAGCCCAAAATGAATGATGTCCTTTCTAATTCCAACTGAACGTAAATAACGTGTGTTGAAGTCTTGTGAGAATTTGAGTCGAGTTAACATGCGACGACAGGCGTGGACGAACGGTTTAGCGGCTGGTTTGTTGCGCGTAAAGTCCCGGGTTCGATCCACGGTCGGAGCAAATATTTGTTTCATAGCTTTTATTTGTAATATTTAATAGTATTAAATATTGCAAATAATTGTTAATAAAAAAAAAGAGATGGATATTTGCTTCGGGTCTGGTTATCAAAGAGTGGTAGGCAGTGGTACCCAGTCTGCCGATCCGGGGTAGTTCCACCACTTACAAGTATACACACCGTGAAGTGATTTGGTCACGTTTCGGGATCAGCTTGTAAGTTGCCGGTTCCATCTAGGCCGGCATAGTGGATGTGATTGCTGCTCACAGTTATTGAATTGTAGTAGCAGTGACATTCATTCATGGACCACACTTTGGCTTAACATCAAGCGGGGTGCTGTCATATGTCGAGTCACAATAAAATAAAAAAAAAAAAAAAAACACAAACTCCGATTTGTATCAACTGTACAAATCTACTGTACCTTTCCTATATAGTGGTTATACAATTTCTAAGAATGTCCTCTCATACAGGAAAAAAACAGCCACGTTAATTCCCAAGACCACGTCGATATTCAGTTTTTTTTTTCTACCTATTATATCGTAACGCATAAATTATTATTAAAGTATAAAAATAATAATAAAATTCTTTATTGCACAGTAAAAACACAATACAATGTGCGAGGTTAATGCTTAATAGTATTTTCTACCAGCTAACCTTTGGGGTAGGGGTGACAAAACATGTGGAGGGTGCTTACCTATATCTAATATTTGAAATAAAAATAATATATCAATATACATACCTTCATATAATATATCAATCAATCAATCAATCAAATCGTCACGCTGTTCACCCACAGAGATAGGGAGAGACAATGGAGCGCCACTTACCACGATCCTTACACAACTCCCTTGCTTCCTTCACATCCACAATTCTCTTTCATACAGGCTCTGTGGTTATGGGCACTAGGCAACCTAGCTTTCTTGAGGATGTCTCCGATTTGGTCGGAAAACACTAATAAAAAATAATATATCAATATACGTATACAATATATTATACATTCATAATATTATAATAAAATATATATAGTAGGAGAACGAGTTAAAGGAACGTGCGAGGAATGCAGTTGTGACGTCATGGTCACGTGTCTATTATGAATAGTGAAGTAACATGCAAAATGTCGATAACAATAAACACACACTTTCCTTAAAATGCAAATAGATTTAGTTATTAAAAATTATAAATGTGTATTAAATTGAATTATAAACATTAGACAGAAACAATTTTTAATGAATTATATATTAATTTAATTTTGAGAATAGTGACTGCATGTTTTTTTTTCTTTTTCACACATTTTAATCACGTTTCTAATAATAGTTCTAGCCTGAATACGGATGACGACTCTCTTTTATTCAATTAACTCACTAATTTTTCAATAATCAAACAAAGAAAATATGGATACGTTTTTATCGATATTAAATGATATCGCCGAGCTATGAGCGTCACTAAAATCGGCCACTAAGATACAGGTGGTGGTAGTTTCACGCCCCACCGCACCTCAGCCCCCGAATTCAATTAGCTCGTTCCCCAACTATACCTAATACTTATACCTACATATTATATACCTATTATTAAATAAATAAATGTTATTAGTGAAGTGAAAAGCATATAATATATACATTATAAACCACGCTGGTAATATTTAAATACAATAGTACCGTGAGAGAAATCAACCAGAGATATAGTCGGTTGGATTGTATAACGACTATACATTTTTCATTTAGACTCATAATAAGACAGCACCTCGCCTCATGATAAGCTGGAGCGTGGTCCATGAATGGAAGTGACTTCTAGTACAATTAAATAACTGTAAGTAGCAGTCACATCAAGGCCTAGTTGGTACCGGCAACAAACAAGGTTTTTTTTTTATTATTGTGACTCGACATATGACAGCACCTCGCTTGATGTTAAGCCAAAGTGTGGTCCATGAATGAATGTCACTGCTACTACAATTCAATAACTGTGAGCAGCAATCACATCCACTATGCCGGCCTAGATGGAACCGGCAACTTACAAACTGATCCCGAAACGTGACCAAATCACTTCAAGGTCTGTATACCTGAAACGCGATTGTACCAAAAAAAATTAATTTACGAATTCGTAAAAAGTTACGTATATGTCGTGTATGTTGTCTGAAAACACACACACACAACATACACTAGAGAGTGTTGCAACCCATTTGTCCTTTTTTCTTCTACTTAAACGTAACTTTTTACGAATTCGTAAGATAAAATTTTTGGTACAACCGGCTGTCTGTCTGTATACTACAAGTATGCAGACCGTGACTAGTTGGTAGACAGTGGTACCTACCCTGCCGATCCGGGTTAGTACCACCACTTTCAAGTAAGTCCGTGATACTTGAGTGACTTAGTCGCATTTCGGGATCAGCTTGTAAGTTGCCAGTATCCTACTACTACAGTTATTTAACTGTAGTAGCAGTCGTCTTCATTACAGGTCGCATTTCATCTTAACAAACTTATTAGAAATGAAATGTATCATAACAAATTTAATAAACACATCTAAAAAGTGTATAGGAGGAAAATAATCAAAATCAATCAAATTGTCACGCTTTCATCCCACAGGGATAGGCAGAGAAAATGGAGCGCCACTTGCCACGATCCTGACATAACTCCCTCGCTTCCTTCACATTCACAATTCTCTTCATACAAGCTCTATGGTTATGCGCACTAGGCATTCTTGAGGAAAACACCCTCCTGGGCCTGCCTTGTTTAACGCATCCATCCACATGAGATTATTAAATTCTTTTCGTCAATCTAATTTCACTCATCCTTTCCATGTGCCCAAATCATCGAAGCATCCCTTTGTCAATCCTTGTAACTACATCCTCTTCCATATCTATCGCGCACTGTGCTATTCCTTACTCTATCCGCTATCGTCACTCCACATACACTCCTTAACGACCGCATTTCTACAGTGTTAATTTCTACGTTGGAGTTGTGTAAGGATAAGTAAGTGGCGCTCTATTGTCTCTGCCTATCTCTGTGGGCAAAAAAGCGTGACAATTTGATTAATTTACAATTCTACAAATCGCATTTCATTTCATAAAATAATAGAAACATCTAAAAACTGTATAAGAGGAAAAGAAAACATAACAAAATTAAAAAGTATAATATATAAAAATCAAACCGTCAAAATAAATAAACACAATAAACAAAACACTCCACACGTCACTGTTGTTTATACACAGTCACACGTGGTCGCCCGGAATCGAACGCACGACCGCCCGTTACACGATATAAAGTGATACTGATTCAATAACCAGCTTATTACTAGCAATTGTACAAGGAAAAGTTACTATAACGACTATTTTATTACTATTATTGAGCAGAGAAGTTTTGACATTAAATAAACTTATTATCGCGTTTATTTTTGGTTATTGATTTTTCCCACACAACTCCCCCACTTCCTTCACATACACAATTCTCTTCATATAAGCTCTAAGGTTATGGGCACTAGGCAACGTAGCTTCCTTGAGGATGTCTCCGATTTGGTCGGCGAACACCCTATTGATTGATTTAACATTTTTTATTATTGCGACGTTTCGAGAGCTTTGCAGCCATCGTGGTCACGGAGAGACTGTAAAGCTCTGGAAACGTCGCAATAATAAAAATTGTAAAATCAATAATCAAATATAAACGCGATAGTAAGCCGCATAAAATTTTGTTAGAGTTGAATAACTGCAAGTAACAGTCACATCCACTATTCCGGCTTAATTTCAGGCTCTGAACACCATCAATCATCATGACCATCAACTGTCTTAAACAGTCAGACCCGGATCAAATAACTGCCTTGGCTTTTTTATCGACAAATATTTGTAAATCAATCCATAAATCAATCAATCAATCAAAGTGTCACGCCTTTTTCCCACAGGGATAAGCAGAGACAATGGGATCAATAAAATATTAAAAATAAATGCCGAGAAAGAAAATTTTTGCTTCGTCCGGGAATCGAACCCGGGACTTCTGTTGAACAATACGCCACTCAGTTATCAAAAGCCTTTACATCCTTATAAAACCTCGACCCAGTGAAGTGAGTCCAGTCGCAAACTAAAACCAGCTGTTAAAAACTCTCGTATTATCAGACCAAGGTCAACAAATGATGATTTGCTGATTCCATAGCGATCATGCATATAGTTGCCACGCAACTATAGTGTGTCACGAACGACAATCATAATAATGTAAACAATAAAAGAGACGATTTTATTCTCTGCTTTTGCTGAAGATAAAATTAAAATTACATATTTTAATATCACTCACTACACATAATTACACACTTACAAGTTTTTTTTTATTGTGACACGACATCTGACCTCGACCCGCCTGATGATAAGCAAGAGGAGGTCCAAGAGTGACGACGACTGGAACAACCGAGTCAGATCCCGACTGCCCCAGCCGCCGCCACTATGCCGGCCTAAGGTGCTTCTTCACGCATTGTTTGAAGGTCATATGCTGTAGAATTCACAAATATGTAAATAAATACTACCTGGGATTGGCAGACTGGAACTGAGAGTATTTTTTATTTATTATTTTTATTGTGACTCGACATTTGACAGCACTCTGCCTGATGTTAAGCTGGAGTGCGTTCTGTGAATGAAGGTCACCGCTACAAGGCTAATGCAGCGCTGCATTTAAGCATAAGTTACATAGGCTATATTGATTATTGAATTAAACAAATTTTATGCGGCTTACTATCGCGTTCATTTTGGTTTTGATTTTACATTTTTTTATATTAAGAGCTTTGCAGCCATCGTGGTCACGGAGAGTAAACCGCATTTTTTTTTAAATCCAATTGGGAGCTTCATTTTCTATTAAATGTCTGCCGAAATTTTATTACTAGCGTCGCCGTGGCTGGGGACTCCCCGTAGTAAAGGAAGTAGTATTGAAAACAAATACTGCCCCCCTAGGACGGCAATCCAAGAAGCAAGATAAAAACCTGCAAAGAACATCATTGCAGCTCATTTTGAATAACTTACTAGAACAGAATGTTAAAAAAAATGTTGTTTAAATGTTCAATAAAATTTTATACAAAACAACGTAAAAAACTTTAGTTTTGTTTTTTTTAACATTTTGATGCACCAGCTTATAATTTATTTAAAATGAGTTACAGTAATATTCCTAGCAGGTCTTTATCTTGCTTCTTGGATTGCCGTGCTAGGGGGGCTGGGATAGTTATTTACGGTCATTTGTAAGAGTGGAGTGAATAAGCACCTAAATTTGAAAAAAAAAATAGAATAAACGTACAATGAGGCCTAGGGCCCTACTACAGATGTAGGCTAGGGGCCCGCAGACCCTAAATGTTTACATAACATGTAAAATCACTTCATATAGACTATAGTAAGTAAATAGCTCATCGCGTGACGTTGGTCGGTTTTCAGCGACCTCGATGACAGTTTCTTTGGATGTAAAAGATACTTTAATTAACAATGCGATGGCTAATGTATGTATATAGTAATTAAACTATCACGCATGGATAGGGATAAGGATAAACAGAGACAATGGAACGCTACTTTTAGTTTTAAGAGTAGTAGGAAAACAGTTGGTGGTCATTTGTGCATTCTGCCGAGTACCACCACTTAAAATTGTACAGACCGTGAAGAGACTTTGTCACGTTTCGTGATCAGCTTGTAAGTTGCCGGTTCCAGCTATGTTGACCTACATATGTCCTAGCATATGTACATATGTAGGTCGGCATAGTGGATGTGAATTACTTAACTGTAGTAGCAGTCGCCTGCTTAACATCAGGCGGGGTGCTGTCATATGTCGAGTCACAATAAAGGAATAATAATAGGAAGTTGTATGGTATATACTGTTTATTGATTTTAATTGTCTCTGATTTAATTGTCTATTTTATTAGCCGCTATTAAAACTCGTAATGTACCAAGGACTTTGGTTTGATGACCTGAATTATTAGATTTTACTGTACACATCTGTAGTACCTAACTTTTTACTCCATCGCAAGTGGGATCGGCAGACTTGCCTACCACTCTTTGACAACCAAACCCAGAGCAAATATTCGCCTCTTTTTTTATTAACCGATTATTTTACACAGGGCACATCCAGATAAGAACAATTAATACCCTAGGTCAGTAAAAGTAAAAAGTAAACTGATCTGCCAGTAAAAGTAAAAAGAAAATATAATTAAATATACATTATAATAGTAAGGAAAAAAAGTTATATTTTAAGATTTGTCCGATGGGCGAAAAAGGATGATCTTTACCCACCTCCTTTATATATATGTATATGTATATATATATATAATACATACACAGTAATCAGCATAAGATCTATACCTAAGCTTGACTTTTTATATTGTGACTCGACATCGTACCCTGACTTGCCAGATGGTAAACAAGGGGAGGTCCAAGTGTGCCAACGACTCATTTCACGGTTTCCTCAGTCGCCGTCACTACTTTAGTCAAAGGTGCGGATTGTTTGAAATTATATAGTTTAGGAAACAAATACAAGTATTTATATTAAATGCGATATCTAATAAATAGGACAATTCTATTTTAAACGGTTGTAAAACAATACTTGCTTGATAAGTAATCCATTAGAAACACAACGAACTTTCGATTAAACACAATGATACAAAACACAATCTATACAAATAATAATTACAAAACATAACATTTGTTTTGTTTTTTAAACAAATAACATCACAACAAATACTGTAATTCGAAGTTCAAAATAAACACTTTAAACACAACACAATACAAATTAATATTCCAAATACAAAATCCATCTGTCACATTTAATAAAGACACAAACGAAATAAAATTCGAAATTCAAAACGTCAATATTTATAAACACAACACAACATATGTCATTCCAAATTCAAATTAAAACAATGACAACTCTCAGTAAGAAAAAAAACATCCATTTAAAAATTGATATTCGAATTTTAAATTGACCAATAGTGAGCCATTTATTATTATTACTTGTAATAATGAATTATAATTATTAATAATAGAGACGATCGCACTGCGCACGCGCATCTCCATTATGAACGTAACCGAAATAGAAAACACAATTGTAGTGCCCAGACTGTATTCACTTAGAGTTTGAATTAAAATAACTATAATTTTTTTTATTGTGGCTCGACATATTTATAACAGAACCCCGCCTTATGTTAAGGTTAATTAAAGCGACTTCTACTACAGTTACCATGCCGGCCTAGTTGGAACCGGCAACTTACAAGCTGATCCTGGAACGTGACTAAGTAACTACGCGGTTCGTGTACCTGTAAGTGGTGGTACTACCCCGGATCGGCATACTGGGAAATATCTGTGAATTCTTAAAGGAAAGCGTAAAGAAGCACCGCAAAAGGTATTTTTTCAGTAGTCGACGCTCCTGGACCTTCCTTTACTAACCACAGGTAAGTCAAGGTCAGATCGATTTTAAAGAGTGGTAGGCAGTAGGCAGTGGTACCACTACAAGTATACAGACCACTAAGTGACCTCGTCTTGTTTCGGGATCAGCTTGTAAGTTGCCGGTTTCAACTAGGCCGGCATGGTGGATGCGGCTGCTACTTACAGAGTTATTTAATCGTTGTAGGTGTCACTATGCCGGCCTAAGGTGCTTCTTTACGCATCGCTTGAAGGATCCAAGGCCATAGGATGGAGAGAACACATGGGCTGGCAAAGCATTCCACTTGTCAATTGTTCTACAAAGAAAAGACGCATCGAACTTTTTAGTTCGACTGCCGATTCGGTCGACAAAATGTGGATGCTTTCCCCGACCTGTGCGGGTATTACGGGTGTGGAAGGACGAGGCAGGAATAAGGTTAAAGAGCTCTTCGGAACATTCTCCGTGGTATAGGCGATAGAGGACGCACAAAGCCGCCATGTCTCTGCGTAGTTGCATGGGCTCCAGAGTTCGCGTGACCTCTGCATCACCTATAATTCGGACAGCTCGGCGCTGCAATGAATCCAGGGCATTGAGAAGATACTTGGCAGAGCCGTCCCAGAGGTGCGAACAGTACTCCGCGCAAGAGCGAATCTGAGCCTTGTATAATATCAGGCGAAGCTCTGGCGCGAAGAACCGCCGCACCTTGTTCAGGATCTATTTACTAGATCTCGTTCAAACCAATTTTCGGTGGAATTTGCATGGTAATGTGCATCATATATTTTTTTTTAGTTTTATCATTCTTTTATTTTAGAAGTTACAGGGGGGGGGGGGGGGGGCACACATTTTAGCACTTCGGAAGTGTCTCTCGCGCAAACTCTTAATAGTTAGAAAAAAAAATATGTTAGAAACCTTAATATCATTTTGAAGACCTATCTATAGATACCCCACACGTATGGGTTTGATGAAAATAAAATTTTTGAGTTTCAGGGGAACCCCCAAAATTTATTGTTTTTTTTTATTTTTGCATGAAAATCCTAATGCAGTTCACAAAATACATCTATTTACCAAGTTTCAACAGTATAGCTCTTATAGTTTCGGAAAAAAGTGGCTGTGACGGACGGACAGACAGACATGACGAATCTATAAGGGTTCCGTTTTTTACTACGGAACCCTAAAAACTACACTAAATGGTACATCATCACCTTAATGATACAATTCTTCGTTTATAAAGTCATTTGGCCTATCACGTAATGAATAAACGAAACGTAAGCAGACGGCCGTGACGTCATTTCCGTTTGTGGTAAACAAGGATTATATTCATGACTATCTTTTTATTAGGGCAGGTAATAAAACACCCTTCTAGGCCTTTTTTATTGTGACTCGACATTTAACCGCACCCCGCTTGATGTTAAGCTGGAGTCTGGTCCATAAATGGATGTCACTGCTACTACAATTCAGTAACTGTAAGTCTAGTTGCCCGCCTAGTTGGAACCGGCAACTTATAAGCTGATCCCGAAACGCGACCAAATCACTTCACGGTCTGTATACTTGAAGTGGTGGTACTATCCCAGGTCGGCAGACTGGGTACCACTGCCTACCACTCTTTGATAGCCAGAACCGAAGCAAATATTCCTCTCTTTTTTTATTAACAAATTACAAATAAAAGCTATGAAACAAATATTTGCTCCGACCTGGCATCGAACCCGGGATTTAACGCGCAACAAACCAATCGCTGACGCCAGCCTCGTTTAACGCATCCATCCACATTAGATTTAAACATTCCTTTCGTCAATCTACTTTCACTCATCAATACCATGTGCCGAAACCATCGAAAAATTTCTTTTTATCAATCCTTGTCACTATATCTTCTTTCAAACCACATCTATCGCGCACATATAATGCTATTAGAATAAGAATAGGACGGGATGTTGACTAACTTCACTTGACTGATTCAAAGGTGTCTTTTTCTAGACGGTCCGCAAAGAAAAAGACTATACTAAAGTGAAGTTGGTTGCAGACTTAGACGTAACAAAATGGCGCCGATTCCGTCCTATTCTTATTTTAATCGCATTATATACTCCTTAATGACCGCATTTCTACAGCGTAAAAAATATTTAAAAAAACAAGCGTGATTAATTTCGCAACAAGATTTGCGTTTAATATATCGCTCACTATTGGAATGTAATAAAGGCAAACATACATATTATTAAGACGTTGACATCTGACCTCATTGGTTGATGGTAAGAGTGCCAACGACTGAAAAAACGACTCAATTCACGGCCGCCTCAGTCGACATCACTCTGCCGGATAAACTAAACTAAAGCAAAGAAATAAAACTAAAATTCACAGAAGACTTATGGGGCATATAGGACAGGGAGAATACACGAGGTCGAAACAAGGTTAATGATATCCTCAGAACATTTTTCGTGTAATAGGCAATAAAGTAAGCTATAATGTTTCTAAGGAGGCTCTGGGGAATTCCCCCGGGCGCATATTTTAATGTCATAGGCCGACAGGCGTGGACGAACGGTTTAGCGATTGGTTTGTTGCGCGTAAAGTTCCGGGTTCGATCCCCGGACGGAACAAATATTTGTTTCATAGCTTTTATTTGTAATATTTAATAATATTAAATATTGCAAATATTTGTTAATAAAAAAAAAGATATAGATATTTGCTTCGGGTCTGGTTATAAAAGAGTGGTAGGCAGTGGTACACAGTCTGCCGATCCGGGGTAGTACCACCACTTACAAGTATACAGACCGTGAAGTGATTTGGTCACGTTTCGGAATCAGCTTGTAAGTTGCCGGTTCCATCTAGGCCGGCATAGTGGATATGATTGCTACTCACAGTTATTGAATTGTAGTAGCAGTGACATTCATTATTGGACCACACTTCGGCTTAACATAAAGCGGGGTGCTGTCATATGTCGAGTCACAATAAAAAAAAAATTAAAAAAATATATGAGTTAAACATAATAATTCAATGATCATAGTATAGTAAAAGTACAGTATAATTGACGACAGGCGCGGCGCAATTGTCAGCACACCAAAAAAAGATACTTGATACTGAAAGATATTGATACCGAAATACAGTCATTTGTTGACTAGTGCAGTGCTCATAGATCCAACAACTTTTTAATGTATTTTTTTTGGAAATAGACGACTTTATTTTTTTAAAGTCCGTAATGGTGTATGCGACTGCTACTTGAAGTTATTTAACTATAAAAGCATTCCCCTCCATTCATTATCCATACACCAGCTTAACAGTCATATCTAGAGTCAAAATAGAAAAAAAAGCTAAATTAAAATACATAATAAATCGAATAGATTTGACATTTTCGATAAGTTTATAAATAAAAATGGTCTTCGAGATCATTTAATTGACTACTTCATCAATCATGCAAACTTAGACAATTGTCTATTTTGTAATAAGTATATAAAATGTTTGTTTAAGTATTCTACAAAGTTATAATACATTACTGAATAATAGGAAATTTAAATAAATTTAAAATAACAGCCCAATTTCTCTTCTTAGAGAAATTCGCTTATAAAGAACTGCGGAAAGGATAGTTTTAGCCACAAAATATCCTACAATTGCCCATTCAGTGAATTTCTTCTGGCCAATAAACTTTTTAGTTTTAAAGACTACTAAACTCTAATCTATATATTAGTATAAATAAAAAGCGACGGTATAGCCCATCTGGATCTTCAATATATAGAATACAATTAGTTTTTACGTTCTAAATTAATTCTGAACCAATTTACTCGTGACTCTAACAAAAATATGCAGGTAATTTCTTCTTTATATTTAAAATTTCCGTGGCTAAACTTAACTAATTGTCCGCAATGATCAAAATTGAAATTATTTTGATCATATAATGCCTTAAAACGACTTTTTAGGGCATTCCTATCACTAAAGATGTCTTTAAACATGTAACCGTTTTCGCAGTTAGTCTAGTAGTAAGTATTCGAAATCTTAATTATGTATTCGGGAATCTCCCATCACTAGTGCACAACTATCAAATTTCTATTGGAACAAAATACATGTGTATATATAGCTTAAAGTAATGGACCGGTCGTTTAGGTTTAGTATGTGTGTGCCGCCATACCCTCATCTTGACCTGCTTATGTGTCCTCAAGCAATGTTAGATGTTGTTTATAATAAGTACTATACATACAGACATACGAAAGAGCGCTATTCTTTTATATACAGACTTTGGGTCAAACTTATTTTAAATATTGTTACGTCAGTATCACCCACAAGTAATTCCCCCAATGCGAATAGATAAACAACAAAAAATAAAAAAAACAACAAATTGACACAATAAGGCGACCGTGGTGTAGTCGAGTGCAACAGTTACGCAAACCGAGAGCACGGGTTCGAAACCACTTGCCGGTACCAATGTATCTTTGATATGTGTACTTTGGTTGTCCTGTTTCACAATACACAATACAAGCACTTTAGTAGCTTAGTATAGAAATAATAATAAAAAGTGTAAAATATCTACAAAAGGCAATAGCATCCACGGACACAAAACCAAAAGTATGCGTAGAACAAATCTGTGACGCCTCAACAAGGTAAACAAAAACTGTTTGTAGTTAGATAGAATTTTTGGATGTTCCGACATCCCTATATAAAGACCGTGGCCGGCGTGACGAGCCGTTCTGATTGGACGGGGAAAACAGGGATTGGATTGGATTGCGATTGGAAAACGAGAACACACAACGGGCACTCAGTAACGCAGTTATGCAGAGTCAAAAAGTTCGTTTTTGATCCCGAAACGTAACCAAATCACTTCACGGTCTGTATACTTGTAAGTGGTGGTACTACCCCGGATTGGTAGACTGGGTACCACAGCCTACCACTCTTTGATAACCAGACCCGAAGCAAATATCCATCTTTTTTTATCAACTAATATTTGCAATATTTATTGTTATCAAATATTACAAATAAAAGCTATGAAACAAATATTCGCTCCGAACGGGAATAGAACCCGGGACTTTACGCGCAACAAACCAATCGCTAAACCGTTCGTCCACGCCTGTCGTCATTTACCTAATCTCAGCCAAGAATAAGCTTCCAAAGCGATCATTCGAGATCAATTCCAACGGAAGCGAAGGAGTGAAACAATTTTATAATAGAAATTGTATACTCACGCTTATAATACTAGTAAATAGGGATAAACAGATAAAATGTACCTGAAATAAATACAAAGAAATATTAATATTTTTATTTTTTTTACATTACTATACTAAGTTTGTGCTAAACGTACTTGTATCATAAAAACAGGATGACCAAAATACATATATCAAAGATACATTGGTACCGGAAAGTGGTTACGAACCGAAGGCTCTTGTTTTGCGAAACCATTCCATTCCATGGTCGCCCTTTATTTATCGCGCAAAACTGTTTTTCTAAGCTGGGTTACCCATAACCGTAGAGTTCGAAGAGAATTGTGGATGTGAGGGAAGCGAATAAGTTGTGTCATAATCGTGGCAAATGGCGCTCCATTGTCTCTGCCTATCCCTGTGGAAATAAGGCGTGACAATTGGAATTTCTATTTTTTAATAAAAATATGTTTTGAATGAAATATCCAAATTAGTAATGTCCTTTATCGTGTAGTCCGCATATGCCATAAATATTCGTCCCACATAATACAGACTCGTACCAAGTTACATTTAATATTTACATATTAAATGTAAATATTATATTATTATATCTTATCAAATAAAATAATATACATTACAAAATTTGGTGTTTATCTGTTTAAAAATCATGCAGAATATATTTATTTTAAAAAAATTTAGTTAAAAATTACTACATAATTATAAAACAAAGTCCCCCCGCCCGTCCGTCTGTTCGTCTGTCTGTTTGCAGTGATTACACGAAAACGGGTGTATAATCACTTGCTACTACCAATGTATATTTGATATACTTATGTACTTTTGTTGTCTTGTTTTTATGTTACCAGCATTTCAGTAGCTTAATATAGTAATTAAAACCATGAACAGCTCCAACACACACAACCATTTTGTTTTTTATTTATTTTATTAATTACATTTTTATAATGAGCTACTTAGAGTGCTCATATCATAGAAACAGGACAACTATAGTACATCATATCAATGATACATTGGTACCGGCGAGTGGTTTTGAACCTGTGACTTGATGAACCTAGGTTTGCGAGATCAATGCAGATCTTAACCCATACCTTAATCTTAACCAAACAAATACATTATAATTATATTATGTACTAGCTGACCCGGCGAACTTTGTTCCGCCTTAGACGCCATAAATGAGCAGATTTTTGATTTTATTAAGTTAATTGTTTTATTATATAAAGTTGTCAGGTTGATCTAGCATATATATGTTTGTACGTCTAGCTGCTGGCATTTTTATAAATGAAAATTCATCTGTAAATTAAAATAAAACTATTGTATTCTTCTTTATAACCAAGTAGGTATATACCACTTGTTATGTTAGTAACGTGTATGTTAGTCTATCCAAACTTACCAAAATTCCATATTAAATTGAACTTTTAATATTAGGCCTGATGGCTCCAAAGTAACCGTCATGTGAACTAAGAAAATCAGGTTTCTTAGATCCTTTAAATTAATTATTTTAAATGTATTGTTTATCAATAAAATAAGATTGACAGAAGAATCCGTTTTAAACGTCATTTTTTTTTCATCCTCTTTGACTATATTTGCAGCACGCATTCAGTCAATTCTATGTTAAATATCTTAAGGTTACATTAAAACAGTTTAATAATTTTATATGGTGGTTAAGTAATTTTAAATTTTCTAATTTTCCGCGCAATTTCCTTAATTTTTTCTTTCATAAGAACCTTCTCCTGATAATAACGAACAGAACAAAAAAATAATTAGCGAAATCGGTCCAGCCGTTCAGGCGTGATGCCGTGACTAAGGGAAATAGGAATTCATTTTTATATATATATAGATAGATATATAAAATAGATTTGACAAAAGAATTTTATAAATCTGATGTAGGTAGATGCGAGCCAGACCAGAAGCTGGATTGCCTAGTGCTTATAGAGCTTGTATGAAAAGGGAAATTGTGGATGCAAGAGAAGAGAGGGAGTTGTGTCAAGATCGTGACAAGTGCCGCTCTATTGTCTCTACAATGGAGCAGCACTTAGGATATGCACTTGCCAGATTTTGATTTGATTTTAATTTTGAGCCGAATCTGATGGGGTCTAATGTGAAACAAATCGTCCTTACATGTAATATTTAGAACGCGTATTATTCCACGTCATGTGACGTAACAACATGGCTTGTTGACACTATAAACCTGTTACTGTTATTTTCACATTATGTGACCTTTGCTGTCGCGAATCCTTTTGACAGGTGGAAGGTAGGCAGTGACTCGATATCTGACCTCGATTGTAAGCAAGGGGAAGTCCGGGAGCGCCGACGACTGAAAAACCGATGAAGTTACGAGTGCTTCGGTCGCCGTCACTATGTGCTTCAGTCGCTTTAGTCAGATTTCAAATTGTCTGATTATAAGCAATGGAAAGTTCAATAGCGACGACGACTGAAAAAAAACATTCAGTTTACAGCTGCCATAGTCGCCGTGAGTATGTTTGTTTTTAACGCTAAGGTTATTGGGTGAGCATAGGGTGACAAGGCATTCTACATGTTCATCGACGTTCGACAAAAAACGACGCGTCGAACCGTTAAGTTCGACCGACGATTTTTAGTTCTAATCTGGAATAGCACAGTGCGCGATAGATGTGGTTTGAAGGAAGATGTAGTGACAAAGATTGACAAAGGAATGATTCGATGGTTTGGACACATGGAAAGGATGAGTGAAAGTAGATTGACGAAAGGAATTTATAAATCTGATATGGATGGATGCGTTAAACAAGGCAGGCCCAGGAGGGTGATTTCCGATCAAATCGAAGACATCCTCAAGAAAGCTAGGTTGCCTAGTGCCCATAACCATAGAGCTTGTATGAAGACAATTGTAAATGTGAAGGAAGCGAGGGAGTTGTGTCAGGATCGTGGCAAGTGGCGCTCCATTGTCTTTGCCTATCCCTGTGGAAAAAAGGTGTGACAATTTGATTGATTGATTGATTGATCTGGAACAAAGCGTCCTTACATTCATTAAGAACGAGTAATATTCCACGTCACGTCATGTAATAGTCTGTCATGTTGACCGAAGACATAAACCCAATGTATATAGGAGTAATCATATTACAGACATATGAGGACAGCTATAATCTCTAAGAACTATGAAACCGTACTAGACTACTTGATTCTTGGCCGGCATAGTGACGCCTACCGATACAACCGTTAACGAAAGCGTGTTTTTTAGTCGTCAGCGCTCTTGGAATCAAATTAGTTGTCTCCTTTGCTTACCATCAAATAATAATAACAGAAAAAATATTAAAAATTAATTCAATGAAATCAAATTGTCACGCCCTTTTCCAATTGGGATAGGCAGCTCTACGGTTATGGGCACTAGGCAACCCAACTTTCATATGTTTTTTTTATTTTTTATTGTGACACGAGTAGTGACCGCTTGATGAGCTTGAGACTGAGAAAACCGAGTTTTTTTTACAGCTGACTCAGTCGCCGTCACTATGCCGGCCAGATTTATAAATAATTATGTTGCTATAGCTATAAGTTAATGAAGATGCACCGAACCTTTTAGTTCGACTGCCGATTCGGTCGACAGAATTTTTATTATATTTTTGCATTCACATTTTTTTGACATTCGTAGTTTATGATTGGGGCCAACGTGTAGAACTTTAGGCGACTGTAGGTACTGAACATATTTAAAGGTTTAGGATCATCGATGTTTAGGATTTGACTAGAGGCCCGGTGAAATCCTACCAGTGACCAGTGGACCCCTTTCCCCTCGTTAGACCGCCAATGGTAGTAGGTACTGTAACTCCTTACAGATGCTCGTTTTTTTATTGTAACTCATATGACAGCTTTTTGATAAATTAAATAAAACCAAATTCAACACTATAACTTAAAATAAGAAGAAAAAATAACTAACGCCATCTAGTGTAAGTTCAACAAACTAAATTGCCTTCAACTGCTTTCAATGTTTAATACTAAATTACAATACATAGTAATTCTATCAATCACCGATAGATAGCACTGCAAAGTGAAGTTAAAAATCAAGTGAAATAAAAAACTAGATATGCAAGATAAACATAGATACAACAAAAAAATACTTTATTGCTATAATTTTATAAACTATTTATGACATAAGGATATTCTGTAGACATAATGGCGGCTTATTTTTTTATTGTGTCATGACATGTGACGTCGACCCGCCTGATGTTAAGTAAATTGAGGTCCAAGAGTGATGACGACTGAAAAAACCGAGTCAGTTCACGGCTTCCTCAGTCGCCGTCACATCACATAAAAAAGAGACACAGTCTCAGTAGAGAGTATTGTGTATGTAGAAGAATTAAGTAATCAAATTATTATTTTATGACAATCAAGAGTATTGATTATCATTACCTTAGACTTAGAGCTTGTAAGAGGACAATTGTGAATGTGAAGGAAGCGAGGGAGTTGTGTCAGGATCGTGGCAAGTGGCGCTCCATTGTCTCTGCCTATCCCCGTGGGAAAAGGGCGTAACAATTTGATTGATTATCATTATTGTATAAAATAATGTATATTTTGAATTATGTATGCAATATTATACATAATTTAATGTATGTATGTAAATTATTGTATAATAGCTTTGGTTATCAAGCAAAACAACAAACAAAAACAAATTTGACCTTGATCGAACCGAAGATAGTTTTTATCGAATACTATTTCGTTTATAGCAAGGTCATAGTTTGGTTTGAACTTCGATAAGGTCAAGGACTCGGTCTTTGTAGGACGCGAAAGGATGTAATTTAAAAACTGCTACTACTATTAAATCACTGTAGTAGCAGTCGTATCCACTATGCCGGCCTATTCGAAATCGGCAACTTACAAGCTGATACCGAAACGCGCAACGAAAAAGTATTCCATTAAAAACTATATTTTGTAATGATATGAAGGCATTGATGTTTAAAGCAGATTTTATAACCAGTCTGGTTATCTAAGAGTGGTAGGCAGTGGTGCCCAGTCGCCGATCCGGGGTAGTACCACCACTTACAAGTATACAAACCGTAAACAGACTAAGTTTCGGGTTTTCGGTATCAGCTTGTAATTCAACGGTTCCAACTAGGCCGGCATAGTTGACACGACATTTCACCTCGACCCGCCTGATAATAAACATGAGGAGGTCCAAGAGTGACGACGGCTGAAAAAACTGCGTCAATCTCCGTCACTATTTCGGTCAAAGGTGCTTCTTCACGCATCGCTTGAAGGATCCAAGGTTATAGGATAGAGAGAACACATGGGCTGACAAAGCGTTATTGACTTGCAGTTATTAAATTGTAGTAGCAGTCACCTCCATTTATTGACCGCACTCCAGCTTAACAGCAGGCGGAGTGCTGTCATATGTCGTGTCACAATATTCAACCTTAGATTAAGTCGTTTCAACCAATGGCGATAGTTAAATTTAAGTAGATAACCATGACTTAGTTTTGAGAAAACAAAAATATAACAAACACCTGATAAAAATTTATTATTAAAAAAAACAGGCTTTTCCTCAGACCTTCAATTTTATTTCGAACTGCCTGTCAGTCAAATCACGTGACAAAGTCAATTTAGAATACGCTGAGGTTCGATTCAATCAATCAATCAATCAAATTGTCACGCCTATTTTCCACAGGAATAGGCAGAGACAATGAAGCGCCACTTGCCACGGTCCTGACATAACTCTCTCGCTTTCCTCACATTCACAATTCTCTTCATACAAGCACTACGGTTATGGACACTAGGGAACCCAGCTTTCTTGGGGATGTCTCCACTTTAGTCGGAAAACACCCTGCTAGGTGCCTCGTTTAACGCATCAATCCACATCAGATTTATAAATTCCTTTCGTAAATCTACTTTTACTTATACTAATATGTATTACTAAAAAAATATGTTTTACCAACAATGAATAATAAATTTAAATCAATCAAATTAGACGATCCTGACACAATTCCCTCGCATCTCTCATATCCACAATTCTCTTCATACAAGCTACAAGGATGCAATATAGTTTACGGATCCTAGTTTAAAAGCACAGAACAGAAAAGAAAGACGAGCGCGGTGCTGTCATATGACGAGTCACAATAGAAAAACGAGCATCTGTGGGGAGTTACAGTACCTACTCTACCATAGGCGGTCCAACGAGGGGGGTGGGGGAGTCCGCCCCGGGCCTCTGGTCCTGGGGGGCCTCTTCAAACGTCTAAAAGTTTCCTCGATCAAATCCTAAACTAGGCTTTTAAATATGCTCAGTACCTACTTTATGTAATTATTATTATTTTGACATTTCTATACTAAGCTACTAAAGTGCTTGAATAATAGAAACAGGACAACCAAAGTACATACATCAATACTTTAGTACCGGTGGGTTTTGAACTCATGCTCTCGGTTTGTGTAACCATTGCACTGCCACTACACCACGGTACTTAATACTCGTAGGTATAGTTTGGTATAGTTTGTGACATCAATTTCTTAGACTAAAGGCCTCATTCAGCTTTGCCTACCCTGGATCGGCAGACTGCACAAATGACCACCATCTGTCTACCCACCATTTATAAATGAGTCTTTAGTATTACATAGCTAATGTTATTGACCTTTAATTAAACAAATTGATAACAATAATTGCTATACTTATTAATGAACGATGTCTTCATTTTTGTTACTAACAGCGACCGCGTAACACTAAGAATCAATGTTCATTTTCATTAACAGTTCAAGCTCATTGAAACCCATTGTCCGAATGAATAAAAGTTGTTTTTGACACTAACAGCAACCGCGCAACACACTAAGAATCAATGTTCATTTTCATTAACAGTTTAAGCTCATTGAAACTCATTGTCCGAATGAATAAAAGTTGTTTTTGACACTAACAGCAACCGCGTAACACTAAGAATCAATGTTCATTTTCATTAACAGTTTAAGCTCATTGAAACTCATTGTCCGAATGAATAAAAGTTGTTTTTGACACTAACAGCAACCGCGCAACACACTAAGAATCAATGTTCATTTTCATTAACAGTTTAAGCTCATTGAAACTCATTGTCCGAATGAATAAAAGTTGTTTTTGACACTAACAGCAACCGCGCAACACACTAAGAATCAATGTTCATTTTCATTAACAGTTTAAGCTCATTGAAACTCATTGTCCGAATGAATAAAAGTTGTTTTTGACACTAACAGCAACCGCGTAACACTAAGAATCAATGTTCATTTTCATTAACAGTTCAAGCTCATTGAAAGCCATTGTCCGAATTAATAAAAGTTGTTTTTGACACTAACAGCGACCGCGTAACACTAAGAATCAATGTTCATTTTCATTAACAGTTCAAGCTCATTGAAACTCATTGTCCGAATGAATAAAAGTTGTTTTTGACACTAACAGCGACCGCGTAACATTTTGACAAATGGGAATGAATTTCATTGTCATTTGAAATTCATTTCCATTGAAGTTGCGCGGTCGGTCCCCTGAGTAGGTTTTTTGAGTCTTTGAACTTCCTTTTGCTCACAAGTCAAACAAGTCGAGATTAAATATTATTTGTTAATCGGGTTTTCGTCTATATCATTAAATACGAATAAATATTTTAAATTTTTAACTGTTAATTTAAAATTGCGACAACCATTATACCATTTATATTATATTGTATTATATTATATTACACTATATTATATTATATATTATTGTCTCAACATGTTGTGAATTGTTAAAGTTAGTTATATACACTGTTTTGCTTCATCTGAGTCCATAGTTTATACCAAATTGATACACCTTAGCACAGGCTTCGGTCTTTTTAGGTTACCAAGGTTAACACCGGGGAAAGACGGTCTTGTCTTCATTACCTGTCTCTTAAATATGGTGTTGTAAATAGTTAATTTTATAATTGCTTTATTACTAAATAAAAAAATAAATGTCGAGTCACAATAAAAAAAGGCGAATCCGGGTCATATAAATTAGTACAATTTTATTATTGATTTATTACTAATATTATATGTATAAACAAGGATCAAATAATTATAATTCATATGTTATATTTATTTATTTAATAAGCCAAAACATTTCCTTTTTCGGCACAATATGGCTGCGGCACGAGTTTTGTTCGTGACATCAAACGAAATAACAGAACTATTAGGCTAGAGTGCGGTCTATGAATGAGGGTGGGAACAGTATTTATTTTATATTTTTTCCTAAATATAGACATTTTAACTTAAAATATGACATTAATTTTTTTTCTGTAGGTCTTCAAATTACTTCACAATATTTTTTTAAAGATTGCAATAAATGTCCACCGGCTCATGTTTTCGTTGAGCCACATGCGCTGGCCGTGACGTCATCGCATACCTCTCTTTGGGAAGCTTCGTCGTGCGCAAGTTATGTTTATTATTCAGGAATATTAAATGTCTTCTTAAAGTACGGTGTATAAATACTGTATTATTTCTCAATGTACGAATACTTCCATCAGTACACCAAATAATATGTTTATTTGTGTGCAAAAGGTGAAAAAAAACGAAAAAAATGGTGAATTGTCATGAAAAGGGACTCCAGAAAAATCAAGCATAAGCATTCGTCATTGCTGTAAAGATCATTTCGATATAAGTTGCCTAAAAGATAAATTAATTTTCTCTCTATAGCTGCTATTTGCGAACTAGTTCAAACGACCAACCGACTGTCAAATGTCAAACTGAGGACGTTTCTTTTATCACATGTTCATACTTACATCAAACGCATCAAGCAGGCAAGCTCTGACTTATTTTCTTTATTTACATTTATTTTATTGTGACACGACATCTGACCTCGACCCACCTAATGATAAGCAAGAGGAGGTCCAAGAGTGACGACTACTGAAAAATCCGTGTTAGTTCACGGCTGTCTCAGTCGTCGTCACTATGCCGACCAAAGGTGCTTCTTTACGCATCGCTTTAAGGATCCAAGGTCATAGGATGGAGAGAACACATGTGCTGGCAACGCATTCTACTTGTCGATTGTTCTACAAAGAACAGACGCTCCGAACTTTTTAGTTCGACTGCCAATTCGGTCGATAGAATGCGGATGCTTTGCCCGACCTGTGCATGTATTACGAGTGTGAAAAGACGAGGTTGGAACAAGGCTAAAGAGCTCTTTGAAACATTCTCCTTGGTATAGGCGATAAAGGACGCACAGAGCCGCCATGTCTCTGCGTAGTTGCAGGGGTTCCAGAGTTTGCGTGACCTCTGCATCACCTATAATTCCGACAGCTCAGTGCTGCAATGAATCCAGGGCATTGAGAAGATACCTGGCAGAGCCGTCCCAGAGATGCGAAAAGTATTCCGCGCAAGAGCGAATCTGAGTCTTGTATAAAAGCAGGCGAAGCTCTGGCGCGAAGAACCACCGCACCTTGTTCAGAATGCCAAGGGAGGTGGTCTTAATGGCCTGCTTGATGTGGTCCCTGTGATTCAAGTCGCAGCGAAGGGACATTCTAAGAACAAGTGACAAGGGTTGCAACTTTTTTATAGGGAAATAAAATATGAACATGCATAAAAGTTAAATAAGCTATTATTTTTTATCTATTATTAAAAATAAATAAATAAAAATAAATATTGTCAATTATCTTCAGCAGGGAGTTTATAGTTTGGCCACCCAAAAACAAAGTAGCTCGGTGTTTGCCTATAGCTTGTAGAAATATTTATTTCAAAGTTCAGTCAATAAAAGACTGTTTTGTAATACAAATTTTAAATATATTTATTTATTTGTACATTATTTTATGAACTCGTAAATTAATGTACAAATAAATAAATAAATGATTTAAACAAGACTAATAAATATGCGACTCTATTCTAAACCAGTGCGAAGCGAATAATGAATGAATGTTCGGCGGTATAGGAAGGAATCCGGTGACGTCACGCTTTCTTAAGTGAAGGCCAGCTAATGAATCGAGGTATAGTGTTTTAAGTAAATTTAAAAGCATTATAACTTTGTAAATACGTATCGTATCGAAGTGAAATAAAAACTATTGGTTTAGTTAACTTGCGATTTTTAATTGTAGCAAATAAAAATTATATTTTTTTTCACTTTTCCCACGCTCATTGGTGTGACTGCTACTAGAGTTAAACAACTGCAAGTAGCAGTCGCATCCACTATGCTGGCCTAGTTGCAACCGGCAACATATTATAAACTGATTTCGTAACGCGACTAAGTCACTACACGGTCTGCACACTTGTAAGATCTGGCACCACTGCCTACCACTCTTTGATAAACAGACCCAGAGAAAATAACCATCTCCCTTTTTATAATTAACGAACATTTTTATTTTAATTAATCATTAAATATTACAAACATTAACCATTAAACGAATATTTGCTCCAATCGAGAATCGAACCCGGGACCTGAGGCATCCCTTGCCTCAGTCGTCGTCACTATGCCGGCCAGATAAATAAACATAAATGTCAGTGTCAGAAAACAAAAACATGGAAACTATACGTGGGACATGTTTATACAATAGAGTAGGCGTGACTAGCGAAGACACTCGTAAATTAGAACAGTTATGTGAGAAGAACATAAATTCAATAATTTAGGTACAAATGTTGAGGAAAATTACAATATTTTCACTCACCATATTGTCCTAGTTACATGACAGTATCTTTATATTACAGCACCTACAGTAGAGTACAATTAAAGTAGATTTTTATTTGTATTATCTTCGATACTCTATACTAATATAATCAAGAGGAAATATTTCATTTTTTGTTTGTTTGTTATGGTTTAACTAAAAAACTACTTGAACGATTTTAAAAATTCTTTGACTGTTAGAAAGCTACATCTTCGCCGAGTAACATAGGCTAAATTTTATTTACAAAAAAGTTAGCATTCCCTATTTAAATTGGAACAATGTAACCCAATGTATCAAATTGTTACCTATATGTCTTTATTTTGCGTTCGCTGCAAAAACTATTGACGATATATAAAATAGTGTTCTTTATAAGTATTAATAGTACTCGAGGCAGGCCCAGGACGGTGTTTGCCGACCAAATCGAAGACATCGTCAAGAAAGCTAGGTTGCTTAGTGCCTATAATCATAGAGCTTGTATGAAGAGAATTGACAATGTGAGGAAGCGAGGGAGTTGAGGTAGGATCGTGGCAAGTAGTGCTCCATTGTCTCTGCCTATCCCTGTGGTGAAAAGGGATGACAATTTACATTATTAATTAATTATATCGGTTTTGTTTATCTAAATGTAGCCTAGAGAAAAATATTGTTTAGTAATAATGTTGCTATTTGTGTGAATATACTTATTATATTTTTTTTTATCAAAGTTTTCACAAATACAGCCTGTTGTACCAACATTTTAATTTACGAATTAGTAAAAGTCACGAATAAGTAGAAAAAGAAAGCAAAAATAGGTTGCAACACTCTCTCGTGTATGTTGTCTGAAAACACACACACAACATATACGACAGAGTGTAATATTGTAATGACATGTGAAATATTGAGTCGATTATTATTGAACTGTGAGAACAATATTAGCTTTTATTTTTTTGTTGAACGATAAATCTGAACCACTAAATTCGCCTCTTGAGAACGCCGTCTAATAAAGATTTAAATAAGCAAATGTTTAATAATTTTGTATGCACGTGTAATATCACCTAATTATACGAACTATATAATATTGTGACTAATTTTAAAATAGCATTCCTTGAACTTGGTAGTGCGCCGCCCGCGTGTGAGCAAAACTAAAATTAACCAGCAATAACAAACAGTGCTCGCTCTGCCAACATCCACAACAATCGTGGCATAGTACCACCACGAGTGTGTGGATAATATTTATTAGTTTCATGCTCCAGTCTGTCTGTTTAATTTGGCTTTTTTATTCACATTTCTATACTAAGGTACTAAATTGCTTGTATCAATAAAACAGGACAACCAAAGTATATATTTTCTTAGATTTTGCACGAACATTGATTAACAATCTAAGATTAGGCGACAGTGGTGTAGTGGCAGTGCAATGGTTACACAAATCGGAGAGCACGAGTTCGAGCACACCCACCGGTATCAATGTATCTTTGATATATGTACTATGGGTGTCCTGTTTCTATGATACAAGCATTTTAGTAGCTTAGTATAGAAATGTAAAAAAATAAACAAATTTTATGCGGCTTACTATCGCGTTTATATTAGGTTATTGATTTAACACTTTTTTATTATTCCGACGTATCGAGAGCTTTGCAGCCACCGTTGTCACGAGGAGCACAATAACAAAACATAAACGATGTAGTAAGCGGCATTTTTTTTTTAATTTCATAAAACTTTTAGTAAGAAAATACGCCACAATTCAGTTGAATTCTTACATGAATGGCTTTCATGATCCAATCAAATCAGTTTTAAAAGATTCATGACATTTTAGTGAAAACATTTGTTACGTGTTTTCAAACAAGATTTCCATTATGATTTATGGAAAGAAACATTTCGTATTATACGCTAATATTCTTTACTAACATAGATATTATTATGTATGTAAAACGATTGTTCACGACTAAGCCTTCATAGTCGTGAACATAGTCATCTGACGTTTGATCACACATTTCATAAGCTAACCAAAAAGGTTAGCTTATGAAATGATATGGTATTGACCTCTACTTATAGTACGCAAAGGGAAGTCCGAAATCGCCGAGACGACTAAAGAAACCATTGATTTCCAAGTGGTCCAGGTGGACCCACGGGAGACTCGAAAGCGGGGGTCTACAAAATTTATCTGGTTTCGATAGTAAAGAACTAAAATATTGGCTTGACTTCACCTATCAGTGTAGGCAGATATGTATTTAACACGTTCACGCCGGGGCCGATTATAATTTGTTTTGCTATTAGGCGGCGTGCAAATTAATATCGCGTTTCATCTGGCGGCGCGTGATTTTTGCCTGTTCAGACCTGTATACGCGTTGTTTGTTTCTCTGCAGTACAGTGAGATTTATTGTGCAAGTTTTTTAACTCGTGCCGTTTTTTCATCCTGACCACAAATTAACAAATGAACAAAAATTATGTTTCTGATACATTATTGATTATAATTATCATTAAAATTCAATGTTTAGTGCGGGTCACCGGTGACTCACGCCGCCTGATAGGACGGTATAGTGCGGGTCACCGGTGACCCGCGCCGGCGTGAACGTGTTAAGGAAGCTCAGCGACTGTTACTTGTAAAAACTTGCAAATTCCATATTTAGTACAACGTCTCAAGACTTGCAAAGGCGGTTATTGTCGAGTTTTGGGAACATGGTAGACATGTAGATGCAGGGGTCCACCGAAACCAGCAAAATTTTTAAAGTGGCCTTAGAGTAAAGTTTGGGAACCTCTGGAATAAACGGATACAAAGATGCCTCGTATTGTAAAAATATTGTCCATCAAGCAATTTCAAGAAAAAAAGTAGATACGTTATACGCTCTCCGAACGAGGCACATTAAAACTATGCTCGACGACAGGCGTGGACGAACGGTTTAGCGACTGGTTTGTTGCGCGTAAAGTCCCGGGTTCGATCCCCGGTCGGAGCAAATATTTGTTTCATAGCTTTTATTTGTAATATTTAATAGTATTAAATATTACAAATATTTGTTAATAAAAAAAAAGAGATGGATTTTTGCTTCGGGTCTGGTTATCAAAGAGTGGTAGGCAGTGGTACCCAGTCTGCCGATCCGGGGTAGTACCACCACTTACAAGTATACAGACTGTGAAGTGATTTGGTCACGTTTCGGGATCAGCTTGTAAGTTGCCGGTTCCATCTAGGCCGGCATAGTGGATGTGATTGCTACTCACAGTTATTGAGTTGTAGTAGCAGTGACATTCATTCATGGACCACACATTGGCTTAACATCAAGCGGAGTGCTGTCATATGTCGAGTCACAATAAAAAAAAAAATGCTAATAAGCAAACCTGAACTCAGTGTCGCGATGCAGAACAACATATACTTGTCTCTTTTTCGCTCTCAACAACTACCATTTCGTCCTACTTTCACTTGTTGGTATGCCTAGTCATGGTTGATCGTTCAAAATCATGTCATTTGCGAACACAAAAACTTGTGTAGGTGACGTATCTACCCAATTTACTTAATATCATTGACACAAAGTAATTCATGACGACCTTCAAAGGAGAACATTGACACCTTTACACGTGTTACACCTTTATACTTTTTTATAGATATTTTTGCACTTTATTTTATTTTATTTGTGATTCGACATATGACAGCACCCCTCTTGATGTTAAGCTGGAGCGTGGTCCATAAATGAATGTCACTGCAACCACAATTCAATAACTGTAAGTAGCAATCACATCCACTATGCCGGCCTAGTTAGAACCAGCAACTTACAAGCTGATCCCGAAACGCGACATTGATTAACAAGTTTAGATTAGGCGACAGTGGTGTAGTGGCAGTGCAATGGTTACACAAACCGAGAGCACGGGTTCAAAACTCAACGGTACCAATGTATTTTTGATATGTACTTTGGTTGTCCTGTTTCTATGACTTCACTTTAGTAGCTTAATATAGAAATGTAAAATAATAAATAGTTTTTTTCAGTTTTGGAGTTTTCTTCCACTTTATTCAGTCGTAAATGAATAATAATATTTACTTAGAATATACAAAATAGTACAAAAACATTTACTTAATGATTTACAAATGTGTTTAAGTAAAAAAAGCGGGACATTGGTAAACATTTGCAGGGAATACATGAAATGTTGACAATATCATATGTTTGCTGAAAAGTGGAATCATATATATCACCACGACCACCACCTCAGTCTCTCTGTGACCACGATGGCTGCAATAAAATTGCCACGTTGCCACGTTGAAATAATGATCAATCAATCAAATTGTCACGCCTTTTTCACATGAATGGAGCGCCACTTGCCACGATCCTGAACACAATTCCCTCGCTTCATTCACATCCACGATTCTCTTCATACAAGCTCAAGGTTATGGAATAATAAAAAATTGTAAAGTAAGTAGTAAGCCGCATATTTGTTTAATTCATATACCTATACTTATCATATAAATAAGTAGCCATCTGTCAGAAACTGTTCCCGCTCTCTACTTCTATCAAACTGTCGGAAAAAATCGGAAAGGATCGTTCCTCTCCGTTACGTCAGATTTGCATAGCTAAGAGCAGTTGCCCATGGTAATACATAAACAACAACGCAATTACCAACATTACCAACTGAAATCATTATAATAATATCTTAGTAGCTCTTAAAAGTATAAGTTTGCCAGACGAAAATCGACCTTAGATGGGTCCTAAATTAAAGTTCGTGACTGTACATCTACTCGATTTTTGCATTGTGTAAAAAATGTTTTTTTTTACAAAATGTAAAGCTAACTTTTTAGATATTTTTAATATTAACAAGTTCTTTACAAAACATGTTTTTGTAAAAAGTCCTGAAAAAATGTATAATAACGAAAAAATCAGTTCTTGGATTTTAGGTATGATAGAGGAATAGAATATATTGGTCTAGCTTATGATAGCTTTTAGACAACATTTAATATTCCAAAACAAAGTTTTGCATAATTTTCAGCTTATTCTGTTTCATTGCAAGGTTCTTTTAGCTCTCTCTCCTACCTCAAGACCAGCTTTGCCGTTTTTTTTTTAGATAAAGCGCATCGACTTACACTTGATTTTGAAGACGTAATGGCGTCTTGAATTAAATTGAATTAAAAGAATGATTTTTTTCTTCTTTTTAAGCCACATATTCATATTTTTTTACTGCGGTCACAGGTCCGGAACGCCGCCTTAACTTTCGCCTGCCTCGCGATAAAACCAGCATCCGAATGGATATTATATTTATTTATTTTTTTATCGTGACATCTGACTGCGACCCGCCTGATGGAAAGCAAAAGGAGGTCCAAGAGGGCCGACGCCTGAAAAACCTAGTCAGTTCACGGCTGCCCTGAAGGATCCAAGGTATGGAGAGAACACATAGGCTGGTAGAGTTTCACTTGTCGATTAGTTCGACTGCCGATTCGGTCGACAAAATGCACATGCTTTACCCGACCTGTGCGGGTATCACGGGTGTAAAAAGACTAGGTAGGAACAAGGTTAAAGAGCTCCTCGGAACTATCTCCTTGATCCGTGGTATAGGCGATAGAGAATTCATGACGTATGTTAGGATTTTTTTAGTTGTTTCATTGTACGTACATCGAGATGGATCCTTAATTAATTGTGACGTAACAAATTTGTTTATGCTATTACGTTATCGTCTTGATATAACCGGTTCACTGGATTCATTCGCAATGTTTTGTAGCCTATCTGTTGCTAGATTGTTTGCTTTGTAAATTCAATGTCAAAGTTCTTATGCCTTATGGCAAAAAAAGCGACCGTGGTGTAGTGGCAGTGCAATGGTTACGCAAACCGAGAGCATGAGTTCGAAACCACTTGCCGGTACCATACATTGTACCATATATTTTGATATGATATGTAATTTGGTTGTCCCGTTGTCCCGCACTTTAAAAGCTTAGTATAGAAGTGTAACAAAATGAAAAAAGAAACTTGGCATCCTCAAAAAGGCTTCTTACCTGTTACTATACAAGGCTCAAATTCACTCTTGCGCAAAGTATTTATGAGGTAGTGTGTGGTGTTTGCACCTCTAGGACGGCTCTACCATCAGATCAAGGTGAGATCTCAAGTCACAATAAAAATTTCTTGCTGTACACAGACCTTGAATTGACTCGGGATCAGCTTGAAAATACCAGTTACAATTAGGAATCATTTTTTATAGAGACTACATTTGATCTTAATGGTAAGCAAAGTGAACAACAATCATGCTGATCCCGAAACGCGACTGAGTCATTTCCTGGTTTATACACATGAAAGTGGTGGTACAACCCCAGATCGGCAGACTGATCAAATGACCACCAACTATCTTTTACCATTCTTGAAAGGACATCATTCATTTTGTTTAGGGATTTGGGCTGTTAATACAACATATACATTTTAAATTAGTTTAATCTACGAAGATTACAACGTCATTGGTATATAATATATATCCTTTATTTTGCATAGTTTAGGTGTGCAAAACCATCAAATTATAATTATGAGTCATAACTGTCATAATTTATGACAGTTCAAAGCAGAACAAATGTGGCGTTGATTGACAGAGGATACAAAATCCATGTCTTATTTTCCAAATAACTCAATTGCGCAGCAATTAAAAGAAAAATTGTTATTAGTTTTATCAATACAAGTATCGAAACTACCATTTATATATTTTTTCATCGTGGGACATTACAAAAGTAGTACATAGAAGCCCAAAATAAATGATGTCTTTTAAATATATAAAAAACAAACATTTATTATTGGTTAATTTAAATAGGAATATCCGAATAACGGACTAAACAAGGACAAAGTACGTAAACCAATTCATACTCGGAGTAGGTAGAGGACGCGAACAAACGAATCATCTAAAATTTTAAACAAAGTTTAGAGCATATTTCTCACATTAACACTAGTAATAATATTTAGGCATTTGCGTCAGTAAAAAGATATTAAGATAATCGTTCAATTAACCTTGTTCTACACGTCTTGTTACTCCCGCAAAATTAAAATAATGTTTTAGCATTGGTCAAACACAACACAAACAAAGACATGCTGCTATAAGAAATAAAACAAAAATATTAGATGCACTAGAACACGCAAATAAACTAAATAAAAATGGAAACAAGGAAAGTGACTCTATGGAAGGGATCAGAAAAAGGGGCAGACCTATTGTTATTACAAAATGGGATAATGATATTAAAAAAAGAAGCGAATACAATGCAACTGGAACAAAAAGGAGGAGGGAGGCCTTTACCCGAGGAGGGGTCCTTAATTAAAAACATTGATAATAAAATAAATATTTTGACATTCATTGTGAATAGTTATGGACATAAAAATAATATTATATACTGTAAAATATTTATGTAAGAATTAAGGAATAAATGGGCTTTATTATTATTATCTGCATTGGTATGAATTATATTATTAGCATGTATAGGTATGGATGGAGCTTTATGTACTTTTAGCGGAGCATTATTCCACTAGTTAGAAAAGTAAAGGAGTACTCCCAGCTGTACGGGTGTTGCGTACAGGGCTCAACTTAGCCGGTGACGTCGCATCGTCGGAGCGCATATATTATATTGACGACTATATTACCTTGACGACAGGCGTGGACGAACGGTTTAGCGACTGGTTTGTTGCGCGTAAAGTCCCGGGTTCGATCCCCGGTCGGAGCAAATATTTGTTTCATAGCTTTTATTTGTAGTATTTAATGGTATTAAATATTGCAAATATTTGTTAATAAAAAAAAAAAGAGATGGATATTTGCTTCGGGTCTGGTTATCAAAGAGTGGTAGGCAGTGGTACCCAGTCTGCCGATCCGGGGTAGTACCACCACTTACAAGTATACAGACCGTGAAGTGATTTGATCACGTTTCGGGATCAGCTTGTAAGTTGCCGGTTCCATCTAGGCCGGCATAGTGGATGTGATTGCTACTCACAGTTATTGAATTGTAGTAGCAGTGATATTCATTCATGGACCACACTTTGGCTTAACATCAAGCGGGGTGCTGTCATATGTCGAGTCACAATAAAATAAAAATAAAAATTAATTACTTTGTCCGTAAATCGTTTGCGAGATATTGGACGCGCAATGCAACGCCATCTAGCGGTAGCGTGTAGCGGTCGCTACATACTTATTCATCGTCTGCTCATCGTGATACCCAAATCAACGGCCGAACTAAAAGTTATTTTGTTGAATTACTAGCTCATGGTTTTGAGCTTCATGTTTTTTTTTATTATGACTCTACTACTTACCTCGACCTGCCTGTTGGTAAGCATGATGAAGGTCCAATGAGTGACGTCGACTGAAAAGCTCTCCTTATCCTATAACCTTGGATCCCTTAAGCGAGGGGTGAAAATGTACCTTTACCGCATAGTGACGAGGACTGAGACAAACGTAAACTGAATTGTTTTGTTCAGCGTCCAAGACTTCGATTTCGACTAGCATTTTTCATTTCTTCCCCATTGGTTGTCGGTTCGAGTGAAGAAACGACGCAATTTTCAATTTTATTTCTTTTGAAAATTAAGTTATTTTTAATGTTTTAAAGTAATTTCTTTCCCTTTCCCCCAAACACATGCAGCCGTGGCAATAATTCTTAATGTCTTGACAGTTCTTTTGTGGTCTGCCAAAATTGCTGACCTCCATTCTACGAGCGGGCGTTCACCTTTCCGTTAATTAAACAGAAATGCTACTCGATTTTACATGAAAATTAAGTTTATGAATACAGTTATGAGTTTCTTTAGCCGGCATAGTGACTGAAACCATGAACTGATTTGTTTTTTTGTGGTCCTCTTTCTTGAGACACCTGTATATATATATTAATTTGACTGTCCGTGTGTATGTGTGCATGTTCTCTTAAACGGCTGGGCCAATTTAATTGATTATTTTTGCGTGTGTTTAAGTAGGTAACTCCACATTTTTTTATCTGGATTATGGATGGCTTGACATTTATATTTACAATTAAACCCGGTAGGTGGCGCTGTTAAGTATTGAACAACCGACGTTGTTGAATTTTCTCAACGAATTTGGAAAGAAAAGAATTTGTGCTTAAATAAAAACTAATTCATTGTTATTTGTCTCATTTATGTTATGTTTATACCACGTGTAACTGAAAGAGACAATTACTTGTACTTCAACTCCTTTATTTCAAAGGTTGGCACTACTTTTTTGCAAATACAACCACTTGTAATTGTGGTTGACTTTTAATACTGCTTAACGTGGTAGCAAGAGTAGAGGCATAACTGTTCCGTCCCCCTTTTCTGAAGTATTTTAATGTCATTTGTTATTGTGTCAAATTAAGTTGTCAAATGAACATCAAAACTAGTAACAACCTTCCAAGATTGAAGTTTTGGCGGGCAACTGCAACTGACAGGACGCGCAATTTTGAATTATTTGAAAAGCTTGTGTTTTTCATAAATATTAATGTGTAATAATGGTGGAATTGTTATCCAGTAATATTTTTTAAGTTGGTCGAGTATAAACAAGCAATTTAAAGTTGTGAAACGTGTTTCTTCATATTCCCTCCAAGACTCCTTCTGAAGTTTTAGTAAAGGCTTTCCGCCGCTTTACTAAAACGATCATCATCAACCTCACTCTCATCATCATCATTTGATGAATCACTCGCGTGGTTCATCTTCATCTTTACTTGACAATGTTTTAACATTGAACCATATATTATTACTTTGACACTGGCAAGTTAAATACTAAAGCCATAAACAAGAAGAAAGAAAAGAACAACCTTCTAAATTACGAACGTAAAAATGCATATTCATCCCCTTTTGACTTCTTCTTAATGCTATAAGTGAAAATAGTATAAACGGTTGTATTTTAGGGCTCCTTCTGTTTCTTAAGTCCCAAATTCTTTGATTTGATACACACGCACGTATATTTATATTTCATACACACACACATATTAAACATGTGCTTTATAATGTATAGTATGCATTTATTAATAAAAAGAGCGGAGTCAATTGAACATTATAAGCAATTGTGTTGCCAATGGCATTGTTACGGGACTACTCTTAAAGTAAAAACAATTGTCTGATACTTCGCATTCTTTGCTTACTTTAAATTAAAAAAAATATATTTGACCGGAGTTATGGCGGGAATTATTTGTGTTTCATGAATATTAATGAGTAATAATAGTGGAACTGTTATGCAGTAATCATTTTTAAAATGATCGAGTATAGACAAGTGATTGAAACTGAAAGCTTTTTAACGTGTCTCTTCGTGTTCCCTTCAAGACTCCGTCGGAAAAGTTTTAGTAAAACCATCACCATCATCTTCACCCTCGTGTAAAGGATGAAACTTTTTTTTTCTAATTTTTTTGTGTACATATATTACTAAAGTATATATTCAGAAAGCAATATATTATATAAAAGTATATATATTATATATAGTACTATATATTGTACTCCCATTTAACTTTTCGACTGTCCCGAAGGTTAACTGGCAGATAATGTCTAGCGGCATTAAGTTCGCCTTTATACAAATTGTAATAAAGTTTTTAAATAAATAAAATAAATAAATATATATAAAAATATATTCACAAAGCAATAATACTTATTAATAGTGGAATATGGCAATAACTGGTTGGCTATTAGATAGTAGCTAACAGTGGAATACCTATGGCAAAAATTGACTGACTGTTAGATAATCGCTAGCAGTGGTATATCCAAAAAATCAAATATACAAAAAAGTGGAATATCCAAAAAAATATATAAACAGTCCGGTGAGGACAGCGTAAGCGACACCAGTGCGATATAACTACGATTGGAAAGCGAGGACTTCGAAGAGGACTAGGGCTGCGATAGCGATATGAATTAAAGGAATATATAAGAACGAGTTTGGCTTGACAACGTGGACGGCGTGGACGTGGCGACAGGCGCGGACGAACGGTTTAGCGATTGGTTTGTTGCGCGTATAGTCCCGGGTTCGATTCCCTTTTATTTGTGATATTTAATATTGCAAATATTTGTTAATAAAAAAAAAGAGATGGATATTTGCTTTGGGTCTGGTTATCAAAGAGTGGTAGGCAGTGGTACCCAGTCTGCCGATCCGGGGTAGTACCACCACTTACAAGTGTACAGACCGTGAATTGATTTGGTCACGTTTCGGGATCAGCTTGTAAGTTGCTGGTTCCATCTAGGCCGGCATAGTGGATGTGATTGCTACTCATAGTTATTGAATTGTAGTAGCAGTGACATTCATTCATGGACCACACTTCGGCTTAACATCAAGCGAGGTGCTGACAAATGTCGAGTCACAATAAAAAAAAAACAATCGGACGTCAGTGGATACACATTACGCATGCACTTGGATAAATAAATATATACAATTTACGTGCTTGTGTCCTAATATATCAAAGACACATTGTTACTGGCAAGAAGTATCTTGGTGACCTTTTCACTATTACTAAACCACGCTTGAATTTTTTAAATAATTATATTAATTGATATAATTCGAAACGATTTGCAAACATTAAGAGTAACTATTCATAAGTTAACTTCATTGTTCTCTACTTTAATTGTCTCTACGTTCTTGCCAATAGATGATAAACTGTCATACAAATAAGTTTTTGGAGGACAATGAGTTTTTTTATATAAAAGGCCCTCCCCCTATTGTTATACTATATCAAGCTGGAGTGTTGTCCATGAATGAAAGTGTTAAATAACTATGCCGGCCAAGTTGGAACCGCTAACTTACAAGTTGATCCCGAAACGCGATCAAGTCACTTCACGGTCTGTATACTTGTAAGTGGTGGTACTAACCCGGATCAGCAGACCGGGTTAGTACCACTGCCTAACACTCCGTGTTTGTTAATCACTGACTAACTGCTTAAGCAGTCCGTGTATGTTAATCACTGACTAACTGCTCAAGCAGTCCGTGTATGTTGATCACTGACTAACTGCTCAAGCAGTCCGTGTATGTTGACAGTATAGTTCTCATAGTTTCGGAAAAAAGTGTCTGTGACATACGGACGGACAGACAGACAGACATGACAAATCTATAAGGGTTCCGTTTTTTGCTACGGAACCTTAAAAAAGATAGTTAAGTGTAATAGTCTCGAATTACACAGAAAATCAATGTTAAAATGACGTTATTGCGATCTACATTATCTATTCTTGTTAGCTATCATTGTGGTTTATAGAAGATAAAATTAGTTTTGTTTTTAAAGTAGCCGCCATTATGGCTACTGCTTCTTAGATTTCCTAATCCTCCCAAATCGTAATACCTAAGAATTTCAAACCTGAAATTTTGTCAGGTTTTTTAAAATATAGCTTTATTTTTTTGAGACTGGACATATGACAGCACCCTGCTTGATGTTAAATGCTACTACAATTCAATAACTGTAGCTATCACATCCACTATGCCGGCCTAGTTGGAAACAAATCATTCCACGGTCTGTATACTTGTAAGTGGTAGTACTACCCCGGATCGGCAGACTGGGTACCGCTGCCTACCACTATTTAAAGCCCAACATTTTAGCCGGCATAGTACGGCGACTGAGTCGTGTTTTTTAGTGTTGCCACTTTTGGGCTACATTTCAAGAGTCTTAGGCAGTGGTACCCAGTCTGCCGATCCGGGGTAGTACCACCACTTACAAGTATACAGACCGCGAAGTGATTTAGAACCGTTTCAGGATCAGCTTGTAAATTGCCGGTTTTAATTAAGCCAGCATAGTAGATGTGAATACTACTTACAGTTATTGAACTGTAAGCAGTCATCTCCATTCATGGACCGCACTCCAGCTTATGGAGGCGGATGCTGTCACATGTCTAGTCACAATAAAAAAATTCCCTGTGCTTACCATCAGGCAAGTCGAGGTCAAATATCAAATCCCAATAAAAAAAAAACAATTAATAAACCAATATTTGATACATTTATTATATAATTGCACAACATAATATCTAATGAGGTGTTTTCCGACAAAATTGGAGACACCCTTAAGAAAGCTAGGTTGCCTAGTGCCCATAACAGTAGAGCTTGTATGACGAGAATTGTGGATATGAAGGAAGCGAGGGATTGGTGTCCGGATCGTGGTAAATGGCGCTCCATTGTCTGTTCTTATCCTTGTGATAAAAAGGCAGGATAATTTGATTGTTTGACAGAGCTCCGTCTTATGTTCTAGCATGGCAATCCAAGAATCAAGATAAAGAACTGCAGGGAATATTATTGTAACTCATTTTAAATAACGTATTAAGCGTATTGGCACATCAAAATGTTAAAAAATATATTTATTAAAATTTTCAACGTTGTTTTGTGTGAAGTTTTACAGAACGTTGAAATATCTTTTTTGATACAACACTGTTATAGTAAGTTATTTAAAATCAGTTGGAATTATTTTTTTTCATTTTTTTATTACATTTCTATACTAAGCTACTAAAGTGTATCATAGAAACAGGACAACCAAAGTACATACATAAAAGATACATTGGTATAGGTGGGTGATTTTGAACTCGTGCTCTCAGTTTGTGTAACAATTGCACTGCCACTACACCACGATTGCCGTGCTAGGGGGGCTGGTGATCCACGAATGAAGGTGACTAATGCCCGAGACATGTTTGTACGCATTCGCACCCACTATGCCGTCCAATACTAAAAAGATAAACCATACTCCGTTATCATTTATGTTATGATAGTTTTATTATAAGCCTATAAATGACCTCGAAGACGCTAGATAGGAATGCAGAAGCGCTAAATCGTTTTGCAAACGCGATACGTTCATTTTGGCTTTAACATATCATATCTCTATGGCTTTAAAGTTTAATTAGTTTTATCGTGGTACAATGTATTGTATGAATTTACCTATTCTTTAATTTTTTTTTTATTGTGACTCGACGTATGACAGCACCCCGCTTGGTCTTAAGCCGAAGTGTGGTCCATGAATGAATGTCACTGCTACTACAATTTAATAACTGTGAGTAGCAATTACATCCACTATGCCGGCCTAGATGGAACCGGCAACTTACAAGCTGATCCCGAAACGTGACCAAATCACTTCACGGTCTGTATACTTGTAAGTGGTGGTACTACCCCGGATCGGCAGACTGGGTACCACTGCCTAAGACTCTTGAAATGTAGCCCAAAAGTGGCAACACTAAAAAACACGACTCAGTCGCCTATGCCGGCTAAAATGTTGGGCTTTAAATAGTGGTAGGCAGCGGTACCCAGTCTGCCGATCCGGGGTAGTACTACCACTTACAAGTATACAGACCGTGGAATGATTTGTTTCCAACTTGACCAGACCTGAAGCAAATATCCATCTCTTTTTTTTATTAACAAATATTTGCAATACTTAATATATTAAATATTACAAATAAAAGCTATAAAACAAATATTTGCTCCGACCGGGGATCGAACCCGGGACTTTACGCGCAACAAACCAATCGCTAAACCGTTCGTCCACGCCTGTCGTCAAAATTGTGGCGTGCCTTGTAATAACACCCGGTATTGTGTTAACTGCAGTGTGGTCCACGAATTGACGCGACTGCTGCTTGCAGTTAAATCGGCAGTAACATCCACTATGCAGGCCTACTTGGAATTGTCAAAATAAACCACAAACGCGACTGAGTCACTTCACGGTCTGTACGCTTGAAAATGCTGGTAAAACCGCGAATCGGCAGACCAGGCAAATAAGCACCAACGGTCTTCCTACCCTATTAAGCAACCATATCCGGAGCAAATATCTGCCTCTTCTTTTTACTTGGAATATTCAATCAAGCAATCGAATTTTCAAGCCTTTTTCCCACAGGGATAGGCAGAGACAATGGAGCGCCACTTGCCTCAATCCTAACATAACTCCCTCGCTTCCCTCACATCTACAATACTTCATACAAGCTCTACGTGTATGAGGATGAGGATGTCTCCGATTTGATCGGATCGTTTAACGCATGTGGAGTGACGATAGCGGATATAATAAGGAATAGCACAGTGCGCGATAGATGTGGTTTAAAGAGGATGTAGTGACAAGAATTGACAAAGGAATGCTTCGATGGTTGGACACATGGAATCCTTTCTGGTTAAAGAAGATTGGCGAAAAGAATTTATAAATCTCATGTGAATGGATACGTTAAACAAGGCAGGCCCAGTTTGCTGACCAAATCGGAGACTTCCTCAAAAAAGCTAAGTTGCCTAGTGCCCAAAACCATAGAGCTTGTATGAAGAGAATTGTGAATTGATTTATTTATTTCGAAAGGGTCCACGGGAGGCCCGACTTTGGGGGTCTATGTTGGCGTAACAAAAAACTGGGGGTTCACAATTCGTAAGAGGGGCTCCATGAAATTTTATCTGGTTTCGATAGTGAAGGACTAAAATGTGACTTGACTTCACCTATCAATGTAAGGCAGATAATATTTTAAGAATCTCAGCGAGTGTTACTCGTAAAACTTGCATATCCCATATTCAGCACGAGTCGAGGCTTGCGAAGGCGGTTTTTATCGTGTAATGGAATATGGTAGAAATGTCCACCGGAACATTTTTTATTTTTTTATTGTGACGCGTCATATGATTGATGTTAAGCCGAAGTGTGGTCCATGAATAAATGTCACTGCTACTACAATTCAATAACTGTGAGTAGCAATCACATCCACTATGCCAACATATTAACAAATATTTGCAATGTTTAAAAGCTATGAAACAAATATTTGCTCCGACCGGGGATCGAACCCGGGACTTTACGCGCAACAAACCAGTCGCTAAACCGTTCGTCCACGCCTGTCGTCAATTAAAGCTCTTTTCCCTTGCTTACACTCAGTCGAAGTCAGATAATTTGATAATTGATTTGAGGTAGAGAATAATATCAAATAATCAATCAAATTGTCACGCCTTTTTCTGACAGGGATAGGCGGAGGCAATAAAGCTACGATCAAAAAAATATAAATACAAAATAAAATTGTATTATTGTACATATGTATGAAATAATTAAATATCTATTAACCTTATTATATTTTCACATATTCCAATTCTTGTATTATTTATTACTGTATAAATTATTAATGTAAAGTGATTCTACCGGGTTCGATTCCCGGTCCCAGCGCTGTTGATTGGTGTGCACTGCACGCGTATTTTTGTCTATTCAATTTCGTCAGAAATTCTAATATACCGCCGATTTGCTAATCCTATCATCTTTTTAACTTTCGAGTAAGGGATAAAACACTAGTGTGTCTAATCTTTAACAATAATTTACCACTAAACACAACATAAATATTTAACTGAAAACTAGGCTGTTTAGATGAATCCTTTGCCTCTAATTAAACAACAGGAAAATAGTATAATTATTTTATATAACAACTCAAAGAATTAATTATTTTGGTTATTTATCTTAATTTTAAAAACTGATAAAGATGTGTGCCTCATTAAGAAAACAACAAACATTGTTATTAATTAACCGCTTTATCAATGAACTCGGCACGCTATTGGCTAAATAAAACGAATTTATTTTAATTGACATTAAACTAACCAATCAAAACAAAATTAAACCGCGTGACTTTACTAATAATTCAATGAGAACGACGTTCCTTTTATGAAAGTAAGATTTGTTTACGCATTGAATCCTGGCGCCAAAGTCGGGCAACTTTCATTTTGCGCGGGAAAATCAAATTCCTACAAGACCCAATACGAATTTAACAGTGTGCCAAATAATATTTGTGTATTATATAAATGTATCGTATTTGGACAAAGAAAAAACTAAACGGCTTTACACCTATAAACAAAACTGTGGTCTCGTGCCAAAACCCAGTTTCAGGGTCGCGACTACACTAACTTCGGAGAAATTGTTCCTAGTGTGTGTGCCAAAAATATTGTTCATATTCATTAACTATTTAAACAGAAAACTCACCTTTCTGTTGTGACTGCTTTCGACTTGAGCTCGTAGAACATGAAGTCTTGTTGTGGTGTAGCCGCAGCATCCAACATTCTTTTATCAACACAAAAATCGCTCGATAATAAAGTTGCTAGGTCGAAACCCATATCTATCCCGGATTCGTCCATATTGCACAACCGATCACTATGTCACGCGGAATTTTGCAAATCGTAATAGCAGCCACGTCCGAAAAATAGAAAGTACCTGTTTACAAGCAAAGATTACTTATCTCGCACGCAGCTTCCTCCCTCCTTCCAGCTGTCGTACGAACCGCGCACATAAACTGGACAGTGTTGCCATGAAAAATAATTTAATGTTCATGGTATTTTTTTATTTTTCTATAAAAAAATTGAAAAGTCGAGGTTCCTTCCTCGGTGTGAAGTTTTATAATACACTTTTTAGTTTAATTATCACATATTATAATAGCATTAATTCATTTAAAAACTAGTCAAAAACGCACTAGGTAAGAGTCGAACTATCCTTCTATTTACGTTTGGGTCGCGATTTATAACAAAAATATATATTTTAATTTAAATCATAATTCACAAATTGGGGGAAGAGCACTATAATTGGTAAACAATGAGAGTGAGGGGGTAGAATGATGACCGAGGACAGCAACTGCGGTGAACATATAATGCGAATGTATTGTCATGCATGTGACCTCGACTTTCCTGGTAGTAAGTAAGGGGAAGTGTTGAACCCGGAAAAATGTAAGAGATTCTTTTGTTATTCCCATGTTCCCTAAACCTAAGTCCTGCTAAAGCATCCTCTAACCAGGATGGCATAGGGCTAAAGCTGAACTCACAAAGAGTACCCAGGGGGTCTTAATTACGACAGGCATTTTTAGTAATTTTCAACGACATAGTGTGATGTGAGATTTGGTTAAACCCCCTTACTTAGCCCAATTTCACGTAAGATTTTTCAAAATGTATGTTTCTAGTAGAGCTTGTCTTTCCAGAATTGTGGATGTCAGGGAAGCGAGGGAGTTGTGTCAGCATCGTGGTAAGTGGAACTCCTTTGTTTCTGACTATCCCTGTGGAAAAAAAGGAGTGTCAGTTGGATTAATTAATGTTTCTAGTGTTGATTTATTATTAAAAAACTTTCGAAGAGTCGTACGTTCGGCAGACGCCGTAATGTTCTGTGCAACATTACGGCGTTCGCGAAACCTCAACAAATAAACAATTTGGTCATATTTTAGTAAAGAAACATGTTTAATTTAATTTAATAAAATTTTCTCGTAATTTTAATAGTTTTTAATATTGCCCTAAAATATATAGCTATTTTTTCTCGAAAATGGTATTTTCAAAGATTTTAATTCCTTGCAACATTTCTTGTTATCGCGGTGCCGTTTGCTTGTTTCGCCGCGTTAAAATTGCTTAAAACTTTGTTTGAGTTACTTTATTTAATAATTTAACACAATTTAAACAATATGTCGAAGGCACATCCCCCTGAATTGAAAAAGTAAGTGATTTACTTATTATAAATCCGTAAAATGTTATAATTTTAGCGGCGTCCCTAACGCCACATTTTAACCTATCAGGAAAAGCTATGTTTTATTACAAATATTATCACTCTATTCGCTTTGTAATGTTCAAAATACTTAGCGTGTTTATAAAACTAAGTAATAAGTGTTTATAACCTGCAGGTTTATGGACAAGAAAATGGCTATAAAATTAAATGCTGGTCGGTCTGTGATTGGTGTTCTGCGTGGTTATGATCCCTTTATGAATTTAGTATTAGACGAAGCATTGGAAGAGTGCAAAGATGGCCAGAAAAATGCTATTGGAATGGTGGTAAGTGTGCATAAACTTTATATAGCTCATAATTAGAACTAGAAAATATTGTAGAAGAATTTCATTTTGAGCCCATAGGCGCTGTGTAGCCCAATGCCAGAAATGATCTAAAATTACAGAAAATCTCAAATCGTCATTTGCCGATCTTCAAATACACCCCATTTTCAAATTCACAGACTGTGAAGTAACACAGTTACATTTCAGGATCAGCTTGTAAGTGGCTATCAATTAGACTGGTGTGATTGTAACTTAGTCATTTGGCTAAAGTGGCCGTTGCCTCTATTCATAGGCTGTACGTCTTGGGTTAACATCAGGTGTGGTGCTATCATATGTTAAGCCACTGCTACTGTTGTGTGTTGAGTCCTCTGCGGTTTCCTTTAATGGTTATTCTGCAGTGGAGACACCCAATTTCCTCTGGGAAGGCCAAAAGACCCTTCTCATTCATGCATAACTTCTGTCTTCGGCTACACTTCTGCAACTCAAGAGCACATGCGTGCCAATGTATCAATAATATAAGCACTTTAGCGACCTAATATAGAAATGTGAATAAAAATAGTTGCTGTGATGCATCTCAACTTTTAATAGTGGTAGGTAGACAAGATGGTAATGCCTAGCCTGGTGATCCACCACTTTATGGCATAAAACGGGCATGTTGGCATTTTTTATACAAAATCTATGTGTCATTAATTTACAGCAAAAATAAAAGTATTTAAATGGTTACGCCAAACACATCAATATTGAGCAACACTGACATACATTCCGAGCCAATTGGTCTCGCTTTTAGGCGCATACATGTTGAGGTCTTGTCTGGTATACTTCATAATTAATGTCTTTGACTGCCTACCACTTGATACCTAGACCCTAAGGGAATATAATACCTCTTTTTTTATTTACAAATATTTGCAACATTTTATATAATCATTAAATATTACAAATATACTGGGAATCAAACCCAGGACAAACATGTGGTACTTTTCTTGGTCCTTCAAGAAGTGAAAAAACTAAGTTGATGTTCCATTTTTTTTCCAGGTAATCCGTGGCAACAGCATCATCATGTTAGAGTCATTAGATAGACTTTAGTTAATTTTATTTTAGGCGTTAATTTAAGTAATATAACTAAACAGAAATATAATTGTGTTTAAATGATTAAAAAGCAATTCGAAAATAATGTCCTGCAGTCAATGTTCTTTGGTTTTACAAAGTTTTTATTACAGATAAGACCTAATAGACAGACAGACAACAGTTTGGAGCATCGTTTCTTTGTTGATCCTTTGATCGCAGTGCAGTTGACAGCATCCATTCCATGTGTGATTTTTTCTCCCACAAATTTTCTTCAGTGATCAATAAAGTAAAATCTCACCATGGTCATGTAACCATTACCATTTTGCTTTATTGCATACCTTAAGATCTTTAAAAATCTTTGTGATTTAATAAATATATATAAGAAAAATGCTGCTGTTTTTTTTTACCTGTGTTTGTAGGTGTGTCCAAAGAATGACAAATTATTTTGTTTTCAAAATTGTAAAATCAAAATAAACGCGAGCTAAGTAAGCCAGATAAAATATGTTTAATTTATTAATCCAATGTTCGTGCAAAAACTAAGAAAATACTATTTTGGTTTGAATGGTTAAAATTAAAGGAAGTTTGGAAGAATAGAGTTACAGAAGAGGTAGAATGATTGAATTGACATGCTCGATGATGAGACCAAAGATCTGGCATCAGAAGTATTTGATAGAAAAAGGCTGCATGAAAATATTTGTGGATGTGATTGAATCAAGGAAAATGTCTGATGTCTCTGTCTATCCCTGAGGGGTTCAGGCGTGACGCTTTGATTATTAAGTCTAAATATTAAAAAAAAATGTATATTTAAATATTAATTTTGAAGACTTCCAAGGTCTTTTAAAAGAGAACCACTGGGAATACTGAGGAAACATGCAGCCTAGTTTTTAGACTAAATTGTTACTAATACTCTTCTGACTTTTAATTAAAAACTGGATATCAATTGCACTAATTTTTATTTATCGTGACCCGACCTCGACCAGCCTGATGATAAGCAAGATGAGGTCCAAGAGTGATGACTGAAAAAACCGAGTTAATTCGTGGCTGCCTAATTTGCCGTCACTATGCCAGCCAAAGGTCCTTCTTCGCGCATCGCTAAAAGGATCCAAGGTCATAGAATGGCAAAGCATGCCACTTTTCGATTGTTCTAAAAAAAAGACACACCGAACTTAATTTTCACGACATTCACCCCTGTGGCAGAGACAATGGAGCGTCATTGCTACAATCCTGACACATTTTTTTTATTATGGCACCTAACCACGCCCGCCTGATGGTAAGCAAGAATGCCGAGTGGTCGAAGGTTATAGAATAGAGTGAAACACATAAAAGCATTCCACTTGTCGATTGTTCTACAAAGAAACGACGCACCGAACATTTTAGTTCGACTACCGATTCGGTCGATGCTTTTAATGCGGATGCTTCCCCCGAAAATACGAAGTAGGAACAAGGTTAAATAGCTCCTTAGATCATTCCCCATGGTATAGGCTATAGAGGACGCACAGAGCCGCCATGTCTGCGAAGTTCGCGTGACCTCTGCGTCACCTATAATTCGGACATATCGGCGCTGCAACGTATCCAGGGCTCGAATACTTGGCAGTGCCGTCCCAGAGGTGTGAACAGTACGCCGATCGCGCAAGAGCGAATTTGAGCCTTGTATAGTCTCAAGCTCTGGCGCGACGAACCGCCGCCTTGTTCAGGATGCCAAGTTTGCTATTTGCTTAATGGCGCCTGTGATTAAACTCGCTGCAAAGTCTAGTCTGTCCGAATTACCGAGAGAGATGTTACATTGAGAAGAAAGAGCGTAAACGGGGACAACTCCCTTACATTCTCAATTATCTTTATTCAAGCTCTACGTTTATGGGCACTAGGCAGCCCAGCTTTCTTGAGAATGTCTCCCATTTGCTCGGAAAAACCCTCTGCCTCGTTTAACGCATCCACATCAGATTTAAAAATTTCTTTCGTCAAACTCAACCGTTCCATGTGCCCAAACCATCGAGCATAATGACCACATTTGCGTTAATTCTCTTGAGTATAATGCTCCTTGGTTATTTCTACTCTCATGCTCCTTCTGCCACACCCAACATTGACTTCCATACATTAATGTAGGAACAAGTACTGCGTTATGAATAGCCGTGACTTTTCAGACATTATTTGGTTTATCATACTATGGAAGGCACCGTTTACCAGGTTACCCTTTTGCACTGTTCTCTCAATATCTTCATCACACTTCCCATCCCTTGTAAACCTATTTCCTAAGTAAACAAATTGTTTAACTTGTTTTTTTATAGAAAGTTTCACAAATAATTTAAAATTGCATTTGCCCGCCAATACACCTTGTATCGCATGTAAATCTGTGATTCTGTCATCATTTCACGGTTCAAATTAAGTTATAATACTTCTACTCGGTAATCCGATAAAATTAAAAGGGTTCTCTTTGTAATAGTATTGTAAAGAAAAGTTTGCTGTTAAAATTTAGTCGTAGTGACAATTTCATGTCACTAACAAAAACGCAAGCAGAACAGTGATTTTGTAAACAGTTAGAAATATATTTTATTAAATTGCTTGTGTTAAACGGAATCAGATGAATATATTTACACGTGACTTAATATAATGACTATTTAGAAGCTAGCTTTATTATTTAACCGGACGAGCGTAAAAGCGGTAAGTTTTCTTGTAGAATATACAATTATGATTCATGGCTTATAAAACGGAAATATTACTTCATAAGCGTTTTTGAATTTTTATTAACAACTAATTAATAAACGTATAAGTTATTTTACATATTCTTTTCACAATTAAGCGTTATTTGTAAAGCGTTATCTTAGGTCAGAAAAGGTCTCTAACACAAACAATGATCTAGGCTAAATAGATAAATTTATATAGGTTTTAGAATTACCTATATATCGTTCTATAGTTATGTGAACTAATTTCCTTTGTTCAGCTTTGTTGAATAACAATTGCAACTCTAAACTGAAAATATGAATAATAAAATAAGTGTTAGTATTTGTGTTTTTTTTTGTTATTCTTACTAACAAATAATACGTTTAATATGCCATCAAATTGTCAGGCCGTTTTCCCACAGGGATAGGCAGAGACAATGGAGCGCCACTTGCCACGATCCTGACACAACTCCCTCGCTTCCTTCACATTCTCAATTCTCTTCATACAAGCTCTATGGTTATGGCACTAGACAACCTGGCTTTCTCGAGGATGTCTCCGATTTTTATCCATTTTAATAACTAAATATTTACAAATAAATAATATGACCTTTATGTAGTGGAGACGCTATGTTGCAAATGCCAAGCGGGTCACTGAAGAACTTACTAAGACGTAGTGTAGTGGTAGTGAAATGGTCATGCAAACTGAGAACACAGGTTCAAAACTACCTACCATACCAATGTATCTTAGATATATGTACTTTGGTTGTCTTGTTTCTTGGTACAAGCACTATAAGCACTCAGTATAGAAATGTAAATAGATAGATATTATTAGTATACATTCTTTTTATAATTATACATATTAATGTTTTAGATTTAAAAATGACTGAAACACTAGACCCATTGACACCGAGCATTAATGGCTCTCAGCCACTTGGATTTATGAGAAGAATTTTTACAAATAGTGTTACTATACAAAGACCACCAGGAGAAGGTAAATAATTATTAATTTTTTAAATTATCATTAATTGTCCCCTTACAGGGATAGGCAGAGACAATGGAATGTACTTACTAAGATCTTGACACAACTCTCTCATTTCTTTCTCATCTACAATTGTCTTCATACATACTTAAAAGTTATTGGCACTGTGAAACTCTCCTTTTTTTAAAACGTCCATAACTTGACCTCCATTGTATCCTTCCACTTTTGTCTCCAATTTGTAAAACTCTTTCAATGTGCCTAAAACTACCGCAACACTCCTTTCTCACTTTCCTTCTTGGACACTACACCTTTTTTCAAATTACATATATTCATCACAGAAATGGTGGTAATATTCCTGTTTGGCAGACTGGGCAATTTATTTTACATTTCTATACTAATCTAAGTACTAAAGTGCTTATAGAAACAGGACAATCAAAGTTCATATATCAAAGATACATTGGTATGGTCAAGTGGTTTTAAACCCTTGCTCTTGGTTTACGTATCCATTCCACTACCACTGCACCACAGTCGCCTTGAATTGACCACCAACTGTCTATCTACCTCTCCGTATTCAAAACAAAATCTGCTGAAGCAACTGGATTCAAAATTTTACAAATTTCTTGCTAGCCTTGTTACTCAAATAAATAATTGGCATTTCAGTATCGATGCAGGCTGTAAGCGGTAGTTCTTACGGCTCAATACTACCTATATTCAACAGTGAGTTTAATTGGTTAAAAAAACAGCCTTTTCATGAAACTTCTACTAAACGAATAACACAATAAATGTATAAAATGCACAAAATTTCATTTAAAACTGCATGAAAGCTTCTTACTATTGTTACTTACTACCTTTTAACTCCATTTGGGCATACTGGAGATAGCGAAATGATGTCTATAATTAAGGTGACCGTTCAGGTGAACCGTACGGGTTCAGAACCACTTGATGGTACCAATGTATCTAGAAACAGGACAACCAAAGTACCATATATCAGTACTTTGGTTGTCTTGTTTCTTTGATAAAAGCACTTTAGTAAAAATAATAGTCCCTTAGCCTAGTAGAATAATTAAATGGGTTAATAATCATTACCCTTTATGATTCTGTAATTGGGTTTTACAATATTTGGTTGGGTAAAGTGAAAAAGTCCAGAACGCTGCCTCCACTTTCCCACCTGGACCTAGCACCCGCACGGAGATATCAAGGATGGAAAGTAAATTCTCATTAGATTTTTTTTTTTTATTATATATTTCTAAACTAAGCTACTAAAGTGCTTGTATCATAGAAATAGGACAACCAAAGTACATTATCAAAGACACATTGGTACCGGTGAGTGGTTTCGAACCCGTGCCACTCAGCTTACGTAGCCATTGCACTGCCACTACACCACATTCGCCTTATAATACATCAAGGTAGACCTAAACAGAGATGGCAAGACGAGATAGACTCCTACAATTGATGAGAGATCGCAAAGAATTTCAGACAGAGAAAAGATAGGCTAATAATTATACTACACTCACTGCTTGCCTGTGCGTAGTTTATTACTAAAACTACATTTCTTTGGCTGAATTGGTGACGGCGACTGAGGCAATCGTGAACTGACTCGGTTTTTTCAGTCGTCTGCACTCTTGGACCTTCTCTTGCTTACCATTAGGCGGGTTGAGGTCAAATGTCGAGTCACAATTAAAATATATATATATACAAGTACAACTTTATAATATATACTAAGCATACATACTGTGCTTTTATCATAGAAACTGTCTAACCAAAGTATATATCAAAAGAGATGTGCATTTGCTTGTTTTTTCTGAATAGTAATATACTTATAAAACTTATATTTGTTAAGAATTATATGTATAGCCTATAAGGGTGGTAGGCAATAGCCCAGTCATCTGATCCTGGGTAGTACCACCGCTTCCTACTATACAGACCGTGAAGTGATTTAGTCGCGTTTTGGGATCAGATTGTAAGTTGCCACTTTCAATTGAACAGGCATCGGGGATTCAACTGTTACTTACAGTTATTTAACTGTAGTATATACACTCCTATTTAAATCTTAAAATGAGCTTAAAATCTTATGGCTTCTTCTCATCATAAGCCTTTCTGAAGCTGTGGTAGAATCAGACAGAATTTGTCGCTTGTGTGCCCAATTCATTGCCCTGATTTAATACTTCAAGCGATGCGTGAAGAAGCACCTTTGGCCGGCATAGTTACGGCGACTGAGGCAACCGTGTATTCAGTCGTTTTTTTTAAGTCATTGGTGCTCTTGAACCTTATAATTAGGCATATTGAATCGAAAATTCTCCGACAAATCTGCAAACAAATGAATCGATGAGATTACATCGACCTCAATTTCGACAAACTACCTAACTACATCTGTTCTGTATTTATGAATTAATAATTAGGTGTAATATTACGGTTATAAGAAACGAGGTTATATTTTATTTATCGCCTGTATTCATGGATTGCACTCCAGCTTAACATAATGTTGTGCTAAAGACATATAAAAGAAATTTATAAATCTAATGTGAATCTAACGTTGAACGAGGCAGACCCAGGAGGGTGTTTTCCGACTTCCTTAAGAAAGCTGGGTTGCCTAGTGCCCATAATCGTAGAGCTTTATGACGATAAATGTGGATGTGAAGGAAGTGAGGGAGTTCTGTCAGGACCGTGGCAAGTGGCGCTCCAATGTCTCATCCACATCCACAATTCTCTTCATACAAGCTCTAAGATTATGGGCACTAGGCAACCCAGCTTTCTTAAGGATGTCTCTGATTTAGTCGAAAAACACCCGTCTGGGCCTGCCTCGTTTTACTCATCCATCCATCTACATCAGATTAATGCTATTACTCGGCGTAATAAAACTAAAGTAGTTTTTTTTTACATAAACAACGAATAAATCCTTTCTTCAGTTTTTTTATGGAGGCTTGGCATATGACAGCATCCCACCTGGTGTTAGGCTGGAGTGCGGTCCATGAATGGAGGCGACTGCTACTACAGTTAAATAACTGTAAGTAGTATAAAAATGCTGTAAATGCGCAATTGGCGCCAAAATGGTTTTAGTTGTTTGCCCAATACATCACTTGTTAGTTAAATAAAAATTCTTATCGCGTTCGTCGTTCACGCAGGACATACTGTTAGGCTACGTTCACACAGCGCATGAGTTTTGCAGGATCTGCTTTTTATTGGATCCGGATTGTGTTCATACGGCTGTGCAGTTTCCTACACGGATTTGTAAAACAGGACTGCGTAGGAACACACTACCCGTTTTTTTTTGCGAGAAAACCTACAGTCTCCCACTACTATTTGGACGCAATGGACTTGAACAATCTTATTGGTATTATCGCCGAAGACGCCGTCGAAATAAAATATTTTGGTTAAACCCAATTGTGAGAAGACCCGTGCCCGCCACCCAGATCCGTTTTTTTTTTTGCTCCGACCTAGCGTAAATGCATGTGTAGTGTAGGGCAGTGCAATGAGTACGCAAACCGAGAGCACGGGTTTAAAACCACTTGCCGTTGCCAATGTATTTTTGATATATGTACTTTAGTAGCTTAGTATAGCAATATAAATGAAAAAAAAAAACTATTACCACTAAATCGGATGCTACATTTTGCAGTACGACCGGACCGATTTGTAGTTGCAAAATCGGATGTCAAATTCAATGTACTTAACAGGGGCCTGATTCTTTTATTACATTTGGCGTCGAAAAAGCAGTGAAAATGCGTTGCACTGATATTTGACATCTTCGTAACCAATCAGCGAATAATAAATTGATAGGTAAACTACGTTGATTGGCGGTGAAATTTCACTGATTTTTCGCCCTTATAATGCATTAAGAGAATCGGGCCTCTAGATCCTACAAAAACCGTCCGGCAAAAAATCGGATGTGTCCGTGTGAACTGGGCCTTAGTGACAGCATGCAATCTATTTCGTATTTAGTTTTTACAGATGTTCTATATTAGAGTGCTCGTGTTTTAGTTAATTATAATAATTATGAAAATTAAAGATAATGGCGGTTTGTGTCTTCTCTTTTTGATTTAAATGATTTGTTAAGTTTTCTTGTGATCTCCTTCGGCCGGCATAGTGACGTCGTTGACGCTCTTGACCAGGCAAATCAAGGTTAGATGTTATGTCACAATAAAATTAAATAATAATAAAAACTTGTCTGAAATTCGACTTGTCCCGACTTGATCCGACTTGATCTCGGAACAAGTCGAGTTCTTTATTGTGACACGACATATGGCACAACCATGTCTTTTTTATTGTGACTCGACATATGACAGCCTGATGTTAAGCTTGGAGTGCGCTCCATGAATGGAGGTCACTGTTACTACACTTTAATAACCGGCAACTTACAAACTGATCCCAAAACGCGACTAAATCACTTCACTGTCTGTATACTTGTAAGCGGTGGTACTACCTGGGATTGGCAGACTGGGTACCACTGCCTACCACTTATTGAAACTACGCTCTGTTTAAAATACTCTCTCGTTATTTGGTTGGGGTTGTTAATGATAGTTTCTACACTCTTCTAGAACCTAATTATTCATCTTTTCTTGCAGGTTATGTTGAGTTTGGGGAATTTAGATCTGAACAGCCGACCGTTAAGAAGGTTGGAACATTCGCCGGCGTTTTCTGTCCCGTTGTACTGTCTATGTTTAGTGCATTGGTTTTTATACGAATGGGTAAGTAAAAAAACTGGATGATTGATTGACTAAATAATAAAAAAACAAATCAATCAATCAAATTGTCACGCCTTTTTCCTACAGTTATAGGCATAGACAATGGAGCGACACTTACCACGATCTTCACACAACTCCCTTGCTTCCTTCACATCCACAATTCTCTTCATACAGGCTCTGTGGTTATGGGCACTAGGCAACCCAGCTTTCTTAAAGATGTCTCCGATTTGTTCGGAAAACTCCTACTGGGTCTACCTCGTTTAACGCATCCATCCACATAATTCCTTTCGTCAATTTACTTTTACTCACCCTTTCCATGTGTTCAAACGATCGAAGCATTCCTTTGTCAATCTTTGTCACTATATCTTCTTTTAAAACACTGTGCTATTCCTCATTCTATTCGTTATCAATCAATCAAATTGTCAGGCCTTTTTCCAACAGGGATAGGCAGAGACAATGGAGCGCCACTTGCCATGATCCTGACACAACTCCCTCGCTTCCCTCACATTCACAATTCTCTTCATAAAAGCTCTATGGTTATATCATTATCGTCACTCTTTAATGACCGCATTTCTACAGCGTTAATTCTACTCTCATGCGCATTTGCGTCAGATGTTATTTGTGTATTATTGTACAAATATGTATTACAATTAAAGTATTTTGTTTCCAAATAAACAAAGATATCTAATGTAAACTTTGGGATAAAAATAAATAAGGTACATTATTGTTCGATGGTTGTTAAATTAGAATATAAATAGATAACTAAATGTGTATAATAAAAATCAAAATTAAAATTTTAAAGGAACCCCCGAAACGCCTGGAACCACTTTGGTCATATCATCAGCTTTATAGTAATAAACAACATTAGTCATGGCTCAATAGTTATATCCCTTTAATATCCCTTGGATCCTTATGGTGCATCATCAGATAACTACACTAGGTCTTCAATTTGATAATGGCCCAGCTAATGGCTCATAGAGAGTAACAATTTTAGTTAAAGCACTATGATATTATCTGTTATTGATTTGCTGATCTGAGAGGATTCATGATCAGATAATCCCGATCTTCAATTTGATAACGGCCCAGCCAAAGGCTTAGTTAAAGCACTACAGTTCTATCTCTTTTTTTGCTGATCAATTGATATCAATTTGCTGATCTGAGAGGATTCATAATGGTGCATCATCAGATTGCCCGGTCTTCAATTTGATGACGGTCCAGCTAAATGCTCTTAGTGAGTAACAATTTTAGTTAAAGCACTATAGTTCTATCTCTTGTTGATTTGCTGATCTGAGAGGATTCATGATGGTGACTCTCGGTCTTTAATTTGATAACGGTCCAGCTAATGGCTCATAGTGAGTAACAATTTTAGTTAAAGAACTATAGGTCCATTTCTTGTTGATTTGCTGATCTGAGAGGATCCATGATTAGATTTTTTAGATCCGGAATGCTTTATTTTATCGCACTAACTTTTCTACACTTAGATTCCTACCTTCAAGACAAATCTAATAAGTCCAAACTTAGTATACCAAAAAAAGTTTGAACACATCCAGGATTTCTTCTCCTACCTTCGAGTTCCATCATCAGAGTAGCTCAGTGGTACCAGTTAAAACACACATGTATTTGTATACGTTTTTATTTCAAATGTTAAGTCACAGATTTGTTTAAAAGTAAAGTAAATACCTATAAGGCTGGGAATACAAGTCCAATTTTCCTCTCCGATAGTCCGATCCGATTGTCTGATCAGACAATCGGAAAGCACTCGTGCCATACATTTGTTTGAATACTTAATACACGTCAGATCCGATAGTCGGATCGGAATGTCAGAATCGGAAACAACGCCAAGGCGCTTACGATTTTATGGCCGATCCGATTGTCTGAAGGTGCAGTTTTCATACAGAATACAGAAACAAAATAGACGTCCGATTCCTACTTCCGATTTGTAAATAATTTGCTCAGCAATATCGGACGTGTATTCCCAGCCTTATGCGTGTTTAGAATGGCAACCCTTGTACGTCGCTATGCGACGAAGATTGTTATTTTATGTCAAATAAATATGCCATTGCTAAAACACGTAAAAAATGTTATAATTTTTCCCCTAAAATATTCAATCAAGGTAATCAATCTAAACTGCAAACCAACCTCGCCATATGAATATTTTAAGGAAAAATTATAACATTTTTTACGTGTTTTAACAATGGCATATTTATTTGACATAAAATAACAATCTTCGTCGCATAGCGACGTACAAGGGTTGTCGTCCTAACCAGCGCGTCTAAGATCGCTACCGCAGCTAACAAATCGAGCTGATGACCTTGAAACCCCTGATCAGATCTTCATCAATTGTAGCTAAGAACCATCTCGATCACGTCAGCTTTCAAATGAAACAAACCGCATCGTAATCGGTCCATTCGTTTAGGAGCTACGATGCCACAGACAGACACACAGATACACAGAGCCACAGATACACAGATACACAGACAAGTCAAACTTATAACACCCCTCTTTTTGGATCGGGGGTTAAAAATAATGCGTGATAGATGAGGATGTAGAGACAAGGATTGACAAAGGAATGCTTCGATGGTTTGGGCACATGGAAAGGATAAGTGAAAGTAGATTCACGAAAACAAAATCTGATGTGGAAGGATGCGTTAAACAAAGCAGGCCCAGGAGGGTGTTTTCCGACCGAATCGGAGACATCCTCAAGAAAGCTGGGTTGCCTAGTGCCCATAACAACAAAAGAGAATTGTGGATATGAAGGCAGCAAGGGAGTTGTGTAAGGATCGTGGTAAGTGGCGCTCCATTGTCTCTGTTTATCCCTGTGGGAAAAAGGGTGATAATTTGATTGATTGATAAAAATAAGTTGAGGTAAATAAATTATATAATTAGTAAATAAGTAATAAACATAAATAAAAGTAGAATATCATCAGCAAAAATCGTCACAAATGACGTCACGTATTTTTAATTTATTTATTATTATTTGCATTTCTATACTAAGCTACTAAAGTGCTTGTATCATAGAAACAGGACAGCCAAAGTACATATATTAAAGATACAAGTGGTTTTGAATTCGTGCTATGAAATAAATATTTACTCCTAATGAGAATCGAACCCGGGACTTTACGCCCAATAAACCAATCACTAACCGTTTGTTTACGCCTGTCGTCAATTAACTCTTATTTTCTTTTGTTGCAGGTTATTTAGTTGCTAATGCTGGTTTATTAGTGACCATAGCACAATTTGCTTTAGCTTATTTAATTGTTATATTCACGGTGACGTCCATATGTGCTATATCAACGAATGGCGCTGTAGAAGGTGGCGGAGTGTATTGTATCCTTTTATTAATGAGTGTTGGAACGAAGTTCCTTATCGCGCGTTGCGAAGGGGGGCTAGACGGAAAAAATTAAGACCAAAAGTTGTAACGACACTTTTAGTTATAGTTGTAAGCCGTGCGGCGTGCGCGTGTTTCTCTAGTTAGTGTTTCCTAGTCTAGTGTTTCAGCCTAATCGTTGCTCGCCCACGCAGGACGGGAAGAATACACGGGCTGATAAAGCATACTACGAGTCGATTGTGGTGCATACAGGGCCCAAATACGTTTGCCAATATTCGGGAAGGAGGGTATACAGAATGGTGAATCACTCACGAGCAGTATGATTGAGATATCTCTTACTTTCGTCTCCCAAATCTTCTGGCGACGCCGCTTCTTCTTAATGTGAGCCCACTTAGCCCACACCAAGAATTGGAAGGAACAACCAACTTTCATACTTGCTAATATATGCTTCGAATAGCTGTAGCTACATAAAAATAATCAATCAATCAGAATGTTCCGAGGAGCTCTTTAACCTTGTTCCTACCTCGTCTTTTCACATCCGTAATACCCGCACAGGTCGGGGCAAGCATCCGAATTTTAACGACCGAATCGGCAGTCGAACTAAAAAGTTCGGTGCGTCTTTTCTTTGAAGATCAATTGACAAGTGGAATGCGTGAAGAAGCACCTTTGGCCGGCATAGTGACGGCGACTGAGGCAGCCGTGAACAAACTCGGTTTTCTCAGTCGTCGTCACTTTTGGAGCTCCTCTTGCTCATCATCAGGCGGGACGAAGTCAGATGTCGTGTCACAATAAAAAAAACAATCAAATTGTTATGCCTTTTTCCTACGGGGATAGGAAAAAGTCTTATGATACAATGTCTTATGTCTTATCCTTAATCGTAACTCCAGTTATGATAAGCAGGACGTTGGGTCCAGAATTTGGTGGTGCTATTGGGACATTGTTTTTCTTCGCCAATGTTGCCTCCAGTGCCTTATGTATATCTGCCTGTACTGAGGCCTTGGTTGAGAATTTCGGCACAAATGGTAAGTTTATGGTATTGTTTTTAATGACGGCCATTTTTTATTGTGACTGGACTTGCCTGATGGTAAGCTAGGGGAAGTCCAAGAGCGCCAACGACTGTAACAACCGACTGAGTTCATGGCCACCTCAGTCGCCATAACTATACTGCCTAAATGTTTTTTTACATTTCTATGCTAAGCTTCTAAAGTACTTGTATCATAGAAACAGGACAACCAAAGTACATATATCAAAGATACCTTGGCACCGGTGGGTGGTCTCGAACTCGTTCTCTCCGGTTTGTGTAACCATTGCACTGCCACTACACCACGGATACTATACCACTACTTACAAGTGTTCAGCCCATGAATCGAGTTAGTCTCCTAGTCGAAATAGTGGATGCGACAAGTTGTCATATATTTTTAAAAATTTACATTTCTATACTAAGCTACTGAAGTGCTTGTATCTTAGAAACAGGACAACCAAAGTACATATATCAAAGATACATTGGTACCGGCAATTGGTTTTGAACCGGTGCTTTCGGTTTGTGTAACTGTTGCACTATACCACGGTCGCTTTAAATGACAAACCCCAATTTCTCAATCAATCAATAAAATTCTCACGCCTTTTTCCCACAGGGATAGGCAGAGACAATAGAGCGCCACTTGCCACGATCCTGACACAACTTCCTCACTTCCTTCACATTCACAATTTCTTAATCTTTTTTATATTCTTACAGGGTATCTTCTAAATGGAAAACCAGGGTTACCGGACTCTGACTCGTATCGTTTCCTGTACCGCACCGTACTCAACGCCATTGGTCTTTGTGTGTCTTTGGCAGGCGCTTCTCTGTTCGCCAGGACCAGTTTAGCGATATTTGTCGTTATTGTCGTTTGTCTGGGAAGCGCTTTCTTGAGCTTCTTCATAACATCACCTGGACAGGTTAGTTTCAATCAATCAAATTCTCACCACCTAAACTCTCACAGGGATAGGCAGAGAATGTAGCGCCACAATTATTTATTTATTTGACATCGTGGCAATCGTGGCATCGTGACAAGTGGCGCTTCATTGTCTCTGCCTATACCTGTGGGAAAACGGCGCACAGAGGAGTATTTCTAAGAAAAAAGTCGATCAAAAGTCGATTACTCAAATTTTGTCACAGTCTATTAAAAATTATGTTTCGTTAAAGCTCGATAAAGGCTACATTACAATACAGCCACTACGGTAACGCCCCGATCCTTCTTCGACCGTTACACCAGTCGGAACCCAGTCATCTTGTGGATCGCTTGTCTTTGTTCTCGGCGCTCCCGTTATAACGTAAACTTTCAATCGCATTTTGAGTTTGTGTTCGGTGGAATTTTATGGTAACCATTATGGATATTGAAGGAGAAGGTATGTCTTTATATTTAAAATATTTATTTTTGGCATTGGACTTGAAAAAGTGACATTTCTCATCATATAGGCTATACATTAAAAAAATACCTTTATTTATTGTAAATGCTACTTTTAAAGGTGTATTTCTATACGAGTTAAGTCTAGTTAACTTATATTTGTACATGTAACGTAAAATTTAGTTATTCTTGATAGTGTTTTCAAAGAGAAATGTCACGCAAGTATCCGCCATTTTTTTTAAATATATTTTTTAAACAAGTAAGTCAACAAAGTGATTTTGTATAATAAATCTTCTTTCACATTTTTATTTTAGAATCTTCAGCCATGACGATGGAGATGACTAGAAAATCACTGTACGAAGTCTTAAAACAATGTTCGGACAGAAAAATTGACGAGAAATTCGTGTTTTTAGAAAACAATCTTAAAAATATCACCAAATGTCCCGAAAATGAACAAGGTTCACTGAGACATGCTTTGAAGGCTTTCAAGTTTCAATTTAAGCAAAAGTGGATAGCTGCTAGTAACAAGGAAGAACGCTTTTTAACGAAAAATGAACAATGGCTCAGTACTAATATTACACTACCTACCTGGACAACAAAAAAGCCTGGCCGTCCAAAGAAAAATTTTAACGAATCGAGTGAACAAACAAAGAGGCGCAAAACAAAGGATTTAAGAGAACAAATACCTTGCGATCAGTTAACCTACGCAGCCCAAATGAGTCAACGTGCTGCAGGACATAGTGACGCATCTAAAGTCATAAAAGATGTAACTTTAACTCCGACAAGAGCCAGAAAGTATAGAAAATGTTTTCGTTCTACTCAAACTGACGTAATAAAAAAGCACACACCATCACAAGCATTATCAATTTTTGTAGAAGCTGGCATGACCAGACGGCAATACGAAGTAATTCGTGCTGCCAACAAGAACATTTATCCTTGTTATTCACTTATTAAAAAAGCAAAACAAGACTGTTATCCTCGAGAAGAGTCGATAAGAGTTACAGAAACATGCTCTGAAATTAACCTACAAGATCTTTTAGATCACACATCTGCACGGTTGTGTGAGTACTTAGATGAAGTGCTTGTATGTTTAAATGAAGAAGAAAGATGCAATTTAGAGCTGTTATCAAAATGGGGGTGTGATGGCTCGCAACAACAACAATTTAAACAAAAATTTCAAAATAGCACAGAGAGTGACGCAAATATATTTCAGAGCTCATTTGTACCCATACGACTTATATGCAATATTGGTGGCCAAAAGAAAATTATTTGGCAAAACCCAGTACCATCCTCCACGAGATATTGCAGGCCAATACGAATCCGTTTTATCCATGAAACAAAAGATATCACCAATGAAGAAATTCGCTACATAGAAGATCAAATAACCAATCTAAAAAAAACTGAAATACCGAAAACCTATGGCAAATTTCAAATAAAACACACATTGGTATTTACCATGGTCGATACAAAGGTTTGCAATGCTGCAACAAACACGACATCGACCATGAGGTGTTACATATGCAGGCTGACGTCAAAGGATTTTAATAATTTAAATTAAAAAAATACAGAAAACGCAGATGCCCTTAAATTCGGAATATCTATACTACACGCAAGGATTAGATTTTTTGAATCCTTTCTTCACTTGTCATATAAATTACCCATAAAGAAATGGCAAGCGAGGACTCAAGACGAGAAAAAAATCGTGGCAGACACAAAGCAGAAGATACAAAACTCTTTTAAAGAAGAAATGGGGCTCCTGGTGGACATTCCGAAGGCAGGGTTTGGGAACACCAATGACGGGAATACTTCAAGAAGATTTTTCTCAGACCCCGAAACATCTTCCCGCATCACAGGAGTTGACATCAACCTTATAAGAAAATGCAACGTCATTCTAGAGGCTTTGTCAAGTGGGTTCAAAATAGATGTTAAAAAATTTGAAAATTTTGCAGAAGAAACAGCGAAAGTATATGTTGCATTGTATAAGTGGTATCCAATGACACCAACAATGCACAAAATTTTAAGGCATGGAGCCACAATAATTGATCACTCTATACTGCCTATTGGGCAACTATCAGAAGAGGCAGCTGAGGCCCGAAATAAACACTTTCGCATGTTTAGGCAGAATTTTTCTAGAAAGTTTTCACGAGAAGAATGTAACAGGGATGTTTTGAACAGACTATTGCTTACTTCTGATCCTCTGTAGAGTAGTACAAGACAAAGGCCCCCCAAAAAAAGTAAGTCTTTTACCAGAGAGACATTAGAGCTCTTGCTACCAGAGGCACTGGATGTACCTACAACAGATGAGGAGGAAGAGGGATCTAGTGATGGCGATTAAGTAACATTTTTTAATAACATTAATAACATCAATTGTGTGTATTGAATCATTTTTTTAAAATTTAATATGTGACTTATGTTTTAAATACAAAAATATACGACCCTAAATTGCTTTTTATTATATATCAAATCTATAGAAACCACAAAATAATTTTGAGCGATTTTCGAGGTGAAATACTCCTCTGTGCGGCGTGACAATTTGATTAAATATTACAAATATTTGTTATTAAAAAAAGTCCGGGTCTGATTATCAAAGATTGATGAGCAGGAGTGCCTAGTCTGCCGATTCGAGATAGTACCACCACTTACGATTGTAAGTATACAGACCGTGAAGTGATTTAGTTGCGTTTCGGAACCAGCTTCTAAGATTCCGGTTTTAACTAGGCCGGCATAGTGGACTGCTACTTACTTATTCCCCTTCCCCTTCCCTCTCTTTGTAACATCTTCCTCAGTGCTTCGGACAGACTGGACATTCTAGGAATGTCCCTTCGCTGCGACCTGAATCACAGGGACCACATTGAGCGGGCCATTAAGACCACCACCCGCAAACTTGGCATCCTGAACAAGGTGCGGCGGTTCTTCGCGCCAGAGCTTCGCCTGATATTATACAAGGGTCAGATTCGCTCTTGCGCGGAGTACTGTTCGCACCTCTGGGACGGCTCTGCCAAGTATCTTCTTAATGCCCCGGATTTATTGCAGCGCCGAGCTGTCCGAGTTATAGGTGATGCAGAGGTCATGCGAACTCTGGAGTCCATGCAACTACGCAGAGACATGGCGGCTTTGTGCGTCCTCTATCGCCTATACCACGGAGAATGTTCTTTAGGAGGTCCAAGAGTGACGACGACTGGAACAACCAAGTCAGTTCCCGGCTGCCTCAGCCGCCGCCACTATGCCGGCCAAAGGTGCTTCTTCACGCATCGCTTGAAGGATCCAAGGTCATAGGATGGAGAGAACACATGAGCAGGCAAAGCATTCCACTTGTCCATTGATCTACAAAGAAAAGACGCACCGAACTTTTTAGTTCGACTGCCAATTCGTTTGATTATAAAATAAGTTTATATTAACAGATAACAATACCTGAAACGAATAAGTTGGTGAATGATACGTTTGCCAATTACACGGGATTGAGTAAAGTGACGTTAATGGAAAACCTCTATCCTGATTACGGACGTGATTATACTACTGGTGATATGGTTGACTTTGCGTCTGTGTTTGGGGTTCTCTTCACGGGGGTCACAGGGGTCATGGCTGGGGCTAATATGAGTGGTATGTAAAAAATAGTTTTTATTTTAAATCCTACTATTATTAAAAATTCGAATGTGAGTTTGTTTGTTACGTTTTCACGCAACAAATACTTAACCGATCATCATAAAACTTTGTACACATATTTTTGGAGGTACTAGTAGTAATATAGAAGACTTTTAATTTAAAAAAATATTATTTTTTACTTTAGTTTTGACTATAGTTTTAGTTGTTTGGAATTTTTCTATATATTTTTTTATTTTCGTCTGTCATTTTTATATGAGTTATCGAGTTACAAAAACAAAAAAAGGGATATACTGTCGAATTGAGAACCTCCTCCTTTTTTATGACTGTGTTATAAACTTAATTTTACGCGGGTGAAACCGCGGGCACAGCTAGTATTTTTATATAGGAATTTTTTATTCTTATGTAGATGGATGCGTTGTCTGATTCGACTGTCGATTCGTACGATAAAATGCGGATCCTTTTTAACTATTATAAAGTAAATAAAAAGACGAGGCACGGTTAAAGAGCTCCTCGGAATATTTTCCGTTGTATAGGCGATAAAGGACGGATAAAGCCGTTATGTCAGAGTGGTAGGCAGTGGTACCCAGTCTGCCGATCCGGGGTAGTACCACCACTTGAAAGTGTACACAGGCCGTGAAGTGATTTGGTCGCGTTTCGGGATCAGCTTGTAAGTTGCCAGTTCCAACTAGGCCGACATAGTGGATGTGATTGCTACTTACAGTTATTGAATTGTAGTAGCAGAGACATCCATTCATGGACCACACTCCAGCTATAGGTATAGTGCATGTGACTACAATTATTTACCTATAGAAAAAATGGCAGTCTTTTTTAAATTTATTTTACTGTCGACTATTGTTATTTTTGAGGCGACATATGACGTGTTAGCTCGAGTGCTGTATGTCTGGAGTTAACAGCTACTTACAGATAAAGAACTGTAAGTAGCTGTCACATCCACTATGCCGGCCTAGTCCTAATCTTATTACAATATTTTTTGATTGACAGGTGAATTAAAGAATCCAGGTCGTAGTATACCAGTAGGAACTCTGACCGCATTACTGTTTACTTTACAGTTATCGAATTGTAGTAGCAGTGACATCCATGGATGGTATTTCAGCTTAATATCAGGCGAGGTGCTGTCATATGTCATGTCACAATAAAAAAAAAGTGTAACTTGACATCTGACTTAGACCTGCCTGGTGGTACGCATTATGTAGATCCAAGAGCGCCGACGACTGAAAAATCCGAGCCTTTTGCCTTAGTCGCTCACACTATGCCGGCTAAACCAATGTCGCTCACACTATGCCGGCTAAACCTATGTTCGATAGTGTAACTGAATGGGTATGGGGTGCGACAAGTGCAAATATTCTTAATCTCATTACAATATTTTTTGATTGACAGGTGAACTAAAGAATCCAGGTCGTAGTATACCAGTAGGAACTCTGACCGCCTTACTGTTTACCGCAATCACATATGCAGCCTTGAGTTTATTGACCGCATCGTCTTGTTCAAGATTCCTACTACAAAATAACTATGTTTATTTGCTGCCTATTAATGTATGGCCGCCCTTCATAGCTCTCGGTATGTATTGTTTTTTTTATCTGACCTCGACTTGAGGTAAGCAAGTTCTTTCTTTGACCGGCATAGTGACGGCGACTGAGCCAACCGTGAACTAACTCGGTTGTTTCAGTCGTCGTCACTCTTGGATCTCCTCTTGCTTATCATCGGGCGGGTCGAGGTCAAAGTCGTGTCAAAAAAAGTAGAGTTATAAGAGTACCGACGACTGACAAAACCTTATTTAACTATTGCTTCAGTCGGCGTCACTATGCCGACCAAAAGTTTTAGTTTATTACCACGTGTTTTTTAAGAGTGGTAGGCATACTGCTGATCTGGGGCAATACCACCACTTACATGTATACAGACCGTGAAGCGATTCAATCGCGTATTGAGATTAGTTTCGAAGTTGCTGGTTTCAACTATGCCAGCTTAGTTGATGCGACTGTTAGTTGTAGTTAAATAACTGTAGTAGCAGTCGCCTCCATTTATGGAGTGCACTCCAGTTTGACAACAGGCTGCATACCATCATATTTCAATTAAAAATTAAAAATAATTGCTCACTATGCGGGGCTACCTTAATTCCAGCAACTTTGAATTGCATCCAGAAACGCGACTGTGTCTTTAATTTGAAAGTGGTTTGGTAGATTATAATGATTAATGTCCAACTGTCGCCTGAATATTTAAAAAAACAAATATTTAGTGTCAGACCGGGAACCGAACCTGTGACTTATAGAGCAGCGGACTGGCTGGTTGTTTTTGAGTGTTTCATATTAGCGTTGTTTTGTTTTTAGGTATGTTGTTGGCAACATTTTCTGCTGGTCTGTCAAATTTGATTGGTGCTTCAAGGGTTTTAGAAGCTCTCGCCAAAGATAATATATTTGGTATGTAGAATTTTAATAACAATAAAATAACAAAAAAAATATTTGATGATGTTAAGTCTGATGTTAAGCCTGATGTTAAGCTGGAGTGTCTCCCATAAATTGAGACGACTGCTACTGCGAACAAATAAATGCAATTATCAGTCACATCTACTATGCCAACGGAATGGGAACATTCAAGCTGATCCCGAAGCGCTACTGTACTTGAAAAAATTGAAAAATTAAATTTGTATAATGAATAACCAAAATTAAACGCGATAGTAAGCCCCTTAAAATTTGTTGTATTTATTAATAAATTAAGGGGCTGATAATGATGATGATGAAGCAATAAATCAATTTGTCTGGCCTTTTCTCCACAGGGATTGGCAGAGACAATGAAGCGCCACTTGCCACGATTCTGACACAACTCCCCCGCTTCCTTCACATTCACAATTCTCTTCATACAAGCTCTATGGTAATGGGCACTAGATAACCTAGCTTTCTTAAGGATTTCTACGATTTGGTCGAAAAACACCCTCCTGGTTTTGCCTTGTTTAACGCATCCATCTACATGAGATTTTTAAATTCCTTTCGTCAATCAACTTTTACTCATCTATTCCATCGAAGCATTCCTTTGTCAATCCTTGTCACTACATCTTCTTTCAAACCACATCTATCGCGCACTGTGCAATTCCTTATTCTATCCGCTATCATCACTCCACATGCACTCCTTAACGACCGCATTTCTACAGCGTTAATAAACTATATTCGCGCGAAATCTAAGAAAATATATCCATCTCTTTCAGGCGTGGTACTCCGTCCAATGTTGCCGTCTCGCTCTGGCAACCCAGTAAAGGCAGTGCTTGTCTCATGGTTACTAGTTCAAATCGGCATCGTGTCTGGGTCGTTAAATGCGATAGCTCAAGTCAACTCAGTGCTGTTTATGACAAGTTACTTCGCTATAAATCTAGCCTGTCTAGGTCTGGATCTGGCCAGTGCGCCGAATTTTAGGTAAGAAACAGGCTAAATAATAAGTTTTTTTTAAATTGTGACTCGACATATGACAGCACCTCGCTTGATCTTAAGCTGGAGTGTGGTCCATGAATGGATGCCACTGCTACTACAATTCAATAACTGTAAGTAGCAATCACTTCCACTAGGCCGGCCTACCCGGATCGGCAGACTGGGTACCACTTTTTAATAACCAGATCCGCAAAAAATATCCCCCTCTTTTTTTTAATAACAAATACAATTTGCAATATTTAATATAATTAAAATATTACAAATAAAAGCTATGAAACATATATTTTTCCGACCGGGAATCGAACCCGGGACTTTGCACGCAACAACCAATCGCTGACCGTTTGTCCACGCCTGGTGTCTTAAGTATTTTTGTTTTGTTTCGTTGTATTTTATTTTCGCGTAAGTTGTTTTTTGTGTTTTTTATTACTAGCCTTACCTACATATTTAAATGAGCTTCTATTTGTAAATAGACTAGGTTTAGTTTACTGCACATGAGATGGAAATAGCGTCGCCATTTTATGTGCGGTAATTCCCCTAATTAAAATAAAATTTAAAAATGGTAAGAAAAAGTTAGTGGGGTTTAGTCAATCCATTAATCATTTCGATAGTCGTAGGCAGTGGTGCCCAGTCTGCCGATCCAGGGTAGTACCACCACTTACAAGTTTACAGACCGAGAAGTGAGTTGGTCGCGTTTCCGGATCAGCTAGTAAGTTGCCGGTTTCAACTAGGCCTGCATAGTGGATGTGTAACAGACTGTACTACTTACAGTTATTGAATTGTAGTAGCAGTCACCTCCATGGACCGCATTGCAGCTTAATATCAGGCTAGTTGCTGTGATATGTCGTGTCCCAAAAAATATTAGGTGTAACTCGACATCTGACCTCGACCTGCCTGGTGGCAAGCATGATGTAGATCCAAGAGCGTCGACGACTGAAAAATCAAGTCAGTTCACTTTTGCCTTAGTCGCTCACACTATGCCGGCTAAAACTATCTTCGATAGTGTAACTGAATGGGCATGGGGTGCGTCAAGTACAAAAAATCGAAAAATGGTGGCAGGATGGTGGAAAGTGGCGCTCTATTATCTCTGTCCATCCCTGTGAGAATAAGGCGTGATGATTGATTGATTGATTTAGATGTAAGGCACCACTGCCTACCACCTCTTTTTTATGTACAAATATTTGTATAAATATTACAAATTATTGCTATGAAAAAATATTGGCTTCAACCGGAGTTCGAACCCGGGACTTTACGCGTAACAAATTGGTTACCAATGTGCCACGCTTGTCATCAAAACGATTAATTGATTGATTGATTGAAACTTCTTTTCCAGGCCATCATTTAAGCAATTCTCGTGGGTGACTTCACTTCTTGGCTTAGTTGGTTGTGCAGCTCTGGTTTTTGCTCTGAGACCTGCCCACGCAGCTGCTTCGGCATTGGCTGCTTTCTGCTTAGTATTGGGCTTACATCTATGGTCACCAGCTGCCGCTGACCCCAAATGGGGGTCTCTAAGCCAGGCATTGATATTTCATCAGGTCAGTTACAGAAAATTAAAAAATAGAGCAAAATAAAATTAGAGTTTGTAGCGCGTATGATCAAGTATGAACAGTAAGCAGAGGTGTGAACAGTAGTTGTAAAAAATATTAAATAGCATTAAAATAATTATTCTTGAGTAATATAATAAAATAATCTTCTTACAGTTTATTTATTTATTTATTTAAGATTAATAGGACAACTTACGGCTAGAAAGTCAAATAGAACTAACAAATATATAATAACAGTGCCACTTAGAAGTTGTCACAAATAAAAAAATTAAAAAATTAAACACTTATATAGTATATAGTTAAGAAGGAAGATAAAAAAAAAATGTTGTGTTACCAAACAGTAACACAACATAAACATACAAACAACCCAGCACCTTATAACAAAAAATAAAAAAGTAAAAAGTAAAAATTTAAAAAATCAGAAACAATCGACCCATCCGCTTGCCCATCCCATCCCATCCCATTGCTATTATTGAATTGTAGTAGCAGTGACATCTATTAATGGACCACACCCCAGCTTAACATCAAGCGGGTGCTGTCAAATGTCGAATCACAATAAAAATCATTTCATATAAAACTTAATTCCAGGTGCGGAAGTACTTACTCCTACTAGATCCACGTCGTGAACATGTGAAATTCTGGAGACCGCAGATGTTACTTCTTATATCATCACCACGACAATCGGCGCCTCTTATTGACTTTGTCAACGACCAGAAAAAGGTATGTTATATTATGATCTTAGGCTTGGGTGGCTACGAAGACTGAGACTAAAGATTTTTTTTAATGTGACACGGCATTGGACTTCGTCCCTCCTGATGATAAGCAAGAGGAGGTCCAAAGAGTGACGACGACTAAAATAAACCACTTAGTTCACGGCTGCCCCAGTCGTCGTCACTATGCCGGCCAAAGGTGCTTCTTCACGCATCGCTTAAAGGATCCTAGGTCCCAAAAAGTCATCGAACGGGATTTTAGATTGGAATGCCTTTTTTAAATTTCTATACTAAGCTACTAAAAGTGCTTGAATCACAGAAACCAGTCTGTTATGCCTAAGTTCTGGGTTCGGTTCCCGAAAAATTGGGTCACTTGACTAATTTGCCGATCCGCGGTAGTACCACAAGTGTAAATACCATCAAGTGATTTAGTCGCGTTTCGAGATCAGCTTGTAAGTTGCCAGTTCCAACTGGGCTGGCATAGTGGATGCGACTGCTACTAGCAGCTGTTTAACCATATACTAGCTGTTGCTGCATTCATAGACCGCACCCCATTTAACATCAGGTGGTGTGTCTAAGAGTAGTAGGCAGCGGTGCCCAGTCTGCCGATCCGGGGTAGTACCACCACTTACAAGTATACACACCGTGAAGTAATTTAGTCACGTTTCGGGATCAGCTTATAAGTTGCCAGTTCCAACTGGGCTGGCATAATGGATGCGACTAACTCTAAGTAGCAGTTACCTTCATTCATGGACCGCACTCCAGCTTAACATCAAGCGGGGTGCTGTCATATGTAACATCGCCTCATACAATTATAATATAAATTAACGACTAAATCGGAGACATCCTTAAGAAAGCTGGTTGCCTAGTGCCCCTAACCGTAGAGCTCGTATGAATTAATGGATGTGAGGGAAGCGAGGGAGTTGTTTCAGGATGGTGGTAAGTGGCGCTCCATTGTCTCTGCCTATAGCCGTGGGGAAAAGGCGTGACCATTTGATTGATTAATTGATCATTTTGTTGCAGGGCGGTTTATTCGTCATTGGTCATGTAAGCGTTGGTCAGCTGGAAGGGAAGGGTGATCCCCTAGCACCAGATTACAAATACTGGCTATCACTTATTGATCATTTGAAGGTAAGTTCTGTTGGCCGGCATAGTGACTGCGACTGAAGCAACCGTGAACTCACCTGGATTTTTCAGTCGTCGGCACCTTCGGACCTGCATCATGCTTACCGTTAGACAGGTCGACGTCAGATATCGAGTCACAATTAAAAGTTTTGTTGGTCGGAATAGTGACTGAGACTGAGGTTGCCGTGTTATATCGGTTTTTCAGTCGTCTGCGCTCTTGGAATCCCCTTTGATTAACAAAAATGTTCCTATTTTTTATTGTAAATTCATAGAAACTACCCTCTCTAATAGTTGGTGTTGTAGAGAAACTGATTAAGTTCACTATAGCCTCAGTCGACGTCACTTTTTTTCTATTGTGACTCGACTAGCTACGAAATAAATAGTTACTCGAATTGTAATCGAACCCGGGACTTTACGCGTAACTGATGTGTTAACAATTTTTATCAAGCCTTCACTGAACTATGCTTGGCTGAGTCTGTGCGCAGTGGTGCTGCCCAGTTAAGTAGACTGGCAGGTTTAGGTGCCATAAAGCCTGCGGAGTTAGGTTGGGCAAGTTAAAACGATAATCGTCTCTCGTCGACGATTGCCAAAATAATCAAAGTTAGGCTAAATCCATAGAGACTATTGACGATAATGATCAAACGTGTCATCGCACAGACGATATTCGTCACAACGTTTAATTGTTTCGTTTTATTGGATTTAGCCTAGCTTTATTATTTTGATAATCGCCGACGAGAGACGATAATCGTTTTTACTTGCCCAACCTAACCCCGCTGACACGGTGCTTCTGGGATTCAGGGACAACGCAGCACTCCAGTTTTACATTAGGCGAGGTTCTGTGATATGTCGAGTCACAAAATAGAAAAAAGACCTAGTCGCATTTTAGGATCAGATTAAAAGTTGCCGGATTTAGTTCCACAGCCTGCGGATGCTTGCAATAGATTATTATAGTAATAATTTATTTTAAAGGAGGTGACTGCTACTACAGTTAAATAACTGCAAGTAGAAATCACATCCACTATGCCGGCCTAGTTGGAAGCTGATCCCGAAACGCGACTTAATCACTTCACAGTAGTACTTGGGGTACTACAGACCCGAAAGAAATATCCGCCACTTTTTTTATAAAGGCATCGAAATAAATATTTGCCCCGACCGGCAAATATTCAATCAAACCTGTTCCGTAAAAAAACTTATGTGCCAACTAATTTTTATTATATAGGTAAAAGCCTTTACGGAATTGTGCTTGGCTGAGTCTGTGCGCAGTGGTGCTGCCCAGTTGAGCAGACTGGCAGGTTTGGGTGCCATGAAGCCAGACACTGTACTGTTGGGATTCAGGGACGACGCGGCACCCATTGACTTTTTCGCCAAGTAAGTGTTTTTATTTTTTTATTGTGACTCGACATATGTTATGGAGTGCGGTCCATGAATCGAGGTGACTGCCACTACAGTTCAATAACTGTAAGTAGTAGTCACATCCACTATGCCGGCCTAGTTTGAACCGGCAACTTACAAGCTAATCCCGAAACGCGATCAAATCACTTCACGGTCTGTATACTTGTAAGTGGTGGTACTACCCCGGATCGGCAGACTGGGCACTGCTGCCTACCACTCTTTGATAACCAGACCCGAAGCAAATATCCATCATTTTTAATATAATATTTATTAACAATTATTTGTAATATTTAATAATTATATTAAATATTGTAGGTATGAAACAAATATTTGCTCCGACCAGGAATCGAACCCGGAACAAACCAATCGCTGACCGTTCGTCCAAGCCGTATAATGTGTTACTTTCTTTCAGAATATCATCCCCGTATAAGACGTCTAAGTTTAATTTGGAAAATGGCGAATGTATTTTCCCTCTGCGCAAAGTGACTGACCCCAGGCTCTCTGCTGAAGAGTACGTGCATATTTTGTCTGACGTTTTGTGCGTGCAGAAGAATTTGTGCATTTGTAGACATTTTCATAAGTTGAATATGGTTGATGTTGATAGGTAATTCATTTTTTTTTTTACTTTTATATACTAAGCTTTAGATCCCGGCAGAAAAAAAAAAGCACATGGGTAAAACGAAATGTACTGTCGGAGATCGAGCTAAATAAACGCGGTAGGAATGCAGTTGTGACGTCATGGTCACGTGTCTATTATGAATTGTGAAGTAACATGTAAAATGTTGATAACGATAAACACACACTTTCCTTAAAACGCAAATAGATTTAATTATTAAAAATTATAAATGTGTATTAAATTAAAGTATAAACATTAGACAGCAACAATTTTTAATGAATTATAAATTAATTTAATTTTGAGAATAGTGACTGCATGTTTTTTTTTTATTTTTCACACATTTTAATCACCATTCTAATTGATTCTAGCCTGACTACGGATGACAACTCTCTTTTATTCAATTAACTCACTAATCTTTCAATAATCAAACAAAGAAAATATGGACACGTTTTTATCGATATTAAATGACATCGCCGAGCTATGAGCGTCACTAAAAGCGGCCACTAAGATACGGGTGGTGGTTGTTTCACGCCCCACCGCACCTCAGCCCCCGAATTCATTTAACTCGTTCCCCAACTATAGGTAACAAAACATATTATTGCGCGGCTTGAATGTCAGCGCTCTTTTTATCTTCCCGGATGTATACTAAAAGTGCTTGTATCATAGAGACAGGACGACCAATGTACATAAATATCAATAATACATTGGTACTTTATCTACCATCACAGGGCCACGGTCGTCTATTTCAACCTATACCTATTTTTAACCGACTTCCACAAAAGAGGAGGTATACAATTCGGCCCTATGTTTTAAAATGTGAGTTATCTCAGAATTTTTTTCTTGGTGAACCGATTTTCATATAATTTTTTTAATTTGAAAGCTCGTGTGTCCCCTAAGCCCCATTTAAATTTTTTTTTTTTATTTTTTTTATTGTGACTCGACATATGACAGCACCCCGCTTGATGTTAAGCCAAAGTGTGGTCCATGAATGAATGTCACTGCTACTACAATTCAATAACTGTGAGTAGCAATCACATCCACTATGCCGGCCTAGATGGAACCGGCAACTTACAAGCTGATCCCGAAACGTGACCAAATCACTTCACGGTCTGTATACTTGTAAGTGGTGGTACTACCCCGGATCGGCAGACTGGGTACCACTGCCTACCACTCTTTGATAACCAGACCCGAAGCAAATATCCATCTCTTTTTTTTTATTAACAAATATTTGCAATATTTAATACCATTAAATATTACAAATAAAAGCTATGAAACAAATATTTGCTCCGACCGGGGATCGAACCCGGGACTTTACGCGCAACAAACCAGTCGCTAAACCGTTCGTCCACGCCTGTCGTCAAAAAATTTGATTAAGATTTGACCAGTTTTAATATATCTTTCCCGATTTTTCCATCAATCATAGAGATTTTAAAATTAATATTTTTTGTTTGCAACGGTTTACTTTCGAGGTGATTCCATTTTGACAAAATCTGAATCTGATAAGAGGGTCCCATGGAATTCAAGGAAAATCCTTAATTTTCTATATTTACCGAATTCGCCGTCAATTGTAAATTAAATTAAAAAAATCTTTATTTGTTTGCGAGGGTACACTCTCGAGCAGGTCACATTGTCACCAAGTCAGTATCTATGCTGACCTCTTGTGGTTCTGGAAGTCGGTGCCATTTTTTGTTAAAAGTTTATTTATTGTATCTTCCAATCAATCAATCAATCTGGAAATTGTTGACAGGAAATCACCATCACTGAAATTCATAGACGTGTGGCTAGTTGATTTGCTGAAACCATGTCGCGAAGAGCCATTCACAGTTCGATCCCTGTTCACCCTTCAACTGGCTGCGGTCGTGAGGTCGGCACGAGGCTGGCAACATTTTAAATTGAGAATATTTTATGCTGACATTCCACCGCCATCACCTTTTTATATTCATGGTAAGTAATTTAAAATAATGATATAAACCAATCCTTATTGCAAAATTCCTTATATCCTCCTGGCGACAGGCGCGGACTAACGGTCAGAGATTGGTTTGTTGCGCGTAAAGTCCCGGGTTCGATTCCCGGTCGTAGCAAATATTTGTTTCAAAGCTTTTATTTGTAATATTTAATAACATTAAATATTACAAATATTTGTTAATAAAAAAAAAGAGTTTGATATTTGCTTCGGGTCTGGTTATCAAAGAGTGGTAGGCAGTGGTACCCAGTCTGCCGATCCGGGGTAGTACCACCACTAACAGACCGTAAAGTGATTTGGTCACGTTTCGGGATCAGCTTGTAAGTTGCCGGTTCCATCTAGGCCGGCATAGTGGATGTGATTGCTACTCACAGTTATTGAATTGTAGTAGCAGTGACATTCATTCATGGATCACACTTTGGCTTAACATTAAGCGGGGTGCTGTCATATGTTGAGTCACAATAAAAAAATAAAAAAAAAGGACAACCAACACCTCAGTCTCTACGTGACCACGATAGCTGATTGGTATATTGTTTTTAGAAGAAGGCAACACGAGACCCGTGGGTTCAAATTCGGCTGATCCAAATATCTCAACTCTAGCATCCTGGAAGCCTGCCTATGACAGATTAGAGGAGTTGCTTAAACTGTTAAGAATTAATGCCAGTGTACATAAGGTATGTATTTAAAGACTTAAAGATAATTATTGGGCCGGCATAGTGACGGCGACTGTGGCACCCGTGAACTGACTCGGTTTTTACAGTCATCGTCACTCTTGGACCTCCATTATGCTTACCATCTGGAGGTAGAAGTCAGATGTCGAGTCTCAATAAAAAAAATATTTATTGTGACTCGACATATGACAGCACCCAGCTTGATGTTAAGCTGGAGTGTGGTCCATGAATGGATGCCACTGCTACTACAATTCAATAACTGTGAGTAGCAATTATATCCACAATGCCGACCTAGATGGAACCGGCAACTTACAAGCTGATCCCGAAACGCGACCAAATCACTTCACGGTCTGTATACTTGTAAGTGGTGGTACTACCCCGGATCGCCTACCACAAATAGCGTGAAAATCACCTTTGGCTGGCATAGTGACGGTAACTGAGGCAACTGTAAGTTGCTTACTGTCAGGCAAGTAAGGTCAGATGTCGTCAAACTGCTTTTACAGTTAAACAACTTTAAGGCGTGGTGTAGTGGTAGTGCAATGGTTACGCAAACCGAGAGCACGGGTTCAAAACCACTTGCCTGTAACAATGTATCTCTGATATATGTACTTTGGTTATCCTGTTTCTATGATACAAACACGATGCCTGTCGCAAATCCTTAATAATAATCACAAAACAACATTTTATAAATTAATTTGACTATTTACTTTGTTTTTGTATTATTTTGGCTTTACATATGATAGCAACCCCCCTGATATTAAGCTGAAGTGCGGTCCAAGAATGGAGTCCCATCCAATCTTGGACCCAGAAGTCCAGGGTATAATTATTACCGATTGAGAGTGTTTATAAAGCTATTAACTTTTGTTTTAGGTGAATGATTGGCCTACTTTGCATGGTGACCGTTGGACAGGAGACTCATCACCGCAGGATAATGACCAATCACAATTCAACAATATACCAACGGATTATATCGAAAGGTAATATTGACATATTTATCAATCAAATCAATCCATAGTGTAGTGGTAGTGCAATGGTTACGCAAAACGAGAGCACGGGTTCGAAACCACTTGCCGGTACTATTTTTTTACTTTGGTTATTGGTTTCTATAATACAAGCACTTTAATAACTTAGTATAGAAATGTAAATAATAACACAAATTGTCACGCCCTTTTCCCACAGGGATAGGCAGAGACAAACAAGCTCCACTTGCCACGATTTTGACACAACTCCCTCGCTTCCTTCACATCCACTATTCTCTTCATACAAGCTCTACGGTATGGGTACTAGGCAACCCAGCTTTCTTGAGGATGTCTCCAATTTGGTTAAAAAAAATACACCATCCTGGGCCTGCCTCGTTCAACGTATCCACTCACGTCAGATTTAAAAATTAAAATTATTGACGAAAGGGGATTGTCATGTCTCACAGAGAAATAATTTGCCGAAACTTTTCTCTATCACTTCCTTCACAAGTTTTTATAAAATTATATACCAAGCTACTAACAGTACAAATTTTACGGAGTACCTCTGTACTTTTGAAGCTTTCAAAAGTACAGAGGTATCAATCAATCAATTAAATTGTCACGCCTTTTTTCCACGGGGATAGGCAGAGACAATAAAGTTCTACTTGCCACGATCCTGACACCACTCCCTCGCTACCCTCACATCCACAATACTTTTCATACAAGCTCTACGATTATCGTCACCAGGCGACCTAGCTTTTTTTTAAATGTCTCTGATTTGGTAGGAACAAACTCCACGGGGATAGACGGAGATAATAGAGCGCTACTTGCCACGATCCTGACACAACTACATCGCTTCTAAACTATTTTTTAAACTAATCTACCAAAATCATTGTAATTTAACGACAAAGTACGCGGGGTCAAGTGTTTTTAAGTCTGCACCACAGTCGTCTCTTCATACAAGCCTGTTTGATTATCTTTGATATATATATTTTTTAGTGTGAATCGTATAATCAAGGAGTGCAGCGCAAACAACACCGCCGTGACCTTCATACAACTGCCTGCGCCACCTCAAGGAGAACACAACGATTACAATAATCCTAGTGAACAATATTTAAAGGTAAAAAAATATATTTTTTTAAAATAATTATTTAATATGTATAGCGGACCCGACAGGCATCCAAAAGTATACAAAAAGGGATATTAATCAATCAAATTGTCACGCCTCTTTACTACAGGGATAGGCAGAGACAATGGAGCGCCATTTGCCACGATCCTGACACAACTCTCTCGCTTCCCTCACATCGACAATTCTATAACTTTTGCTTTACGATTACTAGGCAAAACAGCTTTCTTGAGGATGTCTCCGATTTGGTAGGAAAAAATCCTCCTTGGTCTACCTCGTCCACTGCTTGCCTTTTCAGAGGCAAATACCACGGAAGTCATCAGTACGGAATGATCAAAACGGCTTCTGTTCTCATGACCTAAACATAAACTTTATTTTATATCGACATATGCAGGCACCCTGCTCGAGTGCACTCCATAAATGGAGGTAACTGCTCCTACAGTTAAATAACGGCAAGTTGCGATCGCGTCTATGCCGGTCTAGTTGGATCCGGCAACACACAAGCTGTTCCCTAGTCACTTCACGGTCTGTGTACTTGTAAGTGGTGGTACTACTCTGGATCGGTAGACTGGGCACCATTGCCTATCACTCTGACAACCAGACCTGGAGCAAATATATGCCTAATAAATTATAAAAGTAAATGTAGTGACAAGGATTGACAAAGGAATGCTTCGATGGTTTGGACACATGGAAAGGATGAGTGAAAGTAGATTGACTAAAGGAATTTACGAATCTGATCATCCTCAAGAAAGCTGGGTTGCCTAGTGCCCATAACCGCAGAGCCTGTATGAAGAGAATTGTGGATGTGAAGGAAGCAAGGAAGTTGTGTAAAGATCGTGGCAAGTGGCGCTCCATTGTCTCTGCCTATCCCTGTGGGAAAAAAAGCATTACAATTTGATTAATAAATTATAAAACTGAATTTGTTTTCTTGTTTGCAGATACTCGACGGATTCACAAAGGAATTAACACCAACAATCTTAGTGCGCGGTCTCAAATCTGTTACCTCGACTGCTTTGTAAAATTTGAAATAAACAAATTTTAAGCGGCTTACTATCGCGTTTATTTTGGTTTTGATTTTACATTTTTTTATTATTCAAACGTTTCGAGAGCTTTGCAGCCATCGTGGTCACGGAGAGACTGAGGTGATGGTCGTCCTATTGGTTGAATCTGTTATTGTTTCCAAAACTACCCCGCTTGATGTTTTCATTTTGTTTTTTTCTTTTTCTGTTCCCAGTTTATTTTAGATTTTCGCAAAAATAACTGACGGTGTCATCTGGTTTGGCAGTTTCGTCGGAATAATAAAAAAAATGTAAAATCAAAACCAAAATAAACGCGATAGTAAGCCGCATAAAATTTGTTTAATTCAATAAATAAAACTATAGTTTAAAAAAACACGATATTATAATAATTTGATTTAAAAAGGTAGTGTACTTCTTCTTTATTGCAACAGACTCGCCTGATGGTAAGCAAGAAGAGGTCTAAGAATGTCGACGACTTAAAAAACTAAGTCAGGTAACGGTACTTCAGTCGCCGACCAAAGATGCATCTTAGGACTTCGCTTGAAGGATCCAAGGTTATAGGATGGGGACATGGGCTGTTAAAGCATTCCAAATAAACGACGCGCCGAAACTTTTAGCCGATTCGGTCGATTAAAAGATAGAGCATCGATGCCTCAAACTGAAACGTAGAACTGTAACGTGCCTTCACTTTTTATTGTCGCTCGACATATGACCGCACTCTGTCTGATGTTAAGCTGGAGTGCGGTCCACGAATGGAGGCGGCTGCTTCTACAGTTAAATAACTGGAAGTAGCAGTCGCATCTACTATGCCGGCCTGTATCCATTTACTTCAGACGTCGAAGCTGATCTAGTTTGATATATAGATTTACAATGTACTTTTGACCAATGATAAAATATGACCAAGGTTTTTGACATAATTTTAATGACATTTACGACTTTGACATTATTTTTTTATTTTATTTTTGCTTATATATACTAAGATACTAAACGAGCTTGTATCATAGAAACAAGACGACCAAAATACTGATATCAAGGGTACATTGATTGGTACCGGTTTTGAACCGGGTGCCATGGTCGCCTTAATTGCCTTATTATAATATAAAATTTATATAATATAATAATTATTATGACATATCAATATTAGAAAAAAAATTAATATTTCAATTAAAAAGATGTTTTTTAAATTAAAATCGATTTCGTCTCGATTTTTGTAATGTACTGAATAGTATTTATAGCACAAAGGACATCATTCATTTTGGGCTTTTACTACTTTTGTAATGTCCAATGATGAAAAAATATATAAATGGTATTTTTGATACTTGTAATGATAAAACTAATAACAGTTTTTCTTTTTATCGCTGTGCAATTGAGTTATTTGGAAAATAGGGTATAGATTTTGTGACGTCTGTCAATCACGGAGATACCCCATAGCTTTGAACTGTCATAATTATAGTTTGATCATTTTGCACACCTAAACTTTATGCATAGTAAAGGATGCATCCAATTACTTTGTAATATTCGTACAATAAACTAATTTTAAAATGTATATGCAACTGTTCATTAATCAAGCCCAAGTCCCCAAGTACAAAATGAATGATGTCCTTTTACTTAGATTTAATTAGCGAGGTGGGTAAAGCCTATTAAAATGTTTATTATGGGTTGCCAAATAGTAATAGAGCGATAAAGCGTATTTCGGCCGGCATAGTTACGGCGACTGAGGCTGCCGTGAACAGTCGTTTGCACTTATGAACCTCCTCTTGCTTACCATCAGACAAGTACCATTCGCAATAAAAAATAAAAATCAAAAGTCAGCATGACATGCTACTACTGTTTGCGGTAGTAGCATCCGCAGAAGCTCTAGCTAGGTTTTCATTTGTTTGGCAACTCATTGCTCTAATAGATTAAGTTGAGTCCGTCCGTTGAAATTTTACATACAATGCGCCTGGTAACAAAGCGTGACGTCATTCGACCGAGGTCCAGTTAACTTCACCGTATTGGCCAATGGCAGCACAGCAGTGATACGTCACTATGCGTCATTCCGTTATTGCGGAGCATTATTCCACATATTATTGTTGGAGGGAAAAGGAAAGGAATACTCCCTGCTGGACGCGTGTCACTCAACTAGCTGGATGACGTCTCTTTGTTGGAGACACAATGTCATGTCACATTGGACGCGCAATGTCATTGGTTCAAGTTGCTATCTGCGAACACATTGCGCTGGCGACACATGCAACGCCATCTATCCTCCGTCGCAGACACTATCTTTGGAACACCCTCTATACCATTTGGAGCGGTCGCTACACCGTCGTGTGACGTCACGATCCAAGCGCATTTGTAGTTCGGACGTATTATCAGCTAATTTTATAGAGCCGTGGACTAGTATTAAATTTATTCTAATTAAACTTTTTTTAAATCCTAATTATTTACTCATTAAAATAGAATTTTAACAGTATTTTAACATAATTTTCATTTTATTTTACCAATTTATAATTTGTGTATGTTTTTTTCTATTTAAGTTTATTTACAACTATTCAAAACAACATCTTTGCATTTTTCCCTACGATGGCGTAGGGAAGAAGTGCTTCATGTGAAACAAGACTTGAATTTTATAATATGATTGGTTTTTCATAAAGTCGCCGAGATGTGACGAGAAATCGTCAATCAAACAAATTATCACGCCTTTTTCCTACAGGGATAGGCGGAGATAAAGGATCGCCACTTACCACGACCCTGACACAACTCGCTTCCCTCACATCCACACTTCTCTTCATACAAACTCTGCTATCCCTGCTCCATTTTCTCTGCCTATCCTGCGTGACAATTTGATTAATAACAATTGATAAATCTAAGAAAATACTATAATTTGTATTAAAAAATACAGTGGTTGTTTTGAATAGTTTTATTATTATTTTACTATTAACTTTAATAATTTGTACTAAGCAATACTTGTGATATGACAATAAATTATATATTTTTAATAATTTTGTTTTATTTAAAACACCTTTAGCTTGTTGGGGTTGTCAACTTTTAGTCCAAAAAAGTTGTGGGTCTCAGGACAGTCTGTACATAGTTAGTTATTGTGCCGACCTTATCCAAGTTCGCACTAAAATTGGTATAATTCATTTTCATTAAATAATCATTATCAAAGATCATTCATTCTTTTATTTTGTATTCTATTTTTGCCCAAATAAAATATAACAATCTTCTACTTGATTCCAACGAGAGCGTTTCAATTTCACAGCGTTAAAATGTTATAGAAATTGGCTATGTAAAAATCTGTTAATGTCAAAGAATTTGGAAAGAATAGAATCTATGCTAAAATAAGAACTTATTCATTGTTATTTGTCTCATTTATATTATGTTTATACCACGTGTGACTGAAAGAGACAACTATTTATACTTCAATTCCTTTATTTCAAAGGTTGGCACTACTTTTTTGCAATTACAACCACTTGTTTTATACTGCTTAATTAAAAATCACGTGGTAGTAAGAGTAGCGGCTTTATTGTTCCGTCATCCTTTTTTTAAAGTATTTTAATGTTATTTGATATTCTGTCAAATGATCATCAAAACTAATGACAACCTTCTAAATTACGAATGTAAAAATGTATATTCATCCCTTTTTAACTCATTTTTAATGCCATAAGTAAAAGTAGTATATCGTCTATGAACTGGCACAAGGTACTATCGGAAAAAAATGCTCATTACTTTTTCTGTATCAAAATGTCCTATTTCGATTAGAGAGTGATTTTAAGTTTATTTAGTTATAAATTCGCGTTAATAAAGCTAATTTACTAAATACGTGTTTTTTTATTCGATAAATAACTTCACTACTTCAATAATAATCAGTTTTTTCACAGTCCTGTAAAGTTGCATGATAAAAGATAGGACTCTTTGCCAGTTCATAAACGATATACGGTTGTTTTTTGTAGCTATTTTAGGCCTCCTTCTATCTCTTAAGTCCAAATTCTTTGGCTAATGTTAAGATTTTATCGTAATAATTAATGAAAATAGTAAGAATGTGGAATAAAAAAAAAAGATATGTGACGGGACTTAGCTTGGCTTGACTTAATATAATTTATTTACAAACAATTAACTAACGCCATAACGCCATCTATTCAAATTTGTGTAAAACAAAATGGCGCCTATATGTGTTTTCAAGATGACCCTCCCCCTCACATACAACGCACCTAAAGAAGTTATCACTTCAAAAAGCAGAATCTGCCAACAAATGTTTAGAAACGAAAGAAAAAACGAGATATTTTTATTGTGACCAGACATCTGACCTTGACTTGCCTGATGGTAAGACAGGCAAGGTCCAAGAGTGACAACAATTTAAAAAACTCAGTTTACGGTTGCCTCAGTCGCCGTCACTATGCCGGCCAAAGAAGCTTCTTCACGCATCGCTTGAAGGACCCAAGGTTAGATGATGGGTAGAAAATGATTTTATTTTCATTATTTATTTATTTGTGAATGTGAAGGCTGCAAGGAAGTTGTGTCAGGATCGTGCCAAGTGGCGCTCTATTGTCTCTGAATATCCCTGCAGGAAAATTTGGTTCATTATTTATAATGAAGTAAGCAAGAGAAAGACCAAAAGCGCCGACGACTGAAAAAACCATCACTATGCCGGCCAATAGTACATCTTTTAAATGCTTTTTTTACAAGTAACAGATTCTATAGCACTATAATAAACGAACACACACCCTCTATAGTCAGGCAAACAAAGGGCAATTGATATAACATTTTTAATTAATAACTTTAGTTCTTATGCCTTAGACAATAAGGAACTAAATCGGTTTTGGATAGTTTAATTTGTTTTTATGCATAAATTAGACTGAGGTGTATGACGTCATTGGGCAAGGTTACTCTTAATTAAAACCGATATGAAATGGGACTCATTAAATAGGAGATATTCTTTAAAATAGGATCGATGAGAATATCGACTGAAATTTCATTTTTGGCCAGCATAGTGACGGCGACTAAAGGCAACCGTGAACAGAATCGTTTTTTCAGTCGTCGGTACTTTTAGATCTTTTTTTGCTTAAGATCACGCAAGTCGAGTTCATTTAACCGTTGCTATTACACTGACTACAGTTTTTTTTATTGTGACGTGACTTTTGACGTCGACTTGCCTGATCGATAAAGAGGAGGCCCAAGAGCTCTATAGTATGGACACTAGGCATCCCAGTTTTCATGAGGATGTCTCCGTTTACCGCGTGCATCCATATCAGATTTCTAAATTCCTTTCGTCAATCTACTCACTCATCCTTGTACATCTTGTCACTACATCTTCTCTTAAATAACATCTATTGCGCACTGTGCTATTCCTCATTCTATCCGATATCCACAGAGTTCCCGTTAAGTATTATTATTTTTATTGTGACTCGACATATGACAGCACCCCGCTTGATGTTAAGCCAAAGTGTGGTCCATGAATGAATGTCACTGCTAATACAATTCAATAACTGTGAGTAGCAATCACATCCACTATGCCGGCCTAGATGGAACCGGCAACTTACAAGCTGATCCCGAAACGTGACCAAATCGCTTCACGGTTTGTATTATTCCTCTAAGCCGATATCGTTACTTCACATACACTCCTTAATGACCGCATTAGCATTAATTCTACTCTCATGCTCCTTCTGCCACAATTAACATTCACATCCATATAATAATAGCGTAACTGTAAGAATAGAATTAAACAAATATGCGGCTTACGATCGCGTTTATTTTGGTTTTGATTTTACAATTTTAATTTTATTATTCCGACGTTTTGAGAGCTTTGCAGCAATCGTAATAAATAAATAAATAAATAATCATTCAGTATTTCAATCGTAATTATTTCAAAGAGTATCCACTCAGACATTGCTAGGTTGGGCTCTAAGACCTAGTTTCGTTTACACAATAGAAACATAGCCTGCGGACAGTGAAGGCTATCCATTATACGACATAACAATACTATAGTACGTAGAAAAAGATTGATGATATATTACTGTACTACAATTATATAAGTAAGTAGATATGACTTGTTTTAAATAAGGTCGTTGGAAGGACACTATTTGTTACTTTTTTAAATTGTGACTCGACATATGACAGGGGTGATGTTAAGCTGGAGTGTGGTCCATGAATAAATGTCACTGCTACTACAATTCAAAAACTGTAATGAGCAGTCACATCCATTATGCCTAGTTAGAACCAGCAAGTTACGAGCTGATCCTGAAACGCACTAAATCACTTCACGGTCTGTATACCTGTAAGTGGTGGTACTGCCCGGATACAACTGCCTACCACTCTTTGATAATCAGACCCGAAGCAAATATCCGTCTATTTTTTTGTCGGTACTCTTGGAGGTCCAAGACTGCCGACGACTGAGGAAAACCATCCTCATTCACGTTTGCCTCTATGCCGATCAAAGGTGCTTCTTTACGCATCGCTTGTAGGATCCAAGGTTATAGTTATAGGGTGGGAAGAACACATGGGCTGGCAAAGCATTGTCGATTGTTCTACAATTACTTTTAGTTCGACTGCTGATTCGATCGACAGATTACGGATGCTTCCCCAGACCTGTGCGGGTATCACGGGTGTAAAAAGACGAGGTAGAAACAAGGTTACAGAGCTCCTCAGAAAATTATTTTTGGTATAGGCGTGCGACCTGAAAGTCGATATGTCTCTGCAGCTTTATACCAATGTTTGTATTTTTGGCTTTAGGTTACCCCATATTGAATCGCTGGCTAGTAGGGGTTTATTAACTTAGCCAATTAGACCGGTAACAATGGTGCCCTACCTTTCCAATTCCTGCGTCAGCTACGCTAAAGAGCAGGTAACTTGCATGAAAGGGCACGGTAAACAAACCACAGACTGGTCAAACCACGAGGTGGTCCCGGGAAACCCTTCCTCACATGGTTGGAAGCTTGACCGGGACGACTGCAATCTTAATTGGGCCAAGCTTCGCATCATGGTACTCGAAGGTGCCATAAGGGGACACTGTGTTTTTCTTCTTCTTTTAGTTAATGGCGTCTGTGCAGTTTGTATAGATACAAAACCATTTCGTTCTGCCAATATTAAGTATGGGCCAAATGCCGAACTCGCTGCTCCGCAGTCCCCTCTGAGAGCAGAGGGACACGTGGAGCAGCGCCACGCGTCAGACGTTTAGCCATCAGCCAACAAGAACCCCCTTAAGGAAAGTTATTGACTGATGCCCAAGATGCACCGGCTCATCTGCTTTCCGTATCACCGAAGCGATAAGACAAGCAGACACATGAGGAGGTAGTCTGACATCGCACCCCACTGTGCTTTTAATAAACACCTTTATAATCTCGACATTTCAGATAGCCAGCTCTATTTGCAGAGGTTGCGTAAATATTATAAATAAAAGCTATAAAACAAATCTTTATTGAAACCGGGAATTACGCGTAACGGACGCGCCTGTCATCAAATTCCTTTCGTTTAAACCACATCTATCGCGAACTATTCTATTCCTCATTCTATCTGCTATCGTCACTTCACATACCCTCCTTAATGACTGCATTTCTACAGCAGTAACTCTACTTTCGTGCTTCTTCTGCCACAATTAACATTCACTTCCGGCTTGCGGCCCGACCGCGTATCTCAATGACATTAAGCTCAATTAATGAGCTTCAAAATTCATTTTCATTAACAGTTCAAGCTTATTGAAACTCACTGTCCGAATGAATAAAAGTTGTTGTTGATACTAATGGGGCGTTCTCACGGGGCGATTTTAGTTGATCAACTGCGAAATCGTTCGCGATCTGAACCGTCTGAGCAGACTTTCAATCAAGTTGAAGCAATAAATATATATTCAACAATAGTTAAAGACCTTTCGACTTTTGTTGATTCATTTGATAGCTGACAGCGAATCGACTCGTCGGAACTTGTTCGTTCAACTTGCATTGAATAATCAGTCCAATCAGTCAGTCAATTAGCGCGATTGAGTACCTATGTACTGTATATTGCATTCCTCTATCACCAGTATTTTGTTTGTTTGTAAAATAAAATGTGAATTGTGGCGTCCACATCCACGAGAAAAATGCTAAAATGGACAGATAGTGTAATAATACGTGTAATATTGAGTCGATTATTATTGAATCGTGAGAACGCTACCGTCAATATTTGCTCTCGAATTTTTGTGTAATGATAAATATTGATCAACTAAAATCGCCCGATAACAGCAACCGCGTAACTTTTTATTGAATGAATTTTATTGTCATTACCATTAAAGTTGCGCGGTCGCCCCCCTGCACAATCCTACTTCTCTTTGGCATGTTTTTTACTTCTTCAATCTGTGGTTGCGTAAGTCAACTTATAAAGTCTAAATTGACAATTGAATATTCATCGCAGATGGCGGATACAATTGGTGCCACCTGATGTTTCAAGAGATTAATTTGCATTGCAAATAGACAACCTAATTTTTTTTAATTTTAAGGTAAACAAATAAATTATATAATAAAATTTAACTAACAAAAATATATTATGAAATCCCCATTGATAGGGATACGTGATACTTTTTAGTCTAGTTTTTCCCATTAAAGTGTCTAATGGAAAAAATATATACATTGTGGATGTGCATGTGGAATTAATCCGGCAATTTTTTTCTTATATTTTCATAGAAACAAAACAACCAAAGTACATATATCAAAGATACATTAGTACCGGTGGGTGGCTTGAACCCGTCTCTCGGTTTGCGTTAACCATTGTACTACCACTACACCACGGTCGCCTTAAATTATTTCACTAACATTTCACTGGTAATTAAAAATAGCTAAACAGATTTAGTATTATTTATAACTAATACTATTTAATAACTAAGTGTTAGGCCATGTGGTGTTCACGTAATTATCGGAACATCAAAGGGAATGTTAACAAAAGACACGCCCTCTATGATTTAAAAATATAAATTTAAATACAGGATGCTCTGTCGCCTGTGTTATTATTGAGAAAGTTAAACAGTGCAATAATAAATATTTATTAGACGTAATTCTTACAACTTGTCAGCTCTTTCGGGGTCATTTTTTTTTATTTACATTACTATACTAAGCTACTGTAGTGTATTAGGGATACATACACACACACACACATATATATATATATATATATATATATATATATATATATATATACACCTGTATAATATATATGTATATATATATATATACAGATACTATATATGTACTATTACTAGATGTGCGTGACACAGTCTCGAGCGTATCGGCAGTACGCGACTGCCCTTCAACGAGGGTAGACGCGTGGAATAAAACGTTGGCGAGTCTGCGATTACAGTAATCCTTAGTTATCAGTGTTACTACTGCATGAGGTACTATGCAAACACTACAGTTACTAAAGTGCTTCTTGCGTCATAGAAACAGGATAACCAAAGTACATATTGTATATCAAAGATATATTGGTTTCGAACCCGTGCTCTCGTTTGCATAACCATTGCACTGCCACTACACCACGGTCGCCTTACACAACGCCATGCTTAACATAACTTAACATAACAAACACATCTATAATTCTCTTCATACAAGCTCTAACGTTATATTTTCATCAATAAAATTGTCACGCCTTTTTCCCCACAGGGATAAGCAGAGACAATGGAGCGCCACTTGCCACGATCCTTACACAACTCCTCAATATTATACTGTTATATTTATGACAGTATGATATCTATACGGTTAGTACAGGTACAGAATTATTTTTTTATATTTATAGAGCATATTCGGATATTATACTGATATATTTATAAATTATACTGTTATATCCGTATGTATAAAAAACACACCCTGTACTAACCGTAGTATTTCCGATGAAGATGTGTATCTAAGTGTAAAAACACACAAAGCCAATGAACCCTGTCCATCTGCCTTTCTTCACCGCACGCGCCGAGCCTAGCCAGAACTTTTTTTAACCTAACTTGTAGTATTATGCCCCGACATCTGTCGATGCGAAGTCCCCGAATTTGTAAATGTATGGTATACAGACAGACAGACTATTAAGGCACAAAACAGCAACGTTAAATAATACGAATACGTCTTTTCACACTTGTAATACCCGCACTGGTCGGGGGTAGACCGAATCGACAGTCAAACTAAAAAGTTCGGTATTTTCTTTGTACAACAATCGACAAGTGGAATGTTTTGCCAGCCCATGTGTTTTCTCCCTTCTATCTTGGATCCTTTAAGCGAAGCGTGAAGAAGCACCTTTGGCCGGCATAGTGACGGCGACTGAGACAGCCGTTAATTAACTCGGTTGTTTCAGTCGTCGTCACTCTTGGATCTCCTCTTGCTTATTATTAGGCGGGTCGAGGTCAAATGTCGTGTCACAAAAAAAAAACATCCACAATTCTCTTCATACAAGCTCTACGGGCACTAGGCAACCCAGCAAATCAGATGTCTCTGATTTTGTTGGAAAACACCCTCCTGGGTTTGCGTGTCATTAAACTAAACTATTTTTATCAAATCCTCACGTGATAGCAGTCATTAAAAAAACAAAAATGTCTAGACAAAATCAAATTGTTTGTTTATGTCAGGAATTTAAACTTTACGAGAAATTCTTAGACTAAGCAAATATATACTTTTTTACTAGTGTTATTTATTTGCCGCTGCCCGCGAGCGGGCAGCGGTGCGTCGTTGTGTTTTATTTTGTGTATTTGCCGCTGCCCGCAAGCGGACAGCGGTGGTGTCGTGTCGTTATGTTTTATTTTGTGTATTTGCCGCTGCCCGCAAGCGGACAGCGGTTTTGTCGCGTCTTCGATTGTCGTATTTGCTGGTATCCTTGTTTCGGAGTGCGTTCGGTGTTCATATACAGAGGCGACAGAGTATAATTTCATTGATTTTCATCATTTTACAGTTTTTCCTAATTTTCACCCCTAAGATGACTTTTGCTGTCAAAGTCATGTATGAGGCGTTTGTCAAACATGGTAAGGTTTGTATGGAGAGACTGTCAAAATTATTGTAAACTGTCAACTTTATCCGTTATGTCCCAAAAATTGAGAAAAAAAATTAAAATTACATCTTTTGTCATAACAGCTAAATTTGACAGTTGACAGGAATTTTGACAGTTGTGTTACAGAGACTGCCAGGTGATGGACAAACGCGCTATACATGACACCGACGTTGGAGGTCTTTTAAGGGGTGAAAACGAACAAAAATTTCCCAAAAAATGACAAAAAACAAATAGTTCGATAGCGACGCAGCCGTCGAGAAAATCGAAATTCCGAGTTCTTACGCTCTATCAGCGGTTCAGTGGGAACACGTAGACGTCAAAATAGTTTCTCTAACTTGACAGTTGTCGGAGAATAAGTCCTGTTTGTTTGGAAATCGAAAAAGTCCGATTTCGTCAACTTTTTCTGATTTCGTCAAAGTTTTTTTTTTCGCATGTTAAATGATGTTCGACGAATAATCGATTGCGCGAATAAAAATTCCGTCAGCGGGCAACGGATCAGGGAGTAAAAAAAATTTTGACAGGTCAAAATGTCAAATGTCAAAATTTGCGATTTTGTCGGGGGTTATCTAAACTTTGTCTACAACTCTCCCATACATGTCAAAACTGTCAGAGCACTCCTTCTGGGAAACTAACCCTGTAGTTCGGTACATCGGGAAGTGAGTCACGCAAGCAGCTTTATATTATATGGGACTAGTGTTATTTATTTGCCGCTGCCCGCGAGCGGGCAGCGGTGTGTCGTTGTGTTGTTTTATTTATCTGTTGTTCTATTTACCGCAGCCCGCAAGCGGACAGCGGAGAGTGGTGTGTGTTTGTTTGTGGTGTCGTGTCTTCGATTGTCGTTTTTGCTGCTGCCCGCAAGCGGACAGCAGGGTATCGTTGTTTCGGTGTGCATCGGTGTTCCTATACATAGGCGATGGGGTAGAATTTCATTGATTTTCATCATTTTAAAGTTTTTCCTAATTTTCACCTCTAAGATGACTTTTGCTGTCAAAGTCATGTATGGGGCCTTTGTTAAACGTGGTAAGGTTTGTATGAAGTGACTGTCAAAATTATTGTAAACTGTCAACTTTATCCGTTATGACCAAAAAATTGAGAAAAAAAATTGAAAAACACAATTTTTGTTATGACAGCTAAATTTGACAGTTGACAGGAATTTTGACAGTTGTGTTACAGGGACTGCCACGTGGTGGACAAACGCGCTATACACGACACCAAAGTTGGAGGTCTTTCAGGTGGTCAAAATGGTCAAAATGTGAAAAAAAATGACAAAAAACGATTAGTTCGATAGCGGCGCAACCGTCGAGAAAATCGAAATTCCGAGTTCTTACGCTCTATGATCGGTTAAGTAGGAACACGTAGACGTCAAAATCGTTTCTCTAACTTGACAGTTGTCGAAGAATAACTCCTATTTATAAATCGACGATTTTTTTTTGTCGTTCATTGTCGTTTTGTCGTAGTGCGTCAAATAAAGCATCTCAAACCATGCTGGACCAGCAAAAAAAAATTGGCACCTCCGATAGAAAAATTGAAAAATGTCAAAAAAATGTCAAAGAAAAAATGACATTTGACAAATTTTGACAGTCGTTTAAGGCCCTTCTAGGGACCCCCTACAACTCCTTCATACATGTCAAAACTGTCAGACAGCTTCAAGTGGCCGAAATCGTAAAGTGTCCGATTTCGTCAACTTTTTCTGATTTCGTCAAAAAAAAATTTTTCATATTATAAATGATGTCCGACGACTTATCGATTGCGTCAATAAAAATCTTAATGGAGGGCAACGGATGTGGGAGTAAAAAAAAATTTGACAGTCAAAAATGTCAAATGTCAAAATTTGCTATTTTGTCGGGGGTCACATAAACATCCTCTACAACTTTCCCATACATGTCAAAACTGTCAAAGAACTCCTTCTGGGAAACTAACCTTCTAAGTGAGTGAGTCACGCAAGCAGCTTTATATTATATCGACTAGTGTTATTTATTTGCCGCTGCCCGCGAGCGGGCAGCGGTGTGTCGTTGTGTTGTTTTCTATTTAACTGTTGTTCTATTTACCGCAGCCCGCAAGCGGACAGCGGAGAGTGGTGTGTGTGTTTGTTTGTGGTGTCGTGTCTTCGATTGTCGTATTTGCTGCTGCCCGCAAGCGGACAGCAGGGTATCGTTGTTTTGTTGAGCATCGGTGTTCATATACAGAGGCGACAGAGTATAATTTCATTGATTTTCATCATTTTACAGTTTTTCCTAATTTTCACCCCTAAGATGAATTTTGATGTTAAAGTCATGTATAGGGCGTTTGTCAAACGTGGTAAGGTTTGTATGGAGAGACTGTCAAAATTATTGTAAACTGTCAACTTTATCCGTTATGTCCCAAAAATTAAGAAAAAAAAATAAAATTACATTTTTTGTCATGACAGCTAAATTTGACAGTTGACAGGAATTTTGACAGTTGTGTTACAAAGACTGCCACGTGATGGACAAACGCGCCATACAAGACACCAACGGTAGAAGTCTTTTAAGGGGTGAAAACGAACAAAAATTTTCCAAAATATGACAAAAAACGATTAGTTCGATAGCAACGCAGCCGTCGAGAAAATCGAAATTCCGAGTTCTTACGCTCTATAAGCGCTTCAGTGGGAACACGTAGACGTCAAAATCGTTTCTCTAACTTGACAGTTGTCGGAGAATAAGTCCTGTTTGTTTGAAAATCGAAAAAGTCCGATTTCGTCAACTTTTTCTGATTTCGTCAAAGTTTTTTTTTTCGCATGTTAAATGATGTTCGACGAATAATCGATTGCGCGAATAAAAATTCCGTCAGCGGGCAACGGATCAGGGAGTAAAAAAAATTTTGACAGGTAAAAATGTCAAATGTCAAAATTTGCGATTTAGTCCAAGGTCATCTAAACTTTGTCTACAACTCTCCCATACATGTCAAAACTGTCAAAGCACTCCTTCTGGGAAACTAACTCTCTAGTTCGGTACATCGGTACATCGGTACATCGGTAGGTGAGTCACGCAAGCAGCTTTATATAATATGGGATTTATTTTACGAGTCGCGACTTCTGACCTGGTCTTGCCTGATGGTGTGTAAGGAAAGATATTCTTTATTTATTTTATTTATTTAAAAAAAATTATGCACTAGGTACAAAGGCGGACTTAATGCCGCTAGGCGTTCTTACTAGCCTACCTTAGGAACGATTTAACGCACTTCTTTGTTAGAGCAAAATATCTTATTGAAAATATAATAACTAAACTATAAAATAAATAAAAAATATTCTCTGGTGACGTCCTATCAGAGATAGTTTCAAGAAGACTGGCAAACATTTCCCCTTTGTACAGCAAGGCTAAAACGTTGGAAGAAATAATTTGCAGCCTTCCTGTCCTCCACTTCTCCGTCAGCCGGTAGGCCAGACACTTGGCTACAAGTCCCCAAGGGCTCATCGTCTCGCCCCCAAACGCAGCAAACTCGTAATCTGTATTATATGGGACTAGTGTTATTTATTTGCCGCTGCCCGCGAGCGGGCAGCGGTGTGTCGTTGTGTTGTTTTCTATTTAACTGTTGTTCTATTTACCGCAGCCCGCAAGCGGACAGCGGAGAGTGGTGTGTGTGTTTGTTTGTGGTGTCGTGTCTTCGATTGTCGTATTTGCTGCTGCCCGCAAGCGGACAGCAGGGTATCGTTGTTTTGTTGAGCATCGGTGTTCATATACAGAGGCGACAGAGTATAATTTCATTGATTTTCATCATTTTACAGTTTTTCCTAATTTTCACCCCTAAGATGAATTTTGATGTTAAAGTCATGTATAGGGCGTTTGTCAAACGTGGTAAGGTTTGTATGGAGAGACTGTCAAAATTATTGTAAACTGTCAACTTTATCCGTTATGTCCCAAAAATTAAGAAAAAAAAATAAAATTACATTTTTTGTCATGACAGCTAAATTTGACAGTTGACAGGAATTTTGACAGTTGTGTTACAAAGACTGCCACGTGATGGACAAACGCGCCATACAAGACACCAACGGTAGAAGTCTTTTAAGGGGTGAAAACGAACAAAAATTTTCCAAAATATGACAAAAAACGATTAGTTCGATAGCAACGCAGCCGTCGAGAAAATCGAAATTCCGAGTTCTTACGCTCTATAAGCGCTTCAGTGGGAACACGTAGACGTCAAAATCGTTTCTCTAACTTGACAGTTGTCGGAGAATAAGTCCTGTTTGTTTGAAAATCGAAAAAGTCCGATTTCGTCAACTTTTTCTGATTTCGTCAAAGTTTTTTTTTTCGCATGTTAAATGATGTTCGACGAATAATCGATTGCGCGAATAAAAATTCCGTCAGCGGGCAACGGATCAGGGAGTAAAAAAAATTTTGACAGGTAAAAATGTCAAATGTCAAAATTTGCGATTTAGTCCAAGGTCATCTAAACTTTGTCTACAACTCTCCCATACATGTCAAAACTGTCAAAGCACTCCTTCTGGGAAACTAACTCTCTAGTTCGGTACATCGGTACATCGGTACATCGGTAGGTGAGTCACGCAAGCAGCTTTATATAATATGGGATTTATTTTACGAGTCGCGACTTCTGACCTGGTCTTGCCTGATGGTGTGTAAGGAAAGATATTCTTTATTTATTTTATTTATTTAAAAAAAATTATGCACTAGGTACAAAGGCGGACTTAATGCCGCTAGGCGTTCTTACTAGCCTACCTTAGGAACGATTTAACGCACTTCTTTGTTAGAGCAAAATATCTTATTGAAAATATAATAACTAAACTATAAAATAAATAAAAAATATTCTCTGGTGACGTCCTATCAGAGATAGTTTCAAGAAGACTGGCAAACATTTCCCCTTTGTACAGCAAGGCTAAAACGTTGGAAGAAATAATTTGCAGCCTTCCTGTCCTCCACTTCTCCGTCAGCCGGTAGGCCAGACACTTGGCTACAAGTCCCCAAGGGCTCATCGTCTCGCCCCCAAACGCAGCAAACTCGTAATCTGTACCGAGGTTGGCGTATTTGCGCAGGTTGGTTTCTCAGCAGAAATCGCAGCACTTCCCGCGCTTAACGAGGTCGCTTGGGTCAGAGATGGGAGTAATGTGTCTACACATGTCGCATCCCACACCAGAGACCTGCCAAGTTTCCACTGCCTATCGGTCATGCTGTCGGGTTTCTTGCCGTCGCTCTGCGCATTATCATTATCAGAGGTACTCCTGACATGAGTCCTTCGTATACTATGCTATTAGAATAAGAATAGGACGGGCTGTTTACTAACTTCACTTGACTGATACAAAACCACCATACTAAAGTGAAGTTGGTTGGATAGTTAGACGTCACAAAATGGCGCCAATTCCGTCCTATTCTTATTTTAATCGCATTATAATGGCGTTGAGTACCGAATGACGGGGAATGCGGCCGACGAAGTGCTCTGTTCTGAATTTTCAAACAAAACAAAATACACTTAGCATGTAATTTGACTTTGAATTATTGCCAAAAATAATATAAAGTAAAGTAAAAAAACCTCACAGAAAGACATTACATTGTTAACATGATTGTTCCCAAGTGGGAAGTGACCCTGCGTTTGTATTAAGTCACCTTTTCACAAACAAAAGAGTTCACGCATTCCCTTTTACTTACCTATCAACACGTTAGGTTTGACGCTCACTAAAATATATAACAAGGGCTTCATGTTATAAGGCTAATAAGAGAATGTCAGGCGTGGACGAACGGTTTAGCAATTGGTTTGTTGCGCGTAAAGTCCCGGGTTCGATTCCCGGTCGGAACAAATTATTGTTTCATAGTTTTTAATTAATAATATTTAATAATTATATTAAATATTGCAAATATTTGTTAATAAAAAAAAGAGATGGATATTTGCTTCAGATGCATTTTAAAAGCTTTAGTACATAACTGGTGACAATCTGCAAGTCTGCTCTATAAGGTTGTACAGCTAGGTCCAAACTTGGTCTCCGAAGTTAGCTGCGAGTACGATTTTGCGCAGGTTTCAGTCACAATAATATGCTCTCTCACCTTCATCGACTTGCCGCCATTATTCTACTTTTCCTGTGCCTATTTTCTACTTATTACTTCGCATCGCAGTACGCAGTATACTCACAGTTAAGAGAACGCTGCTGCCAATCCTCCGGCGAGACTGATATACGAAGCACCACACAAAGAAGAGATTACGAATAAAAAGAACATGTATAATAACACTATCTCATACATTTGCACGTTAAATCCTAAACCGGAAAAGAAAAAACGTCTAATTTTCATTTCCGGTTCAATGAGTCAAATCAAAACGATGCTAAGGAAATTTTCACCTAAAAAAACACGTAAATCTTTAACGAATATCTTGTTAAACAAAAGCTCAAAATATATAGAATGCAACGTCACAATGTTACATTTAAAATCGTTAGGGTGTTCACTAGACCGTTGACTATATCCTAAATATCATATCTTAACATTTCGCACTGACATTCTCTAATTTGCCCTTCATTTTGACATTTCTCGACGGCCATTTTGCATTTAGCTTTCGCTCTAAAAGAGATGCTATCGTCTTAGTAATTTATTTAGCAAATTGCCTCTTTAGATTAGCATAAATACTATTTTCATTGTGACCCGAGATCTGACCTCTGACTGAGTAAGCAAAGAGTGGTAGGCAGTGGTGCCCAGTCTGCCTATCCGGGGTAGTACCACCACTTACAAGTAAGTATACAGACCGTAAAGTGATTTGGTCGTGTTACGAGATTAGCTTAGAATTTCCGGTTCCACCTAGGCCGGCATAATCTATATGACTGCTACTTTCAGTTATTTTTTTTATTTTATTTTTTATTGTGACTCGACATTTGACATCGACCTGCCTGATGATAAGCAAGAGGAGATCCAAAAGTGCAGACGATTGAGACAACCAAGTTTGTACACGGCTGTCTCAGCCGCCGTCACTATGCCGGCCAAAGGTGCTTCTTCACGCATCGCTTGAAGGATCCAAGGTTATAGGAGGGAGAGAACACATGGGCTGGCAAAGCATTCCACTTGTCGATTGTTCTACAAAGAAAAGATGCACCGAACTTTTTAGTTCGACTACCGATTCTGTCGACAAAATGTGAATGCTTCCCCCGACCAGTGCGGGTGTTACGGGTGTGAAAAGACGAGATAGGAACAAGGTTAAAGAGCTCCTCGGAACATTCTCCATGGTATAGGCGATAGAGGACGCACAGAGCCGCCATGTCTCTGCGTAATTGCAGAGGCTCCAGAGTTCGCGTAACCTCTACATCTCCTATGATTCGGACAGCTCGGCGCTGCAATGAATCCAGGGCATTGAGAAGATACTTGGCAGAGCCGTCCCAAAGATGCGAACAGTACTCCGCGCAAGAGCGAATTTGAGCCTTGTATAAAAGCAGGCGAAGCTCTGGCGCGAAGAACCGCCGCACCTTGTTCAGGATGCCAAGTTTTTAAACTGTAGTAGCAGTCACCGAGGTTAACATCAGGCGGGGTGCTGTCATATGTCGAGTCAACATCAATTTGTTCTAGTATAGACAAAAGATACTGTCTATCTTCATAAGTAATAATAAAAGTCGTGAAAATAAACAAAAATTAAGGTTAATATTTAGTAATTAAAGAGGCCGTAAAAATATTTTATTGCCAAAATCATGTATTTGGAGCACGAGGAAATTACGTATTAGTGCTATGGGGCGCCTAAAACACTGCCTACGTCACTTTTATTAAGCTGCCTGAATATAAAATATATATTTATTTATATATTTATAATAAAGAAATTAGGGTGTGACCGACTCAAAAAAGGAGAAGGTTTCTCAAATCGACTGTATATATCTTTTTTTATGTTTGTTCGCGGATAACTTCGTTGTTTAGGAACCGATTTTAATGGTAAGGGAATCAAAGTTTAACCGACTTCAAAAAAGAGGAGGTTTCTTAATTTAGCCGTATATATTCGTTGTTTATGAACCGATTTTGATTATTCTATTTTTGTTGGAAAGAAGATATTTCAAAGGTGGTCCCATGATAAAGTAATCAGGGTTTAACCGACTTTAAAAAAAGGGGAGGTTTCTAAAATGACTGTATATATCTTTTTTATGTTTGTTCGCGGATAACTTCGTTGTTTATTAACCGATTTTGATGATAAGGGAATCAAAGTTTAACCGACTTCAAAAAAAAGAGGAAGTTTCTCAATTCAGCTGTATATGTTCGTTGGAAATATGTTATGTTGGAAAGAAGATATTTCAAAGGTGGTCCCATGATAAGGAAATCAGGGTTTGATGATGGCAGACCAGAGAAATCGAGAGGATCTTCAAAAAAACGTAGGGGCGACTAGTGCGTTTGTTAAGTTTTTTTTATTATGTCTAATCGTTTCCGACCGTCGTCTCCTCATTCAAGAAGCATCTTTGCTCGGTCTACCCATCACTTAAAATTGTAAATTAAAATAATTTCTAACAAAAAAAAACCGACTTCAAACAGTAAACTAAAAAGCAATAAATAAATTTTCTTCGCACAAAGTAATACGTATTTTCATTTAGTTAAATCGAAATGATTAAATAATTACTTTATAATTTTGGAGTCGGTGCCAAGTCAATGCTACAACAACCTTACTACTATATCACATTACTAAGTACACACAATATTACACATAAATATATCAAAGCAATTACAAAACAATAACAGTATTAGAAAAATATAAAAATCGGTACCTACTAACTATCAAAGTAACTTTTTTAATATTATGTACCTAAATACTGGCTTACAAACTACTAGTAAATGAAAACGAATTATAAAAGAACACTGAATACATTTTAGACATACAGTAGCTATTTACATAACAAATGTCCTTAAGATATCAATGTTGATTAAAACAAAAGAATTTATTAAAATGTTATACTTAAAATGGAATCCAATGACATTTAAATATGAATAACTATCTAATACTTTTAATAATAGCATGAACGTATTAAATTTATAAAAATCAGATATTTCGTGATAAGTACCTACTAATATTATCGTCATTTCTTAGAAAGATTCATAATATCTATACACAGTTATTGTTTTACTTGGCACCGACTTTAAAATTATAAAGTAATTATTTAATCATTTCGATTTAACTAAATGAAAATACGTATTACTTTGTGCGAAGAAAATTTATTTTTTGCTTTTTAGTTTCAAACAGGAATTCCTTTTTTGTTAGAAATTATTTTAAAAATAACCTGAACCGGAGTAAATAACCACCTTTTTTTATAAAATAATATTTGTAATTTTAGTAATAATAATATATTTATTAATTTGGGTCTATACTAAGTTACTAAAGTGCTTGTATCATAGAAACAAGACAATCAAAATACATATTATAACAAAGATACATTGGTACCGGTGAGTGGTTTCGAACTCGTACTCTCGGTTTGTGTAATCATTGCACTGCCACTACACCAAGTTCGCCATAGATTATATCAATCAATCAATTAAATGGTCACGCCTTTTTTTCCATAGGAATAAACAAACACAACTGTCTCGTTCCCTTACATCCATCCATAATTATTTTCATACGAGCATGGTTGGATAGATAATATTCTAATAAGCATCATTTAGGAGTGTAAATGATATAATTGGAAAATATTTCAGTAATTCCACAATAATTCGTAAAATACATAATTACTGTTAATTGTGCGCTACTGTGTTTTGTAACAGTACAACCGTGTGTGTTGACCATGAGTTAGGTGAAAAAAATAGGGACAAAATATAGTTTTTATTATTTAAATAATTTTCGATCGATCCAACCTTTTTTTTTTATTAACGTGGGAGGAAAGCTCTACCAGCTGAAGTGCCGGGCTCTCACCGGCTAAAACCTCCCACGCCGTTTCCTCTAACCGTTATCGGCGGAGCACGACTAATCGCGTTAGCATAATTTCCGTAACTCCGCCGACGTTGGCCCTTTCGGGCCCCAACTAACAATGTGGCCCGCTCAGTCGCGACATTGCTGACACCACGAGCGGGATCCCCTTTCTGGGAGAGACGAGCGGAAACGGCTGCACGCCTCTCCCTTACTGCCACTGCCCGGCTTGGGCAGCAGCATCCTCCATTCGCACTACCCGGGGGCACTACGCCCGGGTCCCGATACCGCGACGGAGTACACCGTCGCGGCTCCCCATCCGCCATCCGGGAACGCGCTCGATGGGAGACCAGCAAAACTCCAGCAATCACCTGCGTGTGATTGCTGTCGCCACAGACATAGTCTGTGGACGACCAAGGGCGATCGATCCAACCTAACAAAAATATTATAACCTGGTTAAATGAATTGAAACCATACAGCTTTTACATCAATCAAATCAAACCCGTTTCCCTTATAAATACATTTTTTAAAATTATTATTGAGAATAAATATTCAATCAATTAAATTGTCACGTTTTTTCCCCATAGGAATAGGCAGAGACAATAAAGCGCCACTTGCCACGATCCTGACTCCCTCGCTTCCCTCACATCCAAAATTCTCTTCATACAAGCTCTACGGTTATTGGCATATTCTTCATTATTTAAAATAATTGCTTAATATATTTTTATCTAATATATTTGTTCGGTTAAAGCCAAATGGAAACATTTAAGAGTAGTAAGCCCACAGTTGGTGGCCAATTTGCCCACCCTGATTTTTCGTGGGTATTATAGCTTGTCTAACTATGAATGACGCGCCGCTACACTTTATTAGTTTATTTAAATGTGTGAATGCAAATATTACTAACTATACTTCATCAGTGTGCTCCTCCTTTTGTGTCTAACCAGCAACTGAATAAACCATAACAATTACATTTTCGGTGTATTGAATCCATATTTTATATTTGCTCCTATGCGTAAATGCAGTAGAGAAGCGCGTCATTTCGGCTTAGACAGATTCTTCCACTACTACTTATAAAAATAATCTAAATATAGTCTGTCTGTACATGTGTGTTTGATGGTCACATTACAATCGCCGTATGACCCCATGGCCCGGTCATCGAACCCGCCTGACCTATTGTTCATTATATCCATTGGGAAAAGCTACAAAAAAAGAACAGCCTACGCTCTATTAATTTGTTACTTATCCGGTCATTTTTGTCCAGTGACCTTCGATGTGGAGCTAATAATTCGGCCCAATTCAATAGAATTCCGATTAAGAGTTCAATAATATTTCTATGTTAAAGGACATAATGGTATGAGGACTTGGGCTTAATTGAATTAACAGTTGCATATACATTTTAAAATAGTTTGATGTACGAAGATTATAATTGGAATATATCCTTTATTTTGCATAGTTTAGGTGTGCAAAATGATCGAACTACAATTATAATATTTTAAAGCAGAACTGCTAATATGGCGTGTCTTTGTAATTGACAGATGATAGAAAAACCATCGTTGAACACATACACACACGCTTAATTCTGAGCCTAAACTCACTATTTTTAGGTTGTAACAACTGGGCGACTAAATATAAAAGATTTGTAATGGGCAGTGGCAGTCGCTTTGAGCTGATTTGAGTTACCGCGTTTTCTTAACTTCATCACTCGCTCAATACACTTTATAAACGAGACAAATTCGCAAATGAATTAGGCCGAATTTTTCGGTCGAAGCAAGAAGAAGAAGTTAGATAGTTAACAGAACAAAAAACAATAGATATTATTGTAATTTTTTTACACTTTAACTTTTTGTCGTTTTGAATGTTTGTTAATGTTTTGATCTAGACTAGTAATTTTTTTACATTTCTTTACTAGGCTTCTAAATGTGCTTGTATTATAGAAACTGGACACCCAAGGTACATATATCAAAGGTTTCTTGATACCGTCAAATACTGATCATTTCTCTGGGACGGCACTGCCAATAATCGGTACTTGAAAAAGCTCAGAGTCACTCAGCGGGCAATGAAGAGAGCTATGATTGGTGTGTCTCTACGCGATAGAATCCGGAACGAGGATATTCGCCAAAGAACCGGAGTTACCGACATAGCTCGAAGGATTTGCGAGCTGAAGTGGCAATGGGCTGGCACATCGCTCGAAGAACCGATGGGAAAGAAAGATTCTAGAGTGGAGACCACGAACCGGAAAACGCAGCGTAGTTAGGCCTCCCACTAGGTGGACTGACTACATAGTACAAGTCACGACAAACCGGCGGATGCAACTGGCATCTTGTCGTTCGAAATAGCTTTCTAAGGGGGAGGCCTATGTTCAGCAGTGGACGCCTTCTTGCTGATGATGATGATGCTTGGATTAGGCGATGCTGAGGTTTACGAGAACTCTGGAGCCCTTGCAACTTCGCAGAGACATGATATGGCGTTATGCGTCCTTTATCACGTCTATCAAGGAGACATCCTCAAGAAAGCTAGGTTGCCTAGTGCCCATAACCATAGAGCTTATATGAAGAGAATTGTAAATGTGAAGGAAGCAAGGGAGTTGTGTCAGGATCGTGGCAAGTGGCGCTCCATTGTCTCTGCCTATCCCTGTGGGAAAAAGGCATGACAATTTGATCCATTAATTGATTCTTTAATAAACTGGAAGACACAGAAAACAAATACTTATAAAAATACTTGTATAAAGTGAAATTGTCGATGTGAATGATGGCCGGCATAATAACGGCGACTAAGGCAAACGTAAGTTAAAACAGCAATTTTAGTCGTAGGTACTCTTGGACCTTCTCTTGCCTACCATCGGCCAAGGACAGCTCTTGCGTTCCATTAAAAATAAACAAGAAACATGTGCCAGGATCTCGGTGAGTTGGTAAAGTTCCGCTATCTCCGTTATAAATAAAGGCGTTATAGATAAGGTTATTTTTATATTATTTATATTTGTATACTAATTTACTAAACGTGCTTGTATTTTTTATTATTCTTGTGACGACAATAGGGTATATGCATGTATTTTTTTTATTTGTTTAATTCACTTATTACATCGTTATAACATAATAAAAAATATAAATAGTGTTGGAAAAGTTCTAATTATTTTTTAAAAATGATTTTAAAACTTCGATTAAATTTGACACATTTGAACGCCATCATCTAGCGCGGGCTTTTGATGACGTCACACGTCACGACCAGTATTTGTTTACTACAAGTGTTACTGTTATTTATGTGGATTTTTAAGTTGTAATAGCTAAACAAAAACACTGCATAAACACAAAGAACAGCTATTTTTTCTTTTAAACACTACGCGCACAATATGAGCTTCGACCCCGAACGTGTCATGTGACGTCACGTTTCATTCGGCCAATGGTGATGCGTTTCACTCATTTGAATTTCACTTGCTTATTTTTCACTTTTTGCTTAATCTTTTATGCAATATATACAAAGAAAATTAAAAATATAATTATTTTAGCATGATGTTAGTACAATAAAGAATCGGGGGAAAAATTTGCAGCAATATTTAAACCACATGCATATTCCCTATTGACCTCGACCCGCTGTCGAGGTCAATTGTGTGATGATAAGCTAGAGGAGGTCCAAGAGTGACGGCGACCTAAAAAAACGAGTTTTTTTTAAGTCGTCGTCACTATGCCGACCAAAGGTGTTTCTTCACCTTTCGCACTGGTCGATTGATCTACAAAGAAAAGACGCACCGAACTTTATAGCTCGACTGCCGATTCGGTCGACTGAATGCGGATGCTTCCCCCGACCAGTGCGGGTATTACGGGTAGGAACAAGGTTAAAGAGCTCCTCGGAACATTCTCCGTGGTATAGAGGAGGCACAGAGCCGCCATGTCTCTGCGTAGTTGCAGAGGCTCCAAAGTTCGTGTAACCTCTGTATCACATAAACAGGACGATCAAAGTACCTATACCCAGATAGATTGGTTGCGGCAAGTAGTTTTGAACCAGGAGCTCTTGTTTATAAGGGCCACTGGGCTATAGTCGCTGTTTTGACCATGGAGGAATCGAAATAAATATATAAATGAAAGCTCCTATTGAGCTAGCTGTTCTAGGCACGCTATGTCTAGATATAGAGCTTACGTTGATACTAGTCACGACTAGATTCAAGTTTAGTAGGTCATTCCACTCGCAGGGCCCCTTAACCCCCCCATCCTCTTAGCTGGTACCGTTAACAAAACAAAAAAACAAACAAATATATATATATATATATATATATATATATATATATATATATTTGTTTGTTTAAAAAGCTATGCTATATCTAATTTTATTATGGCTCAGCAAATGACAGCTACTACTTTTATTAACTCCAATTAGCAATAGCATCCACTATACTGGCCTAGTTAGAACTAGTAACTATTAAGCTGATCCCGAAACTCGATTAAATCTAGTCTGCACCACCCCGAATTGGAAGACTTAGTAAATGACCACCAACTGTCTGTCTACCATTCTACTGAAAGCCTCAAAAATATTTTCTCAAACTAAGCTTTCGCAAATCTTGAGAAAATACTCCATTTGTATGAGTCAGACTTATGACAAAATGTGGTAAATTGCGGTCTGATCCTATTCCTATGAAATGGCATTGTAATTTTTTCCCTAATATTATTACTCGTATTTAACTACGAAATATAATGGCTATAATTATTATTATTTTATATAAAAATTAACATACTGAAAAATAAAAATATAACAATTAATTTATCAGCAACTTTTTATTATGAAAGTCGCTGATAAGTTATGCATTAGTTTAGCAAAATGAAAACTTTTGTTGAGCGCTGCACACCCATCGATAAACAATCGTCTGTGTCGTCACTGAGTATTTAGTGCCAAGTATTTAGTACTATGTATTTAGTACTAAGTCTCACCTAGATTCTATGATACAAGCAGTTTAGCAGTTTAGCGTAGAAATTTAAAAAAATATTTATATAAAAAATATTTATTAAAATCCACAATTGTTTTTCAAACCCTACTTGTATATCTATCTCTGTCTTTCTATTCAAAATCGATACCCCGGGTGGTTTTAGATTACGTAGCTCTAATGTATTATTTTGTTGACTGTACATTTAAAAGGATATTCACGCTTTACTCGCAATAGGGGTAAACATTGATTGATGAGTTAATTTGGGTTTTTATAAAAGAAAAGAGTTTCGTTATGTAACCTAACATACATTGTGGCAAATATATTTTTAATAATCATTTCTATACTAAGCTTCTAAAGTGCTTGTATCATAGAAACACATTGGTACCGGTGTGTGGATTCAAACCCGTGCTCTCGGTTTTCGTAACCATTGCTCTACCACTACACCACGGTCGCCTTACAAGATTCGATATCTGACCTACTCGCCTTGATTTGCCTGGTAAGCAACGGGAAGGCCAAGAGCGCCGACGACTGAAAAAAACTATTCAACCTACATCACTATGCCGGCCAAAAGGTTAGTCTTCAACAGATTTTACTTTATTAAAACTAAAACTGGTCATAGTTTTCAAAATATCAGTTAAAAAATAAACCACTACAACTAAACGACAGGCGTGGACGAACGGTTAGCGATTAGTTTGTTGCGCGTAAAGTTCCAGGTTCGATTCCGGTCGGAGCAAATGATTCTTTCCAATAATATTTTCTTGTTTCAATTCCTACAGGGATAGGCAAAGATAATAGAACGCTAGTTTTTACTATCAATGACAGTAGCAAAATTTTTTCAAGACAATAAAAAAAATGCTATTTCACTCTTCGAAGGAATTTAACAATATTGTCTACAATTTATTATTAAACTAGTTGTGCTCGCGGTTTCACCCGCGTAAAATTAGGTTTATAATACAGTCATAAAAAAGGAGGATGTTCTCAATTCGACTGTATATTCTTTATTTTTGTAATTAAAACTCATATAAAAATGACAGACGGAAATAAAAATAAATATGTAAAAATTGCAAACTGCTGTATCTATAGTCAATTGGAAACTATAGTAAAATTTTTTTTTATAAAAAGTATACTTTGTTACTTATAGTACCTCCAAAAATATGTGCACTAAGTTTCATGATGATCGGTTAAGTAGTTGTTGCGTGAAAACGTAACAAACAAACTCACATTAACATTTATAATAATAGTAGGATTTTTTTACCTATTTATTTCTCTATACCATAAATAAATTTAATCGTATTTAAAAAATAATAATAATAATAGTGATTCTACTACTCTCTACTAAGGATATGAATGAAACCGAATGCTGGGTATGGCGAAGCTCTTTTTTTGCCGGGGGCTATACTTGCGCTTCAGAGACGCCATAAAGTGTGGAGCTAACTGAACACGTGCGTTGTCGACCGAAATATAATGTAACGTAAATCATACTGCCTATACTCATAAAACGAAGGCGTGAAGCATGTGCCACTAAGCTGTCAGTTAATTTCAGACACAAAAAATACTATATTACACAACTATAGCTCTTACTACCAAAACAATTATACATAATATCCTGTGTAAGTTATTTGATAGTTATGATTTTTTAGAATGAGAAGCATAGACCACTTTAAATTTAAAAAAAAAGGATTTTATTTTGTATTCTCTACAGAATAAAGGTGGATATCGCGTGTTGAAGTTTAAGGATTTGTGATGTATTGGTTTTTGAGAGCAAATCAATGAATCGATCACCGAACGATCGACGCGTGCGCCTGCGTATGATCAAAAGGTGTATTTTGGGCATGTAGTTAAGGCGGCGTTTTCTAAACCTAATCATTGGAACTTCGCGGTCATAAAATGTAATGAAGTACATTCCAATATTCCTTCTTCTTGTTTATATCTTTAGTATTTAACTTGCCAGTGTTAAAGCAAAAATATATGATTCAATGTTAAAACATTGTCAAGTAAATATGAAGATGAATCAAGACGCGAGTGATTCATCACAAGATGACGATGCTAGTGAGGTTAATGTTCATCGTTTTAGCAAAGCGGCGGAAAGCCTTTACTAAAACTTGGGAAGGAGTACTGGAAGGAACACGAAGAAACACTTTTCACAGCTTTAAGTTACTCGATCAACTTGAATTTTTTTACTGGATAACAATTCCACCATTGTAACACATTAATATTTATGAAAAACACAAGTTTTTCAAATAATTCAAAATTGCGCGTCTTGTCACTTCAGCTTTAACTCTACATTCCAATAGCTTTTATCTGACATGAGTCTTATTATGTAAGACATTTTTTTGTTATCGAGACTCGACATCTGACTTCGACTTGCCTAATCGTCAACTAAAGGAGGTCCAAGAGCGCCAACGACTGACAAAGCTGTTATATTCTATGAAATGCCGTCTAACGAATGTAAAAAAATTGGTTCAAATTGACACTTTGTTCTTATGAAAACAAAACAGGCTTTTATTAAATATTTCAGTTGTATTGCAATAAAGATAATTCCAATTTTTGCCGCCACATTGAATTTGGTGTGGCGTCAAATCATTACTGCGCTGTTTTTCTAAGCAAATTCTTTCGTTTTTACGTTATAATAACTATTTTAAATCGTAAAATAGTTACTATATGAAGAGCTTATATAAAGAAAATCTTGTATGTGAGGGAAGCGAGGGAGTTGTGTCAGGATCGTGGCAAGTGGCACTCCGTTGTCCCTGTCTATTCCTGTGGGAAAAAGGCGTGACAATTTGATTGATAGAATAACCATTTCTAGACTAGGCTGTATGGCTTAAGTTTCCTTTGCCTTCCCAGAATGTGAGAACTGAAAGAAAAAGTAAGAATCCAACATTCATTCATAGACAGTTCTCCAGCGTGAAAATGTAATGTCATATGTCGCGTCACAAAAAAGGTCGCCTTAACAGTGTCTGGGTAACGTTCTGTTACATAGGAGCAGATGGTGTTGCCCCATCATGGCAAACGGCTGGAAAATATTTTAAAAATAGCACTAATAATAATAATACAAAGTGGGAAGCCAATAGATTGGCTCTAATATTGGCTCGCTGAAAAATATTAGGTGATAATTTTGGAGTAGATGAAAATTCGATACCAATGCCTATTTGGAAAGATAGATAGTTTTTTACTATTCTTAGTTTTTAATTTTTTAATGTGACATCTGAGTTTAAGTGGCAAGCGTGAAGAGGTCCAAGAGTGCCGACGACTGAAGAATCCAAGTTAGTTCACGGCTGCTCCGGTGGTTGTCACTATGCCGGCCAAAGGTGTTTCTTAACGCATTGCTTAAAGGATTCAAGGTTACAGGATAGAGACAAGAACCATTTGTTCTTGCTTTACCATTTGTCTGGTAAAGCATTCAACTTGTCGATTGCTCTACAAAGATACGACGCACTAAATCTTTTAGTTCGACTGCTGATTTCGACTTGTATCATAAAACAATCAATCAATAAATATATCAATCAATACATATTTTTATATTTATTTGTTTTGTTGGAATCGACATCAGACCCCGACTTGCCTGATGGTAAGCAACGGGAGGTCCAAGAGTGCCAACGACTAAAAAAACCGACTCAGTCCACGGTTGCCTCAGTCGCTGTCACTATACCCGCCAAATATTTTTACAGTTTAATTTGTTTAAAATCCTTTCTACAAAATAACAGTAAAAAACAACACTAGTACAGTAATCGAATAAAGTGCATTCGAATAGAGAAGGAATAGTTAGGGGAAGGAAAAGTTTCGTCCGACCTTGAGTTGACCTTGGTTGAAGAAAATCGAAAAGACTCCACTGGGGAGAGTATCTCGCTTCACTCACAAATCTACACTACATTTAAAACGAATTTACAAACAATGTAATCAAATATGTGATTTATATAAATGTTTGTTTATTGTGAGTACATGAAAAAGACTAAAATCTTTATTATTGAACTTTTATAGTAAATACATACTCGGATGGTAGTTATTATTGTGCAATGTTATTTAAAAAAAATGATAATGTTTAATGATTTTAGAAGCCCTCCTATCCGGTTTATTTAATAAAAACAATTTTCATACACCAAACCTTTAAATATACCTAAATAAATTTTAATAAAATTCTTATAAAAGGAGAAAATGCTATACTTTGTATAATGCTTTTTTTTTATTTAATTACCTTTTAACACATATCTGTGTCAGGATCGTGGCAAGTGTCGATTGTCTCTGCCTATCCCCGTGGGGAAAAGCCGTGACAATTCGATTGATTGATTGATTAATACATACCTGTAGTTTCGCCATTTGTTCGAACAACTACCAAATTGTATTTTTTTAAGCATAGGAGCTTAGATAAGTTCAATTAGTCTTTGATTGACTTAGAGCGTATCCACGACTTACTTCACGTCTGCTGAATGACATCATTCATTTTATATGGGGACTTGGGCTTAATTGTATTAACAGTTGCATATACATTTTAAAATAGTTTGATGTACGAAGATTACAATGTAATTGGAATATATCCTTTATTGTACTTCAATTCCTTAGTGCTCCGCCGATTGTTCCGTATTTAAACAAAGTAGTATTCGCATTCGATGGCTACTCTCACACGTTTAATAGTAATCAGTTTTTTTTTTTTTTTTTTTGGATGAATGTACGGTTGTCCAAGCCTCGATTTCTTTAAGACATCATTCCGTATTTCGTGTGTGCTACCAGATGCACGTGTCTATCGGTTGTCCGCATTTTATTGTAAATTTTAGTGTAAATAATTATACAATCTTACTCTAAATGGGTAAAAGGCAACGAGAAGAAGCTGAAAACGAACAAGCAAATTGACAAATACCGTAGAAAATAAGATGGTTGGAGAAACGGAGCTCCACGAATACGACGCCATCACGGTCGCCCTCAACGTTTGTTCGTTTTACCTGCATGAACAAAACGATTCAGGTAAATACCGATACTGGTTTTTTTTACATAAGTGGATTTGTTGCAACCAAAATGTTTTAATACTTCGTGAGACTATAACGTTCAATATTTATGAATTATTATTGTGATTGAGTGTAGTTTGAAAAACTGCAATGCCACAATTTATAATTACTGTTATTGATGGTAGTTTGAAAAACTATAATGTGACAACTAACTATAACTGTGCTTGAGTGTAGTTTGAAGAACTGCAACGTCACAATTTATTTTATTATTGTGCTTGAGTGTAGTTTGAAGAACTGCAACGTCGCAATTTATTTTATTATTGTGCTTGAATGTATTTCGAGGAATTACATCGTCACAATCCAATATTATTACCTCTTGAGCATGGGTGAACCTACGTCGTCCATATATTGATGTGTATGATTTTTATTAGAAAAAAAAAAAAAAAAAAAAAAAAAAAAAAAAAAAAAAAAGAGAGAGGGAAAATGTATTTAACACAATGGTTAACCCTTGCAAAATAAACCCTGAGGTCACATATGCAATCAATAAACCCTCTCTGAAGAGGGATAAAACAAAAAGTATTCACTATTTTGCCATGCCATGCAAATACAGTAAATCACAGTATTAAGAATAAAATTATACGGTGTTATATAGATATATCAATACCGCCATTTATTAATATAAAAATGTTCAGAATGTCAGAAAGATACTGAAAAACTTATTTCAATGAACTTCTCTTTAAGAAGGTTTTTAGCCTCAGGCTAGTTCAGGTGAAGTTGCCAGAGATGCAGCACAGGACTCAACTCCTGAAATATCCCTTTTTGAAGTCAACTTTGGACTTTTGGTGATAAAATGGGAAATAGTAAAGCCGCAGCAAGTTCGACCACTGATTTTTTAAATAAATAAAATCCTTTAAACTACTGGGGACTCCCTCGGAAGACTATGTGAGAAGGTGGTTGCTACCAATATGCTGTTACGAAAGGCAACAACAAACAGCGTCAACAGACGATTACAATATTTTTACAAGGTACCCTCTGACATATTTATTTATTTTTCATGGATCTGGGACACAATATTCCATTTAATATAATACCTGTATAAATCTAATACCTGTACAATAAGTCAGGTTCCAATTGGTCAGGTTGCCTAATTTCTAAGGAAGAAATTGCTGACTTTAATAGTTCAATAAATGAACTGTTATGTAAAGGTGCTATTTATCTTGAGCTCACCAGAGTCCAATTAATTTATATCCCCACTTTATTGTCTCCAAAATAATACATATAAAAAATAAAAGTTTTATTTTTAATCCTAAAAAATTAACATCTTTTAAAATTGAGGAAATACGTACTGCTCTTAAATTATTAATAACTGCTCTGGATTTTTTTACATGACCAATATTGATATTAAAGATGATTTTGACACCCATACATAAATATAATAAAAACAGGAATTATACTTCATTAGTATATTTAAATGTTTAAATAAAGACATAATAATCATGTCTAATGGCCACAAAGGAGACTTATATATTGGTAAGTTTATATTTTATTATAAACACAACTAAAAGTAAATTAATTCCACAAGCATAATGAATGAGAATAGGTTCTGAAAACATGACAGTTGGAACAAAACACGTCCTATTCAAAGTTGGCCACTATTACAGGCATGCTATATGCAGAATGTCCAGGACTTCAGGTGTAACATAATATAGCTGATGCGCATACAAAACAACTTGAACTATGGAAATGCATTAAATAATAATAGATATAATAGCCAAGTACCAATATCACAAGGTGCCAATAATTAACTATCCTGTTGACAAAATAATTTGTTTCACTTTCATAAGAATCAATTAATCAGCCAAAATAAGTAATTTATGCAGATACATTATTGTTAAATTGCGGTTATGTTGTACCACTAATAGGGTTCGGTAAGATTGATAAATAAATAAATGAACACAATAATTACCTAAATTTACTGGCTGTCTTTTTGCTTTAAAATCATTTACATGTAATAAAAGTAAGTAACTGCTTTATCATGTTAAGAATTAACAACACCACATCTTGATAGTCTAGCTAAACTAATTTAGCAGTGGTGTAAGCATGCAAGTATGTGCGTATAGACAGATTATATACCATCAAAAACAATACTGCTTCAAATAAAATCAGTTGACACTGCTTCAAGACAGTTTAACAATAGAACCTAGTGAAAAACGGCAAAATATGCCTTTTATACGATTATTTCAGGTTTTGGTATTTCTAAAAAAGATTTGTTTGCCTCTACACATAATCATAAGTGTAAGTTATATATTTGTTGGCGACCAGACCACTATGCCATCGCAAGAGATTCTTTCACAATCTCATGGACGTTTTCCATACAGGACTTTTTACAAATATCATTCGTTTTCCACCCTTTTCAATTATAATAAAGCTTTTCTAAATTTTGTAACAAGGCACCTAGGGTAATTATAGTTGGCTCATATTGACCATTGCAACCATTGCCTGTAAGTGCAGGTGCTTCATTGTCAATAACATTTTGAAGCAATGTAATACATACCTAATTGTAGATTATTGTAATAGTAAAAAAAAATAGTATCACAAATATACAGATACATTACGCTTCACAGATAGATAAGATTTCTCTTATTTATTCTTATTTATTAACCTTTTTCTAATACTTCTAATAAAGGCTATAGTTATAATTCAGTAAATTGGTATATTCAGCAATAGCCCTCATTTACCAAATGAACTTACCACTGACATTTGTGTTAAGATACTATCTAAGAGATTTTTAGGTTTCGCCCACAAACTCGAAAATATGATTTAAGAACCCAATGTTTGTTAAGAATTATTATATAAATTATATCCAAATGAAAATATTTCACTTAATTTGTTATCCAATGTGATAACATTGTTAGCTCTTGTCACCGCTCATAAAGGATAATCCTCATCTTTAATTAAATATAATAATATGATTATTTAAAATATTGCAAGTTAAAATATAAATAATAAATTTCAATAAACCTAGGGCCAGGTCGTACACAACCAACTTTATTATTGCCTCTATTGTATAAATCCTAAAATATCTTTTGTAAAAGAGAGTTTATCTGCCCTGCACAAAACTCTTTCAGTTATATAAATAAAAAAAAATAAAAAAAAAAAATCTTGTTCGTTAACAAACCTTAAGCAATTAAAATAAAGATACACTTTATATCTTGATATCTATGACATACACTTGAAAATCATAGTAATGGTCATTTGTCAACATCTACTATTTAAACATTAGGAGAGAATATTGACACTATTCGTAGAACTGTTGGATGGTCCGAAAAATCCAACACTTTTGCAAAAATTGATTTAAAAAAAATATATATTATATATATATTTATTACTTGTACTAGATCACTGTAATGACTTAGAGGACGCATAATTATATAAATTTAAGAAATAATTGTTATAGAACTAAGTTAATGTGATTGAGGAGTTCTGATCATCCAAATGTCTGGTAATACTTCCATTTCAGTCCACAAACCTTCAACCTTTAAATATCTACTTTGTTTAAATACGGAACAATCGGCGGAGCACTAAGGAATTGAAGTACAATTGAGAATCAAACGAACTTACCTGTAAGTGAAGTTCGATGATAATTGTACGAACTTCCTTAGTGCTCCGCCGATTGTGAAAGCCACACCCTCCCACCTCTACATGTAAATAGGTAGGTGAGTTTCAGGTTTGTAAGCACAGGAACACTATAAACAGAATGATGTCTTAAAGAAATCGAGGCTTGGACAACCGTACATTCATCCAAAAAAAAAAAAAAAAAAAACTGATTACTATTAAACGTGTGAGAGTAGCCATCGAATGCGAATACTACTTTGTTTAAATACGGAACAATCGGCGGAGCACTAAGGAAGTTCGTACAATTATCATCGAACTTCACTTACAGGTAAGTTCGTTTGATTCTCAATTATGCATAGTTTAGGTGTGCAAAATCATCAAACTATAATTATGACAATTCAAAGCAGAACAAATGTGGCGTTGATTGACAGATGATACAAAATCCATGTTTTATTTTCCAAATATCAATTGCACAACAATTAAAAGCAAAATAATTATTTAAAAAAAAGTTTTAGCAATACAAGTATCGAAGCTACCATTTATATATATTTTCATCATCGGACATTACAAAAGTAGTAGTATAAAAGTAGTACATAGTAGCCAAAAATTAATGATTTCTTCTTTAAAGTTGTATTTCTTTAAAATTTCGTTTTACACAGCTTGTGATAACATACATGAATATCGTAGTTATATATTTATATATGCCATTATGGGAGGGTGAACTGGGGAGGGTCGTCACTTGATAGGGGAGGCTTTGGTATTGCCAGGATAGAAAATAGAATATTCCCATAAAAATTATATTTTACATTTTTATACTATCAATCAATCAATTAAATTTTCTCGCCTTTTTCTCACATATAGGAAGAGACAATGGATAGGACAAGGAATAGGAAGAGACAATGAAGCGTCACTTGCCATGATCCTGACACAACTCCCTCGCTTCGTTCACATTCACAATTCTCTTCATACAAGCTCTGTGTTTATGGGCACTTAACTAGGCAACCTAGGTTTATACTAAGTTTATAATAACCGTAGAAACAGGCCGATCAAAGTAAATATATCAAAGATACATTCGTACCGACAATTGTCTTTTTTTACATTTCTATACTAAGACACTAAACGAGCTTACATCTTAGAAACAGGACGACCAAAGTACACATATCAAAATGGATTCCAATGTAATTTGATATAAAGAAACAGCTTTTAAAAACAGGACAGGACCCCATATGTCTGGTCGTCAAAAAGTGGTAGGCAGTCTGCCGATCCGGCGTAGTACCACCACTAACAAGTATTCAGAACGTTAAGCGACTTATTATCATTTTGGGATCAGCTTGCAGATTGCTGATCGCAATTAAGCCGGTAATTAAGTAGATGCGACTGCAACTTGCAGTTATTCAACAATAGTAGTAGTAGTCGCCTCCATTCATAGTCCCCACTCCATATTTACTATATTTAAGGCGACCGTAGTGCCCGTGAGCTCCTAGTTCAAAACCACATATCTTTGTAGCAATGTATCTTTGATATATGTACTTTCGTCGTTCTGTTTTTATGGCACAAGCACGTTTAACAGCTTATATTTTTTTTTATTATTTTTTATTTTTATTTTATTATTTACATTTCTATACTAAGCTACTAAAGTGCTTGTATCAAAGAAACAGGACAACCAAAGTACATATATCAAAGATACATTGGTACCGGTGGGTGGTCTCGAACTCGTGCTCTCCAGTTTGTGTAACTATTGCACTGCCACTACACCACGGTCGCCTTTATAAACTTACAATAATTTAAAAAATATACGAGAAAAAATACAGATTCGAATGATATTTTATTTTTCATAATATATTTATGTCGTCTTACGCTGGCAACATTATTATGTATATGTATGTGTCTATAAGGTATGTTAGTGTGTGTGTGTGTTCAACAGGTGTGGTTATTGAACGGTATATACGATTGGCTATAGGATGTTTTTTGAAAGTATTTTTGACTTTACAAAACATATTTTCTTTTTATATACCATAGATATATAAATGTATATTTAACTTGATGGTTTGTATACGTTTATTCACAGACTTCACTTGATTTTGATTTTCAAACATTTCTATACAGCTACTACACGTAATTGTGTCATAAACATGGGAGACCAATCAATCAATCGAATTGTCACGCCTTTTTCGCCCGAATTGTCGCCCCCGGGGATAGGCAGAGACAATGGAGCGCCACTTACCACGATCCTTACACAACTCCCTTGCTTCCTTTACATCCACGATTCTCTTTATACAGGCTCTGTGGTTATGGGCACTAGGCAACCTAGCTTTCTTGAGGAGGTCTCCGATTTGGTCGGAAAACACTCTCCTGGGCCTGCCTTGCTTAACGCATCCATCCACATCAGATTTATAAATTCCTTTCGTCAATCTACTTTCACTCCTCCATTCCATGTGGCCAAACCATCGAAGCGTTCCTTTGTCAATCCTTGTCACTACATCTTCTTTCAAACCACATCTATCACGCAGTGTGCTATTCCTTATTCTATCCGCTATCGTCACTCCACATACACTTCTTAACGACCGCATTTCTACAGCGTTAATTCTACTCTATGCTTCTTCTGCCATACCCATTTTCTTTGGAGACCGAAGAACGTATATCAAAGATACATTGGTACTAGCAAATGGTTAACCAGGGTTCTTGGTTTACCACCGTCGCGTCGTCTCTCATACATGTACGCACCCCGCCTGATGTTAAACTGGAGTTCCGTTACAAGTCTCTGACCCAAGCCCCATACACTCTTATAAATTTTGTTCCTGATTTTTATGGTTGTTGTCTCTTATCTCTATACTAAAATAAAAAGTGGTAGACAGTGGTACCCAGTCTGCCGATCCGGGGTAGTATCACCACTTACAAGTATACAGACTGTAAGGTGATTTGGTCGCGTTTCGGGATCAAGTTGTAAGTTGCCGGTTACAACTAGGCCGGCATAGTGGTCACTTTACAATCTGTTTACTTGAAAGTGGTGTTACTTCCCCGGATCGACAGACTGCGCCTTGCCTCCTACCTTAAAATATTATATATTTTTAGAGCTCAATATATATAGTTTCTGCCTAATAAGTCATGATATCGCTCCTTCAATTCCAAACTACCACAAATCAAAAATACACTTTTTTACAGGAGAGCTAATCAAAGAAAAAAAATACTTTTTTTTTAAATTATTCCTTCCTTTTTTAAATCTAATATGTCTATGTTATATATCATTAGAAGCGTATTTTTAGGCATCATGAAATGTTTTAATTAGTTTAATAATAAACTGAATGCCTTAGGAGATATGAGCATATAAGTTACTTTTGAATATAAAATACTGTGATTGATATATGCTAAATATGAAATAAAACCACCATAATTCGAATATTTTTTTGTATTCGTCATGTTTATCTTTAAAACTTTTAAAGACACATTAAAAATCACCATGCAATCTAATAAAATATCTTAAATGCTATATAAAACTTAAAACAAATCAAAGTTTTCTTCAAAATACAAATAAAAATCTTCAAAAATGTAAAATAATCATCAATTATTATTTCTTAAGTTATATTCAAACAATGAAAACTTAATAGTTAAATGATAAAGTTGGCCAAGATAATCAGCAAAACTAACGTAAGTGTTTTTAAACTCAAAATAAAACAACATTCTTTATAATATGTATTCTAACTCTTAAATCAACAATAAACATTAAAATGTTATAACTATAATATTATATTAAATGCAATTAGAAACACTTATGAGATCACAATATCACAACCATTTGTAAATGTGAAGACCTAAAAGTAAGTTAAAATTTAAGAAACATAAAAGTTAAAGGAAACTGTCGTAAAATAATCATTAATTATGGTTTAAGTTCTGTTCAAACAATGAAAACATAAATAATAAAATTGGCCAAGCTAATCAGCAAAACTACGTTGGTAACTAAAGTCACTTTTAAAATAGTACGTTATAACGATACTTATAACATAATAATAGTATATAATGCAATTACGAACACGTATAAGATCACAAAACACAGCCATTTGAAATATAAACTGTTAAAAGACATAAGTACTTAAAAGTCACTTAACCTATGTGGTTAACATATATTCGCGTTTTGATCGACTACGACAGTAGTGGCTTTCGATTCGTGGGATGGAATTTATATGGGCCCTAACTCCCTGTTTTAGAGATGGTTCAAGCTGATAATGATTGTTACGTTTTCCTCTTTGTTCTTTGAACTGGATGACTTTAGGGTTGGATTGGTATTTTTTAACAATAGTTCTAATTACTGTATCAGAAAATAAAAGGGTATTCATGAAAAATACTTTACATACTCTTGTACGGTCGCTGTTTAAAGGCAAGTAATACGCATTATTATGATTTTTGCGAGAACTACCAACGCGAGTGTATCGATATTTTGGCTCTATTTCAGTCATGTTATTAAAAATATATTGTCTTTGTGCTTCCAAATCACAAGTATTCCAATATTCGTTAAAAATAATTAGTCTATCCTGGTTAGAAATTTTGCTAGAACACTGAAACTTGCATTTATCAGAACACACTGACCCCATTTTCTTTTCTTCAACATGTTTCTTAGTTTTCGACATCGAGGTATATGCTTTGCCACTATTTCTTAATAGTTTTGCCATATTTTTATTCCATGAATTTGGATTGGCTTTCCGTTTGCGACCTCTTCTTTTAATGTTTTCGTTATCAACATAAGGAGATTTTCTTTGGAGACCGAAGAACGTATATCAAAGATACATTGGTACTAGCAAATGGTTAACCAGGGTTCTTGGTTTACCACCGTCGCGTCGTCTCTCATACATGTACGCACCCCGCCTGATGTTAAACTGGAGTTCCGTTACAAGTCTCTGACCCAAGCCCCATACACTCTTATAAATTTTGTTCCTGATTTTTATGGTTGTTGTCTCTTATCTCTATACTAAAATAAAAAGTGGTAGACAGTGGTACCCAGTCTGCCGATCCGGGGTAGTATCACCACTTACAAGTATACAGACTGTAAGGTGATTTGGTCGCGTTTCGGGATCAAGTTGTAAGTTGCCGGTTACAACTAGGCCGGCATAGTGGTCACTTTACAATCTGTTTACTTGAAAGTGGTGTTACTTCCCCGGATCGACAGACTGCGCCTTGCCTCCTACCTTAAAATATTATATATTTTTAGAGCTCAATATATATAGTTTCTGCCTAATAAGTCATGATATCGCTCCTTCAATTCCAAACTACCACAAATCAAAAATACACTTTTTTACAGGAGAGCTAATCAAAGAAAAAAAATACTTTTTTTTTAAATTATTCCTTCCTTTTTTAAATCTAATATGTCTATGTTATATATCATTAGAAGCGTATTTTTAGGCATCATGAAATGTTTTAATTAGTTTAATAATAAACTGAATGCCTTAGGAGATATGAGCATATAAGTTACTTTTGAATATAAAATACTGTGATTGATATATGCTAAATATGAAATAAAACCACCATAATTCGAATATTTTTTTGTATTCGTCATGTTTATCTTTAAAACTTTTAAAGACACATTAAAAATCACCATGCAATCTAATAAAATATCTTAAATGCTATATAAAACTTAAAACAAATCAAAGTTTTCTTCAAAATACAAATAAAAATCTTCAAAAATGTAAAATAATCATCAATTATTATTTCTTAAGTTATATTCAAACAATGAAAACTTAATAGTTAAATGATAAAGTTGGCCAAGATAATCAGCAAAACTAACGTAAGTGTTTTTAAACTCAAAATAAAACAACATTCTTTATAATATGTATTCTAACTCTTAAATCAACAATAAACATTAAAATGTTATAACTATAATATTATATTAAATGCAATTAGAAACACTTATGAGATCACAATATCACAACCATTTGTAAATGTGAAGACCTAAAAGTAAGTTAAAATTTAAGAAACATAAAAGTTAAAGGAAACTGTCGTAAAATAATCATTAATTATGGTTTAAGTTCTGTTCAAACAATGAAAACATAAATAATAAAATTGGCCAAGCTAATCAGCAAAACTACGTTGGTAACTAAAGTCACTTTTAAAATAGTACGTTATAACGATACTTATAACATAATAATAGTATATAATGCAATTACGAACACGTATAAGATCACAAAACACAGCCATTTGAAATATAAACTGTTAAAAGACATAAGTACTTAAAAGTCACTTAACCTATGTGGTTAACATATATTCGCGTTTTGATCGACTACGACAGTAGTGGCTTTCGATTCGTGGGATGGAATTTATATGGGCCCTAACTCCCTGTTTTAGAGATGGTTCAAGCTGATAATGATTGTTACGTTTTCCTCTTTGTTCTTTGAACTGGATGACTTTAGGGTTGGATTGGTATTTTTTAACAATAGTTCTAATTACTGTATCAGAAAATAAAAGGGTATTCATGAAAAATACTTTACATACTCTTGTACGGTCGCTGTTTAAAGGCAAGTAATACGCATTATTATGATTTTTGCGAGAACTACCAACGCGAGTGTATCGATATTTTGGCTCTATTTCAGTCATGTTATTAAAAATATATTGTCTTTGTGCTTCCAAATCACAAGTATTCCAATATTCGTTAAAAATAATTAGTCTATCCTGGTTAGAAATTTTGCTAGAACACTGAAACTTGCATTTATCAGAACACACTGACCCCATTTTCTTTTCTTCAACATGTTTCTTAGTTTTCGACATCGAGGTATATGCTTTGCCACTATTTCTTAATAGTTTTGCCATATTTTTATTCCATGAATTTGGATTGGCTTTCCGTTTGCGACCTCTTCTTTTAATGTTTTCGTTATCAACATAAGGAGAGGTCGTTTCAACACTTGATATACCAACGCTGGGAATCTGCATGTTGTCGTTATTTGATTGTAAGTCACTTGGTTGAGAATCAATAGTTTTAAATTCCTGTCTCATCAAGACATCTTTGGAAAAAACATCTGCTATCGCATTACAAGGTCTAGATTCTTCAATCTCTTCATATAAGCTAGAGGGTCCAGGTTCAGGAGATAATTGTTGTAGTCTGCTTTTAGTCAGGAGGTTTACATTTGTAATACAGTCTTTATCCGAATCTGAATCACTTAAAAGTAAGTCCTGCCTAATTTGAAAATCTGGGTCTTTAACACTATCGTCCGAAGAGAAATCTGAACTAGAGTTGGTTGGACTTGTAGACTTAGAAGTGTCGCTATCATAATCGCTTTCTGGAACAACTACGTTTGGTTTCCTTATTAAACATTCGTCATCAAGTAAAGACAAATTGAGACTATGCTGACTGTCAGGAATACTACTATCAAAAGACTCATTCAGAGGTACATCTGGTTCTTTCAACATTAGATAGTCAGTTTGCAGATGCTTATCCAAGTCTTGAAAATTTTCGCCATTACTTACAGTCTTATCATTTACCTTGTTGAGTATTCTATGTACTCTTCTACTCATTCTGTAAAAAACAAAACATAACAATTAAATGGCCTATAAATACCAAAGCCAGCCATAGACCTAGGCCGCTGTCTCCTTTTGAAAAATCATGCCGGTGGTGATGGTTCAAAAGGAGCCTGGCGTTTATGAACTTTTACAATAGCATACCTAAATGGAACAAATAGTAAACAAAACAATAATACTTGATCACCTTTAAATATATAAGACATTTATTTACGTTTATACTTATGGAATAAAAGTGAGTAGTAATATCATATTAATATGTACGTAAAAACATACCTACAATGTTATAATTATAATGAATACAATGCCATGCACAAAAAATACTAAAGGAATATTGTTATTATCTCAAAACAATCTCATAGGTTAATCGATAAGGTATCGATATGCCTCTGTTAAAATATAGGTAAAACGAGTGTGTTCCTGTATGTTATTATGTGGGTAGTTTGTTTTATTTATCATATCACCAGACATAACACTGTATAAGGCCCTTTTGGTTTGAAATGATAATAATAGAAGGTAAATGTTTATATTCAAAATAAACTATTCTTAAATATTGCACTTCATGTTAAATAACCTAAATGCAAAACTAACACATTCTCTCATAAGTTTATTTGGATCATAAAAAATCAGTTCATTTAGGTATATCTTCTGTGCAAAACAACCAGTTTAGCAATACGGTTCTTTTGATTTAAAAATAGTGTCATACTTACGTGAATCCTTTATTCGAAACTGAAGTATCCCAAAATATGGTCGTTTTCTGTATAGAATTAATGAGCCACACAGATTAATTTTCGCGATATGGCACTTTTGCACAAAAGAAACTTGCTTTCACTTCGGTTGTCGACGTGTAACTCACAATATGGCGGTTTAGATCATATTTCGCACGCTCAAAACCAAAATTCAAAAGTAACGGTTACGTTGTTTTTGTACTTTACAATGCGAATTCAATGGGTGTCTTTTTAAAATATAAAGCATTACGATTGTATTTTTGCAATAAAAACATTTTTGTTTTTTTTTTATTTATGGTACTTTCGAATTTAAGTAGCGATATTAGGAGTTATTTTATGAAAAAATGTTAAGTCACAGTACTATTAGGGAAATTGTACAAGTATACAGTTCCAGTATTATCAGCCTATATAAGTCCCACTACTGAGCAAAGGCATCAGTATGGATTTGTGGTTATCCAGACTAAAAGGCACGACACCATTCATTTATGGCTTCTTTGTACTACTTTTATAATGCCAAATTATAAAAAAATATATAAATGGTAGTTTCGATACTTGTATTGACAAAACTAAAAAAATGGCTTTTAATTGCACAGCAATTAAGTTATTTCTTCTGCTTCTTCTTCTTCAAAGTTCTGCTTTGAACTGTCATAATTATACTTTGATCATGTTGCACACCTAAACTCTGCAAAATAAAGAATATTTTTTAATTACATTCTAATCTTCCTCCATCAAACTATTTTAAAATGTAAATGCAACCGATATTACAATTTGGCCCAAGTCCCCATACAAAATGAACGATGTCCTTTGCGACGCTTGCCTAATTGCACCCTCCCTGATGTTACGCTGGAGTGCGGTCCATGAATGGAGGTGAGCGCTACTATAGTTCTATAAATATAGTAGCACTTATATCCACTATGCCGGCATATTACAACATACAAGTATTAATTTATTTGGCATATTTACAATTAAAATATTTTACATTATTATTAATAGCATATTTTTGTTCTTTGGCTAATTTTTAACCAATTACAAATATGCACAACAATCAAATGCATATCTGAATATTAAATCTTACATCATCATTATCATCGTAATCATCAGTCAGAAGGCGTCCAATGCTGAACATAGGCCTCCCCCTTAGAACGACATTCCGAACGACAAGATGCCAGTTTCATCCACTGGTTACGAACTGTTTACTTGTACGTACTACATTACATTAGATACTATATACATACTATATTATATTATGTCGTAGTTTTACCCTGGATCGGATAACTGGGCTCCACTGCCAACCACTCTAGAATATCGATATTTTATATTATTTAGTTATTGTAATGATAAACGACCTAATTCCACGTATGTACACAAAGGGAAGGAAAGTGTTTGGTTGCACATTTCCGCCAACTAACTTTTGATGGATGACTATTACAAAAAATAGCTCTATAACAGAACAAATTTGTAACTTCCTGAATGGCTAACACTTTTGCTTATACACCTATTTTTTATATTTAAATGGTTAAGTTATTATATGGACAATGGAGCGCCTCTTGCCACGATCCTGACACAACTTCCTCGCGCTTCCCTTCCATCTACAATTCTCTTCATACAAGCTCTACGGTTAAATACCTATAATGTAAAATAACAGGAAAGTTATTAGTTTTGTATATTTCTTTCAACTTATATGCAATTGTATTCATGTAGTATTTATAAATAAGGCGGCCGTGGTATCGTGGTATAGTAGGGTAAAGTGACGAAAAGAATTTATAAATCTCATGTGAATAAATACGTTAAACAAGGCTGGCTCAGTGTTTGCCGATCAAATCGGAGACATCCTCAAGAAAGCTGGATTGCCTAGTGCCCATAACCATAGAGCTTGTATGAAGAGAATTGTAAATGTGAAGAAAGCGAGGGAGTTGTGTCAGGATCGTGGCAAGTGGCGCTCCATTGTCTCTGTCTATCCCTGTGGGATAAAAGGCGTAAAATAGTCTCGCAAACCCCTGTTTAAAACCTTTTAGAGATAGTTGAAGTAGTTAAAGAATTATGTAAATTAATCGCTTAACAACAGTGTAAATTTTACATGTGAAGTGATTTTTTTGTCTTTTGGTAAAATCTCTAAGGGCCAGGTCAAGAGTTACCCATCCTCTAGACTGTTGACCTCGATTCCTTACTGGAGTTAACGATCTACCTGCTCCTTTCACTCCACACATGACCCCAATAAAGCCTTCTCTTTCACACGCTTTATATTGCGAAGTTCTCAATGGAAGCATTTTGTGGGGGAAAGATTCCTTTGTCTTCAAAATAAGATATTTTGTTGTGAAGAAATGAGACGTTTTCGGCATAAACCAGTCCATTACGCGTAAAGTCACAGGTTTGATTCCCGGTCGAAGCAAAGATTGTTATCATTCTTTTTGTTATCATCATTGTTAATTTGTCACGCCTTTTCCGACAGGGATACACAGAGGCAAAGGAGTGCCACTTGCCACGATCTTCACACAACTCACTCGCTTCCCTCACATCCACAATTCTCTTCATACAAGCTCTACAATTATGGGCACTAGGAAACCCAGCTTTCTTGAGGATGTCTTTGATTTCGTCAGAAAATACCCTATTTTTACGCATGCATCTACCTCATATTTAACCAATCTACTTTTACTAAAACCATCGCAGCATTCGTATGTCAACCCTTGTCACTACATCTTTCAAACCACGTCTATCTTGCACTGTGCTATATAATGCGATTAAAATAAGGACGATAATAGGACGGAATCGGCGCCATTTTGTGACGTCTAACTCTCCAACCAACTTCACTTTAGTTAATATGGTGTTTCTTTCTTTGCGGACCGTCAAGAAAAAGACACCTTCGAATCAGTCAAGTGAAGTTAGTAACAGCCCGTCCTATTCTTTTTCTATCCATTATAGTTACTCAACTTACGCATTTCTACAGCGTTAATTCTACTCTCATGCTTCTTCTACCACACCCAACATTTACTTCCATACAAGAGTTCCATTTAAGAGTGGTAGGCAGTGGTACCTAGTCTGCCGATCCGGGGTAGTACCACCACTTACAAGTATACAGACCGTGAAGTGATTTGGTCACGTTTCGGGATCAGCTTGTAAGTTGCCGGTTCCATCTAGGCTGGCATAGTGGATGTGAGTGCTACTCACAGTTATTGAATTGTAGTAGCAGTGACATTCATTCATGGACCACACTTCAGCCTAACATCAAGCAGGGTGCTGTCATATGTCGAGTGACAATAAAAAAAAAAAAATGTAGGAACAAGTACCGCTTTATAAACATATTTTAATACATATAGTTTAATGAATTATTAAGGATGAATGGACTAATAAATGGATAATGACCAATTATATCAGCGAATTATATCAGTGCTCAGATTATATTATCTTAAATCTTTTACGTATCAATCTTTTATTGAAAGAAACATCATGTAGAACATTTTTTCTTCTTGTGGCTCGATATATGCCAGTACCTCGCCTGATGTTAAGCTGGAGTGCTATCCAATAATGGAGGCGACTGCTACTACAGGTAAACTACTGCAAGTAGAAACCGGTAACTTACATGCTGATCCCAAATCGCCACTAAGTGTATACATTTTATTTTAATAAAGTACATCATATATCATATACACATCATATATCATATAAACTTTGATGGAGATATAAACAGTTTTAATGTAGCGCCACTTTTCACGATCCTGACACAATTTTCTTGCTTCTTTCACATCCAAAATCTATTACCGCGGCTTTATTTATGTTTGTTTGAGGCAGGAAACATCCTCAAGAAAGCCAGGTTGCCTTGTGCCCATAACCACAGAGCCTGTATGAAGAGAATTGTGTTTGTGAAGGAAGCAAGGGAGTTATGTAAGGATCGTGGTAAGTGGCGCTCCATTGTCTCTGCCTATCCCTGTGGGAAAAAGGTGTGACAATTTGATTTGATTTTGATTTATTTGAGGCAGCTATGAACTAACTCGTTTTTTTTCTATCGTCGTCACTCATGGAACTCCTTTTGCTTATCATCAGGCGGGTCGAGGTCAGATGTCGTGTCACAATTAAAAAAGATATAGTAAATATCTTTCTCCTTTTATTACTAAGTTAATAAATGACTTTCATAGTGATGTGCAAATTATATCGATTGTGAACAAGCCTATCAATCAATCAATCAAATTGTCACGCCCTTTTCCCACAGGGATAGGCAGAGACAATGGAGCGCTACTTTCCATGATTCCGATATCCTCGCTTTTCTCACATCCACAATTGTCTTCTCACAACCACCGGTTATATGCACTATCAAATCAGCTTTCTTGAAGTTGCCTAGTCTCTGATTTGGTCGAATAAGTAACAAGAATTTGAGAACAGGTTGCATTCACTATGCTGGCCCAGCAAAACCACTTTCAAGGTTAAAGGATGAGGAGAACACATGGACTAGTAAAGCATTCCACTTGTTGATTGTTCTACGAAAAAATGACGCGCCGAACCTTTTAGTTCGACTGGCGCTTCGGTCGACATAATGCAGATGCTTCCCCCGACCAGTGCGGGTATCACGGGTGTAGACCAGGTAGGAACGGGGTTGAAGAGTTCCTTGGAACATTCTCCGTGGTATATAAGGCGATAAAAGACGCATAAAGCAGTTAGAGCTCTAAAATTAGCGTGACCTTTAAACGGTTTTGGGGCGCCCCTGATTTCAAATGACCATAGAAATAAAATAAGTTATAAATCTATTGATAGTTGATCGAGACCCGTTTCTGTTAATTATATTTAATTTTATTTGTATCGATATAAAACAAATTCAATTAAAGTACGTCACTAATACTTATGTTTTTGATTGACATTGCTAAAGTGAAGCGTATCATTTACATAGACAGAGAGGGGGATATTATTAACTTGCGTTAGAAAGAGATGGTAGACCCTATGCTAAATTAGTTTTAATGCATTTAAGAGTTTATCGTACCAACTTTTGTAGGCCAAATTTCGTTGCAAATTTTAGTTTATTATAGTTTTTAATGAACTTTTATTATTTGCGCGTATTCCTAGGGGTAGACAGAACGTTCTTCTACCAAATAAAATTATCAGAAGTTAATGAGAAGCAGAGCCAGGGAGCTGACTGCACAACTTCAATGGTATCAATCAATCAATCAAACTGTCACGCCTTTTTCCCACAGGAATAGGCAAAGACAATGGAACGCCACTTGCCACGATCCTGAAACAACTCTCTCGCTTCCTTCACATTCACAATTCTCTTCATACAAGCTCTATGGTTATGGGCACTAGGCAACCTAGCTTTCTTGAGGATGTCTCCGATTTGGTCGGCAAATACCCTCCTGGGCCTGCCTCGGGCAATCCAATTCACATGAGATTTATAAATTCCTTTCGTCAATCTACTTTTACTCAATGGTAATGACAATGAAATATATTTCCATTTGTCAGAATGTTACGCGGTCGCTGTTAGTGTCAAAAACAACTTTTATTCATTCGGACAATGAGTTTCAATGAGCTTGAACTGTTAATGAAAATGAACATTGATTCTTAGTGTGTTCGCGGTCGCTGTTAGTGTCAAAAACAACTTTTATTCATTCGGACAATGAGTTTCAATAAGCTTAAACTGTTAATGAAAATGAACATTGATTCTTAGTGTGTTCGCGGTCGCTGTTAGTGTCAAAAACAACTTTTATTCATTCGGACAATGAGTTTCAATAAGCTTAAACTGTTAATGAAAATGAACATTGATTCTTAGTGTGTTCGCGGTCGCTGTTAGTGTCAAAAACAACTTTTATTCATTCGGACAATGAGTTTCAATAAGCTTAAACTGTTAATGAAAATGAACATTGATTCTTAGTGTATTCGCGGTCGCTGTTATTGTCAAAAACAACTTTTATTCATTCGGACAATGAGTTTCAATGAGCTTAAACTGTTAATGAAAATGAACATTGATTCTTAGTGTGTTCGCGGTCGCTGTTAGTGTCAAAAACAACTTTTATTCATTCGGACAATGAGTTTCAATAAGCTTAAACTATTAATGAAAATGAACATTGATTCTTAGTGTGTTCGCGGTCGCTGTTAGTGTCAAAAACAACTTTTATTCATTCGGACAATGAGTTTCAATGAGCTTAAACTGTTAATGAAAATGAACATTGATTCTTAGTGTGTTCGCGGTCGCTGTTAGTGTCAAAAACAACTTTTATTCATTCGGACAATGAGTTTCAATAAGCTTAAACTGTTAATGAAAATGAACATTGATTCTTAGTGTGTTCGCGGTCGCTGTTAGTGTCAAAAACAACTTTTATTCATTCGGACAATGAGTTTCAATAAGCTTAAACTGTTAATGAAAATGAACATTGATTCTTAGTGTGTTCGCGGTCGCTGTTAGTGTCAAAAACAACTTTTATTCATTCGGACAATGAGTTTCAATAAGCTTAAACTGTTAATGAAAATGAACATTGATTCTTAGTGTGTTCGCGGTCGCTGTTAGTGTCAAAAACAACTTTTATTCATTCGGACAATGAGTTTCAATAAGCTTAAACTGTTAATGAAAATGAACATTGATTCTTAGTGTGTTCGCGGTCGCTGTTAGTGTCAAAAACAACTTTTATTCATTCGGACAATGAGTTTCAATAAGCTTAAACTGTTAATGAAAATGAACATTGATTCTTAGTGTGTTCGCGGTCGCTGTTAGTGTCAAAAACAACTTTTATTCATTCGGACAATGAGTTTCAATAAGCTTAAACTGTTAATGAAAATGAACATTGATTCTTAGTGTGTACGCGGTCGCTGTTAGTGTCAAAAACAACTTTTATTCATTCGGACAATGAGTTTCAATAAGCTTAAACTGTTAATGAAAATGAACATTGATTCTTAGTGTGTTCGCGGTCGCTGTTAGTGTCAAAAACAACTTTTATTCATTCGGACAATGAGTTTCAATAAGCTTAAACTGTTAATGAAAATGAACATTGATTCTTAGTGTGTTCGCGGTCGCTGTTAGTGTCAAAAACAACTTTTATTCATTCGGACAATGAGTTTCAATAAGCTTAAACTGTTAATGAAAATGAACATTGATTCTTAGTGTGTTCGCGGTCGCTGTTAGTGTCAAAAACAACTTTTATTCATTCGGACAATGAGTTTCAATAAGCTTAAACTGTTAATGAAAATGAACATTGATTCTTAGTGTGTTCGCGGTCGCTGTTAGTGTCAAAAACAACTTTTATTCATTCGGACAATGAGTTTCAATAAGCTTAAACTGTTAATGAAAATGAACATTGACTTAGTGTGCTGCGCGGTCGCAATATTAATTTTGAAGCTCATTAATGGAGTTCAATTGTCAAAACGAAGCTCATTCTTTAAGTTACGCGGTCGGCCTGCAGATTCTTGTCTAGCTCCTCAAATAGAGATTATTGAAGAGAATCGTGGATGTGAAGGACTCGGAAAAGCTGTTCCAGGATCGTGAAAAAAGGAGAGTTCTTATGAAATAGAAAAAGGATGGTTTCATTTTGTATGGGGACTTGGGCTTAATTGTATTAAGAGTTGCATATACATTTTAGTATAGTTTGATGTACGAAGATTGAAAAATATCTTTTATTTTGCATAGTTTAGGTGTGCAAAATGACTAAACTACTAATACTTTATAGGACAACTACCTATTCAGTTCGGGTGAATTATTTGAAGAACATTTTTTTTAAATACAATTTATTGTGACTCAACATATGACAGCACCCCGTTTGATGTTAAGCCGAAATGTGGTCCATGAATAAATGCCACTGCTACTACAATTCAATAACTGTGAGTAGCAATCCACTATGCCGGCCTAGATAGAAATAATTCAATCATACAAGCTCTACGGTTATGGGCACTAAGCCCAGCTACCCAGCTTTCACAGTTGGGTCGGATAACACCCTTCTGTATCTGCCTTGTTTAACGCATCTATTCACATCAGATTTATAAATTCCTTTCGTCAATTTAAAAATAAAAAACATTCAAAGAATAAATAGATTTTAATAATAACTCGTGTCTTTTGATTTAAAATAAATGGTGGATGCTTTGTATAACTTTTCAATGTAATAAAAATAAATTGACAAGCAAAGTATCCACTAACATCCCATATTTGTGGGCTTGTCTATTTTAGGTGTCTAGTGGATGATTTATAAAACAACCTAATGAAATAATGTCAGAAAAGTTTCAAATGATCCACTAAATACTCAAAATCGTGTAGTCTCGCGCCACTAACCACCAACAATGGAATCGAGAACATTAATTTCACTCTATTGTCAAAATTAAAAAGAAATTATTTTTGAAATTGAATTGTTCTGTTGTAAAATTAATTAAAACAACCTTTGAAATAATTAATATTTCGTTTTAATGCTTTTAATCAATCAATCAATTATAACTGACGGTACGTTCCGGGTTCATTCCCCAGTCAATTTAAATATAACAATCAATCAATCAAATTGTCACGCCTTTTTCCCACAGGGATAGGCAGAGACAATGGAGCGCCACTTACCACGATCCTTACACAACTCCCTTGCTTCCTTCACATCCACAATTCTCTTCATACAGGCTCTGTGGTTGTGGTTAGCCAAAAAAGGCCAGCGACTACTACTTCAATCAATCAATCAAATTTTCACGCCTTTTTCCCACAGGGATAGGCAGAGACAATGGAGCGCCACTTACCACGATCCTTACACAGCTCCCTTGCTTCCTTCACATCCACAATTCACTACTACTTCCAATTATTAAAACTTCTTTATCGCCTATACCACGGAGAATGTTCCGAAAAGCTCTTTAACCATGTTCCTACCTCAACCATTCACTCCCGTAATACCCACACAGGTCGGGAAAATCATCCGCATTCTATCGACCGAATCGGCAATCGAACTAAAAAGTTCGGTGCGTGTTTTCTTTGTAGAACAATCAACAGTGGAATGCTTTGCCAGCCCATGTGTTCTCTCTACCCTATGACCTTGGATCCTTCAAGCGATGCGTAAAGAAGCACCAATGGCCGGCATAGTGTCGGCAACTGGGGCAGCCGTGAACTAACTTATTTTTTTCAGTCGTCGTCACTCTTGGACCTCCTCTTGCTTATTATCAGGAGGGTCGAGGTCAGATGTCGTGTCACAATAAAAATAAATTAAAAAAAACAGCCGCCTCCATTCATGGACCGCACTCCAGCCTAACATCAAGCGGGGTGCTGTCACCGGGGTGTAAAACAGGAAAAGAGAAAGGCCACAGTAAATAAAAAACCCATAATGTTTTGTAATAGATTACTAACCACCCCAAACAACAAAACAGCGTTAAGATATCAATTAGTGGAACTAAATGAACATCTGTTTCCCTTCAAGAGGCTGAGGGGTCTCCGGGGGGATGTAAGGGGTCTACAAACTGTAATTAAGGATTAAATGTCGCACGTCACGAATACTTAATATAATTGTAACTCGCAGGTAAATATTTGGTTTTATTTGTTATATTTACGATTTTTTCCTATTAGCCGTTAAAACAAACGTTTTTTCAATTTTTTTTAAGTATACATTTTGTTACTAAGCTACCAAAGTGCTTGTATCATAGAAACCGGACAACTAAAGTACATATATCAAAGATACATTGGTACCGGCGAGTGGATTCGAACCCGTGCCACTCGGTTTACGTAGCCATTGCACTGCCACTACACCACGGTCGCCTTTTGTCAGTCGTCGGCCTCCTTCGATCTCCACTTGCGTACTATCATGCAAGTCGACTTTAATTTTTACTGTGACTCGACATATGACAGCACCTCGCCTGATATTAGGCTGGAGTGCGGTCCATGAACAGAGGTGACTGCTACTACAGTTAAATAACAGTAAGTCACATCCACTATACCGGCGTAGATAAAACAGGCAACTTACAAGTAGATCCGGAACGCGACTAAGTCACTTCACGGTCTGTGGTGATGTTACCCTGGATCGGCAGACTGGGCACCACTGCCTACCACTCTTTGACAACCAGAACTGGAGCTTTCTGTCTCTTTTTTTTTCTTAAATAATATTTTCAAACTTAATTAAATTATTAAATATTACAAATAAACGCTGTGAAACAAATATTTGTTGCAATAAAGAATTCCATTATTATTATTAAAGGTATTGACGACAGGCGTGGACAAACGGTTAGCGATTGGTTTGTTGCGCGTATCAGTCCGAGTTCGATTCCCGGTCGAAGAAAATATTTGTTTCATAGCTTTTATTTGTATTATTCAATAACTATTTAAAATATTTCAAATAATTGTTATTAAAAAAAAGAGGTAGATATTTGCTTCGGGTCTGGTTATCAAAGATTGGTGGGCAGTGGTACCCAGCTTGTAAGTTGCCGGTTCCAATTATCCCGGCATAGTGGATATTATGATTGCTACTTACAGATATTGAATTGTAGTAGCAGTGACATCTATTCATAGGCCACACACCAGCTTAACATCAAGCTGTCATATGTCGAGTCACAATAAAAAAAGGTCACTGAAGAGTACGCTTGTGGAGGCCCATATCAAGAAGTGGACGACTTCTGGCGAAGATGATGAAAATACAAAGAAGAGGAAATTGGGATTAAAATACTCCGTAAGCTACAGTATCTTTATCTAAATTATTAACCAGAATAAAAGAGATAGGCATGTACAATTAGCTTAGGTTAGAAGAGGATAGCTGCTACCTAGAGATATGTGGGATTTACTAAGTTAATATACCACCTACATAGATTATCTTCACGGTGGTCAAGATAAGGGTAAACTTCCGACATGTAAAATAAAGCCACGGTTATTAATTTTAATCTATAGTAAAAATACTTTTAAACAATCAATCAATCAAATTGTCACGCCTTTTCCCTACAGGGATAGGCAGAGACAATGGAGCGCCAATTACCACGATCCTGATACAACTCCCTTACTTCCTTCACATCCACAATTCTCTTCATATAGGCTCTGTGGTTAGGCGGCTTAGCTTTCTTGAGGATGTCTCCGATTTTATCCGTTGTCTCTGCTTATCCCTGTGAGAATTAGGACGTGAAATTTATAATGATGTGCCCAAACCATCGAAGCAAATATTGATAAAGGAATCAATCCTTGTCACTACATCCTCTTTCAAACCACTGTTTGCACTGTGCTATTCCTTATTTTATCCGCTATCGTCACTCCACATACATTGCTTAACGACTGCACTCTCTTCTCTCATGCTTCTTCTGCCACACCCAACATTTACTTCCATACAGGCAACGCATTATGAACAGCCACCCGTGACTTTTGGGACACTGGAAGAATGAGTGAAAGTAGATTGACGAAAATAATTTATAAATCTCATGTGAATGGATGCGTTAAACGAGGCAGGCCCGGGAGGGTTTTGCCGACCAAATCGGCAGAATTAAGAAATCTAGGTTGCCTAGTGCCTATAACCATAGGGCTTGTATGAAGAGAATTGTGAATGTGAGGGAAGCGAGAGAGTTGTGTCAGGATCGTGGCAAGTGGTGCTCCATTGTCTCTGCCTATCCCTGTGGGAAAGAGGCGTGACAATTTGATTAATTTTGATTTATAATGATACTATGATTTTCTTTAAAAAAACAAATTTTATTTTAATTTTTTTATTAAATTTAAATTTAAATTTATCAAGATTATAAATGCTATACGAAAACAAAAACTAAGGCAACGTCAATGGAATGTCACCCATTCATCATTGTGGGCTAAAATAAGGACAAAAACACGAGTGTCATTAGCAGTAATTAAAGTTGAAATGAAACGTGTTGACATCACTGTCGCCGCCCCTGATTGGTCGAGGGCCGCCAAAAACGTTCCGTTCGACAGAATGACAGCTGTTTATGTCAGAGATTTGTCAAGTGACAGTTTTAATGACATATTTATGTTAATTATAAAAGATAAATCCTAAGAATTTGGAAAGAATAGAATCTGTGCTAAAATAAGAACTAATTCATTGTTATTTGTCTCATTTATATTATGTTTATACCACGTGTGACTAAAAGAGACAACTACTTGTACTTCAATTCCTTTCTTTCAAAGGTTGTCACTACTTTTTTCAATTACAACCACTTGTAATTGTGGTTGACTTGTAATACAGTTTAATTAAAAGTCACGTGGTAGCGGCATAATTGTTCCGCCATCCTTTTTTGAAGTATTTTAATGTCATTTGTTATTGTGTCAAATTAGGTTGTCAAATTATCATCAAAACTAGTGACAACCTTCTAAATTACGAATGTAAGAATGTATATTCATCCCCTTCTGACTTCTTTTTTTTAGTGAAAATAGCATAAACGGTTGTATTTTGTAGCTATTTTAGGGCTCCTTCTATTTCTTAATTCCACAAATTAAATCTATAAAGCGCTAAAAAATAGTTTTTATCTCTTTGTACAAATAGGTCAATTAGAGAAATGAAACAAATTTTGACGACAGGTGTGGACGAACGGTTTAGCGATTGGTTTGTTGCGCGTATAGTCCCGGGTTCGATCCCGGTCGGAGCAAATATTTGTTTCATAGCTTTTATTTGTAATATTTAATAATATTAAATATTGCAAATATTTGTTAATAAAAAAAAAGAGATTGATATTTGCTTCGGGTCTGGTTATCAAAGAGTGGTAGGCAGTGGTACCCAGTCTGCCGATCCGGGGTAGTACCACCACTTACAATTATACAGACCGTGAAGTGATTTGGTCACGTTTCGGGATCAGCTTGTAAGTTGCCGGTTCCATCTAGGCCGGCATAGTGGATGTGATTGCTACTCACAGTTATTGAATTGTAGTAGCAGTGACATTCATTCAAGGACCACACTTCAGCTTAACATCAAGAGGGGGGCTGTCATATGTCGAGCCACAAAAAAAAAATATAGATAAGCTTTAATTCTCTAACTCTAAAATATTCGTCACTTTTTTTTCTATATTTTATATATTATCGTAATATTTTTTTAATTTTTTATTGTGACACGACATCAGACCTCAAACCGCCTGATGACCTCAAACCTCAAAGCAAGATGAGGTCCAAGAGTGACGAATTGCTATGAAACGAATCCTTGCTCGGACCAAGAATCGAACTCGAAACTTTACGCCTAACTAATGCGTGTCATCAAAATGAGCCATCAAAGTGATCCTAAAGTAATAGGTATCTACATAACTAAAGAAAAAAATATACCAAGTTACTAAAGTACATAGAAACAGGACAACCAAAGGACATACATATCAAAAATACATTGTCGAGTTAATTTGAACCCGGGCTCTCGGTTTGCGTGATCATTGCACTGCCACTGCACCATGGTTGCCTTTAATGATGTAGTTTTGAAAACAAAATGAAAATGATAAATTATATGATATTGTTCGCATGTTAATCAAATTTCTCCCCCCTAGACCCCCCTGGCTCCCCTTGGCTATCTACACTATCACTAACCCCCCTTATGATACAAAAAGTTGTTTTGATATTTTAATAAAAAAGTAGTTGTACCTGACAAATTTCATTAGGTATAGATAAGGTTATTTTATACATATATTTTGGGATCAGTTTGCCGACGACTGATAAATAACCGGCATAGTGACGGCTACCTCAGTCGCCGTCACTATGCCGGCCAAAGGTTTTTTATTTTATTTTTTAAATATATGAGCACCAAGCTTGATGTTAAGCTGGAGTGTGGTCCAGTCACATCCACAAGTCACTTTCATTCATGGATCGCTGTTAATATTAACATAACGCACTCTTAGAACCGGAGAAATTGTGGATTACCCTCGACAGTTCTAAACTCTTCTCGAAATTTCCAGAGAGCTTACCCATCAGACAAGTTTGAGTTAATTTTTTTGGCCGGAATAGTGTCGGCGACTGAGGCAGCCAGCAACTATTACTTTTTTTAGTCGTCGGTACTTTCAGACCTCCATCATGCTTACCATTAGGCACGTCGGGGTCAGATATCTGTCACAATGAATGATAAAACAGTAGTCCATATCACGAATCCATTTCTCATCGAATGTTACTTGTATTATTATATCACACAAGTAAATTATAAAAGTAGTACAAAGTTGCACTAGTATTTCAGAAAGGAAGGACAACTAAACTATGTGAAGGAAGTGAATTGGAAAAGGGACAATACACGAACACGGTACACTCGTGAACACAACTATTAGGACGAATTATTTTTTAAATTTAATAAATAAAAGATCTCTCCTAAGACGACTCGCCGGCGAGAGGCAAGCCGCGCATCGTCTTACAAAATCTTAGGATCTATCATTTATCGGTCATGGTTTTTAAGTTTTAGATAAACTAGTACATTTCCTAGCTGTAAATTTTCGCTCGGAGTACTATTGGCACTTCTGAGACAGCTTCGCCAAGTATCTTCTCTATGCCCTAGATTCATTGTAGGCACCGAGATCCAAGTTATGCATGGTCCTTTATCGCTTATACCACCAAGAATCTTCTGTTTAACCATGTTTCTACCTCGTTTTTTGTACCTGCACAGATCAGAAAAACCATCCGCATTTCGTCGACTCAATAAGCAGTCCAACTAAAAGGTGTGGTGATTTGTTATTTAAAAATAATCGACAAGTAAGGCAAGTAAGGCTGGTAAGGCATTCCCTTACCAGCCTATGTGTTCTCTTCATCCTTTAAGCGATGCGTGATGAAGCACCTCGGGCCGGAGTATTGACGGCAACTGAAGCAACCGTAAACTGAGTTAGTTTTTTTTAGTCGTTGGAACTCTTGCACTTTCCCTCGCTTACCATCAGGCAAGTCGACGTTACAATAAAAAATAAAAAATCTACCCTAGATTGTATTTTGAATACGAATATTCCACATCAAACTAAAAACTAAGGATACCAAATTAAAAGGAAGTCACTTTCCTCACTCCAAAATGACATGGTGCATAGTTATCGACAATGGAAAGATTTGTTCTAAGCATCGTTAAACACGAGTTCAACGTCTTAATCGCTCTTTGGAGGATGAGCTTGCAATTTTACACGATTTCACTTCACAATTTAAATTACCAATGCGTTATTTTTGAAATGAATGTTTCTTGCTCAATACAGCAAATACAGCACTGGTGGTCAGCAAAGGAGGATCAGAGAGCGTCGATGACTCGTTCTCGCCTCAGTTCATTCAAATATTATTTTACACTTGGTCTAAAACACTTGTTATAATGTTTATAAAACTTGACAAAGAATGGGCTCACCAAATGTTTTAGTAATTTGATTCGTTCAACAAAATACATATTCTTTACCCTACCTGTGTGCTAATCACGGGAGTGAAAAGACAAAGAAGGAAAACATTCTCTGTGGTATAAGCGATAAAGGACGCATAAAGCATGTGTCTTGCAGCTTTAATAAATGATTCTAGGGCAATAGCAAGATATTTAGCGAAGCCGTTTCAGAGAAATAGAAAATAAATAAATAAAGAGAAAATTTGTGCCTCAGATTCCCTCAAAACATCGACAATTCTTTTCAAACAAGCTCAACGAGTATGCTTTTCTATGATTTCTATACTAAGCTACTAAAGTGCTTGTATCATAGAATCGAGATAACCAAAGTACATATCAAAGATACATTGGTACCGGCAAGTGGTTTTGATCCCCTCTCGGTTTGCATAACCATTGCAATGCCACTAAACCACGGTCGCCTTAATAAGTACTTTATAAGTACTGCGGACAATAAAATACAAGAAAATAATAACAATTATATATAGTATTCTAATAGTTTTGTACTATAGTGTAAAAGATATAAGAAAGGAAGTGAAAGAATGCCTGTTATTGGGTTCACTTGGAAATATTTGCTTCCTTTGTGAAAAACTTATTTTCTGAAATATAGCTTAAAGTTTCAAGTGAAACAACTATTTGTAAGCGTATTATATTAATAATAAATTATATTCCTACTCATCCTTGACGCCAGGCGTGGTGTTGTGGTATCCACACCAGTCCGTTATGCGAGCAAATATTTGTTTCGATAGCTTTTATTTGTAATATTAAATTATATTTTTAAATATGAAGTTATTGATGTCAAGGCGACCGTGGTGTAGTGGTAGTGCAATGGTTACGCAAACCAAGAGCACGGGTTCAAAACCACTTGCCGGTACCAATGTATCTTTGATATATGTACTTTGGTTGTCCTGTTTCTATGATACAAGCACTTTAGTAGCTTAGTATAGAAATGTGAATGAAAATTAAAAATAATGAATTAAACAAATTTTGGTTTTGGTTTTGCAATAGACGTCGGAATAATAAAAAAACATGTAAAATCAAAACCAAAATAAACGCGATAGTAAGCCGCATAAAATTTGTTTAATTCATTAATAAATTTTCGCGCAAAATCTAGGAAAATTTTAATTTAAATTATATTTAAATTAAAAAAGAATGAGAAATTGTCATTGTAGCATGTCATATTATAAATTAAATTATTTAATTTATGCACATAGGTATAGGGTATAGGGGAAAGCACAAAAATAATAAATTTTACTTTTACTTGTTTTTACTGTCTGCCTACCACTAGTTTTTATAACTATGAAATAGTACATAATGTTGTATAGTAAAAATGAGCCACTTGTCCGAATGTGTATTCTTTAATAGGTAACAGGACGGCAAATCTTACATAATTTATTTCGGTGACCTTTGTTACTCTAATATATTTACTATGACTATATTAGAAATTACAATTTTTGTAATCAATTTTCGTAACAGGATCGTGGCAAGTGGCGGTCCATTGTCTCTGTCTATCCTCTAGGGCGGGAAAAGGCGTGACAATTTGATTGTAAACAAACAAGTAAGTTATTTTTATTTATTATTTATACTAAAGTGCTTGTGTATCATGAAAACAGGACTACCAAAGTACATATATCAAAGATACATTGGCACTGGCAAGTGGTGATTTGAACCCGTGCTCTTGGTTTGCGTAACCATTGCACTAGAGACAAATAAAATAATACGAGACAAATAAAGAAAGCAAAGATTTCCAAGTTTGCGTACCCATTGCACTACCACTACACCCAGGGCCGTCTTAAGCATATTCAGCGCCGGGGTGCGAAAGTCAAGGTTCCGCTCGCGTGGTCTCAGTATAGTAGGTACGTATCGAAATTTATGGCGGTCGGCATGCGCCCCATAGGACTCTGCGCCCGGGTGCACTGCACCCCTTGAACCCCCGGGTAAAGACGGCCCTGACTAAACCACGATCGCATACTATCAAGGAATTAGGCTCGGTTTAAGTGCGACTTAATGTTAGTATTTTTAACAGCCTAATTAGAACCGACAAGGTAAGTCCAAGAGCAACAACCTAAAAATCCGATTTAGTTTACGGTTGCTTCAGTCACTATATCGGCAATGTGAAAAGGACATTGACGACAGGCGTGGACGAATGGTTTAGCGACTGGTTTGTTGCGCGTAAAGTCCCGGGTTCGATCCCCGGTCGGAGCAAATATTTGTTTCATAGCTTTTATTTGTAATATTTAATAGTATTAAATATTACAAATATTTGTTAATAAAAAAAAAAGAGATGGATATTTGCTTCGGGTCTGGTTATCAAAGAGTGGTAGGCAGTGGTACCCAGTCTGCCGATCCGGGGTAGTACCACCACTTACAAGTATACAGACCGTGAAGTGATTTGGTCACGTTTCGGGATCAGCTTGTAAGTTGCCGGTTCCATCCAGGCCGGCATAGTGGATGTGATTGCTACTCACAGTTATTGAATTGTAGTAGCAGTGACATTCATTCATGGACCACACTTTGGCTTAACATCAAGCGGGGTGCTGTCATATGTCGAGTCACAATAAAAAAAAAAAAAAAAAAAAAAAAAAAGGAGTAGTAGGCAGAGGTGCCCAGTCTGCCGATCCGGGGTAGTACTGCCACTCACAAGTATACAGACGCGTTTCGTGATCAGCTTGTAAGTTGCCGGTTTCAACTAGACCAGCATAGTAGATGTGACTGCTTTTTCCAGTTGAATGTCTGTAGTAGCAATTACCTCTATTCATGGACCGCACTCTAGCTTAACATCAAGCGAAGTGCTGTCGTATGTCGAGTAAAAAAAACTACACCACGGTCTTCACTACACTTAGTTTAAACTCAACAACAATATACCTGTTCCTTGTTCCTACCTCGTCTTTTCACACCCGTAATACACACCCGTCACAATAGAAGTGGTTTTGATGTCTGTTATTATTATCTGTGATCACTTTTGGTTTACATTATAGTTAGTTTTAGTGGCCACCGAAATTGGGGACATGGAACGATTGGAATGGCCCGTTTAGTAAAGTAGAACACATTGGCAGAAGTGGGCCATATTTACTGTATCAATCAGCACTAATAAAAGTTCATATTTGGAATATGGTAAGAACTAGGTTTATTTATAACTATAGTCCATAAATAACTATTTATGTTTTTTTTAAATTAAAGACAGTAATAATAAAATTTCCTCGCTAACCAAGAGACCAATTAGGCATAGACAGAGACAATGGAGCGTCACTTGCCACGATCCTGACACAACTCTTTCGCTTCCCTCACATTCACAATTCTCTTCATACAAGCTCTACCGTCATGGGCACTAGGCAACCTAGCTTTCTTAAGTAGTAGAAACCAAGAGACCCTGGTTCAAAAACAACTTGCCGGTACCAATGAATCTTTGGTACTGTTGTCCTTTTTCTATGATTGAAGCTCGTTTAGCAGCTTAGTGAATAAAAGGTATTTTTTAATTTTATTGTTCCTTGACTATGACAGCACCCTGCCTGATGTTAAGCACAATATTAATGGAGTGCGGTCCATAAATAGAGATGACTGCTATTACAGTTAAATTTATTTTTTTATTATAAATTTCTATATTAAGCTATAAAAGGCTTGTATCATAGAAACAGGACAACCAAAGTACCTACATATATCAAAGATGCATTAGTACCGGTGAGTGGTTTCGAATCCGTGCCACTCGGCTTAGCCATTTCACTGCCACTACACCACGGTCGCCTTAAAGTAGCAGTCTCATCCCCTAGTTGGAACTGGTGACTTTCAAGCTGATCCCTAAATGAATTGAGTCACTTCATGGATTGTCAGATTGAGCGGGCACCACTGCCTACCACTCTTAAAATGTTTTTTATTTTTTATCTTCACTGTGCACCTCTTGGACCTTCCCTTGCTTATTATCAACCGAGTCTAGATAAGATGCTGCGTTCATAACTAGAGGTTCAAAACGACTCGACTTTTCAACCCGGGTTAAACCGATTTCAGACCCAAACCGAGTTGGGTCGGTTAACATCTACAATAAACCGGTTTGAACTATTATATTCTTAAGTATATATAATTTTAGATCAGACACCAAAAGGTATTTAATCATATTTAACATCCGAAATTCTATAGCAAAGAATACTGTATATTAGGCAATTTAGATTGTCAGACCGAATTGTCAACTCGGTTTATAAACCGGTTTGAATCCAATTCATCAATTCGGTTTGCGATTCGGGTTATCCACATTTTTTTAATCGATCTAACTCGGTTAAAAAAAATTCGAGATCGTTCCACCTTTATTTAAAACCACTCGCCGGTACCAATGTATCTTTGATATATGTACTTTGGTCGTCCTGTTTCTATGATACAAGCACTTTAGTAGCTTAGTATGTAAAATAAATTAATAATTAAAAAAATCCTTATTTTGGATAAAATATCCCTATTTTGCCGAAAATTTCTCGACTATGTATACAGTCACAATTTTACGTAACTGTGTATGTTTAGGGGTGTGTTTGCCTCAGTGGTGTGGGGTGGTGTAATCATTCATCACAATTGAGGGCACATCGGGAAACCTGATAGCTCGCCATATCAATTTGTTCCCGTTATGACCTCCTTTTTGGGACTCGATATATGACAGATGATTACCTAATTCGGCTGGAGTGCGGTTCATGAGGCGACTGCTACCACAGTCAAATAAGCCTGCAAGTAGTTTGTCGCACAAACTACTTGCAGGCTTATTTGGAACCGGCAACTTTTAAGTTGATCCCGATACGCGACTGAGGTCCATTTTTCTAGGGTGCTTGCCAAGCGCTTACGATGGTCATAAAGAAAACATTCTCCTTCATAGGTGACAGTGTGGTTCAAAATTCCTTCGTTTCAGTGCCCGTTGAGCAACGCCAGACTGGTTTCGACGAGTTTACAGGCGCTGATCTCCACGAGCTCACGTGAGGTATCCGTTTGTTAAGCTGTATTGTATGTATCTTGCCAATTTGACGTAAATTAATCAATATTGTTTTTATGCTAACATCAAAATCTGTAATATTTGCCGTAAATTTAGTATCCGTAAATTGGGTTTAAAAAGTAAATACTGAGTATCATCCGTTTTCCCGGTTACCTTTAACTTGTCAATGTTAATTAAAAAATCGGACGACCATAGGGTTCATTTTATAGATTGAAATATCTAGAACAGAAGCTGTCAAACAAATAACCGATTGAGCGTTCGTTTGAATTTTTTCTCTGTATATGTCGTTGAAATTGTTTTTGACGTATCCATTATGACGAAAAATATTTAAATGTAGAGAAAACTTAATGCTAATCTATAAACAAAACACTAATTTTAAAAAAAGAAGTCAATGTTTTAAAATAAAATTAGAATTCATAGTCAAACAAAAATGTTTTTTATTTAAAAAGGCCAGTACAATAAATGCAGCGGCAATTATATACTAAAAGACCAAATATATTTCTACATTGTGTTTCAATTGATAAACACTAAACAATACACAAAACAATAAACGTATACAATAATTCGTCCCAGGTCCGAATTAGTAAGGCGATCAGTGACAAAAACACGAGATAGGTCAAATAAACATAGACAACGAGGCCCCTTTACTTTTTATTGGTATCAAAGTAATTGGATATTATTAGTATTTAACCTACGATTGGACATTAGCCAAATGTTTTTGGTGTAAGATAAACAATAGATAGGATACCTGTCTATTGTAAAGAATAGGGGTCACACACGCGAATACACAGTTGGTAGATATCCGTAGATAGTAGAAGATAGAAGGACGACACACCAGTCCGTTACTCGTAAAGTACCGGGTTTGATTCCCGATTGAAACAAATATTTATTTAAAACATTTTATAAATAGATTATTACAAATATTTGTTAATAAAACAAAAAGATTGCTTTGGGTCTGCTGATCTGGGGTAACACCACCACAAGTATACAGACCATGACTTAGTCGCGTTTCAGGATTACTACAAGTTGTCAGTTTCAACCGGCATAGTGTAAGTAGCAGTAGCAATACTGCTACTTACAGTTATTAAACTGTATTAGCAGTCGTCTTTATTCATGGACTGCACTTCAGCTTAACATCAGGCGGGGTGCTGTCATATGTCGAGCCACAATAAAAAAGACTTCCAGCTTGCAAAGAATATAATTTCAACTCATTTTAAATCACTATACTATCAAAAGAGATATTTAAACGTTCTGTAAAACTTTACACAAAACAACGTTGAAAACTTTAATAAATATATTTTTTTAACTTTTAGATGTGCCTATTAAGTTATTTAAACTAAGACAATAATATTCCTTGCAGTTTTTTATCTTGCTTGCTAGAGGACCAATTTAAGGTTCAAATGCGGTACGCAATTAAGTCGCTTTATGGTCTGTGTTCTTGAAAGTGGTGTTACTAACCCGGGGCACCGCTGCCTACCACTGTTTGTAAAAGTACTTTCATAAAAATGACTTAGTAATGTAGTGAGAAGCATGTTTTTGCGTCACACCTATTTCCCGTAGAATTGGGCGCGCCCTCATTTCCTCTAAATGATAGACTTACATGGTTACCATTTATAAGTATACAGACCGTGAAGTGATTGGGTCGCGTTTCGGGCTCAGCTTGTAAGTTGCCGGTTCCAACTAGGTCGGCATAGTGGATCTAATCGCTGCTCACAGTTATTGAATTGTAGTAGCAGTGGCATCCATTCATGGAACACACTCCAGCTTAACATCAAGCGGGGTGCTGTCATATGTCGAGTCACAATAAAAAAAAAATACTTTGGTCGTCTTGTTTCTATTATACAAGCACGTGTAATAGACACCAGGTTTAGTATCTCTTTCTCGTAAAATTTCTATGTAATATACATTCCTCATCATCATCAGCCAGAAGACGTCTACTGCTGAACATAGGCCTTCTCCTTAGAACGCCACTCCGAACGACAAGATGCCAGTTGTATCCACCGGTATTTTGTCGTTTATAATAAGGAGGAGTCCATTGTCCAGTTAGGTAGGTCCAACTTCGACAAAGAGGTCGCTCGAAGAATCCAACTCGGATGGGCGGCGTTTGGGAAATTGCGTTATACCTTCTCGTCAAACACCCCACAGTGCCTGAAGACCAGGGTCTTCAACCAGTGTGTGTTGCCAGTGATGACATATGGCACTGAGACGTGGCCCCTAAATGTTAGCCTGTTGGAAAAGCTCAGAGTCACTCAGCGGGCAATGGAGAGAGCTATGCTTGGTGTGTCTCTGTGCGATAGAATCCGGAACGAGGATATTCGCCAAAGAACCGGAGTTACCGACATAGCTCGAAGGATTTGCGAGCTGAAGTGGCAATGGGCTGGCCACATCGCTCGAAGAACTGACAACCGATGGGAAAGAAATGTTCTAGAGTGGAGACCACGAACTGGAAGACGCAGCGTAGGTAGGCCTCCCACTAGGTTGACTGACGACATAGTGAAAGTCACGAATAACCGGTGGATGCAACTGGCATCTTGTCGTTCGAAATAGCGTTCTAAGGGGGAGGTCTATGTTCAGCAGTGGACGCATTCTGGCTGATGATGATGATGATGATGAATAAGGGGGAGGGAGGCTTACCATAATCCCCACGGCTTGTGTTAATTAGGTATAAGTAAACAAAAAACAAAACTTTAAATTAATTTTTGGGGACATCCATAAGATAGCTGGGTTGCCTAGTGACTTACTGTAGAGCTTGTATGAAGAGAATCGTGGATGTGTGAGAAGCGAGGGAGTTGTGTCAGGAACGTGGCAAGTAGCGCTCCATTGTCTCGGCCTATCCCTGTGGGAAAAAGGCGTGACAATTTGATTGATTGATTGATTGAAATTTAAAGCTGCATGTAACCCAATCACAAACGCATTACGGCGCACCCTGACCTACCCATTACTATGTGCCGTGATGAACCATGCCCAACTCGATAAATGGATATTTTTAATTATAACCCTCCATATAGACAATGTTGGCTTACTAGGGTAGACAGTTCGTTTTAATTTGACCTTTGACCCTTTAGAGTATAGAAAAAAGAGACTATTGAGTTAGGCAAAGACAACGAAGCGCTACTTTTCACGATCATGACACAACTACACCTATGACTACGCCGGCCTAGTTGAAAACTGGCAACTTAAAAACTGATTTCGAAACCCGACTAAGTCACCTTACGGTTTGTATACTTAAATATTGCTTAAATATTCGTTCTACTCCGGATCGGCAGACTGGACACCACTGCCTACCACTCTCCAACAACCAGACCTGAAGCAAATGTCCGCCTTTTTTTATTAACAAATATTTGCAATATTTATTATTTTGAGTAAATATTACATATAAAAGCAATGAAACAAGTATTTGATCCGACCGGGAATCGAACTCGGGACTTTCCACGTGACAAACTGGTTTGCTAATCAATACGCCACGTCTGTCGTCAAAATATGTAGTTTATTTCAAAGAACCAGTTGCTTACTGATACTTTATACTATAGTATCAATCAATCAAATTGTCCCTGCCTTTTCCCCACAGGGATAGGCAGGGACAATAAAGCGCCACCCACCACGATCCTGTTACAAGTTACAACTCTCTCGCTTCCCTCACATCCACAATAGTATAAATATTAATAAATTAAACTATTTTTTATGCATTTAGATGTATGCGTGCAACATGATCTAGACTCTAGACAGTGAAAAGCGCGGGAAAATCCGCCATTTTGTATTTTAAACAATCGCAAGTGTTAATATTATTATAAAAAAAAGCAACTAGGAAGTGTTTTAAAGTAATTTTTATTCTTTTTAAGCATTTACAATTGTTTTTAAGACGTGGTATTGTAAGAAAAATTCGTCTATTGAGTTGTATAGATGTTTTTATTTACGAGTAAACTTTACGGTAAAATGTTTATATCGAGGGAATCTCCTATCTAACAAATCTTTTTTTTATTTTACTTTACTCGTAATAACCTAAATCTAAAGTTACCGTCGAAAGTTTTAGTAAAGTTTTCCGTCAATGTTATTATTAGCCAGAAGACATCTACTGCTGGACATAGGCCTCCTCTTTAGAACGCCATTCCGAACGACAAGATGCCATCTACCGGTTTTTAATGTTTTTTATATTGTGACTCGACATATGACAGCACCCCGCTTGATGTTAAGCCGAAGTGTGGTCCATGAATGAATGTCACTGCTACTACAATTCAATAACTGTAAGTAGCAATCATATCCACTATGCCGGCCTAGTTGGAGCCGGCAACTTACAAGCTGATCTCGAAACGTGACCAAATCACTTCACGGTCTGTATACTTGTAAGTGGTGGTACTACCCCGGATCGGCAGACTGGGTACCACTGCCTACCACTCTTGTATGGACTAAATATTCATTCCTTTGCCTTTATTTGAATAATATAATAAAAATAAATAAACATTTTAGTTTATAATCTTTGGATTAGTACCAAAGTTGTATTTTACAATGAAAAATTACAGCATACAAGAAAAAAAATACAAAAGCGCTAACTGAAAACTTGGCAAAGATTTTTACATGAAACTTTACAGTTTTTACATTGAATTATGAATAGCGTATTACAAGAGATTTTTAAATTTTGTTTTAGTAGTATTTTCTTAAATTTTACGCGAACATTGATTACTGAATAAAACAAATTTTATACGGCTTCCTATCGAGTTTATTTTGGTTTAGATTTTATCATATTTTTATTATTTTGACGTTATAAGAGATTTGCAGTCATTGTAGTCACGGAGAGACCATGATCGCTGCAAAGCTCCTGAAGCGTCAACATAATAAAAAAAAAAATAACGCGATAGTAAGCCGCATAAAATTTATTTTTTTATTCATTATTATTTAGTGTTTTAGTATCTAATGTACACTCAAAGGTTTTAGTTATTTTAATAGAATTTTTAATTCTGATTTAAAACGAGGCAGACCCAGGAGGGTGTTCTCCGACCAAATCAGAGACATCTTGTAAGAATTGTGGATGAGGGAAGTAAGGAAGTTGTATCAGATTTGTGACAAGTGGCGCTCTATTGTCTGCCTATACCTGTAAGAAAAAGTCGTAACTATTTTAAATTTTTATTTTAATGAATTTAAAACTTGTAAGAAAAGATTTGTGGATGTGTAAGAATCATTGTGGATGGTTTTGAACCGGTTGCTCTCGGTTTGCGTAACGATTGCACTACACCACGGTGCCCTTAAAAATTAGATTGATTTTTAATTATATTGATTTTATTTTTTAATAATGGGGTCGAAGTCAATAGGGTGACAATCTCTTTTATTAGGGGTGGTAAACGTATGCGATGTAGGCGATGTGGAGTTTGTTGGATATTTCACGGGTTTTTATGTCTTTGTCATTAAATCAATCAATCAAATTGTCACGAGCGCCACTTGCCACGATCCTGACACAATTCCCTCGCTTCCCTCTCCTGCACAATTATCTTCATACAAGCTCAATGGTTAGGGGGGTTATAGTTTCAGGATCAGCTTGAAAGTTGCCGGTTCCAACTAGGCCGGCATAGTGGATGTGACTGCTGCCTACAGTTACTAATTTGTAGTAGGAGTGTCGTTCACTAAGAGACCGCACTCCAGCTTAACATCAGGCGAAATGCTGTCATATGTCGAGTCACAATAAAAATAAATCTCCCTTGCAAAAAGGACCTTTTAATGCTCAAAGGGGATGATACGTTTTTTTTCTATTTCAAAAAGTTTTAATTGTAAAATAATGTCCTACTTCAGCCCTTCGTCAGCTTTGTAACAGGTGTGAATAAAAGGGGATGAAACACTGGTAAAAATATTAGTGTCGTGAAAAATGTAAAAGTATTTGCTTTTGTATTTCATTTTATTAATTTCGTTTGTTTTTTATTGTGACTCGACATATGACAGCACCCCGCTTGATTTCAAGCAAAAGTGTGGTCCATGAATGAATGTCACTGCTACTACAATTCAATAACTGTGAGTAGCAATCACATCCACTATGCCGGCCCAGATGGAACCGGCAACTTACAAGCTGATCCCGAAACGTGACCAAATCACTTTACGGTCTGTATACTTGTAAGTGGTGGTACTACCCCGGATCGGCAGACTGGGTACCACTGCCTACCACTCTTTGATAACCAGACCCGAAGCAAATATCCATCTCGTTTTTTTTATTAACAAATATTTGCAATATTTAATATTATTAAATATTACAAATATGAATAAATCTAAAAGATAGACTAAATTTAGTATTATACGTAAAGTATCATAGATAGCGAAGGGGCTACTGTATCAAAGATACATTGGGGATTATAACAGCTTTTGATTTACTATATTTATTTATTGATTTACTGTACTGTATAATTCGATACGAAAATTTGATACAACAAAAAAAACCTTCTAAATTCCCAATCCGACTGTTTTGATGAATTATTAGGCCGGCATAGTGAAGGCGGCTGTGAAATAACTTGGTTTAGTATTTTCTTAGATTTTGCGCGAACATGGATTAGCCGCATAAAATTTGTTTAATTTATTGACTTGGTTTTTTCAGTCGTCAACTATCTTGAATCTCCATCTGGCAGGTCAGGGTCACAATAAAAAAACCAGAAACAAATTCATAAAAAATGAAAATTAAAACTAGATTGGAATACCTTAATATAATATTTACTAACCAACTATTTAAGGTAAGTATTAGCGAGATAACATTAGTACCAGATAGAAACTAATAAAAATTATATTCCTCATATCAACCAGAGAGGGATAGGCAGACCCAATGGAGCGCCACTTGCCACGATCCTGAAACAACTCCCTCGCTAACTTTACATTCACAATTCTCTTCATACAAGCTCTATGGTTATGGGCACAAGACATCCTCAAGAAGGCTAGGTTGCCTAGTGCCCATAACCTCAGAGCTTTACTCATATGACCACGCAACTAGTCTAGCAGTCATATAGGTACTAAGACTTAAATATTAAAGCCATTAAGATTTAAAAAAAAAAGAAAAATGTAGTGCATTCAATCTAGTGTTTTTGAGACGGAAGCGGGCGCGGACGTACGAGGGGATATCAAAATGGCGGACCGTATTACGTCACTTACAAAGCCAGACCGTTTAGAAATTGGATCAGTGTTCAGTGTGCGACTCGATGGGGGAACGCGCGGTCTCTTCGCGCGCAATTTCCGAACGCAATCGTCTATCGTTCGTAGAAAATCGTAATTCGAATTTATTGTGTTTTTAATATTTGTGTTTTTGTTTTTATTTATGTTCCTATACAGCCAGTGTTAGTGAGTACTAGAGCTTTTTCTTTACTGAAAAATGTAAGTTTTAATCATATAATAATCAAATAAGATTTCCTAATTAAAATTTAAGATAAATTCTTATAGGAATTTAAGAAAAGTGTAAATTTTAAACTGTTAACCAGTTAAAACATCAAACGCAATAATTCACAATCGTTCCTTTGTTACGAGCTTTGGCTGAGCTTTGAAGTGTAATTTACGATAGCATAAAACCTTCGCAGAGGACCTAGTTTTAACAGCGAGTGAACAGTGATATTTTGAAACCTCATTGAAAGCTCAGAATAAGCTTTTAAACTCATTCAAAAATCAATACTTTTGCAATGATTGAGATTTTATATTATTTACGTATCTACAGGAACGTTTTGTATATTTTTTAATCTTTTCTTTAGAGCTTGTATGAAGGGAGTAGTGAATGTGAAGGACGCAAGGGAGTTGTGTCAGGATCGTGGCAAGTGGCGCTCTATTGTCTCTGCCTATCCCTATGGAAAAAAGGCGTGACAATTTTTTTTTGTTTTTTTTTTATTGTCACTCGACATATGACACCACCCCGCTTGATGTTAGGCTGGAGTGTGGTCCATGAATGGATATCACTGCTACTACAATTCAATAACTGTGAGTAGCAATCACATCCACTATGCCGGCCTAGTTGGAACCGGCAACTTACAAGCTGATCCCGAAACGCGACCAAATCACTTCACGTTCTGTATACTTGTATTGTAAGTGGTGGTACTACCCCGGATCGGCAGACTGGGTACCACTGCCTACCACTCTTTGTTGACCAGACCTGAAGCAAATATCCACCTCTTTTTTATTAACAAATATTTGCAATATTTAAAATAATTATTAAATATTACAAATAAAAGCTATGAAACAAATATTTGCTCCGACCGGGAATCGAATCCGGGACTTTACGCGCAACAAACCAATCGCTGACCGTTCGTCGTCAAACTTTATTATTTATTTATTAGAACAATCAAATTGTCACGCTTTTTCCTACAGGGATAGGCAGAGACAAAGGAGCGCCACTTAACACGATCCTGACACAACTCCCTCGGCTTCCCTCACATTCACGATTCTCTTCATACAATCTATACGGTTATAGGCACTAGACAACTTAGCTTTCTTGAGGATATCTCCGATTTGGTTGGAAAACCCCCAAGTAGGTATAACTACTCGTAATGGGTAGGTATAACTATAGTAAGGCAACAGGCAGATTCGAGCAGTGGTTTCAGTTATGGCGCAGCTTTAATCCCAAGGCTCTTTTTATCTGCCGGGAATTATAGCTTAATATAAAAATGTAAATTCAAAAAAAATGTATTTTCTAATTATCTAGGTAATCTTTAGTTCTCTAATCTTGGACCTGATAATTTTTTTAAACGAATATCAACTTAATGCCGTATGAGTTTCGGTTCAAATTGCATTAAACATAAAAAATTGACCTGCAGTTAACAGTACTACGGAATTTTATCAGAGTAACCAAATATTTTAACAATGATTTCGTACACAAAGCAAATATACATGTTTTGTATATGTATATGAAAGGATATTGACGAAAGAGATTGATAAATCAGTCAAAAGAGACCTTTGACCGACATAGTGACGGCGACTGAGGCATCTGTTAATCAGTCGTGTTGGTACTCTGGGACACCTTTAGACTACTGGCTGTTACGCGAAAGTCCTGTTGTTTGATTCCCGGTCGAAGCAAATATTTGTTTCATAGTTTTTTTGTATTATTTTTTAATGAGAATAAAACAGATAAAATTAAAAGTATATTAACTATAATTAAAATATAAATAAAAGATATCATCTAATGACGTCGCATCAGAGATAGTCCCAAGGAGACTGGCAACATTTCCCCTTTGTATAGTAAGGCTAATACGTTGGCAGAAATAATTGCCAGCCTTCCTGTCTCTAGACTTCTCCGACAGCCGCTTGGACAACTCCTCGGCCAGGCGCTTAGCTGAAGGTCCCCAAGGACTTTTTAATTATATTAAATATTGCAAAATTTGCATCGGCTCTGGTTATCAAGGAGTGGTAGGTAGTGGTACCCAGTCTGTCGATCTGGGGTAGTATTACCACTTGTGTACAGACAGACCGTTAAGTGATTTGGTCGCGTTTTGGGATCAGCTTGTAAGTTGCCGATTTCAACTAGGCATAGTGGATGTGATTGCTACACATCAATTCATGGACTACATTCCAGCTTAACATCAAGCGGGGTGCTGTCATATGTCGAGTCACAATAATAGAAATAATAAAATCAAAATTAAAATTTTAAAGGAACCCCCGAAACGCCTGGAACCACTTTGGTCATATCATCAGCTTTATAGTAATAAACAACATTAGTCATGGCTCAATAGTTATATCCCTTTAATATCCCTTGGATCCTTATGGTGCATCATCAGATAACTACTCTAGGTCTTCAATTTGATAATGGCCCAGCTAATGGCTTATAGAGAGTAACAATTTTAGTTAAAGCACTATGATATTATCTGTTATTGATTTGCTGATCTGAGAGGATTCATGATCAGATACTTCCGATCTTCAATTTGATAACGGCCCAGCTAAAGGCTTAGTTAAAGCACTACAGTTCTATCTCTTTATTTTGCTGATCAATTGATATCAATTTGCTGATCTGAGAGGATTCATAATGGTGCATCATCAGATTGCCCGGTCTTCAATTTAATGACGGTCCAGCTAAATGCTCTTAGTGAGTAACAATTTTAGTTAAAGCACTATAGTTCTATCTCTTGTTGATTTGCTGATCTGAGAGGATTCATGATGGTGCCTCATCAGATACTCTCGGTCTTTAATTTGATAACGGTCCAGCTAATGGTTCATAGTGAGTAACAATTTTAGTTAAAGCACTATACGTCCATTTCTTGTTGATTTGCTGATCTGAGAGGATCCATGATCAGATTTTTAAGATCCGGAATGTTTTATTTTATCGCACTAACTTTTCTACACTTAGTTTCCTACCTTCAAGACAAATCTAATAAGTCCAAACTTAGTATACCAAAAAAAAGTTTGAACACATCCAGGATTTCGTCTCCTACCTTCGAGTTCCATCATCAGAGTAGCTCAGTGGTGTCAGTTAAAACACACATGTATTTGTATACGTTTTTATTTCAAATGTTAAGTTGATAATAATGTTAAACCTATAAGGCTGGGAATACAAGTCCGATAGTCCGATCCGATTGTCTGATCAGACAATCGGAAAGCACTCGTGCCATACATTTGTTTGAATACTTAATACACGTCAGATCCGATAGTCGGATCGGATGTCAGAATCGGAAACAACGCCAAGGCGCTTACGATTTTATGGCCGATCCGATTGTCTGAAGGTGCAGTTTTCATACAGAATACAGAAACAAAATAGACGTCCGATTCCTACTTCCGATTTGTAAATAATTTGCTCAGCAATATCGGACGTGTATTCCCAGCCTTATGCGACGAAGATTGTTATTTTATGTCGAATAAATATGCCATTGTTAAAACACGTAAAAAATGTTATAATTTTTCCCTTAAAATATTCATATGACGAGGTTGGTTTGCAGTTTAGATCGATTACCTTGATTGAATATTTTAGGGGAATAATGTGTTTTAACAATGGCATATTTATTTGACATAAAATAACAATCATCGTCGCATAGCGACGTACAAGGGTTGTCGTTCTAAACAGCGCGTCTAAGATCGCTACCGCAGCTAACAAATCGAGCTGATGACCTTGAAACCCCTGATCAGATCTTCATCAATTGTAGCTAAGAACCATCTCGATCACGTCAGCTTTCAAATGAAACAAACCGCATCGTAATCGGTCCATTCGTTTAGGAGCTACGATGCCACAGACAGACACACAGATACACAGAGCCACAGATACACAGATACACAGAGCCACAGATACACAGATACACAGATACACAGATACACAGACAAGTCAAACTTATAACACCCCTCTTTTTGGGTCGGGGGTTAAAAAAACACGATAGAGTCATCGCAGTGACCTAAATAGTTTAATTGTCAGTTGTAAACCGTCACGGCGCCTCCGTTAGCCTTCAGAAGATCCGTAGGCGAATTAAAGACTTGTTCCGCATTTTAACTCTAATGCAGGAAATATTGTGTCGTTATAAAACGGTGGCAAGTGGCTCTCCATTGCATTGGCACGTGCTCTAGGCGCCATTCGAAGGGGGCGCAATTTGCGAATAATAAAACTTATAAATAATAAAAAAAAACTAGGAAAATTCAGTTTTAGTCAAGAGAGTGTTTTCTTGGTCATCAATCCATCAATCAAATTGTCACGCCTTTTTCCCACAGGGATAGGCAGAGATAATGGAGCGCCACGTACCACGATTCTAACAAAACTCCCTTGATTCCTTCACGTCTACAATTCTCTTCATACAGGCTCTGTGGCACTAGGCAACCCAGCTTTCTTGAGGATGTCTCCGATTTGGTCGGAAAACACCCTCCTGGGGCTGCCTTGTTTAACGCATCCAACCACTGCAGATTTATAAATTCCTTTCGTCAATCTACTTTCACTCCTCCTTTCCATGTGCCCAAACCATCAAAGCATTCCTTTGTCAATCCTTGTCACTACATCCTCTTTCAAACCACATATATCGCGCACCAAGCTATTCCTTATTCTATCCGCTATCGTCATTTCACATACACTCCTTAACGACCGCATTTCTACAGCATTAATTCTACTCTCATGCTTCTTCTGCCATACCTTCTGCAAAGACGGTGGAAGCTTACTTGAAGAACATCTTAAGCAAGAATTAATAAGTAATAATTTACAGTAATCAGACAATACTTACATAGATTTTTTTTTTAAATCTATTATCGTGATCACTTTTTATCAGACAGGGGTAGGCAGAGACAAAATTATAAATAAACGTTAATGTTTAATTTTGTCTCACCCATTTGTGCAGGCTAGTGATTTTGAACCAGAGCTTCTTTGTTTGCGAGGCTGTTCCTCAACCACTACACCATGGATGCGCTTTAGGTTCGTTACCCGACTCGATAATTTATGATTACTTTTGACGTTACTTGGTTTTTATATTTTCCCTAAGACGCGACTTCAAAAGTAATTTCCGACAAAAATGGGCTATTCTGCTAACAATAATATAATTTATTTATTTTTATTATTTATTGTGCCACTTTTCTTTTACCACGCTTTCTTTATTATTACTCGTAGCTTGACTCGTTTGTAAACGGATTTATTCTAATTAATTTTCATCCACTTCTAGAAGTCTGATTAATTTGAAAATTAGTACACGTATTAAAAACCGATGACAATACAATAATTTCAATAAATATTTTTTGGCTGGCATAGACTGATGCGACCGTGAAGTGACTTTGTTTTTTCAGGCGTCGCCATTCTTGGACTTCCTCTTGCCTAACAATTATTTACTTTTTAGTTCACATAGTCATATAAGCGTGTTTATTAGTTTTTTAAAACTGTAGTCAATCAATCAATCAAATTGTCTGGCCTTTTTCCCACAGGGATAGGCAGAGACAATGGAGCGCTAATTGCCACAATCCTGACACAATTACCTCGCTTCCTTCCCATTCACAATTCTCTTCATACAAGCTCTATGGTTTTTAACTATAGTATTATTGTTTATTCTACTTTTGATCCTGCCTCGTTGAAGAGCGGCGACGACTGAAAAAAAAAACGATTCAACTTACGGTTGTCCCAGTCGCCGTCACTATATCAGCCAAAGTTTACTTACTGAACAAAGTGGTCACTTATTATCAAATATTTGTAATATTTAATTTATAAGTGATTCTTTTTTTTAAATTTTTGTGCCGGCCGGAAGACAAAACCAAAATTTAGGCGTAGCTTTTAGGGATTTTTACCTAGATCGATTTTTTTACGTTTTGGAATAACCCGCTCGTAATATTTTCCTTAGGTCCTCGACCTTAGACAAATAAAGGATTTACTCAGTTTATCTCCCTCATCTGGCTTTCACCCAAATTCATATTACGGAGGAAATTTCTACTTTTATGAATAGCTGTTCAAATAAAAAGAAAATATTATTTCTTCTGACCTTGGGTTGTCTGATGAGCGCTAAAATCTGTCTCTTTGGCATAGTGACTGAAACAATCGTAAAGTGAATTAGTTTTTTCAGTGAGCGCTCTTTGACTTTTCCTTGCTTACCACCAGACTAGTCAAGGTCACTTACTTTAAAGTAAGTTCAGTCGTCGTCACTTACTGGAAAAAGAATTTCTTTTTTAAATATAAATCTTTTATTAAATTAAAAAATTAAATCTAATTCTGTGTTGAGAATTAATCTTTCAAATCCTTCAGTTTGCCGATCCGGAGTAGTACCAAGACTGTGGAGTAACTAAGTCGCGTTTCGGGTTCAGCTTTTAAATTTTCTGTTCCAGCTTCCAGTTCCGGCATAGTGTATGTGACTACTTATGACAGTTATTCAACTACGGTAGCAAACACCTAGCAATACGGTAGCAATACAAAGAGTGGTAGGCAGTGGTACCCAGTCTGCCGATCCGGGGTAATACCACCACTTACACAGACCGTGAAGTGATTTGGTCACGTTTTGGGATCAGCTTGTAAGTTGCCGGTTTTAACTAGGCCGTCATAGTGGATGTGATTGCTACTTACAGTTATTGAATTGTAGTAGCAGTGACATCCACTCATGGAGCACACCCCAGCTTAACATCAAGCAGGATGCTGTCATAATTCGAGCCTCAAAATAAAATATTTTTTAACAAAAAAGAACCGACTTCAAACAGTATACGAAAAAGCAAAAAATTAATTTTCTTCGCACAAAGTAATACGTATTTTCATTTAGTTAAATCGAAATGATTAAATAATTACTTTATAATTTTGGAGTCGATGCCAAGTCAATGCTACAACAACCTCACTACTATATCAAATTACTAAGTACACACAATATTATTAAATATATCAAAACAATTACAAAACAATAACACTATTAGAAAAATATAGAAATCGGTACCTAGTAACTATCAAAGCAAATTTAAGACTTATATGATTTTCTCATGGATGCCATTATCAGAACTGGACCAAATTGAAATGGGACCAAACGGGAAACATCAGCTTTCAAATAAAAAAAGAATCATTAAAATCGGTTCAACCAGTCAAAAGTTTTGAGGTAACAAACATGAAAAAAAATACTGGTCGAATTGAGAACCCCCTCCTTTTTTGAAGTCGGTTAAAAAGACCACGGTCTCCTTGTATTTAATTAGCAAAAAATGCCAATTTTTTAGACATGGTTATCGCCTAATTATACTACAAGTCACGTGACCCGTGGCTTAATCTAATCTGGAGGGGTCAGACGAGGTCACTGACATTTGACCTAACTTTTTTACATTGGCAAACCTGTTATTTTGGGGGTGGTTGTAATAAAAAGTATTTTTATAATAATTCATTAATGCTCAAGAAAGCTAGGTTGCCTAGTGTCCATACACTTAGAGCTTGTATGAAGAGAATTGTGAATGTGAATGAAGTGAGGGAGTTACGTCAGGATCGTGGCAATTGGCGCTTCATTGTCTCTGCCTATCCCAGTGGGAAAAAGGCGTGACAATTTGATTGTTTGATCAAACGTCATTTTGTCGTACTAAATTGACATAAACCATGTTTAATTCCTGTCTAAAGCGCGTTTAATTTTTTGTTTAGTTTTTTTTATATAGTTTATAACATTTTGCTGCTGAGTATACATGCGCAGGCGCTGCTATGATTCACGCGCTCGTGTCTGTTTATCATCTAACATCTGCCCTATATACAGCATGCTCTAAATTGAATTACAAGTATGACTTATTGCACAATATGACTTATTAATAATTTCGACTACATGAATAATAAACCAGTCTGCTGGTTTATTACTCCGTGTAAAGTCCCGGATTCGATTCCCAGTCGAAGCAAATATCTTTTTTAAAGAGTTGTTTTCGAGTCTTGTTTTTTAACGTGTTACAGTGTTAGAAGTTTAATTAAAAGTGAATATTTTATTTAGAACTCAGCGCTACCATAAACAGGTAGACATATTTAATGACAGGTTCACTATATTTAAGAGGGCGGTTTCTGTTATATTCAAACTATCGTAGTTTTTTTTAATCTTATTTTGCATAAATTTTTAATAATTATTATTATTTTGAATTATTTGATTTTATTTAATTGTAATAATTTGCATGAATTTCTTTTTTTTAATCTAGTTGTTTGTATACACTTTGGATTGCTGACTAGAATTTTCTACTGCTTTCTAAATGTTCCATGTTTAATTTTGTCTGCAATCTGTTGTATACGCCAATTCATAAATAAATAAATTAATTAACAATCATTCAATTAAATTGTCACGCCTTTATGCTTAGGCAGAGATAATGGAGCGCCACTTGCCACGATCCCGACACAACTCCCTCGCTTCACTCAATTCTCTTCATACAAGCTCTACGGTTATGGGCACTAGGCAACCTAGCTTTCTTGAGGATGTCATAAAGATTTAATGTATTATAGTATTAACTTATACACTCACTCGTAAACAAAAAAACAAATATTTGATATATCTACTTTGGTCGCTCTGTTTCTATGATACAAGCACGTTTAGTAGATTCAAATCAATAGTTCATACATATTTATTACCCGGAACAGCATAACACATAATGAATCGCCGAAACTGAGTATGACGTCATAATGCATCACACTTGATAGCTGTGACGTCATCAGCCGTAAAGTTATAATGGATAACTTATCAGTGACGTCACTACGAAGGCATTCACGCCAATTTCAGCCTAGTTAATAGATTACACAGAGTGTATTTTAAATTATTTAATATTTTTCATAGGCTACTGATGTAACTTTATGATGAGACGGTTTCTTTAGTCGTCTGCACCCATTTTTTTTAATGTGACACGACATATGACCTCGACCCGCCTCATGATAGGTAAGAGGTGATCCAAGTTACGACGACTGAAACAACCGAGTTAGTTCACCGAGTTAGGCTGCCTCAGTCGCTGTCACTGTGCCAGCCAAAGGTGCTTCTTCACGCATTCTTTGACATCCCCTTGTATGCTATCTATCAGGCAAGCCGACGTCAGATGCGCATTTCCATAAAATTAGTTCTTAACCAGCCTATGTGTTCTCCCCATCCCAACCTTGGATCCTTAAATCGAAACGTGAAAAGGCAGCTTTTCCAAGGCAACCGTAATTAATTGTCAGTCGTCGATACTCTTGGACATCCCCTGGCTTACCATCCGGCAGGTTATCGCATCTTCACAAAAATCTTTAAATTGTAACACGTAATCTAGAATTTAACAATAATTTAAAAAGTATAACGTAACCCACAAAATTGAACAAAACCTTATGGTGAAATATCGATAAAATCTCTGTACAGCCCATGTGATTCTATTATGAGTTGTCAGCTTACTCGATAGAGTCAGATCTGAAGTCCTTTCATAGTCTTAGCGAATACGCAGTAGGGTGGGTAGTCATGTTTTGCAGTCATAATAAAAGAAATATGTACATACAGTATACACTACTTCGTTCCTATTCTGTCGATTCCACCACTTTTATCTACTAATGAATCAGTAGATAAAACGTTTGGGAACATCTTGAAAGTTGCCTGTTTCAAATAGGCCGTAGGTCTTCAAAGTGGTTGCTGTATAGTAGCAGGTGCCTCCATTATTGTACCATACTCCAGCCTAACATCAAGCTTCATGTCACCCACAAAAAAATAATAAACAGGCGCATAAATATATCAACGAATTTAATACACTGAGAATTAATTAAATATCTTTTGTAATAAATGTGAGACGTTCATCCACAAGATAGACTGACTTCCTGCTAAAGGCTGTTTTTAACAGGTCTTCTTCTGTCTGTCCAAATCAAGGAAATCGCTATATTGGGTGCAAAAAAACAATAAACAAGGGCTAACAATAAAAAACAATAAAAATTCAACTAGATTTTAACGAATTTAATACACTGAGAATTAATTAAAAATCTTTTGTAATAAATGTGAGACGTTCATCCACTAGATGGACTGACAACCTGCTCAAGGCTGCCTTTAACAGGTCTTCTGTCTGTCCAAATCAAGGAAATCGCTATATTGGTTGCAAAAAAAAATAGCTTGCAGCAGGCCAATGAAAAGTTCGCTGGGAGAGGTCTTTGTTCAGCAGTAGATGACCAATGATAATGAATATAGTCCAACAACTCTACTACAATAGTGGAGTCAAAATTCCACAATAGATGTATCAGAATATGTTCCGTTAGTGACGCAAGCAGACAACAAAGGGATTTGCATTCGATGACTGAAAGTAGGACAGAGAGGCACACGTGCGCTATGTAGTAACACAGAGCATATGCCGATAGATAACACCTTCGTGAGAAAGTATGGCATCAAAGACAAGCATCCTTTATTGCATGTACCACGGAGAATGTTCTGAGGATCTCTTTACCCTTGTTCCAACATCGTCCTTTTACTACCGCACAGATCGGGAGAAGCAACCGCATTCTGTCGACCGAATCGACAGTCGAACTTTAAGATTCGGCTTATGTGGTCTCCCTATATGTACTGTAATCTTGGATCCTTTAAGCGAAACGTGAAAATACACCTTGGGCCGACATAGTGATAGTATTTGTGGAAACTGTATATTTGTCCCTTGCTTTTACCACCAAGCAGTCGAGGTCTCAATAAATAAAAACACTTCAATTAACCAGGAATAAAATTAAACCGGGAACAGAAAAACAAAATCAAAACATCAAACAGGGTAGTTTTTGAAACAATAACAGCATCAACCAATAAGACGACCAACACCTCAGTCTCTCCGTGACCACGATGGCTGCAAAGCTCTCGAAACGTCAGAATAATAAAAAAAAATGTAAAATCAAAACCAAAATAAACGCTATAGTAAGCCGCATAAAATTCATTAATTATTTTTCGCGCAAAATCTAAGAAAATACAAAAAAATATATATTATTTTCTTTAAAAACAAAATAATATCAGAGGCTTACTTCCTTCTTATCATCTCATCTCGCTTACTTTACTCTCATCTCGTGATGTCTATTTGGTGTGTTGCCTGTGTCGACGCATAAAGTCCAGATTGTGTATGTCTTTGTATGTATTTTGTATGAATGGGGCTTTTGTATGTAATGTATGTGAGAGGTAAGTGAGCGATATAATCCGGTCATTTGAATAGTACCAACGTTTCTTTGTATGTGCAATGTACAATATATTGTTTGTATGTCTTAATATTTTAATTGTGACTAGACATAATGTCAGCACCCGCGAGTGGATACGACTGCTACTACAACTAAATAAGTCCAAGTAGCAGTCACACCCAATATGCTGGCCTAATTGTAACCGACCATCTATGCGGGAAGAAGCATCTTTAGCCGGTATAGTGTCGACGACTGGGCAACCGTGAACTGACTCTGTTTTTTCAGTCGTCTTGGACCTCTTTTTACTTACCATCAGAGGTTTTTTTTTTATTGTGACTCGACATATGACAGCACCCCGCTTGATGTTAAGCCAAAGTGTGGTCCAGAATGAATGCTACTGCTACTACAATTCAATAACTGTGAGTAGCAATCACATTCACTATGCCGGTCTAGATGGAACCGGCAACTTACAAGCTGATCCCGAAACGTGACCAAATCACTTCACGGTCTGTATACTTGTAAGTGGTGGTACTACCCCGGATCGGCAGACTGGGTACCACTGCCTACCACTCTTTGAAAACCAGACCCGAAGCAAATATCCATCTCTTTTTTTTATTATTAACAAATATTTGCAATATTTAATACTATTAAATATTACAAATAAAAGCTATGAAACAAATATTTAGGTGGTCAAAGTTACATATCGTGTCACAATAAAAAAAAGCTTATCCCTTAACGCCAAAGACCCTTTAAGTCTGAATACTTGTAAGCGGTGGTACTACCCCGGATCGGCAGACCGGGCATATTATAATTATTTTGCCTGCGAGGCAAAGGAAACTAAAGTCCATACAGCCTAGTCTTCATTATAAAAATCATTATCTCTTTAATGGATGAATTGTAAAGATGAGGATGAAGATGATAGTGAAAGTTTTAGTAAAGCGGTGGAAAAACTTTATTAAAACTCTTGCGACGGAGTCTTGAAGGGAGAAGATGAGACAGCTTTAAATTACTTGTATATACTCGTTAAACTTATAAATGATTACTGGATAACAATTCCACCATTATTACACATTATATATTCAAAATTAAAATGTCACGACCCACACTTTTTCCCACACTTGCCACGATCCTGACACAACTTCCTCGCTTCCTTCACATTCACAATTCTCTTCATACAAACTCTTTGGTTATGGCCACTAAGCAACCTAGCTTTCTTTAGGATGTCTCCGATTATATATTCAAGAAACACAAGCTTTACAAATAAATTAGGCGACCGTGGTGTAGTGGCAGTGTAGTGGTTACACAAACCGAGAGTACGAGTTTGAGACCACCCACCGGTACCAAAGTATCTTTGATATGTGTACTTTGGTTGTTCTGTTTCTATAATTCAAGCACTTTAGTTGCTTAGTATAGAAATGTTCATTTTAAAAAATTGCAGTTACTCGCTAGAACTCCAATCTCAAAATAGAGGATTTAAATTTAAAAAATGTTTCCTAAAATTTGAGGCCGAGGCTACAAATATTTACAGCCATGACATAATGTGTGGTAAACCTATAAAATTCCTTTTAATCTTGTTATCTAAGCTTCTACTTTATAAGACATTTTAATACACTAATTGGATTAAGATAATGAATAAATACAGCCTTGACCAGTGTATGTGGAGTGACGATAGCGGATAGAATAAGGAATAGCACATTGCGTGATAGATGTGGTTTGAATGAGGATGTAGTGACAAGGATTGACAAAGGAATGCTTCGATGGTTTTGGGCACATGGAAAGGATGAGTGAAAGTAGATTGACAAAAGGAATTTATAAATTTGATGTGGATGGATGCGTTAAACAAGGCCAGTTTGCCTAGTGCCCATAACCGTAAAGCTTGTATAAAGAGAATTGTGGGTGTGAAAGAAGCAAGGGAGTTGTGTAAGGATTGTGGTAAGTGGCGCTCCATTGTCTCTGCCTATCCCTGTGGGGAAAAGGCGTGACAATTTCATTGATTGATTGATTGAGCAGTGCCTCTGACTAAAAAAAAATATTTTTATGTTTTGACCTACATATGACCGCACAGTTTTTTTATTGTGGCTCGTCACGCCATCTGTTAAAAAGCTGGAGACTGGGCATCTCAGGCTTAACATCACACGTAGAGCCACAATAAAAAAAAACATGACATCTAATTTCGATGTAATGCAAGACAAGGTCCCAGAGCGCCGACGACTAAAAAGACCGACCCAGTTTACGCTTGCCTCAGTCGCCGTCAGTATGCTGGTCAAAGATTCAAAGCTCATTATTCCAAATTACGACGGTCTATTAATTCAATTTGTCTATTGAGGCTGTTACATCTGCAGATATAGACCACAAATCAGTAGACCTCACTTGTAAAAATATATTAGATCGACATATGATGTTTAACATCAGGCGCACCTCGCTGGAGTGGCAGCGCAGTCCATGAACGGAGGCGACTGCTACCACAGATAAATTACTACTATATTGAGCTACTAAAATGCTTGTATCATAGAAACTAGAAACACGACAACCAAAGTACACATATCAAAGAATCATTGGTAACGGCAACCACGATCGCATTCTATTATCACTCGAAATTCAAAAATTTAAATACGGTTCTAAATTTAAATATGATTCAAAAAGTTGATAGATGAACGCGGGCGAACAATAAGAAATTACCACATTAATATTAATACTTCACGCAAAACCCCAAATAAAGATTTGTAGTCTTTGTTTCATAAAATAAATTACTCCATTTGCGTATTAAATCTTGTATTACACTTAAATTTAACAAAAGAATAAGCATCTTTATTTACAAGGTTATACAGTATAAAATCGGTTGGAAATTCTTAATAGATTTTTCGCTGTGCTACATCTGCGCAGGCGCCTTGACTAGGGTTGCCAGACCATAAAAATTTAAACTGTTCATTTAACCCTAAAATATTTTAAACTTATATAGTCGTTCCCTGATTGACTCTTGTTCATATCACACTGTCTTTAGTCGCGTAAACCGCCTCATTTAAGGTGGCATTAAGGCCACTACTACTAGGTCCGAGAAGCGTGTAGGGCTCCCTTTTTCTTTATACTTTCCGGACACCTAAAGCCTTTATTTAGCCTTAAAAACTTACCTTTAACCTTTAAAACCCTTCATTTTAGTTTTATTGATGTGAAGGAAGCCAGAGAGTTATGTCAGGGCGGTGGAAAGTAGTGGTCCGTTGTCTCTATATATTTATAGGAATTATGGCGTTATAATTAGACTGTTTATAATTAATAACAGTTATAAAATCAACAAACATAATAAATTCCTAAACTGAAAAATTAATAATAATAAATTAATAATAATTAAAATTATATTATAATATTTTTATTTCAAATATTTATTTATTTATTCGAAGAGAAAGGACAGAGACAGGCAACATAAGAACAAAAATAAAGCAATAGAGTGAAAGTAATTAAAATTATACCCGCCACCAGGATATTTCTCACTGTGAACAAAAGTGCACCCTTTGTGCGATACAAAATTTTGTAAAATATCACCTTGGCCAGGTATATAAGAAACAGTTGCAGTATATGTGTTTGAATGCATTAAAACCGCTAGGTGAACTCCGAAGCAAACCACCTTTACTTTTCAAGCTAAGCCGAAAGTAGCAGCCTCTTGATTTTGGCTTTGAAGGCGGCGCGGGAGTTGCTGAATATATCCACGTCCACTAGCCGCCTGTTGTACGTGTCGCACATCCGACGTACAGGTGCACGGAGGCCAGCTATCGTACGTACTCGGGGGACATGGAATATTAGGTATAAGCACCCTCCACATGTTTTGTCACCCCTCTTCCAAAGTTGAGCTGGTAGAGAATGCTATTTAGCATTAAGCTCGCCCACTGTATTGAGTATTTCTGTGCAATGAAGATTTTTATTATTGTTATTAAAAAGGCCCGTGTCTAAATCTAGATATCTGGCAACCCTAATTTAGACTCGACCATAAAAAAGGCAGTGATGCAATCTCTTGAACAAAGAGTTCTAAATTCAACATATTTGGGGCACCAATTCATGAATTAAAAAAACAAACCATATTGCAACTTAATGCTTAAGCAATAGAGTTGAGGATTGTATTTTTAAATTAGTTCTCCTTTTGTTCAATAGTACAAATAGTTTAAAAATGGAACGCGTAGTGATTTATATACTCTTTGTCTCGGTAGTTCGCGTTCCAAATTTGTGTGTTGACGCTTACGCGTGTTAGCTTTGTTAATTAAATAATTGTTTGTTAAGTTAAATTTGTTGAGTGATTTATTAGTGTTTTCTTTTAGTTGCTCCGGGTCTGGTTGTTTAGTAGTAGGCCGTGGTGCCCAGTCTGCTGATCCGTGATCCGAGGCAGTCCAACCACTTACAAGTATATAGACCAGTGTTTCCCAACCCTTTTTTAGGCTATGCCCCACCTTAACATTTCTAAAATTTTTATGTCCCCTATACATAATTTTTATTTAACCTTTAAATATTGTTTTGTTCCCTTAAGAAATATAAATGATTACAGCATTTTTTAAGGATTTTCCTTTTTTGTTAAATTTGTCACCGATATCTAGCTTTGCGTTTATAAATAACCCAAAGCGAAAGGGTTAAAATCGTGTCGTGTCCATTTTTAAATTGGCCTTCTCAACTATTAAATTGGCTTGGCGTGGGCCCCACGTTGGGAAACACTGATATAGACGGTAAAGTGATTTAGTCGCGTTTCGGGCAAAATGGATATGACTGCCACTTGCAGTTGTTTAACTGTAGTAGCAGTCGCCTCCAGTCGTGGACCACACTCCAGCTTATCATCAGTCCGGATGCTGACTAAAATATGTCGAGCCACAATAAAAAAGCGTGAATTAAATTGGGAATTGAAGCGTGACAGATTGTTTTCAGGTTTCGTTTATTGTGTCTAATTTAGATTAATCAATACTCGTATATAACAACACAATTCCATCGCTTCCCTCACATCCACAATTCTCTTCATACAAGCTCTACGGTCATGGGCACTAGGCAACCTAGCTATATTTTAATATATATTTAAGCTATAGATAGATGTACGAGTATTTTTTTTATTGTTACACGACATCTGATGATAAGGAAAAGAAGTTCCAAGAGTGACGACGCTTGAAAAAACCGAGTCGTTCACGGCCGCTCCAGTCGCCTTCACTATGCCGGCCAAAATATATTAATTCCCACTATTTATCTCATAAAATATATTAATAAAGCTCCTATAAACAACCCACAGATAAACTGTAGGTACTTTTATTGATGTTTCCATTATCAGTTACGATACGATTTTTTATTGTGACTTATTTGTGGTCTATGAATGAAGGTGACTGCAGAAGTCCGATCCACTATGCTGGCTTAGTCGAATTCTTGAATTGGAGAAGGCGTCCACTGCTGAACATAGGCCTCCCCCTTAGAACGCCATCCCGAACGACAAGATGCCTGTTGCATCCACCGGTTACCCGTGTTACTTTTACTATGTCGCCAGGCCATCTAGTGGGAGGCCAACCTACGCTGCATCTTCCGGTCGTGGTCTCCAATCTAGAACCTTTCTTCCCCATCGATTGTGGGTTCTACGAGCGAGGTGGCCAGCCCATTGCCATTTCGTCAATGTTTAGGTGGAATAACTTTGGATGGATTACATAAGAAATTAAAAAAAACTTCCAAGCGTATGTAAAAGTGGTGTGCAGACAAATGGATAAAAGGTGATCGTTGTGTAGTGCAATGGTCACACAAACCGAGAGGTTTTAAACCCGGTATGAGGTTGTCCTGTTTCTATAAAACAAACACTGGTAGTTTATTATAGAAATGTGTTATTATAAAAAATGAAAATATTAATGGTCCCCCCATAATAAATAAGCCCAGTCATTTTTCTTTATTTTTATTAACAAATATTTGCAATCCAATTATTATATACTACAAATAAAAGCTATGAAACAAATCTTTACTCCAACCGGGAATCAAACCCAGGACTTCACGCGTAACGAGTGTTGTGCTAACCAACGCCTGTCCTCTAAATAATATTAAATATAATAATGAATTAAACAAATTTTATGCGGCTTACTATCGCGTTTATTTTGGTTTTGATTTTACAATTTTATATTATTTTGGAAACAATAACAGCATCAACCAATAGGACGACCAACACCTCAGTCTCTCCGTGACCACGATGGCTGCAAAGCTTTCGAAACGTCGGAATAATAAAAATTGTAAAATCAAAACCAAAATAAACGCGATAGTAAGCCGCATAAATTTGTTAATTAAATATATTAATTAAAGCAACCTAACTTTCTCGAGGATGTCTCCAATTTGGTCGGCAAACACCCTCCCTGGCCTGCCTTGTTTGACGTTTCCATTCACATGAGATTTATAAATTCTTCTCGACAATCTACTTTCACTCAGTTGTGTCAGGATCGTGTCAAGTGGCGCTCCCATTGTCTCTGCCTATTCCTGTAGGAAAAAGGTGTGACAATTTGATTGATTGATTGATATTTATTTAATTATGATATAAACCAAACGTTGAAAATGACTTTATTTTTTTAATTGTGGCTTCATTTTTCAACCAATTTTGTTTTGACGTTCTTTTTTTATCGTATCGTACGTGAACAATGGAAACACGCATTATGAGCGCCATGTTTATTGGCTATGAGTCGGAATGACTCATTTTATGGAAAACTATTATTGCACCATGATATTTATTACGTACATTAGTATTTTTGGGGTAGACAGGGAAGCTGTTTATTTATTTTGTCCGGCATAGTGACTGTGACTGATACAACCGTAGGATCAGACGGTTTCTATAGTCGTCGGCGCTCTTGGACTTTTTTTAAAATTGTGACAAGACATCTGACCTCGACCCTCCAGCAAGAGGAGGTCCAAAAGTGACGACAACTAAAAAAAATGAGTTTAGTCGCGGCCGCTTCAGTCGCCGTCACTGTGCCGGCCAAAGGTGCTTCTTCACGCATCGCTTGAAGGATCCAATCCCTTTGTCTTTGCCTATCCCTTTATTCCACAGGGATAGGCAGAGACAATGGAGCGCCACTTACCACGATCCTTACACAATTCCCTTGCTAATTTTTTATTCTATTATTTAAGCTGGCGCGACTGTTGCTGCATTTAAATAGCAAGTACCAAAAGCAAATTGAACCACCCAAATTGAAACTCACAACTTTCAAGCTAATCTCGAAACGCGACTGAGTCACTTTACGGTCTTTATACACGTTATTGCAAGCTAAAAATTTCATTTCATAAAATATATCAATCGATCAATTGTCACGCTTTTGTCCAACAGGGATAGGCAGAGACAATGGAATTAATTGCCACGATCCTGACACAACTCCCTCGCTTCCCTCACATTTAATATTCTTATAATAAAACTAAAGTATTAAAGGTGACTATGATATATAGAAATGTCCAGTTGTTGGTATTAATAGATATTTGATAACTATATACATTGGTCGCTTAGTTTCTATGATACAAGAACGTTTAGTAGCATATAGTAAGGGGAAAATATATTATCTTATAAGTCACACCATTTATTTATTGTGACTCGACAGCACCCCGCTTGATGTTAAGCCGGAGTGTGGTCCATAAATGGATGTAATTGCTACTTTAATTCAATAACTGTAAGTAGCAGTCACATCCACTATGCCGGCCTAGTTAGAACCGGCAACTTACAAGCTGATCCTGAAACGCGATCAAATCACTTTATGGTCTATATACTTGTAAGTGGTGGTACTACCCCGAGTCGGCAGACTGGATACCACTGCCTACCTCTTTACGTCAGGGATAGGCAGAGACGGTCCTGACACCTCTTTTTTCCTGCAAGCTTCGATTTTAATACCAATTTAACGAAATAACTTTCTTGTTTCAGATTTATCAAAGAAATTCAGCTATACCTGTTTCACGCACTGTTCATAGTTTTCGTAAGTAGGATCTTCAGGCAATGTTCTGAAACTTGCCGAGTCAAAACACTCGTAACAAATTATAAACATTGGGCGACCAAAGTAGAGTCTGTCTAAGCTGAAATGACGCGCCCCTCTACTGCATATAAGCACACGTGCGAATATAAAATATGAATGCAACACACCGAAAATGCAATTGTAAATGGTCATTTAGTAGCTGGTTAGACACAAAAGGAGAAGCACGCTGATAAAGTATAGTTATTAATAATTGCATTCACACATTTAAATAAACTAATAAAGTGGAGGGACGCGTCATTTATAGTTAGACAAGCTATACATATAGTGACGGCGGCTGAGGCAGCCGTGAACTAAGTCGGTTTTATTCAGTTGTCGTCACTTTTGGACCTCCACTTGCTTATCATCAGGCGGGCCGAGGTCAGATGTCGTGTCACAAAAAAAAAAACAAACAATGGTATATCTCCCGGCAGATAAAAAGAGCGCTGACTTGAACTGCGCAGGATAGGCAGATTAGCAGAGCTCGGAACGACTGTTGCAGGAGCAAATCCGCGCATCGTTTACAGTCGTACACTGTTTATTATTAAAAAAAATAATAATGAATTGAAACTACCCCGTTTGATATTTTCTTTGAAACAATAACAGCATCAACCAATAGGACGACCAACACCTCAGCACCTCAGTCTCTCCGTGACTACGATGGCTGCAAAGCTCTCGAAACGTCGGAATAATAAAAAATTGTAAAATCAAAACCAAAATAAACGCGATAGTAAGCCGCAAAAATTTGTTTAATTCATTAATCAATGTTCGCGCAAAATCTAAGAAAATTTATTAAAATTTTCAAATTTTATAGTCATTCAAAAAACGATAAGTTAGTAGTAACAAAAATAGTAAGTTAAGAGTGGTAGGCAGTGGTACCCATTCACCGATACCACTACCACTTACAAGTAAAAAGACCGTGAAGTGATTTAGTCACGTTTCGGGATCAGCTTGTAAGTTGCCGGTTCCAACGACCGTGGTGCAGGCAGTGCAATGGCTACGTAAGCTGAGTGGTACGGGGTCGAAACCACTTATCGGTATCAATGTATCTTTGATATATGTATTTTGGTTCTCCTGTTTCTATGATACAAGCCCTTTAGTAGCTTAGTTTAGAAATGTATACTAAAAAAAAAACTAGGCCGGCTTAGTGGATGTGACTGCTACTTACAGTTATTGAATTGTAGTAGCAGTGGCATCCAATGATGGACCACACTCTAATTTAACATCAAGCGGGGTGCTGTCATATGTCGAGTCACAATAAAAAAAAGTTACTGCGCATTGACTTCCAGCGCTCTCTTTATCTGCCGGCATCTCTACTGGCAAGTGGTTTTGAATCGCGAGGTTTTGATTTGTGTAAACCTTTTAAACCTCTGACTATACCTACCAAGAGTACCGAAAAAATTAAAAAAAAAACAAGTCAGTTGCCCCAGTCGCTATCACTATGCCGACCTATGAGATTTGAATCGTGAATTTATTGATTAAAGGTAAAGCAGTAATCGGATTAAATCGCTGAATAAACGTGATAACGGAAAATACGCGAAAGCCTCTTTTGTTCAATTAGCGAATATAATAATTTTGACCTTTTGACCTTAAATGGTAAACATTTTATTTTGGGTAATGCTCGTTCCGAAACGTATGTCTTTATTGTGGCTCGACATATGACTGCACTTCGCCTGATGTTTAGCCGGAGTGCAGTCCATGAATGAAGCGAGGGAGTTGTGTCAGGATATTCGTCACTTTGCGCGGCATAGTGACGGCGACCGTATCTGAATCGGTTTTTTCAGTCGTTGGCACTCTTGCTTACCATTAGGCAAGTCGTTGGTACGCGTAAAGTCCTGAGTCGAAGCTAATATTTAATGTACATTTCGTCGACGATGGAATTTTCCTCGTCGTAATTTTCGTGATTTTTCGACGAATAAAAAAAGAGGGAAATGACTTCCTCTTTTTTATTTCTTAATAAAAAAAGAGGAAGTAATTTGCTCCAGGTCTTGATATTTAGAAGTAGAAGGCAGACAGTTGGTAGTCGCTTAAATTTTTTAGTTTTTATTCAGGATATTGTCAATCAATAAAATCAAATTGTCACGCCTTTTTCCACACAATCCACACATCCTAACACAACTCCTTTACTTCCTTCACATCTACAATTCTCTTCATACAAGCTCTAAGGTTATAGGCACTAGGCAACCTAGCTTTCTTGAGGATGTCTCCGATTTGATCAGAAAACACCCTTCTGGGCCTGCCTTGTTTAACGCATCCATTTACATCAGATTTATATATTGCTTTCGTCAATCTACTTTCACTCATCCTTTCCACGTGCCTAAACCATCGAAGCATTCCTTTGTCAATCTACATTTTCTATGTAAACCACGTCTATCGCGCACTGTGCTATTCCTTATTCTACGAGTATCCGCTATCGTCACTCCACATACACTCATTTCATAATAACCGCATTTCTACAGCGTTAATTCTACTCCCATGCTTCTTCTGCCACACCCATCATTCAGAATATGGGATAGGCAGGGAAAACTGAGCGCCACTTTCCACGTTCCTGACACAATTTCTCTATTCCCTCACATCCACAATTCTCTTCATTAAACTCTTTCCTTTTAACCGTACCAATACAATATACCTAGTATCAACTTAATCAGACATACCAATAAGTTTTCCATTTTATCTGCCACACCCTCCCCATAAAGACGTAAAGATAAACAGGTCATTTTCTTTAACAATTTGCTTAGCAAAGGCGCGGTCCTGCCGACCCCTCATATAACTCTATTACTCGACCCATAAGCGAGCAATCTAGAAAAGTGACAGACAAGGGTTAACCTATTCGAACGTTAATTTTTGACCTTTTAAGGCCAGTTTAACCTCGACGTTTTGACCGGCTAATTTATTCCACTTTTATTTTAATCGAATTTACTTATTTAACTTATTTAAATCAATTAGGCGATCATGGTGTAGTGGCAGTGCAATGGTTACACAAACCGGAAAGCACGAGTTCGAGTACACCCATCGGTACCTATGTATCTTTGATATATTTACTTTGGTTGTCCTGATTTTATGATACAAGCACTTTAATAGCTTTGTTTAGAAATGTAAATAAAAAATAATTAAAACCAATCAAATTCTTTTTCCCCGCAGGGATTGGCAGACACAATGGAGCGCCACTTGCCACTATCCTGACACAACTCCCTCGCTTCCCTCACATCCACTATTCTCCCCATACAAGCTTTACGGTTATGGGATTAAATTTTGTCATTAATTATTATGATTAGAAATTAGAAGAGTGGTAGGCAGCGGTACCCATTCTGTCAATCTGGGGGGTACAAACGGTGAATTAACTTAGTCGCGTTTTAGGATCAGCTTGTAAGTTACCGTTTCCAACTAGGCCGGCATAGTGGATGCGACTGCCATTTGCAGTTATTTAAATGTAGTAGTAGTCGCCTCCTTTAATGGATCTGTTTGAAATAGGCACTAATAGTTTTAAAAGTATGGAATATTATTAGGCAGGCTCATTTATAAGGATCATTGTGGATGTGAGAGAAGCGAGGGAGTAGTGTCGGGATCGTGGCAAGTGACGCTCTATTGTCTCTATCCCTGTGGGAATAAGGCGTGACAATTTTATTAAGTGATGATTTATTTCTATACTGTTTTCGGTTCGGCGGCAGAACAACAGACAATACCTACATTTTATAAACAGTACCTTTACAAAACCTTTTCTTTACATAAACATAAGGTGACTCGTAGACATAATACAAAACAAGTTTATATAATACTTATCAAAACAAGGGGTAGACGCCACCTTTAAAAATGTCAAAATATGACATTTACTAACCCAATCCCAAGAGCCACCCCCCTAAAGGGCACAAATTGCATACAAACATCGCCCCACGATAAAAACAATAAAGCAAATAATTGGAAGCGTTCGTCCAAAACAAATTTAAATAGGGTCTTTATTAGGGTCGGATTTTATAGGTACAAACAGGCATAAACCTAAATTGTCACTATATCACACAAAAACACAAAAGACTTAAAATAAAATCAACAGTACAGGTCTAAATTAGATTCACCTGCTATAAAATTGTTTGCGAATGTCACCCTTAAGTCTAATGAGGGTAGTTTATATAGGGTAGTTTTATGGAGCCCATGGTGGTGCAAGATGCGCGCGCATACCCCATGGAAATAGCTTAAATAGCGATGCTATTTGAAACTACGGTCAGTTGTGCAAGGAATCGCATCGAGAGCTGACGTGGCTCCCGATTTATTTCCAGGAATTAAACGTGTTTTATTTCGATTAAGGGAATTATTGGGGAGTCTTTAAAACATGAATAAGCTTACGGGGTTTGGTAGATAGTGGATGCTTGCTGACATCTACTAATAGATCAAGGATTCCACTCCAGCTTAACATTAGGCGGTGTACAGTCTTCTTCGTGCCACAGTAAATAAATAAAAAACAGTGGATATGACCAGTGGGTAAAAGCAAGTGTTAACTGAAAATCAACTGAAGAATTTCAGGTACTGTTTTTAATGTTATTTATTTCAATTTGAAATTTTTCATATCAGAGACATCCTCAAGAAAGCTGGGTTGCCTAGTGCCTATAACCATAAAGCTTGTATAAAGAGATTTATTTGGGAAGCGAGGGAATTGTATCAGGATCGTGGCAAGTGGCGCTCCATTGTCTCTGCCTATCCCTGTGGAAAATTCCGTGACAATTAGTTTTTTAAATCTTATAGTGTTAATTTTAAAGTGTTTATTTTAATTTTAATTGTATTAAAGTTAATTAAAGAGAATTGTGGATGAGAAAGGAGCGAACGAGTTGTGTCAGGATGGTGGAAAGTAAGGCTCTATAAGAAAATGGAGGCGTGACAACTTAATAATATGATTTATTTCTATATATTTGTTACAGTGGTAATTTTAAAAGAATTAGATCTATTTCGAATTATGATTTTTATACGGGTAATGGTAATTTCAGAAGCTTGAAATGTTTAATTATTTTTAAGTACTTTAATTGCTTAAACAATGCTTTTATAGTTTACGTAATTAACTTATGAACAATACGTATCATATTAAGTATTTAATTCATAAAGATGATCCTTAATTGGGCGACCGTGGTCTTTTGGTCTACCTTGTAAACCGCCTCAGGTTTGAAACCGTGAAAACGGTTTATACAGACCGTGATGTGCCAGATTCAACTAGGCCGGCATGGTAGTTGTGGCTGCAACTTACCGCACTTCAGCTTAAAATCCTGATTATATATATTTTATATAACATATTTTGATCGCCCAGTATCTATGATACAAACATGTTTATTCGTTTGTCTTTTAGGACTACGTAAATGTAGTGAATACAAGATAATATAAACCTGACGTGAAAGAAGCGAGGAAGTTGTGTCAGGATCGTGGCAAGTGGCGCTCCATTGTCTCTGCATATTCCCATAGGAAAAGGCGTGACAATTTGATTGATTAATTGATTTTTTATTGAGACTAGGTTTACAGCTGCTTCAGTCATAGTCACTATCCGAAAACTAAACTATTTGTAGTTTTCAGCATAGTGACGCAAAGAGTACCTACGATTGAAAAACTAACTAGGTTTACATTTGCCCCAGTCGTTGTCACTGCTCAGAAGCTAAACCTCAAAGGACTAAATAATAAATAAGAAAGAATGTTTCCTTTAAGGAAATCGATATGGTTTTCCTTGCCTTCAAGCAACCGTGTATGAAATAATCAATAAATACTTAATAATTAAATATATCACGACCTCAATTTATTTTGTTTATTACGACGCGACGTCTAATCACGACTTGCCTGATGATAAGCAAGAGGAGGAGGTACAAGAGCGTCAACGACTAAAAACGACTGTATTTAATCAATCAATCAATCAAATCACAGTTTTTCCACAGGAATAGGCAGCGACAATAGAGCGCCATTTGTCACAATCTCAACACAACTCCCTTGCTTCCTTCACATTCACAATTCTCTTTATACAAGCTCTAAGGTTATGGGCACTGGGGAACCCAGCTTTTTTGTGGATGTCTCCGATTTGGTCGGAAAACACCCTTGTTTAACGCATCCGTCCACATCAGATTGATAAATTCCTTATTACGAGTATAAATACTTGTATTTTAAAAGGTTAAAAATAAAAAGTACTGGGCAAATAGTTGGTCATAATGCCCAGTCCGCCGATCCAGCGTAGTACCACGACCTTTAATCGTGAAGTGACTTAGTTGCGTTTCGGTATCAGCTCATAGGTTGCCGGTAACAACTAGGCCGGCATACTGGTGCATCTTATTTAACTGTAGTAGCAGTCGGCTCTATTTATTGTCTACTTCCTGGCCTAACATAAGGCGAGGTGCTGTTAATATGTCTAGTCCAGAAAATTGGAAATTAAAAGTATTTGTTTCTCTGTTCTGTTTAGCATATTGAAATATTTAAAAAACTAAATATAATGTTTTCTTTTAACATTTCTATACTAAGCTACTAAACGTGCTTATATCATAGAAACTCGACGAGTATTATATCAAAGATACACTGCCAAATAGTTTTTGAACAGACAGTTGAACCAAGGCTTTTTATCATCATCATCATCAGCCAAAAGGCTTCCACTGCTGAACATAGGCCTCCCCCTTAGAACGCCATTTCGAACGACAAGATACCAGTTGCATCCACCGGTTATTAGTGACTTACTTACTTACTTTTTATCAAAATCAATCAATTTTTTCCTTTTGTTAATCTACTTTCACTCTATCTATTCTACTTCTACTAAACCATCGGAGCATTCCTTTGTCAATTCTTGTCACTATATCTTCTGCAAAAGATTTTGTATTACTTTTTAAAACTTGAAAAAATTAACGTTTGAACGTGTAAGATTTGAACCATGTAAATTGTGAAATTGTAGCGCAGACGGCCGAGCGTTAATTACACGTTAATTTGTTTAACATAGTTTAGCCTGGCGAGTGAGTGAGTCAGTCAGTGACGACCATGATGAGATATCGCCTACGTTCTATTACAATTAGTACTACATTGAAAATATGACTTCAAAGGTTACGCGCGTGGGCTTTTGAGACGTCTCTACACTTGGGTCGTGTAACGCGACCGTGGTTTAGTGGCAGTGCAATGGTTACGCAAGCCGAGTGCACGGGTTCGAAACCACATGGTTGCCCTGTTTTTATGATACAAGCACTTCAGTAGCTTAATATAGAAATGAATAATTTAAAAAAAACTTACAAGAAGAATTTAAAGGTGGCCATTCACGATAGAGCCGTTCGCGTCAAATGATGTGATATGCGGTCAAACTTTAATTGTAATTGCGTAAAATCCTTTTGGCATAATGTAAAACTCTGGATTTTCATATTTTCTATAAAGGCGACTATTCATCGTCGCATCAGTGTAACCAATGAGTGTGAAATCTTTTTGGCGTAATGTAAAACTGGAAGTTTCCATTTTCTCTATAAAGGTTAGCCACCTTTATAACCAAATCAAATGACGTGATATACGACCAAACTTTAATTGTAAAATCATTTTGGCTTAATGTAAGTTCAAATAGACATTTACGGTCTATTGACGGTAGCACTATTGCATTAAATGACGCATTTTGCATTTTGACGACAGGCGTGGACGAACGGTTTAGCGACTGGTTTGTTGCGCGTAAAGTCCCGGGTTCGATCCCCGGTCGGAGCAAATATTTGTTTCATAGCTTTTATTTGTAATATTTAATGGTATTAAATATTGCAAATATTTGTTAATAAAAAAAAAGAGATGGATATTTGCTTCGGGTCTGGTTATCAAAGAGTGGTAGGCAGTGGTACCCAGTCTGCCGATCCGGGGTAGTACCACCACTTACAAGTATACAGACCGTGAAGTGATTTGATCACGTTTCGGGATCAGCTTGTAAGTTGCCGGTTCCATCTAGGCCGGCATAGTGGATGTGATTGCTACTCACAGTTATTGACCACATGGACCATTCATTCATTCATTCATGGACCACACTTTGGCTTAACATCAAGCGGGGTGCTGTCATATGTCGAGACACAATAAAAAAAAATATATATATATGGCCAAACTTTGATTGTGAGTGTGAAATTCTTTAGGCGTAAGGTAAAACTGGAAATTTCCTTTTCATTCCTATAAAGGTTAGCCATCTTTATAGGAATCAAATGACGTGATATACGGCCAAACATTGATTGTGAGCGTGAAAAACGTGATATGCGGTCAAACTTTGATCGTGAAATCATTTTGGATTAATGTAAATGTGCACATAGACATTCGAAGAAAAGAGTTCTTCTTCGGAATCTGAACTAATGGCAACGTCTATGACAGTGTCAACCACGAAATAAAAAACATTTTGAAGTGATAGTGAGTACTTTGAGTATTTAACTTATTTGATATGGCCTTAAATGGACTGAATGATTAGCTTTGCAATAGTAGACTGACACTTGTCAGTCCATCGTTACAGAGTTAAGCGGGAATACCTTAGTAAAACTTTAAAATGAGTTTTGGATGGAACACGAAGAAATGCGATTCATAGCTTTAAATCACTTTCATACGTCGGTGTTTCAAATGGTTATTTGATAACAATTCCACCATTTAAACATATTAATATTCAATACACGCTAGAATTGCACGATCTGTCACTTGCAGTTGCCCGCCAAATCTCTTTTATAACAATACGTTTTAAATTTATTTTGACATTACTGGTTAGGTTTTCGAAATGGTAGGCAGTGGTGCCCAGTCCGGGATAGTACCACTACCTACAAGTATACAAACCCTAAAATGACTTAACCACGTTTCGTGATTAGCTTGTAAGTTGCCGGTTCAAACAAGGCTTACTTGCTTGAACCGGCAGTTATTTAACCGTAGTAGCAGTGGCCTCTATTCATGGGCAGCACTCCAGCTTAACACCAGGCTATCTTGCTTTCTTCACATTCACAATTCTTTTCATACAGGTTCTGTGGTTATGGGCTCTAGGCAATCCAGCTGTCTTGACGATGTCTCCGTCTTGAGGATGTCTCTTGTTCTAAACTTGTTCAATTTAAATCTGACCCCGGTTGTCCTAATACTTACCAGTCTTAACGGGTGGTGAGTTGCTCCTATCCTTAGGCGGCATTATGAACGACAAAATACCGGTGGATGCAACTGGCATCTTGTCGTTCGGAATTATGATCTTATGTTTAGCTGGCGTCTTCCGGTTGATGACAATGAATTTAAATCTTTAAATTTGTCGTTTATAACAACCTTTTATTAGGCTCTAGTCTAGCCGAGTAACCTATTTATAACAAAGTGTTTTTTTGTAATCCTGAACGTAGACAGTTGCACCGACGAATAAATTTAAATAAATAAATAATTTATAAGTGTATAGAAGGCTTTAAAGATTATGTCATTGCAACGCATCGATAGAACAGGTTGCAAACAGAGACAATACAACATTATTACTAGCTATTAATATTTATTTCGTTTTAAAGATCACGTACAATTAAGGTGTGATTCCGCCGGTGACTGCAGACCGCAGACTGCACTACTCGTTTGTGTGAGATTGATTCCGTGCAAGGCGACACTTTTGCGATAATCAGCATTTGCTAAATCATAGTGGTTTTTTTACATGTTTATACTAAGCTACTAAGGTGCTTGTATCATAGAAACAGGACAACCAAAGTAAATATATCAAAGATACATTGGTATCGGTGGGTGGTTTCGAACTCGTGCTCTCGGTTTGTGTAACCATTACACTGCCACTACACCACGGTCGCCTTTAATTTATTTATTTCTATACAAAGCTACTAAAATGCTGCTTGTATCATAGAAACAGGACAACCAAAATACACATATCAAAGATACATTGGTACCGGCGGGTGGTTTCGAACTCGTGCTTTTGTTTTGTGTAACCATTGCACTGCCACTACACCACGGTCGCCTTAAAAGATGATGTTTGGAAACAATATTAATGCGGCGGCTGCAGACTAGTGTCGCCTTGCACGGAATCAATCTCATACAAACAAGTAGTGCAGTCTGCGGTCTGCAGTCGCCGGTGGAATCACACCTTTGTACTAATACATTTGAAGTTATAGTCGAGGCAACCGTGAACTGACTGTTTTTTCAGTCGTCAGCATTCTTGTACCTTCTCTTGCTTATCAGGCGGGTCGAGGTCATCTGAGTCACAGTAAAAAGTATATTCTACCTTTTTAGTTCCTTTTCCTTGTCCTATAAGCGTGTTATTTTAGATTTTTTTATTTTTAGAAAGCTGGGTGGCCCATTACCACAGTGGTTGTATGAAGAGAATTGTGGATGTGAAAATAAGCGAGGGAGTTGTGTAAGGATCGTGGCAAATTGTCTCTGCCTATCCCTGTGGGGAAAAGGCGTCCCATTTGCTTGATTGATTGTTTTTTTTAAACTATAGTTGTATTTAAATAATTTTCCCGGTTTAATTTCGTATTTAGTACTAATTCATAAATGTTTTGAATGATTCCTGGCAACACTGCCAACCCGAAACGAATGAAACGAATGGTCAAATTTTACGCTCAACCACACATTACATATTCAAGTTAGGAACATCAATTGTCTCGGCCATTATTAAAAAAAGAAACGCACTTCCGAATAAAGCGACGCAAAAATAACTTGGACATGTTTTACGGTTTCTTTCTAATTTAAAAATTATTGCTACGTATTTTTATAATTAAATTAATTAGTTTCCTATATTTTAAACTTTATTGCGATTATATACTGAACACTGCCTCCTAATAAGCTGAGTGCGATACATGGCAGCCTATATGCCGGCTTAAATGAAATTCTTGGGTACTTCCTTTACCTCCCTAATTCGTTTCATAAAAGCTCATGGTTATGGGTACTACAGATCCTGCGTCTTGTTAATAATAATAATCTCTGTGATAGTTAATAACGCGTGTAGTAGTCGCATCCGATATGCCGGCCTACAATGATATTTTAAAAAGAAAGGACGTAGATATGTTATACGCGGTTCGAAAATAGCACGTTAAAACTTTGCTTATAAGCAAACCTGAACTCAGTGTCGCGATGCAGAGCAATATATATTTGTCTCTTTTTCGCTTTCGATAACTATCATTCCGTCGTGGTTGACCGTTTAAACTCGTGCCATTTGCGAATACTAAAACTAGTATATATAACGTATCTATCTCATTTAACATCATTGCCGGCTTTGTTTAAAATGGTATTTAAGCAGTCTTTAGAATGGTAGGCAGTAGTACCCAATCTGCCGATCCGGGGTAGTACCACCACTTACAAGTATACTGACCGTGTAGTGATTTGGTCACGTTCCGGGATCAGCTTGTAAGTGGACGGATGTACCAGGCCGGTACATCCGTCCACTGACGTTGTAGCAGTGACATTCATTCATGGACCACACTTCGGCTTAAAATCAAGCGAGGTGCTGTCATATGTCGAGTCAAAATAAAAAATAAAAAAAACGAGGTCTGTGCTCTTAAAAGGAATATACCATTGTCGCGATTAGTCACATGAATTTGTCGCGCGACATTTTGCCTCTAACATCGAAAGTACGAAACAGGTTAACCCTTTAGGTTATAGAAAGAGTGTTTCTTTTAAATGACCCTTATGTTATGGTTCGTTGAATACTCAAAGGGTAAGGTGAAAGGAAATTATTTGAAGATAAAGACTTGGAAACAAATTTGGGGTTAAACGGGTTACAAAGACAGGATATGTCTTGAAGGGTTAAGGGGATAATGTTGTTAGATAGCCTTACTTGCTTCCTTCTGTAAAATACCTATAAGTAGCAGTCGAAGACATCCTTAAGTAAGCTAGATTGCCTAGTGCCCATAACCACAGAGCTTGTATGTTCAGCTAACAACATATAAAAATAATTTTCTCTTAGATTTCGCGCGAACATTGATTAATGAATTAAACAAAATTTTATGCGGCTTACTATCGTGTTTATTTTGATTTTACAATTTTATTTTAATTTATTATTCTCTCTGTGACCACAATCTCGAAACGTCGGAATAATAAAATAAAATAGTAAAATCAAATAAAAAAAATAAATAATGATCTCTGCCAGATTGGTATTACGTATATATATATTATTCTATTATATATTTAAAGCGCTATTATATATTACACACAGGCGCGTTATTATAGTTCGATAATAACGGATGCGTTATTGCAATATCTGTTTTAGTACAATTTTTAGGCTACGAAGTTACACACTGCTGCGATAATAACAACGCAATGGAAGTAGAACGCAGTTGTGTGCAAGGAATAGGGACGCATTATCGTAATAACGCATCCGATATTATCGACCGATAATAACGCGCCTGTGTGGTAGAGGCTTTATACTTACAAATAATCTTCCTTGTAACGTGTTAAGGGCCCTTCTATTTAATACAATTCTGCATTTCACGGGTGAGTGCCGTCGCGATTCCGGGAAATCCCCCGAGCAATTTGAGGAATGCATTACTAAAAATGTATTCTAAAAATTAGATTCTTTTAAAATATATCAGATAACTGTTGTTGGGGACTTTCAAATTTGAATTTAAAATTCTGTGTATTCTGGAAAGCTATTCATTTCTTTATTTTGTGATAAATTCGGGTTTGAGTAAAATTCTGACTTAGAATAAAATATTTATATTATAGTCGCGGTTTAAATTTAATATGCGACCGTGGTGTAGTGGCAGTGCAATGGTTGCACAAACCGAGAGTACGGGTTCAAATCCACTTGCCGGTACCAATGTATCTTTGATATATATACTTTGGTTGTCCTGTTTCTATGATACAAGCACTTTAGTAGCTTAGTAAAGATACGTAAATAAAATAAATAAATAATATTAAATATATTGAAGCTCTTTTGCCAGAACGGTAGTCATAAGAAAACTCAAGTGGTCTACAAATTAAATATGCCTAATCACTAGTTAAGACCCGTTTTAATGTATTCTAATTATTATTAACCCTTTAATTCGCAATGTTAAGTGTACTTAACATCCCAAACAAAAAAAAAAGTTCCCGCGTAATTAACATAATTATAAATTAACTGGCAGCGTAGTTAATTTATCTAAGAGTGGTAGGCAGTGGTACCCAGTCTGCCGATCCGGGGTAGTACCACCACTTACAAGTATACAGACCGTGAAGTGATTTGGTCACGTTTCGGGATCAGCTTGTAAGTTGCCGGTTCCATCTAGGCCGGCATAGTGGATGTGATTGCTACTCACAGTTATTGAATTGTAGTAGCAGTGACATTCATTCATGGACCACACTTCAGCTTAAGATCAAGCGGGGTGCCGTCATATGTCGAGTCACAATAAAAAAAAATAAAAAAAAAAGTAGTATTAATCTTACTACTTGAATAAATGCTCTTTCGAGTAGTAAGATTAATACTAGGCTGCCAGTTATAAATACGCGGAAAATTTATTTTGTTTGGGATGTTAAGTACACTTAACATTGCGAATTAAAGGGTTAATGGCCTATTTATTTGTCCCACTGCTGGGCAAAGGCCTCCCTCTCATAATTTTTCCAAGACTCACGACATTTGGATATCTCTAGCCACGAACTATTGTACGAGTCCATCTCATCATGAGACTCTAATTATGCCATATTAAAGTTGTTGTAATATTCCGAAAGAGATGTCTTAACCTCAATAAATATACAAATAAGAAAACCGCATTGCGCATCTTTGAAATGTTGCCAAAAAATATTAATCTAACTCTAAAAATATTAATGTAAGATCGATCTGTCGGTTTGCATTGAGTTTTTATTACGTAGTGTGACCACGGATTTACGTACTTATTACTGGAAAGTGGAAAAATAACGTTAATTTTTCGCCGAATTTGTAGTCTAATTTTCCGTTAAAATATTTTTCCAGTACAATCAAATTGGCAGGCCTTAATTCCCACAGGGCCGTACTAACCGTGCGCCACTGTCTAAAATCCTGAGACAATTCTCCACGTAAAAGGTCGGTAGGGAGGCGAGAAGCATTGAGTTAATACGATAGCACATACTAACTGAATAGTGAGAAGCGAGATAGTTAAATTATGTTTTAATGTAACGGCCTGTCCCTGTGGGAATAATTTAGTTAGCCGCATAACGTTTTCCGATTACATGATATTTCGAGGACGCTTATTCGATTTAGAAGTAGGTAGATTCCTAAGGAAAGCTTTGTTATAAAAGTTATAGGTTATAGGGGCGGGTTGCTAGTAAATAATCCTATAGAAAAATTAATAAATATAACTTTTTATTTCACTTAAAACAATTTAATTATTAGAACATAAACAATAATAACAAAAAATATTTATAACCTGATGTGGATGGATGCGTTAATGAAGGCAGACCCAGGATGATGTTCTCCGACAAAATCGGAGACATCCTCAAGAAAGCTGTTGCCTAGTGCCCATAATCATAGAGCTTGTATGAAAAGAATTGTAGATGTGGAGAAGCGAGGGAGTCGTGTCAGGATTGTGGCAAGCGGCGCTTCTTTATCTCTGCCTATACCTGGGGGAAAAGGCATGACAATTTGATTTATTGTTTTCGTATGACAGAAAAGCTTACAAACTAATCTTCATAGTCTATATGAAGATAACTATGGATGCAAAGAAAGCGAAAGAGCTGTTTCATCATCATAATCATCAGCCAGAAGGCGTCCATTGCCTATTCAATTCCCCCTTAGAACGCCATTTCGAACGACAAGATGCCAGTTACATCCGCTGGTTATTCGTCACTTTCACTATGTCGTCAGTCCACCTAGTGGGAGGCTTACCTACGCTGCGTCTGCCGGTTCGTGGTCTCCACTCTAGAACCTTTCTTCCCCATCGGATGTTCCGGAGTAGTGGAAATCTTTTTTATTTATCCTTAAACTCGTGAACCGCATGGTCACTGCACTATAATAAAATATAGCTGCCAAAGTAAACCAACCAATCGCAATGTGTCCATCAAACGGATCTGAGACGTCGACGATTTATTTGCTATTTGAAATTGGAACACGTCGGCCTCACAGTGACTAAGAAACATCTAATAATGTTCTATTTTTAAAATAACAGTATATGGATACTATTAAAAATGTTCTTTTTTAGGGTTCCGTAGTAAAAAACGGAACCCTTATAGATTCGTCATGTCTGTCTGTCTGTCTGTCTGTCTGTCTGTCTGTCTGTCCGTCCGTATGTCACAGCCACTTTTTTCCGAAACTATAAGAGCTATACTATTGAAACTTGGTAAATAGATGTATCCTATGAACCGCATTAGGATTTTCACACAAAAATATAAAAAAAACAATAAATTTTGGGGGTCCCCATACTTAGAACTAAATCTCTAAATTTTTTTTTTCATCTATCGCATACGTGTGTGGTATCTATCGATAGGTCTTAAAAAATGATATTGACGTTTCTAATATCATTTTAATCTAAACTGAATAGTTTGCGCGAGAAACACTTCCAAAGTGGTAAAAAGTTGGTCCCCCCCCCTGTAACTTCTAAAATAAGAGAATGATAAATCTAAAAAAAATATATGATGTACATTACCATGTAAACTTCCTCCGAAAATTGGTTTGAACAAGATCGAGTAAGTAGTTTTTTTTAATACGTCATAAATCGTAAACCGCAATATACCTTTCATTCAATCAACTCAAATATAAAAATAATAATAAATCATTTAATTTCATAAACATAAACCTTATGCCTAAACCGTGAGCTATTATTTTCTAATGATGAATCTATAATAGGTGCCTAAGTAAATAATTATTATAATTCGCGGGGGCGTGGCTTCACAAATAGGGGTGCGAAGCGCGCGGGGGGCAGGTTGCCGACTGTTCTAACCCAAGCGGCCACGTAGAGACCACATAGAGCGAGGGCCGACGTTGTGCGCACGGAGCTAATTTTTCGATACATTTGCGAATGCTAAGTATTGTACGTTGACGATTTCATAATGTTTTAGTTGAATAAAAATTATTTTGATTACTTACATCGAAATTATTCTTTTAAACTCAATTACTGCTTAGAAATAGGTAAATACTTACTATAAAACGTCAACCTAATAAGTTTTAAGATGTTCTGTTCATTTCCTCACATCTAAATACATAAAATACATACAGGTCTCCCAAAGTGATAATATCATGATAATGTGCATAGACATCTTCGTCACTTTTCGACAACGGTCTTATTTCCGAGCGTCGGAAGAATGTTTTCGATTGTGTACACATGATATTGACTCCTATTTCTTTCGAACAAGGTGCAAAATGCAAGTGCGTTGTTTAGGGCTCTTACGATTAATGCGCATAGAATTTTTTCACTGTTTTCGTTTACGTCAATTTTTTTCATAATTCGTCACTGTTCGACAACGGTCGTATTTCCGAGCGTCGGAAGAATGTTTTCGATTGTGTACACATGATATTGACTCCTATTTCTTTCGAACAAGGTGCAAAATGCAAGTGCATTGTTTAGGGCTCTTACGATTCAATGATTCGGGTGTTTCCGGGAATACCACAATTACGAAGACCTGCATGCGCATTATTAATTTGGGAATACTGCACCTACTATGTTAGAATAAAACTTTATCTTGTCAAACTGAAAAATATATTAGCTTGTTTAGCTATCACAACCCTATATGGGCTCGCATATACGAGCTCGTAGTTAGATCTAAATCCTATCATTTAGGTACCTAATTATAATGTTTACCCATCAATATTTTTTTTTATTAATTAAAAAAATACACTATTAATAAAACATCGATCAAAGTCTTAATATTATGTTACTTGCTGCTACGGAACCCTTAATGGGCGAGTCCGACTCGCACTTGGCCGATTTTTATTTAATGCTGATCCCGAAACGCGACAAAGTCACTTCACGGTCTGTGTACTTGTAGGTGGTGGTACTACCTCGGATTGGCAGATTGGGCACCATTGTCTACCACTGTTTAAACAGGGGGTTTGAACTCCTAGCGACTATTTTACTACCACAACACCACGGTTGGCGTTGGCATGGATATTAAGAAGGAGCGGAACCCAAGAGTGGATTATTCTGCTCTTTTGCTGGATTCATCATCAGTCGGAAAACATATGCATCCTTAGAACGCCATTCCGAATGACAAGATGCCAGTTGCATCCACCGGTATCTTGTCGTTCAAAGGGGGTTTGGTTGCCAAAATCCCCGCACTTGGCAGGAGGCTTGGGGATCGCAGTATACTCACCGCACATTAGGAAGAGCAAAACAGTCATCACCGCTATGCCGGCCCAATACTCGTACGAGGTTATTCAATTAGGTTATCTTGTTTAGGTGTATTCTTTTAGTAATAAAAACTAATATTCTAACGTCTATGTATGTATATATGTAGGTACGTATGTTCTGTTTACTATCCATTAACTTGTAGGGAGCGGTTTGTCCCCGAGGCGTCACTTACAAAAGGGAGCGTCGGCAAAAAAACCCACAATGTTTGCTTAATAAAAAATATGACTTGCTTGACTATTATTGCGGTTAGAACTGACAATTTAGCTAGTTTTATGGCGGATAATAATTTATGAATATTTAGTTTTTTTATCTTTTTATCATGGATAAGACCATGCACTATGGCAGGACATATCTTCAATTTTTACAACTTTTTTTTTTATTGTGATTCGACATATGACAGCACCCTGCTTGATGTTAAGCCAAAGTGTGGTCCATGAATGAATATCACTGCTACTACAATTCAATAACTGTGAGTAGCAATCACATCCACTATGCCGGCCTAGTTGGAACCGGCAACTTACAAGCTGATCCCGAAACGTGACCAAATCACTTCACGGTCTGTATACTTGGAAGTGGTGGTAGTACCCCGGATCGGCAGACTTGTCGACGATGTATTATTTTAAAACTTATAATAAATCATAGAATCATAATACTTTTACTAGTCCCTGTAATGCCCAATAATTTGAAACTTTAGCTAAAAAAAGCTGTCATAAAACGTATTGCAATAACAGCGATTGAATTGTTTAATATTGCTATTTAATTTTACTCACACTACTGAACAAACAAACAAACAAAAGAATATTGCGACAGTAGGCATTATTTGTATTATCGTATATTTTATTAGTATTTTCTTAGATTTTGCGCGAACATTGATTAATGAATTAAACAAATTTTATGCGGCTTACTATCGCGTTTATTTATATTTATAATATCAAACGGGGTAGTTTTGGAAACAATAACAGCATCAACCAATAGGACGACCAACACCTCAGTCTCTCCGTGACCACGATGGCTGCAAAGCTCTCGAAACGTCGGAATAATAAAAAAGTTGTAAAATCAAAATAAACGCGATAGTAAGCCGCATAAAATTTGTTTAATTCGTATATTTTCGTATATACGATGGCTGCAAAGCTCTCGAAACGTCGGAATAATAAAAAATTGTAAAATCAAAACCAAAATAAACGCGATAGTAAGCCGCATAAAATTTGTTTAATTCGTATATTTTATTTGTAATTTTTTAGCAATTACTTTGCTAACCCTACCTACCCCTAGGGTGTTCGTAATTTGGCCATACGGTTTCTTTTTGTAAGGCGTCAACTATCTGCGGTCTCCAATTCCTACACAATTACGCCTTATAATGGAACAAGGGAAAATACTTGACTCTAATGTTTTTATTGTAACGCGACATTTGAAGGCGACCGTAATGAAGAGGCAGTGCAATGGCTACGTAAGCCGAGTGGCACGGGTTCGAAACCACTCACCGGTATCAATGTATCTATGATATATATACTTTGATTGTCCTGTTTCTATGATACAAGCACTAATAGCTTACAATTAGTATAGAAATGTAGGTATAATAAAAAAATAAAAAACTCACCTTGTCTAATAGTAAGTAAAGGCTTACTTACGGCTTTCCTCAGCCGCCGTCTTCGCTTGAAGGATCCAAGGTTATAGGATGGGGAGAACACGTGGGCTGGTGAAGCATTCCACTTGTCGATTATGAAGTTAGCGAGAGGGTTCATTTTCATTGTGGCTCGACATATGACAACACTTCGCCTGATTTTACACTATCCACTATGCCGGCCTAGTTGGAACCAGCAACTTACAAGTTGCTTTCAAAACGTGACTAAGTCACTTCACGGTCTGTACACTTGGTACACGGTGGTACTACTCTGGATCGGCAGACTGGGGACCCGAAGTAAATATCCGCCTATTTTTTTGTTATAAAATATTCCTAATGTTAATTCTCCGACCAGGAATCTAACCCAGGACTTTACGCGTGACGGACTGGTGTGCTAACAAATGCGCTTCGCATGTCAGTTATGTATGTGATCGTGAAAAGTGGTGCTCCCTGTGGGAGTTGTGACCTGACAATTTGATTGATTGATTGGCTTACCTCAATTAAGAAAATCCCATAATGTTTAACTATTTTATCTTATCGTCTAATAAAATCTATCAAATGTTAATAAAAGTTCGTTTTAACCGACTAATTCAATTACCTCTAATAATTGTAGTTGATTGTAAGATTAGGTTAGTACAGAATTAACCTTAAAACTTTAACCTTTATGAATTTTTTGACCTGTTTTTTAAACGTAGATAAGGGTTCAGTTGTTCCATATATAACAAATAATAGCGTTTTTTTTTTATTGTGACTCGACATATGATAGCACCCCGCTTCATGTTAAGCTGGAGTGTGGTCCATGAATGGATGTTACTGTTACTACAATTTAATAACTGTAAGTAGCAGTCACATCCACTATGCCGGCCTAGTTGAAACCGGCGTATTTAGATTATTGAATTAAATCACACCTTTATATACAATCGGCACACCTTAATTCGAATCGGCAGTCGAACCAAAAATTTTGGAGCGTCATTTCTTTGTAGAACAATCGACAAATAGCCGGCATAGTGCCGGCGACTGGGGCAGCCGTGAAGACTCGGTTTTCGTATTCGTCGGCACTCTCACTCTCTCTATTCGACATCAGTCGGGTCGGGGTCAGAAAAATAAAAAAGATCCCTAAAGAGATTCTTGTGGTTTCTTCTCGTCTTTTTTAAAATCATGGAGTCAATGAACACATAGAGAGCGAAAGTTTTTCTTGAGACAATCAATATACAAGCTTAATTATTTCCTCTCTTTCAATGGTTAGCTGGTAGAGAATGCTTTCCAGCGCTAAGCTCAGCCAATGTACTATGCTATTATGATAAGAATAGGACGGGTTGTTGACTAACTTCACTTGACTGATTCAAAGGTGTCTTTCCTGGCAAAGAAAAAGACACCATACTAAAGTGAAGTTGGTTATGAAGAGTTAGACGTCACAAAATGGCGCCGATTCCGTCCTACTCTTATTTATATCACATTATATCTATTGTATTTTTACTGTGATATAAAGAATTTTATTAGTAATAAAGATATGTGGAGCTCTATTTTTGTTTTTAGTAATGTTCCCGTGTGATATAGGAAAACAATCTTCTGTGTTCTCCTCATTTCTTCGTTTAAACTCACCTCTGATTTATAAGTCTCTATAATCTCTTATATGTATTTCTTCATTAATAATATGTATCTATGTGTGTGTGTATTTGTATGTATATATACATATCTATTTAAATGAATAGTATGTATTTTTGTATGTAGTTTATATATATTTAGTAACTTATAAATAATATTATCATTTTAATACTTATATAGCCATATTTTAAACTTTGTTGCACTACCCACCATCATCTTAACGTTCACCATATATGAAGGGTTGGCTGGTAGAGAATGCCATTAAAGTAAATGGGCATTAAGTCCGCCTTTTGTAAAAAAAATACAATAAAGTTTTTAAATAAATAAATAAATCTCCTTTCATTCATCCTTACAGTATAATCAAACGGTATATCATATTTATATATAAATTAATATAGTATGTTTCTTTGTCGACTAAGCCCATGTCGTCAATCAACACTTATTTATTTCAAATATTCCTTACTAGTTTTTCATTTTATTTTATTCTTCATTTCTTTCTTTTTCATCCACCACTTTCAATAATTCGTACCATGAAGTGCTTAGTCGCGTTTCAGGATCAGCTTGAAAGTTATCGGTAACATCTAGGCTGGCATAGTTGACGCGACTGCTACTTGCAGGTATTTACCTATAGTAAAAATATCTATTCATGGACCGCACTCCACTAGCTTTAACAGTAAAGTGTCGAGCTGGGTGACGGGTGAGTGACAAAGTGAAGAGAATTGTGGATGTGAAGGAAGCAAGGGAGTTGTGTAAGGATCGTGGTAAGCGGCGCTCAATTATCTCTGACTATCCCCGTGGGAAAAGGCGTGACAATTTGATTTGATTTGATTGGGTAGAAATCACCATTAAGAACACGCAAAAATAATATTTTGAAAGGACAAAATTGTGATTTTTATGCACTATTCATTGTTTTTATCTTCACACGATTGTCACATTTATTCTTTAGACTTAAGGTTTATTATTCCTTGGTAATTCTATTCTTATACATTTAAGTGAAACTAATACTCAAATTAATATATTAAAAAGGGGTCAAAATATTGACTACGAACACGCAACAATCAATTTCTTAAAGGACACCATCGTGTTTTTTATGCAATTTTCATTGTTTCTATCTTCACACGATTGTCACATTTATTCTTTGGAGTTAGGGTTTATTATTCCTTGGTATTTTTATTCTCATACGTTTAAGTGAATATACGTAAGTGGTTAAATTATATTGGCTAATTCAATTAAAGCCTGTCCAGTTGAGTCACGCGACTGTTGGGCGTGGCCACTGTTAGCTGTAATTTTTTTTATTGAGCTCGATTGGCTTGAAAAGGCGACCGTGGTATAGTGGCACAAAACCGAGAGCACGAGTTCTAAACCACCCACCGGTACTAATGTATCTTTGATATATGATATATGTACTTTGGTTGTCCTGTTTCTATGATACTTTAGTAGCTTAGTATAGAAACGTAAAAACGTAAAAAAAATGACAGCACTTTGCTTGATGTGCAGGCCATGGAGGCGACTGCAACTACAGTTAAATAACTACAAGTAGCAGTTGCATCCACTATGCCGGACGGAGGGTAGATTTACTATAACTTAAGTTTGTATAGTAGGTGTAGCAAAGTGACTTTCTTGACTGGCATAGTGGCGTCGACATTCCAATCGTAAACCTACTCAGGTTTTGAAGTTTATTAGTTAACCCGTGAAACAAGCGAATGCAGATATAAGCGCCATTTGGTTTTAATCAAATTCAAAATATCAAATTTAAGTCAAATTAAATCAAATCACGTCACGTCACGTCATGTCAAGTTACATCATAATATTACAATATCATCTTTTTTTTCCAAAATTAATTTTGGAAAAAAAATTACAAGTGGTTGTAATTGCACATGTAATTGACAACCTTTGAAATAAAGGAATTGAAGTACAAGTAGTTGTCTCTTTCAATCACGTGGTATAAACATAATATAAATAAGACAAATAACAATGAATTAGTTCTTATTTTAGCACAGATTCTATTCTTTCCAAATTCTTTGATTTCAACACTAAAGTAGACTTAATAAATATTTAACTGAAGACTCGGCTGTATAGACTATGATTCCTTTGCCTGTAAAAAAAACATTATTTGTATTGTAAAAAATTGTATTTATATGTATTTATTTGTATTGTAAAAATTTGTATTTATATGTATTGTAAAAAAAATCATTATTTGAACAGTTGTGCTATATTATACAACGCCATATTTAAGGGTTGTAACATGGGTACACTATCAAGTGTTGAATCAACAAGTAATTTATCATAGTTCGATTTTCCCGCCATATAATTGACAGCTGTCAAATTAGGGGCGTGTTCGCGCAATTTTCGACGCCATTTTGTTACTCTAATATAACGATGTAGATTTTAGATACGTATGACAAGAAATTGTTTGTGTATTTTTATTGTTTCCTGTTTGATAAGATTTTCTTTTTGTACCATTTGTCTATCGTTTATTTTGTAAAGGCAACCGTGGTGTAGTTGCAGTGCAATGGTTACGCAAACCGAGAGCACCCACCGGTACCAATGTATTTTTGATATTTGTACTTTGGTTGTTCTGTTTCTATGATACAAGCACTTTAGTTGCTTAGTATAGAAATGTAAATAATAATATTTAAATATGTTTTTTGTTCTAATTATTGTGTCTCGACATATGACAGCACCGTCCAAGAATGGACTACTAGTACAGTTAAATAACTGAAAGTAGAAGTCGAATCTACTATGCCGGCCTAGGTGGAATCGGCTAATCCTAAAACCCGACTGCGGTTTAAAGGTCTGTAGTCTTTATATTTGAAGGCGATGGTACTACTCCGGATTGGCAGGCCGGTCTGCCTCCCAACCTCAGAAAAATTATAGAAAGAAGCAGTTATGAAGAAAGAAGATCTTTCAGAAGTTTCGAAAAAAGAAGTATTTGAAAGTTGGTATTCTGATGGGCCTGAATCGTTGCTCTTACCTGTATTTTGAAACTAGGTGAGCAAACTTTCAGGTGTGTTAGTACTGACATTTACAACGGAAATATTTCAGAAGATGATTTCAGAAGATCTAAGATTTTCGAAGACCCAAGATTTTTTTTATTGTGATGTTCATACCTCGACAGATGCTTTTTTTACGCTTCGCTTGAAGGTTTCACCTTAAAAACCGTCTTCGAACACACGAAGCAAATATTTTTATTCATTTTTTTTATTCACAAATATATAATAATATAATATTTGTAATATCCTAATAAAAACGTTATATATAATTGAACATTACTAATATATGTAAATGCTACGAAACAAATTTCTGTTCCGACCAGGAATCAAACGCGGAACTTGTGTTAAACAATGTCCCATGCGGGTAATTAATTTTATTAAATCATTTTTTTACTAATACGTTCACATGATGCGAGTTTAGTTGATCAACTGCAAAATTGTTCACGATTTGAACCGTCTAAACACTACAATTAAGTTGAAGCAATAAACGGTTCAACAAAAGGTAAAGACCTTTCAACTTTTATTGATTCAATTATTTGTATTTATGTGTAATTAAATACACATAAATACAAATAATGCATTAAATAAATAATCAGTCCTATTGTATTATTGTATATTGTATTCCTCTGTCACAAGTCTGTTGTTTGTTTGTAAAATATAAAGTGAATAAAATGTAAATTATGGCGTTCGCATTCACGGGAAAAATGCTAAAATGGACAGATAGTGTAATGACACGTGTAATATTGAGTCGATTATTATTGAACCGTGTGAACGCTACAGTCAATATTAGCTTTTTTTGTTGAACGATAAATATTGAACAACTAAATTCGCCTCGTGAGAACGCCGTATAAGTTACTAAACGTCCTTATATCGTAGTAAATGGCGACCAAATTACATATACCCGTTCAAAGAAACATTGGAACCGGCAAGTAGTTTTGAATCGTCGTGTGTGGATTTAGTGATTTGGTCGCGTCAGGATCAGCTTGCAAGTTGCCGGTTCCAACTAGACCGGCATAGTGGATGCGATAGCTACTTACAGTTATAGAATTGTAGTAGCAGTGACATCCATTCATGGACCACACTCTGGTTTAACATCAAGCGGGGTGCTGTCATATGTCGAGTCACAGTAAAAAAAATACGTAGGCTGGCAAAACCTTCCACTAATCGATTGTTCTACGAAGAAAAGATAGGCCGAACTTTTTAGTTTGTCTGCCGATTCGGTCGACAGAAAGTTGAGATCCCGTTTATGCTATCTCTTTCTGCTATCGCATTGCTATTATCTATCTATAAGTAATACTAATAATAGGCACATAAGTTTTTTTTTATTTTTTATTGTGACTCGACATATGACAGCACCTCGCTTGATGTTAAGCCAAAGTGTGGTCCATGAATGAATGTCACTGCTACTACAATTCAATTACTTTGAGTAGCAATCACATCCACTATGCCGGCCTAGTTGGAACCGGCAACTTACAAGCTGATCCCGAAACGTGACCAAATCACTTCACGGTCTGTATACTTGTAAGTGGTGGTACTACCCCGGATCGGCAGACTGGGTACCACTGCCTACCACTCTACTACAAGTACAAGTACTACTACTACAAGTAGGTTATACAAAGCGAAACAATATTTGAACTCCGCGCATCTTCATTGGTATCAAAGAAGTAAATCAAGATCAAGGTTAAAGAACTTCTTGGAACATTCACTATGTCGACCTAAAAGAAAATAAATACATAAAAACTGCACATCCTACTATTATTATAAATTCGAATGTGAGTTTGTTTGTTACGTTTTCACGCAACAACTACTTAACCGATCTTCATGAAACTTTGTACACATAATTTTGGAGGTACTACAAGTAACATAGGAAACTTTTAATTTAAATATATATATTTTTTTACTATAGTTTCCAATTGACTAGTTTCAGCTGTTTGGAATTTTTCTATATTTTTTTTATTTTCGTCTGTCATTTTATTTGAGTTATCCAGTTATAAATACAAAAAAGGAATATACAGTCGAATTGAGAACCTCCTTTTTATGTTATTAACCTAATTTTACACGGGTGAAACCGCGGGCACAGCTAGTAGTAATATAAAAGAGCACGTTTTCATTTAACTCCTCCTAAAATATATTGTATGTCATAAAATATAAGGAACACGTTGGCACATTGCTTCACAAATGTTTGTCAAAGATTAAGTAACAAATAGTCGTTCTATTTTGCTGCGTTTAAGACCTTCTGCTGCTACTACTCTGAGAGACGGTGAGAAAAAAATGTATCTCCATTTTTTGGATACTATCAAGTAAAACTTTGGCCGGCATAGTGAACTTTTAAACTCAATCGATTCGGTTTTCGCTTTGCTTACCATCGTGGTCAGGTGTTGCGTGTTTCGAAACCCGCATGAACTAAGAGTGTATGGACGTATTATTTAATATGTATTAAAAATAGATAGTTACGTTTCGGAAATTTATTTGTGATTAAGAGTTAAAATCAATCAATTTGTCACTTGTTTTTCTCACAGGTATGGGCAGAAATAATGGAGCGCTATTTGCCACGATCCTTCAATATAGTTAATAAACATTTTAAATTGTTCCAAAAATATTCCATAGATGGCGCCACACTTGTTTAGGAACGTCACGCAGTCTAGCGACATTCTTTTGTTATAAACACGGTTTTCGGCGTTTGAAAGCATACTTACCTGGCGTGGGGGATACCGTGATCACGAAGGCGGTTCCCCCAGGGCGAGACTTGCCATTGCACTGCGGCAAGTTGACCCCTGTGATTATCCCTAATGCGGATAACTCGGGCGCGCAATTTTTGTTAGTGGGACTGCGTACGCGCCGTCCCCTCCTAAAATAATTTATTGATTCTACATAGACAGTTATTGTGTAAGAACGAATGTAGGTACCGGCAGAGCGATGACTTTTAAGCTGCGCAATATAGGAATCGCCAGTTCAGAAGAGCGCTGGACGACTGCGGTAGGAGCAAATCCGCGCATATAGACTCGTGTACAAAATTGATAATATTTTATACACATTCGCGCAGCTTTAACGACAGCGAGTTTTTTTTATCTGCCGGGATATCAATATCTAATGCTTTTTTTTATTGTGACTTATTACAGCGCTCTGCCTGCGGTCTCTGAATGGAGGTGACTGCTACTACAGTTAAATAACTATAAGTGCCGGCCTGGTTTGAAACGGCAACTTATAATCTGATCCTTGAAAAAGTCAATTGCCGTTAGGTAGACCTAATGTGGATGCCCGTGCGGGTATCACAGTAGTAAAAAGACAAAGTAGGATCGAGATTAAAGGAATCCTCAGAACATTTACTGTGCCTACTGGGGATGTTAAGGATACGGAATTTCGGATAGGGATATAGGAATAATATTATACTGGTTTCAGATACGGTTATATCTGATATGTATTTTTTTCGGAACATTCGGTGGTTACGGATATTAGATATTAAATGAAATTTAAGAGTAAAAATGACATGTTTCATCTCCGCCCCTATCCGAAACTTTTATAACGGATTCGGTTACGGATAGCTTATGGAGTTACGCATACGGAGCTCCTTAATGTCCCTAGTGCCGGCCTAACCGTAAAGAATACATAAAAAAAATGTTCGAATAAAAAGTACCAGGAGATTATAAGATTGAAGAGCACAATTTCATTTACTCCTCCTAAAATATATTGTATGTCATAAAATATAAGGCACACTCCATACGTGCGTGTTGGAATTTTGCTTCACAAATGACAAAGATTAGGTAAAAAACAGAGTTTCTTCTGCTAGTGCCTTCTATTGTGTTTTGAACTCTATACTGGTAGTACTCTGAGAGGCACATTGTAAATAAAAAAATAAAAAGATACGCGTTTTGCTATTTATGGGTTATGGTAACCTTACTATTTACTCGTGGGAAAAGCCTAAGTTTAACTAAGCCTAAGCCTAACTAACTAAATAACTGGATCCTTCAAGCGATGTGTGAAGAAACGCTTTTGGCTGGCAAAGTCGTCACTGGGACAGCCGTAAACTTAAATGTTTTTTTTTTCAGTCGTCAGCACTCTTGGACCTCCGTCAGGCAGGTCGAGGTTATATGTTAAGTCACTATAAAAAAACTGACTACATTGAGTAAATTATATTTTTCACATTTTTTTTTAAAGAACATCTTTCATTTTGTATGGGGACTTGTGCTTAATTGTATTTACAGTTGCAAATACATTTTTAAATGTGTTATTGTACGAATATTACTATGTAATTGAAATTTATCTATTATTTTGCATAGTTTAGGTGTGCAAAATGATCAAACTATAAATATGACAGTTCAGAGCAGAACTTGTGATTGACAGACGATACAAAATCCATATCTTATTATCCAAATGTCTCAATTGCACAGCATTTAAAAGCAAAATTGTTATTAATTTTATAAAACAAGTATCAAAAGTACCATTTATATATTTTTTCATTATTGGACATTACAAAAAGCATTACAAATATGCTACCATGAGTCCAGATTTTGTTTAGTACAATTCTGGCTTTTGTTATTTCGACATAATGACAACACCTTGTCTGATGTTAAGCTGGAGTGCAGTCCACGAATGGAAGCGAATACTACCACAATTCAATATCTGTAAGTAGCATCCACTATGCTACTTACAGTCAAGTCACTTCACGGTCTGTAGTACAGACTCTGTACTTCCGCTAATTCATCTGTATATATATTCTACAAGGGATTTCTATACTCAGATTCTACAAGAGAAACTGAAAATCATCTTTGGCCGGCATCGTGAGGTCGACTAAGGCAACTCGGTTCAGTCGTCAAAAATCCATAGGCTCGATTCTCTTAATACGTTATGGCGTCGAAAAAGCAGTGAAAATTCGTCGCACTGACATTAAATTTGACATCTTTGTAACCAATCAGCGAATAACAAATCAATAGGTAAACTACGTTCATTGGTCACCTGCGACCGCGACGCAATTTCACTGCCTTTTCGTTACGCATATAAACTGCAAAAAAGTAAAAATAAATAATTAAAAATTAATAAAAGTTTTTTCATTTCACTTACCCTATCTGCACTTACTATTTATTCTTTATAACACTTACATCCTTTATGAGACGGAGAGGGTGATTCTTTTTACCAATTCAAGTAATATTATAGAAAAGGGTGACAATCTAATGACATACAATTCATACAACTTTCACCTCTATTAGATCTGGCATACGAACGTTAATCGTTTGTAAAAGGTAAGTGCACGTCTTACAATCATATTTGCTCATTATTTTGGACGATTTGAATGATAATTTGATGACAGAAGTGACACTATAGGGGTTCCTTACCCATTATCTCCCTTAAGGCAATTGAACTACATTCATTTTGGGCTTCTTTGTATAGTCCGCGTCACATAAGTTGGCAAGATTTTAACGTAGTGGGGGAACGTTTGCGCATGTACACAGGCCGTGCAATAAAAAGGGTCTCTTTAGATTCATAAAAAATAATAATAGTAGTTAAGGTAAAAATAGATTGACGAAAAAATTATATGTGCATAGATGCGTTAATCAAGGCAGATCCAGGAGGGTGTTCTCCGACCAAATCGGAGACATCCTCAAGAAAGCTGGGTTGCCTAAGTATAACTATAAAGCTTGTATGAAGAGAATTGTGAATGTGAATTGTGCCTATCCCTGTGGGGAAAAGGCGTGATAATTTAATTGATTGATTTTTGAGTTTATCGCGAACAGACGGACGCAGCGGGGGACTAATATGTTGTAAAACTATTAGTATAATACGTAAACCAGTGATCAAATTTCATTGCACCGCAAGTGTAAGCGGGAGCAAACGGAGCGTGGATTCCACGCGCGAGTCGATGATCGACTCTTGAGTACAATGTTCCTTGACTGGTCAGCCAATTGTGGCGCACGGAACTTTGTTACCTCATGCCCCGCGTCCCCCGCGTTCCTTAACACAAAAAACGACTTCTGCGCATCTTACGACTCTTGCCAACTTACGTGAACTATACTACTTTTGTAATGTCCAATAATGAAAAAATATATAAATGGTAGTTTCGATACGTGTATTGATAAAACTAATATAATAAACTAATAACAGTTTTGCTTTTAATTGCTGTGCAATTGAGTTATTTGGAAAATGAGAAATAGATTTTGTATCGTTGGTTAATCACGGAGACGACAGGCGTGGACGAACGGTTTAGCGACTGGTTTGTTGCGCGTAAAGTCCCGGGTTCGATCCCCGGTCGGAGCAAATATTTGTTTCATAGCTTTTATTTGTAATATTTGATAGTATTAAATATTGCAAATATTTGTTAATAAAAAAAAAAGAGATGGATATTTGCTTCGGGTCTGGTTATCAAAAAGTGGTAGGCAGTGGTACCCAGTCTGCCGATCCGGGGTAGTACCACCACTTACAAGTATACAGACCGTGAAGTGATTTGGTCACGTTTCGGGATCAGCTTGTAAGTTGCCGGTTCCATCTAGGCCGGCATAGTGGATGTAATTGCTACTCACAGTTATTGAATTGTAGTAGCAGTGGCATTCATTCATGGACCACACTCCAGCTTAACATCAAGCGGGGTGCTGTCATATGTGGAGTCACAATAAAAAAAAATATAAAAAAAAACACGCCATAGCTTTAAACTGTCATAATTATAGTTTAATCATTTTGCACACCTAAACTATGCAAAATAAAGGATAAATTCCAATTATATTGTAATCTTCGTACATAAAACTATTTTAAAATGTATATGCAACTGTTAATACAATTAAGCCCAAGTCCACATACAAAATTAAAGATGTCCTTTAATAAAATTCTGTGAATGTTGGAGTTAATTGACAGTTTCTAACCAGAAGCAGTGGGCCGACCGCGTAACTCAATGACAATTCGTTTTGACAGTTAAGCTCCATTAATGAGCTCTTAAATTAAAATTGCGACCGCGCAACACATTAAAATAGATTTTCGGGATCAGCTTGTAAGTTGCCGGATCCAACTAGGCCGGCATAGTGGATGTAATTGCTACTTACAGTTATTGGATTGTAAGAGCAATAGCATCCATTAATTTAACAGCTAGCTTAACATCAAGCGAGGTGCTGTCATATGTCGAGTCACAATAAAAAAAATAGTAGTGTAGTTATTTATAAAATGTCTTCCACGTGTAGGCAAGCATCGTGTGTGTGGTCTAAACAAATGTATCACTAAACATGGCGTTTATTTATATAAAATGTGTTCATTTGTACATGCACACGGCATATTGGATTCGTCGTGTTCCTAAGCGTGAACTCATACGGTGCGGTGCGGCGTCGCATCGCAAACATTTTGCCGCATCACATACACACGTGGTATGCGGCGCCGTAGTATGCGGAGCGGGGACCTAGAGCAACACTTCCTCCCCCTCGCGTCTCGCTCAATCAAAGTGCGCTGTGCCTGCGGTACGGCACTGGAAGGCACCGTGTGGCATATCATTGTTTTTATATGCAGGACGCCGCACCGTGTGGCTTCACGCTAATTCGTCGTATTTCAGATTCGTCGTATTCCAGATTTATCGTATTTCAGATTCGTCGTAATCCAAGATACGTACAATCATCGTATTATCGTAAAAGAAGAGGTGGATATTTGCTATGGGCCTGGTTATCAAAGAGTGGTAGGAAGTAGTACCCAGTTTGCCGATCTGGGGTAGTACCACCACTTACAAGTATACAGACCGTGTAGTGATTTTGTTGCTTTCGAGATCAGCTTGTAAGTTGCCGGTTCCAACTAGGCCGGCATAGTGGATGTGAATGCTACTTACAATTATTAATTTGTAGTAGCAGTGACATCCATCCATGGACCCCACTCTAGCTTAACATCAAGCGGAGTGCTGTCATATTTCGAGTCACAATAAAAATTAGAAAATTAATTTTTTTTTCAATTGTATTTTTTAACTAAAGAAATAATTACTTATTAATAGGAAGACAAATACGAGTATATTCTTAGTACTGTTATTTCATTATGTTCCAAGAAATCCTAATTAAATATAAAAAAATATTTTTTCTTATTTGTCTGTATGTAGATATTCCTAAGGTTAGATTAGATTAAAAAACATTTAATTGTAGAGTGCACACAAAATTAAATTTGTAATTCGGTATAATATTAAGATTCATCTCAACCTAACCTTGGAGCGGAAGGAATACATGTATCTTTGACCGTGGTGAAATGGTAGATAACCAAGAGACTCGAGTTCAAAACCATTTGCCGGTACCGGTATAATACTTTGTTCGTACTGTTTCTATGATAAACACACGTTCCTTTCCATGTGCCCAAACCATCGAAGCATTCCTTTGTCAATCCTTGTCACTACATCTTCTTTCAAACCACATCTATCACGCAATGTGCTATTCCTTATTCTATCCGCTATCGTCACTTCACATACACTCCTTAATGACCGCATTTCTACAGCGTTAATTCCTAATAATCTATCAATCAATCAAATTGTCACGCCTTTCTTCCACAGGGATAGGCAGAGACAATGGAGCGCCACTTACCACGATCCTTACATAACTCCCTTGCTTCCTTCACATCCACAATTCTCCTCTTACAGGCCCTGTGGTTATGGGCACTAGGCAACCTAGCTTTTTTAAGGATGTCTCCGATTTGGTCGGAAAACACTCTCCTGGGCCTGCCTTGTTTAACGCATCCATCCACATCAGATTTATAAATTCCTTTCGTCAATCTACTTAATAATGATTGTAATAAAAGCTACGAAACATATACCTTTGCTTCGACTAGGAATCGAACCCGGGACTTTACGCGTAACGGACTGGCGTGTTAATTATAACGCCTGTCATTTTATAATTTAGTCTATAAAAGACCTGAATCCACTTATTCTATATTACAAGCACGCATACCTCGTCATTGGATGATGTCACTCTTCATACGAAAGCCTAACGGATATAATACTTAAACGTATTACCTAGGTATTACACTAATCTATGGGTATTGTCCTATAATCCCCATTATGAAATCCCCATTGATGGGGATTATTAGACATCTGATTCTAATATCTGCAATAAAACTTTCAAAAACGCAACATGTTAAACAAGGGAAAAAATAAAACATCTATATTTCTGGGGAGATTTCAATCAATTAAGGGATATCTGCAATAAAACTTTCAAAAACGCAACACGTCAAACAAGGGAAAACATAAAACATCTATATGTCTGGGGGAATTTTAATCAATTTAGGGATATCTGCAATAAAACTTTTAAAAACGCAACACGTTAAACAAGGGAAAACATAAAACATCTATATTTCTGGGGGGATTTCAATCAATTTAGGGATATCTGCAATAAAACTTTCAAAAACGGAACACGTTAAACAAGGGAAAACATAAAACATCTATATTTCTGGGGGGATTTTAAATAATGGGGATTTATGGATGAAAGAACGCAAACATGCAAAAACTTCAAATTTTCCCTATTAGATCCTCCAATAGAAATAACTGAACTAAAAAGTTTCACTTGTCTGATGTCATCTGATTCAAAAGGGATATAAAAGCATTAATAAAAAGATTAATAAAAGCATTACATTAAAACAAGAAAATAAAACATCTATATTTGAACAATTGATGGGGATTTCTCGATGGGGATTTTGCACCACACTAATCTATGTACCAAAACTAGATATAATCCTACTAATTTAAAAAGAACTATAATATTGTTGTGGAGTGACGATAGCGGATAGAATAAGGAATGGCACAGTGCGCGATATATGTGGTTTAAAAGATGTGTCAAGGATTGACTAAGGAATGTTTCGATAGTTTGGGCATATGAAAAGAATGAGTGAAAGTAGAGAAGTAGGGATTGGGATTTATAAACCTGATGTGAATGGATGCGTTAAACGAACGGCCCAGAAGGATGTTTTCCGACAAAATCGGAGACACCTCTAGAAAGCTAGGTTGCCTAGTGCCCATAACCATAGAGCTTATATGAAAAGAAAATCGTATGGCGCTTCTATGTCTCCGCCTATCGCTGTGGAAAAAAACGTGACAATAAAATTGATTTATTGATTCAATTTTTTGTTGTATTTTTCGTCTGAATGAATGATATCTTTTTCCATTTGTTTTAATTAAAGGCACCTGTGTTGTTTGTATTAAAACAAGTATAGACCAAAATTCTAAAACAAATCATATGAACATGTCAACTCGTTGCTTTACGTATCAACGTAAAGCAGCGCCACACGCCAGACTTTTAGCCATCAGCCAACAAGAACTTTTTAAGGGAAGTTGACTGCTGCCCCGGATGCGCGGGCATCACGCATTCTTCTTACAGGGATAGGCAAAGACAGTGGAGCGCTACTTGCCATGACCCTGACACAACTCCATCGCTTTCCTCACATCCAATTCTCTTCATACAAGCTCTATGGTTATGGGTACTAGGCAACTCAGGTTTTTTAAGGATGTCTCCGACTTGGTCGGAAAACACCCTCCTGGGTACTAACTACCCAAGGTATTATTATTATTTTCTAACAAACAAATACAACTTTAAACCTAAACTGACATTATTATTAAAGTCACCAATACCCAAATAGCCAGGTCACTCTTACTTGCGTTTATTTTAAACTTTTTTACTCGTCTAAATTCATAGTAACTACCGGCCAGTTAAGGTGCAACGAACTTCCTTCGATTTGACTCATCATTAAGATCCGCCTGTTTATTGTATGTTTCCATTGTTGCACGACACGATACGGCTTTTAGGCCGTGCTCTTCAAGCAATGTTTTTAAACGATTAGTCACCAACTTGTTTCTTGATAAACAGGAGCTCACGGCATCTAGTTCATATTAAATAATTTGGCACAAAATATATTTGTATATGTTTAATTGTACCTACGTATATTGTATGTATATACTTGTATGTAGTTTATGTAATTGTAGTTTGTAGTATATTTGCACGCTGCCCATAATTTCTCATCATCCCAAAGGTTAGTTGTTAGAGAATGCCTAATAAGCATTTAACATTTTAAGCATTTTTAAGTTTATTTTGGTGCAAAAAAGGACTTACTAAATAACTGATATTAGGTGCCGGGTTCGATTTCCGCTCGGAGGTAAGGTTTGTTTCATAGTATTTACTTGTATATTTTATGAAATTAAAAGTATAATAACTATAATTAAACTATAAATAAAAAAATATCATCCAATGACGTCACTATCAGAGATAGTCCTAAGGAGACTGGCAACATTTTCCCTTTGTATAGCAAGCCTAATAAGTTGACCGAATCGGCAGTCGAACTAAAAAGTTCGGTGCGTCGTTTCTTTGTAGAACAATCGACAAGTGGAATGTTTTACCGGCCCATGTGTTCTTTTCATCCTATAACCTTGGATCCTTTGGGTATTGCGTGAAGAAGCACCTTGCTGAAGGGTTGCTTGGACCTCGAGAGTGCTGACGACTGGAATGGCGTTCTAAGGTGATAATGATGACGATCATACCTCCAGTCATGGACCACACTCCAGTCTAACATAAGGCAGGGTGCTGTCACATTATAATAATTAAAATAAATTCTAACTGTGCCGTGACACAATGAGAACGTGCACCTTCAAAAAACTCTAATGTACTTTATAGTTTAAAATAGATGACAGATGGCCCAAAGCCTTGGACTTTATTTATAACAAAACACGTGTAATTTCTTTTATCTACGCATCGTCTTACCATGCAACTAAACTATAGCTTGTCCAACTATAAATGACGCGCCCCTCCACTTTATTATTATTTTTTTACTCGTTATTGTGTGACTCGACATATGACAGCACCCCGCTTGATGTTAAGCCGAAGTGTGGTTCATGAATGAGTGTCACTGCTACTAAAATTCAATAACTGTGAGAGAAATATCACATCCACTATGCCGGCCTAGATGGAACCGGCAACTTACAATCTGATCCTGAAACGTAACCAAATCACTTCACGGTCTGTATACTTGTAAGTGGTGGTAGTACCCCAGATCGGCAGACTGGGTACCACTGCCTACCACTCTTTGATAACCAGACGCGAAGCAAATATCCATCTCTTTTTTTTATTAACAAATATTAGTTTATTTAAATGTGTGAGTACAAATATACTTTTTTAATGTGCGCCTCCTTTTGTGTCTAACTAGCATATGAATGACCAATTACAATTGCATTTTCGGTGTGGGGCATCCATATTTTACATTCGCACGTGTGCTTAAATGCAGTAGAGGGGCGCGTCATTTCGGCTTAGACATACTCTACTTGCTAAAACCAATGTTTCTAAATTTTCTAATATATAATGTTTCTAATATATAATAGTTTGATCGTCCTGTTTCTATGATACAAGCACTTTATAAAAAGTAAAAAATAGAGACAAAAATATAATTACCGAATTCGACGATATGATTTTTTTATTTGATTAACGAACAAAAACTATTCTCTCTGTTCTCGTATGGCGCATTGGTTTATCTTCTGAATGCCCTGGATTCATTGCAGAGTCGAGCTGTCCGAATTATAGGTGATGCAGATGTCACGCGAACTCTGGAGCCCCTGCAACTACGCAGAGACATGGCGGCTCTGTGCCTCCTCTATCGCCTATACCACGGAGAATGTTCCGAGGAGCTCTTTAACCTTGTAATATCCGCACTGGGCCGGCAAAGTGACGGCGACTGAGGCAGCCGCGAACTAACTCGATTGTTTCAGTCGTCGTCACTCTTGGATCTCCTCTTGCTTGTCATCGGGCGGGTCGAGGTCAAATAGCGTGGCACAATAATAAAAAGAAAACCAGCGCATTGGCACATTAGTTCATTACGAGTAGATTCCCTGTCGGAGCTAAGTCGAGGTATGAGTATCATATCTTTTATTTGTAACGGAATAATAAATCCGTTAAAAGTGATAACTGTAACAGTCGCATCCACCATGCTGGCCTAGTTAGATTCGGCAAATTTCAAGCTAATCCCGAAACGCGACTCAGTCACTTAACGACCTGTACACTTGAAAGTGATAATACACATAATACCCCGGATCGGAGACCAAATGTCAGTCTACCATCGTTAAACATATTCTAACATCAAATAATTACATCGTAACACCTTTTTATCACTGGAATAGAATAGACAATGGAGCGCTACTTGTCACGATCCTGATACAATTCTCTCGATTCCCTCACAAACACAATTTTCTTAATACAAGAGCTCTATGCACTAGGAAACCCAGCTTTCTTGAGCATGTCTCCGATTTGGTCGGAAAACCCCCTTCGGAAAACCTAACGCATCCATTCGCATCAGATTTATAAATTCCTTCCAGCAATTCTTTCTATGAGCTCAAAGCATCTGAGCATTCCTTTATCAATCCTTGTCTTAACATCTTTTTTAATTTTTGTTTTATTTTACATTTGACAGCACTTTGCTTGATGTTAAGCTGAAGTGTGGTCCATGAATGGATGTCACTGCTACTACAATTCAATAACTGTGAGTAGCAATCACATCCACTATGCTGGCCTAGTTGGAACTTGCAACTTACAATCTGATCCCGAAACGCGACCAAATTACTTCACGGTTTGTATACTTTTAAGTGGTGGTACTACCCCGGATCGGCAGACTGGGTACCACTGCCTACCATCTATCACGCTGTGCTATATGTTTCCTAACATATAACTAAACACTACGTACACACCCTCAAAGCAACCGCTCCTTAAAACGCAACCCGTAGACAGAAGCCTTAAAGATAATGAAGACAAACCCTTACACGACCTAGATAGAGAAGTTTGCGTGTCTCCTTTACTTAACCCTAAAAACCCACCCCCGTCCACTAATCAAAAGAAAGCTTTTTCCATCCGCCACACCTTAAACAACGAAGTAGGTTATATTTCCGCTCTTAAGTTGTCTATTCTTACACGCAACTACGATGCTTTTCACTGAAAAGCTTTTACTGTCGGAAAATATTGGCATGACATATGACCGCACCTCGCCTGATGATAAGCTAACACTGATAATTGCCTTATTTTTTATTGCTCGACAACTGACCTAGACTGCCTGATGGTAAGCGTAAAAAGCATAAATATAGTATATAAATCTTAATCGTAAGGCTGTGGAAGGTAAATAGTAAAATAAAGTTAATTTTTTTAAATTATTTTTATTTACATTTCTATACCAAGCTACTAAAGTGCTTGTATCATAGAAACAGGACAACCAAAGTACATATATCAAAGATACATTGGTACCGGTGGGTGATCTCGAACTCGTGCTCTCATTTTGCGTAACCATTGCACTGCCACTACACCACGGTCGCTAGTCAAGCCCAAGTCGTTCTTATATAGTCCTCCAAGAAGACCTCGTCTCGCAGGTTTCGCTGGCCAAAACAGAAGTCCTCGTTTCCCAATAAGCTGTGGTATTAGCCAAATTAGAAAAACAATTGTATACAAAAAAATCACACTAAATATCAATCAATCAAATTATCACGCCTTTTACCCACGCGAAAGGCAGAGATAATAGAGCACCACTTTCCAAGATCCTGACTACACTCCCTCGATCCATTAAGTTCCTTAAAGGCTATTATCACGAAAGGAGCGAGTTTCTTATAAGTATTTATTATTTATTTATTTTCCAGAAGACTTAAGCCTAATACAGAATACTTTTAAAAAATGTGTTATTTTATTATTTTCTGTATTTATTGCTTTTTCAGCAACAGCCGGAAGGCCTATTCCTAAATAATTTGATTATTTTACAAAATATAATAATTGTATTTTTACAATTTCTTTCTAATTGTATATTGTCGCACACGACTGGTATTTTGTCGCAATCGCAATTGTCAATTGTTAGTTTAAAATGTAAAAATAACAGCGTAAACGCTGACGCAGCAAATAACTTGTAGGTGCGGCGTTACACAAAACAATACGTAGAAACTAAGTTAATTTACATAATCTATGCTGAAAAACTGACTGAAAATAATGTAACTGCTGAAAGCACTCCTGAAATCACTCTTCTGTTACCATACGGACAAGCAGCGTTACTTTTTACTCTCCTGACATAACTCTTCCTTATCTGCCGATCTGGGCTACTACCACCAACAAAAGAAGTGACTTAGTCGCGTTTACGGATCCGCTTATAAGTTGCCGGTTCCAACTAGGCCGGCATAGTAGATACTAGATATAGTAGAACATTGGGCTGTCATTAAGTCATGCTACATATTATGTAAACAAAATTTGTGAACTCATGACGACAGGGGTGGTCAATTGGTTTGTACACCAGCTTGTTATGCGTAAAGCCCCAGGTTGATTCTCGGTCAGAGCAAATATTTGTTTCATGGCTTTTAGTTTATTAAATATTACAAACAATAGTTAATAAAAAAGAGGCGGATATCCGGGTCTGGTTATCAAAGAGTGATAGGCCGTGGTACCCAGTCTGCCGATTCGGGGTAGTACCACCACTTACAAGTACACAGACCGTGAAGTGATTTGGTCGCGTTTAGGGATCAGCTTGTAAGTTGCCGGTTCCAACTAGGCCGGCATAGTGAATACTACAATTCAATACTTACAGTTATTGAATTGTAGTAGCAGTGATATCTATCCATGTACCACACTTCAGCCTAACATCAAGCGCAGTGCTCATATGTCGAGTCACAATAAAAAAAAATGGATAGGCAGTAATGGCCGACCTCGTTTTATTGTAGCTGTTAATTAACTAATTACTTACACATTGACTCATGTTGTTAACGAGATGTACAGTCAGAAGAGAAAATCGGAAAATAAAAATATATATTTATAATTTTAGTACTTCAAATGGATTCTTTTGCTTTTGAGAGTGCCCTTGGCCCCCGTTCTTGGGCGCCCTGTCTAAGTAGATCACAAAAATCCTTTTTACTTTTTTTTGTGGATGTGAAGAACGCAAGGGAGTTATGTAAGGATCGCGATAAGGGCGCTCCATTGTCTCTGCCTATCCCTGTGGGAAAAAGGCGTGACAATTTGATTTTTTTTTACTTTTTATTGTGATTCGACAAATGACAGCACCCTTTTGTTAAGCTGGCGTGCGCTCTACAAATAGAGGCCACTGTGACTGTAAATAGAAGTCACATCCACTGTACCGGCCTAGTTGGAACCGAAAAGTCTATTTTATAGTTCAATTATTCAGCAAAATCTTCATTGCAACCTGGTTTCATAGCTAATGTTACATAATAGTTACATAATGGTATTACCACCACACCCAAGAGGGTTGTACCACCCCCATAAAAATAGAATAGAAGCCACTAGTTTCATGTTGCGCTAAATAACAATGTATCAAAGGTTATTCTTGTTTTAAATTATGTTTAATTAGGTTAGTAAGTTAAACAAATTTTATGCGGCTTACTATATCATTTATTTTGGTTTTGATTTTAATTTTTTTTATTATTCCAACGTTTCGAGAGCTTTGCAACCATCGTGGTCACGGAGTGTAAACGCGATTGTAAGCCGCATAAAATTTGTTTAATTCATTAATCATTAGTATGTGGTTTGAAAGAAGACGTGACAAGGATTGACAAAGGAATGCTTTGGGTACACAAAAAAGATGAATGAAAGTAGATTGACGAAAAGGATTTATAAATCTGATGTGGATGGTGACCCAGGAGGGTGTTTTTTAACAAAATCGGAGACATCCTCAAGAAAGCTGGGTGGCCTAGTGTCCATAATAGTAGAGCTTGTATGAAGAGAATTGTGGATGTGAGAGAATTGTGTCAGGATCGTGGCAAGTGGCGCTTCTTTGTCTCTGCCTGTCCATGTGGGCAAAAGGTGTAACAATTTGATTCATTGATTTAATTAAGTTTATTTAGATTAATTTATTACGGCCCCACATATAACGACACTAGATATTGCCTTTGGTGAAGAAACACCTTTGGCCGGCATAGTGACGGTGAGTGGGGCAGCCGTGAACTAACTCGTTTTTTTCAGTCGTCGTCACCTGGGACCTCCTCTTGCTTATCATTAGGCGGGTCGTGCTCAAATGTCGTGTCACAATAAAAAAATGTCGAGACATAAGAATTTAAAGCTACATTTAGGCTATATGAAATCGAAAACGATCGTTCACGAATAAGGTTGCCGTTTTCCCTGAAATCTGAGTCACACAACAACCTAAGGTTGCCAAGCAACTTCTATAACAATTTGTTATTTACATAACCGTTTCAGTAACAGTTTGTTAACAACTGAAAAGTGACGTGTTTTCATGAAATAAGTAAAAGCGAAATATACAATGATCAAAGAAGACTTTTAAATGGTAAATTATATACATTAATATTATTTATAATTAAACTAAGCTACTAAAGTGCTTGTATCATAGAAACAAGACAACCAAAGTACATATATCAAAGATACATTGGTACCGGCAAGTGGTTTCAAACTCGTGCTCTCGGTTTGCGTAACCATTGCACTGCCACTACGCCGCGGTATTAAATATTAAACTTTGATATAATATATTGTTGGGTCAGCATAGTGGATGCGACTGCTATGACAATTGAGATCTTTAACTTTCTAGATGATCCGGGACTGTATAATTGAAAGTAATGGTACTTACCAGCCAAAATATCACTGTTTACTATTTTAAAAACAGTGTTTTAATATTTGTATACAGTTAAATATCATTTTGTGGTACTAAAACTTAAAACATGTTTAATTTCTGTCTCATTTATCAATCAATCAATCAATCAAATTGTCGCCTTTTTCCCATGGGGATAGGCAGAGACAATGGAGCGCCACTTGCCACGATCCTGACAATACTCCAAAGAAAAATATGAGTGATTGACGAAAGCAATTTATAAATCTGATGTGGATAGATGCGTTAAACAAGGCAGGCCCAGGAGGGTGTTTCCAACCAAATCGGAGACATCCTTAAGAAAGCTGGGTGGCCTAGTGCCTATTACCACAGAGCCTGTATGAGGAGAATCGTGAATGTGAAGGAAGCAAGGGAGTTGTGTAAGGTTCGTGGCAAGTGGCGGTCTATTGTCTTTGCCTATCCCTGTGGGAAAAATGTGACAATTTGATTGATTGATAATTCCTGTTTCATATAAAAGTACATATTATATTAATACATTGATACCGGCAAGTGGTTCTGAACCCGTGCTATCAGTTAACGACGGTAGAGTGATAGATACGAGTAGTTAGGTAGACAGTTGGTGGTCGTTTACCCAGTCTGCCGAATCGGAAATACCACACAATTTCAAGTATACAAACCGTAAAGCGACTCAGTCACCGGTTGCATCTAGCACGGCATGGTAAATGCGACTGCTACTTGCAGAACTGTAGTAGCAGTTTCCTCCATTTAAGGACCGGACTCCAGCTTAACATCAGGGAGGTGCTGTTACATGTCTAGTTATAATTAAAAAAAACTACATTATTAGTTCTCTAGGAGTTTGAAACATCTAAACATTAGCCGGCATAGTGACGTACCGAGGTAAACGTTTGGTACCTTTGGGTCTTACCTTACTGGGAACTTCAACATTAGCTGGAAGACGCCCACTGCTGAACACAGGCCTCCCCCTTAAAATGCCAATCCGAACGATAAGATTCCAGTTGCATCTTACGGTATTTTTTCATTCATAATTGGGTTGCTATGATCTCCACTCTGGGTAGGTTACAGTATACTCTCCGCACGTTAAGAGGACGCTGCTGCCCAACCTTTGGTGGGACTGGTGGAGTTTTAGGACATCCGGGACTTCGTTTTTTTTCTTGTGACTCGACATATGATAGCACCCCGCTTGATTTTAAGCTGGAGTGTAGTCCATGAATGGATGTCACTGCTACTACAATTCAATAACTATAAGCAGCAATAACATCCACTATGCCAGCCTAGTTAGAACCGGCAACTTACAAGCTGATTAAGTCACTTCACAGGGTCTGTATGCTTGTAAGTGGTGGTACTAACCTGGATCGGCAGACTAGGTACCAATGCCTACCACTACCACTACCACTAACTATCAGGCAAGTCAAGGTCAGATCGTGAAACCTAGACTAGGCTACAGTTGTTCATTATCTATGAAATTGACCTTGACCTTCAGTATTGCAACAATATCGATTTTCCACAAGTGGAAACTTCTAGAATATCGTTCGTGATTAATTACTGTTTTTGAAACGTCAGAACTAGCAACGGGTGGCACGAATATCTCTGCTGTAGTCCACAGCAAACCTATTTTTTTTGTGTAGAAAAATAAGTATACAGAATGTATTTAAAACAAAAATAACGAAATAAAAATTGAAAACCTATTTTTATAGAAAAATAAGTATACAGAATGTATTTAAAATGAAAACGAAATGGCGTATTGGTGGTGGACCCGATAATGAAAACGGCTGCATTAAAAAAAATTGCCTTTTTTTTCTTTTCTTTTGTCATTACTACGAAATAAAACACTTTTATTATTTGGCCGGCATAGTGACGGCGATTGATCACTCTTGGACCTCCTCTTGCTTATCACCAGGCGGGTCGAGGTCAGATGTCGAGAAACAATAAAAAAAATTTTAATGCAGTTGTTCTCAGGACCGGGTACCTATTTTACCAAGCCACTTTATTTTCTAAAGCGTTCTTGATACACTATGCATATAAAAGGAAATCGACGAAAGTTATATATATGATTTATGTTTAAAAAATGAGGGGATATTTCTCCGTGTCTGGTTACTAAAGAGTGGTAGGCAGTGACAGACCGTGAAGTGTTTTGGTCGCGTTTCGGGATCAACTTGTAAGTTGCCGGTTCCAACTGGGGCGGCATTATGGATGTGATTGCTTTTTTTTTTTTTTTTTTTATTGTGACTCGACATATGACAGCACCCCGCTTGATGTTAAGCCAAAGTGTGGTCCATGAATGAATGTCACTGCTACTACAATTCAATAACTGTGAGTAGCAATCACATCCACTATGCCGGCCTAGATGGAACCGGCAACTTACAAGCTGATCCCGAAACGTGACCAAATCACTTCACGGTCTGTATACTTGTAAGTGGTGGTACTACCCCGGATCGGCAGACTGGGTACCACTGCCTACCACTCTTTGATAACCAGACCCGAAGCAAATATCCATCTCTTTTTTTTTTTATTAACAAATATTTGCAATATTTAATACTATTAAATATTACAAATAAAAGCCATGAAACAAATATTTGCTCCGACCGGGGATCGAACCCGGGACTTTACGCGCAACAAACCAGTCGCTAAACCGTTCGTCCACGCCTGTCGTTGCTACTTACAGTTATTGAATTGTAGTAGCAGTGGCATTCATTCGTGGACCACACTACAGCTTAACATTAAACAGGGTGCTGTCAAATGTCGAGTCAAAATAAAACAATAAATAATAAAAAATATTTTCAAAATACATACGCTCTGTAAGTACTTACCTCAAAGAGTAAAAAATATACGTAAAATCATTCAAACGGTGTTGCCAGCATATTTACAACGAGCCCTAAAAGTGGGGGGTTTAAATAAAAAAAACGCTTGCAATACAGGAAACGCTGACCTCAAAGTGGGTAATAATTCCAAAATCGTAAAACTCATATTTAACACTGAGTAGGCGGGCTTACATTACTATTAAGGCGACCGTGGTGTAGTGGCAGTGCAATGGTTACACAAACCGAAGAGCCGAGACCACCCACCGGTACCAATGTATCTTTGATATATGTACTTTGGTTGTCCTGTTTCTATGATACAAGCGCTTAAGTAGCTTAGTATAGAAATGTAAATAAATAACAAATAAGACCCAGACGATTACTCTTAAATTTGATTCGTTAACAACGTAGGTAATTTGTTCAATGTGTTTGTGCGCTGTTTATGTCATCTTAACAGCAGGAGACAGAATTATTAAATCACAATGATGAAGTTTATTACATTATACTATATTATACATATTTCTATGTATGTATTCTATGTATTCTTGATTTGGGCACATGGAAAGGATGAGTGAAAGTAGATTGACGAAAGAAATTTATAAATCTGATGTGGATGGATTGGTTAAACAAGGCAGGCCCAGGAGAGTGTTTTCCGACCAAATGAGAGACATCCGCAAGAAAGCTAGGTTGCCTAGTGCCCATAACCATAGAGCTTGTATGAAGAGAATTGGTGATGTGAAGGAAGCAAGGGAGCTGTGTAAGGATCGTGGTAAGTGGCGCTCCATTGTCTCTGCCTATCCCTGTGGGAAAAAGGCGTGACAATTTAATTGATTGATCGATTGTTTGATATATATATATATAGTAGCGGCGGCTGGGGCAGCCGGGAACTGACTCGGTTGTTCCAGTCGTCGTCACTCTTGGACCTCCTCTTGCTTATCATCAGGCGAGTCGAGGTCAGATGTCGTGTCACAATAAAAAAAAAAAAAAAAATTTCTATACCTTAATATTTTCTTAGATTTTGCGCGAACATTGATTAATGAATTAAACAAATTTTATGCGGCTTATTAAACCGGGAACAGAAAAACAAAATCAACACATCAAACAGGGTAGTTTTGGAAACAATAACAGCATCAACCAATAGCACGACCAACACCTTAGTCTCTCCGTGACAACGATGGCTGCAAAGCTCTCGAAACGTCGAAACAATAAAATTAAAAATTGTAAAATCAAAACCAAAATGAACGCGATAGGTAGCCACATAAAATTTGTTTAATTCATTTCTATACCTTTTTGTTGTCTCTGCCTATCCCTGTGGGACAATTTAATTGATTGATTGTTTTAATACCCTTTAATATCAAAGAGTTAAATCAAAATGGCAGCTCGTCATCCGAGTGTTGAAGGTACATGTGTGAATCGACCGCTGCGACTATTACGGATTTACGCACTCATTTCGTTTATATGTAACGCATTCAGTCATTCTGTAATGAGTTAAAAAATGTAACTACGTCGTTAAATAATATGTCTGCAATATTTTGTATATTCTGCCTTGGAGATCTTAAGGGATACAATCAAATATAAATTTTGTCGAAGCGTTTCTTCGACAAAATTTGTTTGCATTTTCTAAATATCAAAAATATGCAAAATCTAAATAATAATCAATCGAAATGCCACCTCTTTTTCCCACAGGAATAGGTAGAGACAATGGAGCGCCACTTGCCACAATTATGACACAACTTCCTCGCTTTCTTTAAATCCACAATTCTCTTCATACAAACTCTCCCAATCGTAAGCCAATTTAATGTCAATGTTAAGGTCCCACGCCCCACAGGAGGGCAATTTGATAGTATGGGGGGGAAATTAAAATAGACTCGTCACGACTTTAACTCTTTCGCTTTGAGTTATTTAAATGATATCGGTGACAAATTTACCAAAAAGGCAAATTCTTAAAGAAAACTGTAATCATTTATATTTCTTAAGGGAACAAAACAATTTTTAAAGGTTAAAAATTATCTATGGGGTCATAAAAATGGTGGGACATGGCCTTAAAAAGGTTGGGAAACACTGGTCTAAGGCGTACGTTAGGCCTATTATTGCAAACCCGTTGTCTATTTGCATTGGGGATATTCCAAAGGGCTTTTGGAAAAAAACGATTTCCTTGTGAGTTGCTTGTACTGTTTCGTGCTGTCAGATTTCAGACAAAGAGTTGTAAGCAGTGGTACCCAGTCTGCCGATCCAGGGTAGTACCACCACTTACTAGTATACAGACCGTAAAGTAATTTGGTCACGTTTTGGGATTAGCTTGTAGGTTGTCGGTTCCAACTAGTGAATGTGACTGCTACTTACAGTTATTGAATTGTAGTAGCAGTGACATCCATTCATGGACCACACTTGAGCCTAACATCAAGCTGGGTGCTGTCATATGTCGAGTCACAATAATAATAAAAGAAATGCGATTGAGCTACTTTTTCGTTTGTATAGCTGAAACCCTAGATCGGTAGACTAGGAAAATGATTACCAACTGTTCTGTTTCTTTTTCCTGTTTCTGAGATTTCCTATTTCTGATAGTTCTGCCTAAACTCTCAAAAATAGGAAATCTCAGAAATAGGATTAATATTAGGCGTGTTACCGATTTGTACAGAATATCATCCCTTTGAACGTCAATAATATTTTATATGTAGTAAAAATCAAACGTTAAATAGTTGACAAAAAAATAGTAAAATATGTTTATATACTTGTAACAGTCGTCTAGACTATTAAGTGTAGACAGGATAGATATAAAAATTGCGTAAATAATATTTTATCGATCAATCAATCAAATTGTCACGCCTTTTTCCCACAAGAATAGGCAGAGACAATGGAATTTATTCTCTTCATACAGGCTCTGTGGTAATGGGCACTAGTCAATATAATATTTTATATTTTTTAAATTTACATTTCTATATTAGGCTACTAAATGGTACGAACCATAGAAACAGTACGACCAAAGTACATAAATCAAAGATACATTTCAAAGTACTGGCAAATGGTTTTAGAACCCGTGCTGTCGGTTTGCGTAACCATTACACTGCCACTACACCACTGTCGCCTTATCAATAAATGTACTACCGCCTCACTTTCTTTTAATATTATAATTAATAAATAATAGAAATAAAAGCTATGAAACAAATATTTGCTCCGACCGGAAATCGAACCCACGCATAACAAACTGGTATGCTAATTTTTTTTATTAGTGTAAAATTAATTAACAAATGAATAAATAAAGCCTTTTTCCTGAAACATTGAATATTGGTTGATTATACATTGTTATCAATTGATATTATGCAATTTTCGCATAATTGCCTCCGTATCAAAGAATCGCCGAAATCGCTAAAAATCCGATAACTACTATAAATAATTTTTTTTTCAAACCCACCCAGCAAGCGTTCAAACCACTTGCTGGTACCAATGTATCTTTGATAGAATTATGTACTTTAGTTGTCCTGTTTCTATGATACAGTCACTTTAATAGCTTTTGCTTACCTTCAAGTAAATCGACGCATCTTAAAAAAAAGAAGTGATTCGTCAATAATTATTATTCATGAAATGTTATTTTCAGTTTCAGTGCCTCATTTCAGTGATGGTTAACATCAAGAACATTCCAGAAGTAAATTACCAATAACAAATCAAACATGGACGACGGAACTGTTGATTTGATCTTTGGTGGATCCCTCAAGTCCTTACCACCAGTCAGCTCCAAGATTGTGAGGATCTTTACCAGCTCCACGTTTACAGGTGAGTCAATTTTGTGATTACTTACTTTATACCTGATTGCTGAAGGCGATCGTGGTGTAGTGGCTGTGCAATGGTTACGCAAATCAAAAGCACGGTTTCAAAACCGTTTATGATACAAGAAGCACTTAAGAGTGGTAGGCAGTGGTACCCAGTCTGCCGATCTGGGTTAGTACCACCACTTACAAGTATACAGACCGTGAAGTGATTTGGTCACGTTTCGGGATCAGCTTGTAAGTTGCCGGTTCCATCTAGGCCGGCATAGTGGATGTGATTGCTACTCACAGTTATTGAATTGTAGTAGCAGTGACATTTATTCATGGACCACACTTTGGCTTAACATCAAGTGGGGTGCTGACATATGTCGAGTCACAATAAAAAAAAATAAAAAAAAACTTTAGTAGCTTAGAAACAGATAAAATTAAAAGTAATAATTAACAATAATTAAAATATAAATAAAAAATATCATCCAATGACGTCGCATCAGAAATAGTCCTAAGGAGACTGGCAACATTTCCCCTTTGTATAGCAAGGCTAATAGAAAGGGAAATAGTAGCTTTATATAGAAATACATAATTAAATAAATAGAAAATCAAATCAAAACAATTGTCTCGGTATCCATGGATTCTCCGTGCGGGCGCCGGGTTCATCGCGTGGCAGGCGGGAAAGTGAAGGCACCGTTCCGGATTTGCGACTGGAAAATAGGTCAAGTCAACGTTCACTTTCACTTTCCCCTCTACCCAACAAAATATTGTGGGATCAACAATTCTCCATCTCGTAAATCCTCCATCTTGAAAAATCTTCATTTTGTAAATTCGCCATCTTGGGAATCTTCCATCTTGAAAATTTAACTTTACGATGCTTATTTAAATATTTTCTTAGCAAATTTAATCAGAGCTCCTTTTCGTCTGCCTAACCCTATGGGGAAAGACATGACGACTGATGATAAGCAAGAGAAAGTCCAAGAGTGACGTCGACTGAAAAAACCTAGTTTGTTCACAGCTGCCTAAGTCACCGTCACTATGCCGGCCAAAGGTGCTTCTTTACGCATCGCTTTAAGGACCCAAGGTCATAGGATGGAGAGAACACGTGGGCTGGTAAAGCATTCCACTTGTCGATTGTTCTACAAAGAAAAGACGCACCGAAATTTTTAGAACTTCTGATTCGGCCGATATAATGCGGCTACTTTCCCCAACCTCTGCGGGTATTACGGGTGTACTCGTATTATTAGGAATGTAACCAAATAAGGTGACAAAAAATTTACTAAAATTCCCTGCTGAAGTAGTAACGCCATCTTTGATGAATTAGTAAAACAAGAAATTAAACTCTGGTGCTCCTGCAACTAAGCAGAGACATGGCGGCTATGTGCGTCCTTTATCGCCTATTCCACGGAAAATGTTCCGAGGAGCTCTTTAACCTTAAAAAACTATTTCTCATTTAGTAGGTACTTGCGGTTGTTTATACAGAAATATTTTTATATATTTCAAGAAAATATATTTTGAAGGAAATTGTGTATTTAATCCTCTTAGGTTGAGCTGTAAACGGATTATTCACACTGCCAAAATTGTTTGCGGAATTTAAGGAATTTGCAAAATTAAAAAGTGTCCGCTTTAAAATTTTGTACTTAAATATATTTTCTTATTGATTAAGAAAGATTTTAGAGAGATTTTTTAGTAGTAGTATGTCACTACCACTTTTAGGTGTGTAGGCCGTGACTTAGTCGCGTTTCGGGATCAGCTTGAAAGTTTCCAGACCCTACTAGTCCTGGATATTAAATACGACTACTCTGAAGCGTGGCGTGCCTTGGCAGGGCCCCGTATAACCAATGTTTGGGGAAGGGTAAAGATTTCTCACAAATGAAAAAAAGAAATGTTTGCATAAAATTAAAAGAAATATTTATTCATCATAATTATCTGTCACTTTTTCCAAAAATTTTACAAACAATTCAAATTATATTTAATTTGCTATACAAAGGGGAAATGTTGCCAGTCTCCTTGGGACTATCTCTGATGCGACGTCATTGGATGATATTTTTTACTTATAGTTAAAATATATTTAATTATTAGTTGGTTAGTAACAATGTTGTGTTTAATTTTAATATTAATTTTGATTAATGTATAATAATAATTAAGTTGTTTTTATTAAATTATATTTAATTACACACTCCTTGCCTTTTTTTTCGGCAAACTGATTTATTAAATCATTTATAGGTGATGTTGATAATATTAGTTTTTCTAAAGTTTCTTTTTGGGAAGCTTTTATTAACTTTTGCTTACGCACGTTGGGGGCCCCCTTAGCCCTTGGGGCCCGGTATAATTAATACGACAGATATAGCGGTATCTACGCCCCTGTGACTACTACCACAGTTACATAACCTGCAGTTATGAATCAAGGACCAGAGAATCAAGAACATCCTAAAAAAAGAGAAGTCCACAGTGTGTACAGTGAACTATAACCATAATCAATATAGTATAGCTTGTATGAAGGGAATTGTGGATGTGAAGGAAGCGAGGGAGTTGTGTAAGGATCGTGGCAAGTAGGCGTATTTCAGGTATGTATGTAAAATCATAATAGAAAACAAAATCATAAGATAAACTCAAAGCCCCCGAAATTGATACCAAATTTTGCGCGAACATTCATTACGTCATGAAACGTTACAAGTCGCATAAATTTGTTTAATTCATTAAAAAGGCCTTTTGTCAATTTATCCTCATGAAGTATTTGTAATAATTTTTTTTCATATTCCAAAGTATATAAGGCAACCGTGAACTACTCGTTTTTTTTTCAGTCGTCGTCACTCTTAGACCTCCTCTTGCTTATTATCAGGCGGGTCAAGGTCAGATGTCGTGTCACAATAAAAAAAATCCTCGTATTTTAGCTGTATAAATTAATAAAGCCACTTGCCACGATCCTGACACAACTCCCTCGCTCCCTTCACATCCACAATTCGCGCTCCATTGTCTCTGCCTATCCCCATAGCCGTGACAATTTGGTTGATTGAAGTTAATAACAAAAATTGGATAGAGAAAAATCAACATGTTAACTGCAACCGAGGAGTTAGCCGGTTTTATTTAATTTTAATGACTTGTCACTCTAAACTAGACACTGTATATTCCATAAAATGCTATTCACTTTATTATTTTATTAATGGCGGTTAAATTAGATTAATTAATTATTACTTATCTACGCTCGGAGCGTTACGGCGGTGTTGCTAGCCTAAAATATTAAGCTAAAATATTTTCAGGTCAACATTTTTTTATTAGTGAGCATCCTCTGGCCGGCATAGTGAGGGCGACCAAGGCAGCCGTGGACTAAGTCGTTTTTTTACCACAAGGCAAACAAAGGTGGTGCGTGACGCATTGGATAGAGTTAGACTGTTACGCAGTTTCGATTCCCGGTCGGAGCAAATATTTGTTTCATAGCATTTAATCTTTTCTTAGATTTTGCGCGAACATTGATTAATGAAATAAACAAATTTTATGCGGATTATTTTTGCGTTTATTTTGGTTTTGATTTAACAATTTTATTTTATTATTCCGACGTTTCGAGAGCTTTGCAGCCACCAAACAATGCTCCGAGTCTGGTTAGAAGTGGTAGGATGTAGTGCCCAGTCCCAGTTTACCGATCTGGGGTAATACCACCACTTCCAATATTACAGACCGTGAAGTGATTAGGTCGCGTTTCGGGATTATCTTTTGAGTTTTCGGTTCCAACTAGGCCGGCATACTAGATTGCTATTTGTAGTTATTGAACTGTAGTAGCAATCGCCTCCATTGATGGACCGTACCCCAGCTTAACATTAGACTACTGTCAAATGTCGATAAATAGGAATTATAAATTAAATATCATGTGAATGGATGCGTTAAAGGAGCCAGGCCCAGGAGTGTGTTTGCCGACCAAATCGGAGACATTCTCAAGAAAGCTAGGTTGCCTAGTGCCCATAGCCATAGAGCTTGTATGAAGAGAATTGTTAATGTGAAGGAAGAAAGAGTTGTGTCAGGACCGTGATAAGAGGCGCTCTATTGTCTGCCTATCCCTGTGGGAAAACAGCGTGACAATTTGATTGATTGATTATTTACATATTTATATATGGAATAAATTATTTAGATGTAATTTACATTTTTTGTAAATAATTAGTTAATATTCTTTGACAGAAAGCAGTTAAATCAGATTGATTGCGTTACCAAAGCTGAAGTACTTGGTAATTCTTGAATTTATTATCATACTAGCTGTTCCCCGCGGTTACACCCGCGTTTGTAAACTGTGCCTCTTGAGTAAATCACAGGACTCCTCGCATCCTCATGGTCCGTCTTGAGTACTCCAGATCGTTAATGTCATATAAGCCCAGCCAAACAAGTACTCCAGGTCTTCAATTTAGTTAAAGCATTATAGTTATATCTCTTGTGGTTTTGCAGAACTGAATGGATTCATCATCAAATCCTTTTTTTTTAAATTTACATTTCTTTACTAAGCTACTAAAGTGCTTGTATCATAGAAACAGGACAACCAAAGTACATATATCAAAGATACATTGGTACCGGTAGGTGGTCTCGAACTCGTGCTCTCGGTTTGTGTAACCATTGCACTGCCACTACACCACGTTCGCCTTCCTTCCTTCCTTACTTTTAAATCTATCTAACGCTGAAAACTCCATTAAAATCCGTTCAGTAGTTTCAAAGATCTAAGCGAACAGACAGCGGAAGCGATTTTATACTATGTAAAGATAGTGATTCTGTACTAAGTATTCATTATACAGTCCTCTGGCCGGCGGACAGTGACGGAGAATGATTAGGTTTTTTCAGCAGTCATGAAGTTTAATGTGACTGCTACTTACAGTTATTGAATTGTAGTTGCTTTCTCCTTCATTTATGGACCGCACTCTAACATCAGGCGGGGTGCAGTCATATGTCGAGACACAATAAACAAAAGGTATAGCTTGTCTAACTGTAAATGACGCGCCCCTCCACTTTATTAGTTTATTTAAATGTGTGAATACAAATATTACTAACTATATTACTATACTTCATCAGCGTGCTCCTCCTTTTGTGTTCAATCAGCAACAGAATGACCAATTACAATTGCATTTTCGGTGTGTTGCATTTATATTTAAAATTCGAACGAGCGCTTAATTGCTGTGGAGGGGCGTGTCATTTCGTCTTAGACCGACTCTAGGAACATGTTTAAGTTAAGGCAACCGTGGTGTAGTAGTAGTGCAATGGTTACGCAAACCGAGAGCACGGATTCTAAACTACTTACTGATACCAATTGATCTTTGATATAATGTACTTTTGTTGTCCTGTTTCTATGCAAAATGGCACTTTAGTAGCTTAGTATAGAAATGTAAATAAATAATCATTTACGATACAATTTCGAAGTGATTTTAACCAAGAATAGATTTGCAGGTGTATCTAACGATACTGGGAAAAGTAATAAAGTTCAACACTAAACGATTTTATGGCTTAAACTAAAAATGAACACTAAAACCGTACCTAAATTTTACATATTATCATGCCATTTTACTAAAAGGGATAGGCAGAAACGACGCCGTAAATAACTTAAAAGAATAGCCTAACAAAGTTGACTAAAAATATTATAATTCATTAACACTCTACTGATTTTAATTTTTAATTTAATTTATTTTTTTATACTAAGCTACTAAAATACTTATAACATAAAAGCAGGACGACCAAAGTACATTTTATGTCGAAGATACATTGGTACAGGTGAGTGGTTTTGAACCCGTGCTCGACTATTGATTGCGTGACCATCGCACTGCTTAGTATTTTCTTAGATTTTGCGCTGAATAAAAAAAAATATGCGGCTTACTGTCGCGTTTATATCACGATGGCTACAAAACGTCGGAATAATAAAAAATGTAAAATCTAAACCAAAATAAACGCGATAGTAAGCCGCATAAAATTTGTTTAATTCATTGCACTGCTATTACACCACGGCAAAAAAATAGTTACCAGATTTTAGTAATGTATTTACCAGTCGTAATCAGCCGTCCCACAATGCTGTCTCCCCTCTTTTCAAACGCGCCCTTTATAAGTCTTTCACACGGAATGGTATTCCGATGGTTCTAACAGACATACAACACACCACGCCACGTGATACCACATTGTACCAACGCCATATATAACTATATGATGCGATTAAAATAAGAATAGGACCGAATCGGCGCCATTTTGTGACTTTTAACTCTGCAACCAACTTCACTTTAGTACGGTGTCTTTTTCTTTGCGGACCGTCAAGACTAACTTTAGTCAAGTTAGTCTTGACTGATTTAGAATCAGTCAAGTTAGTCAACAGCCCGTCTTATTCTTTTTTTTTAATTTTTTTTTTTATTGTGACTCGACATATGACAGCACCCCGCTTGATGTTAAGCCGAAGTGTGGTCCATGAATGACTGTCACTGCTACTACAATTAAATAACTGTGAGTAGCAATCACATCCACTATGCCGGCCTAGATGGAACCGGCAACTTACAAGCTGATCCCGAAACGTGACAAAAATCACTTCACGGTCTGTATACTTGTGAGTGGTGGTACTACCCCGGATCGGCAGACTGGGTACCACTGCCTACCACTCTTTGATAACCAGACCCGAAGCAAATATCCATCTCTTTTTTTTTATTAAATATTTATTTGCAATATTTAATATTATTATGAAAAGCTATGAAACAAATATTTGCTGCGACCGGGGATCGAACCCGGGACATTACGCGCAACAAACTAGTCGCTAAACCGTTCGTCCACGCCTGTCGTCAATTCTTATTCTAATAGCATTATACCCCTCTGTCTACTGTTTGTTTTTGGAGTTTAGGATTCAAGAATTAATTTCCAAGGCGACCGTGGTGTAGTGGCAGTGCAATGGTTACGGGTTCGAAACCACTCACCGGTGCCAATGTATCTTTGATATATATACTTTGGTTGTCCTGCTTCTATGCAAACACTGAGGTAGCTTATTATAGAAAAATAAAACTCTCTTGTAACTGAGTTGTTGGCAGTGGTACCCTGTCTGCCGATCCGGGGTAGTGTCGATAAGTATATAGACTGTGAAGTGATTTAGTCGCGTTTCGGGATCAGCTTGTAAGTTGCCGGTTCCAACTAGGCCAGCATAGTGGATGTGACTACTACTTACAGTTAATGAATTCATGGACCACACTCCAGCTTAATATCAAACGGAGTGCTTTCATATGTCGAGTCACAATAAAATAAACTCCCTAAAAGCATTATGGGTATGGGTACTGTGGACTCCTACGTTTTTTTAAGATTGTCCTTTATTAAAGTGCACCTTGTTTTGTATCTGCAATTAAAGACTTTTTGTTCAGTTTATTTCCGTCTTCAACCCTTTCATAAAAAGGCTGTCAATGTAAAGCCACAATACTAAGTTAAATAATAAATTGTTTACATTTGGAACTGGATTATTTACACAAATAAAAGTTTTCCATAAAGCTTTGACGTATTATTGCCCGCGTTCTGTATTATATATGTTCAGAACACCAAATAAAGAAAGACTGAGATCTTTCTAGCGCAACTACCACGTGATTTATCTGAGTAGAAATACTTACCGTTGCTCATGTATTATCTCAAATTACGATATTTACGATAAACCATGAATAATAATCGTATGCAGAATAGAAAGATGGCAATAAAAATACTAAGATAAGCAAAGCCTTGTCAAGTTTTACATTTTTTTAAATTTTGACACCACGCTTGGTACCTTGTTCAGCACACCAGTCACTTACGCGTAAAGTCATAGGTTCGATTCCTGGTCGGAGTAAAGATTTGTTTTATATTTAATATTACAACACGTAGTCATGTTTCGGGATCAGCGGGGTTGCTGGTTACAACTAGGCCGGCATAGTCCTATCCACAGCTACAGTTATTTAACTGCAGTCACTTCCCTTTATCAGCCTGTTTTTTATGTATTTTTTATTGTGACTCGACAAATGACAATACCTCGTCTTATATTAAGCTTGAGTGAGGTCCACGAATGGAGTCGACTTCTACGCAGTTAAATGACATCCACTTTGCCGGTCTATTTGAAACTCATAATAAAAAGTAAAATAGCGAATGCCGCTCAAACACCGCCATTGAAGGCCAGTTCCTCTTATGGTTGTAGTACGCCTATCTTTTATTGTTGATCTGAGTAAACAGTGTACGGGCTGAAAACTTTATTTAGAATATTAAAGGAATGTGCTTTAAATATTAAGTTTGTCAATCAATCAAAATGTCACACCTTAAACCTCACTAGGTTTTGATAAGGAAACCACGGAGCCCTACTTTTCAAGATCCTGATACCACTAAGAGTGGTAGGCAGCGGTACCAAGTCTGCCGATCCTGGGTAGTACCACAACTTACAAGTATACAGACCGTGAAATTACTTGGTGGCGTTTCGGGATTCATTGATGGATGCACTCCTGTTTAACATCAGGAGTGTTATATGTCGTGCTATAAGAAAACAAAACAATTCTCTCTTTCTTCTTTGTATCCTTAAGAAGAATCGTTTTGAAGAATGTCTTTGGAGGACAATCGACAAGTGGAATATTTTACCAGCCTAATTATTAGAATTGTCTCCGCCTATCCCAGTTAGAAAAAGGCGTGACAATCCTTACTTATATTATAAACGCAAAAGTTTGTGAGTATGGATGGATGTTTGTTACTCTTTCACGCAAAAAACTACTGAATGGATTTTAATAAAACTTTACAATAATATAGCTTTATACATCAGAATAACACATAGGCTATAATTTATAAACATATTGTGTGAATAATAAATAAAATAAAAGAACAAACATTTTTCCATACAAAATTGCGCCGGGTCAGTTAGTTGGAGCAAATATTTGTTAATAAAGAAAAGAGATGAATATTTGCTTCGGGTCTGGTTATCAAAGAGTGGTAGGCAGTGGTACCCAGTCTGCCGATCCGGGGTAGTACCACCACTTACAAGTATACAGACCGTGAAGTGATTTGGTCACGTTTCGGGATCAGCTTGTAGGTTGCCGGTTCCATCTAGGCCGGCATAGTGGTTGTGATTACTACTCACAGTTATTGAATTGTAGTAGCAGTGACATTCATACATGGACCAAACTTCGGCTTAACATCAAGCGGGGTGCCGTCATATGTCGAGTCACAATAAAATAAAAAAAAGTTAACGATAAAGCTGTCACTAGGGTAGCTTTAAATTAACATGGAAGCTTATTAATGATTAAACTTTGGAATGTAACTTTTGTAATGAAATATAGATTGCATTGGCGTGCGTTTAAATTAATTAAGGTAAATTGAATTTTCGACAAACCAACAACCACTATCTGATAATGGGGCTTAATTAAAAGTTGTCCTTTTCTCTACCCCCTCTTCCCTCGCCCAAAGAATTTAAGATATATATCCGTTATACCTGTAAAGTTTGACCTGTTAATTAAATATATTTTTAATAGACTAACATCGAAAAAAAAACTATTTAGTCTGCAAACCTGCAGAACAATCTCGGCCGACTCCACCCTCTTGCTAGAATCTGTTTTACCTATATATATTTGCTGAAACAATTTAAAAAAAATTTTTTTTTGAAGACACTAAAGTATTTAACGTATAGCCTTTTTCTACTTTATTAATAGTCTCATTAGTATTTATCGTTAATCATATTTAAAGGATTCATATTTAGTTTTAGTTTTTTTTTGTTTTCTTGATCACATATTTCGTACAAATATTGTGTAATTGGCAGACATATGTACCCATTTTAAATGATATTAATATCAAGTTACCATTGATGTATATGTTATGCTGTAAGTGTACCTTTTAATAAAAAAAACGAACATCATCATTATAAGGGCCTCCCTATTAGAACGCCATTCCGAACGACAAAATGCCAGTTGCATCCACCGGAGTTTGTCGTTAATAATGGGGGTGGTTTGCCATAATCTACACACTTGGCAGGTGGCTTGGGGATCGCAATAAACGCACCGCACATTAAAAGGAACACTGCTTTCCATTCTCCTGTGAGGATGGTCGAGTTTTAGAATATCCCGGGTCTATGGAGTTTTACCAATATTGTAAAAAGTATTACCTCGTCTTAATTTTTACAGAGATAGGTCGAAACAGTAAAGCGCAACTTTGTAATCCTTAATTCTATTCATACAGGTATGGTTAATCCGCCTGGTTCATCATATGATTAGAAGTAATGCAGTATTTTTGAAAATTATACTGAATATATTTAATTTGTTAAGATATATACACAAAAGAAATAAAATCTTATATGTTATCTATATAAAAGTATCTTCATCCTATCATTTTTGGTTTTTCTACTATTAAAAAGTTTATTAATTACAGATGGATTCAGTTCTAGAAGTCACAATTAGTAGTTTTTTTATTACCGCCGATATTTTATTAGATAACGGCTGATAAAAATAAATTTAATTTCTTAACTTTTAGCCATTTAAAAAACAATAAAGTAACTCCATGACCTGTAAGTACTAAATCACTATTACACGGAGGTCAAATTTTATGGGTCAAAGAGGCGTTTTATGAAATTGTCGAAGTTAATTGCTTCTAGACATGAAAATTTTGGGTGAATCGATCGATAGGTCTTCATTGCGGCGACGTGGCTTAAATATTAGCATTCTTACTAAGTTATGTGAATTGATTTTACACATACCCACATTAATTTGAGGTTATGTGTGTGTATTATATAATTAAATTAAATTGTCACGTCCTTTTCCCTCAGAGATAGGTAAAGACAATGGAGCGCCACTTGCCACGATCCTGACAAAACTCCCTCGCTTCCTTGCCTACCTATATGCTAAGACAGAGGAATGCTTCGATGGTTTGGGCACATAGAAAGGATGAGTGAAAGTAGATTGACGAAAGATATTTATAAATCTCATGTTAATGGATAAATCTCATGGCGTTAAACAAGGCAGACTCAGGAGGGTGTTTTCCGACCAAATCGGAGACATTCTCAAGAAAGCTGGATTGCCTAGTGCCTATAACCGACTTTTGACCTCGACTTGTCGCCGTCACTATGTCAAAATTCCACGTATTCTGTTTTGTGCAATAAATAAATTTGTCTGTCTAATCTTTACATTAAGTCGACTATTTTTAAGCATTGCATAGTGCATCAGTAGGTACTAATTCCGGATGAGATTTAAACAGCGTATCCACTTATCCGTTCTTTATATAGATTTTGTTATCTTTAGTAGATAAGGTGTTATCTGTAGATAGGCTTCATAGAGATTTATAACGCCTACGAATTAGTCATATAAAGTTATTTTTTAGTATCTGAATTAACGCGAAAAGCTGATCGTGAATTCGTGGGGCCCCTGGGCTAATACTACTCAGGGGCCTACTAATTATTCATATTGTCAAGAAAGTAGTAACTGTTTTCCCACAGAGATAAGCGGAGACAATGGAGCGCCATTTGCCACGATCCTGAGACAACTCCCTCGCTTTCCTCACATCCACAATTCTCTTCATACAAGCTCTACGGTTATAGGCACTGGACAACTCAGTTTTCTTAAGGATGTCTTCGAATTGGTCAGAAAACACCATCCTGGGTCTGCCTCGTTAAACGCATCCATCAGTTTTATAAATTTCTTTCGTCAATCTACTTTTACTTATCCTCTCCATGTGTCTAAAATATTTTTTTAGCTAAAGTAACTAGTATATCAACGTATGTACAGATGTATTTTTATTTAATTTTTTATTTTCATTTCTATACTAAGCTACTAAACAGGACAACCAAAGTACAAAGTACATAGATCAAAGTACAAAGATCAAAGTTAATTTGGTATCTGTGGGTGGTCTCGGTTTGCGTAACCATTGCACTGCGACTATATCACGGTCGCCTTAATTATCAATTTTAATTAAAGCTGAAAAGTCAAATATAGCTTTTCAATGACAATGCGAAAACCTCCCGCGGCAAAGTGTCGCACTGTTCCCATGATTTACAGTGTTTCAGCACGCGATACTCTGTTCTTATACTGGACTTTCAAAATGGTGAATAATTTATTTATTTATTTATTTATTTACTAGGTAATGGTAAATACAACACGTGTAGTGCATTTGTTAGCACACTTGTCCGTTACAAGTCCCTTAATTTTTTAGTCGGTGCAAAGATTTGTTTCCATAGCTACTATCCTTACTTAAATTATAAACGTCAAACTTTGTGAGTATGGATGGATGTTTGATGGTCTTTCTCGCAAAAACTACAGAATGGATTTTAAATAAATTTTACAATAATATAGCTTATAGGTCAGAATAACACATAGGCTATAATTTACAAACCTATTGTGTGAATAATAAATAAAATAAAAGAAATAACATTTTCTCGTATCAAAATTTATGCGTATCTCAACTTGATGTTGAGAATTAAAAACAAATTGTCTATTTTGGCATATCAGAAAAAATATTTTGTTCAAAATCCTATGTTGTATTGTTTATAGAGAAACGATTATATTATTAATTTTCTCCATTTACAATAATTTAAGTTCAGTAACACTGTTAGTCGGTACCAAGTTCGCCGGGTCAGCTAGTTTGTAATATTTATTTATAATTACAAATATTTGTTAATAAAACAGACATTTGCTATGAGTGAAGACGACCGCTACTACAGTTAAATTACTGCATTAGATATCAGTCACATCGCATCTCTAGCGCAATTTGCAGCTGCAACTTTGAAGCTAAGTGACTGAGTCGCTTGGCCGGCGTAATACCAAAACACTTAACAAAAGTTTTGCTACTACACCAGGTCGGAGAATTCGCAAAACGATCACTGTTCCTACCACTAATAAATACCTAGAGGGTATTCCTTTTTTATTTACAAATATGTGTAATACAAGTATACAATTTAATAATCTAAGGTAATAAATAATTAAATAATTACTGGTACTCCCCAAACTTTCGGCTCCCCAACAGAGCCCTTATTCTCTTAATAAATCATGCCGACGAAAAAGCAGTGAAAATGCATCGCAGTCGCAAGTGACCAATCAACGCAATTTACCTATTAAATCAATGCGCTGATTGGTTACAAAGATGTCAAATATCGGTGCAAGTTCGTTATTACGCTGCCGTTTATTAGGATTAAGAGAATCGCGGTCCTGCTTTAGTGTTGCGCGAGCGATGAGTGGCAAAGTATATGAGATCGTCATGACGCAGTTGATAGTTTGATGTACAAAAATTACAATGTAATTGGAATATATCCTTTATTTTGCATAATGTAGATGTGCAAAATGAAAACTATTAATTATGACAGTTCAAAGCAGAACTGTTAATATGGCGTGTATTCGTGATTGGGAAACGATACAAAATCCATATTTTATTTTTCAAATAACTTATTTGTACAGCAAATAAAAGTATTATACTTTTAATTGCTGTAAATTACTATAAATTTATATTTTTTCATCATTGGGCATTACAAAAGTAGACAAAGAAAGCCTAAAATGAATACAGTCTTGATTTGAATTTCAGACACGACAATGGAGAGAAATACTTTGATGGCAAAATGTTATCCTCGCATCAAGGACTACTGCAGGGAAAAGCACGGACTGGAGTTTCAGGTAAATACAGGCACGATATACCTATAATTGCACGCCCGCCTGATTGTTTGTCCCGAGTTATGAATTCTCTATTACTCCTTTTCATTTTAGGTATTTACATTTTTTAAATTCTATACTTAGCTACCAAAGTGCATGTATCATAGAAATAGGACAACCGAAGTACATATATCAAACATACATTGGTACTGGCAACAGTTTTGAAAACGTGCTCTTGGTTTTCGAAACCATTGCACTGCCACTACATCACGGTCTTCCTTTTTAATTCTTTCTTATATTATAAACGCCAAAGATTGTGATTATGTATATGTGAATGGATGTTTGTTACTCTTTAACGCAAAAACTACTGAATGGATTTTAATGAAACTTTACACTAATATAGCTTGCAGATCTGAATAACACATAGGCTTTAATTTATAAACATATTGTGTTAATAATAAATAAAATATATAAAAAAACATTATCTCATACAAAATTTATGCGTGCGATCAGAATTTTATTTTGTGTAAACTAAAGAATATATATTTAAGGAATTTTGATGTTGAGAATTAAATACAAATTGTTAATTTTGGCGTATCAGAAAAAAATATTGCTTAAAAACCTATGTTGTATTATTTATAAAGAGAAACAATTATTGAATTAAACAAATTTTATCGCGTTTATTTTGGTTTTGATTTTACAATTTTTTATTTTTCCAATCAAAACCAAAATAAACGCGATAGTAAGCCGCATGAAATTTGTTTAATTCATTAATCAATGTTCGCGCAAAATCTAAGAAAATACTGAGAAACAATTATATTAATTTTCCCCATTCACAACAACTGAAGTTCAGCTAATCTGTAACACGACATTCATTGACTGTTAAGCGGTACTAAGTTCGCCGGGTTAGCTAGTTCTTGATAAAAAAGGCAGTTAGGTGCTTCGGATTTGGTTGCTTAATAGAGGTATCCAGCCAGTTGGTGATCATTTGCCCACGCTGCCAATCCAGGGTGGCCACCACTACTTTTTTTTACTATACATTTTTATAGTAAGCTACTAAAGTGCTTGTATCATAGAAACAGGACAACCAAAGTACATATATCAAAGATATTATACATTGGTACCGAATTGTGGATGTTAAGGAGGCAAGGGAGTTGTTTAAGGATCGTGGTAAGTGGCGCTCCATTGTCTCTGCCTATCCTCGTGACAATTTGATTGATTGATTGACATTGGTACCGGTGAGTGGTTACTACACTCCCACTACACCACGGTCGCCTTTACAAGTGTACCACCACGTACAAGTGTACAGACCGTGAAGTGACGTGGTTGCGTTTTGGGATCATTTTGTAAGTTGCTAGTTTCAACTAGGCCGGCTTAGTGGAAACGGCAGTTATGTAATTATGTGACTGCAGTAGCAGTCGCCTCCATTATTAGACCGCACTTCATAAGCCAAAAGAAAATATTTATAATATTTTTTACTAGGAAATGAATTAGATTCATTTAATATTATTTATTTAAAAATACATAAGAGCGGATAAAGTTGAAATGATTTCCTGAAATATAAGGAACGTCGGATTTTCAAGAAAAAGAGCCATCGAGATATCGATAGGATTATGAAATCTTACGACTTCATCGTTCAAAGGAGTTTGTACGTTTTCGTTAAATTACCTCTTCGTCATGGTCAGGTTTCGGAAAATATTTTTGTATGTTTAATTATACAATTTGATTTAAAGAATTGTGTTTGTGAGGGAAGCGAGGATGTTCTGTCAGGATCGTGGCAAGTGACGCTCTATTCCTGTGGGAAAAAGGCGTTATATTATATTATATTATATTATATTATATTATATTATATTATATTATATTATATTATATTATATTATATTATATTATATTATATTATATTATATTATATTATATTATATTATATTATATTATATTATATTATATTATATTATATTATATTATATTATATTATATTATATTATATTATATTATATTATATTATATTATATTATATTATATTATATTATATTATATTATATTATATTATACCTATATTATATTATATTATATTATATTATATTATATTATGTATTGGAGGGTGTTTTCCGATCAAATCGGAAGAATCAATCAAGAATACTAGGTTGCATAGTGCCCATAACCCCATAACCGTAGAGGTTGTATGAAGAGAATTGTGGATGTGAAGGAAGCGAGGGAGTTGTGTCAGGATCGCGGCAAGTGGCGCTCCATTGTCTCTGCCTATCTCTATGGGAGAAAGGCGTGACAATTTGATTGATTGATGTATTGTCCAATGATGACAAAATTGTCGGAAGCAATTTTCCGAAAAGTACGAGGTCGGTTTCGAACTAACCCTATTCGTCTATAGATCTGTGTGATTTCAGAAGAAGACATCAATTTTTATAGTATTCCAAGAGCTAATGGCCGATTTTGATATTTTTCCTTGAAAATTTTCATAGAATCCTCTTTGTGTATCTTTTCTCTACCAATAATATTTATTAATAAATAATATACGCGTAAACAGTTTTATTTATTTATTATACATATTTCTTGTCTATTAAATTATCACGCCTTTTTCCTACAGGGATAAGCAGAGACCATAAAGCGCCACTTGCCACGATCCTGACACAACAACTTCGCGGAAGTCCCGGGTTCGATTCCTGGGTTCGAAATATTTGTGTCATAGCTTTTATTTGTAATATTTATATTTGTTATTAAAAAATGAGGCTTCAGCCGATACGAGTATTTGCTCTGGGTCTGGTTATCAAAGAGTGGTAGGCAGTGGTACCCAGTCTATCAATCCGGGGTAGTACCACCACTTACAAGTATACAGACCGTGAAGTGACTTAGTCGCGTTTCGGGATCAGCTTGTAAGTTTCCGGTTCCAACTAGGCCGGCATAGTGGACGTGACTGCCACTTTTAGTTATTTAACTGTTCTTGGACCGTACTCCAGCTTAAAATCAGGCGGGGTGCTGTCATATGTCGAGTCAAAGAGTGGTAGGCAGTGGTGCCCAGTCTGCCGATCCGGGGTAGTAATGTGGCGTCTCGGCCACATAAATCTAAAACGATTTTATTTATAATTTTAAAATTGTTTTTTGACATTGTCATTATTATATTACGTTTTCTTTCTGGCAAACGCTTATTTTATTTGTTGATTAGAATCTTCCATAATTCGGCAATAATAAAAGGCCAAGAAAAAAGTTTACGTAATCCAAAATCTACTTCAATAATTTCACTACCAAAAGTATTTATTACAGACCCATTTGCAGCACAAAGCTTAATATCTGAAAATCGTGGAGTGTGTTTTAAAGTCCTCGGTATAACTGAGATATCAGCTCCAGTGTCGATCAGAAAACGCATACCAGAAATCTTATCAGTGATGTAAAGGCGGCTCGATGTGTAAAATGGTAAAGTTTGCCCGGACATAGTACCACCACTTACAAGTATACAGACCGTGAAGTGATTTGGTCACGTTTCGGGATCAGCTTGTAAGTAGCCGGTTCCATCTAGGCCGGCATAGTGAATGTGATTGCTACTTACAGTTATTGGATTGTATTAGCAGTGATATTCATTCATGGACCACGCTTCGGTTTAACATCAAGCGGGGTGCTGTCATATGTCGAGTCACAATAAAAAAAACCTAGTTCCGAAACGCGACTGGCCTATTCATCGCATTCTACGCTTGAAAGTGTCTAACTATAAATGACGCGCCCCTCCACTTTATTAGTTTATTTAAATGTGTGAATTCAAATATCACTAACTATACTTCATCAGCGTGCTCCTTCTTTTGTGTCTAACAGCAATTGAATGACCAATTACAATTGCATTTTCGGTGTGTTGCATTCATATTTCATATTCGCAAGTGTGCTTAAATGCAGTGGAGGGGCGCGTCATTTCGGCTTAGACAGACTCTACTACTTGTACCCCAAATTAGCAGAGGGCTAAACGACCGCCCTGCCTACCACTCCTAAAATGTAAAGCTCTCTTATATTTTATAAATAAACTTTATTACCATTTCGCAAGCCAAAATACAGAACGTGATTTTCAACAAAACAATACAGGGCTTGTAAGCAATTTGTTTATTTTAAACTTCCTGTGTATAATTTTAACTTTAAGCCTTTCATTTTGATTTCAATATATTATTTTCATTTATAAAGGGTTTTTCAACAAGAACTTTGTTTTGTAAATTCAAATAAAACAATAAATTTAGATGACAAGGATTCGAATTTTTATTGCAATAAAATAAGTAGGGCAATTATGAATGATAAATAATAAAACTAATTAAAAAATCTAAAATACACGCTTACATGACAATGTGAACTAAAAAGTAAATAAATGGTAAGCAAGAGGAGGTCCCGGGTTCGATTCCCACTAGGAGCAAATATTTTTTTCATAGCTTTTATTTGTAATATTTAATTACAAATAAAAGATAATATTTATTGATTATATTAAATATTAGTTAATAAAAATCCGGGGTAGTACCACCACTTACAAGTATACAGACCGTGAAGTGATTTGGTCACGTTTCGGGATCAGCTTTTAAGTTGCCGGTTCCAACTAGGCCGGCAATAGTAGATGTGATTGCTACTTACAGTTATTGAAATGTAGTAGCAGTGGTATCCATTCATGGATCGCATTCCAGCTTAACATCAAGCGGGGTGCTGTCGTATGGCGAGTCAAAAACGGCCCAACACGCCTCCAGACCACATTATGTTTATGTTGACCATAAACATAATCCTGGACGGGAAAATATCTCTAATTATACGAAATGTAACTTTAATTGTCATGGTTAATTATAATTATTTTAATACGATTTTCGAGGTGGCTTGTTTCATAGAAACAGGACGAGTATGTACTTACAAAGATATCAATTAATGAAATCAAGTCACGCCTTTTTTTACAGTGATAGGCAGAGACAATGGAGCGCCACTTGCCACGACTCTAACACAACTGCCTCGCTTCCTTCACATTCAAAGTTCTCTTCATACAAGCTCTATGGTTATGGGCACTAGGCAACCTAGCTTTCTTGAGGATGTCTCCGGTTTGATCGAAAAACACTCTTCTATGCCTTTCTTGTTTAACGCATCCATCCACATGAGATTTATAAATTCCTTTCGTCAATCTACAAAGATAGTGTATATTAAAGATACATTGGCAAGTGGTTCTGAACCGGCAGCTCCTGGTTCGAGTGACCACATTACTACCACAATACCACGGTCGCCTTGTAAAAACACCAAAGACTATTAAAGTTTATTTTGAAAACGGTCATACCCTCACGTGTTGCTTTCCTCAAGTGTTTCCGCTGCCAAAAATACGACTAAACTCCCATAAGAAACTGTACTTGAATTGTGATCTTTATTTTCTTTTGTTTAGAGTTGTATTTCTTTTGACTTTACTTTGCTATTTGGGTTTATAATTGTTTACAATAGTGGTTGAACCGAGTTCAAGTATTTATGGTTTGAACACGGTTTACTATTCGGTTTATAATATAAATAATTACTAGTCAAGGAATCTAACCCGGGAATCGAATGGCTATTTTTAAACCTCGTTTCATAGATAGAGAGAGATAGCTATTATATTCTTTATTGTGCAAAAAAAAACCTACAGAAGTAGGTACAAGATACAACACGTTGCGGCCTCATCACTAATATGGTGATCTCATCCAGGCAACAAAGAGAACATCGACCATGGCTGGATGCTTTACCAGCCCTTGTGTTCTCCTAAAAAGTTAGATCAATACAAATATATAAAAAATATCTATGAATTACTGTGAAAATGTTATTACGAATTATTATTAAGGCACAATATTTGTCATTTGTGAATTTACCGTTTCCATATAATTAGTTTTTTATTTAAAAAAAGGGATTTTAATAAATGTTGTCCGTTTATTATATTGTAATTGTTTATTCTATAAAATAAAACAGTTTCCTTTGATAAATAAGAAATACTGATTTTTACGTTTGTTTACTATTTGTGCCAATTAAGAAAAAACACAGTGTAGAAGAATTGTAAATACTCGTAGCGGATAGAAAAAGGAATAGCACGGTGCGTGATAGAAGTGGTTTAAAAGAAGTTGTAGTGACAAGGATTGACAAAGGAATGCTTCGATGGTTCGGGATATGGAAAGGATGAGTGAAAGTAGATTGACGAAAGCAATTTATAAATCTTATGTGGATGGATGCTTTAAACAAGGCAGGCCCAGGAGAGTGTTTTCCGACCAAATCGGAGACACCCTCAAGAAAGCTAGGTTGCCTAGTGCCCATAACCATAGAGCTTGTATGAGGAGAATTGTGGATGTGAAGGAAGCGAGGGAGTTGTGTCAGGATCGTGGCAAGTGGCGCTTCGTTGTCTCTGCCTATCCCCGTGGGAAATTTGATTGATTGATTCATTGTTCTGGTTCCCAGGTTGTCGACATGCGCTGGGGTGTCCGTGATGAAGCGACTGACGATCACATGACAACTGAACTCTGCATGAGGGAAATCAAGAACTGTCAGAGATTGTCCATGGGCCCGAACTTCGTAGTGTTTTTGGGACAAAAATATGGATATAGGTTTGTATACGATGGACCCCATGCATTTATTAGATTACTCAAATAATACTTAGATAATAAAAGTGCTTGTTTGAAGAATCAGGGGGCCGACCGCGCAACTTCAATGGTAATAAAAGTTACGCGGTTGCTGTTAGTATCAAAAACAACTTGACCACAAAACATAACATGTTGTGACGTGCCGCCGCGTGGGTGGTTGGTGGTAGTGGATTCTTATTGGATACAATCAAATGCCAATTAGTTATAAAAGCGCTTTATTTGCACAATTCAAATATTCCAAATATTCCACGTGCGAAGTCCAGTTGCCAAATCAAAGTCGTCTTTATGTTCTTCGGCGTTGTATCCTCCATCGCTCGATATCGCTCCCGTCGAAGTCCTTTTCTTCCAAGCGCAGGTATCGCTTGTTTTCGCTTCCGCTGCCCTTATTTTGATGTAGTATTGACATTTTTAGTTTGGCCACTACTACCACACTACTACGCAAAGACACGACATCTCTATGTGTCTTTATCGTCTATACCACGGAGAATGTTCTAAAAAGGTCTTAAACCTCGCCTTTTTAATCCCGTAATGCCTAAAAGTTCGGGAGACTATAACCGTAGAGCTATGAAGAGAAATGTGGATGTGAAGGAAGCGAGCGAGCGAGTTGTGTTAGGAACGTGACAGGTGGTAGAAAGGCGTGACAATTTGATTGATTGATTGATTTTCCAGACCTATCCCAACATACGTATTATCATCAGAACTCCAAATGCTTCGCGACGACTTAGCTGCTGGTGGAATTGACGTAATTCTTCTGGACACGTGGTACAAAAAGGATTCGAACGCTGTACCTCCCGTATCAGTTTTACAACCAATATCATCCATACTTATCAATTTTAACAATAAGGTGAGTATAACTTGTATAGTAACAGCGACTGAAGCAACATTGAACTGATCAGTTTTTCAGTCATCGGCACCATTGGACCTTCTTTTGCTTATCATCAGGCAAGTCTAAGTTTAATTATTTTTTTTATTTTGACACAACATCTGACCTTGACCCGCCTGATGATAAACAAGAGGAGGTCCAAGAGTGACGACGACTGAAAAAAAAATGGATTGTTCACGGCTGTCTCAGTCGCCGTCACTATGTCGGCCAAAGGTGCTTCTTCAAGCAATGAATAAAAAAAGCTATGTTAAAGTCTGAGAGTGGTACGCAGTCTGCCGATCCGGGGTATTACCACTACTTACAAGTATTGTATACAGACTGTGAAATGACTCAGTCGCGTTTCGGGATCAGCTTGTAAGTTGCCGATTTCAACTAGGACGACATATTGGATGAGAATGCTACTTACAGTTATTGAATTGTCGTATCAGTTACCACCATTTATGGATCGCACTCCAGCTTAACATCAGGCGGGGTGCTGTCATATGTCAATACACTACAATCCCCATCCAAGGTCAAAGGATGGGGAGAACACATTTTTTTAATTGTGACTAGACATTTGACAGAACCCCACTTGATATTAAGCTGGAATGTGGTCCATGTATGGATGCCACTACTACTACAACTTAATAACCGTGAGTAGCAATCACATCCACTATGCCGGCCTAGGTGGAACCGGCAACTTACAAGCTGATCCCGAAACGCGATCAAATCACTTTACGGTCTGTATACTTGTAAGTGGCGGTACTACCCCGGATCGTCAGAATGGGTACCACTGCGTACCACTCTTTGATAACGAGACCCGAAGCAAATATCCACCTCTTTTTTCTATTAAAAAAATATTTGCAATAATACTCGTAAATATAATCATTAAATTTTACAAATAAAAGCTTTAAAACAAATATTTGCTCCGACCGGGAATCAAACACAGGAGACTAACGCGCAACAAAACAAACGCTAACCGTTCGTCTGCGCCTGTGGTCAAAGGGCTGGCAAAGCATCGACACATGGCCTGGTAAAGCATTCCACTTGTCAATTGTTCCCATTTTACTTTTAGAGAGTACCAAAACTCCAGGCTGAAGACCAAGCTGTTTGGTGGGACACACTCAATAAAATGCAGAAGCTCTTCCGCAAAGCTTCTTCTCAACTTTATGCTGCTGGAAAAATTGACAAGGAAACTATGCATAATTATTTCATGTCTGGTAAGTTTTTATGTAGCTAGGATATCCACCAACAACCTGTTTTTATTTTTATTTTATTGTGACACGACCTCTGACCTCGACCCGCCTGATGATAAGCAAGAGAAGGTCTAAAAGTAACGAAGACTGGAAAAAGCGCATCAGTTCACGGCTGCCTCAGTCGCCGTAACTATGCCGGCCAAAAACTATGATGTAAAACTACAATTTTGCTTGATTTTGCGCGAACATTAATTAATGAATCAAACAAATATGCGGCTTACTATCTCCCTGACCACGATGGTTGCAAAGCTCTCGAAGCGTCGGAATAATAATAAAAAAATGTAAAATTTAAACCAAAATAAACGCGATAGTAAGCCGCATAAAATTTATTTAGATCAGTAAAACATTTATTTGCATGAGAAGCACCTTTGGCCGGTATAGTGACAGCGACTGGTGAGCCGTGAACTCTGTTTTTTCAGTCGTCGGCATTCTTGGACCTTCTCTTGCTTACCATCAGGCAAGTTGAGGTCAGATGACGACAGGCGTGGACGAACGGTTTAGCGATTGGTTTGCTGCGCGTAAAGTCCCGGGTTCGATCCCCGGTCGGAGCAAATATTTGTTTCATAGCTTTTATTTGTAATATTTAATAATATTAAATATTGCAAATATTTGTTAATAAAAAAAAGAGATGGATATTTGCTTCGGGTCTGGTTATCAAAGAGTGGTAGGCAGTGGTACCCAGTCTGCCGATCCAGGGTAGTACCACCACTTACAAGTATACAGACCGTGAAGTGATTTGCCGGTTCCATCTAGGCCGGCATAGTGGATGTGATTGCTACTCACAGTTATTGAATTGTAGTAGCAGTGACATTCATTCACCACACTTCGGCTTAACATCAAGCGGGGTTGGTGTCATATGTCGAGTCACAATAAAAAAAAAGTTTCATAATAAACAAAACACATATGCCTTCATTCCATCTGATTCAAAAGGCGACTATTGTACAAATGGATGTAAAAGAGTTACCTTTGAAGGTAAAATCCTTGTGTCTGCCTATACGTGTGTAGGAATTTAATTGACCTTTTAAGATTCTTTAATGACGGCGTAAACTTTAACGCTTTTCTCAGTCGTCGGCGCTCTTAGGCCCCCTTGCTTACCACCAAGTCAAAATCAGATGTCGCATCTAAATAAAAAAAACCGTTTTACTCTATGATATTAAGTAAAATGTGGTAGATACCTCACCTACACGGAAAGAGTCTGCCCAAACCGAAATGACGCGCCCCTCCACTGCATTTAAGCACATGTGCGACTATAAAATATGGATGCAACACACAGAAAATGCAAATGTAATTGGTCATTCAGTTGCTGGTTAGACAGAAAAGGAGGAGCACGTTAATAAAGTATAGTAGTATAGTTAGTAATATTTATATTCACACATTTAAATAAACTAATAAATTGGAGGGGCGCGTCATTTATAGTTAGACAAGCTATATTATGGTACGAGTTTAAATGATCGACTACGACAGACGAGTGGAAGTAGGACGGAATGATAGTTATTGAGAGCGAAAAGGAGACAAACATATGTTGCTCTGAATCGCGACACTGAGTTCAGGTTTGCTGATAGTTTTAACGTGCCTAATTCAGAGCGCGTATATTCCTACGTCTATTCTTCCTAAGGCGATGTATCTCTGCGTTCTGAACAAAACGAGTTTTAGGCGAAATAAGGTTGAGATTTGCACATCACTTTTGAGCGTGCGATGTTTTTTCGTACGATTAATTTACCTTTTATAACATTTTGTTAATTTTCATAAAACTGAGTACTAAATTAAATATCCAGCCGATTAAGTGTCTGATTTAATAATTAATTATATTTTTAATAATATAATTTACGAAAAAATCTAATGGTTAATGATTAAAAACCGAGAACATGGAAATCAAAAACTATTTTAGTAATAAAGTTGCATAATTTTTTTCTTAAATAATATAATGTATTTGTAAATTCTGTTCGATTAAGTGTTTTTATTGAGCATTTCTTCTTTACACATATTTTTTTTAGGTAATAACTTTTCAAAAAGCAGGTATCGTTATTTAATCGTCAGTAGTACCTCAAAATAGGATATTGTAGAAGGCAGGGACCAGGGCCGTCTTTACCCGGGGGTTCAAGGGGTGCGGTGCACCCGGGCGCAGAGTCCTAGGGGGCGCATGCCGACCGCCATAAACTTCGATAGGTACCTACTACACTGAGAACACGCGAGCAAAGCCTTGACTTTCGCACCCCGGCGCTGAATATGCTTAAGACGGCCCTGGCAGGGACCTTCAAAAAATATTATTAAATAAACTAATACTAATTCTAGTAACTGAACGAGAGGTGATAAATGGCGTGCTTAACGTAAAGAACACCAAAAACCATTGCTTGGCCTACGTCCGTTACATTAACAACATCAACCTCCAGAACCTGAGGAAGGCCAGCAACTTCGTGGACATCATCAACAGGAGTCTTGACACTGAATCTTCGAAGCTATTGGCTGATTTGCGCGATAACAGATTACCAGATAAAATTGAAACTACCAATATTCAGAAGTAGGTATTTTTAAGTCCTTTAAGGCGTAGTGACGACAGGCGTGGCGTAGTGGTGTGGTACCAGTCCGTTACGTGGGTGACCGGGGTCAATTCCCGGTCAAAGCAAATATTTGTTTCATAGGTTTTATTTGTAATTTTTAACAGTAATATTCTATTGACAAATTTTGGTGACAAAAGAGAGCCAGATATTTGCTCCCGGTCTAGTTATTAAAGAGTGGTAGGCAGTGGTACCCAGTCTGCCGATCCGGGGTAGTACTACCACTTACAAGTATACAGACCGTGAAGTGAATTAGTCGCGTATTGGGATCAGCTTGTAAGTTGCCGGTTTCAACTCTGCCTATTCCTGTGACAATTTGAATAATTGATTGATAATACCGGTTTTATATTTTTTCAGGTACACAGTAGAATGGATAGGAAGGGATGGGTTGGACCCGGAGACCCACAGTGAATATTTAAACCATTTTATTTCGCATTTCTATAAAAATATAGTTAAATTGGTAGACAGGTAAATTTTTACATTAACATTTAACGGATATTTTATACAGAGCTTTAGCTCCTTTAGGACATCATTCATTTTGGGTTTCTATGTACTACTTTTGTTATTTCTAATGATAAAAACATATATAAATAGTAGTTTCGATATAAAATTATTAACAACCCAATCCACGATTTCGTAATAGTAAACGCAATAAAATAAGTATAGAGTAAAACTAAATTCGTAAATTGAAACTTTTTTGGTACAACCGGCTGTTACTCTATTCCTTTAATTACTTGATTTTGATTAATATTAAATCAAATCAAATTGTCACGCCTTTTCCCCACAGGAATAGGCAGAGACAATAGAGCGCCACTTGCCACGATCCTGACACAACTTCCTCGCTTCCCTCACGTACACAATTCTCTTTATGGTTCAAAGCTCTATGGTTATGGGCACTAGGCCACCCAGCTTTCTTTGATTTGATTTAATTTTTTCAGTCCCTTTGCTTAATTCGAGGTCAGATGTAGCCTCAATAAATATTAATATTAAAATTTTCATTACAAAATAAAACTTTGGCCGGCATAGTGACGGCGACTGAGGCAGCCGTGAAACAACTGTTTTTTTTTCAGTTGTCGTCATTCTTGAACCTTCTCTTGCTTATCATCAGGCGGGTCGTGTCACAATAATAAAAAAAAACATTATTTCAGAGCAATGCGTAAGGAAGACAGCAGTGCTCAAGGTCAAATTGTCACTGAAATACTGCAACATTTGCATGCATGCAATAATTCTGTTAAGGTAACTTTTTTTAAAATTTCACTCGATTTATTGCCTCTACCTGCCTGATGGGAATAAATATCTAAGAGCGCTGACGATTTAGATTACGGTTGTCTCGGTCACCATCGGACGCTTCACTTGAAGGATCCATGCCCCAAAAACACATGGCCATTAAGCATTTTTTTAATAACATTTCTATACTAAGCTACTAAAGTGCTTGCTTGTATCATAGAAACAGCACCACCAAAGTACATACATCAAAGATACATTGGTACCAGTGGGTGGTCTCGAACTCGTGCTCTTCGGTTTGCGTAACCATTGCATTGCCACAATACCACGGTCGCCCTCCACTTGTCAATTGTTTTACAAAGAATTGGACGCATCAAATTAGTCGACAGACTATGAATGCTCAGATCTATACTAAGCTACTAAAGTGCTTGTATCATAGAAACAGGACAACCAAAGTACATATATCAAATATACATTGGTACCGGTGAGTGGATTCAACCCGTACCACTAGGCTTACGTAGCCGTTGCACTGCCACTTCACCACGGTCGCCTTAATTTCTCCGTTACAGTTCTATTTTTTTTTATTGTGACTCGACATCTGACGTCGACCTGCCCGATGGTAAGTATGATGAAGGTCCAAGAATGCCGACGATCGAAAAAACCAAATCGGCTATGCTGGCCCAATGTTCTTCCTATCGCTTGAAGGATCCAAGGTTATGAGATAAGGAGAACACAAGGACTGGTAAAGCATTTCACTTTTCGATTGTTCTGCAAATAAACGACGCACTGAACCTTTTAGTTCCTAGTTAAGTGGTCCAGTACTACTTCTTTAGTATCCTAATTACACGTTAAGCTCCACCCTTGATACATAGATAAATACATACATAAAAACCTATTTTAGGTTTTCCATGGAAGAGAAGATGATCTGAAATTTATTGAAAATTACATGAAAGATAATTCTGATAAACCATTAGTATTGTATGGGGAAGGTAATTTTTTACTAGTATTTGTATAAGATTCAATTAATTAATCAAATTGTCACGCCTTTTTTCCACGGGGATAGGCAGAGACAATAGAGCGCCACTTGCCATGATCTACTTGACGACAACCAAAGTACATATATCGAAAATACATTGGTACCGGCAAGTGGTTTTGAACCCGTGCTCTCGGTTTGCGTAACCATTGCACTATTACCTATTACGGTCGTTGTAGTGTTTTTATTGTACCTCATGCAGTAGTAACACTGATAACTAAGGATTACTGTAATTACAGGCTCGCCAACGTATCATGCCACGCGTCTGCCTTCGCGGACGGCTGTCGTGTTCTGCCCGATACGCTCGAGATTGTGTCACGTACATATAGTAATTGTACATGTATTGTACAATTACTATATGTACCCTCATACACTATAGCCATCTTAATTTGAATTTCAAATTTTAGGGGGTTGTGGCAAAACAAGTCTTCTATCAAAAAGTGCTGCGATGTCTCTTGATTTGTGGTTTTCTGAAGTAAAGCCTACTAATATCATCAGATTCCTTGGTACTACACCTGACTCCAGCGCTCTGACACCAACCTTAATTTCTATATGTCAACAAGTAAGTTTAATTCGGTAATTATTTTTATCTATTACTAGTGCGTAACCCGGCGTTGCCTGGGTCAAAATACATTGCACGTTTAATGGTTAAATAATCAGTTTTTCTTTAAGAGTGGTAGGCATTGGTACTAACACTGCTGGTCCGGGTGGTACCACCTCTTAAAAATATACAGACCGTGAAGTGATTTAGTCGCGATTCGGAATCAGATTGTACGTTACCGGTGCCAACTAGGCTATAAGTAACTAATTACTTATAGTTATTAAATTGTAGTAGCAGTGACATCTTTTAATGGACCGTACTCCAGCCAAACATCAAGCTGGGTGCTGTCATAAGTCGAGTCACAATAATAAATTTGTACATAATCTTTGTACCTACCAATAAACGTATGTTGTTGTATATAGTTTACTCGTATATAAAATTAATTCAATAATAACCTTATCAAAATAATTTATAAATTAAATTCGAAAGTAGTTTTTTATATTTAAAAAAATATGTTTTATTTACAATGTTATAAACAATTAACGTAGGACAGTTTATTCAAACCGTGACATTTTTCTTACTTAGTGAGTTTTATATCTATTTTATTATCGGCATATGACAGCACCCCGCCTGATGTTAAGCTGGAGTGAGGTCCATTAATGGAGCCGATTACCAAACCCAGAGCCTCTTAGGTACGCCTCTTTTTTATAAATATTACAAATAAAAGCTAGAAACAAATTTTTGCTCCGACCAGGAATCAAACCCGTAATAAGCTGGTCGCTAACCAATTCGCTACGCCTGTCGTATATCGTATATAACACGAATATTTGTATTATTAAATATAATTATTACGTATTACAAATAAAAGCTATGAGTTAAATCTTCCTGGGAATCGAACCCGGGACTTTGGTAACCAATGCTAAAAAACAGGAATTTGTTTCAGATATCTTACAACTTCGCTCTGCCATTTGAAACAATCCCTGACGATCTGGTGCCGTTGACAGCGCATTTCAAGCAGCTCCTAACAATGGCATCAGAGCAGCAGCCTCTGCTCCTATTCCTGGATTCTGTGGACCAGCTAACAGGAATTGGCACTGAGAATAACAAGGTTTCCTGGTTACCAACTAGACTGCCACCTAATTGCAAGGTTTGTTTATTTTTCATTACAAGACCTTATTTTATCGTCATTTCACAATGATACCCTTACTTATATTATAAACGCGAAAGTTTGTGAGCACGTGTGTTGGGATGGGTGGATGTTTGTTACTCTTTTACACAAAAACTACTAAACAGATTTTAATTAAAATTAACAATAGCATTGCTGTACATCAAAATAACACATAGTGTATAATTTATAAACATATTGTGTGAATTGTCCAAAATATTACGATAAGCGTCAAGAAGTAGGAGAAAGATTTTGTCATCTGCGAGCTATTCTATGTGTGGAATTCTACAATATTTCCAGATTATAGTGACTTGTGCATGTGAACAAGCAAATCCAGAAGTTTCTAGAGAGTACGATGTGCTGCGACGAATGATCGACTCTGAGGACAACTTTTTAGAAGTCACAGCTCTGGGTGAAGAATTGGCTATGCAGGTTTTGAAGTAAGTAAAACTTATTTTTTTCACAATTTGGAGATGGGCTTTGCGCTTTGCTTAGCACATCAGTTCGTTACGCGTAAAGCTCCGGGTTCGATTCCTGGTCGGGAGTAAGCTTGAGTGCAGGCTTAAGTGGAGAAGACTGCTGCTACAGTTAAATAACCGCAAGTAGTGGCTTTCACTATGCTGGCCTAGTTAGAATCCGCAACTTTCAAGCAGATCCCGAAACGCGTCTAAGTCACTTCTGGGTTTGTACACTTCAAACTGTCTGCATTATCATCATCATCAACAGCCAGAAGACGTCCACTGCTGAACATAGGCCTCTCCCGACATTTTAACGATATTTCAAAACAATAAGAAGCCAGTTGTATTACGTCGTTCATACTCGTAAGTGGGGGTTGCCATCATCCCCACGCTTGGCGGCCAGTCTCGGATTGCAGTATACTCAGGATCGCAGTTCGCAGTCTATTAAAAGGACGCTGCTGCCCCCATGGTTTTGTTTATAATGATTTTGTTTGGTTTACCAGACTTTGGATGGCAGCTGCCGCCAGGGATCTCTCAAACTATCAATGGCGTTTGGTTTCGAACGCTATTGGGTCATGTTCACTGCCAATTTTTGTGAAATTGGTTTTTGCTGAGGTAAGAATTAACATATATTATACCTTTGATTAAAATCTTAAGCGGTGAGTGATTCAATTGTTTCAGTCGTCTTCCCCTTGCGTACTACCAGGCAAGTTGGAGTCAAATGTATCAATAAAACAAGTAGTAGGTAGTCACATCCATTATGCTGGCCTAGTAAGGACCGGCTACTTACACTATAATTAAAGTACGATAAGATAACGAGGAAGAGTTTGTACCCTTAATCATTTTATTTCACCAGGTGTGTCGTTGGAGAAGTTACACTAAACCTCAGGACACACATCTGGCTTCCACTGTCATGGATTCCATCATGATGCTATTCGAAAGGATAGAGAAGCAGGTAAATATTTTATCAAGCTATTTACTTTTAATCACGCTAAAGATTTTTTTTCGCTAATGATATTAGTAGTGTATTAAAGAAATTTTCACATACATCGTCTCCGTGACCATGATGGCTACGAAGTCACGAAACGTCGGAATTAAAAAATGTACAATCATCAACCAAAAATAAACGCAATAGTAAGACCCCATAAAATTGACAGTGATATATTATGACAGCATTTTGCCTGATGTTAAGCTGAAGCGCTATGTAAGCCTATTGCAAGCTGACTACCCCGGGTAAGCAGACTGGGAAAATTACCACCAACTGTATACCTAGAGCAAACATCTGCTTAATTTTTTTAACCAAACGTTACCATGTCAAATTTAACTCTCCGAATGTTCGGAAATCAGATCAGGTCTCAGATGGAGGACTCGTAAAGAACTGGTGTTTAACCATGCGTCAAAATTCGACGTATGACAGCACCCCGCCTGATGTTAAGCTGGAATGCGGTATATTAATGTGGTAACTACTACTATAGGTAAATAACCGTACGTAGCGATCACAACCACTAAGCCGGCCTAGTTGAAACCGGCAACACAAACTGATCCCGAAATGCGTCACTTCATGGTATGTATTTTTGTAACCTTGGATCGGCAGACTGGGAACCACTGCCTACTACTTTGTAAATAAATTATCCAGCTCTTAAAGTCTATTTCTCCAATAACTCCAGCACGGCCGTCTCCTGGTATTCCACGCATTGGCATACATAACAGCAGCTCGCAGTGGTCTTTCGGAGACAGAACTTGAGGATCTGATATCCTTGGATGATAAGGTCCTGGATGATGTCTACCAATACCACTTGCCACCTGTCAGGAGAATACCTCCTTTGCTCTGGACAAGGTACGTAGGAAACCATTTTTACCCATTGGGTGGTCATTGTAACCTCCACATCAATGAAGAACATCTGCTAATAGCAAAACCGAATTACCATCTCCATTATCTTTTGGTAAGCATGATGGCAAGCAAAGGGAAGTCCTACCTATGTCTACCTAATTGTCAGTCAGGTGCACTAAAGAGTTCGGTGAGTCCTTTCTTTATCGAATAATTCTCAAGTGGAAAGCTTTGCCAGCCCATGTGTTCTCTCCATCCTATAACCCTGGATCCCTCAAGCGAAGCGTAAAGAAGCACCTTTGGCCGGTATAGTGACGGCGACTGAGGCGCCTTTTTTAGTCGTCGGCACTTTTAGACCTTTATCATGCTTACGAACAGACAGGCTAAGGTCAGATGTCGAATTACAGGAGAAAGGCCGAAGGTCGAAGAGAGGAAGGCTGTAAATTATAATTCTTTCGCTAATTCCAGAATAAGAAATGATCTTCCAAATTATTTATCTGAACGTGAAGCTGATGGGGTGTCCGTGATGAACTGGTATCATAGACAATTCCGTGATACGGCTAAGGAAAGATACTTCAAGAACAAGAATATGGCAATCTACTTCCATTCCATGACTGCTGATTATTATTTAGGTACGAACTTTATCCATCGTTGGAGAAACGGTGCATTCTGATATACCTAGATCGTTTTTTTGTGATGTTAAGCTGGAGTGAGTTCAATGAAAATGGGGTGACTGTTACTATGGTGAAATAACTCTTTGACAACCAGATCCTAAAAATATATCTGCCTTTTTTTTAACTAAATATATTTAAAAATTTCATTTTAATTAGGTATAAATTTTTCCAAATTAAAGCTGTGAAACAAATCCTTGCTCTGACCGGGAATCAAAACCCGGAACTTGACGGCGACCGTGGTGTAGGCAGTGCAATGGTTACGCAAGCCGAGAGCACGGGTTCAAAACCACTCGCCGGTACCAATATATCTTTGATATATGTACTTTGGTTGTCCTGTTTCTATGATACAAGCACTTCAATAGTTTAGTATAAAAATTAAAAAAAAAAATCAACTTGAAGAATATCTATTTTAGGAATATGGGGTGGTGGTACGCCGAAGCCTTTCAAATATACTGAGATTCAGCGTCATAGATTCAACTTAGCAGATAAAGAAGGCGTGGCAGATAGAAAAGTACCACTGCAGCCTTTGGTATTCTTATCAGCTGATGGAGCTTCCAAAAGATATAATTTGAGAAAGGTAGGATTTTTTATGTGGCTAGGCATATGACAGCACCTTGCCTGATATCATGCTGGAGTGGGGTCCATTGAAGGTGACTGCTACTTACAGTAATTAACTGTAAGTAGCAGTCACATCCACTATGCCGGAATAACTCAATGGAACCGGATAATAACTCAATGGTTCAAAAACACTTGCCGGTACCAATGAATATTTGATATATATGTACTTTGGTTGTCCTGTTTCTATGATACAAGCACTTTAATAGCTTCATATAGAAATGTATATTTAAATAAAGTGTAATTGTCGATTTCTGGACAGCACTCCAGTCTATCATCAGGCGGAGTGCTGTCATATGTGAAGTTTCAGTAATTTTTTTTTCAGTTTGGTGAGCTTCCTTTCCATTTGGTTAGATCTAAAAGATTCACAGATTTATATGCAGAGGTCCTTTTCAACTACGAATGGCTTCATGCTAAGCTAAACTGTTGTCCGTTGCAAGCTGTATTAGCAGATTTCGAAGATTCTAAGCTGCATGTTAATAAAGACGCAGTGAGGTGGGTTGATGTAATTGTTTTTTAGTATTAAGGCTTGACATATGACAGCATGCCTGGTGTTCAGCTGAAGTGTGTGTCCTGAAACGCGACTTATTGTTAGTTACTTCACGGTATGTGTATTTGTAAGTAGTGGTACTATCTCGCATCGGCAGACTGGGTAAAAACCAGTAACTGAATTATTCATCATCATCAACCGGAAGATGTTCACTGCTGAACATAGACCTCTCTCTTAGAACGCCATTCTGAACGATGAGATGCCAGTTGGATCCACCGGCATTATGCAGGCGGCTTAGGGATCGCAGTACACTCACCATACGTTAAGAGGACGCTGCTGCCCGTCGTTCCGCAAAACTGGTCGGTTTTAGGACATCCGAGTCTGAATTATTACCACTACTAAATTACGCACTCCATTTCAACAGGGTTAAACAAAGTTAAAGGACCGCCACTTAAAGAATTTAAGTTAAAGGTCGGGCGAAGCATCTGCATTTTATTGACCGTATCGACGATCCAATTGATAGAACAATTAACAAGTATTATGATTTACCACTGGATGTGGTAGAAAGGTTCTTGAGTGGAGACCACGAACCAGAAGACGTAGCTAGGTGGACTGACACAATAAAAGTCACGAATAACCGGTGGACTTGTCGTTTATCCACCGTTCATCACCGGCATCTTGTCGTTCGGAATAGCGTTCTAAAGAGTAGGCCTATGTTTAGCAGTGGACGTCTTCTAACCAATGATGATGATTTACCAGCCCGTGTGTTCTGCCTATTCTTGAACCTTTTATTATTCAAGCGAAGCGTAAAAATACACCTTGTTCCGGTATTTTGAATGTACAGAGGCAACCGTAAATTTTTGAACCTCCTGAGCATGTCGATGTAGAGTAATAATAATGGTTTGTTCCTTTTCAGAGAATTGATGCTAGTAGCAGACGCTTTAAGACTTGGTGGAGCTATTCTAGGACAGTATCCAGATATGCTTGCGCCTCAATTAGTAGGCAGGTTACTCCCAGAAGCACCTCACAATCCAGCTGTAGCATCTCTCCTGAAGCAATGCCATGATAAAGGGAAGAATCATTGCGCTTTGCTACCTTCCCATCATTGTTTGCATACTCCTGGGGGACCTTTGAAGGTAAATTTATTTTGTTTCCTAGTGCCCAAAACCATAAAGCTTATATGAAGAGAATCCTAAATGTGGGGGAAGCGAGGGAGTTGTGTCAGGAGTTGAATCGCTCCATTGTCTCTGCCTATTTCTCTGGAAGAGGGGCGGACGATACAGTTAGTTAACTGTAGCAGCAGTTACTGCAAATCAGCCTAAAAACAGGAGGGGTGCTGTCATATTATGTCGAGTCACAATCAATCAATCAATCAAATCAACACGCGTGAATGAAAAAATATGAAATTTTCTTCACCAACTTTTACAGTGTACTTACGAGTATCTACGATATTTTGATTACCCTTTCATGTTTTTACAGTACTCATTGGAAGGTCATCAATTCGCAGTTTTCGCTTTCCGTCTTAGTTCTGACAAACGCTACGTAGTTTCCATATCTAGTAGAGTGATATCCTGGGATCTATCCACTTCAGATTTAGCAAGAGATCTGTGCCCTCAGCTGGAAGGCATTATGCAAAATTTGGAATTATCACCTGATAATAAATGGGCTGCAGCTTCTACCAACAACTCTGTCGTAAGTATATGTTTGAACTAATTCTTCTATCAGTTATATTCTTCTGTTAAGCGTAAATACGTAAAACAATTAATCAATCAATTAAACAAATTGTCACGCCTTTTTCCCATGGGGATGGGCAGAGACAATGGAGCGCCACTTGCCACGATCCTGACACAACTCCCTCGCTTCCTTCACAAGCTCTAAGGTTATGGATACTAGGCAACCTAGCTTTCTTGAGGATGTCTCCGATTCGATCGGAAAACACCCTTCTGGGCCTGCCTTGTTTAACGCTTCCATCCACATCAGATTTATAAATTGCTTTAGCCAATCTACTTTCACTCATCCTTTCCATGTGCCCAAACCATCGAAGCATCCATTTGTCAATCCTTGTCACTACACCTTCTTTCAAACCACATCGTGAAGCGATACGGACTAATCATTTTGTGGCTCGATGTTTAACAGCAACCAACCAGATGTTAAGCTGTAGTGCGGTTCATAAATAAAGGCGACTACAACTACAAGTAAATAACTGCAAGTAGCAATCGCATCTGTTATATTGGCTCAGTTGAAACTCCGGCAATAATCAAGCTGATTCTAAAACGTGATTAGGTGATTTCACAGTCTGTAAACTTACCACCGTACTTCTCCAGATCAGCATACTGAGCACCACTGCCGTGGTACCAGACCTGAAACAAATATTTGCATTTTTATTAACAAATTGTAATATTTAATTTATATTTGACCGGCATAGTGACAGCGACTAAGGCAGCCGTGAACTAACTCGGTTTTTTCAGTCGTCGTCATTCCTGGACCTCCTCTTGCTTATCATCAGGCAGGTCGTTATCAGATGTCGTGTCACAATAAAAAATAATGAAATAAAAGCTATGAATCAAATCATTGCTTTGACGGAAATCGAACCTGTGACCACGCGTAACGGGCTGGTATGAATTGAATAATCTTTCATAGAAGTTATTTCTGTTTTCAGTCTATGCTTTTGAATATGCTGACAAGTGAATACGTGACAATTGAAAATCCTCTGGAAGAAGGTGATTTCTTTGTTTACTTTTTAATAGAATATGTGATAGGATATAAGATATGTGATAAGAAACCGAAGAGAACTTCAAGTGCGGAAACGAGCCCGCAAATAACTACAACTAGAATATGTGATATTTATCATAATTCTTTATTGAGAATCAGATAAAATTAAAAGTATATTAAACTACTACTATTTTTTAAATAAATAAAAAATATCATCTAATGACTATACATTAGAGATGGTCTCAAGGAGACTTGCAACATTTCCCCTTTATATAGCAAGGCGTTGGCAAATAATTGCCAGCCTTCCTGTCTCCATACTTCTTCGTCAGCCGCTTGGACAACTACTTGGCCAGGCGCTTAGCTGAAGGTCCCCAAGGGTCCATCGTGTCGACCCCAAACGGCGCAAATTCATAACCAATACCAAGGTATTTGCGTAGCCTGAGGTTCTCAGCAGAAATCGCCGCACTTCCCGCGCTTAACGAGGTCGCTTGGATGTGAGATGGGGCTACACAAGTCGCGCATCCCACACCAGATAACTGCCAAGTTTCCACGGCCCAACTGTCATGCCGTCAGGTCTCTTGCCGTCGCCCCGCGCAATTCCAGATAATATTATGGTAGAAACATAATTAAAATGTGATATTTTAAATTGACATATTTTTAATGTGAGTCGACATATCGACATATAGTAGTAGTCGACTATAGTATGACAACCGCTAGAGTGAGGTCAATAAATGGAGGCGACTAAACCAACCTAGATGGAACCAACTACTTTCAAGCCAATCCCGAAAGTAAATAAGCTTTTACATCAAAGCTTTTCGCGAGATTTACTTGTGTAGATAAACAAGAATATAATACTAATATACCTCAACACTCTTGGACTTGAACCTGCATATATAGACTTCGGCGGCCTATAGCATGTGGTGAAGGCCCTCAAATGGTTAACTGTTAATTTTAAATGTTTAGTTTTCCCGCCCAAAGTAAACATTTTGTCTATTTGTAACAAAACTCAATGTTTTTTTGTTTCTACTAAGACTTTCAGCCGTCTGTACCAAAAATTATAATTTACGAATTTGTACAAAGTATCGTATAAGTAAAAGAACTTCACATTTTACATTTACGTTTAAATAGACAGAGCTAAAGGACATCATTCATTTTGGGTTTCTACGTACTACTTTCGTTATTTCTAATGATAAAAACATATATAAATGGTAGTTGCGATATAAAATTATTAACAACCCAATTCACGATTTCGTAATAGTAAACGTAATAGAATATGTATAAAGTAAAACTAAGTTTGTAAATTGAAGCTTTTTTGGTACAATAGGCTATTTATCTTTTAATTTTTTTTTCTGGTGTGGTGGCGGCCCCCTTGTGTTGGCGGCCCCGTGGGCAACATTCCGGCAAATACATCTACGCAAGTAAATCTCGCAAAATGCTTTTGTATCATATAAATTGTGTAATGTAATAAATTAATGAATTTTATCCAATTTTATCCAAGTTTATTTTCTTCTTTTTAAAGCCTTTTTTCTAATAAAAATTTATTCCATTGATTTTTATATTTTGTAGTGTTCCAATATTCTAGGTGAGACAGTACGTGGTGTGTCAGTGTTGAATCATCATATGTTGATATACGGCCCAAGGTCCTGGGTTCGATACAGTATGAGAGGAGAACATCAGGAGACTTGTCCAGCTCCAGACCAAAACCCTTACCAGGATTTAAATTGGGAAATACTTTGTGAGTATCATTTATTTACTGTTAGCAGCTGGGACGCCTCTGCCAAATAATTTCTCGTTTCCCTAGATTCATGAAGATCACCGATGATCGGAGGTCAGAGAACTCTAAAGCCCCTGTAATTAAACAAAGACATGGCGCCCCTATGAGTCTTTTATGGCGCCTCTAACCCCGTCTTTCCCTTCCCATAATTCCTTCGATGATATATTCTGGCCAAATCACTAAACTAAAAGGTTCGGTGTGTCGTTTCTTTGTACAAAAAACGACAATTGGAATACTTTGGCAGCCCATCAGTTCTTTGGATCCTATAACCTTCTATCCTTCAAGTAATGCGCAAAGAAGCACCTTTGGCCGATATAGTGATGGCGTTAGGGGTAGCTGTGAACTAAAACGGATTTTTTTGTGATTATCTCTAAACATAGAGCTAGTATGAAGAGAATTGTGAATGTGAAGGAAGCGAGGGAGTTGTGTCAGGATCGTGGTAAGTGGCGCTCTATTGCCTCTGCCTATTCCTGTGGGAAAAAGGCGTGACAATTTGATTGATTGATTGATCTCTATACCTTGATCAGGTCAGATGTAGAGTCACAATAAAAAAAGATCCGATTCAATAATAATTTATTTCCATATTGTGTGATGAAAATCGCGTATAATTGGATTAACCGTTGCTCTTTCAGCCATGGAGTTTATAGACCTGGAAAACTTTATGGTAATAATGTGGAGCGGTGATCTGGATGAGGATAGACTACTTCTGCAGTACTGCAGGAATGGTATATGGATAGAACCATTGAGATGTCGTGGAGCTATAGCCTTAAACAAAAACTGGACTAGGGTCTATAGCAGTGATCCAGAAAGACAATATCAGGTATTAGAACCGTTAGAATATGTAACCGTTCGGCCACGCCTGTAGCGATTGGTTTGTTGCACGTAAAGTCCTGAGTTCGATTCCCGGTCGGAGCAAATATTTGTCTCATACCTTTTAATTGTAATATTTATTAATATTAAAAATAATATTGCAAATATTTGTTAATAAAAAAAGATGGATATTTGCAAAGAGTGGTAGGCAGTGGTACCGCTCCGGAATAGTACCACCACTTACAAGTATACAAACCGTGCAGTGATTTAGTCGCTAAATCCAATCAGTTTGTAAGTTGTCGATCACAACTAGGCCGGCATAGTGGATGTGAGTGCTACTTAAAGTTATTAAAATTTTAATATATGTAGCAGTGACACCCATTCATGGACCACACTGGAGCTTAACATCAAGCGGGGTGCTGTCATATGTCGAGTCGTAATAAAAAAAAAACTGAATACACACAAACCTGAAATAGTCTGTACAGGTATTTTTTTCTACATCTGACCTTAACTTGCCTGGTGGGAAAATGCAAGAGGAGAGTCAACAACATAAAAACAGAGTTAGATCACGGTTTTCTCAGTTACTCAGTCAACATGTTTCTAGACCCGAGATACTACTCCATCGTTATGTATCTTCTTTATTTTCAGATATCAATATACGAATTATTAGAAGAAGACACTGCTTGGAATAAAATTGAGGAACTCCACCATGAGGAGACGGAGTCAGGAGAGGCTATGTTACAACTTAAAAGAGGCAAAGAAGATAAAATGTTACTTGGTCAGTTTGTATAAACAATCAAATTGTCACGCCTTTTTCCATGGGGATAGGCAGAGACAATGGAGAGCCACTTGCCACGATCCTGACACAACCTCATCGTCTCCTTCACATCCACGATTCTCCTCATGCAATCTCTAAGGTTATGGGCACTAGGCAACCTAGCCTCTTGAGGATGTCTCCGATTTGGTGGGAAAACACCCTCCTGGGCCTGCCTTGTTTAACGTATCCATCCACAACAGATTTATAAATTGTTTTCGTCAATGTACTTCCACTCATCTTTCAATGTGCCCAAACCATCGAAGCATCCCTTTGTCAATCCTTGTCACTACATTTTCTTTTAAACCACATCTATCGCGCACCGTGCTATCCCTTATTCTATCCGCTATCGTCACTTCACATACACTCCTTAACGACCGCATTTCTACAGCGTACACTAATCTAAATATCCAAATATATGACAGAAATCAAGCCACAGCCAAAAGTGGAGTGCCATCCATAACTTGGTCGCGGTTCAGAATCATCTCGTAAGTAGCCGGTTCCAACTAGGCCGGCATAGCGACTGCTACTTGCAGTTATTTAACTGTAGTTGCATTCGTTCTCCAACCCATGTGTTCTTTTTATCCTATAATCCTTGGAGCGTAAAGCCAACATAGTGACGGCGACTAAGGCAACCGTAAAATGAAACGGTTACTTCAGACGCCGGTTCTCTTGGACCTCCTCTTGCTTACTAACAGGCAAGTGAAGGTCAGATGTCACGATTTTTTAAAGTTTTTTATCGTGACTCGATATATGACAGCACCCGCTAGATGTTAAGCCAAAGTGTGGTCTATGAATGGATATCACTGCTGCTACAATTCAATAACTGTGAGTAGCAATCACATCCACTATGCCGGCCTAGTTGGAACCGGCAACGCGACTAAATCCCTTCACGGTCTGTATACTTGTAAGCGGTGGTACTACCCCGGATCGGCGGGCTGGGTACCACTGCCTACCACTCTTTGATAACCAGACCCGAAGCAAATATCCAACTTCTTTTTTTTATTAACAAATATTTGCAATATTTAATATAATTATTAAATATTACAAACAAAAGTTATGAAACAAATATTTGCTCCGACCGGGAATCAAACCTGGGACTTTTTGCGCAACAAACCAAAAAAATAATAATATTACAGCTACAACCACATACAGTTTCATTATTTGGGACTTTGACAATGTGATTCCCCGTGTGGTGCCTGAAACTGAAAAAAATGAAGATGATGAAGAAAATGTGGTGAAAAATAAAGAAGAATCTGATGAGGTTAGTATTTTACGTCAGAGAAGCAACGCTCGTTTCTAGGTGGTGATGAACGACACTAGCAGCCAGTTATACCAAAAATCATAATTTACAAATTCGTAATAAGTATCGTATAAGTAAAAGAAAAAAAGAAAAATGGGTTGCACCACTTTTAACTTTACATTTTACGCTTAACGGATATTTTATACAGAGCTAAAGGACATCATTCATTTTGGGTTTTTATGTACTACTTTTGTTATTTCTAATAATAAAAACATATATAAATGGTAGTTTCGATATAAAATTAATAACAACACAATTTACAATTTCGTAATAGTAAACGTAATAGAATAAGTATAAAGTAAAACTAAATTCATAAATTAAAACTTTTTTGGTACAACGAGCTGTAAGATTGGCGAGATTCACTTTGTTGGCCTAGATAGAACTGACAAATTTTAAGCTGATAAGTCGGTGATACTACTTTGGAATGGCAGACAAGGCAAATGTCAACTGCCTGTCTACCACTCCTAAATAACCAGACCCAGAGTGACTTAACTTTCTTATTGTGACTCGACATATGACAGCACCCGCCTGATGTTAAGCTGGAGTGCGGTTAATAAATAGAAAAGACTGATACTACAATTCAATAACTGTAAGTAGTGGTCACATCCACTATGCCGGCCTTAAAATTTCTATATAAAAACATATATAAATGGTAGTTTCGATATAAAATTAATAACAACACAATTCACAATTTCGTAACAGTAAACGTAATAGAATAAGTATAAAGTAAAACTAAATTCATAAATTAAAACTTTTTTGGTACAACGAGCTTTAAGATTGGCGAGATTCACTTTGTTGGCCTAGATAGAACTGACAAATTTTAAGCTGATAAGTCGGTGATACTACTGTGGAATGGCAGACAAGGCAAATGTCAACTGCCTGTCTACCACTCCTAAATAACCAGACCCAGAGTGACTTAACTTTCTTATTGTGACTTAACATATGACAGCACCCGCCTGATGTTAAGCTGGAGTGCGGTAAATAAATAAAGAAGACTGATACTACAATTCAATAACTGTAGTGACATTCACTATGCCGGCCTTAAAATTTCTATATAAAAACTTTATAAGACCAATTTATAGATGTTAAAAAAAGCGTTTTGAAAAAAAATCAATTTTTTCGTTTGATCGAAAGCCTTACAATCGATTTAAAAACAACGACAATCGAAAGAACACAATCGATTGTTCGACTAATCGATTTCGATGTTACAATACTACACGTTAAGTAAGGGAACGCTTGACCGAGCTACATGGTAGCCGGAGTGGGGGGTGTTAGGTTTTATTTTCGTTACAGAATTTCTTGATTCGGTCAAAGACCGCGATAAAAGCTATTCAATAGCCTAAAAACCTTTCGAAATACATAAAATTTTAGGAAGAGAAACAAGACGAAGTGCCTGAAAAGGATCTCCGCACAGTGGGCATAGTTTTGAAACTACCTCACACTATAAGAAACATATCTACGAAACTCACTCAGTCCAACTCGTTTATGGTTAGCAATAACAATACTTATGCTGTAGCTGGCGTCAGGTATGTTCCTTTATTACTGTATTTCAATCAATCAATCAATCAATCAAATTCTCCATTTATCTCCTTCTGACTTCTTTTTAATGCCATAAGTGAAAATAGTATAAACGCTATTTTGTAGCTATTTTAGGGCTCCTTCTATTTCTTAAGTCCAAATTCTTTGGGTCTATACAATTAAAATTAATTAAAAATACATACTAAATTAAACTATCTAAATCGAGGTCGAAATCAGGTCAGATGTCGTGTCACAATAAAAAAAACTATAGATTTTTTAGTCAATCCTTTAGTGAGTCATTAAATTAATTTATGTTAGCGTCCCTGTGACACTAACATAGTCCATGATAAGCAGGAGTACGCTCCATTAAAGGAGGCAAGTGCTACTACAGTTAAATGATTGGTAGTAGCAGTTACATCCACTATGCTAGCCTAGTTAACATCAGGGCCGTCTTTACCCGGGGGTTCAAGGGGTGCGGTGCACCCGGGCGCAGAGTTCTAGGGGGCGCATGCCGACCGCCATAAACTTCGATAGGTACCTACTACACTGAGGACACGCGAGCAGAGCCTTGACTTTCGCACCCCGGCGCTGAATATGCTTAAGACGGCCCTGGTTAACATCCACATTCGACAACTTACAAGCTGGCCCTAAAAAGCGATCAGTGTTGTAAGTGGTTACGGTCACGGTCTGTATACTTGTAAGTGGTGGTACTACCCAGGATCGGCAGACTGGGTACCACTGCCTACCACTCTTTGATAACCAGACCCGAAGCAAATATCCTCCTCTTTTTTTTATTAACAAATGTTTGCAATATTTAATGTTATTAAATATTACAAATAAAAGCTATAAAACAAATATTTGCTTCAGCCGGGAATCGAACCCGTGACTTTATAAGATATTTCAAACAAACCAATCGCTAAACCGTTCGTCCACGCCTGTAGTCAAAAACCCAATGCTGTGTTATAAAACTAATTTTACGCGGGTGAAACCGCGGGCACAGCTAGTATTACAAATAAATGCTATGAAACAAATATTTGCTCCGACCGGGAATCGAACCCAGGACTTTACGCGCAACAAACCAATCGCTAAACCGTTCGTCCACGCCTGTCGCACACATGCCTTCCTTCACTCCGTTTTAAATTAAAATTACAGGAAGAGTCTTTACGTATGGAGTTTGGAAACAACAAAACTGATCAAGGTGTTAGATGCGCATTTCGGAAGGATCGTGCAGCTAGAGCCGTTGACAGTTGGGTCCTGGAATAATGTGATCACCTCCTCAATCGATCGCACCGTGAAGATATGGAACATTGACAATATTTTTGAACAAGTACACAAGATTGACCGCCAAGAATTACCTATTGATGCTATTAGGTAACTACAATACGCCTTTTTGCCACACGGATAGGCAGAGACAATGGAGCCTACCAAGAGTGGTAGGCAGTGGTACCCAGTCTGCCGATCCGGGGTAATACCACCACTTACAAGTATACAGACCGTAAAGTGATATGGTCACGTTTCGGGATCAGCTTGTAAGTTGCCGGTTTCATCTAGGCCGGCATAGTGGATGAGATTGCTACTCACAGTTATTGAATTGTAGTAGCAGTGACATTCATTCATGGACCACACTTCGGCTTAACATCAAGCGGGGTGCTGTCATATGTCCAGTCACAATAAAAAACAAGCAACACTTGCCACGATCCTGACACAACTCACTCGCTTTCCTCACATCCACAATTTTCAATAACATGTTCAATAAGTTGTGTTGTGGACTGAGGCAACCATAAACATAGACGATGACTACTACTACAATTAAATAACTGAAGTCACATCCACTATGCCGGCCTAGTTGGAACCGGCAACTCGCAAGCTGATCTCAAAACGCGACTGGGTTACTTCACAGTCTGTATACCTACCATTCTTAAAAACTGGTAAGCAAGGAAAGGTTTCAGAGTGCCAGCGACTGAAAAGACCATCGTAATTCACGGCTGCCTCAGTCGCTGTCAATCAATCAATCAATCAAATTGTCACGCCTCTTTCCCACGGGGATAGGCAGAGACAATGAAGCTCCACTTGCCACGATCCTGACACAACTCCCTCGCTTCCTTCACATCCACATCTCTGTCACTATGCTAAATTAACACTATTTGTTCCATATGATGATGATAAATCAGCCTAGCCCGCGATAAACGTCTAGCTGTCACCGTGACTAGAAGCTGCTGGGGTTTGTGGAGTACTGACAATGGCAGGCTGTTGGCTCAACTGGCTGATGCACCGCTGGGAGCCATCCTAACTCATGCAGTCATAACACCAACCGGCGCAAATGTCATTACAGCTGAATCTGGTCATGTATTGATTTGGGATACTGAGGAGCGAACGGTTAGATATATTTTAAATCAATCAAATTAGGCAGCGACAAGAGAGCGCCATTGTTATTATTTTTTATTGTGATACGACATTTGACCTCGCCCCTATGCCGGCCAAATGTGCTTCTTTATGCATCGCTTGAAGGATCATAGGTTATGGGATGGAGAGAACACATGGGCTGGCAAAGCATTCCACTTGTCGATTGTTCTACAAAAAAAGGACGCACTGAACTTTTTAATTCGACTGCCAATTTGGTCGACAAAATGCGGCTGCTTCACCCGACCAGTAAATATATATAGCGTCAGTCGCTATATATATTGTCAGTTCACCTGACAATATATATAGCGGGTATTACCACGATCCTGACAAAATGTGGCTTGGAAAATTAATACACATTCGTAAAACTAAAAGTAGGTAGTAACTAAAAACGGAATAACCGTAAATGGCAGCAGTAAATGAATTAATTTATTTGCAGGTCTTATTCAAAGAAGAACAGAGAGGTGTAAAACAAATCCTACTTCTGGAAGATGGTGGAAAGTTTCTCACCATTTCAATGAACATTTCAAATGACAACCCTGACAATATATCTATGGGAACACTCATCTCCAGAACTATTCCTGGTAATTACTATAGGTTTGAGCAATCTTAGTGGATGTGATTGCTACTTATAGTTATTGAATTATAGTAGGATTCACATCCATTCATGGACCACACCCCAGTTTAACATCAAGCGGGGTGCTGTCATATGTCGAGGAACATTAAAAACCTCGTTTTTATTACCAAATATTTGCTCCGACCGGAAATCGAACCCGGGACTTTCCGCAAAACAGACTTTTGTCCTAATGCCAATTCACGTCACGTCTGTCGTCAAATATCTTTGGGTAGCTTTGTGTTAAACCAGAGTGTGATCCATGAGCGAAGATCAGATCTGCCATAAATATAAATCTGAGACAGGATTACCCAGACTAACTCCTCATGTGCCTGTCTGCTTGGCGTATCGCTCGGTGATGTGGAAAGTAGATGGGTCGATGCATCCTGAGCATTAGTCAATAAGTCCCCTTAAGGGGGTTCTTGTTGGCTGATGGCTAAAAGTCTGACTTGTGGCGCTATGGTGGTAATCTTTTTGGAGGTAGATTTATATTTATGTCAGATTTGATCTTCGCTCATGGATCACACTCTAACACCAATCAACCCAAAAATATTTAACGACAGGCGTAACGTGTATTGGCATTAGCACAACAGTCTGTTTTGCGGAAAGTCCCGGGTTCAATTCTCGGACGAAGCAAATATTTGGTACCTAATAAAAAAGAGGTTTTTAATGTTCCTCGACATATCAAAGCACCCCGCCTGTTGTTAGGCTGGAGTGCGGTCCATGAATGGAGAAGTCACATCCACTATGTCGGCCTAGTTGAAACCGAAAACTTACAAGCTGATCCCGAAACGTTACTGAATCACTTCACGGTCTGTGTACTTGTAAGTGGTGGTACTACCCCGGATCGGCAGACTGGGAACCACTGCCTACAACTCTTCAAATCAATCAAATTGTCACACCTTTTTCCCACTTGCCACGATCCTGACCCAGCTCCCTCGCTTTCTTCATATTCACAATTCTCTTCATTCTCAGCTCTATGGTTATGGGCACTAGGCAACCCAGCTTTCTTGAGGTTGTCTTTAATTTGGTCGGCAAAGAACCTCCTTACAACTCCTAAAACTTGTCAACTATATCCTGTCCTCTTTCTATCTTATTCCAGACGGTGACAGAATTTACTCAGCAGAATTTGAGATCCGCGGATCACTATACAGAGCTGCAGTGGTGAGCGCTGATGAACATCATGTGGTGGTACCTGGTGTGGATAAGACAGCACGACTTTGTTTAAATGTCTTTCATGCCAGAACTGGTGTCAGACTTCATAGGTAATGTTGTTTTTTATTGTGACTCGACATATGACAGCACCCTGCTTGATGTTAACTCCAGCTTCAATCAATCAAATCTAAACCACCTCGTACACATAAACCAATTTTTCCATCTCTTGTACATTATCTATTCCAATGGGGAACACATCTGAAAAATGGATAGGAGACCCAAATTAGTAAACAAAAATGATAACCTGATGTTAAGTTGGACTGTTTTTTTTGTGACTCGACATATGACGTCACTCCAGTTGTTGTTAAGCTGGAGTGCGGTCCACGAATGGATGTCACTGCTACTACAAGTCAATAACTGTAAGTAGCAGTCACATCCACTATGCCGGCCTAGTTGGAACCGGCAACTTACAAGTTGATTCCGAAACGCGACTAAATCACTTCACAGTTTGTATACTTGTAAGTGGTGGTACTACACCGGATCGGCAGACTGGGTACCACTGCCTAACACTCTTTGATAACCAGACCCGAAGCGTATAACCGCCTCTTTTTTTATTAACAAATATTTAATATATTATTAAATATAACAATTAAAAGCTATGAAACAAATATATGCTCCGACCGGGAATCGAACCTGGGACTTTGCGCGTAACAAACTGATGTGCAACTGATGTTGTTTCATGCTGGATTTAATTTTATTTGTGACTCGACATCTGACCTTGAGCCGCCTGATGGTAAGCAAGGAGAGGTACAAGAGTGCCACAACTGCAAAAACTGAGTCTTCACGGTTGCCCCAGTCGCTGTCACTATGCCGGCCAAAAGTGCTTCTTCACGCATCGGTTGAAGGATCCAAGGTTATAGGGTATGAGGTTACTCTTACTTACTCCACATCCACTCCTTAATAACCGCATTTGTACAGCGTTAATTCTACTCTCATGCTTCTTCTACCAGTAAACTGTAATAAACTGTAAAATAGCATCTGAACTGTAATCTTTATTTCAGGATTCCAGTTAAGAATAGTGGAATTAAAGATATGCAGTCAATCGTGGCTCTTCCTCACAAACCTAACTGGGTAGCTGTGGTTGGTAATGACAAAGCTGGTATTTTGGACATCAAAACAAAAAGACATGTTCGGTATGTATATTGTTTAAATATCAATCAATCAAACTATCACGCCTCCTTTCCACGATCCATTCTATTCCATCCCAGGCAGAGACAATGGAGCGCCACCTGCTACGATCCCGACACCTCGCTTCCTTTACAATCATAATTCTCTGAATACAAGCTCTATGGTTATGGGCAATAGGCAACCTAGCTTTCTTGAGGATGTCTCTGATATGATCGGAAAACACCCTCCTGGGTCTGCCTTGAAAATATTCATTTTTTTATATTTAAGGCGACCGTGGTGTTTTGGTTGTGCAATGGTCACGCAAACCGAGAAAACCTGGTTCAAAATTAGCAGTTCTTTGGTACTTTGAATCAGCATGTAAGTTTCCGGTAACTAGACCGGCATAGTGAATACGACTGCTTCTTGCAGTTATTTAACTGTAGTTGCAGTACCTTCCTTCATGGACATTTTTAAAGAGTGGTAGGCAGTGGTACCTGCTCTGCCGTTCCGGGGTAGTACTACCACTTACCATTTAAGCATACAGACCGTGAAGTTTGGACGCGTTTTGGGATCAGCTTGTAAGTTGCCGGTTCCAACTAGGCCGGCATAGTGGATGTGATTGCTACTTACAGTTATTAAATTGTAGTAGCAGTGACATCTATTCATGGACCATACTCTAGCTTAACATGAAGCGGGGTGCTGGCATATGTAGTCACAATAAAAAAAACACTCCAGTTTAACATCAGTCTGTCATTTTTGTTTACTGATTTGGGTCTCCTTTCTATTTTCCAGATTTGTTCCCCGTTGGAATGGATTATGTACAAGAGATGGAAAAATTGGTTTATGTGCACCAACACGAGGTGGTTTAGATTTGATTGAGCTAAAACGTGGAACTTCCATCCTGCCTTTGATATCCCGGGCTGCTGAGGGTGTCTTCTCCATCATCACGATGTTCAGCTCCAACGATAATTACGTGTTTTATTATCACAGTGGAAGGAAAACTTTGAGGGTTTTTAGGTATGTTAATTTAAAGCCATCATCATTATCAGCCGAAAGACGTTAACTGCTGAAGTTAGGCCTCCCCCTTAGAACCACGGAGAATGTTTCGAAGAGATCTTTAACCTCGTCCTTCCACACCCGTACAGGTCGGGGAAAGCATCCGCATTTTATCGACCGAATCGGCAGTCGAACTAAAAAATCGGTTGTCTGTAAAGTCGGTTTACTGACGATAGTTGAACGTGACAACGTCATAAGAAAATACTGATGGAATGGTTGCATTTTTCAAAAGAAAATTTTAATTTTATTTGTTTGATAGATATTTTGTAAGGATGGAAATGGAAATCACCTTAGAATGGAATATACCTTAGGCCGGTATAGAGGCGGCGGCTGGGGTAGCCGGGAACTGACTAGGTTTTTCCAGTCCTCATCACTCTTGGGCCTCCTCTTTCAATTTTCAGAACTGCAGATGGTAGAGCAGTAGCAGAATACCGGGCTCCAGCAGAAGTAACAGCAGTCGCAAGTGCTCATGGTGGAAATGCTTTGGCGCTCACGTCATTAGATGGATGCTTGACAGTTCTAAATATTGTTGATCCTCATATATAGATCTTACTAGGCCGGCATAGTGGGTGTGACTACTACTTACAGTTATTTTTATTTTATTTTTTAAATTTCTATACTAAGCTACTAAAGCGTATCATAGAAACAGGACGACCAAAGTACATTTATCAATGATACATTGGTACCGCCTAAAAAACTGAGTCAGTTCACGGTAGTCTTATTCACGGTCACTATGCCGGCCTAAGGTGCTTCTTCACGCATCGCTAATTGCTATAGATTTAAGGCGGCTGCTACTACGGATGTTTAAGTTATACAGAAATAACTTTTTTTTATTGTGACTCGACATTTGACAGCACCCTGCTCGATGTTAAGCCGAAGTGTGGTCCATGAATGAAAGCCACTGCTATTACAATTCAATAACTGCGAGTAGCAATCACATCCACTATGCCGGCCTAGATGGAACCGGCAACTTACAAGCTGATCCCGAAACGTGACCAAATCACTTCTCGGTCTGTATACTTGTAAGTGGTGGTACTACGCCGGATCGGCAGACTGGGTACTCTGCCTACCACTCTTTAATAACCAGACCCGAAGCAAATATCCATCTCTTTTTTTTTATTAACAAATATTTGCAATATTTAATATTAATAAATATCACAAATAAAAGCTATGAAACAAACGTTTGCTCCGACCGGGAATCGAACCCGGGACTATACGCGCAACAAACCAATCGCTAAACCGTTCGTCCACGCCTGTCGTCAATAAGTTTTAACATTTAATAGAATATGTTCTAGAGCAAGCAAGCTTTTAGCTTTTCAATTCATATTTATCAAACCTGTAATTTTACAAATCTACCTCTAATGTACCTGAAATGTTTAACAATATATTTTTAATAGCAATATTTATAATTCAGATGTTTTGGTTTGGATCTAGAGAGCTGTAGTGTTTGCATAGAACCTTATGCAGTAGTAATACTGATAACTTAGGATTACTGTAATCACAGGCTCGCCAACGTATCATACCACGCGCCCGACCTCGCCGACGGCTGTCGTGTTCTGCTGATACGCTCGAGATTGTGTCACGTACATCTAGTAATTGTACGTATATTTATAAATATGTGTATATACCCTAATACAATACAGGAGTTATTGCGTGGCTTCGTAAAAATCGTAATAAATACTTAATTTTTTATTCAATTTAATTAATGTGGTTCTGAATTGAAGTCGCAGCGAAGGGACATCCCTAGGTTGTCTAATGAGTCTGAGACACGGAAGAAGGCGTTGCAAATAGTAGGAAGGATAGTGTCTTGCCGTTTACTATCCTTCCTACTCTGTCTTCGAGTCTTGCCTTCTCTAAGACGGATCAAGTGCGTTATACGATCAAGGAGGGTTAGATTGGACAAATAACGATATAGTCTCTCGTCGGTTATGTCAAAATAATAAAAATCTAGGCTAAAATCATCTAAATGGGATAACACAAACGATATTCGATATCTTTACATCGAATATCGTTTGATCTATTATATTAGTCTCGCTTCATTCCGACCGTAGCGCCAGCGAGACCAATCATTAATCTAAGATTATTATACTATTTAGCCTATAGCCGACGAGAGACGATAACGTTCTCCTAATTGTCCAACCTATGACACACCATCTGATCCCCTCATTGCAATAATAAAATAAAATACAATGTTTTTATAATTCTAATTCATACTTAAGAGAATGTTTGGTGGACGGTAATGAATAACTAAGGCAAGGTACTTACTTTTTATGTGACTCGATATATGACAGCTCCCCGCCTGATTTAAAACCGCACCGTTTTGCAGCAGTTAATCTTTAAATAATACGGTGTTCTCACAGGGCGAATCCAGTTGATTAACTGCGAAATCGTTCGCGATTTGAACCGTCTGAACAGACTTTCAATGAAGTTAAAGCAATAAATATCGGTTCAACAAAAGTTAAAGACCTTTCAACTTTAATTGATTCAATTATTAGTTGACAGCTAATCGACTCGTCTGAACTTGTTCGTTCAACTCGCATTGCAAACTAAATTCGCTCCGTGAGAACGCCGCATTAATGCAATAACCACTCTTATTTCAAGTAGTTTGGCCGACATAGTGATAGCGACTGACAAAATGAGACGTTTTTGTTAGATGTCGGCTCTTGGACCTCCACCAGCTTACCTTAAGGCAAATCGAGGACAAAAAACGCATTTCAATAAAAAAATATTTTCTTTCCTCTATTTTAAGTAATTTGGCCGACATAGTGACTTTGTTTTGCCTTAGTTTTTTATTATAGATGAATGTCTGTGATATGTAGTTAAGAGGAGTTTATAATATTTTATATTGATGTATTAAATAGAAAATAATAGAAATAGATACAGAAAATGAATATTCAGACATATGCGACCTAGGCTTTTTTGTCTAAATTTTGACAATGCCTAAATATATCACTTAGTATATTTGACTTAATCATCATTTCTCCACATATTTAGGTTCACCCCAATGTAAAACCTAATTTAAAATTGAAATACTGTAGTAAAAGGATTTTGAAGTGTATTAAATATTGCAAAAAAAAATCATTAGGTAAATTATGTACATATAATGTAGTAGCTAATGCAGAGGCGTCTTTACCTATGGTGCAGGGTGTGCGGCGCACACGGGCGCCGGTTCTAAGGGTTAGTATTCCATTTTGACCCCGCTCCTACTAGACTAGAGGGCGCCAGGGTACGGGTTGCACACGGGCGCCACAAGGACTAGAAGGGCCTCTGAGCTAACGCTAATTGCCCTGTAATTAAGCGATTTTAAATATTAAAAAAATAGGATTTTTTTGGGTTATTTTGAGATTTACGTTGAGATTTGTATCAGACACGTTATCTGAGATTTGTATCAGTTTCAACACCCATCCACACACGTTGATTTTTGTATCGCAAAACAAAATCAAGTCTTTGCGTATAATGGATTCCTCTAACACATCTGATACCTCCGACAGTATTAATATCTCTTGATGTTATTTTTACTCGTTGTTGGAAAAATAAATTTAAAAAAAACAAAGAAGATACAAATTAGTCTGAAAAAGATGTTGCATGATACGATACCGCTTTGCCGCCTCAAGCCAGTGGCGTGAAACTGATACTGCTGTACTTTAAAACGATCGTTTACACGTGAGATTAGTATCATGATACGGAATCAATAATACATGTTGCGATACAAATCTCAGCGAGAAAGAGGCCCACAGATATAACGCGATCTATCTAGGTTAAGAAACGATGATACAAATCTATAGCATCAATAAATACACAGTTGTTTTGTCACTTTATAAAGCACTTAATAAATAAGTAGATCACCAAATAAGTGTTTTTAATTTATGTACCTATTATATAGTTTGTCTAACTATAACTGACGCGCCTCTCCACTTTATTAGTTTATTTAAATGTGTGAATGCAAATATTTCTAACTATACTATTATACTTTATTAGCGTGCTCCTCCTTTTGCGTCCAACCAGCAACTGAATGACCAATTACAATTGCATTTTCGGTGTGTTGCATCCATATTTTTTCTTTTCTCGTGTGCGCAAATGCGTTGGGGGTAGGGGGGGGCTCATTATGACTTAGACAGACTATACCTTTGTGTTAAGTTCCAACTCGTCGTGATATGATCCTTCAACTCGCCGTGCAGTGTATCGCCAAAAGGACCGACTGTAAGGTTCGGGTAATCCTTTAACTTTACTGCGGCTTTGTGCGTCCTTTATCGTCTATATCACGGAGAATGTTCCAAGAAGCTCTTTAACCTTGTCCCTACCTCGTCTTTTTACACCCGTAAGTGGCAGTATTATTATTATTATTATTTTTTTTTTTTATTGTGACTCGACATATGACAGCACCCCGCTTGATGTTAAGCCAAAGTGTGGTCCATGAATGAATGTCACTGCTACTACAATTCAGTAACTGTGAGTAGCAATCACATCCACTATGCCGGCCTAGATGGAACCGGCAACTTACAAGCTGATCCCGAAACGTGACCAAATCACTTCACGGTCTGTATACTTGTAAGTGGTGGTACTACCCCGGATCGGCAGACTGGGTACCACTGCCTACCACTCTTTGATAACCAGACCCGAAGCAAATATCCATCTCTTTTTTTTTTTATTAACAAATATTTTCAATATTTAATACTATTAAATATTACAAATAAAAGCTATGAAACAAATATTTGCTCCGACCGGGGATCGAACCCGGGACTTTACGCGCAACAAACCAGTCGCTAAACCGTTCGTCCACGCCTGTCGTCATTATCCAGATCGGCAAACTGGACACAATGACCTCTAATTGTCCTCTTACCACTCATAAACCATCATCATCTGCCAGAAGGCGTCCACTGCTGAACATAGGTCTCTCCCTTAGAACTCCATTTCGAATGACAAGATGCCAGTTGCATACACTGGTTATTCGTTACTTTCACAATGTAGTCAGTCCTATGTCCTTGTTACTAACTCGTCTTTTCACACCCGTAATACCCACACCGGTCGGGGGAAGCATTGTTCTATATTTCTTTGTAGAACAATTGACAAGTGAAATGCTTTGCCAACCCATGTGCTCTCCATCCTTTGACCTTGGATCCTTCAAGCGATGCGTGAAGAAGCATCTTTGGCCGGCATAGTGTCGGCGACCTCCTCTTGCTTATCATCAGTTGGATCAAGGACAGATGTCTTGTCACAATAAAGAAAGTTCACCTAGTGGGAGGCGTACCTACGCTGCGTCTGCCGGTTCGTGGTCTCCACTCTAGAACTTTTCTTCCCCATCGGTTGTCGGTTTTCAAGCGATAAACCATCAGGTGTAGTCAATAAAAACTTTTTTTTTATTATTATTTTATTTAAAACTAAATCCTTATAATTAATCGTATACCTATACGTTATCAAATTAACGTTTATTGTTATGATTATATTACTAAAAGTAAACTATTACGTTATTCCAATCCAATGAAAAATATTCGCCCATGTTTTTTTTTTTTATTGTGACTCGACATATGACAGCACCCTGCCTGATGTTAAGCAGGAGTGTGGTTCATGAATAGATGCCATTGCTACTACAATTCAATAACTGTAAGTAGCAATCACATCCACTATGCCGGCCTAGAAACGCGAATAAATCACTTCACGGTCTGTATACTTGTAAGTGGTGGTACTACCGCGGATCGCCACACTGGGTACTACTGCCTACCACTCTTTATTAACCAGACCCGAAGCAAACATCCATCTCTGTTTTTATTAACAAATATTTGTAATATTTAATATAATTATTAAATATCACAAATAAAGGCTATGAAACTAATATTTGCTCCGACCGGGAATCAACCCGGGACTTTACGCGCAACAAACCAATTGTGCCCTACGTTGCTAGAAGGCATTGAAGTAACGCGATAGTAGACCATTGTAACCCTACGTGAGCGATGAACGTGACGCGACTCAACACTTCATGGCCTTATGCATTATTAGCTGGCTACATAGGCAGCCAGCTAATAATGCAGTTCGCGTCAGTAGCAAAGCTTCATGTTCAATGCTCAAGAAGGTCACCGCCTATCAAACTAATACAGATGTTTACCTAAAAATTAATAAGACTAGTAGGTAAATAAAAAATAAAAGTAACTTTAGGAACAAAACAAATTTCGCGTTCAATTTGGCTTTGATTTTACAATTTTATTTTATTATTCCGACTCTTTGAGAGCTTTACAGCCATCGCTATCTCCGTGACCAAGACCACAGATTCATACAAAATAAAATTGTAAAACCAAAATAAACGCGCATAAAATTTGTTTAATTCAATAATCAATGTTCGCGCAAAATCTAAGAAAATAACTTTAGGAACGTTTCCTAAACATCATTTCTTAGGTTGTCACCATCAAAATATTTACTTTGGAACTCACTAAGACGAGGGTTAAGGTGTGATTCCGATGGCGACCGCATTACTAGTTTGTATGTGGATGATTGCGTATAAGGCGACACTGTAGTTGCGGTCGCGCCATACAGATTCATCCAAACCAGTACGGCAGTCTGCAGTCGCTATCGGAATCACTATCGGAAGCTCTCATATTTGATCGATGCAGTATAATAGGTATGTATGTATATCGGTTTCTGTACCTTGCTCAATTCGGCAGATGTAGTTCCGCCACAATTATTTATGCTGGCGATGTTTTTTTGTTGTTATAGTTGTCACTTTTTGTATAGTTTAACATTAGCAATGATAAAAAACTATGAATAAAACATATTTTGTGATAAAATCTGTGGTTATCTATTAACTATAATAAGGCGACCGTGGTGTAGTGGTAGTGCAATGGTTACGCAAACCGAGAGCACGGGTTCGAAACCACTTACCGGTACCAATGTATCTTTGATATATTATGTGCTTTGGTTGTTCTGTTTCTATGATACAAACACTTTAGTAGCTTGGTATAGAAATGTTTTTTCACACCGTACCAGGTCTACAGACAATGTAACCGGATAGTATATATGGTATACAATGAGTGTATCATTATACGAGTACATATAAATAATAAGCTGAAAGACAAGTAATTTCGACGTTACAGAAGTGTTTTTTAATTATTTTTCATTGTGCTTTGACATTTGACATCGACTTGCTTGAAGGCAAGCAAGGACACTTTTTTTGTGACTCGACATATGACAGCACCCCGCTTCATGTTAAGCCGAAGTGTGGTCCATGAATGAATGCGACTGCTACTACAATTCAATAACTGCGAGTAGCAATCACATCTACTATGCCGACCTAGTTGGATCGTTTGAACGAACGTTGAATGATGTCGTTAGTTCAAGTGACGTTAAATGGATTTGACATTGTATTTTATTTATTTGTAACTTTAACCACGTCTTTTGTGTATGTATTTGATTATTAAAATGGATACTCAGTAACAAAAATTATTAATTTCGCAAGTGCCGTTCCTTCATACATTTCTCCTCTGTACAATTCCATATTGAGATCTAACTCTATACTTTGCGGCCCCTCCAGAGATTCGACGAGGTTGACAGCTGCTTCTGTATTTGTAGGTTTTAATCTGGAAATAAATTACATGTAGATGTAGTGACAAGGATTGACAAAGGGATGCTGCGATGGTTTGGGCACATAGAAAGGATGAGTAAAAGTAGATTGACGAAAGCAATTAATAAAACTGATGTGGATGGATGCGTTAAACAAGGCAGGCCCAGGAGGGTGTTTTCCGATCAAATCGAAGACATCCTCAAGAAAGTGTCAGGATCGTGGCAAGTGACGCTCCGTTGTCTCTGCCTATTCCCGTAGGAAAAAAGCGTGACAATTTGATTGATTAATTGATAAAGTACATACATTTTATCATGAGTAGATTGACAAAAGGAATTTATAATTCTGAGGCTGCGTTTATCGAGGGGTTTTTCCAATCAGGAGGGTGTTTTCCAAACAAATCGGAGACATCGTAAAGAAATCTGCCTTCATACAAGCTCTTCCTATAACCGTAGAGCTTGTATAAAAAGAATTGTAGATGTGAGGGAAGCGAGGGAGTTGTGTCACAGGAGCCCAGGAAAGTATTTTTTTCTTTGTGCCATTGTTTTCATTATTATTCATCAAGCTAGAGGCGCAACTTCTTTTCTTTCTTCTTGTTTATGGCTCTAGTATTTAACTTGCCAGTGCCAAAGTAAAAATATATGGTTCAATGTATAAACATTGTCAAGTAAAGATGAAGATGAACCACGCGAGCGATTCATCAAATGATGACGATAATGATCGTTTTAGTAAAGCGGCGGAAAGCCTTTACTAAAACTTCGGGAGGAGTCTTGTAGGGAACGCGAAGAAACACGTTTCACAGCTTTAAATTACTTGTTTATACTTGATCAACTTAAAAATGATTACTGGATAACAATTCCACCGTTATTACACATTAATATTTAAGAAAAACACAAGCTTTTTAAATATGTCAAAATTGCGCGTCCTGTCACTTGCAGTTGCTCGCCAAAACTCGGAGACGCAACTTCAATGGGAATGACATTTATTCCCAATTGTCAAAAAGTTACGCGGTCGCTGTTAGTGTCAAAAAATCTTTTATTCATTCAGACAATGAGTTTCAATAAGCTTGACAATGAAAATCGATTCTCAGTGTATTGCGTGTCGCAATTTTAATTTTTAAGCTCATTATTGGAGTTCTGTCAAAACGAAGCTTATTCTCATTATCATTAGGTTATGCGCTCGGCCTGACAACTATAGAGAGTTGTAAATGTGAAGGAAGCAACCTATGTCGGGATTCACATGGAGCTCTGTTGTCTCTGCAAATAAGACCATTTGAGAACTAACCTAATTGAATATGTACTTACGAAAACGAGTCTTTAGTAGCCTTTTGTTTTACTGTTGGAGGAGCATTTACATCGATCAGTTTTAGTTCGAATCTCATTTGAGCATTCCGCCAAGCTGGACCACGCATGGAGAAGAGAGATGGCTGAAGTAGAAAAAATGGAATTAAATTAAAACAACTTAGAATTTTCTTAGATTTTGCGCGAACACTGATTAAAGATTTTTTTTATTGTGGCTCGACATATGACAGTACCCCGCTTGATGTTAAGACGAAGTGTGGTCCATGAATGAATGTCACTGCTACTACAATTCAATAACTGTGAGTAGCTGTCACATCCACTATGCCGGCCTATATTTAACCGGCAACTTACAAGCTGATCCCGAAACGTGACCGAATCACTTCACGGTCTGTATACTTATAAGTGGTGGTACTACCCACTCTTTGATAACCATAGCACCAAAGCGTTACTAACACGTGAATGAGCGGCCTTAGGTAATGTAAAAATAGTATTTTTTTTTATTGTAACACGACGTCTGACCTCGTCCCGCCTGATAAGCAAGAGAAGGTCAGTCGCCGTCACTATGCCGGCCAAAGGTGCTTCTTTACGCAATACTTACAGGAGGCGATGGTATATAAAGATTTGATGCGAAAGTAATGTAGTTGAATGATATTGTTTCCGGTTTGTGTCTGCATTGCCAATCGGAGAGTCGACACGTTTTAAATGAATTATTTCTTGCGCAGCGACTAAAAGAATAAAGAAAATTTATTAAACATTCGACGTCAGGCGTGTCGCGTAAAGTGACGTGTTTGATCCTGGTCACGTTTTGGGAACAAAAACAAACACGGACGACAGGCGTGGACGAACGGTTTAGCTACTGGTTTGTTGCGCATAAAGTCCCGGGTTCGATCCCCGGTCGGAGCAAATATTTGTTTCATAGCTTTTATTTGTAATATTTGATAATATTAAATATTGCAAATATTTGTTAATAAAAAAAAGAGATGGATATTTGCTTCGGGTCTAGTTATCTAAGAGTGGTAGGCAGTGGTACCCAGTCTGCCGATCCGGGGTAGTACCACCACTTACAAGTATACAGACCGTGAAGTGATATGGTCACGTTTCGGGATCAGCTTGTAAGTTGCCGGTTCCATCTAGGCCGGCATAGTGGATGTGATTGCTACTCACAGTTATTGAATTGTATTAGCAGTGACATTCATTCATGGACCACACTTTGGCTTAACATCAAGCAGGGTGCTGTCATATGTCGAGTCACAATAAAAAAATAAAAAATAACTTAAAAGAGACAGATATATGTTGCTCTGCATCGCGACCCTGAGTTCAAGTTTGCTGATTAGCAAGTCTTAACGTGCCTCGTTCGGAGCCCGTATAACATATTAGTATTTTTTATTATATACATATTGTTGGATCAAGCGTTTGAGTTAGAAAGCGGTACTCCTGGATACGGCGATAAGAGGTGCTCTGACAGCCGGAGCCCTGACCACCAATGGCTTGGTTCCCAAAGCTGGTAGGCAACTATTTTTTTTTACTTTTATTGTTTTTTTTCTTAATTTTGTTCAAGCGTCTGACAGGGTAGTCTGGAGACAGGAAGGCTGGCAATTATTTCTGCCAACGTATTAGCCTTACTATACATAAAGGAAATGTTGCCAGTCTCCTTGGGACTATCTCTGATGCGACGTCATTAGATGATTTTTTTATTTATAGTTTAATTATAGTTAATATATAATACTATTAATTTTATCTGTTTCTTAAGAAAAATAAATATAATACAATAACTTACTGTCTATCAACTAAGTGGTAACCAGATGGGCAGATGATCCTATTGCATCTATAACCTCCTCTTGTGTTTGTGCAAATTTCACTCATACCAGTTTCACGACTTAAATGTGCACATTGTGCCTTCCCTGTCTCGCACTCGTCAATATCTATAAAAAAGAGAGATGGCATTATATCACCTATTATATGAACTAATTTTTTTTCTGTTTTTTTCTGGAAACATTCTGTTTCTACTATACATTCGAATGTATTTTGTATACATTTTATTAAATCCATTTTAATTTTAGCCATTAGTATTACAAAGGAATGCTTGGGTTGTTTGATGGTTTGGGTACAAGGAAAGAATGAGTGAAAGTAGATTAACGACTGGAATTTATTAATCTGATGTGGATTTCCATTAGAACGCCACTCCGAACAAGATGCCAGTTGCATCCACCGGTTATTTGTGACTTTCATTATGTTTTCCAGGCGTCTCGGGATAAAATATATAAAAAAACATCTGGCTAGGTGCTGCGATATGTTGAGCCACAAAAAGAAAAAAAAACGTTAGTAAGTTACCTATACAACTTCGTTTATCCTCAGAGAGTCTATAGCCAGATGGACATGAGCATCTGTAGCTGCCAGGTTCATTATGACATTTTCCAACACACAAATTCCTGGACGCGAACTCCCTGCATTCATCCACGTCTGAACAGGTCCTGGGATAAGAAAGAAATTATTAAATGCTGACATAGTGACGATGATTCAAGGCGAATTGAGTCAATTTGTCAGTAGTCGGCGCTCTTGGACCTTTATTTCATGCTTACTATCAGGCAAGTCTAGGCCAGACGCGAAGTCACAATAGACGCACAGGCGACTAAGGCAACTAAGTCAGATTATTTCATTTGTCGGCGCTGAAATAAACTCAGTTTACTCAGTTCACGGATGCCTTAGTCGCTTTTTATTATACGCATTCTAAAAAACATTGGCGGGAACATCAATTTACTTTTTTTATTGTGAAAAAAGTAAATTGTGCTGTCTATGTATGGAAGTGACTGCTGCTTTAGTTTAAAACAGCAGTGACATCAACTATGCCGGCCTAGTTGAAACTGGCAACTTACAAGCTGATTCCGAAAGGCGACTCAGTCACGTCACAGTCACGGTAAGTGATGGAACCACCCTGGATCGGCTGACTGGGCATCGGTGCCTACCATTCGTGCTAATTGATCGACAAATAATAAAAAAATCTTTCAGGGTATACACTGAAACTTGCCTGTTATCAGCATTAAGCCTGTAGCCTCTATGACAGTTGCACTTGTAACTGCCCCACACGTTACTGCAACCCTGCTCACATAAAACACCTGGCCGACTTTCAGCACATTCGTCCACATCAACGCATACCTGAAATGATTATGAAATAACAATTATGAATATTTTAGCGGCACACTACGTTTTGACGTTTCACCGTTTATGAAGTTTAGTATAAATTAATAATTATGCAAAAAGTTCTTTATTCTTTAACAAAGGGAGTTCCAGTTCCTTTATTTTTTTGTGTCTGTGGATGCTATTGTGTCGAACCCTTTGTTTGAGGCAAAGTGCAACAAAGTTGTTTATCTATTTATATTGGTTTCTTTGGAGGGAAAATTCTAGAACAAACACACACTCTCCTTGTGGACCACACTGTCAATACATATACTATGTTTTACCTTACATGGCACAAGTAGTAAACAAACAGGAAAATCACCATTTTCCATGCCCTTTATCCAAGGAAACTGTTAACTACTGTTATATTTTATAGAATTAACATACACAATGTAAATTGCACAAAAGGTATTAAAATAACACACATATATACATTATTTTTATGAAAAACTATTTATATGGAAACGGTAAATTCACAAATGGCAAATGTTGTGCCCCTATAATATTAATAATAAAACATTTTCACAGTTTTTCATAGATAGTATTTTCTTAGATTTTGCGCGAACATTGATTAATGAATTAAACAAATTTTATGCGGCTTACTACCGCGTTTATTTTGGTTTTTATTTTACAATTTTTTATTATTCCGACGTTTCGAGAGCTTTGCAGCCATCGTGGTCACGGAGAGACTGAGGTGTTGGTCGTCCTATTGGTTGATGCTGTTATGGTTTCCAAAACTACCCCGTTTGATATTTTGTTTTTCTGTTCTCGGTTTATTTCAAATTTTTGCAAAAATAACTGACGGTGTCATCTGGTTTGGCAGTTTGCTGGACTTGGGACTTGAGTTTGTGAATTATGGGGTCTCAGGTGTACGTAGTGGAAAATCAAAACCAAAATAAACGCGATAGTAAGCCGCATAAAGTTTGTTTAATTCATTAATTCATAGATATTTTTATATATTCGTATTGATTCGCGTCAATAGTAATTGTTTTTTATCGTTAATCCGTCATTATGCTGAAAGTTTGTTTACTAGTTTTGCCAAGTAAGGAAAAATGTACAATAACACAATATTCACCTCATCATTAGCAGGCGCTGATCTAAATCCTCTGTGACATTTGCATCTATACGATCCTATAGTATTAACACAATCAGCGTGGACGGAACAAATTGACTGAAACACAGAAAAATTACTCGTACTTACGCGTGCACTGCGAAATCGTCACGCCTTAATTAGGCGACCGTGTGTAGTGGAGGTGCAATGGCTACGTAAGCCAAGTGGCACGGGTTCAAAACCACTTACCGGTAACATTGTATCTTTGATATATGTACTTTGGTTGTCACGCCTTTTTCCCATGGGGATAGGCAGAGACAAAGGAGCGCTACTTGTCACGATCCTGACACAACTCCCTCGCTTCCTTCACATCTACAATTCTCTTCATACAAGCTCTAAGGTTATGGGCACTAGCTTTCTTGAGGATGTCTCTGATTTGATCGGAACACGCCTTGCCTTGTTTAACGCATCCGTCCACATCAGATTTATAAATTGCTTTCGTCAATCTACTTTCACTCATCCTTTCCATGTGCCCAAACGATTCAAAGCATACGTCAAGTAACAAAATTAAACACGTTAACTAAATGCCAATAAAAGCTCTATGGATAAAACAGTAGGATTGAGATCTTACTCTATTTCCAGCAAGTTTACACTCGTCAACATCTTCACAGGTGCCTCCAACCAAGTTATGTCCAGGTGGACAGTTGCATGTGTAGCCACCAGGTAGATTAATGCAGATCTGGGTGAGGCCACAGCTTGCTGTACCTAACGCGCACTCGTCTGTATCTGTAATTATATAGGTTTCATCGTCATCATCAGCCAGAAGGCGTCCACTGCTGAACACAGGCTTTCCCCTTAGAAGGCCATTTCGAACGACAAGATGCCAGTTGCATCCACCACCGAGTGGGAGGCCTACCTACGCTGCGTCTTCCGGTTCGTGGTCTCCACTCTAGAACCTTTCTTCCGCATCGGTTGTCGGTTCTTCGAGCGATGTAGGTTATTTTATACTTTTATAGTTAACCAGCTTACCCGACTGACATAAGTAATATAATAATAGAACGATTACAGCGCCACCTATCGGATCCAATTGTAAATCTAAATCTGCCTTTCCCAAAGTGGCCGATAACGCCCCCTTGTGGGCGCTGCAGGCCTAAAGGGGGGCAGTAAGAGACCCAGAAAAAAGGGTTCTTTTGTAGAGGCTTGGGGGGCGTTTTGTAATTTCATCTAGAAGGACTCTTAAACACCGACTCTACAACAAAACTAGTGAACAAAAACTAATTTTTATATTAGAGCTGATTATGTTTGTTTTATTTTGAATAAAAGATACTCTGTCAAAATACTATAAAGTTGCGTTTCAATAATCATTCTCATTGAGAGGTGTAGCTCGTAAGAGTTAGAGTAAAAGTTTCGTTTAGAATGAATGTTTAATCTCCGCTAATATAGCTGAAAAGTTATAGTGGTTTTTAAGTAGGTTTTTGACGACAGGCGTGGACCAACGGTTTAGCGATTGGTTTGTTGCGCGTAAAGTCCCGGGTTCGATCGGAGCAAATATTTGTTTCATAGCTTTTATTTGTAATATTTAATATTATTAAATATTGCAAATATTTGTTAATAAAAAAAGAGATGTATATTTGTTTCGGGTCTGGTAATCAAAGAGTAGTAGGCATTGGTACCCAGTCTGCCGATCCGGGGTAGTACCACCACTTACAAGTATACAGACCGTAAAGTGATTTGGTCACGTTTCGGGATCAGCTTGTAAGTTGCCGGTTCTATCTAGGCCGGTATAGTGGATGTGATTGCTACTCACAGTTATTGAATTGTAGTAGCAGTGACATTCATTCATGGACCACACTTCGGCTTACCATCAAGCGGGGTGCTGTCATATGTCGAGTCACAATAAAAAAAATGGTGAAAAAATAAGGGCGCTAAAAAAATTTATTCTTAAAGTGGGCAGTAGACAAAATAAGTTTGGGAACACCTGATCTAAATCATCCATTGACTCACTTGAAAAGGGGACCATAAAAAATATTGATATTGGTCCAGCTGTTTAGAAAGAGAACACACATACAGAAAAAGAATATGTGTAGTATTCATAAAGATTTTGGCGACAGTGTATTGGTTAGTACACCAGTCCGTTACGCGAAAAGTCCCGGATTCGATTCCCGGCCACAGTAAATATTTTTTTCATAGCTTTTAATCGTAATATTTAATTTGATTAAATATTACAAATATTATTTTTACAAAAAAGAAGGGTATTTGCTCTAAGTCTGATTTTAAAAGACTTAAGAGTCCACCACAAAAAGTAAAAGGCAGTGGTATCCCCCCACTTACAAAAATACAGACCGTGAACTAGCTTGGTAGCGTTTCGGGATTAGCTTGTAAGTCGCCGGTTCCAACTAGGCCAGCTAGTAAATTATATGGACCGCACTCCAGCTTAACATCAGGCGTGGTGCTGATGTTAAGCTGGAGTCGAGTCACAATGAAAATAAAACTAAAATAGCACAAATCCTTACCGACGCATACGTTGTCATCGTTCAACCCATAACCCCAGGAGCACTTTAGTATCTCGCCTCTAGCACCAAGACTAGTGACAGTTGGCTCTATGTACTTCTTCCCCAGGTCATGCACCATATTCTTCTGATTATTTAGTATGAAGGAGTCTAAAAAGATTAGGCACAGAGTTTACAATTAGGCTTTTGGTATGACTTCTTTGATTATTCTGGCTCCAGATGGAGGTTAAACTGGATTGCGGTCCATAAATGGAGGCCACCCGCAATCCATGCTAGTCTAGGTGAAACCGGCACAAGCTGATCCCGAAACGCGCCAAAATTATTTCACGGTCTGTTTACTTGTAAGTGGTGTTTTTTTTTATTAACAAATATTTGTAATATTAAATATAATAAATTATAAATATTACAAATAAAAGCTATGAAACAAACATTTGCTCTGACCGGGAATCGAACCTGGGACTGCGTAACAAACCAATCGCTAACCGTTCAGTACGCCTGTCGTCGAAATCGGAACACAATCGGCCCGCAACTTAATAAGCGGTATAACATGTATATCGCCGATGTTACTAATAAAATGTTGTTACTAATAAAATCAGCCCTCGGCTTAATAAGCGGTATAATAGTATACTGCCGATGTTACTAATAAAATGTTGTTACTAATAAATGATGTTACTAATAAAATCGGCCCTCGGCTTAATAAGCGGTATAATAGTATACTGCCGATGTTACTAATAAAATGTTGTTACTAATAAATGATGTTACTAATAAAATTGGCCCGCAGCTTAATAAGCGGTATAATATTTATATCGCTGATGTTACTAATAAAAGTCGTAAGAGCTATACCTGGTGTGTTTCCATAGCCAGCTGGGAACGTGTCTGCGTTTCGTATAGGTACGCAACTGTGTCGTATTTCATCCAATCTCCAATTAGGTGGACACTCGCATTTGTATCCGCCCTGTGTGTTCAAACAACGCTCGACGGCAGCACAATTAGCCACACCCGTACTACATTCATCTATATCTGAAATTATTATTAATAATATTTAATTGTGACTCGACATATGACAGCACCCCTCTTAACATTAAGCTGTTAGACGTTAAGGTGTTGTCCGGTCCATGAAGGTTAAATAACTGTAAATACCATTCACATTCACAGTAACTTACAAGGTTTTACTCCGGCAGCCTGGGCTTGACTATGTGTGATTTGGTTATCCCGGCAGAAAAATTAAGCGCTGAATTTCGAGCGTAGTATAAGGATCGGCAGACTAAAAGAGCACTGGATGACCACAGTGAAAGAATTTGTATAGTCGTTTTATCATCATCATCAGCCAGAAGGCGTCCGCTGCTGAACATAGGCCTCACCCTTAGAACGCCATTTCAAACAACAAGATGCCAGTTGCATCCACCGGTTACCCGTTACTTTCACTATGTCGTCAGTCCACCTAGTGGCAGGCCTACGTACGCTGCGTCTTCCGATTGGTGGTCTCCACTCTAAAATCTTTCTTCCCCATCGGTTGTCGGTTCTTCGAGCGATGTGGTCGTTTACATAATCTATACATCTATACAATAAAATAAAATTGGAGTGTCTGTTTGTAATATTGAAATAACTGTTTTTTACTACATGTATATGAATATATATACGGTACCAGGGCCGTCTTAAGCATATTCAGCGCCGGGGTGAGAAAGTCAAGGCTCCGCTCTCGTGGTCTCAGTGTAGTAGGTACCTATCGAAGTTTATGGCGGTCGGCATGCGCCCCCTAGGACTCTGCGCCCGGGTGCACCGCACCTCTTGAACCCCCGGGTAAAGACGGCCCTGTACGGTACATAGACCAAAATAACATTTTTTACAATTTTTGTCTGTCTGTCTGTTTGTTTCGGCTAATCTCTGAAATGGCTGGACCGATTTTGACAGGACTTTTATTAGCAGGTAGCTGATGTAATAAGGAGTAACTTAGGCTACGTTTATTTTAGAAAAACTCTGTTATTACAAATAAAAGCTATGAAACAAATATTTGCTCCGACCGAGAATCGAACTCGGGACTTTACGCGCAGCAAACCAATCGCTAACCGATCGTCCATCTGAGTTGATATGATATTAAAAACCAGGAGTACCTGATGATGGACTACTAAAATGACTAAAATGGACTACTAAAATGGACCATGAGGAGCCCTTTCCTGTCGTGTATTCACATTGCGATAACAGTTTATTAACGCGGGTGAAATCGCGGGGAACAGCTAGTTGATAATATTTTATAATTTATACACATTCGTAAAACGAAAAGTATGTTACTGCGCTCTTTTTATCTACCGGCATCTATATCTAGTGAAGTAAATCATATTTACCTTCACATTCATTAGTTTTATAATTGAAGTAATATCCAAAGTCACATCGGCTTCTTGGTCTGAATGGTCTGGTTTTGGGTGGCTGGTATTGTGGATATCCCCAGTATGTCCATTGGCTTGGTGCTGAAATATTGTGATTTTGTTAATCAGGTATATTTTAAATTGCGATCCTTTTTTTTATTTTGACTCAACATATGACAGCACCCCGCTTGATGTGAAGCCAAAGTGTGGTCCATGAATGAATGTCACTGCTACTACAATTCAATAACTGTGACATCCACTATGCCGGCCTAGATAGAACCGGCAACTTACAAGCTGATTCCGAAACGTGACCAAATCACTTTACGGTCTGTATACTTGTAAGTTGTGGTACTATCCTGGATCGGCAGACTGGGTACCACTGCCTACTACTCTTTGATAACCAGACCCGAAGCAAATATCCATTTTTTACTTTACATTTTTTCTGATCCTGACACAACTCCCCCGCTTCCCTCACATTCACTATTCTCTTCGTACAAGCTCTATGGTTATAGGCACTAGGCAACCTAGCTTTTTTAAGGATATCTCCGATTCGGTCGCCAAACACCCTCCTGGGCTAGCCTTGTTTAACGTATCCATTCACATGAGATTTATAAATTCCTTTCGTCAATCTACTCTCACTCATCCTTTCCATGTGCCCAAACCATCGAAGCATCCCTTTGTCAATCCTTGTCACTACATCTTCTTTCAAACCACATCTATCACGCACTGTGCTATTCCTTATTCTATCCGCCATCTTCACTTCACATAGACTCCTTAATGACCGCATTTCTACAGCGTTAATTCTACTCTCATGCTTCTTCTGCCACACCCAACATTCACTTCCATTCATTAATGGAGGAACAAGTACCGCATTATGAACAGCCATTGTTGATTTTTGGGAAATTATTTGGCTCTTCATTATACTATGAATGGCACCGTTTACAATGTTACCCTTTTGCACTCTTCTCTTAATATCTTCATCACACTTCCTATCCCTTGTAAACATACCTCCCGAATAAACTAATGGTTTGACTTGTTTCACTTTCTTTCTGTCTATCATTATCTCACATTCTGTCATTTCATCCTCTCTCTCTCTCTCTTTCATTTCATTATTGTTCGCGCATAATCTAGAAAAATACAAAATACACTCACTTTTAGGATGTATATAAACAGTTGTTTCAGTAGACGTGGTGGATGATGTAGTAGGTATAAGATTACAGGCGTTCGTGAGTATATCTCTCCTGAAACCCGGTGCGCAGTCACAAACATAGGCACCGTTTGTGTTGCGACATATTTCAGTGAGGCCTGAACAGATGTGCTCTTTACGGTCGCATTCATCCACGTCTGAAATAAATAAAAAACACTATAATCCTATCAGAGTTGTAGGCAGTGACGTCCAGTTTGCTGATCCGGGGAAGTACCGCTGTGAATTGTACAGTCGCGTTTTGGGATCAGCTTGTAAGTTGCTGGATTCAACTAGGCTGAATAGTGGATCTGACTGCTACTTGCAGTTATTTATGTATAGTAGTAGTCGCCTCCATTCATGGACTCCACTTTAGGTTAGGTCCCGGGTTCGAGAGCAAATACTTGTTCATAGCTTTTATTTGTAATATTTAATAATTATGCGGTCATTTATGCTGAGAACCTCAAGCTGCGTAAATACGTCAATCTCGGTACAAGGTACGAATTTGAGCCGTTTGGGGTCAAGACGAAGGTCCCCAAGAAGAATTCCTTGGGAACGTTCAGCTAAGCGCCTGGCCAAGGAGTTGTCCAAGCGGCTGACGGAGAAGTCTGGAGACAGGAAGGCTGGCAATTATTGCTGCTAATCTATTAGCCTTGCTATACAGAGGGGAAATGTTGCTAGTCTCTTTGGGACTATCTCTGATGGGACGTCACTAGAGCTTATAGTTAAATAATTTATAGCTTAATTATTATTTGTGTAAAATAAAGAATTTTCCTTATAATTATTCTAAATATTTGTTGATAAAAAAACAATCAATAATTCCTTTAAATTACAAATACTTCTGAAGCTTATTCTTGCTTTTACAGAACTATAAATAGCCTTTATTACTTACCAACACATTCTCCATAACTGTTTCTTTCATAACCAGGATCACACAGTGCCTGAACTTCCTTAGATACTTTAGTCCAAGTATTTTTAGATATATCCTGTGTATCGATACCTATCGACCCATCTTGATTAAGAACCCCTTTTATAGTAGCAGTTTCTTCATTCGTTTCTTCTAGAAGAACATGTCTTACTTCTTCCCTATCTTCTATTTTTGGCGTAGAAGATTTAAAATCATTAGTGTATGATTTTGGCATTTCATAAGTTGGTTCATTGTAAGAATGAGAGTTTTCCTCTTCTAAAACATTATTGTCTGTTTTAAGATCTGGTAAGTCAGGGTATTTTGGATCTTCTGGGTATTTTGGATTTTCTGAGTATTTTGGCTCCTCTGGGTATTTTGGATCATCTGGGTATTTTGGCTCCTCTGGATATTTTGGAACTTCTGGATATTTTGGCTCATCTGGATACTTTGGCTCCTCTGGGTATTTTGTATCATCTGGATATTTTGGCTCCTCTGGGTATTTTGGATCTTCCGAATATTTTGTATTATCTGGGTATTTTGGATCTTCTGGGTATTTTAGTTCTTCTTCGTATTTCGGCACTTCTGGTATAGATTGAGGTCGTGGTAATTCGGGTGTTGTTTGGGGCGTTGGTGGCGTTGTTGAGGATGTGGTGGGAGGAGGAGCGGTTTGTGGGGGTTCTGAACTTGGTTCTGTTCTGGGAGTTGTTACTGGAACATTCTCTGGAGCCTCATTTGTATCTGATACAGTTTTGTTGTCTTCTACTTCTCTGAAAAAGAAATTACGATATTATTTGTTTTACATTATTTTGGCTTGGCATATGACAGTACCTTGCCTGATGTTAGGCTGGAGTGCGGTCCAACGAAAGTGACTGCTACTAAAGTTAAATACCTGTAAGTAGCCCAGCAACTTGTAAGCTAATAACGTATTTACTTTCCGGTCTTATAAATGGTGGTACTAGCCCGGATCAGTAGATGGGGCACTAATGCCTACCGATCCTAGACAACCAGATCTAGAGATATAATTTGACTCTTTTTGTATTAACAAATATTTGTAATCTACAATTATAGACATTGCTCTGACCGGGAATCGAACAAGGGACGTGAGGCATACTGGTGTGATAACCAATGCGCCATGCCTGTTTTTCATTATTTTTTTATATTATTATAATTATTTATTAGGTTTTAATTAATAAATAATTAAATAAATACCATTACTGTCGCTTCGGAGTAGTACCACCACTTACAAGTATACAAACCGTGAAGTGACTTAGTCGCGTTTCGGGATCAGCTTATAAGTTGCCGTGTCCAACAATAGTTATATAACTGTATTAGCAGTCGCATCCATTCATGAACCACACTCCAGCTTAACATCATGCGAGGTGTTGTAGCGACCGCTACATGCTACCGCTAGATGGCGTTGCATGTGTCCAATATCTCGCAAACGATTTACCGAAAAAGTAATCTATATATATGCGCTCCAACGATGCGACGTCACCGGCTAAGTTGAGCCCTGTTCGCAACACGCGTACAGCTGGGAGTACACCTTTCCTTTTCTAATTTTCTAACATGCGGAATAATGCTCCGCTTAAGTGCTGTCATTTATGTCGAGCCACAATAAAAAAACAAACTTACTCAGAATCATAATAGTATTCGTATTCGGGAATGGCAGTCGTTGATGTTGTAGTCTTCCTGATGCAACGGAATGACCCTGGCAGATTCACACACTGGACATTAGGTCCAGCGTATGCACAATTATGAGTTCCTATTGCGCACTCGTCGATATCTGTCAAATTGAAACAAATATATATTTTTTTTTATTGTGACTCGACATATGACAGCACCCCGCTTGATGTTAAGCCGAAGTGTGGTCCATGAATGAATGTCACTGCTACTAAAATTCAATAACTGTGAGTAGCAATCATATCCACTATGCAGGCCTAGATGGAACCGGCAACTTACAAGCTGATCCCGAAACGTGACCAAATCACTTAACGGTCTGTATACTTGTAAGTGGTGGTACTACCCCGGATCGGCAGATTGGGTACCACTGCCTACCACTCTTTAAAATCATCTTTAATTGACAAGTGGAATGCTTTGCCAGCCCATGTGTTCTCTCCATCCTATGACCTTGGATCCTTCAGGCGATGCGTGTGGAAGCACCTTAGGCCGGCATAGTGGCGGCGGCTGGGGCAGCCGGGAACTGACTCGGTTATTCCAGTCGTCGTCACTCTTGGACCTCCTCTTGCTTATCATCAGGCGGGTCGAGGTCAGATGTCATGTCACAATAAAAAAAAACATTATCAGCCACAAGGCGTCCACTGTTGAACATAGGCCTCCCCTTTAAAACGCCATTTCGAATGACAAGATAACAGTATTATCCACAAATATGTGAGTCTATGGAGCTAAAGAGAATTGTGGATGTGAAGGAAGTGAGGGTGTTGTGTCAGGATCGTGACAAGTGGCGCTCCATTGTCTCTGACTATCCCCATAGCAAGAAAGCGTGACAATTTTATTGATTAATTGATTTGATATTTTTTAAATAGATTCACTATTTTTTTAAATTTACATTTCTATACTAAGCTACTAAAGTACTTATATTATACCATAGAAACAAAACAATCAAAGTACATATATCAAAGATACATTGGTACAAGCAAGTGGTTTTGAACCCGTGCTCTCGGTTTGCGTAACCATTGCACTGCCACTACACCACAGTCGACTTACATCAGGGACAAATCAGTACACACACATACATAGGATATTAAGGGTTTACCTCAATTTTCATTGGACCCTATTATCAGAAAATAATTTTATAATCAATCTACAATTTACGAAGAAATCGGTCAATATACTTGTAAATAGGAAATCGAGGGTATTCCTCGATTTACATGGGATCCCCTCATCTAACTGACTTAGTGACTATGGGACTATAGTTTCTCTAACTACAAATAACGCGCCCCTCCACTTTATTAGTTTATTTAAATGTGTGAATGCAAATATAAATAACTATACTACTAAACTTTATCATCGTGCTCCTCCTTTTGTGTATAACCAGCAACTGAATGACCAATTACAATTACATTTTCGGTATGTAGCATTCATATTTTATGTTTTTTCGTGTGCGCAAATGCGGTGGAGGGGCGCGTCATTTCGGCTTAGACAGACTATACCTTAAGATTATTTAAGTATGACTTCTTAAGTATGTCTAAGAGTCTTACCTTCGCAAGTACTGGTGGTGTGATGTAGAATATACCCGGTGCCACAGGAAGTAAATCTGACACAGATATATGAGCCGATGGTATTGTCACACCGCTGCGATTCAGTCATGCAAGTGTGCTGCTCTGTCGCACATTCGTTCACGTCTAAAAACAATAATTTGCATTTATTGGGCCACACTGCGCAACTTTAATGGGGATGACAATGAAATTCATTCCTATTTGTCTAAAAGTTACGCGGTCGCTGTTAATGTCAAAAATCGGTTGTCTGTAAAGTCGGTTTACTGACGATAGTTAAACGTGACAACGTCATAAGAAAATACTGATGGAATGGTTGCATTTTACAAAAGAAAATTTTAATTTTATTTGTTTGATAGATATTTTGTATGGATATAGAAAAGGAGGTAAATGGAAATCACAATTGAATTGAACTAGTTACATTTATTTGTACGCATAAATACAATTATGTCAATTTTTTTTATTGTATATTAAAAAAATATTGTTAATAGTATTATATAATATTAGTAATATTAATAGTACGCATCGCTCACTCAAGTAGTAGAGAGACAGATGTCGAACGCTGCCGAACGCGGAGGCCGATTGTGCCACTTTGTCGCTCGTTCCGCGCTCTCGCTTGCACTTCAAGCCTTGAATGGAACGCTCAGAGCGAGGTAACGCCGCATAAGTCATGTTTTTTCGTGCGTGCAGCCGGCTCCATCGAATTATAAGACGTTGTCACGACAAAAACAACTTTTATTCATTCAGACAATGAATGAATGAGCTTAAACTGTTAATAAAAGGAACATCGATTTTTAGAGTGTTGCGCATTCGCAATTTAAATTTTGAAGCTCATTCATAAAGTTCTACTGTCAAAATGGAGCTCATTCTTATTCTCATTGAGTTATGCGGTTGGCCTGCAGAAGGGTGTTCTCCGACCAAATCGATGTGCCGAAGAAAGCTGTGTTGCCTAGTGCTTGTATGAAGAGAATTGTGGATGTGAGGGAAGCGAGGGAAGCGAGGGAGTTGTGTCAGGATCGTGGCAAGTGGCGCTTTATTGGCTCTTCCATCCCTGTAGGAAAAAGCGTGACAATTTGATTGATTGATTAATAGACAAGTATGAGCTTCAAGTGCAGGGCTGATTTGTTTGTCTTCTCCATTACTATCTCTCAGATCGCTCCTTCCGATTCACGCTGGTATAAAATGCTTGTAACATAGAAACAAGACAACCAAAGTTCATATATCAAAGATACATTGGTTCCGTCCTCTCCCAAACTCAATAACGTACTCCCGAGATGCAAAGGGCTATCAATGCCCTCGGCATCTGGTTCCGGAAATTACACAATCCAAAAAAGGGTCTCAAATGAATTTTCGATTCTTTTAAAATTATTTCCCAAAGTACAATCCACAAGTCAAGTCAGGCTTCACTCGACTTTAATTTTAACTCCAATTTTCTGATGGATCACCCGTCTCACGGCGTTTCCACCTCTAACCCACGCTGAAATGCTGAAATATCCGTGGGGATAACAGCAATATTCTTATTTTAAAAAAACTTCAGCAGTATCAGGCAGTGGAATACTTTACCAGCCCATGTGTTCTCTTCATCCTATAACCATGGATCTTTCAAGCGATGCGTGAAGAACATTTAGCCGGCATAGTGTTGGCGATTGGGGCAACCGTGAACTGACTCGGTTTTTACAGTCGTTTGCACTCTTGGACAACCTCTTGCTTACCATCAGGCGGATCGAGGTTAGATGTCAAGTCACAATATAAACAAAGGTAAAATTAGAATTAAGCACATGAAAAAAGTATAACTGAAAAAAACTGAAAACTCACCAACGCATGCGCCCGTAGTGACATCAAGTTCGAACCCGAGTTTGCAGTGACATTCGTGAGTCCCGTTAATATTGAGACAGTTCTGATGCTGATCACAAAGGTGGATACCCTCAGCACATTCGTCTATATCTGTAATTTAATATTATATTTTAACCAAGAGTTTTTCGTTCAACTAGGCCGGTATCGTGGATGTGACTGCTTATTTCTACTAAAAGTACTTTAGAGTGGAGTGGTAGGCATTGATGCCCAATCTGCCGTCTGGGGAAGTCCCACCACAAGTTTAAAGACCATGAAGTGACTTAGTCGCGTTTCGGAGTCAACTTTTTAGTTGCCGGTTCCAAGTAGACCAGCACAGTGAATATAACTCACCTCTATTCATGAACCACACTTCAGCCCAACATCAGGTGGGGTGCTGGGTGGGGTGTCGAGTCACAATAAAAAAAATCACAAAAAAATGGGCGTAAAACAAAATTATTAATTTTAAAATCACTTCTATACTAAGCTACTAAAAGTGCTTTATCATAGAAACTGGGCGACCAAATAAATATATCACAATGCACACTTATTTATATCACAAATATTTAACACTTATGAATATCACCATTCACAACTTTACAGAACGTGAAGTGACTTAGTCGCGTTTTGAAATCGCCTTGTAAGTTGCCGGTTCCAACTAGGCCGGCATAGAAGATGCGACTGCTATTCACACTTATTTTACTGTACTATATATTTATTTTATGAACTGCACTCCAGCTTCACATCAGGAGAGGTGCTGTCATATGTCGAGTCACAATTAAAAAAAACATCTTACAAGTTGTTGGAATTCCACCCATTCCAGGGTAATGTATGCGACAGCTACTTACAGTTATTTCACTGTAGTAGCAGTCACTTCCTTTTATGGACCGCACTCCAGCTTAACATCAGGCGGGGTGCTGTCATAGTCGCGTGTTTTTTTTTATAATCCATAAAAAATATTAAGTTAGGAGTTAAGTAAGGATGGTAACTAGTAATTCGTTGTTTTAGCCTATCTAAAACTTACAGACCGTTAAGTGACTTAGTCGCGTTTCGAGATCAGCTTGTAAGTTGCCGGTTTCAAATAGGCCAGCATAGTGGATGTGACTACTAATTAGTTATTTAACTGTAGTAGAAGCCATCTTTATTCAAGGACCGCACTCTATCTTAACATCAGGCGGGTTTTGTCATATGTCGTTTCATAAATAAATAAAGAAGATCTTCCTAAGCCTTGAAAATAAATTACAATGTCAGACCTACCAACACATCTGAAATCTTTAAACCTGAAGCCTTCAGGACATCGGTCGTTATACCTGCAATAATATTTGTTTTGTGAGTTAAACAATTTTAGGCGGGTTACTATCGCGTTTTATATGGTTTTGATTTTATTGTTCCGACGTTTCGAGAGCTTTGCAGCCATCGTGGTCACGGAGAGACTGAATAAAATTGTTTAATTCACTAATCAATGTTCTAGTTTTAATGTTCTAAGAAAATGCAATATTTGTTTTTTTTTCATGCTATTTCAAGTGTACAGACCGTAAAATTCGCGTTTCGGGTTCTGCTTCACAGTTTTACCAAAATTTAGTAAGACTAGCTTTATTTTATTTTATTGTGACTCGACATATGACAGCACCCCACCTGATGTTTAGCTGGAGTGCAGTTTATGAATTGAGGCGACTTCAGTGAAATAAGGTGACTTAGATGCGTTTCGAGATAAGCTCGTAAATCGCCGGTTTCACTTAGGCTGGCATAGTGGATGCGACAGCATACTTACGGTAAGTAAACTGTATTAGCAATTACATCTATTCAAGTACTGCACCCCTGCCTAACTTCAAGCAGGGTGCTGTTATATAAAAAAAAATGCAACGACCGGGATTCGAACCCGGGACTTTCTGCGCAACAAACTGGTGTGTTTACTAATCAGCGCCACGTCTGGCGTCATCAGGGGCGGTGCTATCCATAGGTGGAGCCACCATCAAGACTTGGCACGACTGTGCCCGCGGTTTCACCCACGTAAAATTAGGTTTATAACACAGTCATAATAAAGGAGGAGGTTCTCAATTCGACTGTATATCCCTTTTTTTGTATTTCTGACTCGATAACTCATATTAAAATGACAGACGGAAATAAAAATAAATATAGAAAAAAATCCAAACAGCTGAAACTATAGTCAATTGGAAACTATAGTAAAAATTTAAAAAAAAAAATATAAAAGTGTCCTATATTACTTCCAGTACCTCCAAAAATATGTGTACAAAGTTTCACGATGATCGGTTGAGTAGTTTTCGCGTGAAAGCGTAACAAACAAACGGACATTCACATTTATAATAATAGTAGGATATAAAGATAAAGTGAAATAAACCTTGATCCGTGGTTTTTAGATTTACAATCGTATGCGCCTGGCACATTCACACAAACTTGATCAGGTCGACAAAGGTTCTGGCTGTCGAGACACTCGTCGATATCTGGAAATATTTTCAAATTTAATTCTAATCAGTGATTAAAGTTTAATATTTTATTATATAACCGCTTGGTTAGCACATCCGGTTCGTGCCGGGTTCGATTGCCGGTCGAGCAAATATTTGTTCCAAAGCTTTTTTATTGTGACTTGTAATATTTAATAATTTGAATTTTAGAAATATTTGTTAAATAAAAGAAAAGGCAGATATTTGCTCCGGGTCTGGTTGTGAAAGAGTGGTAGGCGGTGGTGACCAGTCTGCCGATCCGGGGTAGTACCACCACTTACAAGTATACAGACCATGAAGTGATTTGGTCGCGTTTCAGGATCAGCTTGAAAGTTGCCGGCAACTAGGCCGGCATAGTGGATGTGATTGTTGCTCACAGTTATTGAATTGTAGTGGCAGTGACATCCATTCATGGACCACACACCAGCTTAACATCAAGCGGGGTGCTGCCATATGTCGAGTCACAATGAAAAAAAATCTACTTAGCCATACATACCATCACAAATGTTAGTGTCAGGATTGAATTTGAACCCGGGTGCGCAATGTTTGGATTCCTTGTCCTTGCAATAGAACGAGCCCCTGGTGTTTATGCAGAATTGCGAGAGTGGGTTGCAGTCGTCCTTGTGTATCGCACACTCGTCCACATCTAAAAACATAGAAAACCGGCATTTAGGCCGGCATAGTGGATGTGATTGCTACTTACAGTTATTGAATTGTAGTAGCAGTGACATTCATTATTGGACCACACTTCGGCTTAACATCAAGCGGGGTGCTGTCATATGTCGAGGCACAAAAAAAAAAAAGCTGTAGAAAAAAAGGATCAGTCGCCTCTATTTGTGGATCACACTCCAGTTTAACATCAGGCGGAGTGATAAAGTCTTATGTAATACAATAAATCATCATTATCATCATATTGACACGCCTTTTTCCACAGGTATAGGCTGAGACAATAAAAGAAAATGGATATTAGGTAAATGGTGGAAGGACTTTACCAAAACTATGGAGACCATAGTGTAGTGGTAATGAAATAGTCACGCAAACCAAAAGTTCCGGGTTCAAAACCTTCCCGGTTGTTTATTAATTAGGAATGTGAAAAATTGCACGATCTATCAACTAAAAAAATCAATCAAATTTAATTGTCATGCCTTTTTCCCTCAGGGATAGGCAGATACTGTGGAGCGCCAATTGCCACGATCTGACACAATTCGCTTCCTTCACACCCACAATTCTTTTCATTCAATTTTTATGAAATTGAGCACTAGGCAACCCAGCTTTCTTGAGGATGTCTCCGATTTGGTCCTGGACCTACCTTGTTTATAAATTATAAATTCCTCAATCGAAATACAAAGGACATCATTCATTTGGGGCTTTTATGTACTACTATTGTAATGTCCAATGATAAAAAAAATATATAAATGGTCGTTTCGATACTTGTATTAATAAAACTAATAACAATATTGCTTTTAATTGCTGTACAATTTAGTTATTTAGAAAATAAGATATGGATTTTGTATCATCTGTCAATCAACGCCATATTTGTTCTGCTTTGAACTGTCATAATTATAGTTTGATCATTTCCCAACTATTCAAAATAAAGGATATATTCCAATTACATTGTAATCATTGTACATCAAACTATTTTAAGATGCATATTAAACTGTTAATACAATTAAGCCTAAGTCCCCGACTGGATCCTGAGTATATTTCCAAATTATAGTGACGGCGAGTGGGGCACCTTCATCATGCTTACCACCAGAAAGGTCGAGATCAGATGTAGAGTCACAATAAAAAATCTAACCTTCACATTCTTCATTGATGCCACTCCTGAATCCTGGAGGACACCTATCCTCCTGAGATATACCAAGGGGTAAAGCTGCATCCTTAATAGGTTCTCCAGGTCGTCCATCACATAAGTAACTACCAACAGTATTTTGACATGTATGTCTTGGACACGGGGGTCTAGGTAAAGCACATTCGTCGATATCTGAAATTTTATTTAATTTTAATTTGTTTATTTAATTTTCATTTTTTATACTAAGCTACTAAAGTGTATCTGTCATAGAGACGGACAGCCAGACTACATATTTATTAATGATTCATCTGATAGCACCCCGCTTGATGTTAAGCCGGAGTATGGTCCATGAATGAATGTCACTGCTACTACAATTCAATAACTGTGAGTAGCAATCCATCCACAATGCTGGCCTAGTTGGAACCGGCAAATTACAAGCTAATTCCGAAACGCGACCAAATCACTTCACGGTCTGTATACTTGTAAGTGGTGGTAATACCCTGGATCACTGGATCAGCAGACTGGGTACCACTCTTTGATAATTAAACCAGAGGCAAATATCCATCTCTTTGTTTTATTAACGAATATTTGCAATATTAACTAAAATTAATGAATATTACAAATAAAAGCTATGAAACAAATATTTTCACCGACCGGAAATCGAACCCGGACTTTACGCGCAACAAACCTAACCTAACCGTTCGTCCTCGCTTGTCGTCAAAAACATTGGTATGGATTGTGAATGTACGGGAAGCGAGGTTATGTTAGGATCGTGACAATTTGATTGATTGATTGAAAAATTAAATATCTATTTATTTATTTTAAAGGTATTGGCAAGAAGTCCTGGTCAGTCTAGGTCTCATCAGCTTTGTTATTTCAATTTTTCACTCTATATGGAATTATAGACCATTAAAATGGTTTTTAGTATAAACTTGGTCAGGTGTCAGGAGTCATCCGGGATTTCTTAAGGACTTGACGACAGGCGTGGCCGAACGGTTTAGCGATTGGTTTGTTGCGCCCAAAGTCCCGGGTTTGATCCCCGGTCGAAGCAAATATTTGTTTTATAGCTTTTATTTGTAATATTTAATAATATTAAATATTGCAAATATTTGTTAATAAAAAAAGAGATGGATATTTAGTACCACCACTTACAAGTATACAGACCGTGAAGTGATTTGGTCACGTTTTGGGATCAGCTTGTAAGTTGCCGGTTCCATCTAGGCCGGCATAGTGGATGTGATTGCTACTCACAGTTATTGAATTGTAGTAGCAGTGACATTCATTCATGGACCACACTTCGGCTTAACATCAAGCGGGGTGCTATCATATGTCGAGTCACAATAAAAAAAAACTTTACAATACAGAGATTTACAAATCACCTCTAAATATAAGTTTCTAAACCATCTAAATCTAACCGTTTATCCGTGCTACGCGTTCTAAAAGAAAACGAACCAGACGTAAATCGAATTGGACATTGGTACAAATCTCGAATCCATCAATTACATTCACTTGGTTGTGAGAAAATGAACTTTGGAACGCGAGGTTTAAAGTAACATTGTTTTCCATCCAACCGTATTTCCCTAATCCCCTTATCTTCTTTATATATATTTAAACAATTATAAAATACAATTAGCCTTGTTAAATATCTTTATTCTAAATTTAGTTAATGTACCAACGTCTAAGTTTGCAGTCAACATGAGTAGCAACAAGTCTAGAAAAGCGCTGTTAAGACAGGTATTTCGATGATGGATATAATTAAGTAATATAAATTAACCCCAAAGTTTAACTTGCAATACGAATTTTCTTGTAATTTAAATAAGAAACATAAACGTAATAAATAATATAATAATAATAAATATAAATAAATAAAAGCAAGGGGAGATCCAATTGAGCCAAAGACCAAGAAAACCGATTCGTATTTTTAATATTACCTATGGCATAAATTAATAGGATAGATAAACTGCGCGTATAGATCGCGGTACGTAAGTTGGCAAAAGTAGTCAGATGCGCAGAAGTCGTTTTTTAGGTGTGTTTAGGTACGCGAGGGACGAGGGGCATGAGGTAACAAAGTTCGGTACGCGCGATTGGCTGGCCAGTCGATCATTGACTCGCGCGTGGAATCCACGTTCCATTCGCTCCTGTGTACACTTGAGTGCACTGAAATTTGACCACTTGTTTTCACATTATACATACTAATAGTTTTACTTCATATTAGTCCCCCGCCGCGTTTTTTGTGAGCGTGAGTTTATCTGTTCGCGATAAACTCAAATATTAATCATTCAAATTGTCCCGCCTTTTCCCCACAGGGATAGGCAGAGAAAATGGAGCGCCACTTGCGCAAACGTTCCCCCACTACGTTAAAATCTTGCCAACTTACGTGTTGCGGACTATACATATTGGTTGATCGATCCACGTCGCATATTGTCGATCACAGGTCAAAAATACCGCAAGATAAATGACGAATTAGAAAAAAATCGAGCGGTGTGTAGCTTAGTAGTTGAAGTGGTAGGTCTAGATGGTCTATTGCAGTAGGGATAGGTGGATATCATTGCCAAGTCAATTACAATTTAGTCGGGTACTTCTCTACTCATAAAAGAGCAAAAATACCATTAAAATACCAACTAAGACAACGTTAACTGAATCTTTTTTTCTTACTAGGCACTCTTAGGCTTCCCCTTGCGTACTATATGACAAATTCAAGTAATATGTTGATGATCATTTGACAACCTAATTTGACAGAATAACAAATGACATTAAAATACTCCAAAAAAGGATGACGAAACAATTATGCCGCTACTCTTACTACCATGGACTTTTAATTAAGCATAATTATAAGTCAACCACAATTACAAGTGGTTTTATTTGGAAAAAAGTAGTGACAACCTTTGAAATAAAGGAATTGAAGTACAAGTAGTTGTCTCTTTCAGTCACACGTGGTATAAACATAATATAAATGAGACAAATAACAATGAATTAGTTCTTATTTTAGCACAGATTCTATTCTTTCCATATTCTTTGTTCAAAACTATGTCTAACTTCGGAAATTTACCAAACTTTAACTCTAGTAGCAGTTAACTCCATTAATGGACCGCACACCAGTCTAACATTAGGCGGAGTGCTGTTATATGTCGAGTCCTATTAATTAAAACTTAATGTCTATATATTTGCAGTGCTTCGTAATGATACCAACGGTGTTATTTTCCTTCGACGTGGGGTTAATAATGGGTTTCCCATCCATCCTATCACAAGCACTAATCAGTAATACAACAGATATTTATGCAACAGAAGATCAGGCTTCATGGATAGGTAAGTCAAGTCTAACTAAGTCATCATTAACTAATGAAAATATATTTTTGGCAGGAATTGTGACGGTGATTGAAGCTACCGTAAACTAAATAAAACTGAGTAAACTTGAACCTCCCTTAACTTACCATCAGACAGGTCTAGGCCAGATGTAAAATCATAATAAAAAAAAATGTCAGGTCTATAAATCTATTTTAGTTCTATTGGATTCTTTATTATATTTTTTTCACAAAATATGACAGCACCCTGTCGGATGTTAAGCTGGTAGTCTATAAATAGAGGTGACTACTATTACAATTCAACAGCTGTAGCCGCATCCACTACGCCAGCCCGGTTCAAGCCGACAACTTTCAAGCTAATCCCGAAACTTGACTTAGGTACTAGAAAGTAGTGGTATTACCTCGTATGGTAGACAGAGAAAAAGACGGGTTCTTTAAAACACCAAGACCTGAATCAAAGTCTGCTTATTTTTTTAGTAATAACACTTTTGGTAATCACGAATCCAAATAATTAAATATATAAAAAATCAAAATTAAAATTTTAAAGGAACCCCCGAAACGCCTGGAACCACTTTGGTCATATCATCAGGCTCAATAGTTATATCCCTTTAATATCCCTTGGATCCTTATGGTGCATCATCAGAAACTACACTAGGTCTTCAATTTGATAATGGCCCAGCTAATGGCTCATAGAGAGTAACAATTTTAGTTAAAGCACTATGATATTATCTGTTATTAATTTGCTGATCTGAGAGGATTCATGATCAGATACTCCCGATCTTCAATTTGATAACGGCCCAGCTAAAGGCTTAGTTAAAGCACTACAGTTCTATCTCTTTTTTTGCTGATCAATTGATATCAATTTGCTGATCTGAGAGGATTCATAATGGTGCATCATCAGATTGCCCGGTCTTCAATTTGATGACGGTCCAGCTAAATGCTCTTAGTGAGTAACAATTTTAGTTAAAGCACTATAGTTCTATCTCTTGTTGATTTGCTGATCTGAGAGGATTCATGATGGTGCCTCATCAGATACTCTCGGTCTTTAATTTGATAACGGTCCAGCTAATGGCTCATAGTGAGTAACAATTTTAGTTAAAGCACTATAGGTCCATTTCTTGTTGATTTGCTGATCTGAGAGGATCCATGATCAGATTTTTTAGATCCGGAATGTTTTATTTTATCGCACTAACTTTTCTACACTTAGTTTCCTACCTTCAAGACAAATCTAATAAGTCCAAACTTAGTATACCAAAAAAAAGTTTGAACACATCCAGGATTTCGTCTCCTACCTTCGAGTTCCATCATCAGAGTAGCTCAGTGGTACCAGTTAAAACACACATGTATTTGTATACGTTTTTATTTCAAATGTTAAGTCACAGATTTGTTTAAAAGTGAAGTAAATACCTATAAGGCTGGGAATACAAGTCCGATTTTCCTCTCCGATAGTCCGATCCGATTGTCTGATCAGACAATCGGAAAGCACTCGTGCCATACATTTGTTTGAATACTTAATACACGTCAGATCCGATAGTCGGATCGGATGTCAGAATCGGAAACAACGCCAAGGCGCTTACGATTTTATGGCCGATCTGGGGGCACGGTCGTGCCCCCGACCAAGTCGAGCAAAGCGTCACGGCCGTACCATCCTTTTCTCGAAGCAATTCAGACCATTTTCGACCCCCTGTAACTTCGTTGTGGATAAAACTAGAAGACTGAAATTTTCAGTAACCACATGCAGGCATTGTAAAGACACGTATATTTCAAAATTCATTCAATTTGAACCAGTATTTTAAGAATTATAACGGGTCAAATTTCTTAAATTTTGTCACTCACTGACTCACCGATCATCAAAATTCTAAGGCACTTCTAGCAGACCTAGAAGCTTCAAATTTGGAATATATGTAGTGTTTGGTGTATGAATCAAGGAAAAACTAAAAAATCTAGAAAAGACCGCAAAGAAAATTAAGCCCATACAGCCAAGTCTTCAGTTAAATTTTTCAATATTGGCTTTATTCGTAACGATGTTTTAAGATTTTATTTATTTTACGGCAATTATTATTATTGCTATTTATTTTACGGGAATTATTATTATTGCTAGCGCGAGGGCGCGGGGCGGGGACAGTGGCGGGGCGCGGGGCGGGGACAATGGCGGGGCGCGCGGAAAGGTGAATGTCGCCGAGCGTGCAGCAGCCGCACTCATACGCGCGAGCGACCCTATGCTGTTCGGATGTGCCCAGAATTCTTACCTATAAGTTTGCGATTTTCATTGATAATTTCGATTGCTATATTAGTTTGACGACTAAAGGCTACTCTCATTGGTTTACTGATATTATTTGCTTACAATTTGGACGTTGTTCGGATAAATAATTTAAATTAAATATTGATACTTTAAGTACCTAAGTATTTATAATTTTCTTATTATCTAATCGTATTTCTGCATAAAAATAACTTTGCAATCTAACTTGTAGGTAGTCGCAATGGATTCAGTAATACTGTATGTGAATGATCAGCCTTGTCCACACTGGGTTATTCCTATACCTGGTGATGGTTCGTGTTTATTTCATTCTTTGTCATTCTCTATGTATGGGAATATTGAGTCGTCGTATGATATTAGACTTGCTATAATCGAGTATGTGGTAGCGCATTACAAAATAACCGTCTACAAAATACAAAAAGAAATGAGATCCCATCAAAAACAATACTTGTCAAAAAAACCAAGTCTCGCAACTCAGTTGTTCTGCGGTAAAAAGTTGTGAGATCCATGTAAAACCAAGTCGGTTATTAATTTATTCAGTCTCTACTTAAGCGACTTTCTGTCTTAATACGTCCAGTCTCTAAGACCACGATCGTGGTCCATAACAATTGAAAATCAATTGTGTCTGGAATCTCCGTACTCGAAGCATTAAGTTGTTACGTAATAATTAACAGCATCTTATAGTGACGCATATCAATATTAAAATTCTTTAATGTTTTATATAAATATATTGAGACTTGGCCATCGCACTAAATAATTGAATTTACATGTGTTTTCAGGCGATTGAATTTACACGTGTTTTCAGGCGATGGCCAAGTCTCAATATATTTATATAAAACATTAAAGAATTTTAATATTGATATGCGTCACTATACGAGTAAGATGCTGTTAATTATTACGTAATAACTTAATGCTTCGAGTACGGAGATTCCAGACACAATTGATTTTCAATTGTTATGGACCACGATCGTGGTCTTAGAGACTGGACGTATTAAGACAGAAAGTCGCTTAAGTAGAGACTGAATAAATTAATAACCGACTTGGTTTTACATGGATCTCACAACTTTTTACCGCAGAACAACTGAGTTGCGAGACTTGGTTTTTTTGACAAGTATTGTTTTTGATGGGATCCGATTGTCTGAAGGTGCAGTTTTCATACAGAATACAGAAACAAAATAGACGTACGATTCCTACTTCTGATTTGTAAATAATTTGCTCAGCAATATCGGACGTGTATTCCCAGCCTTATGCGTGTTTAGAACGACAACCCTTGTACGTCGCTATGCGACGAAGATTGTTATTTTATATCAAATAAATATGCCATTGTTAAAACACGTAAAAAATGTTATAATTTTTCCCCTAAAATATTCAATCAAGGTAATCGATCTAAACTGCAAACCAACCTCGCCATATGAATATTTTAAGGGAAAAATTATAACATTTTTTACGTGTTTTAACAATGGCATATTTATTTGACATAAAATAACAATCTTCGTCGCATAGCGACGTACAAGGGTTGTCGTCCTAACCAGCGCGTCTAAGATCGCTACCGCAGCTAACAAATCGAGCTGATGACCTTGAAACCCCTGATCAGATCTTCATCAATTGTAGCTAAGAACCATCTCGATCACGTCAGCTTTCAAATGAAACAAACCGCATCGTAATCGGTCCATTCGTTTAGGAGCTACGATGCCACAGACAGACACACAGATACACAGAGCCACAGATACACAGATACACAGACAAGTCAAACTTATAACACCCCTCTTTTTGGGTCGGGGGTTAAAAAAGAAATACAATGAAACTAATCTTAACTAATGCGTCGAACAAGTCATCAATAATTACTTCCTTATGTTTTAGTTCAGAATAACTACCAACCAAATATAGATTTTCACAAGAATAATACAAAACATGTTACTTTTTCACAGCATCATCGAACGGAATTTTTGGCTTCGGTGGAATGTTTATACTATCAACATTTATGCAAGTTTTTGGAAGAAAATTCGTCCATATTGTTATGAGTTTAACTTACCTAATTGGTTGGATTGTGATAGCTGTAGCTTATGATGTTAATACCCTTGTTATAGGAAGGGGGATTCAAGGACTTTCTATAGGCAGCTTTTATATAGCCCCTTTAATAGTAAGCGAATTCACGCATCCAAAAAGAAGAGGCTATTTTCAAACTTCAAAGAAACTGGCGATAGCAAATGGAACTTTACTATGTCATGTATTAGGAACTAAATTCGGTTGGAGAACAGTAGCCTACGTTAGTATAATTCCAGTGACTATTGGTGTTATTTTGAATTTATTTTGGCCTGAGAGCCCAGCTTGGTTGGCTTCGAAAGGGAGATATGAAGAGAGCGAAAAGAACTTCAATTGGTTAAACGCTAATGACGAAAAGAGACACAACGAGATAGAACTGCTTATACTGAGCCAGAAAGAGAAAAATAAATCAAGAGTTAAGAAGACTAAATTCAGTGTTTTAGCAAAGTTCACAAAAAGAGATTTTCTCAAACCATTTTCTATGATTTTAGTTTTAACCATAGTATTGGAAGCTGTAGGAAAATATTCCTTTGCTGCCTACGCTGTGCAGATTATGGTAAAAATGTTAAGTGATGATTCATTAGTACTGTACTGTACTGTGGGTTTGGACTTAGTAATAATTTTAGGATTAATACTATCATGTTTCGTTGTAGTACACTTTAAAAGAAGAACATTGTTATTTGCTAATGGGAGTGTAGCTGTTATTTTATTGTTGTTATTAAGTATTGTGTTCTATTTAACTTCGAAATCAATTTTACCTTCAAATTTAAAATGGTTATGTCCAGCTATTTTGATATTTTATAACTTAATTACTAACATTGGTATTGTACCAGTCTGCTATGCTATCATGGGGGAAATATATCCTTTAGAGTACAGAGGAATAGGATCCTGTGCATCAGGAGCTATCTTTACAATTTTACTGTCAGCTAATTTGAAATTGAATCCGATTATGTTGGAGAAATTCGACATTCATGGTACTTTCTTAGTTTATAACGCATTTGTATTTTGTGGTTTAATTTATTTGTACTACACGTTGCCAGAAACTAAAGATAGGACTTTGCAAGAGATTGAAAATGATATAACAGGTAGAAATGTTATTGTTAATACAGATAATACAGAGAGTACATCTCTTAATTATAAAAACGGAGTGGATGATGAAGATTAGGTAATAAATAATTTGAACCGTAAAACGTTTAGTTGGGACCTTTAACTAAGCGCCTAGCCAAGAAGTTGTACAACCGGCTGCCGGAGAAGTCTGGAGACAGGAAGGCTGGCAATTATTTCTGCCAACGTATTAGCCTTGCTATACAAAGGGGAAATGTTGCCAGTCTCCTTGGGACTATCTCTGATTCTACATCGTTATTTATACTTAAATTGTAGTTAATATACTTTTATTTTTATCTGTTACTCACTCCTTGGATAACTTTAACGTTGCATTGTTATTATTACTAACTACAACAAATAACAAATATGTATACTTGTAGTATAGGTATAGTGGCAAGGCGACCGTGGTGTAGTGGCAGTGCCGGTATCTTTGATAAGAGTACATATATCAAAGATACATGAGACCAATGTATCTTTGATATATGTACTTTGGTTGTCCTGTTTTTATAATACGAGCACATTAGCAGCTTAGTATAGAAAAAAATTCAATATTGTAAATAATTACCATCGCAAGCGCCATTTTGTTTGTTTCTGCTAAAACCGAGTGGGCACGTTCCTTTTTCAATGTTTTTCTTTTCTGATATACACTTATATGAACCTTGGATGTTGTGGCATTTGCTGTCAGAACTGCACACTGGAGGATCTGACGCACATTCGTCTATGTCTAAAATATAAATAAAATTATTGTTTTTTTTTTTATTAAAACGCGGCAAGAGTGGTAGGCAGCAGTGCCCAGTCTGCCGATCCGGGGTAGTACCACCACTTACGTTTCGATCACGTTTCGGGATCAGCTTGTAAGTTGCCGGTTCCATCTAGGCCAGCATAGTGGATGTGATTGCTACTCACAGTTATTGAATTGTATTAGCAGTGACATTCATTCATGGACCACACTTTGGCTTAACATCAAGCGGGGTGCTGTCATACGTCGAGTCACTATATAAAAAAAGGTTTACCTTTACAAGATTTCCCATCAGTTTGCAACTCGTAGCCTCTTCTGCATGAGCATTTTATTTCATTTCCATTGTCATTGCATTTGTGCTGACAGTGATTCTTGGGTTTACATCTATTTTTGGAGACCTGGAAGTGGAGCATCGGTTAGAACAACAATTCGTTATGCGTAAAGTCCCGGGTTCGATTCAAGGTCTTTACGCTATAATATTTGGTGAAAAAGGCAGATATTTACTCGGGGTCTAGTAGTTTAGTGGTGTACTTTAAAATAAACCGTAAGTGACAATGCGTCGGGAGTCAGCTCAAAACTTGCCGGTTCCATCTACGCATAGTAATTTATTTATCAACCACATTATATAATGGAGGTCCGTTATATTTTTTTTTTTTTTTTTTTTTTTTTTTTTTTTATTGTGACTCGACATATGACAGCACCCCGCTTGATGTTAAGCCAAAGTGTGGTCCATGAATGAATGTCACTGCCACTACAATTCAATAACTGTGAGTAGCAATCACATCCACTATGCCGGCCTAGATGGAACCGGCAACTTACAAGCTGATCCCGAAACGTGACCAAATCACTTCACGGTCTGTATACTTGTAAGTGGTGGTACTACCCCGGATCGGCAGACTGGGTACCACTGCCTACCACTCTTAAATATGTCGAGCAACGATTCTACAAAAGAGATAGTTTTACTTATAAAATAAAAGATTTAACTATAAATTTGCGTATAAAAAATTAGGTTTTTAAAAAGTTTAATTGTTAAAAAAAAACGTTTATTTAACAATTAAAACTAGGCTTGAAAATCATTGGTTTTAACTATAAGAACCACTTCAAATCTTTCCGCCAAAGGATTAGATTTTTTTACAATTATATAAACTGTCAAACCTAAAATATGCACATGAATTTATTAAAAAACCTTTTCCAGGCCCTCGATTTTCCTAACACAATGACTGGTCTACGAATTTGCAATGATTCATCAACGTCACGTTTATACTTATCTTTGTAATATATTAAAGGCGACGAATAATCATTGAAATTGCGTTGATATTTGGCATTTTTGAAGGTCCCCAATTTTTTTTTATTTGACTCGACATATGACAGCACCCCGCTTGATGTTACGCCGAAGTGTGGTCCATTAATGGATGTCACTGCTACTACAATTCAATAACTGTGAGTAGCAATCACATCCACTATGCCGGCCTAATTGGAACTGGCAACTTACAAGCTGATCCCGAAACGTGACTAAATCACTTCACAGTCTGTATACTTGTAAGTGGTGGTACTACCCCGGATCGGCAGACCACTGCCTACCACTCTGATAACCAGACCCGAAGCAAATATTCATCTCTTTTTTTAATAACAAATATTTGCATATAATTATTAAATATTACATGAAACAAATATTAAAAGCTATGAAACAAATATTTGCTCCGACGGGAAATGAACCCGGAACTTTACGCGCAACAAACCAATCGCTAAACCGTTCGTCCACGCCAATCCTCTGCCGTCGCCAATAAACTAACAACTACAATAGGAAACTACGTTGATTTGTTACCTGCGAGACTGCACATCGCACGAAAAACCAACAACCGATGTGGAAGAAAGGTACTAGAGTGGAGACCACGAACCAAAAGACGCAGCTAACACGGCGTTCTCACGAGGCGAATTTAGTTGTTCAATATTTATTGTTCAATAATAAAATGAAAGCGAAAATTGACTGTAGCGTTCTCACGGTTGAATAATAATCGTCTCACTATTACACGTGTCATTACACTATGTATTCATTTTTGCATTTTTATCGTGGATGCGGACGCCATAATTTACCTTTTTTTACAAACAAAAAACTGCAGATAGAGGAATAAAATACATACTCAATCGCGCTGATTGACTGACTGATTATTCAGTGCGAGTTGAACGAACAAGTTCAGACGAGTCGATTCGCTGTCAACTATTAATTGAATCAATGAAAATTGAAAGGTCTTTAACTTTTGTTAAACCGATATTTATTGCTTTAACTTGAAAGTCTGTTCAGACGGTTCTAATTAGGAACGATTTTGCAGTTCATCAACTAAATTCGCCTCGTGTGAACGCCATGGTGAACTGACGATATAGTTACTCTATTTCTTGTGAAACTTTTATTTTACTGTGACTCGACATATGACAGCACCCCGCCTGAAGTGAAGCTGGAATGCGGTCCATGAATAGAGGTGACTGCTAGTACAGTTTAATAACTATAAGTAGCAGTCACACATACTATGCCGGCCCAATTGGAACCGTCAACAAGCTGCTCCCGAAACGCGACCAAATCACTTCATGGTCTGTATACTGTTATCTGCCTACTGTGCAGCTCAATAGTTGGCGTTTTATTTATCTGCCGGTAGTTATACTAACCTCTCTGCAATTTCTTCCGTCAGCCATTAACATAAAACCAGGATTGCATTCGCATTTATAGGATCCAGGCACTGGGATGCAATGATGGGCGCAAAGTTCATTTGGAGCAAATTCCTCGCACAATGAAGATACAGCTAAAAAATATTGAAACAAATTATTTAATGACCTTGTTTTTTATAATACTTTTTAAATTTTATCTTATTACTAAATTCTTTATTTCGTAAGTGGTTTTAAATAAAATCCCTGTTTATTCCCACAGAGATTGCCACGATCCTGACAACTCCTTCGCTTTCCTCACATCCACAATTCTCTTGATACAAGCTCTACGGTTATGAGTACAAGGCAACGCACACCTTTCTTGAGGATGTCTTCTGGGTCTGCCTTGATTAACACATCCATCCACATCAGACATACATCAGACAGACTAAGTTCTCGCTGTTTTTTGATTAAAATGACATTTTAAATGAATCCCTTTTTCAGCACCCGTAACGATGCGATGAAGAAAATCCTTTTTGCCGCTGGAGCAGTTGTTCACAGGCGAAAAAACGACGCTAAACGTCTCTTGTCTCCTCAACGTTCCTTGTTTTTGAATCATTCCCAACGCATGCAATCGCTTGGAAATGGCTTGGCGGGTAACTCCCAATGCTGAAGCAAGCTCAATCTACGTTTGGCGCGGATCTTTATCAAGCAATGCCTCCAATTCTTCGAAAGTTTTTGGACTTCCTACACGTGAATAGTCGTCAACATCAAAATCACCGTCTTTGAAGCGACGGAACCAATCACGACACGTTGTTTCACTTAGAGCAGCATCTTCGTAAACTTTTTGGAGTTCTCGATGCACTTTAGCCGTCGTTTTCTTCGAATGAAAGAAGAAAAGCAACACTTTTTTTTATTATTGTGACTCGACATATGTCAGCACCCCGCTTGATGTTAAGCCAAAGTGTGGTCCATGAATGAATGTCGCTGCTAATACAATTCAATAACTGTGAGTAGCAATCACATTCACTATGCCGGCCTAGATGGAACCGGCAACTTACAAGCTGATCCCGAAACGTGACCAAATCACTTCACGGTCTGTATACTTGTAAGTGGTGGTACTACCCCGGATCGGCAGACTGGGTACCACTGCCTACCACTCTTAGAAAGACCTGCAAATGACGATTATTTGGCATAAAATCAGACATTTTCGCGCAACTACTTGGTTCATGACGTTTTGGTTATGTCATAATCGTCCAGCAAGAACTTAGCACCTACGTATGTACATAAAATTACATAATGTACTCACGTTTATCATTCTTCTTGGAACTATTCGATTGTGGTGGTTTGTTACGACTTTCAGTTCGAGTAACACTCTTTTTACTTCCTTCCTGAAACATATTGTCAAAATCAATGTAAAAAGTAGGTATTACTCAATTAAAGGTATTCTTATATTTCAGTTCTCTTCCTTTCGGCAACAATATTACAAACCAGGGATGTAACAAAGGTAGTTTTATCGGAACCGAAGGCGGAGTCGGAGTTATTAAATTTGCTTTATCGGAGTCGGAATCGGAGTCGGAGGCAGGATCAGAATTCTATAACCTATGAACGTGTCGTGTGCGTAACAAATTAACAAGTGAAAAAATAATTGACGTTAGTGTGCACGTAGTGGGAGTCGGGGGGATTCCCCGCGCGACATGTATGAACCTGTTCATAACAGTCGACACAGGCCCCCGCCGCCGCTATGTTATGCTTCGACCTCCGATTAAAACCTTCGATTTAAAAGTGTCGGAGCCGAAGTCGGAACCGAAGGTGTAATAATGATCGGCAGTTCCGACTTAACGGGACCGGAGTCGAAGCACCGTACATCCCTGTTACAAACGCAATAAAAAAATACAGCAACTAACAAGCGAATCGCGACTAAATCACTTCACGGTCTGTATACTTGTAAGTGGTGGTACTACCCCGGATCGGATGACTGGGTACCACTGCCTACCACTCCGATAACCAGACCCGAAGCAAATATCCACCTCTTATTTTATTAACGAATATTTGCAATATTTAATATTTGGTCTGACCGGGAATTGAACCCGGGACCTTACGCGCAACAAACCAATTGCTAACCGTTCGTCCAGGCCTGTCGTATTTTTCCTATATCCGTATTCAAAATTTCATATCCATAATGTCTTTTATCTCACAATATCCTGTCTCAAGTGCAGATATTCTGTGAACGCCATACCTTGCAACAAGTGACGTAAGCGTCATTAGCTAGAATATGATCAGCTTTCTTGAGGGTGCTGTCGGCAGAGCAAGAACCACCTCCTGCGCCATCTTCACGACCACGTACACATTCCTTGCAGCAGCTCTGGAGAGAAAAAAGAACATATTTAATTCAAGCTTTGTGTGTGTATTTTTTTTAAATTGTGACTTGACATATGAAAGCATCCCGCTTGATGTTAGGCTGGAGAGCGATCTATGAATGGATGTGACTGCTACTTATAGTTTAATAACTGCGTTAAATAAGGCAGGCCCAGGAGGGTGTTTTCCGCGGGAGACATCCTCAAGAAAGCTAGGTTGCCTGGTGCCCATAACCATAGAGCTTGTATGAAGGGAATTGTGAATTTCACATTCACAATGTGGGAGTCATGGCAAGTGACGCTCCATTGTCTCTGCCTATTCCCATGGGAAAAGGCAGAGACAATTTGATTGAAGTAGCAGTCACTTGCACTATATCAGCCTAGTTGAAACCGGCAATATACAAGCTGATCCCGAAACGGTCTGTATAATGCCAAACCAGAACCGGAGCTAATATCTGCCTCTTTTTATATTATAAACCCTATAAGACCGTGGTGTAGTGGCAGTGCAATGGTTACTCAAACCGAGAGCACGAGTTCGAAACCACCCACCGGTACCAATGTATCTTTCATATAGTTTGGTTGTCCTGTTTCTATGATACAAGCTTAGTAGCTTAGTATAGAAATGTTAATAATAAAATAAATAAAAAAATTGCTTCGACCGGGAATCGAACCCGGGACTTCCGCATAACGGACTGGTGCGCTAACCACTACGCCACGCCTATCGTGTGTGTGTATATTTGTATATGTATGTATACAGACGGCTATAAAAATAAAGATTAAAGTTATATAATAAAGGCATGGTTTAGCAATGTATGGGACAAACCAAACAGTGGGTAAGTGGGTAACTGGGGAGAACCTTATCAAGCTGGGTTCCTTCTTTTCCGCAATTGAAATGGGATACTCTGGTAACTCGAACGAGGTAGCGAATTAAAGTTAAAATTATCAATTATTAAGCTAAAATTAATAATTATATAGTCACGCCTTAATTCCCATAGCATAGGGTAAAGTAGAGATAATAGAGCGCCACTTTTTATGATTTTAATACAACATCTCTCCCTCTCTCTTACCTTACATAAACAATTCTCTTCATACGAACTCATAAATAAAAATTTACCCATATGCTTTAAATAAATCTTTGCCCATTTTTTGCTGTGAAGTAATTTAGTTGCGTTTCGGGATCAACTTGAAAGATGACAGAGTTCAGACAAGCCAGCATAGTGAATGTCGCATGTAACAGTAGTTAAATTCATTCATAGATCGCACTTATGTCGTTGTCCGACCATTTGTCGTGGGACAAAACAATTTAAGATAAAACATGTACCCCACCAGATTTTAGCAGTCACATCCACTATGTATGCATAGTTGGAACCAGCAACTTATGAGCTGATCCCGAAACGCGACTAAGTCACTTCACGGTCTGTATACCCGGGTTGGGGTATACAGACACCACAGCATACTACTCTTAAAAATAAAACCTATTTTAATAAACACTTTTTTGTTAATCTCGAACTACGTAAACAACGAGTGAGTTTAAAATCGAGTTGGTAGAGTTGTATCTTTCTTATCACATATGCTAAACAAATGTTTACCAACAAAATGATATTGCCAACAGCTTACATACCAGAAATACACTCATATCATTTAAATAATATTTACTTAATGATATTTATTTGCTAGGGTTATTATAAAAGAAGCATTGTTCAGAGAGCGACCGTGGTACACTTGCCGGTACCGAAGTATCTTTAATACATATACTTTGGTCGCCCATTTTCTATGATACAAGCACGTCTAAAAGCTTTAAATAGAAAATTAGGAGTAGTAGTCATATGCCCAGATTGCCCAGTCTGCCAGTCTGGAGTAGAACCACTACTTTTAAGTATACAAACTGTAAAGTGACTTAGTTAAGTTTCTGGATTAGCTTGTAAGTTGCCACTTACAACTAGACCGGCATAGTGGGTGCGACTGCAACTTGCTTTTATAAGCTAATTTACTGGTAGCTAACTATGTAACGGAATCTTTCAAATTAATCTTTATTATTTAATATTTTTATGAAAAAAATTAAAAGTATATTAACTATAATTAATTAATTAAACAATAAATAAAAAATATCATCCAATGACGTCGAATCAGAGATGGTCCCAAGGAGACGGGCAACATTTCCCCTTTGTATAGCAAAGCTAATACGTTGGTAGAAATATTTGCCAGCCTTCCTGTCTCCAGGCTTCTCCGTCAGCCGCCTGGACAACTCCTTGGCCAGGCGCTTAGCTGAAGGTCTCGACCTCAAATTAATTAAATCTTTCAAATTATTTTTACCCACTTCTAGAGATCAAAATGATTCCAAAATTTGTACATGTATTAAAAACCGCTGACAATACAAAAATTTCAATAAATATTTTTTAGCCGACATAGTGGTGGGGACTGAGGCAACCGTGTACTGACTGACTCGGTATTTTCTTGGACCTCCTCATCATCAGTTGAGTAATAATAAAAAATACACTCTCTACTGTAAGGTATTTACTTTATAACCGATTTCCTAAAAAGGAGGAGAAGTGAACCGATTTTTATGATTCTCTTTTATTTTAAAGCTCGTGCTTTCCATGTGGTCCCATTTTTTTATTGTGACACGACATCTGACCTGCACCCGCCTGATGATAATCAAGAGGAGGTCCAAGAGTGATGACGGCTGAAAATATCGCCTTAGTCGCCGTCACTATGCCGGCCAAACAACTACGATCAGTAGTTTTTGAGTTATCGCTAATATTACGTATTTAATTGACGACTAAATTAAAGATTTTTAATATATATTCCCCGATTTCTCCGTCAATTATGGATCGATTTTAAAAGTTATAAGCGTGTTTTGTAAGTTTTTTTTTCAATAAAATTATTGATTATTATTACAATGTGTTTTATATTTTAAATATTTTGAGACTCACCTTTCCTATATTTGATTTGTTATATTCACAGTTTTCAGGTGACTCTATTGATTTTTCACACTCCTTTTTCTTCCTGAAAATAATTATGATAAATTAATAAATAACCCCCTGCCCATATCTCCATCAATACCTTAAGGTTTTTTTTTTTATTGTGACTCGACATATGACAGCACCCCGCTTGATGTAAAGCCAAAGTGTGGTCCATGAATGAATGTCACTGCTACTACAATTCAATAACGGTGAGTAGCAATCACATCCACTATGCCGGCCTAGATGGAACCGGCAACTTTACAAGCTGATCCCGAAACGTGACCAAATCACTTCACGGTCTGTATACTTGTAAGTGGTGGTACTACCCCGGATCAGTTGTTTGTTTTTATTATTATTATTATACATTTCTATACTAAGCTACTAAAGTGCTTGTATCATAGAAACAGGACAACCAAAGTAATAATATCAAAGATACATTGATACCGGCGAGTGGTTTTGAACCCGTGCTCTTAGTTTGCGTAACCATTGCACTCCAAGTCTTTAATTTGATAACGGCCCAGCTAAAGGCTCATAATGAGTAAAAATAAAAAAGGCCAAAATCGATTTCTTGAAAATACTTAATTCTAAGAAACTTTTTACTTTCCAATAAAAAAATAATAATGATAAATAGTCAATTGAACTTTGATGGTCAATATCTTTCGAACTTGACCTGCGATTTTAATCTTAACGACTTCTCGTCGCGGTCATTTTAACTACAGATTGATTGACGCCTACCTAACCTGGATATTGAAGACAGCAGTTTTTAATTTTTTTATTGTGACACGATATCTGACCTCGACCCTCCTAATGATAAGCAAAAGGAGGTCCAAGAGTAATGACGACTGAAAAACCGCGTTAGTTCACTACTGCCTCAGTCGCCGTCACTATGCCGGCTGGACACTTTTGGCTGGTGGCAGCGACTAAGACAACCGAAATATAACGTTAATTTCAGTCGTCGCCGCTTTTGAACCTCTTCTTTGCCTACCGTCAGGCAAATCAAGATCAGAAGTCGCAACTTACAAATTGGAACCGGCAACTTATAACTTATTGATGCGACCGTGGTGTAGTGGCAGTGCAATGGACACGCAAACCGAAAGCACGGGTTCGAAACCACTCACCGATACCAATGTATCTTTGATATATGTACTTTGGTCGTCCTGTTTCTATGTTACAAGCACTTTAGTAGCTTAATATAGAAATTTATAAAATATAAATGCTTTGTATCATAGAAACAAGACAACCAAAGTACATACATATATAAAAGATAAATTGCTGCATAAACTGGCTAACGGTTTTGAACCGAGATCTTTAGGTTTTTGTGACCACTTCACTACCTCTACACCACGGTTGGCTTAAGTAAGTAAATAAAAACAAAGACTTACTCAAAATAATCTTTGCAGCATTTGTCCATAGCGAAGATGCACATAGATCCAAAGGCAGGTGGAACATCAGGTGGAACTGATGAAGAGCACTCATCGGACGTGTGGTTTCTGGCGTAGTTCTGACCTTGAGTACAGCATTGTATAGAAGCCAACCTTGACATCTCATTTATGTATGCTAGTGTGTCGTCTAAGAACTCTGTAAGTAACAAACTTATCTTACCTAAATTGTCTGGTGACAAAACAAATCACTATGCCGGCCCAAGGTACTTCTTCATGCATCGCTTGAAGGATCCAAGGTCATAGGATGAAGAGAACACATGGGCAGGCAAAGCATTCCACTTGTCGGTTAATCTACAAAGAAAAGACGCACCGAACTTTTTAGTTCGACTGCCGATTCGGTCGATAGAACGCGGATGCTTTTCCCGACCTGTGCGGGTATTACGAGATTGAAAAGACGAGGTAGGAACAAGGTTAAAGAGCTCTTAGGAACATTCTCCGTGGTATAGGCGAAAGAGGACGCACGCACAGGGCCGCCGTGTCTCTGCGTAGTTGCAGGGGCTCCAGAATACACTACTTTTGTAATGTCCAATCATGAACAAATAGATAAATAGTAGTTTCGATACTTGTATTGATAAAACTAATAACAATTTTGCTTTTAATTGCTGTGCAATTGAGTTATTTGGAAATTAAGATATAGATTTTGTATCGTCTGTCAATCACAAAGACACGCCATATGAACAGTTCTACTTTGAACTGTCATATATATAGTTTGATAATTTGCACACCTAAACATTGTAATAATCGTACTAATTTAAAATGTATATGCAACTGTTAATACAATTAAGCCCAAGTCCCCATACAAATGAAAATAGTTATCTATACATATAATGATAATGTCTCTGCCTATCCCTGTGGGAAAAAGGCGTGACAATTTGATTGATTGATTGACATATAATAAAATTGGAGTGTCTGTTTGTAATAATAAAATAACCGTTTTTTAATACATGTATATGAATATATATACGGTACATACTGTCTGTCTGTTTGTTCCGGCTAATCTCTTGAATGGCTGGACCGATTTTGACGGGAATTTTATTGGCAGGTAGCTGATGTAATAAGGAGTAACTTAGGTTACGTTTATTTTAGAAAAAAATCTTTCATTACAATTCCTGTCATGTACTCACATTGCGCGGGTAAAACCGCGGAGAACGGCTAGTAAAATATAAAGCGTGTTTGTAGAATCATGAACAATGCGTAACACGCATCTCGTATCAAAAATAACCGTTCTACTTTCTCACACAGAATTATGTTCTAATTTTTGTGACATTGATATAGTGGCGTCGATTTATTGTTTGTCATATGCAGCTTTTTAATTTAATTTTATGTGAAATGTTACCGGATGGATGGAAAGTAAATGGACGAATAGACGGATGATAAAAACTTTGGACGTATGGTAAAAAGGACGGACTGTCTCAAGAGTGCTTCCAAAAATGAAGTGAAGAAGCACCTCCGGCCGGCATGGGGCAGCCGTGAACTAACTCGATTTTTTTTACTCGTCGTCACTCTTCGACCTCCGCTTGCTTAACATCAGGCGGGTCGTGGTCAAATGTCGTGTCAAAATAAAAATAAGGCCGCATGTAAAAAAGAATTTTTTATACAATGTTTTTTAACCATTTCCTGTCATCACCTAAACGGTCATAGACTCGCCTTATACCTACATTCAGGGTTTGATGCTATAAAGGATTAAAATAAATAAATAATAATAGCATCAACCAATAGGACGACCAACACCCCAGTCTCTCCGTGACCACGATGGCTACAAAGCTCTCGAAACGTCGGAATAATAAAATAATATTGTAAAATCAAAATAAACGCGATAGTGAGGCTCATAAATTTGTTTAATTCATTAATCAATGTTCGCGCAAAATCTAAGAATATACTAAGTTGCATATACATTTTAAAATAGTTTAATGTACAAAGATTACAATGTAATTGTAAAATATCCTTTATTTTGCATAGTTTAAAATGATTAAACTATAATTAGAACAGTTCAAAGCAGAACTGTTAATATGGCGTGTCTTCGTGATTGAGAAACGATACAAAATCCATATCTTATTTTCTAAATAACTTAATTGCACTTAACTTAAAAGCATTTCTCTTGGTAATTGTTCGACAAAAAAACGACGCGCCGGACCATTTAGTTTTACTATCGATTTCGATTTATCATATTTATAACCAATTTATGTAAAAATAGAACGAGGAATAGCACAGTGCGCGATAGATGCGGTTTGAAAGAAGATGTTATGATAAGAATTGACAAAGGAATATTATAGTTTGGGCACGTGAAAAGGATGAGTGAAAGTAGATTGACGAAAGAAAATTATAAATCTGATGTGGATCCCAAATTGAGGGAGACCTATCTATATAAGAGTTATCTCCGATCAAATAGGAGACATGCTCAAAAAGGTTGGGATGCCTAGCGCCCATAGACGTAGAGCTAGTATGGATGTGATGTAGATGTGAGGGAAGCGAGGGAGTTGTATCAGAATCGTGGCAAGTGGCACTCCATTGTCTCTTCCCATGAGAAAAGGGCGTGGCAATTTGATTGATCATGTAAAAAGTGATTCAGTTCACGGTTGCCTCCGTCGCCGTCACTATGCGCCAGATTCACTGTAGGTATTGAAGCGTTGTAATATGGTTAATTGATTGATGATGTCATTAGAGTCATAAACAAATCTCTTGAGCTTTCAACGCATACGGAATGCAAAAGTGATTAGTTACTTATTTGATGACTTGATAAATGTACTTCTGAGAAATGTGATTCAATTTAACTCACAGATGATAAAATAAAATAAATATTCAAAAACGTCCTAACGCTGAGAAAGAGACATATGTCAGCACCCCGCTTCTGGTTAGGCCGGAGTGTGGTCTATAAATGGATGTCACCGCTACTACAATTCAGTAACTGTCAGTAGCAATCACATCCACTATGCCGGCCTAGTTGGAACCAGCAACTTACAAGCTGAACCCGAAACACGACCAAATCGTTTCACGGTCATTGTATACTTGTAAGTGGTGGTACTACCCCGGATCGACAGACTGATTACCATTCTTAAAGATTTACTTTTTTGTTAATAGCTTAGCCTTTAATCCACAGGGATAAGCAGAGACAATGGCGTGCCACTTGCCACGATCCTGACACAACTCCCACGCTTTCCTTACATCTATTAAACAAAATTTTATGTGGCTTATTACTATCGCATTGATTTGATTATTTAACTTGTAATGTATCTTTGATATATCTAATTTTGTCGTACTGTTTCTCTAATACAAGCACTTTTAGTGGCTTGGTAGGCATTATAAATTAAAAAAAAAATAAACCGGCAAAGGGACGGTTTCTCGAGTCCACTATAATTATAAAAATAACATATTATGTACAAAACGTGCTCGTATCATAGAAACTGGGCGACCGAAGTAAATATAATATCAAAGATACGTTGGTACCGGCAAGTTTTGAACCGGGAGCTCCTGATTTGCGTGACCAATTTACCACGGTTAGACCATGGTTTTCTTATTAATAACTTAGCATCTATGACTGTTTAGATATATACAGGCACTTCATATGTCAGCGTTCGACATCACCCCGCCTGATGTTAAGCTGGAGTGCAGTCCATGAAGGCGACTGCTACTACAGTGAACCCGTACTATTTGCGTACTACGATTTGCATGACTTTTGCATCAAACTTACCATCTAAAGCATAACTATGTAAAATCAAGCTCATAAATAATATTAACTTCATCAACTCCATTTTGAAGGCACATAGAAACACACAAACAAACACTTTTTGTTATATATTTATATATATACACGTAATTAACTTTATCGCGCTTCGCAGCAAAAGGCACGTCCACACGGGAGTGCGCTCGATGTACTTCTATTTACGTCGCCAAACACATTATGTCAACTGTCTCTTTCTTAACAAAGATTAAAACAGTTAAAGATTAGTTACTTTTTAATATAAAGGTATATTTTTTTATACAAAGGTAAAGGCGACCCTGGTGTAGTGGTCGCCGTGTAGGGTAGTGGTAAGCCGCGTGGTACGGGTTCGAAACCACTCACCTGTACCAATGTATCTTTGATATATGCACTTTGATTGTCTTGTTTCTATGATACAAGCACTTTAGTAGCTTAGTATAGAAATGTATAATGAAAAAAATTAAAGGTGACTGCAGACTGCAATTGTAGACTACACTACTGGTTTGTGTGAGATTGATTACGTGCCAGGCGACACTATTGCGACAATCAGCATTTGCCTTAGTCATAGATTATAAATATGATGTTTGGAAACAATATTAATGCAGCAGCTGCAGACTAGTGTCGCCTTGCACGGAATCAATTTCATACAAACAATCAGTGCAGTCTGCAGTCGCTGGCGGAATCACACCTTAAAGGTACAATTCCGTTGGCGACTGCAGACTACACTACTGGTTTGTATGATCTGTATAAGATTGAATCCGTGCAAGACGACACTGCAGTCCTGTCGACTACCGCAGGGCGTTGACATGAATAAAACTGAGTAAGTAGGTATACAAATAAATTGTTCTTTATTCAAACGACAATAGTGTTAAAACTTCTCTTCATTGTTGTTTAAATGCTTATTTAATTAGTAGGTAATAAATAACTTCCTTCGTGTGATCTTCATTTAAATATCATCTGATTTTGTGTTCCTTGTAGTGTGTAATAATATAAATAAATCGTAGTTATCCTCCTCATCTAATAAAAGTAACAAAAGGGGAATGGTGTGAGGATCGTGAAAAGTGGCTTTCTGTTGTTTCTGCCTATTGAAATTAAGGTATGACAATTTATTAGATTATTTGATAATTTTAATTAATTAAAGAAATTTTATGCGGCTTACTATCGCGTTTATTTTGGTTTTACAGTTTTATTTTATAAATAATACTTCGGAATGATAAAATAAAAATGTAAAATCAAAACCAAAATAAACGCGATAGTAAGCCGCAAAAAAGTTGTTAATTTCATTAATCAATGTTCGCGCAAAATCTAAAAAAATATTATGATAATTTTAAGTTATATTTTAATAATGTAACCCGTCTTTACTTATACTAATCTATGATATTATTCCTTCAAGCAAATTGTAAGTGCAACGGGGATAAGGATAACTCTTAAAACCAATAAGATTTTAAAACGAAATAGATTCTGGTTTAGATTCGAGATTAAGTTTTTGGTAGTCATTTGCTCAGTCTGTCGATCTGGAGTAGTATCACCATAGGAGTAGTAGCAGTCCCCTACATGAATGAACTGCCACTCACTTGCCTAATGGGAAGTCCAAGAGTTTTAACGACTAAAAATACCGACTCAGCATAGTGAGGGCGACTGAGGCAACCCTCAGTCGCGCTCACTATGCTGAGCAAATTTTTTTTGTTTTTTTTGTTGTGACTCTTTATATGACAGCACCCCGCTTGATGTTAAGCAGGAGTCTAGTCCATGAATGAAGCAGGAGTCTAGTCACTGCTACTACAATTCAATAACTGAAAGTAGCAGTCACATCCACTATACCAGCCTAGTTGGAACCGGCAACGTACAAGCTGATCCCGAAACGCGAAAAACCACTTCACGGTCTGTGTATTTGTAAGTGGTGGTACTACCCCAGATTGGCAGACTGGGTAACCAGTTAACCAGACTGGGTAACTCTTTGAAAATCAGACCCGAAACAAATATCCGTTTCTTTTTTTTATTAACAAATTATTTGCAATATTTAATTATTAAATATTTCAAGTACGTGCTTAGCTAAAGAATAACCCTGTTCGTCTGGACATTATCACATACGTCAAATACCGCTGTCAGTTGTCACAGGATACAAGATGTCTTCGTTATGTTTACATATACGAGTATTATAAAATATGTTCGCTTTTTTTTTAATTACAAATAAACTAATGACTCTAGAGAGTTCTTATTTTGACAGCTATTAGAGATTATGACATACGTGTTTATGTTTGTTCTTTTTTCGAAATGTATGTATAGTCTGTCTAAGCTGAAATGACGCGTCCCTCCACCGCATTTACGCACTCGAGAAAACATAAAATACATCGATGATAAAATATGAATGCATCACATCGATAATGCAATTGTAATTGGTCATTCAGTTGCTGGTTGGACACAAAAGGAGGAGCACGCTGATGAAGTATAGTAGTATAGTTAAAAATATTCACACATTTAAATAAACTAATAATGTGGAGGGGCGCGTCATTTATAGTTAGACAAGCTATACGAACAATATTTCGATTGATATATTTTTAGAAATTGACGACTTTTAGCTATTTGGTTACGCCCGTATTCGATTTCCGTACGGAGCAAAGATTTGTTTCATGCCATTTATTTGTCACGCCTTTTTCTCACAGGGATCGACAGAGACAATGGAGCGCCTCTTGCCATGATACTGACACAACTCCCTCGCTTTTCTCACATCCACAATTCTCTTCATACAAGCTCTATGGTTAGCTAACCCAGCTTTTTTGAAGATGTCCGATATTAATTCATAATATTGAATATTACAAATATTTATCAATAAAAAAATGAGGTTGATATTTAAGAGTGGTAGGCAGACGGTTGGTGATTGAGAGGACCTAATATGCCCCTGTTTTTTTAAGATGTCCACGATCTTTCAATTGTGTCTCGACATATGGTATCCCTCCTGATGTTAAGCTGGAGTGCGATCCATGAATAGAAGCTACTACTACTTCTACAGTTGATAAACTCATCCACTTTACAGGCCTAGTATACTAGCCTACGATTCGGCAATTTGTAAGCTTATCCTGAACCGCGACTAAATCACTTTTAAAAGTACATTGGTTCGGCAGTCTGGCCTACCACTTTCAAACACTTATTGCATTATAATTACTTATTATTAGCTTATTTAACGATCTTTTCCCACAGGGATAGGCAGGGTCATCGGTCCACTTGTCACGATCCTGACACAACTCCCTCGCTTCCTTCACATTCTCTTCATACAAGCTTAATAATTAATAAAAAATAAGCTATAAGTGAGTAGTTTATTTTTTACCCTTTTACCTTATGACATCATATTGTACGCAAATAAATTATCAATATTTATTCGTGTCAAGGTACCTCAATAAAAATTATAATGCATCTTACTTATTTTATGTTTTGTTTACATTTTTAGGTACCTAGCGGACTAGTTAAGCCGAAGTGTGGTCCATGAATGAATGTCACTGCTACTACAATTCAATAACTGTGAGTAGCAATCACATCCACTATGCCGGCCTGGATGGAACCGGCAACTTACAAGCGGATCCCGAAACGTGACCAAATCACTTCACGGTCTGTATACTTGTAAGTGGTGGTATTACCCCGGATCGACTTGTAAGTTGGACCGGATCGGATCAGTACTATAGGATGGGAAAAAGATCAATCAATCAATTGAATTGTCACGCGTTTTTCCATGTGAAGCGCCACTTCCCACGATCCGGACACAACTTCCTCGTTTCCTTTACATCCACAATTCTCTTCATACAATCTCTAAGGTTATGGGCACTAGTAGGCAACCTAGTTTTCTTGAGGATGTCTCCGATTTGATCGGAAAGCACCCTCCTGGGCCTGCGTTGTTTAACTGGGGTGTACTGGTGTAAAAGTCGAGGTAGGAACAAGGCTAAAGAGTTCATTTTCCGTGGTATAGGCGATGAAGGTGTGTTACCAAGGCGCCTAGCTTATCATCCATTTTTGAGCCGCGCAGTATAAGAGTCGGCAGATTAGAAGAGCTCTAGACGACTTCGGTTCGCCTATCTATACAGTGGAGCACATAATTATTCTTTCTTCTTGTTTATGGCTTTAGTATTTAACTTGCCAGTGTCAAAGTAAAAATATATGGTTCAATGTTAAAACATTGTCAAGTAAAGATGAAGATGAACCACGCGAGTGATTCATCAAATGATGATGATGATAGTGAGGTTGATGATGATTGTTTTAGTAAAGTGGCGGAAAGCCTTTACTAAAACTTCAGAAGGAGTCTTGGAGGGAACATGAAGAAACACGTTTCACAACTTTAAATTACTGGTTTATACTTGATCAACTTAAAAATTATTACTGGATAACAATTCCACCATTATTACACATTAATATTTATGAAAAACACAAGCTTTTTAAATAATTCAAAATTGCGCGTCCTCTCACTTGCAGTTGCCCGCCAAAACTCAACTTGGGCTTAATTGTATTAACAGTTAATTGTATCCTTTATTTTGCATAGTTTAGATGTACGAAATGATAAAACTATAATTATGACAGTTCAAAGCAGAACTGTTAATATGGCGTTGATTGACAGATGATACAAAATCCATCTTATTTTCCAAATAACTCAATTGCACGGCAATTAAATGCAAAATTGTAATTAGTTTTATCAATACGACTATCGATACTACCATTTATATTCATTTCATCATCGGACATTACAAAAGTAGTACATAGAAGCCCAAAATGAATAATGTTCTTTATACACATGCGTAAAGCGGAAAGTAAGCAGGCAACAAAACAAGTTACTGCGCAGCTCCAATGCCAGCACTGCTTCATATGCTGGTTCTATACGTTTTTTTTATTGTGACTCGACATCTGACCACGACCCACCTGATGGTTAGCAAGAAGAGGTCCAAGAGTGCCGACGACTGCGAAAACCGAGTCTACACAGCTGCTCCAGTCGCCGTCACTATGCCGGCCAAAGGTGCTTCTTCACGCATCGCTTGAAGGATCCAAGGCTATAGGATGGAGAGAACATATGGGCCGGTAAAGCATTTCTGCTTAACATCATTTGTCGATTGTTCTACAAAGAAATGACGCTCCGAACTTTTTAGTTCGACTGCCGATGCTTTCCTCGATTTGTGCGGGTATTGCGTTCATTATATTACGATCTCTTTACTAAAGTGGGCCGTAGTAGAGACTCATAATTCATACAACGGATGGATATTTGAAGTAACTCTTACCTAACATCAAATATGACATTGGGAGAAATAAATAAATAAAGAAATCTTATCATACAGATGCTAAGTATATTATACAATAAAGACCTTCAAAAATAATCATTTAAATAAATATTTAATATTGCATAGCACAGAAACATACTTTAGGAGGGGAAACCGGTGTCATTCTGGACATCCCTACCATGAAGAATGTTCCTAAGACACTTATTTGACTGTTGTAGCAGTAGAGTTGTGTCAGGATCGTGGTAAGTGGCGCTCCATTGTCTCTTCCTATTCTTATAAAGAAAAGGTGTAGACAATTTGATTAATTGATTAAAATACATATATTTTTTGACGACAGACGTGGACGAACAGTTTAGCGATTGGTTTGTTGCGCGTAAAGTCCCGGGTTCGATCCTCGGTCGAAGCAAATATTTGTTTCATACCTTTTATTTGTAATATTTAATAATGTTAATTATGGCAAATATTTGTTAATAAAAAAAAAGAGATGGATATTTGCTTCGGGTCTGGTTATCAAAGAGTGGTAGGCAGTGGTACCCAGTCTGCCGATCCGGGGTAGTATACTGACAAGTATACAGACCGTGAAGTAATTTGGTCACGTTTCGGGATCAGCTTGTAAGTTGCCGGTTCCATCTAGGCCGGCATAGTGGATGTGATTGCTACTCACAATTATTGAATTGTGGTAGCAGTGACATTAATTCATGGACCACACTTCGGCTTAACAACAAGCGGGGAGCTGTCATATGTCGAGTCACAATAAAAAAAAATAGGTAAACAAAATTGTTGATTCTGTAAGCCATTCCATCGTCGTATTGATCCATCTTAAAAAACATGGATGCGTTTACCTTCAACTTGAAATTACGAGTCTTAACAAAAAGGATACCTTTATAAATGAAACTAAATATTAAAAACAAATTTTACTATATAATGACGTTTATTGAAGTAAATAATTAACACTTTACTAAAATTTACTATTAAAAACATAGAAAGCCAATATTTTATATATTCTAAACGAAAAGTACAATCACTATAAATAATACATTAATTATAATAATAATTTACTAATAATATTTTGGTATTAAATGTATAAATATCAAAATTTGTTAAAGTATCTGTGAAGCGAGGGAGTTGTGTAAGGAACGTGGCAAGTGGCGCTCGATTGTCTCTGCCTATCCCTGTGGGGAAAAAGGCGTGACAAATTGATTAAATAATCTATAAAAAATAAGTAATTTACTGTAAGTAATCCATCGACTGCGACATTTCTTGTTATAAAGAAGTGCCTTTGGGGTAGGCACAGGATAGGCAGGAAATTAAGGTAGGCACAAATTTAATTGATCAATCAATCAAACAATCATTACGCCTTTTTCCCACAGGGATAGTCACAGACAATTAATCTCTACAAAATATACTAAAAATCATTTAATCGTGCAGTTTTTTTTTTCTATCGATATTTCATTACTAATTTAAAATAAGCCAAAACTCAATATAAAATTTTAAAGGTAATAATTCAATATTTTTTCGAAAAGGGTTATTTCTTTCTTATAAAAAAATCAATAACCTGTTATTTCATTTAATTTAACCTTTGTCCAAATTAACCCGTCTTCACCAAAATATTATTATAAATTATTTATGCATTAATTTACATTTTAATATTAAAGCTTTTAAGAAAATAACAACATTAAGCGATTTTTAATCATTTTCTTTGGAAGCACTTTTATAACGAACAAGACGCTCAACATACACACTTTTCCCAGTTCAGGGTGAGCATTAGTATCGAGTATAAATCCATTGATTAAACTAGCGCTTAACTGGGAGATTTTTTTTTGTGACTCGACATATGACCCCGACCCGCCTGATGGCAAGCAAGAAGAGGTGAAAGAGTGCGAACGACTGCAAAAACCGAGTCTTCACGGCTGACCCAGTCGCCAACACTATGCCGGCTAAAGGTGCTTTTTACGCATCTCTAGAATGGTCTGGTATAGCATTTCACTTGTCGGTTGTTCTATAAAGAAACGACGTTATAGTTCCTGCTATAGCTTCACTACCGCAATAATTTCAGTTAAGCGCTATGTCCGTAGTTAAACCCCTTACGTGGTATTCGGAATCCAGAACCGCGTATTTATATTAGTTACTAGTTTATATTTATAAAAAAGGCGGGCAATAATATGACATTTATTTTTTTAATTGACAATAGCGTTGGTTGCGAAATTTTCAGCCAATAATTATTTGGAATTTTTACTCGATTTATTAATATAATAAGCATACGAATATAGAATATAATAATTATTAAATATTTTAGAATACACAACATACATAATTTTTAATATTGTCTTTAGATATATTTATTTAAATAACGCTAATATCTCTAATCAAAGCCAACTACGATTTTAAGAAAACTTTCAAAAACACATTTTCTCCAAAAACTTGATACAAATTGATATTTTAGTTACACGAACACTTTAATTAGACCCAAGGTTATTTCGACCACTCCGATGAATAAAGTCACAACTGCCAATTTACAACTTTACATTTAATATGAAAAATGAGTATTTCCATAGGTACCGTATGTTTAATACATATTAATTAAGACGACTAATTATATATAAGTTATACCTTCAGATATGCGAGTTTATTAAATACATTTTTTTTAATATATTATAAATTTTAAAAAGATAAACATCGATCTAAAACACTTCAAACATTACATTTTTACTAAACATTCAAAAAGTTATACATTTTTCTAATTTTTCGAAGCTACAGTAAAGTTTAAGAGAATAATTTAATAAAAATATTTACTCTAATAGAAATATCAAATGTTACTAAATATCTTTGGTCTCAAATGGAACACATTACGAGTACAGTTTGAAATAAGAGAATTAAAAAAAAAAAACAACAATATTAAAGCCAAAAACCAAAAAATAATCACAATACAAAATTAAATTAAACTTAAATCGACGATATGTTGAACAAACAATCAAACTGATTATAATTTTTAATACATCTTTTAATCTAAACTACAAACATTTATAATTAACGCATTAAAATTGACATTTATATAATTGTCTCAAACAAGAAACATTTAATTTCAACGATAACCACCTTTTTATTGTATTTTTTTTATCTTTCCGTCATTTTTAATGACATGGCTACAAGAATCGAACAATATGGAATTGCAACACTGTCTTCCTCTTCTTTATATTATTTAAAAAAAAAAACATTAGAACTCGGGTTATTTCATGGTAAGCAAAAGAAAGTATAATACCACCGAAGGACTGTAAAACCCGTGCAGTTTACGGCTGTCTTAGTCAAAGTCACCGTGACGGCAAAAGGTGTTTTTATTTTATTGTAACTCGCACCTGACCTCGATTGGCTACCATGCCAAGCAGGTAAGGAGGAAGAGGCCAAGAGTGCCGACAACTGCAAAAACCGTGTCTTCACACGTTGCCCCAGTCGCTGTCACTATGACGGCCAGAAATTATTATTAATGCTTCTCTTTAAGGATTATAGTCAAGAGTTATAGAATGGGCTAGTAACTGTTCCGTAGAATCCTGGACACTCAAGGAGGCGGACAGACGGGGAATTGGAGCAATAAAAATGTGGGGTTTTTATCTTTATCCAACAAACGATAACATTTGCGTGCTTACTTTGGCCACAACTCAAGAAAGGATAGAAAGAATGTAGGAAAACTGGACTAAGTTTAGGGGTCGTAATATCTGTTTCATTAAACATCATCATTAAGGTACCACAGGAAATCATCTGATAGTCTTGACGTTTGTTATCGTTGAAGTTATATGTCATAATCTTAAATATCTAACACACATCGAAAAGATTAAATATTTTTCAAAAATTACGATTTTGCGCGTCCCTTAGCGTTTTATTTCTTAAAACTAGTAATTAAGTTAAATACTTTATTAGGTTTATTTCGCTTGTTTTTCGGATTATGTCCAATATTCAATGTTTTTATTGTGGCTTAACATATTATGCCACCTCGCCTGGTAATAAGCTGGGGTTTTGTCCGCGAATGAAAGTAACTGCTAATGCAGCAGCTTGCCATGCCGGCCCAAGTAGAACCGACAAATTTCAGCTCATAGATTTAACGGTATGTACACTTAAAAGTGGATATACTGCCCTGTGTCTACAGACTGAGCAAATGACCACCACTCTGTCTGCATATCATTCTTGGACGGCTCCTTTTTCATTGAAATTATTAACCTTCAAAACACACACGACAATAAACCATATAGAATATTTAAATTAATTAATTAATACATACTATTAAATATATTTCTCTAAACACACAATTTAACATAGATTAATACTTTGAAAACATCCTTTAAGGATACCAATAAACAACTAATAATTGGCACAACACTAGTCTATAAATAAAATTTAGTTTAATTTTTAATTGTAGTTTGGGAGGTTATCTACATTTGACCTTTACTTGTCTGAAGCTAAGACGAAACAAACGACTTAGTTTACGGTTACCTTAGTTGTCACTTAACCGGCCAAAGGTTTTTTTACATACTTCATACATAAGGTTCAAGATAAGCCGGTAAAGTATTTTACTTGTCAAAATGCGCCTACAAAATTGTTAAAATCTAGTTTGGTATATTCGTAAAATATCAAAACGTAGAATTATAATGTAACAAAGTATTTTCTTAGATATTGCACAAACATTGATTATTGAATTAAACAAATTTTATGCGGCTTACTGGCGCGTTTATTTTGATTTAGATTTTGGTTTAAATCTAAATCAAAATAAACGCGATAAAATTTGTTAATTTCATTATAATGTAACAAGTTTAAGACAGCAAAATTGTCAAAATTGCCATTACGACCTTTCGCAAAACTACAATTAAAAATCAATCTACAATATTAACAAAGCACAAAATAAAGCATAAAAATATGAATATAAACTTTCTAAACAAATAGTATTTTCGAAGAATATAACTTCGTAACGATATGGAAGACAATATAGGAAATATAATTTTCTATTATAACTATTATAATTATACTTAAATTATAATTGAACTTAACTAAAATCGTACATCGTAAATATACATGAACGTGTCGCAACACAACGAGAAAGTCTTGCAAAAAACAAAACGCTAAATACCAAACCTCTTCAAAATAAATTAACACAATAAATATATTTTTTGAACCACATTTATAAAGATTACAACTCCAAATGAACACAAAATTAAACATAAACTAATAACACTAATGACAAAATAAAGCTTAAGATTTAAAACTCTTGAAAACTTCTAATATATTTAATCTGAAATATTATAGTTTAGATTAGATTCATAAAAAGTGACCTAAGAAATTATCATGCTAAATTGTATTTTGTAAAAGACCTCAAAAAATGAAATAAAAGTGTGAATGCAGCGTAGGAAGACCTCCCATTAGGTGGACTGACGACATAAAAGTCACGAATAACCAGTGGATGTAACTGGAATGGTCGTTCGGAATGGCGTTCTAAGGGGGATGCTTATGTTCAGCAGTGGATGTCTTCTGACTTCTGAATTAATGAAACAAATCTTTATATAAGTGGAAGTTTAAAAGCGACGACGACTGAAAAACTCAATTCATTTTACCCTTACATTAATCGCTGTCACTATGCTGCCAAAACGCCTGAATTTAAGGTTATTGGATAGAGAGAAAATTGGTATTATTATTTGGTCTCCATTGGACAAAGGCTTCATGACTCGACTATTGATTTTGAGGCAAAGTTTTTTTATAGCTCATTAGAAAACTTGGTTATGGTTTCCTAATTGTAAAAAAACCTTCTTTCTTAGCTACTTATGAAATTCATGAATCTACACCAAACCGAACTAGTTGATTTACATCACTGTAAAATAACTATACCTAAGCATGCAATGACTTGTTTTAACTTCGACTAGCTTCATAAAATTAAAACCATGTATCATTTCTATAAAATACATATATAGATAAACCTAATATAAAGGTTAGTCGACATCACAGGAGACCGAAGAGTTGGCAGCTACCTCGGACAAAGAATTAGTCTAGCTATTCAAAGGGGGAACGCTGCCAGTATCTTCGGATCCTTGCCTAAAGGGACTCCTTTTAATAATGTATTTTAGTTAATTTTTTATCAATATATATGTATTATATATTACCATTGTGTAGGAATTAAACGATGAGTGATAAACCTATATATGTATTTTATATAATACTAACAAAACTACAGCCAGCCATTCTACCAATAAATAGTTATTGTTGTTGAGATTTTACTACCCCAGAAAATAATATTAAAAAAATGTATCCGGTCTATCTTGTATAAACTAAGTGTTAATTCGTACTTTAGGCTTGCCTAGTGTGGGGGCCGCTGGGTATCTATCATATTATTGTAAACCAATTTTGTTTAAATAAAGTTTTTTTTTTTAATTCAATGTACTGTTAATATAAGGTCATAGCATAAGAATAGGCTAGTTTTCAAGAGCTTTTAGTTGCTAATTTAAACTTTGTTATGTTTGGCAATCTCTTCAGCCTGCATCTTCGTTCGTAGTGTTGGTACATCCTCAGGTATACGGACAATCTTGTTGAATTTCTACAAAATAAAAAAAAACCATTTCTATACCAGCTACTATCAAATCAATTAAATCAAATTGTCACGCCTTTTTCCCACAGGGATAGGCAGAGACAATGGAGCGCCGCTTGCCACGATCCTGACACAAGTCCCTCGCTTTCTTCACATTCACAATTCTCTTTATACAAGCTCTACGGTCATGGGCACTAGGCAACCCACCTTTCTTGAGCATGTCTCCGATTTGGTCGGCGAACATCCTCCTGGGCCTGCCTTGTTTAACGTATCCATTCACATGAGGTTTTATTTATTTTTCTATTATAAATTCCTTTCGTCAAAGCTACGAAAGTGCTTGTATCATAGTAGCAGAACAACCCACAGAAAAGAGAAAGATATGCTTCTCTGTTCTGAGAGGACAACCTATATAGAGGACAACCGGTAGATTGGTATCGGCGAGGTGCTAATGTTGAGGCCCAACAATAAAAAAAAACATTCTTACCTCCGACCGAGTTCCAGGAGTGACGTGCCATAAGTAGATCATGTATCCAGGGATGCACAGCATGGATGAGAGGGCAGTGAACCATCCGAAGACATGAGACCACCACGGATATTCATAACTCATGTATTTGATTGGAGTCCATTGGATTATGTTGAAGATGAAGACACTCTGGAAATTGCAGTGTAATTGGTTAGATATTATATCAATCAATCCAGGGCCGTCTTTACCCGGGGGTTCAAGGGGTGCGGTGCACCCGGGCGCAGAGTCCTAGGGGGCGCATGCCGACCTCTTTGAATTTAGATAGGTACCTACTACACTGAGACCACGCGAGCGGAGCCTTGACTTTCGCACCCCGGCGCTGAATATGCTTAAGACGGCCCTGAATCAATCTATAAATCAATTTGTCAAGTCTTTTTCCCACAGGGATAGGCAGAGACAATGGAGCGCCACTTGCCTCGATCCTGACACAAGTCCCTCGCTTTCCTCGCATCCACAATTCTCTTCAAACAATCTCTACAGGAAACATTTACTTCGCGATATAATTGCTAAATTACCAGGGTCTGATGGTAGGTAAATTATATATAATTTAAAAACTGAATAAGTAACATCTACTCAAAAAGCAACACTCTACTTTTTTATTAGAAGGCGACATCGATTTGCCATCGATTTGCCTGAAGCAAGGGTTTTTGAGCGGCGACGACTGAAACCGACTCGGTTTACGACTGGAATAACACAGAGACTGGCAAAGCCCAGAAGCAATTCCTCAAATAGTTGAAACAATACTTACAATGCAGATAGCTGGAGTAAATCCAACCCAGCAGAACTTCCACCAGATAGTGGGGTAATATCCAATCATTTCCTTAATTCCGTCGTAGAAGCGGTTCACGCCAAATGCCCAGGAGATGGACACACATTCAAAGAAGATCAAGAAAAGGAGACAGAAACCAGAAACAGCATAAGAATCGAGAATTTGGAACACGTACATTCCGCCCTGAAACAAGTTTATTAGTTAAATAATAGTCAAATAAAAGGTGGTCATTGGCCCGGATTTCTAAAATGAAATAAAAATAATTTATTAGCATGGGCTTATCATGCACTTGTACGTTAAATTCTACCATGGCTTTGGAAAGGCATATGACGAAAAGAGGGCCACAAGAAACTCTTTAATTATAGCCTGTACATATAAAACTTAATAAATAGGAATATTTAAAAAAGTTAACAATAACTTTCATAAATTCATAAATTATGGATTTACCAAAATAATTTACAAGCCCATGCTGCAACCTCATAGGTACCAACACGTAAAACTAACCTAAACTGAAAAACCAAGCAGGCGAGTAGCAAAGTGAGAAGCATGGCACACAGGGTAGGCCTAGATAGTAGATACAGTACCCGGTCATGACGCCCTAGACAGCCATCATCTCCGTCAAATATTTTAGGGAGAGGAAAAACCTTAACCAACATAACCTACCACGGTATTGACGCATAAGTAAACACTTCTTCTGGTGTCACACAACCTAATTCCACCAACCCGCCCGCAGAGAATTGCACTGCGCTGATCTAGGGTAATACCACCACTTTCGATTAAATAGACCGTGGAGCGGATCACCAAATCTTAAAAGTTACCGGTGTTAACTAGGCGTAGGTGGTATGACTATTATTTGCAGTAATTTTAATGTAGTAGCAGTCGATTCTCTTTATGAGCCACAGTTCAGCATTGTAACTGACATCAACAGATTTGACAATAAAAAAAGAGTAAATTAGTATTTTTTATCTATCTTTTTTATCTTATTTTTATCTATCTCGCTTTTTTAATGTCGATTGAGAGGTAGTGGTGGGTAAGCCATTTTTTGTATCGAAGTTGAACGGTATAACAAGATTAATTTTGACAGTATAAAAAAATTGCCAGATCTATTCGTAAATTCGGACATTGGATGACTTTTAACTGTACTAAAAACACCTATAAATCGGATTTAAAATAAAAGATATGAATACAAACCTAACAAAGAAATCATACAAACCTCAGAAATGCAAGACAACCCAACCAAATACGAAATGAAACAAGTGATTGCAATGAATATTTCCTTTCTGCGTCTAAGTAGTTTTGGCCACTCGTCAATTACGGCTGTGATGAAACCTTCCATTGTGCAAAACTGACTGTCCAACCCAATGAGTAGCAGCATAAAGAAGAACAGGCAAGACCAGAGTGGAGCACCAGGTAGTTGAAGAACTGCTGATGGATATGCCAGGAAGGCTAATCCGGGACCTGAAAAGATTTTGAAAATAGTAGTTAAGTAATTATAGGACATCGACTTTCATTATGAGTCGTTTCTAGCCTAAGTAAGGATAATATATTTTTCACCGAATACTAAACAATGTTCCAACATTCTAAAATGTTGAATTATTTTAATTTTTTGCCGGATTTGTAATGGCAACTAAACAATCGTAATTTTTTAAACTTATTTCTTTTAATATTTCATGGATTTAACTTACCAGAGGCGGCGACTTCAGCAACAGGTCTCTGCTGTTCGTGAGCCATAAAACCAACAACAGAGAATATGACGAAGCCAGCAAACATGGATGTACTCGAATTCACAGAGCACACTATCAATGCGTCCCTGGTGAAAAGAATAGAACAGCTTTTTACTGACGGACAAACAGTCTTTATTGTACTTAGAAAGACAATGATAAAACATGATGTAACAGGATAATTGGCGGCCATATTACTAAAAAGCGATTTACTTCTCACACAGATTTCCATGTAGCCTATCACCACAAGAGTTAAAGGGTGGGGCGGTTTTTTTATTATTCACCTTTCTATAACAAGCTACTAATGTGCTTGTATCGTAAAAACAGAATAACCAAAGTACATATATCAAAAATACATTGGTACCGTCAAGTGGTTTTGTACCCGTGCTCTCGGTTTGCACACCACGGTCGCCTTATTAATTATTCCTTTATTTAATAATTTGATTCTTAAATATCGATGTTACAAAACATCTTACCAAACAAACACAATGTGCCGGCATAGCGAATAAGCCTACAGCCGGTCCATGGTAGTTGTTGCCGTGTTGGTTAGTAAACATAACGTTTATCGAATTTAAACTGCTTATTCTCTAGTTATCAGTTGCATCTGTTAGTCAATGACGACATAATGACGGTGACTGAGGCAACCGTGAACGAAAAGTTTTTTTTTTTCAATTGTCGGCGCTCTTGAAATTCTCCTTGCTTAACATCAGGCAACGTTTTAATTTCCACAGAGATATGCTGAGCCATGAGTACGCGACTTTCCTCGATCCTGACATAACTCTCTTGCTCCTTTACAGTGGCGTAGCATGGGAGTCAGCCGCCCGGGGCGAAAAACAAATTTTGCCGCCCCCTTATTTAGGAATTTCAATCATAGGTACAACAAAAATATGAATTTCAGGTTCAAATTTTAACGATTTATTTTAGTTTTTTTAAATTTTTCCGCCTCCTAAATGTGCCGCCCGGGACCGGCCGCCCCCTCCGCCCCCGCCACGCTACGCCACTGCTCCTTTAACATCCACAATAAAATTCTCTTCATACAAGCTTTGCGGTTATAGGCACGCGGCAACCCAGCTTTCTTGAGGATAAGGATTTGAGCCGAAAACACCCTGCTAGGTCTTACTTCATTACCTTAAGCAAATTAAGCGATTTAAAAACGTACTTGTAAACATTATTGGTGAACTTATTGTAGCTTCCTAGAGCGACGAGGGTTCCAAGACCAAGACCGTATGAGAAGAAAATCTGTGTGACAGCATCAATCCATACTTCAGATTCCCAAAGTTTAGACATGTTTGGCATGACGTAGAACTTGATGCCTTCCATTGCACCGGGGAGTGTGATACCTAAAATATATTTAAACTTTGAAGACTCGTGTGCATTATGATTGTCTATCTACCTGATTTAACCAGATATCTTTTCGGGACCAAATTCTTTAACGAGGCTTGCGGTTGGAGCTGACTTGTGGAAATCGTCACGTATGGAAAAAGCCTCATGCCCAGTTCATGTTTTTTTTTTTGCAGATTTCCAAGAGACTTTTTTTTACTAAAAAAACAGGACAACCAAAGTACATATATCAAAGAAACTATTAAAGATACATTGGTACCGGCAAGTGGTTTTTGAACGCGTGCTATCGGTGGTCTCATAATATCTGTCAAAGTTACGATTCCGACGATATTTACCAGCAATAATATAATTACCTCTAATCAAGAGTATTGTCAGCAAGAAATATGGGAACAGGGCAGTGAAGTAGACAACTTTGCCGGTCCAGCGCACGCCCTTCCAGATACAGAAGTAACATAAGATCCAAACGAGGAGTAAAGTCCCGGCCAACTCCCAACGAATGTTACCAATCTCCTCAATACCGCTTGAAATTTGTAAAGCCCGACGCCTGGAAGAAATAGTAAAGAAAATATATATTGTAAATATCCCTGAATCGATCGAATCGGCAGTCGAACTAAAACGTTCGGTGCGTCTTTTCTTTGTAGAACAATCGACAAGTGGAATGCTTTGCCAGCCCTTGTGTTATCTCCATCCTATGACCTTGGATTCTTCAAGCGATGCGTGAAGAAGCTCCTTTGGCCGGCATAGTGACGGCGACTGAGGGAGCCGTGAACTGACTCGGTTTTTTTAGTTGTCGTCACTTTTGGACCTCCTCTTGCTTATCAACAGGCGGGTCGAGGTCAGATGTCGTGTCACAATAAAATAAAAAAGATTAAGCTCAGCTAAAAGATAATAGTATAACTATATGAATTGATATAACCATTAAAGTTCACTCAGCTACCGATCCAATTAAGGAAGAGTAAAACCATAAACTATCTAAGTCAGATTTTTTATTGTCGGTGTTCTTAAACCTCTTTATGTTTAGTGCCGGAAAAATTAAAATCAGATTAGCTTTGCTGGGATATAGGGACAAAATGTAAAGCTACTCCATTTGTCGATCGTTTGACTAAGAAATGTTTAGACTAACTCTTGATTAACTAGGTCGTCAAAATTGGTATACTTTGCCGACCTTCGCGGATACTCTCATACCGATTATTCTGATTTCTGACTATTTATTACTATGCTGTTTTTATTGTTAGTACGGTGCACAAAAGGTACTGTTTACCAGCAATCAGCATAGCCATAAATACCGGATCAAAGACTTAGTATATCATTGATATAAGAAGAAATAATACGGACGACAGCACGAAGGGACTCTGAGGGACGCCGGCATTCAACATGATGAACTATAAAGAAACTTACTCCCAAAATTCTTTAACAGGATCAGAAAGGGCAGTCTTGCTAACATTATTGCCGTTTAAGATACAGAAACTGGATTCAATATTCTTAGAGTAACATGAGAGGTTCCTTCTGTCATAGGGGTTGACGCAGGTAGCTGTATTCCAATAGTTGTCACAGGTACGCCATGGAACATCTGAAATCGAAATTAGCATAATAAGGTCACAAGGACCGTTACTTTTATTTTATTTTATTGTGAGTTGACATTTGCTTTTTAATTAGTCAAAACGTCATGCCTTTTCCCATATGGATAGGCAGAGGCAATAGTAGGTATGTATTCGTAGATCTGTCTCATTTCATCAAATTATGCATTTATTTATAAACTCTTTATTGCACAAAAGAAAGTACATAGGCGAACTTAATGCCTTTATCTACCAGCTAATCTTTGCAAAACATCATGGCAGGCTCTTTTCGGCCTACCACACACTCACGGTGAAAATCATCTGCTCAGGATCAACATAACGGAATTAAGTTTTCAACAAAAGGAAGTAGCAAAGAATAACTAAGGAGCCTTTTCAGAAAACAAATTGTGAATAAATACTTATCTTACCAGATCTCATAGACATAAAGAAATAGAAGATTGCCCAAGCAAGAATGACGATATAGTAGACATTCATCCAGCAGGACATTACAGCAGCAGCATAGCCGATTCCTAGAAGTTCATTGGTAAATTAATTTAGGTTTAATATGGATTTATAACGACAGGCGTGGCAATGGTGTGCAATGGTGTGCTAACCAGGAGTCCGACCACGCCACTTCACTGTTAGTGACAATGAAATTCATTCCCATTTGACAAAAAGTTACGCGGTTGCTGTTAGTGTCGATGACAACGTTTATTCATTCGGATAATGAGTTTCAATGAGCTTGAATTGTTGAAAATAAATGAATATCGATTCTTAGTGTGCGCGGTCGCAGTTTTAATTTTAAAACTCTTTAACGGAGTTTGACTGTCAAAACGAAGCCCATTGTCATTGAGGTATGCGGTCAGCCGTAAAGTCCATTCGATTCTCGGTTGGAGCAAATATTACTTTCCAGGATCCAATAATTTGAATGAATAGAATAGGGAGATCACATGGGTTGGTAAAACATTCTACTTATCGATTACTCTACAACCGTGCCTTTTAATTCGACTGAGGATTCGGTCGACAGAATGCAGATGCTTCCCCGACCCGTGTTTTCTACCTTTTTTTATTTAATTAAATATGTACACGCAATATTTTTCAAAACATTTTTAATGAGTTTCATAAAATCAAATCTAATGGGATCTTTATAATTTTAAAAGAATATACTAGTACAATAGATAACATAAAGAGATCCTATCCTTTGAATAGAATTAGGTTTAATTGCGTCTGCAAAAGATAATTGTCAAATCCAGATTCTCCCCCTAAAGAACATTATATTCAAATTTAGACTTTACAATGGCTATCTAATTAATTTTATTTTATAGTAAAATTAAATTAAGAGTAAATATTGCATTTTTTGATATTTCGGATTCATCCTCAAGAAAGCTGTGTTGCCTAGTGCCCATAACCGTAAAGCTTTTATAATGAGATTTGTGGATGTGAGGAAAGGAGGGGTAAACAGAGACAATGGAGTGCCACTTGCTACGATCCTAACACGACTCTCTAGCTTCTCTCACATCCACAATTCTCTTCATACAGTGTCTACGGTTAAGGGCACTAGGCAACCCTTATCTTAAGGGTGTTCTCCGATTTCCTGTAATAAATATTGTTAAATATAATAATAATTATAATATTATGGAAATACCTTTAAATATGGGTGCGATTTTGAAGACTCCGAGACCGCCAATCGTGAGCATCTGTCCCATCGCCAACTCCATGAAGAACATAGGAATCCCAGCGAGGATCAAAGTGAGGAAATATGGTATAAGGAAAGCGCCACCGCCATTTTTGTAACAGAGGTAGGGGAAACGCCAGACATTTCCCAGGCCAATTGCTAAACCAACCACGGAGAGGATGAAGTCGAGCTTGCTCCCCCAACTACCTCGGTCTGGTATATTGGACTTAGCTGGTGCGTCGCTGCAAAATTAAATATTTTTTAATTATTTTTATTGTGGCTGGACATAGGACAGTACCCCGCCTGATGTTAAGCTGGATTGCGGTCCATGAATAGATGTGACTGCTACTACAGTTAAATAACTGTAATTAGCAGTCACATCCACTATACCGGCCTAGTTGGAACCGGCAACTTACAAGCTAATCACTAAAAGCGACTTTACGGTCGTGATACTACCCCGGATCGGCAGATTTAGGTACCACTGCCTACCACTGTTTGACAACCAGACCCGGAGCAAATAGTCGCCTTTTTTCTTATTAACAAATATTTGTAATATTTAATCCAATTTATTATTATTACAAACAAAAGCTATGAAAAAATATTTGCTCCGACTGGGAATCGTACCCGGATCTTTACGTTTAGCAAACTGGTGAGCTAAACAATGCGCCACACCTATCTTTAAAAATGACTGATTTATAAATCTCTTTTGGTAATTTTAAAACAAAAAGTACAAAATACATACCTAGTTTTAGAGGTAGACACTTGAACACTGAGCTCAATCTCATCGTTTTTGGACTCCATTTTTCTCTATCTCTTTCACAAAATAAGATTCTCTTATTAAAGTTCTTTCTCTTGTGTTCACGGGAAGTGCACTAACATTTTTGTTATCAAGTACTCGTTATGAACATCTTGAGACGATTGAAGTCTGAAACAAAATATTAATAATTATAAATATTAATGCTGGGTTGCCTAGTGCCTATAACCGTAGAGCTTGTACAAAGAGAATTGTGAGAGAAGAAGCAAGGGAGTTGTATCAGGATCGTGACAAGTGGCGCTCCATTGTCTCTGCCTTTTCCTGTGGGACAATTTGATTGATTCGTTCATGTTTCTATTCCCATGGGGATAAACACGGGTTAGGCTGCATTTAATTAATTTCCACGATCCTGACACAACTCTCTTCACATCTACAAATGTTTAGATATACCTTAGGGCGGGTATATATTAGCCGTATACATTAGAGTATACATTCCTAAAGAGTAAACATTCCTAAGGAGTATACATTCCTAAGGAGTATACATTCCTAAAGAGTATACATTCCTAAGGAGTATACAATCCTAAGGAGTATACATTCCTAAGGAGTATACATTCCTAAAAAGTAAACATTCCTAAGGAGTATACATTCCTAAGGATTATACATTCCTAAGGAGTATACATTCCAAAGAGTAAACATTCCTAAAGAGTATACATTCCTAAGGAGTATACATTCCTAAGGAGTAAACATTCCTAAGGAGTATACATTCCTAAGGAGTATATATTCCTAAAGAGTAAACATTCCTAAGGAGTATACATTCCTAAGGAGTTTTTTTTTTTTTTTATTGTGACTCGACATCTGACATCGACCTGCCTGATGATAAGCAAGAGGAGATCCAAAAGTGCAGACGATTGAAACAACCGAGTCAGTACACGGCTGTCTCAGCCGCCGTCACTATGCCGGCCAAAGGTGCTTCTTCACGCATCGCTTGAAGGATCCAAGGTTATAAGAGGGAGAAAACACATGGGCTGGCAAAGCATTCCACTTGTCGATTGTTCTACAAAGAAAAGATGCACCGAACTTTTTAGTTCGACTACCGATTTTGTCGACAAAATGTGAATGCTTCCCCCGACCAGTGCGGGTGTTACGGGTGTGAAAAGACGAGATAGGAACAAGGTTAAAGAGCTCCTCGGAACATTCTCCGTGGTATAGGCGATAGAGGACGCATAGAGCCGCCATGTCTCTGCGTAATTGCAGAGGCTCCAGAGTTCGCGTAACCTCTAAATCTCCTATGATTCGGACAGCTCGGCGCTGCAATGAATCCAGGGCATTGAGAAGATACTTGGCAGAGCCGTCCCAAAGATGCGAACAGTACTCCGCGCAAGAGCGAATTTGTGCCTTGTATAAAAGTAGGCGTAGCTCTGGCGCAAAGAACCGCCGCACCTTGTTCAGGATGCCAAGTTTGCGGGAGGTGGTCTTAATAGCCCGCTCAACGTGATCCCTGTGATTCAGGTCGCTGCGAAGGGACATCCCTAAGATATCCAGTCTGTCCGAAGTACCAAGGGAAATGTTACGAAGAGAAGGAAGGGGGATAAACGGGGATTTTTTCGTCGAGAACGCGCATACCTGAGTCTTGTCTGCGTTGAACTGAACCAGGTTCTCGTCGCCCCAATGGGTAATACAATCAAGAACCCGGTTCAGCTCCGCTACGACAGACTCTCTCATATCGGCTATTTCCTGTTTTCCGGCTGCGGGGCGGGCAGTGTAGCGTCCATGCACCGTGCTGTCGTCTGCATAGCAATGAATGCTGGATCCAAGGTCCAGCATGTCATTGATATGCAGTAGGAACAAGGTCGGCGACAGCACAGAGCCCTGAGGAACGCCAGCATTCACCGACACCCTACGTGACGCGCTGCCATCCACAACAACGCGTATGGAGCGGCCACGCAGGAAGCCGGCTATCCAGCCACGCAGACGGTCAGGTAAACCGTATGCCTCGAGCTTGGAAAGAAGGGCCTTGTGCCAGACCCTGTCAAACGCTTTAGAGATGTCCAAGCCGATGGCAAGGGCCTCTCCATTACCGTCCAACGCTTCCCCCCAGACGTGCGTGGTGTACGCCAGAAGGTCACCAGTTGACCGTTTTGGCCTAAAGCCATATTGACGGTCATTGATCAGCTGATGACCCTCCAGATAGGCCATGAGGCGGACATTTGTAATCCGCTCCATGACCTTGCACAAAACTGAGGTTACAGCTATCGGACGGTAGTTTGCAGGGTCTGAACGGTCGCCTTTCTTAGGGACCGGTTGCACATTGGCCCCCTTCCAAGCCCGAGGCACACAGCCCGACGAGTATGAGAGCCGGTATAGCCTCGTCAAGACGGGAGTCAATTCCGCTGCACACGTTTTAAGCACAATCGCTGGGATACCGTCAGGGCCACTGGACTTTCGGATATCGAGCGATCGTAGCTCCATGTGGACATCGCGTTGTCTGATACGTATATCAGGCATCGTATGTCCGCATGGACGCAAGGTGGGTGGCTCTGCACCACGATCGTCGATCCGTGAATTAACGGCAAAGAGCTCAGCCAAGAGATCAGCCTTCGCTTTTGCCGCATGCGCCAGTGAGCCATCAGGCTGTCTCAGCGGTGGCAGTGAGGAACGACAGAAGTTAGATTCCACAGTTTTGGCGAGACTCCAAAAGCTGCGACTACCCGTTGGGTGCGCTAATAGACTCTCGCCAATCCTGGAAACGCGCTGTGCCTCCGTTCTTCTAAAGACTTTCTTACAAGACTTGGTGGCACGATTAAAAGCTGCTTTCAACTCATCCACGCGAGGGTCATGATTTCTTTGACTCTTGACCCAGGCACTGTGAGCCGCGTTTTTTGCTGAAACAGCAACCGCGCACTCACCATTGTACCAAGGCCTGCTTCGGTCGTTGCGAGATGCACGGTTGGATGGAATGTAATATTCCATCCCCAGCGCGATCTCATCAACAACGGCCGAAGCACACGTAGATAGGTCCTCGGAGCTGAAGCAGCGCTGCCACCAAGGGAGCGAAGCGAAATAATTTCGCATTCCCTCCCAATCTGCCGACCGGTAGTGCCACAGACGACGCACCTCCTCCCTGGCAGGAGGAGGCACGGCGCGCGGCACTGTCGTCTCGACCAGGCAGTGGTCAGAAGTCCCTAAAGGGGCCTTGACCGAAATTTTATACCCGGTCGGACGATTAGTCAGCAGAAGGTCCAGAAGAGATGGGGCATGACCGACAATATCTGGCACCCGGGTGGGCTGGGTCACCAACTGAGTCAGGTCATGCAGAAGAGCAAAAGCATGAGCAGCCCTTCCTGCGTGGTCAGTCCTTGGGGACCCCAACCACACGTCGTTGTGTGCGTTGAAGTCCCCCAAGACTACAACCTCCGCGGTCGGAAACCGTTTCAGCGCTTCATCTGTCGCCCGGCTTAAAAATTCAAAGAGCCGGGTTGTCTCCGAATCCCCGTGGTGGGAACGGTAAAGGCACCCGTAGACCCTGGTTTGAGAACCAAGATCTACGTGTATCCATAGGAGGGACAGGGAAGGATCCTCCAAGTAAAGCAGACGGCGACAACAGATATCGGACCGGATGTACACACATACCCCGGCTTTCGCCAGGAACCTTTCCTCAAGCGAGTAGCCGGGGTATTGTAGGTATGAGGTGTCCACCGGGTCCTTTATCTGTGTCTCCGTCAAGAAGAGCATAGCGGGCCGTGCCGTCTCAAGGTGGTGGTGGACGGCACTGAGATTGGCGTGGATTCCACGAATATTCGTGAAATCCACTCCAAGCTCATTAGTGGTGGGGATTTTAATGCCCGCTGAGCAAACGTTAATAATTTTTTTTAAAACTTTCATATTGGAGGGGTTTGGGGGGGGGGGGGCGTGAAGATGTTGGGGGTTGTTTATTCGGTAGGGACAAAAGGTGCAGCTATCCGCTTCGCCAGATGTATCCCGGCGGTGTGAGTCTGCTGATCCGTCGGACGGAAGGGCCCCCGTACCCTCCCGGAAGTGATCGCCTGGACCCCATATCCGATCACCAATCGGCTAGACGACTCACCCCGGGATTATGCGCCGCATGGTGGGGCAGCCTCCCTCCGTGGTTAGCGGTGGGCTCAGGCCCCTGTACTGTGCAGCGGGCGGCCAGCGGTTAGCCGTTGCTACGGGTCTCCCTGGCCGACGGGTCAGCAAACTCTCACCGGAATACAGTGGAACAGCTGGATGCCACTGTCCCTAACCGCGTCCACAACCCCCAACGCAACTGGTGCTACACAAACTAGTCCCCGAACGCGATGTAGTCACTATGGGGGGATTTGCATCTGTGTAGGGTGGTAATTGCAACCAGCTGAGAACACTTAATAAACCGGAAGTGTCCTCTCCCACTCGGACATACATTCCTAAAGAGTAAACATTCCTAAGGAGTATACATTCCTAAAGAGTAAACATTCCTAAGGAGTATACATTCCTAAGGAGTATACATTCCTAAAGAGTATACATTCCTAAGGAGTATACATTCCTAAGGAGTATACATTCCTAAGGAGTATATATTCCTAAAGAGTAAACATTCCTAAGGAGTATACATTCCTAAAGAGTAAAGATTCCTAAGGAGTATACATTCCTAAAGAGTAAACATTCCTAAGGAGTATACATTCCTAAGGAGTATACATTCCTAAAGAGTAAACATTCCTAAGGAGTATACATTCCTAAGAAGTATACATATTCTAAGAAGTAAACATTCCTAAGGAGTTTACATTTCCTAAGGAGTATACAAACATTTCTAAGAAGTTTACATTTCCCAAGGAGTATACATATTACATTGCTTCGGAGTAAACATTCCTAAGGAGTTTACATTTCCAAAGGAGTATACAAACATTCCTAAGAAGTAAACATTCCTAAGGAGTTTACATTTATTAAGGAATGTAGACTCCAAGAGTTAAACTATGAATTCCAAGGTTAGGGGCACTGCAAACCCCTGTTATTATTAATGTGCCAATACAATTTTGCTAAATATATGAGTCTATAACTATTTCTTTATTTGCAATTAAAATTGTATAAGAATTAACAAAGGAATGCTTCGACGTGGAAAGGACGAGAGAAAGTAGATTGATGAAAGGAATTTATAATTCTCATGTGGATGGATGCGTTAAACGAGTTCGACTCAGGATGTTTCCGATCAAATCGTAGGTAGCCTCAAGAAAGCTGTGTTGACCATAACCGTATAGTAACCGTAGAGCTTGTATGAAGAGAATTATGGATAGTATTTTCTTTGATTTTGCACTATCGCAATTATTTTTTGTTATTGATTTCACAATTTTTTTATATTCCGACGAATTGTGGAAGTGAGGGAAGCGAAGGACCTGTGTCAGGATCGTGGCAACTTGCGCTTTGTTGTCGCTGCCTATCCTTGATTGGTTGATTGATTTGATCGTATTGAATACTTCTATTTTATTATATTTTGTCAAATATTTTTTGCTGATAAAACTTTTTCCACCAAAACAAAGAACAAAATTTCCAATTCAATGTATTTGACAGGATCCTGAAAATTACGATTTCAGTGTAATTTCGGTCACGTAAGCCACAATATAGCGGAGCGGGATGTTTTTGACAGCAAGTAGCTTTGTTTGAAATCCTTTAAAACAACTCAAGCCCTATCGGATTTCAGAGACAACTACAGAGAAAATACGATCGTATTTCGAAGCCGTAGAATTCTTTATTGCTTAACAAGGTTCATTTTACGACTCATATAAACCTACGTTGTTAAAGGACAATGAACTGTGTGCCGTTAAAATAAAGATGTTTATTGTATCTACTATAACTGATATTAATTCGTCCGTGGCTTAGACATTGACAAGAATTTATTATTGGTTTACTTCACGTTCAATTAAATAATTTAAAAAAATATATGAAATCAAAATATTGAATATTTTTGGGTGTGGCAGAAGAAGCATGAGAGTAGAATTATGCTGAAGAAATGCGGTCATAAAGGAGTGTAAGTTGAGTGACGATAGCTAAAGGAATAAGGAATAGTACAGTACGCGATCATGCGGTTCAAAAGAGATGCAGGCAGCGACAAGGATTTACAAAGTATTGCTTTGATGGTTTAGGCACATGGAATGGATGAGTGAAAGTAGATTGACGAAAGAAATTAATTAATCTGATGTGGATACGCGAGTGAGACCCAGGAAGAGCTTTCGGAGCTATTCGAAGACATCCTCAAGAAATCTGAGTTGCCTAGTGCCCATAACCGTAAAGTTTGTATGAAGAGAGTTGTAAATATGAGGAAAGCGAGGGAGTTATGTCAGGATTGTGGAAAGTGACTCGCGGTGGTAATCGAGACCTAACAAATGCTGAACAATAAGATGTCGCATCCACTATGCCGGCCTGGTTGAATTGAACACCTAAACTCATACTTCAAGGCGACCGTAGTGTAGTGGTATTGCAATAATCAATCACGCTAACCGAGATTACGGGTTCTAAACCACTTGCCTGTACTAATGTATCTTTGATATAAATATGTACTTAGGTCGTCCTTTTTCTGTGATATAAGCACTTTGGTATCTTATTTTAAAAATTTATTTGTGCCGACCTTAAAGAGTTCGCACATTGTATAACTCATTTTCATTAAAAACAAAATGTCATTTTATTTAATAACGCTACGTGGTCAAGGACGTGCAGAAATGAAATGCACCAATTGATGTTGTAAAGAAGACTAATATATTTTTGACATTAAAATAGAATATCAAAAAACAAAAGAATAAATGGGTTTGAAAATGAATTTTGTTTTTAATGAAAATGAGTTATACAATGTGCGAACTCTTTAAGGTCGGCACAATAACGCTACGTGGTCAAGGACGTGCAGAAATGAAACGCACCAATTAATGTTGTAAAGAAGACTAATATATTTTTGACATTAAAATAGAATATCAAAAAACAAAAGAATAAATGGGTTTGAAAATGAATTTTGTTTTTAATGAAAATGAGTTATACAATGCGCGAACTCTTTAAGGTCGGCACAATAACGCTACGTGGTCAAGGACGTGCAGAAATGAAACGCACCAATTGATGTTGTAAAGAAGACTAATATATTTTTGACATTAAAATAGAATATCAAAAAACAAAAGAATAAATGGGTTTGAAAATTACATTTTGTTTTTAATGAAAATGAGTTATACAATGTGCTAACTCTTTAAGGTCGGCACAATAACGCTACGTGGTCAAGGACGTGCAGAAATGAAACGCACTCGTTGATGTTGTAAAGAAGACTAATATATTTTTGACATTAAAATAGAATATCAAAAAACAAAAGAATAAATGGGTTTGAAAATGACATTTTGTTTTTAATGAAAATGAGTTATACAATGTGCGAACTCTTTAAGGTCGGCACAATAACGCTACGTGGTCAAGGACGTGCAGAAATGAAACGCACCAATTGATGTTGTAAAGAAGACTAATATATTTTTGACATTAAAATAGAATATCAAAAAACAAAAGAATAAATGGGTTTGAAAATGACATTTTGTTTTTTATGAAAATGAGTTATACAATGTGCGAACTCTTTAAGGTCGGCACAATAACGCTACGTGGTCAAGGACGTGCAGAAATGAAACGCACTCGCACTAAAGAAGACTAATATATTTTTGATATTAAACTAGAATATCAAAAAACAAAAGAATAAATGGGTTTGAAAAAAAATTTTGTTTTTAATGAAAATGAGTTATACAATGTGCGAACTCTTTGAGGTCGGCACATATTAAATTAATACTGTAATTTACTTATTTTACATAGAATATATAATTTATGTGTAAGACTTAAACTTGAGTAAAGTTCTTGAGTACTTTAGCCGTTAAGATGAGGGGAGGAAGTCAACCAAGATGGCGGCACTTCCTGTTTGAGCTTTCAAGTTTTGACGTGAGAAGTTACAAAGTTTAGCTACTTCAAGGGGTAAACAGAACTTCGTAATGTTTTGTTTAATATAAGTTATATATTATACGAGTATATATAAAAACAAGACTTATTTTCATTGATTTAACTAAAGTACGGAACTGGCAAACTACGTCTAGCTGACGCACTTGAATCCAAAGCACGACCTACTGCCGTTAGAGCACACCTACTCTCATGCACTATGTCTCGCTCGCGTCTCACAGTGACAAAATTTTCGTTTATTTCTCGTTAACGAAACCGACTTTGCCTGAATACTGAAACGCAAGCCGTATCTTCTCCTTTTGTTATGATTTAAGCTTATTTTATCTTATTTAATTATAAATATCATGTGAAACGAGGTTGCGTTAAACGAGGCAGGCCCAGGATGTCTCGATTTGCCGACCAAATCGGAGACATCCTCAAGAAGGTTAGGTTGCCTTTTTTTTCGTGGGGAAATCCTCATGGATACTCCTGGTTTCTCGGGGTAGTAACCAGGATTACGCCGGACTCGTACCGGCTTAAGCCCCACGGTAGCCTCCGTCATCGCGAACGCTGGAGATTGGGAGCTGGGGTACATTCTTCCGAGATCTCCAGCGGTAGGCCCCATAACCATAGAGCTTGTATGAAGAGAATTATGAATGTGAAGGAAACGAGGGAGTTGTGTCAGGATCGTATCAAGTGGCGTTTTATTGTCTGTACTTATTCCTGTGGGAAAAGGCGTGACAATTTTATTTAGATTTTATCCGACGATTTTGCATTTTACGTTAATTTTTCTAATAGATACGACTGCTACTCCAGTTACATGTCTGCAAGTAGCAGTCACATTCACTATTGCGGCCTAGTTGGAACCGGCATCTTACGAAACGCGACTAAGTCACTTCACGGTCTGTATACTTGTAACTTGTAAGTGGTAGTTCAACCCCGAATTCGCACCACTGCCTACCACTACTAGACTACGGCCTTATTGAAGATTATTTTTATACGGTACTAACCCATATTTATTATTTATAAATCTAGATCTAGGATAGGTCTATTTACAGGGTCTATTAGTCAATTAAGCAAATCTATGGACAACAGTTTATTGAGATCATATCAATTCAGTTCTAAGTGAATAATAGCTTTATATTTGTTATCATCACGACTCATTTTCCACAGGCATAGGCAGAGACAATGGATCGCCATATTTCACAAGTCTGACACAAGTCTCTTGCTTCCCTAACATCACGAATGTTAAAATAATTTGACAATGTATTAAAAAGTGGTTTGCAGTGTTATTTCCACAGTCTGAAAATCCGGTGTAGTACCACCACTTTCAAGTGTAAAACCGGTATAGTGGATACGACTGCTGTTGTCAAATTCTTGATAGAATACCAGCCTAACATTTTTTTTTTACATTTTGAAGGAATTCTACAGTTTAATAGCTGTACGTAGCAGTTACATCCTGTGCCAGCCTATTTAAAACCGGCAACTAACGAGCTGTTCCGAAACGCTACTAAGTCACTTCACGGTCTACAGGGGATCGGCAGACTGGTCACCACTGCCAGCCACTCTTTGATAACCAGACCCGGAGCAAATATCCACCTTTTATTATTTATTAACAAACATTTGTATTTTTTTATACTAAGCTACTAAACTTTCCAGAAAGCGTTTTGATCCGAAGACTCTTGGTTTGTGCTACCATTTCATTACCCCTACACTACGGTCGCCTAATAATCGCTACACATTAGGCGGTCACAATATTTACAAGCACAAGCTTAATAAGTGATCAATCAATTAAATCGTCACGCCTTTTCCCACAGGAATAGGCAGAGACAAAGGACCGCCACTTGCCACCCTCGCTTCCCTCACATCCACAATTCTCTTTATACAAGCGCTACGGTTATAGGTACTAGGCCACCCAGCTTTCTTGGAGATGTCTCTGATTTGGTTTATCCATCCACATCAGATTTATAAATTTCTATCGTCATAATATTTTCTTAGATTTTGCGCGAACATTGATTAATGAATTAAACAAATTTTATGCGGCTTACTATCGCGTTTATTTTGATTTTACATGATTTTTGATTTTTTATTCAGACGTTTCGAGAGCTTTGCAGCCATCGTGGTTACGGAGAGACTGAGGTGTTGGTCGTCCTATTGGTTGATGCTGTTATTGTTTCCAAAACTACCCTGTTTGATGTTTGAATTTTGTTTTTCTGTTCCCGGTTTAATTTAAAAATAACTGACGGTATCATCTGGTTTGAAAGTTTGCTGACTTGGGTCTTGAGATTGTGTATTATGGGGTCCCAAGTGTGACCCCGATGGCTGCAAAGATCTCAAAACGTCGGAATAATAATAAAAAATTGTAAATTCCCATCGTCAATCTATTTTCACTCATCCTTTCCATGTACCCAAACCATCGAAGCATTTCTTTGTCAATACAAAAAAAAACAATTAAACCACAATCCAAAAACCTTTTCAACAAATAATTAAAAAACAAACTCACTAAAACAAACGATAATCAATTCACAGCACAAATCACCGAAACCAAAAACATTTTCTAACTTAAAACAGTAACTCCAAAAACATAGGTGCTCGTCGTACGCGAGTCCAACCACAAATGCCCGAAGCCAATATCCATAGCAGAAGGATACTTGCAAACTACACAACTGTCAACGTGCTAAAGAATTATGATTTGTAACTTAATCTAAATATCACGTAACACGTTACTGTACCTACCTTCCCGGATAGGGTCAGGTCTATTTTGTCACAAAATAAAATTGACGCATTCTTTTATCGCTCGAACAACCGACAACCGATGGGCAAGAAAGGTTTTTGAGTGGATACACAAGCACTTTAAACAGCTAAGTATAGAATGTTAAAAAGAACCAACTGAAGCAGCCGTGAATAAACTCGGTATTTTTCAGTTGTCGTCACTTTTGGACCTCCTCTTGCTTATCATAAGGCGGGTCGAGGTCAGATGTCGTGTCACAATAGAAAAATTAAAAAATGTCTGAAATACCCGACCTATTAAGCTTCAATACGATTGCTTAAGTTTATGCCGGCCAAAGATGGTTGACGATTGTTTTCCACAGAATAGACTAGATTTAGCTATGACCAAATTGTATCAAGTCCTGATAGTCCTAACCCGCCGGATGATGTACAATTACTTGTAAAGCGACACTAGGGGACCTAAATTGCTTTGTATAATGCAAGGGAATTGATGCTAGGCCCCCTGTGTCTGTGATATTAACTTTGTGCCTAGTATCTCGTAACTTTTTTTTTATTGTGACACGACATTTGACCTCGACCCGCCTGATGATATGCAAGAGGAGGTCCAAAAGTGACGACAACTGAAAAAACCGAGTTTCACGGCTGCTTCAATCGCCGTCACTATGCCGGCCAATTGTGCTTCTTCACGCATCGCCTGAAGGATCCAAGGTCATAGAATGGAGAGAACACATGGGCTATTGTCGCTATTGGGCTATTCCTATTGTCGATTGTTCTACAAATAAAAGACGCACCGAACTTTTTAGTTCGGCTGCCGATTTCCCCTATCTGTGCGGGTATTGCAGGTGTGATAGGACGAGGTAGGAACAAGGTATAGGAGATAAAGGACTCACAAAGCCGCCATCTCTGCGTAGTTGCAGGAGCTCCAGAGTACGCGTGACCTCTAAATCACCTATAATTCAGACAGCTCGGCACTGCAATGAATCCAGGGCATTGAGAAGATACTTGGCAGAGCCGTCCTAGAGGTGCGAACAGTACTCCACGGAAGAGCGAACTTGGGCCTTGTATAAAAGTAGGCGAAGCTCTGGCGCAAAGAACCGCCGCACCTTGTTCAGGATGCCAAGTTTGCCCGCTCGACTTCCGTGGTCCGTGGTCCCTGTGATTCATGTCGTGCGTAGAGGGGATGTCCCTAAGATGTACAGTCTGTCCGAAGAACTAAAGGAGATGTTACCAAGAGAAGGAAGGGGGATAAACGGGGAACGTTTGACTTGAAGTTTCGTATAAATGAAGAATTTCGTTTGAAGGATAATAATAATATAATAATAATAATAAAACTTTATTTAAACAAAATTGTTTTACAATAATGTGATACACAGCGGCCCCCACACTAGGCAAGCTTGTGTCGTGAGGACCTAGGATGAGGATAAATTGGTGTTCTTTGTGGTGACAATAAATAACACTAATTTGCTCCTTCAAACATAATTATTGATTTATGCGAAACTTCATGAGCGGGTCAAACATCAAAACTGCCATCATAGCATTCTGCTGGTATAGTTAAAGTTAGAGGTGGATGCGATTGCTCTATCCAGCTTAACATCAAGCGGGGTGCAGTAATATGTCGAGTCACAAAAAGAAAATAATATATACGACTTTTTTAAATTTAATACGCGATTTCTGACCTTGACTTTCCTGATGGTAAGCATGTTGAGGTCAAAAAGCGCCGAATATTGCAAATCCCGATGCATCAGTTGCATCAAACGCCTAGCTAAAAAAACTGGCCCTTAAAACTTGTAATAAATCTTAAACAAGAGAAAATGGACTAAAATCCTTATGCTTAATTTCTGGCCAACTGAATGCTTCTACAGTAAGCACAGACCGGCATAGTGACGGCGACTGAGGCAACCGTTAACTGAGTCAGTATTTACAGTCGTTGACGCTCTTGGACCTGCCTTTGCTTACCAGCAGGCAAGTCGAGATAAGATGTAGAGTCCAAATAGTAAAGTCCTACAACATTTTATCTGATCCCGATCGCAACTTAGTCACTTCACGGTTTATACACTTGTAAGTGGTGGTACCACCCCGGATCAGAGGACTAGGCAAAAACCACTAACTGTCTACCTAGCACTCTTAAGAACGTACAGCCTGTTCTTAATAGATTTACTTTAGGGGAGGATGTATAAAAAATAGGTCGGCGACCTAATTTAGACACTTGTATATTTCTCAAGGTCCTGTCTACCCCAAAAACTTGAGTCTCAAGATGTTTTATTATTTTTTATCATTTTAGCATATTTCATCGCGCAAATCGGAGACATCCTCAAGAAAGCTAGGTTGCCTAGTGCCCATAACCTTAGATCTTGTATGAAGACAATTGTGGATGTGAAGGAAGCGAGGGAGTTGTGTCAGGATCGTGGCAAGTGGCGCTCCATTGTCTCGTGGTGTGACAATTTGATTGATTGATTTACTTTAGTAGCAGTCACCTTCATTCATGGACCGTATTCCAGCTTACAGTTTGGCGGGGTGCCGTCATATGTCCAGCCACAATAAAATAATATATATATATATATATATATATATATATATATATATATATATATATATATATATATATATATATATATATATATATATATATATATATATATATATACATAAAGTATGGCGAAAATACATAGTTTTTTTTTTATTATTCATTCAAAAAACACTTCTCATTCAATAAGATTATTTTCTTAATTTTACATTCATAAAAGAACAACAAAAATACAACGCAATAACAAAATTAACAATTTGAAAAAGGAATACTTACAGCTTCTCCTGCCAATTTCTTAACGGCTTCGTTGTTCGAATTTTGAATTCAATATTTATTATTTATTTATTTTTATTAGGCAATGGTATTAGTTTCAGTAGACCGTTAATTCCGAGGCGTTGGCTTCCCACGGATGTTAACTACCAACAAAGGATGCTGAAAATACTGAAGGCAGGGACCTCTGAGAGCTTCTGAGCATGCGCAGTTACCATCTAAAAATTATTATGGACCTCAAATTTCACTAATCGACGTAAGAAACTACATACACCAAACAATTTTGAGTCCTATCACAATACAATTACGTACATTTTAAAATGAATTTAGTTTATCTAAAGTTTAATGACATAGCTTTCCAATAAATGCTGAAATGTTGGGAATTTATTTGAAAGAAATTGTACGAATTTAGACCTTAAAACTTAATGTTAAAGTTGACTATTGCTTTTATTATTTTAAAGAAAATATTTGCCCATTGCAATCTCTGTTATGTTTTGTTTTTCTATTATTAAACTAAATGGAAAATAGAAAATTGGAATTCTGTAGTTTATGTCTTTTCTCGTGATATTTAATAATAGTAAATTCCATCGACAAGTGAAATACTTTACCCGTCCATATAGTTACCTCAGCCTCTAACTTGGATCATTCAACTAAGCGTAACAAGAACCGATACGACCATAAAACGAATGCTTTTTTACAGACGTCTGCATTCTTAAACCTGCAACGTGCTTACCAGCACCTCGAGGTCACAAAAGAAAACCTAAAAAGCAGAGGTCCGTAGCGAATGTAAAAGAAGCGAGAGTTTTACTAGGCCAGGATCCTGCTTATTTCAGTGGGAACTGAGGTGTGACTAATTATAATATGTCTTTCTTAAACAGATTACTTATAATTACATTCTAATTATAAACTATAACCGACCGATTTGGCAGTCGAACTAAAAGGTTCAGTGCGTCGTTTCTTTGTAAAACAATCGACAAGTGGAATGTTTTGCCAGCCCATGTGTTCTCTCCATCCTATGATAACCTTGGATTCTTCAAGCGAAGCGTGAAGAAGTTCCTTAAGCTGTATCGGTTTATTTATCAGCGCTCTTCGTCTTTCCTTGCTTACCATTTCCATCAATCAATCAATCAAATTGTCACGCCTTTTTCCCACGGGGATAGTCAGAGACAATGGAGCGCCACTTGCCACGAAACAACTCCCTCGCTTCCTTCACATCCACAATTCTCCTCATACAAGCTCTAATGTTATAGGCACTAGGCAACCTAGCTGCGTCAGGCTATCCAAAACGCAATAATGAAAAAATAGATAAAATAATTATTTTTCTACTTTCTTTCTAACAAATTATATGTAGGGAGAGGTACCTTCTTCTGACGAAGGACACGGAAGAGAGCTGGGCGGCAATTCAAGTTCACGGGGCTCCATCGATCTGCGTGACCCAATTCCCATTGCAACCAGAACTAGGTTAGAAACGGGAATGTATGGGAGCCATGGCAGCGCTTAAATGTGTAAGGTTATAACACGAAAAAATATTAAATCAATTAATCAAATTGTCAAGTCTTTTTCCCACAGGTTTAGGCAGAAATAATGGAGCGCCACTTGCCACAATCTTGACACAACTCCCTTGCTTCCTTCACATTCACAATTCCCTTCATACACACTCTATGGTTATCGATTTCAATTTAAATTTTGAATTTTTATGCGATACGCATAGTCTCTCTATATTTTTCTTCTTTCAATAATCAGCTCAAAATTCCTTCCCACTCCTCAACCAGATATTCAGATTCCTTTACTGTATCTGCAGCCCGCCAGTGGAACAAGGTACCACTGGATAATTGACGTGCACAGTCTGTCAATGTCTTTTAACGATTAGTCACCAACTTGTTTCTTGATAAACAGAGCATGCCATCTAGTTCATATTGAATAGTTTGGAACAAAATATAATTGTGTATGTTTATTTTTACCTACATATATGCATATATATACTTGTGATACTTGTATGTAGTTTATGTAATTGTAGTTTGTAGTATATTTGCACCCTGCCCATAATTTCTCATCATCCCAAAGGTTAGTTGTTGGAGAATGCCTAATAAGCATTAAACTCGCCTATGTACCTATTTTTAAGTTTATTTTGATGCAATAAAAGATTTAAATAAATAAATAAATTGTCCAAATCGGAGACATCCTCAAGAAAGCTAGCCTAGTGCCCATAACCACAGAGCCTGTATGAAGAGAATTGTGGATGTGAAGGAAGCAAGGGAGTTGGTAAGGATCGTGGTAAACGGAGCTCCATTGTCTCTGCCTATCCCTGTAGGAAAATAAATGGTTTTATGTATAACATAAAACAATATAAAGCATAAAACGAGCGACATGCTTAGCATATTTGCTGAAGCGAGCATAACTGTGAAAGATACAACCTCAAGGCTCGTCCTGCGTAAGCGTATCAACCACAAACATACAAAGAGTGGTAGGCACAAGTTTACAGACTATAAAGTGACTAAGTTGAGTTTCGGGAGTAGCTTATTCCATTTGGGTCTGCATAAGGGATGCGTCTGCTACTTGCAGTTATTTAATCCTAGTGGCAGCCGCCTCTATTCATGGACCGTATTTCAGCTTAACATCAGAAAGGGTGCTATCATATGTCGACCCACAATAAAAAAGATATATAGACAAAAATACAGCGACTGCGTTTGCCTCAGTAGCCGTCGCTTTGCTCCGCTATCGATGCTCCGTTTAAAGAATCCAAGGTTATAGAAAAACCCATGGGCGACCTATGGGGCCAAATGTCACAAGACACTTCTCAGGGGAATTAAAATAAATACATTAATACTGTTGTACTACAAAGATCAAGAGATGGGGCCGATAAAAAGGGGTAGCTAGGGGTTTCTCCCACGTGGCCTGATCCGTACAGGCAGCCGCTAGATTGGGGACTGCACGTTACTCAAAACCAAAGAGTTGTATATTTGAAGGTCTATGTAGCAGGCTGGTGGTAGTGCTGGTGGTGTACTCCAACCGCGGTAAAGCCAACCGTAATGAAGTCCAACCGTTATCAGTCCAGCCGTGATTAAGGCCAATTTTTATTGAAGCTCGACATATGTTTATTACCACAGTTATCTAACCGCAGTCGCATCCACTATGCCGGCCGATTTAGAACCGGCATTTTACAATGTGATTTACAAGCCGACAAACTTGTAAGTAGTGGTCTTACTGTCTGCCACTCTTATTTCTCTTTTTTTATTGTGACTTGACATATGACAGCACCCCGCTTGATCTTAAGCCGGAGTGTGGTCCATGAATGGATGTCACTGCTACTACAATTCAATTACTGTGAGTAGCAATCACATCCTAGTTAGCCGGCCTAGTTAGAACCAGAAACTCACAAGCTGATCCCGAAACGTGACTAAACCACTTCACAGTCTATACTTGTAAGTGGTGGTACTACTCTGGATCGGCAGACTGGGTAACACTGCCTACCACTCTTTGATAACCAGACCCGAAGCAAATATTTACCTCTTTTTTATTAATAAATATTACAAATAAAAACTATGAAACAAACATTTGCTTCGACCGGGAATCGAACCCGGGACTTTACGCGCAACAAACCAATCGCTAACCGTTCGTCCACGCTTGTCGTCAAGTCTCTTCTCTTTATCATAGCTCCTGTAAGACGAACAGTTTATACCCAAGGTAGATGGGGCTGGGCGGTTCGGTTAGGGCGGATATACACGCTCACACGGGATCGTAGCGCGACATCCTGCAAGGGGAATAAAACGGATGCATTCCATCCGCTTGTAGTGTCCTACACACGATAAGCTAATCCTGCGATCCTGCGATTACTTAAGACAGGCATTAGTACCATAGACCAAATCTGTGCAACATCATTTAACAAAATATTACCTTGCGCCTGGCAGGAGCATAAGTCACGCCTCTTTTACCTTCAACTAATAGACTAAACAAAAAAATCTTCTATTATCAATATTTTGGTAACAAAAAAAATCTAAACAATATTACCTGCAATTCATAAAACAAAAAAAAAATAGAAAAATACTCGCCTTCAATAGGCTAACGTCGAAGCAGCCGACAATGGGCGTATTACGTGCGTAAGAGTAGTTTATACCATTGTATCCCTTAAGATGGTGCAGCGAGCGTTTTGTCAATATTACATCAGTTTGTTACGCGTAAAGTCTCGGGTTCTATTCCAGGTCAAAGCAAAAAATTGTTTCATAGCTTCTATATGTAATATGAATCAATCAAATTGTCACACCTTTTTCCCACAGGGATAGGCAGAAACAATGGAGCGCCACTTGCCACAATCCTTACACAACTCCCTTGCTTCCTTCACGTCCACAATTCTCTTTAAAATAAATATTACTGGATTATAAATTATTATTATTTGATTATAAAAAAAAGATTTTTTTAGATCCAGGATGTTTTATTTTTTACACTTAGTTTCCTACAGTCAAGACGAACCTAATGAGTCCAAACTTAGTAAACCCATTAAATTTAAACCCATTTAGGATTTCGTCTCCATCATCAGAGTCGCTCATTGGTACCAGTTAAAACACTTATTTGTATACGTTTGTCGTTCAAATGTTAGGTCACAGGTATGTTTAAAATTAAAGTAAATACCGATTGTGGGTCTAAGATCGCTACCGCAGCTAACAAAACGAGCTGATGACCTTGAATCCCTTGATTAGATCTTTATCAATTGTAGCTAAGAACTATCTCGAGCATGTCAGCTTTCAAACAAAAAAAAACTCATCGTAATTGGTCCATTCGTTTAGGAGCTACGATGTCACAGACAAACACACGGATACACAGACACGTCAAACTTATAATACTCCTCTTTTTGAGTCGGGGGTTAATAAAAAAACAAGAATTTCCTAATTTAAGAGGTACATTTTTTTAAAGGTAAAATTACAAAAAAGAAAATTGAGAGAATTGTGGGTGTGAGGGATGCGAGGCAGTTGTGTCAGGATCGTGGTAAGTGACAATTTAATTTACTGATTGATTGAAAAAAAACTACAATTAGTAGCTAAGCGATACATTGAATGCTAAACAAGGGAAGGTCTAAGAGTGCCGACGAATGACTTGACTTCAAATATCTTTAGATTTTTTATCTCGTGTAAAACTACTACTCGTATTTTATAGCTGTTATATTACATATAGCTATCCATTACAAATGTCCCGGTCTCATATACATGTCCAAATATTTGCAAATAAATATTGAATTTTATGAATTAAACAATTTAATGCATAGAATTTTCTTAGATTAATTTATATAATGAATTAACCAAAATGCGGTTACTATCGCGTTTTATTTTAGGTAATGATTGTACAGTTTTTTTTTAATTTCTCAGAGACCACGATGGCTGCAAGACAAAAATCATGTCTATGTTGTGTCCGTACCGGTAGTCGTTGGGAACGATACTCTCGAAGTTGTTGACCACCATAATTACCTCGGCCACATTGTCCAGTTAGGTAGGCCCAACTTCGACAAAGAGGTCGCTCGAAGAATCCAACTCGAATGGGTGGCGTTCGTCATATCTTCTCGTCTAACATCCCGCAGTGCCTGAAGACAAGGGTCTTCTACCAGTGTGTGTTGCCAGTGATGCCATATGGTACTGAGAAGTGAGAGACAAATGTTGGCCTGTTGGAAAAGCTCAAGATCGCTCAGCGGCATTGCCCGAGAGAGAGCTATGCTTGGTGTGAAGATCCTGCGCGATAGAATCCGGAACGAGAATATTTGCAGAAGAACCAGGGTTAACGACTTAGCTCGTAGGATTTGCAAGCTGAAATGGCAATTTAATTGATTGAAAACAGAATTATTAGAAATTATGCCGGCCAAAGAAACATTTTAATGTAACGAGACAAACCTAGTCGATATAATATGCTATAGGAAAAATAAAACACAGAGTAATTTATTTTATAAAAGTAATATACTTATCAAATAATAAAATACAAATATTATTTTTATTGTGGCTCGACATATGACAACACACTTGTTGATGTTAAGCTTGAGTAAAGCTAACATCAATGCCGGCCGATCATTCGTACTTCCATTCTATAAGTATTTATAAAGAGTGGTAGGCAGTGGTACCCAGTCTGCTGATCCGGGGTAGTACCACCACTTACAAGTATACAGACCGTGAAGTGATTTGGTCACGTTTCTGGATCAGCTTGTAAGTTGCCGGTTCCATCTAGGCCGGCATAGTGGATGTGATTGCTACTCACAGTTATTGAATTGTAGTAGCAGTGACATTCATTCATGGACCACACTTAGCTTAACATCAAGCGGGGTGCTGTCATATGTCGAGTCACAATAATAAAAAAAAAAATTTCAATATTTTTTTACAATTCTGTACTAAGCTATTAAAGTGCTTGTATCATAGAAACAGGACAACCAAAGTACATATATCAAAGATACATTGGTACCGGTGGATGGTCTCGAACTCGTGCTCTCCGGTTTGTGTAACCATTGCACTGCCACTACACCACGGTCGCCTTTAATAAAGTTTGGCGGCCTACTATGGCGGTAGGCGGCAGACAGTTGGAGGTCATATGCCCAGTCTACCGATCCGGGGTATCACCACCAGGGCCGTCTTAAGCATATTCAGCGCCGGGGTGCGAAAGTCAAGGCTCCGCTCGCGTGGTCTCAGTGTAGTAGGTACCTATCGAAATTTATGGCGGTCGGCATGCGCCCCCTAGGACTCTGCGCCCGGGTCCACCGCACCCCTTGAACCCCCGGGTAAAGACGGCCCTGATCACCACCACTTACAAGTGTACTGAAGTGACTTCCAAGTCACTTGAGGAGTTTCACGTTTAGCTTAAAAGATTTCGCTTTAAACTATGCCATTGACTGCTACTTTTATCCATCTGCTAAGTCTCATTAATTTCTCTTGAGAGTGGTGGTACTACCCCTGGTCCTTGATTTACTTAATACTCGATACCAAAATAACGAACTCATTTATTATATTATATTGTATTATGTTATTATATTATATTATATTATGTTATGTTATATTATATTATATTATATTATATTATATTATATTATATTATATTATATTATATTATATTATATTATATTATATTATATTATATTATATTATATTATATTATATTATATTATATTATATTATATTATATTATATTATATTATATTATATTATATTATATTATATTATATTATATTATATTGTATTGTATTGTGTTATATTAAGTTATCAGTTTTATATATCATACTCCCATTTTACATTTCGACTGTCCCGAAGGTTAACTGGCAGATAATGTCTAGCGGCATTAAGTTCGTCTTTATACAAATTGTAATAAAGTTTTTAAATAAATAAATAAATAAACTCACACTAATATTTGACATCTTCGTAACCAATCAGCGAATAACAAATCAATTGGTAAACTACGTTGATTGGTCACTTGCGACTGCAAGTTTTGGCCGGCATAATGACGGGGACTGAAGCCGTAAACTTATTTAGTTGTTTCAGTCGTCGTCACTCTTGGATCTCCTCTTGCTTATCATTTGAGGGGTCGATAGGGAGATGTTGTGTCAAATAAAAAAATAAAGAACCGCCATAACGCATTAAGAGAATCGGGATCCTTGTCTGCAGATTTGACAAATTATTAAAAACTGTCTGTCTATCATCCTTATAAATTAGTGTAGAATAATTTATTTTTATTTATGTATGTAAATGTTTTAATTATTATTATTAATCCTAATAACAGCCACAAATAAAACATCACAGCCTCTAGAATAATAAGTAAGTAACCTAATTACTAAATAGACATACGGACAGAGTTGTATCTTTTTATGAATTAAACTTTTATGCGGCTTACTATTGCGTTTATTTTATTTATTGATTTTTTTATTACTTATTCCGATGTTTCGAGAGTTTTGCATTCATCGTGGTCAGGACAGTAAGCCGCATAAAATTTGTTTAATTTATTAATCAATGTTCGCGCAAAACCTAAAAAAATATTGTGTCTTTTATTTAGTACTTTTTGTATCTTCAAGAACCGGCTTTATTTGTAGTTAATCCAAAAGATCATAATCAAAAGAGCTATAATCAAAGTCGTATAAATTCGATAATCATCCTCAGCCCTTACGACACAAGGTAAATTTTAAAAATATAAACGATAATAAGAATGACCCTCAAAAAAAGTAAAAACCTGCACATGGTCCTTTCCAGTTAGGTAATCGTTTTTTTTTGTCAAATGTATAAAAGTAATAATTTATTGAAAACCAAAAAACATTTTTAAGCTATCAAGATTCATCTTCAACTAACATTTTACCATTTTCTATTTTATCCAAAACCAACTCTTCGCCTTTGAAAAATTTCTCAATCTCTTGCAACGTCTTTCCTTTAGTTTCTGGTAATAAGAAATAAAGGAAACCAGAACAAATCGCGACTGCGGTGGCATAACAACAAAATACACCATTCACACCGATAATTACAAACAATTTAGGAGCAGTTTTCACTACTACAAACAAAAGTAGAGATAATACCATACCAGAAATACCACTACCTATACTCCTATACGCCAGAGGGAATATTTCTCCAGCAACAGCCCAAGGAATAGCCAAAATGCCAATTGTTTTACCAAACATATAAACCAGCATAGGTATAACTGGTATCCAAGATAAATTGTCTGAAAAATATCCTAAATCTCTTAAATAAATTAATAAAGCTGTTAATAATAATGAAATAACAGTTAAAATTGATCCAAAAAATAATACAGATCTTCGTCTAAATTTGTTAACAATAACACAAGACATAATAGCTGTTATAAATCTAACTGAATCGACTGCTAACATAGCTGAGTATCCATCTATTTTGTCGCCAGTAACAACTTTCATAATCGGCACAGTATATGATGGAATAACAGTCATCCCTGACACTTGAAACATGGTAAACATAAAAACCATAATAAATGTAGGTTTATAGAATTCCTTTTTTCTAATAACAGTTAAAATAAATTTAAATTTTGACTGTTTTTCCCTAATAATAGACAATTTGTGCTGCTCCTTTTGACTTGCTATTAATCTATCAAGTTCTTCTTTGGAATTTTTATCATCACCTCTTAACCATAAGAATGATTTACGACATTTCTCGTAATAACCGTGAGCTGCTAACCAAGATGGCGTTTCGGGGGATAAAGAAATTATTATAAGAGAGAAAGCATAGCAGCAGCCGCAAGCTAAAGAAGCTGTTCTCCAGTAAAGTAGTGTTCCAAATAGATGAGCTATAAGCATCCCAGTTGAGAATGAAAGTGCTATTGTAGCTAAAAATGCTCCTCGATGAGCTGGTGATGAATATTCTCCAATCGAAACTGGAGCACCTGATGCCTGAAGACCCATTCCAAGACCCTGTAATGAAATATTTAATGTTAATTTAAAGGATAGTACAACTAAGTTGGGGAATTTCGCATTTGCAATGAGAAAACAGTAGTACCTAGTCTGCCAATCCGGGCTAGTATCACTACTTTCAAGTATACAGACTGTAAAGTGATTTAGCCGCTTGTAAGTTGCCGGTTCCAAATAGGCCGGCATTGCTACTTACAATTACTAAATTGTAGTAGCAGTGACATCCATTGATGGACCACACTCCAGCTTAACATCAAGCGGGGTGCTGTCATGTGTCGAGTCACAAAGAAAAAATTGTAACGTAATTAGATGTTAATGTATTCGTGCAAATACAGGGGTCTAGGCTCCGAGTATGATTTTGTCCCATTCGGTGTCGAGACCCTTGGTCCGTGGGGTCCTAGCGCTTTAAGGCTTTTTAAGGAAATATCAAAAAGGTTAGTCGACATCACAGGAGACCGAAGAGTTGGCAGCTACCTCGGACAAAGAATTAGTCTAGCTATTCAAAGGGGGAACGCTGCCAGTATCTTCGGAACCTTGCCTAAAGGGACTCCTTTTAATAATGTATTTTAGTTAATTTTCTTTTTTTTTTTTTCTTATCAATGTGTTATATTTCTTTATATATGCATTAATTTAAATAATAAGATATTGTTATATTTTTACTTAATTTAAATTTAAGATTTTTAATGTTTATTGTGTTTAGGTACAAGTTATTATGTGTCATTACGTTATTTATTACATTAGATGTTTATACTTGTATATTTACCTGTAAAAATCTACTAATTAGCAGCATTTCTGGTGTTTTAGCAATCATGAGGAGAGCCCATCCACTTAAAGATGGTAGTGTGCTTAGCTGGTTCGTCATCTTGCGTCCTAGTCTTTCCAGGAAAATGGGGGATACAGCTATGCCTGTCATCAAGGCTAACCCGAGGACTGAAGCTGAAATTCATAGATATTTAGACGGCAGGCGCGGATTTTTTACGACACGCCAGGGAGTTGTGTCGGGATCGTGGCAAGTAGCGCTAAATTGTCCCTGCCTAAGGCGTGACAATTTGATTAATTTAACTATAGTAGGGGAACGACTTAAAGAAACGTGCGTGGAATGCGGTTGTGACGTCATCGTCACGTGTCTATCATGAATAGTGAAGTAACATGCAAAATGTTGATAACGATAAACACACACTTTTTTACTTGCGTATTTTAATTTAGTTATTAAATATTATAAATTTATATTTAATAAATGTTTATACATTAACAACAATAATAATTATTTTTTCATATATTTAACCTAACTTTTTAACTAAACTAAAAACTAAATAAGTTTTTTTTGTCGTCAACGCTTACGAAACTTTAAGGTGTCCATATTCATAAATCAGTATATTCTGTCTAAGCCGAAATAACGTGCCCCTCCACTGCATTTACGCACACGAGCAAATATAAAATAAGAATAAAACACACCGATAAAATAATTTTAACAAAAAATACGACTTTAATCAGGAAACTAGCAAAAAATAAATTTACTACGCACAAAGTAATACGTATTTTCATTTAGTTAAATAGAAATTATTAAATAATTATTTTATAATTTTGAAGTCGGTATATACTATACTTGATTCTAACGAGGACGAATGCGATGAATGTGATGACCTTGATGATTCCGATAGCATAAGTGAAAAGTATAGCTAGTCTAACTATAAATGACGCGCCCCTCCACTTTATTAGTTTATTTAAATGTGTGAATACAAATATTACTAACTATACTATTATACTTCACGCAGGGCAGTTAAAAGTTTAGGACACGTTGGTACAATCTTTTTTATTAAATAAAAATCTTCTATGCATCTTCTTATAACGCCAAGGTCAAAGTCGTCAATATTAACATTACGTTTGAAAATTTATCTTTTTGCCTTTTTTTGTGGGTGATTTCAAAAGTAATGATCCAGCTAAAGTCGACTCACGTTTTATATTATTAATTGTGCTATTAGGTACACCGGTATAATAACATGATCTATCAATACTTTTACATAAAGGTATAGTTACTATATTTGATAATATTTCTTCTTCACACATTTTAATCACGTTCATAATAATGTTTCTAGCCTGGCTACGGATGACTACTCTCTTTTTTTGAGTTAACTTGCTCATTTTGTAATAAACAAACAAAATAATTGATGACACGTTTTTATCGATAGTGCGCTATTAAGTGACACCGCCAAGCTAAGCGCGTCACTAATGGCGGCCAGTATGATACGGGTGGGAGGTATTTGCCCACCCGCCGCCCCTCAGGCCCCGAATGCATTTAAGTCATTCCCCAACTATACATGCGTATTATTTACCTCGGCTATTATACCCTCTTTAGTATCAAAAACAAAAAAATAACCTTGACATTAACCTTAAAAAACACAATTCACAAAAACACTAATGTGTCTTTAATTATTCAATATAATAAACTAATATTAAAACAGAAATATAACATATTGATAAAAAAAAATTAAAAAAAAATTTATTAATTATTATTATTATTCAATTAAAAACAGATTTTAGTATTTTATGTTTTATATTGAGAAACCTGTGAATAAAGGACCCCACCCCGCCAGGTTCTCAAATTCCTTACAATATGACGTCGATAAAACAGTGAAATAGCGTCGCACTGATCTTTGACATCTTCGTAACCAATCAGCGAATAACAAATTAATAAGTAAACTACGTTAATTGGTCACTAGCGACCGCGACGCAAATGCATTCCTTTTTTTATTGTGACTCGACATCAGCACCCCGCTTGATGCTAAGCTGGAGTTTGGTCTATGAATTGATGTAACTGCTACTACAATTTAATAATTGTAAGTAGCAGTCACATCTACTATGCCTGGCTAGTTGGAAGCGGCAACTTACAAGCTGATCCCGAAACTTCACGGTCTCTATACTTGTATGTGGTGGTACTACCCCGGATCGGCAGGCTGGGTACCACTGCCTACCACTCTTTTTAATCGCCGTTCAATGTTTGGCTGTTCATTATAATATACTGTGGTTTGTACCATTCACTACGTTACTCTTTTGCACTCTTCTTTCATATCTTCATCAAACTTGCCATCCCCTGTAAACATACTGCCCAAGTAATCAAATATATTTATTTTTTTAATCAAAGATACATTGGTACCGGTGGGTGGTTACGAATCCGTGCTCTCGGTTTGCGTAACCACTGCACTGCCACTACACCATGGTCGCCTTATATTGTTTGACGTGTTCCATTTCCTTTCCGTCTATCATTATCTCACATTCTGTCATAATTTTCTCCTAAACCATTAAGTGCACCTAGATTAATGGCGCTCCATTGTCTCTTCTTATCCCCGTGGGGAATCCCCGTATGGGAAAAAGGCGTGACAATTTGATTGATTGATTTGTTGCTGTTATTGTATTAAGATAATTAGAACCCAGACCAGAGCGACGACGAACGGCCGTGTAAAATCTTTCAGTAACAGTCTTCTTTACTCATGTATTTCTTTATTGTGACTCGATATCTGACCTCGACCCGCCTGATGGTAAGAAAGAGGAGGTCCAAGAGTGACGACGACTGCAAAAACCGAGTCTTCACGATTACTATGCCCGCAAAAGGTGCTTCTTCACGCATAGCTTGTAGGATCCAAGCTTATAGGATCGATTTAAACTTAAAACTAGAAAAATCATTAGAAATTAGAATATACTAACCAATCCATGATTCGTGTTCAATTGTAAGCTTAATAGCGCTGTCAGGTTCGCGTAACTGTTGCAGCAACACGCCCGGAAATGCTATGTTCGCACCAGTGCCGGTCATGTAAAAAGCAACGCCTGTCACCACGAACATCTGCAATATATAAGTTTAATCAATGAATCAAATTGTCATGCCCTTTATCACAGGGGAAGGAGCGCCACTTGCCATGATCCTGACATAACTTTCCTGACGTCCACAATTCTTTCTATACACGCTCTACGGTTATGGGGCCTTACCTAGGCAACTCAAATTATTAAATAATTCAGTGATTACATGTGAATGTTACCTGACGTAAAAATGGTATCCATTTTGTTCTCCCCTTAGCTGGTTCCACCATCTTTTCTTGTATTCTGTAAGAAGGATATTAAAGCATTAATTAATTTATTTACCATAGTGTTGAAAGTTATGTCTGTTATGATATAAAGTTTAGCATTAGTATTTGGAGGGAATGACCCCAAGAATTATTTCGTACCAGCAATTTTTTTATAAACCTAAAGCATCATTGCGTACCACAATGAAAATAAATCTAGAGCGTAAACGCTAACCAACGTTAATTACGGCTAAATTAACCTGCCCATTAATTCAGCCGTAACTTTATTGAAGTCTTCTACTCGTACCTTAGATTCTTGAAGCAATGCGTAAAAACACACATTAAGTCAACATAATGAGGCGACTGTGAACTGATTCGGTTTATTCAGTCGTTTAGTCTCTTGGATCTCCTCTTGCTTACCATCCGGCAAGTCGAGGTTTAGGGAACTGTGGACCTTCAAATAATTCGCAATTTTTTATTATTAATAATCGTTTCCAACGTTTTCTTTGTCAATAAAATCTATCTAAACGCCTGAAATGTTTAAAACGCAATATCATTGTTTGCTTTGTACGAATATATCCATTACATTAGTAATTCAGGTGTTATTTCCAGAGTTATATTAATGTTTTAGGTAACGTACTCTACTACTTCAGTAACGTAGGAGGCTTTTTTTTTCATTGTGACTCGACATATGACAGCACCCCGCTTGATGTTAAGCCAAAGTGTGGTCCATGAATGAATGTCACTGCTACTACAATTCAATAACTGTGAGTAGCAATCACATCCACTATGCCGGCCTAGGTGGAACCGGCAACTTACAAGCTGATCCCGAAACGTGACCAAATCACTTCACGGTCTGTATACTTGTAAGTGGTGGCCCTACCCCGGATCGGCAGATTGGGTACCACTGCCTACCACTCTTTGATAACCAGACCCGAAGCAAATATCCATCTCTTTTATTTTTATTAACAAATATTTGCAATATTTAATATTATTAAATATTACAAATAAAAGCTATGAAACAAATATTTGCTCCGACCGGGGATCGAACCCGGGACTTTACGCGCAACAAACCAGTCGCTAAACCGTTCGTCCACGCCTGTCGTCAAAGCTTGTGAAGTAGAAAAAATACGACCGAAAATACTCTAATATTCGATCAAACCACCGCGTAGTTTGATCAAATATTAGCAATTAAAACTAACGATCAAACTATTCGTTGTAGGTAAAGTTCACATCTTATTTTACCCCCAACATTGTTTAATTACACGTTCAAAATTATGTTAACCTCAGATCATTAATCAGATAGTTAAGTAAGTGAAATGCTTTGCCAGCCTCTGTGTTCTCTACCAATAACCTTGGATTCTTCAAGCTATGCGTGAAGAAGCTCCTTAGGCCGGCATAGTGACGGCGACTATGGCAGCCGTGAACTGACTCAGATTTTTCAGTCGTCGGCACTCTTGGACCTCCATCATGCTTAACATCAGGCAGATCGAGGTCAGACAGATGTCAAGTCATAATAAAAAAAAAATTGACTGCAAAAGTACATACATAGACAAAGGTGTATATCAATCAATCAATTAATTATTCAATTAAATTGTCGATCCTTTTTTCCACAGAGATAGGCAGAGACAATGAAGTGCCACTTGCCACGATCCTGACACAACTGCCTCGCTTCCTTCACATTCACAATTCTCTTCATACAAGCTCTATGGTTATGAGCACTAGGCAACCAAAGGTTGTATGTATGTATATTCTATGTATGTATATACCTAACCTTGACCCGCAATACAGACACATGGAACCGTTTATGACGTTATCAAGGTTCTTCCTCAGTATTAAAAAAAAACGAATCCAATTAACGTAGACAAGACAGTCTTCCGTTTCTTAATTGGGTGACAATCTATTTTTTTTCTTATTTTTTATAATTACATAATGGGGATTATTGGACCATACCATTAGTAAGGCGACCGTGGTGTAGTGGTAGTGCAATGGTTACGCACACCGAGAGCACGGGTTCAAAACCACTTTTTCAGCGCCACTTTCTACGATCCTGACGCAACTCCCTCGCTTTCTTCACATCGAGGTCGAGGACAACAGGACAACCAAAGTAAATATATCTGCCCCCCTAGCACGGCCAGCCAATAACATCATTGCAACTCATTTTAAATAACTTACCAGAACAGAATGTCCAAAGAAATATATTTAAAGGTTCAATTAAACTTCACACAAAGCACATTGATGTACCAGCCTATTAAGTTATTATAATGAGTTACAATAATATTCCTTGCAGGTCTTTATCTTGCTTCTTGGGTTGCCGTCCAATGTTTCTGCCTATCACTGTGGAAAAAAGGCTGTCAATTTGATTGATTGTTGTCTTTTCTTAACTCAAAATGTCTCATTTCAACCTTGACCTACACATTAGTAATAATAATAAATCTAGGTTACGAGTGAAAGGATGCTTGAGTAAGATTTTAACATATTGGACAATATTACTGTTTTCCTTAGACATAAATAAAACAACTTCATCCTTGCAATTCCTCCCCATCACACTGCGTTTGATGGGATGTAGTGGATAGGCCGATGTAGTGGATGTGATTGCAACTCACAGTTTTTAAATTGAAGTAGCAGTGATATTCATTCATGGACCACACTTCGGCTTAACATCAAGCGGTGTGCTGTCATATGTCGAGTCACAATAAAAAATAAAAAAAATAAAAAGTTTAACTACATGGTTATTCTATACATGTACATTCTATACATGTACATACATATACATTCTATATATTTATACATGGGTTATTCTACTCCTATAACCCATGTATAGCATAATTTTTAAATTAAATAAAATCCGCACTTTTACGTCCGTTACACGTAAGTTGGCAAGATTTTAACGTAGTGCAATAAAAAAGGGTAGTTTAAGTGAAAGTAGATTGACGAAAGAAATTTATAAATCTGATGTGCATGGATGCGTTAATCGAGGCAGACCCAGGAGGGTGTTCTCCGACCAAATCGGAGACATCCTCAAGAAAGCTAGGTTGCCTAGTGCCCATAACCATAGAGCTTGTATGAAGAGAATTGTGAATGTGAAGAAAGCGAATGTTGTGTCAGGATCGTGGCAGGTGGCGCTCCATTTTCTCTGCCTAACCCTATAGGGAAAAGGCGGGACAATTTAATTGATTGATTTTTGAGTTTATCGCGAACAGACAGACGCGGCGGGGGACTAATTTATGTAGTAAAACTATTAGTATGATACGAAAAACCAGTGGTTAAATTTCAGTGCACCTAAGTGTACGCGGAAGCGAACGGAGCGTGGATGCCAGGCGGGAGTCGATGATCTCTCTTAGTTATTTTATTATTTGAATTTAAAATCCTAATTCTTTTAGCTTTCAGTACTTGGCGAAGAAATTAAACGTGATGTTACATTTCTGATGTTAGTCTTATCTAAACTTATAAATAATATTTAGGTTATTTAAATAATCTAGATTGTCTATAGTAAAATGTATTTTAGCAAATATGACCTAGATTGTCAATTAATGTTTTATGAATTATCATTTTCATTGTAACATGACATCAAAGACAGACGTGGCGTTTTTTTTTTAATTCTGACTCGACATATGACTTCACCCCGCTTGATGTTAAACCGGAGTGTGGTCCACGAATGGATGTCACTGCTACTACAATTCAATAGCTGGTAGCAATCACATCCACTATGCCGGCCTAGTTGGAACCGGCAACTGACAAGCTGATCACGAAACGTGACCAAATCACTTCACGGTCTGTGTACTTGTAAGTGGTGGTACTACCCCGGATCGGCAGACTGGGCACCGCACCACTGCCTACGACTCTTTGGCACACCAGTCCGTTACGCGCGGGTCCCGGGTTCGATTCCCGGTCGGAGCAATATTAAATATATATATGCAAATATTTGCAGCTTAACATCAGGCTGGGTGCTGTCATATGTCGAGTCACAATATTAAAAAAATGAGTCGTTTTTATCAGTCGTCGGCACTCTTAAACCTCTTCTTGCTTACCATCAAGCAAGTCGTGGTCACAACAAAAAAACAAGGATCAGAACTTTTAAGCCCCAACGTGGGAGCAAGACAGATATATTTAAACTCTAGTTTTCTCTCTAAAGTTTAAACTTTAGAGGTCATCAGAACCGGTTAGTGTTGGGATGGGAGTCGCAGATTCAAATCCCACTACTCACAACATCCCGGGTGATTATTCTTCGTTAACATCACCTATACTAGACCCGACGTCAGAGTATTTTATATTTAACATCAACAAGTTATTTCAGTAAGGATCGTAGCAAGTGGCGCTCTATTGTCTCTGCCTATCACTGTGGGGGAAAGGCGTGACAAACACGATCCTGAGATAACTCTTATACTTTTCCTTTACATCCACAATGTCCTTTGGGTATTTTATTTTATTATTTGTTTTTAAACCAAGCTACCAAAGTGCTTGTATCATAGAAACAGGACGACCAAAGTACATAGATCAATGATACATTGATACCGGTAAGTGGTTTTGAACCCGTGCTCTTGGTTTGCTTAACCATTGCACTGCTACTACACCATGGTCGCTTTACCTAAATGTACCCAATACAATCGGACTCTGTGTCGTATTTTCCAAATTATTCTACTCGCCATTGATTTAAAAATGTTTATTAATAAATAAATAAATAAAAGGCAACCGTGATGTAGAGAGTAATAATCGCGCAAATCGAGATCCCCCCTTGCTATATCTTTGATATGTGTACCTCGGTCGTCTAGTTTCTATGATACAAGCACTAGGTAGGTTAGTTAGTATAGAAATGTAAAAAACAAACTCACATAACAACATAACTATAAATTAACACAGATAGCCTTGAGAAGTTTCGTCATTTACACAAAAAAAAACATAAATAGATACATAAAAATAATATTATGTATATAAATAAAATCACACACGCACACACGTCCACTCACTCCGGATGCGAATCCAAAACTAAGTTTAGGTAAGATTATAAAACAGTATAAAATGTACATACATACATTTCTATAGAAAACTGATTATAGTTTAGGAGTTAGCAGAGATTTTATCTTAATAGTTTTTTTTATTGTACATAGACATTGACAGATTTTACTCTATATAAAATGAAACTCAGACAATCGGAGATCAATGGTTGAAAGGATTGATGGTTAATTTGTAATTTTTTTGTTTAATAATTGTGATTTTAATATCTTTTCTAAACAACATAGTTCTTCTTATTGTTAATACTCGTAGTTTTATATGATAAATTTAATTTCAATTACATATATTATGTTTCAATTATTTAAAACAATAAAGAAATAATAAATAATCAAACACCTCCTAAACTAACCAATCAACGACATTTTGCGAATTAATTGGCGCAGAATCAACGACATGTGGACAGTAATTAAAAACAATGAAGTACAATGTTTTATTATTATGATACGATTTATTGGTTATGATAACATTACTCTTCATGACATGTCCATAAATAAATGACCATAAAAATATTATCATTAATTATCCATTTTTATATTGTGACCTCAATCTTTTATTAATTTTCTTTTTTACCCCCGACTCAAAAAAAGGGTTGTATAGGGTTGACGTGTCTGTGTATCTGAGTGTCTGTCTGTGGCATTTAAAACTAAATTTAGCTAAGATTTTAAAACTACAGTGGTACATTTGTATAGAAAACTGATTCTAGCATAGGAGCTAACAGTTATTTACAGCACACCGCCTAATGTGTGCGGTCAACTGCGGTCTATGTAGTGCGACTACTATTACAGTGAAATAAGTGCAAGTAGCAATCGCATATTCTGTGTGGTTGTCTTGTATAGTAATTACTTATTAATTGGATATTGATCTCACTGTGTATGCATGTTCGGAAGTTTTGCACTGTTAAAAACTATTTAGAATTATTCTTAAAATTTTAATCACTAAAATTTGTTATGCATACCTACTATAAATAATTAAAAATATGTCCAGCTACAATAAAAAAATCACATTGACAATAATCCGTCAGATTCTCAGTGTATTCTAAATCGACTTTGTTAGTGTCATTAGTCTTTATCATCGACCTAATTATAATCGTTATTAATATACTTCAATCGTAAATTATTTTGTAAAAATGTATCAATACTTTGGTGCAATATAGAATTAAAATAAAATAAATGTGCTAATCCAATCTTTCTTAATCTACGTCACTTAGAAGTATCAAATCACATTTCTCCGCATTATTTTATTGGCTCTATCCGCCATCGTTACATGACATAAACTACTTAACGACTTTGATCCCTTAATTAACAAAACCTTAGAATCTATCAATTGTCATATTAAATCTCAGTATAATCTTTATTGATTTATTTATCCACCATCTCCTGTACTAATTAATCAATGAAGAATGCAAAATAATGAGCGATAAAATAACGAGTGTTTTCTTATTGTGGCTCGATATATTATGACAAAACCCCGTGTGATCTGGAGTGCGATCCATGATCCATGCGATCCATGATCTGGAGGCGACTGCTACTATATTTTATAGTTTTTATTTACATTTATATACTAAGCTACTAAAGTGGACAGTAATCAACAGGACAACCAAAGTACATATACCAAAGATACCGGTGGGTGGTTTCGAACTCGTGCTCTCGGTTTGTGTAACGATTGCACTGCCACGGTCGCCTTATTAAACAACAAGTGTTAGTCGTATTCAAAGGCATTTAATTGTATCCTTAAGGATCCCGTTTTATAACAATAAAGAAATAATAAATAAACAAACACCTCCTAAACTAATCAATCTACAACATTTTGCGAATTAATTGGCGCAGAATGAACGACAAGTGGACAGTAATTAAAAACAATAAAGTACAATGTTTATGGTACGATTTATTGGTTATGATAACATTACTCTTCATGACATGTCCATAAATAAATGATCATATAAAAAAATCATTATAATTTTTATAGGATGAATGAATGTAGATTGACAAAAAAAAATTATAAATCTCATTTCAATGAATACGTTAAACAAGGCAGGCCTAGGAGAGTGTTTTCCGACCAAATCGGAGACTTCCTCAAGAAAGCTAGGTTGCCTAGTGCCCATAACCATAGAGCGTGTATGAAGAGAATCGTGAATATGAAGAAAACGAGGGAGTTGTGTCAGGATCGTGGCAAGTGGCGCTGTGGGAAAAAGGCGTGACAATTTGATTGATTGATTATTGTTACCTCAATTTTTTCTAATTATTTGTTGTGACTCAACCTCAAACTCAACATAATATGACCCCTGCCTAATATTAAGCTAGAGTGCGTACCATGAATGGAGATGACTGCTACTACAATTAAATAGCTGTAAGTAGCAGTCACATCCACAATGCTGGCCTAGATGAAACCGACAACTTACAAGCTGATCCCGAAACTAAGTCACTTCACGGTCTGTATACTTGTAAGTGGTACTACCCCGGATCGGCAGACTGGGTACCACTGTCTACTACTATTACTAATGTGTACTTTTTCTTCTCTTCATTAATGGCGCCTGCGTTGTTTGTATTAAAACAGAACAATATCATTCTGCCAATGTTAAGTCGTATGACCATATCAACTCGCTGCTTCTACCTCTGAGAGCAGAGAGATACGTGGAGCAGCGCCACACGTCAGACTTTTAGCCATTACCCAACAAAAAACCCCTTAAAGGAAGTTATTGACTAATGCCCAGGATGCACCAGCCCATCTGCTTTCCGTATCACCAAAGCGACATGGCAAGCAGACTGACATACGAGGAGGTAGTCTGATATCGCACCCCAAAGAATTTGGACTGAAGAAATAGAAGAAGCTTTAAAATAGCTACAAAATACAACCGATACTATTTTTACTTATGGCATTAAAAAGAAGTCAGAAGGGGATGAATATACATTTTTACATTCGTTATTTAGAAGGTCACTAGTTTTGATGATCATTTGACAACCTAATTTAACACAAAAACAAATGACATTAAAATACTTCAAAAAAGAATGACGGAACAATTATGCTGCTACTCTTAATACCACGTGACTTATAATTAGGCAGTATTAAAAGTCAACCACAATTACAAGTGGTTGTATTTGCAAAAAGTAGTAACAACCTTTGAAAAAAAAGTAATTGAAGTACAAGTAGTTGTCTCTTTCAGTCACACATGGTATAAACATAGTATAAATGAGATAAATACCACTGAATTAGTTCTTATTTTAGCACAGATTCTATTCTTTCCATATTCTTCGTCGCACCCCATTAATAATAATGTAAGTTTCTTTTTAGCGCCCGCACTCTTCCCGCTATTTGTCAGTTTGACACTTGGCATGAAAATGTGTTGGTTGGATTTTTACGCGTAAATATTTGGCAGGGATATTACTATTATTATAATATATAATATAACAAAAACAAAATATACGGAAGTAAATTTTATGCGGCTTACTATCGCGTTTATTATGGTTTTGATTTTACAATTTTTAATTATTCCGACGTTTCGAAAGCTTTGCAGCCATCGTGGTCACGGAGAGCTGCAACGATGGCTCAAAGCTCTCGAAACGTCGGAATAATAAAAAAAATGTAAAATCAAAACCAAAATAAACGCGATAGTAAGCCGCATATTTGTTTAATTCAATAATTAATGTTCGCGCATAATTTAAGAAAATACCATACAGAAGTATTTATTCGTATTTACTTTTTTTAAAGTGATATATTTTTTATCATCGTTGTGATCAAAACAAAAAAATATAGTAAAAAAAGACAAAAACAATAATCTATAGGATTTTACGTGGGAGAGAATGAGACCTCTATTCTGCTAATACTAAAATAAATATAAAAAATTAAGAATATAAAATATAACAAAAATATAAAATAATAACTAAAATACATTATTAGGAGTCTCTTTAGGCAAGGTTCAGCTAAAACAATTCAATAACAGTAAGTAGCAATCACATCCACTATGCCGGCCAAGTTGGAAGCGGCAACTTACAAATTGATCCAGAAACGCGACCAAATCACTTCACGGTCTGTATACTTGTAAGTGGTGATACTACCCCGAATTGGCAGAATGGGTACCACTGTCACCACTTATTAGTGTACAGACTGTGAAGTGACTTTTAGTCGCGTTCCGATATTCGAGCTTGTAAGTTGCCGATTCCAACTAGGCTGTATATATATATAACTATAGCTGCACTATAGTTATTAAACTGTAGTGTGGACCTTGGATCCAACATTCATTGCTATGCAGACGACAGCACTGTGCATGGACGCTACACAGCCCGCCCCGCAGCTGAAAAAAGCTGAAAGGAGATAGCCGATATGAGAGAATCTGTTGTAGCGGAGCTGAACCGGGTTCTTTTCCCACCGACGACGAGAACCTGTTTTAGTTTAACACAGACAAGACTTGCGTGTGCGCGTAATCTATGAAAAATCGCCTCTCCTTCTCTTTGTAACATCTCCCTCAGTACTTCTGTCAGACTGGACATTTTAGGAATGTCCCTTCGCAGCGACCTGAATCGTAGGGACCATATCAAGGGGGCATTAAGACTACCTCCCGCAAAATTGGCATCCTGAACTTCGACTACTTTTATACAAGGCTCGAATTTGCTCTTGAACGAAGTACTGTTTACACCTTTGGGACGACTCTTCCAAGTATTTTCTGAATACCCTAGATTCATTGCAGCGCCGAGCTGTCCGAATCATAGGTGATGCATAGGTCACCTGAACTCTGGAGCCCCTGCAACTACGGAGAGACATGGCAGCTTTGTGCGTCCATTTTCGCCTATACCACGGAGAATGTTCTGAGGGGCTCTTAAACCTTGTTCCTACCTCGTCTTTTTACTTCCGTAATACCCGCACAGGTCGGGGGAAACGTTTCTTTATAGAACAATCGACAAGTAAAATGCTTAACCAGCCCATGTGTTCTCTCCATCCTATAGCCTTAGATCCTTCAAGCGATGCGCAAAGAAGCACATTTGGCCGGCATAGTGACGGCGACTGGGGCAGCCGTGAAGACTCGGTTTTTGCAGTCGTCGGCACTCTTGGACCTCTTCTTGCTTACTATCAGGTGGGTCAAGGCCATCAGAGTCTTAATAAAAAAAGTCACTTATATTTATGGACCGCACTCCAGTTTAACATCAGGCGGGGTGCTGATCTTAACCTGATATAATTGCTTTTAAATATAGAATTAAATAACTAAAACTTTATATATTTACCGAATGAATATTTATATAAGATAAAAACTAAAATAATTTCTGTATACTTGTAAGTGGTGGTACTACCCTGGATCGGCAGACTGGGCACCACTGCTGTGGTAAGCCTGAGAGATTCTGAATCAGAATTGTAGAAGAATAGATGATTAGTCATTGGTATGCAAAACGCATTACTAAGTATAGATTACTCATTTAACAAAACAAGGGTCTGTAGATAAGATTATTTATTATTCTTAAAATTCATCTATTTGTCCAAAATAACAATTGTGTTCAGCAAAATATCGGTGGAAGGCGAGCTTCCTCTGATAATAAGCTTGCGCATCCGTCCTTTGGCTGCGTAAAAGGCAAAGAATAACTTAATATAGATAGGTCAACTGTGTAAATATTATTTTGATTTAAAGATAGTGGAACGCCTCTTGCCACGATTCTGACAGAACTCCCTCGGTTCTCTCACATCCACAATTCTCTTCATATAAGCTTTACAACTATAAAAAATATATAATTAAAGCATGAGCTGTAACCAATTTAAAACACCCGGTTTACGAAATTAAGTTTGAAATACTAATCTAAGAGTAATGTGAGTATGGATTTGGTCTAAAAAACAGCGTAAAACATAATGCCAACCTTTGAGGGCATTTTTTGACATGTACACATAAGGAATGTGATATAACAATAAATATCTCAGATACTTATTGGATTCTTCAAGCGATGCGTGTAGAAGCACCTTTGGCCGGCATAGTGACGGCGAATGAGGCAGCCGTGAACAAACTCGGTTTTCTCAGTCGTCGTTACTCTTGGACTTCCTCTTGCTTATCATCAGGCGGGACGAAGTCAGATGTCATGTCACAATAAAAAAAATACTGATCCGCTTGATGGTAAGCAAAAGGAGGTCCGAGAGTGCCAATGACTGCAAAAAACCGAGTCAGTTGTTACAGTTGATTATTCTGGTTTTGTTTTATTATTTTAAGTTTCCTTTTTAAGGTTTATAGCTGTGTATGAATCAAATATCGGGCTATCTATATCTCTTTAATTTTGTCTTGCATTTGAAGACACACAATTATTTTCCTAGATTTTCGCGAACATGGATTAATGAATTAAACGAATTTTATGCGGCTTACTATCGCGTTTATTTTGGTTTAGATTTTTTTTTATTATTCCCACGTTTTGAGAGCTTTGCAGCCATCGTGGTCACGGAGAGACTGAGGTGTTGGTCGTCCTATTGGTTGATGCTGTAAACCAAAATTATTGCGATAGTTAGCCGCATAAAATTTGTTTAATTCATAAGTACATTTGTTTGTTTGCAACATCTCCCTCAGTACTTCGGACAGACGAGTAGACATTCTAAGAATGCCCCTTTGCAGCGACTTGTAATCACAGGGACCACATCAAGCGGGCCATTAAGACCACCTTTCGCAAACTTGGCATCCTGAACAAAGGCGGTTCTTCGCGCCAGAGCTTCGCCTACTATTAACAAGGCTCAAATTCGCTCTTGCGCGGAGTACTGTTCGCGCCTTTAGGACGGCTCTGCCAAGTATCTTCCGAAAGCCCTAGATTTATTGCAGCGCCAAGCTTTCCGAATCATAGGTGATGCAGAGGTCACGCGAACTCTGGAGCCCGCAGAGACATGGCCGAATCGGCAGTCGAACTAAAAAGTTCGGTGCGTCGTTTCTTTATAAAACTATCAACAAGTGAAATGTTTCCCAGCCCATGTGTTCTCTCCATCCTATAGCCTTGGATCCTTCAAGCGATGCATGAAGAACCACTTTTAGCCGGCATAGTGGCGGCGACTGGGGCAGCCTTTAAGACTTGGTTTTCGCAATCGTCGGCACTCTCTGATATCTTCTTGCTTACCATCAGGCGGGTCGAGGTCAGATGTCGAGTAACAATAAAAAAAACATCAACACCTCGCCTTAAGCAGGAGAGCTTCTACGAATGGAGGAGACTGCTACAATAGTGGAATAAAAGTAGCAGTCGTACTTACGCTGGCCTAGTTGGAACTTATTTTTTATTGTGACTCGACTAATGACTGCACCCCGCTTGATGCTAGGCTAGATTGTGTTCCATAAACGGATGTCACTGCTACTACAATTTAATAACTGTGAGTAGCAGTCACATCCACTATGCCAGCCTAGTTGGAACCGGCAACTTATAAGCTAATCCCGAAACGTGACCAAAATCACTTCACGGTCTGTATACTTGTAAGTGGTGGTACTACCCCGGATCGGCAGACTGGGTACCACTGCCTACCACTGTTTTATAACCAGACCCGAAGCAAATATTTATATCTTTTTTAATTAACAAATATTTGCAATATTTAAAATAATTATTAAATATTACAAATAAAAGCTATAAAACAAATGTTGCAACGGGACTTTACGCGCAACAAACCAATCTCTGACCGTTCGTTCACGCCTGGTGCCAAAAGCTGATTCCGACGGTCTGTACTCTAGAATTTTTTGCCCTATCTGTTCATATTTTTTATTCTATAATCGTTAGTGAAACAAAAATATAATATTTAAAAGGGAATCAAAATATGTAAGTAATAGAGCGATGTGGTGACGTTGCGGAAGTAATTAAAATTAAAAATTAAAAATAAAATAGTTTTTATAATTTTTAAAAAGTGGCATAGTAGTGTAAAATGTATAATTGTGTATGGTTTTTATTTTTTATTTTTAATATTGGTAAGTTATTTCAAACTAGTAACAAATTAAACGACTAGTTTTGGTAGTAATAAATAAGTTAAAAAAAAATTATAATTGGGTATATTATTTTTGTATTGAAAAATGTATTTAAAAAAATACATTTTATAAATAATAATTTATTTTACTGTTTTTTAAACACATAATTATTTACTTTTTTTATTAGTTCTTTTTTATATAATTTTTCATACAATCGGAATTGTTGATGTGAGGGAAGAGAGGGGGTTGTATCAGGATCGTGGCAAGTGGCGCTCTTTTGCCTCTGGCTATCACTTTGGAGAAAAAAACGTAATAATTTGATTGATATTTATGGTTAAAGTTCAAAATGGTTCTTGATATGCAATTGGTGCACCCTACTTGTAATCTTTAGATTTACGTGAAATAATACTTGTAATCTTTAGATATACGTTAAATAGTACCTGTAATATTTAGATATACGTAAAATAGTACCTGTTATTTTTAGCTATACGTGAAATAGTACATATAATCTTTAGATAAACGTTAAATAGTACCTGTAATCTTTAGAAATACGTGAAATAATACTTGTAATCTTAAGATATACGTGGAATTGTACCTATAATCTTTAGGTATACGTGAAATAGTACTTGTTATCTTTAGATTTTTTTTATTTATTGTGACCTCGACCCTCCTGATGATAAGCAAGAGGAGGTCCAAGAGTGACGACGACAAAAAAAACGATAGTTCACGGCTGCCTCATCATGTTATGCATTGATTTTTTAGAAAATAGTAATTGTAATCTTTAAATTAGTATCGGAAAATTAATACTAATAATTTTCAGATATTCGTTAAACAGTACTCATCATTTTTAGATAATAAAAAAAAGTTAATCATTGTAATTTTAAATAAGTGGTGGTTGTAAAATAAAAGAGTGGTAGGCAGTGGTACCCAGTATACAGACCGTGAAGTGATTTGGTCACGTTTCGGGATCAGCTTGTAAGTTGCCGGTTCCATCTAGGCCGGCATAATGGATGTGATTGCTACTCACAGTTGTTGAATTGTATTAGCAGTGACATCCATTTATGGACCACACTTCGGCTTAACATCAAGCGGGGTGCTGTCATATGTCGAGTCACAATAAAAAAAAGTATTGGTGATATTCAATACCTATAATATTCAAATCTATTTGCAATATCCTTAAAAAGTAACTCCTACGCCAATTAAAATCTCTCGACGGAAGTTTGTAGTGACAAAAGCGAATGTCACCCATATTTCCTGCTGATAATAACTATATTTATTTCATATTATTGTTATTGGGTATATACTATTGTTGTTCGCTAGCATAGGTACGGCTACGAAGCAGACGATTTTCTCAGTCGCTGACACTCTTGGACATCACCTAGCTTATACTCGTGATTCCCGGCAGATATTAACAGGTCTGACTTATGAGCTGTGCAGTTTAAGGCGAGGTATTTCTGCGTTATGAACAAAACTAGTTTTAGGCGAAATAAGGTTGAGATTTCCAAATCACTCTTGAGCGTACGATATTTTTAGGTAATTTTCAGAAAACAGTGTACTAAATTAAATATCTAGGTGATTAAGGGTCCAATTTAATAATTGAATATTCATATTTACGAAAATAAATCTAACAGTTATCGCTTAAAAACCGAGTACTTGGAAATCAAAAACTATTTTGTGATAAAATTGCATAATAAATAATATAATATATAAATATATATAATATTTGTGAATTCTGTTCGATTAAGTGGTTTTCTTTTTTGAGCATTTCTTTTTTAAACATTTTTTTGAGTATTAACATTTCAAGGAGTATAGTTATTAGTCAAAATTGTGTAATTGTATAGATGTTGAAACTGATACAAATGATACAAATCTTTGAGATCTCAGATACCGTGTCTGAGGCCCCCTCAGCAAAATTCAACGTTAACCCAGCAGTTGGAAGAACTATACAATAAAAGGATAGTATAGTGTATAGAGGAATTTCGACGCATGGGTGCTATTAAACTTAGTGGTCAGAGAGGTGGCGTGTCAAGCGACAGACACCGGGTTCAAATCCAATTTTCATTTTTAATTTATAATTGTATTTATTTTCAGTCATATCAGAAGCCCTTCAATTTCGCATAACAAACAACTGTTCAGCGCCAACCTTAGTAAATGGTAGAGTAAGGTTTCGAGGGCGTTCCAGGAAATTCGCAAAATTCATTTGTGATAAAGGTTTTGAAATATCTGGTAATAGATTCGCAACATGCATTGGCGGCCAATGGGATAACCCCAGACCTATTTGTGTTCGTGAGTACCTTTTTTTTACGTAAACTTCTTTAGTTGCGTTATGCACTTTTTGTGATAGGTAAAAAACGTTAAACTCGCGTCAGGACAAGTGACTGATCGAAAATTCGTAAGACGATGGGACGGCGCGGCGTAGGAGAGGAATTATCCCCCTCTCTTTCTACTGCGCGGCGAAAATGTATGCCTGCGCCTGCTGTTTCTGAATAGTTCTGAAGTGTTAAATTTTTAATGTAATATAAATTGTTTGTGTCATGCAATATAAATGGATATTGAAGAATATTATATTTTACTACGTAAATGATAGTACGTTTATACTGCTATTTAAAGCAATTCGTGCAAAATTATTCCCTAACCATTCCAAAATATCAAAAATGCACAACGTTATTATTCAAGTTTTCACTTCTGCCGGCACTTCCGGAGTGCAACTTTTTTTTTATTGTTACACGATCTCGACCCGCCTGATGGTAAGTAATGAGAGGTCCAAGAGCGCCGACAACTGATAACAGTTTCATTTAACGGTTTCCTCAATTGCTGTCGCTATGCTGGCTAAAGGTGCTTCTTTACGCATCGCTTGGAGGATCTAAACAGATGTAAAGCATTCCACTTGTCGATGGTTCTACAAAGATACGATGCGCCGAACCTTTCTTTCCCATCGGTTGTCGGTTCTTTGAGCGATGTGGCCAGCCCATTGCCACTTCAGCTCGCAAATCCTACGAGCTTTGTCGGTAACTCTTTGGCGAATATCCTCGTTTCGGATTCTATCGCGCAGAAACACACCAAGCATAGCCCTCTCCATTGCTCGCTGAGCGACTGGCCAACATTTAGGGGCCACGTCTCAGTGCCATATGTCATCTCTGGCAACACACACTGGTTGAAGACCCTTGTCATCAGGCACTGTGGAATGTTTAACGGGCAGATATAACAAATATTATATTTAAAATATTAGGCAGATTTTTGCTCAGGGTCTGGTTGTTTAAGAGTGGTAGGCGGACGTAATTCTGCCGATCCGGAGCAGTAACACTAATTTTAAGTACCGTGAAGTAACTTAGTTGCGTTTCGGAATCACTATCAATGGGAATTTCATAATGGGGATTATTGGATCATACCTGAAATTACTGGCTAGATGCAGACTATTGACTGTAGTAAAAGTCGTTCATTCATGGATCGCACTCCAGCCTAACATCAGGCTGGGTTTCATCATGACAACAGGCGTAGACGAACGGTTTAGCGATTGGTTTGTTGCGCGTAAAGTTCCGGGTTCGATTCCCGGTCGGAGCAAATATTTGTTTCATAGCTTTTATTTGTTTTTTATTTTTATTGTGACACGGCATCTGACCTCGACCCACCTGATGATAAGCAAGAGGAGGTCCAAGAGTGATGACGACTGATACAACCAAGTTAGTTCCCGGCTGCCCCAGCCGCCGCCACTATGCCGGCCTAAGAAAATGTAATATTTAATAATTATATTATTAAATATTATTATTTTAAAAATTATTTATATTATATTAAATATTTCAAATATTTGATTATAAAAAAAAATGGATACATTTTTCGGGCTGGTTATCAAAGAGTGGTAGGCAGTGGTACTCAGTCTGCCGATCCGGGGTAGTGCCACCACTTACAAGTATACAGACCGTAAAGTGATTTATTCACGTTTCGGAATCAGCTCGTAAGTTGCCGGTTCCAACTAGGCCGGCATAGTGGATGTGATTGCTACTCACAGTTATTGAATTGTAGTAGCAGTGACATTCATTCATGGACCACACTTCGGCTTAACATCAAGCGGGGTGCTGTCATATGTCGTGTCACAATAAAAAAAAATACAAGCCACAATATAACATGTTTTCTTAATTGATTCCAGGCCAAGGATGCGATACTCCCACCCATTTGGAGAATGGCATAGTTCTAGTCATGAGGAATGAGGCAGAGGTGATGTTCTTCTGCACACCAGGGCACAAGTTGGTTGGATCCTCAACTATATACTGTGATGGTGTCCACTGGAATGACACAGTACCTGAGTGTATTGGTAAGTTAGATAAAAGCTTTGATCATATATTTAGGGTAGATACACAATTGCCTCTCAAAAAGCGGCTACATATGTGCAAGTCCGAATCCGGGTTGGACTTTCATTTTTTCTCAGTCTAAAATGATGTATGTGACATTACATTTGTGACAAGTTTATACTTTAAAACAATGTGGTAAGGTTCAGTTTACAATTCACATTTAATTCACTTACACAGTTCATATCAGTGTGAATTCTGACGCACTTTTATGACTTTTTTTTTATTGTGACACGACATCTGACCTCAAACCGCCTGATGATAAGCAAGAGAAGGTCCAAGAGTGACGACGACTGGGACAACCGAGTCAGTTCCCGGCTGTCCCAGCCGCCGCCACTATGCCGGCCTAAGATGCTTCTATAGGATTGTGTATCTTTTAAAAATATTTTATCGATGGGCTAAAGGCATTCCGCGTGTTGTTAGACTGGAGTGTGGTCGACAAATGCACAATAATGCAAGTAGCAGTCACATCTACTTTCCAGTCTAGTTTACCCGGGGGTTCAAGGGGTGCGGTGCACCCGGGCGCAGAGTCCTAGGGGGCGCATGCCGACCGCCATAAATTTCGATAGGTACCTACTACACTGAGACCACGCGAGCGGAGCCTTGACTTTCGCACCCCGGCGCTGAATATGCTTAAGACGGCCCTGACAACCGGCAACATACAGGCTGATCCCGAAGCGCGATTAAGTCACTTCACAGTCTGTACACTTGAAAGTGATGACACTACCTGGGTTGGTAGACTGAGTAAGTGACCACCAACTGTCTGCCTACATAGCGCTCTCACAAATAGCAGTGAAGTGGTAGATTAATGCTCTTGCAAACCAAGAGCAGCCGGTTCAACTTTAAAACCACTTGCCGGAACCAATGTATATATATTATATTAATATATGTACTTTGGTCGTATGTTACTATGATACAGGTAAATTTAGTATCTTAGATTTAAGATATTATTTATAAATCTGACGTGAAAGGATGCGTAGTAGGATGTTTTCGATCTAAATCGGAGACATCTCCAAGAAAGCTGGGTTGCCTAGTGCCCATAATAATAGGGCTTGTATGAAGAGAATTGTGGATGTGAGGGAAGCGAGAAAGTTGTATCAGGATCGTGGCAAGTAGCACTCTATTGTTTGTCTATCCCTGTGTCCAAGCAAATAATAATTATTTTCATTTTTTTATTGTGACTCGACATATGACAGCTATTCGATTGGTGTTAAGCTGGAGTGCGGTCCATGAATGGATGTTACTGCTACTACAATTCAATAACTGTAAGTAGCAATCACATCCAGAATGCCGTTCTAGTTGGAACCGGCAACTTACAAGCTGATCCCGAAACGCGACGGTCTGTATACTTGTAATTGATGGTACTACCCCGGATCGGCAGACTGGGTACCACTGCCTACCACTCTTTAAATTAATAATTTATAATAGTACATAAATTAACTTTTCAGATGTGTACGCCCCACCAAAACTATCATGTGACTTCGAGAGTCAAGATCTGTGTGGTTGGACGGATGATGAGTTGCACGACTTCGACTGGAGAAGACTGAACAAGAAGACACCAAGCTCTTTTCTCAAAACTGGTCCTTCGACAGATCACACCCCTAGTACTAACGGAACAGGTACTATTACTTATTGTTATTATCAATCAATCAAATTGTCGCGTCTCTTTCCCATGGGGGATAGGCAGAACCAATGGAGTGCCACTTGCCACGATCCTGACACAACTCCCTCGCTTCCTTCACATCCACAATTCTCTTCATACAAGCTCTAACGTATTATTATATACAGCACAGGCCTCACCCACTAGGGGTTCCTCTATCCCCCTTAAGTAGTTAAGTTCCCCCAGTATACCTCACATTCATTGGCTCCAAAGTCGGGCTTCACTCGACTTTGGATTCAATTATATTTTCTCTTGCTTCGCCCGCTTCAGGGGCTGAAATGTCCGAAAGGAATACAGCAATTTTACCTCAAAAAAAGACAGGTCGGGTGAAGCATTCTGTCGATCGAATCGGCAGTCAAACAAAAAGGTGCATCGTTTCTTTGTAGAATAATCGACAAGTAGAATGCTTTCTTTACCAGCTCTGGTATTCTCCCCTCTCAATAACTTTAGATCCTCCAATGATGCGTGAAGAAGCACCTTTGGCCGGCATGGTATCGGCGACTGAGGCAACCGTTAACTAAGTCAGGTTCATCAATCTTTAGAACTCCTGGACTCATACAACTTTTGGTTTGTTGCGCGTAAAGTCCCGGGTTCGATTCCCGTTCGGAGCAAATATTTGTTTCATAGCTTTTATTTGTAATATTTAATAATTATAATAAATATTGCATATATTTATTAATATAAAAAAGAGGTGGATGTTTGTTTCGGGTCTGGTTATCAAAGAGTGGTAGGCAGTCTTACCTAGTTGGTACCCAGTCGGCTGATCCGGGGTAGTACCTTGCAGACCTTTTACTCTATCTGTTTACACTTCTTACCCTTATTTAAGTCTATAATTTTCAGGTTACTACATGTATATAGAAAGTACGTCAAGAAGAACAAATGAGACAGCTCGTCTAATATCACCAGTTTATTCTGGCAGCTTGGCTAAAAATGGATGTTTCTCGTTTTACTATCACATGTATGGAGAGTGGGTATCTTTTTCATTTTATATCTTGTCTTATATATCTACTACGCTAAAGCAATCCAAATTAGTTTATTAAAAAGGGGAAAGGAGCGAAGAAGTACCATAATTTCCGATACAATTTAGTTTAAAAAAATCTATACTAAGCTACTAAAGTGCTTGTATCATAGAAGCAGAACAACCAAAGAACATAATAACCAAAGAACCCGTGCTCTTGGTTTGCGTAACCATTGCACTGCCACTACACCACGGCCGCCCTATATGTCGTGCCACAATATATAAATAATTAAAATAATGTAATGGTTGTATTTTGTAATGTACCCCAAAATTAGGGTATATCAAATAGGGGCCCTATAAAAAAATATTTTCTAGGTATATAGGAGGCCTTAGGGTATATCAAAAGCCAGAATTGTATCCATTATCGAGTATGCTGTCTTTAAGTGGAGAAAGTTTGAAGAAGTATCTATTATTTGAAAAGTGGGGCAACCAGGGAGACTTTTGGTATGGAGCAGTGAACAAACTAAGTGACTTTTCAGACAATTTTCAGGTAAGCCATATATTTTTCAGACGGGAATTAAATTGAGTTGGGGAATAATAAGGCGGTATCCCAAGTGATGTAACAAGCCTTTTATGCACTCGGTGCGAGCTTTTGTACTATGCGAAAATGTTATATACCTACTTATATATTTTTTTATGGGGAAGTCCCCGGTTCGACTCCCGAAATATTTGTTTCATCGCTTTTATTTGTAATATTAAATGATGTTATTTTTACAAATATTTGTTATTTAAAAGAAGGCAGATATTGGTTCCGGGTCTGGTTGTCAAAGAGTGGTCTGGGTAGTACCATCACTTACAATTCAAACTGTGAAGTGATTTAGTCGTGTTTCGGGATCAGTTTGTAAGTTGCCGGTTCCAACTAAGCCGGCAAAGTAGATGTGACTGCTACTTACAGTTATTGGACGGTCACCTCTACTCATGGACCTCACTCCAGCCTAACATCAGGCGGGTGCTCTCATATGTAGATAAAACAATATATATAATAAAAAAACGCTTCTTGATAGATATTCTTGAAAGTGGTTTTACTTCCCCGGATCGGTAGACTAAAAACAAACGTAAGATTGATTGACCCAAGAAAGCTGGGTTGCCTAGTGCCCAAAATAGTAGAGCTTGTATGAAGAGAATTGTGGATGTGAGGGAAGCGAGAACTTGTGTCAGGATTGTGGCAAGTTGCGCTCCCTCTAGGAAAAAGTTTGACAATTCGATTGATTGATTAATTAATATTCTTTTTTTTTAGATTATAATCGAGGGTATCCGTGGGTTGAGTTTCACAAGTGACATAGCTATAGACGACGTTGCTATTCTGCAAGGCGAAGACGCGTGCCACGCTGCAGAAGTTAATATGCCTACTCCGAATCCTATTTTATGTAAGTTCACCAGAAGGCGTTTAAGCTAGTTTTATTTTTATTGTGACTCAACATATGACAGCACCCCGCTTGATGTTAAGCAGAAGTGTGGTCCATGCTACTACTACAATCCAATAACTGTGAGCAGCAATCACATCTACTATGCCGGCCTAGATGGAACCGGCAACTTACAAGCTGATCCCGAAACGTGACCAAATCACTTCACGGTCTGTATACTTGTAAGTGGTGGCACTACCCCGGATCGGCAGGCTGGGTACCACTGCCTACCACTCTTTGATAACCAGACCCAAAGCAAATATCTATTTTTATTTTTATTAACAAATATTTGCAATATTTAATATTATTAAATATTACAAATAAAAGCTATGAAACAAATACTTGCTCCGACCGGGAATCAAACCGGGAACCGACCGGACCGAGCAACACACTGAGAATTATTTTTCATTAACAGTTCAAGCTTATTGAAACTCATTGCCTGAATGAATAAAAGTTGTTTTTGACACTAACAGCGACCGCATAACTTTTAGACATTTTGCGGAGCATTATTCCACAAGTTAGAAAAGTAAAGGAGATTTCCCGCTATACGCCGTGTTGCGTATTGGGCCACTACTAGCCGGGTGGCGTCTTGTCGTTGAAGCCTATATATATACCAACGCTTTGTCGATAAACCATTTGCGAGATATTGTAGGCGCTATCTCATTGGTTCAAGTGACTATCTGCGAACAATATGGCGCGCGGACACATGCAGCGCCATCTATCCATCGCGCAGATAACTATTTTTTGGATGCAGCGCCATCTATCCATCGGCGCAGATACTATCTTTGGAATGCTCTCATAAGCATGCCGTTACAACACTCCCCCCCTTAACCAAGTATGAAGAACGCTTTGTCGATAAACCATTTGCGAGATATTGTAGGCGCTATCTCATTGGTTCAAGTGACTATCTGCGAACAATATGGCGCGCGGACACATGCAGCGCCATCTATCCATCGCGCAGATAACTATTTTTTGGATGCAGCGCCATCTATCCATCGGCGCAGATACTATCTTTGGAATGCTCTCATAAGCATGCCGTTACAACACTCCCCCCCTTAACCAAGTATGAAGAACGCTTTGTCGATAAACCATTTGCGAGATATTGTAGGCGCAATCTCATTGGTTCAAGTGACTATCTGCGAACAATATGGCGCGCGGACACATGCAGCGCCATCTATCCATCGGCGCAGATACTATCTTTGGAATGCTCTCATAAGCATGCCGTTACAGACAAATGGGAATTTCGTTGTCATTCCTATTGCATTTTTGCTCCGATCGGGAATCGAACCCAAAGTTTCCGGGTAACGGACTGGTGTGCTAACTACTACCCCACGCCTGTATTCAAATATATCTTTGATGTAACGTCAGCCGCGCTGTTTCTATGATACAAGCTTTTTTAGTATAAAAATATATGTTTATAAAAACATAAATATATTAAATTTTTATTTTTTATTATGACTCGACAGTGGTCCATAAATGGATGTCACTGCTATTACAAGTTTTTTGATTGATTGATTGATTGTTATTTTTAGATAACTCCTGCTCCGGTCGCTGTGACTTCTTTGCCAAGAATGAGTACTTACCGCCTGGTGGATGCTCCTGTTCAGCCGCATGCACCAATAACTCTAACTGCTGCGCAGATTTCTATGAAGCCTGTCTTTTTGGTAAATAAACATTAACCAGAAGGGAACAACTAAACGCTACCTAGAATATTACGAGTGGATATAGCAAAAACTTTTTCGAAACCAAAGAATAGCCCGTTAAGGATATTTAAAAAAAATCAATATAATGACTGTCTATTCTCAATATATGGTGGGGCTAAGAGGTGATTGAGGTTGGCGAGATAAAGGAGGGTAGTCAGACTGACCTGCAGGTTTTCTGCCTTGCGATGATCCCTTGCTGATGAAGGCTGATGGGTGGTATTCCGCCCACCTGGTCTGGTTACTCTTCTCCTTCGACTGTATTATAGGTACCAACCGATTCGTTACACGTTTATGATCACAGATATTTTAACACTACACAAGCTTACTGTTCCGAGGGTTTCGACTGGCGGATTATGCGCAGTCTAGAGGTATAAGTCTCTGAATGTTCTACCAGATACTTTTCTTCTTTCTACTTCGCGGGTTTCAGCGGTCGCTTCCGAGATGCGTACCGCTTTGAGGTCAAATATGAACTGTCTGACTACCTTCTTTTTGGAATAAGGAAATCTTGGAAGGACAGGAGTGTGTAAGAGTGTGTGTATGTGTAAATGAATTTGTGAGTGTGTGTGTATAACGAGTTTTTATTTTATATAATATTATATTATTTTAAGCGGCGCAACCAATATATATATGAGAATTTGTTATACACTCGTAAGACCATTAATAATTTTCACAAAAACAGTGATCGTTATAATTTTAATTAAGGATACAAAGATAAACTCGCTGTGCCCACATATAGGCTCTACAAAATAAGGAATTCTTTCGCTGGCAACTGTATCCGTATGTATAATACGCTGCCAAGTAATGTGCCTGATCTTACAGTTAATAAATTCAAAAAATTCATTAAACATAAATTGTGCCAAAAGGCTTACTATAGCATTAGAGATTTCTTTGACGACAAGGCTGCTTGGCAGTGAATGAATCGCTAGTTCCCAAGATCAAAAAGATGTAAAAGAATATAAGACTAAGTTGAAAAAAGCCGGACTGGAGTTTCTTGAGTGTTCTTCTCAGTCTGTAGCCTTTCCGAACACTCGGTAGAGTTCCCTCACTCAGGGCCGTCTTAAGCATATTCAGCACCGGGGTGCGAAAGTCAAGGCTCTGCTCGCGTGGTCTCAGTGTAGTAGGTACCTATCGAAATTTATGGCGGTCGGGATGCGCCCCCTAGGACTCTGCGCCCGGGTGCACCGCACCCCTTGAACCCCCGGGTAAAGACGGCCTTGCCCTCACTCTTTCTTAATGACGTGTCTAAGTGTTTGTAAAAACCAAATGAATAAATGACTTTTAATTTTGAATTTTGATAATGTAATAAACTTTTAATAAATACATGTAATATATGTAATAAGTATTTGTGTATTATGTACAACAATACATGATTATTATACCAAGCTATGTAAAAAGCTGTTTTTTAAATATATTTTATTTTTTTAACTTAGTATTTATCTTCCAGGTAGCTTTAAACAGTTCCTGCTTTTATATTATACTTTGGTCATAACTGTAAATATCATGTATGTAGAATCTATGCTCATACATTCTATCTCATACATTCCCATCAGGATATTATGTATGTATGTATCGGTTCGCAGCCAACATCATCACGTCTACCACGCGCCGTGGTCGAGGAGCGTATATATGCTTTGCCCTAAGCTTTGTGCGTCCTCTATCGCCTATACCACGGAGAATATTCCGAGGGGCTCTTCAACCTTGTTCCTACCTCATCTTCTCACACCCGTGATACCCGCACAGGTTCGGTGCGTCGTTTCTTTGTAGAACAATCGACAAGTAGAATGCTCTACCAGCCCATGTGTTCTCTCCATCTTGTAACCTTGGATCCTTCAAGCGATGCGTCAAGAAGCACCTTTGGCCGGCATAGTGACGGGGATTGGGGCAACTGTCGGCACTCTTGGACCTCTTCTTGTTTGCCATCAAGGTCAAGGGCAGATGAATTTCCGGAGACGCTACAAAATATTATTATTTACAGATTATACATCAGATTACGACATGAATTCCGGTGACCGAGCACCACAAACAGAAAAACTCGTCGCCACAAAACCTACCTCTGAGACAACTGAGACAACGGAACAGACGAAAACAACGAAACTTACAGCAACTAAACTTACAACAACGGAACTTACAACAACAAAGCTTACAACAACGAATCTTACAACAACAGTTTCATCACCAAAGAAATTTCATTTGATATTTAAAACGACACCAGAAGCACCTCTTAACGGTGGAGTAATTAATGTATCTAAAGCCTCAACCTCAGTTCCGTCCACAACACAAACTACAAAAGCAACGTCAACAACAGAATTAACGCCAAAAGTAACAACAACGCCAATAGCAACAACAACTCCGACAACGCCAACAACGATGTCAACGCCAAATTTGACGGAGAGTACAACTAAAGCTAAAATGGTCGTCCAAAAGAACAAATTGGAAGTCAAGAAAGAGGAAACAAAGGAGGGTAAGCCTATAAATATACTAGTAGTTTTTTCTACTTCACAGGTTTCGGTTCTAACTAGGGTAATATCCGCACAGGTCGGGGAAAGCATTCGCATTCTATCAACCGAATCGGCAGTCGAACTAAGAAGTTCGCTGCGTCTTTTCTTTGTAGAACAATCGATAAGTTGAATGCTTTGCCAGCCCATGAGTTCTCTCCATCCTATGACCTTAGATCCTTCAAGCGATGCGTGAAGAAGCACCTTTGGCCGGCATAGTGACGGCGGCTGAAACAGTCGTGTACTAACTCGGTTGTTTCAGTCGTCGGCACTTTTGGATTTCCTCTTGCTTATGATCAGGCAGGTCGATGTCAAATGTCGTGTCACAATAAAAAAAAGAAAAACCCAAATCGGCAAAATGGGTACCACAGCCTACCAATCTTTTTTTTTTATTATGTATCATGTTATTACAATTTTAAAATTGTATTATTGTTATAACAGTAGTAACAAAAAACATAAAAATATCTTTTCTTTACAAAAATAAATAATCTACAACTTTTATTTCAACTTTTTTTCTAGTTCTTACTGTTTCCCCAAAATAAAATAAATATATACTTTTTTTCACCCCTTCAAATTCACAATTCATTTTTGATATGTTTTCAAAGAAACTTTTACCTTAAAATTCGTACTTAAAGGCCTATTTTCTTGGACTATAAGCCATTTTGTACAGTGCGAGTAAAACCAAAAACTAATTCGCATTTATTGTTTTTCAGACGAAGGCTCAAGCAGTACGAAGATTATATTTATAATAATAGGTGTATTGGTTAGTATAAGTGCTTGTGTATACATTGTATATATACTCAGAGGTAGCAAAGCCATATCAACAATTGCTATAATAAGCAGGACGGCGAGAAATGACCCGGAGGTAACATTTTTAACAAGAAACGAAGCTTTAGAAGACGATTAATAATCTAATTAAATTATTATTATAAATAATAATTATGAGTTTTATTTTATTTATTTATTATTAAAAGGTACATTTACAGCACACTATATACATCAATCAATCAATTGTCACGCCTTTTGTACACAACTCCCTTGCTTCCTTTACATCCACAATTCTCTTTATACAGGCTCTGTGGTTATGGGCACTAGGCAACCTAGCTTTCTTGAGGATGTCTCCGATTTGGTATAAATCAATAGTAACTTAATATTAATATTATTTAAAATGGCTACATATGTCTGCCAATTACAAATTGTGATCAAGAAAACAAAAAAAATAAAAACGAAATAAAACTTAAACCTAACATAAATTCTATTTTGAAAAACATGAATTTTAACGATAAATTTTTATTGATATTTTGGTGAAAACATATTAAATAATTTAACTTTAATAACACCTCTATTCTGCTAATACTAAAAACCTTAATAATATATATATATATATATATATATATATAAAATTAACTAAAATACATTAATAAAAGGAGTCCCTTTAGAAAAGGTTTCAAAGACCCTTTGCAGATACCCTTATCTTGGTACTTGCTGGTACTTGCTAGTACCATCGACCGGTACCGAATCGACAGTCGAACTAAATTGTTCGAATGTTTTGCCAATACATGTATCCCACTCTCCCTATCCCAAAACATTGTATTTTAAAAGTAGTAGGCAGTGGTGCCCATTCTGCTGATCCGGGGGTAGCACAACCACTTACAAGTGTACAGACCGTAAACTAGGTCGCGTTTCAAAACCAGCTTGAAGTTATTAAACAATAGTAGACTGAGACAGCTGTTAACAAACTCGGTTATCATCTGGCGGGACGAGATCAGATGTCGTGTCACAATAATAAATAAATAAAGTAAAAGTTGCCTCTATTCATGGACTACACTTCAGTTAGACAGTGATTTGATGTCATATGTCGAGCCTGAAACTAAAAAGCCGAAACCTGAAAAGCATAGTCGGCACAGTGACGCTTACTATGAGGCAAGTCGAGGTCAGATGTTGCGTCTTTATTAAAAAAATATTTACTTTTTTTTTTACATGCGTCGTGTATAGGAATGTAAAAACGCATTTTTATTGGTTTAAAAGGAAATGCTTCCTTCAACCTTGGGGTCTTGCTGGCATGTGGGCATCGTTATCGCGCGTTATTGATCCGCTCTTGTTCTATATTACGCAGGCGCGTTCAGTGACTCTACTACGGCTCTATGTAGTTACCAATGACGTAACTACTGCAATAGTACAGTTGTTAAGTGTTTAACCTTGTTCCTACCTCGTCTTTTCACACCCGTAATACCCGCACTGGGCGGGGGAAGCATTCACATTTGGTCGACCGGCAGTCAAACTAAAAAGTTTAGTGCGTCTTTTCTTTTTATTATAGAACAATTGACAAGTGAAATGCTTTGCCAGATCATGTGTTTTCTCTATCCTATAACCTTGGATCCTTCAAGCGGTGTGGTATTTGACAATAACATGGCGATATCGAGTTTCTTATGATTTCTTACCACAGAACCTGTATGAAAAGAATTGTGGATGTGAAGGAAGGAATGAATGGATGTCATTGCTACTACAATTCAATAACTGAAAGTAGCAGTCACATCCACTATGCCGGCCTTGTTGGAACCGGCAACTTACAAGCTGATCAAATCACTTTACGGTCGGTATACTTGTAAGTGGTGGTACTACCCTGGGTCGGCAGACTGGGTACCACTGCCTACCACTCTTTGATAACCAGACCCGAAGCAAATATCCACCTCTTCTTTATTTTATTAACAAAGATTTGCATTTTTTTATATAAATATTAAATATTACAAATAAAAGCTATGAAACAAATATTTGCTTCGATCAAAAAAAGAACCCGGGGCTTTAGGCGCAATAAACCAATCGCTGACCGTACGTCTACGCCTATCGTCAAAAGTTACGTTGAGGTGAGTGTGAAGCAAGCCTTAGACACGTTACAGAACTCATGATAAACTCACTGCAGGCTTAAACGTAGTGACATTTCATTTGGATACTTAACCAGCCATATCTAACACGGCTATTGTAAATAAATTGTTTATAGTACAAAAGTTATATTCAATTAAAAACTACTTAAGGCTATGTGTTAGAACAAAGGGTGCTGCTCGAATTAATAAAGTGTTTTAAGTAGGTGAGTACTTGCTTTTGTGTCTTTCTATTCTTTATTCAAATTGTTTTTGTATTACGTCACTTTTGCAGTCAGAATGGAAAAATATAGGCATTAAAGGATATGAGTCGTCTATATTTCATCAGGAATAGATAAGGAAGCGTTATTATCGTCCACGACTCAGATACAACCTCAAATGCACGATTCCCTTCATATGATTCCTTCCTTTTTTAACCGGCATAGTGACAACGACTAATGCAGCCGTAAATTAATGCGTTTTTTTTTTCAGTCGCCTACTCTTGGATCTTTTTTTGATATTGTTTATGGTTTTTTGTTGTGATTCAACATTTGACCTCGACCTACCTGATAGTAAGCATTTTAGAGGTCCAAGAGTGCTGACAACTGAAAAAACTCGTCTCAGTTCAAGGGTTCCTTTCTGCCACTAGGTCGCCGGCCAAAGGTGCTTCTTAACGCAATACAAAGGACCAAGGCATTCCATTTCTCAATTGTATCAATTGCCGATGCATCCCCCGACGTAATGAATGAATAGATGTGAAAAGACCAGGTAGGAACAAGTCCGCCATGTCTGCGTAGTTGCAGGGGCTCCAGAGTTCGCGTGACCTCTGCATCTCCTTAACTCGGACAGCTCGGTATATTTATTTAGGTAATTCTTACACAAAAGATTAACTTTAAGCCGGAAACGTTTTTTTAACCACTTTTACCCACGCACGTATTTTTCCATCCTATAACTTTGGAACCATCAAGCGAAACACGAAAAGCCGGCCGCCATCGTGACAGCGACTGAGACATCCGTTATACATACATACCTTATATAGTTACATACATACAAGTGAAGCTAATATGAGCGTGGTAAAAAAATATCAAATCCCAGGCATTAAACCTAGAACTATATTTAGACCTATCATAATTGTTGACGCATCTCCGCGTCATAAAGGAGTGAGAGAGAGAGAGGATGCACAAAAGGGATAGATGATGGAAATTGGGGCAGTATTTTACTGGGATAGCCTTCAAACAGCTGTTTAATGCAGAAATCTTAAAAGAGTGGGTTTAAATTCACGTTAAAATTCACGATTATTAATTTTATGTTTATGTTAAGATAATTTTGGGGTTTTTGATGTTAAGCTGAAGTGCGGTAATACCTAAATAATACCTAAATAAGGGTCACTAATACTAAAGTACTCTTTAGTAGCAGTACTACATGAAGAGTGGTAAGCAGTAGTGCCCAGTCTGGAGTAGTACCACCACTTACTACAGACCGTAAAGTGATTTGGTCGCGGTACGGGATCAGCTTGTAAATCGCCGATTTAAACTAGGCCGGCATAGTGGACGTGACTGCTACTGAAAGCTTTTGAACTGTAGTAGCAGTCATCTTTCTTCATGGACCACACTCCAGCTTAACATCTGGCGGGGTGCTCATATGGGGTGTATAAAATAGTTGTATAGCTAACATAGATCGTCTGCAGCAGGAATCGAACCCACACAACCTTTATACGTACGTGTATGCTTGTAGTTATTCCCAGGAGTGACATTATACTGTAACTTAATTACGGTTTGCCTAAAAGCCTTGGTTAATTAAACTACAAATTAAATTATTACCTATTAAAACTATACTTTTTGGCTTCATTGTATTATCGCGCTCTTATTTCCGTAGGGATAGGCTATAATAATAGAATAGGAAGTATGTTGTACTTGTAAGGTACCTATACACCATTGATTCCCAAAGTGGACCGGGTGGACTCCCAGGGGTCCACGGTAGACCTGAGGCCGTCTACGTTGGCGTGAAAAAAAAATAAGGGGTTCACGATTCGTAAGCTAACTAAAATGTGGCTCGACTTCACCTATCAATGTTAAGCAGATAATATGTGTTGCAAACTTCCATAGTTTGTTCTAATCTTCACATTTTTTGTGGAGTTTTGGGAATATGAATAAAATGTAGCTGCAGGGGTAAACCGGAACTAGCAAAATTTTTAAAGTTGTCTATGAAAACAAAAAGTTTGGGAACCTCTGCTATACACTTATCCATCTTTCCTATATAGCACTTTGGGCACGTGCCCCAGTACCCCCGCGGTCCACCGTGGTATAGTGGTAAGGCAATAGTCACGCACACCGAGAGCACGGGTTCAAAAACCACTTGCCGGTATCAATGTATATAAATACTTTGTTATACTTTGGTCTATGATTTACAAACACTATTAGTAGGTTAGTATATCAAACAATTAGTCAAATTGTCGCGCCCTTCCACAGGGATAGACAGAGACAATCGAGGGCCACTTGCCACAATCCTGAGACAACTCCTTCGCTTCCCTCACATCTACAATCGAAAATCATCAGATTTATAAATTCCTTTCGTCAGGCTACTTTTACTCATCCTTTTCATCCAGGGATGTTTTGAAGCTCCGTAACCGTAACTAACAGATATACGAAATAAAAACCGAATCCGTTATAATATACTCGTATGTAGTTTCGGATAATTCAGCGCCGGGGTGCGAAAGTCAAGGCTCCGCTCGCGTGGTCTCAGTATAGTAGGTACCTATCGAATTTTATAGCGGTCGGCATGCGCCCCCTAGGACTCTGCGCCCGGGTGCACTGCGCCCCTTGAACCCCCGGGTAAAGACGGCCCTGGGGGCGGAGATCCATGACCAAAACCAAATAGTTGTCTTTTTGTATTTCACTCTTAAAATTCCTTAATAATCTAATACCCGTAACCGAAATTATCCCCGAAACTATCAGATGATCCAAAATAATTTTATATCCGAAACCGTATCTGAAACCGGTATAATATTATTTCTATCCACATCCGAAATTTCATATCCATAACATCCCCACTTCCATGTGGCCAAACCATCGAAGCATTCCTTTGTCTATTTTGTCTCTACATCTTCAAACTTAGTATAGATATGTAAAAAAAACAGTTTTGTCTAAATTAAACAAATTTTATGCGGCTTATTTATTTTGGTTTCGATTTTTTACATTTTTTTATAATTTTTGTTGTTTTTGGAAACAATAACAGCATCAACTAATAGACCAACACCTCAGTCTCTCCATGACCACGATGGCTGCGAAGCTCTCAAAACGTCAGAATAATAAAAAAAAGGGAAATTTAAAACCAAAATAAACTTTATTTATTTTTTAACGTTTGCGTAAAATCTAAGAGAATACCAGTAATGCCTGGTTTATTCGTGAGTACTGAAAAATTTCTACTTATATTTTTCATGAAAATCACAAACATTTCAGCCGTACGCTACACGTATTTTCCCAATATTTGACGTTACTTTGTTACTGAAACACGTTATCGTAAATAGGACTGAAAAAATACCTTTATAAATCAAACAGCCTTAACACGAGAGGCCTAGCGTGCGTCCACGTTACCAATTATAATTTCCTGAAAGGTTGTAATTTTTTTTCATAATTGAGCGGAGGCTTAGAGTAGAAATTAAAAGAGAGCGCGTAACTTAGTATGAATCATTTAACGAAAGTACAACCGGATCAAATAAATTTTATGCGGCTTACTATCGCGTTTTTTATTACTAAGTTTTTATTATTTTACGTTTACGTGGTCACAAAACGTCGAAATAATAAAAAAACAAAATAAACGCGATATTAAGCCGCATTTTTGTTTTATTTATTAATCAATGTTCGCGCAAAATCTAAGAAAGTACAACCGCTTACAATAATAGTATATAGGATTGACAAATAAATGCTTCGATGGTTTTGGGCACATAAAAAGGATAAGTGAGAGTAGATTGACCAAAGTAATTTATCAATCTGATGTGGATGGATGTGTTAAACGAGGCCCAGAAGGGTATTTTCCGACTAAACCGGAGACATCCTTAAGAAAGATGGGATGCCTAGTACCCATAACCGTAGAGCTTGTATGAAGAGAATTGTGGATGTGAAAGAAGCGAGGGAGTTGTGTCAGGTTCGTGGCATGTGGTGCTTAATTGTCTCTGCCACTTTTCCTGTGGTAAAAAGGCTTGACAGTTTAATCGATTGATAAATGTATAAGGAGACCGTAGTATAGTAGGGAAATGTCCCTACCACTACACTACGGTCGCCTCACTCAAACTAAGAGCCGGGTTACAAATCACTTGCCGGTACAAATGTATCTTTGTTTTATGTACTTTGGTTGTCCTGTTTCTATGATACAAGCACTTTAGTAGCACGCCAGAGATGAAGGCAAAAATGAGGTAGTAGATCAAAACTTAATGACTCGACATGTGACGTTGACTTGCCTGATGGGGGAGATCCAAGAGTGTCAACGACTGCAAAAACCGACTCAGGTCACAGTTGCCTCTGTCGCCGTTACTATGACAGCCAAAGATGCTTCTTCACGCATCGCCGATCTAAGAATGAAAAGAACACATGGGCTGGTAAAGCATCCCACTTATCGATTATACAGCTGCTTACAATAAGAACAACGTGCGCCTATATATGCGCTCTCTATTATATTTATACTCTATTCTATTGTGGGCATATAAGTACGCGTTTACTTTTTTCCAATCGATATGAAGTAAACCTACTTTAGCGAAAACAACTGTGTATTGCATAGTTGCATATACGACAAAAAATAAGTATCACTATTTGCAAGTACACAGACCGTGACCGTGAAGTCGCGTTTCAGGATAGGCTGTAAGTTGCCGGTTCCAACTAGGCCGGCATAGTGGATACGACTGTTAATTACAGTTATTTAACTGTAATTAACCTCTTTTCATGAACAGCACCCGAGCTTTATATCAGCCGAATAAAATTTCTTTGTTAATCTACTTAAACTTATCTTATTCATGTGCCCAAACCATCGAAGAATTCCTTTGTCAATTTACTTTCACTCATCCTATTCATGTGCCCAAACCATCGAAGAATTCCCTTGTCAGTCTACTTTCACTCATACCATTCATGTACCCAAACCATCGAAGAATTCCTTTGTCAATCTACTTTCACTCATCCTATTCATGTGCCCAAACCATCAAAGAGTTCCTTTGTTAATTTACTTTCACTCATCCTATTTATGTGCCCAAACCATCGATGAATTCCTTTGTCAATCCACTTTCACTCATCCTATTCATGTGCCCAAACCATCGAAGAATTCCTTTGTTAATTTACTTTTACTCATCCTATTTATGTGCCCAAATCTTCTAAGAATTCCTTTGTCAATCTACTTTTACTCATCCTATTCATGTGCCCATACCATAGAAGAATTCCTTTGTCAATCCTGTCTCTTCACTTGATTTTTTTAAGAAAAATCAATCTGCTGAGTCTGTCTGACATTTGAAGCATAAGTTTTTCTCCAAGCACTCGTATGGCCTTGACTTCACATGGCACGATGCCAAGTTTTCGTTACGTAAAGGTTTCGGAGACTACAATGAATTCGACTATAAATGAATATGAAATAAAATATTAAGGGTGCAAGGAGAAATTGAATTCTTCATCAGCCAATGTGTTCTTCCCATCCTATAATCTTGGATACTTCAAGCGAAGCGTAAGGAAGTAACCTTAGCATGGCATCCTTTACTACAAAAAGTTACATAACATTACTTTATTATTATACATAGTAAAAAAGTAAAATGATTTAATTATAATGTTAGAACCCTTCGATATTGAGCGGAGCGACGGCAAAAGAAACGACGGAATGACTGTGGAAACTCTTCAGGTCTCTGGTGTGGGATGCGACTTAGGTAGACACATTAGCCCCATCTCACATCCAAGCAACCTCGTTAAGCGCGGAAAGTGCGGCGATTTCTGCTGAGAATTTTATTTAGCATTCATTTATAATATAATAAATATTATATTACAAGGCAGGCTCAGGAGGGTGTTTCCCGACCAGATCGGAGACATCCTCAAGAAAGCTGGGTTGCCTATAACCACAGAGCCTGTATGAAGAGAATTGTGGATGTGAAGGAAGCAAGGGAGTTGTGTAAGGATCGTGGTAAGTGGCGCTCCATTGTCTCTGCCTATACCTGTGGAATAAAGGCTTGACAATTTGATTGATTGATTGATATACTCAAAGTATAACTTATTATCGACAGACAATCCACTGTCTCCCAATTGGGCGGCCCTGGATGTGTTTCCTTCCAACTACAAATGATAGTTATTTAAATTGAAAATAGTATAAAATAAAAGGTCATGACCTCGTTCAATTCCTATTTAAATTTAGATAAAAATCAATATCTGAAAATAGATTCTTGTTTCATGTTTAAATGTTGAAATTTCAGCTTTCATTTCTAACTCTATTCTTGGTTGCTATTTAATCTCGTATCTAAGATTTAATATTTATTTTCATGGCTTCTATTTGTAATATCCGAAAATTAGATTGATTTTTTTTTGTTGTGACACGACATCTGACCTCGACTCGCCTGATGATAACCAAGAGGAGGTCCAAAAGTGGCGACGACTGGAATTATATTAATTATATAATAAAATATATGTTTTTTACACTACTTTGACATTAATTCAGGCGAATATCAGCATCAATTAATTAAATTTTCACGCCTTTTCCTTACAGAAATGCCACTTGCCACGATCCTGACCCGACTCCCTCGCTTCCCTCACATCCACAATTCACTTTATATCAGCATTAAAAAATTAATTTTGATTAGTAATATCACCCCATTATCACCCTATTATCATCCAAACCAATATACAACTATAGTTTGGTTGTTGCAGATAGGCCAAGATGATCGACCCAAGCTCATCCGAAGAGGACAGTGATGAAGAACATAAGAAACAACCTTCTAAACTGCCTGGTATGTGAAAATTAACAACGGTCATCTGAGGTTTTTCAGAAGTCAAAAGTTTTACTAAAGTCGGAGCTCTTAAACCTCTCCTTGCAAGCGGAGAATGTTCTAAGGCTTTAGTGCAGTGTTTCCCAACCTTTTTAGGCTTAACATTTCTAAAATTTTTATGCTCCCATACATAATTCAGCATTTTTTTTTAAGAATTTGCCTTTTTTGTTATATTTGTCACCGATATCTAGCATTGCATATAAATGATCCAAAACGAAAGGGATAAAGTCGTGTCGAGCCCATTTTTAAATTGCCCCCCCAGTGGGGCATGGGCCCTCCTTGTCACACATCCTGGTTGCTGGGCAGGGTAAACCGGATCTACCAGTCTGCATGACTTGACACGTCCTCGTTTCCGGATGGCCAGCCGCCGGACTCACATTAGTTACGTAATACTAGCGGTCACGTACCTAGGTACTTTGGTGCCGGATATCCGGCACCGACTACTTGGCAAATAGAACGTATGAAAAGACGTATCTCTATTTTACTCAAGTGATAGCACCGGCATAGTGACGGCGACTGAGGCATTCTTGTATTGAAACGATTTTGTCAGTCATCAGTACTCTTCGATCTCCCCTTTCTTACCATCTGTCAAGTCAAGGTTAAATATCAAGTCACATTAAAAAAAACTAAACATATTAAAACTTTACTGCAGTGGTACCACCTGGGTCATTAGCAGGAGGACGACCATCGGTGAGGGGGAAACCAGAAATACCACGTGGTTCTACAGTGGGTCTACCAGGTATGTTTTATTTTTTATTTGCATAGTTCAATTCCGAGTCCAAGTCGGTTTTATCAGTCAGCAGCGCATATGGAACCCTATACTTACCATGAAGGTCGTGGTTACATGTTGCCTAACGAAAAAAACATTGACGAAAAGAATTTATAAATCGAATGTGAATCGATGCGGTGAACAATCCAAGTGGGTAATGAATTAAACAAATTTTATGCGACATCCTCAAGAAAGCTAGGTTGCCTAGTGCCCATAACCTAGAGCTTGTATGAAGAGAATTGTGAATGTGAAGGAAGCGAGGGAGTTGTTTCAGGATCGTGGCAATTGGCGCTCCATTATCTCTGCCTATCCCTGTGGCAGGAAAGCGTGACAATTTAATTGATTAGATGAATTATGGAATTTTTAAAAATCTAGATGTTAAATTTAAAATACGAGTATAAATAAGTATAAGTATCAATGAAATTAATTTGGTGCTGCTTTTCCGGGCAGGACGACGTCTGTCGGGTCCACTAGTAATAATAATTCTCTTGTACATAAAATCTTATCAAAGCAATAGCCCTTATAATACTGAAAGAAATGAGCTCACTCAACAATAAAGCACAATAATAATAATTTCCCATGGAAGCCTGTTCTAGAAGGCACAAGTAGTTAATTGACCCATTTTTTCTAATACAAAGAAAATAAGGGGTAATAACTATGTAGTTAATCAATTTAGTAGCCATTTATGTTGTGGGGTGAACTCACGCTGAGTGACCACGTTTTTTTTATTGTGACTCAACACATGACAACACCTCGCCTGATGTTAGGCTGGAGTTTGCTTAACATCAGTACCAACGTATGTTTGATATATGTACTATGGTCATCCGGTTTCTTTAAAACTTCAGTAGCTTTATTTAGAAATCTAATTTTACAAAATATTTTATGTTAATAAAAATATGCGGCTTACTATCGCTTTATGTTTGGGGAATGGTTGTACATTTTTTATTCCGACGTTTCAAGAGCTTTGGAGTCACGGAAAGACCACGATGAAAATAATCAAAAATTCTAACATGAAACGGGGTAGTTTTGGAAACAATGGCAGCATCGACCAACGGAACTACCAACACCTCAGTCTCTCCGTGACCACGATGGCAGTAAAGCTCTCGAAACGTCGGACTAAAAAAATGTACAATTGTACAATGTACAAAAATTGTACAACCCATAAACGCGATAGCAAGCCGAATAAAGTTTGTTTAATTCAATAACCAATTGTAGCGACTGCGCTACATGCCTATAGAGGGCGTTTCAGAGATAGTGTCTGCGCCGATGGATATTGATATGAGAAACCAATGAGATGCCTTATAGTTTTCTCTGAAATAGGCGTGAAGTAATAACTTAAGATACAAGAATACTTCAAGAATACTGAAACCTTTAAAGTGCTTAGTTCAATTATTGAGTGTTGTCTACTGTATTGTTATTCTTAACACACACACACACACATGAAGGTCACTGAATACAAGTTAAGTACTTCTGGGGCCGTAAAGAAGTAGCTTTCTGGATTAGGATGAAAGTAACCAGATCCAACTAAGCCGGCAAAGCAAAAGCGACTGCTACTTGCAGTTATCTAACTGTACTACCAGTCATCTCCATTAATAGACTGCATCATCAGACAAGGTGTTACTGCCAATGATAAAGAATAAAAAAAAGTAAAATACAACTTTAGTTTTTATCTTCGTCAACTTGCCTGATGTTAAGTAACTGAATGGACCTTAAGACTGCCGACGACTGAAAATACCGACTCAGTTTACGGTTGCCTTATGGGGCGTTCTCACGGGGCGATTTTAGTTGATTAATATTTATCGTTAAACAAAAATTCGAAAGCAAGTATTGACGGTATCTCACGATTCAATAATAATCGACTCAATATTACACGTGTTATTACACTATCTGTCCATTGTAGCATTTTTCTTGTGGATGTGGACGCCATAATTTACATTTTATTCACATTTTGTTTACAAACAAACAAAAAAACTGGTGACAATGGAATGCAATATACAATTCTTAGGTACTCAATCGCGCTGATTGACTGATTGATTGGACTGATTATTCAATGCAAGTTCAACGAACAAGTTCAGACGAGTCGATTAGCTGTCAAATGAATCAACAAAAGTCGAAGGGTCTTTAACTTTTGTTGAATATATATTTATTGCTTCAACTTGATTGAAAGTCTGTTCAGACGGTTCAAATCACGAACGATTTCGCAGTTGATCAACTAAAATCGCCCCGTGAGAACGCCGTATTAGTCACGAATGCTTTTTCACTATTTGATTGAAAAATACCTTTGTCAATTGTTCAACAAAGAAAGAATACGCCCGCTAAACCGTTCGGCTGTTGTTTTTTAACCTGTAGTGCAAAAAAAACTTAATGCAGAAAAGGATGCTACTGCTACTATAGCTAAATTACTTTAGTAGCAGTCACATCCCTAGTTGAAACCGGCAATTTACAAGCTGATCCCGAAACGCGACTAAGTCACTTTTTAGTTTGTATACTTGGTTGTTTCGGTCAACAGAATGTGGATGTACCTGTAGGTGTGATAGGATCTTTATCTTGACCTTTTGATCTTTAGCGAATTTAAAAATACATAGTGAGTAGCGGTCAGCTAATAAAACAGGTCATAAAGGCACAGTTTACCTTACATAACTTAGTTATTCACCCCAGAGCGTGCTCCTAACTATTAACTTAATAATTACGACCGGAGTAAGAAAACTGTAAATTTCTGAAACATATTTTCATGACGGTTTTTACAGTTGTATATTTCAATTTTATTTGAACTTGACAACATGCGTAGCGTACTCGTATCGATCATGGAGCAGTTTTTTTTTACATTTGCTTTACTAAGCTACTTAAGTGCTTGTATCATAGAAACAGGACAACCAAGGTACATATATCAAAGATATATTGGTATCGATGGGTTCAGTGGCGTAGGAGTCAGCCGCCCGGGGCGGAAAAAAAATGGCCGCCCCCTTATTTATTCATGGGAATTTTAATCATGGGTACAACAAAAATATTAATTTTAGGTTTCAATTTTAACAATTTATTTTAATTTTTTCAAATTTTGCCGCCCCCTAAATGTGCCGGTAAGGGCTTAATTGGCAAAATTGGGACAAAATTGAAATTGCCCCGGCCTCCTGGTTGTTAAGGAGTGGTAGGCAGACAGATGGTGATCAACTGCTTGGTCTGCCAAACCAGGGTAGTACCACCATATTCAAGTAAACAGACCGTAAAGAGACTTAGTCGTACTTAGGGATCAGCTTGAAAGTTAAGCCGGCATAGTGTAAGCGAATACTACTTGCAGTTATGTAACTGTAGTAGCAGTCAACTTTATTAATGGACCGCACTTTAACTTAACATCAGGCGGGGTGCTGTCATATATCAAGCCACGATAAAAATAACTATTTATTTTGCTTGTTGAAACAAAAAAGGTCTTCAAGAAAGAGGTTGTTAGTCTTCATGATTAGAAAATTAATATCTTAAATATAGAGTGGAACATTTCATCGTCCCACCTAAAACGCCTACATTTATTATTAAAAAAGCCCATCAATATTCAAGCATTACCGGTTTCTCCAAGTAAATCAATCAATCAAATTGTTACCCCTTTTTCACACGGATAGGCAGAGACAACGGAGCGCCAATTACCACGATCCTGATATAACTCCCTCGCTTTTTTTTTAATTTTATTATTGTGACTCGACATATGACAGCACCCCGCTTGATGTTAAGCCGAAGTGTGGTCCATGAATGAATATCACTGCTACTACAATTCAATAACTGTGAGTAGCAATCACATCCTCTATGCCGGCCTAGATGGAACCGGTAACTTACAAGCTGATACCGAAACGTGACTAAATCACTTCACGGTCTGTATACTTGTAAGTGGTGGTACTACCCCGAGTTGGCAGACTGGGTAGCACTGCCTACCACTCTTTGATAACCAGACCCGAAGCAAATATCCATCTCTTCCATCGCTTCTTTCACATCCACAATTATCTAGTGGCCATAACCGTATAACAAGCTCTACGGTTATGGGCACTAGGCCACTTAGTTTTATTTTCTTTTTTTATCATCCCAGTATATTTGCGTATTATAATTATTTAAGCTGGGTTGCCCAGTGCCCATAATCGTAGAGCTTGTATGAAGAGAATTGTGGAAAAGGCGTAAAGGTAACAATTATATTCGTTGATTGATTGATAAAAAACACGACCTTACTATACTGGTCTGGCAAACACTATTGGAGTTATACTATTTTTATTTTATTTTTTTATAGTGACTCGACATATGACAGCACCCTGCTTGATGTTAAGCCCAAGTGAATGAATGTCACTGCTAATACAATTCAATAACTGTGAGTAGCAATCACATCCACTATGCCGGCCTAGATGGAACCGGCAACTTACAAGCTGATCCCGAAACGTGACCAAATCACTTCACTATAATAACCAATCGCTAACCGTTCGTCTATCTGGGTTAAAATGATATTAAAAACGAGGAGTTCCTGATGATGGACCATGAGGACCCCTTTCCTGTCATGTACTCACATTGCGATTACAGTTTATAAACGCGGGTGAAACCGCGGGGAACAGCTAGTACTAAATATATCTTTGTATCATCAGGTAGCAGTACGCTAACATCAGCACCCCATTCTGCTCCTCATCATCCAGCAACCAGGCAACGAGAAGCAGCTCTTATACCACCGCCTCATGCGTAAGTACTTATAAACATGACGACGGGCTCGTTATGCGTAAAGACCCGGGTTCTAATCCCGGTCTGAGATTTTTTTCATTCAATTTGTTATATTTAATAATTAAATCCAATAGCGGCGACCGTGATGTACGAGTAGTGGCAGTGCAATGGCTACGTAAGCCGAGTAGCACGGGTTCGAAACCACTCACCGGTACCAATGTATCTTTGATATATTATGTACTTTGGTTGTCATGTTTCTATGATACAAGCACTTTAGTAGCTTAGTATAGAAGTGTAAAAATAAAATATCTACAATAGTGACGATGACTAAGGCTTCTGTAAACTGAGGCAATTTTCTCAGTCGCTGGCACGATTATACCTCCTTTTGCTTACCATCAGGCCAGTCGAGGTCACAATATAAATATTGAAAGAGATTATTATTTAATTTAATTAATGCGTTTTTAGTACATCAACAAACAGCGCGAGTTCAGGTGAACCTCCTGCACCATCACCAAGTCCGTCCGGAGCCAGCCATTCAGATAGGGATCAAGACCCACAGGTGAATCATTTATGATCAATAAATCAATCAATCAAATTGTCACTTCTTTATACTGCAGAGATAGGCAGAGACGATGGAGCGTCACTTACTACGATCCTGATACAACTCCCTCGCATTCACAATTCTCTTCATAGAAGCTCTACGGTTATGGGCACTAGGCAACCTAGCTTTCTTGGGGATGTATGCGATTTGGCCGGAAAACACCCTTCTGAGTTTTCTTATAGTTAGTAAACGGGCAAAATATTTAAAAAAAAAGTTTTTTTTATACATACGCAAAAACGTCTCCAAGATAATCTGACTGTAAGTAGGTTACAGATCCTGAAGTCTACATAGCGAGTGTTCGATATTGTGCCAGGAATTACAAGCACTTCACGTTTGTCTGAAACTGGACGAGTTTTAGGACATACCAGGTCACGCTGTCCTAAGCCTTCCAAGCTGGATTGCCTAGTGCCCATAACTGTAGAGCGTTTTCGAAAAGAATTGTAGATGTAAGGCAAGCGGGGAAGTAGGGTCAAGATGGTGGCAAGTGGCGCTCCATTGTCCATTGCCTATCCCTGTGAGAAAAGACGTAACGATATATATTTTTTTTAATTTGAATATTTCTATTGTCTCTGCCTGTGGGAACAAGGCGAGAAGCTTTGATTTACTTTTTTATTTACAGGAGAAGATAGAGAAATTAGAAGAAGATAAAAAGAGACGTCTCCAACTTTACGTGTTCGTTTCGAGATGTATAGCTCATCCATTCAATGCTAAGCAACCAACTGACATGACCAGACGACATACAAAACTCACGTACAACCAATTGGAAACTATCATTGCTAGGTTTCAAGTATGTGCACTCGTTTTTGTGGTTGATTATTTTAGCGGGCATAGTAACAGCGACTGAGGCGATCGTATGGTAAATCCATCAGGCAAGTCATATATCTCGTGATGTTAAGCTGGAGTGCGGACCATGAATAGAAGCTGATTTCGAAACGCGACTGAATCACTTCCCGTTCTGTACACTTTACCGTACTGTTTCCATAAAAATAAAAGATTCCTTTATCTACATACAAAGAGTTTACCAGACACGTGCCGTGTCAAACAAGACACCGTCGCTAAATATCGACAGATTCCAACATTTTGTATAGATAAGTCTGCAAGGTTTCGATGCTCTATTTATACTACCCGGCAGACAAAACCGCGTAGACAAAATATTACTATACATGTATGTATTTCCCCGAATAATGGCCGAGCCCGTGTCTGCCCACGTCTACGCGGTTGATGTAGATATTCTATATACCACAGGGCAGAGAAGAAGGTTTTTCTTAGAGGAATATAATTTTATCCGGCACGCTCGATGTCTGTAAATATAAACGGATAATAGTAGCCAGTAGGCAGACGCCTATACTGCCGATCCAGAGTAAAACCACCTCATTTAAGTAGGTATACAGATCGTGAAGTGTACATAGCGAATGTTTGACATTGTGCCAAGAATTATAAAAAATATTCACATTAATAATATTTCTTCATCCCACAGGCATTCCTAAAAGGAGAAACTCAGATACTAGCAGACGAGGCATTCCAAAACGCAGTACAGAGTTATCATGACGTATTCCTAAAATCAGAGAGGGTCGAACAAATGATAAAATCTGGCGCATGTACACACCATGACTTCCGTGAGGTTTTTAGGAATAATATCGAGAAGAGGGTCAGGTATGAACTCTTACATGTAGGGCTTATATTAAGGTACATTAAAATAAAGTAGAGACCTTCTTAAACCTTGTTCAGCATGGCATTTCTTAAATTAGCTCTTGTGCGGAGTACTGTTCGTACATCTAGGACGGCTCTACAAAACAGGACATTTATGTCTGGATAAATTGCAGCGCCAAACTATAGGAGATGCTGAGCTGAGATGGGAGCCCATACGATTTCGCAGAGACGTGATAACTTTATATGTCCGTTAACGCCTCTGACTCAGAGTATTTTCCGAGGAGCTCTTTAACTATTTTTCTCCATAAGTGGTGGTTTCTCCATAATTTTTCTCCATGCTTTACCGTCCCATTTGTTCTCCCTATCTATAACCTTGGATCCTTCAAGCGAATTGTGAAGGTGCACCTTTGGCCGACATAGTGACGGCGATTGAGACGCCGAAAATATATCTATTACCATGTATACCTGAAGATCTAACAAAAATATTCGTTATATCTGGATATGTTTATACCTTAAATCTCTTTCGCTAATGCTAAGTCCATTATTTGCCCGATAATTACAAATTTGTTTATATATTTACCGTTAATAAATATGTTTATTTCTTCTAGATCTTTACCAGAAATTGATGGCTTGAGCAAGGATACAGTCATATCTTCATGGATAGCCAAATTTGACTGCATAATGAAAGGGACAGGTAAGATTTGATTTTGACAATAAAATCTATCAGCCCAAGCTCGCAATATGATCTTTACTGCGTGATTATTATTCATATCTCTTGAATCTGTTGTATTAGTTTATATAGCTGAACTATCTATAGACGGAACTGCTGTAGACCACGATAGTCTATCATCACAATGTGGTTGTGTGCCACGTGGAGAAGATCGTAGTGCGTTTAGGGCTTTAGTCGTGGGAATGTTTTGAAAGGTGTAAAGCATGGTTGTTGATGTATTGCATTACAGAATGGACACTTGATAATTTGTGTTTTAATAACCGTTCATATGGCAGGCTGGACGTTGACACTTTTGAGTTGGAGTCCAGGCACTGTTTTTATGTAGTTATTTCAAAAACTTAAGAGCTGTACTGATTGCAACTTGTTGTGAACCTTTTTAAGGGTAGTATTGGTAGGAAGGAACGCGTAATATTAACTCTTGAAAATATTAACTGACAGAAATTAATGGTATTTAATATAAAGAATGTATTAATCACGTCATTTCATAGGTTGTTTGACAAATTAAATACATTTGATTGGTATTTTCTCGTACTGAAAATTCAAAATGGTTTCAGCGGATTACAAAGTGAAAGGCCTAAAGAACATTCCTACCGCAAGAACCTGGAGAATTCAAATTTCAAATTATCAAGTGTCCAATAAATATTATATACTTTACTTTATTATCAATATTTGACAAATACAAAACGTATATTCATACACTAACCAACCCCAATTAGATATTATAATAAAATCAAGTATTAAAATTATTGGGGCATTAAGCTTTGCAGTGTATTTAAATAATCCGATAAAAATATTATTGTTTTCTAAAGTTAATTTGCAATAAATCAATGTTGTTTGCCCCCTTTTTAATAGGTTTTAGTACATACTTGTTTCCTCGATTAAAATTATAATCATTTATGGAGAAACAGATAAAATTAAAATTATATTAATTGTGATTAAACTACAATTAAAAAATATCATCTAATGACGTCGCATCAGAGATAGTCCCAAGGAGACTGGCAACATTTCCCCTTTGTATAGCATGGCTAATACGTTGGCAGAAATAGTTGCCAGCCTTCCTGTCAACCCCAAACGGCGCAAATTCGTAACCAGCACCGAGGTGGGCGTATTTGCGTAGCTTGAGGTTTTTAGCAAAATTCGCTGCACTTCCTGCGCTAAATGAGGTCGCTTGGATATTTACTCAATTGAATATGGTACGTGGAGAATCCTACGAGATCCATTCAACAAAGTCGTAGGTGACTTTAGCGCCATTGTGTTTCCAGAGTAAATGCCATAGAGTCATGAGCACGGACAGATCAACACGTCTCCCGTGCTTATGACTATTGTCTTTGAAATGTGAACTAGGCCAGCATAGTGGATGCGATTGCTAATTATATTATAGTTATTTTACTGTAGTAGCAGTCGCCTTCATTGATTGCTTTAGTACTTACAAACTGAATAAGACATAGTGTATAATGTATGTATGTACTAAAATCTAAATTAGTAGTAGCCTATTGTGTCGTAGTTAAAATTGAAATGATTATGTAAATGTTACCTATGTGTGTCGCCTGCTTCCGTCTCACTCTACTGTGTTTCTATCCCTCTCTCTCACTACATGTCTATCTTACACAAAACGAAACAGGAATAACAGGTACCTACTTATTACTCCTCAAAATTCACTTTCGAATTAAACACAGCGATGAAAATAAGGGAATTGAATTTAAAATTTGAACCTCTACATACCTGACGTTAGGCTGGACTGTTGCGGACCTAGTTAAAGCCGGCAACGCGAATATATCACTTCACGGTCTACACCATAACTACCCTATATCGGCAAACTGCGCAGTTAAATAGTTAACTTGAAAAAGGCTCAATACTGAAGCTTTAAAAAAAACGTATATTTGCTCTGGTTCAGGATGACAGTTGTAAAAGTGGACCGTAAAGTGACTCAGTCGCGTTTCAGTATCAGCTAGGCTTGCAGACAATTGTCTATAACAGCAGTCCCATATAAATCATGGATTGTGCCCCAGCTTAACATATGTTAATATAAAAAACAAATGATTCGTTTGAAATAAAAACGCATTTTTTGCTTTATTCCCTTATTTTTATTACTAATTGGAAACGCTTTGACTCAAAAAAGACACCTTTCTAATATACGAGCAGAACCAGATGGTGCGGACCGACTTAAAAAAGACACTTTTTCAATATACGAGTAGATTCAGACGGTGCGGACCACAGATGAATTTTTGACGAAACCTAATAATACAGTATTAAAATGTGGTTGCCTGCCCCTCATGAAACTAATTGGTGATCCCTGATACAAGTATTATAAGACGCGTTTTTGAGTTTGACATCGTCCGTCTATTTTTAGAGTCAAAGTGTTAAACTTTTATGAAACTTTCATATTTTCCGCTTGGTGTCTTGTGCTGTTGCATGTTTTTATATATTTCTTTACCTGCTAAAATATGTTTAAATGTTGTTCATTGATGTTTCAATGCTTTATCTAAATTTATTTTTATGATAATATTTAAGACACTACATTTAGATAGAGAAACTATATTCAGAAGCAACATTCGTTAACGCTGTAGTTGGTATTTTTACTAATTAACAAATATTATAAAACACCTAAAAGAGAGGTAGGCAGTGGTACCCAATCTCGGCAGACTGGGCACCACTGGGTAGTAAAGGGACTTAGTCGCTTTTGAGGATCAGCTTGTAAGTTGCTGGTTCCAACTAGACCGGCATAGTGGATGCGAATGCTACTTGCAGTAGCTCTAGCCTTCATTCATGGACCGCACTCCAGCGTAACATCAGGCGGAGTGCTGTCATTTGTCAGGCCACAATTCACAAATTATATTTTTTTTTAGCTTATGAAAGATAAAATATATTAGGTATTGATAAATTTTCGTATTAAAAAAAAAATAGCAATTTGGATATTTTTATTGAGTTCTTTTCACATGAACACAAATATTTATTTTTGAATCCACAATTATACAGCTTAAATTATCTTTTCTTTAAACTTTAGACTAACTTGTAGACTTACAAAATTTTGTTTCTTTGGAATTTAACTAACACAATATTTCTCCATTTTAATTTTAATAATTTTATTATTTTATAAGGAAATAGCAAAGGTAAGGTACAGTTTATTTTTAATACAATAATATTACCAAAGAATATTATTAAATTTACATACATAGTAGTTTCTAAAAAAAAGATAGTAATTATTTTACAATTCCCATAGTGACGACGAAAACTGCGAAAGGTATTTGGTATTTTCAGTTGTTAGCGCTTTGGAGGGAAGCCTGATATTCTTACAGATATGCCTGACAATAAATCAAACAATCAATCAAATTGTCACGCCTTTTTTCACAGGAGAAACAGAGATAATAGAGCGCCACTTGCTTCGATCCTGACAAAACTGCCTCGCTTCCCTTACATCCACAATTCTCTTGATACAAGCTCAATGGTTATGGGCACTAGACCTAGGCAACTCAGCTTTCCAATACATACATAATCCGACTTCAATAAAGACAGTCATGAGAGTAAATTATATGGACAAAAGTAATAAATTCATATTAAAATAAACAATTTCCATTTTTTTATGTTCATACATGTTTTTATCAGATTTTGTAGATGAAAGCTGAGTTGCCTTGTGCCCATAATCGTAGAACTTATATGAAGAGAATTGTGGATGTGAGGGAAGCGAGGGAGTTGTGTCAGGATCGTGGCAAGTGGCGCTCCATCGCCTCTGCGTATCCCTGTAGAATTTGGTTGATTGCAATACCTAATATTATTTACCTTCTAACTAAAAGAAGCCTTAGTTTTTTTCTCAGAGATAAATCATTTTTTCAGTGATAATTGAAATTTTCTTTGACTTCAGGAATACCAGGCGACGATGACCTGAAAAGGCCATCGCGAGCTCAGCAGCAAAGCCTCAATGCAGAATGTATCCTCAGCAAGGAGCAGCTCTACGACATGTTCCAACAGATTCTTGGTGTTAAGAAATTTGAACATCAACTTTTATTTAATGCGTTGCTGGTTAGTATTTAACATCAACTTAAAATCCTAATAAAGTGACCGCACTGGCGTAGCGTGGCGGGGGCGGAGAGGGCGGCCCGCCCCGGGCGGCACATTTAGGAGGCGGCAAAATTAAAAAAAAACTAAAATAAATCGTTAAAAGAACCTGAAATTCACATTTTTGTTGTACCTATGATTGAAACTCCTAAATAAGGGGGCGGCAAATTTTTTTTCCGCCCCGGGCGGCTGACTTCCACGTTACGCCACTGAGTGACCATGGTGTTCGAGCAAACTAAGAGACCCCGGTTCAAAACAACTAACCGGTACCATTGTATGTTTAATATGTATATGTTTTTTTTTATTGTGACTCGACATATGACAGCACCCCTCTTGATATTAAGCTGGGGTGTGGTCCATAAATGGATGTCACTGCTACAACAATTCAATTACTGTAAGTAGCAGTCACAGTCTAATATCCCAAAACGCGAATAAATTATTACAGGGTCTGTAAGTGGTGGTACTACCCCGAATCGGGAGACTGAGCAAATATCCACTTTTTTTATTAACTATTATTTATAATTTTAATAAATAAATTAAACATTACAAATAAAAACTATGTAACAAATATTTACCGGAAATGGAACCCGGGACTTTCTGCGTAACGAACTGGTGTGTTAACCACTACGCCACGCCTGTCGTCTACGTATTTGAACGATTTATAAAAAAACAGTTTTTTATCTATTTACGAATATAATATAAAACCGGGAATATTTGTAGAAACACATTTTGTGCAGGGAACATTTTCGGAGGAAATATGACGGTCAAAAAAAGAGGGTGGTACACGTTGCGCTCCCATGGTTCAACATGGTTCAACCTAAAGCCGCAAACACCAAGGACAACGAACTAAGTCCCAAACATTGACCACAATCAACAAACACAAACAGGCATCTACAAGCTTGGCAAACCTACTACATAGTATATTCCGGATAAGCAAACATGGCGAATTATCAAAATACACGGAAATCGTACAATATCATATACATATCAAATCATATACAAGCATTTAGGGACATCATAAACCGAACATCTTAAAGAAAACCGACACCGACGCGAAACACGAGCGACCAAAAAAACAAAAACAAGGAAAAGAATTAGAAGGAGCCCTAAAATTGCTTCCAAATACTAGCATTTATACTATTTTCACTTATGGCATCAAAAAGAAGTCAGAAGGGGATGAATTTACATTTTTACATTCGTAATTTTAAAGGTTGTCACTAGTTTTGATGATCATTTGACATTAAAATACTTCAAAAAAGGATGACGGAACAATTATGCCGCTACTTTTACTACCACGTGACTTTTAATTAAGCAGTATTAAAAGTCAACCACAATTATAAGTGGTTGTAATTGCAAAAAGTAGTGACAACCTTTGAAAGAAATGAATTGAAGTACAAGTAGTTGTCTCTTTCAGTCACACGTGGTATAAACAAGGCCGTCTTTACGCGGAGGTTCAAGGGGTGCGGTGCACCCGGGCGAAGAGTCCTAGGGGGCGCATACCGCCCGCCATAAACGATAGGTACCTACTACACTGAGACCACGCGAGCAGAGCCTTGACTTTCGCACCCCGGCGCTGAATATGCTTAAAACGGCCCTGGGTATAAACATAATATAAATGAGACAAATAACACTGAATTAGTTCTTATTTTAGTACAGATTCTATTCTTTCCATATTCTTAGAAACAGGCGAACACAAACAAACACCCATCCACATGTTCGTGTTAGCTGTTTGCCATCGTTCGCTAAGCATGTGGACGCGGCTTAAGGTTCCAATCACTCAATTGTGAATTCCTCATTCATCTCCACTCAAACAATTTTTCAGTTGGATTCAGCAGACGAACAAGCCGCCGCAATAAGAAGAGAACTCGATGGCAGAATGCAGAAGGTCAACGAAATGGAAAGAGTAAGTAGGACTTATATTTCAAACTAAGACAAGGTCCAAGAGCGCCTACGACTGGAAATAACCCTCACTCACGGTTGACGAAAGGAATTTATAAATCTGATGTGGATAGATGTGTTAACCGAAGCAGATTCAGGAGGGTGTTTTCCGACCAAATCGGAAACATCCACAAGAAAGCTAGGTTGCCTAGTGCCTATAACCGTAGAGCTTGTATGAAGAGAATTGTAAATGTGAAGGAAGCGAGGGAGTTGTGTAAGGATCGTGGCAAGTGGCGCTCCATTGTCTCTGCCTATCACTGTGGGAAAAAGGCGTGATAATTTAATTGATTGATTTGATAAAATAAACTTCTAGAACCGCAAGTTAATGCCTAAGTTTGTACTCAAAGAAATGGATTCACTCTACATAGAAGAGCTTAAGTCATCCATTAATCTTTTGATGGCTAATTTGGAGTCACTTCCGGTCTCGAAGGGTGGTGCCGACTCGAAGTATGGCCTGCATAAAATCAAGCGGTATAATCACAGGTCAGTATACAAATTATATTGTATAGTAATTATTATCTTATTTATGTATAGTAAAATGTTTTGTCAATAAAGTGGATAAATGTATATTTTCGATACAAATTATATTATTAAATTAAACAAATTTTATGCGGCTTGACATCGCGTTTATTTTTATACGATACCGTCGTTTCGAGATCTTCGCAGCCATCGTAGCCATCGTAGTTTTACCTAATCAAAGCTACAAAAGCGCGATCTAGCTTATGGCATTGTTAAATCAATTTATGAACTTCCAACGCAAAACCGTTGATCACCCTTTAAAAGTCAACCCACCCAAGGTCATTCTCAAACCCACCTCTCACTCCAAGACTTCCTTGCTATAAGAGAGGAAAGCTGGAGGAAACGTATATCCTGCAGCTTTCCTCACGTTTAGTGCTTCTAAAGTTACGTGTTTCAGTGGATGGCACTACACGTGACTTCAAACCAGGCCAGCAAAGTCGATGTGACTACTACTTACAGTTTAACGGTAGTAGCAGTCACCTTCATTCGTGGACCACACTCTATCTAGCTTAACATCAGATGGGGTGCTATAGTTTAACATATATCGAGCCACAAAAAAAAAAAAATTTTAAATTACCTTTCATCCACATCTTATCTACGCTGAAATGTCCGCTATGGAATACAGCAAACCTTTCACAAAGCAATATTTGTCCGCCAAGGCGAATGGCGGACAGAAATCTTCCCTTTTGCTTGGTCCCCACGTTTACTCGTAAGTATCACATCACTTAAGACTGAGGAGTATATATCCCAGTGTTTACCAAAGTAGGGCCCACTCCTAGGGCCAATTTGATAGTTGAGGGAGCAATTTAAAAATGGACACGACTTTAACCCTTTCGCTTTGGGTTATTTAAATGCGATGCTAGATATCGGTGACAAATTTAACAAAAAAAGGCAAATTTCTAAAAAATGCTGTAATCATTTATATTTCTTAAGGGAACAAAACATTTTTTAAAGGTTAATGTATAGGGGCAAAAAAAATTAGAAATATTAAGGTGGGACATGGCCTAAAAAAGGTTGGGAAACACTGATCTATCCTATCTACCCAAGCCAAGGATTCCTATTTATCCAAGCCAAGGACTCCTATTTATTCAAGCCAGGGACTCCTATCTATCCAAGCCAAGGATTCCTATTTATCTTGTGGTGTTTCTTAAACTATCTGAAAATCGCTTAGGCCTGACAATCTGATTGAATAAATTAATTACACTTTATTGACAAAATTATTAATTTATTTATTAATAAATAATTATTTTTAACGGATTATATTTTATATAAAAAAGGGATCATAGTTCTTCTTCATTTTACCATAGTATATTTACATGAAAAACACATAGAACGAATACATTAGATTTTTTGTATATTCTGGAATGTTCGAATTTCGCACAAAACTATTTTGATAACATGGTTATATTATATCCTTTCCCCTTTTTTTTGTTGTTATGTGATGAAATCAACAATCAAATAAACTATTACATTCGTTAAATACTTCGTTAAATGCTGTCTCATGTCTCATTAAAAGTTTAGTAATGAATTTTTTTATTGTGACTAAATCTGATGGCAAATAGACTTGCTTAACTAGACTGATAAAACTGATATACTTGTAAGTGGGGTAGGTCGGCAAAGTCGTTGTGACTGTAACTTACAGTGATTGAAAATGTAGTAGCAGTGACCACACTCCCACTTAACATCAGGCAGGGTGCTGTCATATGTCGAGTCACAATAAAAATAAAACAATTTTCTTAGTTACTATGCCGGGCAAAAAGTTTATTTCACCAACCTAATATCTTAGGTCTCATACTTATGTTTTGTTCTCTCTTCTTCCCCTGGCACGAACATGGACGGGTCTCTATTCGAAGGAAGTACAAGTAAAAAATATAAAATTGATCAAATATTTGAGCACGTGTTATGTCTAGAAGGACCCTACACCTGCCCGGCCTCTGTCTACCCCAAAAACACTAAAACATCCTTAATGTTGTCATTGTATATTTGATTTTTAATTGTTAACGATTAATTAACAGTTTTTTTACATTTTACTATTATTTGTTCTTACATTAATGTATGGAAGTGAATGCTGGGTATTTTATTTATTTATTTACATTTCTATACTAAGCTACTAAAGTGCTAATATTATAGAAACAGGATAACCAAAGTACATACTATATATCAAAGATACATTGATATCGGCAAGCGGTTTTGAACCCATGCTTCCGGTTTTCGTAACCATTGCACTGCCTCTACACCACGGTCCGTATGACAGAAGAAGCATGAGAGTAGCATGAGAGCATGCTGTAGAAATGCGGTCATTAAGGAGTGTACTATATGTGGAGTGACGATAGCGGATAGAATGAGGAATAGCACTGTGCGGTCTAGATGTGGTTTGAAAGAAGACGTAGTGACAAGGATTGCCAAAGGAATGCTCTGATAATTTGAGCACATGGAAAGGATAAGTGAAAGGAGATTGACAAAATGAATTTATAAATTTTATAAATCTGATGTGGATGAATGCGTTAAACAAGGCAGCCCCAGGAGGGTGTTTTCCGACCAAATCGAAAACATCCTCAAAAAAGCTGTGTTGCCTAGTCCTGCCTAGTGACCGTAGAACTTGTATGAAGAGAATCGTGGATGTGAGGGAAGCGAGGCAGTTCTGTCAGGAACGTGGCAAGTGACGATTCGTTGTCTCTGGCTATCCAGTAGAAAAAAGGCGTGACGATTGATTGATTGATTTTTGTCTATTTATTATTAGGAAATTAGGGGTTTTAGTAACATTTCAACTCCATTACTGTGCTGACAATTTTGGTCGCTATAGTGACAGCGACTGAGGCTGCCGTGAAAACAGACGGTTTTTTCAGTCGCCGGCACACTTTGACCTCCATCATGTTTACCATCAGGCAAGTCGAATACAGATTATAAACCTGAACATGGGCCTCCCCCTTAGAACGCCATTCCGAACGAAAAGATGGCAGCGGTATCCACCGGTTATTTGTGACTTTTACTATGTCGTGAGTCCACCCAGTGGGAGGCCTACCCACGCTGCGTCTTGCGATTCGTGGTCTCACTCTAAAACCTTTTTTCCCCGTCGGTTGTCTGTTTTCGAGCGACAACCTATAAAAAAAACTGTTAATTTTTCATACAATTACAAATCAAATTATAGGCTAAATTCCTGTAGAGTTTTTTTAGATGAAACTTTGTAGTTTTAGTGCTTTAATATAATATATATATATTTTTGAATATATATATATATATATATATAGAAATTTAGTAAATTTTGGGAGAAAAATGACAACAAAATGGGATGAAAACTTAATATTTTTTATAATAATACACACAGTAATTTAATAAATTAAAAACAGCTTTTTATAGGCTATTTATGGAACTAAAGCTAGTAGTTAAAAACACCTAATTCTTATAATTATCATACATAATTGCTTTAAGGTAGATTTCTTTGTAAAAATGCGTTTTTTTTTTCACAAATAAATAGCTAATAAAGAACACGGCCATCAATCACACTTTTTTAATTAAATAATCTTATCACTACAAAAACAAAAATAACTAACAAATCCGTAGGCTTTCTAACTTTAAGTCAATAGAGAGCTAAGGCTTGATTGAGTACAAGAAGAAATTTAAAAAACGAGGCAAGGATTTTGTGCCTATTTTAGATTGGGTGTAATGTAACAAGCAATATAACACGCAATGAAAGAATTAACCGTCCATACTGACGCAATGTAACATGCAATAAAAGAATTAACCGTCCATACTGACGCAATGTAATAAGATAACAAGAATGACACCTTGAACGCCTAAAGGACATCGTTCATTTTGTATGGGGTCTTGGGCATAAATTTTAAAATAGTTTAATGTACGAACATTACAGTGTAATTGGAATATATCCTTTATTTTGCATAGTTTAGGTGTGCAAAATCATCAAACTATAATTATGACTGTTCAGAGCAGAACTGTTAATATGGCGTGTCATTGTGATTGACAGACAATACAAAATCCATAGCTTATTTTCCAAATAAGTCAATTGCACAGCAATTAAAAGCAAAATTGTTATTAGTTTTATTAACACAAGGATCAAAACTACCATTTATATTTTTTTTTACATCATTGGGCATTACAAAAGTAGTACATAAAAGCCTAAAATGAATGATGTCCTTTGAGGGTTTTGGGGACAATCAAAAAACGCGGAGTGGCATAGGCGGTTGTTTCGAAGGTATGTGCCCATTTCATGTGCGCGAAGAAGCAGTGCAAATAGGTATGTGCACGTTTCAAACTGATTTAAAGATCTACAAGCATTAGATTGCATGATAAGTTATACCTATTTAAACCGGGTGTTTGTCAGTGCAAAGCAAGGCTGACACTACCTCGTTTCACTTCCAAGAGGCGGCTCTCTGTCAGGTATTTCGCCCGAGAAATAAAATGTGATGTAATTAGAACAGAATGGACTTCCAGTACTCAATCTAGTACAGTAACCTCTAAAAGCTTAAATACGTTTATATTTTACACACGACAATAAGCTTTGAGCTTTCTAACAAATGTCATATTATAATTTTTAATTATTAATATTTATGATTATCTTAATTATCACTTGCGCTCACTTACTATAAGATACGTTTTATTTAATAATATTTGAGAAAAAGGCTGATTTTTATTATAGTTTATCACGCTAGATGTTAATCTTGACCGCGGTCACAGAACACAGGCGGTCAGTAAGTTGCCAGGCATAGTGGACCCGACTGTTACTTGCAATTATTTACCTGTTATAAATATATAAAAGTCGCATTCACTTATAAATAATCAGCGCTTCGGCTTAACATCAGGCGAGGCGCTGTCATGTGTAAAACACAATTAAAAATATACTATTTTCATAGATTTACAGCCTTTTACTTTATATAAGTAATAACTGAAGAGTACGCTAAATAGTTATTAATTCTATTACATCTTAGGGCTAAGATTTGTAGCTACCTCACTCATAGGATCCCACTTAAGCTTAAGCTAAGCCTAGCCTGTAAGATTAGATAGTACCCTTTGATAAGTAAATAAATTGACATTTTGGTATTTTATATAGAAACTTAAGTTTAACGCGGCATGAACGCTGTATATCTGAGTAGCACAGTCGTCAGAGTCAACAGTGGCCGGGTTACAAAAGTAGTCTATCCCAGCCCGTGAAATATTAGATTTTTAATCAATATCAATAACTAATCGATAAATTTAATACTGTTCTAAGTATTCATAATCGTAAAAAAGTCTATGAAGTAAGTATAGACTTAAGACAACAAAAAAAACTTATCTGCCATTGGCAAATTTGCATTCGATTAATGATTTCATGTTTTGTTAATATTAGGTAATAATTTTGAAACTGCAATTATAGGCGTCAGTTTTCCCATAAGAACTACTTGTATATTTTAATACATTATAGAAACATTGTTTATTTTAGGATAATATATTATAGGCTTTCAAAATAGGAATAACTAAAGATATATTTTTCTTTAACAACTCGAATAATAACAGGGATAAATATTGACAATTAACACTTAGAAGTCAGTTTTTGATCTATCGATCATTTTTAATATTAACACTAAATATGTAATATTTCACGGGCTGGGGTAGCGTGTTTGTTGGTCGCAGTCGATCGATGTGTGATACACTAAAGTGTTGCTCTCTTGCCATATTTCACCTTAAAAGCTTACCTGCCTTGTCCTGCAATATTTACTATAAAACTTTATGTACTAAGTACAAAGATGATATTTATGCCGGCAGAAATCTATATTTACAAGTAAACCTTAGGTATAATACTGTGGAAGTGAAAATGAAAGGAAGATCTTTCCGCTGCACGCATGTCACGTGCGAGGCCCACAACTGGCCTTAGCGGCATCGCTCTGGGTATATTACTACCGCACTGCCGAATATCGATTGCGAGATATTAAAAGCTCAACGCCATCTAGTTGCAAGCTTAAATAGATATTTGCAGGCCCACAGAAAATAAAATAGAATAAGGTGTATAATAATAATAAATACTGTCTAATAAAAGTAAAATATAGATAAAAACAATACAATACAACAAACACAAAACAATACAATAATAACTTTAGATTAGCAAATGCTCCAAAAAGCTTTATTTAGATTAATATTTAAATAGCAAGTATTTATTTAGATTTTATTTAGATATTATTTACATATTTTATTTCGCCAAAATGTCAGTTTATTTATAATTTTCGGGAGTTTTGTAGTACCAGTATGTTTGATACTAGATTAGTAATATTTTTTTCTCCTTTACGCTTAATCATTTTTGGACCTTGGTGACTGGTAATACGTATTATATTCCTTTGTAAAAACCGTCCTTTATGTTTTTTTTACATTATATTACGCTCATTTCACATTATTTTAATTTTTTTTTCTTCGTCACATTTTTTATTGTTGTATGTGTTACTTTATTTTTTGGTGTTGGTGTTTTTATTGATACGTTTTTAATTTAAATAATAATTTAAATATAATTCAATTTAAAAAATTACCTAATACTCTTTTGTTAATGGGTTTCTAATTTTTAAATCTTATTTATTAACTTTAATGAATTATTTTATTTTGAATTATAATTATTTCGTGAGTTTTTTTAATTTTGTTGGACGCGTTTATATGTTGTCTGTGTGAATAAAGATCGAACGCGGGTCCTGACCCAAGTCCTAAATTGAGTAAGCAACTGTGTTTCAGATCGCAGGGTTCTCTTGCGAATAAACTGACAGGTGAAAGCGATTCAGGCGATGTGGACACGCAACTCACAAAAATGGATGTTGTACTTACATTCCAAATTGAGGTAATAAACATATAACCGTCTCCCTCTGACATATGCAGACTATAGGTATGGTTGTGAGACAGCTTTCGAAGTATCTTGAATAATCATGCCTTTCTGGGGACCGAATGCACGATCATGATTGGTGAAATGTAACATGCAATCAAAAAAATTGCCGTCCACACTGACGCTATCTAATACGCGCTAATAGGCGTTTTCACGAAGCGATTTTAGATGTTCAATTTTTATCACGCAATAGAATCAATAAAAGTAAAAGGTCTTTGACTTTTGTTGAACCGATATTTATTGTTTTAACGTGATTAATATTTTGTTCAGACTGTTCAAATAGCGAACGATTTCGCAGTTGATCAGCTAAAATCGCCTCGCGAGAACGCCGTATAACATGCACGTAACACGCAATAAAAGTATTTGCCGTCCACACTGACGCAATGTAACACGCAATAAAAAAAATTTGGCGTCCACACTGACGCAATGTAACACGCAATAAAAAAAATTTGGCGTCCACACTGACGCAATGTAACACGCAATGAAAGAGTTTGCCGTCGATACTGACGCAATGTAACACGCAATGAAAGAATTTGCTGTCGATACTGACGCAATGTAACACGCAATGAAAGAATTTGCTGTCGATACTGACGCAATGTAACACGCAATAAAAGAATTTGCCGTCCTCACTGACGCAATGTAACACGCAATGAAATCATTTGCCGTCCATACTGACGCGTAACATGCAATGAAAGAATTTGCCGTCGTTACTGACGTAATGTAACATATAAGGTAACACGATTCACATAGTCTGTGGATGCCTTGCATGATACGTTACACCAATCTAGACAGGGCATAATTAAGTGTAAAGAAGTTTGGAATACGCTGTTGACCGGCAATACTAGATACTTAAGGATGTCTCTTCACAGCGACTTAAATCACCACATCGACCACATCGAGCGAACCATTAAGACCACCTACCGCGAACTTGGTATCCTACACCAGGTGAGGCGGATCTTCACGCCTGAGCATCGCATGTTACTATACAAGAGATGTCACGTGAATTTGGAGCGCCTGCCACTATTTGCCTTTTTTATCACCTACACCACGGAGAATGTTCCAAGGGGCTTTTTAACCTTCTTCCTACCTCGTCTTTTCACACTCGTGATACAACCCCGTCATGGATTCCACACCAGCTCTGATGTGCAAATCATCTGATGTGCTGTCATTTGTCGTGCCAAAATAATTATACAAAATTGTCATGACCAATGACCAATAGTTGAAATTGGCCGGCATAGTGACGGCGACTGATGCAACCGCAGATTGAATCGGTCGTGACGCTCTTAGACTTTCCCTTGCTTACCATCAGGCGAGTCAGTCATCAAGTCATTACCATCAGTAACAATAAATCAAATAATAAAAAATAATTAAAATTGTTAGTAACTACCCTCATGTTATAGGTTGTAGTAATGGAAGTAAAAGGTCTTAAGTCATTAGCGCCCAATCGCATAGTCTACTGCACCATGGAGGTCGAAGGTGGGGATAAGCTGCAGACTGATCAAGCAGAAGCATCAAAACCTATGTAGGTATTCGGGTGATTAGTGAGTTAGTAGCAATGTCGTTAAGATCCTCCTCCTTCTCATTAGGGGGCTAATCCCCGTGCTTGGCAGGCGGCTTGGGGATCGCAGTATACTCACCGCTTCATAAAAAGTAACTTTAACCAATCAGTGGTCACCCTCAATGTACCCACTGCACCCCCATTAGAACCCAGCGTAACTTTATCAGGCGGTGTGTTGGCATAAATAAATAAGACTAATGGAGCGGTTGACGGAGAAGTCTGGAGACAGGAAGGCTGGCAATTATTTCTGCCAACGTATTAGCGCAGCAAGGCAAAGAAGAAATGTTGCCAGTCTCCTTGGGACTATCTCTGATGCGTCGGTATATTAATATACTTTTATTAACGAATTAAAATTGATTTATCAAAATCAATTCCTAACTAACCCTTAAAATTTAGGTGGGATACCCAAGGTGATTTCAGCACCACCCAACCGCTCCCAGCTGTTAAGGTGAAGTTGTACACAGAAAACCCAGGAGTACTGGCTCTTGAAGATAAGGAATTGGGCAAGGTGTTGCTCAGACCCACGCCTTTATCTAGTAAGGTAAGTTAATTACCCTAAGTTAAGGCAACCGTGTCGTAGAAAAAGTGCAATAGTCACGCAAACCGAGAGCACGGGTTCAAATCTACTTACCGGTACCAATCAGTTTTCTTTATACGCTGTTCCTCTTGGACTTTCCCTTTCTTACCATCAGGAAAGTCGGTTCAGATGTCGAGTCTTCATTTTTAAAAATGCAGATTTAACGGACCGTCACTTTCCACGGTCCATACACAACTCTTCCACATCCCTCACATCCACAATTCTCTTCATACAAGCTTTGTAGTTATGGGACTTACTACTGCGACCGTTAAAATCAAAATCATTGTCACGCCTTTTTCCCACAGGATTAAGCAAAGAAAATGGAGCACCTCTTGCTACGATCCTGACACAACTCCCTCGCTTCCCTCACATCTACAATTCTCTTCATACAAGCTCTACGTTTATGGAGACTAGGCAACCCAGCTTTCTTGTGGATATCTCGCGATTGTTGAGCTATATTATCTTTAATGAAGTAGCTATATTATCTTTGAATAGTGATCTCTAAATACCAATATTTTGTCCAGGCTCCAGAATGGCATCGTATGACTGTGCCGAAGAACCTTCCTGATCAAGATTTAAGAATCAAAATTGCTTGCAGAATGGATAAGCCATTAAATATGAAACATTGTGGGTAAGTGGCAATTCCCTTCAACACACAAATGACAATAGACCATATGAATACACAGGTATACTTTGAAATATATAAATTTAGGTACCGGAAGGGCCACTAGAATAGATGGTCTTTGAAGCCGAAAAGTTCTCACACAGAAATCAGTGGAGAACGCACCGTAGTGATAATTGACTTACGACCTTAATTAAATGTATCAGAAAAGTGCTAGTCACAGACCGCTTCTAGCAAGTCATTTAGAGATCGCTGTGGAAGACCTATATCTAGTGTGCCTGACATGATGATGATATTGACTGGCATGTCTGCTGAGTAACGATCACAATCCTGACACAACTCGACAAGTGAAATGATTGACCAACCAGCCCAGTGTTCTCCCTATCTTATAAGCTTTGATCTTTCAAAGAAATCGTGAAGAAGTGCCTTTGGGTGTCTAAAGGTGACTAAGGCACGTAAACTTTCAGAAATAGGGTGTTTCTGAAATTTTACGTGAACTTTCAGAAATACCCTATTCCTTTAACTTCACAGTAAAGCTAAGTCGGTTTAATCACTCGTCGTCGCTTTTGCACCTCGCCATCAGACAAATCGGGGTTAGATGTCGAGTCTAGAAAAAATCTACCATGGTCGCTCATGACACAATATAGTAAAGAAATATAAAGAAATAAAGAAATAAATATAAATATAAATGTACTTTGCTCTTAATAAAAATCTTTTTTCATATAAAACTCATAGGTATCTCCACGTAATCGGTAAGGCTGTATGGAGGAAATGGAAGAGGAGGTATATGGTTCTCGTCCAGGTGAGCCAGTACACGTTCGCGTTGTGCTCATACAAAGACAAGAAGTCTGAGCCTGCTGAGATGATGCAACTTGATGGATTTACTGTTGATTACATTGAACTTGCAAGCGGTACGTATGTCTGTGTATGTTACCTTAATGTGCAGAAACAAGGACGGTATAGTAGCAGTTATACCTGGGTCTCAACAGCGAATTGACGAGTCCACGACCAACCACTAAGAATTCTCTTATTTGTGACTCTACATCTGACGCCGTCACAATGCTGGCCAAATAACATATGATGGATTTTCCCGGTTCTTGATTTTATTATTCATTTTGACATTGTTATTGAAATAAAATGTAGAATAAGGTAGTTGTTTGAACCAATAGTGTCTGAATTTATAGCTCGTGTTCTTCTAATTATTTTGTCTTCTTGTTTCAGCTCAATTGATGGTTGGTCAAGGTAAGACATTTGTGAATTCGTTCTTTTAAACTTGACATTATTACTTGATTTTATGTAATTATGTGTAAATATTTAAAATATTTTAATAGATCTAAAGCAATATTTTCGAATCAAAAATTTGAATCTTAGATGTAATCTAAACGTCTCATAGTATGTTATGAAAAATTTAAAAACTATGGTTATTTCCAAGGTAACAAATAAGCGTCCACCGTGGTGTACTTGTAGTGCAATGGTCACGCAAACTGAAAGCACGAGTTCAAATGATACAAGCACTTTAATAGCTACTAGTAATTATAGAAATGTATAAATAAAACAGTATCCCCGCGACTAAGAGTAATGCAAAGTCTTCGTAAAGTTTTAAAATAAAGGCAATTGAAAGTCACAAAAATATTTATGGTTTATACCATAAAACATAAACAATGTTTGAGCAACTCCGTTCGACAACTCCATTTGTAGAAACCGAGCCTACGACTTTTTCTGTAACATTCTTATTATTTCCATAGAACTGGAGGGCGCAAAATACTTCATGAACGCAGTCCGTGATGGCGAATCAGTACTTATGGGCGTGAGTGACGAAAATGAATGCCATTTGTGGGTGATGGCTTTATACAGAGCGACGGGTCAAAGTCACAAACCAACGCCTCCAACTACAAGTGATACTCACCACAAGATCATGGGGGGTAAAAATTTCATACACACATGTTAGAAGATCCTTTCTACCTAACAATTTTTTAGTGTATAGTGAGCACGGGTTCAGAACCATTTGCCGGTACCAATGTATCTTTGATTTATATACGTTGGTTGTCTTCTTTAAATAAATGTGTAACCCGTGTAACCCACTACTACACGATCACTTTTGACAGTGATCTTATTACGATGGCCGAGGCAACTATAAACTGAGTCAGTTTTTCTCAGACATCGGCGCAATCAAAAGTCGCCGATGCCTTTTATAAAAAGTGAAAGAAACATAAAATGAACTACTTTAAAACCATATCTCATTATGCGATTGCCCATTATACTTATTATAATTATTAACCAAGTCGAATACTTGGTTCAATTAGTATTGAGGTCATATTTTCTACTACCTACAGATGCAGATAAGGCGCGTAAACATGGAATGGAGGACTACATCCAAGCGGATCCTTGCCAGTTTGATCATCATCAGCTCTTCTGTTTGCTACAATCGTTAACATTGAAGTATCGATTGCAAGATCCTTACTGTTCATTAGTAAGTGTAACTGATAAGTTAATGTCCCAGACATCACTATGCTAGCGAGAGATACTTTAACCGCGTCGCTTGAGAACGATTACTTTACCCTCTGGCGATTAAAACGTTTAACTAGTTGTTGGTAAACACAGCAAGAAATACTGGTATAGAGAATCCAACTTTCAGGCGCAACTTTCTTACTTGCTTTTATTAGATTTAATCTCTCTCAAATGGAAATAAACCCTAAAATGACTCACTCATTGTTTGGGATCATTTTGAATGTTGCGGTGTTTAGCTTGTCAGGACAAATGGATACAATTGTTAGTATAATAAATCATCTGTAGCAAGTAGATTCTGTAGAAATCGAGGCGGTTGATAGTAATGTATCACGCTAATACATAATCTCAATTCTCTTCAGGGTTGGTTCTCACCCGGTCAAGTCTTCGTTCTAGACGAGTACTGCGCCCGCTACGGAGTTCGTGGTTGTTTCCGCCACCTCTGCTACTTATCAGACCTTCTGGACGTTGCCGAAAGTCTCACACAAACGGTAGACCCCACCCTAATGCATTATTCTTTCGCATTTTGCGCCAGTCATGTACATGGTAATAGGTAAGTTGCATTCCCGTTTTTCTATCCCATCCCATGACCTATCGATGTTTTTCTTGCATGTTCTTGTTCGGGTTTATAAGGTGATTCGCTGACATTTAGGATTTTATAACTAAAGTACTAAACTCCAAAGTCTATAGATTACTGTAAGATTATTACTGAATCGCTCCATAGTTTTCTACATTTCATTTCTGTGGCTATAACATCTCTGTGGTTTATTTTAACGTCAGTTTAAATGTTTTGTCTTCTTCTTTAATGTGATTCTTAATTGTCAGTGATTTTTAACCTCATGTGTTCTAACGCTTAGTTAAACATTTGAGGTTAAACGCCTTTGATACCGTAACAAACCTACTTTCTAAGCTTTAGTCTTTAACACCCTTAACTATTCTAAAACGCCTTCTGTGTTTAGCATGAACCTAACTAAATTTCTTTTAACTGTGTAAAAAACTATTGCCTTAACAGCATGTCCATACCTAGTTTGTCTTCTTTTCTGAGCTTAGGACTGACTCCTATCAATGTTAAGCTTAAAGCATGATCCCTAATTCCTGGTCTTATCTTCAAAAGGCAAAAGGTCCGCTCCTAAGTTTAGTGTACCCTCGACTGCAATATAGATGATTTACAGTACCGCGACGTTGCCTGGCAGGCCAGACGGTGTTGGGAGCATAACGGTGCAAGAAAAAGAGAAGTTTGCGGAGATTAAAGAGAGGTTGAAGACGCTATTGCAGCAGCAGATAACAAACTTCAGATACGCGTTTCCTTTTGGTCGGCCAGAGGGTGCTCTTAAGGTATGAAGGTTACATGAAATTTGTCTCGCTTGTGGTGGAAGAAACTGACGTATGTATACTTTGTGTTGAGGATGGTAAGATATGAATACATACTACTATAGCATGCGTACTATAGCATGGTATGTATTCACATTATTTTTATCTTCTCCTATCTTTCTTTTACTAACAAATCTCTTTATCTTGAGAACCTGTTTTGTTTTTATACTTACAATAATATATCAAATACTATTCCTAAATCTATTCATTACTAATATTACTTCTTTATTCAAGCCATAGGACACTCCTTATTTATCAACGTTCATATACCAACATCACTTATCATCTTTAGTAGATCATGAATATCTTTAGTAGTATCATTATGAGCTTAGTACCTATCAAATTCTAATTTAACAAGTAAGATCATTTGGATACATTTAAACACTGAATAAAAAATAAGGCGAGTGAAGATCACCGTTCCTGTTCTGTAACTACTTTCTAAGATTTGTAAACTCGTATGTTACAGGCAACATTGTCATTGTTAGAGCGTGTACTGATGAAGGATGTGGTAACACCTGTTTCTCCAGAAGATGTGCGAACTATGATACAGACGAGTCTGGAAAATGCAGCCTTATTGAATTATACAACTTTGAGTCAACAGGCTAATATTGAAGGTTTGTTTCACCAAAATTAAGGTTCATATGCCCAATTGACGACCGAACGGTTAACGATTGGTTTGTTGCGCGTAAAATCCCGGGTTCGATTCCCGTTTAAAGCAAATATTTGTTTCTAACCTTTTATTTGAAATATTTAATAATTATTTAAATATTTGTCAATAAAAAAGAGGCGTTCAGGTCTGGTTATCAAAGCGTGGTACCCAGACTTCGATCCACTATGCCAGTTGAATCCGGCAACTTACAAGCTGATCCCGAAACGCGACTAAGTCACTTCATGATCTGTATACTTGTAAGTGGTGGTACTACCCCAGATCGGCAGACTGGGCACCAAAGCACTCTTTAAAACTAGTGTCCACTCGCCTAAAGTTAAGTAAGGGGAAGACCGACTCATCTTACTCTGGTATTTGTAATTTGTAACTTATTGTAATTAAGCCTATTATTAGGTGACCGTGGTGCAGTGGTAGTGCAATGGTTACACAAACCGAGAGCACGAGTTCAAAACCACCCACCGGTACCAATGTATCTTTGATATATGTACTTTAGTTCTCCTGTTTCTATGATTCACTATAGTAGCTTACTATAGAAAAAAATTAAAAACAATTATATTTAACCAGAGGATCTAAGAGGTGATACAATGGTGACACCTGCTAAGAAACTGGATGATCTAATACGTTTGGCTGAATTATGCGTCGATTTATTGCAACAAAATGATGAACATTATGCAGAGGTACGTTTCAATTGAAGGCTTTATTAACTAGTTAGTCATTTTGAAGTATAAAATGTACAACCACTTTCATGTCACCATCGAGTTACATAATCCCAAGGGTAAAAAGGCGTGTAGGGTCATTATTGAGGATTTTGTGTCTCAGTTTCAATAGGTGCGACAAATAAAATACATTGTAAAATCAAACTTTTTTTAATATTGTTTATTTATTTATTAAAATCCTTTATTGTACCAAAATAAACTTGAAAAATAGGTAGCTAACCTTTGGAATGATGAGAAATTATGGGCAGAGTGCAAATATACTACAACTACAGTATCACAAGTATATATAGTATGTAGGTAAAAATAAACATACACAATTATATTTTGAACTAGATGCCGTGAGCTACTGTTTATCAAAAAACAAGTTGGTGACTAATCGTTTAAAAACATTGATAGAAGGTTTTTTAAATTTATTTTCATGACCGGACATTGTTTGGGCCGGACAGGCAATTAAAAAGCCTAACTATATCCGGCTTTATCAGGACGTCTGGCAACGCTAATCCTAAAGGTTAGCTGGTAGAAAATGTCACTAGAGTCTAGTGGCTAGACATTAAGTTTAATGTGTTTTTTTATTTACTGTGCAATAAAGAATTTATCTATCTATCTATAATTCGGGGTGAGTTTGAAAGTTGCCGTCTATAGCAGCCGTCTCCGTTCATAGACCGTACTCCAGCTTAACATCAGGCGGACTGTTGTCTTATGTCGAGCGACAATTTATTTCAAACACGATGAGAACAAAAATAGTAATTAACCACTCCCTAAATGTAATAATGAACTTTATAAACATTTTATACTTCAAAATTTGACGACAAATGTGTGTGTGTTTTAAAACTCAATGTCGTGTTGTAACCCGTAAAACTTTCTAAGGACTTTAAAATATTTGTGTTTTTATTTTGGTAACTTCTCTCTTCGAACTGTCGCTTAAAAAGTTTTACTTTATTGTCGTTGTACACTTTTTAGCACCCTCTCCTCTGTCGCTGTTAATGTTAGGTCGTGTTTATACTTGCAAGAAGCTTACGCAATTTATAACTGACAGACAGTCATATAACTGATTAAAATCCTAAATATTCGTATACTGAATTTAATTTAAATCGTAAATCGGTAAATAAAATATTCTAAATTGTAAACTTGAAATTTATAATATTCATTATAAAAGTTACAATTTTACTTTAAAATTAGAATCCTAAACTTAAAAGTTAATTATTCTAAATTATAATTTTATTTTAAAATTAGAATGTTAAACTTGAAACTTATATGTTCAAAATGATACTGTTTTTTCGGTAATATTTTTAATTAGGTCTGGTTGTGTTTAAAAATATTCCTAACTTTGCCTGGTTGAAGATCAGGGATAAGTTTCTTGCAAGATTAAACGCAAAATTGGGAATTTCAACAATTTTCTTTTGAGATGAAATTGGCTTTAAATATTATTGGTAAAATTTATTTTTGTTCATCTCTTTAAATTTAAATAAATATCTTAACACCAAAATGGGAAAGTGTATATTTATTTATTATTTTAAATATTTATGTTTTTAAAACATATTTGTAAAAGTTAATACCAGAAAACTATTTGATAATTTTTCTTCGCAGGTTTATCAGTCAAAATCGGACACAGACAAAAATGTAACTACTAAAAAATTTGATAAATTCACATATATCAAAAATATAATATAATGTTCACTCAATTATTGCCATACTTCACTGATAGTTCACTTAAAAACCATTTAAAAATAAAAGCTAGACTTGAAGCAATAGTTAAACGATGATCACCGTAAAATAAAGACCACTAGCTTGGGCAAGTTCATTTGCTTGATGTTTTTTAGAGATCATTAATTATTTTTAATAAACAATCATATGCATGATTAAACAAATAATTAATCATTAATAAATTAAATTTGAACAAGGCCTATTCTAAACTATTACATTTCCTCTGATCGACGTTAACGAAAAGGGATAATGTATAGATGGGGAACGAGTTAAATACATTCGGGGGCTGAGGTGCGGCGGGGCGTCAAACAACCCCCACCCGTATCTTAGTGGCCGTCATTAGTGACGCTAACTCTGCGATGTTACTTAATTTAAATCGATAAAAACGTGTCCATATTTTCTTTATTTGATTATTGTAAAATAATGAGTTACTTGAATAAAAGAGCGTCGTCATCCGTAGTCAGGCTAGAAACGTGAAAAAAATGTGTAAAAAAGAAGAAAAAAAACATGCAGTATGTAACTATTCTCAAAATTAATTAAATATATAATTCATCAAAAATTGTTGCTGTCTAATGTTTAATCTTCAATTTAATACTCATTAATATTTTTTAATAACTAAATCTATTTGCATTTTAAGGAAAATGTGTGTTTATCGCCAGGGAAATTTTGTATTTTTACTTCACTGTTCACAATAGACACGTGACAATGACGTCACAACTGCATTCCTAGCGCGCTTATTTAGCTCGTTCCCTTACAGTACGTGCATTTTCCTAGTCGTCAGAGCTTATGGACGTTCTGCTAACTCATGAAGGTTTAGATGTCGGTCTAAATGAAAAAAAAAATATCTCACAATTTTCTGACACGTTTTTTGTTATTGTATTTTTACTGGTTTTCTTATGTATTTTAGGAAAAGTCAATTTGTTCCGTTTTGATGACAAATCTTTTAAATCCATTTCTTTCTTTATTTATTTCGAACCATCGATGTTTAGAACTAAGCTTTTATAGTATGCTATCTTGTTGATTCTTTTTCTTAGTCACTATTAGTATAGAATAGAAGATGTGTCGGTTTTTAATGATTAGACCTCTAAGATTACTTTTTACTAATGAGAATTCTTAATAATCTGTAATTATTATTTGAGGGACATCGGTATACGACCAATACGACCAACCCACAACAAAATTTGATCATCTTACATCCTTTTCTTTTAAACAATATATATTTGTTTTTTTTTTCAACTAATAGCCAGTTTTCATAGGATAAATAGGTAGCGATCGCTACATGCCACCGCTAGATGGCGTTGCATTGCGCGTCCAATATCTCGCAAACGATTTATCGATAAAGTAATCAATATATATGCGCTCCGACGATGCGATGTCACCGGCTAAGTTGAGCCCTGTACGCAACACGCGTACTCTAGGAGATCTACAGATCTACACGCGTACTGGTGGAATAATGCTTCGCTAAAAATATATTCGTACATCTATCTTAATACTAAAAAAACTAAATCACAAATATTTTAAAAATAAGTACCTGAATAAATTTAAATTTAACAGACATCTATCAATATGTGTCATCTAACCATTTTGGTCTAATCTAACCATACTATAAATACAGAAGGGTGTTTACCGACCAAATCGGAGACATCCTCAAGAAAGCTAGGTTGCCTAGTACCCATAACCATAGAGCTTGTATGAAGAGAATTCCCGCGAAGGAAGCGAGGGGGTTGTGTCAGGATCGTAGCGTGACACAACCCGCAAGTGGTGCTCTATTGTCTCAGCCTATCCCCTTAGCAAAAAGGCGTGACAACTTGATTGATTGATTGATAAAGATACATTACCTTAATTTGCTAAATACTTATTATTTTTCTTATCCTAAAAACTTATGAATAACAAATTTTTTTCATATTTTATGCCACAGTTAAAAAGTAAAGAAAAAGGTCTAACCGTCACATCTTTTACTCTTATCATAGTTTTAGCACATCTTAAATCATCACTGCAATCTATACCTAGGTTTTTATATAATTAGTTAATATTTAATATAGTTTTTAGACCTTCTTGATGCATGTTTTTTATAAATAGAAATCAAATTCTTAAAAGATATATTTTAAAATCGATTTCGAATAATATTTTCTTTTGTGATCGGCTGCCAATCTTTATTTTTTGTAATTTTTTATACATTTCGATACTAAGCTACTAAAGTCCTTGTATCATAGGAACAGGACAATCAAAGTACATATTATTATTTTAAAGATACATTGTTACCTGTGTTTGGTTTGGAATCCATGTTCTTGGCTTGCGTAACCATTGCTCTGCCACTACACCACGGTCACCTTAATTGCATGTGAAGTGAAGTGACTTAGTCGCGTATAGAGATCAGCAAACTTTATTCAGATAGTCTTGTTAAGATTTATATCAGGGTAGTATTATTTCTCTATTAGTTTAAGAATTAAAAGGCGACCGTGGTGTAGTGGCAGTGCAATGGCTACGTAAGCCGCATGGCACGGGTTCGAAACCACTCACCGGTACCAATGTGTCTTTGATATATGTACTTTGGTTGTCCTGTTTCTATGATACAACCACTTTAGTAGCTTAGTATAGAAATGTATAATAATAATAAAAAAATTGAATAATTGAATTTGATTTCTTATAAATAGGGTATGGATATTTATGCATATATATGTTTGTTTTCATTTAAAGCACTTTGTTATTTTGTTTTATTATTTTTAAGTCGTAAGTTCATAAATTAATAAAATATTTATAATTATTTAACAAAATGAATATGAGTGTCATGTTTCTGGGCAGGCATTTGCGTGGTTTTCGGAACTGCTAGTGGAACATGCCGAGATATTTTGGGCACTCTTCGCTGTTGATATGGACCGTGTTTTGGCTGAACAGCCCCCTGATACCTGGGCAACGTTCCCCTTATTCCAGATTTTGAACGACTACCTCCGACAAGAAGGTAATATTTTTATTTATTACAATTGTTGAAGCAACTTTCACTCATCCCAAACCATCAAAGCATTCCTTTATTCCTTTCCTTTATTTATTGAGTGAAAGTAGATTGACGCTAAGAATTTATAAATATCATGTAAATGGATGCGTTAAACGAGGCAGGCCCAGGAGGGTGTTTGCCGACCAAATCCTCAAGAAAGCTAGGTTGCCTAGTGCCCATAACCATAGAGCTTGTATGAAGAGAATTGTGAATGTGAAGGAAGCGAGGGAGTTGTGTCAGGATTGTGGCAAGTGGCACTCCAATGTCTCTGCCTATCCCTGGGGAGATAGGCGTGACAATTTGATTGATTGGTTGAATTGCTTGATTTGGTATGATAATATTGTCTTTTGATTCCTGTTTGTCAGCGCTTACGAACTGGAATAACTACTATACTGGATTGTTTCCACCGATTTACTGTACTTTTTTATAACAGGCTGAAGATCTTTACCATCGCTATTATTCAAATTATCTCACATATTTAAATGAGGATTTGGTGACAAAGATTGAAAAAGGTTCACTCCTATATTGCGTTAATTTAAGCACATTTAGACGGTGGATAAAATGAGATTACCTACAAGATTTGCCGATTCCAACAAGGCCGGCATAGTCGATGCGACTGCTACTTGCACTTATTTAAGTGTAGTACAAGCCTCCTTCATTTATGGATCACACTCCAGCCTAACATCATATGTCGTGTTACAATATAAATAAATAAAAAAATACTCCGTGGAGAATTAAAACTCAGTAGGTAACAGGTTACTGTTACTGTTAGCAACCACGGTTGCTGTTAGACAAATAAGAGTGATGTATAAATATATAATTATAAGATTATAATGTCATGAAATTCTATTTTTCAAGCTAACAAACCAAAAAAACAAAACACCTCACCTCAACCTCAACCTCAACCACCTCCAACGACGGAAGGTGAGTCCTTTTCCAAGTTAATGCATGACGCTTTATCAAATAGTCTTAAAGAATACGCAAATACGCTAACCTCGGTACTGGTTACGAATTTGTACCGTTTAGGGTCGAGACGATGGGTCCTTGGGGACAAGAAGTTGTCCAAGGGGCTAACGGAGAAGTCTGGAGATAGGAAGGCTGGCAATTATTTCTGACAACGTATTAGCCTTGCTATACAAAGGGGAAATGTTGCCAGTCTTCTAGGGATTATCTCTGATGCGACGTTATTAAATGTTTTTTTTTTATTTATAGTCTAATAAACTTTTAATTTTATCTGTTTTTCAATACTTAAGGAATGTCATCTAGATGAGATTTTATATATTATTTCGTAGTTGCATGTTACATGTTAATTTAACATTGAATTGATTAGTTGTCTAGTGCCCATAACCATAGAGCTTGTATGAAGAGAATTGTGGATGTGAAGGAAGCGGGGGAGTTGCACTCCCTCCAGCTTAACATCAGGCGCGTGCGTTCATATGTCGACGAAACACAATAAAAAGTTTTAAATGCGTTTTTAATTTTTATATGCCCTTAATAATAATACTGAAACTCTAGTCACAATTTTTCACGTATCTGCATGAAATCCATCTAAATGTATTATGTAATAAATTTTAATGGATAATAGTAAAAGTTTTAGAAATGAGTATTGCAAGGTTGTCTGTTATAAGTGCAACATCAAAAATCGTTCGCGATTTGAACCGTCTGAACAGATTTCCAATTAAGTTGAAGCAATAAATATCGGTTCAAAAAAGTTAAAGACCTTTCATCTTTTATTGATTCAATTAATAGCTGATACCGCGTTCTCACCGGGCGATTTCAGTTGATCAATATTTGTCGTTTAACAAAAATTATATGTATTAATTGCTTCAATTTGGTTGAAAGTCTGTTCAGACGGTTCAAATCTCGAACGATTTCGCAGTTGATCAACTCAAATCGCCTCGTGAGAACGCGGTCTGACAGCGAATCGACACGTCTGAACTTGTTCGTTCAACTTGCATTAAATACTCGTAATCAGTCCAATCAGTCAGTCAATCAGCGCGATTGAGTACCTATGTATTGTATATTGCATTTCTCTGTTACCGGCTGTATACTCAAAAGCTTTTTCCTTGACGATTATATTCAATTTTACCACTAGTTGCGTAAGGTTTAATTATTTAATTAGTTATTCAATATTTTCAATAATTAGTTAATTTTTTATGAATAAAATTTCTTTAAAATATATAATGTAGTTCGCTATATTATTAAGGCTTGGCTAGTAGAGAATGCTAAGCGGCATTAAGACCTCTTTTTAACACGCTTTTATTCATCGATTTAAACATCGATGCTTTTATTAGCTTGACTTGTATGTATGTAAGTATGTAACGGAATCTTTCAAATTAATTTTCACCCGCTTCTAGAGTTCCTAACAATTTGAAATTTTGTACACGTATTTAAAACCGATGACAATAATTTCTATGAATATATTTTTTTTGGCCGGCGTAGTGACGGCGACTGAGGCAACTGTGAACTGATCTGTTTTTTCAGTTGTTAGCAATCTTGGACCTCTTCTTGCTTACCATCAGGCGATCGAGGTCAGATGCCGATCACAACAAAAAAAATACTTTTTAGTGCACAGATTATTAAGCGTTTTATTAACTACTAGCTGTGCCCGCTGTTTCACCTGCGTAAAATTAGGTTTTTAACACAGTCATAAAAAAGGAGGAGGTTTCTAATTCGACTGTATATCCCTTCTTTTGTATTTATAACTCGATAACTCATATAAAAATAACAGAAGGAAATTAAAATTATTATAGAATAAAAATCCAAACCGCTGAAACTATAGTATAGTCAATTGGAGAAAATAGTAACAAAAAAATATTTTTAAATAAAAGTATCCTATGTTACGTCTAGACTATGTGTACAAAGTTTCATGATGATCGGTTAAGTAGTTGCTGCATGAAAACGTAACAAACAAACTCACATTCACATTTATAATAACAGTAGGATAGTTTTTTTTGTATACAGAACTAAAGATTTATTTAAATTAATTCATATATTTTTTTTTAATTTTAGAGACTAGAACAAGGTTTCATGATCATTTAAGAGATACATTCGCACCCCTGGTTGTTCGCTATGTTGATCTGATGGAGTCGTCCATCGCTCAATCCTTACATAAAGGATTTGAAAAGGAGAGATGGGAAATTAAAGGGTAAGTTATTGATGAGGATGATGAGGATAACGTCCATGCATTGGTCGTAGTAGGTACCCAAACGTACTACCTACTGTGGTTTGAAAGAAAATGTAGTGACAAGGATTGACAAAGGAATGCTTCGATGGTTTGGGCATATGGAAAGGATGAGTAAAAGTAGATTGACCAAAAGAATTTATAAATCTCATCTGAATGGATACGTTAAACAAGGCAGGCCCAGAAGGGTGTTTGCCGACCAAATCGGAGACATCCTCAAGAAAGCTAGGTTGCCTAGTGCCCATAACCATAGAGCTTGTATGAAGAGAATTGTGAATGTGAAGGAAGCGAGGGCGTTGTGTCAGGATCGTGGTAGTGGTAATCTATTGTCTCTGCCTATAAATAAATTTCTGTATTGGTGTAGTGGCAGTACAATGGTGACGCAAACCGAGAGCACGGGTTCAAAAGAGCTTTCCGTTGCCAGGCCAATGTATCTTTGATATATGTACTTTGGTTGTCCTGTTTTTAGGGTTCCGTAGTAAAAAACGGAACCCTTATAGATTCGTCATGTCTGTCTGTCTGTCTGTCTGTCTGTCTGTCTGTCTGTCTGTCTGTCTGTCTGTCCGTCCGTATGTCACAGCCACTTTTTTCCGAAACTATAAGAGCTATACTATTGAAACTTGGTAAATAGATGTATCCTATGAACCGCATTAGGATTTTCACACAAAAATATAAAAAAAAACAATAAATTTTGGGGGTCCCCATACTTAGAACTAAATCTCTAAATTTTTTTTTTCATCTAACGCATACGTGTGTGGTATCTATCGATAGGTCTTAAAAAATGATATTGACGTTTCTAATATCATTTTAATCTAAACTGAATAGTTTGCGCGAGAAACACTTCCAAAGTGGTAAAAAGTTGGTCCCCCCCCCCTGTAACTTCTAAAATAAGAGAATGATAAATCTAAAAAAAATATATGATGTACATTACCATGTAAACTTCCTCCGAAAATTGGTTTGAACAAGATCGAGTAAGGAGTTTTTTTTTAATACGTCATAAATCGTAAACCGCAATATACTTTTCATTCAATCAACTCAAATATTAAAATAATAATAAATCATTTAATTTCATAAACATAAACCTTATGCCTTAACCGTGAGCTATTATTTTCTAATGATAAATCTATAATAGGTGCCTAAGTAAATAATTATTATAATTCGCGGGGGCGTGGCTTCACAAATAGGGGTGCGAAGCGCGCGGGGGGCAGGTTGCCGACTGTTCTAACCCAAGCGGGCAGGTAGAGACCACATAGAGCGAGGGCCGACGTTGATGAAGCATCATGCGCACGGAGCTAATTTTTCGATACATTTGCGAATGCTAAGTATAGTACGTTGACGATTTCATAATGTTTTAGTTGAATAAAAATTATTTTGATTACTTACATCGAAATTATTCTTTTAAACTCAATTACTGCTTAGAAATAGGTAAATACTTACTATAAAACGTCAACCTAATAAGTTTTAAGATGTTCTGTTCATTTCCTCACATCTAAATACATAAAATACATACAGGTCTCCCAAAGTGATAATGTCATGATAATGTGCATAGAAATCTTCGTCACTTTTCGACAACGGTCTTTCGAGCGTCGGAAGAATGTTTTCGATTGTGTACACATGATATTGACTCCTATTTCTTTCGAACAAGGTGCAAAATGCAAGTGCATTGTTTAGGGCTCTTACGATTCAATGATTCGGGTGTTTCCGGGAATACCACAATTACGAAGACCTGTATGCGCATTATTAATTTGGGAATACTGTACCTACTCATATTAGAATAAAACTTTATCTTGTCAAACTGAAATATATATTAGCTTGTTTAGCTATCACAACCCTATATGGGCTCGCATATACGAGCTCGTAGTTAGATCTAAATCCTATCATTTAGGTACCTAATTATAATGTTTACCCATCAATAATTTTTTTTATTAATTAAAAAAATACACTATTAATAAAACATCGATCAAAGTCTTAATATTGTGTTACTTGCTGCTACGGAACCCTTAATGGGCGAGTCCGACTCGCACTTGGCCGATTTTTTATTTAAAATTAAGCCCTTTAGTAGCTTAGTATGGAAATGTATTTTTTTTATTTAAACAATATTATAGAAATCATTGGTTCGACCGAGAATCGAACTCAGGACTAACAAATACGCCAAGCGAATCGTCAAATATTTTACTTTTTTTTATTGTGACACGACATTTGACCACGATCCGCCTGATGATAAGCAAGAGGAGGTCCAAAAGTGACGACGCCTGAAAAAACCGATTGAGTTCACAGCTGCCCCAGTCGCCGTCACTATGCCGGCCAAAGGTGCTTCTTTACGCATCGCTTGACTGATAGAATTTTTGTTATTATGATATTTAAAAATACTAAAACTGTTTTTCCAGCAACGGATGCAGCACAAGCGAAGAGTTATTCTGGAAGTTGGATGCTCTACAGACTTTCATCAGGGACCTGCATTGGCCAGAACCGGAGTTCAGATCACATCTGGAGCAGAGGCTCAAGCTGATGGCATCTGACATGATGGATACGTGTCTCCAACGGACAGAAGCTTCCTTCCAGGTTAGTTTTAACAATTATGTGTAAAATTTTGAAATTTGGTGAAACCTCTAACCTCGACTCGCCTGATGGTAAGCAAGGAAAGGTCCAAGGTTGCATGCGATTGTGGATGTAAAGGAAGCGAGGGAGTTGTGTCAGGATAGTGGCAAGTGGCGCTCTATTGTCTCTCTGCCTATCCTCATGGGAAAAAGGCGTAACAATTAGATTGATTAAATATTTTTATTTTATTTACATTTTCTATACTAAGCTACTATAGCGCTTGTATCATAGAAACAGAACAACCAAAGTACATATATTATATCAAAGATTTGCTTTCGGATGCCTGACCACTACATTACCACTACACCTCAGCGCCTTACTTGCTTCATCTGGCTACTCTAATTCATTTTGAATACTTGGTTTATCTATACTAATATTATAAAGAGGAAAGATTTGTAAGTTTGTTTGTAATGAATAGGCTCAGAAACTACTAGGCCTATTTTAAAAATTATTTCTCCATTAGGAAGCTACATTATTCGTGAGTAACTTAGGCTATATTAGATTTACAAAAAGAGGGTTCCGTACGAAATCTCGAATAATGTTACTCAAGGTGTAAAAAAATTACTCATAAAATTCCTTTCACCGCGTACCCTGCGAAACCTATTGACGCTATATAAAATAGTGTTCTATATATTAATAGTATATACTCATGGTTACTTACAAAAAGTCTGTCATGGTATATACCTAAAATGGTTTATTAATTAAGGCTGATTATGTATGTGTATATACAACAACATACGTATAACGGTAGGTACAAAGAATCTGTTTACATACGAGTACGTAAGAAAAAAACTGATTATTTAACCATTAAGCCTGCGTTGTATTTTGACCCAGGCAACGCCGGGTTACGCAGCTAGTTATTCAAATTAATGTCCATATCATTGTAATGGGTTATGGGTATTTGTTATAAATCTTTAATGTATATTTCCAGGCATGGATGAAGAAGAGCGTCTCCTTCATGTCCACGGATTACATATTGCCAGCAGAAACATGTGCCATGGTCAACGTTGTCCTCGATTCAAAGAACCAAGCTATGAAACTATGTGCAGTTGAAGCTGTTGATATTGTAAGTTAGTTTTTGTTATTGAGACACGACATCTGACCTCGTCCCGCCTGATGATAAGCAAGAGGAGGTCCAAGAGTGACGACAACTGAAAACAAACTCGTTCTCGGCTGCCTCACTATGCCGGCCAAAGGTGCTTCTTCACGCATCGCTTGAAGAATCTAGGTCATAGGATGGAGATAACACATGAGCAGGCAAAGTATTCCACTAGTCGATTGATCTACAAAGAAAAAACGCACCGAACTTTTTAGTTTGACTGCCGATCCGGTCGATAGAATGCGGATGCTTTCTCCACCAGCGGAACAACAACCAGTGGGCCGACCGCGTAGCTTAATGACAATGAGATTGGGCTCCTTTTGACAGTTGTACTCCATAATAAGCTTTAAAATTATAATTACGGGCAACAAACTGAGAAGATGTTACAATTCTTACAAATAAATTCGATAAAAACTATTTTTCATCCTGACCGGGAATCAAACCAAGTTTTGATATTGAGTTAGTAAGCTATCAGTTCGTCTTTGATGTCCACGGTATGCCGTCATTCTCCAATAGTAGAATGACAATAGTCTCCGGCTGCCAAAATGTAAACCATCTAATAGATTTCTCACTGACTTTCAGTACCAATATCATGCAAAAATGGACGCGTCCATTGAGGCTGTACTGTTAGGCATGGCAACAGGCATGACAACGAGATTGTCAGCAGTCTTGGAGACTACCCTGCAGAAGATATCCAGGTTTGATGAAGGAAGGTATGTTAAAGAGCAATTTGTTTGTTTGTTTACATCGACAGGGCCTTTCTTGAGTGTTCTTGAGTGAAGAAAGATTCTTTATTTATCATCACAATATCACTGACTTTCTGGTGCTATATTTTTGTCGCAATATTTAGATTAGTGTAAAAGTTACGTTGAGAAAGCAGTGGTAATTTGTGGACAAGTCATTTTGCTGCTGTGTGTTACGAAAATCGGAGTCCAGCTTGTTCTAGTTGCTCACAGCAGCTCCGGCCCTAGGGTAGAGCCTGAGGAGCAGTCGCTCTAGGCTCATGGGTAAAAGAGAGGAAGGTAAAGGCCAGCAGTTAGACAATTAAATGTTCGTGTGGCAAACGCCACACACTGCTACTAGATGGCGTTGCAAAAAGATATTGTCTATCAATGACGATGAGGATTTAATATCTCGCAAACGGTATTTCTATAAAGTATTAGCATTAAGACGACCGTGGTGTAGTGGCAGTGCAATGGTTATACAAACTGAGAGCACGAGTTCGAAACCACCCACCGGTACCAATGTCTCTTTGATATATGTACTTTGGTTGTCCTGTTACTATGATACAAGCACTTTAGTAGCTTAGTATAGAAATGTAAAAAAAGCCCGGATCCACACCGCTACGGCCCCGCACGCGACACGCATGCAGCGAAAAGATCTTCCTTTCTTTTTCCCCCAGACAAATAATAAAACTTGTATTATTTTTTCAGTGTAATTGGCTCATTGATGGTGATAGCAAATGTGTCAGGCTCTGGAAAAGATATAGGACAGGGTTATGTCAACTTTATGAGGAATTCCATTGATCAAATCAGATCTAAGGTAAGAATAAACTTAGTCGTGACTTAGTCGCGTTTCCGGATCAAATTGTAAGTTGCCGGATCCAACTAGTCCGGCATAGTGGATGTCACTGCTACTTACAGTTATTTAACTGTATAGTAGTCACCTCCATTTATGCAACCACGCTTAAGGAGTGGTACCCAGTCTGTACCACCACTTACAAGTATACAAACCGTGAAGTGATTTGGTCGCGTTTCGGAATTAGCTTGTAAGTTGCCAGCGCCAACTAGGCCAGCATAGTGGATGTGATGGCTACTTTCAGTTATTGAATTAAATTGTAGTAGCAGTGACATCCATTCATGGACCACACTCCAGCTTAACATCAAGCAGGGTGCTGTCATATGTCGAGTCACAATAAAAAAAAACTTCAGGCGGGTGCTTTCATATGTAGATTTACAATAAAAATAGACTATTTCAATACTATCAATCAAATTGTCACGCCTTTTTCCAACAAGGATAGGCAGAACCAATGGAGCGCCTCACTTCCCTCACATCCACAACCCAATGGAATGCTTTACCAACCCATGTGATTTTTCCATCCTTTAATTTTGGATCCTTTAAGTTAAGCGATGCGTGAAAAAGCATCTTTGGCCGGCATAGTGGCGCCGACTGGGACATCTGTGAAGGCTCAGTTTCTGCAGTCTTTGGCACTCTTGGACCTCTTCTTCATGAGGGTCGAGGTCAGATTTCAGAATTAAAAAATGCACCATAATAATTATATCAACGTTTTAGGTGACAGATGAATTATGGATCCTCCAACTATTTGAGATGTGGTATGCCAAGCAGACTGAGATCATAGATTTATGGTTGAAAGAGAGGCCTGCTCTACATCCTCAGCAGGTTGCATGCCTTTCAATTATAATCAAGGTGAGTTTGTAGATAAGAAAAAACATTCTTATTACCACAACACTAAGTACATTTTTCTCTTATTTTTTATTTATTTACATTTCTATACTAAGCTACTAAAGTGCTTGTATCATAAAAACAGGACAACCAAAGTATATATATCAAAGATACATTGGTACCGGTAGCTGATCTCGAACTCGTGCTCTTAGGTTTGCGTAACTATTGCACTGCCACTACACCACGGTCGCCTAGAACATTATTGAAATGAATAGGGTCTTGGGCTTAATTGTATTATCAGTTGCATATACGTTTTAAAATAGTTTAATGTACGAAGATTACAATGTAATTGGAATATATCCTTTATTTTGCATAGTTTAGGTGTGCAAAATGATCAAACTATAATTTGATAAGCAGACCCTAAGCAAATATCCACCTCTTATTTTTATTAACAAATATTTGCAATACTTAATAATTATATTAAATATTACAAATAAAAGCTATGAAACAAATATTTGCTTCGACCGGGAATCGGACCCGGGACTTTACGCGCAACAAACCAATCGCTAACCGTTCGTCCACGTCTGTCATTAACTACTTATGCTATACTTTTTAGAGTTATGTAGTAAAAAACGGAAACCTTATAGATTCGTCATGTCTGTCTGTCTGTCCGTCCGTATGTCACAGCCACTTTATTCCGAAACTATAAGAGCTATACTCTTGGAACTTGGTAAATAGATGTATTCTGTGAACCGCATTAAGATTTTCACACAAAAATAATTTTAATAAATTGGAGATACTTAGAACAGAAACTGATTTTTTTTTATCAAACCCATACGTGTGGGTTATCTATAGATAGGTCTTGAAAAATGATATTGAGGTTTCTAATATCATTTTTTTCTAAACTGAATAGTTTGCGCGAGAGACACTTCCAAAGTAGTAAAAAGTTGGTCCCCTCCTGTAACTTTTAATATAAGAGAATGATAAAACTAAAAATATATATATAATGTACATTACCATGCAAACTTCCACCGACAACTAGTTTTTTTTAATACGTCATAAATCGAAAACCGCAATTTGCTTTTCATTCAATCAACTCAAATATAAAACTCGATCAACGAACTACAAGAACTTTTATATTATGTTACATGCTGCTACGGAACCCTTCATGGGCGAGTCCGACTCGCACTTGGCCGCTTTTTTAAAATCGATTCTTCATTATTGTTTGTAGAAAATGTACAGCGACTTCGAGCTTCAAGGTGTGATCGATGACAAACTGAACAACAAATTCTACAACAATGTTGCACCACGAATGCATACCGAGGAAGCGACATGCAGTCTTCTACTTACGCAACATGATGGAGGGTAAATTAACTAATCTTTGCTTACATACAATATATACAATATTCCAAGGCCGGCATAGTGACGGCGACTGAGGCAACCGTGAATAAACTAACTTTTCTTAGTCGTCCTCACTCTAGGACCTCCTCTTGCTTATTATCAGGCAGGTCCAGATCAGATGTCGTGTCACATAAAAAAAATACTCTATGTAGCAATTTTAATTTCTTTTGTGCCCCTATCTGATGCCCCTAACCCCCTAGGGTTCCTACTTAGGTTCCTACTAGGGTTAGGCCTACTCTGCCTAATGGTTAATCCCCAGATAGTGTATAGAGTCTGTCTAAGCCGAAATGATGCGCCCCTCTACTGCATTTACGCACACGAGCATTGGATGCATCATACGGAAAACGTAATTGGTCATTCAGTTGCAGGTTAGACACAAAAGGAGGAGCACCCTAATGAATTATAGCAGTATAGCTATAATAAAGTGGAGCGCGCGTCATTTTTAATTAGACAAGCTATAACATTGTTATTGTGTTTCAGTGGTGATGATGGCTCAGAGGAAGGCACTCGGGGCAAATCTAAATTAGAGGCTCTAACTGATGTAGGCAATGTTGGAGCTGTCGTTGGAAAGGTAAGCCACGGAGAATGTTCTGCGGTGCACTTTTACCTTGTTCCTTCCTCGTTTTTGAAGTAAAAGGCGCGTTGTATATGGGGAGCTAATCCGTGAAGCGAGCAAGCGAGCACAAATTCAACTAGATGGCTTTAGTCAAGTCGAGTACTTTTCTTTTTCATATTCATTATAATCAGGATAAAATCTAAACATTTTCAAATTTTTAATAACTCAATTTCTATAAAATCTAACTCTGTGACTGACTGTTTTTACTTCTGCCAGGGGTCCTGATACCCTCAGCTTTTTTTACTCTAGTGATATCCGCATAAGTCGGAGGAAGCATTCGCATTAACTCGACCGTAAAGTTGGGACTAAAATCTTCGTAGAACAATTGACAAGTTCAAAATGCTTGTTCATAATCACAAGATGAGTACTCTTCCTATCCTTAGATCATTTAAGCGAAGCGGGAAAAGTCATTTCTGGGGTCGTTACTGCGGCAATGCGGAACTGTCTCGTTCTTTTTTTATGTCGCTGCTCTTAGATTTCCTTTGGCATACCATCGGACAAGTTGAGGCCAGACGTCGCGTCTTAATTTAAAAAAATATATTCTGATTGTTTTTTTTTTTTGATAGTGCTCTGTTTTGTTTTGATTGGCCCATAAAGGTTTAATTGTATTCATGTATTTGTGATTTTCTTTTAGGTTGGCGGTCTCTTCGGACGTGGTATTGGTGAATTATCAACAAAACTCGGAGGCGCCTCGTCGTGGTTCTAGACAATATTTAGCTCTAGACAAAAAACAGTTACTTAGTTTTGCATATTATTTGTTAGTTTAATAAATGCATCAGTGTTCCAAATATATTTAGCTGTTAATGTTTTAGCGGTGTTTAGCCCAAACGTAGGCTTTGGCTTCTAAACACGAACGTACACGACCGTTAATATATAAATAAAATTTAAAAATTAATAAATGCTTGTAAAACATAAATAAAAATAAAAAGGGTGAAGTAACCCTAAAACATAAATTATCCCGCCATTTGTTGTTTTTTTTTTAATTTAGCGAGCGTTGGATTTTAAATATATAATTTAAATAAACAACATTTCAATATTGTTTTGAAGTCAGTCTAAAATGTTTACTAGTCTAAAATGTACTTACTAGAAAATTATTTATAATATATGTATGAAATTAGGTGTACGTGAAAGAATTATAGTTGCAAAAAAATATTTATATGATATTTAATCAAAAAGCTACAATAATATTTAAAATACATATCGCTTATGAAGTTTAAAAATAAGTATTAGTATTATTGTAAATTTATGTTGCTTTTATTATTGAAGAAAACGTTTTCATTCACAGAGAACTCAAAGTGGAAAAAGGCTTACAAAAATGTAGTAAAATTAAATTTAAATAATATGTATTTATAAGCTGTTAAAAAATGAGCTTGATATAATATTACTTGTATCATTAAATACCTAGATGTTATTGTGGCTTGGAAAAAATAACTATTTTTCGGTAATATTTACAGCAGCCCCTAGCACGGCAATCCAAGGCACAAAATAAAGACCTGAAAAAAGACCTTATTGCAATTTGTATCTCATTTTAAATAACTTACCAGAACCATGCAATAATATGACCATAAAAGTTTTTTTTTATTGTGACCTCGACCCTCCTGATGATAAGCAAGAGGAAATCCATGAGTGACGACTGAGAAAACCAAGTGTGTTCACAGCTGCCACAGTCGTCCACTACTGCCGGCCAAAGAAAAGGTTTTATAAAACTTCACACAAAACGTTATGAAGTTACAATAGTATCTTTTCTTCGTGTCTTTACCTTGCTCTTAGATTGCCTTGCAAGCAGGGCTGCTCGAAACCATCCATATATTTTCTTATGTGTTTTATTTCATTTATGCATGTGTACTCTCTACATATTCCTACACAAAATAAACATAAATCTATTCTGCTTCTAATGCATTACTATAGTAAATAAAGATTGCAGTATTTTTCTATATACTTACCTTACCTAACTATAATATTTATAAACTTTTCTTGATCTAAAAAACTTAATTCATTTTTACTGATGTAATAATGGGCATTTAATAATATCGAATTCCTTATTGCCCAAGGCCATCCTTACAGAGAACTAAAGAGGAGTTTTGGCGGGCAACTGTGATTTGTCGTACCGTTTTTCGTTATTTTAAATATCAATTCTAAATTAGATGTGAATAAGATACTCAGGTATAGGCAAGTGATTTTAAATACTATGAATACGTTAAATTTACTTTCGTCCAAGACTACGTTAGCAAAAAAAATTGTTTAAACCAACATCATTATCTTCACCCTCATGATAAAACAGTGGCATGTTTAATAAAGGAGAAACATTCTACTGAACAAATGATAATTATTTAACTGAGCACTAGGCTGTATAGCCTAAGATACCTTAGTCTTTAATTAAACCAAAAGAAAAAAATAGGAACAATAATAATGTTGTCATAGAAAAAATATCGCCCAAATTAATGGAATATTAAATTTATAAAAGTGAATTGAGTTTTTCGTTACTTCTAAACTACTTCTTGACGTTACTTCTAATCTTTAATTCTTTCTCTTCTTGCTATTTTAAATTTCTATTGACTACTCTAGTGTTTAATTGTTTTAATAGTTGTTTCTCTAAAAATATATTATATATAACGTTGCATTGTTAAAACTTAAATTCTATTAATCTAAATACCAAATAATAATCGAAAATTAAAAATATTACCGTTGGCTTTCAGAGATGCGATTTTAAAATGTGTAACTGCTATTTTACATCCTTATGTATTAGTTAAAAAAATAGCTTTTTATTTGTTGTGTCTCAACATATGATAGCACCCCGCCCGATATTAAACTGGAGTGCAATAGTGACGGCGACTGAGGCAACCGTACACTGAGACAGTTTTTTCAGTCGTTGGCGCTTTTCGACTTCTCCTTGCTTACCATTAGGCAAGTTGAGATCTATCTACAAATCTACCAAACATCTACCATCCTAACTCAAATGAACTAAGGGCAAAACTAAACCAATAAAAAGTAGCTAATAGATGAATATTAAGCTTCAAATTAGTAATATTGTTTTTATGTTCTTATTTATCCCTGACAAAACCTGAATATTAAAAATAAAATTTAGATATGTTTTTATATACATAGATTTTAGAAATTTATTCACTGAGGTTTTCAATTCACCTTTTAGAATGATAATGCTGGCACTTTAAAAAGGCAAAGATGGATAAATGTACATAAATAAATACGCCGTAAATCCTGCAGATCTTCCTTATATTTAGAATTGACATGCACATCTTCAGCACATAGATGGCAGGTTTAAATTTGTAATGTTATTTACGTAAAAACAATAATTGACGTGATGAATAATGTGCGATGAAAGACATTGGAAGACGAGTGTGAAAGGGTAATAGAGTAAATAGCACCATTCATTGTGTAATGAGCAAGCAAATGTCAAAAAGGCACTCATAGCTGTTTACAATACAGTGCCTGTCTCTACTATAATGTCATATAAATGCCTGGTATAGCAGAAGAAGCATGAAAGTAGGATTAATACTGTAGAAATATGGTCATTAAGAATGCAGAATACAGGTGTGCGTGATAAATGTGATTTGAAAGACGATGTAGTGATAATAATTGAGGAAGTAGGAAGGTATGTTGCGATGTTTTGGGCTCATTTAAAGAACGAATAAAGGAGATTGAATAAGAGGATAAGACGCTGTCAACCCATATGTGTATCTTGATGAAATTGCAAACTTCCCTTATAAATGCCCATTACCATAGAGTGTGTATGAAGAGACTTGTGATGTAAAGAAAGTGAGAGAGTTGTGTGTGTAACGATGGTTAGGTTTCGTTGTTTCTGCTATCCTGTAGGATTAGAGGCAATTGTTGAAGTTTAGTTATTTTATGTTTATCGATGCCAGGTAAAAGCTATCACATATTTATTTAATATTGAGAGAGTCCCTTCTTTTGACTCTAGGCGCTTGTGACTGTTATCGGTGTTTAATGTAATTTAAAATGATTTTTTAAGGTATTCTAATCTAATTACGTTTTGATTTTAATCGCTTCAGTCTTTTTCATCGACCAATTTCACAAGAACGAATATGTTTGGAATGTTTTATTTCATCGAAGTATAATGAAATTATTATTATATTTCGATGGGTTTTTTCATAGTCTTGATTTTTACAATTGTTTTTTTTTCTTAGAATAAATGAGTTTTATTTGTTATAAGCTCAAGTGATTGTAAAGTGTGTTGTTTATTGGGAAATTTAATTTTAAATTCCGATAGGGATTGCATTCGTGTTCTGTAGACAGAATTAGCAGTCCAACATCACGTCGTTTTTTGTGGAACAATCGACAATGTAGTTGGTATGCAGTTATGAATGGACTACAATCTGCTAATAGCAGTCGCATCCACTATGCGGATCAAGTCAGGACAATAAATTTTAAGTTGATCTCGTATCACGATTAGGTCACCTGTTTACAGACCGTGGTCTGTAAACTTTTAATTAATCTTATCAAGATTCATAATAAAACCAGTCCAAAATAGAAAATTATATATATTTTTAATTTAATTCCCAATAAACAACTCTATTAGGTGTCAGTAGATTAAGTGCATAAAGAGTTGACTGAGAAAAATAATAGGTGTGTAGTTAATTTGCTTAATAATTACATTATGTAGCGGAAGGACTTTACTAGCGACTATTGATCCCTCTTTTATCATCTCTTCTTTTATAGAAGAATTTGTGGACTATTTGTGAAGCGGCAAAAATTGGAACTACGGCCGCCATCTTGAGATGTTTTTACCATGTTAGTGTTGCCTGTTTTCTTTACTTATGTAACCCAATATAATATCTAATAAAATTTAATTAAACCTAACACATAATATAATAACGTCTTCTAGCTACATTCGTCTTTAGTCACGCTTCTGTCAAATTTAAATTATTTGTGTTAGGAGTAGAAGGAAATGTAAATGTCATAAATCATTTTACGAATTACATTACCTACATTCTTGCCATTTTCTCTTCAAGTCTTTTTCCCAACTAGTATAAATAGTGACGGTAATTGCGGTAATGGTTCGTTTATGAGAAATCCCTTTGTGTCGCCCATCTTTTTCTATATAATTCCTCTATAACTATATTGTTATTAAAATAATAAATTAATCATGGTCGCTAGTAAAGTTGTAGTTAAGCCATATGCGATTGTAAAATAATACAATAAAGATGTTTACAATAATTAAATTGTTTTATTTCGTACCACCCTTTTCTTATTACGTTACTTTCTTGGTAATTATAATGCAATGCAAAACAAATTCATTAAGCGACAGTTGACTGGTATGCACAAATATCATTGCAAAATAATTTTTTTTTGCAATATAAGTTTAATAAAATGTTCCATCACGTGTATGCGAATTTTATGCGTGTTTACGCACAAAAGGGAACAACGACCCCAAAAGACATTAATAAAAACAGATGAATCACAAGCTAAAATTATGTATTTTATTATGGCTCGATATATGACAGCACCCAGCCTGGTATTAAGCTGGAGTGCGGTCCATGAAGGAAGGCGACTACTACTACAGTGAAATAACTGCAAGTAGAAATCGCATCTACTATGCCGCCCAGTTAATCTGGCAACTTACAAGCATATTCTGAAATGCGTCTGAGTTTGACATTCACGTTCTGTATACTTTAAAGTAGTGTTACTGCCTACCCCGGGTTGGCAGACTGGGTACCACAGCCTATCACTCTAAATGTATTTATCATTTTCTAATATAAAGTATTGCAATCCTAATTTTAATTAGCTGTTAATAAAATAACTTAGAATAAAATTGAATATATAAAGCAACTTTGGCCGGAATAATGAGGTGGCGAACGTAAAATGAAGCGCTTTTATTCGTCATCTGCGCTTTTGGACAAGAATAGGGTTCTTACCATAAGACAAATAAAGTTCTTTCGCATCTCAATATTTTTTTTAGTGTATTTATCGAAAACATCCTCAAAAAGCTGTGTCGCCCTGTGTCCATAACCGTAGAGCTTGTATGAAAAGATTTGTGAAATGTGGCTTTTATTGTGATTTGAATTGTGGACGGGGAAAGGAGTTGTGTCAGAATCGTGGCAAGTGGCACTCCATTGCTTCTGCATATCCTTGTGGGAAAAAGACGTGACAATTTGATTGATTGATTGATAGAAACTTAACAATATTAACGGACAAAGAAAAACTAATTGCAATAAATCCTGTTTATATCAAACTAGTGATTTCAAACCCGATACATAAACAGATTGAAAACGAAATACAAATCTCAAAATAACTTGTTATTTTCACCCGAACATAGTGTTTATTATTGCAACGAACATTCGCGCGTGTTTGATCTGATCCACATTTTACTCAGCAACCACCTATATACCCAAATCGTTAATAACATACATTCTAGGGATTATAACTGGTCCATTCCTAGTATAGATATCGGCAATAGTATATTTCATTACAAGTGCGGAAAGGCTGTCATTGCAAAGAGTTCCGACAAATGTCTACCTGAGCCGAGGCGCAGCCGAAGGCGAGGGTTGACAGTCGGAACAAGTTGCAATGACGGTTCCGCACATGTTCTGAACGACTATTTTTAATACAGTTGCGAAAAAATGAAGCAATTTAATAAAATAATAAAAACACAAAAAACTTAACTAACTAATCATTTATTTCTTATAAAAGTTATAATTCACATATACATTGAAATTGATACAGTTTTTTATACTAACTGGGGAAGTTTTAGGTTATTTACTGTTTTAATTTAATTCAAAAAAACTAGCGTCGAAATTACTCATTTTGTGCAACAAACAACTAAACTCGCAAAGAAAATTTCTGAGATTGGATAGGCAGAGATTTTTTTTTCTTCACCCATTCTGGTAGGCAAAGGGAACTATGCCCATACAGCCAAGTCTTCAGTAGATTTTTTTTATTAATATATAATGAAAATGAAATTTAATGAGATGAAATGAAATAAAACCTAACCTAACTCATTCAATCAAATCATTAAATTTGAAACAAATTAGTAGCTTCTTTTTAGAAATATACGTATTTGCATAAATCATAAAAACTTTTTCTAGTAAAAACTTCATGGTTGGTTTTTCTTTTTAATAGACATTATTTTGACAGTTGGGAAAGAGAACGCACGAGTTCGGGAAAGGTAAAAAAAAAGCACGAGTGTGTAATAGCCCACATCCCGAACGCTATACGTCCCTGCAATACGCCACTTTTTGAGCAACTGTATTAAAAAATTCTTTTCACACCCCGCCTGATGTTATGCTGGAGTGCGGCTCATTAATAGAGGCAACTGCTACTACTGTTACTGTTTCAAAAGTGGTAGGCAGTGGTACCAAGTATACAGACCGTGAAGTGATTTGGTCAAGTTTCGGGATCAGTTTGTAAGTTGCCGGTTCCAACCAGGCCGGCATAGTGGATGTGATTGCACTCACGGATGTTAAATTGTAGCTGCAGTGACATCCATTTATGGACCACACTCCGGCTTAACATCAAGCGAGGTGCTGTCATATGTCGAGTCACATTAACAAAATGCAAGTAACAGTCGCATTCACTATGCTGGCCTAGTGGCTGCAAACGAAGACTTTTAAGCTGATGCCCAAATACGATTAAATCACTTTACGGTCTGTACACTTGAAAGTGGTAGTACTACCCCTGAATCTGTAGACTGTTCAATGTTCAACCCACTAATTCTTTAAATTTTCTGCCTACCACTTGTAAAACGTTTCATATCGGTACAGAATATCGGTAAGAAGTACAATACAGCTTTTATTCATATAACATTCAATTTGTAAAAACATTACTCTAAGTAACATAACAAATATTATTACATTCTAGTTTTGTGAATAAAGTATGTGCTGACCTTTTTTGTAGTTCGCACATTGTATAATTCATTTTCATCAAAAAAGGAATGCTGTTTTTAAACATCATTAATTCTTTTGTTTTTATATTCTATTTATGTCAATCTTCTTTACGATTTTAACTTGAGAGTTTCATTTATCACGTCATTGATCACGTCGGGGTCACCATACATTTATTAAATAATAATAATATAATAATGAATGAAATTAGCAGTATAGAAAATATCTTTTTTTAATCACACGGTATTGCAATTACGGCCACACCGGATCGCGATACGTGCCAGCGGACATTTTCAAATATTTGACCTATTTTTAGTCATCGGCTAATAATAATTAGGAAAGGTAACGTGAACCTCTGAGTAGAGAAACAATATTTGAGAATTGAATTAATTATTTCACCTGGCAATATTTTACCTCGTTTTCTTGTTTTATTATTCATTTCAATTTATTAAATTTCTGTTGTATAAATCATAACGTTTCTTATTAAGTTATATTTTTCAAAACAAGTATTTAACATTTAATATACAATCCACAAAGAATAAAAAGATAATGAAATAATATTCTAAAATATTATCAAAAAATATGGATAAATTTATTCTGAATGCTGGCAACATTAGGATCTTGCTCCAAAAAAGTTCGAGCGAGACGTCAACCGCGAACCGCGAAGGCGCAAACAAAACCAGTTGAAAAATTGTGGTTTAGTGGGTGGTCGTGCGTGTTGTGCTCTCAAGATTTTTATGTAGTTTTTGTGAGGAATATGTAAGTTTTTAACATAAACATTTACTATATCGCATGTTTAAGTTTAGTATATATTATTATTGTAATGTTGCTCTACTTGAATTGTGTTTTAATGATATTATCTTCCCGGAAACTTATTTATAAAATGAAATAAGAATAAAACTTTTATGCTTGTATCACACGATGCATTCCAGTCTTATTACGAAGTTTTAATATCGAATATGTAATAATGTGTAACATTTTATGTTGATTTGCCGCGAGATTTTAAGATATTTATGGAATAAGTAATTATGAGAGTATTAGTGCTTACTCAAAATAGATTTTTGGTGAATATTGTATTTGAAATGTGTCAGTAGGTGAGGGTTATGCTAAATTAGATTTATTTATGACCTTAACACAAAAAGGCTAATGAACCTTTTTCTTCATACAAAAGATAATTACTTTTAGACATCTGACTGTCGTTAGTTATTTTAAACGTTAAAAATTATTCATTTTATTTTACAACGGTAACAATAGTCTAGACTGACAAGGGTTGCCATCTATTTATTTTGCAACAAGGATTTGTAGGTAGAGATAACAGGATATTTCATTTTAAAACCAGTACACCCTATCTACAGGAGCAGTAGTTCAATGTTACACTGAAAACAGGGTCTATCAAACTGTAATAGTAGCAAAGCAGTTTCTAGAAAAATGTTTAATTAAATATTGCAATAATCAATCAATCTAATTGTCACGCCTTTTTCCCACAGGGATAGGCAGAGATAATGGAGCGCCACTTGCAATTGAATAAGTGATCATAAAATAAATTTTCCAAGACAACCCAGGATATCTTTAAAACCAGGACATGTCCTGGGAAAACAGGATGGTTGGCAACCATAAGTCTAGACTCCAGTCACTTTAGCTCTAGAACACTAAAACCTTAAAATACAATTACTATTAAAAAAATACATATCTTATTAGAATTGTATTGTATTGATAATAAGATAAAATGGGGATTATCCTGAAGATTGTTCCTTGATCAAATAAGGGACATTCTCAAAAAAGCAGTGACTGCAGTGCTCATAACCAAAGAGAATGTATGAAGAAAATTGTGAATGTGAAGGAAGCAAAAGAGTTGTGTGAAGAATCAAGATTGTAGAAAGTGACACTCTGCTGTTTTGCCTATCCCTGTAGATTGATAATGTTAATAATCATTATCATCTTGGGGGTTGCTTAAGTATGTGGGACATTAAGCCGCCACAGAGCAAATAGAGAAAAGATATAGCCTAAGTAGGGGGAATCCCTCAAGCTCCATTTCATTTGTCTAAATCTGTGCAGAATTGATGTGGCTTTTGTCACCTTAGAAATAGTTAAAAATGGCATCTATGGTCAGGTTCAGAAAAAAAATATTTCATTGATTTTTAAAACAAAATGTTTTTATTTTTTTAAAACAAACACCTCAAATCTAATCTGGCGGGACTTCGCCGACTTCATTAATTGCATTAAGCCTTTACCACACAGGCGCGTTATTATCGGTCGATAATATCGGATGCGTTGTTGCGATAATGTGTCCTGATTCCTTGCACACAACTACGTCCTACTTCTATTACGTCGTTATTATCGCAGCAGTGTGTAACTTCGAAGCCGTCCTAAAAAAATCGCATTAACGCATCCAATATTACCGACCGATAATAACGCGCCTGTGTGGTAGAGGCTTAAAGCGGACTTTCTTTCTAATAATGGGCCCCATTCACGCACAGATTTGTATCGCAACATGTATCATTGATTCGGTATGTACGTATCATGATACTAATCTTAACGTGTAAACGATGGTTTCAAAGTATTAGATAGGTACAGCGCTATCGGTTTCATGCACTGGCTTGAGACGGCAACGCGGTATAGTTTGCGTCACGTAAGTTGGCAAGAGTAGTCAGATGCGCGTAAGTTGTTTTTTAGGTGGGTTTAGGAACACGGGGCATGAGGTAACAAAGTACTGTGCGTGCGACCCTCTTGGGTCTGCCTCGATTAACGCATCCATGCACATCAGATTTATAAACTTCTTTCGACAAACTCTTTCACTTAAACTACTATTATTATTTTTTATGAATCCAAAGAGACCCTTTTTTATTGCACGGCCAGTGTACACGCGCAAACGTTCCCCCACTACAGTCGCTATCGGAATCGAACCTTTAAACCGTGGTGTAGTGGCAGTGCAATGGCTACGTAAGCCGAGTGGCACGGGTTCGAAACCACTCACCGGTACCAATGTTTCTATGATACAAGCACTTTGGTTGCTTAGTATAGAAATGTATAATAATAATAAAAAATGGTAGGCAGTGATACCCAGTCTGCCGATCCGGGGTAGTACCACCACTTACAAGTATACAGGCCGGCATAGTGGATGTGATTGCTACTCACAGTTATTGAATTGTAGTATCAGTGACATTCATTCATGGACCACACTTCGGCTTAACATCAAGCGGGGTGCTGTCATATGTCGAGTCACAATAAAAAATTAAAATAAAAAAATCATTTTTAAACGACTTCATAAAGGAGGAGGTTCTCAATTCGAATGTATGTTTTTTAAATAATAATTTGTACAAGAATAGAGTTAATTTAGTATCTTCATCACAGCTGTCATGTTTGGGGAAGGCAGATATCATTATCTGGCTGACTAATGGTCACTTACGAGATAAGAATATGAGTTTTGAAAATATTTCCCTTTTAAAGTGCATTTACTAATTAGTTTATAGATTAGAAATGTTGATACTATTATTTGTAGTCACTGCTTACCCCTAAGCAAGCAAGCAATTTGGTAAGCAAGAGGAGGTTCTTGCTTACCAAAACCTAGTTTTCACGGTTGCACCAGTCGCTGTCACTATGCCGGCCAAAGGTCATCCTTTTTTGAAGTATTTTAATGTCATTTGTTATTGTGTCAAATTAGGTTGTCAAATGATCATCAAAACCAGTGACAACCTTCTAAATTACGAATGTAAAAATGTAAATTCATCCCCTTCTGACTTCTTTTTAATGCCATAAGTGAAAATAGTATAAACGGTTGTATTTTGTAACTATTTTAGTGTTCCTTCTATTTCTTAAGTCAAATCCTTCTGGGTTATACTAAATTGAATGATTCAATTATACGAGTATAATGAATCATTGTGTCACACGCTTAAATTTTAAATTATGATTTGTGTCAATTAATAATATTTTATAAACATACCACTCGGTTATTGTAATCTTCCTCGTGGTTGGCATTATGTGTGTTGTGACCATGCTATAGGGAAATAAAATAAAAAAACAATAATGCGGTCTCGTTTTTTTATTTTTTTTATTTGTCCCACTGCTGGCCAAAGGCCTCTCTCTCTTTTATCCATGACTCACGACATTTTACGATCTCTCGCCACGAACTATTGTAGGAGTCAATCTCATCTCGCCATCTCCGTCTTCTGCAATCTAAAGTCCACTCAGGACTTGGCCCATAATGCATCGGACATGCGACAGAGATGACCTGCCCAGTCGGCTTTTTTAGCTACATCGGCAATTTTTATTTTGGAGCGCAGTATGGTGTTACGTATTTTATCTGTAAGTTTTACGCCCCAGAATACTGCGCTCCGTGGCTCTGTCACAAACCCCAAGCCTGGACCTCTGGTAATCCGTCAAAGACCAAGTCTGTGCACCATAGGTTTATACTATACGGATTTTGGTAACATCACGTTGAAACTTTTAATATTGGCGTTTGACGAATAAGAAACATCGTTCAACAAGCAATTACTTTGTTTGTATTGTGCCTACAGGCCCTATAATGGCTTTATTTTTACTAAGAACGATTTTTTCAATAAAATGCTTTTTAAGATATTCGCGAAAATTCGCTACAAAACGCCCGAATCAGATTAGTCAATCTAACCATTACCTTATTTTCAATTAAACATACCCAGAGTAAAAGCAACCCCAAGGGTCAACTTTGGAGTAGAGTAGAACTATAAAACCTAAATCCAAATTTTGTTTGAAATAATGATACAGTATCGTCATGTTTTTCCTTTAATGACTGGACTATTGTGTCCACTCATGAATCACAACTAGAGACCTAAGTGATTTCAGATAGGTCAAATGACGTCACAGCCGAAAAGTGACGGCGACTGGGGCAGCCGTGAACCAACTCGGTTTTTTCGGTCGTCGTCACTCTTGGACCTCCTCACGCTTATCATCAGGCGAGACGTGGTCAAATATCGTGTCACAATATAAAAAAACATAGACGTTACATTACGCGCTATAATACCAGACGACGCAATGGTTACGGACGGAAGAGCACGGGTTCGAAACCACTCACTGGTACCAATGTATCTTTGATATATGTACTGTGGTTGTCCTGCTTTTATGATACAAGCACTTTAGTAGCTTAGTATAGAAATGTACAATATAAAAAAAAACTAAATATATTTCTTAGTCATAAGTTGATGGATTGGATGGTTATTTATTATATTAATTTATTAGTTTTAATTTATATTTTATAATACTATTAAGTACGTTTATTAGCAACACAATAAAACTTCCTCATTATTATTTCGACTTTAAACAAAATCGTATACACCCTACAATCTAGAAGTGTTGGTATCAAATGGCAATAACTAAATGTATATGTAGGTACTTAGATGTTATTTTGTGGTTAATAACATAGGTCCCTTCAAAGAAGTATTTAATATATAAATATATAATAAAAACTTATATGTTATATTATCAATCAATCAATCATATTGTCATGTCTTTTTCTCACAGGGATAGGCAGAGACAATGGAGCGCCTCTTGCCACGATCCGGACACAACTCTCTCGCTTCCCTCACATCCACAATTCTCCTATACAAGCTCTACGGTTATGGATTTGATGATGTGTATTATACACAAAAAAGAAAGTGCGGCTGACAGTAAACACATAAGGAAGAATAACTTTTATTAATATTATTAATTTTATATTTGTGACCCGACATCTGACCTTGACCCGCCTGATGATAAGCAAGAGGAGGTCCAAGAGTGACTACGACTGAGAAAACCGAGTTTGTTCGCCGTGACTATGTCGGCTAAATAAATAGTCTCAATTTTTCACAATTCAACCGGTTTAGAACCCTCGCCCGTACTCTCAGTGCTTTGCGTGACTTTTTTTTAACATTTCTATACTAAGCTACTAGTCTCTTTTAACTGAAAAACTGATGCACTGGTTTATTGCGTAAACGGTTTTCATCATCATCATTAGCCAGAAGGCGTCAACTGCTGAACATAGGCCTCCACCTTAGAACGCCATTCTGAACAAGATGACAGTTGCATCCACCGGTTATTCGTGACTTTCACTATGTCGTCAGTCCACCTAGTGGGAGCCCTACCTACACTGCGTCTTCCGGTTCGTGGTCTCCACTCTAGAACCTTTCCTATCGGTAGTCGGTTCTTCGAGCGATGTGGCCAGCCCATTTCCACTTCAGCTCGCAAATCCTACGAGCTATGTCGGTAACTCCGGTTCTTTGGCGAATATCCTCGTTCCTGATTCTATCGCACAGAGACATACCAAGCATAGCTCTTTCCATTACTCGGAACCGGAAACTTACAAGCTGATCCCAAAATGCGACTATGTCACTTCACGGTCTGTATACTCGTAAGTGGTGGTACTACCCCGGATCGGCAGACTAGGCACCACTGCTTACCGCTCCTAAAAAAACTTTGAATCAGAAATGTTAAGCTATATTGTCTCGGGATTTTTATTATCCTTGGATAAGAGATAGATAAATCAAATAAATCATAAAATAATTTCTTTAAAATATGTTAATGTAATTTAACTCTTAATATAATGGTGATAGAGTTCACAAATATATACTGTTTTGTTTAGGTACTTGGTTATTAAAGGTATGCGTGTCCCAATTTTTTTTTTAATTTGACTCGACATATGACCACACACCGCATAAAGCTAACTAACAGCATAATGAGCTAAAGTCGCAGTCGCAAAGTATTCTAAGAGTGGTGCATAGTCTGACTTAATCGTGTTTGGGGATCCGCTTGTAGTTGCCGGTTTTGAACTAGGCCAGCATAGTGGATGCGACTGCTACTTAGTTGTTTGACTGTAGTAGCAGTCGCCTTCATTTATAAATATCATCATGTTGTTTTTTTTTTATTGTGACTCGACATATGACAGCACCCCGCTTGATGTTAAGCCAAAGTGTGGTCCATGAATGAATGTCACTGCTACTACAATTCAATAACTGTGAATAGCAATCACATCCACTATGCCGGCCTAGATGGAACCGGCAACTTACAAGCTGATCCCGAAACGTGACCAAATCACTTCACGGTCTGTATACTTGTAAGTGGTCGTACTACCCCGGATCGGCAGACTGGGTACCACTGCCTACCACACTGTGATGTCGAGCTTCAATTTAAGAAAAATATTTTTAAATAAGTGACAAAGGCGACGACAGGCGTGGACGAACAGTTTAGCGATTGGTTTGTTGCACGTAAAGTCTCGGGTTCGATTTCCGGTCGGAGCAAATATTTGTTTCATAGTTTTTATTTGTAATATTTAATAACATTAAATATTGCAAATATTTGTTAATTAAAAAACAAAAGAGATTCATATTTGCTTCGGGTTTGGTTATCAAAGAGTGGTAGGCAGTGGTACCCAGTCTGCCGATCCGGGGTAGTACACCCACTTACAAGTATACAGACCGTGAAGTGATTCGGTCACGTTTCGGGATCAGCTTGTAAGTTGCCGGTTCCATCTGGGCCGGCATAGTGGATGCCACTGCTACGTAGTTATTTAACTGTAGTAGCAGTCGCCTGCTAGACTCTAGTAGAAGCTTGTGATGTCGAGCTTAAATAAAAAAAAATGTTTTGTAAAATGGGTGATAAGTAAAAAGAGACAGAGATATGTTTATTGTGGGAGTGAGTGAGACAGCAATAAACAGGGAACATCGTTGTGTTTTACACGCAAAAGAACAGAGTCCCACTTTTGGCACATAACACAAGCGGCTCGTTATACTAATTTTAGACGCGTTATGTTATGTCACACAAACAATGCTTTGTCACTACATTTAACTACTATTAAAATATAGGTTTGAGGTTTTTTTAATTGTGTCTAGACATATGACTGCACCCAACCATCAATCAACCTGGGCTGAGATTCTTTTTAAGACGAAGTGTGGTCCATAAATGAATGTCACTTCTACTACAATTGTGAGCAATCACATCCACTATGCCGGCCTAGATGGAACCGGCAACTTATAAGCTGATCCCGAAACGCGACCAAATCACTTCACGGTCTGTATACTTGTAAGTGGCGGTACTACCCCGGGTAGGCAGACTGGGTAGTAGACCACTGCCTACCACTCTTTGATAACCAGACCCGAAGCAAACATCCATCTCTTTTTTTTAATTAACAAATATTCGCAATATTTAATGTTATTATTAAATATTACAAATAAAAGCTATGAAACAAATATTTGCTCCGACCGGGAACCGAACCCAGGACCTTACGCACAACAAACCAATCGCTAAACCGTTCGTCCACGCCTGTCGTCAAATAAGAAAAAAGAAATATTAGGTTGCCTAGTGCCTTAGTTGCCTTAGTTGCCTAGTGCCCATAACCACAAAGCCTGTATGAAGAGAATTGTGGATGTGAAGGAAGCAAGGGAGCTGTGTAAGGATCGTGGTAAGTGGCGCTCCATTGTCTCTGCCTATCCCTGTCAAAACAGGCGTGACAATTTGATTGATTGATATTATACCAGCTAAGTGACCTCTACATGTCAATACAGACAGCTGATATTCGGCCATTGTAAACTATTTTGGCAAACTCACAGATTTCTATCCTTGTAATCGTAAACTTGGATACAAGTATTACGTATATCTACTTGTTTTTTTTTATTTAGACGCGACATCTGATCTCGACTTGCCTGATGGAGCAAGGGGAGGTCCAAGAGCGCCGACGTCTGACAAAGCCCTTTTTAGGGTTCCGTAGTAAAAAACGGAAGCCTTATAGATTCGTCATGTCTGTCTGTTTGTCCGTCCGTATGTCACAGCCACTTTTTTTCGAAACTATAAGAGTTATACTGTTGAAACTTGGTAAATAGATGTATTCTGTGAACCGCATTAAGATTTTCACACAAAAATATATAAAAAAAAAACAAAAAAAAAATGGTGGTTCCCCATACTTGGAACTGAAACTCTATTTTTTTTTTCTTTGCTACTCGCAATTGCAATTGCTACCCACAGTTATTGAATTGTAGTAGGAGTGACATACATTCATGGACCACACTTCGGCTTAACATCAAGCGGATGCATCATATATCGAGTCACAGTAAAAAAAATTAAACTTTTAATACAATTAAGCCAAGTCCCCATACAAAATGAACGAAATTCTTTAACTGTAATTTTTTAAACCTTAGTTCCTGAAATAGCATTGAAACACGTTTCAAAGCTAAAAACTAGAAACTACAAGCAACAATTTTCTTTTTTAGAATATTATATAATAATATATTGTTTTGAATTGTGTGGAAAGCGAGAGAGTTGTGTCAGTATCGTGGCAAGTGGCGCTCCATTGTCTTTGCCTATCCCTGAGGTAAAAGGCGTGACAATTTCATTGATTGATTGATATTAAGGCCATTTTCCTTTAAGTTACAGCTCGACATATGTCAGCACCCCGCTTGATGTTAAGCCGGAAGTATGCAAGTGCAAGTAGCAGTCGTATCCACTATGCCGGCCTAGTCTGTTCACTTTACGGTCAGCACACTTGTGCTACTACCCCAGACAACCAGACGCGGAGAAAATATTCGCCACTTTATTTTAATAATCTAATTTAAGGCGACCGTGGTGTAGTGGCAGTGCAATTGTTACGCAAACCAAGAGCGCGAGTTCGAAACCACCCAACGGTACCAATGCATCTTTGATTTTATCAAATTTTGGTTGTCCTGTTTCTATAATACAAGTACTTTAGTAGCTTAAAATAGAAATCAAAAAAAAAAAAAATTTTTAAATCAAATTATACTAATCAGCTCTGACCGGGAATCGAACCCGGGACTTTACACAAGCAGGTGTGCTGATCAATGCCTGTCGTTAGTTTAGTATAGATGTGTAAAAAAAATAGTAAAACTGAAATTATGAAAGTTTAACGGGCAGGAATGTTGGGCATGGAGTATATTTAGATTTTAGTCTGGTGCCAAAATGCATGTCAGGGAATTGCAGGTAGAAATATGCGCTCTCTGGTTATGGTTTCCTTGTTATTATGGTCGAATAGTTAAACAGACACTTAATATTTGTATTCTTGATGATTCATGAATAAACTTCAAATACGACTGTGTTTTTTTATTGTGACACGACATATGACTGCATCACCCGTTTAATGTTATGCTGGAGAGTGGTCTATGAATGGCTGATCCTAAAACGCGACTTCGCGGTCTGTATATTTGTGAGTGGTGGGGTGGTACTTCCCGGATCGAAGTGAGTGATTTGGTCACGTTTCAGGATCAGCTTGTAAGTTGCCGGTTCCAATTAGGCCGGCATAGGGGATGTGATTGCTACTCACAGTTATTGAATTGTAGTAGCAGTGACATCTATTCATGGACCACACTTTAGCTTAACATCAATTCACAATTTAAAAAAAAGGCTGAAATTTGCTCCGGGTCTGGTTATCAAGAGTGGTAGGCAGTAGCGCGTGGTGGTACCCGGATTTGTCTATCCGGGGTACTACCACGTACCTAGTTGCGTTTCAGGATGACCTTGTAAGTTTCTGGTACTAACTACTTACAGTTATTGAGCCGTAGCAATCACCTCCATTCATGGACCGGCACTTCAGCTTAACATCAGTAAAATTGCTGTCATATGTCGAGCCACCATAAAAAAAAACTGGCAACACTACACGGAATGCGCGCAAAAAGCGTTGAAAGATTAAAGCTTTTACTTATCGCATACTCAAATATGACTCATATTGTAAACCATGTCATTAAGAGCATTGGATTGCGTCTTTGTAAAAGTTAAAGTTCATTATCCGCGGACAACTGGCATCGTAAACTGAAATGTTCAGCCTGATGGCCGCGCAACTTTAATGGACGACAGGCGTGGGCGAACGGTTCAGCTACTGGTTTGTTGCGCGTAAAGTCCCGGGTTCGATCCCCGGTCGGAGCAAATATTTGTTTCATAGCTTTTATTTGTAATATTTAATAATATTAAATAAATATTTATTGTTGTGTATTAATTGTGTAATTGTGTAATAATTATTTATTGTGACTCGACATATGACAGCACCCCGCTTGATGTTAAGCCGAAGTGTGGTCCATGAATGAATGTCACTGCTACTACAATTCAATAACTGTGAGCAGCAATCACATCCACTATGCCGGCCTAGATATAACCGGCAACTTACAAGCTGATCCCGAAACTTGGCCAAATCACTTCACTGTCTGTATACTTGTAAGTGGTGATACTACCCCGGATCGGCAGACTGGGTACCACTGCCTACCACTCTTTGATAACCAGACCCGAAGCAAATATGACTAAAAATGTCACCGAATTAGAATAGAATGTTGTTATGTCAATAAAATGTTTAGGGACTCCTTATTTGAATGACAACTATTAGGTTGCCTAGTGCCCATAACCATAGAGCTTGTACGAAGAAAATTGTGAATGTAAGGAAGCGAGGGAGTTGTGTCAGGATCGTGGCAAGTGGCGCTCCATTGTCCTTGCCTATCCCTGTGGGAAAAAGGCGTGACAAATTGATTGATTGATAATTTGAATGACAAATACATATATTTTCTTTTACTAAAAGCTATAGATTTTACTTCTTATACTTGAAGTCTTATACTTAGTAATATAAACTTTATATTATTTCTGTCCGTGTGTAAATGACTGAGATTCTCCGAAATGGTTGGACTGATTTTAATAAAAGCTTTTGTATGTGCTTATTTATTTGAAGGCGACCGTGGTGTAGTGGCAGTGCAATGGCTACGTAAGCCGAGTGGCACGGGTTCGAAACCACTCACCGGTATATTACATTTCTATACTAAGCTACCAAAGTGCTTGCATCATAGAAACAGGACAACCAAAGTACATATATCAAAGATACATTGGTATCGGCAAGTGGTTTTGAACCCGTCCTCTTGGTTTGCGTAATTATTGCAATGTCGCCTATACATTATTAATAAATTTTGTCCTAATAATTTATAACACCACACGACCGTGGTGTAGTGGCAGTGCAATGGTTAAACAAACCAAGAGCACGAGTTCGAAACCACCCCCGGTAGTACCAATGTATCTTTGATATATGTACTTTGGTTGTCCTGTTATGATACAAGCACTTTAGTAGCTTAGTATAGAAATGTAAAAAAAAGTAAGACAGTCACAGATTTTACAGGTTTCCGTGAAAATAAGGTTAATAGGAATTTAGGATAAACAAAATATATATGTTGAATATGTTACCGAATTAGAATAGAATGTTGGTATGTTAGTTATGTCGATAAAATGTTTAGGAACTGTTTAAATGAATTAAACAAATTTTATAAAGCTTACTATCGCGTTTATTTTAGTTTTGATTTTACAATTTTATTTTACACCTCAGTCTCTCCGTGACCACGATGGCTGCAAAGCTCTCGAAACGTCGGAATAAAATTAAAATCACGTAAAACGTAAATCAACGTAAAATCAAGACCAAAAGAAATGCGATTGTACCCTCATAACAATTTGTTTAATTCATTAAATAATGTTCGCGCAAAATCTAAGAAAATACCTACATATTTATGAATTTTAAGTTGACAATGCCTTTTACAGCAGCCACCCATTTAATAATTTTAAGATGACAATGCCTCTTTACAGCAGCTAAATTAAATAATTTATTTAGTTAAATAATTTGTAATTAAATTTATATACCGTCGAGTTCCCTAACTTCGCCTGGATTTAGACACTTTTTTCAACGTACTTTCTAAATTATTACCACTAAAGACCATGACTAATAAGATAATAATAAATTTAACGTTCTTTAATAATCACAGACTAAACACACTATTGAAATTATTTAATTAGATATCAAAATACGTTACCAAAGTCAGTAGGCGAAGATAGGGCAGATGTGCATAACTTCGCCTACTCCATTTTTTCTCGCATATCTAAAGACGTCTATAGCTACAATATTTTGATTAGAATGCGATTTAGAAACAACGAAATAGAACCTTATTAAATGTGCTTAAAGTATTATATTTTCTCAATTACTATTGAGTAGGCGAAGTTAGGCACGGTAAATTACTCTTTCCATACAAATATGAAGATCCATCCAGGGTTGTCACAATTTATCATGAACCTTAGTTGTAGGTACTTAGAATGAAGCACACAAAAATAAAACATTACTTTTATTTATCTTATTTATTTAACGCATTTTACGAGTAGGTTCTTATATTAGTCTCCCCCATACTACAAATCAGTCTTATTTAGATAAGTACTAGCATAATCAAATCCTTACAATCCTTCCAGTTAATGATGGAAAATAATTTCATTCAAATGGCTGCCTCGGCTGGAAATACAGTAGCCTACACGGTCGGTCCAATTTTTAAGAACATTATGGATTGTGTTCAGCTGTATTTCACCAATGGCTTCACGAATATTGTCCTTTAAAGCATCAATTGTCTCTGGCTTGTCGACGTAGCACTTTGACGGCACCCCACAAATAATAGTCCAACGGTGTCTAATAGCAGCTCCGAGGTGGCCAAACGACATCAGCTCTGCGGCTGATGATGCGATTTTCAAAAACACGGCGCAAAACATCAAGTGTAGCGTCGGCTGTGTGGCACGTAGCGCCGTCCTGTTGAAACCAAATGTTGCCAATATCCTCTTCTTCAATTTCTGTAAACAAAAATTCGTTCAACATGGCCCGATAACGATCGCCATTGACTGTAACGGCCACTCCTTGCTCATTTTCGAAGAAAAATGGACAATTATTCCTCTGGACCAAAATCCGCACCAAACAGTGACTCGTTTTGGGTGCACCGGCTTTTTAATGAATGCCTGCGAGTTTTCTGTGCCCCAAATGCGACAATTCTGTTTGTTTACATACCCGCCAAGATCCCGGCGAGGTATGTCGTATTCGGCTTTGTAAGAGGAAAGCTCTTTGTTTTTTATCATGTCAAGAGCTAAGTCCATCATTTGTCGGTCATGATTTGTAGTATAGCTTCTCTTTTTTTTATTTTATTTTTTGAGGCCATTTTTCTGAAAAAATAATAAAAAAATAAGTATAATGACAAGAACTTAACGTTCCTCATTGCCCATAGAAATGATAGCTTTAAGCGATAACGTCAAACATTTAAAAAAATATGTTTAATGTCTTTGTTCTCTACGCAATAAAGAATAAAACATTTTTTTTTATATATAAAAATCTGATGAACAAGATTGGTTAATATGTAAATAAGTATAAACTATACTTAGTTATACCTCTACTATTATCGAAGACAGGCGTGGACGAACGGTTTAGTGACTGGTTTGTTGCGCGTAAAGTCCCGGGTTCGATCCCCGGTCGGAGCAAATATTTGTTTCATAGCTTTTATTTGTAATATTTAATAATATTAAATATTGCAATTATTTGTTAATAAAAAAAAGAGATGGATATTTGCTTCGGGTCTGGTTATTAAAGAGTGGTAGGCAGTGGTACCCAGTCTGCCGATCCGGGGTAATACCACCACTTACAAGAAAACAGACTGTGAAGTGATTTGGTCACGTTTCGGGATCAGCTTGTAAGTTACCGGTTCCATCTAGGCCGGCATAGTGGATGTGATTGCTACTCACAGTTATTGAATTGTATTAGCAGTGACATTCATTCATGGACCACACTTTGGCTTAACATCAAGCGGGGTGCTGTCATATGTCGAGTCACAATAAAAAAATAAAAAAAAACCTTTTAATATGTTAATTAAATTTCATTAGTTTAAATTAAAAGTTCAATAATCTACATTGAAAATATAGTCTTTGCGACAACCCTACGGGTAGGCGATGTTTGGGAACATCATGGCCGCTGATGTGTCCCCTTACATATTTGTAATGTTATCATATCTATTGATAAAGATAATGACAAACTGATTGTTTTATAAGAAAATACAATAAATTTACATTATGAGACACTTATTAGGATAATCTTACCTGTTGACTGGAAGCGACTACAAACAAAGTTTCCCGCACTTCACTAAAAACACCTCACGACACTGACGTTTTCTGATGTAATGGTCGCCAAATTAAGCGGATTAACTAGGTTGCCATCAGCAAAGTATTACCATGACTAAATAAAAAACAAGATGTAGGAGTTTATTTGTAACTTACTTCTAAGGTTTCAGTGATATTGAATTTTTCTTAAATTCAGGCGAAGTTTAGGTGACTAGGCGAAGTTAGGAAACTCGACGGTATTGCTGTAATATTGTGACGTTCAAAAGTGCTGAATTCAGCCCTACTTGAATAAATTGAATAATAATAATAATACCAACTGTTTAAATTACAAATATTCTCTTTTCTTTTAATAAAAGCTATAGATTTGACGTTTGACGTCGTTTCTTCGTAAAACAATCGACAATTGGAATGTGTTTTTACAGTTTTACCAGCGTTACACATAAGTTTTCTCTATCCTATAATATTGGATCTTTTAATTAAAGCGTGAAAAAAAGCACCTTTGCCGACTGTAATTGTGAAACTGTTTTGTCAGTCGTCTATGCTCTTGGACCTCTCCTTGCTTACTATCAGGCAAGTCGACGTAAGTTGTCGCGTCGTAATAAATAAACAAGTTAATAAGAACTTATAACGTATTTCTTTTCTTTGGTAAACATACATTAGAATTTTTAATTTCTAGATGCGGTGCTTGCTTGGTCCTTCCATTAATGTATGGAAGTGAATGTTGGGTGTGGCAATAGAAGCATGAGAGTAGAGTTAACGCTGTAGAAATGCGGTCGTCACGATAGCGGATAGAATAAGGAATAGCACAGTGGTTTAAAAGAGGGTGTAGTGACAATGATTGATAAAGAAATGCTTCGATGGTTGGGGCACATGAAAAGGATGAGTGAAAGTAGATTGACGAAAGGAATTTATAAATCTCATGTGAATGAATGCGTTAAACGAGGCAAGACCAGGAGGGTGTTTGCCGTCCAAATCGGAGACATCCTCAAGAAAGCTAGGTTGCCTGGAAAAAGGCGTGACAATTTAATTGATTTGATTGGACAGTACATTATTTTGTACAATATTATACAAAAAAATAATTTAATTAAAAATTTTAATTATTATTTTATATTTGAAATAAATAATAAATAAATACCATACCATTATTAATTTTTACATAATTGATGAACAATAAGTTATTCAAGGTGTTCCGATACCAATGACGAAAACTATTTTTTTTATTGTGACTCGACATATGACAGCACCCGCCTAATGTTAAGCTGGATTGCGGTTTATGAATGGATGGCTTCTACAGTTCGATAACTGTAAGTAGTAGTCACATTCACTATGCCGACCTCCTATCTTAGGAGTTAATAATAGGGTAAATGCAGACAATGCCGTGTGATTTTGGAACACGTATTTTCATATTTGTCCAATTTGTTATAAAAAATTTGAGATAAAATTTAATATTTTTTGACAAAAGATTTTAATCCGACGATAATAAGACGACACAAATGCTACTCGTCCTAGCAACGCGACGCGACCCGATGACTGCAAACCAAAGTGTTTAAAACGTGTCGCGTCATATTTAATTATTTATAATAAACGTGATTAATCGCCCTTTTCTAATTAAATTTCTTAAACAATATTCAGGTAATACTATAATTTTTTTTATTCATGAATTCAACAAATTTTATGCGGATTACTATCGCGTTTATTTTGGTTATTTATTTGGTCTCTCCGTGACCACGATGGCTGTAAAGGTCTCGAAACGTCCGCGGTCGGAATGATTAAAAAATTCTCTTGTTTTTATTTTATTTTTTACTTAAAGCAGGTTTGATTAAAAATAAATTAATAGTAAAAATATATTTTTGATACAAGCTTTTATTTAAAACTCAAAAATAATGAAAATAAACTTTAAATAGAATCAAACCCAATTTATTAGGTTTCAATTTATTACATTACACAATTTATATGACATAAAAACTTGCCTCTAGATTTACTTGTGTAGATGCATTTTTTATATTTGTTTTTATTGCGACTCGACATATGACAGCACCCTGTTTGTGTCGACATATGTCACTGCTACTACAATTCAATAACTGTGAGTAGCAGTCACATCCACTATGCATTTACTTATTCTATAAAGAACATTATTTTTTTAAAAGAAATTTCTATTTGTTTATTTTATTTAAACATAAATATAGTAAATGTACCTCAAAATAGTGTTTAGTTACGAGTGCTACGACCCTAAGGTGGCGTTACAAATAACCACAAGACAAAATGTCGACTACAAAAGTCAATCTACTAAAAATACACGCATGTCCCAATTAAACGGACACGTAACACGACACTTTTATTTTCAATGCATTCAAATGTGCTCGGAAAAACAACAAACGTATGGTGTTTTGTATGTTTATGTATTAAGAAAGGGGTATTCCTGTATTCTTTTACGTAATAACACTATATACTAACACGCTTTTATTAGCTTGACTTGTATGTATGTAACTTCTAGCTGATCTGGCGAACTCTCAATATCAAGTACCTTGATATATATTCCTTAGTTTACACAAAATAAATTTCTGAACGCACGCATAAATTGTGTATGAGAAAATGTTTTTTTCTTTTATTTTAAATATTATTAACACAATATATAAAAATTATAGCCTATATGTTATTTTATGTATATTGTATATTATTGTTAAGTTTCATTAATATCCATTCAGTAGTTATTGCGTCAAAGAGTAACAAACATCTATCCATCCACACATACATACAAACTTTGGCGTTTAAAATGTAAGTAAGGATGTAACGGAATCTTTCAAATTAACTTTCACCCACTTTTAGAGGTCTGAATAATATGAAAAACCTATGACAATACAATAATTTAATTTAATATATAATATTTAATTTCCTCCTCTTGTTTACCGGCGCGGGCGGGTCAAGGTCAGATTATTCATTGTTTGGTTCTACAGTGCATATAAGCGTGTTTTTTGTAGTAGTAGGCAGTGGTGCCCAGTATGCCGATCCGGAGGAGTAGTACCACGTACAGACCGTGAAGTGACTTAGTAGCGTTTCGGAATAGCGCTTGTAATTTGCCGGCATAATATTAGGTGTCCCAGCTTACCATAATGCGGAGTTCTGTCATACGAGTACGGCCAAACACACGAAAAATTAAATAAAGGCTATTTATTACCACTAAGCTTCTTCCTGTTAGTGATGTCTTCTAACGGGAATTTCCTTATTCGAAATATTCGTTTGCAATATTAATAATTATGAGGAAATATTACATGTTTTGATCTTACATTAGAATATTAATTATCCATAAGAACTAAATGTGTGGTAATGTACTTAATGTCAGATCAAATAGCTTAATTACTTGCTGTTAGGCTCTGTCATGTTTCGTTAAACAGCATAATATACGTATTTTTTCTGTTTATTCATATAACTCTATCTCTCTTTTTGTTCGCTGAATATGCACACATAAAGTACGCTGGAAGTCTTGGAGTAAGGGATCTTAAGCTTTTCATTTAACGACGTCGAGCCGCTATGGCGGGCTTTAGGAGCATCATAGTGTGACATTCCAAGGGGTTCCTAAGGGATACAATCAAATGTCAATTTTGATGAGGAAGTGCTTCATTTACCTAATCCAAATATCCTAATCGTAATCAAGGTCCAATAGTCAAGCCAAAATCGTCCTTGAAGTCTTATCGTAGTCCCAGCTCTCGTCCAAGCCGAAGTCCTATTTTTTTTAATCGCAGGTATCGCTGGTTTTACTGTCCGAATAGGACTGACTGCTACGCCGGCCGCAGTCCTTACAAATAGGTTTACTAGAATTATCCAGAAAATTTTATTTTAATGTTAACGTTGCGGTTTTGTTTTCTAACTTAGAAATATTGCAAACTTTCGGTTTTGTGTCCATGGATGCTATTGTGTCGAGCCTATTGTTTATCGATTTGCATCGGTAAAAATCCAAGGGTATTCTAAAAAAAACGCTCTCCGTGTGGGTGAGAATGACAGTACGTAAGAAGAGCTTTAAAAATTAGAAAATCGCTCACTACGTTACTACTTTAGCACAATTACATTCCTAAATCATTTGATTCAAAAATCAACATGAATACACGGGTATTTTTTCCCTAAGTGTATTTTCGTTAACTCTATTTATATTATTGTTTCGGAACGCGAACTTTCGCTCGCGGAGAATATTTAACACTTCATTTTATTTATAGTATAGAATGTTTATAGTATATGAATGTAGATCTTAGTGTATCATCTTATCATACATTATTTATTATATATTTATTATTTATGTACTGTGTGACTAGTTTTTGTTTGTGTATTAATTATGAATATGATATAAAGTGTATTTGTTGACAGTTGGCCTATAGTGCTTTAACTAAAATTGTTACTCACTATGAGCCTTTAGCTGGGCCGCTATCAAATTGAAGGCCAGGAGTATCTGATCTTGCACCATCATAAATCCTCTCAGATCAGCAATTCAACAAGAGATAGTACTATAGTGCTTTAACTAAAATTGTTACTCACTATGAGCCTTTAGCTGGGCCGTTATTAAATTGAAGGCCAGGAGTATCTGATCATGCACCATCATGAATCCTCTAAGATCAGCAAATCAACAACAGATAATATCATAGTGCTTTAACTAAAATTGTTACTCACTATAAGCCATTAGCTGGACCGTTATTAAATTGAAGACCAGGAGTATTTGATGAAGCACCATAAGGATGCAAGGGATATTAAAGGAATATAACTATGGAGCCACGAGTAATGTTGTTTCTTACTATAAGGCTGGTGATATGACTAAAGTGGTTTCTTTAAAATTTTAATTTTGTTTTATTGACAGTTCAAGCTAATTGAAACTCATTGTCCGCATGAATAAAAGTTGTTTTTACACTAACAGCGACCGCGTAACTTTTTGACGAAGGGGAATGATTTTAATTTCCATTGAAGTTGCGCGGTAGGCCCCCTTTGAAGTATCATTTTCTAGATAGTTTCAGATAGACATTCAGCGTAAATAGGGGCCAGCAGAAAGCTTTTGACGCGAGCCTGACACAATTTTGCTTCTATTGACTTATTACCCTACGGCCATACACTGGACGTGTGGCGAGGGAAATGGGCAGAGACATAGTGTGGCCGCGTTATTCGTCCTGCTGCTCGTCATGCCCGGCAATCCATTTTTTTGTCGGTTTTTTAGTGCGAGTCAAAGTTACAATGTTGTCGTCCATCGGAGCAACGCGATGAACATCGCGAGTAGGGCAGTGTGTGGCTGTTAGGGCAATATTTATCACGGCAGCACGAGGAGCAGCGCAAAGAGCATAGTGTGGCTGTAGCATTAATTATGGTTCTAATAATAACATGCAATAAATAATTGTATTAAGGAAAACATCTTTGTTATTTGTGTTTTGTATAAAATAATTAAGAACTAGGCCAGTGTTTGCATTATCTCATTATTATTGCATTATTTAACAAAATGATTAATCATTAATTATAACTGTTTAGCCTTAATAAATGGATAATTAATTTTTAATATTGTTAACACCATTAACTTAATTACAATCGATTCTGAAAATGGACACTGAAAATGCAAGGGATTTTTAAATATTATTTTAATTTACACTTCTATGCTAAGCTACTAAAATGCTTGTATCATAGAAACAGGACAACCAAAGTTCATTTATCAAAGATACATTATACATTAGTACCGGTGGGTGGTCTCGAACTCGTGCTCTCGGTTTGCGTAACCAGTACACTGCCACTACACCACGGTCGCCTATGCTACTATGAAACCTAGTTTATACGAGTAAAGGTGCTTTTCCGTCGGCGACTGCAGACGGCACTACTGTTTTGTATCATTTGTATCGACCGTAGACTCCACCACTCGCTTGTATGAGATTGATTCCGTGCAAGAAGGCGACACTATTGCGACAATCAGCATTTGGTATGTCATCTATACTAATATTATAAAGAGGAAAGATTTGTGTTTTTGTGTGTGTGTATGTTTGTGATGAATAAACTTAAAAACTACTGTGCCGATTTCAAAAATTCTTTCACCATTAGAAAGCTACGTTCTTCGTGAGTAACATAGGCTATATTGGATTTTCAAAAAGTTTAGGGTTCCGTACGAAATCTCGAATAATGTAACCTAAGGTGTAAAAAAATTACTCATAAAATTCCTTACATCGCGTACGCTGCGAAAACTATTGACGATAGAACAAAATAATGTTCTACAATTTCAAAGAACACATTAAAATCTACAAAAAAAAGTCCGCTATTGCATATATATAACTATAATAGTTTCTTCACCTACTTTATGTTACAAAATTATTCAAAGCTGTTTTCAGACCATGTTATTGGTACCTTAATGTTATTTCTTATCCAAATAAATTACTTTATTTTCAAGTATGGTTAAGCAACTACATATAGCTTATTGAATTTTAAAAATCGGAGATGTAAGATCTGATTTAAGAGATATCACGAATTTAATATCTAGGCACATGATCAATTATAATTTATATTCCGTTAAAAGGCTATTTAGAATATGTCATACTAATTCTAATTTTAGTATTGTTTAAAATTAATCCTCAAGCGTTTTAAGTATTTTAATGTGGGTAATGACAAATATGTTTATACACAATCCCCTCGATCTGTTTTGCTGAAGAGGCAAGAACTTCAAGTCGTCAGTTAGTACTTTTTTTTATTGTGACAAGACATTTGACTTCGTCCCGCCTGATGATAAGCAAGAGGAGGTCCAAGAGTGACGACGACTGAAAAAACCGAGTTTGTTCTCGGCTGCCTCAGCCGCCGTCACTATGCCGGCCAAAGTACTTACCTGTTTCTTCTTATAAAGTCTTGACTAAAATGTAAATATGAAATAAAACTACTTTCGGAATCGATTTATAAAAATTTTGATAAGTTTATTGATGAATTAATTTTATATACACTCTATACAACAACATTCGTTAATGGTAGGTATAAAGATTTTACATACATAAGAGAAAAACTGATTATTTAACAATTATGCGTGCTATGTATTTTGAACCGGGCAACGCCGGGTTACGCAGGCTAATCTGTAACACGACATTCATTGATGTTAGGCGGTACGAAGTTCGCCGGTTCAGCTAGTTTATTATATTTTAATGAAATAAAATAACAAATTTCGTGCTTAGGTTCGTCTGTTTGAATTTACGTGATGTACGTGTACGTCACGTAAAGCAAAAAATATTATTTGCATTAAACAATGATAGTTTTAAATAATAAGGACGATAATAGTATAATAAATAATGTATAAATTAATATAATAATAGCATGAACCTCAAGTTGCGCAAATACTTCGGTACTGATTACGAATTTGCGCCGTTTGGGGTCGAGACGATGGGCCCTTGCCCAAGCAGCTGACGGAGGAGTCTGGAGACAAAAAGGCTGGCAATTATTTCTGCCAACGTATTATAGCCTTACCATATAAAGGGGAAATGTTGCCAGCCTCCTTGGAACTATCTCTGATGCGACGTCATTAGATGATATTTTTTATTTGTAGTTTAATTAATACTTTTAATTTTATCTGTTTTTCAATGGTAGAATTGTTATTCAGTAATAATTTTTAAATTATTCGAGTATAGATAAGTGATTTAAAGGATATTAATAATTCATAGCATAAGGTAATGAAAAATAAATACTATATGGGCACTAGGCAAAAGCATTTGCATTTTAAGGAAAGTGTGTGTTTATTGTTATCGACATTTTGTATGTTACTTTACTATTCATAATAGACACGTAACCATGACGCCGCAACTGCATTCCTAGCTCGTTCCCTTACTATAGATATGCGGGAAGCAAGGGAGTTGTGTCAGGATCGTGGCAAGTGGCGCTCCATTGTCTCTGCCTATCTTTGTGTGACAATTTGATTTGATTAATATTGCACGTGTGTAGTGTAGTGGCAGTGCAATGGTTACATAAACCGAAAGCACGAGTTCGAAACCACCTACCGGTATCAATGTATCTTTGATATATTATGTACTTTGGTTGTTCTGTTTCTATGATACAAGCACTTTAGTAGCTTAGTATAGAAATGAAAAATAAAATAAATATATAATAAGTATACGTAAATGTTTGGCATTAAAAAACTTTCGCTTAATCACGTTTTTAAAACTGGTCTTTATGCGTAATCGTACACTTTTACACAATTACACTTTAAGGTGATTTGTGGAGATATTTTTAAGAATTCAGTTGGACGCTGACGCAGCGTTTTCATTTTAGAATCGGAAATGAAAACGCTGTACAAACCGTGACTCAGGTATACAAGTATACAGGCCGTGAAGTGACTCGTGAAGTCGCGTTTCAGGATTTTCAACTAGGCCGGCATAGTAGATGCAATTAAAATGAAACTAAATTGTCACGTGTTTTACTCATAGGCAGACAAAGGAGCCCTACTCACCACGATTCCTCGCTTTCCTCACATCCACAATTCTCTTCATACTCTACGGCTATTTAACACAATCCATCCATCCACATTAGATTTATAAATGCAACTACGACTTTATTTACCTGGAGTAGCATTCGCCTCTATTCATGGACCGCGCTTCAGCTTAACATCAAGCGGGGTGCCGTCATATGTCTAGGCACATTTAAAAAAAACGATAACCTAACTTAAGGATCCAAGGTTATAGATAAGGAACACATGTGCTGAGCTGGCATAGATTGACGAACGGTTTAGCGATTGGTTTGTTGCGCGTAAAGTCCCGGGTTCGATTCCCGGTCGGAGCAAATATTTGTTTCATAGCTTTTAGCTTTAGCTTTTTAGCTTTCATAGCTTAATATTATTAAATATTGCAAATATTTAATAATAAAAAATGCGATGGATTTTTGCTTCGTGTCTGGTTATCAAAGAGTGGTAGGCAGTGGTACCCAGTCTGTCAATCCGGGGTAGTACTACCACTTACAAGTATACAGACAGACCGTGAAGTGATTTGGTCACGTTTCGGAATCAGCTTGTAAGTTGCCGGTTCCATCTAGGGCGGCATAGTGGATGTGATTGCTACTCACAGTTATGTTATTATAGTAGCAGTGACATTCATTCATGGACCACACTTCGGCTTAACATCAAGCAGGGTGCTGTCATATGTCAAGTCACAATAAAAAAAAACAATAATATTTTTTTTTTCTTTCCAGAGTCAGACCTCCAAAATGGCAACCGTAACAGCCCATTCGATGGAGGCGTCAGAATCTCTGATACAATCGGAGTCTCGTATTCAACACACGTACACGGAGACGGTACAGATGACGTCGCAGAGCGAAAAGCACACGAAAAAGAGCGGCAGAACCAAGTCTACTCGGAGACATAAGGACGAAGGCGCTATTTCTGTTGTGAGTACTTAAGACTTTTCGTTACTAAACTACTTATACCGATCTAGAGTAGTACCGAAACTTTCAAGTGTACAAACCGTAAAGTGACTTGGTCGCGTTTGGGGATCAATTTGAAACTTTACGTTTTTTTATATATATTTAAATGAAGGTAACTGATACAATAGTCTATTAGTAGTAAGTAGCAGTCACATCAACTATGCCGGCCTAGTTGGAACCGGCAACTTACAAGCTGATCCCGAAACGTGACTAAGTCACTTTAAGGTTTGTATACTTGTTAGTGGTTGTTACTACCCGAGATCGGCAGACTGGGCGCCACTGCCTACCACTCCTGCAAAATCAGATTCATAGGTTGGCATAGTGGATGCGACTGTTACAATTATGTAGTACTGTAGTAGCAGTCGCCTCCATTCATGGATCGCACTCCAGTTTAACAGGTGGCTTTCAATTATATGTCGAACCACAATAACATTTAGCAATCACCTCCATTCATGAGCCGCACTCTAGCCCAACATTCAGGGCCTCTTCTTCTAATACATTATGGCGACGAAAAAGCAGTGAAATTGCGTCACATTAATATGTGACATCTTCGTAACCAATCAGCGAATAACAAATGAATAGATAAACTACGATGATTGGTCACTTGCTACCGCGACGCAACTAGTAATTGTACATGTGTATATCTATTATATATACTCGTATGTTTGTGTGTGTGTGTGTGTGTGTGTGTGTGTGTGTGTGTGTGTGTGTGTGTGTGTGTGTGCGCGTGTGTGTACCCTCATATACTACAGTTTCATTAATCAATGTTCGTCAAAATCAAAGAAATATATCTTTTAATTTCAGTCAAAAAGCTCTGAGAAGCTTTATAAGAAGATGAAGTCGTCTTCTGAGCCTGAAAGCAATCCTCAATGCCAGAAATGCAGTCGGCCAGTCTACGTCATGGAGAGGATCAAGGCAGAGAAACATATCTGGCATAAAGAGTGCTTCAGATGTGTGCAATGTAATAAGCAGCTCTCGTAAGTAACTTTTTTTTATTGTGACTTGACATATGACAGCACCCTGCCTGATGTTAAGCTTGCTTTAATAAAGGCATTTATAAATCTGATGGATGCGTTTAACGAGGCAGACCCAGAAGAGTGTTTTTTAGACCAAATCGGAGTCATCCTCAGGAAAGCTGGGTTGCCTAGTGCCCATAATCGTAGAGCTTGTATAAAAATAATTGTGAAGAAGGGGGGATTGTATGAAGGGAGTTGTCAGGATCGTGGTAAGTGGCGTTTATTATTAAACTCGACCAGTCTCACCGGAGAATGAGCCGCAGCGTCCTCTTAAGCTGCTGTGGGTATACTGCGATCCCTGAGCCGCCTGCCAATGATGGCAAATTTGTAAACAACAAAATACCGATGGATGCAACTGGCATCTTGCCGTTCGGAATGGCGTTCTAAGAGTTCAGCAGTGGACCTCTTTTAGCTGATGATGTATGTTAAGTTAATTAATTTTTGAACTGTTTATAAGTTTATTAATGTTTAAACAGTGTGGAGACGTACGTGAGTGACCATACAACATTGTATTGCAAACAACATTTTAAGCAATTATTTGCGCCTAAAGCTGTGGAAAATGAAGATCAAGTCGATTGTGAGTAACTACTTTATTTATTTTAATACTAGCTGTGCCCGCGGTTTCACCCGCGTAAAGTTTGTTTCATAACACAGTCATAAAAAAGGAAGAGGTTTTCAATTCGACTTTTTTGTATTTATAACTCGATAACTCATATAAAACGACAAACGGAAATAAAAATAAATATATATTCCAAACAGTTAAAACTATAGTCAATTGGAAACTATAGTAAAAAATATTTTATTTTAATTAAAAGTAACCGATGTTACTTCTTAAAAAGCGTAATAAACAAACTCACATTCACATTTATAACAATAGTAGCATTTGCATATAGTAACTGAAGAAAATAATAATAAAGAAAAATTTCAAACAGCTGAATTTATAGTCTATGGAAAGTATAGTGTATAGTCTCCGTAGTACGGTTGATTGGATTAGATGTTGACGTGACAGTCGGTAATACAGTGCGATGGTATTATAGTACTCAGGGTTTGAACCAACGCCTTGCATCTATTTTTATAATAAGAAAAAAAATTGACAAATCTTTTTTATTTTCGGAAAAAAAAAATGTATACTATGTTACTTCTGATACCTCAAGAATATGTGTACAAAGTTTCATGATGATCGGTTGAGCAGTTTTTGCGTGAAAGCGTAACAAACAAACGGACATTCACATTTATAATAATAGTAGGATAATAATAATAATATATAATAATATAATAATTTGTTTTCGATTCTCAACAGCTTGATATATAATATATTCCTTAGTTTAAATAAATTTTAAAATAAATTTCTGAACGCACGCAATTTTGTATGGAAAAATTATTTTCTTTTATTTTATTTATTATAAGAGAATTTTTCTAAAATAAAAGTAGCCTAAGTTACTCCTTATTACATCAGCTACCTGTCAATAAAAGTCCCGTCAAAATCGGTCCAGCCATTCCAGAGATTAGCCGGAACAAACAGACAGACAGACAGACAAAAATTGTAAAAGATGTCATTTTGGTGTATGTACCGTATATATATTCATATACATGTATCAAAAAAACGGTTATTTCAATATTACAAACAGACACTCCAATTTTATTATATGTATAGATAAAACTTTATGCACAATTGACAAAGGCGAACTTAATGCCGCTAGATAATCTCTACCAGATAACTTGAAAGGACTTAGTCGCGTTTCGGGATCAGCTAAGCCGGAATAGTGGATGTGACTGCTACTTAGTTATTTAACTGTAAGTAGCAGTTACCTCCATTAATGGACGGCACTAAAGCCTAACATAAGCGGAGTACTGTCATATGTCGAGTCACAATGAAAAACGCTCTAATAAAATAAAACTATATACATAAATAAATAAATAGCATTTTTTTTCCTTTTATTGTGACACGACATTTGACTTCGACCCGCCTGATGACAAGCAAGAGAAGGTCCAAGAGTGACGACGACTGAAATAAACCGAGTTAGTTCACGTCTACCTCAGTCAACGTCACTATGCCGGCCAAAGGTGCTTCTTCACGCAACACACATTATATTTTATGTCCTAATATATTGTTGTTAGTGTGTGTTTTCACGCGTATACACCGGCAAAACTTCGACTAGGGATCAAACCCGGGACTGTTGCTTAACGCGAGACCGATGTGCATGCGTGATTTTTTTTGTTTTCCAATTTTCAATAATATTTATACAGCAATAAAACTAATTGGAAATCGCCAAAACCTTATTTAAAACTCCTCTTTTTTTGCAGCCATCCCAAAGAAGCACCAAATGATAATATGCGAAAGCAGCCCACTTGTCCTACCCCCTGACGTTGTTAGAGGTATTTATTCAACATCATTAATTCCCACAGGGATAGGCAAAGACTATAGAGCGCCACTTGCCACGATCCTGACACAATTCCCACGCTTCCCTCACAACCACAATTCTCTTCATACATCTATTTATTATTCTCTTATTATATGGTTTAGAGGGTTCGTTCTATAAATATATGTCCAGTGTTTATAGGACGAATACGGGTGCGCGACCCCGGACACCTCCGAGCCGAAGTGTGGTCCGTGAATGAATGTCACTGCTACAACAATTCAATAACTGTGAGTAGCAATCACATTCACTATGCTGGCCTAGATGGAACCAGCAAGTTACAAGCTGATCCCGATACGTGACCAAATCACTTCACGGTCTGTATACTTGTAAGTGGTGGTACCAATCGCTAAACCGTTCGTCCACGTCTAAGGGAAAGGCCTATGTTCAGCAGTGGACGCCTTCTGGCTGATGATGATGATATTCAAGAAACCATTGTATACAACAGACAAACCCTTCAAGCCATGTACGATGTAGAGTGGTAGGCAGACAGTTCGTAGTCATTTACTCAGGCTGCCGACTTTTTTAAAATTATGACTCGACATATGACAGCTCCCCGCCTGATGTTAAGCTGAAGTGTGGTCCATTAATAGAGGCGACTGCTACTACAGTAAGTATCAGTCACGTTCACTATGCCGGCCTACTTACAATCAAGCAGGTCGAAGTCAGAAGTCGAGACACAATGAAAAAGAAATCGTTTAAGCGTTGTACGATGTAGCGTGGTGAAAACCCCGATGCAACTTATAGTTGACTCAGTCACCCTCACTATGCCGGCTTTAGGTGCTTTTTTTTAAGGTAAGAAGCATGTCGCTTGAAAGATCCAGATGGTAAAGTAAAAGTACAACTTATTGTATTATTTAGATTTCTATACTAAGCTACTAAAGTGCTTGGTATCATAGAAACCGGTCAACATATATCAATATATCAAAGATACAGTAATGTATCTTACAGTAAAGTACCGGCTAATGGCCTTGAACTCGTGCTCTCGGTTTGCGGTAACCATTGCACTGCCACTACAGCACTGTCGCCTTAATTATACCATTTATTTCAACAGCATCAGACAAACCTGACCTGGGACTTGAGGAGTTGTCCCAATTGGACGTGAAGTCACGCTTTGAAGTATTTGAAAAGAAGAATAAGACAGAAGAGGAGCATCAGCCTATAGAGCCGCGCGGACCACGTGAGAAGAGTACGGCTCTACTTTCGAAATTAGCCAAGTATGTATTAAAAATTTGGATTAAGTATCGTATAAGTAAAAGAAAAATGGGTTGTACCACTCTTTAACTTCACATTTACGTTTAACGGATATTTTATACAGAGCTAAAAGAAATCATTCATTTTGGTTTTCTACACTTTTGTTATTTCTAATGACAAAAACATATATAAATGGTAGTTTCGATATAAAATTAACAACAACCCAGTTCACGATTTCGTAATAGTAAACGTAATAGAATAAGTAAAAAGTAAAACCTAGTACGTAAATTTAAACTTTTGGTACACCCGGCTGTTAATCTTTACTAATTTACTCTATTCGCCTAATGCTAAAAATATAAAAAAAATAACTAAAATACATTATTAAAAGGAGTCCCTTTAGGCAAGGTTCCGAAGATACTGGCAGCGTTCCCCCTTTGAATAGCTAGACTAATTCTTTGTCCAATGTAGCTGCCAACTCTTCGGTCTCCTGTGATGTCGACTAACCTTTTTGCTATTTCCTTAAAAAGCCTTATAGCACTAGAACCCCATGGACCAAGGGTCTCAACACCGAATGGGACAAAATCATATTCAGAGCCTAGACCCCTGTATTTGTATTAAAATATGTTGCTGTACATTTTTCTGTACTTGCCAAAAGTTGTAAACAAACTTTTGGCATTTTAGCGGAGCATTATTCCACATGTTAGAAAAGGAAAGGAGCACTCCCAGCTGTACGCGTGTTGCGTACAGGGCTCACTAGCCGGGTGATGTCTCTTCGTTGGAGCGCATATACAGGATGCGATTGGCAAGCGAGCAAATATTTTTATAATAAATACTAAAAGAAAATTAAGTAACTATGTATTTTTTATTTTAATACCACTCAGTACTAAAATCTTAAGTAACGGAGCAGAGAAGTTTTCCTGAAAATGTCGACGATCATTGTGAGCCTAAACTACGTTCGCGCGAATGTTGAATGAATGACTTAAGAAATTTGAGCCTGTATTTGTTTCTCTCTATTTCGTAGGAAGTCTCGGGGGTGTGAGCGAGATAGAAAAAGCCGCGCTCGATGCATATGGCTTCTCATCTAGCTTTATGTGTTAGAAAGAGATACATTATACAACTATTGTTTTGTTTCACACAAGAAATAAAATTAACAAAACTAAAAGTCAAATTAAATTAAATAATACCTAAAAAAATAATAATACAAATCTGTTATCAAAAAGTAAAAGCTTTTAATTATTTATCAGAAATTACTCACCATTATAACTCAGTAGTACTTCAGTAAATGTTCAAATTGTCCTCCATTTTTCTCTAAACAGAGTTTTGCACGCTTTTGACAATTGTTTTTTATTTTATTTAAAACTACCGTATCGCTTTTTAGTTCATTAAACGCGCGTTTTATTAGCGTTTTTAAGTGATCTCGGTTTTGGGCTTCCTCAACATAAACTCTGCGCTTTATTTCGCCCCACATAAAAAAGTCACATGGTGTGAGATCTGGTGATCGTGGTGGCCATGGAACAGGACCCCCACGACCGATCCAGCGGTCACCATATTCCCTATTTAAGTAGGCGCGGACAGCGGAAGCGAAATGAGGAGGAGCCCCATCCTGCTGGAAATACAAATTCCTATGGAACGCGAGCGGCAATTCGTCCATAAATTCTGATATCACTGTTTGAAGCATGGTAAGGTACGTGCCTCCCGTTAATCTCCCCTCGATAAAATATGGCCCCAAAAGTTTATTTCCCACTATTCCAGCCCACACATTAACACTGAAGCGTACTTGGTGATGCGTTTCCCTAATCATGTGCGGGTTACGAAACGACCACCAATGTTCGTTATGTTGGTTGTATAGACCCACTCGCGTAAATAAGGCTTCATCGGTCCACAGAATATTCGAATCTCCGTGTGCGATTAACCACTCACAAAATTGTCTACGGGGAGAGGCATCTGCGTCATTTAGAGCTTGCACTTTCTGGAAATGGTATGGGTATAACCCAGAGCTATTTAAAAGTTGCCAAACTTTAAAGCTGCTAACGCCAAACCGTCGCGCCGCATCTCGGGTGCTGGTTCTGGGCTCTCTCTCAAAATAATTAAAAATCTCTTCGTCTATTTCAATATTGCCTCCTGGTCCACCATGTCCTCGAGCATGCGAAGGCAATGAAAATTGGCCATGGTCCAGAAGTCTTTGCACCGTTACCACAATCGTACGGGGTGTTGGTACACGAGGGTGTAATATGCCCTGATTTTGCAACCGAGGAACAGTTTCTGCTGCGTACATCCTCTGGGCTGCGAGTGCAGACTCGCCACATAAATGATAACATCGTACCATTTCATAGCACTCTCGAGATGAATAAGACATTTTTAAGTATCAATGCGGGCGGACACGTGCGATCGTTCGCGGGCGCCGTTAGCTACTGACTGGCTACTAAAGGAAGCGGGGTGACCTTGACACACTTCTATCACGTTTCGTGTATAGGCCGCCGGACGTGGCGGCGCGCGCGCCGTTTATTTACCATGCAGTAGTGTTTTACTATCAGGACAATTTTTATTATCTTGAAAAAAAAAATCCTTTTTTATTTCAAAAATGGGTTCTAATACTGACACCTGAAGCCTAAAAAAAATATTTGCTCGCTTGCCAATCGCACACTGTATATTGATTACTTTGTCGGTAAATCGTATGCGAGATATTGGACACATGCAACGCCATCTAGCGGTAGCATGTAGGAGTCGCTACAGCATAAGACGGATTAACGATAAAAACCAATTACTACTGACGCGAGTAAATACGAATATTTAAAAATATCTATGAATTACTGCGAAAATGGTTTTTTGATTCCTATTGGGGCACAGCATTTGTCATTTGTGAGTTTACCGTTTCCATATAAATGGTTTTTGATAAAAAATAATCTACATATGTGTGTGATTTTTTAATAACTTTTGTGCATTTGTTACATTGTGTATGTTTATTCTAAAGAATAAAACAGTTTCTTTATATAAAGGGCTTGTGAAATTGTGATTTTCATGTTTGTTTACTACTTGTGTGATGTAAGAATAAACATAGTATAGTTGTACAAAGGGTTGTGTCCCTCTAGCATAGGGTGTCCATCTCCAAATATTGAAAGCTAGGATTTAAGAGTTAAATTCCCAGGACGCCCTATAAAGCTGTATAGTTTTGAAGACAGACGTGGCCGAGATTGGTTTGTTGCGCGTAAAGTCTCGAGTTCGATTCCCGGTCGGAGCAAATATTTGTCTCATAGCTTTTATTTGTAATATTTCAAATTTATTAAAAATATTGCAATATTTATTTGTAAAAAAAGAGGTGGATATTTGCTTCGTGTCTGGTTATCAAAGAGTGGTACCCAGTCTGCCGATCCGGGGTAGTACCTCCACTTACAAGTATACAGACTGTGAAGTGATTTTATCGCGTTTCGGGATCAGCTTGTAAGTTGCCGGTTCCATCTAGGCATAGTGGATGTGAATTCTACTTACAGTTATTAAATTGTAGTAGCAGTGACATCCATTCATGGACCGCACTCCAGCTGAACATCAAGCGGGGTGCTGTCATATGTCGAGTCACAATAAAATATATAAGATAAATAGTTACGCGTTATAGTTTAATACGGACTTAACAGGTTACGCGTAAGCTAGGTTTCCGGTCGAAACAGATTTGTTTTTTAGCTTTTATTTGTAACTAGCTGTGCCTGCGACTGCGTCCGCGTGGAATAATTATTTTGGGAATCATATTAATTTTTTGTTTACCTACCTGCTCAGCTTTATTATAAATTACCTATAGCTGTTACCCGCAACTTATTTTAGACGATTAAATTACGTAACTAATAGAATATATTTTAAAGTAGTTTTAAAAAGAATATATTTTAAAGTACTTCTGCGTAAATTATATTTTCAGTTTTATTTTCTTGTGCGCAAATCTCGCAGCCACTTTGCAGCTGCAGTCTGCCGAGAACGCTGAGTCCTTTTTCTAGGCATTACAGTGACGAAGAAAGAACGAAGGAAATGAAAACTTAACCAAACTAACTGTATGCTTAAACTAAAACCTAACCTAATAAGAAATGTAAAACCTAACCTTGAAAGAAAGTAGATGACACCTACAGGTATTATTTACAACAAAACAAAAAAATGTTATTGTGAAAATATTAGAAACAAAATACTATACTTAAAACAAACATAGTAGGTAGAGCTACTATAGAGAAAACTACTACAAAATGAAATTGTATAAAAAAGGATTTTGCACAATGATATTATAACGTAAAAACAAATGACGCGCCCCTCCACTTTATTAGTTTATTTAAATGTGTGAATGTAGATATTACTAACTATACTATTAAACTTCATCACGTTCGTTCCTCCTTTGTGTCTAACCAGCAACTGAATAACCAATTACTGCATTTTCGGTGTGTTTTATCCATATTTTATATTTGCTCGTATGCGTAAATGCAGTGGAGGGGCGCGTCATTCGGCTTAGACAGACTATACCTCGTAGAGCTACACCCCCCTACGCCTCGCCCGCAAGCACCGCCTCTCCTCGCCCGCCGGTTAGCGCTCATCATGCGACGCGTGTGAATTTTGTTTCAGAGTTATTTTAAAATTGTATTATCTTATAAGATGTTTATTGAAATTAGGTGATGTCAATGACAATTTTGTTCACAGTTAAATACTCTTAATTAATAACACATTTATTTCGATAAAGAATAATATTATTATGTTAATACAACTCTGACAAATAATTTGTAATAATGCATTAATTTAGACCAAATTTGACTATCATAAAAACGGTTATTGTGAGTTAATCTTAAAAGATAGACATATACGGTCGCGGACATTTTTTTAGATAAATTAAAGAGGAATAATTCTTTAATACATATTTTATGGGTATCTCAAACGGTTTTCGAAGCGCACGCAACGGAAACCCTCAAAGACGAATAATATTCCCTGTTTTTTCCACATTTTAGACTGTTTCTTCGCTTCTATAAGTCGCAACGTAATGTTCTATAGCCTAAAGCCTAAAATTGATCTATCCAACACAAAAAGAATTTTTCAATTCGAACCAGTAGTTCCTGAGATTAGCGCGTTTAAACAAACAAACAAACAAACAAACTCTTCCGCTTTATTATATTAGTATAGATAATATAGATAATAATAATTATATTAAATATTGTAATAATTAAATTATAAATTAGATATCGGAGAAAAAAGAAAGAAAGCTAGGTTGCCTAGTGCCTATAACCATAGAGCTTGTATGAAGAGAATTGTGAATGTGAAGGAAGTGAGGAAGTTATGTCAGGACCGTTGCAAGTGGCGCTCCATTGTCTTAGCCTATCCCTAGCTATAGCCTATATAGGAAAAGGCGTGACAATTTGGTTGATTGATTGATATCGGGATATTTAAAGAATAAAAATTAACCTTTTCGAAAAAATTACATAATAATACATCATACACACGTAAAATAATATGAATTTTGGCAATGTATCCGAAAACTGTCATTACGTCTTTTAGCGTCTCATTTTTATTGACGTAACCTATAAGCGTAGAATTATAGAATCTGGAAAGAATAGAATCTGTGCTAAAATAAGAACTAATTCATTGTTATTTGTCTCATTTATATTATGTTTATACCACGTGTGACTAAAAGAGACAAATACTTGTACTTCAATTCCTTTTTTTCAAAGGTTGGCACTACTTTTTTGCAAATACAACCACTTGTAATTGTGGTTGACTTTTAATACTGCGTAGTAAAAGTAGCGGCATAATTGTTCCATTATCCTTTTTTTGAAGTATTTTATGTTGTTATTCTGTCAAATGAGGTTGTCAAATGATCATCGAAACACTAGTTTTGTCACTAGACAAACTTCTAAATTACGAATGTAAAAATGTATATTCATCCCCTTCTGACTTCTTTTTAATGCCATAAGTGAAAATAGTATAAACGGTTGTATTTTGTAGCTATTTTGGCGCTCCTTCTGTGTCTTTAGTCCAAATTCTTTGAGCGGCACGCTATGATCGCCATTTTGACATATTTTCAATAATATTTTCTTAGATTTTGCACGAACATTTATTAAAGGATTAAACAAATTTTATGCGGCTTACTATCACGTTTATTTTGGTTTTGATTTTACATTTTTATTCCTACGTTTCGAGAGCTTTGCAGCGAGTGGTCACGGAGAGACAAATAACATAAACGCGATAGAAAGCCGCATAAAATTTGTTTAATTAATCTTTCAATAATTATGTCAACAATTTCTAATTTATCCAAACATAAGTAAAAAAAAATTAATTTTACGAATGCTTCAATCGCATTTGTAATTTTTTTACGAAATTTTATGACAAATGTTAAAACTAACCTCGAATTTTTTAATACGCTTTTATTAGCTTGACTTGTATGTATGTATAGTAGGGGAACGAGTTAAAGGAACGCGCGAGGAATGCAGTTGTGACGTTATGGTCACGTGTCTATTATGAATAGTGAAGTAACATGCAAAATGTCGATAACGATAAACACACACTTTCTTTAAAATGCAAATAGATTTAGTTATTAAAAATTATAAATGTGTATTAAATTGAAGTATAAACATTAGACAGCAACAATTTTTAATGAATTATATATTAATTTAATTTTGAGAATAGTGACTGCATGTTTTTTTTTCTTTTTCACACATTTTAATCACGTTTCTAATAATGGTTCTAGCCTGAATACGGATGACGACTCTCTTTTATTCAATTAACTCACTAATTTTTCAATAATCAAACAAAGAAAATATGGACACGTTTTTATCGATATTAAATGGCATCGCCGAGCTATGAGCGTCACTAAAAGCGGCCACTAAGATACGGGTGGTGGTCGTTTCACGCCCCACCGCACCTCAGCCCCCGAATTCATTTAGCTCGTTCCCCAACTATAACTATGTTACGGAATCTTTCAAATTAATTTTTACCCACTTCTTGAGGTATGAATAATTTGAAAATTTGTACACGTATTAAAAACCGATGACAATACTATAATTTTTGCCTCAAATTGCGTCACCATAGAGAGTTGTCTAATAAATTAAAAAATCTAAAATTAAAAGTTTCATTATCAAAATGGTTTTCATAAATCCTACCTACGGGACTCTAAAAATTGAACACTTCTAAACCACAAGGCGTGTTCTAAATTTAAACATGATACGAAACAGATAGTTTTTTTCTACTTTCAGTACATGAATTATAACCGTTGTAACTACACGTGTTTTAAAAAGTTTTTTCAGTTTTAGTTTTTTTTTTACTTAATATGAACAGGTACTGTGTTACATTCTAACTTATACGTACATAGTATTATATTTTCTTAGATTTTGCGCGAACATTGATTAATGAATTAAACAAATTTTATGCGGCTTACTATCGCGTTTATTTTGGTTTAAATTTTACAATTTTTTAAACGTCGGATAATAAAAAATTATACGTACATGTAGAAAAAAGGTTTTCTTATTGTGAAGTGATAAGCTGAAGTGCGGTCCCTTGAATGTTACTACAGTCAATTAACTGTAAGTAGCAGTCACATCCGCTATGCCGGCCTAGTTGAAACCGGTAATTACAAGCTGATTCCGAAACGCGACTAAATCACTTGTAATTGGTGTTACTACCCCGGATTGGCAGACTGGGTGCCACTGCCTACCATTCTTTAATAACCAGACCCGGCTAATATCCGCCTCATTTTTTATTAACAAAATTTAATCAAATATTGGAATTAAAAGCTATGAAACAAATATTTGTTCTGACCGGGAATCAAACCCGGGACTTTACGCGTAACAAACGGCCACGCCTTTCGTCAAAAAACGTTGTATTTTAGAAAGTATGTTAGAACATAGTGTTTTCAAGCGCTCAAAATGCGAATATTTCATTGATTTATTTTGTATTTTTTATAACATTTTTTTGTTTACTTAATAGATTCAAGTCAAAAGGCATGGATATAGGCGTTTCTGACGAATACTTGGATGGTGTGCCCATTGAGCCAAGCTCCAGTGAACCGGAGGAAGAGGAAGATGGTAAGTTCATTTCATTCTTTTTTTCTATCATGCAGTTCTCTTTAGTTCCGTCACTTACAAGTATACAGACCGTGAAGTGACTTAGTCGAGTTTTAGAATCAGCTTGTAAGTAGCAGTCACCTCCATTCATGGACCGCACTCCAGCTTGACATCAGACCGAGTTTAGTCATTTGTCGAGTCACAATAAATAAAAATACGTGCTATAGTTTTTTTTTAATATTGACTCGACATCTCACCTATATTGTATCATAGAAATAAAACATTGAATCAATCAATCAATTTGTCACGCCCTTTTCCCACATGAATAGGCAGAGACAATGGAGCGCCACTTACCACGATCCTGACACAACTCCCTCGCTTGCCTCACGTCCTCAATTCTTTTAGTTCAATCGATTGAAATAGGACAATCAATACACATATCAAATCAAATCAAAATCAAATCAAAATCATTTATTTGTTGAGCAACGGGTAAGTAATAAGGTCTATATACAATATTTTGCACAGCCGTGCTCTACCCTACCGGGTATACAAATTTTCAATGTGAAATGTCAAAATTAAATAGGTCAAAATTAGTTAATTAATATAAAAAAAATAAGTTATATAAAATTATAAAAATGTCAAAATTAAATCAATTAAAAAATTACAAAATTAAAAATATATATATATGTTATAATGCCTTCTCTTCCATAAATTCAGATATGCTGTAGTATCCCTTGTCCGCTAGTAAGAGGTACAATCTTCTTTTGAAGTTTCTATCGTCCAGCTCCTTTACAGTGTCGGGTAGTTTATTAAATAGGGACGCCGCCATGTAATATATTGATCTTAAATAAAAATCAGTCTTTGGGTAGATAAGTGGATATAATTCAAATTTGTTTCTTCCTTTCCTTTGATGTTTCGTTAGTTTTATATTGAAGTAATTGGGGTTTAGTTTTGCAAATACACATGCTTCATATATGTATAATGCATAAAGTGTTAGAATTTTATATTTAATAAATAACGGTTTACAGCTGTCCATATTCTTTGCACCTGTCATTGCTCTAATACATTTTTTTTGTGTTCTAAATAAGTTAATAATGTGACAGTTTGCTGCATGTCCCCAATGCAATATTCCATATCGTAGATTTGAGCTGACGAAACCATGATATGCACATAAGGCAGTTTTAGTGGATGAGTTTATTCTGAGTTTTCCAAGTGCATATACGAATCTGCTCAGCTTGTGACATAGACTATCTCTATATGTGGTTTCCATTTCATGTTACTATCTAACAGGACTCCCAAGAATTTAATTTCGTTGACTTCTTCTATAGTGTGTTCATCATGTGCTACTGCCAGTTGCTTTTTGGATGTGTTGTTTAAACAGAATTGCATATATCTTGTTTTATTAAGATTAATAATCAGGTTATTTAGATTCAGCCAGTCAATTACACATTTTATAGTGCTATTTATAGTGTTTTGGTATTCAATGTCATTTGAACCTTTGATCAAAATTGTGGCGTCATCTGCGAATAATATCATTTTCTGATCTATATACTTTGGCAGGTCATTAATATAAAAGAGAAATAGCAGGGGTCCTAGAATGCTCCCTTGAGGGACACCATGCTTTATAAGTTTAGTTTCTGATTTTATTTGCACTTCCTTTTTATTTTTATCCATATGTGATATTTCTGTAAATTGTTGTCTTGCCTCCAAATATGATTTAATTAGTTTGTGTGCTTGTCCTCTTATCCCATATTTATACATTTTTTCTAATAATAAACTGTGATTTACGAAGTCGAAAGCCTTTGTCATATCTATGAACACTCCCGTCACTGGGATTCTATTGTTTAAACACTCGGATACATTTTTTAAGAGTTCATATATGGCATGGTTCGTGGATTTGCCTTTTCTAAAGCCAAATTGAGATTCACTTAGGATTTTATATTTATTACAAAAACTGTAAATTTTTATATAAATAATTTTTTCAAATATTTTTGAGAATATTGGGACTAATGCTATCGGTCGGTAGTTTTCACAATTCGTCTTGTCACCTTTTTTGTAAAATGGTTTAACTATAGTAGTTTTAAGTTTGTCTGGGTATATTCCCTGTTCCATTGTCATGTTTATTAGGTATGTCAGAGGTTTTCCTAAGTTGTCTGAGCAAAATTTTATTACCTTTGTATGTATGCCATCATATCCAACGCTATTGGTAGTTTTTAGCTTTTTTATTATATTGTTTACAGTTTTTGTATTTGTTTCACCAAGATAAATAGAGTTTGTTAGATTAAGTACTTTATTTAATTCAGGTATACTATGTATTCTACTTTTTTGAATGTTTTCTACCAAATTAATATAAGTGTCATTGAAAGCATTTACTATGTCAATTGGCTGATTTAATGTCATATCTTTATATTTTATTAAATTAATATTTTCTTCTATCTTGTACTTATTATTATTTATTATTTGCCATGTCGCTTTTGTTTTGTTGGTTGCATTATGCATATGTTTTTTATTTTGCAATTTTCGAGCAATAATTATTGTTTTTTTAAGAGTACTTGAATATCTCTTGTATACCTCTTGTGTACCTCCTGATAAATTATCTTTATTATTGACTTCTTTTTTCATGTTACTGATCCAGTATAATTTTCGTTTTGTTTTAGTGGCTTTTCTTATACCCTTTGTTATCCATTTAGGATTTTGTTGTGTCTTTATTTTAATATTGTTATACGGGAAACAAAGTTCATAAAACATTTTGAATATTTCATAGAAATAATCAAACGCTTCATTTACATGTTTTATCTTATAAAGGTCAAAAAATGATTCACTTGTAAAGCATTGTTTGAATTTAATCAGGTTTGCTGTGCTATAATTTCTTTTTTGAATATAATAGTAGCTGATACCAACTTTGTAATTTATAGGAATTTTGAGAAGCTGTGCCGAGTGGTCAGACAGTCCTAAATGTAAAATTTCGCTTATGCAATATTTGCTATTGTGGGCAATATTGTCAATACATGTGCCACTTGCTAGTCTTGTTGGTTCATTTATTTCTAGTCTAAAATTATGATTTAAAAGCAAGTTTTCAAAATCCGTTGTCATTTTTGATTTTTTTAGTTTGTCTATATTAAAATCACCACAGATCACGATTTTTTTGTTTTTAGTCTTGTTTAGGTATTGTAATAGTATGTAAAGCTTTTCCATAAAAATGTCGATATTGCTTGTTTTTGGTGTTCTATATATACAAACAACTATTAATCTATATGCTATTATTTCGATTGCACAGCACTCAAAGCTGCTAACTATAGACATTTTTTTAATTTCATTTATTTCTGTGAATGTTATATTATTTCTTATTAAAATACAGGTACCACCTCTCTTTTCTATTCTTTGATAAATTGCAGCAAGTTTATAGTCCGTTATGTTAATATTGTCTTGATGTCCTTGATTAATAAAATGTTCCGAGCAGCATAAAATGTCCACTACTTTATTAGAAACTCTTAACTCATTTAATACCACTTCCAATTCATTCATTTTATTAAATAAACCAGCTATATTTTGATGAAGTATTTGAAGGTATTTTGGTTTAGGCTTCAAGAAAAAACTCTTCTTGACATTTATTATTTTTTACTTGGAGATTGCAGTTGGTATTACTTATGTTAATATCTTTTCCTTCCGTTTGTGTTTCTTTGTTGTGGCTATTTTCTGATCTTTTAGTTCTTATCTTGCTTTCTATATATTCCTTATAGTCTGTTTGACTGCTGATCCGTAAAATTACTCTTAGTACTCTCTGTCCAATATGTGTCGATAAGTGTCTGTATTGTGGTATATATTCATTGTAATTCATGTCTAGGTATGTAGAGAGATGAAATATTTTAGTTTGTAAGTTTAATTCATAGTTTAATTTCATTTAAGTTAGTACTGTACAGTGTTTCACACACAATTGTATTTGTATGTTTTAAAATATGAAGATAATAATTGAGTTCAGACAGCAGCATCGTTGGGTTCTTGTCATTTGTTCCAGCAATAATATTTTTTTTTTTTTTTTTTTTATTGTGACTCGACATATGACAGCACCCCGCTTGATGTTAAGCCAAAGTGTGGTCCATGAATGAATGTCACTGCTACTACAATTCAATAACTGTGAGTAGCAATCACATCCACTATGCCGGCCTAGATGAAACCGGCAACTTACAAGCTGATCCCGAAACGTGACCAAATCACTTCACGGTCTGTAATAATTACATAATCTTTTTTAGTGAGTGTTGTGGTGTAGTATTCTGCTGGTTTTAATATATCCTGTATTTGCGCTCCTGGCTTGCAGAAACTTGTTACTGAATATTCTTCACCTAGTAGTGATTTTAGTTTTATTGCTAGTCCTTTACCTTGTTCGTCTGCAAGAATTAACACTTGACGTTGTTTTTTTAGTTCTTTATGAGCGATATATTTATTATTATTGTTTTTAAGGTTAGATGTAGTTATTTGTTGTTTCTCAGAAGTATCTGTTTTTGTTATCAATTTGTTGGCAGTGATATTTTTGTTGTGATTCAGTATTATGTCATTTTGTTTTGGTGTTAATTGTGATTCGTTTAGATTCTGTTTATTTGTCGTTTTTGTGTTTTTTTTTTTGGTGTATATTTTTTAGGAGTATCATCATATAGTATTTTCTTGTATAGTTTTTGTTTTTGAGTTATTTGTTCTATTGTTTTTTTAAGTTGATTATTTTCTGTGTTGAGTTTTTCTACCTCACTATGTGCACTAGCCAACTCAATTGATAGTCTTTCAATTTGTCCTTTTAATTCTATGAACTCTGAATTTTCCATAATAGATTGGGTAAGCTTCTTCTACTTGTGTCTTCTTTTAATGTGGAACTAAGTATATCATCTTCAATGTTTGATGAAGAGATATTTTCAATTGAAAGGGATTTCATCCATTGTTTAGGGCGTCTCTTTGTCACCCTTTCAGGTGTTTCCTGAACCTGTATTTCTGGAGATGCTGTATATTTTTCAGTTGATCGTTTTTGTATACATTTTCTGCATTTCCATCTTGTCCTTACAATCCTGCTCATTAAATTAAATCTCTTTTCGTTTACAACTGCACAATCTAAATCATAATATTGTTGGCATTCTACGCATGTCAACGCCTTGTTGTTATTGATATGTTTATTGCACATAGAACATGGTTTATTTAGTTGTTTTGCATTTAAATGTGCCATTGTAGATTAGAAAAGTACAAAATTTTATATAATATACACCCATTCAAAATATATAATCTAAGTCAATATGCAAAGACAAAAATATTAAATGTAATAAAAAAATATATGTACAAAAAAAAAATATGAAAAAGTCTTTTGTCGTAGTCTCGAACTGACACTTCACGAAATGTATTCCAACCGGCCCAACAGTTCGACCATAATGTGTTACTCAGTCTCGGTGAAATTAAGTATGTCTATCAGACTCCGACAATACGACAACTCCGATTCAAAATTTGAAGAATAAAGTTGGTAGTTATAAATCGTTTTGTTTTTCACTGATTGCGTTAAAAGTATTTTACACTCATGAAAACATTGAAACCTTGTACGAATTAATATATTATTCACTGCACTTTTAAAACATTATGAAGTAGTTTCCATGTATTTTAGGGACACTGTCTATTTGTTTGATATAAATTTGTTACGGAGCACTATCCACGTTGTTTATCCACAACTATCCACAAAGATACCGGCCAGTGGTTTGTTAAACGACAGCGTGGACGTACGGTTAGCGATTGGTTTGTTGCGCGTAAAGTCCCCGGTTCGATTCCCAATCGGAGCAAATATTTGTTTTATAGCTATTATTTGTAATATTTAATAATTATATAAAATATTGCAAATATTTGTTAATAAAGAAGAGGTGGATATTTGCTTCCGGTCGGTTACCAAAGAGTGGTAGGCAGTGGTACCCAGTCTGCCGATCCGGGATATGCCACTTACAAGTCTACAGACCGTGAAGTGATTCAGTCGCGTTTCGGGATCAGCTTGTAAGTTGCCGGTTCCAACTAGGCCGGCATAGTGGGTGTGATTGCTACTCACAGTTATTGAATTGTAGTAGCAGTGACATCCATTCATGCACCACACTGCAGTTTAACATCAAGCGGGGTGCTGTCATATGTCGAGTCACATTTAAAAAAAAGTCTTTTGGTTTAACTTTTACTACCTCTGCTACCACAAGAGCACAGACGCCTCTAAATATTAAATAATTTCTAGATGAAGATTCAGTATTGAAGAAATCCTACAAGCACACCTCTAACCGCGAGCAGCCTGTACCGTTCTGCAACATGAGCGAGATTGTTGGCAAGTTCGAGTCCGGTCACTCCGATGGGGCAGAAAGACATCGCGAGAGGAAGCAGGAAATACAGAACATTAGAAGCAGATTGTTTATGGTGAGTATGTTTCAACATAATCAGAATAAAATTATTTATTTCGCATAGGCCCTCTGGCTCTATCATGGACAACTCTATGATATCGGACTCTACTATGATATCGGACTCTACTATGATATCGGACTCTAATATGATATCGGACTCTACCATGATTTCAGACTTTACCATGATTTCGGACTCTACTTTGATATCGGACTCTACTATGATAGTGGACTCTACTTTGATAGCGGACTCTACTTTGATAGCGGACTCTACTATGATATCGAAATCTACTATGATATCGGACTCTACCATGATTTAGCCCTTTTTTATAGTTATAGTTTAATTTTTAATTGGCAAGCTTCTGTATGTACCGTATAATTTTATTCTGGCAACAAACCATTTATTCGTTATTTATTCTTATTTCTGTAACCCCTACTTACGCATCTCTGTAAGATAACTTCAATTTTACTGTGTTAACTGTATCTTGTATTCCTTGAGCAGTGGCCTTAACCTAAAATCCCTACCGTCACACTCAAAGTTGTGTAGTGGCAACAGATTTCGGAATCTATCATGATATCGGACTCTATCATGATATCGGACTCTATCGTGATATCGGATTCTATTATATCATGGTAAAATGATTTAACACGCACAAACAAAAATAATCACAAATAACAAAACCTACAAAAGTCTACAGCCCCGATTCCTCTAAGTCCTTTAACATTATGGCGACGCAAAGGCAGTAAAATTGCGTCGCTATTTGTCATTCTAGCAAAAATTGCAACTAATAACCTAAAATACTTATTTAAAAAATACTTATTTGTAACAAAAGTTAAAATTACAAAATACATGTCCTAATAATAGTTTAGCACATGTATTCTTCTTACACTTTTTAAATGAAATTTAAAAAAAATAATACCCTACAATTTTTTTATATTATTATTTCACGCAATCAGCAATCAGCCATGAATGAAATAGATAGGTACACGAACAGGCACGCGCGCACACACAGAGCTGTGTAAATCCCCTCTGCGACTCATTCACGTCAAAGGCCGAAGCGAGACAACGGGGGCTGGAATAATACAACGGTTTGCTCTAGTCATATTGCTAGGTCAGGGTTGCCGCATGTCATTTTTTGCTGAAACTTTGACATTCATTTTCATGAAAATTATGAAGTTATCAGATGAACAAATAAGAATACTTATCTATTGGTAATGTTCTCAATACTGTCTTTAAATATTATTACGAGCTTTTGTTACACATTGTATAAATTAATTTGTTTCTATTACAGGGCAAACAGGCTAAAATTAAGGAACAATACGAACAATCCGTTATGCAGAGTGAACAAAGTGAGTATAGTACAAAGCAAACCTAATAGCGTCTCTCGTTGCGCAAAACATACAATACGGTGGGCTTGAAGTAGGTGAGAGAGCTTATTATTCTGACTGTAAAAACCCGGCAAATAAAAAAAGCGCTGGCATTCCAGCTGCGCAGTAACTTGGTTTGTTGATTACATTAACATTACGTTTTACGACTAAATCGGAGACATCCTCAAGAAAGCTGGGTGGCCTAGTGCCCATAACCGTAGAGCCTTGTATGAAGAGAATTGTGAATGTGAGGGAAGCGAGGGAGTTGTGTCAGTGTCGTGGCAAGTGGCGTTCCATCGTCCTAACTTATCCCTGTGGAAGAAGGGCGAGACAATTTAATGTGTATAAAATATAATCTATTATCTCCACAATGCGCAGCTTGAATGCCAGCGCTATTTTTTCTGCTGGGATATATACCAGCGCCATAGATCGATCAAGTATAGTTGACTGATACTATACTTGATCGATCTGAGACCTTCGTGAAGTCGCGCTCGCAGTTAACTTCGAGCAACAAAACTTTAAACACCCTACTGCGTTTCGAAATACAAATAGCCTTCGTAGCCGCCAAAATGAAGCAGGACTGGGCAAGCTATCTCTGGTGTTTGTCAAAGGCATAAGAGTGCAAATTCATCGCTCTAGGCCTTACCCGAGATGGCAAGATGACTTAGATTTCTACTATAGTCTCAGATAAAACGACGTAAAAGTGTAACGAGTCAATAGAAAAGAGAGGGTGTCCTTTGCCCAGAAGTGGGACAATTAAATGAACTTATAATAAAAATATGACGACAGGCGTGGACGAACGGTTAGCGATTGGTTTGTTGCGCTTGATCAGCTTGCATAGTGGATGTGACTGCTACTCACAGTTATTGAATTGTAGTAGCAGTGACATTCATTCATGGACCATACTCCAGCTTAACATCAAGCTGAGTGCTGTCATATGTCGAGTCACAATTTAAAATAAAGATATTTTTTAGGCATTACGTCAGCTGATAAGATAGCACGTGATATGGAGCTGAATTCTGAAAAATCACGTGCAATAAAACAGAGATTCGAAACCGGTGAAGTGTTTAATGATGAGAATCAACCTCCGAAAACAAGAGAGATTGATGACCAGACGTTATTTAATGACGGTAAGTATGTTCCGAGGAGCTCTTTAACCTTGTTCCTACCTTGTCTTTTCCTTGAAGAACAATCGACAAGTGGAATGCTTTGCCAGCCTTTGTCTTCATTCCATCCTATGACTTTGGATCCTTCAAGCGATGCGTGAAGAAGCACCTTTGGCCGGTATAGTGACGGCGACTGATGCAGCCGTAAACTGACTCGGTTGTTCCAGCCGTCGTCACTCTTGGATCTCCTTTGCTTACCATATATGTATATAAACTCTTTATTGCAGAAAAATAAGGTACATAGGCGAGCTTAATGCCTTAGGCCATAGGTCTTCAACCTTTTTTAGTGCAAGGGCCAAACATCGATTTCACATCGTCCGAAGGGCCACAACTTTTCACGACACTTTACCACCTTATCAATAAAATAAAAGACATACATAATTTCAAATTTCAATAATCTTTATTGGTTAATTCTTGTGGCCGCGGGCCGCAAGAACTTAGCTGGCGGGCCGCATGAGGCATTATCTACCAGCTAACCTTTGTTGTGTAGTGCTGTGATTGGCTAGGTGCAAACCATTTATTATAAAGATTTAATATTATTTTAAATGACATTTGTTATATATATACCAGATCGAGGTCAAACGTCGTATCACCACGTTCCTCTACCAAAACACCCGCCAATTGCTTCGATCTCTGCTCTAAAATTTCGCATTATGTTTCAATTATGTTGAGGTCTAGCGATTGCGATGGCCAAGGAAGATTTTATATGATATTTTTGAAGTGAAAACTTCTTTAACGGCGTAGTGCACTTTTTGTAGTGGGTAAAAGATGTTAAACTCGCGTCAGGACACGTGACCTGATCAAATATTCGTAAGACGGAAAAAGACCCCCTCTCTTTCTACCGCGCGGCGTCACTATGCCGGCCAAAGATGCTTCTTCACGCATGCTCCACAAACCAAAACTAACCCTTTTTTATTTATGTTGAAGGTATTGGTAAGAAGTCCAGGTCAATCTTCTTGGAACTAGATGCCAATGCTAAAACGGTACCAACTTCCCCAACACAACAGGATGCACCAAAACGCAAGGAAATTGTAAGTAACTATGACAATATTTTCACATAGGCAGAAACATTCCAGAATATGCTAATCCAGGGTTTGCCACTTTTAAGTGTACAGACCTTGAAGTGGCTAAGTGACTCGAAAGTAGCTTAAAAGTCGACAATTTCTACTACAAAACTAGGCCGGCATAGTGGACGTGACTGCTACTTGTAAACATTTGATTGTAGTAGCAGTCGTATACCTTAATTGACCGCACTTTAGCTTAACAGCGAACCGCTGTCATAGGTTTTTATTTTATCGTGACGTGGGGGAAGCATCCGCATTTTGTCGACCGAATCGGCAGTCGAACTAAAAAGTTCGGTGCGTTTTTTCTTTGTAGAACAATGGACAAGTGGAATGTTTGCCAGCCCATGTGTTCTCTCCTTCCTATAACCTTGGATCCTTCAAGCGATGCGTGAAGAAGCACCTTTGGCCGGCATAGTGACGGCGACTGGGGCAGCCGTGAACTGTTTTTTTTTTTCAGTCGTCGTCACTCTTGGACCTCCTCTTGCTTATCATCAGACGACGGGTCGTGGTCAGATGCCGTGTCACAATAAAAAAAAAGGCTTTTTATTGAGGTAAAACATTTGACAGTACCTCGCCTGATGTTAACTTCGTGTACGGTCTTTGAATCGAGGTGACTGCTACTACAGGTAAATAACTGTACCATCTACTATGCCGGCTTAGTTGGAACCGGCAACTTACAAGCTGATCATGAAACGCGACTGAGTCACGTGACGATCTGTATACTAGAAAGTGGTTGTACTTACAAGTAAGTATACAAACCGTGAAGTGATTTAGTCGCGTTTCAGGATCAGCTTGTAAGTTGTTGGTTACAACTAGGCCGGCATAGTGGCTGTGACTGCTACTTACAGTTAATAAAATTGTAATAGCAGTGACATTCATTCATGAACCACACTCTAACGGGGTGCTGTCATATGTCGAGTCAAAATAAAAATGAAAAAACTACCCCGGATCCCACTGCCTACTACTCTTTCAAAAATATCATTTTGTATTTGTAGCCTTTCATACCGAAAGACGTGGTCCGTGCCGCTGATAAAGTAGAAGACGTACATATTGAGACTGCAGATATTTCAGACAGGTTCAAGTTCTTTGAAACATTCAAACCTGAAACTAAACGCAAGCAGTTCCGTATGACGCCCCCGAGACAGCCTCTGGTAAGACTTTTATTTTTCACTAGCTGTGCCCGCGGTTTCACCCGCGTAAAATTAAGTTTATAACATAAACTTAAAGTTTCACCCTCGTAAAATTAGGTTTATAACACAGTCATAAAAAGAGAGGAGGTTCTCAATTCGACTGTATATCTCTTTTTTGTATTTATAACTCGATAACTCATATAAATATAGAAAAAATCCAAACAGCTGAGACTACAGTCATTTGGAAACAATAGTAAAAAGTATTTTGTTTTTTTTAATTAAAAGTATCCTATGTTAGTATTTTCTTAGATTTTGCGCGTACATTGATTAATGAATTAAACAAATTTTATGCGGCTTACTATCGCGTTTATTTTGGTTTTGATTTTACAATTTTTTATTATTCCGACGTTTCGAGAGCTTTGCAGCCATCGTGGTCACGGAGAGACTGAGGTGTTGGTCGTCCTATTGGTTGATGCTGTTATTGTTTCCAAAACTACCCCGTTTCATATTTTGTTTTTCTGTTCCCCGTTTATTTCAAATTTTTGCAAAAATAACTGACGGTGTCATCTGGTTTGGCAGTTTGCTGGACTTGGGACTTGAGTTTGTGAATTATGGGGTCCCAGGTGTTAGATAATCGCCAACCACCTTCTCTATTGAAATTAGGATGCTTTTTAATCTCAATAGCCTCGCGTACCATCCTGGGTATCAGTCGACTTTCCTTTGCGAGGATCTTCGGTTTGTCGAAACGGATGTAGTGATTGGCGCCGTCCTGTTGATGCTCACAAACTGCAGACTTTCCACTACGTTGGTGTTTTATATCCGCGATATGTTCCCGTACGCGTGTGCATATATTTCTTTTTGTCTGTCCTATATACGAGAGTCCACAGTCACATTCTAACTGGTACACCCCTGCATCTTGTAAAGGAATGTTAGTTTTCACAGGTCTCAGGTATTGGTGTAGCTTTTTATGCGGCTTGAAGTATGTTTTAACCGATGCTTTTCTCAATACATGGCCGATCTTGTCTGTAACACCCTTCACATATGGCAGGATGAGGGGGGCACGATCCACTGTCGGTGTTTTCACATGTCCTCTGCGACGAGCGGGATGGATTTTCAGCTTGTTGTCAGCAAGAACTTTTTTGACATATTGAAGCTCTTCTCCCAGGCGTTGGTCGTCACAGATGCCACGTGCTCTCTGTAACAAGGAAAGGCCTACGGCAGATAATTGGTTCGGGTGGTGGTGTGAATCACCATTGAGATATTTGTCTGTATGGGTTGGTTTCCGAAAAACTGTATGGCTTACTGTATTGTTAAAGTTTCTGATTATTAAAACATCAAGAAAGGCTAGCCTACGATTCTCCTCTAACTCCATTGTGAATTTAATGCTGGAGTGTATTGAATTAAGGTGGTTAAGAAATGCATCAACTTTGTCTATGGGCAGTATAGTAAAGGTGTCGTCTACATACCTCTTATAGAACCGTGGTTTAACTGGTGCTGTTTGGAGGGCCAGGTCTTCGAAGTCCTCCATGAAGATGTCAGCTACCACGGGAGATCCCATTGCTACTCCATCCACTTGATTGTAGAATTCACCATTCCAGTACAGGTATCCCGATGTAAGACAGTGTTCAAGAAGTTGTGCATATTCTTGAGGGTAATCATGTTCAGTTAGCTTCCTTTTTACAATTCTGATGCAGTCTGATACTGGTAAGCATGTGAATAGAGACTGAACATCAAAACTGACCATAGTTTCATTGTCTCCGAGCTTCAAGGTTTTCAGTTCTTTGACAAATTGGTATGAATCTTTAACATACGCCTGCGTTGATCCCCGTAGCTGTGAGAGTATGTTAGCTAGGTGTTTAGCCAATTTGTAAGTTGGTGTGTCAATTTGGCTCACTATGGGACGCAGAGGGATGTTATCCTTATGTATTTTTGGTAGTCCGTACAGTTTAGGTGGTTTAATGCATGATGTTGTTAATTTGGATATGTCAAGACACAATGTTTCCTGGTGTGCTGCCAACAGATCAGTCGTTTTCTTCATGATCTTATTAGTTGGGTCGGATTTAACCTTCTTGTACGTGGATTCATCAGACAATAGGTTAGAAATTTTCTCATTGTAATCTTTAGTATCCATAATCACCGTGGCATTACCTTTGTCGGCTCTCATCACTAGAATATCTTCGTTTTGGCGTAACCTCTTTAACGCTGTGAGTTGTTCTCTGGTCATGTTAGGTTTGGGAAGTCGGCCGTGTCGAATTATGTTCGCGACATCCTGGCGTATTTCCTCCGAACACTCCCTGGAGAAATTGTTGCGTTGGAGGCACGCTTCTAGGTTGCTGATGATTTCCTCCGTAGGTATTTTTCTTGGTGTTGGTGCATAATTCAAACCTTTCGACAATATATCCAACGCGGAGTCTTCTATTTTTTGTGTTGACAGATTAACCACCGCCGTCTTGACATGAGAGGTGAACATGTGAGGTGAGGCAGAGGACATGTGAAAACACCGACAGTGGATCGTGCCCCCCTCATCCTGCCATATGTGAAGGGTGTTACAGACAAGATCGGCCATGTATTGAGAAAAGCATCGGTTAAAACATACTTCAAGCCGCATAAAAAGCTACACCAATACCTGAGACCTGTGAAAACTAACATTCCTTTACAAGATGCAGGGGTGTACCAGTTAGAATGTGACTGTGGACTCTCGTATATAGGACAGACAAAAAGAAATATATGCACACGCGTACGGGAACATATCGCGGATATAAAACACCAACGTAGTGGAAAGTCTGCAGTTTGTGAGCATCAACAGGACGGCGCCAATCACTACATCCGTTTCGACAAACCGAAGATCCTCGCAAAGGAAAGTCGACTGATACCCAGGATGGTACGCGAGGCTATTGAGATTAAAAAGCATCCTAATTTCAATAGAGAAGGTGGTTGGCGATTATCTAACACCTGGGACCCCATAATTCACAAACTCAAGTCCCAAGTCCAGCAAACTGCCAAACCAGATGACACCGTCAGTTATTTTTGCAAAAATTTGAAATAAACGGGGAACAGAAAAACAAAATATGAAACGGGGTAGTTTTGGAAACAATAACAGCATCAACCAATAGGACGACCAACACCTCAGTCTCTCCGTGACCACGATGGCTGCAAAGCTCTCGAAACGTCGGAATAATAAAAAATTGTAAAATCAAAACCAAAATAAACGCGATAGTAAGCCGCATAAAATTTGTTTAATTCATTATCCTGTGTTACTTCTAGTACCTCCAAAAATATGTGTACAAAGTTTCATGATGATCGGTTAAGTAGTTGTTGCGTGAAAACGTAACAAACATACTGACATTCACGTTTATAATAATAGTAGGATTTAATCAATCAAATTGTCACGCCTTTATCCCACAGGGATAGGTAGAGACAATGGACAGAGACACTTGCCACGATCCTGGCAAGATTTAATATTTTTGACATTCCTATACTAAGCTACTAAACGTGTATCATAGAAACAGGACGACCAAAGTACTTCAATCGAAGATACATTGTAGAAAGGAATGCTTCGATGGTTTGGGCACATGGAAAGGATGAGTGAAAGTAGATTGACGAAAGGAATTTATAAATCTGATATGGATGGCTCATATCCGTAAAGCTTGAATAAAATGAATTGTGGATGTGAGTGAAGCGAGGGAGTTGTGCCAGGATCGTGGCAAGTGGCGCTCCATTGTCTCTGCCTATCCCTGTTGGAAAAAGGCGGGACAATTTGATTGATTGATTGATTTCAGTGGCAATGCAATGGCTACGTAATACGAGTGGCACAGGTTTGAAACCACTTACCGGTAACAATGTATCTTTGATATATGTACTTTGGTTGTCCTGTTTCTATGATACAATCGCTTTAGTAGCTTAGTATAGAAATGTATAATATATAATAATGATAGATATACTAACATTGTTCCATTTTGACTATTTCTCTAGCGTCAGAAATCTCCATCGCCGGAAGTGTACCATGACCCTGAAGTCGTTCGTAATGAGGAAGGCACCGTGGATACCTCATTAGCAGCCCAGAGGCATACAGCGTCGCGGATGATCAATGTGTTCAGGCAAATGGAGGAAGATTTACTTAAGCAGGAACAACAAGGTATGATGAAATAATCAATCAATCAAATAGTCGAGCCTTTTTCCCAATGGATAGGCAGAGATAATGGAGCGCCACTTGCCACGATCCTGATGACGCAACTCTCTCGCTTTCTTACATACACAATTTAAAATGTATTATGCTAAGAAATTATGCTTAGTCATAAAATTTAATTTAAAGAGTGGTAGGCAGTGGTACCCAGTCTGCTGATCCGGGGTAGTACCACCACTTACAACTATACAGACCGTGAAGTGATTTAGGCACGTTTCGGGATCAGCTTGTAAGTTGCCGCTTCCAACTAGGCCGGCATAGCGGATGTGACTGCTACTCACAGTTATTGAATTGTAGTAACACTATTCATGGTTCACACTCCAGCTTAACATCAAGCGGAGTGCTGTCATATGTCGTCACAATAAAAAAAAAACATTTCTATACTAAGCTACTAAGGTGCTTGTATCATAGAAACAGGACAACCAAAGTACATTTATCAAAGATAAATTGGTACCAGCAAGTGGTTTTGAATCCGTGCTCTCCATTGCACTACCACTACACCACGGTCGCTTTTTAATTGACAGGTCCAAAACCCCTGAAATGCTTCACACCCCCACCCCCTGGCGAGAATAACCATGGCAATGACTCTGAATCTGAATATTCTGACTCTGAATATGAGGAGGACAGCGACGAAGAGCGTAGAAGACTCTACTACGAAGCCAGAGAGAGGGACGAGGCACTTAAACAGGTTAGTTGCAGTTATGTGCGGACTCGTTTCCGCACTTGGAGTCCTCTTTTTTTATTGTGACACGACATTTGACCTCGACCCGCCTGGTAATAAGCAAGAGGAGGTCCAAGAGTAATGAAGACTGAAACAAACAAGCCAGTTCATGGCTGCCTCAGTCGCCGTCACTATGTCGGCCAATTCGGTTTCTTTGTGCGTTCTTCACGGTTCTCCTTCAGTGTAGCCACCTGATCTTCTCCAGGAAGGCCAGGAGACCCTTCTCGTTCCTGCAGACCTCCGCGTTGCCATGAAACTTCTGTCTTGCTTCGACCACTCCTGCAACTCAAGAACACATGCGCAAGGGGACTGTCCGATGTGTTGAGAGTATTGCCCTATGTATAAACTTGCCGCAATCTTGTGGAACAATGTTGGGTATGGCAGAAGAAGCATGAGAGTAGAATTAACGCTGTAGAAATGCGGTCGTTGAGGAGTGTATGTGGAGTGACGATAGCGGATAGAATAAGGAATAGCATAGTGTGCAATAGATGTGGTTTGAAAGAAGATGTAGTGACAAAGATTGACAAAGGAATGCTGCGATGGTTTGGGCACATGGAAAGGATGAGTGAAAGTAGATTGACGAAAGGATTTTATAAATCTGATGTAGATGGATGCGTTAAACAAGGCAGGCTCAGGATGGTGTTTTCCGTCCAAATCGAAGACATCCTCAACAACCACAGATCTTTCTATCCGATAATAAAATATGTTTCTTCGTCCAGGCTCAGCAATTAGCACGCACGAAGAGCTTCCGCGGCCGCTTCGAGAACTGGACCGAGTCTGAGCCGCAAAGATCACCCTCCGCTGTAGTCATTGAGAGACAGGTGTCCGAATGCGAGGATGGGGGCGAATCACAAATTGAAACTGCTAAGAGGTACGTACCTGGAATATTCCACTAAATTTAGGAGTGGCGGGCGAGTGGTGCCTAAATTTGGACTTAATAGAATGAGCCCTAAAATAGCTACAAAATACAACCGTTTATACTATTTTTTCTTATGGCATTAAAAAGAGACAGAAGGGGATGAATATACATTTTTACATTCGTAATTTAGAAGATTGTCACTAGTTTTGATGATCATTTGACAACATAATTTGACACAATAACAAATGACATTAAAATACTTCAAAAATGACGGAATTATTATGCCGCTACTCTTACTACCACATGACTTTTAATTAGACAGTATTAAAAGTCAACCACAATTACAAGTGGTTGTAATCGCAAAAAAGTAATGACAAGCTTTGAAAATAAGGAATTGAAGTACAAGTAGTTGTGTACAGACCGTGAAGTGATTTGTAAGTTGCCCGTTTCAAATAGGCCGGCAAAGTAAAAGCTACTGCTACCAGCAGTTATATAATTGTAGTAGCAGTCCCCTTCATTCATGGACCAAATTCCAGCTCTACGTCTGGAAAATAGTGAATCATCATTGTCTGAAGCCCTCTGCAGTCGCAGGTCTGCGGTCTGCAGTCGCAGGATTAATCACACCCTTACGTTATAGTTAACCCTTTCAACACGACGCTCAACAACGCAGATTATACCCGCGTACGGCCCGCTATTATCGCTGGCACGCGTATTGGCGTGCGCCGATCGTAGGTAAAGATTTTATTTACGCCATAGATGGTAAACATTTTGTCAATTTACCATCTATGGTAAATTATATTTAAATAATTTTGGTTATAAATATAAGTTGTTTAATTTTTAATTTAAAAATTTTTTAGTTTTTTTTTAAACAATTTGTGTAATTTAATACGTCATTACGGAATAATTCATTTTATGTGGGCGCAAAGTATTCCGACCACGAAAATAGCAAAAACTTCAATTTTATCTTTACATATATATCCCCTGGCGAGTCGTTTGAATTCAAAATGTAATGCCGCCAACTCGCCTAGTGAGTCCATTGTGAAATGTTTGCGGCACCCGAGGTAACTTCATGAAAATCGTAGTTGCATTGAACTTGATGTCGGGATGATTTAAGTCACTACCACAGGAAACCGCCAAAGGATATAATACCGCAACGGTATACTAATCCTTACTTATATTATAAACGCGAAAGTTTGTGAGTATAGATGGATGGGAGGATGGATGTTTGTTACTCTTTCAAAAACTAAAAAAACAAAAACTACTAAATGGATTTGCATGAAATTTTACATTAACACGTTCTTTAATTTGATAAGAGCTCAGCTAAGCCTTATAGTAAAAAACAACTTTAGTCATAGCACCACCATACTCGTAGTTATATCTCTTAAATATCCCTTGCATCCTGATCATCATCCAGTACTCTAGGTCCTCAATTTGATAACGGCCCAGCTAAAAGCTCATAGTAAGTAAACGTTTTAGTTAAAGCACAATAGTTCTATTTCTTGTTGATTTACTCATCTTTTACCTTCGAGCTTTATCATCAGAGTAGCTCAGTGGTACCAGTTAAAACACACATATATTCATATACATGGGTGTGTCAAACGTGAGGTCACAGATATGTTGAAAAGTAAATACCGATTATGCGTCTCTCCGCAGCTAACAAAACTAACTGATGACCTTCAAACCCCTGATCAGATCCTCATCAATTTTAGCTAATAACCATTATTGTGTAATAAATAAACAACTTACATTTTTTTCGGGGTAAACCTTTGCAGATCCGCTTTAAAAAAAATTCATTTCTTAAGATTTTAACCTACCGCCTTTAATATGTAGAGGTTCCATCTTATGTCATTGTGTTACACACGTAAATATAATTTGAACAAGTGTATTATAGTTTATAATGAAATACGTATTTCAAGTAGTTTTGGATAAAAATTATGTTTGAATCATTCCCAATTATCAGGTGCTTCGCCGTATTCGGGTGAAAAGAAGCGGTGCTTTCAGGGCCGTCTTAAGGATATTCTGCGCCGGGGTGCGAAAGTCAAGGCTCCGCTCGCCTGGTCTCAGTGTAGTAGGTACCTATCGAAATTTGTGGCGGTCGGCATGCGCCTCCTAGGACTCTGCGCTGCACCCCTTGAACCCCCGGGTAAAGACGGCCCTGGGTGCTTTATTTGTTGTCTTTTTTCATTTTTATAACCAAGCAGTAATAAAAAAAGTAATTGTTTTCACCAAACAACCATGTTTATCTAAAGAAAGCGTTTCTATAATTTCATTAGTAAATTTATCGAGAAATGGCGCAAGTAACAAAAAGAATTCATATTCAAAAGAATTGCCTTTGTTACACTATCAGAGTCACCGACAAAAAAAACCTGTAGCAATAAATTATTTAACAAAACAACTTTCAACATTATTTATAATATATTATGTTATTATAAACATAACAATGAAATTCTTAGAGGAATTATAATTAGTTATTTAAGGTATGAGCCTGAATTAATAAATTTTACAACATTAAATTACTTGTTTTAATTATTTGACCAAGCTATTCATGTCCGTTTAATAATAACTATTTGACTACTACTATAGCAAAAACTTAAATTTATCTTTACTTAATGCTTGGCGAGTCCTTTGATTTCAAACTGTAATGCCGCTAACTCGCCTAGGTAACTTCATGCAAATCGTTGAACTTGATGTCGGTATGATGTAAGGCACTACCACAGGAATCCCCCAATGACGACAGGCGTGGACGAACGGTTTAGCGACTGGTTTGTTGCGCGTAAAGTCCCGGGTTCGATCCCCGGTCGGAGCAAATATTTGTTTCATAGCTTTTATTTGTAATATTTAATAGTATTAAATATTGCTAATATTTGTTAATAAAAATAAAGAGATGGATATTTGCTTCGGGTCTGGTTATCAAAGAGTGGTAGGCAGTGGTACTCAGTCTGCCGATCCGGGGTAGTACCACCACTTACAAGTATACAGACCGTGAAGTGATTTGGTCACGTTTCGGGATCAGCTTGTAAGTTGCCGGTTCTATCTAGGCCGGCATAGTGGATGTGATTGCTACTCACAGTTATTGAATTGTAGTAGCAGTGACATTCACTCATGGACCACACTTTGGCTTAACATCAAGCGGGGTGCTGTCATATGTCGAGTCACAATAAAAAATATATATATAATACCGTGACGGTATACTAATATACATTAAAATGCATAAATACAAAGTCATTATTATTCAATAATAACGACTTTGTATAAGATCCCTGGCAAAAAAATATATCATCTCCAAACAAATTCGGACATGTTATGATTTATCTGCCATTATATTTATCCATCAATAAATGCGACCGATATTTATGAGGAACATAAATTTTAATTATATTATTTCATTATCATGTTCAGACAAAATGTTGTCAATTTCTGATTTACGTTTGCCGTATGTGGATAAAAAAGATCATATTTTTAAATATCGTGATTTACAAAACGAAGGCTAGTATATTATTAAGAACATTGTATATAAGCTTGTATAGAAAGGACATTATCAACAAAACTTGTTTCGCGAAGATATCGTCTTTTTAGTTCGCACGCCAATTGGCGTGCGCCGTACGGTAAATAGGAAAAAATTTACGCCAATTGGCGTGCGCCGTACGGAAAGGGTTTAATTCAAAGTGATTAGTTGGATGAGCTCATGGAACTCCCCAAAGAAAATTATTTTATAATCTGTTATTGTGACTTGACATATGACAACACTCCGCCTAATTTTAAGCTGTAGTCCATGAATAAAGGCAACTGCAACTACAGTTAAACAACCGCGAGTAGCAGTCGCATTCTCTATGTTGAAACCGCTTGTTGAAAACTTTAAAAGTGAAATTTGACTAAATCGCTTCACGGTCTGTACTTGTAAGTGGTGGTACTACCCCGGATCGGCAGACTGGGTACCACTGCCTACCACTTTTCTATTTAATATTTGTATATGTTTCAGTTTACGTGAGAAATTTGAGAGCATGAAAGTCCAACAAGCGAATGTTACGAAGGCTTTCGTACCAAAAGTCAATAGATTTGTGGTTAGTATAAAAAATATGTTCTCATGTAAATAGATGCGTTAAACGAGGCAGGCCCAGGAGGGTGTTTCTCGACCTAATCGAAAAAGTTCTCAAGAAAGCTAGGTTGCCTAGTGACCATAACCATAGAGCTAGTATGAAGAGAATTGTGAATGTGAAGGAAGCGAGGGAGTTGTGTCAGGATCGTGGCATGTAGCGCTTCATTGTCTCTGCCTATCCCTGTGGGAAAAAGACGTGACCATTTGATTGATAGATTGATGTTCTATAAAGTTCTACATCATCATCCAGAAGACGTCTACTGCTGAACATAGGCTTCCCCCTTAGAACGCCACTCCGAACGACAAGATGCCAGTTGCATCCACCGGTTACCTGTGACTTTCACTATGTCGTCAGTCCACCTAGTGGGAGGGATGCGTCCTGCGTCTTCCGGTTTGTGGTCTCAACTGTAGAACCTTTCTTCCCAATCGGTTGTCGTTTCTTCGACCGATGGCGAGGAGAAAGTTCTACACTAAAGCTACATTTTAAGCCCATTAATCATTGACCAATATTAAGGTCAAATCTTGACATCAGCATCATTTTCACACATCTATACTACAGGAATAGGCAGAGACACTACACCGTATCATGACACAGCTTTTTTTTATTTGGACTTTTGACATTTGATCCCCGTGCGAGTGACGACGACTAAAAAAAACGAGTCACGGTGGCCCTGGTCGCCGTCACTATGCCGGCCAAAAATGCCAGACACTATGTATAGTTACGGATCCTAGCCCTACTGATCCTACTTTTAAAAATGTTGGTTGACCCGCTTTATTTTTTCACTCACTTCCAATTTTTTATTTATTTACATTTCTACACTAAGCTAGTAAAGTGCTTGTATCATAGAAACAAGACAACCAAAGTACATATTAAATATACATTGGTAGCGGTTTTGAACCCTCTTTTTACTCTCACTTTTTGCTCTCTTTTTACGAAATCATTATTACACTACAAACCAACCCAACACACCGTTCTCAAACTAATATGTTTTTTTTTTCAGTAAGCAAACAACACGGACACTGCCTTTACCAAAGCATTAATAATAATATTTATGTTTTTTTTATAATGGACATAAGTCTGGGTCAGTCTGCAACTGGTCCCACAAAAATTGGGCCCTAATATCTGCAACTGGCCCCACAAATTCCGCCCTAATATCTGCACATCTAAAAATCACTAGTAATACGAATCTCTAGAAATTGACGGCTTAGCGGATTTTTTTTTTATTGTGACTCGACATCTGACCTGATGGTAAGCAAGAGGAGTTCCAAGATTGCTGACGACAGAAAAAACGAGTGAGTTCACGGCTGACCCAGTCGCTGTCACTATGCCGGCCAAAGGTGTTTCTTTACGCATCGCTTGATAGAGAAAACACATGGTATACAGTATACTACTAATAAATATACAGACCGTAAAGTGATTTGGTCACGTTTCGGGATCAGCTTGTTAGTTGCCGGTTCCAACTAGGCCGGCATAGTGGATGTGATTGCTACTCACAGTTATTGAATTGTAGTAGAAGTGACATTCATTCATGGACACACTTCGGCTTAACATCCAGCGAGGTGCAGTCATATGTCGAGTCACAATAAAAAAAATGGGCTGGCAAAGCATTTCACTTGTCGATTGTTTTACAAAGAAACGACGCACCGAACCTTTGAGTTAGACTGCCGATTCGGTCGACAGAATGCGGATGCTTCCCCCAACCTGTGCGGGTATTACGGGTGTGAAAAGGTATGTTGATTTTTAGTGGCGACCAGTTGCAGCTCATCTCCAATTCTTTTTATATATATACATAAAATACTAAAAAATAATATTAATAAAAAATGTGCCTTATTAAAAAATAAATAATGTATAATTTTCTAATGCCATAAGCTTGTGAAACCTAAAGCCAGCATTGTGATACGTGAGTCGTAAATGCTTAAGTGAAATCAATTAATCAAATTGTCACGCCTTTTTCCCACAGGGATAGGCAGAGACATTCGAGCGCCTCTTAAAATAAATTCAGATAAGATTTATTTTATTTTATTGTGACTCGAAATCTGATTGTAAACAAGAAGAGGCACAAGAATGCTGACGACTGAAAAAACAGGTTTGTCTCAGTCACCGTCACCATGCTGGAAAAAAAAAACAGTTAACCGGTTTTTACTGTCATGTTTATTTGCAGTGCGGTCAAGGAGTGGATGTGACTGATGCCAGTAATCGCATCCACTATGCTAGCCTTTCTAACGAGAATATCAATGCTTTAAAAGTAATAAGTTTATGGCATTATAAAATGTTTAATAATTAGGTTCTATTGGATAATTTAAATAGTACGTCTTCCATTTAAAGCCATTGTCCCATTTCTAAAACACTATAAAAACCATTTTGATTTTCCATTTATATACTAAGCTACTAAATATGCTTGTATCATAGAAACAGGACGATCAAAGTGCATATATCAAAGATACATTGGTACCGGCAAGTTATGAACCGAGGTCTCTCTGTTTGCGTGAGAATAATAGTAAACTTTTGCTCGAACAAACTGTTTTTATATTGCGATAACATGCTTAGGATGGTAGGATGGTGGCTTTATATTCCTACATACCGGGTATAAATTGACATAGAGCGATTCCATAACAAAAGTATAGATCCATCTCCCCTAGCACGGCAATCCAAGAAGCAAGATAAAGACTTACAAAGAATATATTGCAACTCATTTTAACTAACTTACTAGAACAGTGTATCAGAAAAGATATTTAAACGTTCTGTACAACTTTTCACAAAACAACGTTGATAACTTTATTAAACATTTTGATGTGCCGGCCTAATACGTTATTTAAAATGAGTTACAATAATATTCCTTCCTGGTCTTTATCTTGCTTCTTGGATTGCCGTGGCTGGTAAATAAAAGAACATTAATCGATGTTCACGCAAAAGCTAAGAAAATTCTAAAGAAAACACTATGATTTAAAAATCTAATACTACATAATAAAAAACGTAGTGTCTTTTAGTGTAACCATTGGTTAAAGGGATTGCTATGTGTGTATTTACACCCTGTATGTATTAGATCTTGCCAATGTCGCAGTAGTGACTTTAAAATATTATTTTAATAAATCAGGATTATGATGTAGTGACAACCCTAATAAAGAGTATTGCTTTAGGAACAAGGAAAGTAGCGCTTTATTGTCTCGAATTCTCTCAGAGAACTCTCGAACTAGCTTAATAGAGGCGAGCAATTTGTTTGATTGACAACCCTTTAGCCACAACTGACCAATAAGCCGAGGGAAATCCCCTATTTTATTTATTTTTCTGGTGTTCAGCCGCAGATCGAATGACTGCACGGTTCGGAGCATCGTAACTTTATTTAACAATCGACAAGTTTTGCCAGGATAGAAACCTTGAAGGCGAGGCGTGAATAAGCATCTCTAGTCAGCATATTGACTGTTACTAAGGCAGGTTTTTTTAGTCGATTTAAGTCGGCAATTAACAATAATAGCCCCTATCTAAATATTTTGCATTTTTTTCTGAAACATCGTCAAGAAAACTGGGTTACCTCGTGCCCATAACCTTGTATTAGGAGAATTGTGGATGTGAGGGAAGCGGGCGAGGAATCTATCTCATCTGGCTATATCTGTTTGGGCCTATCGCGATATCTTCTGCATCCTAAAGTACAATCAGACATGCGAAAGAGTTGTACTACCTTTACTGAAGTTCTGAATCTCATCCTGAAGCTCTCTGAATTGTCACTCATCCTAATCCTGGTTTGTTTGATTTGAAGTTTTCTTATGTTGATTTTATTATTTGATTAAAAAGGTTTTTATAAAACTTGTAAGAGAAACTTTTGTATTAGTATTGGTTTTTATAAATTTCTATTTCGTATTTATAAATGTAAAAGTTGTATGATTTAGTAGTATTATATGATTCACGCTTTTCACCACTAGATGGCGTTATCAACTTTACTATGATGCAACAATGTTATAAAAGTCAAAGGACATCATTCATTTTGTATGGGGACTTGGGCTTAATTGTATTAACAGTTGCATATACATTTTAAAATAGTTTGATGTACGAAGATTGGAATATATCCTTTATTTTGCATAGTTTAGGTGTGCAAAATGATAAAACTATAATTATGACAGTTCAAAGCAGAACTGTTAAGGCTGGGAATACAAGTCCGATTTTGCTCTCCGATAGTCGGATCCGATTGTCTGATCAGACAATCGGAAGGCACTCTTGCCATACATTTGTTTGAATACATAATACACGTCCGATCCGATAGTCGGATCGGATGTCAAAATCGGAAGCAACGCCAAGGCGCTTCCGATTTTATGGCCGATCCGATTGTCTGAAGGTGCAGTTTGCATACAAAATACAGAAACAAAATACACGTCCGATTTGTACTTCCGATTTGTACTTCCGATTTGTACTTCTGATTTGTACTTCCGATTTGTAAATAATTTGCCCTATAAATATGGTACGAAAGACTGTAATTCTGCTGCCACTCCGCTTGTACCTACATTAAGTTGGGTCCAAAAATTGTGGACTATTCATACTAGGAGATAATAGGCTCTATATTGTGCTTATCAATTTGTACACATCCAGTCAGTTACTCGAGCCAATTCTATTCGCATTGGGAAGTGTGAACATAGCTGCGGTAAAAGGCTCTTAAGATATCTCAAAGGCACTAGCAACTATGTTTCAAGTAAACTTGTAAACCTATTACAATTTATGCTAGTGCAGATTGGGTCTTGAGTAGCAGTGATGATTACCATTCATATACTGGTCATGCTGTGATGTATATGCTGGCAATCTCGCAAAGATTTTTTAACGACAGACGAACGGTTGGCGAATGGTTTGTTGCGTGTAAAGGGTTCGATTCCCGGTCGGAAAAAAAAATATTTATTTGTTATTAAATAAAAAGAGATGGATATTTGCTTCAGGTCTGCTTGTCAAAGAGTGGTAGGCAGTGGTACCCCGTCTGCCCATCTGGAGTAGTAATAATTATCCTTACTTCCTTACTTATATTATAAACGCGAAAGTTTGTGAGTATGGATGGATAGATGGATGGATGTATGTTTGTTACTCTTTCACGCCAAAACTATTGAATGGATTTTAATGAAAACAATATAGCTTATACATCAGAATAACACATAGGCTACTATTTATCAAGATATTGTGTCAAAAATATGACAATAAGTGTCAAGTAAGTAGGATAAAAATCTACCATCTGCGAGATATTCTGGCGTGCGCTGCCAAAACCGCTAGAGTTACACATATGTAATGTATCATGAATATGTTTATCTTAAATAGACCTACAAAAAAGCCCGCGACAGTATATATCTAGATCTTATGTGTAAGCCATTATAGCCAAAATAGTGTAGCGTAAATCCTACGCACGGCGAGTGAAGTGGGGGAAGAAGTCGGAACGCGGACAGGCAGACGCCACAGATAACTATTATACTATAGTGAGGGCAGACGTCATTGACGGTTGTGTCCGTTTTGCCAATTTTCAAGTATATAGGTATATACTTAAGTATACTATATACTTAAAGTAATATAGGCCCAAGGTTAGTTATTGGCAGGTTTATTTTTGGTTAGGTGTTACACATACAAAATGATACTTCATTTTTAGTTTATTCATTTTTAATAGGTGCATGGTATTATAGAGTACTATAATACCATCGCACTATATTCCAATCCAATTAACTATACTATGAAGACTATACACTATACTTTCCATAGACTATACTTTCAGGTGTTTGGAATTTTTCTTTATTTCTATTACCTTCTGAATATGCATATCCTACTATTATTATAAATGTGAATGTGAGTTTGTTTGTTACGTTTTCACGCAACAACTACTTAACCGATCATCATGAAACTTTATACACATATTTTGGAAGTACTAGAAGTAACATAAGTTACTTCTAATAAAAATATTTTTTTTTTACCATAGTTTCCTATAGTTTCAGCTATTTGGAATTTATCTATATTAATTTTTAATTTCGTCTGTCATTTTTATATGAGTTATCGAGTTATAAATACAAAAAAAGCATATACAGTCGAATTGAGAACCTCCTCCTTTGTTATATCTGTTATAAACCTAATTTTACGCGGGTGAAACCGCGGGCACAGCTAGTATGCAATAATTCGTCGTCCATCTTTTCTTTTCGCTCCGTAAATCTTGACAAGCAATCATTCACAGCTCGAGAACAACTGACTTCAGAAAAAGTCTGACGCAAGAATCGGATGTGTATTGTGTGCATCCGATCCGATAGTCTGATCAGACAATCGGAAGCGAAATCGGATTTGTATTCCCGGCCTAAAATGGCGTGTCTTGTGATTGACGGACGACACAAATCCATATTTTATTTTCCAAAAAACTCAATCGCATAGCAATTAATATCAAAATTGTTATTAGTTTTATCAATACAAGTATCGAAACTACCATTTATATATTTTTTTAGCACAATAAAAACCCAAAATGAATAATGTCCTTTGTAAATCCCAAAAATTTTTTTTTTAATAGTTGTAGGCAAACAGTTTGCAACTAGTTGGCTATAGTGGATGCGACTGCTACTTACTGTTATTCAACTGTAGTAGCAGTCACCTCCATTCATGGACCACACTCCAGCTTAACATCACACGGAGTGCTGTCATAAGTCACAAAAATATAATAATTTAATAATGGAAGTAGGATAGGAAAAATTCACACGTATACATCGGTTAACGGAGACCGGGACACGAACCAGGTACCACTGATTGCATATCGCAACAATCTGTCCTATCTTTTATTCGTGCAGTTCTTGCAATTTGATAACAACATGCAAGCTCCATTTTGCAGTTAGTTTCACGTGACACGACATCTTACCTCGACCGCCTGATGATAAGCAAGAGGAGGCCCAAGAGTGACGACGACTGAAAAATCAGATTAAATTCACGGCTGCCTCGGTCGCCGTCACGCATCGCTTGAAGGATCCAAGGTCATAGGATGGAGAGTGCGACTGAGGCAACCCAAAGTTGAATTGCTTCTAGTAGACGTCTGCTTACTATTAGGCAAGTCAAGGTTTGATACCGCGTTTCCCTAAAAAATATCAAATATGTTAATTGGGTGTATCATATATCATTACTAAATCAAATATACATATATTATTTTATATTGTTTTAAACAATTGATATTTGCAATAAATAATAATAATAATAGAATTACTATCATTTTTTTAAAATTAAGATCTCGTGGGGTACTATTACTTCAAAAGGGGTAACGTTTTAGTCAAACAAGTCTTTCTAAACCAGTCGGAAGTATATTGGTCTATAGCAGCCTTTTCCCAACCTTTTCAAAGGGCGGAAACCTTTCCCCCTAGCCTTCCTAGCCTAGCGGATCTTACCATGATCCGCAGACCGGCATAGTGGCGGTGGCTGGGGCAGCCGGGAACTGACTCGGTTATTCCAGTCGTCGTCACTCTTGGCCTTCCTCTTGCTTATCTTCAGGAGAGTCGAGGTCAGATGTCGTATCACAATAAAAAAAGACAAAAGACCACTGAAAAATCTTATTTGCAGTTCTCACATAGGTCAATCTATTTTATTCTCAAAATCTCAATTAAACTCTAATGCAGTGTTTTTGTATGTAAAAGGCTAGCCACCTTTCACTTGACACATTTTTCCATCTTGAAACTGAAAAAGGCAATATGGTCTGACTAAATTCGGCTGCACTACTATGCTTTCGTAATTTTCTTGTTTTGTCCGAGGACCCCAGGTTGGAAAAGGCAGTGGTACCCAGTCTGCCGATCCGGGGTAGTACCACCACTTACAAGTATACAGACCGTGAAGTGATTTAATCACGTTTCGGGATCAGCTTGTAAGTTGCCGGTTCCATCTAGGCCGGCATAGTGAATGTGATTGCTACTCACAGTTATTGAATTGTAGTAGCAGTGACATTCATTCATGGACCACACTTTGGCTTAACATCAAGCGGGGTGCTGTCATATGTCGAGTCACAATAAAAAAAAATAGGCTGGTCTATAGAATAATGTACTGTCGACAAAAGTCTTACTTTAAAATAATTTCCACTACAAGCTTTGTGTACCTATACCAGCAGCACTCTATGATGGAAGTTTTGACGTTTTAATCGTTCATAAAGTATATAATAAATTAATAATTACGTTTAAAGGAGAAAATTGCTGTTCTTTATAGTGACAATAAAGTTATAAATAATCTGCCAAATGGAATTGATTTTCTTCTCTTTAGCGTAAATATTTTTGACTAAAACGTTTTTTTTTATTAGCTAAAGATCTGACTGATAAGAGATTTTTTACCTTTTGTGTATTACCTTTTTTGTACTTATTGATTTTTAACGTTATAAGTATTTTACCATGTTTTTTATTAAGGTAGTAACTTTTAAATAAATGATTATACATTGATTTATTGTTTCATTTTCTGCCTCTCTCACAGGCGTGGCGTTGTGTTTAGCAAACCAGTCCGTTACGAGGAATGGCCCGGGTTCAATTCCCGGTCGGATCAAATATTTGTTTCATAGCTTTTATTTGTAATAAATAATCTAAATTTAAAAATTACAAAAATTAGTTAATAAAAAAAAGAAGGATATCTCTTCCGGGTCTGCTAGAGTGGTGCCTAGTTTGCCGATCTAGAGCGGTACTACTACTCACAAGTATACAGAGCGTGAAGTGACTTAGTCGCGTTTCGGGATCGAGTTAGCTGTTTCAACAAAAAAAAATCTCCCATCATGAAGTTTCAGAGGTCTTTACCCTGTAAGCCATCTAATTCTAAGATACTAAACCAAACATGCCGAAATAGTGCCCATATCATAAAGGATATGATGGGATAAACATTTTGCTATCAAATGAAATAATTTCAGAGAAATCAAGTATGTTCCTCTACCTTGCCCCGTGCAGCGCTCGTAAACGTTCGAAATACCTACCGTTTCGGTATGAAATAATTTATTAACTGCTTATTATAATTTCAAGCAGACCGCGAATCGCTTCACTGCCTGTATTGTAAGGCGTAATGTCTAAGCAAGGGTTTCTTTATATACCCCGCCTGATGTTAAGCTGGAGTGCGGTCTGTGCATGAAGGTAGTTACTATATAACTACGTAGCAGACACATCCACTATGCCGGCCTAGTTGTAATCGGCAACTTTCAAGCTGATCCCGAAACGAGACTAAGTCACTTCACGGTCTGTATACTAGAAGTGGTGGTACTACCCCTCCGACAATTAAATCTTCTCATTAATTGACAAGCCTCAATCCCCACAGACCGGGGTCATACAATATCTGTATGAAGAGAGAATTGTAGATGTTAGGAAGGAATGATTCAATCAATCAAATTGTCACGCCTTTTTCCCACAGGGATAGGCAGAGACAATAGAGCGCCACTTACCACGATCCTTACACAACTACCTTGCTTCCTTTACATCCACAATTCTCTTCATACAGGCTTTGTGGTTATGGGCACTAGGCAACCTAGCTTTATTGCGGATGTCTCTGATTTGGTCGGAAAACACTCTCCTGGGCCTGCCTTATTTAACACATCCATCCAAATCAGATTTATAAATTCCTTTCGTCTATCTACTTTCACTCATCCTTTCCATGTGCTCAAACCATCGAAGCATTCCTTTGTCAATCCTTGTCACTACATTTTCTTTCAAACCACATCTATCGCGCACTGCGATGTTCCTTATTCTATCCGCTAGCGTCACTCCACATACTCGCCTTAACGACCGCATTTCTACAGCGTTAATTCTGCTCTCATGCTTCTTTTGCCATACCCAACCTTCACTCCCATACATTAATGCAGGAACAAGCACCGCATTATGAACGGCCATCCGTGACTTTTGGAACATTATTTGGCTGTTCATTATATGGATAGGAATGGATATTTAGGTGAAATAAAAATACCAGATTACTATTTATAATAATTTAATGATTATTAAAAATAATAATAATATAGGAAACAAGAACAATAAATTAACCACTAAAACATAAATTAGATAACACTGTGATTAAAAAGTAGTAAGACTTTTACATTTAAAATTTCCGTGCTTATCCAACTGCATAAACTTTTTTTATGTTGGCACAACCTTAACTGACGTCTCAGCTTAATTTACGTGACAGAAAGGTCAGTTCACTTGTTAATAAGTTCATTTTGTCCAAGTCCCCCATACATCATTCATTTTGTATGGGACTTGGGATTAATTGTATTAAAAGTTGCATAAAATACCCACTTAAAAATAGTTTAATGTACCAAGATTACAATGTAATTGGAATATATCCTCTATTTTGCATTGTTTAGGTGTGCAAAATGATCAAACTATAATTATGACAGTTCAAAGCGGAACTGTTAATATGGCGTGCCTTTGTGATTGACAAACGATACAAAATCCATATCTTATTTTCCAAATAACTTAATTGCACAGCAATTAAAAGCAAAATTATTATTAGTTTTATCAACACAAGTATCGAAACTACCATTTATATATTTTTTACATCATTGGACATTGCAAAAGTAGTACAAAGAAGCCCAAAATAAATGATGTCCTTTTGTACAAAAATGTTTTGGCCATCGTAAAATCTTTATTAACGCTAACGCTCACAAACTGACTCTTCCTGTCACGTAAATTAGGCAGTGACGTCAGTTAAGGTAATGCCAACATAAGAAGGAAAAGTTTGTGCATTTGGTTAAGCTCGGGAATTTTAAATCAAAAAGTCTTACTACTTTTTAATCACAGTAGTAAATATTTTTATAAATCACAATGGTGGTTGCAACCAACATCATTCAGTCACTGAAAAACACATGTTCACAAAAACGACTCTTTCATGAAAAAGCTCTTTTTATAGACAAATTACGTTTAATTTTTTAAATAATTTCTACAAAATTATTATAGTATTTATTTTAAATATGGGTAGATTGCATCAAATGTGAGCCGGGTTAAACTGATATGTTGAGCAGGGTGCTGTCATATGTCGAGTCACAATATATATTAAAAAAGAAACACCAGCTTAAAATAGAAATACAACACGCTGGAGTACGTCTCATACTGGGCAGCAGCTCAATTTTATATATAGTTTTAAGCCATCGATGTTTATAGTTAAAAAAAATATGCATTGTTGAACAGTACAGAATTTTCTTAATTGTAGCTCGACATATACTCGTAAATATGACAGCACCCCGCCTGATGTTAAGCTGGAGTGAGTTCCCTTAATGGAGGCGACTCCAGCCGCAGTAAAAAAACTGCAAGTAGCAGTCACATCCACTATGACGGCATAAATGAAACCGGCAACTTATAAGCTGATCCAGAAACGCGACTAGGTCACTTGGAAATGTTGTTACTACCCCCGACTGGGCACAGTATGTAGACTGGGCACAGGAAACTATTGTGACGCGACATGGGACCTCCATTTGCTTAATGATAAGCAAATGGAGGTTCAAATTTGGCGACGGCTGAATGAATCCACTCAGTTTACGAATGCCTCAGTAGCCGTCACTATGCCGGCCAGAATGTAAACGAGTCATCGTCAATAAAATATTATACTTATAAACTAAAAGAGAAAAGAATATATATTTTAAAAAATATTTACAAGTTGTACATTTTCTTTCTTTGAGAGTTTTTAAAAAAAATATTTTTACATTGATTTATTTTTCATAATCACTTAAATTCAAAAACAGAGTGTGTAGAGACGTTAGGTCACTAATCCACTGGTCCACGAAGGAGTGCTTTATCAGTACTACTAAAGTAACTTCCACGAGAAGCTAGTGTAAACAACACCAAGCGCATTCGAAATTCAAATAAACTCCAAAATGGCGAACTAAATGTTTGACATTTTAGTAACCAATCAGCGATTAACAATCAATAGGTAAACTACGTTGATTGGTCACTTGCGACCGCGACGCAATTTTACTAATTTCGCGTCGCCATAATGCTATTAAGAGAATTGGGGCCCTGTTGTATATGTTTTTATCGATTGATGAAAAAACATTATAAATCTGAGTTTAGTGAAAAGATAAAACGTTTAAAGTACTAATCGATCACATTATCTGTACAGCTCACTGGAATGTTAAGGCCCTCCCCGTTCCCCTGTCACCACCCCGCGCTCGCTCTGTTGCGTCAATACGGTTAGTATCGATAGCGACGACGAAAATTTAATGACAGACATAGAGCCAATTATTTATGCTGGCGATTATTTTATTTTTTGTTATAGTTGTCACTGTTTGTATAGTCTAACATTAGCAATGATAAAAAACTTTGATAAAACATTTGTTGTAAAAATATCTGTGGTTACCTATTTTTGTGTATTCCACACCGTACCAGCCCCTCTAGCACGGCAATCTAAGAAGCAAGATAAAGACTTGCAAAGAACATCATCGCAACTCATTTTAAATAACTTACTAGAACAGTGTATCATAAAAGATATTTTAACGTTCTGTAAAACTTCACACAAAACAATGTTGAAAAGTTTAAATAAATATTTTTTAAACAATAATATTCTTTGCAGTTCTTAATACGAGAAATTCTACATCGACAGCAACAGGCATTTGTCTTGTATTGACTCTATGTAATCGATATGCTAAATTTCCTATCTCTCTTAATCGCCGGTGTTCGAAATATGGAATGCATTTTTTTTGTAACTTGCAGTGCCAGCTTAATACGTTATTTAAAATGAGTTATAATAATATTCTTTGCAGTTCTTTATCTTGCTTCTTTGATTGCTGTGCTAGGGGGGCTGGTACGGTTTAAAATACACAAAAATAGATAATTAATAGATAACCACAGATATTTTGACAAAATATGTTTTAATCATTGCTAATGTTAGACTATACAAACAGTGCCAACTATAACAAAAATAATCGCCAGCATAAATAATTGTCTATGCCTGTCATTAAATATTCGTCGTCGCAATCGCTACTAACCGTACTGACGCAACGGAGCGAGCGCGGGCTGGTGACAGGGGATTGGGGAAGGGCTTCACATTCCAGCGAGGTCTACAGATAATATGACCGAGTAGTATAGACGACTTTCCAATCAGCAGAGAAGTACTACTAAGCAGAATTAAACACATTACAGTACGATGTTTCATGGCGAAAATATCAAGTACCGTTTTGAATATTCCAACAAAAATAAAATTTAGAAAATTAAATAATTTATATAAGAAACAAAAATACAAATGAATATATACCTACAAAATATCAACCATTTTTATAAAACCTATAAATTAATGTTTTTTTTTCGTAATAATTATATTTTTTATGATCATAAAATTTAATGCATCTTTTACCTATCACATAAAAACGCGGTCGATCGACAAATACCCTGACTATGCATTTCGTCTAGCGTTCGTCCAATGCTAGTGAAAAGTAAACAGTAGAAAACAGTTTCTTTAGATAAATGGCATGAAAGAAGGTGATTTTCATGATTGTTCAGTACTTCTGCCAAGTAAGAAAGATCACAGTATACTGTTACTACTTTTATATTCGACCAGTGGTCTGTTGGTGGTTATATTCTTACAGCCGGTTTTACCAAAAAAGTTTCAATTTACGAATTTACTTTTATTTTATACTTATTCTATTAAGTTTACTATTACGATATCGTGAATTAGGTTGTTAATAATTTTATATAGAAACTACCATTTATATATGTTTTTATCATTAGAAATAACAAAAGTAGTACATAGAAATCCAAAATAAATGATGTCCTTTAGCTCTGTATAAAATATCCGTTAAACGTAAATGTAAAATGTGAAGTTAAAGAGTGGTGCAACCCATTTTTCTTTTATTTATACGATACTTTTATAAATTCGTAAATTATAATTTTTGGTACAACCGGCTGTTAGTCTGCCATACCAAATGTACTTCAGAATAACCTTAAAAGTTGCCGGAACTCAACGGAGAGTGGCACGAGGAAGGGCCGAAGGATATTTATATATTTAAAGTAATCATGTAGTGCGAAAATAAAAAAGGATTCTATCTACTATAAGATTAAGGTTTAAAATCGCATGTAGATAATTCAGTGAAGGTTTGATTCCGGCGGCGACTGCAGACCACAGACTGCACTACTAGTTTGTATGACATTGATTCCGTGCAAGGCGACAATCAGCATTTGCCAAGTCATAGATTATAAATATGATGTTTGGAAACAATATTAATGCGGCGGCTGCAGACTATTATCGCCTTGCACGGAATCAATCTCACACAAACAAGTGGTGCAGTCTGCAGTCTGCAGTCGCCGGCGGAATCAAACCTTATTATTGTAATAATACTGCTAGACGGTCACATTATCTGTGTATAACCGGCAGATAAAAAGAGCGCTGACTTATGAGCTGCGCAGTATAAGGATCGACAGATAAAAAGAGCGCTGGACGACTGCGGTAGGAGCAAATCCGCGCATCGTTTACAGTCGTACACATCTATCTATACATATAATAAAATTGGAGTGTCTGTTTGTAATATTGATATAACCGTTTTTTAATACATGTATATGAATATATATACGGTACATACACCAAAATAACATTTTTTACAATTTTTGTCTGTCTGTTTGTCTCTTTGTTCCGGCTAATCTCTGAAATGGCTAGACCAATTTTGACGGGACTCTTATTGGCAGGTAGCTGATGTAATAAGGAGTAACTTAGGCTACGTTTATTTTAGAAATAATCTTTTATTACAAATAAAAGCTATGAAACAAATATTTGCTCCGACCGAGAATCGAACTCGGGACTTTACGCGCAATAAACCAATCGCTAACCGTTCGTCCATCTGGGTTGATATGATATTAAAAACCAGGAGTACCTGATGATGGACCATGAGGATCCCTTTCCTGTCATGTGCTCACATTGCTATTACAGTTTATAGACGCGGGTGAAACCGCGGGGGACAGCTAGTAATTATTAATATTTTTTAATTTATAGTTGTTCAAAAACGAAAAGGAAGAAGTTAACAAAACTGCGCTAGTTACTGCGCAGATTAATGCACAGCACTCTTTTTATCTGCCGGCTTCTCTACCTGGCGTTTAAATTAGGACACTTTAAATTAGGAGTGTTGTCAGGGCTTTCCAGACATGCAAAGATAATGTGACCGCATTGTATGGTTAACTTAAGTCAAAATATACTACTTGTATTTATTACTAGATATTGTAAATAACCGCCTTTTCTTAAAATAATAATTAGGGGGATAATTACGATTTAAAACAGCCTCTAAGAGACCTTTTTATTTACAATAAATCTTTTTTATTAAGTAAAAATATCGTGCGATTTATAAAGTTTTATCGTGACACTTTTTAGGTTGGTCGGGTTATATTTTATTACTCGGACAATTTTTAATGTCGCTTTCTCGAACGTGTTGATATCGAAACGAGTATTAATTTAAATTCGCTGGGTTATAATTAATTATAACCCTCCCAAATAAATGAAACGCTTTAAAGGTAAAATGGACAGACATTAAATTAAGACTATCGTGGTGTAGTGGCAGTGCAATGGCTACGTAAGCCGAGTCGCACGGGTTCAAAACCACTCACCGGTACCAATGTATCTTTGATATATATACTTTAATTGTCCTGTTTCTATGATACAAGCACTTTAGTAGCTTAGTATAGAAATGTATAATAATAAAAATACTATAAACTTTCAGAAATAGCTTTTTTTCTGGTTTTAAAAACAATCTCGTTACCATTTTACCTTTCAAGCGCTGCAAATAGTATTTTTTACTTTCGGCTGAATTCTGGGCATCAGCCAATAGCTTCCCTCAAGGGAGTTCTTGTTAGCTAAAAGTCTGACGTGTGGAGTTGATATGATCATGATTTTTCATAATCATGACCCATCCTTGACAAAAGCAAATTGATATTGTTTTGTATCAATACAAACAACACAGACGCCATTAATTAAAAGAAAAACAAGTATGATAAAGACTCAATTAATTAGGCGTGTAGAAGTGATTTACTTCTCCACCAAGAGTTTCATCATTTCTACAAGTGACAAATAAAACCAATATAAACTCGCACAATAATTCAAATACCTATTGTTCTGCTGGCCTAACCTCTTCCGTTCTCGACGTAGCTTTATCTTTACCGCTTGTATGTCTATCCTTTTCGTGTTTTTGGTGTTTCTTGTCTCTTTCCGACCTGTGCTCCTTGTCCTTATCCTTCGGCCTATCGGAGTGATGTGATGATTTGTGCGATCGGCTGGATGACGACGAATGTCTTCTGTGACTACTACTACCACCGCTACTACTGCTGCGCGACTTCTCACTTCTGTGAATTAAAAATAATATATTATGACTCGACATATGACAGCAAGATATTAAGCTGGAGTGTGGTCCATAAATGGATGCCACTGCTACTACAATTCAATAACTGTGAGTAGCAATCACACCCACTTGGCGGCCTAGTTGAAACCGGCTATTTAAAAGCTGATCCCAAAGCGCGACCAAATCACTTCACGGTCTGTATACTTGTAAGTGGAGGTACTACCCCGGATCGGCAGACTGGATACCACTGCCAACCACTCTTTGATAACCAGACCCGAAGCAAATATTCACCTTTTTTTAAACAAATATTTGCTCCGACCGGGAATCGAACCCGGGACCTTACGCGCAACTAACCAATCGCTAACCGTTCGTCCACGCCTGTCGTCAAAAAATTATTGAAGTGAATACAAGTACACATCGACAAGCGAACTTGGTGGTTCGGCGCATCATATCTTTTCCCACAGGGATAGACAGAGACAAAGCAGCGCCACTTACCACGATCCTGACACAATTCCCTCGATTAGCTCACAACCACAATTTTCTTCATACAAGCTCTACGGCACTAGGCAACTCAACTTTCTTGAGGATGTCTCCGATTTGATCGGAAATCACCCTCCTAGGCCTGCCTTGTTAAACGCATCCATCCACGTCAGATTTATAAAATCCCTTCATCAATCTACTTTCACTCATGCTTTCCATGTGCCAAAACCATCGGAGCATTCCATTGTCAATCCTTGTCACTACTTACATCTCTGTCACAAAAAATAAACCTTTACTAAGCTAGTCATCTGAAAAATTACCTATGCTTTTCGTCTCTATGCTTATCACTGGATTTATGTTTATGGGAGTGACTCTTCTCGCTCTTCTCTTTCTTCTCCGTTTCTATCTTCTCCGTTTCCATCTTCTCCGCTTCCACCTTCTGCGCCTCCGGCTTCTTAACGTCCATCTTCTCCACTTTAGCAGTTATACCTATACTCTTGCGGTCTTCAGTGACTTGTGATGGCTTCTTAGGTGAATGCTTGGTGCCCAGAGATCTCATTTCTATAACATCATCTTTATGTTTCTTAGCTGATGAAGGCTTCGATTCTGGTGGAAATTAAAAAGGTTTTAATTCATAAGGTTCAATTCACTTTTATCATGATAGAAGGTGTGTCCCTTTTTTTTTTAATCCGGGTTACAGTCAAATTAGCTTGGAGACGTTTTTGCATTTGTAGAATTGCATTGCATTTTTACGAAAACACGTCATGCCCTTAGGTTTTAGAAGCAAAGGGAAGATAACCGGAAACTTTTGATGGAAAAGCACGAAATTCCATACTTACGAATTAACTATTTGATAAAAATTACAGAATATCTTTTTTTTTATTGTGACACGACATCTGACCTCGACCCGCCTGGTGATAAGCAAGAGGAGGTCCAAAATTGACGACAACTGAAAAATCCGAGTTTATTCACGGCTACTTCAGTCATCGTGCACAAAACGGACCAATTGTTTTCACCGACGAAAAATATACGTCACATACCCTCTCAAAATCAAGGTCAGATTGAAGCACTTCAGGTTTAAAACGACATATGTCGAAGGGCAATCGGACAAAATATTAAAATAAGAAATAAAATATAAAAGTTGTTTGTTTATTTATTTATTTGCTGACTACAAACGCAATAACGTCTCCAAGCTAAAACTAAAGATAATTATAGGAGTTCGTAACATCTTTATCTACCGCCACGACATTATGGAAACGCGCTCTTAGGTGTGTGTACTACACACGCTACTACAAATGCAAAAACGTATCTACGCAAATTTCAGTATGTGGAGTCGAGTTCATAAATATATAAACAACTTTTTTAATTTAATTTATATTTATAAACAAAGTTGGCTTTATTTTGATCAAATGTGATCAGTCAGAGGTCAAATGTCATTAGACTGTCAAACATGACACAAAAACTATTAAATTGTTATTAAACTATAAAAGTGGTAGGTAGTGATGCCCAGGCTGTCGATCCGGGGGTAGTACCACCACTTACAAGTGTACAGACCGTAAAGTGACGCAGTCGCGTTTCCGATTCCAACAGTTATTAAACTGTATAGCAGTTTAAAGCAAGGGTAGATTCAAGAGTTTGAACTACTGAAAAAAACTACTTGGTACACAGTTTCATCAGTCCAGTCACAAAAAAACTTGTATCATAGAAACAGGACGCCTAAATTATTTGTATGTTACCTGTGTGATTAGCAGCTTTGCTTGTCTCTGGCCGCTCTTCAGCGGGCGACGAAGCCTCCGACGAGGGGTAGTATTGTTTCAGTCTTAAATGCCACGCTGTAAAAATCAAGATTTTCAATCAATCAATCAAATTGTCACGCTCTTGTCACGACAATGGAGCGCCCTCTGCCACGATCCTAAAACAATTATCTCACTTCCCTCTAATTCACAATCCTTTAAAAACAAGCTCTATGTTTATGGTCACTAGGTAACCCAGCTTTCTTGAGGATGGTACCAATTTGGTCAAAAAACACCACTCTGGGCCTGCTTGAATTCATCCGCTTCAAATTTATAAATTCCTTTCGTCAATCTACTTTCACTCATCCTATTTATTTTTGTAGTTATTTGGTGAAATATCAACAAAAGCTACAAAAAATTACGACAGGCGTGGCGAATTGGTCTGCAGACTAGTTTATTACGCGTAAAGCCCCGGGTTAGATTTGCAGAGCAAATATATGTCGCGGTCGCAAGTGACCAATCAACGTAGTTTACCTATTGATTTGTCATTCGCTGATTGGTTACGAAGATGTCAAAAATCATTAAGACGCAATTTCACTGCTTTTTCGACATCTAAATGTTTTAGCTGGGTTGCTTAGTGTCCTTAACCATAGAGCTTGTATGAAGAGAATTGTGGATGTGAAGGAAGCGAGGCAGTTGTGTCAGGATCGTGGCAAGTGGCGCTTTATTGTCTCTGCCTATTCCTGTAGAAAAAAGGCGTGATGTTTTGGGAAAATCAGCGCCCTGACCTCGTTTTCATGTTAAGCAAGAAAAGGCCCCAGAGCGCCGGTACAAAAAATGCCGGCCAAAATGCATTTGTTTATTTGACCACTTACCAACAGAGGTGACAGCGGACGTTGTCCTGAACTGGTGTATAATATTTCTGGGCAAGAAGTAAACGTCATCGGAACATAGTGAGAGCCGGGAGTAACGGACACCCTCGCGGCGCAGCTGATTCAATTTGGCATCCTCTAACCTGTGTGGAAACAAAACAAATATTGATGAATAAAAGTATTAGTGACTAAAATTATTAGTGAATAAAAGTATTGGTGAAATAAAAGTATTGGTATTTTCCTAAATTTTGCGCGAACATTGATTATTGAATTAAACAAAATTTATGCGGCATACTATCGCGTTTATTTTGGTTTTGATTTTACAATTTTTATTATTCCGACGTTTCGAGAGCTTAAAATTTGTTTAATTCAAAAGTATTGGTGACAAAAAGTATTGGCGGAAAAAAGGATTGGTTAGAAAAATGAATTGTTGTTAAAAAAGTTTTAGTGAAGAAAAAGTATTGGTGAAAAAAAGTATGGTTAATAAAAAAAGTATTGGGGAAATGGTTAAACTAATAAACAGGTAAAATAAAAAAAATGGGTTAACAAGGCAGGGTCAGGAGGGTGTTTTCCGACCAAATCGGAGACATCCTCGAGAAAGCTGGGTTGCCTAGTGCCCAAAGCAAGAGAGTTGTGTAAGGATCGTGGTAAGTGGCGCTCTATTGGCTCTGCCTATCCCTGTGAGCAAAAGGCGTGACAATTTGTTTTTGTGATGTTTTTTTGTATTGGTGAAAAAAAGTTTAGTGAATATAAAAAGTATTTATGATAATAAAAAGAGATGAGATATCGCGTCTGAATAACAAAAGCAACAGAAAAAATACGTACCAAGTTACACATTGCGAGATAGGCGGTTCATAAAGATCAAGTTGTAGCAATTGTACTAGTTTATTAAAATCCGCGGCATGGAATGCGACCACATCCTTCGTTATACGACCGCGGTCGGTCTCGTCGCCACAGTGGATCGCTTTCAATACACCTGAAAAAATATTTATAATGAAACTCATAGATCATACATACACAATTATATATTTACATTTCTATACTTAACTATTAAAGTGCTTGTATCATAGAAACCGGACAAACATATCAAAGATACATTGGTACCGGTAAGTGGTTTTGAACCCGTGCTCTCAGTGTTGCGTGACTATTGCACTACCACTATACCACGGTCACCTTAAATAATCATTGCCACTTTTCAATTTTCACAGGGATAGGCAGAAACAATGGATCGCCAATTTCCATGATCCTAACACAACTCTTACATCTTACCGTACATCCATTTTTTTAGACTAGGCTATTGGACGTGCTTGTATCATAGAAACAGAATGACCAAAGTACTTGTAAATATATCTCTTTCTTTTTCTGGGGATATCGTTTTTTTTATTGTGAATCTGACCTCGACCCGCCTAATGGTAAGCAAGAGGAGATCCAAGAGTGACGACGACTGAAAAAAACGAGTCAAGTCACGACTGTCCCAGTAGCATGAATGGAGACGACTCCTACTACATTTAAACAACTGCAAGTAGCTATCACTTCCATTATGCTCGCCTGGATTTATTAATGAAAAAGGTCATCATTCATTTTGTATGGGGACTTGGGCTTAATTGTATTAACAGTTGCATATACATTTTAAAATAGTTTGACATATGAGGATTACAATATAATTGGGATATATCCTTTATTTTGCTTAGTTTGGGTGTGCAAAACGATCAAACTATAATTAAGACAGTTCAAAGCAGAACTGGTAATATGGCATGTCTTTGTGATAGACAGAAGATACAAAATCTATATCTTATTTTCTAAATAACTCAATTGCACAGCAATTAAAAGCGAAATTATTATTAGTTTTATTAATACAAGTATCGAAACTACCATTTATCATTGGACATTACAAAAGTAGTACATAACTGACTATCGCGTTTATTTTGGTTTTGATTTTACATTTTTTTATTATTCCGACGTTTCAAAAGCTTTGCAGCCATCGTGTTCACGGAGAGACTGAGGTGTTGGTCGTCCTATTGGTTGATGCTGTTATTATTTCCAAAACTACCCCGTTTGATATTTTGATTTTGTTTTTCTGTTCCCGGTTTGTTACTAATTTTTGCAAAAATACCTGACGGTGTCATCTGGTTTGGCAGTTTGTTTAATTCATTTATCAATGTTCGCGCAAAATCTAAGAAAATACTAGTACTTAAAAGCCCAAAATGAATGATGTCCTTTAATAGATGATAGATAGAAATCCACTCACCAACAGCAGCTGTAGTTATCCTGTCTAGTCCATGTCCCACGTGGTCAGCGTGCGCACGCGTCCGGTCCTCGAACAGGAACTCCCTCGCCTCACTCCAACGCGGCAAGTATTGGAGGTTACGTAGCTCATTTATACCAGCCCTGAGGGTTAACCAAGAGTTCATTTAAGTCACACCACCGTTACGCGTAAAGTACCGGGTTCAACTCCCGGTCGAAGCAAGGGTTTGTTTCATAACATTTATTTTCAAACAGTGGTAGACAGCGGTGCCCAGTCTGCCTATCTGGGGTAGTATCACCAATTACAAGTATAAAGATCGTAAAGTGACTTAGTCGCGTTTCAAAATCAACTTGCAAGTAGCCGGTTCCGACTAGGCCGGCATAGTAGATGCGACCAATTATTTAGCTGTAGCAGCAGTCGCCTCCATTCATGGAACGACTCCAGCTTAACATCAGGCTGGGTATTATCATATGTCGTTAAAGCGTTTGTGATTAAAGCGAAACGTCTTTTTTGACTCGACATCTGACCCCGACCCGCCTGTACGCAAAAAGAGGTCCGAGAGTGCAGAAGACTGAAAAAAACGAGTCAGTTCACGGCAGCCCGCCGTCTCTTTGTCGTCCAAATATGCTTCCTCACGCATCGCTTAAAGGATCCAAGGTCATAGGATTGAGAGAACACATGGGCTGATAAAGCAATCCACTTGTCGATTGTTCTACAAAAAAACGTCGCAGCGAACCTTTTAGTTCGATCGATGATTTTTGGTCGATCGAACTAAAAGGTTGCTATTTGTAATACATAGTGAGTATTTTTGTTATTAAAAAAAGGAGGCGGGATATTTGCTTCGAGTCTAGTTGTCAAAGAGTGAAAGACATTGGTGTCCAGTTTACCGACCGTGTAGTGACGTAATGGCGTTTCAAGATCAGCTTGTAAGTTACCGGATCAAACTAGACCGGCATAGTGGACGCGACTGCTACGTGAAGTTATTTACCTGTAGGTGCAGTCACCCCCATTAATGTACCGCACTCCAGAACATCAGGCAAGTATCTGTCATATGTCGAGGCACAACAAAATATAAAAAACCCTACCTTCTCTTCTTAATGGGGCTCTTTCCTAATTCAGCCGTCGGCACCAATTGTTCACCAGGCCTTATCCATAATATTGGACCATCGTTCGACTCCTGGGGCTCCATTTCAACAGCCGACATTGGACCCCATGGCATAGTCTACAAACACAAAACACATTAATGATTTAAATCCGAAGACATCCTCAAGAAAGCTGGGTTGCCTAGTGCCCATAACCGTAGATCTTGTATGAGGAGAATTGTGGATGTGAAGGAAGCGAGGGAGCTGTGTCAGGATTGTGGCAAGTGGCGCTCCATTGTCTCTGCCTATCCCCGTGGAAAAGAGGCGTGACAATTTGATTGATTGATTGATTGAATGAATTAAACACATTTTATGCGGCTTACAATCGCGTTTATTTTTAATTAAAAAAACAAGAATAAACTACGACGACGACGGTGGTTGCAAAGCCTTCGAAACGTCGGAATAATAATAAAAAATAAACGCTATAGTAAGCCGCATATTTGTTTAATTCAATAATCGATGTTCGCGCAAAATCTTAAGCTCAACTCTTACATTTTTATATTTAGTATCCATAGAGATAGAACAACCAAAATACATATAAACAAACAAACATAGTCACGCCTTTTTCCCACAGGGATAGTCAGACAATCGAGCGTAACTTGCTACAATCCTGACATAACTCCCTTGCTTCCCTCACATCCACAATTCTCTTCATACAAGCTTTTACGGTTATGGGCATAGGCAACCCAGCTTTTTTAAGGGGATGTCTCCATTTTGGTCGGAGAACATCCTCCTGAGTCTGCTTTGACATAAAATATCACAAAAACAATGGTATTTGGCAAGTGGTCACGCAAACCGTTCGCCAGTTAAACAGTCCTCCTGGACAAAGAATCGACGGTCAAACTGTTTAGTTCACGAGAGTATAAAGGACGAAACAGAAACAATCGAACTCAAACTGTCTCGCCTCCTTCCCACGGGAATAGGCAGAGACAATGGAGCACCACTTGCCACGATCCTGACACAACTTCCTTCACATCCACAATTCTCATCATACAAGCTCCAAGGTTATGGGCACTAGGCAACCTAGCTTTCTTGAGATAGAAACATTTGTATTAAGTATTTAGCCGGCATAGTGACGGCGATTGGGGCAGCTGTGAAATGAGACGGTATTTTCAATCGTCGGTACTTTTGAACCTCCATCATGCTTACCATCAGGCAGGTCAAGGTCAGATGTCAAGTCACAATAGAAAAAAGTTTTATTTTTAAGGTTGAAGGTCGCTGGTTTTAACTAGACCGGCGAAAAGGATACAACTGGTACTAGCAGTTGCCTCCATTTATAGACCTTACTTCAGCTTAACATCAGGACACAATAAATAAAAAGATTTGGTGGAGAGGCAGTACCAGAACAAGGAGACCATTAGCTCTGGGTACTACCTCACTTATTCTACCTACCCAATGTCATTAAAATGGCTTGATGATACTCACGAGTTTAAGAAAAACACACTGCGACAACATATGAAGCATATCAGGGAAGTAACCACCAACTTCTTCATGAACGGTGCCCACCAGAGATATCTGATGGAGTGGACCACAGCGGAAGGTACCTGCTGAATATGACTGCTGCACCTGGAAGCAGAATTGCAATAAGGCGACTGTGCCGTAGTGGCAGTGCAATGGTTACACAAACTGGAGAGCACGAGTTCGAGACCATCCACTGGTACCAACATATCTTTGATATATGTACTTTGGTTGTCCTGTTTCTATGATACAAGCACTTTAGTAGTTTAGTATAGAAATGTAAATTAAAAAATATTTATTTCCCTATTGAGGCTTAACTTAACATCATACTATGACAGCACCCTGCCTGATGTTAAGCTGCAGTGCGGTCTATTATTAAAGGTAACTGTTAATTACAGTTGAATCATCAACATCAACAGCCAGAAGGCTTCCCCTGCTGAACATAGGCCGCCCCCTTAGAACGCCAAGATACCAATTGTATCCACGGGTTACTTGTGACTTATACTATGTCATCAGTCCACCTAGTGGGAAGCCTACCTACGTTGCCTCTTCCGGTTCGTAGTCTCCACTCTAAAACCTTTCTTCCCCATCGGTTGTCGGTTCTTCGAGCTATATTGAATAACAGCAGTTATTCAAAGAGTGGTAGGCAGTGGTGCCCAGTCTGTCGATCCGAGTGACGACTAATCAAAATACAGACATTGTAATTGTCCTAAACGTACCTGTTGAAAATACTTGGAAACTGTGGTGGTTTCTATGTCTGATGCGCGAGCTAATACTCCAGCTTTGACAGGCAACGTTGAGTGCCTTTCAGATAAGTACTCCAACAGGCAGGGAAACGCTCCTGCCGCCCCTCGAACGACACCACAAACGAAGTGCGCCCAGCCATCAGAGTCTTCTGAGAATACCAGCTAAAAAATAAGATATATTGCAATTGACATATAGAAAGAAGGTGCAAGGATTGAGAAAGCGATCGAAAGGCCATTAACGATAGAACAATATGTTCTCCCGTACCTCAAGCGATGCGTGAAAATCTCCCGTCTGCCTTAGTCGCCGTCACTATGCCGGCCAAAGCAAATATAGACGACAGGCGTGGCTTAGGATAGGCTTGTAAGTTGCCGGTTCTAGCTAGGCCAGCATAGTGGATGTGACTGCTGCTGTAGGCTTCATGGGCTGCACATGGGCAGCTTAATATGAGGTGGTAGGGTGCTGTCATATGTCGAGTCACAATAAAAACTTAATGTAATTTTATAGCTAGATTGCCTAGTGCCCATAACCATAGAGTACGTTGACAATTGTGAATGTGAAGGAAGCGAAGGAGTTGTGTCAGGATCGTGGCAAGTGGCTTTCCATTGTCTCTGCCTCGCCCTGTGCGAAAAAGGCGTGACAATTTGATTAATTTTATACCTTGAGGAATTCTTTTGCCAGGGATTCCTGCTGAGAGGCAGAGAGCATGTCCACATCACGCTGATTGAGATATACGACGCGAGCGCCCCCATTCGGATGTGTCTCCACACGCATTAATCTATAACAAATATAATAAATAAATAAATATATATTAGATTTTTTTTTATTGTGACTCGATATATGACAGCAACCCGCTTAATATTAAGCTGGAGTGTGGTCCATGAATGGATGTCACTGCTACTACAATTCAATAAATGTAAGTAGCAATCACATCCACTATGCCTGCCTAGGTGGAACCGGCAACTTGAGCCACACGGTGCGGTGCGGTGCGGCGTCGCATCGCAAACATTGCCGCATCACTGTACAGACGTGGTATCCTCGCGTCTCGCTCAATCAAAGTGCGCTGTGCCTGCGGTACGGCGCCGGAAGGCACCGTCTGGCATATGGTCCACGTCACGTAAGCAAGATTTTAACTGGCCATACAATAAAAAAGGGCCTCTTTAGATTCATAAAAAATAATAACTTTAAGTGAAAATAAATAAATAATGTTTAAGTGAAAGTAGATTGACGAAAAAATTTATAAATCTGATGTGCATGGATGCGTTAATCAAGGCAGACCCAGGAGGGTGTTCTTTGACTAAATCGGAGACATCCCATAACCATAGAGCTTGTATGGAGAGAATTGTGAATGTGAAGGAAGCGAGGGAGTTGTGTCAGGATCAATCAAAATAATTGATTGATTTTTGAGTTTATCGCGAACAGACAGACGCGGCGGGGGACTAATATGTTGTAAAACTATTAGTATGATATGAAAACTAGTGGTCAAATTTCAGTGCACCGCAAGTGTACCGCACCGCGAACGGAGCGAACGGAGCTTGGATTCCACGCGGCAGTCGATGATCGAGTGGCCAGCGCCTGCCTTGTTTAACGCATCCATTCACATGAGATTTATAAATACTTTTCGTAATCTACCTAAAACTCACCTATGATATTTAAGTTGTTTAACCAAGGGCTCGGTGGCCAGTGGTCCCCATGAGTCAGGTTGTGGCTGCGGGCCTTTGTGATCCCTCCGACACTGAACACCAATGGAGCACAGTTTCACACGAGCCCGACGACGGCAGCGATGGCAAGATGAATGGCGCGATGAGTGTGAGGATCTGAGAAATAAACGTTAGGGTTCAATTTTGTTACTGTTGTGTATAAGGATTTACTAAAATATATAGCTAGGAGGTAGGTGTGGAAAAACCTCAGTCTGTAATCACATGTAAGTAACTTAACATTGGCGACGAGAAATAATTGGTTTTTAGTGAATATATTATAGTGAAAGTGATAATAAGTGGTGAAAGATGACTTCCACAAGTGTATTTAAGTTTGAGGAATTTAATTTGCGGTTGGAATTCTTATATAGAAAGGTTTTCATTTTTCATGGAGGCAAATGATGTGGCAGACAAAAACAGGCAAAGGGCTTTATTTTACTCAGTGTGTGGCAATGATTTATATGAATTAATATTGTCATTAATAGTTCCGAAAAATTCACGCGAAGTTCCTCTGGATGAAGTAGTGGAACTGTTGAGCTTTCATTTTAGTCCAAGGCCTAATGAAATTGTGGAATCATACAAATTTCATTGTAGATGCCAACATGATAATGAGAATATGGCAGATTACATAGCAGCACTAAGGAAATTAACTAAATATTGTAAGTTTGTGGATCTTGAAAGAACTTTACGTGACAGGTTAGTATGTGGAGTGCGGGATAAAAAATTGCAAGATATTTTATTACAAAAACCTAATCTAACATATAAAACAGCTGTAGAGATGGCACTAGATTCTGAAAAAAGAGAAAAGAATTTACATCTGATCAATTTGTCAAATTCAAAGGGTGAAAAATCTGTTAATATTGAACATACAGCAGAACCAATGGAAGTTAATGTTGTGCATGAAAAGAAGAAGTTATACTGCTTTAGGTGTGGGGGTAGCCACATGTATCATTTGTGCAAATTTAAGAAAGCAAAATGTCTTAGGTGTCAAAAGGTAGGACATATTGCGAAGATGTGTTCACAGAATAATGCCACAGATGTCAAAGAAGTAAGGGATGATGATGAAAGTGATAGACTCAATGGTTTGTTTGCTATTGGGGGTGATACTTTTGTGAAGGTACCACCTATGAATATAAACATCCTTATCAATAATGTGCCGGTTAGTTTTGAAGTGGATTCGGGGTCTGCATATACTATAATTTCTGAAATACAAGCAAAACAGATATGGAAAAGAAGAATGCCAGTTCTTGAAGAATGTAAATTAAATTTACAGACATGGACCTTCAATAGAGTAAATGTGCTCGGCAGTACTCAAGTATTAGTTGAGTATAAAGGTATGAAGAAGTATCTTAGATTGCTGATAGCAAAAGGAAGAGGACAGAGTCTGTTAGGAAGAAATTGGTTTGAAACTCTGGGAAGTATAGTGAAGTATAGTAAACTTGATTTAAAGGAAGCATATACTCAAGTGACAGTATGTGATGAGACTGCAAAGTTACTTACAATCACGACCCCAAAGGGATTGTATAAAGTGTCCAGGTATTTTTCAGCGTCTCATGTCCACCACTTCAGGCTGGTACTGAAGGTGTATCGGTGTTATTGGATGACATATTAATAGCAGGTGCTAATAAAGAGCAGCATGATAACAGGTTAGAAGAGGTGTTAACAAGGCTTCGAAAGGTTGGTTTAACACTCAATATAGCAAAATGCAAGATAGCTACGGATAAAGTTGAGTTCTTAGGTTATATGATCGATCGGGAAGGTGTACATCCATCTGATATGAAAGTGGAAACTATACACAAGGCGAAGCCACCAAAGAACGTCAAGGAACTGCAGGCATTTTTAGGTCTACTAAACTTTTATGAAAGATTTATACCAAATAAGGCAACAATATTGGAACCTCTTCACCGTTTACTAGATAAAGATGCGGTGTGGAAATGGGGCAAAGCTGAAATAGATGCTTTCACTAAAGCTCGGGCTGAGATCAGTAGTGAACAAACACTGATACATTTTGATAAGCAGAAGCCGATGACATTGACCTGTGATGCTTCTGATTACGGAACTGAAGCTGTATTAGCCCATGTTATGAAAGATGGAACAGAAAGACCAATAATGATGGGCTCGCGAACATTCAATAAACATGAACGTAATTATGCTCAAATAGATAAAGAAGCAGCAGCCATCATGTTTGGATTGGAGAAATTTAATCAGTATGTCTATGGACGACATGTAATCATTTACACAGATCATAAGTCTTTATTAGGCATTTTTAGTCCAAATAAAGCTATTCCTAAAGTGCTATCACCTAGAATGATGAGATGGGCACTGAAATTAAATTCGTATGATTATGAACTAAAATACAAAGAAGGCAAATTAATAGGAAATGCTGATGCACTAAGTAGGTGGCCAATAGAGAACGGTGAGGATTGTGATGATAAAGAATGTGCAAATATATTATTGCTGTCAGAAATGCCTGGTGCAATACAATATTCAACAAAAGATATAGCGACGCTTACATCCAGGGATGAAGATATGGCGAAAATAAAATATTGGATTTTGCATGGATGGCCTGATAGAGTAGATTATGAAATATATAAAGTGTATTGGCTTAAACGAAAAGAATTATCACTGTGTAGTGAGTGTATTATATGGGGTAATAGAGTGGTGATACCACCACCTATGAGAAAATTTATGTTGCAGGCATTACATGAGACTCATGATGGTATTGTCATTTCCAAAGCAATTGCAAGGAGTTATTTTTGGTGGCCTGGTTTGGACCATGACATAGAGGCAATGGTTAATATGTGCGAAGCTTGCCAAGTAACCAGAAATATACCACCTGTTACAGCACACTCATGGGTGACCCCGACTAATGTTTGGCAACGTTTACACATTGACTTTGCAGGTCCATACCATGGAAAATATTTTTTCATAACTATCGACGCTCATTCCAAATGGCCTGATGTAAAAATTGTCTCTACAACATCAAGTAGGTGCGCAATTACATCATTAAGAAGTATATTTGCTGAGCAAGGCTTACCGGAAGTGATCGTATCTGATAATGGTAGAGCGTTCACATCAGAAGAGTTCAAAATCTTCATAAATAATAATGCGATAAGACACGTCTTTACACCACCGTATACACCATCTTGTAATGGACAAGCTGAGAGGACTGTACAGACTGTGAAAAACAAGCTGCAGAAAATGTCTGCCGGAGACTATGATATTGTAATACCTCGATTGTTATTTGCACTAAGGACCACTCCTAACACTGTCACGGGCAAATCACCCGCAGAAGTTTTAAATAATAATAGTAACTTAACAGTTACTATTATTATTTTTACTATTACTATTAATTCGGCAAAAACATGTTTCAGATAGCCCCCTTTGTAGAGAAAACAGTTACACATGTGCTCTTTAGTTGCAACAATGTGGCCAAAGTAAGACAGAAGTTCATCAGCAACATAAAGACGCTTCTGGAGGTCTGCAGGAACAAGAAGGGTGTCCTGACCTTTTTGGAAGAGACCGGGTGGATTCACTAAGACCATACAATAAGGTCTGCAGGAACGAGAAGGGTGTCCGGCATTTGAAGGTGTGATTCCAATAAAGACTACAGACTGCACTACAGTTTTGTATAAATTTGTATGGCGCGGCCCAGAATGCATGGTCGCCTTGTACGGAATCTATCTCATACAAATTCATACAAACCAGTAGTGCAGACAGTAGCTGTCTGCGGTCTGCAGAGGCCACAAAGGGCTCACTTAAGTACAGGCAAAAGTCGCAAAAACATGCATTAACAATGTTCGCAAAAAGCCTTAAAAAATACTAAGAACCACTTTTTCAGGCAAGAAAATACTTTAATTTTTAAGTGTTTATTTTTGAGATCCTGTATTATTCTAAGTTGTGCATAGGTTCTGAGTATCAACAGCACAACCTCCTTATTCCAGCACTTCACTATACTGCCCCCTAGCACGGCATTCCAAGAAGCAAATAAAATATTAGGCTGGCACATCAAAATGTTAAAAAAATATATATTCAACGTTGTTTTGTGTAAAGTTTTACAGAACGTTAAAATATCTTTTTTGATACACTGTTATTGTAAGTTATTTAAAATGAGTTGCGATGATATACCTTGCATGTATTTAACTTGCTTCTTGGATTGCCGTGCTAGGGGAGCTGGTATCTCATTATATGCTATAACTGATGAGTTACTTTTCATCATATTCCTTACTGAAATCTTGATAGATAATGCACAAGAGCCAGATGATCATTAAATAAATCATTTTATTTTACAATAAATTGAGTCAAATTTATTTTAGACCAGGTTATAGAAGTTTATAAAAAGTTATAAACTTAAGTATGTATAAATAATAGGTACAAAAATCCTTCAATTATTGTGAGATATAATTTGTAAATATTAATTATACCTACAGTATTAAGCCAAATTTTCCACTAATCCAGTTTTGGGTTTGGTTGAGTGGGTCAAAAAGTATATAGGACCAAGTTTTAGAAGTACGAAACAAACTATTGATGTTATGAAAACATCAGCTTAGTTATGTATGTGTAAAATAATTTATTTAATTATTTAATGGTAATTATATTTTGTACTATGCGAGCCAAATAAGAGTAGGATTGAACTTGCTGTCAACTCACATGACAGCTGACAAAAAAGTACTAAGAGCTGACAAAAAAGTACTAAGAGCAAGCAAAAACAATACAAATAAATATTGTTGATTGTAATATGAACAAAAAAAATTGGAATCTCTTTATATTTAATTATGCAATCAAGAGTTTAAGCCATGTATAAGTGAGGAAAAAACAAGATGGCGTCCTGCCCAGTCTTATTCTTAATAGGGTATATGCATGTATTTTTTTTATGTGTTTAATTCACTTATTACATCGTTATAACATAATAAAAAATATAAATATTGTTGGAAAAGTTCTAATTATTTTTTTTAAATAATTTTAAAACTTCGATTAAATTTGACACATTTGAACGCCATCATCTAGCGCGGGCTTTTAATGACGTCACACGTCACCACCAGTATTTGTTTACTACAAGTGTTACTGTTATTTATGTGGATTTTTAAGTTGTAATAGCTAAACAAAAACACTGCATAAACACAAAGAACAGCTATTTTTTCTTTTAAACACTACGCGCACAATATGAGCTGCGACCCCGAACGTGTCATGTGACGTCACGTTTCATTCGGCCAATGGTGATGCGTTTCACTCATTTGAATTTCACTTGCTTATTTTTCACTTTTTGCTTAATCTTTTATGCAATATATACAAAGAAAATTAAAAATATAATTATTTTAGCATAATGTTGGTACAATAAAGAATCGGGGGAAAAATTTGCAGCAATATTTAAACCACATGCATATTCCCTATTGGCTTACTTAGTACATATTAATTCTACCTACAGTCCAGTAAGTTGGATTTTCCACTTTAGCACTCCTTGACTTGTATTTGTTTTTTTACTATTGTGACTCGATATATGACAGCACTCTACTTGATGATAAGCTGGAGTGTGGTCCATGAATGTCACCGCTACTACAATTCAATAACTGTGAGTAGTAGTCACATCCACTATACCGGCCTAGTTGGCAACTTACAAGCTGATCCCGAAACGCGACTAAATCACTTCACGGTCTGTATACAAGTGGTGGTACTACCCCGGATCATCAGACTGGGTACCAATAACTACCACTCTTTTGCTGAATTTGCATGTATTTGGGTAATAATCATTTAAACACTCACCTATCTTTGTCTCTTTCTTTATCCCTGTGTTTATCCTGCTCGACTTTCACTTCTTTCACATCTTCATTCTTCAGTTCCACCACCTTGTGCTCTCCAGTTCTGATAGATGGAAATATTGGTGTAGAGTCCCATTCTTGCTTAATCTTCAGAGGAAGCTCTAAGTTACCATAGCAGGGTAATCTTCTAAGCATTGGTCGGAAGCACATAGCCTTCAAAGTGGTGACTAAACGTCTTTGTGTGCTGCTTGAATCAACCAGTACATTGTCCCTCGTTACTCTAGGATACTTGTAACGAAAAAGTTGTTTCCGGAAATGTGAATTCACAAATGTCAATTGTTTCGATATTGAAGAGAAGAGTTTTCGAGCGTGTTCATCATTCAATATTGTCCGAGTTAACATTCTTTGCTTTATAGCACTAGTTAGGCCTCCGGCCATATCCATGTTTAGGGGTAACGTAGAAAAATCAATCTTATTTACATTAATATCAAAGTTTAATGTTAGAAGTGGATTCTGTTTCTTCAGATTACAAAGAATGTTTGAGAATCCTCCAGAATCAAAGACTGGCCATATTTTTGACTGCTTTGGGGCTTTTGAGCTGCCTTCATAAATACAAATGTCTTTGGTGGTTTCTTCTAACTTCCTTTTCTTTCCTGTAATTAATTTTAAAAACCTGTTATAATCAATTATGTATGTTTATTATTTTGTTAGTTTTAAGAACTGTGAATGTGAGGGAAACAAGGTAGTTAAATCAGGATCATGGCAAGTGGGGCTCTATTGTCTCTGCCTATCCCGGTAGAAAAAAGGCATGACAATTTGATTAATTGGTTTTATAAGCTAAGGTCGTCTTGGAGTGCTACTACAGCAAGTTGCATTCACATCTACTATGCTGTTCTGGTTGGAATGCAACTTAGTCAATTCTCAGTATTTACATTCGAAAGTGGTAGGACTTTTCCCAGTTCGGCAAAATGGATGAATGACCATCAAGTTTTAAAAGTATATTAAGGCAAGTTTAAACATTTACTAAAAAGTTACATATACATAAAGTAATAATATGTAAATCTGAAGGTACTTTTATACCAATTTTAAATCATTTTCTTTCCAATCAGGCCAAATTAATATTCTAAGGTAATGTTCATGCTTATAGATTTAATATGAACTTTACACAATCGTTTACGCTTATAGGAATTAGACATGAATAAAATGCATGTAAAATAACTTAGATTATGTTTATAAACACTCATGACCTCAATTTACATGATGTAACTTAAAGAAATAGGTTAAGTAAATTTCCCTCCAAAAGTTTTATATATAACAATTAATAAAACTAAGCGTTAAAAAAATAGATAAAACATAATAAAATATTAGAAAAACAGCCTAATTACCTTTGGAATCTGGCGAGGAAGTACTTTTACCCATTGCACTGGGATTCTTTACATATCCGTGTTTAGACAGTTTTTTATAATCGTGAGTTATTCTCCGACGTTTATTGTGCTCACCGGCGTCACACTCACTCGTAGATTTATTATATTCAACACGACAATCACGATTTTCGATTACATTTACATTGGTTTCGATGGGACCATTCGACGCCATTGTGAGAGGCCCATACGTAATATTTAATATAAAAACGATGTATTAGATATTCTTTTTGTAGTATTGCATTAGAAATTACTATAAAGACACAAACACTATCACATTTACAACAAATAGAATGGCAAATAGTCTGATTTAGAATAAAAAAACAACTCGCGACGCCATTTACTTCGCGACCTTAGAAATAATGTTTTTTTAATAATTTTGGCACGAATTCTTTTCCATGCCTTTATTATTTTAAAATGATATATTAATAAATAAATAAGAAATAATTAGTGATTACTACGAATAAAAGAATTATTTTATGAAATAATTATAAAAAAGAATGTTTTAATTCAATATTGAATACGTAATCAAACTTCCGAAAATCAATGCCAAATTGCTAAATTGATTAGCGCCATCTACCGCTTAACCTCATCTTTATCAAGATCAAGTCAGTTTGTTTCAAAGTTTCCTACTAGATGTCGTAACATTTTAATTCTTTTTCAATCTAACTTATTAATTAATTATCAAATAAAATTATCACGTATTTTCCCCACAGGGATAAACAGAGACAATGGTCATGCGTCACTTGCTACGATTCTAACATTTCTAACATTACTCTCTTAAATAAACCAATTTCGAGTCATATTTTTTTAATTTGTTTTGGATAGTAATATGCCACACACCCCGCCTGATGTCAAGCAGGAGTGCGGTCCATACATGAAGATGACTGTTACTATAGTTAAATGATTGTTAGTAACAGTCGCATTCACTATACTGGCCTAGTTGGAACCGGTAAACTTTTAACGACATGCGTGGCTGATTGGTTAGCATGCCAGTTTGTTTTTTATTTTATTTTATTGTGACACGACATTTGACATCGACCTGCCTGATGATAAGCAAGAGGAGATCCAAAAGTGCCGACGACTGAAACAACCGAGTTAGTACGCGGCTGTCTCACCCGCCGTCACTATGCCGGCCAAAGGTGCTTCTTCACGCATCGCTTGAAGGATCCAAGGTTATAGGAGGGAGAGAACACATGGGCTGGCAAAGCATTCCACTTGTCGATTGTTCTACAAAGAAAAGATGCACCAAACTTTTTAGTTCGACTACCGATTCTGTCGACAAAATGTGAATGCTTCCCCCGACCAGTGCGGGTGTTACGGGTGTGAAAAGATGAGATAGGAACAAGGTTAAAGAGCTCCTCGGAACATTCCCCGTGGTATAGGCGATAGAGGACGCAAAGAGCCGCCATGTCTCTGCGTAATTGCAGAGGCTCCAGAGTTCGCGTAACCTCTACATCTCCTATGATCCGGACAGCTCGGCGCTGCAATGAATCCAGGGCATTGAGAAGATACTTGGCAGAGCCGTCCCAAAGATGCGAACAGTACTCCGCGCAAGAGCGAATTTGAGCCTTGTATAAAAGCAGGCGAAGCTCCGGCGCGAAGAACCGCCGCACCTTGTTCAGGATGCCAAGTTTGCGGGAGGTGGTCTTAATAGCCCGCTCAATGTGATCCCTGTGATTCAGGTCGCTGCGAAGGGACATCCCTAAGATATCCAGTCTGTCCCAAGTACCAAGGGAAATGTTACGAAGAAAAGGAAGGGGGATACGCGTGTATACGTGTTACGCGTAAAGTCCCGGGTTCGATTCCCAGTCGGAGAAAATATTTGTTTCATAGCTTCATACCGCCTAAAAGCTATATGCTGTGTTACAGATTAGCCGAACTTAAGTTGGGTGAATCAAAAATTCAAATCGATTTCTACTTTTGTTGTAAATTGTGACTCAACATATAATCGTTTCTCTTTATAAATAATACAACATGGTTTTTGAGCAATATATTTTTACTGATATGCCAAATTTTCAATTCTCAACAGCTTGATATATTTTCCTTAAACCGCGTTCTCACGAGGCGATTTGAGTTGATCAACTGCGAAATCGTTCGAGATTTGAACCGTCTGAACAGACTTTCAACCAAATTGAAGCAATAAATATATATAAATTTTTGTTAAACGACAAATATTGATCAACTGAAATCGCCTTGTGAGAACGCCCCATTAGTTTTAAATTTCTGAACGCACGCAATTTTGTATGGAAAAAGTTTTTTCTTTTCTTTTATTTTATTTTATTTATTATTCACACAATATGTTTATATATTATAGCCTATGTGTTATTCTGATGTATAAGCTTTATTATTAAAATCCATTCAGTAGTTTTTGCGTGAAAGAGTAACAATGTTTGATACTCACAATTAGTAAGTAAGGATATTGTTAATAAAAAAAAGGGATTTTTGCTTCGTGTCTGGTTATCAAAGAGTTGTAGGCAGTGGTACCCAGTCTGCCGATCCGGGGTTGTACTGTGACCCTCAGAGGCCTAGAAACCATTTCCTATAGGCTTAATATTAACCATAAAGAGAGTTTATTCATAGAGATAATTAAATGTCATGTTTGAAATGGATTGACTTCTTCAAGCCAAATAATGTCCCAAAACTAACGGATGGCTGTTTATAATGCGGTACTTAATCAACTTAAAAATAATGTATAAAAGTAAAGGTTGGGTATGGCAGAAGAAGCATGAGAGTAGAATTAACGCTGTAGAAATGCGGTCGTTAAGGAGTGTATGTGGAGTGACGATAGCGGACAGAATAAGGAATAGCACAGTGCGCGATAGATGTGGTTTGTGAGTGGTAGTGACAAGGATTGACAAAGGAATGCTTCGATGGTTTAGGCACATGGAAAGGATGAGTGAAAGTAGATTGACGAAAGGAATTTATAAATCCGATGTGGATGGATGCGTTAAACAAGGTAGGCCCAGGAGAGTGTTTTCCGACCAAATCGGAGACATCCTCAAGAAAGCTGGGTTGCCTAGTGCCATATAACCACAGAGCCTGTATGAGGAGAATTGTGAATGTGAAGCAAGCAAGGGAGTTGTGTAAGTATCGTGGTAAGTGGCGCTCCATTGTCTCTGCCTATCCCTGTTGGAAAAAGGCGTGACAATTTGATTGATTGATTGATTAACTTCTTCAGTTCAATTCTCCCTTTCTGGGAAGGCAAAGGAAACTTAGTCCATACAGCCTAGTCTTCCGTTATAATTGTCTTCAGTGGATGAAGATGAAACACTAGTGTTTCATCCATTACACGAGGGTGAAGATGGTTGTGATGGTTTTAGTAAAGCGATGAAAAAGCTTTACTAAAACTCTTTAGACGGAGTATTAAAGGGAACACGAAGAGACACGATAAACAGCTTTATTTCACTTTTATAAACTAGATCAACTTAAAGAGACATCCTTAAGAAAGCTAAGTTGCCTAGTGCCCAAAACTATAGAGTTCGTATGAAAAGAATTGTGAATGGAAAGGATGCAAGGGAGTTGTGTCAGGATAGTGGCAAGTGGCGTTGCATTGTCTCTGTCTATACCTGTGGGAAAAGGGCGTGATAATTTGATTGATGATCAACTTAAAAATGATCACTGGATAACAATTCTACCTATTATAATATTTTAGAAACATAAGCTAGACATAAATTGAAATTGCATGACCTGTCATTTGCAGTTGGTCGTCAAAACTCCTGAAATGGATTGATGTTCTATAAAAGATTCAGATTAGGGCCGTCTAGCAGGATGGTCGGATATTCTAAATTAATGTACATTTTTCTTTTTATTTTTCCCACGGGGATAGGCAAAGACGATGGAGCCACTTGCCACGTTCCTGACACAACTCCGTCGCTTCCTTCACATTCACAATTCTCTTCATACAAGCTCTATGGTTATGGGCACTAGGCAACCGAGATTTTATTATATCTATGTATCTATATCTATGTTTATCTGTTCATTTATCGTCCATTTTTGCGAAAAACCGCTGCACCCGTAGTAGCAGTCACCTCAATTCATGGATAGCACTCCATGGATAGACTCTAATGGAGTTGCCGGCTTAACATCAGGCGAGATTTTGTCATATGTCGAATCACATTTTTCATTAAATATAGATTCGAATCTAACTATGAATACTACGTGCGAATAAATTATTCGATTACGTAATTTATTTCGTAGAAACAAACATAAATATAATGTTTTTTTTTCTATACAAATCACGTCCGTTTGGTTTTATATATAAATAATTTCGCATTCGGTAAACGTGATAATTATTAATACGTAAATTAAAATGCATTAATGTTTATTCAAAACAAATTGACACGACTCAATTGCTACATGGGTAGGCAGAGTAAATGGAATGCCACTTCCCATTATTCATGCATTTAAAAAAAATTGTAACTGACATCTGACCTCGATCCGCGTGTTGGTGAGCAAGAGGAGGTCCAAAAGTGCCGACGACTGTAAAAAACAACTCTTCACGTTTGCTTTAGCCGGCGTCGCTATGCCGGCCAAAGGTGCTTCTTCACGCATCGCTTGAAGGATCCAAGGTTATAGGATGGAGAGAACACATGGGCTGGTAATGCATTCCACTTGTCGATTGTTCTACAAAGAAACGACGCACCAAACCTTTTACTTCGACTGCCGTTTAAGGAGTGGTAGGCAGTGGTACTCAGTCTGCCGATCCGGAGAAGTACCACCATTTACAAGTATACAGACCGTGAAGTGATTTAGTTGCGTTTCGGGATCAGCTTGTTACTTGCCGGTTCCAACTAGGCCGGCATAGTGGAGATGACACTCTGACGGCACACCAGTCCGTTACGCGTAAAGTCCCAAGTTCGATTCCCAGTCGGAGCAAATATTTGTTTCATAGCTTTATTTATAATAGTTGATAAATATTACATATATTTGTTATTTTAAAAATGCGGATATTTGCTATGAGTCTGGTTATCAAAGAGTGGTAGGCAGTAGTGCCCAGTCTGGCGATCCGGAGTTGTACCACCACTTACAAGTATACAGAACGTAAAGTGAGCTGGTGAGCTTCCGGTGTCCAACTAGGCCGGCATAGTGTATGTGAGTGCTTACACTATGCCGGCCTTGTAGACTGTAGTAGCAGTCACCTCCATTCATAGACCGCACTCTTGTCTAATATCAAACGGGGTGTTGTCGTATGTCAAATCATAATTTTAAAAAATATATCAAATCAAATTGTCACGCCTTTTCTCCACAGAGATAGGCAAAGACAATGGAGCGCCACTTGCCACGATCCTGACACAACTCCCTCGCTTCCTTCACATTCACAATTGTCCTCATGCAAGCTCTATGGGTAAAAAATTATAATTTAAATGTAAAAGGCATATTAGATTAGCGTTGCATAAATAAGGGTGTTTGATGGTTGATTTGTGTATTACGCTGAAGCAATAACAATTTAATAACTCATAAATTGGCCACCAATCATCCAGTCATTATTTTACTATTATGGCCACTTAAAAAACAATAAATTATTTAATTCATATTGATTGAGGCGACCGTGTAGTGGTAGTGAAATGGTCACCCAAACCGAAAGTCCCCGGTTCAAAACCACTTGCCAGTATCAATGTATCTTAGATGTATGTATTTTGGTCGTCCAGTTTTTATAATACAAGTACTTTTAGTAGCATTAAGGTGTGATTCTGACTGCGACCGCAGACTGCAGACCGCAGTACAGGGTGAAGAATCTGTATGAGATTGATTCCGCGCAAGGCAAAACTGCAGTCTGCAGTCGCTCCATACAGATTCAACAAATCGAAGATACAAACCAGTACTGCGGTCTGCGGTCGCGATCGGAATCACACCTTTATTGAATAAAAATATTGCTCTTTACACTCGTTTTACGTTTTAAAAGAAAAACAAGCATTCTATTTTTTGCATACAGTTTTCCTATAATAGGATCGTGGCAAGTGGCGCTCCATTGTCTCTGCCTATCCCTGTGGGAAAAAGGCGTTACAACTTGATTGATTAATTTTTCTATAAACGTGGTAGGCAAACAGTTGGTGGTCAGTTGCCTAGTCTGCTGACCCTCAAGGATCAGCTTATAAGTTGCTGGTTCCAACTAGGCCGGCATAGTGGATGTGAATGTTACTTGTAATTGTACTAGCAGTCGCCTCTATTCATAGACGGCTTTTCAGCTTAGCAACAGTCGAGGTGCTGTCACATTATTAAATGTTTTTTTTAAGTCAATTCAAGAAAAATTGAAAGTAGATAGCAGGAAAAACATAATATAAAAGAAGTTTTTTTTTATATTTATAAATAATAATCAATAAACAAGGCAAATAATTACAGTGATGTTATACAGTCTAGTCTATAATTAGCATCGGACAAAAGCAGACAACAAACAACGTTAACAAAAAAATAACAATAAAAATAAAAGATTGTATAGAACGATGGCGCGGCCGGCGGAAATCGCGAAATATAATATAATTCGCATTATTTATTTTCAGAGTTGTTTACGTGTTTGGTGCAAAAAACACGAGCTGCGAGGCCCGGCTCCTAATTAATTCACATAGACAATGAGTCGATGACGTTTCTAGGCTCAAATGTAGCAGACATAACCTCGAGGAATTAAAAATAAATCGCTAAGTTCTAAACCAATCAGCGGAGGCGCGCGTCCGTTCAGTTCGCGTTCCAAATTCAAAATAATAATTGTATTAAGGAAACATGAGCGCGGCGCATGTGTTTGTTTGTTTGTTTACGCGCGGATGACGTCATATGTTTATTCTCAAGGGGGAACGCGCTAATAATGGCTCGCGCTTGTAAATATATGAAATTTTAATAATTAATTAAATAAATCATTTTTATGAGGTTATGTTATAAGGCATGTTCTTACAATATTCGCAAGTACTTTCTATTACTTACCATCTTTGCGTATGATTTTCTATATATTTTTTTATTATTGTGACACGACATCTGACCTCGACCCGCCTGATGATAAGCAGGTGGAGGTCCAAGAGTGATGACGACTGAAAAAAACGGATGCACACGGCTGCCTCAGTTGCCGACACTATTCCGGCCAAAGGTGCTTCTTCGCGCATCGCTTGAAGGATCCAAGGTCATAGGATGGAGAGAACACATGGGCTGGCAAAGCATTCCACTTGTCAATAGTCCTACAAAGATTATGTTAGGGTAAGGTAATGTATTTTACTTTACTATTTACTCATTTGGACTATACAATCCAAATACGAGTGGGTTCAGCTTCAGAACAATTGGAAAAAGTGGGAGAGAGACGAATTGACAATTTAATATAAAGCCATACATATTTACAACATTGCTAATGACGCGACAAGACAACTTTTGACAACAGGCGTGAACAAACGGTTAGCGATTAGTTTGTTGTCAGAGCAAAAATATTTGTTTCATAGCTTTATTTGTAATATTTAAGAATTATATTAAAAATTGCAAATATTTGTTAATGAAAAAGAGGCGGATATTTGCTTGCCACTTACAAGTATACAGACCGTAAATTTATTTAGTCACGTTTCAGCATTAGCTTGTAAGTTACCGGTTCCAACTAGGCCGGCATAGTGGATGTGACTGCTACTTACAGATATTGAATTGTAATAGCAGTAACATCCATTCATGAACCACACTCCAGCTTAACATCAAGCTGGGTGCTGTCATATGTCGAGTCAAAATTTAAAAAAAATCGGTTGGGAAAGAACTCGCCAACCTCGAGTCTCTTTCCATGCAAACAATAACACTCATTCGAACCCTCAGCGTATTCTCAATTTTTTACATTTATATAGGAAGGTACCAAAGTGCTTGTATCATAGAAACAGGCCAACCAAAGTACATATTATATCAATCAAAGATACATTGGTAATGGCAAGTGGTACCAATGTATCTTTGAACCCGTGCTCTCGGATTGCTTAACTATTGCACTGTCTACACCACGGTCGTCTTAAGATCGGCTAATAAGAAAAATATATACATATGTAAGGAAGAATAATAGTTGTTTAGTGCATGGACTAGATCAGTGTTTCCCAACCATTTTTAGGCAATGCCCCACCTTAACATTTCTAAAAATTTTATGACCCCCCATTAATAATTTTTAGCCTTTAAAACTTGTTTTGTTCCCTTAAGAAATATAAATGATTACAGCATTTTACAAGCATTTGCCTTTTTTGTTTTTGTCACCTATATCTAGCATTGCATTTAAATAGCCCAAAGTGAAAGGGTTAAAGTCGTGTCGATCCATTTTTAAATTGCCCCCATTAATAATCAAATTCCCCCCTTGTGGAGCGTGGGCCTTACATGGGGAAGCACTGGATTGATGGTTGTTGCAGACTCGCACACTTATAATTGGAGTTTTGAGCTAGGTCTACCTTAAAGCTATTTATGGTTCTTTTTTATATATAGTGTTTTTTTAGTTGTGTGACGCAACAATATAGGCAAGTATCCCCTTGTTTACACACGCACACAGGCGCATTGTCGCACACACGGCCGCGCCTGTAGAGCCGCTTATTTAGGTATATTGTTGTTTATTTTATTCGGCGCTATGCTCCGACACGGCCAGCCTTTCGACTCAGTTTTAACGCGGGCGTTTTATGAAACGACAACTATATGTCGATGTTCGCTCCATGCTGATAATTATTCATATCTAAACCGATGTACGCGACCGAAATAGACGTAAAACCTATTCGCGGATTTTTTTAATTATTAATTTAATTATCTATTTATTGAGTTACATTCGTTTTTTTGAGAAGCCACCGTTCGCTCGCCGGCGCGCGAGTTGTCGCGAATCTTAATGGCAGTTAATCATAGTTTATTTTTAACTCTCAACGTGTGTTAATATTGTTGGGGGGCCTGTGTCGTCGCGTTACGTTTTTATTGTTTTCGCGATTGATTGAAATCGCCCGTCAATAACTTCCGCGTTCATAATGACATTGAATTTATAAAACTTGTATCTAGTGCAAAATATTTTTTAATATTATTTTTTAATTCAGTGCAACACCGATCTTGTGGACATTTTGAATTTCGAACTGCCGCGCGTACGATCGCTCCAATAAATGACAGTCGGTGTTTTTGGCGGGAACATTTTGAAGTTTGTCTATTAATAAGAAAAGTTGTTCCGAAAGTTTTGGAAAAAGTGTTGTGTACATATCGGATGTTAGCTAGTGTTTTTTCAACGCGTTTTCGAGGCTAAGCGCTAGTTGTTTGAACAAGTGTGTTTTCTAATGGATTTATTTTGAGGTGAGTTTAAATTTACTTGTGTGTGGTGTTTATGTTGTTTGTTCATTGTATTTTGTGTATGTGTTCGCGCGCGCCGGTGGCGGGAAACCAAATACCTAGCCGGTTATGTGCGTGTGTGAGTGCCTTATACAAACAAACTGCCCGAGAGCGTGTGTGCGTGTCTTGTCACTTTTAAAAGTGGGGGACGTAAGGAGGGAGAGAACTTATCATGTGTTTGGGTAACGAAACAAAAATTATGAATTAATATTTTTTTAATATTTCGTAATGATTTTTTTGAGAAGTAAGCTGGGTTGTTGAATTTTATTATCGTTTCTTACTAATCTAATTGTCGCGCGACGGTAGTTTTCTTTAAAGTTTGTACAAAACTTTTGAACTTTGCTATCTTTAAAAAGCCTTATCTCGAGTTAAAATGAAATCAATTTAATAAAGAGTAGTACCCAGTCTGCTGATCCGGGGTAGTAATACAAATACACCTGACCGTGATGAAGTGACGAGTGACTTAGTCGCTTGTAAGTTGCCAGTTTTAACTAAGCCGGCATAGTAGATGTTATTTTTTACATTTCTATAAGTACTAAGGTACTAAAGTGCTTGTATCATAGAAACAAATCAAAGTACATAAATATCAAAGATACATTAATACCGATGAGTGGCTTTCGGTTTGCGTAACCATTGCACTCCATTTATGGACCGCACTTCAGCTTAACATCAGGCAGTGTGTTGTCACATGTCGAGTCACAACAAAGAAAAATATTTTTTCGTCATCGAACCTCGAGGATGATAAGCACGGGGATATCCAAGAGCGCAGATGTCTTGGGGACTAAAAGGACATCATTCTCTTTGGGCTTTTATGTACTACTTTTGTAATGTCCAATGATGAAAAAATATATAAATGGTAGTTTAGATACTTGTATTGATAAAACTAATAACAATTTTGATTTTAATTGCTGTGCAATTAAGTTATTTGGAGAACAAGATATAGATTTTGTATCGTCTATCAATCACAAAGAGACGCCATATTAACAGATCTGCTTTGAACTGTCATAATTATAGTTTGATCAGTTTGCACACCTAAACTATGCAAAAAAAAAAATTTGTTATTATATATTTCTATACTAAGCTACTAAAGTGCTTGTATCATAGAAACAGGACAACCAAAGTACATAACTATATCAAAGATACATTGGTACCGGTAAGTGGTTACGAACCCGTGCCACTCGGCTTACGTAGCCATTACACTGCCACTACACCACGGTCACCTTAAATAAAGGATATATTCCAATTGTGTCTTAGTCGCGGTCACTATGCCGGCCCGCAACTTTACGGAATTGGGGTTGACAGAGACTTCCTGATTAATTACCTTCCTAGTATGTATGGTCACATTGGTGATTAGGCGTGATGAAAAAATATATTTGATCACGTCCGCTTTTCGCGAATAAGCATCGGTATCACGTTTTCTATTGTTTATAATATAAATATCCATTAGTTTATTTTATATTCTGAATAAATATTTTATTTAAATAAAGGAAAATTCAATAGTTTAATATGGCTATAACTGTGTTTCTAAATTATTTAATAATTTTTAATAATTTTTTTTATTGTGACTCGCCATATGACAGCACCCCGCTTGATGTTAAGCTAGACTAAAGTGTGGTCCATAAATGGATGCCACTGCTACTACAATTCAATAACTGCAAGTAGCAGTCCCATCCACTATGCTGGCCTATTTGGAACCGGCAACTTACAAGCTAATTCCGAAACGCGACTAAATCACTTTACGGTTTATATACTTGTAAGTGGTGGTACTACCCCGGATCGGCAGACTGGGTACCACTGCCTACCACTCTTTGATAATAACCAGACCCGAAGCAAATATCCATCTCTTTTTTTATTAACAAATATTTGCATTATTTAATATAATTATTATATATTACAAATAAAAGCTTTGAAACAAATATTTGCTCCGACCGGGAATCGAACCCGGGACTTTACGCGCATCAAACCAATCGCTAACCGTTCGTCTACGCCTGTCGATATTTTTATGTCGATACAGAGTCTATAATATAACCCTAGGCCCTAGCTAGAGTTTGTATGAAGCAAGAGTCTTGTTGATATAAATCAAGAACCCTGGTTCAAAACCACTTGCCTGTATCGAGGTATCAAATAATCAATCAATCAATCACGCCTTTTTCCCACAGGGATAAGCAAAGACGCAAAAGCGCCGCTTGCCACGATCCTGACACAACTCCCTCGCTTCCTTCACATCCACAATTCTCTTCATACAAGCTTTATTCATACTAAAATTATGGGTACTAGGCAACCCAGTTTTCTTGAGGATGTCTTCGATTTGCTCGAAAAACTCCTTTTTAAGATTTATAAATTCCTTTCGTCAATATACTTTCACCCATCCTTTCCATGTGGCCAAACCATCGAAGCATTCCTTTGACAATCCTTGGCACTACATCTTCTTTCAAATCCCATCTATTGCGAATTGTCCGCTATTGTCACTCCACATACAATCCTTAATGATCGCATCTTCCACAATTCTCTTTATACAAGCTCTACGGTTATGGGCACTAGGCGATAACTTATGGATGTAAGGGAAGCGAGGGAGTTGTGTCAGAATCGTGGCAAGTGACGCTCCATTATCTCTGCGTACCCTCGTGGGAAAAAGTCGTGATAATTTGATTGATTGTTTAATATATCTTCCATGTTCTGTTTTATATTTATTATCCGACTACCTACTACGCGGAGGGCTATAATTTTAAAATATATTTTTTGTAATTACATTCCTATACTAAGCTACTAAAGTGCTTGTATCATAAAAACAGGACGACCAAAGTACATATATCAAAGATACATTGGTACTGGCAACTGGTTTTGAACCCGTGCTCTCGGTTATCCTACCCATCCTACCTTCGAGTTCCATCATCAGAGTAGCTCAGTGGTACCACTTTAAACACCCATGTATGTGTAAACGTTTAGGATTCAAATGTGAGGTCACAGATATGTTTAAAAGTAAAGTTAATACCGATTAAGCGTCTATGATCGCTACCGCAGCTAACAAAACGAACTGATGACCTTGAAACCCCTGATCAGATCTTCATCAATTGTAGCTAAGAACCATCTCGATCACGTCAGCTTTTAAACGAAAAAAAAACCGCATCGTAATCGGTCCATTCGTTTAGGAGCTACGATGCCACAGACAGACACACAGATACACAGACAAGTCAAACTTATAACACCCCTCTTTTTGAGTCGGGGGTTAAAAACGGTGCCGGGTCCATCGCGTGGCAGGCGGAAGAATGAAGGCAGCGTTCCGGATTTGTGACCGAAGCTTTTTGTGACATGTCAACACTCATCTTCCCTGCCCTCACTATCCCCTCTACCCAACCAAATATTGTAAGACCCCACCAATGCCGCCTTCGACATACGATGGTTATGGGAATTAAGGTCTAAAGTTATGGAATTGTCGGTACTGGTTACGAATTTGCGCCGAAATCAGCTAAGCACCTGGCCACGGAGAAGTCTGGAGACAGGAAGGCTGGCAATTATTTCTGCCAACGTATTAGCCTTGCTATACAAAGGGGAAATGTTGCCAGTCTCCTTGGGACTATCTCTGATGCGACGTCATTAGATGATATTTTTTATTTATAGTTTAATTATTGTTAATTATAACTTTTATTGTCGATTGACAATGTGAAAGGTAGAATATGTAATATTGAATAATAATTATGTATATGTATATTTGTTTGTTTGTGTGTGCGTGTGTTTCATGTTAAGGTAGGCGTGACGGGGCTGCGATAGTGTTATCGCAATAATGCCTTGCAAAAATACACAATAAACATACGTAGTACTGTTTCAGTTCGAAGATAAATATCGTAATAAACAAAACGACGTATTAAATATCAATAATAATGATAATAATTACAATGGCGACCGGGGTGTAGTGGCAGTGCAATGGTTCGAGACCACTCACCGGTAGCAATGTATCTTTGATATACTTATGTACTTTGGTTGTCCTGTTTCTATGATACAAGCACTTTATTAGCTTAGTATAGAAATGTAAAATAATAAAAATTATTATACGTAAAATTTGAACTATAAACTAAATAAATGGAATGCGAGAAAAGGTCCAAGAGTCGTTCGCATACGACTGAAAAACCGAGTCAGTTCACGGTTGTCTCAATAGCCGTCACTATGCCGGACAAAAAAACTATTTAATGAAATTATTGTATTGTTTTTGATACGTGTGCAAAATTTCAAATTGTTCAGACCTCTAGAAGTGAGTGAAAATTATTTTAAAATAATCCGTTACATTTAAATTCAAGCCAATAAAAGCGTGTTAAAAATAGTTAGAATCGTAATTTACTTGTCGCGCTCTACTTGTTGTTAAGTTGGAGTGCGGTCCATAAATGGAGGCGACTGCTACTTAAATAACTACAATTGCAGTCGCATTATAAAATTATCTTGGTTTGTCTTGAGAGTAATTTATATTAACATTAGCAGATGTATATAATGTATAATCAATCAATCAAACAAATTGACACGCCTTTTTCCCACAGGGATAGGCAGAGACAATGGAGCGCCACTTGTCACGATCCTGACACAGCTTTACTTTCACAATACAAGCTTTATGGGTATGGGCACTAGGCAACTCAGCTATATATCTTTTTTTTTTATTGCGACTCGACATATGAGAGCACCCAGCTTGATGTAAAACTCAAGTGTGGTCCATGAAAGGATGTCACTGCTATTACAATTTTAATAAGTGTTGTAAACGGCAACTTACAAGCTAATCCCGAAACGCGACTAAATTACTTCGCGAATAAATCTGTATACTTGTAAGTGGTGGTACTACCCCGGATCGGCAGACTGAGTACTACTGTCTACCACACATTTCTGTCTCTTATTTGAAAAAAAAAACCGAATGTTCTGTTAATTTACCATATACTGTATTATTTATGCGAAATTACGCCTTCCTACTGATAATGTAAAGCAACCTAAATAATGGCGTGGCCTCCAAATCTATATTTTTTCGACTATCAGCTGCTTCCGACCTCATTACGAATATACGGAGTATCCCATATCCTTATTCTCTTCTGTATGCTGATCCGGGGTACTACAACCACTTTCAAAAGCACAGACCGTAAAGAGTTTTAGTTGCGTTTCGGGACCAATTTGAAAGTTGCAAAAACGAACTTTTTTTATGCTTTTTTAATTTATTTTTTACATTTCTATACTAAGCTACCAAAGTGAAACTAGACAATAAAGTACATATACCAAAGATACATTGGTACCGGTGGGTGGTCTCGAACTCGTGCTTTTGGTTTGCGTAACCATTGCAATGTCACTACACCACGGTCGCCTCAAAGCTACTCAAGTGCTTTTATCATAGAAACAGGACAACCAAAGTACATATATCAAAGATACATTGGTACTGGTGAGTGGCTTCGAACCCGTGCCACTCGGCTTACGTAGCCTTTGCACTACCACTGCACCACAGGCGCCATAGCCATTGGTACCGGAAAGTGTTTTTTTGTACCCGTTTCAGTTTGCGTAACCATTGCACTACCACTACACCACGGTCGCCTTTCAAAACTAGCCCTGTATAGTGAATGCGAATGCTACTCAGGGCCGTCTTAAGCATATTCAGCGCCGGGGTGCGAAAGTCAAGGCTCCGCTCGCGTAGTCTCAGTGTATTAGATACCTATCGAAATTCATGGCGGTTGGCATGCGCCCCCTAGGACTCTGCGCCCGGGTGCACCGCACCCCTTGAACCCTTGGGTAAAGACGGCCCTGATGCTACTAGCAATTATTAACTGTAGTAGCAGTTGCCTCCATTCATAGACTGCACTTTAGATCAACATAAAAGTGCATCACGCCGGCGACTGCAGACCGCAGTCCGCAGACTGCACTATTTATTTGTATGAGATTGATTCCGTACAAGGCGATAATAGTCTTGCAGCTGCCGCGTTAATATTGTTTCCAAATATTGTTCCAATAATATTGTTTACGTTTGTTGCGCGTAAAGTCCCGGGTTCGATCCCCGGTCGGAGCAAATATTTGTTTCATAGCTTTTATTTGTAATATTTAATAATATTAAATATTGCAAATATTTGTTAATAAAAAAAAAGAGATGGATATTTGCTTCGGGTCTGGTTATCTAAGAGTGGTACCCAGTCTGCCGATCCGGGGTAGTACCACCACTTACAAGTATACAGACCGTGAAGTGATTTGGTCACGTTTCGGGATCAGCTTGTAAGTTGCCGGTTCCATCTAGGCCGGCATAGTGGATGTGATTGCTACTCACAGTTATTGAATTGTAGTAGCAGTGACATTCATTCATGGACCACACTTTGGCTTAACATCAAGCGGGATGCTGTCATATGTCGAGTCACAATAAAAATAAAAAAAAAAACATATTTATAATCTATGACTTAGCAAATGCTGATTGTCGCAATAGTGTCGCCTTGCACGGAATCAATCTCATACAAACAAGAAGTGCAGTCTGCAGTCGCCGGCGGAGTCACAGCTTTAGCATCACATGACAACTATAAATAAAAAAAGTCGTCTATTAACCCTAAATCCAATAAAATTAACTCCAAATACACAAAATAAATCTTAATGCCAATTGAAATAAGAGTTGTTATCGAATAAAACAATTAAACTGTCCATTTTTCATTGTGACTTGACATTTGAGTTCAACTTACCTGAGCAAAAGGATGTCTAAGATCGCCGACGACTGAAAACATAGTTTCATTTTACAGTTGCTTCAGTCGCCGTCACTACGCCGGCCATAGGTAACTGGTGCTTCAGAAAATGAGCGATAATTCAATAGTAAAACATACGAATGCTTTGAGAAATGCATTCGAATGATAGAACAATAAAATCGACATGGAAATAATCGAATAAGAGTGTTCGAGCATTCTTTGTCTTCTTGCTTTCCATCAGGCAGTTCTTATTTGAGAATGCCTCAGATTTGGTCGCAAAACACCCTCCTGGGCCTGCCTTGTTTAACGCATCCACCCACATCAGATTTATAAATTCTTTTCGCCAATCTACTTTTACTCATCCTTTTCGTGTGCCCAAACCATCGGAGCATTCCTTTATCAATCCTTGTCACTAAAGTTCAAACCACATCTATCGCGCAATGTGTATATAGAAATGTATAATAATAAAAAAACAATTAATCAATCAAATTGTCACGCCTTTTTCCCACAGGGATAGGCAGAGACAATGGAGCGCCACTTACCACGATCCTTACACAACTTCTTAAAAAAAAGGTAAAGAAAAACTGTCTGAATGTATTCCAATGATTTTCCGTTCTGCCTGCCTATTTTGAAAGTTTTATTTAGTATCGTATTATTAAGTATTTTTAGCAAAAAAACAATTCTTGTTTACATGAAACAACTGATAACAATGATAAGAAATAATATAGATTTATGTATAATATGTAGTTATTTATAATTGTATTTTTAATAACAATATTTGTTTACTAAAACTGTAACGTACGAGCTCTGAATTAAATTGTCACTCCTTCATTCTCGCAGAGATAAGCAGAGACACTTCTTATTTACATTATCCAGCGAGCCGATCACTTTTCTTTTTTCTTTCTTCTTGTTTATAGCTTTAGTATTTAATTCTTCTTGAATTATATGAATTAAACAAATTTTATGCGGCTTACTATCGCGTTTATTTTGGTTTAGATTTCACATTTTTTTATTATTCCGACGTTTCGAGAGCTTTGCAGCCATCGTGGTCACGGAGAGACTGAGGTGTTGGTCGTCCTATTGGTTGATGCTGTTATTGTTTCCAAAACTTTCAAATAATAATAACAATAGAACCATTTTGATTAATATTACCCTGGTGGGTCCCAACCCATAATTTGGGAAACTCTGATTTAGAGACGTCCTACAGAGATAGTCCCAAGAAGACAGGCAACATTTCCCCTTTGTCTAGCTAGCTAGGCAAATACGTTTGCAGAAACAATTGCCAGCTTTCCTGTCTACAGACTTCTCCGTCAGCCGCTTGGACAGCTCCTTGGCCAGGCGCTTGGCTGAAGGTCTCAAACAGCCCATCATCTCGACACTAAACGGAGCAAACTCGTAATTTGTATTGAGGTTGTCGTATTTGCGCAGCTTCTTAGCAGAAATCTCCACATTAATTTTGTAACACAATATATCTAACTTACATTTACACCGCAATCATTTCATTTCCGAGACATTGTTTTGTAATTAACAATATCTTACATATTTGTTTTTTATATTTTTTTATTGTGACTCGACATACGACAGCACCCTCTTTGATGTTAAGCTGGAGTGTGGAATGAATGGATGTCACTGCCACTAAAATTCAATAACTGTAAGTAGCAATCACATCCACTATGCTGGCCTAGATGGAACCGGCAACTTACAAGCTGATCCCGAAACGTGACCAAATCACTTCACGGTCTGTATACTAGTAAGTGGTGGTACTACCCCGGATCGACAGACACGGTACCACTGCCAACCACTCTTTGATAACCAGACCCGAAGCAAATATCCACCTCTTTTTTTTATTAACAAATATTTGCAATATTTAATATAATTATTAAATACTACAAATAAAAGCTATGAGACAAATATTTGGTCCGACCGGGAATCGAACCCGGGACTTTACGCGCAACAAACTAATCGCTAAATCGTTCGTTCACGTCTGTCGGTTATCTAAAACTAAGAGTGATAGGCAGTGGTGCCCAGTCCGGGGTTAATTGGGCCGGCATAGCAGATGCGACTCCTACTTACTGGTATATAACTGTAGTAGCAATCGCCTCATTTATGGACCGCACTCCAGCCTAACATCATGCGAGGTGCTGTCAAATGACAAGCCACAATAAAAAAAAGTACACATAGATTCGTAAAGTCGTATTGTATTTATTATATTAAGAAAAAAATCACCTTGTTATCAGGAGTTATCAATTTTTTTGTGTTTATTATACAATCTGGGATATCAAGGCCGAATAGAATACATTTTGATACAAACGGTAATTACTAAAATGTATTTTATAAGTAAATTTATTATTGTGACTCTGATTATGGCACCATTCCGCCTGATGTTAAGCTGGAGTGCGGTCCATGAACGGAGGTGACTGCTACTACTGGAGTGGAAGAAGCCTCGATAGTGGCTTCTAGTGGGCAGTGGTACCCAGTCTGCCGATCCGGGGTAGTACCACCACTTACAAGTATACAGACCGTGAAGTGATTTGGTCACGTTTCGGGATCAGCTTGTAAGTTGTCGGTTCCATCTAGGCCGACGTAGTGGATGTGATTGCTACTCACAGTTATTGAATTGTATTAGCAGTGACATTCATTCATGGACCACACTTCGGCTTAACATCAAGCGGGGTGCTGTCATATGTCGAGTCACAAAAAAAAGCTTTTAACCAGCAAGTAAAGAACATGCCCTTAGACCAATGGTCCTCATGCTCTCAAAAATGGTTTGAACCACAGAAAAGAGAAAGATATAATATCTATAATATCTAAGAAATAATATAATAAAAGATATGATATATAGTATATAGTTCTCTCTGTTTTATGCTTCTCTGTTCTGAGGTTTGACCCAATGAAAAAGTGTTTAAATGTGTCGAATAGCAGTACTTACCTAAATATATTACTTTACAATCACTTTTAGTATCTTAGTATATCTATCAATCAATCAATCAAATTGTCACGCCTTCCTCCCACAGGGATAGGCAGAGACAATGCGGCGCTACTTGTCACGAGCCTTACACAACTCCCTCGCTTTCTTGACATTTCTCTTACAATTTTCTTCGTACAAGCTCTATGGTTATGGGCACTAGGCAACCTAGCTTTCTTGAGGATGTTTCCGATCTACTTAGATATGTAAAAATAATAATTTAAAACAAAGTTACTTAATTACTTTTTTGTGAATAATCATGATTATTAATCATGAGTATAATGACTTATAGGTAACATTTTGATACCTTGTTGGGTTATATTCAGGGGCGTAGCTACCGCCGTATCTGCCGTATCAATTATACGGGGTTCCCAACTTTTCCAAGAGGTAGAAACATTAGAAAAACTAAAGTCATTATCAGCTATAAATGATTTAATAAATCATTTATCATCCTTGCCGAAAAAAAAGCAAGGAGAGTGTATATGAGTGTATATGTATATATGAGTGTATTTGAAATTTTATTGTTTGTTAAAATTTTGGAAAAGTGACAGATAGATAATTATGATGAATAAAATATTTCATATAATTTTATACAAATATTTTTATACAAATACTTTTGTGAGAAATCTTTCCTAAAGGGCTCCCGAACATTTTTATAACATTTTTTCATGCCCATCAGAAGGAGGCGCGTTTTGCAAATAATAAAACCTAAAAATAATAGTATTTTCTTAGATTTTGCGCGAACATTGATTAATGAATTAAACAAATTTTATGCGGCTTACTATCGCGTTTACTTTGGTTTTGATTTTATATTATTCCGACGTTTCGAGAGCTTTGCAGCCATCGTGGTCACGGAGAGACTAATAAAAATCAAAACCAAAATAAACGCGATAGTAAGCCGCATAAAATTTGTTTAATTCACCTAAAAATAATATAATAAAATAAACCAAGGAAAAATCAGTTCTAGTTAGAGAGTTTTTTCTTCATTTCATTTCTTCTTTCAGTCTAAAGGATGGTGGAATCTTAATTGAAGAATATCTTAAGCAAGATTTAATATGTTTTATTATACGTTTTTAGGTATTATACGTATTTAGGTAACTTACGAAGGGGCGCATCTTCGATGCTTGCACTGGGCGTCGTATCCGATCGGTCGCTACCGCCACTGATTTGCCCTTCATGCGTGTGTGGCCTACATGCAAGTAATGCAGTATGCAATAAGTGCAAGCAGTGTTTTTTTCTATTCCCATGCAATTGTTTAGATTGTTTTCTCACAACTCGTATTGCGACAAACAACTAACAAATTGTGCAATGCACAGACCATTGTCTTCGTTTATGAACAAGGTGGCATGTTAAGCTAAATGCATACATCTAATTAATAACACAATAATAATAAAGCTGTACGAGCTGTATAAGTTGTGGTACCCACTTTAAGGCGACCGTGGTGTAGTGGCAGTGCAATGGGTACGCAAACCGAAGAGCACGAGTTCGAGACCACCCATCGGTACCAATGTATCTTTGAAATATATACTTTGGTTGTCCTGTTTCTATGATACAAGCACTTTAGTAGCTTAGTATAGACATGTAAATAAATATATATATATATATCTATATCATCATCATCAGCCAGAAGGCGTCCACTGCTGAACATTGGCCTCCTCCAGAACGACAAGATGCCAGTTGCATCCACTAGTTATTCGCGACTTTCATTATGTCGACAATCCACCTAGTGGGAGGCCTACCTACGCTGCGTCTGCCGGTTCGTGGTCTCCTCTCTAGAACCTTTCTTCCCTATCGGTTGCCGGTTTATCGAGCGGTGTGGCCTGCTTGCAAATCCTACGAGCTATGTCGGTAAATCTGGTTCTTTGGCTTCTCCAACAGGCAAACATTTAAGGGCCACGTCTAATTACCATAAGTCATCACTGGCAACACACATTGGTTGAAGACCGTTGTCTAGTACCAATGTATCTTTGATATATGTACGTTGGTTATCCTGTTTCTATGATTCAAGCACTATAGATACCCTTAAATAAAATTAAAGAAAAATGTGTTGTTTAATTAAAAAAGCAAAGAAATCTGGGGGTCCGGCATCGTGGATGTGACTGCTACTTACCGTTTTTTAACGGTATGGGCAGTCACATCCATGAGCATAAGAGTAGAATTTTCCTTTAGAAATACGGTCAAGAAGTTCAATCGATGCGTGAAGAAGCACCTTTGGCCAGCATAGTGGCGGCGGCTGAGGCAGCCGTGTACTAACTCGGTTGTTTCAGTCGTCGGCATTTTTGGATCTCCTCTTGCTTATCAAAAGGCGGGTCGATGCCAAATGTCGTGTCACAATAAAAAAAATGCGGAGTGAGTGAGCGGAAAGAATGAGGAATAGCACAGTGCGCCATAGATGAGGTTTGAAAGAAGGTGCAGTGACAAGGAATGACCAAGGAATGCTTCGATGTGAGCACATGGAAAGGATGAGTGAAAGTAGATTGACGAAAGGAATTTTTAAATCTGATGTGGATGGGTGCGTTAAACGAGGTAGACCCAGGAGGGTGTTTTCCGACCAAATCAATCTGAGAGAAAGCTCAAGCTCAGGAAAGCTGGGTTGCCTAGTGTACCCCAGTTGCCTTCTGTACCTGTAAGCTCAGATACTCCTCGGATTTATTCGACTTTTATATATTGTGACTCGACATATGACAGCACCCTGCTCTATGTTATGGATGAGTAAAAGTAGATTAACGAAACGAATTTATAAATCTGATGTGGGGTTAATGCAGGATGCGTTAAACAAGGCAGACCCAGCAGGATGTTTTCCGACCAAATCGGAGACATCCTCAAGAAAGCTGAGTTGCCTAGTGCCCCTAACCGTAAAGTTTGTATGAAGAGAATTGTGGATTTGAGGAAAGCGAGTTGTGTCAGGATCGTAGGAAGTGGCGCTTCATTGTCTTTGCCTATCTCCCTGTGGGAAAAAGGCGTGACTATTTAAATTTAATTTCGAAAGCAACCGCCGCAAACTGCTTAAAATCGAAGAATCGTTAATTATTTGACAATATTTTGTGGGTGACCAGTGGCTAAATGTCACATCATAAGTTTCTTTAGCAAATTAATAAAGACATAATTGAGTAATAAAATCTATCAATAACCTACAATAACCACCAGCGATAGCCATAGAGACATCAGACTTTAATGATTCTTAGCAGGTCTACTACCTAAATGACTATTTTTAGGTTATTAGTAGACATTTTGAGTTATAATGGTTATAGCTCAATTAGATTAAGACAAAATAATTTATAAAAACAGCCACGAATAGCTACATTGGACGTACGGTCTAACAAAAACGATGTACGTAACTATAAAACAAGCACTCAACTACATACACAAAAATTTATTACCAACGTCTAACAAATAACATTTTTGTATGTATTATAGCACGGCTAAAGAAAACACACATACTAACAAACATTCATAAATATACATACATACATTCACACTAAACAAACCAGGAAACGTCTAGCGAAAAATAAACAAGGGGTCTTTTGTATTGTGTAAACAAAGCATTGGCTGTATGCAACAGGCCATGACGCGGCTTTAAAAAAAAACAACTCCGGTTATTGCAACTAGATGGCGCTGCTCAATTAGTAATTTTAGTAGACTAATGAACTGAATAGTTCTTTTAGTTAACAATAGATGGCGGTTACTGATAAGTTTTACGTTTATTGATTTCTTTTGCTGAATTCGCTAATTCGCAACCCAGACGAATTAAAATTTTGTTTATGTATTGTACGATATAAAATTTTCGTTGTGTATAAAGTTAAAAATTCCCAAATTATACTAATAATACATATATTTTACCGCTACATCAGACCTTGTATATTTATTTAATAAAAGGTAAACCTCTTTACAGCATGACATAATAAAGGGTAACTTAATATTTATTTAATCTAAAATAGTCACATATATATCTGCCAATATACACAATATTTATATGACGATAGTGATAAAGAAATCAAAATCAAACAAAACATGAATCCATTAAACAAAATACTTATAAGTATACAGACCGTGAAGTAGCTTAATCGCGTTTCGGGATCAGTTGCCGGTTTCAACTAGGCCGGCAAAAGTGGATGTGACTGCTACTTTCAGTTATTAAACTGTAGTAGCAGTCGCCTCCATTCATAGACCGCACTCCAGCTTAACATCACGGATCGGCAGACTGGGCATATGACTACCTACTGTCTGTCTACCACTCTTAGATAACCAGACCCGGAGCAAATATCCGCCTCTTTTGAAGTTACGAGTATGAAACAAATCTTTGCTTCAACCGGGAATTGAACCCGGGACTTTACGCATAACGAACTGGTGTGCTTATCAATGCACAACGCGATCTTTTTACAAGTTACAGTATGTACGTGTGAATTTTGTCTATCCAATTTTCATTACTAACTTGAATTAATTAATCAAATTGTAACGCCTTTTCCCCACACAAACAGGCAGAGACAATGGAGCGCCACTTGCTATGATCCTAACACAACTTCTTCGCTTCCCTCACATCCACAATTCTTTTCATACACGATCTACGGTTATAGGCACTAGGCAACTCAGCTTTCTTAAGGATGTCTCCGAATTGATTGGAAAACCCCCCTCCTGGGTCTTCCTCGATTAACCCATCTATCCACATCAGATTTATAAATTTCTTTCGTCAATCTACTTTTACTCATCCTTTCCAAGTGCTCAAACCATCGAAGCATTCCTTTGTCAATCCTTGTCACTACATCTTCTTTCAAACCACATCTATCGCGCACTGTGCTTTTCCTTATTCTGGCCGCTATCGTCACTCCACATACACTACTAACGACCGCATTTCTACAGCGTTAATTCTACTCTCATGCTTCTTCTGCCACACCCAACATTCACTTCCATACATTAATGTAGGAACAAGCACCGCATTATGAATAGGCATCCGTGATCCTTAGAGTATGTATTCATTACCCGTTATTATAGTTTACTCCGTTAATTACTAACCTATACAATAATACTTACTTAAAATTACTCATGATGAAGAAGCACCTTAGGCCGACATAATGACGGCGACTGAGGTAGCCGGGAACTGACTCGTTTTTTTTCAGTCGTCGTCACTCTTGGACCTCCTCTTGCTTATCATCAGGCGGGTCGAGGTCAGATGTCGTGTCACAATGAAAAAAAAATTGTTGTCTTAGTACTTTTTATTTTTTCTTTAACTATTCATAAATATTGTTATTGTTTAGAAAATTAAACAACGTACCATATACACTTTATGTACACAAAAGTGTACCTTTACTAAGCTATAATTATATAGAGTGATTTTTTTCTACTCGTATACTATGTTATATAATATTTTGTTGTGACTCTACATATGACAGCACCCCGCCTGATGTTTAGCTGAAGTGCAGTTATTGGGGGTAACTGCTACTTTCAGTTAAATAGTTGAACCCAAAACGCGACTTTACGGTCGGTATACCTGTAAGGGGTGTAAGTGATTGGCAGACTGGGCACCACTGCCTACCATTCTTTGATAACCAGACCCGGAGCAAATATCACTAATGAAAGCTATGAAACCAATATTTGCTCCGACCGGGGATCGAACCCAGGATTTCTGGTGTGCAACCACTACGCGACGCGTGTCGTCAACTTAATCGCTGACTGAACAAAATCGAATCTTACCTATAAAATCCAGGCATTACCTATAGAATTTTCACAAAAATTTCATCTACCATCCTTATCATAATGGCATTGAGCTCCCTACCTTAACTAGATGTGGCAAGAATACCCATACTCGATAACGACCAATATGAATTCGAATACGACAGAATACTCTACGTATGACAACACCTCGACTGATCTTGAATTTGATCGATTAATAGAGGTTAAATAACTGCAAGTAGCAGTCCCATTCACAGGCCAGCTTTTTTGAAATCGCCGCCTAATTAAATTTTAAACTGATCCCGAAACGCGACTAAGTGACTTTAAGGTCTGTAGACTTAAAAGTGATAGTTCTACCTCTTTTATCATCCATGGACAAACTGATATCAGCGCAGTAAAGTCCCAAAATGAGTCGCGCCAATTTAAAAAGAAAACACACTGTATATATCTATATACATATAAGTATATAGATTAGTCACCCACTATAGAGTAGGTCGCACCAATATTGTAAACATAACAAATGACCGTGTATTAATATTTATTTTTCTTACCGTTCCAGATTGTATACAAAACATCTTTATCGGCTCTTGGTTAAGGCATTTGATACTGTGGTCTGTGACGGTGACGGGCGTACCACAGGGTTGTGTCCTAAACCCAGTGATTTCAACTTAAGTTTCGGAGTTACTTTTTGAGTGATTTTGGACATTCTGAATGTGTCTGCAGCGTGATGAAGAGGATGAAGAATTTATAGCGGAAGTGAGTAGATTATTTAAATACTTATTTTATTCATTCATAGAAAACTAGTTATTATTTATTGTGGATTGTGACAAATAAAATAATAAGTAAAATGACTTTGCTCCGCCAGATGTTTAGCTAGAGTGCGTGCGTGCGTTCCGTGAGCGAAGTATCGCAGCAATATTCACATCCGCCATACCGGCCTGATTTAATGCCTTTTTATTTTCTTTTTAAAATTATTGTATTATAGTATAACGAAAAGTGTGTTCTCTCCAGGTTTAGTTTTTTTTTAAATTAAATAATAAAACTGAGTTATGTTCTTGGTGAGTTGATCTGAAACTTTTTTCATGAACCTATTCGAGAGTAATTTCTTTACGTTTGTCTAATGTTAAATTACTGAAACGTAGCTTTAAAGTTTTTGTAAAATCACAACATAAATATTTTAATTTAAATCCTTTATTGCACAGTAAAAAAACGATAGGCGAGCTTAATACTAAAAAGAATATGCTACCAGCTAACCTTTAGAAGAGAGGTACTCCAAAAAAAGCTTGAAAATGCTTTTTTTTTTATAAAATACTTAGTTTAAAATTATTTAGTTAAGTTAGGTATTACAAGTAAATAAAAAAAGATATTATATATTATTAAAATCAAACAATCAAATTGTCACGCCTTTTTTCCACAGTGATAGGCAAAGACCATGGAGCGCCACTTGCCACCATCCTGACACAACTCCTTCACTTCCCTGATGACTGCGTGACCACGATGGCTGCAAAGCTATCGAAACAGCGTCGGAATAATAAAAAAATGAAAATTTTATTAACTAAAAATAATCGCGATAGTAAGCCGCATAAAATTTGTATAAAACATATCAATATTTCCGTAAAATCTAAGAAAAAAAAATTACCGACTTAATTTATAGTTGAAGTGTCCAGTCTGCCGATCTAGGGTAGTACTTTAAACCTTACAGACCGTGAAGTGAACTTAGTCGCGTTTATTCGATGTGATCGATGTGAGTTATTATATCATCATCAGCCAGAAGACGTTTACTTAAACATAGGCCTCCCCCTTAGAACTCCATTCCGAAATACAAAATACCAGTTGCATCCACTGGTTATTTGTGACTTTTACTATGATCAGTTATTTATAGTAAGTAATATTTGCCTCTATTTATGGATCACACTCCAGTTTAACATCAGACGGGGTGTACATCATGAGGAGAGAAAGTTGTTTCTGTCTTTATGCGTTAAAATAGTCCCCCTCTAAAGTTATTATATCGATTCAACTTTTCATCGTCAATATTTTCTTTTATATTATCTATCCATTCAATAGGTTATTTTTCGTCAGCCAATGAACAGGCCCTAATGACTTGCTTTATACAAAATTACTGTGCATTTTCTCTGAAAAAACATATTTTTTTATGAAAAAAAAAAACGCCTAGTAACTTAAAAAAACATGTTTACTTTCGTTTTTAAAAATTGTTCAGTTAGTTTTTTGCTGGTTGCAACTAGGCCGGCATAGTGGATGTAACTGCTACTTGCAGTTATTTAACTGTAGTAGCAGTTGCATTTGTTCATATACTGCACTCCAGCTTAATATCAGTTGGGTGCAGTCATATGTCGAGCCACAAAAAGCAAGTAAGCTAAAACGGTTGGCGCTTTTGAACCGTGCCTCATGCATGTCAAAGTCAGATGCTACGTCTCAATAAATAAATAAAAATCAATAAATTTTAGTATTATGAAGTTAACAGTAAAGTAAGTAAGGCGACCGTGGTGTAGTGGCAGTGCAATGGCTACGTAAGCCGAGTGGCACGGGTTCGAAACCACTTACCGGTACTAATGGTTGTCCTGTTTCTATGATACAAGCACTTTAGTAGCTTAGTATAGAAATGTATAATAAAAAAAAGTACATACAAGAAGAGAAATCACAAAAAGAAAAACAAAAAATATTATGATTTGTCGAGCGTAAAGAAGTAAAATCTCAAACGGGCCGAGTTGCTACAAAACAACTAAAGTTGACACAAAGAGAGAGAAATCAAAACGAAAAACAATAAATGTTATTATCAGCCACTAAAATTCAATATGAAAAAATCTTTTCTTTTTTTATTTTATAAACAGTGCAATGGTTGTTCGGATACTGTTTACAAAACACAACACCTTGCCTCGTAACTGGAACGAATGCATTGCCAAAATATTTACCTATATAATAATAATACCACGTTAATATACAATTCATCGATGAAACGAATCAAAACACTGAGAGTAGCAGTCGCAGCCACTGTGCAGGCCTAGTCGTAATTAAATATAATCGAATAAACAAAATTTTTGAACCGAGTTAGGTCGATTTAAAAATATGGATAACCCGATTCGCAAACCGAATTGATGAATTCGATTCAAACCGGTTTACAAACCGAGTTGACAATTCGATCCGACAATCTAAATTTCCTAATACACAGTATGGTTTGCTACAGAATCGAAGAATACAGAATTATATTAGGATGCCAATATAATCAAATAAATTTGGTGTCTAATCTAAAATTATATATACTTAAGTATATAATAGTTTAAACCGGTTGTAGATGTTAACGGATCCAACTCGGCTTAGGTCTCAACTCGGTTTAACCTGGGTTGAAAAGTCGAGTCGTTACATCTCTAGTAGACTTGGGTAGTTCCGGAACGAGTCATTAAAATGATATACTTCCGATCCTCGTACTACACCACTCACTAGTTCACTGCAAATTCAAACGTGTCTCTAGTTCCTTTAGTTCCGAGTCATGCATCGCATATCCACTCACTCACCACTCCTATGATGGAACGAGATATAAACACATCGTACATTCGTACGGAATCGTACCTCGTTCGTTACTCGTACCTAGTATTTTCGCGTAATACCGTGAAATTATATTTTATATATCCATTGCTCTCCGCGTGCACAAGAAAATATTTACACCGCGTGCATTACCAGTAATGGTAGGAAAGTATGTTGAAGAGAGCAGCAACTCGTCGTCTTTTTATAACGTATTTTTCTAACGAATATTTGCAGTTTTAAATTATGCGAATTGGTAATTGTGATTATAATTATTGTTTATTATAGTTTCTGTGTACATTTGTGAAGTGTATGATCTAAAATAATTCTATAGAAAGGATATCTTGATTTCTCAGAACAACTGCAGCTTTTCTTTACCGAATGAACTAACCGAATGCGCTTCCTTGAACTAAATGAACTAGTGAACTAGATGAACTAGTGAACTAGATGAGTGAACTAGTTCCGATGGAAAAAATATACATATCACTCCGTATCATTTGATGGAAGCGTTGTGCGCATGTATAATCTCTAGTCGTAATGCACTGCTTTATCAACGTGACTTTAATATTAGTCCTAATAAATCAATCAATCAATTAAATTGTCACGCCTTTACTTACAGGGAGCGCCACTTGCCACGGTCCTGGCTCAACTCCCTCGCTTTCTTTACATTTACAATTCTCTTCATGCAAGCTCTACGGTTATGAGCACTAGGCAACGCAACTTTTTTTGGCCAAAAAACACCCTACTGGGTCTGCCTCGCATCAAATTTATAAATCCCTTTCGTCAATACTACGTCAATCAATAATATTTGGAATTCTCGTAGGTAACAAATTAACGTACGTTGTTACCTAATGATTTGTTATTCGTTGACTGGTTATCTACGTGAATGCCGAATAACGTGGCCATAAAAATATTTATTTTATATTATGTATTGTATATTTATGAATGAGAACAAGCTGGTAGCTCGTTTCAATAAATAATGAAAATCATATATGTATATTGCCCAATTCTAAAATCGGGCCACTGAAATTTCAATAAATTGAGTAATTCTGTTATATTCAAATCATCGTAGTTTTTTTTTTAATTTTATCTTATTTTGCATGAATTTTTAATTATTATTATTTTTGAACTTTTTTTTTATTGTGACTCGACATATGATAGCACCCCGCTTGATGTTAAGCCAAAGTGTGGTCCATGAATGAATGTCACTGCTACCACAATTCAATAACTGTGAGTTTTTTTTTTTTTTTTTTTTTTTTTTATTGTGACTCGACATATGACAGCATCCCGCTTGATGTTAAGCCAAAGTGTGGTCCATGAATGAATGTCACTGCTACTACAATTCAATAACTGTGAGTAGCAATCACATCCACTATGCCGGCCTAGATGGAACCGGCAACTTACAAGCTGATCCCGAAACGTGACCAAATCACTTCACGGTCTGTATACTTGTAAGTGGTGGTACTACCCCGGATCGGCAGACTGGGTACCACTGCCTACCACTCTTTGATAACCAGACCCGAAGCAAATATCCATCTCTTTTTTTTTATTAACAAATATTTGCAACATTTAATACTATTAAATATTACAAATAAAAGCTATGAAACAAATATTTGCTCCGACCGGGGATCGAACCCGGGACTTTACGCGCAACAAACCAGTCGCTAAACCGTTCGTCCACGCCTGTCGTCAAAAGTAGCAATCAAATCCACTATGCCGGCCTAGATGGAACCGGCAACTTACAAGCTGATCCCGAAACGTGATCAAATCACTTCACGGTCTGTATACTTGTAAGTGGTGGTACTACCCCGGTACAATATTTAATATTATTAAATTTTGCAAATAAAAGCTATGAAACAAATATTTGCTCCGACCGGGGATCGAACGCGCAACAAACCAGTCGCTAAACCGTTCGTCCACGCCTGTCGTCAAAACTATTTTTAATTATTTGTTTTTTTTTTAATTGTAATAATTTGCATGAAATTTTTCATTTTCATTTTTATACATTTTTAATCTAGTTGTGTGTATACACTTTAGATTGCAGACTAGAATTTTCTACTGCTTTCTAAATGTTCAATGTTCAATTTTGTTTGCAATCTGTTGTATATGCCAATTCATAAATAAATAAATATTAATTACGAATATTTTCTTTTCAGAGACCAATGGTGCAACTACCAATAATAGTAAGTAAAACAATAGTTAATAATATAATGATAATAATTTAGGCTTACGCTCACCTGTGCAACGCAACACGGTTGCTATAAAATTCGTAACGTGTTTTACTCACTATTCGCAAGCACATTTCTTATTTATTTAGTTACTAGCTGTGCCCGCGGTTTCTCCCGCGTAAAATTAGTTTTATAACACAGTCATAAAAAAGAGGAGGTTCAATTGGACTGTATTTCCCTTTTTTGTATTTATAACTCGATAACTCATATAAAAATTAGAGACGGGAATAAAAATAAATATAGAAAAAATCCAAACAGCTGAAACTATAGTCAATTGGAAACTAATAGTATCCTATGTTACTTCTAGTACCTCCAAAAATATGTGTACAAAGTTTTATGATGATCGGTTAGGTAGTTGTTGCGTGAAAACGTAACAAACAAACTTACATTTACTTTTATAATAATAGTAGGATATTATTTGACAGGTCACAAACAGAATTATATCATTTGTAACGTGTTTTTATATTTCTTATTCAAACGTACATTATTTATTTAATTAACTCTATACGATAGCTCTTAAAACATAAATTGAAACAAAATTAAGGGTATTATAATGTGTACTTAGGCTGGTTTGGCACCCAAAAATGTATACACACAGTGGCATAGCGTGGCGGGGGCGGAGGGGGGGCCCGCACCGGGCGGCACCTTTAGGGGGCGGCAAAATTAATAAAAACTGAAATAAATCGTTAAATTTTGTACCTGAAATTCATATTTTTGTTGTATCTATGATTGAAACTCCTAAATAACGGGGTGGCAAATATTTTTTCTGCCCCGGGCGGCTGACACTACGCCACTGTATACACACAAATACAAATAGTCTCTATTAATAATCTCACTAAGGAAGCGAGGGAGTTGTGTCAGGAACGTGGCAAGTGGCGCTCTATTGTCTCTGTTTTTTTTAATTGTGACATGACATTTGACCTCAATCCGCCTGATAATAAGCAAGAGGAGATCCAAGAGTGACGACGACTAAAACAACAGAGTTAGTTCATGGCTGCCTCAGTCGCCGTCACTATGCCGGCCAAAGACTGGTGCTAACCAATACGCCACGCCTGTCGTTAAATTTTATATCTTCAAGACAATAAAAAGGGTTTTAGGGTTAGATTTTACTACTAATTTTAACTGAAGTGAAAATCTGCTGATACAAAGTCATTTTACACAGGTTCTTTTTACGACTTGATTTACTTTGCTGAAATAGTTTCAGTGCCCTAGATTTATTGGTTTTTGCCCACAGAAAAAAACTTTCAGTATTCAGTTGTTATTTTACTCTTAAGGGTTCTGTAGTCGTTTTTTTAAGTCTTTATTAGGGTTCCGTAGCAAAAAACGGAACCCTTATAGATTGGTCATGTCTGTCTGTCTGTCCGTCCGTATCACAGCCACTTTTTTCCGAAACTATAAGAACTATACTGTTAAAACTTAGTAAATAGATGTATTCTGTGAACTGCATTAAGATTTTCACACAAAAATAGAAAAAAAAACAAAAAATTTTGGGGGTTCCCCATACATAGAAATGAAACTATTTTTTCATAAAACCCATTCGTGTGGGGTATCTATGGATAGTTCTTCAAAAATGATATTGAGGTTTCTAAATAACAAATAAGTAGACATTTAGCGGTAATTGACCTAATCTGCCAGACAGGGATTGCGTTTTTTATTATTGTGACACGACAAATGACCTCGACCCGCCTGATGATAAGCAAGAGGAGGTCCAAAGTGACGACGACTGGTAAAACCGAGTCAGTTCCCGGCTGCCCCAGGTCACTATGCCGGCCTAAGGTGCTTCTTCACGCATCGCTTGAAGGATCCAAGGTCATAGGATGGAGAGAACTCATGGGCTGGTCTAGTTGCTTTTAGTAGCAGTCGCTTTTATACATGGACCGCAGTCCAGCTTAACACCAATAATAAAATATATCCACTATTCTTTTGGAGTCATAAATTCAATTTCTATTTTTTTATTGTTACTCGGAAGCATCTGACCTCGACCTGCCTGGTGGTAAGCATGATGGAGGTCCAAAAGTGCCAACGATTAAACAGTTAATTTTTTTATGAATCGACATATGACCCTACCTCAGTTAAGCCCTATTTTTATTTATTTTGAATCGACATTTGACAGCACCCCGCTTGATGTTAAGCCGAAGTGTGGTCCATAAATGTCACTTCTACAATTCAATAACTGTAAGTAGCAATCACATCTACTATGCCGGCCTAGATAAAACCGGCAACAAGCTGATCCCGAAACGTGACCAAATCACTCTTTTGACACAAACTCTTTTTTATTAACAAATAAAAGCTATTTGCTTCGACCGAGAATCGAACCTGGGACTTTACGCGCAACAAACCAATCGCTAAACCGTTCGTCCACGCCTGTCGTCAAAATGGATGTCACTGCTACTACAATTCAATAACTGTAAGTAGCAATCACATCCACTATGCCGGCCTAGTTAGAACTTTATCACTTCCCGGTATATAATTTTAAAATAAGTATAAATAGAAAATAATCAGCTTTAAACTTAAGAATAACTATGAGAAGTAATTACGCTTTAACAAAGGAATTAAAGTACGAGAGAGCTCTTTCAGCTCTTTCAGCCCGCTTTCAGCGTAGGCGGCCGCTTTACAGTGACTTGGGCGTCGCTCTTCAGTGGGGCGGCGACACGCCCACCCGCTCATCAGGGACTTACCGTCTGAAAACTGCAATTTTCAGCCATTGTTGAGTTTAAATAGAGATTCAACTATTGTACTATAGTTATATTAGTTTTCATTGTATATTACAGGCATTGTATTCTATCGAATTCTATCGACCGAATCGGCAGTCGAACTAAAAAGTTCGGTGCGTCTTTTCTTTGTAGAACAATCGACAAGTGGAATGCTTTGCCAGCCCACGTGATCTCTCCATCCTATGACCTTGGATCCTTCAAGCGATGCGTGAAGAAGCACCTTAGGCCGGCATAATGACGGCGACTGAGGCAGCTGGGAACTAACTCGGTTTTTTCAGTCGTCGTCACTCTTGGACCTCCTCTTGCTTATCATCAGGCGGGTCGAGGTCAAAAGTCGTGTGACAATAAAATAAAAAAGTATTATTAATTACATATTAATATTAACTTAAACTTTCATGCTTAAGTAAAAGTCGCACCTATAAGTCAAGTAACAGTCGCACCTATAAGTCAAGTAACAGTCGCACCTATAAGTCAAGTAAAAGTCGCACCTATAAGTCAAGTAACAGTCGCACCTATAAGTCAAGTAAAAGTCGCACCTATAAGTCAAGTAACAGTCGCACCTATAAGTCAAGTAACAGTCGCACCTATAAGTCAAGTAAAAGTCGCACCTATAAGTCAAGTAACAGTCGCACCTATAAGTCAAGTAACAGTCGCGATCATCTTATTTTTTCATTAGTAAGAACTTTGGGATGTTAATAAGAAGCATGAGAGTAGAATTAACGCTGTAGAAATGCGGTCATTAAGAAGTGATTATCAAGTGATGATAGCGGATAGAATAAGGAATAGCACGATAGATGAGGTTTGAAAGAAGATATAGTAACAAGGATTGACAAAGGGATGCTTTGATGGTTTGGGCTGATGGAAAGGATGAGTAAAAGTAGATTAACGAAATTAATTTATAAATCTGATGTGGATAGATGCGTTAAACAAGGCAGGCCCAGAAGGGTGTTTTCCGATCACATCGGAGATATCCTCAAGAAAGCTAGGTTGCCTAGTGCCCATAACCATAGAGCTTGTATAAAGAGAATTGTGAATGTGAAGGAAGCGAGGGAGTTGTGTCAGCATCGTGACAAGTGACATTGGAAGGTTAATATTGTTTTCTTATTAAGTTTTTTATTTGGTATTTGTTTCAATTAATCAATCAAATTGTCTCGCCCTTTTCCCGCAGGGATAGGCAGAGACAATGGAGCGGCACTTACCACGATCCTTATACAACTCCCTTGCTTCCTTCCCATCCACAATTCTCTTCATACAGGCTCTGTGGTTATGGGCACTAGGCAACCTAGCTTTCTTGAAAACAAGATAAACTTTATTATTAATGTTAAGCGAAATAAACTTAAAAAAAGTAAATTGCATTGAAGGAAAAGTGAAAATATTTATTGTTAATCCTCACAATATTTATATTCAAAAATGAATACATCACATTATGTTGTGTTTTTACAAGTAAAACAATTTATTTTAAATTTTCATTTTTTAAACATGAAATAAAACAATACACGCGATTATTACTCGTTATGCCTTACCAGTTATAGTTTATTTTTATTGTGACTCGACATATGCCGGACCTCGCTTGATGTTAAGCCGAAGTCCATGAATGAATGTCACTGCTACTACAATTCAATAACTGTGAGTAGCAATCACATTCACTATGCCGGCCTAGTTAAAACCGGCAACTTACAAGCTGATCCCAAAACGTGACCAAATCACTTCACGGCCTGTATAATAGTACTTGTGGTACTACCCCGGATCGGCAGACTGAGCACCACTGCCTACCCCTCTTTGATAACCAGACTCGAAGCAAATATCCATCTCTTTATGTATGAGGTAATAAGGATATTAAAGGATTTAGGTTTGTGTAAAAAAATGATTCGTGAGTAGGTGTTCAAAGTTGTTGATAGTTTTTTTCTTATTGTGATACGACATCTGACCTCGACCCGCTTTATGATAAGCTAGAGTTATACGACTGATAAAACAGAGTTAGTTTATGGCTGCCTCAGTCGTTGACGCATTGCTTGAAGAATCCAAGGTCATAGGATGGAGAAAACACATGGGCTACCAAAGCATTCCACTAATTAATTTTTCGACAAAGATACGACGCCCCTTTTTTGCCGATTTAGTTGAGCTGTGCTCCTTCTACTTCTACTACTACTACTGCTAAGCTGCAGAGACTGTCATCATCATCATCATCATCAGCCAGAACGCGTCCACTGCTGAACATAGGCCTCCCCCTTAGGGGGACGCCATTTCGAACGACAAGATGCCAGTTGCATTCACCGGTTATTCTTGACTATGTCGTCAGGTCACCTAGTGGGAGTCCTACCTACGCTGCGTCTTCCGGTTCGTCGTCTCCACTCTAGAACCTTTCTTCCCCATCGGTTGTCGGTTCTTTGAGCGATGTGGCCAGCTCATTGCCACTTCAGCTCGCAAATTCTGTTTCTATGTCTTTTTACTCCTGTCAGAAAAAGCATTCTATTGATATCAAATCGATAACCGAACTAAACGATTTGGCGGGTCACATATTTGTCGATAGAACGACAAGTGAAATGCTTTACCTATGATCCTTCAAACGAAGCGTGAAAAAGCACCAGTCAACAAAGTGAAGACAACTGCGGAAACTGTAAACAGAATTGTTATTTTCGGTCGTCGGGCATTTGATCTTCACCTTGCTTGAACGTCACTATAATAAATCAATCAATCAAGTTGTCACGCCTTTTCCCACAGGGATAGGCAGAGACAATGGAGCGTCATTTGCCACGAACCTGACACTACTCCCTCGCTTTCCTTACATTCACAAATCCTTTCATAAAAAACGTGTGTATTTTAGTATTTCATGAAATTTGTAGACACGACATACTATGGCTGTGCATGGTTTAGCTAGAGTGCGACGCATGACCTAAACTCCACCGACTTTCGGGCTGACTCCGAAACGCGACTTAATCACTTGTAATATATTTTGTAACACGCTGTATGTGAGGTAAATTTATAAATTGCTTAATTAATGGTGTTTTCCGACTAAATGGAGACAGCTAGGTTTGTCTAGTACCCATAACCGTAGAGCTTGTATGAAAAGAATTGTGAATGTGAGGGAAGGGAGTTGTGTCAGGATCCTTGAAAGTGGCTCTACATTGACTCTGCCTATTCACGTGGGAAAAAGGCATGACAATTTGATTGATTGATTACAAAAACTAAATTAAAATCAAAAATAATAAAAAATAATAATAAAAACGATCAATTCCGAATTGAACAAAAAAAAATGCCGATTTTCGCAAATGTCACAAATCGTCAAAGTTTGTTATCGTGGTGAGTGTATAAATTCTAATTTCGAACTCGATGAGTAGTCGACGTAATCGATAGACGTTAAATCATCGTGTAATAAAAGTGTCAGTGGCCCACTACTCGCGAGTAGACCGCGTTTACACCGCCCCTAACTAAAAAAATAATAAAATTAAATTATTGTAATTTGTACTTTTATTTAATTGTACTTATACCACTCTTTGATAACCAGACTCCACCTCTTTTTTATTTAATAACAAATAATATTTGTAATATTTAATATAAATATTACAAATAAAAGCTATGAAACAAATATTTGCTCCGACCGGGAATCAAACCAATCGCTAACCGTTCGTCCACTCCTGCCGTCATTTATATATTTCAATCTTACCGTATTTCTTTTATGGTGACTCGACATCTGACCTTGACCCACACTTACCATCAGTAAGCAAAAGGAGACCCAAGAATGCCAATGACTGAAAAGCGAAGAGCCCACGGCTGGCAGAACACATGGGCTGGCAAAGCATTATCAATTTTTCGACAAAGATACGACGCGACAAACTGTCTTTTTTTTGTCGATTCGGTTGACCTGTGCTCCTTCTACTTGTAATTTTTATTTTTATTTTTATGCATATTCTCGTAGATATTTATATAATACGTAGTTTTTTTTATATTCCTATACTGAGCTACTTTAAGTGTTTAATACTTTTATTATAGAATCGACTAGTGGAATGCTTTGCCAGCCCATGTTAGTATACTTACCATCCTAACAACTTAGATCCTTCAAGCGTTTTTTTTTCAATCATTGTTACTTTTGGATCTCCCCTAGCTTACTATTATAGCCTAATTTAATTCAAGTCACAATTTAGAAAGAAAACATATTTGGAATATTATATTAGACAACGGAATGCTTCAATAGTTTGGGCACATGGAAAGGATGAGTGAAAGTAGATTGACGAAAGTAATTTTAAAATCTCATGTGGATGGATGCGTTAAACAAGGCAGAACAAGGAGGGTGTTTTCCAAACAATTCCTCAAGAAAGCTGGGTTGGCTAGCGCCCATAATAGTAGAGCTTGTATGAAAACAATTGTGTCTGTGAGGGAAGCAAGGGAGTTGTGTCGGGATCGTGGCAAGTGGCGCTCCCTGTGGGAAATTATCCTTGATTGATTGATATTGTATATCTAGTAAAAGGGTAATTTAGTTGTATTAAATTATTCACAAAATTATAAAGAAAACATATAATAAAATGATAGCTACTGTACAAACGAGCTCGTAGTGAAACGATCCCATTACCGCGCATGCGTACAGCCTTCATATCCGATTATAATTGAAATAAATCCACCTGAAAGTCTCCAGAGTATTTCTGAACGAACTGACGACTTTCTTATCTTATCTAATAATAAAGTATGGGTCATACGTCCTTATGAATTCGCAACTACTCCGCCGTCTCGTAGTAAAAACTTTTTGCGAACGAAAATGGCGGTTTGGTTCAAATTGTTTATTAAACAAAGTTGTGTATATAATAAACAATTTGTTTATTATTTTGTAATTATTTGTTTATTTATTTATTTTTAATGTAAAGGGCGTTGTATTGGGAATATTCAAGGAGATGTTCTCGCTACGGTGTTGCGTCAAAAATAAACATTTTGCATCGTCAATAACATCTCTGCACAGCTCTCAGTGCGCATGTCCAGAGTGTAACAGAACGACTCCTCATTCTGTCAAAAATATGCAAATTAAATCTATAAAAAAGCATTTGATCGACGCTTATACACAATCATTTATGATTAACTATCCAAAACAATATTAATTTTCCCAACAAATCACTGTATTGTCGTTAATTTAGCGAGATTTGTTCGATCGGGCATCCCTGTCTCCTTGTACCGCGCATGCTCGGTTTTAATGTTTATATTATTTGTATTTGAGCTGTGTATCACGTAAACTATAACTACCACAGCCATAGCTCCAATACAGAGGGCCAGTGCCCGCCCCACCCCGCGCGGTAGTTAAATATTTCTTGCTTATTTCGAGGAGCATTGTTGTTCTCGCGGCGACGCTGGCTGTTGTGTATTGTTTAGGGGCGCGCTCCCTTATACGAAATAATTTTAATATATTTCAATATTATACTAGTAATTGCTTTTAATATTAATTGTTAATATATATGGTGTTAGAAGTTAAAAATGGAGAATTTAGTTGAAGAGTAAATAATCTGCATTCGCGAGCTGCAGTCGCATTGGAACTGATAAGTGGTTGAGTGCGTCGCTGAAAAGTGCATTTTTATTTTATTTATGTTTATTATTTATTATAATTGTTTTTGTTTATTTTGTTGTTGTTTTATTTATGTTTTTTGTTTTTTTTTCGACGATGTGCGTGAAATTTTTGCGGGATTACGTTGCGGTTTTGTAGGATTTTGTGAATATTTGGATAAATTATGATTTTTATGTCAATTTGCAATTTACATGACAATTTTGATATTCTGTTAGTTTTTGTAAATTTCTTTTTTGCAATAAAACACTAACTAATCATATTACTTAAAACTAATATTTTTACACAAAATAACGTAAATTAATTTACTCAAATATAAAAAAAAAAATTGAAAAATTTTGTAAATAATTTTCAGTAATAAACCCCTGTTCTATTAGAAAACGTAGTTGCGGTGTTTCAAAAAGTTTTCCGAAAGTTAGTAACTTATGAGCACGTGGTTTGTCGCTGATGTGCGCCGGTCCTCGTCCAATGGCAGCGTCGCTCATAAGCGGACCAGCCAATCAGAGCGCCATATTAAACCGCTCAACAGTGCCTATTTTCGCAACTTATAAGTGAACGATTTAAAAAAAAACTTTTAGGTTTAATTAAATAAAAAATGTTAATGGAATAGAAATTCGCAAATGTATGTGAATATTAAAATAATAAAGACAATTTTATAAATTTTGAAAAAGGATATTTTTGGAAAAATGCGTAAGAATTTGATTGATTGATTATTGTTTGTTTGATTTTAATTGCAAACAAATGTTTTTTGTTTAGTTAATTATATTAGTGAATTGACGAAATTGATTATTGTAAACCGGGTAATAATTTGTTTAATTATTTAATTATATTTCTTTAATGGTAAGTAATAGTAGTTTGTTAACAATGAAATAACAATTTGTAGAAAAACTCAGCCCATTGTAATCGTGAAATATTTTCTGGTCAGCTAGTGACTGAGGCACCGTAAACAAAGTCGGATTTTGCAGTAATTGACGCTCTTGCACTTCTCCTAGTTTTGGATTCCCACTAAGAACTGCACGCGACGATCATGACCCAACTCCCTTGCTTCCTCCACATTCACAATTCTCTTCATACAAGCTACGATTATGGGCACTAGGCAACCCAGCTTTCTTGAGGATGACTCCAAAACACCCTTATCGAAAACACCCGAGCGTCTGCCTCGATTAACGCATCCATCCACATCAGATTTATAAATTCCTTTCGTCAATCTACTTTCACTCATCCTTACCATGTGCCCAAACCATCAAAGCATTCATTTGTCAATTCTTGTCTAGATCTTCTTTCAGGCCACATATATCGCGCACTATGCTATCTTTTTTTATTATTTACTACCAATTGAAACATAAAAAAACATAGTGAAGGCAACTTTAATCTGGGTCAATCTTTTTATTAGTCATCGTTACTCTTGGTCCTCGACGCTTCGAACGTGAACCTTTGACGAACCATTTGACTACTGATGCGGTACACTGAATGCGGTACTTCCCCCGACCTGTCCGGGTATCACGTACCACGTACCACTACTGGTCAGAGCTTCTATTTGTATCTAGTCCACTCAGACAAGATTGGCCTGGGTAATCCTCTTGCCAAAGCAGATTGAAGTGGGAGAGTTTTAAGACAAGCGACGTCTTCGTGGCTGCAATCCAGAGACAACGACCCGGATCTACAGTTTAATGTGGTCAATCCAATTACTGACCGCGCCCCTTCATTGATTTACGTGTGTTAATGAAAGTTCTGTGGGTAAAGCTGGCTACGATTCCACCTAAGTTTGTTTAAGTCTGACAACACCCTGCTGGACCGCTACTACATTTCAATACCGGCAACTTACAAGCTGATCCCGAAACGCGAATAAGTTACTTCACCGTCTGTATACTTGTAAGTGGTGGTACTACCCCGGATCGGCAGACTGGGCACCACTGCCTACCACTCCTAAATTTGCCCTCTAAAAACAACCACGTTTGGTTTTTCTTTTATCACAAAAGCACACCTGGAATATAATTCCTGAAGCGACTGTTCATCTCATTGTGAGGTTTTAATTCAAGTCTGCCCTATACAATCAATCAAATTGTCACGCCTTTTTCTCATGAGGATAGGCAGAGATGCCCTATTCAAATTCAGTTTTAGCACTACCCTATTTACTTTTTCCTAAACAATCGACAAGTTAATAAAAAAAGAGATGGATATTTGCTTCGGGTCTGGTTATCAAAGAGTGGTAGGCAGTGGTACCCAATCTGCCGATCCAGGGTAGTACCATCACTTACAAGTATACAGACCGTGAAGTGATTTGGTCACGTTTCGGGATCAGCTTGTAAGTTGCCGGTTCCATCTAGGCCGGCATAGTGGATGTGATTGCAGTTATTGAATTGTAGTAGCAGTGACATTTATTCATGGACCACACTTTGGCTAACATCATGCGGGGTGCTGTCATATGTCACAATAAAAATAAAAATAAAGTGGAATGCTTTACATTACCATAAAAGTCTTAGAACCTTTAAGCGATGCGTGAAGAAGCACATAGTGGCCGTTACTGAGGAAATTGTATACTGAATAGGTTTTATTAGTCGTCGGCATTCTTGGACTTCTTCTTGCTTACCATCAGCAAGCAAGAATTAAATAATAAAAATAAACGATTTAATCAATCAATCAATCAATAAAATTATCACGCCTTTTTCCCACAGAGATAGGCAGAGACAATGGAGCGCCACTTGCTACGATCCTGACATAACTCCCTCGCTTCCCTCACATCCACAAGTCTTCTCATACAAGCTCTACGGTACTAGGCAACTTAGCTTTCTTAAGGATGTCTCCGATTTGGTCGGAAAAACGTTAAATAACTTTTGTCGCGTTTTGAAGTTAATTTGTAAGTTTTCTGTTTCAATTAGGCCGGCATAGTGGATGTGACTAATACTTATAGTGTTTAACTGTAGTAGCAGTCACCTCCATTTATAGACCGCACTCCAGTCATATGTCGAGTCACAATAAAAAATCAAGGGATGGTTCAAGATCGTTGATGACTGATAAATCTGACTTAGTTTATGGTTGCCTTAGAAAAAATATTTTATTGCTGACGATTTACCCTTATAACAAAGGACCTTTCCTTTGTTATAATTAAGTACAGGCGTTTGGACGACAGGCGTGGACGCACGGTTTAGCGATTGGTTTGTTGCGCGTAAAGTCCCGGGTTCAAATCCCGGTCGAAGCAAAAATTTGTTTCATAGCTTTTATTTGTAAAATTTAATAATTATATTGAATAATGCAAATATTTGTTAATAAAAAAAGAGATAGATATTTGCTTCGGGTGGGTGGTAAGCAGTGGTACCCAGTCTGCCGATCCGGGGTAGTACCACCACTTACAAGTAAGTGATTTGGTCACGTTTCGGGATCAGCTTGAAAGTTGCCGGTTCCAACTAGGCCGGCATAGTGGATGTGATTGCTACTCACAGTTATTGAATTGTAGTAGCAGTGACATTCATTCATGGACCACACTTCGGCTTAAGATCAAGCGGGGTGCTTGATCTTAAAAAAAAAACTAATATCAGGCGACCATGGTGTAGTGGCAGTGCAATGGTCATGCAAGCCGAGACCACAGGTTCAAAACCACTTATCAGCACCAATATATATTTTATATATGTACTTTGGTTTTCCTGTTTCTACGATCCAAGCTTTTCAGTAGCTTAGTATAGAAATGTAAAATAAAAAAAAAAGTATATTTCAAGGAAAATATATGTACATTAAACAAAAGGTATTTTTATACAAATACTAGAAAATTACATCGTGAGATGAAAAGGCGGGCGGGCATCTCTGAAGAGCGGGTGGGCGTGTCACTTTTCAGCGGCTACAGAGATTGGCCGATTTGTTCCTTGATGTGCCGCCGTAGCGCTGAACAGTAGGCGAGACTGGCGCTTTTCAGGGAGGCAGAGTTACAATTTTCAGGGTAGTACAATTAATTGTGTTTCCCTGAAAATCGTTTCAAGTTTTTATGTGAAAGATTTTTCTGATTATTTTTATTGTTTGAGGAATGTTAAAAGAATGTCGGAAATTATTGTTTATTGAAAAAAAACTTCAATTTACTTTTTTTTCTTGTTTAAAAAATACCATTTTATTAAGCAAAACCAAAATTTAAAAATACATTTTTATACTAAGCTACTAAAGTGCTTGTATCATAGAAACAGGACTACCAAAGTACATATATCAAAGATACATTGGTACCGGCCAGTGGTTTTTAACTCTCGGTTTGCGTGACCATTGCACTGCCACCACACCACAGTCGCCTTTAATAACCGGACCCGGATAAAATATAAAAGTAAATTCATGAAACAGATCTTTGCTCCGACCGGGAAACAAACCCGGCACTTAATATTACGCGTGCCGTCCAACAATTTGCGATTGCCTCAGTAAAATTATGTTAGTGCCACCATAGAGCTTGTATGAAGAGAATTATGGATGAGAAGGAAGCGAGGAAGTCTCTTTCTATCCCTGTTAGAAAAAAGCATGACAATTTGATTTGATTTACTTTGAAATTATGTTTTTAAAGAATAAAACATCTCAGTACTCGTATTTAATTTTTACAGTAATTTGAATACGCTTCGTATACTAAGTACAATTTTCAGAATGTTCACAATTTTCAAGTGTACAGACCGTGAAGTGATTTAGTCGCGTTTCGGGTTCAGCTTGTAAGTTGCCGGTTCCAACTAGGCCGGCATAATGGATGCATCTGATACTTGCAGCTATATACTCTAGTAGCAGTCACCTCCATTCATGGACCATGAAAACTTTAGGCTTTCAAACATGTCGAGTCACAATAAAAATAGTTTTTTTTTCTGGTACTTAATTAAATGTTGTCACTACTTATTATCAATCAATCAATCAAATTGTATCTGCCTTTTCCCTACAGGAATAGGCAGATACAATGGAGCTTTACTTGCCACAATCCTAATTAATAAAAGTAATTTTATAAAAATACTATTTATTCACGCAACCTCTTTGGTTACCAGTTTGTGCCGTTTGGGGTCAAGACGATGGGCCCTTGGGATCTTCAGCCAAGCGCCTGGCCAAGGAGTTGTCCAAACGACTGACGGAGGAAGGCTGGCAATTATTTCTGCCAACGCATCAGCCTCGCTATACAAAGAGGGAATGTGGCGCTTCTTTGTCTCTGCCTATTCCTGTGGGGAAAAGGCGTGACAATTTGATTGATTGATTGAAATGTTGCCAGACTCCTTGAGACTATCTCTGATGGGACGTCTCTAGAGAATGTTTTTAATTTATTGTTTAATTAGTTAAAAAAGTACGTAGAAAAAAATCTTGTATCTGTCATACACGGTTGCGGTTGACCGGTTTTTGCGTAAATTTTTGCTTTACAATGTTTATAACTAGTATAGGTGGCCGTGGTATAGTGGCAGTGCGACGGTCACGCAAACCGAGAGCACGGGTTCGAAACCACTTACCGGTACCAATGTATATTTTATATATGCACTTTGGTCGTCCTGTTTCTACGATACAAGCTTTTAAGTAGCTTAGTATAGAAATAATAAACTACAGTATTAACTTGCGTATGAAAATGAATTTCTACTTAAATATGCCAAAAATTATTTAAAGAAACGATTTTTAGGTTGATTCTTAGTTAGATTATATTAAATGAACCTCAAATAATTTCATACACATCGATTTATATTTTTTATTTTTTTATTACACAATATTTTATTTTATTAAAACAAAATTTCCAGGAACATGAAGTGCAAGAAGTTATAACAAATATAAAAATAAGTTAAATTAAAAATAAATAAAGAAAATGACTGATTGTTTTATAAGTTTTTGAACATTAATGAAAGTTAGTTAAATTTTGTAATTAAAAAAGTTATTTAAAACAATTAGTAAAAATTAAATTCTTCGAGATGCTGTACGCAGTGAGACAGGTTAGTATATCATTTGATTATTTCTAAAATAATAATATAACCTTAGAGCTTGTATGAAGAGAAATGCGGATGTCAGGATCGTGGCAAGTTGCGCTCCATTGTCTCTGCCTATTTCTGTGGGAAAAAGACGTGACAATTTAATTGATATAAAACACCTCGATATTAGGCATATCAAGGGGCAAAGTAAGCAAGGGGAGATCCAAGAGCGCCGTTAACTGAATAAAAAACCTATTTTTTATTGTGCACGACATTTGATCTCGACCCGCCTGATGATAAGCAAGAGGAGGTCCAAGAGCGATGTCACTATGCCTGTGCTGAGACTGACCTCAACGTCCCTGATGCCTAGCAAGAGGACGCCAAACGTCATCTTGTCGGCAGGCCTGTCGTCGAATTTTCGCTTGTCGCTGCATTAGACAAGATGCCCGTCTGTTTTAGGCCATTAAAATTAACGAACGGTTAGCGATTGGTTTGTTGGTGTAAAGTCCCAAGTTTAATTCACGGTCGGAGAAAATATTTGTTTCATAACTTTCATTTGTAATATTTAGTCACAATAGGAAAAAGAAAAAAAATGTATAGCCGTCGTCAAAGGACATCATTCATTTTGTATGGGGACTTGGGCTTAATTGTATTAAAAGTTGCATTTTAAAATAGTTTGATGTACGAAGATTACAATGTAATTGGAATTTATCCTTTATTTTGCATAGTTTAGGTGTGCAAAAAAAGCAGAACAAATATAGCGTTGATTGACAGACGATACAAAGTCCATAACTTATTATCCAAATAACTCAATTGCACAGCTAATCAAAGCAAAATTGTTATTAGTTTTATCAATGCAAGTATCGAAACTACAATTTTTTTTATCATTGGACATTACCTAAGTCGTACATAGAAGCACCAAATGAGGCTTCTTGTCGCCAAAAAGACGCTTAAAAGACGTCCGTCTGTTTTATCAGTTAGATTTATTGATCGCAATTGTTATAGGAGAGTTATCTTTATAAATATTAAGACGGTGCGTTGAATAAATATGTTATGTTTTCAGACGGTTGAGTTTGTTATGCGTTCGGAGTGTATAATGTCTTGTTTGTTGTACCTTTGGCGCTATGTTATTGTTAACACATAGGTTGGCACTATTTAAAACAATAACTGTAAGAAGCTAGGCTGTTTATAAAAGTTTAATAATAAAATAAACGAATTGGTATGGTGCAAGTACCTTTCATAATAAGGTACTACTGTATATAAATATATACTGTATATTTAATCTTTTTAACACGCTTTTCAAGCTAATAGCTTGACTTGTATGTATGTAACTATGTAACGGAATCTTTCGAATTAGTTTTCACCCACTTCTAGAGGTCTGAATAGTTTAAAAAATTTGCACAAGTATTAAATCCGATGACAATGCAATAATTTTATAAAAATTTTGTTTTTTGCCCGACATAGTGAAGTAACCGTAAACTGACTCGGTTTTTTCAGTCGTCAGCAATCTTGGACCTCCTCTTGCTTATCATCAGGCGGATTGAGGTCAGATGTCGAGTCACAATAAAAAAGTATACTGTACCTTTTTAGTTCATATTGTTTGTCACATAAGCGTGTTTTTTATTTGTCTTTTGTTTCTATTATACATTTCTATCTTAAGCTACTATATCAGCGGCACGCTATGATAGCCTTTTTGGCGTTTGCATCGTTTATGAAATTCCGTATAAATTAATAGTTACGTTTGAAGGATAGATGTTTAAAGGCGCCTTCCTTTATTGTTCTTTGTAGTCTTCAGTTAGATTACTGCAAGCAGGCACATCCACTATGCCGACGTAGTTGGAGCAATTTACAAGCCTCGATTCATGGACTGCTCCAGCTTGACATCAGACAGGGTGGTGTCATATGACGAGCCACAATTTTAAAAAAAGTCCCTTTTGTTCATAACAATATGCGTTCATTTCGATTGGTTTGTTGCGCCCAAAGTCCCGGGTTCGATCCCCGGTCGAAGCAAATGTTTGTTTTATAGCTTTTATTTGTAATACTTAATAATATTAAATATTGCAAATATTTGTTAATAAAAAAAAGAGATGGATATTTGCTTCGGGTCTGGTTATAAAAGAATGGTAGGCAGTGGTACCCAGTCTGCCGATCCGGGGTAGTACCACCTCTTACAAGTATACAGACCGTAAAGTGATTTGGTCACGTTTCGGGATCAGCTTGTAAGTTGCCGGTTCCATCTAGGCCGGCATAGTGGATGTGATTGCTACTCACAGTTATTGAATTGAGGTAGCAGTGACATTCATTCATGGACCACTTTTCGGCTTAACATCAAGCGGGGTGCTGTCATATGTCGAGTCACAATAATGAATAAAAAAATCTATTTGTTCCTCTCAAAGTAATCCTCCCGGTCACAATACACTTGCGCCAACGTTTTTTCCAATCCTCGAAACAGTTGTTAAAGTCAAATTCCGGAATATTAGATGAAAATATTATTTCAATCAATCAATCAAATTGTCACGCCTTTTTCCCACAGGGATAGGCAGAGACAATAGAGCGCCACTTACCACGATCCTTACACAGCTCCCTTGCTTCCTTCACATCCACAATTCTCTTCATACAGGCTCTGTGGCTGTGGTTGATCTGATGTGGATGGATGCGTTAAACAAGGCAGGCCCAGGAGAGTGTTTTCCGACCAAATCGGAGACATCCTCAAAAAAGCTAGGTTGCCTAGTGCCCATAACATATTATTTCAATGCATGAAAAATTTATACTTATTTTAAAATATACATAAAAATGTATATTTTAAAATAAGTATATAATACGAAATCATTTTGTATACAATTCCACACCTTTATATGTAAACAATGAATCATATTTGACGTAATTGTTTATGTTTTACTAACTTTAAATATGTATATTGCAAGCGCTATTCTTGTATAATTACTACTTTAAACTCCAATCAATCAATCAATCAAATTGTCACGCCTGCTTTCCACAGGGATAAGGCGACCGTGGTGTAGTGGCAGTGCAATGGTTACACAAACCGGAGAGCACAAGTTCAAAACCACTCGCCGGTACCAATGTATCTTTAATATATGTACTTTGGTTGTCCTGTTTCTATGGTACAAGCACTTTAGTAGCTTAAATAGAAATGTAAATAATAACAAAAAAGGATAGGCAGAGACAACAGAGCGCCACTTGCCACGAATCTGACAAAATTCTCTCGCTTCCCTCACATCCACAATTCTCTTCATACAAGCTCTATCGTTATGGCCACTAGGCAACCTAGCTTTCTTGAGGTTGTCTCCGATTTGGGAGGAAATAAAACTCTCCTTGGTCAGCAATTAGAGAAGTTTAATACTTTATATTATACTAGGTATAAAGACAAAGTTCAAAAACTACACATTTATTGTTTGTTTTTTGCAAATATATGGGATAGGCCGACTTAAAACGGTGAGACTTTCTCTGCCAGTATAAAAGAAAAGTAAGGCGTGACAATTTGATTAATTGATATATAAATGTAAAAAAAGGGATTAATAAATTGACGACAGGCGTGGACGAACGGTAAGCAAATGGTTTGTTGCATTTAAGTCCCGGTTTAGATTCCCGGTCGGAGCAAATATTTGTTTCATAGCTTTTATTTGTATTATTTGATAATTAAATTAAATATTGCAAATATTTAATTTGTTAATAAAAAGAAGAGGGAGATATTTGCTTCGGGTCTTGTTATCAAAGAGTGGTAGGCCAGTCTGCCGAACCCGGGGTAGTACCACTACTTACAAGTATACAGACCGTGAAGTGATTTGGTCACGTTTCGGGATCAGCTTGTAAGTTGCCGGTTACAACTAGGCCGGCATATTGAATATGATTGCTACTCACAGTTATTGAATTGTACGAGTAGTGGCAGTGACATCCATTCATGGACCACACTGCGGCTTAACATCAAGCGGGGTGCTGTCATATGTCGAGTTAACAATAATAATAAAAACGAGAATAACATTTTAAACTATGCAAGAATACAATAGGTTTGCAACTTGTAATCTATGAGTAATGACAAAAATGGTTAATTTCTAAAACCACACCTCCATGTTAGTTTATTATTTACATAGGAATAACCGGATATTTGTGACTGTTTTTTAAATAGATAATTAAAATAAATGGCGACTTTTGACAGTGGTAAAACCGACGTAGTATTTTCAGAAGTAATTTAAATTGGAACTTTCCAAGCTTTTGGTCTGACTTTACAAACTTTGGATGTGCATTGTCTAGGAGATTAATAGACTTCGGAATTTTCTACCAGCGAAATTGCGGCAGGCAGGGTATAGGAATAAAAGCAAATCCTACTATTATTATAAATGTGAATGTGAGTTTGTTTGTTTTGTTTTCACGCAACAACTACTTAACCGATCATTATGATTCTTTGTACACATAATTTTGGAGGTACTACAAGTAACATAGGATACTTTTAAATAATAAAAAAAATACTATAGTTTCCAATTGACTATAGTTTCAGCTATTTGGATTTTTTCTATATTTATTTTTATTTACGTCTGTCATTTTATATGAGTTATCGAGTTATAAATACAAAAAAGGGATATACAGACGAATTGAGAACCTTATCCTTTTTTATGATTATGTTATAAACCTAATTTCACGCTGGTGAAACCGCGGGCACAGCTAGTTAGTAATCAAATATATCTGCTTACAAAATTATGACTAAACCTTTGCAATAATTATTATTTTCATTGCTAAGCCAGAGTGCGGTCCATTAATGGAGGTGACTGCTACTACAGTTAAACCACAAATGGGAAAATTGCTTGATCGAACCAGCAATTCCCGAACCGCGTCTTAATCTTTTCACGGTCTGTAGTGGTAACAACAGAACGTATGAATCGACAGAATGCTGGTGCTTCTCCTGACCTTTGCAGGTATTAGGGGTGTAAAAAGACGAGGTAGGAACAAGATTAAATAGCTCGGAACACAGAGGGCTTTCCGCGTTTGGACAAAGCTCCGATTTTTTTAATACATTCATCATCAGCCAAAAGTCTACGGCTGAACATAAGGCTACCACTTAATTTCACTGCTTTGTCTTCGCTATTAAGTGAATCAGGGACTTGCGGGCGGACCGCGTAACCCAATGACAATGAATATGAACTTCGTTTTGAAAGTCGAACTCTATTAATGAACTTTACAATTAAAATTTCGACCGCTAAACATACTAAGAATCCGTGTTCATTTTCAATAACAGGTCAAGCTTATTGAAAATCATTATCTGAATGAATAAAAGTTGTTTTTGACACTAACAGCGATCGCGTAACTTTTAGACAAATGGGAATGAATTTCATTTTCATTCCCGTTGAAGTTCCACAGTCGCAGTCCGCAGTCGGTCCCCTGGTGTTTTACCAAATGATTCGTCGTCATTATGATCGGACTCTGACGTTTTAGAACAATGGTGCTAAAGTATTTCTACAGCAAATGTGTCTTTCTTCTCCAGGGTCCTGAGACGGCACTGAACAACAACCCAGGCGGCGCAGCCAAGCCGCCGCTGATCAACACATTCGAACTGGACCGCTGTCTGGATAGGTAAGAAGCAAGTTTTTAGTGACCTCGATTTTTTTATTTTTTTTATTGTGACACGACATTTGACTACGACCCGCCTGATGATAAGCAAGAGGAGGTACAAGAGTGGCGCTGAAAAAACCGAGTTAGTTAACGGCTGCCCCATTCGCCGTCACTATGCCGGCCAAAGGTGCTTCTTCACGCATCGCTTGAAGGATTTAAGGTCATAGGATGGAGATAACACATTGTCATCTCCATCTCTACAATTGTCGATTGTTCTACAAAGAAGACACTTTTTAGTTCGACTGCCGATTCGGTCGACAAAATGCGGATGCCTCCCCGCATAATGGTAAGCAAGGGGAGGTCCAAGAGCGCCGGCTTCTTAAGACACCGATTCATTTTACGGTTGTCACATTATCAGTTGCCTTTAGCTTAGGATCACGCTGTGCTTGAAGGATCCAAGGTTATAGAATGGGAAGAAGAAATAGGCTGGTGAAGCATTCGACCTAGACAGGTCTACAGAATGCGGATGCCACCTCCGACCTGTGTAAAATGGGTGTAAAAAGATGACCGTTTTTAGACGCTGTTTGTTCATAAGAACATTAGAACGATAGAGCCTAAACTAACTAAAAAAAACTAAAACTTAGTATAGGTCGCGATATAAATTAATAAATTCAATTAAATTGTCACGCTTTTTCCCAATGGGATAGGCGGTGGCAATGGAGCGCCACTTGCCACGATCCTGACAAAACTCCCTCACATCCACAATTCTCTTCATACGAGCTCTACAGTAATGGACACTAGGCAAGCCGGATTTCTTGAGGATGTCTCTGATTTAGTCGGAAAAAACTCCGCCACGTTTAACCTATCTATCCACATCATATTTATAAATTCTTTTCGTTAATCTATTATCACTCATTCTTTCCAAGTGCCCAAACCACATCTATCGCGCACTGTGCTATTCCTTATTCTATCCGCTACCTTCACTCCACATACACTCCTTAATGACCGCAATTCTACAGCGTTAATTCTACTCTTATGCTTTTTCTACCACACCCAATATTTACTTCCATACTTTAAGGTATGAAAGTGTGTAAAAGTACATTTATCAAAAATACATTGGTACCGGCAAGTGGTTTCTAACTGTGGTATCTTGGTTTGTAATGCCATTTTATTACCACTTCACCACGGTTGCCTTTCTCCAAATTCTTTAACTCTGCGAAATTAAATTTATCCGTCAATAAAGTGAATTAAAGCATATTAAAATAGTTTTTAATTAAAACTGTCTTGTCTGCAGAGATGAGAGTGGAAGGTGGGGTGGGGAGCCGGCACGACGACGCAGACGTAGTTCCCCCCCGCGGCATGTTTCACCACCCCGTGAACATGAGCCCCTCTCACTAGCCAGGGTAAGTGTTTAAGTTTTTTTATATTATTTCAATCAATCAAATTGTCACGCCTCTTTCCTACGGGGATAGGCAGAGACAATAGAGCGCCACTTGCCACGATCCTGACACAACTCCCTCGATTCCTTCACATCCACAATGCTCCTCATACAAGCTCTACGGTTATGGGCACTAGGCAACCCAGCTTTCTTGAGGATGTCTTTGATTTTCAAAGAGTGGTAGGCAGTGGTACCCAGTCTGCCGATCCGGGGTAGTTCCACCACTTACAAATATAGACCGTGAAGTCTATACGCGTTTCGGGATCAGCTTGTAAGTTGTAGGCCGGCATAGTGAATATGATTGCTACTTTCAATTATTGAATTGCAGTAGCAGTGGCATCTATTCATGGACCACACATCGAGCATTGTGCTGTCATATATGTCGAGTCACAATAAAATAAAAAAGGGGGTGCGACCGCTTATAGTGTAGTAACAATCGTCTTCATCCACGGGCAGCAGTACAGCTTAATATCAGGCAGGGCGCTGTCATACTCGCAGTAAAGCAACATTTAAAAATATATCCTTAAAGTAAGGAAACTTTATATTATAAACGCGAAAGTTTGTGAGTATGGATGGATGTTTGTTACTCTTTCACGCAAAAACTACTGAATGAATTTAAATGAAACTCTACACTAATATAGCTAACACACATCAGAATAACACATAGGCTATAATTTATAAACATATTGTGTGAATAATAAAAAAAATAAAAGAAAAAACAATTTCCCATACAAAATTGCGTGCGTTATTTTGGGTAAACTAAGGAAAATATATCAAGCTGTTGAAATTGAAAACAAATTTGTCAATTTTGGCATATTAGTAAAAATACATTGCTCTTAAACCTATGTTGTATTATTTATAAAGAGAAATGATTAAGTATATGTCGAGTCATAATAAAAAAAAACTTATTTCACAACAAAGATTTAAATTGATTTAACTTAACTTCGGCTAATCTGTAACATAACATTCATTGACTTTTAGGCGTTATGAAGTTCGCCGGGTCAGCTAGTGATTCATGTTTACGTGTGTCTTAGGCATCAGCCCCTGCTTCGCCAACTGGAGGATCAACCCGTTCAAGTCCAGCTCCAGTGTCATCTCCAACAGGAAGTGCTGGCGCAGCGGCTGGTGGAAGATCACCTCTACCATTGGTTGGACCAGATCTCTTAGCAATGCAGCTTCTAGATCAACATTCCCAACAACTACAAGTATTGATGAAGCAGAGACTCTATCAGCATCAGATACAGAAACAGGTTTGTTTTCGATTAGACTGATCAATAAAATAATAAAAGGATTTTACATTGCTATCCTTTATATAAATAACGTACGAATTCTTAGAAATAGAATGCCATGTTACGTTATATAAAGAAATCCTTTATTTATGACAACTTTACGCTCACTTAAATAAACAGAATGTGAATTAAACAAATGTAATACGGCTTACTATCGCGTTTATTTTGGTTTTGACATAAACCGGAAAAAAATAAAATCAAAACATCAAGCGGGGTAGTTTTGGAAACAATAACAGCATCAACCAACAGGATGACCAACACCTCAGTCTTTCTGTGACCAAGAAAGCTGTAAAGCTCTCGAAACGTCGGAATAATGAAAAGTGTAAAATTAAAACCTAAAAAAACGCGACAGTAAGCTGCATAAAATTCGTTTAATTCATTAATCAATGTTCGCGCAAAATCTAGGAAAATACTAAACAGAATGTGGCCACTGGTTCCAAATAGTAAAATCCATAAAATTTTGGTCAAGAAAATATTGCGATGAATTTTTTTTAACTCGTTTCCAACAGGAATTTTTTGGTGAATTAAAAAAATGCAAAAGTTTTTAAAGATTTTCAGTTGAGGCAAAGAAAATGAATTTAAATCTCCCATATTGCACCCTAAATCACGGTGTAGGACTTCTTCACCAAATGTTAGTAGTTAACATCTTGTCGTCGTACTGTCTGTCTTTCGTATTTCGTAATCGTAATTTTGTCATTTTCCAATTGTGATAAGCAAAACAATAGTTTAATAACAGCGTTAGAAGTGACTCAGTCACGTTGAGGGTGTTGACCGAGGCGGTAATGTCGTGCCATATCTTAAAAAAATCGTTTATTCTATTTTATCTTTCAAAGGTCAATATGTTTTTAATAACTCATGTCAACTCGTACAATTTCAAATATGATGAATATGTCGCGATGGCAAGATCTAACTTTATTTACCACATGGGTTAAAATAATAACCATAGTGGCAGAGCGGTACGCCTAATATTCGTTCGTTCCATGGACCATATGGCGAAGATATTACAATAAAATAGAACAGAGCGCGTCTTTCGACTATCCTAGCTTATCCTAGTGTTATCACTCTCTCTTTCTTAACATCCACAATTCTCTTCTTACGGACTATTTATAAATATCCTCAAACAATTGTCTTTGATCCATCCTCACAACAAACCAACCCAACATACCTTTCTCAATCTTTATCATTACTGATATCATTTGGCTAATTGAAACAACCAAATAGATCTTGAATCTTTTAATTCAATTAAAAATTCAAACGACCTTGCATAGAAACTGCAAATTCTATCATCATTCTGTACATTCGAGGTAAATTTTTATTTTCATGTACACGAAGGAGGTCGTGACAAATTAAATTTAACTGTTATAAGTAGGATGTCATCTTTTAGCACCGAAAACCTAAGTTTATTGTATTTTTCATTGTGTATATTTTTGTTTGTGATCACAATTTCTACCGCTAAACAGACGTTTCTAATAAACTTAATTTTAGTGATATTTGAACCATCAATGGCTGATTGGATCAAGGTGAGATCTATAGTTAAGAAGTTCATCAGTTTAACAGCCGGTTGCACAACTATAAATTTCTCGTAAATCAAATGTAAAATAAAGTAAATTTCCGTTGCATCGGGCAAGGTGACAATGACTTATAATTGTGACACACTTTTATTACTAGAACTCAAAACTATTCAATATTTGTCGTAAGACTATTATTAATATTTCGCTTATTCTTAGCATTTATCAACGGAGGCTGTGAAAAGACAATTGGAGCAGTCCCGTCTACAGGAGCAGCTCAATTTGAATTTACTTCCACAACCTCATTTACCACCTCCAGACACTTCACCAGGTTAGTAAAGAACTCGGTATCACTTGTCCTTATTAATAATCATGAGAAATTTCTTTGAACCATTATAAAACTTAATTGGTTTAAACTAATCTAGAGTATCTGGAAACTGGTTTGGTTTATATACGTTGATTTACGTAAAGTCATAACAATGGCCATCAAATCCCTTACGTGAATTCTTACAGAAATATGAGATTCAGGTGGGACAAGTTTTTTTTTGTAAGAACTGCAAGGTTAAATCTTACATCTTTATCTTAATCAACTAATTTATATATCAATCTAATTTACAGCTGTCTCTTTCACCTTATAATCTTCTCTTAGGTTCCCTTCAGCAGCAGCTTGGCGCACAACAGCAACAACTTGTGCAACAACTTCAGGCTGTCCAGCGTCAGTATCTAATGCATGGACCTCTTTCTGTACCTCCAAATGCACCACCAGGTCTGTATTTTCATGTTTTTTTTTTGTTTGGCAACCGACGTGTTTATTATAAATCTATGTATTTCATGGTAATTCTACACAAACTGCACTAAGACAAAGAAAAATAATCGAGACAGAGACGAGAGTAGAGAGTGTACCTTTCGTATGAACAGCCTCACTTAATAAATTTACACATCTTTGTTTTAAAATTTTAAACAACTATTACAGTTAACTCGAGCAATTCATTCTTGCTGTTGTTTAGTTAATTTTATTTGTTCAGCTTTAAAACGTATATTCTTTGTATGCGTATCAAATATAACCATTTTTGATTTTGTTATTCCATAGACGAAAATTCTATGTGTTTGTTCAAATGTTTTTCGATTTATATTTAATTTATTGGGGTCTATTATGTAATGTACTGTTATTTGTAACAAATAATGTCTTCTGTTCCATTGGTTTGTTGCGCGTGTTTTGTTAGAAAATTGTATTATTTTATTGGATTTCACTAACAATTTTAGAAAGCAGGGTTTTTTTTTTCTATTGTGACTCGATATCTGACCTCGACCCGCCTAATGGTAAGCAAAAAGAGGTACAAGAGTGCCGACGACTGCAAAAACCGAGTCTTCACGGCTGCCCCAGTCGCCGTCACTATGCCAGCCAAAGGTGATTCTACACGCATCGCTTGAAGGATCCAAGGCTATAGGATGGAGAGAACACATGGGCTGGTAAATCATTCCACTTGTCGATTGTTCTACAAAGAAACGACGCTCCGAACTTTTTTATTTGAATTTCTTATAAACATAGAGCTTGTATATAAATAAATGTGGATGTGAGGAATCAGAATTGTGCATCCATTGTCTTTGCTAATCCTTGTAGGAAATTAGTGTGTAAAAATGATTGATTGATTGGTGAAATTCTAATAACAATTTCAAAATGAACTTATTATATTTACGACATTGAACACACCGTAAATAGTGGACTGTCGTTTCTAACTTCATTCATTTAGGGCAACAGATTTATCACATATGTATTTACTTTTTTAAATAGTCATCTTTGGTATGATGTTCTTAATCTTGCATTTTGATATAATTTATCTTCAAAATGAGTGTTCATTTATCGATTACTTCTTGTGTAGCCATCGCAGAACCCTTTGACATAAATCAAAAAATCAAATCAAATTGTCACGCCTTTTTCCCACAGGGATAGGCAGAGACAATGGAGCGCCACTTACCACGATCCTTACACAGCTCCCTTGCTTCCTTCACATCCACAATTCTACATTCACATTTCACATCAACCTAATGACATAATGATTTATAAAACATTTCTGTAATTGATCCAGTATTATTTTAAATTTCATTTCTATACTAAGATACTAAAAAAGCTTGTTTTATAAAAAACTTTGTACCGAGAACTCTCGGTTTGCGTGACCACTTCAATACCACTACACCACGGTCGTCTTAATCAATATTACCGCTCAACCAATTTGGCTCATGTGAATTGATACGAATAAATGAACTAAAAGTGTATGTTGTTTATATTTATTTATAGAAAAATTTAAAGAAAAATTATTGTCGTTGACCAGTGTAGCAAATGAAAATAAGACAATAAAATAATTTGTTAAATAAATAAGAAATAATAATAATAGAATAAAGAATAGCACAGTGCGCGATAGATGTTGTTTAAAAGAGGATGTAGTGACAAGGATTAATAAAGGAATGCTTCGATGGTTTGGGCACATGGAAAGGATGAGAGAAAGTAGATTGACGGAAAGAATTTATAAATCTCATGTGAATGGATGCGTTAAACAAGGCAGGCCCAGGAGGGTGTTTGCCGACCAAATCGGAAACATCCTCAAGAAAGCTAGGATGCCTAGTGCCCATAACCATAGAGCTGTATAAAGAGAATTGTGAATGTGAAGGAAGCGAAGGAGTTGTGTCAGGATGGTGGCAAGTGGCGCTTCATTGTCTCTGCCTATCTCTGTGAAAAATGGCGTGACAATTTGATTGATTGATAATTTGGTAAATAAAGCATTGCTTGTCGTCTGTGATAAATAATTCTCTTTGGTTTCAGGGTTGATGCTATGGGGGAGCGAGATAGAAGAACATCCTTTATTCGGGAGAGGTGTCTGCAAATGGCCAGGATGTGATGCTCTTGCTGATGATTATCAGGCATTCCTCAAGTATGTATTTAATTTTAACCAAAATTTTTATGGTGCAGATATATTTGGTTAGTAACAACCAACAGAGGCAATTATTTCAGTGGACACTTTCAGTGAATTTAATTTAAGAGATCCTTAAGCTAAATTCCATAAGTTTTAAAGGTCATTCTCGAACTTGTATCATTTATAACCAGGCAGCTTTACCATCAAGCATGTTGAAGGATCCATGGTTATAGGATGGTTATACTGGTTGACGATTGTTTTTATTAGCACACGACATCATACTTCGACTTGCCTGATGGTAAACAGGGGCTGGTCTAAGAGCGCTGACAAATTAAATTATCGCCCAATTTTACGGCTGCCTCTGTAACCGTCTCTATGCGCCGCGAGGAATCTTTAAGATTGACTGCCGGTTCTGTCTACAAATTATGGATGCATCCCCCATGACGTGTGCTGTGCGGGTATGACGAAAGTGAAAAGAAGAGGAATAAGACTAAAAGACCTCAAATGTGTGATTTTCTCGTAATACCCGCACAGGTCGGGGAAAGCATCCATCCCTGAGTCTGCAGTCGAAGTGAAAAGTTTTTTGTAAAACAATCAACAAGTAGAATGCTTCAGCAGTCCATGTGTTTTCTCCATCCTATAGCTTTGGATCCTTCAAGCGATGCGTAAAAAAACATTTGGCTTTGCCGGCATAGTGACGGCGACTGGGGCAGCCGTGAAGACTCGGTTTTTGCAGTCGTCGGCACTCTTGGACCTCTTCTTGCTTACCATCAGACGGGTCGAGGTCAGATGTTAAGTCACAATAAAAAAAACTATAAATCTACGAATTTTAACACTACTTCCAGACACTTAGAAGCAGCCCATACCCTTGACGACAGGTCTGCTGCGCAAGCTCGCGTGCAGATGCAGGTTGTGGCGCAATTGGAACTTCAACTGCGTCGCGAGAGAGACAGACTTGCAGCCATGATGAGACATCTTCATGCTGCCAGAGATGCTCCGCATCATCAAGCTAAACATGCACACGGTGAGCGATGTATTCTATTTATTTATAAACTATCATAACCACCCTACTATTGCGGACCTCGACTTGCCTTGGTGGTAGAACAAGGGCTCCGGCTCCAACAACTATAAATACTGGTAAATGTCGTTTTTTTGTAGCTTACGAGTACTGTCGCCTTTATTTTAATTATTTTAATCCAGCGTTTTGAAGACTTTGCAGTTGCAAGACTAGGCCTTAGTTGTCGTCTCATTTGTATGATTTCTTAACTATATTTATTGTAAAACCTTAATATAGTATTATGACGTTCAATATATCAAATTAATAATGCAAACATTTATATTTTATTTGCACAATCAACACCTTTATTTGGGAAAACCAATAGTCTGCTGATTAACGTCACAAGCCTACTCTAATAACGGTTTGGATTACCTAGTTTTTATTTTAAATAAAATATTTTATACTATACCACTAAAATTTATACCGAGGAAAAATTTAAAGAATAATCGTCGAAGCTTTGCGGCTTTTTTTTTTGCTAAATTATGAGCTGGCAAAGAGATAATAATAATAAGCATCAGTGGCAAACATTTGTTTTTATACGAACCAATGAAATATTTTCTTATTTTTAGTATTATTATTTTACTAGCTGACCCGGTAAACTTAGTACCGCCTAACAGTAAATGAATGTCGTGTTACAGATTAGCTGAACTTAAGTTATTGTGAATAGAGAACATTAATATAATTGTTTCTTTTTCAAATAATACAACATAGGTTTTTATTTATTTTATTTATTTATTTAAAAACTTTATTGTATTTTTTTTTACAAAAGGCGGACTTAATGCCCTTTAATGTTTTTGAGCAATATGTTTTTACTGATATGCCAAAATCGTATTTTTTTCTAAATTCATAACATCCTCCCAGCAAAAAAAAAAGGGAGAAATAAATAAAGTTGTATATCAATATAAATATCTTTGCTTAAATTTTCGGGAGTGCCCTCATAAAGTGTCCATTTCTCGTTGCAGATAATACATTTAAAATCTATCATTATAGTGAAACATCTGATAAATAAAATCCAGTAGCTTTTTCTTATAACCCTCATGACTGTTCGTGAACATGTGAAAGTTTAAGTTGAAATTCGGCCATGTTCTAATAAAACCTGACTTCTAATAAACTAAAAATTAACAATTAGAATATTTAAATTAGAAAATATATATTAATAGAAAGAACCATAATGAGACATGTAAATAAAATACAGCTGTACAAAGTTTGTTATTAAAACTGAACATTTCACGTCATGAAAACAGCGTGAATTTGTTGAAACTTGGTCAAGCTGAATATTAGATGCTAAGGAAGAAATCAATTCTATTATCTTTGTTCACTAGCAGTGATATTAAATCTCATATGAATGGATGAGTTCAACGAGGCAGGCCCACGATGGTGTTTGCCGACTAACTTGGATACATCCTAAAGAAAGCTTGGTTGCCTAGTGCCCATAACCATAAAGCTTGTATGAAGAGAATTGTGAATGTGAAGGAAGCGAGGGAGTTGTGTCAGTATCGTGGCAAGTGGCGCTCCATTGTGTTTGCCTATCCCTGTGAAAAAAAGGCGTGAAAAATTGATCTGATTGATAATAGCAGTTTTATGTGCATAGAATTTGTAAGTTACAGCGCTAATCAAAAAACATGACAATAAAATGTTTTTATATTTTGAGAAATAAGAACATTATAATTATACATTGTCCGACTCAGTAAGATGAACACATTAACAAAATTTCAGTTTGTAGGTTTAAAAATGGACCTGGGCCAGCGACTAATAGTGTTGTAAAAATATTTTGTGTGTTTGGGTTTAAACTAGAATTTGAATTAGATTTCCAATTTGAACTAGTAGGTTTAGGATGCGAAAATGATAGAAGAATACATAAAACGTTTATTAAAGTTAATAGATCGTTGAAACTTAAAAATAAATTAGAACCAGGTATGAATTTGAGGGCAAATCAATTATTATTATAAGCAATATACTTAACGACTAATGCAGAATTGTTATTCTCTAATAAATTTTAAGTTAATAAAGTGAACAGTTATCTAAAGTACCTAGTTTTTATTTATTTTTCTTATTGTTTATTCTCTGATAATAAACGCGTTCAGAGATGTCAGGAGTCACCCAGGGTTCACACTTAGGTCCCATATTGTTTAACAAATATTTTTTAAAAGACATAAAATATAGTTTAGTAAATAATGATAATAAAATGTTATTGTAAATAAGATATCATTAACGTTAAAGATAACGTATGACGTTATAAACAATTTACATGATTTGCAAGATTTGAACTCTTTCTATTACTCGACTCCCTCAGAAGGAGATACTTCAGGTAAGTGTAATTTTAACCCTATGATACGCCTTACAACCATTCCTTTACAACCATACCTATGTATCTTTGATATTTGTACTTCAACTGTTTGGATTTTATAAAAAAAAAGCATCAGAGTTCATGGGCCTCCACATCAGCTTACTTTAACCCAGTTATTATCACATATTGCGCCCAAACTTAAAAATAAACGGTCAAATTCGTATAAAATAGGAAATTGTGAGATTGATTAAGGGTTTTCTCAACCGTAGCGACCGTGGTGTAGTGTAATAGTCAGGCAAACCTAGCACCCCCCGGTTCAAAACCACTTTAGGAAAAGTAATGTATCAATTAATTGTAAAAGGTCGAAAACCAATTTCGGTCTAGTAAAGTAGAAAAAGGTTTGAACTTTAAGGCCGGTACTAAACAAACCAATGTACGCATATCTCGAAAGTCTTTGCTCTGACTGCATACGAGTACTTATATATGATAGGGCGCATTAACTCAGTAAAGGCACATGAGTAAATAAAAGTACAAATGTATGTGTTTATCGCAAACATTGGTGATAACGCGTGACGTTACAATAATAATCTGAATATTACTATGATTCTGTTGGCCATTATTATTATGTTTACATAATAAATTTAGTCCTTGAACCACGTCAAATTTTAGCATATTTATCTCTGTTAGTTTTTGTCTTGTATAAATAATACGACTGGTTTAATCTAGTTTTAAATAACCAAATGCAAATAAAGCGACACACAACGTTATAATCATAAATATGACTTTTGTATTGTTAAGTATGCTATTAAAATTAGCTGCAAGATTTTTCGGTTAGTTTTGGTTATCATGTTATAACGCTCTTTAATTAGATTACATTTTCCTTTTATTATCTGAAATATTTATATTACTATCATAATGTTCTTTGAAGTAAATTAAAACATTGCATGCATAAGGTACATTAGTTTTTGGATAAAATTGGGGACATTTATAAAGAGCCCGCAGAGTCTAGAACCTTAGACAGTGATGTAGTGTAGTGAAAAGAGAATTGTAGATGTAAAATGTAAAATATCAGAATCGCGGCAAGTAGCTCTATGTCGTCCCTAGCCCCTGCCTGTGGAAATAAAGGCCAATTGGAACAGGCATGCATCCGAAAGGAAACAAAGAACGGCATCCTCAATTCGGTTCATTCAGGCAATGCTTCTTGGACTACCCGAGGGAATGCCACTTTATGTAAATGTTGGTGATGCTGAGCAACCGCCCAAGGCGATGCCATGCCTTTATAGTCCCAGCTTACCATTCTACATCCCAGCTAGGCGTCGAAACCTCTCTCTAGCCTCTCTCGTGTTCCCAATTCACGGATCGATGGTCTCATTGACAATAAGATTATCTTCAATTATCATTTGATTAGGTCACTCATTATGCGGTAATCTAATTTTTTTTCTGAAACCTATCATTTTTATTTCAGGTTCAAGCAGTGAAGGCGCTTCTCCTGGACCAGTGCGGCGGCGCGTCTCAGATAAATCCGGCGTATCTATAGCAGGTGGTAAGTTTGATACTATGTAGAGCTTTTTATTATTATGTTTTTGAAAAAGTGGCGAGAATGGTAGAACCAAATTTAAATCGGTATTAGAACGGTAATCAAAACAACACAAAAACTCTTAACTTTTATAAATAGGACTTTATAATTTTTAAAGATATTGTGGTCATGAAATAGGAACGGAAATATGACGATTTTTTGTAGGTACTAAAATTTGTACCTACAAAAAATCGTCATATTTACCCGTTACGGCAACTGATGTGATTTTTTCGTCAATGTATCAATAACAATAAACACGTTTTAGGCGCAAACACGTGGTTGCAATTTTCGTATTCATTTTATTCAAACGTCACTATTGATTGTATCTAAAGTACAACATAAAAAAAGTTTAATTTAATTTAAAAAAAGTTTAATTAATTTAAAAAATTATTAGTCTTATGCGTGATACATACACGCACATCTTTTCATCTTTAATTGCGCAAATTATGGCATTAATGATAGCACCTCCCTCTTACTCACTCAAAAAGTGCTTTTTATTTATTATTTGCTTGGTAATTGTTGACACAGAGGCTTGTTCCTTGATCAAATCAAGAACATTCTTAAAAAAACAGGAATCCGCAGTGTCTTTAACCATAGAGTCTGTATATTGAGAATTGTGGATGAGAGAGGCGCAATATTTGTGCCAGTGTGGTGGAAATTGGTGCTCTGTCGTCCTATTTCTATGGGAATTGAAGCGTGACAATTGACGATGACAACAAAGAAAACTTAAATTTTTCCTAAAAAAAGTTTTATTATTCTTAATAATCGTTTATTTTTATAAGGTCTACCCTATATGCTCGAAAGAGCTGGATTAGATGTTCAACAAGGTATTAAAATTAATCATTTATAAAGATAAAATAATTTATTTATTATTATTATTAATGATTTTAATATGTCCTACAGAAATACAACGCAACCGCGATTTTTACAAATCAGCTGACGTGAGACCGCCCTTCACATATGCGTCACTTATCAGACAGGTAATTAAATCAAGTTAAACATTTTTTTTAGTGTGACTCGACAAATTATGACAGCACCCCGCTTGATGTTAAGCTGGAGTGTGATCCATGAATGGATGTCACTGCTACTACAATTCAATAACTGTGTGTAGCAATCACATCCACTATGCCGGACTAGTTGGAACCGCCAACTTACAAGCTGATCTCAAAACGTGACCAAATCACTTCACGGACTATATACTTGTAAGTGGTGGTACTACCCCGGATCGGCAGACTGGGTACCACTGCTTACTATTCTTTATCACATAGATAACGTTGTAAACAGTTTATATTACCCTATTATTTATATAATTGCACGCAAATATTTATATTGGGTAATAATCATGTCTTGAAAAGCGTTTGATTAGGTTACCCAAGAATAAATAAGCATTTAAATAGATTGGTATTAGCGAGATAAAAATTAAAACATATATTCTTATTATCTATAATTTGTGTTTGGATAATATCATTAAAATAAAATAAATATATTATTAACTATTAATTTAATATTAGGTATTCCACAAGGTTTAACTTTCGGTCCGAATTCGTAAAAGTTTGTATTTTCGATACAACAATTTCCTATTATATTGTTAACATTATATTAAAACCAATTAGCTATCTAGGGCTAAAACTTAATTTTTAAATTTACGTTTATTGTGACCCTGTCTTGCCTGAGAGTAGGCAAGGAAGTATGTCCCCAAGATATATTCATGGGGACAACGCTGAAAAAAGGCTAAAAACTAAAAATAGGCAAACATTTTAGTTACATGAGTCGCTGTTACTATGTTGGCCGAATATTGCGTTCGTTTAACATGAAATGTGTATTTTCAGGCTATAATTGAATCTCCAGACAAGCAGCTTACCCTCAACGAGATCTACAATTGGTTCCAGAGCACCTTTTGTTACTTTAGACGCAATGCTGCTACGTGGAAGGTATGTGCATTTTTTCTACTACCCGCATTTTTTGTATACGTATATATATTTTTATTTAAATTAATCTAGATAATAATCCAAGACATAGTACGATGTAACATAAAGAAAAACTAAATGCGATTACCTTAAATCAATCAAGTATTTATGCCTAATCCATGTGATTGATTTTAACAATACTACCCAATTTATAAAAATACGCTCGGTCTTTTTCCAACTTTGGTCTTAATTTTGTTTTATAGATGAATTTCTATAGTATGGTACTATTAGTCTTGGATTATTTTAGAATGAATTAAATAAATTAATATTTTACCATGTCCTTCCGATCGTTTTAAAGGTAAACTATAAAGTAAATGTATATTTATATTCATTTTTAAATAAAAATAACAATAGAAAATATAATAACAATAAGTATTATTTAAAAATATTTTGAAATAAAATATTTTTTGTGCTATACTAACCTCTGTTGTAAATCGATAGTTTTAAATAATTGACCTATAAAATATTTTATTTTTAATTTGAATAACAAAAAATTACTTATTGTTAAGTAGGTCCTAAAATAAGGTTTTTTTCTTTTAAAAAATAGTTTTATATTAGTCATAAACATCCGTTAAAAAAATACAACTACACTATTTTTTTGTAACATATGACAAAATTAAGCTAGATTGTATCAACACGAAAGTAAAAGACCTTATAATAATATTAAAAATAGTCATAATACTAACATTTAATAAATAAGATTAATATGAATAAAAAATAAGCATAAGTATGGGCGTAACAGAACGCAGTGCGGCACAACCTGTCTCTACACAAATGCTTCATGCGGGTGGAAAATGTGAAGGGAGCCGTCTGGACAGTCGACGAGGTCGAATTCTACAAGCGGAGACCACAGCGTGCGGCACACACCGCGCCACCGACGGCACTCGCAGCGGGGTACGAGAGCCCGGCCTATATACACTCATATATAAAACTTGTTATACACTTATACGAGTTACACAATCATACATTATTATACACTATACAACTGTTATGCACTGTTATACAGAACTTACAAATTTCATTCACTTATACGAATACGTATCATACAATAAACACTTATTACACAATCATACATTATACACTATACAACTGTTATGCACTGTTATTCAGAACTTACAAGTTTCATTCACTTATTCGAATACGTATCATACAATAAACACTTATTACACAATCATACATTATACACTATACAACTGTTATGCACTGTTATACAGAACTTATAAATTTCATTCACTTATTCGAATACGTATCATACAATAAACACTTATTACACAATCATACATTATACACTATACAACTGTTATGCACTGTTATACAGAACTTACAAATTTCATTCACTTATTCGAATACGTATCATACAATAAACACTTATTACACAATTATACATTATACACTATTCAACTGTTATGCACTGTTATACTAATATCATATACTTATACGACAACGTATCATACACATTTATACACAATCATACAATATACACTATACAACTGTTATGCATTTTTACACAAAAAGTTGATACTGTACACTCTTTTTACATTTTAAAATTTATAGAAATAAAATAATTTAATCTCATACATTTCTTAAAAAATCTTACAATATACCGTGCCACAGTTTTAACACTTTTACAATGTTTTACACCCTTAAACAAAACTCATACATTATTTACAATTTAACTGACACTTTAAACTCTTACACAGACTCTTTAAATCTTATACACACCTTTACACCTCTTTTATAATACAACATGAGCATGAAACAAATGACTCTTCAAATTTAATACACACGTTTACACCTCTAACACAATACAACACATAAAGCATAAAATAATTATTACGCATTATTTATACAGACTCTTCAATACACATACACACTTATACACCTCTAACACAATACAACACATAAAACATAAAACAATTAATACACATAATTTATTCTCTTCAATTCTCATACAAACTTATATACATCTAACACCATACAACATAGGCATAAAACAATTAATACACATCATTTATACAGACTCTTCAATACTCATACAAACTTATACACATCCAACACCATGCAACATAAGCATAAAACAATATATACATAGTCCTCAAATCTCATACACACTTATACACCTCTAACACCATACAACAATAACATAAAACAATAAATACACATCACTTATACAGAATCTTTAAATCTCAACACACTTACACACTCATACTTTTTTTATTAAAGAACATAAGCATAAAGCAATAGATATTCATCACTTATACATCAATATTCAAATCTCATACACACTTATACACCTTTAACACCATAAACATAAAACAATACACACTTTTATACATTATACAATAAAAACTTTAAACATAAACATTAAAATTATGAGCATTGAATTTTTGAACATATATTTTTTAAATACATAACTAAAAAATAAAAATTCACTTAAAATATTTATAATAAACTTTTGTACAACAAATTATATTTATACATATTTCTATTTTGGCAATTTAACTTGATATTTTTACAAATTCATGTTACTAAATATATAAACTCGTCCTTGGACCTCCCCTTGCTTATCATTAAGCAAGTCCAGGTCAGATCCTGCGTTTCAATCAAAAAATAAAAACATATAAACAAACGAAAATTTAAACGATACAAAAACAACAATATCTTACTCACTTTTTTAATTTGTTATTTAACAAGAGTAAAATAACATGAAGCCAAAAAAAAACAATGAAAAATAAAAAATAATATAATACATGTAAAATAAAATCTGAATAACAAATCATTTTACAATAATAAACAAATTAGAGGTTATATACTTAAATAACAATATTCATAAAACAACACATACAAACGTAAACAATTTAACCCTCAAACGACATCAACATGAACATAACACAATTTTATCCATTTACAAATTTAATCTTCTATTTAATATTTTCTATCTAATTAGATTACATTTAATTTTTCATGTAAATAAATATTTACCTCCTTTCAGAGTTTATTACTGACTTTGTATTATATGTGTAGTTATTATTACATTTTGTGAATGACGACATAAGACTACGCTTTATTCGGAATTGTTGCATCAGCTTATGACGTCATAACTTGTCTATTTCCTGTAATATCTTTGGTATTTAGGGGTTTTGTCTGTGTGTGTACGTGGAGTTCTTCGCAAAGGTGTGCGGCGTTTTTATATCGTTTTTGGATAAGTTTTTCTCGCTTGCCTCTTCACCTTGTCCTCTCTCTCTCTTTTCCTCTCCATTGGGTTCTTCACCTTACCTATCTACCTCATCTAACCTTACCTGCATGTGGACTTCGTTAATGAATTGTAAATCTCCACGACGATCTATATTTTGTGTTTCTATTGCGTTTTCTTCATTCTTTCAATCATTTTGTTTAATTATACTCTTATTATATTTTTTTTTATAAATAAGAATGTTTTACATAAACGTGTTAATGGAAGCACAAAATCATCACAATAATTAAGCTAATAATAACAGTTACAATTTCAGATCGATGTGCGTCACCTCGGTGAGCATTGTCGATTATTGGAAAGTATTATAACACAAAGGCGATTATAGAACGCGATCCGGACGAACCTGTCGCTGCACAAATGTTTTGTGCGTTACGAGGACGACTTCGGCTCCTTCTGGATGGTGGATGACGCAGAGTTCGTGAAGAGAAGACATCTGAGCCGCGGTCGGCCACGAAAGTACGAGCCCGCACCACCCGGGGCTGCAGGCCCTCCACAGTAAGACATCGGATAAAGAAGTCTGCGACCGTCCAACGAATCTTTTTACTCGGCTATCTTTAATGCGACAATCGCGACGTGTGTAGCTTACGGATCTACAATTTTCTTACTAATACATCGTGATAAAATTAAATTAAATTGACTTAGTGTTTACGTAATTTATCAAAAAGGAAGTCATGAATACGGGCGATGTTTAACACATTTTTTTTACATTTGCGTTTTATTTTACAAACGTGACAATTTGTATATTATTAAAAATTAAGAATCGTTGGACGATCGCGTCCATTGTTATTAGTGTTTTGTCGTTTATGTAATTGAGCTAAAATAACCAAAAATTGACAAAAGAAAGCTATAGAGAGGAAATGAAAAGATTTTATATGGGTTCATATATTAAAGAGAAAAAACGTAGCGTTATTTTTTACTTTCGGGTTTATTTTCACTAATTTATTAAAAGTCTGTAGCTGTGACGTGTTTAATATCTTTATTGTTATGTTGCGGATTGAAATCTTTTTATTTATATAAATAAAAAAATTCGCGCAGATAGAAAGAACTAAACTTAAAGTTGCTAATTTTTGGTTGGACATACGTACATTATGTAAAGTTTTTTTCTTAAACAGTGTGTAAGTGTAGACATTAATTCATTACTATGTCTTGTTAGATATTAACTAGATCACTTGGCTGTTTATAATATTGTAGTATAATAAATATATAATGTAATTTGTACTTAAACCGTAAAGAGAAAAGGGCAATAACTGAGACGTGTTGTCGTAAAACCACACATCAAAAAATTGTGTGTAATATATTTAATATTTTTCATAACGTTTATTTCAAATGAATGCTTTCTTTGCAGTTGTTTCTTGTATATAAAATATTGTACATTAGAGTTCGAAAAGTTCATTTAAATTATAAGTTCCATACTTATAATTTAAATGAACAGGGCACATGTAGGTTATTTGTATGATGCTAAATATAAAACTATAATTAATACAGATATGTTCACATTAAGAAAGTATAGGGCAACCGTGGCATAGTGTTAGAAAAACAGTCTCGTAAATAAAAAACATTTGCCGGTATCTTTGATAAATCTACTCGCATAGTAATCAAAATATTTTTGTTTTAACAACCTGTAACAACCTATGTACCACGAATAAATAATTTCATTTCGTTTCATTTCATTTCAAAAGAAAAATGTGTGGTTTACACGTCAATTTGAAGCCCAGTGTCTTTTTAGGGTTAATTAATTGTAAAAACAGATTGCATTTTAGACTCTTAGAGTGCCAAGCTAAATTAAATTGTTTTGCTATAGTAATAAATCACATTAATAAATTGTCTAACAATTTCGGCTTGTCAATATGTTGCTGTCATTAAAGAATTTACTTTATTTCGGAAAGTATAAGGTCCTTTTTCCAAAAGGTTTTTGGGAGATTACGAGGTATTTTTTGCATGTGCAATGAGGTTTTCAATGTTTTTTTGAAAGGATCGTCGTTGGATATCAAGTAAGACTTAGACTTAAGCCAAATAGGCATTTGCTTAGCTTGGTGCTTAATGCGACATACGATACTCTAGCGAGACGCGTTGTTTTCATCTATAAGAGATACGCTTCTTAGCAGTATTAAATCAATCTTACTTTCGAAATAAATTAATGAAGAAAGATTAATACTGCTATAGACGTTCGTGGTTTAAGCTTTAGAGTATTAGGTTAAAAACTATGTTGAAAATAGGTCGAGTCTTGTGTAAAATCACAAACAAAATACGGCCGAAGTTTCAACCCATTTTACGACCTAACTACTTTTTTCGAGCTACTCTTTAAATATAGACATCAAGCAGAGCTTTTCCAATTTGGTTTGAGTCTTTATACTGTCCATGTTTATTCTTCTGCATGTTTCTTATTTCTTCTTTTTAATATTCTTCGCTTTGTTCGCTAGCCTCGCATGGTAGACTAGTTAATTTATTCTCAAACTCTTTTTCGCTTAGCTTTTTTATATTATTCTACCTTTTATATTTTTTCTCTACTTTTTATATATTTTTTTATATACATTCACACACACATACATACATACATTAAACTTAACAACTAATTGGATTACAAAATTTTCAAAATTTATACACACTACAATAAACATGACACTATATACATTATTATTATTATTATTTATAAGAAAGAAGTTTTGATGAGTTGTTGGCCAAGGGCATTTTATTATTTTATTTTATTTGTATTTAAATTTAAAAAATATTTATTTGAAATTAAAGTAAATTTTATTAAATTAAATTAAAGTTTTTTTTTAATTTTTTTTATAAAATTATTTTAAATGTTATTTTCATATGTTAATAGGTTTATGGGAGCTCAAAGTCCGCCTATGATGACCAGCCCCCATGGATACAGCGAGGCGCTGAAACGTAATCTTCAGGTAAAAAGTTACTGAAATTTTAAGAAAAATAACTTACTTCTTTTCAAGACATATTTTTTATTACTACTTATATCTGAATAAAATTGGCACGACTCAATTTCCACAAGGATATACAGAAACAATGGACGACCACTTTTCACAATCCCAAAACAATTTTCTCACCATCCACAGTTCTCCTAATACAATTTCTTTGGTTTTGGACACTGCGGAATCCTGTTGAATCTAACGTATTTTGATCACGACTAAAGTTTATGAGTTTCAAACCTTTTCCATACTTAATTTTTTTATACTAAGCTACTAAAATGTTTGTATTATAGAAAAAGGAAAACCAAAGTACATATATCAGAGATACATTAAATATACATATATAAGTTAGATAAAAACAAATAAAATAAAATAAAAAGAAACATACCGGTGATGGGTGGTTTCGAACTTGTGCTTTCGGTTTGCGTAACCATTGCACTGCCATTACACCACGGTCTCCTTTATGTCTTTAACAAGGCATCCTATAATCTCGGACCCTTCAAGTGAGCGTGAAGAAGCACATGAGGCCGGCATAGTGGCGGTTAATGGAGCAGCCGTGAATTGCATCATTTTAGATGCATCATTTAGATCTAATTCAAGATTATAATTCCAGGGAATGATGGAGGAATGCAATCTGTCATACATGTCAAATGATGACCACATGTCTGGTAGGATGGACGATGATTATCCATCGTCACACGATGATTACAGGTAAACATTATTTTGGGTAAACGACATAGTTACGGCTTTTGGGGCAGCCGTACAATGTTTTTTCAGTCATTGGTGCCCTTGGATCTTTCCTTTGTTACCATCAGGCAAGTTGAAGTCAGATCTTGCGTCTCAATAATAATAAAAAAACAGTTTCTTTGCAATAACGCAATAAATGTTTGATTATTATCATCAAAAGAAACGCGATACTCCTCTCTTTCTTTGTGCGTTCTTCAATCAACGGTTTGTTCTTAGCGTAGCTACCTTCTAGGAAGGCCAGCAGACCCTTCTCGTTTCTGCAGACCTCCGGAAGCGTCCTCGCGTTGCCAAGGAACTGCTGTCTCTCTTCGGCCACGCTGCTGCTACTTAAGAGCACATGCGCAGCTGTTTCCTCCTCGTTCACTTCTGCCTGTGAACGGTCTGTACACTTAAAAATCGTGGATCACCAGACTCTGAGCAAAAGTGATAGTGCTTTAATTAAAATACGTATTTTCTAAACACAGACCTAGCATGCTGAATGGCTATGGAGGTTCATCATCACACGATGTAAAGGCAGAAGATCTAAGCTCTCCTGACACAGACGTCAAACCAAACATCTACGCGATCAAATCTGAAATGCAAGCTTCAGATTATTCCAATAAAGGTATGTATAGTTCCTGGCGGCTGATAAGAGAAGCGCTGGACAACTGCGGTAGGAGCAAGTCCGCGTATCTGAAATGCCAAAACCTTGAAAAAAAAATCGTGTGACTGTATCCACTCGCTGCTCCACAATGACCTCTGAAAACAGAGGTATACGTGGAGTAGCGCCACACGTCATACTTTTAGCCATCAGCTAACAAGAACCCTTAAGGAAGTTATTTACTGATGCCCAGGATGCACCGGCCTATCTGCTTTCCGCATCACCGATGAGATATGATAATCAGATAGACACGCGAGGAGGTAGTCATGGTAGAATTAACTTACTGGTTTAAGGAACGGAAATTGTGTAATTAAGACAGAAATTGTAACAAACAATAATATGACATAAATAACTTTTCAGGGGACTACGCAAACACTACCAAGGAAGGCTCTAACCGCTCAGGTGAAACTAGTCCATACGACGACTACCCGAGCGATGGTCGTTATCCTCGGACACCAGTTAATAGTCACGGACAACCCCACCCTGCTCATATAAAGTTAGAAGCAGAAAACCTGTCGCTTAACGAACAACGGTCTGATAAGTAAATTTTGACCAGATTTCCGATAGTAACTGGAACAAGTTTAAATAATTTTGTTAATGATAAGAATATGTGATCGGAGATATTTTGGAGGAAGATGATGTGAAACCACTCGAAGAAGCTGATTGTTTTCTTAATTTAGATAAGTAAATGCTTGTTGATGTGACTAGTAAATTAAATGGAGGAAAAAACGAAGAAGAAGATTGTGTTTTGAAAGAACAAAGAGTTTGTTTAAATAGATCTGTTTTTTGTATAGTAGCTGCTTTAAATTGATTTGATCTGACCGCCTGAGAGATGGCTACGAATTTAGGAATCATAAAAGTTAGATTGTAATGTATAAAAGCAATATTTGATGGCGTTGCGGCGTGAGATGCATTTGCGTAGTGAAAAGGGTTTTTTGGAACTTTTACCGATAAGTGATTTCTTTGGTAAAGTTTTGTGTTAAACATTTTTAGATTTTAAACGTATTTAATACAAGTTTTTTATATTTACGGGTTTAGTAAGTTTTTCGTAAGAATGTGTTCATTTGTTCAAGTTTCCTTTTTTGTTGATACGATTGAGTTTTGTTTAGTTTTAGCGGTAAACAATGTGAAAATAACATTGCTTATCGTTAAAAGTAATCGAAACTCATGCTAAATTATTCGAATGATACAAACAAATTTTTAAAACCCATTTTTGGGTCTCACCAAGTATTAATAGTTATTAATTTTTTTTATCATATTATTTTATAAGAATAATTATGTTATTTTTTATACTTATATTTTTTTTATACATAAAGAAATTTCTGATCATTTTTTCTACTGGTAGGTTTACAGTGTAATTGTCGAAATAAACGATTTTTCTATTTATAACGATTTGTTAGGAAAAATAAATGCTGCGGATTGTTTGCGAATAAATGGCATATTTGAAACTCTGATATTTCTCATCATTAATTATTTTATAAGTATCTATATTATTAAGTCCTGTGTGTTCAAAAGATTGACAACATTTACATCACGCTTTTAGTCAGTGTGTTCGAGACTTAATAATAAAACTTTGTGATCGATCGCACTGTAGTGCGAGAACTATACAGACATATTTGTTTCACAGCTTTTAATTAGGTATATTTAATATTTGAAATAATTGTTAAGAAAAAAAGTGGCGAATATTTTTTTTTGTCGTTCCTCTTGTACACCATAATTTTAGACGTGACGTATGTCTGCAACAGGCCTCGAGACAAAATGCGGAATTCTTCAGACGATTAATTTCTCGTTCACTCGGATTGAAAATTAAAGATAGAAATGAATCAATCCAACAGATGAATTCATTCGGCTCTTTTCGTTTCACGAATTCATTTTATGTTCAGACGTTTCATTTCGAGTGAAAGGTGCCGAAAGGTGAAAATTAACGAAAAATGAACCGTCTGATTAGGGCTTTAACAATTACCGGGGATGATTATCACAGTAAGTTTGGAAACCAATTTTTACACAAGCTGTAAATCTACCAGTGGGATTAACGAGAAAATATCTTATAGATAAGTTTTTGTTTCTGATACGGTTTTTTATATAGAGTAATCAAGTTTAGGTTTAGATGTAATTATTATGAAATATTGTATTTAAAAGTGTAATACTGTGTAGTTTAGGAATAATTTAAATTTAGATGAGGTCTTATAATATCATAACTAAATATTAAATATATCTACTTATTATTAGTACAATATATTTCATTCTGTTTATGTATTATTTTGTGTTAGTCGTTTTATTGTACAGAAACTAAGTTCAAAATTATCTTTTTTAACTTCCAAGAACTTTGAGAACCACTTAGACTTTTTTATTCGTTTATTTTTTTATTTTTTCTTATTATTATTTTTATTATATATTGTTATTTCTAAAAGGTGTAAATAAAATATAGGACGATATTTTGAGAAAAGTGTATTGATTCTAAAGCACTGAAAAAATAGATTTTCCAGTACCGAAAAATAAGTGTTATTCCGTAAATATTTATGTGAGTTTCTGTAACTACTGTTAGTAATAACCATGTTTTATTTGTTATATTAAAGTGAAATATCTTTAAACAAAGGATATCATTCATTTTGTACTACTTTTGTAATGATGAATGAATGATGAAAAAAATATTAATGGTAGTTTCGATACTTGTATTGATAAAACTAATAACAATTTTGCTTTCATTAGCTGTGCAATTGAGTTATTTGAAAAATAAGTAATAGATTTTTTTTATCGTCTGTCAATCACAAAGACACGCCATATTAACAGTTCTGGTTTAAACTGGCATGATTATAGTTATATTGCACACCTAAATAAACTGCAAAATTAAGGATATTTTTCGATTACACAGTAATCTTCGTACATGAAACTATTTTAAAATGTATATGCAACTGTTAATACATTCCTATATACATCTATATCTGAAATTTCATATCCATAACATCTCCAGTTTTAACAATAAACATATATTTTTATTTTGAGACTAGTAAGTCAAATACTAAGCCACAAACAAGAAAAAAAGAAAACTTTTCTCAAAATAAAGTTCGTTTCGTTTAAATAATTTTGTATTCGTTTCGGTCGGAAAACCTTTGAAAGGTTCATATCAATAATTAAACTATATCTTTATAATATTTAGAACAATAAATAGTAATATTAACTTAGACAACGCTTAGCGAGTAGGTAAACACTATATTGAGATACATGTACATATATAGGACTTGTATGTACATAAAATTTACGTAATGTTTTTTTATTGAGACGAGAAATGTAGGCCGGCATAGTAGACGCGACTGTCGCTTGAAGTTATTGCAATGTAGTAGCAGTCGCCTCTATTCATGGACTCAACTCCAGTACCTTTGGCCAACATAGTGACGGCGACTGTGGCAGCCGTGAACTGACTCGTTTTTTTTTCTGTTGTCGTCACTCTTGCATACCATCAGGCGGGTCGGCTTACACGTCGAGTCACAATAAAAAAACTGTTTATTGGTTATTATTATTGTTGTTTTTTTTTAAATATCAGCTAGTATCATGTCTTTATTATAAATAACTATATATTTTTAAGAGATTTCCGTGTATATATTTTATTTTGTAATTTTTTTTTTCCGTACAAATGGAATTGATTTTTTTGTAAATTTACAATTATTTTTTTAGAATTTAAGATCTGAATTCCTTTTCGAATTTTTTTCAAACAAATATTTTTTAAGTGCCATAATTATTTAAAAACATGTTTTTTTATTTAAATATATTTTATAAAAAATACAGATTTTCCTTCAAAATAGTATAATCTTCTATTATTTTCAAGTTTATTATACGAAATGGCATAATTATATTTAAATATTATCACAAATATGTATAAATTATTATTAAATACTAGAATTAAGAATAAATTTAATATGGCGACCTTTAAAATGTGTCCTTAAAGTTTAAAGTATTTTTTGGCAAAATTTTTTAAAACACAAATTTACAAAACATCTGCAGATTTTTTTTATTATCCAAATATACCGCCCGTTTCGCCTCTGTATCCTAGATTATAATCGTCCTGTTTCTATGATACAACCACATTTAGTACCTTTTTAACTGGATCCTCTCAGATCAGCTAATCAACAAGAGATAGAACTATTGTGCTATGACTAAAGTAGTTTTTTACTATAAGGCTTTAGCTGGGCTGTTATCAAATTAAAGACCTAAAGTTGATGCACCATGAGGATATAAGGGATATTTAAGAGACATGACTAATGTTGTTTCTTACTATAAGGCTGGTAATATGACTGTTTCCGGTATTTTTTTAATTTTGTTTTTTTTTTTCATTGTGGCTATACGCTCTTGCCTCTGCTAAATACAAAGAGGCAGAATAAAAAGGTCTTCATTTTAACCTTTGTGTATAAATCTCTTTCGACAATCTCCTTTCATCCATCCTTTCAATGTGTTTAAACCAACCCAGTAACCCCTTCTCTATTAATGCCACTACATCGTCTTACAATCGGTCGCCATTTTGAATTTTCTCTTTGTTTTAGTGTACATATTAAGTAAACGAATTGTAAATTATAAATGTAATAGCAATATACCTATTATAAATTATAATCGCATTATATACAGCAATATAATAGGGTATATGCATGTATTTTTTTTATGTGTTTAATTCACTTATTACATCGTTATAACATAATAAAAAATATAAATATTGTTGGTAAAGTTCTAATTATTTTTTAAAAATAATTTTAAAACTTCGATTAAATTTGACACATTTGAACGCCATCATCTAGCGCGGACTTTTGATGACGTCACACGTCATGACCAGTATTTGTTTACTACAAGTGTTACTGTTTTTTATGTGGATTTTTAAGTTGTAATAGCTAAACAAAAACACTGCATAAACACAAAGAACAGCAATTTTTTCTCTTAAACACTACGCGCACAATATGAGCATTGACCTCGAACGTGTCATGTGACGTCACATTTCATTCGGCCAATGGTGATGCGTTTCACTCATTTGAATTTCACTTGCTTATTTTTCACTTTTTGCTTAATCTTTTATGCAATATATACAAAGAAAATTAAAAATATAATTATTTTAGCATGATGTTAGTACAATAAAGAATCGGGGGAAAAATTTGCAGCAATATTTAAACCACATGCATATTCCCTATTATTATATTATAAAATATATTATAATACTGTCGTTCATATTGCAAAACGTTTTATGTCAGCTATCAAATGTTTTTTGTTTCCTAAATATATTATATTTTTTTATAATTGGAGATTATAAGAACTATTTGCCAATGTATATTTGATATAATTATGTCCATACTTTGGTCATTCTGTTTCTATGATACAAGCAGTTTTAGTAGCTTAGTATAGCTAATGTAACAAATAATTTATAAAACATATTATTTGTATGATAAATCATGACAAACATCTTTATTTATAAGATACTACCGGATCTGAACTAGCTATTCTAGGCCTGTTCTGCCCAAAAGTAAAAAACCGATTACAGCGCCACCTACCGGGTGGCCTTGAATCAATCGAGCCTTGAAAGAACACTATCGAAAGATTTTGTTTTACAAGTTTATTTAACAAAATCAATCAATCGAATTGTCACGCTTTTTTCCACAGGGATAGGCAGAGACAATGGAGCGTCACTTGCCTCTTGACAACGTATCGATGTTAAAACGTATTTAAATATTTATATACCGTGGTGTAATGGTAGTGTAATGGTCACGTAAGCTGGGTCTCTAGGTTCAAAACCATTTGCCGGTACCAATGTATTTTTGATATATGTAGGTACTTTGTACTATATGATACAAGCACTTTTAGTAGCTCAGTATAGAATTTTTTTATAGAAGAAGCATTTAAGTATAGATGTATTCAAGTTTTATTTTGAATGCTTATAATTTTGACCAAAAATAGATAAATGAAATAAACAAATTTTGTGCTGCTTACTATCGCGTTTATTATTACAATTATTATTATTATTCAAAACCAAAATAAATCCGATAGTAAGTAAGCCGCATAAAATTTGTTCAATTCAATAATCAATGTTCGCGCAAAATCTAAGAAGATACCAAAAATGGGTTTTTTTCTCCCCTATAAAGAAATTTTTAACTAACATAAAACGTATTGCAATTAATATTAACCGCGACATTGTCTTTTGTAGAGAAAATAAGCTAAAAGTCTGTAGTTAACATCACTATATGTGTCTTAATAGTTAATAGATGCAGACTAGGCCGGCATAGTGGATGCGACTGCTACTACAGTTGAACATCCATGGACCGCACTTTAAGTTAACATCAAGAGGTTGTAAGTTGCCAGTTCCAACTACGCCGGTATAGTGGATATGACTTACAGTTATTGAATTGTACTAGCAGTCACCTCCATTAATGGACCGCACTCCAGCTTATCATTAGGCGGGGTACTGCCATATGTCGAGTGACAAATGGCAGTTCAAAGAGTGGTAGGCAGTAGTACCCAGTCTGCCGATCCAGGGTAGTACCACCAGTTAGGTACAAGTATACAGACCGTGAAGTGATTTGGTCACGTTTCGGGATCAGCTTGTAAGTTGCCGGTTCCAACTAGGCTGGCATAGTGGGTGTGATAGCTACTCACAGTTATTGAATTGCAGTAGCAGTGACATTTATTCATGGACCACACTTCGGTTTAATATCAAGCGGGGTGCTGTCATATGTCGAGTCACAATAAAAAATTTTTTTTTTATTGTGACTCGACATTATAAAACAACATCTGACATTATCTTGCATGGTGCCTCAGTCTTGTCACTATGCCGGCAAGGTAATACTTTTTAAGTGATAATTAACTAATGAATTAAACAAATTTTATACGGCTTACTTTCGCGTTTATTTTGTTTATTGATTTTACATTTTTTTTTAATTATTCTGAAGCTATGTAAATCAATAACGAAATTGTAAAATTAATAAACAAAAATAAACGCGACAGTAAGCCGCAAAAGAATTGGTTAATTGAATAATTAATGTTCGCGGTTCGCGCAAAATCTAAGTAAATCATAATTAACTGTTGAGACACTTTTAGTAATTGCATTTTATGTATAAAATCATTATTGTTATTTCATCAAATAATTAAAATGAAATATTTGGATTTATTTTACAATAGAAAAGTGCTTTTTATGATATAACATACGCTTTTCACTGAGACAGGTAAAAGCAGAAACTATGGAAATTATATTCATAGAATTATGCTTGTTACCTAATCTTCTGTATTCATAGATATGGATAAAAGGGCGAAACCAGCCCCCCTAGCACGGCAATCCAAGAATCAAGATAAACATCTGCAAGGAATGTTATTGTAGCTCATTTTAAATAACGTATTAGGCCGGCACATCAAAATGTTTAAAAAAATATTTATTAAAGTTTACCGACCGTTTAAATTTCTTTTTTGATACACTGTTCTAGTAAGTTATTTAAAATGAATTGGAATGATATTCTTTGCAAGTCTCTTGCTTCTTGGATTGCTGTGCTAGAGGGGCAGGATTTTGTTAACAAACCGACCTGTGCACAGCTCAAACATAAATAAAACGTTTTATGAGTAGCTAATCAACACGCTATTAGAAGGTTAACTCACTAATAGCTCGATGCTAGCTCACTGCTCCCTAGCAGGGTATCCCTCTCATCCCTAGGATACCGTTGAGTCTCTGAAGATGAATGATTTTTGAACACAATGATACTTCACGTCCACATCACTAGCACCAGTCACATCACTACTTATTGATAATTTGCAAATGACAGTTTACTTTTTAATTTCACGTCATTTCTAGAGTAAAGGGTATAAATAACCATATCACGTGTATACTTAATTAATAATGTATTTAAAAACAATAATGTGTAACGATTATTCATATAAATATTATTTAGGCCGGATTTGAAATTATTCGTTTATATAACTCGGGTCACGAAAACTGTCTGAACATTTCGAAAACAAAAATTATTTAAAAAAATAAAAAAATATCATGATAGCTGCAAAGCTTTTGTTAGTTGAAAACAATTAGAATAAACGCAATAGTAAATAGGAGTCGAATGTAACATGCGACCTAGTTGGAACCGGTAACTTCACGATATGTTCAATTGAAAGTGGTACTATCCCGGACGGACAGACTAGGGAAAACACCACCAATTGTCTGCTTACTACTCCTTAAACTCGCACCTTAGTATATACCATCAGATGGTAATTTTGATGAAAAACCATTTTATTTGCACATTTCAAATATGAATTAAACAAATTTTACAATTTTATTCAGACGTTTCGAGAGCTTTAGTAAACGCTATAGTAAGCCGCATAAAATTTATTTAATTCATTAATCAATGTTCGCGCAATATCTAAGAAAACATTTCAACACGGTCAACATCCAATAGTCAAGGCAAAGTCGTTCTTATATCGTCCTTGAAGTTGTATTGCAGTTATTGGTCTCGCTGTCTAAGCCAAAGTCCTCGTTTCCCAATCGCAGGTATAATGCTATTAGAATAAGAATAGGACAGGCTGTTGACTAACTTCCCTTGACTGATTTAAAGGTGTCTTTTCCCTGACGGTCCGCAAAGAAAAAGACACCATACTAAAGTGAAGTTGGTTGCAGAGTTAAACGTCACAAAATGGCGCTGATTCCGTCCTATTCTTATTTTAATCGCATTATATTGCTGGTTTCGCTGTCCAAACAAGACTGTCTCCTCGCCGACCGCGGCCTTTAGGAAACATCCAGAAAATTCAATTTAGATTTAATTAATAATCACATTTTAATTACGTTGTTTACGCGATTCGGTTTTGTTCTTTTAGAATTTTATTAGACAATTTTTAAAGCATTTTATATTTTTCGCCTGATGCTATCGCAGGAAATTGGAGGAAGCGTTGCGTCGCGACAGAGAAGAACGGTTCAAGGTCTTTGTGAAATGTCGACATCAGGCAGGATGTAGTGATATAACAACCTAAATATACAAATATATCTAAATATGCCAAACAAATATACCTATTAAAACATACATGTTAAACCGATTTTCTAACCAAACAAATATTAATCAAAGGAAGCTATAATTGAAACGGTAGAAATAATCGGATAATATTTAAACAAAAACGTTAATGCTGATTTTTATCCAATACTGTAATGCTTAGGAAAGGCTTCGGTCATTTTGTATAAAGTACGTAAATAGTAAGTGACTTGAAAATTACATGATTCTGTTTTGACTAAAGAAAAAGAATAATGTAATAAAATATATTTACGGTTTACTATCGTGTTAATGTTGATTATTTTAATCGGCGCGTTTCGAAGCCTTTGCAGCTATCGTAGTTGCGGAGAGACCACGATTAAAAATTCGAATATCACTTAATAGACGCAATCGTAAGCTGCAAATCTGTTTTATCTCACAAACTATAGAACATTATTATTTAAATTTCTTATGCTCAAGAACAATTATAACATCCATATCAATTAAACTTCAAATGTTAAATAACCAATCTCTAGATATTTTAATTACTTTAGATGCGACAATCTAGGTTCAAGCACCGATGGCAGCCATTGCCATTGTAGTCGAGTCGCGTCGCGTCGCGTCGCATCGCTCACGCAGGACACCCGGTTATAGTCGTTTATCGAAATCCAAATCGTAACTTCTGCGTTTAAGTTTCACATTATTTAATTTACAGTATTATTGACAATAAAATAATTCTAGTACAAAGAATATTGTACTTGAACCATAATTTTTTATAACTACTTAATTATAATTTTATTTTTACAACGTTATTTAGTTTAATTTTTCTATGGGATTGAAGTAGTTGTTATAAATATAAAATATTAGATATTTTTTATACCGAATAGCGGTATAATATGCTGTGAATGTGGTTATACAAAAAAGTGTTTAAGAATCACTCACCATAGAAAGTGAGACAAGATACGATAGTTATTAATGTGAGAGGGAGACGCATATAGCGTTTTATGAAATGGTGGTTGATTCTTAGACAGTTTTTGTTATTACAGGCTGTTGTGAAGTCCATTTAGGACTGCAGTTTATTGATTTGTAAATTATAAACTTATACTTAATTAGTGTTGTATTAAACGAAAATTCCCCTTTAATTTTAGTTTTATTGTTTCCTCTATTATCTTTTAATTTGGCTACTAGAAAGGCTTGTTTCAAGAAAATCCGTCTAGGACCAAGTAATCCGACTACAAGTGGTTCACAGCCAGTAACAGTCAGTTCCAGTTTTATTTTAATTTATTGTGACTCGACATATGACAGCACCCCGCTTGATGTTAAACTGGAGTGTGGTCCATGAATGGATGTCACTGCTACTACAAGTCAATAAGTGTAAGTAGCAATCACATCCACTATGCCAGCCTAGTCGGAACTGGCAACTAACAAGTTGATCCCAAAACGTGACTCTGACGTGATCTCTTCACGTTAGTGGTGGTACTACCCCGGAGCGGCAGACTGGGTACCACTGACTTATTGATAACCAGACCCGAAGCAAATATCCACCTCTTTTTTTAAATTAACAAATATTTGCAATAATAAATATAATTACTAAAAAATTAAAAGCTACGAAAGAAATATTTGCTCCGACCGGGAATCGAACCCGGGACTTTACGCGCAACAAACCAATCGCTAACTGTTCGTCCACGCCTCTCGTCAGTCAAGACTTGTTGTTTTTAGAATTGTAGCCTGTTACCTCCACTTTCAAGACTGTCCTGTCTTGTTTAGCGTGGTTAAGAGTTGGGTCACCTTTGAGGTAGGCAATCCACGAGAAAATGTAATTGAGGCCACGTAAGTCGAGTGCTACCAAACTTTAGATTTATATGCGGAGTGCTCGACAAATGACAGTACCCGCCTAATGTTAAGCTGGGGGGGCAGTCTATAAGTGAAAGATATCTTCTATGCCAGCCAAATTGGAAACGGCAACTTACTAGCTGATCCCGAAACGCGACTAAATCCCTTCACGGTCTGTACACTTGTAGGTGCACCACTGTCTACCACTCTTGGTATCTGTAGACTGCAGACATTTGTCAGAAGTAAATATCATCAGGCACTTTTTGACGCGCATTGATTTGCATATAATGCGATTAAAATAAAAATAGGACGGAATCGGCGCCACTTTGTGACGTTTAAATCTGCAACCAACTTCACTTTAGTATGGTGTCTTTTTCTTTGCGGACCGTCAAAAAAAAGACACCTTTGAATTAGTCAAGTAAAGTAAGTCAACAGCCCGTCCTATTCTTATTCTAACAGCATTATACCAGTCCGTTACTTGTAAAGCCTCGGGTTCAATTCCCGGTCGGAGCAAAGAATTGTATCACAGCTGTTATATTTAATAATTAAATTAAATAGATAATAAAAATATTTGTTAATAAAAAAGAGGCGGATATTTGCTCTGGGTCTGGTTGACTAAAAGAGGTAGGCAGTGGTGCCCAGCCTGGCAGACCGAGAAGTGATTTAGTCGCGTTTCAGAATCAACTTATAAATTAGCGGTTTCTAGTTGGAATAATGTACGCGACTGCAATTTTCAGTTGTTTAACTGTAGTAGCAGTCACCTCCGTTCATGGGCCGCACTCCAGCTTAACATCAGGCTTCATAAATAAGACGTACTTAATACGAAATGATGATATTTTTCAAATTGTTATTTACCATAACATAAGAATGTAAGTTGCCGTAAACATTTCACACTGCTGATGATTTATGATGTTAAACAAGTGTGTGGAGTTAAATAGTGATGCCAAGGTTAAGGTGGTATCGATATAATTTAAAAAAATATCTATTACACAACACATTGTTACTAAAACAAAAACATTTTTTAATATTAAAAATATTTTTAGTACAAAAAGTTAAACGATAATTTTGTAAATATGGCCGGCATAGTGACTCTGAGACTAATAAATATAAGGGCACCACACAATCTAGCTTTCTTGAGGATGTCTCCGAATAGGTCAAAAAACACCCTCCTGTGTCTAGATTGCTTTCGTCAATCTACTTTCACTCATACTTCCCATGTGCCCAAACCATCAAAACATTCCTTGAAAGACATCTTCTTTCAAATCACATCCATCGCGCACTGTTCTTTATTCTATTCTCTATCGTTATTACACATACACTCCTTGTTGACCGTATTAATAATATTTATTAAATATGGCCAACATAGTGACATGAGGCAACCGTAAAATAATCGGCACTATTGGATCTCCTCTTGCCTCCTATCAAGCAATTCTGAAATTCTGAGGAAGACGTCGTGTGTCAATAAAGATTACTTTTTTGGTGTGACATGCGATGATAATCATTTGAGTGCATGCAAACAAAGTGAGTGCATTCTGTGAATGGAGACGACTGCCCACACATATTAATAATCGTGAGTAACTGTCGCATTAAATATGCCGACCAAGTACGAATCAGAAACATTAAAACTGATCCCAAAACACGAAAGAGACACTTGACGGTTTGTACACTTAAAAGTGCTAATACTCGTAGTAGCCCGGATCGGTAGACTGGACAAATATTCAGCTACTGTCCTCCTACCACTTCTGCCTTCTTGTCAGGTAATTTTGGAGGAAATAATTGATATTTTCTTAAATAAATATATTTATATATAATATATTATATATTTTTTGGCCGGCATAGTGACGGCGACTGAGGCAGCCGCGAACTAACTCGGATATTTCAGTCGTCGTCACTCTTAGATCTCCTCTTGCTTATCACCAGGCGTGTCGATGTCAAATATCGTGTCACAATAAAAAAAAATGTAAAGTTATGAAAAAATATATTAATTTAAAAAACACTACCTAAATGTTATTATTATTAACGCAAAAATTAGTACTATTTATTTTCCTTCACATTCACATCAAAATTCTCTTCATACAGCCTCTCTTCATACTTCTCTTCAAGTGCACTCTGAATACCTGCATTTTAAGAAAGTCTCCGGTTGCTAAAAGTACTTGCTAGTACAAATGTATCTTTAATAAAAACCTTGGTCGTCCAAAAAAATTATACAAAGGTAAATAAACGCCAATATCTACTATACTTTGTAAAATGTAGCTTGGATCCTGTGACACATGAGAAATTTTCGGACGACTTAACATTGTAGCAGCGTCTCTCTTCGAAGTTATTTATTTTCGTAGTTACAACCATAGCTTACCAATAATATTTATCATACAATAATAACACAATAATTTTTAAAACAAACAACTATAAATCAAATAAATCATGTAACAAAAAAATCTTGCTGTTCCGTCAAGGTTACATCTGTTAACAAAAATACGAGTACTAAAATAGTGATGGGACTAGTAAAGTCATTTTGGCATCTGTCATAGGACCCAAGCTAAATTTTACAAACCCTAATATCACAATAATGTTTATCGATAACGAGAAAAAGGACAACACTAATATCGTTGACATGTGGCCACAATAATAACTTTGTTATACCTTCTTTCAATAATAGAAAAAAAAACAAAAAAAAATCTAAAATGAGCTCTTATCGTAATCTCTGATCTGGTTACAGCATCGACACTAAAACTGTAAAAAAAACCTGTAAAAAAACACACAGACACATGTCACTACTGAATGGGTTATATTTTTTTCAGTAAAATGTCATTCCAATTTGGTATGGAAAGTTAGAAATTAAATTTTGAGTATTTAGAAATGCTTACTGTTTCAATTTAGGGTGCGTTCATACTGCTGCATTGGTTAAATACGTACAAAAGAATACTGACAATCTTCTTCAAACTAGCTTTACGGTTATGGGCACTAGGAAACCTAGTGGCGGATTTACCAGCAGGCTGAGTAGGCTGAAGCCTAGGGCGGCAAATTTTAAGGAGCGGCAGATTTAGTTCCTATTTTTTTATTTCGATTTACTAAATTAATAATATTATGTTATGTTATATTAGGATTTCGATTTTTGTGTGTATAAAAATCGAAATCCTTTTCTGTAAAAATAATCAAGGATCTGACACGGTACCTTACCACACTAGAAAAGTTGATTTAACGAGAATTAACAAATCATATACAGTAACACCCCGCTTTACGCGACCCCGTTACGCGCGGTTTCACTATAACGCGAATTTCAAATATCGCGCTCAAATGCCTTGCATTACGCGAAAGAGTGCGTATAAACATAATGTAGTCATCAACTTCTCTATGGTCGCGGAATCCCCGCTTCCTCTGAATATTCTCTATGAAGAATTGAGAATTCCCTGTCCTTCGACTTTGTTCTATGGGGATTACCTCGTTCGTTTCGTTTGTTGACATAGAGATATATTACTAGAGTTGACATAACTAAGTAGCAGAACGATACACAAAGGTGGAACGGACCCGCTCCACTAGCCGCAGTGAGAGTTGTATTAAGTGTTTGTATTTTTTGTATTAAATTTTGACTATGTTTAATCATAAACCTCGATATACGCGAATTTCAGTTAACGCGATTTTTTTCGGAACGTATCCCTCGCGTAAAGCGGGGTATTACTGTAGTTGGAATTTTATGGCTAGAAAATGTAATTGATATGATTGTGGACTAAGGTATCAAAATTCAAAAGCGGCGAAAATTAAATAGCCTACAGGCGGCAAATCTGTAAATTTGCCACTTAGGAAACCCAGCCTCAGCTTCTAAAGGATGTCTCCGATTTACTCGATAAACACCCACCTGGGTCTGCCTCGTTTAACGCATCCATCCACATCTGCCCCCCTAGCAGGGCAATCCAAGAAGCAAGATAAAGACCTGCAAGGAATATTATTGTAACTCATTTTAAATAACGTAATAGCCGGCACATCAAAATGTTTAAAAAAATATTTATTAAAGTTTTCTACGTTGTTTTGTGTAAAGTTTTACAGAACGTTTAAATATCTTTTTTGATACACTGTTCTAAGTAGTAAGTGATTTAAAATGAGTTGGAATGATATTCCTTGCAGTTCTTTATCTTGCTTCTTAGATTGCCGTGCTAGGGGGGCTGATTCCTTTCGTACTTTTACTTATTCCAAACCATCGATGCATTGGAAGTGAGAGAAGCGAGGGAGTTATGTCAGGATCGTGGCAAATAGCGCTCCATTGTGTCTGCCTATCCCTTTGGGAAAAAGGAGTGATAGGTTGAATAATACTGACTACAAATATAAAAAGCGCCTAACTGAAATACCTAGTAGCTAGTAGAACTGCAGTAGTGACACGAAATAGTGACGGCGACTGTGACAGCCGTGAACTGTCTCGGTTTTTTCAGTCGTCGGCACTCTTAGACCTTTACTATAATATAATGCCGTCAGTCAGGTCGAGGTCAGAGGTCGAGTCACAATAAAAAAAAGAAAGGTTAGTAACAATCTCTGTGTGAAAATACCTTTAGATTTTGTTTTTTTGTAGAAAGTAAGTTAGATGAGTAATGGATGACATCTGCTTTTATGAAACAAGTGTACGACATATGGCGGTCGATATTAAATAAACTAATGCTTATTAATAAATAATGCATTTATGGGTAGGTAGGTATGTGAAATATATTGTGTAGTGGTAGTGCAATGGTTACGCAAACCAAGTGGCACGGTTTCAAAACCACTTGCCGGTAACAATGTACCTTTGATATATATGTACTTTGGTTGTCCTGTTTCTGTGTTACAAGCACTTTAGTAGCTTAATATATTAATGTAAAAAAATTAATTAAACTTTCCATGATACTAACATAACATTTGACGTAGGGCGTGACGCATTGGCTAGCGTACTGTTTTGATTCCTGGTCTGAGCAAATTTTTGTTTCATAGTTTTTATTTACAAAATAAATATATTTAATATTACAATTTTTTGTTATTGAAAAAAAAAGAATTAAACAAATTTTATGCGTTTATTTTTGGTTATTGATTTTACAATTTTTTATTTTTCCGACGTTTCGAAAGCTTTGCAGCCATCGTGGTCACGGAGAGACTCGCGAGAAACGCGATAGTAAGCCATATAAAATTTGTTTAATTCATTAATCAATGTTCGCGTAAGAAGAGAGTAATTTGCTTCGTGTCTAGTTATCAAAAAGTGGCAGTGGTACTTAGTCTGCCGATCCGGGGTAGTATACTGTATACTAACAGGTATACTGACCGTAAAGTGACTTAGTCGCGGTTCTAAATTAACTTAGTGGATACCACAGTGGATACAATTTCCTATTTGATAAAACTTGTAAAGGCCTAGAACCATTACCGTTATATTTTATTATAATTTTGAGTATGTAAGTTTTCCGTATAAAATAAAACAAAAATTGCTAGTCGCATTTATTTAACTGTAGTAGCAGTCACCTTCATTCAAGAACCGCACTCCAGCTTAACATCATGCGGGGTGCTGTCATATGTCGATTCACATTATAATAGATACAAGTACTCGTACTTAATAAATCTCGCATTAAATTAGTCATGTCAATGATTAATTTTATTTAACTGTAGTAGAAGTCTCATCCATTTATAGATCGCACTCCAGCCTAACATCAGGCACATTATAATATGTATATATTTATAAATCCCGCATTAAGGCGAGGTATCTCTGCGTTATGAACAAAACGAGTTTTAATCGAAATAATAATCTTACCTTAAGGTTGAGTTTTGCACATCAATCTTGAGCGTGCAATGTATTTCGTACGAATGATTTAGCTTTTATAACAACATTCTGTTAATTTTCAGAAAACCGTGTACTTAATTAAATATCTAGCCAATTAAATGTCTAATTTAGTAATTGACTATTCATATTTACAAAAAAATCTAGTGGTTATCGCTTAAAAAACCGAGAACTTTGAAATCAAAAACCATTTTTGTGATAAAGATGCATAATTTTTTTCCTAAATAATATAAAATATCTGTAAATTCTGTTTGATTAAGTGTTTTTTTAAGCATTTCTTCTTTTCACATATAGTTTTTAGTTAATTGCAAGAAGTATAGTTATTTGATCGTCAAAAGTACCTCAAAATAGGATATCGTCGAAGATCTCTGCCTTAACTAAAGCATAAATTAAATACTATTTAAGTGAGCGTCTCTTAAATTAGTCACGTCGATGCTTAATTTCGAACGCCATGTTTTTTCTACATCGTTGCAATTTGTCATCATCATCAATTTGTATCATTTTCAGTGTTCATGGAATGCAGGAAGGATGGTAAAGTTTTAGACAATGATATTATTTCTATTTTTGTGCATTAAACGTCATTTGTGTTGGTTGACCAAATAAAGTCCGAAATATTTTGTAGCTACAATATATTTTAATATATGTCGAATCAACCAATCAAATGTCACGCCTTTTTTCCCACAGGGAAAGGCAGAGACAATGGAGCGCCACTTACCACGATCCTTACACAGCTCCTTTGCTTCCTTCACATCCACAATTCTCTTTATACAGGCTATGTGGTTATAGGCACTAGGCAACATAGCTTTCTTGAGGATGTCTCCGATTTGGTAGGAAAATACTCTCCTGGGCCTGCCTTGTTTAACGCATCCATTCACGTCAGATTTATAAATTCCTTTAGTCAATCTACTTTCACTTATCCTTTCCATGTGCCCAAACCATCGAAGCATTCCTTAATATATGATTATTAGATATAATCCTTTATTGAGAAATATTATAGATAAAATTAAAAGTATAATAACTGTAAATAAAAAATATCGTCCAATGACGTCGCATCAGAGATAGTCCCAAGGAGACTGGCAACTTTTCCCCTTTGTATGGCAAGGCTAATACGTTGGCAGAAATAATTGCCAGCCTTCCTGTCTCCAGACTAATCCGTCAGCCGCTTGAACAACTCCTTGACCAGGCGCTTAGCTAAAAGTCCACAAGAACCCAAGGTGCTTCTTCACGCATGGAGGATGGAGAGAACACATGGGCAGGCAAAGCATTCCACTTGTAGATTGTTTTACAAGGAAAAGACGAACCGAACTTTTTAGTTATATCATATATCAAAGATACATTGGTACCGGCAAGTGGTTTTACACCTGAGATCTCGGTTTGCGTGATCATTGCACTACCTACATGATTGTCTTGAATTTGTTCAATCCTACCTTCTTGGACGCCGCGTTTAATAATTCTATTTATAAAAATAATAATACTTTATGACAGTTATATTATTGTTTTTTTTTAAAGTGAAGTGTGTAGGAGACGTGTGGCACAATTACTCGAGTCCATTATAGTATTTATTTTTGTCTTTTCAACATGTGCGTGCGCATACAATATCTAATTACGCGGTGTTGCAAACCTTTGGTAACTTTCGAAGTGCATCACAAGATAATTATTAAAAAATAACGCCTGTTATGTTCATTTTTTTTCCAAAATGCGTCGGAAACTATAAAAAACAATTACACGTCGCTCGACCCACTTGAGTTCAAGATATTTGGACCTTTTTACCTATATTCCTCTAATTTTGCCGGCGTGTGACATATTTCATAGAAAGAAAAAAGTTATCTTATTTTTAATTTATAATAAAAATTAATAATTATTTAGTATAATTAATAATATAATAACCGAATCGGCAATCGAACTAAAAAGTTCGGTGCGACTTTTCTTTGTAGATCAATTGACAAGTGGAATGCATTGCTAGCCCATGTGTTCTCTCCATCCTATGACCTTGGATCGTTCAAGCGATGCGTGAAGAAGCACCATAGGCCGGCATAATGACGGGGACTGAGGTAGCCGGGAACTAACTCGGTTTTTTCAGTCGTCGTCACTCTTGTTCCTCCTCTTGCTTATCATCAGGCGGGTCGAGATCAGATCTCGTGTCACAATAATAAAAAATGATAATGTATTAGGTCGCAATTTTTTTTCTTATTGTTTCATAAAAAATTATAACTTCATGAATAGAAAAACTTTATGAAACTGTAATGAAACAGACGTGAATAAGTACAAACATTATTACGTTCGCTTCATTAAAATTTAACATTGCATTTTTATTATTTACTGACCTATCCCAATCCTCTTAACTTTCGTGGGAATTGAACCGGGAAATCTTCAACACTTTTTCATTACTAATTTATAATCAGTTCTAACATACCAGTATAATAATTACGAAGAGTACCTATGAGTATATATTATGTATCTAAACTATCAATCAATCAATCAATCAAATTGTCACGCCTTTTTCCTACATGGATAGGCAGAGACAATGGAGCGCTACTTGCTACGATCCTGACACAACTCTCTCGCTTCCTTCACATTCACAATTCTCTTCATACAAGTTTATATAAACTATCGTAAATAAATTCTGTCTTTTTTATAAAGTTGAGAATCCCTGAGGAGCACGAGTGCGTTAATTTGGTTCACCACCGCGATGCTCAGTGATTTCCAAACTTTCGTATTACTTTCTTCTAGTTTTTACCACTAGAAATATGTATTTTGATTTACTACAAAGTATTTCGTATTGCCGTTTCGGCATAGTGGATGCGGATTTTTTTTTTATTATCATAAAATGTTTTTTATATGACCTCGACCCGCCTGATGATAATAAGCAAGAGGAGATCCAAAAGTGCTGAAAAGAGGTGGCGCTACTACAGTTAAATTAACTGTATGCGGAATTCGGCACGTCTTTTCTTTGTAAAACAATCGATTAGTAGAATGCTTTGCCAGCCCATGTGTTCTCTCCATCCTATAACCTTGAATCCTTCCAGCGATGCGTGAAGAAGCACCTTAGTGTAGGCGGCTGGGGCAGCCGTGGACTGACTCGGTTGTTTCAGTCGTCGTCACTCTTGCTTATCATCAGGCGGGTCAAGGTCAAATGTCGTGTCACAATAAAAATAATAATAATATAGAAATTTTAAATATACTCGTATAAATTGATGATCATGATCTTTTATAATTATTTGAATAGTTTGAGTATCATTGTTGGAAGACAAGTGTTACCATTTGAATATTGTTCACTCACTTGCCCTATATAGAGAATTTACTTAACACTCAAAAATAATAAACAAATACATCAACTATTTTCTTAGAATTTGCGCGAACATTGATTAATGAATTAAACAAATTTTATGCGGCTTACTATCGCGTTTATTTTGGTTTAGATTTTACAATTTTAAATAAACGCGATAGTAAGCCGCATACAATTTGTTTAATTCAATATTCATCAACTATTTACATTCATAAAAACTTTTATTAAACAAACTTTGTACTTGTATTAGAACTAATACATGAAACAATCAATCAATCAAATTGTCACGACTTTTCCCTCCAGAGACAATGGAGCGCCACTTGCCACGATCCTTACACAACTCCCTTGCTTCCTTCACGTTCATAATTCTCTTCATACAGGCTCTGTGGTTATGGGCACTTGGCAACCCAGCTTTCTTGACGAAGTCTCCGTGTTGGTCGGAAAACACCCTCCTGAGCCTGCCTTGTTTAACGCATCCATCCACATCAGATTTATAAATTCCTTTTGACAATCTACTTTCACTCATCCTTTCCATGTGCCCACACCATCGAAGCATTCCTTTGTCAATCCTTGTCACTATATCTTCTTTCAAACCACATCTATAACGCAATGTGCTATTCCTTATTCTATCCGCTATCGTCATTCCACATACACTCCTTAACGACCGCATTTCTACAGCGTTAATTCTACTTTCTTGCTTCTTCTGCCACACCCAATATTCACTTCCATACATTAAGGTAGAAACAAGTACCACATCCGCCATCCGTGACTTTTTAGCCTAAAGCCATATTGATGGTCATAGACGGGTCGGGGTCAGGATGACGAGTCACAATAACAAAAAATATATATAATATTTTTTTTATTGTCACACGACATCTGATAAGCAAGATGAGGTCCAAGAGTGACGACGACTGAAAAAGCCGAGTTAGTTCACAGCTGCCTCAGTCGCCGTCACTATGCCGGCCAAAGGTGGTTCTTCACGCATCATATAAATGCTAAGACGCAACAATAATCCATCAGTCATGGCCACAGGTATTATAAATCTTTATTAATCTTTTAATCATGTCACTTTGTTGTTAACAGATAACACTATCTGTTATATACAAAGTAAATAAGCACTAAGGTCAAACCTGTGTGACCTAAGATCTGATGACGTCATGAGTTCTTGATTCATGTATTAGGATAAATAATAAATCAATCAAATTGTCACGCATTTTTCCCACAGGGATAGGCAGAGACAATGGACGATCCTTACACAACACCCTTGCTTCCTTCACACCCACAATTCTCTTCACACAGGCTCTGTGGTTATGGGCACTAGGCAACCCAGCTTTCTTGAGGTTATCTCCGATTTAGTCGGAAAACACCCTCCTGCGCCCGCCTTGTTTAAAGCATCCATCCACATCAGATTTATGAATTCTTTTCGTCAATCTACTTTCACTCATCCTTTCCATAAATATTATAATATAATAATTATGCTAGCTTTCAACACTGGAAAAACGGCCCTTCGCAGCCCGCTTTTCGCTTGGATGAAGAGAATTGTGAATGTGGGGGAAGCGAAGAAATCAAAATTGTTACGCCTGTTGCCCACATGGATAGGCAAAGACAATGGAGCGCTACTTGCCACAATGCTGGCACAACTCGCTTCCCTCACATTCACAATTCTCTTCATACAAGCTCTACGGTTATGGGCACTAGCATCCCAGCTTTTTTGAATTACTGCTGAAAAGATCTACTTCTCACCTAAAATAAAAAAAAAACTAAAATGATTAATTTAAAATGAATGCACCCTTGAATAAGAAATTCATAATTAGTTAACGTTAGTTCTATTTAGAAAAAACTTTTTATCTATTCGACACGTTAGACATCTTTAGCCCTTTTACTGTAAACCCTTGAATACATTTGGATTATTCTTGAAACTTCAGAAGAGCAGTTTTTTCACGTGACGTCAATTTACCTGATGGTATGCAAGAAGAGGTCAAGTTTTGACGACATAAGTGGCCGATTAGTCAGCACAACAGGGGCCCGATTCTCCTAATATGTATCTTAGTGGCCGCTTTTAGTGACGCTCATAGCTCGGCGATGTCATTTAATATCGATAAAAACGTGTCCATATTTTCTTTGTTTGATTATTGAAAAATTAGTGAGTTAATTGAATAAAAGAGAGTCGTCATCCGTATTCAGGCTAGAACCATTATTAGAAACGTGATTAAAATGTGTGAAAAAGAAAAATAAAACATGCAGTCACTATTCTCAAAATTAAATTAAAATATAATTCATTAAAAATTGTTGCTGTCTAATGTTTATACTTCAATTTAATACACATTTATAATATAATTTTTAATAACTAAATCTATTTGCATTTTAAGGAAAGTGTGTGTTTATTGTTATCGACATTTTGCATGCTACTTCACTATTCATAATAGACACGTGACCATGACGTCACAACTGCGTTCCTCGCACGTTCCTTTAACTCGTTCCCCTACTATACATGTCAGTGAAATGACGAGTAAACGCTTTTTCGGCTTGACTTTCAATTGACTTAATTGTCACGGCGACACAAACCCATTGTTATGGCACTGATATTTGGCATTTTTTTATTATACATTTCTATACTAATCTATTAAAGTGCTTGTATCATAAAAACAGGACAACCAAAGTACATATATCAAAGATTCGTTGGTAGCGGACACCGGTGAGTGGTTTCGAACCCGTGCCACTCGGCTTACGTAGTCATTGCACTGCCACTACACCACGGTCGCCTCTTATCGTAGGTAACGTTAATTATTCAAACAACTGTCATAAGTTTTGACAATGCAGTTGAATTAGTCAGGCTTGTCATTAGAAGTCATTTCGTTAGTTTTTATTATTTTGAGAGATGCTTCATTTTGATAAATTTCTAAATACATCTTTTATTTTTTTTGTATAGATAATACGATAAAAATTGATTATTATTTTTGTGTAAAAAAACACTATTACTTAGTTAGTTAAAAATAAAACATTATTATTAATTAACAAAAAACAGTATTACTTAGTTAGTTAAAAGTAAAACAGTATTACTTATTTAGTTAAAAATAAAACATTATTATTAAGTAACAAAAAACAGTATTACTTATTTAGTTAAAAATAAAACATTATTATTAAGTAACAAAAAACAGTATTACTTAGTTAAAAATAAAACATTATTATTAAGTAAAAAAAAGTCAGTTGGTTATCTACGTTGATTGATTACCTTTGCAAGAATATCAAATTTAAGGGAATCGGGCTCCAGTTTGTTTCGCATTAAGTCCCAGGTTCGATTACCAGTCAGAGCAAATGATTGTTTCATACCTTTTATTTGCTACAAACTTACAAACTTTATTATATTACATAGTAGGTATAAATTATTTAAATAGTTAAAATAACTTAATGTATAACAGGCCTAAGTCACCACGTGTGCGGGTTTCAGGAGCAGTTTTTTTAAACTTCAAGTCCCGACGAATCACTTGTATTCCAGAACAGGTCCCAGTTAAGTGCGGTCGTGTACCCTTTACATGTTTAGTATTGAAAAAATAGGCGCGAATTTTTAAAGTGGTTCTCTTTTTGAAAAGTGACTTATGAAAGGGTTTTCTAGGTGAGTACTTGTTTTTTTTTAACTTGTTTTTCTTGTAGTCAACCAATGTCTTTTTCTATACAACTTTCAAACTATTACAACTTTTTTAAATGAGTGGTTATTTGTCCAGTGAGTCGTAGTAGCAATACTTTGAAGTCCAAAGTCCATGAAGTGATTCAGTCGCGTTTCAGCATATGAAAGGCTTATATCCATTGATCATATTTTAGCTTAATATCAGGCGATGTTAAGTATCCTAGTTTTTTTCTGTTTACCTACTTAAGAATACCGTTAATGTTATAGTTCCAAACGTCAATAAAGGCTCACAAACATATCTACTTTATATTCAAACACTTGAAATCGCTAATAAGTACCATATGAGACGAGTATAAACAAAATTTTATGAGAAATCAGGGTGGGCCCTATTTTGTTTTGATGAGTATATTTAAAAAAATATCTATACCAGCAGAAGATTGTCACCAATTAGAATAAATATTTAAAGATTTTCTTACTTAGAATTTGGCACGTTTAAACGCGACCAAACTTTAGAATTTTGCTCCATTAAAGCTTCATGAATCGAGGCGACTGCTAATACAATAATTGCAAGTAGCAGTCACATCCACTATAACAGCTTAGTTGAAAGCAGCCACTTTTAAGCTTTTCCTGAAACGCGACTAATGTAGGCTGTACATTTAAAAATGGTACTACCCTGAATCGGTAGACTGTAAAAATGATCACAGATTGTCTGCCTAACATCCTTTAATTCAATTGGTTTACAGTTAGTTTTTTATTATTTAATTTACCACTCATGACGATGGGCTTGGCGCATTGGTTAGCAGGACGTTACGTGTAAAGTAATTAAAAATAAAACACGTAAAATATAATAAACAAATATTTGCTCCGACCGAGAATCAAACCCGGGACTTTACGCATAACGGACTGTTGTACTAACCAATACGCCACGACTGTTGTTTGCTGTAATAAAAAAATTTAATATCAAATTAGGTAATAGTTAAAAACAATTCAGTCCTATTATTTTCTAAGGTTTTGAGCGAATAATGTTTATAAATAGAAGTTAGGCAATCCATAAGTTTAGGGTTTTATTCCAAAAAAGGAAAAACCCTGCATATATTAGCGTTATAAAAATAGATACTCTTATAAATAATTGATAAATAAAAAGTAAAAATAAAATTCTTTGAAGAAATAAAATAAGGCAATAAGCCAAAAACTTTTACATCAATCAAAACAGATTTTGGGTGACCCAATTATAAGACAGGTCATAAAAAACCTCTGAAGATATTTTAACGTTTGAAAAAAATTGTCTGAAAATAACTAAGATAGAGATAACACAAACATACATTCGCAATTTATATATATTATTATTCCTAACACATTGAATAAACTCCACTACTGTTATTCGTTTCCATTGTATTCTGTTCTACGTCACGTCACGTTCAGTATTACATCTTTTTAAATTCTATTATTTTTACTATTTTAATAATAAAGATTCCCATAGGGGCTATTATTTAATTATTAATATGTAATATAATTAAGTAAATAGAAAACTATAACTAGAAAAAGGAATAGATTATAAATAAAAATCTTGTTCCAAATTGGTACCAATGGGCAAAGCGCCTATTGGTACCAATTTACTGGTAGTATTGCCGCGCTAAATGGCAAAGCTGATTCTTTGACCCAAATATTGCCCAGCAAATGTTTTGATTACATATTGGTTATTTTTCAAACCTAATATTGTCATCTGGGGGCACGGTCGTGCCCCCGACCAAGTCGAGCAAAGCGTCACGGCCGTACCATCCTTTTCTCGAAGCAATTTAGACCATTTTCGACCCCCTGTAACTTCGTTATGGATAAAACTAGAAGACTGAAATTTTCAGTAACCACATGCAGGCATTGTAAAGACACGTATATTTCAAAATTCATTCAATTTGAACCAGTATTTTAAGAATTATAACGGGTCAAATTTCTTAAATTTTGTCACTCACTGACTCACCGATCATCAAAATTCTAAGGCACTTCTAGCAGACCTAGAAGCTTCAAATTTGGAATATATGTAGTGTTTGGTGTATGAATCAAGGAAAAACTAAAAAATCTAGAAAAGACCGCAAAGAAAATTAAGCCCATACAGCCAAGTCTTCAGTTAAATTTTTCAATATTGGCTTTATTCGTAACGATGTTTTAAGATTTTATTTATTTTACGGCAATTATTATAATTGCTATTTATTTTACGGGAATTATTATTATTGCTAGCGCGAGGGCGCGGGGCGGGGACAGTGGCGGGGCGCGGGGCGGGGACAATGGCGGGGCGCGCGGAAAGGTGAATGTCGCCGAGCGTGCAGCAGCCGCACTCATACGCGCGAGCGACCCAATGCTGTTCGGATGTGCCCAGAATTCTTACCTATAAGTTTGCGATTTTCATTGATAATTTCGATTGCTATATTAGTTTGACGACTAAAGGCTACTCTCATTGGTTTACTGATATTATTTGCTTACAATTTGGACGTTGTTCGGATAAATAATTTAAATTAAATATTGATACTTTAAGTACCTAAGTATTTATAAATTTCTTATTATCTAATCGTATTTCTGCATAAAAATAACTTTGCAATCTAACTTGTAGGTAGTCGCAATGGATTCAGTAATACTGTATCCCATCAAAAACAATACTTGTCAAAAAAACCAAGTCTCGCAACTCAGTTGTTCTGCGGTAAAAAGTTGTGAGATCCATGTAAAACCAAGTCGGTTATTAATTTATTCAGTCTCTACTTAAGCGACTTTCTGTCTTAATACGTCCAGTCTCTAAGACCACGATCGTGGTCCATAACAATTGAAAATCAATTGTGTCTGGAATCTCCGTACTCGAAGCATTAAGTTATTACGTAATAATTAACAGCATCTTATAGTGACGCATATCAATATTAAAATTCTTTAATGTTTTATATAAATATATTGAGACTTGGCCATCGCCTGAAAACACGTGTAAATTCAATCGCCTGAAAACACATGTAAATTCAATTATTTAGTGCGATGGCCAAGTCTCAATATATTTATATAAAACATTAAAGAATTTTAATATTGATATGCGTCACTATAAGATGTTGTTAATTATTACGTAACAACTTAATGCTTCGAGTACGGAGATTCCAGACACAATTGATTTTCAATTGTTATGGACCACGATCGTGGTCTTAGAGACTTGACGTATTAAGACAGAAAGTCGCTTAAGTAGAGACTGAATAAATTAATAACCGACTTGGTTTTACATGGATCTCACAACTTTTTACCGCAGAACAACTGAGTTGCGAGACTTGGTTTTTTTGACAAGTATTGTTTTTGATGGGATCTCATTTCTTTTTGTATTTTGTAGACGGTTATTTTGTAATGCGCTACCACATACTCGATTATAGCAAGTCTAATATCATACGACGACTCAATATTCCCATACATAGAGAATGACAAAGAATGAAATAAACACGAACCATCACCAGGTATAGGAATAACCCAGTGTGGACAAGGCTGATCATTCACATACAGTATTACTGAATCCATTGCGACTACCTACAAGTTAGATTGCAAAGTTATTTTTATGCAGAAATACGATTAGATAATAAGAAAATTATAAATACTTAGGTACTTAAAGTATCAATATTTAATTTAAATTATTTATCCGAACAACGTCCAAATTGTAAGCAAATAATATCAGTAAACCAATGAGAGTAGCCTTTAGTCGTCAAACTAATATAGCAATCGAAATTATCAATGAAAATCGCAAACTTATAGGTAAGAATTCTGGGCACATCCGAACAGCATTGGGTCGCTCGCGCGTGTGAGCGCGGCTGCTGCACGCTCGGCAACATTCACCTTTCCGCGCGCCCCGCCATTGTCCCCGCCCCGCGCCTCGCCACTGTCCCCGCCCCGCGCCCTCGCGCTAGCAATAATAATAATTCCCGTAAAATAAATAGCAATAATAATAATTGCCGTAAAATAAATAAAATCTTAAAACATCGTTACGAATAAAGCCAATATTGAAAAATTTAACTGAAGACTTGGCTGTATGGGCTTAATTTTCTTTGCGGTATTTTCTAAATTTTTTAGTTTTTCCTTGATTCATACACCAAACACTACATATATTCCAAATTTGAAGCTTCTAGGTCTGCTAGAAGTGCCTTAGAATTTTGATGATCGGTGAGTCAGTGAGTGACAAAATTTAAGAAATTTGACCCGTTATAATTCTTAAAATACTGGTTCAAATTGAATGAATTTTGAAATATACGTGTCTTTACAATGCCTGCATGTGGTTACTGAAAATTTCAGTCTTCTAGTTTTATCCACAACGAAGTTACAGGGGGTCGAAAATGGTCTGAATTGCTTCGAGAAAAGGATGGTACGGCCGTGACGCTTTGCTCGACTTGGTCGGGGGCACGACCGTGCCCCCAGATGTGAATGATCAGCCTTGTCCACACTGGGTTATTCCTATACCTGGTGATGGTTCGTGTTTATTTCATTCTTTGTCATTCTCTATGTATGGGAATATTGAGTCGTCGTATGATATTAGACTTGCTATAATCGAGTATGTGGTAGCGCATTACAAAATAACCGTCTACAAAATACAAAAAGAAATGAGATCCCATCAAAAACAATACTTGTCAAAAAAACCAAGTCTCGCAACTCAGTTGTTCTGCGGTAAAAAGTTGTGAGATCCATGTAAAACCAAGTCGGTTATTAATTTATTCAGTCTCTACTTAAGCGACTTTCTGTCTTAATACGTCCAGTCTCTAAGACCACGATCGTGGTCCATAACAATTGAAAATCAATTGTGTCTGGAATCTCCGTACTCGAAGCATTAAGTTATTACGTAATAATTAACAGCATCTTATAGTGACGCATATCAATATTAAAATTCTTTAATGTTTTATATAAATATATTGAGACTTGGCCATCGCCTGAAAACACGTGTAAATTCAATCGCCTGAAAACACATGTAAATTCAATTATTTAGTGCGATGGCCAAGTCTCAATATATTTATATAAAACATTAAAGAATTTTAATATTGATATGCGTCACTATAAGATGCTGTTAATTATTACGTAATAACTTAATGCTTCGAGTACGGAGATTCCAGACACAATTGATTTTCAATTGTTATGGACCACGATCGTGGTCTTAGAGACTGGACGTATTAAGACAGAAAGTCGCTTAAGTAGAGACTGAATAAATTAATAACCGACTTGGTTTTACATGGATCTCACAACTTTTTACCGCAGAACAACTGAGTTGCGAGACTTGTTTTTTTTGACAAGTATTGTTTTTGATGGGATATAAACTTTCTGGAAGTGAGAGAGTTGCATAAGTATAGTGATAAGTGGCACTCCATTGTCTCTTTCTATCCCCGAGACAGACACAAGACCATGATAGTGTGCGGCAGAACACTATCCTATTCGCATCACACGCTTTCTTTAAATTAAAATAACTATAAATAATTAAAATAGTTTATAAGAGAACGACACGTCAAGTCCCAAAGCCGTGTCGTAATTAAACAATGCAACCTAAAACACGTGTTAAAAACTAGGTACTAACACTCAAACAATATGCAAAAAGTGATTAAAATTACATTTCGCAGATGGCGCAACCACGCGTGAATATGAGCGAAGAAAGTTTATTTTTATTATATCAGCAATAGCTAAGCCATGTGTGTTAATAACAGATAAACACCACATGTCACTATACCTTAAAGATTACTGAACCCCAGAAGGTAATTGAACTTGGAAACCACCAGAGCAACTTTGCAAAAAAACCTGATCAAACAAATTTAAGTCCTAATCAACAAACATTAGTTTTCTAAAACAATAAAATTTGGAAGAGGAAACTAAAGTAAAAGAACACAATATCATACCAATAAATTGCAAAAGGTATGATCCTATAAGATCTCATAGGATTAAAGGTTCTAATTAAAAAACGAACTGAAATGTTTCTTAAGACCATAAAGAATACAGAATATTTTGCGTTAGACAGAATTTCGGATAGTGAAAATATAGAAAAATTAAACATGACCTATTATTACGAGTATACATCGAAACTATCATCCAATACACCGAACTAAACTACGAAAGAAATTGTACTTTAAACATAAAGACTAGTAAGAAGTACTCTAGTAAGAATTCTATGGTAGCTACAAAGCTACGCCACGCCACTATGGATCTCAACGTTTGTCATGACAACCAATCTCTTTTTGAAGATGAAGTCTTCCATAATGATAATCAAGTTAACGACTTGCATAATTATTACATGACACAATTTAACTTAGAATTAGAAAATGGTAAGAGGACAGAGGAAAGTGGCTTTTCCAACTTAAATAATTGGAATAACGAAGCTACTAACACTGGAAATTACGATTTACAAATTATAAACGAAGTAATAGAAAACACTAATGTAAACGAAGAAAACATTAAAGAAGTACTATTTGATTTAGATAATATAGAATTTGAGACGACAGATTCAAGCACTAAAACTGAATCGACTGTTAAATTAGATTTTGATTGTTTTGAATCAAATTGCGACTACATAGATGACGAATCACTTATCGATGAGCTTTGCAGGGAAGATAGTGAGCCATACAGACTTACACCTGATATTTTTAACGATAGCTACCTATCCTCAATAACTAATGATAAAAGTCTACTACCACCGATAGAGACAGCATTCTCCAAACATTACAATTATACACAAAATGAGAATAATCCACTCCAAACTGAAACTGAAATCTTCAGTACATCAGAAGCGCCGATCACAAGTATAGATAATTACAGTTATCCGAATAATGTTATTTATAACATTAATAATAATAAACAGTACATTTTGCCTGATACTCCAACTAGTTGTTCAGAGTTTACCTTTGATAGAACACAAAGAAAGGTTTCGGTATCAGAATCGATAGAAAGTGAAGTCTACAGTTCAAATTGCTATGAAGAAAATTCAGAAGGCCTCGATGATGATGAGTTGTTTATTAATTTAGATGACCTAGGCTTTAATTTTGAGAAGAATGAACACATTGAAGAGATTAAAGAAGATTACAAGGAAAGAAAGGATAAAGATAAATCTCAAGGTAAATGATTTTAAGATATTTTAAGATATTTAAAAAATATCAAAAACTTGAAAAAGGTTTTAGAGTAACTTATATAATGTACGACAGAATAGATAGAATTTAAATACTTACTGAAATTTCATTTTTCAGGCGAAAGAACTTGTTTATGGGAACAATGTTACGAACGGTATCCGAACCAGACTACTTTAGTGGAGCATATCGAGAGAGCACATGTTAATTCTTACAAAGGTATGTAACAAAGAAATTCAATAGTTTGGTCACATAGAAAGGATGAGTGAAAGTAGATTGACGAAAGGAATTTATAAATATGATAAACAAGACAGACCCAGGAGGATATTTTCCGACCAAATCGGAGACATCCTCAAGAAAGTTGGGTTGCCTAGTGCTCATAACCGTAGAGCTTGTATGAAGAGAGTTGTAGATGTTGTAGAAGAGTTGTAGAAGCGAGGGAGTTTTATTTTGTGAAAAAAAGGCTTCAGAATTTGATTGATTGATAAATTGTAGAGATCAGCGCTACTTTTTATGACTTTAACAAAACGTTCATGCCTTCTTTACACCCATAACTTTCTTTATACAATCTTTATTTTTTTATGTGACATAAGACAGCACCGCGCCTGATGTTAAGCTGGAGTTCAGTCCATGAATGGAGGCGACTAATACTACAGTCGAATAACCGCGAGTAGCAGTCACACTATGCCTGCCTGCCTAGTACACCACGGTCGCCTTCATAATTACTAACATACTTGTATATATAAAATTATGAAATCTAATAATTAAGGCGACCGTGGTGTAGTGGTAGTGCAATAGTTACGCAAACCGAGAGCACGGTTTTAAAAAAACTACTTGCCGGTACCAATGTATCTTTGATATATGTACTTTGGTTGTCTTGTTTCTATTATACAAGTATATAAGTAGCTTAAAATAGAAATGTATAATAAAAAATATTAAGTTGTTTTCACGTGTTTTCAGGTGATGAATTCAGTTGCCTATGGAGCGAATGCGCACGCGCACGTCGTCCTTTCAACGCGCGTTACAAGTTGCTCATACACATGAGGGTGCATTCTGGTCATAAGCCTAACCGGTGTCATGTAAGTCATTTATATCGAACTTGTATGACAGTTTTTTTTTAATTCGTTAACTTGCATAACAGGCAAGGTTGCGACAGTGCTGTTGTATTTTAAACCACAATAATAAATAAAATTAAAAATAAAACAGTGAATTTACCAAATTTTAAAGTACATTCCTGCATTTATTTATAATATTTCCAAAAGACAACGAAACACCACTTATTCCTTCCTTCTATCACATCCATATCTTCTCACATCTTCCTAAGTTTATAAACAGTATTAATTGTCTTCAAATAAATATTTCTACAGCATCCAGGCTGCGGCAAAGCCTTCTCCCGGTTGGAAAACCTGAAGATCCACGTCAGATCCCATACAGGTGAACGGCCGTACGCGTGTCCAGCCCCACACTGTAGGAAGGCCTTTTCAAACTCTTCAGACAGGGCCAAACATCAAAGAACACATTTTAATGCTGTAAGTAACATTTTAACGCAAAGTTGACCATAACCTTAGAGCTTGTATGAGGAGAATTGTGGATGTGAAGGAAGCGAGGGAGTTGTGTCAGGATCGTGGCAAGTGGCCCTTCATTGTCTCTGCCTTTTACCTTGGATCCTTCAAGCGATGCGTGAAGAAGCACCTTTGGCCGGCATAGTGACGGCGGCTGAGGCGGCCGAGAACAAACTCGGTTTTCTCAGTCGTCGTCACTCTTGGATCTCCTCTTGCTTATCATCAGGCGGGACGAAGTCAAATGTCGTGTCACAATAAAATAAAATAAAAAGAAACATGTCAATTTGATTGATTGAAGTAACATTTTAGCTAAAATATATTCTTCAGTGGTTGATATATCTGTGTAATATTAGTGAAAAATATGAATATTACTGAAAATCACGAAATGAATAGTTGCAACAGTTGAAAATACACGATATGTTATTTTTAACCTAAACTCATTTTAACACTTTTAGAGGAGATAGATGACTTAAAACAGTATTTGACCGTGGTGTAGTGGTAGTGCAAGCAATGGTTACTCCAACCGAGAGCACGGGTTCAAAGCCACTTGCCTGTACCAATTTATCTTTGTTATATTATGTACTTTGGTTTTCCTATTTCTATGATACAAGCATTTTAGAAATTTCAGTAAACAATAATAATATTTAACTTTGTGTAGGTTGAATTAAACAAATTTAATGCTATCGCCATCGTGGTCACGGTCAGACTGTCAGTCTCTCCGTGACCACGATGGCTGCAAAGCTCTCGAAACGTCGGAATAATAAAAAAAATTAAAATCAAAACCAAAATAAACGCGATAGTAAGCCGCATAAAATTTGTTTAATTCAATAATCAATGTTCGCGCAAAATTTAAGAAAATACTTCGTGTAGGTTTTTCCATTTTTCGAAATAATTAAAATTAATAAATCTAAAGTCCCCTTCTACATTTTAATCTACCTACGATCCTATAACCTCCCCATTCTATAAACTGGGATCTTACAAGTGAAGCGTTTATAGTGATGGGGACTAAGACAACAATAAACATCGGGCCAAACGGCTAATTCCAATGAAAATGAGAATGGGCTTCGTTTTGACAATAGGGTATATGCATGTATTTTTTATGTGTTTAATTCACTTATTACATCGTTATAACATAATAAAAAATATAAATATTGTTGGTAAAGTTCTAATTATTTTTTAAAAATAATTTTAAAACTTCGATTAAATTTGACACATTTGAACGCCATCATCTAGCGCGGACTTTTGATGACGTCACACGTCATGACCAGTATTTGTTTACTACAAGTGTTACTGTTTTTTATGTGGATTTTTAAGTTGTAATAGCTAAACAAAAACACTGCATAAACACAAAGAACAGCAATTTTTTCTCTTAAACACTACGCGCACAATATGAGCATTGACCTCGAACGTGTCATGTGACGTCACATTTCATTCGGCCAATGGTGATGCGTTTCACTCATTTGAATTTCACTTGCTTATTTTTCACTTTTTGCTTAATCTTTTATGCAATATATACAAAGAAAATTAAAAATATAATTATTTTAGCATGATGTTAGTACAATAAAGAATCGGGGGAAAAATTTGCAGCAATATTTAAACCACATGCATATTCCCTATTGCTCGTGCTCATGTCCATTCTCATTGCAATGATAATGGGCTTGAAATTCATTGTCATTATCATTAGTTACGCGGTCGTTTTAGTCTTGCACCTCGCCTTATGTACCGTCTCTCCTTAAGTCCGTGCTAGTCTGACTTTAGAACAAGCCAATATTTTTTAAATATATTTTCGAAAGTATTTTTTATCTTTATCCACAGAGACCATACGCCTGCGGTGCAGTAGGCTGCGGTAAACGCTACACCGATCCATCGTCACTGCGGAAGCATGTCAAGAGTCATCCACACGTCACAAATGTCCCAAGGACATGTATACCACCTACTCGCATATTTAGGAGGACTGCGGAATCGGAACAGACGGTTCCTAGTTCTCCAGCCAAACTTACCACACTAAGATGTATACGAGATAAATTGGCTACGGTGTCGAGATTTCAGACATTGTGAAAGACAGAGACATTTTTTATTATTTTTTATTGTGTCTCGAAATATGATAGCACCCCGCTTGATGTTAAGCTGAAGTGTGGTCCATGAATAAATGTCACTGCTACTACAATTCAATGACTGTAAGTAGCAATCACATCCACTATGCCGACCTGGTTGGTACCGGCACTTACAGGCTGATCCCAAAACGTGACCAAATCACTTCACGGACTATATACTTGTAAGTGGTGGTACTACCCCGGATCGGAAGACCACTCTCCCGTGCTCATGACCTGCACTCTGGCTTTACAACAGGAAGAGCCTTCCGGATCGCTTTTTAATAATAAGGCGTCCAATTGTATATGATGAGACTGAAGCAGCCGTGAACTGACTCGGTTCTTTCAGTCGTCGTCACTCTTGGACCTCCTCTTGCCTATCATCAGGCGGGTCGTGGTCAAATGTCGTGTCACAATAAAAAAATGTTTTGTTTTCAAGTTTAGTATTGTTGTTAATTTAGGTTGCATTATTTTTCTAATAATAATATAAAAAAGACTGTTCTTCATACAGTAATTTAAGATATTATCCCAAAATCGTGTCCAACACGCACAATTTTGATCTCTAATATAAGTATGTTTTAGTGCAATTCTCTTTTGAATATTATTTAGTATTTAAGCCTTTTTTGAGTAGAGAGATATAATAAGAGAGATATAATATAAAAGAGAGATATAAAGGCGTGACAATTTGATTGATTGATTGATTGAGAGATATAATGATTGGGCTTTAAAGATGCTGGTTTTAACTAGGCCGGCATAGGCACAGTTAACTGTAGTAGCAGTCGTCTTCATTCATAAACTGCAATGCAACTCAAAATCTGTCATTATCTGGTATATACCAACCTAGATAAACCTGAAACTTCACAGACCATAAATCAGAAAGTGGTGGTATATATCTACCAACTTGACGACAGGCGTAGCTGATTGTCCAATGATTAGTTTGTTGCGCGTAAAGTCACGGGTTCGATTCCCGGTCGAAGAAAATATGATATATTTAATATTGTAAATATTTGTTAATATAAAAAGAGGCCGATATTTGCTTCAGGTTCGGTTCTCAAAGAGTGGTACCCAGCCTGCCGATCCGGGGTAGTACCACCACTTACAAGTAAACAGACCGTGAAGTGATTTAGTCGCATTTTAGTGACATCCATTCATGGACCACACTCCAGCTTAACATCAAGCGAAGTGCTGTCATATGTCGAGTCACAATAAAAAAAATAAAAACTGTGCCTACGTAGACAGTTTATAAACAGAAGAGCGATGTCCTTCGCAGAGTGGCTGGCAACCCCTGTACGCGAAGAGATAAATGTCGTCGTTTGGAAAAGGTATAGGTGCCTTTATTTAGACTACGTCGATCTAAATAAAGGCACTGCCTAAGCCAAATACGATTCACTGTTTTGATGTTAACGTCGCTTTATACCTCTTTACTCAGAAATCATCCTTAGGGACCAAAGATAGGAAAATAAAAAGACATTATGTATAGGAAAGTAATTTTAATTAAATTAAATAATTTTAAATAAGAGCTCACACCTTATTTGCTCATTTTTAAATGTATTTTTATAATAAATGTTATTTTTATTTAAATTAATTGTGTAGATTAATTTTGGTAATGAAAATCAGAGTTTAGTTTCATCATCATCAGTCGGAAGATGAACGCCATTCCGAACGACAAAATGTCAGTCGCATTCACCGGTATTTTGTCGTTAATAATGGGGGATGTGCATGGCAGAGCCTTCTTTCTCCCAATACACGACAGCGTAGTGACGAAACACTGATATTTGACATCTTCGTGACCAATCAGCGAATAACAAATGAATAGGTAAATTGCGTTGATTGGTCACTTGCGACCGCGACGCAATTTTACTGCTTTTTCGTCGCCATAATTGAGGACCAGAAGCGAGCAAATGTGTTTAAATAAAAGCCTATACGCGCCGAAAATTAAAAAAAATTGTTTTTTACAAAGATTTCTCTCTGATTTTTAATTATCAATTATAAAAATAATTGTAGATATTATTATAAAGATGCTTTCCAAAGAATCTCGCTTCAATTGTTTTTAAATAGAATTAGATAATTTTATTGTTTTTTTTATGTTTTAAAGTATAATTATGAAAATGACAGTCCAGAATCCGATCCCTTATGGATTATGCGATCCTCATCGATGTATAATAAATAAACTGACTAAGGCACCTGTGAACTGAGATGGCTTTTTTAGTCGTCGGCACTCTTGGACCTCATGCAGGTTGAGGTTAGATGTCGAGTCACAATAAAAAAAAACATAGAAAACACGTGAAATTTTCACCTATTTAAAATTATTCCATAAAAACTATTGTGACATTTGACCTCGACTTGCCTGATGGAGGTTGCTAATGGGGCGTTCTCACGGGGCAATTTCAGTTGATCAAAATTTATCGTTAAACAAAAATTCGAAAGCAAATATTGACGGAAGCGTTCTCACGATTCAATAATAATCGACTCAATATTACACGTGTTATTACACTATCTGTCCATTAAAGCATATTTCTCGTGGATGTGGACGCCACAATTCACATTTTATTTTACAAACAAACAAAATACTGGTGATAAAGGAATGCAATATACAGTACATAGGTACTAAATCGCGCTGATTGACTAACTGATTGGACTGATTATTCAATGCAAGTTGAACGAACAAGTTCAGACGAGTCGATTCGCTGTCAGCTGTCAAATGAATCAACAAAAGTCTTTAAGGTCTTTAACTTTTGTTGAATAGATATTTATTGCTTCAACTTAATTGAAAGTCTGTTCAGACGGTTTAATTCACGAACGATTTCGCAGTTGATCAACAAAAATCGCCCCGTGAGAACGCCCCATTAGGGAGGTCCAAGAGTGCTAAGGACGGTTGCCTCAACTTATTACTTTTTTTTTCTTTTTTTTTTAAGTTTTAGTATAAGTGTGATCTCATTGAGATTTTGCTCATATTTTCTAGGCAGAAACTGCCTTTTAAATATATTTTTTAATATTCCTTTAGTATAAGTTTTTTTATAGAAGAATAATAAAATTTTAAATAATTTTCATTTGTTTTTTATTTTTATTTATTTCTAATCATCTTTGTAAATCAGATTTATAAATCTAATATTGTCCGGTCCGACGAAATTAGAGACATCCTCAAGAAAGCTGGGTTGCCGAGTGCCCATAACAGCAGAGAATTGTGAATGGGATTAAGAGAATTGTGGATGTGAGGAAAGCGAGGGAGTTGTGTCGGGATCGTGTCAAGTGGCACTTCATTGTCTCTGCCTATCCCTGTGGGAAAAGGGCGTGACAATTTGATTGATTGATTAATTGAGTATTTAGGTATTAATTATAATAATCTAGACACAAAGTAAGAAGACCTAGAAACGAGGATGACATGGTGACCTTTCATTCATGCGCTGATAAGTGCAACAATGTTGCAAGTACCAATGGGGAGGCTAATGCGTGTACATACTTTTTTATGTACTATCTTATAAAATAATACAGGATGTAACTTAGTATACGAGTCGTCGTATTAAAAGTTTTATTGTGACTTGACATATGACAGGACCCCGCCTAATGTCATGCCAAAGTTATGCCGGATTGCGGTCCATGGGGTACAACTCACTTGTTGTTTTTTTAATATTGTTTTTTATTTACATTTCTATAGTAAGCTACTAAAGTTCTTGTATCATATTAAAAATTTATAAAACCTAGTAAATCATAATAACTAGTAAATATTTATAAATCCTAGTAAATAAACTAGTAAAAATTTATAAATCCATTGACATGTATATAGATACCTAAGACATGTATAGTTGGGGAATGAGTTAAATGCATTCGGGGCCTGAGGAGCGGCGGGTGGGCAAATACCTCCCACCCGTATCATACTGGCCGCCATTAGTGACGCGCTTAGCTTGGCGGTGTCACTTAATAGCGCACTATCGATAAAAACGTATCAATTATTTTGTTTGTTTATTACAAAATGAGCGAGTTAACTCAAAAAAAGAGAGTAGTCATCCGAAACATTATTAGAAACGTGATTAAAATGTGTGAAGAAGAAAAATTATCAAATATAGTAACTATACCTTTATGTAAAAGTATTGATAGATCATGTTATTATACCGGTGTACCTAAAAGCACAATTAATAATATAAAACGTGAGTCGACTTTAGCTGGATCATTACTTTTGAAATCACCCACAAAAAAAGGCAAAAAGATAAATTTTAAACGTAATGTTAATATTGACGACTTTGACCTTGGCGTTATAAGAAGATGCATAGAAGATTTTTATTTAATAAAAAAGATTGTACCAACGTGTCCTAAACTTTTAACTGCCCTGCGTGAAGTATAATAGTATAGTTAGTAATATTTGTATTCACACATTTAAATAAACTAATAAAGTGGAGGGGCGCGTCATTTATAGTTAGACTAGCTATACTTTTCACTTATGCTATCGGAATCATCAAGGTCATCAGATTCATCGCATTCGTCCTCGTTAGAATCAAGTATAGTATATACCGACTTCAAAATTATAAAATAATTATTTAATAATTTCTATATGAAAATACGTATTACTTTGTGCGTAGTAAATTTATTTTTTGCTAGTTTACTGATTAAAGTCGTATTTTTTGTTAAAATTATTTTATCGGTGTGTTGAATTCTTATTTTATATTTGCTCGTGTGCGTAAATGCAGTGGAGGGGCACGTTATTTCGGCTTAGACAGAATATACTGATTTATGAATATGGACACCTTAAAGTTTCGTAAGCGTTGACGACAAAAAATAACTTTAGTTTAGTTTAGTTAAAAAGTTAGGTTAAATATATGATTAAATAATAATTATTGTTGTTAATGTATAAACATTTATTAAATATAAATTTATAATATTTAATAACTAAATTAAAATACGCAAGTAAAAAAGTGTGTGTTTATCGTTATCAACATTTTGCATGTTACTTCACTATTCATGATAGACATGTGACGATGACGTCACAACCGCATTCTTCGCACGTTTCTTTAAGTCGTTCCCCTACTATATATAGGAGAGTGTTTTCTGACCAAATCGGAGACATTCTCAAGAAAGCTGGGTTGCCTAGTGCCCATAACCTCAGATCCTGAATGAAGAGAATTGTGGATGTGAAGGAAGCAAGGGAGCTGTGTAAGGATCGTGATAAGTGGCGCTCCATTGTCTCTGCCTATCCCTGTGGGAAAAAGGCGTGACAATTGGATTGATTGATTGATATTTAATTGTTATACTGACAATAAAATTATTATTAGTTAAAGGAAATTAATTTGGCAAAGTTGTTAAATAATATTTAATTAAGCTTTAATTAGTTGGATTACAATAATAAGTTTAATCAATTTGTATTTCAATTTATTTATGTATGACTCGGCAAACTTATATCGGTAAGCCATATGGATTGACTGAATAAATAAAGTTCGGTGCGTCTTTTCTTTGTAGAACAATTGACAAGTGGAATGCTTTGCCAACCCATGTGTTCTCTCCATCCTATGGATCCTCCTCACCTTGGATCCTTCAAGCGATGCGTGATAGTGGCGGCTTAGATAATTTAACTGTCTAGATAGAGTGTCGCGATTCAATCGCAATGCAAACATAGGCCAACGTTGAACTGATTGTGTGCGTGTCACACACACAGATGCGTTCCATTACGATATCGTTACAAGTGCGTCGGGCCACGCCTGTGTGTGTGAAATGATACCAGCTTATCGATATTACCCACTAAGTAGGGAAAAATATGCACTTTTGATATGCGTTTTATACATACATAAATTAATAATAATGTAGATTTGTTTACTATTTAATTTGTTATAGTATGTGTATATGTTACCAGAAATATATGAAACCTAGGAATTGAGAAAAACAATAGGGAGGTAGGCAATGGATGTAAAAACAGCAGCAAGTAGTGTTTGCAAAAACTCGATAGTTTTGTTATCGGTAGTAAACACCAAAACCATCTACTCAACCGATAGGGCTATAGACAGCGCAAATTATTAATAACAGTAATATTATTGATAGTACTGACCTGGTAAATTGATAAAACTATCGAAACCACTAATAGTGGTCTTTTCTTCAAAATTAACGAAATTGAAGAATTATCGGTTTTGTGCAAGAAATTGCACTCTACTTGTACAAAACTGTACTTTTATGTGAATAAGCATTACTAATGATAATAAATACCACATATAGTTTATTTTAATAGTCCAGTGCACAATATTTGATAGGGGTAATAAAAAAAGAATAAGAGTATATTTTTTATTTATACAAATAAATAAAAAAGTTATGATGCTGCATCACGATTGTTGTTATTATATTTTATCTTGTAATAATATCGTAAATCTATAATAAATATTTTTCTACAACACTTTTAATCAAATTAGTTTGATGGAGGTGGCCACAAACATGCTCAACTTTTACCTCACAGTAATTTGGGCCTCCAATAAATTGTTTCATTACAGTAGATACTATTTTTGCATATTTTTTGGGAGTCATAGTAAAATCCTGTTTTAAAAACTGTCGAATTATGTATTCAGCAGATCAGAAAATAAAATATACATCCTGAGAGGCATAGATGAGTCCCTTCATCTCTTAATTTAACCAATTAATGGTGCGGCAATTTTTCATTTGATGTCCAAACAATTAATACACTTATTTTTTTGTGCAAACATTTAACAACAAAGCCTGCTATGTAGCCGACGATTTGCTGTGTATATTCACATAATTCCGAATAGTAAATAATGCCGGCATCGTTGTAGAGAATTTCGTCGTCAACGTCATGTTCCTCTTCATCTTCTTCCCTTAACGAAGGAACAGTTTCATTTATACTTTTTATTGATGAAGAGCACGTTAGAACACTTATGTCTTCTAGTGTCACATAGTTTCCTACCTACCTAAAAACTGGATCTTTAGGTATTCTGTAACAACAGTTTATTTATTGCTGCCTTGTCTAAGCATGATATATTATTATTGTTTTTATGGCACGACATATGACAGCACCCCGCTTGATGTTAAGCCGAAGTGCAGTCATGAATGGTAAACAGTGCATCCACTTGTAAATAATATTGTAATTAATAAACATATTGTTGTACATACAGAACACACATTTAGGTGGGTAATGTAATATAAATGTTATAACATGTTATTATATATAATAACAGTGTTAAAGTGATACTTGTTTTTTTTTATATACAACAAATCTACTTCAATATAAAAACCAAAATATTCACGGGAATATTTTGATTCAAAACCTGGCAACACTCTTAACATCTTAGGTAAAAAATTGAACTATTTTTTAAAAAATTATTTCCAATGTTTATAGTAATTTAAAATCTACTTAATGATGATAAGTGACAGCTTTGGTTGTTCTCAAGCGTCCTTTGTAAGTTCGGCACAATTTAATGGCGCAAACAGTCATTATTATCGAAAAAATCACAGAGAAATTTCGCGTGGCGTCCGAACGGTGTCTGTTACGCAACTGACAAACGCGAGAGAGTGTATCGGCCAACAGTTGGCCGGTATTTTTTTTAGCCCGTGCGCCACCATATGCTCTATCTAGACAGTTAAATTATCTAAGAGTGGCGGCGGCTGGGGCAGCCGGGAACTGACTCGGTTGTTCCAATCGTTGTCACTCTTGGACCTCCTCTTGCTTATCATCAGGCGAGTCGGGGTCAGATGTCGTGTCACAATAAAAAAAATAAAAATAGAAAAAGTACATACTTATTATATCAAACATACATTGGTACCGGTGGGTGGTTTCGAACTCAGTTTTTTAACCGTTAATCATGATGCTGAAACTAAGATTACTACTTTTGCCAAGTAAGGAAAATTGTCACTAGTACCACCACTTACAAGTATACAGATCGTGAAGTGACTTAAAGTGGCGTTTTGAGATCAGCTTTAAAGTTGCCGGTTTAAAAGCCGTGGTGTAATGGCAGTGCACGAGTTTAAAACCACTTCCCGGTACCAATGTATCTTTGATATATGTGGTTATCATGTTTATAGAAAGTTTATGAATACTAAGCTACGAAAGTGCTTCTATCATAGGATAGAAGCACTTTCGTAGCTTAGTATAGAAATGTAAATTTAAACAAAAAACACAACATACTGTTTATATAATTAGCTAAACCCTTAATCATCAAATTATTATCAATTGATGGGTCAAATGACCAAGCGAATTGATACACGAGTAAATATGAAAAGTGGTATATAAGCGGTTGTCAGTTGTGAACAAACCAGAAGTCATCTTCTCTATCCTGGAACAACATAACAAGGATAAAATGAAGTTAGTTGTAGCGGCACTTTTGGGTAAGTTCAACAATTTCAATTTCAACAATTGATTTAATGAATTAATTGTTTATTTTAGTGTTTTTTTATAAAGATACAAATCAATATGTAGTTTTCTTAAATTGTATTGGAATGAAAATCAATATTTATTGAAAAAATGCAAAGGATATCATTCATTTCGGGCTTTAATGTACTACTTTTGTAATATCCAATGATAAAAAATGGTAGTTTCGATACTTGTATTGATAAAACTAATAACAATTTTGCTTTTATTAGCTGTGCAATTGAGTTATTTGAAAAATAAGATATGGATTTTGTACAGTCTGTCAAATACAAAGACAGGCCATATTAAAAGTTCTGCTTTGAACTGTCATAATTTTAGCTTGATCATTTTGCACACTTAAACTATGCAAAATAAAGGATACATTCCAATTACATTGTAATGTTAGTACATTAAACTATTTTAAAATGTCTATACAACTGTTAATACAATCAGGCCCAAGTCCCTATACAAAATGAATGATGTCCTTAAATGGTTTAATTACCCAAATTTTTTTAAAATTGTAATTATGTCTCGACAGCGATTCTCGTCATAGTGGTAAGCAAAGGGAAGTCTAAGTGTTGACTAATTAAAAACCCGTAAAAAACATTTAAATTCGTTACAAACAATGGCTTTTAAATAAAACAAAACTACAATAAATATAAATAATTATCTAGTTTTATAAATTATAATAGTATTTTTTTAGATTTTGTACGGACATTGATTAATGAATTAAGCAGATTTTATGCGGCTTACTATCGCGTTTATTTTGGTTTTGAATTTACAAATCTTGGACCTCAGCAAGTCGTGTTTAAATGTCAAATCACAATTTTTAAAAACTGTTAAACTGAAATCATATTACATTAAATAAAATGATTAAGGTTCACTATAAAAATCATATAAAGAGGTAATGCAACCAATATCAAGTTGGAGCGCTGCTACATTTACTGCAGTTAATCAAAATCAAATAGCAATCGCTACCACTATGCCGGACTAGTTGGAACCGGCCACTTTCAACCTAATCCCAAAACGCGATTATATCATTACACTTCAAATCGTACTAGCTCAGATTGGCAGACTGGACAGTTGGTGTGGCTTTACCACACTTACCACACCAACTGTCTTTCTATCACTGTCTGCCTTAAAATAGTTGTTGTTATAATTGTATTAATTTATTTGCAGTGGCCGCTGTGGCGTCCCAGCATAGCCCACCATCGAACCAGGGCTCCGGACCATGGCAAACTGGTAAACTGTACAAGTATCACGTCCAAGCACACACTCTCGCCAACTACGAGACAAGTGCCAGCAGTGGCACCGTCCTCAGATCTCAACTGGTACTCCGCGCTGTACAACCAGGACGTCTCCAAGGAAAGTTCGAGAACACCCAGCATGCTCAATTCCACGAACAACTGCCCAATCGTAAGGCTGTACCTGAACAGCTCAAATTCGAAAATTTGAACGATTTCGATCAACAATTCGAGGTAGCCGTTCACGATGGTCGTGTTCTCTCACTCAGAGTACCTGCCACTTTCAGCCTGGAATACGAGAACTTACTCAAAGGTCTCTTGAGCGCCATCCAAGTAGATCTTTCACCACAACGTGCCGTCAAATCAGGTCATGATCATTTCAACTGGGATCACCAACAAGGACTCTTCAGGAAGATGGAAGCCGATATCACCGGTGACTGCGAGGTGCTCTATAGCGTCACTCCTCTTGCACCAGAACGCTACTATGAACTTCCTCCCTTCGCTCCAGAGGCACAACAACAGGAACAGCAACAACAGGGTCAACAACCCATTGAGATCAGAAAGACCAAGGATTACGGTAACTGCAAACACATGGTTCAATATCATTTTGGCATTCCTCACAACGCGGACTGGACTGGTGCTTCACGAAGCAGTCGTAAAGAACAGTTCATCCAGGCCAACACTGCGTCAAGAATTGTTGCATCCAGAGACGGAACTATCTACAAATCGAAGACCACCAGCGAAGTACATGTCAGTCCTTTGATGAATGGTAAGCAGAAGGCTCAAGTACGCAGTCGCGTTGAACTTACTTTGGAAGAAGTGCAACAAGACGGTGAACAACAATGGCAATTGCCTCAAGATATGCGCCAAGTACAAAGCTTGATCTATTCTCTGAGCCACAAGCCCGCTGCTGGACGACAAGGATCATCATCATCTTCTTCCTCATCATCTTCATCAGAGTCCAATGAGCACGTAAATTTTCAACACAACCGTGCCCGCCGTTACATTCAAAAGGACCTTGAAAACATGAAACAAAATAATAATCAAATACTCGACTCTCAACAATCTAGCTCAAGTTCTTCCAGCTCATCTGAGGAGTCTTCAGAATACACGTACAGTAATCTTGATATACCAGCGTTTGATCAAGGTTCCCCTGCATCCCGTTACATGATTCCTGAACAAGAAGGCGAGAATAAAAATAACCCTAATTTGGCTCAGAAGTTGGTGAACGAAATCGCTAAAGATATTCAAAACCCCAATAACATGCCCAAAGCTGATCCCCTATCTAAATTCAACATTTTGGTTCGTGTTATTTCTGAGATGAACACACAACAGTTCAAGCAAACCAGTCGCGCTTTAGAAGTCGCTAAGTCTTCCAACCAACCGGCCAAGGTCGACGCTTTCAGGATCTATCGTGACGCTGTGGCACAAGTAGGAACTCTCCCCGCTTTCCAACAGATTAAGACCTGGATCCAAAGCAAGAAATTACAAGGAGAAGAGGCCGCTCAGGTCCTCGCCACTGTTGCTACCACTTTGCGTTACCCTACCAAACAATTGATGTCAGAATTCTTCAACCTTGCCCTAAGCGAAGAAGTTAGGCAACAGAAATACTTAAACACCACTGCTCTTCTTTCCGCCAGCAAATACATCAACATGGGACAAGTTAACAATGAAACCGCGCGCCTGTATTACCCCACTTTCATGTACGGTCGTCTGTCAAGTAAACAAGATCCATTCGTCGTCAATGAAATCATCCCACGTCTTGAAAAGGAATTGAAACAAGCTATTGACAACAACGACAGCCACAAAGCCCAAGTTTTCATCAAGGCCATCGGTCAAATTGGACACCGCGAGATTCTGAACGTGTATGCTCAATACATTGAGGGCAAAAGACAAATCCCAACATACTTGCGCATGAAGATAGTTGAGAGTCTTTCAACTTTAGCTCGTCAAAGAGACCACCACGTACGCTCCGTACTTTACAGCATTCTCCGTAACCCTAGCGAGCCTCATGAAGTTCGTGTAGCTGCCATCCACAACATCTACATGGCTAACCCTTCATCAGCAATGATTCACGCTATGGCTAAAATGACCCGCGATGACCCTAACATCCATGTCCGCGCTGCTCTCAAGTCCAGCCTTCAAACTTTGGCTAAATTGAAGAATCTGCATTATGCTCATCTGTAAGTTTTTTTTAGTAGTTGTACGTTATTATCACGAATGAATTACTTAAAACTTTATTGCACCATATACAAAGGCGAACTTAACGCCGTTAGACACTCTATGCCGCATTGCTTGGTAGTATGATTGTTATCCAATAAAGTCGACGCCTTAGAATGAAAAATATATAATTTATTACAATTAACTTTCAGTACCAAGGCCGCTCAATCAGTCCAAAACATGCTGACTGAGGAACAATTTGGAGTTCAATATTCCAGCAAATATTACTTCGATCACTCCGACGAGAAGAGTAACTTAGAAGACTATCATGACCTTTCCCTCATTGGAAGCGAGGACAGCATCCTGCCCAAATCCCTGAAATATTCATGGAGAAATAAACTTAACGGATGGTTCAGATCTAGCTCGGTAAGATTGGTTTATTAAAAAAATACTTAAGTACACTTATGGCTTTACGTTCAATTAACTAATTCTGTAAACACTGAATATTTATAATTTTATTATGTAGTATAGTTCTTACGAATATAATAGTCAGTTTAACTGTTGTTTTGTTTACAGATTTCTGCATCCACCACCAGCATCCGTCAATTGGAGGAAATTTTGAGACACTGGATCCAAGATAAACACCAACAACAAGAACAAAATCAAGGAGAAACCCAATTCAAATTCCCATCTGAGAAGATCGAACAAATTCTTAAGATGCAACGCGACGTGCCAGTTCCATTGGAATTGACTCTGCTCCTTAATATAATGAATCAACAAAGATACTTCACTCTCAGTGAAGAAGAAATATTCAATCTCCCCAAGGTCGTTGAAAACTACATGAACGAGTTGGCTAAAGGAGTCGAATACCATTATACTAAAATGTTGAATCAACAACAAGTCACCGTTATGTTCCCACTCGCTATGGGTGTACCATTTATCTTTAAATACAAGGAACCCACTTTAATCCATATCCAAGGCAAAATGAACATGCAAAATCAACAACAACAAAAATTCTTGGCCACCATCAACAAAGAGATTGACTTCGTTTACGCCCGTAATATCGACGGCAGAGTTGGTTTCTACGATTCTCTTTCTAAGAACTACGCAAGTGTTGGTGTTGTGAGCAGGCTTCACGTTAACATTCCTATCAAGGCTGATGTACGCATTGGATCAAAGGACGTCAAGGTACACTTAGCTCCTCTACGCCCAGAGCAAGACACCAACATCGTTCACTTCAGCGTCTGGCCATTCTCTGCACAAGAGAAGAAGGACTCTCATGTACCAGTATCTCTTAACACCAACACCAAACTGGTGACAGATGAAAACAAAATGGAAAACATCGACTGGAAATTCGGACAACAAAACACTGGAATGCAATTCCAATTCCAAGGCTACTCACAATCGTCAGACTTCCAAAGCATCAATTCCTTCTTACAAGGACCTGCTATGTGGACCAAGATCATGACTCCACTCAACCAAAAGATGGTTGCTCTTACCCATTACAACCTGAAATACCTTGCTAAGCAATCACAAAACAAAGGAGTCACACTCAGAGCTGCATATGGTAAGTAAACAAAAGAGTAGTTGTAAGATATAATTATTATCACAATGTTTTGGCATTTCTATAATAAATTGTTATTTTTACAGCTGCCTATTACAAGGAGAACCCAACTCAAGAAAACTCCAACGAATCCGGCGAAAACCAAAACAATCAGAACCGTCGTCAAAACATCTTGCAACAAGTGTCTGGTATAGAAAACCCAATCAGTCAGATTGTTGATATCACTGCCAACTTTGACGAAGGTCGTCAATATGAGTATGCTATCACCGCCGCTGTTGCTCATAGCCACTCTGAACCAACCGTCAAATACGCATTATCTGCTCACAAAAACTCTCCCAAGACTGGAAAATATCAAGTTAAAGCCGTAGGCAACGTCGTGAAACCCAGAAAGACGATGTTCAATTTTATTGATGCTTTGAAACAAAATATGAGGACTAACTTCCAAATGGATGTTGATGTTCAACAAGACTCACAGAACGCAGCCAAGGTTCAAGTACAAGGTCACTACGAACGTAGCCAAGAGACAACCGACAGACTTAAGAATTTACCTGAAGCTAAACAATGCCAACAACAAAATGAGCAAAGCAACCAATACCAACCCGCTTGCCAGAAGATGATTGCTCGCGCTCAAGTACCCGACCACCTAAAGGTCTCCGTAACATACAAAGAAATCAGCCCTGTGGCTAAGAACTGGTTGTACCAAGTATACAGAATTGTTCGTCATTACGGTTTTTGGTACATCGACGAGAGTATGTTGAAAAACAACCCTGATGGTAAAATTGAGTTGGAAGGAAAACTGTCACCATTCGAACGTAGAGTACAAATGACAATGAACACTAAGCTTGGCGAAGTTCGCGTACGCAACGTCCCAGTGTCTGAATCCTTCATTCGTGCTTTGTCAGTCATCCCACCGTACACCAGATGGGAACGTCTCGTTAATGTACTCACCCAGGAACAATATGCACGTAAGTATTATAATACCCGTAAATATATTTTGTATTAAAACAATGCATTACAAATTAAAATAAAGTCATTTATTTTGCATAGATCTTTGTCTATTGTCAGAGTCCACCGTGATATTGGAAATACATTCTTCTTTTCCTAATTATATTATTCTTATTCAACAGCTTATTGCGCTATCGATGGAACCCACATCAACACCTTCAGCAACAGGTCCTATGAATACAAACTTGGCAAATCATGGCACGTAGTTATGCAGAGCAACAACAAAATGGAAAAGAACCTCGGACAAAATCATAAGAATCAAGAACTTGTCGTTTTGGCACGCAAACCCAATACTAAGAACCAGGAAATCTACATTGCTTACAGGTAAAATAAGATATAATACATCATTTATTTATTTTATATTTATTCGTAGTATTTTTTTTATCCAACAATCGTTTTTATCAAACAGTGAAGAAAATTAATCAATTTTATGCATCATTACAGGTCCCACAACGGTCTCCCAGTCGAAATCGAGTTGACACCTAACAGCAAGGACTCCAATGTTCGTGGCACAGTCAAGGTTAACACACCAGCTCAGAAGACCACCAACGGACAAGTAACCATCTACTGGAAATCCAACAACCAACCCTTCGTCTATCAATATGTACTCCCCGATGGAACTGTCGCTATTAACATTGATGAGACTCTTCGCATCTTCTATGACGGAGAAACTACCGCCCTTCTCCCTAATGAATTCAGAAACCGCACAATGGGCGTCTGTGGTAAGCAATCAGGAAATGTTAATGATGATTTCATGACTCCTAATGGATTGGTGTTCCATCCTCAACAATTCGGAGCTTCCTACAGTCTTTCTGACGACAACAGTGACTCTCAGAGCCAACAACAAAAGGAACAAGCCAGACTTCAAGCCATCCAACCAGTTCAAAGACAACAAACCATCTTACGTTCTGACCAACAATGGGAATCACAAATGCAGTCCATAAGCCCAAACACCTACAGAGTAAAGAGCTACTCAAAGGCACAAGGTTGTCAAATCCAATCTCAAATCCAGTACTATGAAAACCATGGTGAGATTTGTATCACCAAAGAGCCAATGCCATCCTGCACTTCTCGCTGCCGTGGACAAAACTACGAGGTGAAACGCACTGAAGTCGTTTGTAGGCCAAAGATCGATCAGGAATTCCAGAGGTACAAGGAACAAATCCGTCAAGGTGAGAATCCTCAAGTACCAGCTGGATCTTCCGTTCCCCAGTTGAAGAAATTCAAGGTACCAGCTGCCTGCCAAGTTTAAGACGAACAAACTACTGACCAAAGCTTCCTAATGGAAATGATTGCTATAATATTCAAAATTATTATATGTATGTATTTATATAAATTAGATATATATTTATGTATCTTATATTAGAATATATTATATATGTATTATATTTATATATATTAGATGTATTTATTTATAATGTGATTAACAACTAGTATTATATATAATTAAATTAGATGTTGTATTTTATGAGCAAATTATAAAAAATAAAAAAATAACCCTAACTCAGCTGTTTTATTTATAATTTACTACCTATTACCCTCGACTTGTCTGATAGGAAGCAAGCGTAGGTAGAAAATTGCCGACGCTGACTAAAAAGACCGACTCAATTTACGGTCGAGACATGGTGAAATGCCTCGTTTGAAGGATCGAAGGCATCTTTATTGTCGTGCCGAACCGTTTTGTTCGACTGTTGATTCAGTCGGCAGAATGCGGGAGGAAAAAGTCGAGGTGAGAACAAGGTTGGAGTTCCTGGTAAACTTTCTCCGTGATACAGGCGATAAAACTACAATATCATAACTGTCTTATTATTGCAGTTTTTTAAATATTCAGGCGTTTCTGAATAGCAGATTCTAAATAATTTCTAATCAGTGATTAGCCATCATCATAGATATCATAGAGCCACAAATAGCTCAATAATCCCAAAAAGAGATCCAACACACGACACATAATTTATATTTTAAAAGTCCCTAACAACAGGGCTTAACAACAATAATAAACAAAATATAATACAAATATAGTAGGTAGAGGTTTGGCGGGCTAACCTCAAAGATCAATAATGATAAATATAATAATATAATAAATAATAAAACTAAATTCTTCATTATTATCCTCACCTTTGTGTAATGCATTAAACAGCAGCTTGTTTTATTATCATCATTCATCAATTTTATTGAAGGCATGACAAAAAAAAACTGTAACCTGCAGACTTGGCTGTAAGGGCTCTGATACCTTTGCCTTCATTTAGGAAAATATATTAGCCCAATTTTATTTATACAGATTAATATTATGCACTGTACTATACAGTTTGTAGATTAAAGGCAGATAAAGTAGGCCAAAGTATTATAAATAATATTTATTTCACTTGTAGGCTTGTGCAAATAATTATAGCAAGTTAAATAAATGTAAATGTCAAACGTTGGCCTTAAGCCTCGATTACATTAAGTTAGTTTAGAAGCTATAATTCAACAATAGAGCGATAGTAGTAAGTGAGTATGTACTTCTGTTACAGCTGTTGGAAATGTTAAAACTTTACACGACGGAATGACGTCTTATATGGCTTTCTCACGGGGCGATTTTAGTTGATCAATATTTATCGATTAACAAAAAATCGAAAGTAAATATTGACTGTAGCGTTCTCACGGTTCAATAATAATCGGCTCAATATAACACGTGTCATTACACTATCTGTCCATTTTAACTTTTTTCTCGTGGATGCGAACGCTATAATTTACATTTTATTTTACAAACAAACAAAAAACTGGTGACAGAGAAATGCATTATACAATACATAGGTACTCAATCGCGCTGGTTGACTGAGTGATTGGACTGATTATATAAGATTGGAGATTGGAACGAATAAGTTCAGACGAGTCGATTCGCTGTCATCTACTAATTAAATCAATGGAAGTCTTTAACTTTTGTTGAATAGATATTTATTGCTTCAACTTGATTGAAAGTCTGGTCAGACTGTTCAAATCGCGAACGATTTCGCAGTTGATCAACTAAATTCGCCCCGTGAGAACGCCGTGGTAGTGACGACACTGTAGTCACTGTACTAGTGGGGAAATATCACAAATGACGTTTTTTTTACTTTGACAGGTTTCAGCGCATTCACTACTGCTGCGGTAGATCAAGAGCGCTGATGACTGAATAAACCGATTCTGTATAATCGTATACAGAATCGGCCTCTGTCCAATGCCAGAATCCGTCCAAAGCACAATTTTGCTGTCCATACTTTTTTAACTCCATTTCGATATTACTACCTACGCCCTAAAACAACGACATCCGCGTGAACTACGTAGTTTTCGCGCATTTGCAGACAGTAAAACCAAATAATCTTAAAGTACGTCTTGGCGAGTTTACAGGTAGACAGTAAATTCGACGGATTGTAAACTCGCTCAATGTCAATGAGGCTTTTCAAAAGACTTTACTATCAGCTGAGTTATAATGTCAAAGTTGCCGCTGTCTCATTGCGTTTCTCATAGTTTTAAGCAGTTAAATCAATAAAATAATAAGCTTTACGTATTAATAAATTAAGTTTATTAAATACAGTGATATTATTTGTGAATTATATCGATTTTAAGAGCGATTGCTTCGTATGAATGTGCATTTGGTGTTTGTTTACGTGTTGAAATATATGTTGAAATAAACTTTCAGTGGTTTCGTTGCCTAAGAAACAACTTGGGTAAGTTTTTGATATAATATTTATTGATTTTATATAGTCTTTATGTGTATTTCTTATTCGCTTAAAGTTTAACAAAATAACCATTCAACACGTGTAGGTTCCACACCTGAACCTCAAATACTTGTTTTTTGTTAAAAAAAAAAGGTACTTTACACATTATTAACATGTGAAATTTCGTGGAAGATTCTTGGTAGAAATTACTAGACAACGTTATTGATGTAGAAACAATGAATTACCTACGTACGTACCGAATTATAGTTACAAATATTATATGGTGCAAAAATAACAATAAAAAGTAGTGAAAAACAGTAGAGACAGTTGTGTCAGGATTGTGGAAAATGGGTCTTATTGGTCAGTTAGATTCATTCATTTACTTATTTATTGTAGATTCTAATAAGTGTTACATTGTTTTCATATAATTAGAGACTCTTTGTTCAATACATAATATATTGTATAGTGAGTCTCAAAGTAGGCAAGAGAGCTTGTGACTGTACCAATGTGAACTAACTTTAAAGACCCGTAAAGTTTGGAACTATCTGTAGATTACGATAGAGTATATTTTGCAACCACCATCATTATTATAAATTTATCATCAGCAGGAAGACGTTCATTGCTGGACATAGGCTTTCGTTCTCATGGCAAGTTAAGAGGATGTTGCCAGTCAGTGGCGTAGCATGGAAGTCAGCCGCCCGGGGCGGAAAAATAAATTGCCGCCCCCTTATTTAGGAGTTTCAATCATAGGTACAACAAAAATATGAATTTCAGGTTCAAATTTTAACGATTTATTTCAGTTTTTATAAATTTTGCCGCCCCCTAAATGTGCCACCTGGGGCGGGCCGCCCCCGCCACGCTACGCCACTGTTGCCAGTCTTACCATCATCCAGTAAGAAGGCCGAGTTTTAGGACTTTCGGGTTAGGTTAGGTCAACCACGAACTGGAAGACGCAGCATAGGTAGGCCTCCCACTAGGTGGACTGACGACATAGTGAAAGTCACGAATAACTGGTGGATGCAACTGGCATCTTGTCGTTCGAAATGGCGTTCTAAGGGGGAGGGCTATGTTCAGCAGTGGACGCATTCTGGCTGATGATAATGATGATGATGAATTCCCACAATGATAGATAGATATAGTTCTGACATAACTTAGCAACCATTTCTATACTAAGCTACTAATAGCGCCTGTATCATAGAAACAGGACTACCAAAGTACTTATATCAGAGATACATTGGTACTTGTAAATGGTTATGAACCATTGTCGTGGTGTCCATTGCCCTACTATTACACCATGGTGGCTAATGCATTTTATTTCTTTGATAAGTGATGATCTAACTAATTTATTGAAGTTAATTATTACGCTGTATTTCCTATTCATGAATTCTAATTCTGACCCATGCAATATCACACCATTATAATTGTGTTTATTTATAGAATCTATTATAAAATTCCTATAACGCATTATTAGTTTATAACTACCTTACCAGGGGCAGAATGTGTACCTTTAAAAAAATGTTGTGACATAACAAATGAGAGCACCCTGCTTGATGTTAAGATGAATTGCGGTACATACATGGATGTCACTGCTACTACAATTCAATAACTGTAAGTAGCAATCACATCCACTTTGCCGACCTAGATGGAATCGGCAACTTACAAGATGATCCTGAAAAGTGACTAAATCACTTCATGGTCTGTAGACTTGTAATTGGTGGTACTACCCCGGATCGGCAGACTGGCTACCACTGCGTACCACTCTTTAATTTGTGGGCCCCCTTTAACTAATTGTTACTCTAATAGAAATATTTAATATGTTTGAAAAGGTTGTCAATAATAAGATTAAAAAATCCCAATAGATGTGGTTTGAAAGAAGATGTAGTGACAAGGATTGACAAAGGAATGCTTCAATGGTTTGGGCACATGGAAGGGATGAGTGAAAGTAGATTGACGAAAGGAATTTATAAATCTTATGTGGGTGGATGCGTTAAACAAGGCAGGCTCAGGAGGGTGCTTTCCAACCAAATCGGAGACATCTTCAAGAAAGCTAGGTTGCCTAGGCCTAGTGCCCCTAACCATAGAGCTTGTATGAAGAGAATTGTGAATGTGAAGGAAGTGACGGAGTTGTGTCAGGATCGTGGTAAGTGGCGCTCTATAGTCTCTGCCTATTCATGTGGGAAAAAGGCCTGACAATTTGATTGATGATTTAGTTGCCAATGTTCTGATAGTATTTTTATTTTACTTATTTTTATTTACTTTAAACTAGATATCGTCTATTGTGTTTAATAGGAGCATGGGGCCCTTGGCTGTAGTTTGAAAGTTCTTAAGCCCCTGCACCCAACACTTGATGTTAAGTAGGAGTTCGATTCACTACTTCTACTTGAATAACTGCTACTTGCAGTCGCATTTACTTTTATGGACTGCAGTTTAGCCAAACATCAGGTGAGGTGCTGGCATTTCGTCACAATGAAAACTATTTGAAATATGTGAATGTGCAATACTCTTATTGTGGCAAGGGGCACTCTACTGTCTCTGCCTACCCCTGTGGGAAAAAGGAGTGACAATTTGTTATGATTATAAAATGTATTTTTCAATATATTGTATAATACTAAAAGACACATCAAACAAATGAAAGTGCACTAGATTTTTACACAATAAGTCTTGCTGTATTTATTACTTTGAGTTGTGCTTTGCTGATGGGTAACTTTAATTAGTTTTAATTTATTTTTTATTTACATTCCTATACTAAGCTACTAAAGTGCTTGTATCATAGAAACAGGACAACCAAAGTACACATACCAATGATACATTGGTACCGGTGAGTGGTTTCGAACCCATGCCACTCGGCTTACGTAGCCATTGCACTGCCACTACACCACGATCGCCTTAAATTTGATTGATTGATTGAAAATTAAATGTACAAATGATGTTGTTATGTGCATAGATTTGTTAGTTGCCCAAATAATGAAATAAGTAACGTAATGAATCATCTCTGAATGAATAAATGTCCATACCTTTACATTGACCTCTATTTGTCCTCTGAGAGGAAATATTCAATTTCATCATGATTCTGCGGTTTTGCTTTTAACTCTTATATTTAAAAATAGAATTAGTTTTTATGTATGAATAATTGCCTAAAGCCAATGTTACATAATTATTTAAGGCACAATAAAATGGGTGAAAGGTGATTGATGAAATAGGTTATAAAATGGAAGATAAAACGAGGACGAACCAGATTATTGCTCTTTGATCTAATCGGAGACGTTCTTAAGTACCCTTTACCAAAGAACATAGTTTTTTTAAATTGTGACACGACTTCTGACCTCGACCTGCCTGATGGAGAGGAGGTCCAAGAGTGACGACGACTGAGAAAACCGAGTTTGTTCACAGCTACCTCAGTCGTCGTCACTATGCCGGCCAAAGGTGCATCTCCACGCATCGCTTGAAGGATCCAAGGTGATAGGAGGGAGAGAACACATGAGGCAACCAGGTTTGATTCCCCGACGGTTTGTAATTAGTTATTTGCCCAGTCTGCGATATCTGGAGTAGAACTTGAAGTGACTCAGTCGCGTTTCGGGATAAGCTTGAGAAGTTGCCGGTTACAACCAGGCCGAATATGAGGCTTGTGGTTGTTAGGGAAGCGAGGGTGCTGTTTAAGGATCGTGGCACGTGGCACTCCATTGTCTCGCCTATCCCTGTGGGAAAACGTCGTGACAATTTGATTTTATTGATTTGATTGCAGTCGCCTTCATTCATGGACCGCACTCCAGCTTATTATCAGCCAGACGTACCGTTCACATGTCGAGCCATAATAGGAATTTAAAAAAAACAATTAAGTCGATTCCTAGTAACAGCATAAAATCGATATCCTGTTAGTTTTTATCATTGATATCAAAGTGCAACAGTGATGTATGATTGCGTAAGGATGACGTCATCGGCCGTGCCTCTCCGCGCCGCTCTCCCATTGGCTGATTACATGGCCTTGGTCACGTATGCGCGCGCGCACTGCAAACGGTGACTGTGACCTCTTTTAGTACATTTTTGACGCATTTCATTTTAGAACTTTAGTAAGACCAAGCATTGTTTACGCAAACCGAAAGCACTTTCGGTTTGCGTAAACAATGCTTGGTCTTACTAAAGTTCTAAAATGAAATGCGTCAAAAATGCGGGTTCAAAACCGATACCAGCCAATGTATCTTTGATGTATTAATGTACGTTGGTCGTCCTGTTTCTATGATACAAGCGCTATAGTAGCCTAATATCGTTTTGGGCAGTGTTAACTAGGTTGCCTAGTGCCCTTAACCGTAGAGCTTGTATAAAGAGAATTGTGGATGTGGGGGAACCGAGGAAGATTGATTGATTGATAATTAACTAAATGATAATATAAATAGCATTATAATTCTAAATGTAGACTACCTAATGTTTATTTAATTATTATAACCATAGCGATTGCTATTAAAGATATCCTGATCACCTTCAAACCGGTGAATGTACATGGAATTAATTTGGTTGAAAAAAATAACTAGAAAATTGTTGTTTGAGGCTGATGTTTTTAAATACATACGTATAGTACTCGTACATAAAAACATTTTATTTTTATTGTGACTCGACATTGACAGCACCCCGCTTGATGTTAAGCTGGAGTGTGATCCATGAATGGATATCACTGCTACTACAATTCAATAACTGTAAGTAACAATCACATCCACTATGCCGGCCTAGTTATAAACGACAACTTACAAGCTAATCCCGAAACGCGACCAAATCACTTCACGGTCTGTATACTTGTAAGTGGTGGTACCACCCCGGATTGGCAGACGGTACCACTGCCTACAACTCTGATAACCAGACCCAAAGCAAATATCCACCAAATATCTTTTTTTAATAACAAATATTTGCAATATTTCATATAATTATTAAATATTACAAATAAAAGCTATAAAACAAATATTTGCTTCCACCGGCAATCGAACCCGAGACTTTACGCGCAACAAACCAATCGCTAACCGTTCGTCCACGCCTGTCTTATATTAAAATGAAAGAAAATAACCGTGTAGCAATCACATCCACTATACCGGTTGGAACCGGCACAGTTATTGAATTGTAGTAGCAGTGACATCCATTCATGGACCACATTTAAGCTTAACATCAAGCAGGGTGCTGTCATATGTCGAGTCACAATTTGATAAAAAGTTTAGACCGGTATCTTTTACGCTGATCCCAAAACGCGACTTAGGGAATCTTTATGATTGCATTGTTAAAAACACTAAAACATCTTTAACACTTTATTTGATCAACATGAATTAGCTTACTATCGCGTTTATTTTGGTTAAGATTTTACGATTTTTTATTATTCCGACGTTTAATAAAAAATCGAGAGTCGTCCAGCGATCTACTAACCTGCCGCTTCTTATATCGCGCAGCTCAAAAGCCAACGATTTTTTTTCTGTCGGGACCTATAATAATCGTCACTTTAATTGTGATAAATTGATTGTAAACGAGAGTATTCAGGACAAAGAACAAAGTATCATTTGAATTAATTGCCAACACCTAAGTGGATGGAGCCATAAGCACTTAGACTTTATTAAAAGAGTGCTATTTTTAGATATTACGTTATAATATTCCTTTTAACCATAGAGCTTGTATAAAGAGAATTGTGAATGTGAAGGAAACGAGGGAGTTGTGTCAGGATCGTGGCAAGTAGCGATCCATCGTCTCTGCCTATCCTTGTGGGAAAATGGCGTGACAGTTTTATTATTTTTAGATATTACGATGTTTATGGCACAGTAAAAATGGTGGATTTTTTATTACTATTTTTCATTTCTATAAGCTAATAAACTTGTTTGTATCATAGAAGCAGGACATGCAAAATAAGTTGTAGGTAATTAAAGATTTATTGGTACCGGCAATGTAGTATAGTATTGTATTTAAATAACATTAAAGGAATTTATAAATCTTATGTGGATCGATGCGTTAAACAAAAAAACCCAGGAGGGTGTTTTCCGACTAAATCGGAGACATCCTCAAGAAAGCTGGATTGCCTAGTGCCTATAACCGTAGAGCAAGTACGAAGAGAATTGTGGATGTGAGACAAGCGAGGAAGTTGTGTCAGAATCGTGGGAAGAGGCTCTCCATTGTCTCTGCCTATCCCTGCAGGAAAAAGGCGTGACAATTTGATAGATTACAAAAATAAGTGCAAAATATATGACTATGTTAGAAATAATTGGATATATAGTTTATCTATATCGTTATTTACATAATAGATAACAAAACGTATAGATTATTGTACTAAATCGTAGATTTTCTTTACGGTGGGGTTTTTCCTTGCTGTTCAATGTATTTCATATCTTTGTTTATGAAATCATTGGTAGGCGACCGTGGTGTAGTGGCAGTGCAATGGTTACCCAAACCGAGAGCACGGGTTCATAACCACTTGCCGGTATCAACGTATCTTTGATATATGTACTTTGGTTGTCCTGTTTCTATGATAGAAGCAATTTAGAAATTTACATTAAAATAAAAAATATATTGAGGCGCGACACCTAACCAGGGTCCCGAATCTTTTAATACACGACTTCTCCACGAACTTCCACTGCTTTATCAACGTGATTTTTATAATGATATTCATATCATTATAAAAGTCCTTTGGCCGGCATAGTGACGGCGACTGGGGCAGCCGTGAACAAACCCGGTTTTCTCAGTCGTCGTCACTCTTGGACCTCCTCTTGCTTATCATCAGGCGGGACGAGGTCAGATGTCGAGTCACAATAAAAAAAAAAACCTGGTGACGGAATTTCAGTGATAAAATTTGATAAAGTTCATTGGAGTGCTCTTTTGGTATGAGGCAGGGCGCGCGGAAAGGGGAACGTATTTAAAAAACGAACATGATGTTCCATCTCAAAATATGCTCCATTTCAATTTTTAAAATATCTATTATAAAAATGAAATAATTTATATATAATAAATGCTAATTGCTATGAATTCTTTTTTTTATTTTTTTATTGTGACTCGACATATGACAGCACCCCGCTTGATGTTAAGCCCAAGTGTGGTCCATGAATGAATGCCACTGCTACTACAATTCAATAACTGTGAGTAGCAATCACATCCACTATGCCGGCCTAGATGGAGCCGGCAACTTACAAGCTGATCCCGAAACGTGACCAAATCACTTTACGTTCTGTATACTTGTAAGTGGTGGTACTACCCCGGATCGGCAGACTGGGTACCACTGCCTACCACTCTTTGAGAACCAGACCCGAAGCAAATATCCATCTCTTTTTTTTTTATTAACAAATATTTGCAATATTTAATATTATTAAATATTACAAATAAAAGCTATGAAACAAAATTTGCTTCGACCGGGGATCGAACCCGGGACTTTACGCGCAACAAGCCTAATCGCTAAACCGTTAGTCCACGCCTGTCGTCGAGCGACGCCTGTATGTTTTATTTATAAATATAAGGGTTCCGTTTTTTACTACGAAAAATTACCTGCCTGATGATAAGCAATCCAAGAGTGACGACGACTGAAACAACGGCTAGTTCACGGCTGCCGCAGTCGCCGTTACTATGCCGGCCAAAGGTGCTTCTTCACGCATAACATGGCTGGCAAAGCATTTCGCTTGTCGATTGTGTCGATTGAATATCGAAGATACATTGGTACCGGTGAATGGTTTCGAACCCGTGCTCTTGGCTTGCGTAACCATTGCACTACCACTACACCACGATCGCTTTAATAAGCGACAGATGTAAATCATTTTGTTTAATATGCTGTGACGGAAGGCAATTTGAATTTTATTAATAATAATGATTGTTTATGTGTTAGTTCAATTTATTTTGATTTATGGAAAAACAAGAATGTAAGTACTTAATTTTGTTTTTGCTAGAATATTCTTATCCTACTATTATTATAAATGTGAATGTCCGTTTGTTTGTTACGCTTTCACTCAAAAACTACTTAACCAATCATCTTGAAACTTTGTACACATATTTTTTGAGGTACTAGAAGTAACATAGTATACTCTTAATTTTAAAACAATATGTTTTTGTCTATAGTTTACAATTGACTATCGTTTCAGCTGTTTGTAATTTTTCTATATTTATTTTTATTTTCGTCTGTCATTTTTTTATGAGTTATCGGGGTATAAATACAAAAAAAGGGATATACAGTCGAATTGAGAAGCTTCTCCTTTTTATGACTGTGTTATAAATAAACCTAATTTTACGCGAGTGAAACCGCGGGAACAGCTAGTATATATATACAAGGTCCCGATTGTCTTAATACACAACAAAGAAGACTTGAATATTATTGTCTCGATATCTGACCTTTACCTGTCTGTTGGTAAGCGTGATGGAGGTCCAAGAGCCATGACGACTGAAGAAACCGAGTCAGTTCACGACTGCCTTAGTCGCCGACACTACCCCGGACACAGAACTTTCACTGCTTTACCAACTTAACTTTTATATATATGACGACGGAATTTCAGTGATAATGCGTTGCATTTGGCATTTTCTGGTCTGCCCCCAAATCTCGGGCATGTCCGCCGCGACCAGCCCCTCGAAGCTTATTTTTACCAGTGTTTGCATAGTACCTCATGCAGTAGTAACACTGATAACTAAGGATTACTGTACTCACAGGCTCGCCAACGTATTATATCACGTGTCTTTCCTCGTCGAGGGGCAGTCGTGTACTGCCGATACGCTCGAGACTATGTCACTAGACTATGATGTAGTGGATTGATTTAATCATATTGGCATAGGTTCCCTCTTGCGTGGGGGGGTGCTCTTGCCCGCCACCTACCTATAACTTTAATAAAATATTATTTCTATGTGCTACTTACTGATCGGTTGCAATTTAGTGCCAGGCCAAATAGGTACTAGCACATAGACTAAGTTCGCTTCGACCACAATGAATGCGTATGTGCGTGAACGTGTGTTTTTGATGCGTTCTAAAATATTCGAATTTTATACTGTGGCATTTTTAGGTTGTTCTTAATATTTTAGGTTGTTCTTAATATAAAGAGTGGTAGGCAGTGGTACCCAGTCTGCCGATCCGGGGTAGTACCACCACTTACAAGTATACAGACCGTGAAGTGATTTTGGTCACGTTTCGGGATCAGCTTGTAAGTTGCCGGTTCCATCTAGGCCGGCATAGTGGATGTGATTGCTACTCACAGTTATTGAATTGTAGTAGCAGTGACATTCATTCATGGACCACACTTTGGCTTAACATCAAGCGGGGTGCTTTCATATGTCGAGTCACAATAAAAAAAAAGAAAAAAATTAGGGTTATAAATTAAGCTGTTTATATCGTTAAGTTGTAATTTGTAAGTTTTTATTTTGTTTCGGGCTTGAAACCGACTTCAAACCAATCAGCAGGCGGCATATACAATAAATATATTTTTTTTAATTATAGGTATTGTTACCGGGATCTTTCTTGTGCGGTGACGGTTTTATACGCAGTAGTCACTTATTAGGTCTGTTTGACATGGAGAATTGCTGGACGACAATGCGATGGGCAGGGCCTAGCATTATCGATAAATCTTTTGGATCAATTAATACGCTGTTGGCTTTCGCACTGTTTCCTCGCTACTCACAATCACTAAGTACACTCGCATGCATTTACACTTAGTAATTCAATATTTTTTTAGAATTGTTTTCAATTGTAAAATACTCCTGTAGATAAATGACTCTCTTTTAATAAATACCTAAGGAAAGTGATATACGACGTTTATGAAAAAAGAAGTTGCTGAAGATGTTATTAATTTTAAATAGCTCCAACAACGAACTATTGTTTAACGGCAACTATTGTCCGCCTTTGTACCTACATAGTGCAATTAGGTTTTATATAAATAAATATAAATAAAATAGATTATATATATTTTTTATAAGCATTTGATTTCCTACTTATCATTTTCATCATTCAGATTTGGTCGGAAAACACCCTCCAAGAAGATGTAGTGACAAGGATTGACAAAGGAATGCTTCGATGGTTTGAGCACATGAAAAGGATGAGTGAAAGTAGATTGACGAAAGGAATTTATAAATCTGATGTGGATGAATGCGTTAAACAACAATGTGGGGTTTATTAATAAAATTATGAATAAATCAATATGAACATGTTATCAAATAATTATTAAATATTTCACCTAAATATAAAAAAGTGTCATACAAATTACAAGTTAGTTTTAATATTTCTTAAATATTTTGCATGCGAATGTACAGATGCGCATCTCCCACTACTTAGATAACCGCTCAAGAAAGGTCCCAGCCGGTGTAGGTACCAGATAGGGCTATTATTTTGCGCTTTTTAGTGTAATGACTTCTTGTTGTTCAGACAGTCGGTTAGATTTTTTTGTTAAAAGTTTATTTATTTCTCCATTTTTAGTTTAAATATTGGTAAGTAAGTAGTACTAATTTAATTCTTGCTAACTTGGCGTCATGGACCCTTCGGTTCCTTCACATCCACAATTCTCTCTTTACAAGCTTTAAGGTTATGGGCACTAGGTAACCTAGCTTTCTTGAGGACGTCTCCGATTTGATCTTAAAACATCCTCCTGGGCCTGCCTTGTTTAACGCATCCATCCACATCAGATTTACAAATTCCTTTCGTCAATCTACTTTCACTCATTTTTCCATGGGCCCAAACCATGGCAAAATTCCTAAAATAAACCTAGGGTTTATTAGGTGCAAAACATGAATTCAAATATACTACGCAATTAACGGTCCCTTTAATTGTATTCGAACCGTGCCGTGGTGTAGTGGTTACGCAAACCAAAGAGCACGAGTTGGAGACCACCCACCGGTACCAATGTATCTTTGATATATGTACTTTGGTAGTCCTGTTTCTATGATACAAGCACTTTAGTAGCTTAGTATAGAAATGTAAATAAAATAAATAAATCACGTGTGATTGTACAAAGTACACATCAATATTATCCGACCGAACTTTCGTTTACTAATGCATGTAAGAATGGAAAATATACTAATTTTGGATGATAATATTCGGCCGAATATTACTATCATTCCAAAGGTTAGGCATGACGGTGACTATATATTTTTTTTATTTGTTTATTTGTTTTTTTTATTTATTGTTATCATATGACATCGTTTAAAATTTTGATGAGATTGTTTGTTTTTTTATTAAGACGCGACATTGACGCAGCCGTGGACGAACGGTTTAGCGATTGGTTTGTTGCGCGTAAAGTCCCGGGTTCGATTCCCGATCGGAGCAAATATTCTTTTCATAGCTTTTATTAGTAATATTTAATAATTATATTAAATATTGGAATTATTTGTAATTAAAAAAGAGGTGGATATTTGCTTCGGGTCTGGTTATCAAAGAGTGGTAGGCAGTGGTACCCAGTCTGCCGATCCGGGGTAGTACCTCCACTACTTACAAGTATACAGACCGTGAAGTGATTTGGTCACGTTTCGGGATCAGCTTGTAAGTTGCCGGTTCCAACTAGGCCGGCATATTGGATGTGATTGCTACTCACAGTTATTTAATTGTAGTAGCAGTGACATTCATTCATGGACCAAATCTGAGAGTGCCGACGACTGAAAATACCGTTTTAATATACGCTTGCCTCAGTCGCCGTCACTATGTCTAACCTAACTATTAATTTTATTCCACGGCAACAATATAACAATAGCTAACAAGGAAATATAAAAATAGCAATTTGAGCGAGGCAATTGCTTGTAAATTGATCTAATAGGTGATAAAGAAGTTGGCAATATTGTATGGGCGGTGGAATATGGAAAAAATGTAGATTGATAAACTCTTTATTGTGCAAATTATACAATTTAATAATTTAAAAAAGACAACATAATACAACAATACTATTTTGCCAATGTCAAGTATAGGCTAAAACGACGAATATACAAAAGTTTCCCTCAATTTCCATTGAATCCTTCCATCAGATTCTGACTTAGAGATAATATGACCTACCACCATTAGAGTATACCCTTTCAAACATAAAAAGAATTTTACAAATTGATCCACAATTGACAAAGAAATCGTTAAACAAACTTGTAAATAAATAACATCGAGAGTTTTTCGAATCGATCTAGACGTCTTCGAGTAATCGGCGGTCTTGAATCTCCTTTTGCTTAGACAGGCGAGTCCAGGTCAGATCTCGAGTCACAATAAGTATAAATTATAAGTATAAATTAGATATAAGTATAAATTATGACACGTCTGGGACAAACAAAATTTAAAAAATCCACAATTCTCTTACAATTCTTCTTATTACCTCGGACAAAGAATTAGTCTAGCTATTCAAAGGGGGAACGCTACCAGTATCTTCGGAACCTTGCCTAAAGGGACTACTTTTAATAATGTATTTTAGTAAAAAAAAATATATATTTATATTTTAGTTTTTTAGTATTAGCAGAAAATAAATATATTAAATATTATTAACAAAATATCTTAACATCTATATTCTCTTAATACATTGGTTTAAATTGGCATATTGCCTGCCTATCTATAAATCGCCCAATTTTAGGAAAGTCCCTTCGCAGCGACCTGAATCACAGGGACCACATTGAGCGGGCTATTAAGACCACCTCCCGCAAAATTGGTATCCTAAACAAGGTGCGGCGGTTCTTCGCGCCAGAGCTTCGCCTGCTTTTTTAAAAGGCTCAAATTCGCTCTTGCGCGGAGTACTGTTCGCATCATCGACAGCTCTGCCAAGTATCTTCTCAATGCCCTAGATTCATTGCAGCGCCGAGCTGTCCGTATTATAGGACATGCAGAGGTTACACGAATTCTAGAGCCCCTGCAACTAGGCAGAGACATGGCGGCTCTGTGCGTCCTCTATCACCTATACCACGATGAATGTTCCTAGGAGCTCTTTAACCTTGTTCCTACCTCGTCTTTTCACACCCGTAATACCCGCACTGGTCGGGGAAAGCATCCGCATAGTGTTGACCGAATCGATAGTCGAAATAAAAAGTTCGGTGCGTCTTTTCTTTGTAGAACAATCGACAAGTCGAATGCTTTGCCAGCCCATGTGTTTGTTCTCTCCTTCCTATAAACTTGGATCCTTCAAGCGATGAGTGAAGAAGCATCTTTGGGGGGCGGCATAGTAAACTCGTTTTTTTTCAGTCATCGTTTCTCTTGGACCTCCTCTTGCTTATCATCAGGCGGGTCGAGGTCAAATGTCGTGACACAATAAAAAAACACATAATTCTTTTGATGAACAAAATATACACCGATACAAGCGCTTAACCTGATTTGACGACAGGCGTGGACGAACGGTTTAGCGATTGGTTTGTTGCGCGTAAAGTTCCGGGTTCGATCCCCAGTCGCAGCAAATATTTGTTTCATAGCTTTTATTTGTAATATTTAATAATATTAAATATTGCAAATATTTGTTAATAAAAAATAAAATAAAAAAGAGATGGATATATGCTTCGGGTCTGGTTATCAAAGAGTGGTAGGCAGTGGTACCCAGTCTGCCGATCCGGGGTATTACCACCACTTACAAGTATACAGACCGTGAAGTGATTTGGTCACGTTTCGGGATCAGCTTGTAAGTTGCCGGTTCCATCTAGGCCGGCATAGTGGATGTGATTGCTACTCACAGTTATTGAATTGTAGTAGCAGTGACATTCATTCATGGACCACACTTCAGCATAACATCAAGCGGGGTGATGTAATATGTCGAGTCACAATAAAAAATAAAAAAAATTACAAAAAATCTTAAATCTAAGTGTTATTTTACTTAAAGATAACCGCATGCATTATTTAGCTTGATTACCAATAAAACCTAAATACTAATATACAAAATTCAAAATATAAATTATACATACAAAGAAAAAACTTATAAACTTATAATACTTACAAAAAAAATACAAAAAAATACTTACGAAATTATGTTTTGATTTAGTTTTCCAATGATTTATAACTCACTTAAAAATGTTAAAAAATTGACGTTCTTTTAAGCTTAGAAAGACGCTGATTATGATAATAAATTTATTTATTTATGAATTGGTATATACACCAAATTGCAGCCAAAATTGAACATGGAACATTTTAGAAAGCAGTAAAAAATTCTAGTCTGCAATCCAGTGTACCTACACACAACTAGATTATAAAATGATAAAAATTAAAATATTTTTTTAATGCAAATTATTGATAATGATGTAATTGTTACCAAAACATTAGTACTTCATGTAAATCGTGTAAATAAAATTATGTAAATAGTGGAAATAACCGTACTGAATGAACGTGTGTATAATTAATTTGCCATATGTTACGAATATAAATATTTTCACGTGTAATTACGTTGATAGTTATGACCTTTTAATTAGCATTTTAATGAGTTTTTTATTACGACTTTTTGTCTCTGATATACAAAAAGTCAAGTTCAAATTGCTGTCAATCGATTGCCATCCATTTTCCACGGCTCTGTCACATATACAGGGGAAAGACAAAACGACACGAGTATAGTTTTTTTTAATGTGGCTCGACATTATGATAGCACTCCGTCTGATGTTAAGCTGAAGTGCAGTTTATGAATGGAAGTAACTGCTACTACAGTTAAATAACTGCAAGTAGCAGTCGGATCCACTAGGCTGGCCTGGTTTGATCCCTAAACGCGACTACTTCCCTTCACGGTCTATTTACTTGTAAGTGGTGAAACTACCCCAGATCGGCAGACTGGGTGAAGACCACCGACCGTTTTTTTTTTCACCCCCTGTAGAACGTAACTTCACGTACAAAGTTATATAAACACGTATAAAAACTTTGTACTTTTTGAACTTTTTGCCTAGCCTGTTTGTTTACATGCGTATCTGTTTCATGCGTTTGGTTGTTTGTTAAGTTCGATTGACTGGAAGAGTACGCTTTTTTTGTGATAAGATTAGTTTTACATCACCTCTTTTTTGTAGTTTTTTTCATTTGTTATGTCTGCCTAACTTTAATAATATTGATATTATGACACAACTTTTTTTTTATTTCACCTCGACCCGCCTGATGATAAGCAAGAGGAGGTCCAACAGTGACGACGACTGAAAAAATTGAGTTCACGGCTGCCCCAACCACCATCACTATGCCGGCCAACTGGATTTGAATAAGCTCATTGGCTTTATACTATATTGATTGATTTGATTTCTATGTGTGTGGCTTTTTGTTCCACATACGATTTTTTCGAGACGCTGCATCTGATCTTGACTTGCCTAATGGTAAGCAAGGGGCAAAAATATATAATTAATGAAATTCGCGAGCATTTTGCGTATATGTAGTATATTGTAATGGCGATCGTGGTGTAGTGGCAGTGCAATGGCTACGTGAGCGTGTCTTTGATATATGTACTTTGGTTGTCCTGTTTCTATGATACAAGCACTTTAGTAGCTTAGTAAAGAAAAGTATTAAAGAAAAATATAATTAAGCTTATTGCCTTGACAATATATATAAGTAAAATGTAAAATAAAAAATAAATAATCATCTGTAATAAATAAGTAATTATTATTATTAGCCCATTTATTTGTTCCACTGCTGGGAAAAGCAGTGGCAAAGCTCTCTCTCTCTTTTTCTCTCTATCTCACTTTGCAATCTCTTGCCAAGAACTATTGTAGAAGTCTATCTCCTTTCGCCATCTCAATTTGGGTTTTTGTAAACTGTACTCCACTCAGTGGTGGACTTTGGCTGTAATGCATCAAAGACATGCGACAGAAATGACCTGCCCATAAATATCGGCTTGGATTTCTCCAAAGCGTTTGACAGGGTCTGGCACAAAACCCTTCTTTCCAAGCTCGAGGCATACGGTTTACCTGACCGTCTGCGTGGCTGGATAGCCGACTTCTTGTATGGCGCTCCATACGCGCTGTTGTGGATGGAAACGCTTCGCGCAGGGTGTCGGTAAACGCTGGCGTTACTCAGGGCTCCGTGCTATCGCCAACCTTGTTCCTTCTGCCTATCAATGACCTTGGATCCAGCATTCATTGCTATGCAGACGACAGCAGGGTGCATGTACGCTACACTGCCCGCCCCGCAGCCGGAAAACAGGAGATAGCCGATATAAGATAGTCTGTTGTAGCGGAGCTGAACCGGGTTCTTGATTGTATTACCCATTGGGGCGTCGAGAACCTAGTTCAGTTCAACGCAGACAAGACTCAGATGTGCGCGTTCTCGATGAAAATCCACGTTTTCTTCTCTTCCTCTTCCTTCTCTTTGTAACATCTCCCTCGGTACTTCGGACAGACTGGACATCTTAGGATTGTCCCTTCGCAGCGACCTGAATCACAGGGACCACATCGAGCGGGCTATTAAGACCACCTCCCGTAAACTTGGCATCGTGAACAGGGTGCGACGGTTCTTCGCGCCAGAGCTTCGCTTACCTTTATAAGAGGCTCAAATACGCTTGCGCGGAGTACTGTTCGCATCTCTGGGACTTCTATGCCAAGTATCTTTTCAATGCCCTGGATTCATTGCAGGGCCGAGCTGTCCGAATTATAGAAGATGCAGAGGTTACACGAAGTCAGGGGCCCCTGCAACTCTGCAGAGACATGGAGGCTCTGTGCGTCCTTAATCGGCTATATATACCACGAAGAATGTTCCCTAGAGCTATTTAACCTTGTTCCTATCTCGTCTTTTCACACCTGTAATACCCGAATTATCCCCTGGTCGGGGGAAGTATCCGCATTTTGTTGACCGAATCGGAAGTCAAAATAAGACAATGGAGAGACAATGGAGCTATCTTGACATAACTCCCTCGATTCCCTCACTGTGAATCTTTATACACGCTCTACGGTTGGCTTTAGGCACTGTAGAGCGGCTCTATGGGCTCTAGGCACTCTAGACTAAGGAGTGTATGTGGAGTGACTATAGCGGACAGAATCAGGGATAGCAGAGTGCGTGATAGATGTGGTTCGAAAGAAGATATAGTAACAGAAGAATGAATTGATGTTCATTCTTCTGTCACAATTGGAAATTCATGCCCCAACACATGGAAAGATAAAACTAATTTAAACTACTTTAAACTAATTTGTAAACTAATACACGTGTTTTGTTTTTTTGTTTTATTAGCTGATTGTACATGTTTGTAATCTAATTTTTAATGCTGAAATGTATAATTTTTATTTGTCTTAAAACTATGAGATCATCTCCTTTTTTTAACATCGTTATTTTTCAAGTTTTGTGTACAGTTACCGACCTAATTAACGGGTAGTATTTCTTTTGATTTAAGTGTAATTTTATTATTATTTTTGAGACGTCTGACGTGATGACTTGCCTGTTGGTAAGCAAGGGGAGGTTCGAGTGACAACTAAAAGCGTTGACGACTAAATAATAGTACCATTTTACGGTTGCTACAGTCACCGTCACTATGTCTCGGCCAAAGGAGCTTTCTCACGCTTCACTTATAGGATCTAAGATGGACCGACACATAATTATGTCGGTCGATTATATGTGTCGAAGATTTCAATACAATATTGTTAGCCAATATCTCACAATCAATATTTGACGTTAAATAATCAGACAAGGCATGCATGCGCTAGGTTGCCTAATGCCCATAACCATAGAGCTTGTATGAAGAGAATTGTAAATGTGAAGGTAGCGAGGGAGTTGTCAGGATCGTGGAACCCGTGCTCGAAACTCGGTTTGCATGACCATTGCACTGCCACTACATCACGGTCGCCTTAATCAAAGATACATTTATACTGTTTTGAGTCTGTTTGTTTGCGAAACCATTTTACTACCATTAAACCACGGTTTTCTGCTTGGTCTGCTGTACGTCATAAAAGACATCTATTACTAACAGCCGGTTGTATCAAAAAATATAATTTAAGAATTTGTAAAAAGTATCGTATAACTAAAAGAAAAAACTAAAAATGGGTTGCACCACTCTTTAACTTCACATTTTACATTTACATTTAACGGATATTTTATAGGGAGCTAAAAGACATCTTTCATTTTGGGTTTCGACTTTTGTTATTTTTAATGATAAAAACATATATAAATGGTAGTTTCGATATAAAATTATTAACAACCCAATTCACGATTTCGTTATAGTAAACGTAATAGAATAAGTATGAAGTAAAACTAAATTAGTAAATTGAAACTTCTTTGGTACAAAGTCTTATTCAACATGTTGACCGGTTCTAATAATGTTGTCGACTGTACACACCTAAGAAGGCTTTATTATTTAAATATTCAATGACCTTGCGTTAATTCCTTTCATGTATAATTCATGATTCTTTTCATAATTACTAAAAACTTGTGCAAGACGTGACCATTATAATTACATACTTTGTGCTAATGCCTAGGTAATATTTTTGTTAATTAACAGTAATTTAAGCGTGTATGATTTAAAAGGCGACTGTGGTGTAGTGGCATTGCAAGGGTTACATACACCGAGAGCACGAGTTTGATACCGATAACAATGTATCTTTGATATATGTACTTTGGTTGTCCTGTTTCAATGATACATACACTTAGTATAGAAATGTAAATGAAACAAATTACTCAAGTAGGAGGGAAGTCGCGGTTCGTTCCGGGTCGTAGGAAAACAGTTTTATAGCGTGTGCGCTTCTTTAGGAGCCAGGATTATTGTGATTCTACATCGGAACTCGACAGGCTGACAAGGCAATTCTCTTGTTTCTATGTTCAACAGAGAACGTTTAGTTCATTTAGTCGATAAAATGCGGATGATCCAGACCTGAGATCACAGCTCTTATAAAGCCGCTATAAGAGAATGTCGCTGGGCTTATAAAAAGAAAGACGTATTTATGGAGGTCGACTACCCAAACTTTTGCTCCCCTACGGTTCGTCATTATCAGCTAAAAGTCGTCCACTGCTGAACATAGGCCGAACCCTTAGAGAGCCATTCCAAACGACTAGATGCCGGTTGCATCCACCGGTTTTTTGTTACTTTCACTATGGCGTCAGTCCACCTAGTGGGAGGCCTACCTACGCTGTGCCTTCCGGTTCGTGGTCTCCTATGGTTACATCGTGCATTTAGTCACGTGCTCCAATGGAAGCGAAGTCATATGGGAGTGTGGGAATGAAGTTAGTGTGTACGATGTGTTTGATAAGTTTATGATTTGCTCTACTACTCTAATAAAAAAATATGTGGACGTCACGAGACGCCCACTGGTAGACGTAAAACGTTGATGTTTATGGAAAGATTATGTAATTAAAGTATACCAATGAATAAATATGGATAAAACAAATAAAAACATAGTTTTCTTAATAAAAATTACAATATAACCATTTTGTATTTTCAAGCCCCGACTAAAAAATAGGTGTGTTAAAAGTTTGACGTGTCTGTGTGTCTGTCTGTGGCATCGTAGCTCCTAAACGAATGGACCTATTACGATGCGGCTTTTTTTTTCCTTGAAAGCTGACTTAATCGAGATGGTTCTTAGTTACAATTGATGAAGATCTAATTAGGGCTTTCAAAGTCATCAGCCTGTTTTGTTAGCTGCGGTAGCGATCTTAGACGCATAATTGGTATTTAATTTACTTTTAAACATATCTGTGACCTAACATTTGAAACACAAACGTATACACATACATGGGTGTCTAACTGGTACCACTGAGCTACTCTGATGATGAAGGTAAGAGACGAAATCTTGGATCGGTTTAAACTTAATGGGTTTACTGAGTTTCTGCTTATTAAATTCGTCTTGATTGTAGGAAACTAAGTGTAAAAAAGTAAGTGCGATTAAATAAAACTTGTGGATCTGAAAAAACTGACCATGGATCCTCTCAGATCAGCAAATAAATCAACAAGAAATGGAACTATAGTGCTTTAACTAAAATTGTTACATACTATGAGCCTTTACCTGGACCGTTATCAAATTGAAGATCTGGAGTATCTGATGATGCACCATTAAGTTTCAAGGAATATTAAAGAAAATATAATTATGGAACCATCACTAATGTTGTTACTTACTGGTGATACGACTAAAGTAGTTTCAAGCGTTTCGGGGGTTCCTTTAAATTTTTAATTTTGAGTATATTAGTACCAATTCCAATATAATTAAGTAAATACAAAAATAAGACTAGAAAAGGGATAAAATATAAATAAAAATCGGTACCAATGTGCAAAGTCCCAAGAATACTGGCAACATTGCCGCGCTGAATGGCAATGCTGATCCTTTGACCCAAATATTGCCCAGCCCTCTTGTCACCCGAGTTGGTGCACTTGGTCCCCACGGCCCGAGAGTTGCAACTGCAAACGGCGCAAAAACACAAGCTCCAATAAGGTGGTTAGTAAAAAAATATTTTTTTGTTCGTTATAATATTAACAGAATATGAATACAAAATAAACAATTATATGTCGCTCACACGACAAAAAAATGGAAAACAGCGGGCGTCTTGTCATTTTCCGTTACGTCCTTCTCCCAAGACGCTCCAAAACAGATTTAAAAAATAAGATTTTGAAAAAATAACCATATATTTTTTATTTATTATGATTCGACATTTATTAGGATAATAAGAACGTACTCCTATTTTTAGGGTCTTTTATAGGAAAATTAAAACAGCCTTTATCGAGCAATGAAAAAATAAAACGTAACTAAATATATTTTTTGGCATAAATTCTGTCTCCTTTCAATCGACATACGAGTATTTTTAACTTATGTTACTAGTACACATTTTCCAGGAAAACAGAGTACAGGAAAATGATTTGCAAAACAAACGTTAACAACCAGTATTTAATAAGTAATAGATAGTAAAAGGTAGGTAATTCTGATCAGTTTATATATAGGTCTATAAACTGATTAGAATTACCTTTTATACCAAGATCATTTTAAAGAGTGGTAGGCTGTGGTGCCCCATAGTCTGCTGATCTGGGGTAGTACCACCACATAGACCGTGAAGTAACTTGATCGTTTCAGGATCAGCATGTAAGTTGCCGGTTTTAACTAGGCCGTCATTGTGGATGCTACTTCCTATTATTTAATTGTAGTAGCAGTTACCTCCCTTCATGGGCTGCACTTCAGCTTAACATCAGGCGGGGTACTGTCATGTCGAGGTCACAATAAAAAAGAAATAGATTTGCAAAAGTAACGATATGATAGATAGATCTATGGATCTTTCTACACAACAATTATGCGTGATTAGCGTCATGTAGTCATGAAGTCTGATCATTGAGGTCGACTACTTTCTAAAAAGGTCCAGTCGGTTGCGACGGCGCACGTGACGTCACAGAGGCACGCGATAGGCAGCCAATCGGCGTTGAGTATCCGAGGGGCTCGCCGTGAGCTGTCATGGCCGCTGTGTTCTTGCATACACGAGTATGTTTGATTTTGCGATAATGCAATCGTTAGGATGTTTTGCCTCATTTGAGGTTTTTTTTTCTATTAGGTTGAGTAATTTCATTCTTTCTATTGATTGGTGTATTGTATATTTTAAATTGAATCCCTAATTCATAGATGGCGACAACGACCACTAATCAGGATGATCTCAAACCTTCCTCCTTCGTCTTTCAAGTTTCCGGCAATTTCCAAGCATACGCATCGCAATCCGGAATCGCGACTGTGTCGCTTCATAGTCTTAAAATCTGGATCGGTAGACCACTGCCTTCCGCTCTACGGTATACAGACCATAAAGTAAAGCTCCCAACTAGACTGGCTTAGGAGATGCGACTGCTTAATTCTTTAACTGTAGTAGCAGTCGCCTCTATTAATGGACAGCACTCCAGTTTATGTCGTAAGTCGAGCCACACAATTAATAAGCATTGTTCGGTCATAGATCTTTTCTGCACCAAACCATCAATTGTCCGTAAGCACCTGACAAGACAGTGCTTTGACACCATAAATCCATGAAAATTGAAATTGATTGAAATGAATTTGATTGAAATGATTTATTTTTTATATTATGAAATTGACTATTTTTGTTTTATTTATTTTGCCTGCAAGTTGTGTTGACTGCTAAATGGACTTATCTAATATAAGTCGTATTTAAGTTATTCTGTTTATATTATATATTATACTAGCTATAAGTCAACCTTAAATAAATAAATAAAAATATGAATTGTTATTAAACCTAATGTTATCATTGAAATGTCAATCTATGAGGCTGAAAAAAGGCAATTATGTCACCTTCAAAATTAATACTCCAGCACATTCACTGCGCAGTCAAAAACTATGTCGAGTTTCGCAATATCCGTGTGCAGTTACGTGCGCGAATTTGTAATTTGAACAAACATTATTTGTTAAAGTAGATGGAAAAGATGAGTGAAAGTAGATTGACGAAAGGAATTTATAAATCTGATGTTGACACTAGGCAACCTAGCTTTCTTGAGGATGTCACCGATTTGGTCAGAAAACACCCTCCTGGGCCTGCCTTGTTTAACACATCTAGGGTTGTCATCTGTCCGGTTTCCCCGGATTTGTCCTAGTTTAGAGGGCATCCGAAGGTCCGGAGAGCGCCCGGGCGAGGTTTAATTTTAAACCGATGGGGAAGAAAGGTTCTTAAGTAGAGAACACGAACCGGCAAACGCAGCGTAGGTAGGCATCCCACTAGGTGGACTGACGACATAATTAAAGTCACTAATAACCAGTGGATGCAACTGGCATCTTGTCGTTTAGAATGGCGTTCTGAGGGGGAGGATTATGTTCAGCAGTGTCTTCCGGCTGAAGATGATGATACTGCTTTCTGACTTTACTAAAATGCAAAGCTTAGCTTAGAGTTCGTGCACTGTACCATTGTGCATTAAGTTTTTAAATATGGAAATAAATTTACTGTGTGTGGCATTCCAACGGACGCCGGATACAGCAAGCGTTATTATTAGAGATGCGCCGAATAGTGGTTTCACCGAATAATCGATTACTATTTGGTTTAACTTTTACCGAACCGGATATTCGGCCGAATTATTCGGTTTACCATTTCATTGTTTTGCCGCGTAAACAGGTTCTAACATGTACGCCTTGTGTCGCTGCTGGCTAGGTGACAATCGTGCCGTACCTCACGATCCGCCACCCGCTTACACACCGCGCTGTCACACACTTTGCTTCGAAACATCGAAAGATTACTTTACAAAAAAAAACTAAGGTGCTTCATTATAAAATATTAAATCATTGATAATATTAACTTCATTGTGTTTGCAATATGAGTGGGCGTAAAAGATCACGTGCTTGGGACTTGGTCTATACCATGTCGTGTAGCCAACAAAATAGAAATACTCGAGCCGAATATATTTGTCAGAATACAAATAATGGATTTTTTTTTATATTTTTATTGTGGTTCGATATATGACAGCACTCTGCTTGATGTTAAGCCGAAGTGTGGTCCATGAATGAATGTTACTGCTACTACAATTTAATAACTGTGAGTAGCAATCACATCCACTATGCCGGCCTAGATGGAACCGGCAACTTACAAGCTGATCCCGAAACGTGACCAAATCATTTCACGGTCTGTATACTTGTAAGTGGTGGTACTACCCCGGATCGGCAGACTGGGTACCACTGCCTACCACTCTTTGATAACCAGACTCGAAGCAAATATTCATCTCTTTTTTTATTAACAAATATTTGTAATATCTAATATTATCAATTCTTACAAATAAAAGCTATGAAACAAATATTTGCTCCGACCGGGGATCGAACCCGGAACTTTACGCGCAACAAACCAGTCGCTAAACCGTTCGTCCACGCCTGTCGTCTAAGATGCCGAATACCGAATATCAAACCGAATATTCGGCGCATCTCTAGTCAAGTCACATGTCAGTAATTATAAGTTGTTTTCCTCCGTGTTGAGACACGTTTTCCGAGTGCCGCCAGTTTGTTGGTGTGTGATTGCTATGTGATAGCTGTGGGCACGTACAGTCATGGTACATTTTTCCTTACTTGGCAAAACTAGTAAACAAACATTCGGCATAATGACGGATAAACGATAAAAACAATTACTACTGACGCGAATCAATACGAATATATAGAAATATCTGAAAATGTTTTTATAATGCAGCTATCGTGGTCACGGAGAGGATTGAACCGGGAAACAGGTCAGTTTTGGAAACAATGATATAATCAAACAATAGGAAGACCAACACCTCAGTCTCTCCGTGATCACGATGGCTGCAAAGCTCTGGAAAGGTCGGAATAATAATAAAAAAATCAGAACCAAAACAAACGCGATAGTAAGCCACATCATATATTTTGTATAGGGACTTGGGCTTAATTGTATTAACAGTTGCATTTATACATTTTAAAAAAGTTTAATGTACGAAGATTACAATGTAATTGTAACAAATCCTTTGTTTTGCATAGTTTAGGTGTGCAAAATGATCAAACTATAATTATGATAGTTTAAAGCAGAACTGTTAATATGCCGTATCTTTGTGATTGAGAGACGATACGAAATCCATATTTTATTTTCCAAATAACGCACAGCAATTAAAAGCAAAATTGTTATTAGTTTTATCAATACAAGTATCGAATCTACCATTTATATATTTTTTCATCATTGACCAATACAAAAGTAGTACAAAGAAGCCCAATACGAATCATGTCTTTTAGCTTAATATAGAAGGTTGCTTAGTGCCCATAACCGTAGAGCTTGTATGAAGAGAATTGTGCATGTAAGAGTAGCGAGGGAGTTGTCAGGATCGTGGCAAGTGGCGCTCCATTGTCTCCGCCTATCCCTGTATGATAAAGGCGTGACAATTTGATTTGAGTATTGAAATCTAAATAACTGGCTATTAAACTGCTCTAAAAATAAAAGCTATAGTTTCATTTTTTACGTCTCCATTAAATGAATAGTCTAGCATCTAGAATGCGGAAGAAGAAAGCAAAGTGACGTAAAGTGATAAAAATAATCATTTTTATATCTTACTGTAAATACAATGTTAGAGTAGCTAACACCTTGAACTTTATTTATATTGCCTAGGTACTAGGCATCAGTTAGATATATCTAAACGAATCTAAAATCCGATTTCAGTTACAAATCGATTTTTATCGATTTTCCAAACTATCAAATCGGATTTCAAAAATCGCCAACAACCAAATCCAAACTGTACAAAACTAATGAGAAATTCGCTTTGTCTCTATCTAACCAAGCATATCTTAGCGGAGTAAAAAGGATGGCGCGAATTTTAGTCGGTTTAGATTTTGGATATTATCTGATTTCTGGAAGGATTGCACATTGAAATATAGACCTACTGATAAAGCAATAAGATCTAATTTAGGTTTACGTTTACGATATGCGATTAAGTTCTTCTGTAGACTGTGCAATAACAATGAGAGTATCCTACCTACAACTGTTTAATGAAGTCTCGATAGGCGAAGTGGTCAGCACGTCACTCCGCCACTCGTCAAATCCCTGGTTCGATTTCCAGTCAAAGCTAAAAATACAGTGACAATTAGATATTTTATTAATTTAATTTTAAAACTTTATATGTACTATGTACAAAGAAAAACTTAATGCCGCCAGAGACGTTCTTTCCCATTTGACCTTAGGGAAAAATCAATCAATCAAATTGTTACGCTTTTTTCCTATAGGGATAGGCAGAGACAGAGCCCCGGGCAACGCTGGGTTAGGCAGCTAGTACAATAAAAACATAAATAAATATCTTAGACTAGACTTATAGTAATAGGCTCTGTTTCAATATTAAAAATAAACATTGCAATATATTTGTTAACATAATTTTTAAAAAGATGCGTCACTAGTTCATTTACGTTGTGTAGAGAGTAAGCAATTAGAGTGCGCGTGACCAAGTATGAACAGTAAGCACTTTGTTTATTAGCAACAATAATTGTATAGGAAAAATTCACCATATTAGAAAGCTCTGTAAGGCGACCGTGTAGTGCAATGCTTACACAAACCGAGAGCACGGGTTAAAAACCACTCACCCGTACCAATGTATCTTTGATATATCAACTTTGGTCATTTTCCTATGATACAAGCACTTTAGTAGCTTAGTATAGAAATTAAAATTAATAAATAAAAAACCTAATGCCCATAACCGTGGAGAGGTATATCTTATTGTTTACATAGATAAATACAATCGATATAGATACGATACGATATAGTTTTTATCTAAATCAATTTTAATAGATAATAATAACTATTGCTGTCTTAGCAACAGTTTTAACGAGACCTTAATTTGTCTGATGTTTAGCAAAGAGGAGATTCAAAAACGTCGAACACTAAAGTAATTGACTAAGTTTATGGTTGCCTCAGTCGTCGTCACTATGCCGGACTCTACATGAGCGATAAAGCATTTTAATTGTCGATAGTTGAAGAAAAACTATGCACTTCTTTCACTCATCGATCAACGATCAAAGCATTCCTTTGTCAATCCTTGCCTTTTTCTAAAACCACATCTATCGCGCACTGTGCTATTTCCCGTTCTATCCTCTATCGTCACTCGACATACACTGACCGCATTTGGACAATGGAGCGCCACTTGCCACGATCCTGACACAACTCCCTCGCTTCCTTCACATTCTCAATTCTCCTCATATAAGCTCTATGGTTATGGGTACTAGGCATTCTTGAGGATGTCTCCGATTTGGTCGACAAACACCCTCCTGGGTCTGCCTCGTTTAACGCATCTATTCACATGAGATTTATAAATTCTTTTCTTTAATCTACTTTTACTCATCCTCTCATCGAAGTATTCCTTTATCAATCCTTGTCACACCCTCTTTCAAACCAGATCTATCGCGCACTGTGCTATTCTATCCGCTATCGTCACTCCACATACACTCCCTAACAACCGCATTCCTACAGCGTTAACTCTACTCTCATGCTTTTTCATAATCGCTCAGCAAATATAAACAGGCAGAGAATCACCTATATCAGAAGTACCTATATCAGCTCTCTATAGATATACACTTTTAGATATTTTGTATTGTAGTATTAAAATTATTCACACACGCACACATTGATAGAGCGCGTCATCAAACAGGTGATTTGCATATGTGTGCGTGTCTGTGCAGCTGGCTGTCTCCGTAATTGAAATCAGTTGTCAGTTCTCGTTGAGCCGTCGGAGGGGCGACACGTCCGCGAACGCTTTGTGACGATACATCGCGAATTATAGAAAAAGTACGTCAGTGTCAGTGTAATTAGTGTTTCATAAAAATTATTGACGAGAGGTAAGGGCTCTGATTGGTTAATTGTTTGCTGGTTTAACATTTGTCATCGATTCGCGTCCAGAAATAAGTTTTGGCAACTGATTTCATTCTTTATCCTCGGAGTTAACATTGACTTTGGTTATGTTAATGTCATGGTTTTTATGGAAATTGACACTTATGTGTTTGCAGTTAGAATTGATTTGCATTAATTATTGGTTATTGAGTGTCAGGTTACTTGTATAAGAGATTGATGACAGAATGTGAGATAATGGAATTCGGTCGTCTAATCACTGTCTCTCTTATTTCTTTTACGTCTCATTTCAAATCTAAACCGACCGTGGTGTAGTGGCAGTGCAATGGTTACGCAAGCCGAGAGCACGCGTTCCAAACCACTTGCCGGTACCAATGTATCTTTGATATGTGTACTTTGGTTATCCTGTTTTTATGATACAAGCACTTTATTAGCTTAGTACCTATAGAAATGTAAATGAAAAAAAAATAATTTTCAATCAATCAATTAAATTGTTCCGCCTTAATTCCTACAGGAGTAGGCAGAGAATAACATTGCTTTCTTTCCTTGATTGCGTTTTGGGATCAGCTTGTAAGTTCCAACTAGGCCGGCATAGTGGATGCGACTACCACGTGCAGTTATTTACATGTACTAGCAGTCGTCTCCATTCATGGACTGCACTCCAGCCTAACATCAGGCGGGGTGCTGCCGGAGTATTATATTTGTTTTATAAAATTTTGTAGATTCCATTGTCACTGCCTATCCCTGTGGGAAAAAAGCATGACAATTTGATTGATTGAAAGTAAAATACTTGCTCCAAAAATCGCCTAGCACACGGAAGCCTGGTTGGCGACCGTCGACTTGTATGAAAAAGGCGAAACACCACATCCTTCTCTCCATCCTATAACCTTGGATCCTTGAAACGATGCGCGAAGAAGCACCTTTGGCCGGCATAGTGACGGCTACTAAGGCAGCCGTGAACTGACTCGGCTTTTTCAGTCGCCGTCAGTTGTTACTCTTGGACCTCCTCTTGCCTGATATAATCAGACGGCTAAGGTTTAGATGTCGTGTCACAATAAAAAAGAGGGCGCCACTATAAAATTTCTGCCCCGGTTCGAAAAAATCGTAGATTTAAAGCTGTGTTTAAGAGTGGAAGTTATTGACTCGCTAGTAGCCAGAAGAGGTGCCGACGACGGAAAATTTGAATTTTCCTTTGTGAATAATAAGTGACCTGTTTTTCTTCTTGCTTTAGATTGTGCGAAATTAAATTCGTAAGAAATCTATTTGTATCTGTTGTTGACCATTTAAATTCATTCTGGGCTTTTATGTACTACTTTATAATAAAACTAATAACAATTTCGCTTTGAACTGTCATAATTAAAGTTTGATCATATTGTGCACCTAAACAATGCAAAATAAAGGATATATATATATAAAGGATAGGCGACCGTGGTGTAGTGGCAGTGCTCTCGGTTACGCAAACCGAGAGCACGAGTTCGAGACCACCCACCGGTACCAATGTACAATCTTTGATATATGTACTTTGGTTGTCCTGTTTCTATGATACAAGCACTTTAGTAGCTTAGTATAGAAATGTAAATGAATAAATAAAATAAAAAATATATTCCAGTTACATTGTAATATCAATCAATCAAATTGTCACGCTTTTTTCCTACAGGGATAGGCGCAGAGACAATGGAGCACCACTTGCCACAATCCTGACACAACTCCCTCGCTTCCTTCACATTCACAATTCTCTTCATTCAAGCTCTAAGGTTATGAACACTAGGCAACCCAGCTTTCTTGAGGATGTCTCCGATTTGGTCAGCAAACACTCTCCTGCACCTGCCTTGTTTAACGTATCCATTCACATGAGATTTATAAAAGCATCGAAGCATCCCTTTGTCAATCCTTGTCACTACATCAAAGTATCGTCACTCCACATACACACCGCATTTCTACAGCGTTAATTCTACTCTCATGCTTCTTCTGCCACACCCAACCTTCACTTCCATACATTAATGTAGGAACAAGCACCGCATTATGAACAGCCATCCGTGACTTTGGGGACATTATTTGGCTGTTCATTATACTATGGATGGCACCGTTCACTACGTTACCCTTTTGTACTCTTCTTATATTCGTACATCAGACTATATTAAAATGTATATGCAACTGTTAATACAATTTATCCTAAGTCCCCATACAAAATGAATGATGTCCTTTTGTTTTTGTATTGCACTAGATTTCTTTCTTGGTTATTTTACTTACAGCCGGTTGTACCAAAAATTATATTTTACGAATTTGTAAAAAGTATCGTATAAGTAAAAAAAAATGGGTTGTACCACTCTATAACTTCACATTTTACATTTACGTTTAACGGATATGTTATAAAGAACTAAAGGATTCATTTTGGGTTTCCATGTACTAATTTTTGTTATTTCTAATGTTAAAAACATATATAAATGGTAGTTTCGATATAAAATTATAAACAACACAATTCACGATTTTGTAATAGTAAAAGTAATAGAATAAGTATAAAGTAAAACTACATTCGTAAATTGAAACTTTTTTGGTACAACCGGCTGTTAGACTTTTTTATTTATTAAGGTTGGATTGGTGTTAAACGGGGACGACCATAAATTGTTCCTTGATCGAAACATCTCAATAAGGTTTTTGTTTTTTTAATGTGACTTGACATAATTTGATATTTTTAGTCGTCGGCGCTCTCGGACCTTATCTTGCTTACGATATGTCAAGTCTAATGGTAAACAAGCCAAATGGCAAAATAAAAAACAATAAAGCAGGTATTTCAACTGATGAAGTCAATAAAATAATCCAACTCAAAGTTTGCCTTCAAAAAGTGAATGGAATTTAGTTATCATTGTATAATTTCCTAGTTTATTATTATTTTCTTACTATAGCTTTGTTTTTATTTTTTTATTGTGACTCGACATATGACAGCACCCCGCTTGATGTTAAGCCAAAGTGTGGTCCATGAATGAATGTCACTGCTATTACAATTCAATAACTGTGAGTAGCAATCACATCCACTATGCCGGCCTAGATGGAACCGGCAACTTACAAGCTGATCCCGAAACGTGACCAAATCACTTCACGGTCTGTATACTTGTAACTGTAAAGCTTGTATGAAGAGAATTGTGGATGTAAGGAAAGCGAGGAAGTTGTCTATCCATGTGGGAAAAAGGCGTGACAATTTGATGGTTTATATATCGATGTACAACTAGGGCGGCATAGTGGATGTGACTGCTACTTGCAGTTGTTTAATAGTAGAAGAAGTCACCTTCATTTATGGACTTAATATCAGCCAAGGTGCTGTCATATGTCGAGTCACAAAAAACATACTATAGGACTACTATCTTCCAGTTTTATTTAAAAGTTGTTGCACATATTAGGGCTCCGATCGCAAACGACACCGAAATGACGAACTTACAACAAATTAAAAGGTAATCGGAATCTACCCTGATTCTATTAATATATTATGCCCAGAAAAAGCAGTTAAATTAAATCGCGGTCGCAAGTGACCAATGAACGTAGTTTACCTATTGATTTGTTATTCGCTGATTGGTTACGAAGATGTCAAATATCAGTGCGACGGAGTTTCACTTCTATTCCGTTGCCATAATGTAATGCCACAGCCACACTATGCCCTTCGCGCTGCTCCTCTAGCTGCCGCGAATGTTGCCCTAACGGCCACACGCTCCCTTACTCGTCATTGTAACATTGTAACTTTGACTCGCACTAAAAACCGACAGAAAATGGATCGCGGGGCATGACCAGCAGCATGACGAGTAACGCAGCCACATTATGTCTCTGCTCATTTCCCTAGCTATTTCTCGCCCCTCGTCTAGTGTGTGGCCGCGGGGTAATATTGAGAAAATCTTTGTCGATATAGTGATGGAGACTGTTTTTTTTTATTGTGATCTCGTGTCACAATAAAAAAAATCAAAGACTGTCATATCGCTGTGGTAATTGAGGCATGACAAGTTGTTTTGATTCTTGAAAGAATATTACTGTAATTGCGTATTTTGAATTATAAATGCATTGTTAGTAATTACAATTGTTAAATTACTTTGTTACATACATATTAAATGTACATAAATACAAGTATAAAGAATTTTAATAACTCGACCGTGTAATTTTAATAGGGCCACCGTGGTCTTGTGGTCGTGCAATAGTCGCGTAAACAAAGAGCCTCTGGTTCAAAACCACTTACTGGTACCAATGTATCTTATACATTAGCGCAAAGTGACCGCTAGTTGTCATTATGAAACTAGAGTTCGAATGATGAAGAAAGATGTTGAAAATTGAAGGTCTTTCTGTTTTTATAACTTTATAGTTTTAGAAAAAAAACTGTACTTACTTATTTTTTAAATATTATATACAGCTAAATATACACTGAATAAAAAAAATCATTTTTCCTGAATAACTTTATTATTTATCATGTTAACAGTTTTTTTTTATTTAAGTATACTCTACATTGTAGATTTTTTTATTTAAGTGTCCTGTAGAGTCCACAGGATCGGCCTTTCAATTTTCAACAAGACCAGTTCCTGACACAACTACTTCGCTTCCCTTACATTCACAATTCTCTTCATACAAGCTCTATTGGGATGGGCACTACGCCACCTAGCTATTTTGACCAAATTAGACCAAATCGGAGACATCCTCCTGGGTCTGCCTTAATTAATGCATCCATCCATATTGGATTTATAAATCCCCTGGAAAAAAGGCGTGACAATTTGATTGATTGATAACAGTTCCTTTCAATTCAGAGCTAAGTTTATTTGAATGTGTGACTAGTCTCGTTTAGTATTTTAAGCTGTATGACACTATCTATGTATTGAAAGAGTGGTGGGCAGCAGTGTCTAATCAGTCGATCCGGGGTAGTACCACCACTTATACAGACCGTGAAGAGACTTAGTCGCGCTTCGCAATCAGCTTATAAGTTGCCAGTTCTATTTATTTATTTAAATACTTTATTGCACCAAAATAAACTTTTAAAAATAGGTACCTAGGCGAGTTTAATGCCTATTAGGCATTCTCTAACAACTAACCTTTGGGATGATGAGCAATTATGGGCAGGTTGTAAATATAATACAAACTACAATTACATAAACACAAGTAACTATGCCGGGATGGTGGATGCAACTTCTACTTACAGGTATTATATTTCTAAGTAGCGTCTATTCATGGACCACACTCCAGCCTAACATCAAGCGGAGTTTGTCATATGTCTAGTGAGAGAATAAACCTGTCTGATAGTTTTCATCTTAAGATCGTCTTGTAAAAAGCGTTTAGTAGACGAGAAAAATAATGAGAGGCAGTGAAATGGCTACCTAAGCCGAGTGGCACGGGTTCAAAACCACACACCGGTACCAATGTATCTTTGATATATGTTCTTTGGTTGTCCAGTTTCTATGATACAAGTACTTTAGTATAATAATAAAAAAATATCACAAATCAATAACCTCTAGTGATAACTATATTGGGTTTGTTTATATAGTGACTTAAGAACTTATCCACGGCACTTTCCAATATCTAATATTTAAAAAAAACTAATGTCACCTATGAAAAAAAAAAAACTAAAATAGTTATAAATAGTTCAAGACAAACATACGTAACTTTCCTCAATCAGTCTTCTTTGTTGATTACGCGACGTGTAAAAATAATTAGAGATAATTTTTAAAATTGAGCGATACGTGTCTTCGAAGTTTTTATTGCTTTCGACACGCTTTTGTCTAGCCGCTATTCACTTCATTTGAGCTCTAGAAATATATTTCTACAGAGGTGGTAGGCGGATAGTTTTTGGTCAATGGCAAGGCGGCCGTGGTGTAGTGGTAGTGCAAATGGTTACGCAAACTGAGAGGTCGGGTTCAAAAACCACTTGCCGGTACCAATGTATCTTTTGATATATTAAGAGTGGTAGGCAGTAATACCCAGTCTGCCGTTCCGGGGTAGTACCACCACTTACAAGTATACAGACTGTTAAGTGATTTGGTCACGTTTCGGGATCAGCTTCTAAGTTGCAGGTTCCAACTAGGTCGGCATAGTGGATGTGATTGCTACTCACAGTTATTGAATTGTAGTAGCAGTGACATCTATTCATGGACCACACTCCGGCTAACATCAAGCGGGGTGCTGTCATATGTCGTCACAACAAAAAAAATAAAAAAAGTACTTTGTCCTGTTTCTATGATACAAGCACTTTAGTAGCTTAGTATTGAAATGTGTGAAAAATACATTATGGCGTCAAAAAAGCGTGAAATTGCGTCGCATTGATATTTTACATCTTCGTAAGAGAGCAACAAACACACAACCAGACATACATTCGCGTATTATAAATATTGTAATTATTAGTATATTATATATAGTATATATCCTGGCAGATAAAAATAGCACTTACTTTTGAGCTGCGCAGTATAAAGATCGGCATGTTAGATTAGAAGAGCGCTGGACGACTGCGATGGAAGAGTTGTGGTATATCAATATTTAAAGAAAAGTAAAAGTCAGTCGGCTTTAGAAAAAGCGTAGAAAATGTATTAGCATTTCCTAATATCTCAGTTCCTTTTATTTGTATTAATTTATTGTACAAACCATAATAACATAATCTTCCAAAATTGGTAAATATATTTTACCTTCTAATATAATAGTGGATATTGTTAGTTTATATTATATTAGTTTTTTTATTTTAACCATAGAGGACTATGGTTGTGGGCACTAGGCAACCCAGCTTTCTTTACCCAGTTCATTATACTATGGATGGCGCCGTTCACTACGTTACCCTTTTGCACTGTTCTCTCAATATCTTTATCACACTTCCCATCCCTAGTAAACATACTTCCCAAGTAAACTTCCCGTCTATCATTATTTCACATTCTATCATTAGATTTTGAAATTGTGTAATATAAAAGGAAATTACCTTTGTCGCGTTTCAAGTTAATATATATTTGTGTTATAATCACACGTTTTATCATCTATAATCACGAGAATGTATGATGTTGATAACTGTCATGTACATTATGTTTACAATTTGGTATTTACATTGGTTTTTTTCAGCATAAACTGTCGGCAATTAACCTTGGCAGGTTTACTCTTTATTGTGTTGGACAGATTTTTTAATTTCTTAAGTATTTTAAAGATTTTTTCATCTTTTTATGAACATTTCTACTTACATAGATTTTCTTTAGATTTTGCGCGAACATTGAATAATGAATTTAACAAATTTTCAGCCATTGGTATCACGTACCAAAAATAAAAATAAACGTTATATAGTAAACCGCATTTTTGTTTAGTTCATTACTGTACATATATTTTTAATACATACATTTCTATACTAAGCTACTAAACGTAATTGTATCATAGAATCTGGGCGAGTGAAGTGTATCAAAGATACATTGGTACCAGCGAGTAGTTTAGAACCGGGACTTCTAACCACTACTTTTTTAACCACTAAACCCTTATAAAATCGTATCTTTTATCAAATTCACTAATGATATAAACAATAAGCCTCAAAGGTTTATTTATACTAGTATTCAATTTACCTCGACGTTTCAGCCATCTTGCAAGAAGACTGAGGTAATGAAAATACCTCGTACGTATAAAGTCGCGGGCACACAGCTAGTCATCAATAAAAACTTGATATGAGCATTGGAATTGTCAACACGACATTCCTTTCACAACTCTATGCGTCGCCGGCAGTCGAACTAAAAGGTTCGAAGCGTCGTTTCTTTGTAGAACGTTCGATAAGTGGATTGCTTTACTAGCTTATTTTGTTCTCCATTAATTTAAAGGCGACCGTGGTGTAGTAGCAGTGCAATGGTTACGCAAACCGAGAGCAAGGGTTAAAAACCACTTGCCGGTACCAAAGTATCTTTGATATATGTACTTTGGTTGTCCTGTTTCTATGATACAGTAGCTTAGTATATAGCATTATAAAAATGAGTGGTAGGCAGTGGTGTCCAATATGCGGATCCGGAGTACTTCACACTCTGTACACTTACAAGTGAAGTGACTTAGTTCCGTTTCGGGATCAGCTCGTAAGTTGCCGAGTGCAAATAGGCCGGCATAGTGGATGTGGCTCTTACTTGCAGTTATGTAACTGAAATAGCAGTGGCCTCCACTCATGAACCGCACTCCAGTTTAACACCAGGCGTGGTGCTGTCGACATTTTAATCCTGTGCCCAATAAAAAATAAGATAAATAAATAAACAATTGACGGAAGGAATTTAAAAATCAGATGTGGATGGATAAGTTAAACAAGGCAAGAGAGTGATTTCCGACCAAATCGGAGACATCCTCAAGAAAGCTAGGTTGCCTAGTGCCCATAACCATAGAGCTTGTATGAAGAGAATTGTGAATGTGAAGGAAGCGAGTTGTGTCACGATCGCGGCAAGTGGCGCTTCATTGTCGCTGCCTATCCCTGTGGAAAAAAGGCATGACAATTTGATTGATTGATTGAATAAATAAAAATTAATTTTGTCCTTTGATCCGTTTTTTTTTAAATTGTGACACGATATTTGACCTCGACCCGCCTGATGATAAGCAAGGGGAGGTCCAAGAGTGACGACGACTGAAAATTATGCCGACCTAAGGAGCACCTTCATCAAGAAGCATCTTCACGCATCGCTTGAAGGATCCAAGGTCATAGGATGGAGAGAACACATGGGCTGGCAAAGCATTCCACTTGTCAATTGTTCTACAAAGAAAAGACGCGCCGAACATTTTAGTTCGACTGCCGATTCGTGCAATTTTTCCTATTATTGATTAACAATCAATCAATCAAATTGTCACGCCTTTTTCCCACAGGGATAGGCAGAGACAATGGAGCGCCTTTAACCACGATCCTTACACAACTTCCTTGCTTCCTTCACATCCACAATTCTCCTCATACAGGCCCTGTGGTTATCGGCACTAGGCAACCTAGCTTTCTTAAGGATGTCTCCGATTTGGTCGGAAAATACTCTCCGATTTACACTATAGTTTAAACGGTTTTATGGCCTAATGTAAATAGATTTGAATGCTTTGGCAATGCGTCTGTTTGGCAGTTGGCACTCCGTTTATGTAACCATTGACATATGATTTACAATACTCATCGTTTGACATTTTATGAATGAGCCTTTCATTTCGTTCGGACTGGTGACAACTATGTCAGCGCATTTAATAACTATAATACTTTGTATTTTTTTATTATTATTTACATTTCTATACTAACAGCTGGTTGTACCAAAAAATATCATTTACGAATTTGTAAAAAGTATCGTATAAGTAAGAGAAAAATGTGTTGCACCACTCTTTAACTTCACATTTACGCTTAACGGATATTTTATACAGAGCTAAAGGACATCATTCATTTTGGGTTTCTATGTACTACTTTTTGTTATTTCTAATAATAAAAACATATATAAATGGTAGTTTCTATATAAACATATTAAAAAACCAATTCACGATTTCGTAATAGTAAACGTAATAGAATAAGTATAAAGTAAAACTAAATTCGTAAATTGAAACTTTTTTTGTACAACCGGCTGTAAGCTACTAAAGTGCTTGTATCATAGAAACAGGACAACCAAAGTACATATAGTAAAACTACATTGGTCTCAGTTTGTGTAACCATTGCTCTACCACTACACCACGGTGTAGTTTGATACCCGTATTTATTTACTCTGCAGTCGTTACCACAGTTAAATATCTGCTAGTAGCGGTAGCATTAAACATTTCCCCCTTTCTCTTTAAACCTTTGTTCATACAAATCAGTTGTCGACAAGAGTCTACCAGCCCACATGTTCACATGTTCTCCCTATCATATCATCTTAGATTTATCCCGCGAAGCGTAACAAAAGTGACCGGCATAGTTAAAGCGACTAAGTCAACTGTAAACAAAAAGGCTACTAATTCCAAAGATTTTTATTTATTGTGACTTCACATCTGACCTTGACCCGCCTTATGGTAAGCAAGCGGAGGTTCTCACTCAGACTCAGTTCACGGCTCTCCCAGTTGCCTTTATTATGCCGGCCAAAGGTGCTTCTTCACGCATCGCTTGAAAGATGCAAGGTTATAGGATAAAGAGAACACATGGGCTGGTTCGTTCATTGCGTGCGGTGCGTTCCACTTGTCGATCATCTGGCGATTCCACTGCAAAGATAGTGAAAAGGAGAGTCCATACTATACCATTAAGGCCTAACTTACTTATTTAAGCGCTATGCCTGTAACATAAAGATGTTTTTTTTATAATCATGATAGCGGAAATCACAATGACATCGTGGAAAAATATACTTTAATAAAAGCAGCTACTCGAAAGCATACCCTTCCCAAACTTCCCATGAATAATAACAAACAAACAAATTTATCAATTGAAATCATCTATAAATAGTAATCGTGCGAAATACATCCTGCGCTCGCACGTCATGCTTAATAGAAATTTACAATTGGCCATCACAATGTCAAAGGGTAAATAAAACAATCTGTGAGTTTAGATTTCTATAAATAACAAGCTGTGCCCGCGGTTTCAACAGCGTAAAATTACGTTAATTTTTGTATTTATAACTCGATAACTCATATAAAAATGACAGACGGTAATACAAAAATAAATATATAAAAATTCCAAACAGCTGAAACTATAGTCAATTGGAAACTATAGTAATTTTTTTTAAATTAAAAGTATCCTATATTACTTCTAATACCTCCAAAAATATGTGTACAAAGTTTCTTGATGATCGGTTAAGTAGTTGTTGCGTGAAAACGTAACAAACAAACTCACATTCTCATTTATAATAATAAGTAGGATATACGTGGAGTTTCTTCTTGATGAGAAGCCTTTCCTTAGGCAATTCTTCAGATAATGTTTACTAAATTTGAATTTTAGCTAATATTTTCTTAGATTTTGCGCGAACATTAATTAATGAATCAAACAAATTTTATGCGGCTTACTATCTATCGCGTTTATTATGGTTTTGATTTTACAATTTTATTTTATTTAAAATAATATTGTAAAATGCCCAAACCATCGGAGCATTCCTTTGTCAATCCTTGTCAGTTGTCACTACATTTTCTTTCAAGCCACATCTATCGAATAACCGACAACTGATGGGGAAGAAAGGTTCTAGAGTGGAGACCACGAACCAGAAGACGCAGCGTAGGTAGGCCTCCCACTAGGTGGGCTAACGACAATTGCGTTCTAAGGGGGAGGCCTATGTTCAGCAGTGGACGCCTTCTGGCTGATGATGATGACATCTATTGCGAATTGTGCTATTCCTCAATCTATCAGCTATCGTTTGCACTCCACATACACTCTTTAAATGACCGCATTTCTACAGCGTTGATTCTACTCTTATGTTTCTTCTGCCACACCCAACATTCACTTCCATTATTTTTTTATTGTAACTCGATATATGACAGCACCCAGCTTGATGTTAAGTTGAAGTGTGTTCCATGAATGGATGTCACTGCGACTACAATTCAATATCTGTAAGTAGCAGTCACATCCACTATGCCTGCCTAGTTGGAACCGGCAACTTACAAGCTAATTCCGAAACGTGACCAAATCACTTCACGGTCTGTATACTTGTAAGTGGTGGTACTACTCCAGATCAGCAGACTGGGTACCTTTGCCTACGACAGTTTATAAACGCGTGTAAAACCGCAGGGAACAGCTAGTAATATAAATATAACTTATTGCAAAGTGACACGTTGTACCCTATGTACAATACGTCGCAATACATTCGAGATACGGAAACGGCCTGATATAATAATGGCAAGCCGTGAAGCGACATGTTAGGATCAATTGGAAGATTACCTACCTCTAAGTAACCTTGGTAAATTGTATAAACAGTACCACGTAGACCTTTTGGAAAATTTGGTAAATCAGATTTGGTAGTCTGACGATTTCTTTAGGCTACATTTTGTTTAAAGAAGCGTGATTCCAGATAACTAATTCTTCTACACACAAATCTACTTGGCCTTCAGTCTTATTAATCAATTAAATTGTCACGCCTTTTCCCACAGGACAACGGAGCGCCACTTGGTCTAAATCCTTCCAATAGGACTGGAGATTTGTTACGGATACTAATGCTTCTGTAATAAATCCACGGATGGATCACATATCTAACCTAACATTTAGACTAGAATTGCGTATAGGGATTTCACCTGGACGTGTTTGTAGAATTACACCTGAACCTTCAATTACGTCCCATTTCTTAAATAAAACGCACATATGCAATATATAACATAGACACATGACGTTGTGGCCGGTTTAGTGGCGGCGACTAAAGCAACTGTGAACGAGTCGGGTTTTTCAGTGGTCGGCGCTCTTGGACCAGGGCCTTGATTTTCCTAATACATTATGTAACAACGTAGTTTACCTATGGATTTGTTATTATTCGCTGATTGGTTACGAAGATGTCAAATATCGTTGCGATCAGATGTCGAAGAAAATAGAATAAACAAAGAATTTGGAAAGAATAGAATCTCTGCTAAAATAAGAACTAATTCATTGTTGTTTGTCTCATTTATTATATACTACGTGTGACTAAAGAGACAACTACTTGTACTTCAATTCCTTTATTTTAAAGGTTGGCACTACTTTTTTGCAAATAAAACCACTTGTAATTGTGGTTGACTTTTAATACTGCTTAATTAAAAGTTACGTGGTAGTAAGAGTAGCATAATTGGCATCTTCCTTTTTTGAAGTATTTTAATGTCATTTGTTATTCTGTCAAATTAGGTTGTCAAATGATCATCAAAGCTAGTGACAACCTTCTAAATTACGATTGTAAAAATGTATATTCATCCCTTTCTGACTTCTTTTTAATGCCATAAGGGAAAATAGTATAAACGGTTGTAGTTTGTCGCTATTTTAGGCCTCCTTCTATTTCTTAAGTCCAAATTCTTCGAGAAATTTTGCTGAAACTCGACGGCGACTAAAACTGATTCAAATTACGCCACAGTTGCCACTACTATGCCTGACAAAGATATACATGTTTATATCTATATAAGTATGTATATTAGAGTATACATTCCTTAGTAAGAACAGTATACATTAGCCGGAATTTATGTACTCTAAGGTATGTACGTACTCGAATACATAATACGTATACATATTATGTATATCTTTATGTAGCAAATGACGCAACAACACATGTTCGAATACGAATGTGTGTGGCTATTTACGATCGATCAGATGATGAGGTACGTCAAAGACAATTTGGAGGTGTGACTTGGCTCAAGGCTCCATATTAGGTCCACCCACGTAAAAAACAAAATTAATCAAAATGTTCTATTTTAATTCTCGTACGATTTAGCATGTGATGCAAAATTTTATTGGGACGATATCTTTAAATAGTTTTAAAATTGTTTTGCTTTAGCCTAGAAAAATATGGCACATAAGAGTGGTAGGCAGACAGGTGGTAATTTAGCCCAGTTTGCCGATCCAAGATAATACCACCAATTTCAAGTGTTCGGGATTAGCTTGAAAGTTGCTGGTTTCAACGAGGCCGGCATAGTAGATGCAACTGGATGCAGTTACTTAACTGTATTAGCGATCGACACGGTGCAGCCAGGGCCTCAATTCTCTTAATACGAACAGCGAAATGACTTTCCCACGAAATATCACTGCTTTATCAACGTGAATTGTATTGTTATTTATTCTAAATAAATTACTAAAAAATACTGGATTAGTAAAAAACGGAGATGGCGAGATGAGATGGACTACAATACTTCATGGCGAGAGATCGCCAAATGTCGTGAGTTATGGAAAAAAGAGAGGGAAGCCTTTGCCCAGCAGTGGGACAAATAAATAGGCGAATAATAATAAAAAAAAAACTGAATAACAATTCCACCGCAATTCAAGAAATTCATTTATTATTTATTTTTAAACTGTGGTTTTGAACCTGTGCTCTCAATTTGCATGCCCATTGCGCTTCCACTACACCACGTTCGCCCTAATACAAGCTTTACAAATAATGTAAAATATTTGTCTCCTTTTGTTACAGGATTGGCGAAGGCACCAAGGGTGCCTACCCTTACAAACAACACCTTAACACTCAAAATGACAAACAAACCGTTTAGAAGAACAGCGTTCAAGATTCTCAACACCTATTTGAACACGTAAACGTATAGTGACAATTATAGTTCAATAAAATAATAATAATAATTTAAACAAATTTAAAATAATCGTGATATAGTTATAGAAGTTTTGTTAGTTCCTTGTTTTTGTTTATTTAAAGTGATATTAGTGTTAAGTGTACTCTGTAGTGTTGTGCCATTTTAAAAGAAACTATCGATATGTTTTCGTTATCGACTTTTATTGTTTTTGCGGCTGTTGCCTTCCTTGGGTGCGAGGGGGATAGGAGTACGTTGCCGCAAACTTGTGATAGGTAAGTTATTTATGTTTTTAAGTTTTTTAATATCAAAATAGCGCTTAACTTTATTTTAGAAGTGTGGTCCATGAATGAATCTCACTGCTACTACAATTCAATAACTGTGAGTAGCAATGTGATCCACTATGCCGGCCTAGATGGAACCGGCAACTTACAAGCTGATCCCGAAATGTGACCAAATTACTTCACGGTCTGTATACTTGTAAGTGGTGGTACCTCCCCGGATCGGCAGACTGGGTCCCACTCTTTACTGAGGAGGACTCTGCAGTTTTTCACTACTGCAATAAACTATTCGGGTAAGCGCTTTGCTTTTAAATTCAAGATACCTATATATTCTTCTAAAACGACTTCATCGATTCTGTAATACTGTCATCATGCCTATTAGGGCCCAGAGCCCGTGAAGATTTGCCACCCTCTTTTGGGCCTTAATAGCATAAGTAGCAAAAATGTTACGGAAAAATTTACCGTCTTTAAATGTCATCCTTCAAATCCAGAGTTCTTATTAAGGTGTCCTTAACTTAAAAGCAAAGCGGCTCCCTGAATAGTTTTTTTATTTTTATTATTGTGACTCGACATATGACAGCACCCCGCTTGATGTTAAGCCGAAGTGTGGTCCATGAATGAATGTCACTGCTACTACAATTCAATAACTGTGAGTAGCAATCACATCCACTATGCCGGCATAGATGGAACCGGTAACTTACAAGCTGATCCCGAAACGTGACCAAATCACTTCACGGTCTGTATCTGTATCTGTACCACTGCCTACCACTCTTTTAAGTATAGGTTTTTGGGCTTGGCTGTATTTGGGGCCGTTTACGCATATTTTATTATTATTTTTATTATAAATACTCGTATCTTATTATTGTCCCCTACTAGATAAGTATTTACGTGTAAAATAGGCGATATAAGAATACCAGAAAGAGGTGTGTTCGTATCACTGAATAGATAAATAGGCATACGTCATTTAGTTTTTTTTGTTGTGACTCGACATATGACAGTACTGGAGTGTGGTCCATTAATCGATGTCACTACAATTCAATAACTCATCCACTATGCCGGCCTAGTTGGAACCGGCAACTTACAAGCTGATCCCGAAACGCGACCAAATCACTTCACGGTCTGTATACTTGTAAGTGGTGGTACTACCCTGGATCGGAAGAATGGGTACCATTGCCTACCACTCTTTGGGAACCAAACCCGAAGCAAATATCTACCTCTTTTTTTATTAACAAATATTTGCAATATTTAATATAATTATAAATATTACAAATAAAAGCTATGAAACAAATATTTGCTCCAACCGGGAATCGAATCTGGGACTTTACGCGCAACAAACCAATCGCTGACCGATCGTTCATGCATGTCGTCGAATCGCATATATTGCTCCGACAGGAAATTGAATCCGGGACTTTACGCGTAATAAACTAGACGTCAACCAATGGGCCACGCGTGTCATCAAATGATGTTAATTTCCATGGAAAAGTTATAATTTAAATTAGAAATCAACATCAGAATATGATTGCTTGTTGACAAGCAACCGTGTGGAAACGGAAGTGCGAGCGACCTTGTCTATTCGTCGCACACTGTCGGTCGCCATTGCGAGCATCACGTTTTAATTTATACTACCTATAAATATAAATTGGTATTTTACTTTTCTATACTACTTTAGTATCATAGAAAATGGACAACCAATGTACATTTTTTTACACAGTCAGTACATTCAGTTCACGGCTGCCTCAGTAGCCGTCACTATGTGGTCTTCTCAATCTCCGTCAAAGGTGCTTCTATTGTGATTCTTTGTGATTGACAGAAGATACAAAATCCATATCTTATTTTCCAAATAACTCAATTGCAAAGCAATTAAAAGCAAAATTGTTATTAGTTTTATCAACACAAGTATCAAAACTACCAATTATATATCTTTTAATCATTAGACATTACAATTAGACAATTAATCAATCAATCAAATTGTCACGCCTTTTTCCCACAGGGACAGGCAGAGACAATGGAGCGCCACTTGCCACGATCCTGACACTCCCTCGCTTTCTACATTAATGTATGGAAGTGAATGTTGGGTGTGGCAGAAGAAGCATGAGAGTAGAGTTAACGCTGTAAAAATGCATCGTTAAGGAGTGTATGTGGAGTGACGATAGTGGTTAGAATGAGGAATAGCCCAGTGCGCGATAGATAAGGTTTAAAAGAGGATGTAGTCACAAGGATTGATAAAGGAATGCTTCGATGGTTTGGGCACATGAAAAGGATGAGTGAAAGTAGATTGACGAAAAGAATTTATAAATCTCATGTGAATGGATGCTTTAAACGAGGCAGGCCCAGGAAGGTGTTTGCCGACCAAATCGGAAACATCCTCAAGGAAGCTAGGTTGCTTAGTGCCCATAACCATAGAGCTTGTATGAAGAGAATTGTTAATGTGAAGGAAGCGAGGGAGTTGTGTTATATATCAAGCGAGTCGCAATTAGAAAAAAAGCTTGGAATTTTCCAAATTTAATCCAATTATGAATCATAATGGATAAAATTGGATTATCGCAGGGATAAAAGTTGTAAATTGCCGTCGTCGTCCTTTTGTCCAATTTGTGACCTGTTATTTTCGGGGTATTGTAATGGAGGACACGTCGAAGGTGCGTGGGTGTACGGTGTTTTTTTCATCAACGCTACGGAGACGGGCGTTGCTAAGACGCGTCGCGTTGATCACATAAACGTAAAAAGTCATTTTTTTATTTTATTATTTACTATACATTTCTATACTAAGCTATTAAAGTGCTTGTATCATAGTAACAGGACAACCAAAGTACATATATCAAAGATACAATGGTACCGGTGGGTGGAACTCGTGCTCTTGGTTTGTGTAACCATTGCACTGCCACTACACCACGGTCGCCTAGTCTCGCAAATCAAGATCGCCGGTTTAAAATCATTTGTCAGTACTAATTTATCTTTTACATATGTACCTTGGTTGTCCTTCTTCTATGATACAAGCACGTTTAATAGCTTAGCATTGAAATGTGGAAAAAAAGCGCCCTTGAGAGCACTAGTTTTCGAAATATGGGTGTATAACAAGTGGGTTCAGATTTTGGTGTAATCTTTCGAATTATCCTAATACAGCTAAATGACTTGTCTAGGAACTTTCACTGATTTTTATCAACGATTTTTTTACATTTCTATACTAAGCTACTAAAGTGCTTGTATCATAGAAACAGGACAACTCGAACTCGTGCTCTCGGTTTGCGTAACCATTGCACTGCCATTACACCACGGTCGCCGTGATGTAATATTCATGGCGACGGAAAATTAGTGAATTGCGTTGATAAAGAAATAAAGGTTCGTGAACAAATCATTTCGCTATTGTGTATTACGAGAATCGGGGCCCTGTCACGCCTTTTTCTTACAGGGATAGGCAGAGGCAATAGAGCGCCACTTGCCACGATCCTGACACGATTCCTTCGCTTTCCTCACATCCACATTCTCATCATACAAGCTCTACGGTTATGGGCACAAGTCAACATAGCTTTCTTGAGGATTGTTTTATTGTGACTCGACATATGACAGCACCCCGCTTAATGTTAAGTTAGAGTGTGGTCCATGAATAGATGTCACTGCTTTTACAATTCAATTATTGAAACTAGCATTCACATCCACTATGCCGTTCACGGTGTGTATACTTGTGAGTGGTGGTACTACTACCCCGGATCGGCAGACTGGATACCACTGCCTACTACTCTTTGATAAACCAGACCCCAAGCAAATATCCGCCTCTTTTTTTTAACAAATATTTGTATTAATTAAGCTATGATACAAATATTTGCTCCAACCGGGAATCGAACTCGGGACTTTACGCGCAACAAACTAATGGCTAATCGTTAGGCTACGCCTGTTATCCAAAATGTCGTCTTTGATTTGGTCGAAGACATCTTCCTATGTCAAAAATGCTGAGCGTAGCACGCTTGGGCCCTCTTCCCCCTTCTCTCATTCACCGGCAGCAACACAGAGTCCGTAACCCGCTTGCCGGCCCATCCCTTCCCCATCTCTCAGCCACGCTGTCAAATCCATTGTAAACAGAACAGAAAAAAAAGCCTCCTAGGTCTGCCTTGGACGTATTTTTTATTTTATTATCGTCCCGCCTGATGATAAGAAAGAGGAGGTCCAAGAGTGACGACGACTGAGAAAACCGAGATCCAGGGTCATAGGGTGGAAAGAACACATGGTCAGGCAAAGCATTTCCCTTGTCGATTGATCTACAAAGAAGTAACCGTCATTTGAGTGTTTTGCCAAAGTGTTGTTGAACTTTACCCATGTGTTACGCGCGTGTTATACCTAGACCGCTGGCCTTGGCGTTTGCTGATTTTTTTATACCCGTACATTCATAATCAGAACTTCCGATGTGTTTTTATTTAGACGACCCGCGTGGCGTTTTGGTCGCTGGTTTGCTTCCCGGTCGGAGCGAATATTTGTTTCATAATATTTATTTGTATATTTTAGCATGTATTAGATATTGGATATTAATTGTGAATGTGAAGGAATTGAGGGAGTTGTGTCAGGATTGTGGCAAGTGGCGCTTCATTGTCTCTGCCTATCCCTGTAGGAAAAAGGCGTGACAGTTTAATTGATTGATTGGATATTAAAATATTTGTTAATTTTTAAATATGATATAGATGACTTAACAATTTTTACGCGGCTTACTATCGCGTTTATTTTGGTTTTGATTTTCCAATTTTATTTTATTATTCCGCATAAAATGTTGTTAATTCAATAATCAATGTGCGCGCAAAATCTAAGAAAATATTATGATAAAGATATTAAATATAAGACTCAAGGTCTAGTATTTAAAATCGGTAGGCAGACAGTATACCTAGACTGGTAGCTAGGTAGCCTTGTGGCTTGTAGATTTTTTTACGACGACGACCTGCGTAACATTGGTAAACGTATCAGTCCGCTACGCGTAAGTGCCGGGTTTGATTCCCTGTCGGAGAGAAGATTTGTTTTAAAAAATTATTTGCAATATTTAATTTTTATATAGGGATGTTCCAAATAGTGTTAAATAAAAAATGTGGTAGAAATTTTTTACCCGGTTCCGGGTGTGAAAGAGAGATAGGCAGACAGTAGTTGATGATCATTTTTCCAGACTGCTGACCAGCCCCTCTAGCACGGCAATCCAAGAAACAAGATAAAGACCTGCAAAGAATATCATTCCAACTCATTTTAAATAACTTACTAGAATCAAAATGCCCAGATAATATTTAAACGTTTTGTAAAACTTCACACAAAACAACGTTGAAAACTTTATTAATTAAACCGTTATTAACAATTAAACCTTTAAATTTTAAACCCGTGCTCTCGGTTTGCGTAACCATTGCACTGCTACTACACCACGGCCGCCTTTTTCCAATTGCATTGCAATCTTCGTACATCAAACTATTTTAAAATGTATATGCAACTGTTAATACAATTAAGCCCAAGTCCTTATACAAAATTAATTCTGATTAATGATTTTTATAAATTTTAATGATTTTTATAAATTTTAATGTTTTTTATAAATTTTAATGATATTTATAAATACTAATGATTTTTATAAATACTAATGATTTTTTTAAATTTTCTTTCAGCCCAATTTACTGTTATGGGCCTTTATTGGACACAGTGCAAATGGCTGGCCTTTATAACGACTCTAAAACATTCGTCGACATGAAAATTAAGGTTTCAGCTGATAACGTCATACAACATTTCTACCAAATGATGAACAGGTAATTTCAGTTTCATTATTATTATTATTATCATTTCCTTATTATTAAAAAAAAAAGAAATGAATGTATGAATGTATAGTCCGCGTCACGTAATTTGGCAAGATTTTACTGTAGTGGGGGAACGTTTGCGCATGTACACTAGCCGTGCAATAAAAAAGGGTCTCTTTAGATTCATAAAAAATAATAATATTAGTTTAAATGAAATTTAGAAATCTGATGTGCATGGATGCGATAATCAAGGCAGACCCAGGAGGGTGTTCTCCGACCAAATGGGAGACATCCTCAAGAAAGCTAGGTTGCCTAGTGTCCATAACCATAGAGCTTGTATGAAGAGAATTGTGAATGTAAAGAAAGCGAGGAAGTTGTGCCAGGATCGTGTTAGGTGGCGCTCCATTTTCTCTGCCTATCCCTGTGGGGAAAAGGCGGGGCAATTTAATTGATTGATAAACACACCTAAAAACGACTTCTGCGCATCTGACTGCTCTTGCCAACTTACGTGACGCGAACTATGTGTGAGAATTGTGAATGTGAAGGAAGCGAAGGAGTTGTGTCAGGATCGCAGTAAGTGGCGCTGCATTGCCTGCGGGAAAATGGCGTGACAATTTGATTGATTTGATTTCATGTATGAATGAAAAAAAGAGATTGTCTAAAGAGTTTTGTAAATCGGAGGCGAGTGGATGGATAAAACGAGTACTTGATTGTTCCTAGATTCTCGATTCTCTTAATGCACTGTCGGCTTTTTCTCTCGTCATAATATTTTAAGAGAACACACGTGGGTTTTTTTAAAAAGCACCCATAATCCTTTGATTATTCTATTATAATTCTTTTTTTTTCTAGGTCGTCTCCGTTTTTACCTTCTATTTTTTTATTTCCATTATCTTTTTCGTCTTCGTTTCGAATTATTTTAGTTGCATGTAAAAATATTGCCAATGCGGCGATTCTGACTGCTTAATATGATTTGCAGGACTGGATCCCGTCCCACCAAAGCAGATATACAGGAATTTGTTAATGATAATTTTGACCCAGAAGGCTCCGAATTCGAGTCCTGGACACCGAATGATTGGAAGGATAAACCTGGTAATTTTATATATATATATATATATTTTTATTGTGACTCGACATTATGATGTTAAGCTGGAGTGTGATCCATTAATGGATGTCACTGCCACTACAATTCAATAACTTTAAGTAGCAATCACATCCACTATGCCGGCCTAGTTGGAACCGGCAACTTACAGGCTGATCACGGAACGCAACCAAATCACTTCACGGTCTGTATACTTGTAAGTAATGGTGCTACCCTGGATCAGTAGACTGGGTATCACTGCCTACCACTCTTTGATTACCAGACTCGAAACAAATATCTACCTCTTTTTTAATTTTTTATTAACAAATATTTGCAATTTTTTTTTTATAATTATCAAATATTATAAATAAAATCTATAAAATAATTATTTGCTCCGACCGGGAATCGAACCCGGGACTTTACGCGCAACAAACCAATCGCCAACTGTTCGTCCACGCCTGTCGTTATTCAGAAACATCGCTCTTAGTCTGTCTACCAATTACTTACAAATATACAAATAGTAAAGTGACTTAGTCGCGTTTCGTGATAAGCTTGTTAGTTGCCGGTTTTCCACTAGGTCGGCATAGTGGACGTGACTGCTACTTACAGTTATTAAACTAAATAATACTAATACGTACTGTACTTATGTAATGTATTAATTTTCAGCGTTCCTGAAACGTATAAAAGATCCATTACTTCACGAATGGGCTTCAGAATTAAACAGGCTGTGGTTGCAATTAGGCAGAAAGATGAAGAACGAAGTTAAAGACAATCAAGATCTTTACTCTATTATTTATGTTGATAATCCCGTTATTGTACCTGGTAAGTGGATTTACGAAAGGAATTTATAAATCTGATGTGAATGGATACGTTAAACGAGGCAAATCGAAGGTCTCCGGCTAAATCGAAGACATCCTCAAGAAAGCTGAGATGCCTAGTGCCGTGTTGGCGACCGTGGTGTAGTGGCAGTGCAACGGTTACACAAACCGAGAGCACGAGTTTGAGACCACCCACCGGTACCAATTTATCTTTGATATATGTACTTTGGTTGTCCTGTTTCTATGATACAAGCACTTAGTAGCTTAGTATATAGGTAAAGAATGTAGAGCTTGTATGAAAAGAATGAGAGAAGCAAGGGAGTTGTGTCAGAATCGTGACAAGTGGCGCTTCATTGTCTCTGCCTATCCCTGTCGGTAAAAGGCGTGACAATTTCATTGATTGATTGAATAAAGTTTGTGTTTTTACAATGGTCAGCGCTCTTGGGCCACACCTTGCTTACCATCAGGCTAATCAATGTCAGATGTTAAGTCTGATGTTGAGTTGAACAATTTATATACGCCGACTGTATACTGACTACACCCTGCCTGATGTTAAGCTAGACTGCGATCCAAGAACTAAAACAAGTAAGTAATGAATTAATCAAATATTTCGCTTACTAACGTTTTTATTTTGGTTTTGATTTTACATTTTTTTTATGTCTCCGTGACCAAGATGGCTGCAAAGCTCTCGAAACGTCGGAATAGTAAAAAATTGGAAAATCAAAACCAAATAAACGCGTTAGTAAGCCGCATAAAATTTGCTTATAATTCATTAATCAATGTTCGCGCAAAATCTAAGAAAATACTACAAGTAAGCAGTCACATCCACTAAGCCGGGCCTAGTTAAAGCCAGCAACTTACAAGTTCATCCCGAAGTCACTTCACTATCTGTATACTTGTAAGTGGTGGTACTACCCCGGATCAGCAATGAGAGTACTTTTTTAAATTTTATTGTGACACGACATTTGAATTGGACCCGCCTGATGATAAGCAAGATGAGATCCAAAAGTGCTGACGAATAAAACAACCCAGTTAGTTCACGGCTGCCACAGTCGCCGTCACTATGCCGGCCAAAAGTGCTTCTTCAGGCATCGCTTGAAGGATCCAAGGTTTTAGTGTCGATTGTTCTACAAAGAAAAGACGCACCGATAAAGTATTTTAAGAAGTTAATTATACCCACATGTAAAAATAAACCGCCTTATTCATTAAATTAATTTGGTGGCCAAGAATGAACCTTAGACTATTTGTCTGGCATTAAACCAATTGATCACTCATCGATTACTCATCGAATGATACAACTGGATTATGTGACTACCAGACTTAGAAGACCTAATGATATTTTAATAACAAAATACGTCAATATGTTAAGCGCGCTGCGAAAGTTTTTTTTTATTGTGACTCGACATATGACAGCACCCCGCTTGATGTTAAGCCAAAGTGTGGTCCATGAATGAATGTCACTGCTACTACAATTCAATAACTGTGAGTAGCAATCACATCCACTATGCCGGCCTAGATGGAACCGGCAACTGACAAGCTGATCCCGAAACGTGACCAAATCACTTCACGGTCTGTATACTTGTAAGTGGTGGTACTACCCCGAATCGGCAGACTAGGTACCACTGCCTACCACTCACGTTAAAACTATGGACCGCACTCCAGCCTACTATCATATGTCGAGCCGCTCCCTGAGACTGTCCATAAATCGACCGTGGTGTAGTGGCAGTGCAATGGTTACGCAAACCGAGAGCACAAGTTCGAGACCACTTGCCGGTACCAATTTATCTTTAATTTGTTTATATTGTACTTGGTTTTTCCTGTTTCTATGATATAAGCACTTTAGTATAGGAATGTCATCATAAGCCAGAAGGCATCCACTGCTGAACATATGCCTCCTCCTTAGAACGTCATTTTGAACGACAAGATACCAGTTGCATCCACTGGTTATTCGTGACTTTCACTATGTCGTCAGTCCACCTAGTGGGAGGTCTACCTACGCTGCGTCTGCTAGTTCGTGGTCTCCACTCTAAAATCTTTCTTTCCCATCGATTTACTATTTTTGAGCTATCGAGGAATGTAAATAAGTATATAATTTAAAAATAAGACTAAAGAATGATTTTTCTGTCTTCCAGGTGGAAGGTTCCGTGAGTTCTACTACTGGGATTCTTACTGGATCATTCGTGGTCTACTCCTCTCGGAGATGAGGTCTACTGCTCGTGGCATGGTCTCCAATCTACTCAGCGTAGTAGACCGGATAGGATATATACCTAATGGTGGAAGAGTCTATTATATTATGAGGTAGGTGCTGGATTTTTTTAAATTGTGACTCGACATATGACAGCACCCAGCTTGATGTTAAGCTGGAGTGTGGTCCATGAATGGATGTCACTGCTACTACAATTCAATAACTGTAAGTAGCAATCACATCCACTATGAGCGCAACGTTGGAACCGGCAATTACAAGCTAATCCTGAAACGCGACTAAATCACTTTATGGTCTGTATACTAGTACGATCTGTATAATTTTGTTCCCTGTGGAAATCGGAGATATCTTCAAGAAAGCTAGGTTGCCTAGTGCCCATAACCACAGAGCCTGTATGAAGAGAATTGTGAATGTGTAGGAAGCAAGGGAGTTGTGTCAGGATCGTGGTAAGTGGCGTTCTATTGTCTCATACTATCCCTGTGGGAAAAAAGGCGTGACAATTGATTTGATTGATTGATTGTTCTAGGTCTCAGCCCCCTCTTCTGATACCCATGGTGGAGTCTATCTTGGAAGACACGTACGACTTGGGTTTTCTAAGAGCCCACATAGACACCCTGGATAGAGAATTCGATTTTTGGATAACTAACCATACTGTCGATATTGAACAGGATGGGCATACGTAAGTATCGTCGTTTCTTTGTCGAACAATCGACGAATAGTAAGAGTAGGTACAGTTATTGTTCATTAAAGCCGTGGTGTAGTCGCAGTGCAATGGTTACGCAAACCGAGAGCACGGGTTCAAAACCACATGCCGGTACTAATGTATCTTTGATGTATGTACTTTGGTTGTCCTGTTTCTTTGATACAAGCGCTTTAGTAGCTTGGTATAAATATCTAAAATAAAATTTGCTTAAGTGTACAGATGGTAAAGAGACTTAGTCCCATTTCGGGCTCAGGTTCGAAATTGTCGGCATCATAGAAACCGAATAATCAAGGCACATATATCAAAGATTACATCAGTGAGTACCAAAAAGTGGTTTTAAACCGGGGATTTTAGCTTTTATCTAAATCGTATTATTACTTTCTTTAAAAAAAATGGACGAATTCTGACTGATAAACTTGTCAGCCAGAGTCAGAAACTTGTCAGTTGAGGATGACTGAGTTAAGTTTTAAGCCACCTCCATATGCTTGGCGAACAATGCCAAACACAAAACAACAAACATGTGTTTGTTGTTTTGTGTTTGGCTGTTATTGTTTGTGGTCGCCCCCATGTTTAGCGTCGGAGTTGATTTTTCCTCAACAATCAAATCATGTTCGACAAACAGTTTGCGATGTCTCCAAAAGCTTGGTAGTATATAAAGTAGTATATTGGCCGGCATAGTGACGGCGACTGAGGCAGCCGTGAACTGACTCGGTTTTTTTAGTCGTCACTCTTGGACCTCCTCTTGCTTATCAGGCGAGTCGAGGTCAGATGTCGTGTCACAATAAAAAAAACGTGTATTGTACGATTTCTGTGAAGTAATATTGTTGTACATTGTACAAGTAATACAATATATTGTACGGAATATACTAGCGCATACGCAAAGCTTGTCGATGCGTGTTTGTGGAAGACCAAGCATGTAGGGGCAGGTTTAGGCTTCGATGACGACTTGTTGCCGAGTGCCGTCGCTCTGGTCGCAGGGCTTCCGTTTCTGGGCGGTTATGACGTCATCCTCGATCCTGAGGCGAATCTAATACATTATTTATTATTATTATTATTATTTCTAGTTATAAATTATCGCGTTATTTTGACCAATCGCAAGGACCACGACCTGAAAGCTACAAGGAAGATATCGATTGTGCAAAGTAAGTAAATACTTTATGTATTTTTCACGAGCGGTCTTGCTAGGTTGCCTAGTGCCTATAACCTTAGAACTTGTATGAAGAGAATTGTGGATGTGACGGAAGCGAGGCAGTTGTGTCAGGATCTTGACAAGTGACGCTCCATTGCCTGCCTATCCCTATGGGAAAAAGGCGTGACAATTTGATTGATTGTTGCAAAACTGTATGTTTTTTTATATATATTTTATATTGTGACTTGACATATGACAGCACTTGCTTAATGTTAAGCTGGAGTGCGGTCCATGAATAGACAACTACAAGTAGCAGTCCCATCTAAAAGCCGGCTTAGTTGGGTCCGGCAACTTAAATGCTGATTCCGAAACTCGACTAAGTCACTTCACGGTCCCTTTTACAGGGGATCACCCTAAATTGTATGACTACCACTCTTTTATCTTTTTTTTTATTTATTTATTTACCTTTCTATACTGAGCTTGTATCATAGAAACAGGACAACCAAAGTACATATATCAAAGACTCGCATCTTTAATAATTCTCACTATTTATTGCAGGCATTTCGATTCCCAAGATAAGAAAGAGGAATTGTATGCTGAACTGAAATCGGCTGCGGAGTCAGGGTGGGACTTCTCATCCAGATGGTTCATTTTAAACGGAACTAATAAAGGTAAATTATACATCCCATATCACACGTAGGATATTATATAGTATTTTATATCACACGTAGGATATCATATGGCGTTTTATATCACACGTAGGATATTATATAGTATTTTATATCACACGTAGGATATCATATGTCGTTTTATATCACACGTAGGATATTATATAGTATTTTATATCACACGTAGGATATCATATGGCGTTTTATATCACACGTAGGATATCATATGGTATTTCATATCACACGTAGGATATCATATAGCGTTTTATATCACACGTAAGATATCATATGGCGTTTTATATCACACGTAGGATATCATATGGCGTTTTATATCACACGTAAGATATCATATGGCGTTTTATATCACACGTAGGATATCATATGGCGTTTTATATCACACGTAAGATATCATATGGTATTTCATATCACACGTAGGATATCATATGACGTTTTATATTACACGTAGGATATCATATGGCGTTTTATATCACACGTAAGATATCATATGGCGTTTTATATCACACGTAAGATATCATATGGTATTTTATATCACACGTAAGATATCATATGGCGTTTTATATCACACGTAGGATATCATATGGCGTTTTATATCACACGTAAGATATCATATGGTATTTCATATCACACGTAGGATATCATATGACGTTTTATATTACACGTAGGATATCACATGTATATTATATCACACGTAGGATATCATATGGCGTTTTATATCACACGTAAGATATCATATGGCGTTTTATATCACACGTAGGATATCATATGGCGTTTTATATCACACGTAAGATATCATATGGTATTTTATATCACACGTAAGATATCATATGGCGTTTTATATCACACGTAGGATATCATATGGCGTTTTATATCACACGTAAGATATCATATGGTATTTCATATCACACGTAGGATATCATATGACGTTTTATATTACACGTAGGATATCACATGTATATTATATCACACGTAGGATATCATATGGCGTTTTATATCACACGTAAGATATCATATGGTATTTCATATCACACGTAGGATATCATATGGCGTTTTATATCACACGTAAGATATCATATGGTATTTCATATCACACGTAGGATATCTTATGACGTTTTATATTACACGTAGGATATCACATGTATATTATATCACACGTAGGATATCATATGGCGTTTTATATCACACGTAAGATATCATATGGCGTTTTATATCACACGTAGGATATCATATGGCGTTTTATATCACACGTAAGATATCATATGGTATTTTATATCACACGTAGGATATCACATGGCATTTTTTATCATGTGTAGGCTATTATATGTTTATTATGACGCGTGAGCTGTCGTTCTTCATTTACATGACATTTCATATGATACATTAGGTTACCATTGGGTATTTTATGTCACACGTAGACTATTATATGGTATTTATATCATGTGTAGGCTATTATATTATATAGCATTTTATATAATATATAATAGACATTTTTTATTACATGTACGCTATCATATGCCATTTTATAACACATGTAGGATATTATATAGCATTTTATATAACACGTGCACTTTGATATGTTATTTATATGACGGCTGTCGTTCTTCTTTTTTTCTTTCTTCTTGTTTATGGCTTTAGTATTTAACTTGCCAGTGTCAAGGTAAAAATATATGGTTCAATGTTAAAACATTGTCAAGTAAAGATGAAGATGAACCACGCGAGTGATTCATCAAATGATGATGATGAGAATGAGGTTGATGATGATCGTTTTAGTAAAGCGGCGGAAAGCCTTTACTAAAACTTCAGAAGAAGTCTTGGAGGGAACATGAAGAAATACGTTTCACAACTTTAAATTACTTGTTTATACTTGATCAACTTAAAAACTATTACTGGATAACAATTCCACCATTATTACACATTAATATTTATGAAAAACACAAGCTTTTCAAATAATTCAAAATTGCGCGTCCTGTCAGTTGCAGTTGCCCGCCAAAACTCCGGCTGTCGTTCTTCATTAACATGACATTTTATATGATACGTATTTATATATAATTATAATATGATTGGTATTTATATGTAGTTATATTTTATTTATTCTTTACGCTTTTATGCATGTCTTAAAATTCTATTTTATCTCTTAAACTAATTTTCAACAATTTTGATTCATCGGTATTTATTTTTAAATATGGCTTTCTTCAGATTATAACCCGCTTGTTTATCCAAGTATTGGTCAGGATGATGGGGACAAATGTAAGATTATGTTTGTGACTGTCATATATTTTGTGTATGAGGTAGAATTAATATTGGCTAAAAAGTTCTACATTTTTTTTCTTTTTTTTTTGGCAATCAACTGCCATTCGTCATCTCTGTCGCGTGTCCGATGCATTATGGGTCAAGTCCACTAATGAGTGGACTTCAGATTGCAGAAGACATCGCGGCAGGTCCAAACAGAGATGGCGAGATGAGATGGACTCCTACAATAGTTTGTGGCTTTAAGCTACAAGTACTTCTACTAGCTTAGGATATATATGTTAAAATTATTGTTATTATTTAATTGAATAATCAAGCCCCAGTTCCTATAGGCAGAGACTATGGAGAGACTCTGAACGATTGTCACAATAATAACAATATATTTTTACTGTGACTGACCTCGACCCGCCTGATGGTAAGCAAAGGAGGTCTAAGAGTGCCGACGACTGTAAAAACCGAGTCTTTACGGTTCGCCCAGTCGCCGTCACAATGCCAGACAAAGCTGCTTCTATAGTAAAGGATATGTATAATACTTTGTTATTAATACGCGACATCGAACCTTGACTTTCACGTAAGCAAGTGGCAACGACTGGAAAATCCATTCTATTTTACAGTTGCCTCATTCGCAGTCACTATGCCGACTAATTTTTTTTTAACTATTTTATTTCTTTTTCTTTTGCTAGACATGAGAACTTTTCAGCCAGCCTCATTCGTAAAGTTCTAAAGTGATTAAACATTGGTCCGTTTCCAATTCTAATTAATAATATATGTATGTGATTGTTTGTTTGTATGTATGTTAGTATGTATGTTACATGTATAGGAAGGTACAACTATATTTATTTATGTATGTGTGTACATTTATTACATTACGGCCTGATAAAACAATCAGTCAATCAAATTATCACACCTTTTCCCCACAGGGATAGGCGCCACTTGCCACGATCCTGACACAACTCCCTCGCTTCCTTCATATTCACAATTCTCTTCATACAATCTCTATAGTTATGGGCACTAGGCAACCGACCAATCGGACGTCCCCGATTTGGTCTGAAAACACCCTCCTGAGCCTGCATTGTTTAACGTATCCATACACATGGGATTTATAAATTCTTTTCGTCAATTTACTTTCACTCATCCTTTCCATGTGCCCAGACCATCACAGCATTCCTTTGTCAATCCTTGTCACTACATGCTCTTTCAAACCACATCTATCGCGCACTTTGCTATTCCTTATTCTATCCGCTATCGTCACTCCACATACAGTCCTTGACGACCGCATTTCTACAGCGTTGATAAAACAACCTACCTAATATTAAGCTTTAGTGACGCTTACGAATTAAAATAACTGCAAGTAGCAGTCGTGTGCACTACTGCTTAGTTTCATCAGTAACTTTTAAGTCACTTCACGGTCTGTGCGCACTTGTAAGTGATGGTACTAACCCGGATCAGCAGACTGGGTACCACTGCCTGCCACTCTTTAATTTTTATATTTTTTTTATTGTGACACGATATCTGACCTTGACCCGCCTCATGATAAGCAAGAGGAGGTCTAAGAGTGACTACGACTGAGAGAACGGAGCTTGTTCACAGCTGCCTCAGTCGCCGTCACTATGCCGGCCAATGATTATAATAATGTGTGTTTATTTCGTAGGGAACCTAACAAATTTGAAAACTAGATCGATCGTGCCAGTTGATCTAAACGCTATAATGTGCTGGAATGCCCAAATAATGCATCGCTTCCACAAAAGTTTGGGCAACGTTGCCAAGTCTGAGTATTACAGAAATGTCCATGCCAAATATTTGGAGGCTATTGACAAAGTGAGTTTTTAGTCATATTTTTTTATATTTCTAAACTAAGCTACTAAAGTGCTTGTATCATAGAAACAAGACAACCAAAGTAAATATATCAAACATACATTGGTTGCACTGCCACTACTTCACAGGCCTATTCATATTCTATTAATCAATGACATTGTCATGCCTTTTTCCTACAGGGATAGGCACAAAACTGAGACCGTTGCCGAAATTCGGTTTCAGTTTCGGTCGTAAAAACCAGTTTTGGTCGTATCTGGTTAGACACAAAAGGAGGAGCACGCTGAGAAAGTAGTTATAGTTATATAGTTAAAAATATTTGCATTCACACATTTAAATAAACTAATAAGGCGAAGGAGCGCATCATTTATAGTTAGACAAGCTATACACTGCTTTTAAGTGGTGGTACTACGCCGGATCGTACTGCCTACCATTGCAACTCCTTTTATTTGTCGTCAGCGCTTATGGAGTCTCATTGATATGTTTTTCTATTTGTAGGTTCTATGGCACGAAGACGTAGGCGCTTGGTTAGACTTCAGCATTGAGTCTGGTCGTAGAAGGGACTACTTCTACCCAACTAATGTGGCGCCTCTGTGGACTGGCTCATACGACCAGGGGAAGAAGGAATATTACGTCAACAGAGTTATTAACTATTTGGATAAAGTCAAGGTGGGTGAGGAATAAAAAATGGCAAGGTTAAGTGAGAGTAGATTGACGAAAAGAAGTATTAATCAGATGTGGATGGATGCGTTAAACTAGGCAGATACAGGAAAGTCCCGGGTTTGATTCCCGGTCGGAGCAAATATTTGTTAATAGCTATTTGATTCGGGTCTGGTTATCAAAGAGTGGTAGGCAGTGGTACCCAGTCTGCCGATCCGGGGTAGTATCACAACTTACAAGTATACAGACCGTGAAGTGATTTAGTCGCGTTTAGGGATCAGCGTGTAAGTTGCCGGTTCCAACTAGGCCAGCATAGTGGATGTGACTGCTATTGATGATTAATTTAACAATAATACAAGTATGTATTTCTTTTTAAAAAAATAAAAAAGAAGCGGGGATCACTCCCGGATCTGGTTGTTAAGAGATGCTTCGACCGGTGTGTTTATCCACGGATGCTATTGTTTTAAGCCCCTTGTTATTTTCTAACTATACATTTTTATTATAATTCTATAGTTGGCTATTAAAGTGTTTAAATCATAAAAACAGAAGAACCAAAGTATAAATCAAAGATACATTGGTACCGGCAAGTGGTTTTTGAACCCATACTCTCGGTTTGTGTGACCATTGCACTATATTATTATTATTAGCTTATTTATTTGTCCCACTGCTGGTCGTTCTGTTTCTATGATACAAGCACGTTTAGAGGCATAGTTTAGAAAGTTACTCATGCAATTTTTATACTAGGTTGACATCTTCGAAGGAGGTATACCAACTACGTTCGAGCATTCTGGAGAGCAATGGGACTACCCGAACGCCTGGCCACCCCTCCAGTACATAGTCGTGAAAGGACTGGCAAACACCAAAGTGACTACAGCTGAGAGATTAGCAAACGAAATGGCTACGAAATGGGTGCGGTCCAATTTCGAAGTGTGGAAGAAGAATACTGCTATGTTTGAAAAGGTATTTTTTTTTATTGTGACTAGACATATGACAGAACCCTCCCTGCCTGATTTTAGGCTGGAGTATAACCCTGAAAGAGGGCGACTGCTTCTTCAGTTAAATAATTGCAAGCAAAACCAATCAATCAAATTGTCACGCCTTTTTTCCACAGGGATAGGCAGAGACAATGGAGCGCCACTTGCTACGATCGTGATACAACTCCCTCGCTTCACAATTCTCTTCATACAAGCTCTATGGTTATTGGCACTAGGCAACCCAGCTTTCTTGAGGATGTCTCCGATTTGTTTTTTTTTATTGTGGTTCGACATATGACAGCACCCCGTTTGATGTTAAGCCTAAGTGTGGTCCATGAATGAATATCACTGCTACTACAATTCAATAACTGTGAGTAGCAATCACATCCACTATGCCGGCCTAGATGAAACCGGCAACTTACAAGCTGATCCTGAAACGTGACCAAATCACTTCACGGTCTGTATACTTGTAAGTGGTGGTACTACCCCAGATTGATATTATTGATTGATTGATATTGATGATTGATTGAAATTAAGGAATATATTTGTTCTTTTGTAGTATGACGCGACAATATTCGGTGGTTCTGGTGGTGGTGGCGAATACCACGTGCAGACTGGCTTTGGATGGACAAATGGGGTTATAATGGAACTGTTGGATATTTATGGTGGTAAGTTTTCATGTGGTGGATTATGGTACTAACCAGTAAAAAAAATGGGTACTTAAACATAGGTATATGGTTTTTCGCAAATTTTGGTACGGGTTTCACTATACTTCTAAAGATACCAGAGATACCGGAGTCATGATCACGGGCAACACCCCGTGTCTTGGACATTTCTTTACATTTTTGATCTTAAATTCCATTTCAGAGTATAACTACTAATAATAAGATTAATTCTATACTTTGTTTTGACATTTGTCTAGCGTTATTGCTCTTGAAACGATTTTCATTTATTTTTGTCGTCAAATGTTTGACGCACTTCACGTTAGGGCTATAAAGAACGCTCGACAAGTGTTAAAATATTATGTTCATATTCTAATTTGATTTTTATATATTAATTACTAACAGTATTATTTTCTTTTCAAATTTGCTTGTTGGTACAAATGGTACGTGTATCTAATATTATCCTTTAACAGAATTTTAAGAGCCCTCTCTTGCTTATTTTGTGCTGTATACTCCTCTAGATTAACTCCTTCTAAAAACAACTCTTGCTATTTCTATCTGACTATACAATAAATGCTTGACCTTAGCTTTTTACCAGCCCATGTGTTCTTTAACCCTTTAATTCGCAATGTTAAGTGTACTTAACATCCCAAACAAAAAAAAAATTCCCGCATATTTATAACTGGCAGCCTAGTATTAATCTTACTACTTGAATAAATGCTCTTATAAGTAGTAAGATTAATACTAGGCTGCCAGTTATAAATACGCGGGATTTTTTTTTTGTTTGGGATCTTAAGTACACTTAACATTGCGAATTAAAGGGTTAATCCGTTTTCTATTAAGATTTATTCGGGGACTTTGAACCTAATTTGGTATATCAGTACCCATCGTAACTTAATCACCTTAAACTATTCAAGTTTCAAGCTATAGTGACGGCGACTAAGGCGACTGTAAATTGTGCTTTATTTTCCAGTCGTCGGCGATCGGGACTTCCTCTTAATTACCATCATTCAGGTGGAGGTCAGATACCCCGTCACAATAAAAACATCTATGATTCATTCCTTGTTATATGCTTTTTTGTACCTTTATTTACTTATAACGTGTCTCTATACAGTATGTCTCAAAAACGCTTCCGAAAATAAAGTGGTCTGGTTGTATGCCCGATCCTAAAAACTTCTGCAAAAAAAATTATAACCGTTTAGTAATGTGGTCAAAAAAAAGGTCAAGAATTAGGTAGAAACACTACTTTTATTTCGCAAGGGTCATAACCGTATTATAACCGTTTAGTAAATGTAGCAAAACAAAAAGATAAAATTAGGTATTTTATTTTCGAAAGGGTTCTTCAGACAGTATATTCTTTTTTTTTTAATATGAGTTAATATTTATTAAGTCAATGTACCATAATGCTTAATGCTTGCACGTGTATTTATTTGCATGTATTTTATATTTGTATTTAGTGTTGCTTACTGGTGTCGGTTGAATCAAAGAATAAACCATGAGGGGTTAAATGTAAAAAAAAATACAAACGCAGTCCCTTATGACAACAATTTCTGAGTTGAGTATACTAACAATACCTAGTTAGTATATAGAGACGGTGATAAGGACAACCGAGTCGGTTTTCCGGTTGTCGCGTCGTCGCTAATAAATCTCATTTTGCTTACTATTAGGCAAAATTTTAACATTTCTTAAGGAAATCGAGGTGTTGAGGCATCGTCTTAACTTGAAACAATTTGAGGCATTGTCTCAGGTTGAAACAATGTCTCATATTGAGGCAATGTCTCAAGTTGAGGCAATGACTCAAGTTAAGACAATGTCTCAAGTTGCAGCAATGTCTCAAGTTAAAGTAATGTCTCATGTTGAGGCAATATTTTTTTTTAATGCATGTAGTGGGCTCTGGTAGACTAATTTATAATGCGTATATTTTGCTATCAATATGTGATTAAAATTAAGTAGTTAATTAGCTTTAAATTGGCTTTATTATTATTATGGGTAGATTTTAATTTTTTTTGTAATTTATGAATTGCACTTATTTATAAACTATGTATTAATTTAACTTAATTTATTTTTTTATTATTTCTTTAAATTTAAATCTAATCTATTCAGTTTAATTATTGAATTTTATAAAAATTGACAACGCTTACTTTTGAAGGGTTATTCTTACCTAAATTTAAATCTAATCTATTCAGAAAAAAAATCCAAAAATCTTTTTGTGTCAACCCTAACTTTCGAAGGGTTATTCTTGTCAAAATTCCTCCCAAGTCTACCTAGCTCACTACCAGTGAAAATGCTGAGTAGTGAACTCCTATTTAGAGACTATGACTTCAGTGGATGCTTTCGGAGGTGACGCTGGTGGGACGTCTGCAGCAGTCCTCGGTGCCCATGTGGGGGCTAGTGGAGTCCTTACTGCAATCCTGGTAGTCATTGCATCTTTCGTGACTGGTGCATTAGGGTGAGGTAAGTGAAACATGCAATTTTTTTTAAATATTATTTTTGTAACAAGTGAAACGTAGATGAGAAGGATATGATAGATTTTGGTGGAAATGAGGCATAACAATTGATGACGGTGTCATCTTTATGGGAGAATAGATGTGGTTTGAAAGAGGATCTAGTGACAAGGATTGACAGAAGGATGCTTCGATGTTTTGGGCACATGAAAAGAATGAGTGAATGTGGGTGGATGTGGATGGATGCGTTAAACAAGACATGCCCAGAAGGGTGTTTTCGGACCAAATCGGAGTCATCCTCAAGAAAGCTAGGTTGCCTAGTGCCCATAACCTTAGAGCTTGTATGAGGAGAATTGTGGATGTGAACGAAGCGAGGGAGTAGTGTCACGCGTTCAAAACTTGCCTGTACCAATGTACCTGATAAATGTACTTTGGTTGTCCTGTTTCTATGATACAAGCACTTTAGTAGCTTAGTATAGAAATGTAAATAATAGTAAAACTGTCTGTCTGCCGACCACAGGGATAGGTAGAGACAATGGACAATCCCCATCTAATCAATAACTAATTGTTTTATTTTGTTTGTTTCAGATATTCTAAGTATTATTGTTCTAAACGATATTGTGATACATGAAACCTGTCAAAGTAAGATTATTCCATTTTATTTTTATTATTATAAGTACCGACAAGCTCTAATGACCCTTTTGACATTTATATAATTCTTATTACTAGTTTATTTAATTATTTATTCATTTATTCAACATATATGGCTTACAGCTAGTTTGCCAAGTCAACATTACACTAATTAATTATAACACAAATTTTTAAACAAACATGATTGATACAATATCAAACAAACAAATATTATAATTGTAATCGAATTAATTTAAGCAATAACCAATAATAATTTCAATGTCAAAAATAAAAATTAAATATACACATTATTATCTACATATAGTTGGGGAACGAAACGACCACCACCCGTATCTTAATGGCCGCTTTTAGTGACGCTCTTAGCTCGGCAATGTTATTTAATATCGATAAAAACGTGTCCATATTTTCTTTGTTTGATTATTGAAAAAATAGTGAGTTAATTAAATAAAAGAGAGTCTAGAGTCTATTCAGGCTAGAACTATTATTAGAAACGTGATTAAAATGTGTGAAAAAGAAAAAAAAAACATGCAGTCACTATTCTCAAAATTAAATTAATATATAATTCATTAAAAATTCTTGCTGTCTGATGTTCATACTTCAATTTAATACACATTTATAATTTTTAATAACTAAATCTATTTGCATTTTAAGGAAAGTGTGTGTTTATTGTTATCGACATTTTGCATGTTACTTCACTATTTAAAAAGACACGTGACCATGACGTCACAACTACATTCCTCGCGCGTTCCTTTAACTCGTTCCCCTACTATACACGTCAATTGATTTTTAAATTTCAATTAGTTGTACAATTATAGTTTTTTAACAAATAGAAATCGATTACAAATATGCAACATATTTTCAATTCTTTATTGAGAAACAGATATAATAACTATAATTAAACTATAAATAAAAAATATCATCTAATGACGTCGCATCAGAGATAGTCCCTACTGGCAACATTTCCCCTTTGTTATAGCAAGGCTAATACGTTGGGAGGAATAATTGCCAGCCTTCCTGTCTCCAGACTTCTCTGTCATCCTGTTTTTGAAGCGTTGGATTTAAATAATCATAGTAAACGTGATAGTGAGCAATTTATTGTAGTTAAAGACAGTTAGACAAGAATAAAATGGTTTGGTGCGGTGATTTCTTATGGAACAATCAACAAGTGGATTTTATTGTCGGTGTTTTCTATCCACGTTCTATATCCTCGGTTCCATAGCTGTCAAATGTCAGCCCCAAAATTGACAGCTGACATTTGCGCATAAATGTCAAAACGGTCATTGTAGCGTGCTTGTAGTATAGATACAAATAATGTTGTTTTTTAAAGGTTTAAATTTTAACCTTTAAGTACCGACATGCCATTTTAGTTACATAAGTACCGACGTGAGGTCTGCCAGACCACTATAGCTTTAGTATGGAAAACTTTCATATTACAAAATATTATTATTTTTTAAATGTGTCTATGTATTAAAAATATATTTAGTTATTGTATAAATAAAACTTAATAAAGAAGTTTTAATATTTATTACTTATTATTAACACGAACTTTAAAGTCTCAATTTCTTTGGGAAAAAATTAACTCCTAACTTTTTTATTAACATTTATCCACTAAATGTTCAGAGCATCTTGGCTCAGCTTCAAATAGAGTTGAAGACGATGTTGCAGATGCAGCCGAGGTGTACGCACACCGCTGGTATTGATCGGGGCTTTATTCCACTTGAATCGATTTTTGCCAAAATAAAATTGCGATTGGTTGGCCTCGTTGGATTCAATTTCTTCCACCCGCTCACTTTCTGACCCTTTCTGTTCAGATGCCGAATCATGGTCACTCTCGGCAATAAAATTCGGATCAATGTTATCAGTATCTGACTCTTAGCTCTCATTTAGCCATTCCATTATCATCTCTTCATGATCTTTATTCCGAGGCCTAGTTTCACATTTTTTCTTAGTTTCAGGAACACTCTCATTTTCATTTGAGGCTGCACGTTTCACACTCGATGTACCCGGCCTATTCATTTTTATAACTAGCTGAAAATAAAAGAGAAAAATAGTAAAATCTGTTAACAAATGAAACCACCGTATCCGAACACTTCAAGTGTCTGTCAGACCACGCGTCGGTACTTAAAGGTTAAAAGTGATGCTGTCAGGCAACTTTTTACTGTTAAACCTCTAGGATTTTTAGTTGTGTTACTATAGTAGCTCAACGCAACTTGAATTTAGGTCACAGGCAACTTTATCGCCTAATAGTATTATAGTTTTAATATTGTTATTATTTTTAAGTACAATGGCTATGAATATTATTATTAATATTTACCTATTTAAAGTACAATTTACAATGCATAGGTTAATAAAAATTCTAATAATTATTTTTAGAATTTTTATTAAATAGAAGAAAATACCAGTGTTTGACATTATTATTTTAATAAAAAAATATTTCATTTAGATTAGCTATAAATATAATAAATAGTTAGTTACCATAGTATTATTATGTTTAATTATTACCATAAATTATAATTATTTAGAATTTATAGTATTAATTATTTTATTATAGTAAATTTATGATTAATAGTTATTTAATTAATTTTGAAATGCTTATAATAAATATTTTATCAATTTTATTTACTATGTCCTTCAATTTTTTTAATTATTATTATTTGAAATAATCGTTTTTTTGTGTCCATTCGACCTGATAATTTATTAGCAGTATATCTAAAAGTAGTGACAAAGATTGAGAAAGGAATGTGGGCACGTAAATATAAGAAATGTTTTAAAGAGTGATAGGCAGTGGAGCCCAGTCTGCCCATACGGGGTAATACTCCCGGGTTAAATGTAAGTAGGTAAATATGAAGAAGATTGTTCTTAATTTAGTATTTATTTATTTTTTTTTATTTTTATTTATTACATTGTTTACATTGATGATAATGTATCTATATTATGTAATTTATCATTTGTAACTTAAAGATACTTATATATATATCACCCTATAATTGGGAATACCGTTAGTTTTTAATCCATCTCGCGAGATGGTAAACTGTCGATAAATCGTGAATTGTATCATATTCATCATCATCAGCCAGAAGGCGTCCACTGCTGAATATGCCTCCCCCTTTTGACGACAGGCGTGGACGAACGGTTTAGCGACTGGTTTGTTGCGCGTAAAGTCCCGGGTTCGATCCCCGGTCGGAGCAAATATTTGTTTCATAGCTTTTATTTGTAATATTTAATAGTTTAAATATTGCAAATATTTGTTAATAAAAAAAAGAGATGGATATTTGCTTCGGGTCTGGTTATCAAAGAGTGGTAGGCAGTGGTACCCAGTCTGCCGATCCGGGGTAGTACCACCACTTACAAGTATACAGACCGTGAAGTGATTTAGTCACGTTTCGGGATCAGCTTGTAAGTTGCCGGTTCCATCTAGGCCGGCATAGTGGATGTGATTGCTATTCACAGTTATTGAATTGTAGTAGCAGTGACATTCATTCATGGACCACACTTTGGCTTAACATCAAGCGGGGTGCTGTCATATGTCGAGTCGCAATAAAAAAAGCCATTTCGAACGACAAGATGCCAGTTGCATCCACCGGTTATTCGTCACTTTCACTATGTCGTCAGTCCACCTAGTGGGAGGCCTACCTACGCTGCGTCTTCCGGTTCGTGGTCTCCACTCTAGAACCTTTCTTCCCTATCAGTTGTCGGTTCTTCGAGCCCATTGCCCATTGCCACTTCAACTTAACTCGCAAATCCTACTATATTACTTACAATTAATTACAATGCAATAGTTAACAATAGTTTATATCAATGATAGATTATAATATACATATTCATATAGATTCTTACTTCAGGATGTCTCCGATTTGGTCGGAAAACACCCTCCTGGGCCTGCCTTGTTAAACGCATCCATCCACATCGGATTCCTTTCGTCAATCTAGTTTTACTCATCCTTTCAACGTGTCCAATCCATCGAAGCATTCCCTTGTCAAACCTTGTCATTATATCTTCTTTCAAACTACATCTGACGACTATATTTTGACGACAGGCGTGGACGAACGGTTTAGCGACTGGTTTGTTGCGCGTAAAGTCCCGGGTTCGATCCCCGGTCGGAGCAAATATTTGTTTCAAAGCTTTTATTTGTAATATTTAATAGTATTAAATATTGCAAATATTTGTTAATAAAAAAAAAGAGATGGATATTTGCTTCGGGTCTGGTTTTCAAAGAGTGGTAGGCAGTGGTACCCAGTCTGCCGATCCGGGGTAGTACCACCACTTACAAGTATACAGACCGTGAAGTGATTTGGTCACGTTTCGGGATCAGCTTGTAAGTTGCCGGTTCCATCTAGGCCGGCATAGTGGATGTGATTGCTATTCACAGTTATTGAATTGTTGTAGCAGTGACATTCATTCATGGACCACACTTTGGCTTAACATCAAGCGGGGTGCTGTCATATGTCGAGTCATAAAAAAAAAAACTATCGCGCAGTGTGCTATTCCTCATTTTATCCGCAATTGTCACTCCTTATATACTTCCATGCATTAATGTATGAACAATTACCGCTATATGAAACAAACCAAAGGATAATAAATTAAAATTAAATCAAAATACATTTAATCCCTTTATTAAACATTAAAGTAATTCTTGTCAATAAGTAGAAAACACGAGGATCAAAGGTCCGTATTGTTCATAACCATAGAGCTTATATGAAGACCATGGTTGATTTGAGAATAGCTAGTCAGTGTGGTAACCCTAAATTAACTATAGCATTACCGGCCACGCTTTCTCCTCGCCTCCTTTGACGGACCCTTTTTCTTTTTAATATATATTTTTTTAAATATATATTTTTACATTTCTATACTAAGCCACTAAAGTGCTTGTATCGTAGAAACAGGACAACCAAAGTACATATATATCAAAGATATGTTGGTATCGGTGGGTAGTCTCGAACTCGTGCTCTCGGTTTGCGTAACCAATGCACTGCCACTACACCATGGTCGCCTTAAACACGTACAGCCGGTTGTACCGCAAATTGTATTGTAGTTTGTCTGACAACACACACACGCACAACATACACGAGAGAGTGTTGCAACCCATTTTTGCTTTTTTCTACTACTTATTCGTAACTTTTTACCAATTCGTAAATTACAATTTGCGGTTTAACCGGCTGGCAGTGTCGTAAATAAATTGTGTTTTAATTAATAACACAAGCACCTATCACAGTCAGGATCGTGGCAATCTGATTATCTATTTAATGATATGTAGGCATTACAATTTAATTCCAAGTAAATACAATAACATAAACCGCACTTAAACCCCTTCTTAACAGTCGTGAAATGTTAATTCACTAAAGGTTAAACTTATTTATAAATAAAGTTAAAGGGCCTTGCAGACGATTTAAGTTAATTTGATAATTTGAAAGGATAATATAACATCTGTAAGAGGTCTGCGGGGCTCCTTAAAAAGGTCACAATGTGGCCTTATTAAGGAGCCCCCAATGTGTCGCAAAATGTTTATGTTACAAGTGCGTTTTTGTTTATTATACAGATATATTTTTAAATCTGACTGACTAGTTTTGAAGCAAAGGGAAATAGACGAAAAAGAGCATCGACGAATAAAATAGCGGAAAAATTTACAACTATCTCAGCTCTTCAGTTTACGCTTCGCTTGAAGGTTCAAAAGTGTAAATGGATATAGCATTGCACCTTTCATTTATTGGGTTCGATTCGTCGATTTGCCCTGTTTCTATAATACCAAGCACACAGGAGAACAATACAATAATGTATACAATATACAAGTATGAGGAGAATTGTGGATGTGAAGGAAGCTAGGGTGTACCCTTTTGTCTTACGTAAACGTGTATAAAATAAAATCTGCCAATCATTGATCGTCTGCTGAGGACTTAAGTCGTGCATCCTTTCACTAACATATCGTGATGACCTTGCGTCGCTTAACGTCTTAATAGGTCTTAACTGAATTACTAAGGTTACGTTTTATTTGTTTAACTCTTAATAACTTGTTCCTTTAAGATTTTTTTTATTTTTTATTGTGACGCGACGTTCTAACCTCGACTGATGATAAGCAAGAGGAAGCCCAAGAGTGACGATTGAAAAAAACTTACATTTGTATATATTATAAAAGACATAATTAATTTTGTATGGGGACTTAGGCTTAATTGTATGAACAGTTGCAAATACATTTTAAAATAGTTTGATATACGAATAATATATCCTTTATTTTGCATAGTTTAAGATTGCAAAATTATCAAACTATAATTAGGCGTCATTAGGTGTAGTGGCAGTGAAATCGCTACACGGGTTCGAAACCACTCACCGGTACCAATGTGTCTTTGATATATGTACTTTGTTTGTCCTGTTTCTATGATACAAACACTTTAGTAGCTTAGTATATACATGTATAATAAAAAATAATAAAACAACAATAATAAATAAATAAATATGACAGTTCAAAGCAGAATTATCAGTTACTTAAGCGTGTTTTTTTAAGTTTTTTTTTAACTATATTTTTATTATTTTAACCATGAAATCTGTTTATCTTTTATTATCGCAATTATGTAAATTACCTTTACAATGTTAATGTCATTTCCTGTAAATTGTTATTATGTTGTGTTTTTTTTGTTTTATTACAATTTCATGATATACGTCCGTGTTCTAGTTAACTATTAGATCATACTCTATTTTTTACCTTACTTACATTCAATTCCGCTGGAGTTAAACTGGAGTGCGGTCCATAAATGAACACACAGTAAAAAAACTGCAAATAGCAGTCACATCCACTATGCCAGCCTAGTTGGGATCGGCAACTTACAAGCTGTTCCCGAAACGTGAACGTCACTTTGTACTACGGAATGTATACTTGTAAGTGGTGGTACTACCTCGAATCGGCAGACTGGATACCACTGCCTACAACTCTTCAATCATTTATCATAGGTACTATATACCCAATACGTTTAGCTTATAATAGGTTAGAATTATCAGGCTTCACTCGACTTTGGATTCGATTAGATTTATCATGGATCACCCGCTTCACGGGGCGTCCACCACTTATTCGCACTGAAATGTCCGCAAGGAATACAGCACTTCTTCTCACAAAAAAAACTATTTTAAAAGTGGTAGGCAGACCGTTGGTGGCGTCCGTGGTGTAGTGGCAGTGTAATGGCTGGCACATTACACTGCCGAGTGACACAGGTTCGAAACCACTCACCGGTACCAATGTATCTTTGATATATGTACTTTGGTTGTCCTGTTTCTATGATACAAGCACTTTAGTAGCTTAGTATTGAAATGTATAATAAAAAATAAAGTATCCGGTTCCAACCCGGCAATAGTGATTGCTACTTACAGTTATTAAATTGAAGTAGCAGTGACATCCATTCATGGACCACACTCCAGGTTAACATCAAGCTGGGTACTGTCATATGTCAAGTCACAATAAAAAAATAACAAATAAAATAAAAAATCTGATGCGCCTGACGTCTAAGGCTACCGTAAAATGAGACGGTTTTTCAGCCTTCAGCGCTTATGGACCTCCTCTAGCTCACCATGAGACAATTCGATGTCAGATGTTTCTATGTTCTACATTATATATTTCTGTAGCGTCATTTATGTAATAGGATTTCATTGTTAGCAATAGTAGGATGTTCGCATGGTCACGGATAACCTTGGCTTAGATGTAATTATACTGCACGATCTGATAACGTCTTGGGGAAAATAGTAATTCTATTTATCATACTACATATACCGCACTTAGGCCGGCATAGTGGCGGTTATTCCTCGGTTATTCCAGTCGTCGTCACTCTTGGACCTCCTCTAGCTTATCATCAGGCGAGTCGAGGTCAGATGTCGTGTTACAATAAAAGAATAAAAAACCTTTACCTGAATATACTATGCTGGCTTAGTTGGAAACGGCAACTTACAAGCTGATCACGAAACGCGACTAAATCACTTCACGGTCTGTTTGCTTGGTACTACTCCTAAATCATTTATCATACTATATACCCATCACGTTCACCCATCCATTGAAATTTTATTACAACGAGCGATTTCATTATAGACGTAAAGTGACTTAATTGCGTATGGGATCAGTTTATAGGTTGCCGGTTCCAACTAGACCGGCATGGTGGGTGGGACTCTGCTACTGCAGTTACAGTAGCCCATTCATGGACCGCACTCCAGCCTAACAACAGGCGAGGTGCTGTTAAATGTCAAGTCACGATTTTTAAAAAAGTTCAAAACACACCATTAGATGTCATTTAAATTAAGTGGGAATAAATGTCAAAGCTAAGGTGGGATTTTTTTTTATTGTGACATGACATCTGAAGTCATTTTAACATTATGACTGAAGTTCATTCTGGGGGCTTAACTTAATTTGCGTTAATCATTTAGGTGGGAATATCTGTCAATTTTGACATTAGACCGTTTCTTCGAGACGGCGCGACGTCAAAATTTGACAGTTAATAGGCCTTTCTCTTCTTGCTTAATCATTGTCTGTTAATACTTTGACATTTATTCCCACTCATTTTGTAATGTCCACTCGGAATACCATTTATAGCTCCATTTAACCAAAAAATAGATAGATCTTTTGTCTTGTCTGGTAGTGTCTTTTTAAACTTTTTTTTTTTGTTGAAACGCGACATCGAATCCTCGACAAGTCTTACAATAAGCATGGAGAAGTTCTAGAGCGCCCTCGACTTTAAAAACCGTTTTATTATCTGCATACCTCAGCCGCCATGACTGCCAAAGTTGTCTGAAAATCACTCTATTACATTACAATGAATTAAACAAATTTTATGCGGCTTACTATCGTGTTTATTTTGGTTTTGATTTTCATTTTATTTTTTTATTCTGATGTTTCGAGAGTTTTGCAGCCATCGTGGTCACGAAGAGAATAAAATAAAATTGTAAAATCAAAACAAACAAAAAAAGCGATAGTAAGCCGCATAAAATTTGTTTAATTGAATACTATTTTAAAGGAATATTAGAATAAAAGCACAAAACTGTAAGTTTCTTTATTTACACAAGACACATTAAATCCTAAATGATAAAATACATTTGACATTAGGATGAGTTTCACTTCATTTTCAAAAGCTCTAGTGCTTTGCGACTGCTACTACAGTTAGGAATATAAAGCCTTTTATATTCCTTTTTATTTATTTTTTTTTATTTTTAATTTTTAATTTAATTTAATTTTAATTTTAAATTTAATTTTAATTTAATTTTATTAAATCAATCACTAGTTAATTTCGTACAATCGTATAAGTTATTACGTCTTAACTCAACAGGGATAGACAGAACGCCACGATTCTGACACAAGTTCCTCGTTTCCTTTACATCGACAAAGCAAAAAATTTCTTATTTAACGTCTCCATTGTCGTAAGTATTTAATATTTAACAAATAATAAAGAAAGCGAGAGGTTAGGATCGTGGAAAGTGGTGCTCCATTGTCCGTGCCTATCCCCGTGGGAAAAAGACGTGACAATTTGATTTATATGTATAAATTTTATTCATCGTTTTAATTTTAAATTAATAATCTAATTTAAAACATAAATATAATTATCACGATAATTACATCAATTAAACGCCTTAACTCCCACAGGGATAGCCTAGAGACAAGATAGAGACAACTTTCCACGATGCTGTCACAACTATCTCGCTTCCTTCACTTCCACAATTCTCTTCATACAGACACAATGGTTACGACCACTAGGGACAGGGGCTTATTATTAAAAATCCCCGATTTGTAAAGGAACTAATTTACACTAGACTATTTATTTAAATTAACTTCACGCTTTCACTGAATAGTATAGGCGGCAGCTTTTTGAAAAATCTTTTGTGTATGGACTATTTTATTCCACAATTTTTTAACACTTTTTTTTTAATACTATGAAACACTGGTCCGCTTTGCTTTACAGTTAAATTGGTTCTGTTATACTGTACGAATACTATGAGGTGCGCACGCGCAAGTGTCGTTTATTATACCTGTTAAATATACAGCGTGCTCCGTTTTCCTTCATTTTAAATTTATTTTGCATAGGTCCTTCCGGATCTTGCTCGTTGTTATTCTGGTTTCGGAAAGGCAAATGGCGAAAGTTGTTAATAGCATAGGAGCCGTTTAAGTATTACGTAAGCAGATTTATTGCAATTGTTTAATCTGTGAATGTGAAGGAAGCGAGGGAGGGAGGGAGGATCGTAGCAGGTGGCGCTCCATTGTGGGAAAAAGGCGTGACAATTTGATTGATTAATTTTAATCTGTCTGTCTTCTCATCCTTTAATTTTGGATCATTCAATTGAGGCATGAATAAGTACCTCTGGCCGGCATAGTGATGTCGACTTCGTTTACGTCAGTTTATTTAGTTGTCGGCTTTTTTACATCTCTTCTTGCTTACTATCAGGCAATGTAACATTGTCGAGGCACGAATTACGACCTCCACATTCAAAATTCTCTTCATACAAGTTCTATGGTACATAAAAATATAATATAGCATATTTAGAACACGTTTTATATTAAAAAAAACGTAATTTGCAATTCATAGATATGGTGTAAGAAACTTCAATTTAAAATGTAACTTGGGTTGGAAGACACAAGGTTTATTTTTCTATACAACCTAATTATACCATTTAATCCTCAATTATCTTTTATTATTCTTAAACTATATTTAAATTGAGTTTAAACGAAGACCGATACGAGGTTTTATCTTTCAAAGTACATTTATATTTATGTACTAACGTTTGAATAGATTAGAGACTTTTGTGATTTTCATGAATTCTTCTATTTACTTTCGCGACGATGTCTACTTATTGCAGCTTTATATGTGCATAATATTCCAGTTTATTATAACCTGCATAGTGACGGTGACTGAGTCAGCTCAAGTCGGGGTTATTCAGGCGTCAACGCTCTTGCATCTGTCCTTGCTTGCCATAAGGCAAGTCGATGTCAGTTATATCGCCATAATAAGAAAGAAACTAAACTGGACTTGACGTGATTTTGGTCACGTGATTTCAATTGCACGTGATACAAAGAGGAGGTTGTGACCTTCCTATTTTAATGTATTTTTAGAACATACTGTATTTTCTATCTGAGTTATATTTAAAATTACATACAAATTTATATTAGTTGCGAGTTTTTTGTATGTACATAATAGTAATTGTTGTACCAATGACGCTGTATCAGATTCGCATTTGGTCATATTCCTATTTGGGCAAAATTCATAAAATTATCGTTTTTTACGAGTACCTAGTGCCCATAACCGTAGAGCTTGTATGAAGAGAATTGTGAATGTGAGGAAAGCTGGAAGGAGGATGTTGTGTCAGAATCGTGGCGCTCCATTTCTCTGCCTATCCCTATGGGGAAAAGCGTGATAATTTGATTGATAAAATATTGTTTTAAATATCAATAAGTAAAGTGTATAAAACTACACTTTGTTACGTTTCCAGCTAATTTTCATTGGTTAATTTGTTTTGGCAAGTTTCTTATGACATCGTTAGATTATTCTTTCGGTCCTAAATATTTGTATTATACATTGTCAATAATAAAACATTTAAACAATGTATAACAGCCTAAGAAGACCAAATTACACTGTTTTTATTTGATTATCAATCAATAAAATTGTTACGCTTTGTTCCCACAGGCATAGGCAGAGACAATGGAGCGCTACTTGCCGCGATCCTGACACAACTTCCTTCCCTTCCTTTCATTTTATTCTTTTGATTGACAAAATACAAAGAATGACGACGAAATGCGAATCTGTCGAAATGCTAACAAACTAACACACATTGTTATATTTTTTGTTTAGTAATTTATAAATATATATTACTGGGCGGATGTAGTTATATATTAGAATTACTTTTGTATTATATTGTCTAAATTATATAATAAAGATTGTGATTATATTGTATTATAGCTTTTCAGACCTTATTTTGTTAAATTAATATGCAAATTGGCTTATTTTAACAATAAGGGAAGCTATTGATAGGATTGATCTTAGTTTCATTCAAAGGCGACCGTGGTGTAGTGGCAGTGCAATGGTTACCGGTACCAGCAGGCTGACTAGGATGAAGCCTAGGACAGCAAATTTTAAGGGGCGGCAAATTTAGTTCATACATTTTATTTCGATTTACAAAATACGAATTTCGAAAATATTTATCAATATTTGAAAGACACCTTAGATCTCAATGATACTAACTACACGAGTAACTTATAGTACTCGTATCTTTGATATATGTACTTCGGTTGCCCTGTTTCTATAATACAAGCACTTTAGTAGCTTAGTATAGAAACGTAAATTAACCAAAAATCAATCAAATTGTTACGACCAATTCCTACATTTAACAAAACTCTTGCTTCCCTCAAATTCACAATTCTCTTTATACAAGATCAGTAGTTATAGGCGTTTCGTATTGTATTCCATTGCGGATTTACCAGCCGTTTGTAATCGGTGGATCTACGTAATTCATCAGAAAAATTGTAATTGAAGTGAATTTCAATGAATGGTAGGCAGTAGTGCCCAGTCTGCCAGGGTAATATACCGTGTACAGTCCGTTCAGGTTTCGGGATGTATATTTTCAAATTGTTCAGATCTATAGAAGTGGGAGAAAATTTGCAAGATTCCTTAACATAGTTAAATACATACACGTCAAGCTGATAAAAGCGTTTTAAAAAGAATTGTTATTATTTTTTTATTATTTGGAACTCGTGACAGGTGCTGTCTGTCTTTATTCACTTGTCTTAATGCGTTCGTTTTATTATCAAAGTGGAATGTTCCATTGTTTTCATAGCAATTATGAAGGTCATAAAATGTATTTGTCATCATGTGCTCTTGTGTGATAAACAGTGACGCTGACATGAGTTGCAAACTGACAGTTAACATTGATGTGTAAATACTATACCGTGTTTTTTCTTACTTGGCAAACATGAAAATTACTATTTCCCATACCCAGTGGCGGATTTACCAGCAGGCTGACTAGGATGAAGCCTAGGACAGCAAATTTTAAGGGTCGTCATATTTATTTCGTAATTTAATTCGATATACAAAATACTAATTTCGAAAATTGGAGAGAAATTAAATTATTCAAAAATATTTGAAATCATTTGCTGTAAAAATAATCAAGGGATCTGACCTTAGTTCTCAATGATCAAACACACAGGAATAGTTAATGTAATGAGGAAGATTATATTATTATAAGTAACTTATAATATTCGTATAAAAGTAGAGATTTTTATGGATGTGAAGGAAGCAAGAGATTATCTCGAAATATTATTGTAAGATTCAAATTCGCACTGTCGCGATGCCCTATGTAATTACTGAGCCCATGGTAATTACAATTAAATTCATTACCCCCTTTCAAAAAGTTACGCGGTCGCTGTTATACATTCGGACAATAAGTTTCAATAAGCTTGAACTGTTAATAAAAATAAACATCGATTCTCAGTGTGTTGCGCGGACGCAATTTTAATCATTGAGTTACGCAGGAGTCCATTCGTGTGAGCTGTTGTCATATTTCAAGCCTCAATTATAATCAATTAATCAAATTGACACGCCTTTTTCCCACAGGACAATAGAGCGCCACTTGATCCTGACACAACTCCCTCGCTTCCTTTACATTCAAAATTCTCTTCATACAAGCTCTATGGTTATAGGCACTAGGCAACCTAGCTTTCTTGAGGATGTCTCTGATTTGGTCGGCAAACACCCACCAAACCACCACATACACTCTCCTGGGCCTGTCTCGTTTAACGCATCCATTCACATGAGATTTATAAATTCCTTTCGTCAATCTACTTTCACTCATCCTTTCCATGTACCCAAACCTTTCCTTTGTCAATCCTTGTCACTACTTCCTCTTTCAAACCACATCTATCGCGCACTGTGCTATTCCTTATTTTATCCGCTATCGTCACTCCACATACATTTCTACAGCATTTCTCATGCTTCTACTGCTACACTCAACATTCACTTCCATGCATTTAATTTAAGAAAGAAGTCATAATTGTTTTGCTATTTCTAAAGGCATGATAAGACTTTACAGGCATGATAAGATAACAGACTTTTTATTGACTCATAAAAAGTGCTATTGTCTGATAAGATTTTACTGTTTGTTTGTTTGAATAATTCGCGTAATTGTATAAATATTTACTCAAAACTATTTAACGATACAACGAAGCATAACATATAGGACAATTTTATGATTTTCCTATTTTTCTTTGTTTTTTGTTTCTGTTAAAGTCGACCGTGGTGTAGTGGCAGTGCAATGGTCACTCAAACCGAGAGCATGGGTTCGAAACCACTCATCGGTATCTATGATTTTTTTATATACAGTATTGTGCGGACATTCAGGTTTGGTATCGAGATAAGAGGATCTCAGGAAACTGCCAAAAACTAGTGGAGTCCATGCCTAAATTAGAAAAAGCAGTTATTGAAGTTAAAGGCGGACATATTTACTATTGATTAGTATAATATAAGATGTATAATTTTGAAAAATATTATTTTACAAGCAATAAACGATTAAACTATAACAATTTCTTATGATTCCATTAATTTGCACAATACTGTATGTACTTTGGTCGTCCTGTTTCTATGATACAAACTATGTGTGATAAGGATAAAATAACTAGCACGAATATGGTCTGTTTTTAATAAAAGTAAAAAAGTACTTTATTGATCTATGAATTTATTTTGTGCATCCTTAATTTTAAGTTGGTTTCTTTTAATTTGGGCACATGGAAAGGATGAGTGAAAGTAGATTGACGAAAGGAATTTATAAATCTGATGTGAATGGATGCGTTAAACAAGGCAGGCCCAGGAGAGTGTTTTCCGACCAAATCGAAGACATCCTCAAGAAAGCTGGGTTGCCTAGTGCCCATAACCAGAGAGCCTGTATGAAGAGAATTGTGGATGTGAAGAAAGCAAGGGAGCTGTGTAAGGATCGTGGTAAATGGCGCTCCATTGTCTCCGCCTATCCCTGTGGGAAAAAGGCGTGACAATTTGATTGATTGATTGATTTCTTTTAATTGTAATATAGATTTGTTAACTATTAATATATTAGTCTGTATATGCATGCTTAAAATTTCATCTCTGTCGGGTCAGAAACTACTTGGTTGAATTCTTAAATTTTCAAACGCAAAAAATGTTATGATACTAAAAATAAATACACACTGGTATTTTCCTATCTTAACTGCATAAATAATATTTTCAAAGTATTATTTGAAGAGTTATTTAAATATTTGTTATTAAAAACGGTTTCATGTTTTACATTATCGTCATAATTTTATTTATCTATAATTTAGGCTTATAAACGTGGATAGAAACTAAAGGGCGACAGGTAAGCAGTTGGTAGTGTTGTTTTGCCGGCATAGTGACGGCGACTGAGGCAACCGTGAACTGAGTCGGTTTATTCAGTCGTTGGCGCTCATTGACGTTACCTTTGCTTACCACCACAAGTCGAGTCACAATGAAAAAAATTGTACCTTATTTCAAGTGTACAAACTGCAAAGCGATATAGTCGCGTTCTGACGAGGCTGGCATAGTCGATGCGGCTGTTACTTGAAGGTTTTTAACTGTAGTAGCAGTTGCCTCCATTTATGGTCCGCACTCTAGCTTAACATGAGCCATAATAGTATTTTTTTAGGTTTTGCGCGAACATTGATTAATAAATTAAACAAATTTTATGCGGCTTACTATCGCGTTTATTATCTCTCTCCGTGACCACGATAGTTGCAAAGCTCCCGAAACTTCGAAATAATAATAAAAAAGTAAAATCAATAACAAAAAATAAACGCGATAGTAAGCCGCATAAAATTTGTTTAATTCATTAATCAGACATAAGAAATAAACAAATACCCTTTTGACTTTATTTAAATTAATTATTATTTTCCATTTACAGTTTTATATTATACCGCAAGAGGCGTGGTGACTACTCCATGCTGGTTGCTGGTGAGGATGTCAAGTTATTGTCCAAGAAGGCTTACACGGAGCTGAGGAGCATGAACGGAACCAAGTCACGGCAAAGATGAACATTAAGTCTTCAGAATTATTAAATTAGGCATTCATTTTAAAGTATAGAGCATTCATCCAGCCCTGAGACAAAATGTAAACAAACATACTAATCAATCAATCAATCAAACTGTTATATAGGAATAGGCAGAGACAATGGAGCGCCATTTGCCACGATCCTAGTACAACTCCCTTGCTCCTTCACATTCACAATTCTCTTCATATAAGCTCTGTGGTTATGAGCACTAGGCAACCCAGCTTTCTTGAGGATGTCTCCGATTTGGTCGGCAAACACCCTCCTGTGCCTGCCTTGTTTAACGCATCCATTCACATGGGATTTATAAATTATAAAGATACCAGTGTTTACCAAATTTTCTCTACAGCTATTGCTGGCGGCTATTTATGCATTTTAGGTTCGTTCATGTTTTTATAAAAAAAAGTCAAATATTACAAAAAAACATCGGTCAGATATTGAATCAAAACATAACAATTTTAACAAGAATGTGTAGCGACCGCGCTACATGCCTATAGAGGGCATTTCAAAAATAGTGTCTGCGCCGATAGATAGATGGCGCTGCATGTGTCGCCGCACAATAAATTTCGCAGATAGTCACTAGGACCAATGCGATTGCGCGTCCAATATCTCGCAAACGGTTTATAACAATAATATATTTCTACTTGAAATTGTTACACAGCGTTACATCTTTATTTGTCAATATTAAAAATGGTATGTTTACATTATGTCTCAGGATATAGGAATCATCTTATATAAGCTCACTCAATTGAAAATAGATTTGAAGACCAACCCCCCCTAACACAGCAATCCAGAAAGCAAGATAAAGATAAGGCCTGCAAGTAATATTATTGCAACTCATTTTAAATAGGCCGGCACAATGATTATTTGCCTCGTCCTTTCACACCAGTAATACCCTCACAGGTTAGCATCCGCATTCTATCGACCGAATCGGCAGTCGAACTAAAAAGTTCGGTGCGTCTTCTTTGTAAAACAATCGACCATGTGCCAGCCCATGTGTTCCAAGCGATGCGAGAAGAAGCGCCTTTGGCCGGCATAGTGACGGCGACTGAAGCAGCCGGGTACTTTTCAGTCGCCGTTACTCTTGGACCTCCTCTTGCTGATCATCAGGTGAGTCGAGGTCAGATGTCGTGTCACAATAAAAAAAATACGCGCTACGAAAGAAGCTCGTAAAACTTTGCCAAAAAGCAAACCTGAACACAGTGTCACGATGCAGAGCAACACATATTTGTCTCTTTTTCGCCCTCAATAATTATCATTCCGTCCCACTCCCACTTCGTCGTGGTTGACCGTTCAAACTCGTGCCATATGCAAACATTAAAAATGGTGTACATAACGTATCTACCTTGTTTTACTTAAAATCATTGGGCCGGCACATTTTTTTTGTTTATTTTACATTTCTATACTAAGCTACTAAAGTGCTTGTATCATAGAAACAGGACAACCAAAGTACATATATCAAAGATACATTGGTACCGGTGGGTGGTTTCGAACTCGTGCTCTCGGTTTGTGTAACCATTGCACTGCCACTACACCACGGTCTCCTTAAAATGTTAAAAAAAATGGGTTAATTTTTCAACGTAGTTTAGTGTGAGGTTTTAAAGAATCTTTTATGGTCATTTTGATGCACTGTTCTGGTCAGTTATTTAAAATGAGTTTCAATGATATTCCTTGCAGGACTTTATTTAACTTCTTGGATTGCCGTGCTAGGGTGGCAGCGGGGATAGGGCTTCCTGAAAGTAATTTTCATTTATATTTTAACTTAATTCTTGCCCCTATAAAATTTACTAGTAGGTTTAGCCTTATCCCCTTTGGTGCCTATTTTTCCTGTTTATCCCTTCGTGTCTAAAGTCGCAATAGCCACTGGGCTGCTAAACTTTCTAACGCTACAAAAAATAAAGGGTTTTGAAATTGGAATCCTAATCAATCAATCGTCACGCCTTTTTCCCACAGGGATAAGCAGAAAATGGAGCTCCGTGGTTATGGGCACTAGACGTTTTATGTGCCGGAAGATCTACCGATAAATAGAATAAAATGAAAATATTTTTTTATGCCAACGGTACAGCCTGTAAAGTTTCGTCTTCAATTCTATAAGTTAATTGAACGAGCTATAGCTTTGACTTGACAAATCATTAAAAAATCATCTATCTATAAATGAAATGACAATTGTATTTGTAAAATACTTACCATTATGACTAAGTTATAAAATCAATTAAAATAAATGTTATAATTTTTTTTGCTGCTTACTATCGCGTTTATTTTTGATTATTGATTTTATAAATTCTTTTCCCACGATGGCTGCAAAGCTCTCGAATCGTCGGAATAATAAATAAATACTCGTATATAAAAACAATAACCAAAAATAAACGCGATGGTAAGCCGCATAAAATTTGTTCAATTATTTAAAATAAATATTAATTGGGGAACCTATTATTGATCCTAATTGAGTGATATTGTATATTTGTCACCGTATAATTGTGAATACCATCGCGAGATGGCAACTGTCGTTAAGTGAAATGATACAATTTCTTAGCATCCATGGATTCTCCGTGCGGGTGCCGGGTCCATCGCGTGGCAGGCAGCGTTCCGGACTTGTGACCGAAATGTAGGTTTCAAAGCTTACAATATAACGTATTAATTTATGATACGTTAAAATCTATTATGTATAGAATATAAACTATCAAACAGTTTACAATTTGTTGAAAGTTTACAATCTAGCAAGATAGATTCACAATTAAACGGTGACATATACGTAATGGACATACACTTATATTGTATTGTATGTTTAGAAATTATCTGTGTAACCAATTAATACGGCGTTCTCACGAGACGATTTTAGTTTTTAAATTTTTATCGCGCAATTAAATCAATAAAATTAGTAAGGTCTAACTTTCGTGAATTGATATTTATTGCTTCAACTTGATTGCAAGTCTGTTTAGACTGTTCAAATCGCGAATGATTTTGCAGTTGATTAACGTAAGTCGCCTCGTGAGAATGCCGTATAAGTACATTGATTTTTAATAGGTAAATGATAAATCTACTTGGTGCGACACCTTACCAAAATACACTTGGCAACAGAAATATCAGCTCACCCTACAATATTATCTTTATTTTGATTAAAACAATTCGAGAGGTGGTGGGACACCCGGTTCATTTCGATATATTATATTTTAAATAAGAGGCACATTAAACCTAACTCTGGCCAGAATAGTGACAACGACTCACGCAATGGCAATAAAGTGCTTTATCAAAAATGCTCTCATTCGCGTGTAACGTGCGATAAAAAACCAAGTCTAACAATGTATAACGGGGAGTTTACTGCTGGACATATATGCCTCCCCAATCGTGAGCAGTGAAAGTTGGGTGAACCGATTTCTTTGTTTCCAAGTGTATTTTATCCTCATTGGTTATAAAGCTTAGTTTTTGGGTTTTAGTGAATTATTAGAAATGTATCCTTTAAGTATTATTAGTGTAGGTTTTTATTTTATTTTACCCAAGCGTTAAAGTTGTAGAGTCTGTCTAAGCCGAAATGACGCGCCCCTCTACTACATTTACGCACACGAGCACACATAAAATATGGATGGAACAAACCGAAAATGCAATTGTATTTGGTCATTCAGTTGCTAGTTAGACACAAAAGGAGGAGCACGCTGATGAAGTATAGTTAGTAATATTTGCATTCACACATTTAAATAAAGTTTTAAAGTGAAGGGGCGCGTCATTTATAGTTAGACAAACTATACCATTATTTTTTGATCATGATTAAAGTTTTCATTAAACTGCATTTATGCCAGTGGAAATTATGTTTTAAAAATTAAAAAAATATATTGACATCATGAAGTCGAAAGAAATTCTTCTGGTTTTCTTACCTGTGAGTTTAAGGGTTGAAATCCAGCAGCCGAATCATGAATTTTGTATGGAATTCTTGGTATATTTTAAAGAATGATACCAAGACTATTTTTTATTGTAAAATCGATAATTAAAAAAAAACATATATTTTGGAATGTAATTTATAGAATCGCTTCTAAAGGCTAGTGTAGAGAGGACTGGTATGCCAGCCCAAGTAGGTTCTAGAACATCTCTAATAGTCTCTAAGTAGTAATCATTAAACCGCTATCTCACTTGTCACAATGACACACAAAATATAACATTATAGTGTAGCACTTTAAGGTTGTTTTTTGTACAATTTTAATAAGCTATTTGATCATCAGCGACATCAAAGTACTGACGTCGCTGAGTCACTGCTGCCGAACACGGGTATAGTCTCTCTAAGCCTAAATGACGCGCCCTTCCACCGCATTTGCGCACAAATGCAAACAAGAAATATAAATGCAACACACCGAAAATGCAATTGTAATTGGTCATTCAGTTGCTGGTTGGCACAAAAGGAGGACCACGCTGATAAAGTATAGTAGTATAGTTAGTAATATTTGCATTCACACATTTAAATAAACTAAAAAAGTGGAGGGCGCGTCATTTATAATTAGACAAGCTATAGGATATTATCATCAACTTTAATGGTCAGTATCTTTTGCAACACTTCATCTTATTCGTACAGATCTTTCCATTATCTAATCTAGAAGTGGGGGAATAAAATTGTTGACGGACGGAGTATTTTTGATTTGCGCTGGAAAATATTCGCCGCCTATTAAGCTGAACGACGGGTAGAGTCGGACTTGCCCCGACCAAAAAGGTAAACAGCCTTCTTCCGGTTCTCATAATGGACGAGCACCTCATTTGTAAGATGAGATTCCTTGCTATTAGCTTTTAAAATGAAGTGATAATAAAAATCAACCTTATTCCAAGTACCTCAAAGTCTTATTTTGAGTGTCAATATCACTTTGCATGCGTGATTTGAGAAAGCAGTTTGATTCTTATTTAAGTAAAAGTAATTTAGCAAAATAGTTATGTATGTGTTTTATACATTGGCTGTTATTGTAATATTAAGAATTTTATTTATTTTTTGAGGCTCACGAGACATATTTACGGTTACTGCAATTTAATTCTAAAGCAATAAAATTGTAATTATTAATTAATTGTTTGTTTTAATTATAATTACTTTAATTTAATTATGTTTATGCAAATATTTATGTCTTCTAGTGTAAACGGTTATAGTGATGTAACATAAAAGATCTTTGACATATAATTTTTATACCAAAGAGCTACTTACTGCAGATAAAGAGCATAGCTAAGTCAGTTTAGTTTAGCTCACATTTTTTTTTATTGTGACTCGGCATATGGCAGCACTTTGCTTGATGTTAGGCTGGAGTGTGGTCCATGAATGGATGCCACTGCTAGTACTATTAAATAACTGTGAGTAGTTATTCAATCATCCACTATGCCGGCCTAGTTGGAACTTACAAACTGATTCCGAATCGCGACTAAATCACTTCACGGTCTGTATACTTGTAAGTGGTGGTACTACCCTGGATCGTCAGACTGGGTCACTGCCTACCACTCTTTGATAACCAGATCCGAAGCAAATATCCACCTTATTTTTATTAACAAAAATTTGCAATATTTAATATAATTATTAAATATTACAAATAAAAGCTATGAAACAAATATATGCTCTGACCGGGAATCAAACCCGGGACATTACTCGCAACAAACCAATAGCTAACCGTTCCTCTACGCCTGTCGTCGCGTGGACGAACAGTTGGATGTCACTGCTACTACAATTCAATAACTGTAAGTAGCAGTCACATCCACTATGCCGGCCAATGTAGTCGAGTAGGTTACTCTTCCATATAAGGGTCATGGTAGTTTACACACGGGTATAAAAATTACATCAATAAATAAATAAATGATGGGTCATTATGTCCTAATGTCCCATATGACTGTTAGGACATTCCTATTCCTACTAGTTCTATTAGTAAAACTAACTCGCAACTCGAAATACTTGCAATAATAAAATTATTTAAATATTTTTAGCTTAATTTGGTAGGTTTGTCCTACTTTTGATATTCTTCGTGGTTAATATTACATTAACGTGATGAAATATGCCATTAATTGAGTTTTGATTATTTTGAAAGAATAAATATTTAATTTAATAATATTTTTGTTTTATTTTATCAATCAAATCACTACCCCCTATTTCCCACCGCACAAGACAACGGAGCTTACCCAACTCGATGCGTAAAGAAGCACCTTTGGACGGCATAGTGACGGCAACTGAAACAGCCGTGAACTACTCGGTTTTTTCAGTCGTCGTCACTCTTCGATCTCCTTATCACTGGGCCCCATCCGCATTTTGACGACCGAATCGGCAGTCGAACAGTGTTTTCGGCAGTGTTTTTTCTTTCGACAAGTGGAATGCTTTGCCAGCCCATGTGTTCTCTCCATCCTATCCTTCAAGCGATGCGTGAAGAAGCACCTTTGGCCTGCATAGTGACGGCGACTGAGGCAGCCGTGAATTAACTCGAAACTGAAACAATCAGTCGTCGTCACTCTTGTATCTCCTCTTGCTTATCATCAGGCGGGTCGAGGTCAAATGTCACAATAAAAAAATTACGTCCATCCGTACAGTCAAGCACGTTGATAACATTCTAAAGGACATCATTCATTTTGTATGGGGACTTGGGCTTAATTGTACTAAAAGTGGGAAATGTACAATAAAATAGTTCGATACAACAATATTTTAATGTGCTTGGTAAATATCCTATATTTTGCATAGTTTAGATGTACGAAATGATCAAACTATAATCATGACAGTTCAATGCAGAAACCATTAAGTTCACTGCCAGCCCAAAAAAAGTCGTCAATCACTTTTTAATTAAAAAAAAAACATCAGGCAGTCGATCCATCGGGTCTCGACTCTCATTCAAGGTTATGGCGTGATAGCGTTTGTTCCGGTTTGATCTTCCCACCAAATGTTTAGGCATCGCAAACGTCATCAATATAATACTGTCGTTAAACATTTTGAAACTAGTAAAAAATAGAGTAAAAGTATAAATTAAATTTTTAAAAATTATCTTCTGTCGTGCTAGTAATTAGCATACATATTTTTAGTGATACTATTGTCTTGAAAAGTAAGTTGGAATTAAATAAAAAAGATAATGTTTTATAAAAAGTTGTTTTATTCATCTAATTAGATTATTTCCTGCTCAGTAAGGTTCACTTTCACCAACATCCCAACATTTTAGTTCGCGTGATATTCCGTCGTGGCGTCTCTAATTGCCACTTGTTGTCTATGGTAGTCGAGCTTCTTCTCTTGAGTACAATGTTCCTTGGTCAACTGTGTGTGACATTTATTTTTTAATATGTCTTTTCTGCGTGGTTTAGAAACTAAAAATAATCATTTTTATTTTCCAAATAACTCAATCGTACAGCAATTAAAAGCAAAATTGCTATTAGTTTTGTCAATACGAGTATCGAACCTACCATTTATATATATTTTTATCATCGGCCGTGACAAAAGTGTTACAATAAAAGTCCAAAATGAATGATGTCCTTTAATACACATTTGCTGCTTGGCTTCAACGCCAGCTCTCTTTCTGCCGGAATCTATACTTGAAATAAAGAATAGGGCAAAATCAATCAATCAATCAAATTGTCACGCCTTTTTCCCACAGGGATAGGCAGTGACAATGGAGCGCCACTTGCCACAATCCTTACACAACTCCCTTGCTTCCTTCACATCCACAACTCTCTTCATACAGGCCCTGTGGTTATGGGTACTAGGCAACCTAGCTTTCTTAAGGATGTCTCCGATTTGGTCAGTGAACACCCTCCTGGGCCTGCCTTGTTTAACGCATCCATCCACATCAGATTTATAAATTCCTTTCGTCAATATACTTTCACTCATCCTTGAAGGGAAAAATCAAATTAAAAATACAAATTGGTAATTAAAAAAATTATTTATTATTTTAAAGCCGACATCCCATCATTCGTACAACTAAAAATCACAATCGCATACAAATTCATGTAAAATGAAAATATTACATCAAAATGCATAAATAATTCAATTTATAAAATCTACTAAATTATGTGAAAAAACATACTTATTTACAATTATATTATAATTAAAAAAACTATATAAAAAATAAGTAAATAATTTTATAAGCGAATTAATTTTAAAAAGGTTTTTATTTTAAAATCTAATAATTGTGCATAAACTTTGATTGATTAGTTACCTACCCATATAGAATAACAAGTCAAAGAGAGAGAAATAGATACGGCATTCTATGTAATAGAAAGAGACACACAACCTACCCAATTCAACCCGAACAATTTTAGAAGACAAAACTAAACAAGGGAGTTGTGTCAGGGTCGTGGCAAGTGGCGCCCCATTGTCTCTGCCTATCCCTGTGAGAGAAGGGCGTGACAATTTGATTTCGTAACTAAACTCTGCCTCGGAGTCGGTGCTAGGCTAGCAGTCCTGTCCACTATGCCTAACTGGCGAGATGCTTTACCCTCCATTCAAGTTTTTTTATTGTGACTCGACATATAACAGCATGTCGAGTCACAATAAAATTATGTTAAGCTGGAGTGCGATCCATAAATGGCAACTACAATTCAATAACTGTAAGCTGTCACATCCCACTATGTCGGTCTATTTGAAACCGGCAACTTGCATGCTGATCCTGAAACGCGACTAAGTCAGTTCACGGTATGTTATTTAAATTGGTGGTACTACCCCGGATCGGCAGATTAGGCACCACTGCCTAACACTCTTAAAATAAATTATACCTCTCTCTCTTTTCCTCTATCTTCTATTTATTTCTATCCTCTATTTTAACGTTGTAAATTATCGACTATTGTCGAACTGGTATTTAGAAAAACGGCATTTAGGAATATTCCTTTATAAAACTTACACTTATAACAAAAAATGTGCCTATTACTCCATAATCCCCCACGAAATTGTCCCATTGACGGGGAAAAGGGGAATAACAACAAAAATACCCCCAATACATCCCAAACAAAAGGAATTATAATAGAAAAGAGGAACAAGTATGTAGTTTACAAAAAAAGATTTTATCTAATAATAAAGGATTTAAAATAAAGGACATCATTCATTTTGGGCTTTTATGTACTACTTTTGTAATGTCCAACGATGAAAAAATATATAAATGGTAGTTTCAATACTTGTATCGATAAAACTAATAACAATATTGCTTTTAATTGCTGTGCAATTAGGTTATTTGGAAAATAAGATGGATTTTATATCGTCTCTCAATCACAGAGACACGCCATATTAAAAGTTCTGCTTTGAACTGTCATAATTATAGTTTGATCATTTTGCACACCCAAACTATGCAAAATAAAGGATATATTTCAATTAGATTGTAATCTTCGTTCATCAAACTAATTTAAAATGTATATGCAACTGTTAATACAATTAAGCCCAAGTCCCCCATACAAAATGAATGATGTCCTTTATGTACGGTATAAATTAGTAATTAAAATAAAGCGTTATAAAATGTTCTATCAATTTTTATTACTAATTTATACGGCAATAATATTAGCATAAAAATACGTTAAAAATTAATATAAAAAAAGTCTATTTACATTATAAAAAAATAAGAAATTAAGATAAGTTTAACAGCCATTTTGATTAATCCGCCATCTCATTCTCCAGCATGAAAAACCGATGCTCAAAATAAGTCAGAAAAACCACAGCGCGCTTAATACTACGATAAACATTTTCACAGGGGTAGGCAGAAGCATTGGAACACCATTTTCCGTGATCCTGACACAACTCACGCTTCCCCTGCTCCCTCTATGGTTATGTTGGTGAAGAGAATTGTGAATGTGAGGGAAGCGAGGTAGATGTGTCAGGATCGTGGCAAGTGGCGCTCCATTGTCTCTGCCTATCCCTGTAGGAAAAAGGCGTAACAATTTGATTGATTGATTGAAGAACAATCTATTTAGTCGTGCCCATTTTATCCTTCTAATCACCTCAGATTTATAAATCTCTTTTGTAAATCTCCTTTTACCCATAATAAAAATTTATACAAAGGACATCATTCATTTTGGGCTTCTTTGTACTACTTTTGTAATGTCCAGTAGTAAAAAAATATATAAATGGTAGTTTCGATACTTATATTGATAAAACTAATAACAATTTTGCTTTTAATTGCTGTACAATTGAGTTTTTTGGAAAATTAGATATGGATTTTGTGTCGTCTGTTAATCACGGAAACACGCCATTGATCATGTTGTACAAAAACTATGCAAAATAAAGGATATTTTCCAATTAAATTGTAATCTTCGTACATCAAACTAATTTAAAATGTATATGCAACTGTTATTACAATTAGGCCCAAGTCCCCATACAAAATGAATGATGTCCTTTCTATACCTGACCCAAAGTATTGTGTTGGTAGAATACCAGAAGAATATTTAGTTTAACATCTCCTGGAATCGGCCTAGATTTTGTGTGAAACTGAATTCGATCCCCGTAAAAGAAATTACACATAACAAAAAAATAATAATCCAATTTTATTTAGTAAGTATACTAGCGAATTAAACAAATTTTATGCGGCTTACTATAGCGTTTATTTGGTTTTGATTTTACAATTTTTTATTATTCCGACGTTTCGAGAGCTTTACAGCGATCGTGGTCACGGTAAAATCAAAACCAAAATAAACGCGATAGTAAGCCGCATAAAATTTGTTTAATCCAATAATCAATGTTCGCACAAAATCTAAGAAAATACTAAGTATACTAGCGTTAGAATATAAGCTAAAAAATATTCCTAAAATTTTCAAAAATAATTTCAACCTATAATTTCCATAATTAATTAATTTCGTAAGTCAATCACACATGATACTAAAAAAATCAGCATTTGCAAGAAAAATAATAGACACTTAACGACCATCATCGGTCACATATCTTGGTATAGCTTATCCAACTAAGAAATGACGCGCCCCTCCACTTTATTATTTTATTTAAATGTGTGAATGCAAATATTTCCAAATATACTATTATACTTTATCAGCGTGCTCCTCCTTTTGTGTCCAACCAGCAACTGAATGACCAATTAACCCTTTCCGTACGGCGCACGCCAATTGGCGTAAATTTTTTCCTATTTACCGTACGGCGCACGCCAATTGGCGTGCGAACTAAAATGACGATATCTTCGCGAAACAAGTTTTGTTGATAATGTCCTTTCTATACAAGCTTATATACAATGTTCTTAATAATATACTAGCCTTCGTTTTGTAAATCACGATATTTAAAAATATGATATTTTTTATCCACATACGGCAAACGTAAATCAGAAATTGACAACATTTTGTCTGAACATGATAATGAAATAATATAATTAAAATTTATGTTCCTCATAAATATCGGTCGCATTTATTGATGGATAAATATAATGGCAGATAAATCATAACATGTCCGAATTTGTTTGGAGATGATATATTTTTTTGCCAGGGATCTTATACAAAGTCGTTATTATTGAATAATAATTACTTTGTATTTATGCATTTTAATGTATATTAGTATACCGTCACGGTATTATATACTTTTTTTTTATTGTGACTCGACATATGACAGCACCCCGCTTGATGTTAACCCAAAGTGTGGTCCATGAGTGAATGTCACTGCTACTACAATTCAATAACTGTGAGTAGCAATAACTATGCCGGCCTAGATGGAACCGGCAACTTACAAGCTGATCCCGAAACGTGACCAAATCACTTCACGGTCTGTATACTTGTAAGTGGTGGTACTACCCCGGATCGGCAGACTGGGTACCACTGCCTACCACTCTTTGATAACCAGACCCGAAACAAATATCCATCTCTTTTTTTTTTATTAACAAATATTAGCAATATTTAATACTATTAAATATTACAAGTAAAAGCTATGAAACAAATATTTGCTCCGACCGGGGATCGAACCCGGGACTTTACGCGCAACAAACCAGTCGCTAAACCGTTCGTCCACGCCTGTCGTCATTGGGGGATTCCTGTGGTAGTGCCTTACATCATACCGACATCAAGTTCAATGCCACTACGATTTGCATGAAGTTACCTCGGGTACCGCAAACATTTCACAATGGACTCGCTAGGCGAGTTAGCGGCATTACAGTTTGAAATCAAAGGACTCGCCAAGCATTAAGTAAAGATAAATTTAAGTTTTTGCTATTTTCGTAGTCAAATAGTTATTATTAAACGGACATGAATAGCTTGGTCAAATATTTAAAACAAGTAATTTAATGTTGTAAAATTTATTAATTCAGGCTCATACCTTAAATAACTAATTATAATTCCTCTAAGAATTTCATTGTTATGTTTATAATAACATAATATATTATAAATAATGTTGAAAGTTGTTTTGTTAAATAATTTATTGCTACAGTTTTTTTTTTGTCGGTGACTCTGATAGTGTAACAAAGGCAATTCTTTTGAATATGAATTCTTTTTGTTACTTGCGCCATTTCTCGATAAATTTACTAATGAAATTATAGAAACGCTTTCTTTAGATAAACATGGTTGTTTGGTGAAAACAATTACTTTTTTATTACTGCTTGGTTATAAAAATAAAAAAAGACAACAAATAAAGCGCCCAGGGCCGTCTTTACCCGGGGGTTCAAGAGGTGCGGTGCACCCGGACGCAGAGTCCTAGAGGGCGCATGCCGACCGCCACAAATTTCGATAGGTACCTACTACACTGAGACCAGGCGAGCGGAGCCTTGACTTTCGCACCCCGGCGCAGAATATCCTTAAGACGGCCCTGAAAGCACCGCTTCTTTTCACCCGAATACGACGAAGCACCCGATAATTGGGAATGATTCAAACATAATTTTTATCCAAAACTACTTGAAATACGTATTTCATTATAAACTATAATACACTTGTTCAAATTATATTTACGTGTTTAACACAATGACATAAGATGGAACCTCTACATATTAAAGGCGGTAGGTTAAAATCTTATCGGATCTGCAAATGTTTTACCACAAAATTATAACCCCGAAAAAAATGTAAGTTCTTTATTTATTACACAATACATATCGAAGAGTTTGCACATAACAGTACTCGGGTTTAATATTTTGAGCTTACTTTTTATTAACGTAACTTCTCTAAAGGTCTTGGCTTGAACTTGTAACTGTGAACGTCATTGCCGCTTCTTTTTAACCCCCGACCCAAAAGAGGGGTGTTATAAGTTTAGCGCGTATGTGTATCTGTGTGTCTGTCTGTGGCATCATAGCTCCTAAACGAATGGACCTTGCGGTTTTGTTTGTTTGAAAGCTGACGTGATCGAGATGGTTCTTAGCTAAAATTGATGAAGATCTGATCAGGGGTTTGAAGGTCATCGGTTCGTTTTGTTAGCTGCGGAGAGACGCATAATCGGTATTTACTTTTCAACATATCTGTGACCTCGCGTTTGACACACCCATGTATATGAATATATGTGCGTTTTAACTGGTACCACTGAGCTACTCTGATGATAAAGCTCGAAGGTAAAAGATGAGTAAATCAACAAGAAATTGTGCTTTAACTAAAACGTTTACTTACTATGAGCTTTTAGCTGGGCCGTTATCAAATTGAAGACCTAGAGTACTGGATGATGATCAGGATGCAAGGGATATTTAAGAGATATAACTACGAGTATGGTGGTGCTATGACTAAAGTTGTTTTTTACTATAAGGCTTAGCTGGGCTCTTATCAAATTAAAGAACGTCTTAATGTAAAATTTCATGCAAATCCATTTAGTAGTTTTTGTGTGAAAGAGTAACAAACATCCATCCTCCCATCCATCTATACTCACAAACTTTCGCCTTTATAATATAAGTAAGGATTAGTATACCGTTGCGGTATTATATCCTTTGGGGGTTTCCTGTGGTAGTGACTTAAATCATCCCGACATCAAGTTCAATGCAACTACGATTTTCATGAAGTTACCTCGGGTGCCGCAAACATTTCACAATGGACTCACTAGGCGAGTTGGCGACATTACATTTTGAATTCAAACGACTCGCCAGGGGATATATATGTAAAGATGAAATTGAAGTTTTTGCTATTTTCGTGGTCGGAATACTTTGCGCCAACATAAAATGAATTATTCCGTAATGACGTATTAAATTACACAAATTGTTTTAAAAAAATATATTATTATTTAAAAATTAAACAACTTATATTTATAACCAAAATTATTTAAATATAATTTACCATAGATGGTAAATTGACAAAATGTTTACCTTCTATGACGTAAATAAAATCCTTACCTACGATCGGCGCACGCCAATACGCGTGCCAGCGATAATAGCGGGCCGTACGCGGGTATAATCTGCGTTGTTGAGCGTCGTGTTGAAAGGGTTAATTACAAAAGCATTTTCGGTGTGTTGCATCCATATTTTATATTTGCTCGTGTCGGCTTCGTTCACACGAGGTGAATTTAGTTGATCAACTGCGAAATCGTTCGCAATTTGAACAGTCTGAACAGACTTAAATTCAAGTTAAAGAATTAAATATCGGTTTAACAAAAGTAAAAGACCATGAATGGTCCATGAATAGATGTCACTGCTACTACAATTCAATAACTGTGAGTAGTAATCACGTCCACCTTGCCAGCCTAGTTGGAACCGGCAACTTACAAGCTGATTCCGAAACGTGACCAATTTACTTCACGGTCTGTAAGTGGTTGTACTACCCCGGATCGGCAGTACCACTGCCTACCACTCTTAAAATGAATGGTTCATTAAATTTGTGACATTTAAATCAAAATAAACGGTCGCCTTGTTTGAGGTTTTGCAACACCTAACGACAATATTAATCATTGAAATTAGCGCAGCCGGAGTCCAACCAGGCCGGCATATTGGATGTGGAAAATCACCTACACTCACCTCTTTTTCTTTAACACACCTATACTAAACTAATAAAAGTTGTATCATAGAAACTAGACGTCCAAAGTACATATATCAAAGATTGATCCAGGGACTTTCTGTTTGACTACCACCAAGGTCGACTTGCAGTTAGGAAAGATATCTAGGAATGAGTAAGGGTCATTGGTCGCTCTTCAGCAATCTCTCCGCATCCACATTGGGTGTCTCATCCATTTTAATAGCAGGCACCTCCTTCTCCAATGGCCTGAACGCCCAGTTGCCGGAGCCATCGAACTCCAACACGTGAGTGTGGTATTTCCTATAAAAAAATATGAATGAAAGTAGAATGTCGAAAGTCCAGGATTTCCGACCAATTTAAGGACATCCTCATGAAAGCTGGGTTGCCTAGTGCCCATAACCGTAGAGCTTGTATGAAGAGAATTGTGAATGTGAGGGAAGCAAGGGAGTTGTGTCAGGATCGTGGCAATTCCCTCTATCCTACAAGCTTGGACCCTTGGACCTTCAAGCTTCCATAGAGAAATAGCGAGATCAAATATTGCGTGACATCTAGAAGATGTTAGTGGACGCACCAGGGGGCTCCTTAAGGTTATACTGTCAAAACAAAGCCAAAAGTCATTGAGCTATGCGATCGACTCGCAGGTGTCCTTAGGTCAGCATAGTGGCAGCGGCTGGGGCAGCCGGGAACTGACTCGGTTATTCCAGTCGTCGTCACTCTTGGACCTCCTCTTACTTATCACCAGGTGGGTCGAGGTCAGATGTCGAGTCCCACTCCACGAGTGTGCTCAGAGTAAGTCATCATTAGCAGGCACATGACACAGATCAGCTTGAAAGTTGTTGGCATAGTGGGTGCGATTGCTACTTGAAGTAATCTAACTGCAGTAGCAGTCGCCTCCATTCATGGACTACACTCCAGCCTAACATCAGACATGGTGTTAAACATATGCCATAATGAATGCTACTTCTGTTCCTAGTAATTTATCTGTGCCAACAGCTCTATGGATTGTATAGCAGCCAAAGAATTTGGACTTCAGACAAAGAAGGAGCCCTAAAATAGCGACAAAATACAACTGTTTATACTGTTTTTACTTATGGCATTTAAAAAAAGTTAGAAGGGGATGAATATACATTTTTACATTCGTAATTTAGAAGGTTGTCACTAGTTTTGATGATCATTTGACAGAAAAACAAATGACATTAAAATACTTCAAAAAAGGATGACGGTACAATTATGCCGCTACTGTTACTACCACGTGACTTTTAATTAAGCAGTATTAAAAGTCAACCACAATTACAAGTGGTTATAATTGCAAAAAAGTATTGCCAACCTTTGAAATAAAGGAATTGAAGTACAAGTAGTTGTCTCTTTCAGTCATACGTGGTATAAACATAATATAAATGAGACAAATAACAATGATTTAGTTCTTATTTTAGCACAGATTCTATTCTTTCCAAATTCTTTGATTGGTTTTAAGCGTTATGCGGTCATGTCATTGTTAATGATACATACCATACGCTAGGTCTATGCGTTATAGAAAGCAGGGTTATGCCTTCCTTGACAGCCTCCTCGTACATGACAACTTCAGTCTCCATCGACACAGCGCTCGTACACTCGTCCAGGAGGGCGTATACTGGCCTAAGAGTACAAAAAAATTACACAATTACTGTCAAGTTATTCTCGATTACTGTCAAATTGTTCTTAATTACTATATTTTTTCCAATTACTATCAATTTATTCCTAATTACTGTTAAATTATTCTTAATTACTGTAAAATTATTCTCGATTACTGTAAAATTATTCTCAATTACTGTAAAATTATTCTCAATTACTGTAAAATGATTCTCAATTACTGTAAAATTATTCCTAATTACTGTCAAATTATTCCTAATTACATACTGTAAAATTATTTTCGATTACTGTAAAATTATTCTCGATTACTGTAAAATTATTCTTAATTACTGTAAAATTATTCCTAATTACTGTCAAATTATTCTTAATTACTGTAAAATTATTCTCAATTACTGTAAAGTTATTCTCAAATACTGCAAATTTATTCCCTATTACTGTCAAATTGTTTTTAATTACTGTATATTTTGCCAATTACTATCAATTTATTAATTAATTTATTCCTAATTACTGTCAAGATATGTTTAATTACTGTAAAATTATTCTCGATTACTGTCAAGATATACAAACTGTCAAAATCGTTAGGTTGGTACTAGAGATGGGCGAGTATTGGAGTAAAAAAAAACTTCCCAGTACAGCAGACAACAAGCGTGAACGAACGGTTAGCGTTTGGTTAGTTGCGCGTATAGTCCCGGGTTCGATTCCCGGTCAAAGCAAATATTTGTTTCATAGCTTTAATGTATAATATTTTTTAAAATAAATATTGCAAATAATTGGTAATAATAATAAAAAAAGAGGCGGATATTTGCTTCGGGTCCAGTTATCAAAGAGTGGTAGGCAGTGTTACCCAGTCTGCCAATCCGGGGTAGTACCACCACTTACAAGTATACAGGCCGTTAAATGATTTGGTCAAGTTTCGGGATTAGCTTGTAAGTTGCCGGTTCCAACTAGGCTGGCATAGTGGATGTGACTGCTACTTACAGATATTGAATTGTAGTAGCACTGACATCCATTCATAGACCACACCCAGCTTAACATCAGGCTGAGTGCTGTCATATGTCGAGTCAGAAAATTAAAAAGCAGTCTTACCTGTGATAAAACATCCTAGCCATAGCCATTCTTTGTTTCTCCCCACCACTCAACGTAGCCCTCCAATCACGAGTCGCCCTCAGACCGCCATGTCTGGTCGCACACGCATCCAATCGGACCACTTTCAAAATATTAGTTGCTCTGTCTTCAGCTTCCAAATCCCCTATAGCCACTCGAGAGGGATACGTCACTTGGTCAATAAGGGAGCCTTCTGACATGTACGGTCTGCAAAAAAAAAACAATAAATTCTCAGGTGTTTTTTTTTAAATCAATAAGTTTTTATATTTTAAAGGCGACCGTGGTGTAGTGCCAGTGCAATGGCTACGTAAGCCGAGTGGCATGGGTTCAAAACCACTCACCGGTACCAATGTATCTTTGATATATGTACTTTGGTTGTCCTGTTTCTATGATACAAGCACTTTAGTATAGCAGCTAAGTATAGAAATGTATAATAAAAAAATCAATCAAAAAATGCCGGTTTCAACTAGGCGGCATATGTAACTGCTACTTACAGTTATTGAACTGTAGCATCAGCTTAACATGGACCGCACTCCAGCTTAACATCAGGCGGGGTGCTGTCACATGTCGAGTGCGTCGTTTCTTTGTAGACCAATCGACAAGTGGAATGGTTCATCTATCCTTCAAGCGATGTGTGAAGAAGCACCTTTGGCCGGCATAGTGACCTGCTCCTGCTTACTATCAGGATCAGGTGGGTCGAAGTCAGATGTCGACTCACAATTTCAAAAAAATGTGTCAAGTCACGATAAAATAGTTTTTTTTTTATTATTCTTACCTCTGTGGTATATAGAACATGATTGGTCTACTCGTGCAGTGTGTAAATTCAGTGTGATTGAGAGACTCCCCAGAGCAATGGGAGCAGGCACATGGCCTTGGTATACGCAGCTCACCGCCAAACACTGGCCACAGACCTGATACGATTCTGAATAAACTGAAAAAAAAAAGAAAATGTTTAATAACAATTTTTTCACCCGCCAGGATTCGTAGGAGATCGAATTTTAGTAGAAGGCCTTAGGAATTTCTCCAACGCAAATAGATAAAGAAGGGTGACCATGGTGTAGTGGCAGTGCAATGGTTGGTTACGCAAACCGATAGCAAGAATTCAAAACCACTTGTACCGGCAATGTGTCTTTGATAAGTGTACTTTGGTTGTCGTGTTTCTAAGATACACGCACTTTTGTAGCTTAGTATAGAAATGTAAAATGTAAGGGATCGCAACAATAGCTTTAACACAATAGCATCCACGGAAACAATACCGAAACCTCGCGAGGTCCCTTGTTAGAAAACAAAGACCGTACCGCGTAAACAACTAAACAAAAGGTGGTTACTAGTTAGATCTAAGTAAAATATTCTGGATGTTCCAATATTCACATATATAAAAAATACGCGGCCGGCGCGGCAGGCAGTCCGGCAAGGACAGGGAACAGCGATACCTGCGATTGGGAACGAGGACTTCGGCTTGGACGACGAGAGCTGCGACAAAGCCTGAGCCTTATATCTGAGCAAGATAAAGCCTTTGAGTACGAATTTAACTTGATTATTGGGTTTCAAACGTGCTAATGATTTGCTTCTTCAACAAAATTGGTATTTGATTGTATTCCTTAACCCCGCGGAATGTCACATTAAGTAATTATTTTTAGAACATCTTCTATCTAACAAAATCAAACTTTAAATTAAACTAAAAAATTAAATACAACAAAAAAGCTATTTATTTAATGAAATATAAGAAATATATATATGAGATATATATATATTATCTCATATGAAGTGAATTGTGGGTGTGAGGAAAGCGAGGGAGTTTTGTCAAGATCGGGCAAGTGGCGCTCCATTGTCTCTGGGAAAAAGGCATGAGAATTTGTTGTTGTTGTTGTAAAAATCCATTTAATTTCTAGGCCGGCATACTGACGGCTTTCCCAGTTGGCGTCACTATGCCGGCCAGTCGTCGTGGCTCTTGTTACTCCCCTTGCTTCTCATCAATCGTCGCCACTATCCCCAGAATTAAAATTAAAAATTCATATTTACCTGGACTTTCCGCAACCATTTGGTCCAATTATCAACAAATGTGTCCCAGGTTCGATGTCCAGGGTTACGCCACTGGCCACCACATCGCACGCTGGTGTCACAATAGGTACATTGCGTAAACGTATAGACAAATCATTTGTGTATATTATTTTGCCTGAAATACGTAAATAAAGTTTTTTTTTAATTGTGTCTCGACAGCACCCTGCTTGATGTTAAGCCGAAGTTTGGTCCATGAATGAATGTCACTGCCACTACAATTCAATAACTGTGAGTAGCAATCACATCCACTATGCCGGCCTAGTTGGAACCGGCAACTTACAAGCTGATCCCGAAACGTGAACAAATCACTTCACGGTCTGTATACTTGTAAGTGGTGGTCCTACCACTCTTTGATACCCAGACCCGAAGAAAATATCCACCTCTTTTTTTTTATTAAAAAATATCTGCAATATTTAATATAATTATTAAATATTACAAATAAAAGCTATGAAACAAATATTTGCTTCGACCGGGAATCGAACCCGGGACTTTATGCGCAACAAACCAATTGCTAAACCGTTCGTCCACGCCTGTCGTCAAAATTAGTGGAATTCACCTTGTCTGCTAACCTCTGGTAGTACCATTAATTTCAAGTGTACAGAACGTGAAGTGACTTAGTCGCGTTTCATAGTGTATGGCATAGTGGATACGACTTCGTGACCCGCACTCCAAGTTAACATCAGTCTAGGTGCTGTCACACGTAGAAGCATAATAATTTAAAAAACCGTACTTACCATTATGTACCGGTTGTCCGTCCCGGAATATCACTGAGAACTCCGTACCACCCGTCGAGGACACATGTACAGGACGTACGCATCTTCCATTTGCAACTTCACCGAATACGCGTAACATGTCCGACACACGCTCTGCATACCCCGCTAGTGTGACCACCTCCTTTATAGGACAAAAAAATTACATACATAAGAATAATACATACATACATAGAGAATCAATCAATCAATCAAAATGTCACGCCTTTTTCCCACAGGGATAGGCAAAGACAATGGAGCGCCACTTACCACGATCCTTACACAACTCCCTTGCTTCCTTCACATCCACAATTCTCTTCATACAAGCTCTGTGGTTATGGGCACTAGGCAACCTGGCTTTCTTAGAGAATAATATATTTAATAAGAAAAAGCGACCAAGTGCGAGTCGGACTCGCCCATGAAGGGTTCCGTAGCAGCAAGTAACATAATATAAAAGTACTTGTAGTTCGTAGTAACTTTGATCGATTTTTATATTGGAGTTGATTGAATGAAAGGTAAATTGCGGTTTACGATTTATGGCGTATTAAAAAAGAACTACTTACTAGACCTGGTTCAAACCAATTTTCAGTGGAAGTTTGCATGGTTATGTACATTTATTTATTTATTTAAAAACTTAATGCACAATAGTACAAAGGCGGACTTAATGCTAAAGGCATTCTCTACCAGTCAAACCTTTAGGATGTTGATCCGACAATGTAGATAAGAAGTAGGGTGCAAAAAGAGGGGGGGTACATCATATATTTTAGAAGTTACAGGGCCCCCCGCCATACATATTACCACTTTGGAAGTGTCTCTCGCGCAAACTATTCAGTTTAAAAAAAAATGATGTTAAAAACCTCAATATCATTTTTGAAGACCTATCCATAGATCCATACATTTGATGAAAAAAATATTTTTGAGTTTCAGTATGGGGAACCCCCAAAATTTATTGTTATTTTTATTATTTTAGTGTGAAAATCTTAATGCAGTTCACAGAATACACCTACTTACCAACAGACAGACAGTCATGACGAATCTATAAGGGAACCTTTTTGCTACGGAACCCTAAAAAGAAATAAAAACACACGCACACACACACACACACACACTTCTTTTGTTACATCTGGTTTTAGTATCTATGATACAAACATTAGTTCAGTAGCTTAGTGTTGTATTTGTCTAAAATTAATAGAATGTACACCCGACTAACCTTGTAACTGGACATGAGTCTCTCGATGGCATCAGCAGCGGAATTCAACAGGTTTCTCGACGTTGTCATGTATTCAGTACGAGCGCTTATACTATCACTTGAGCCTGAAAATTAAAATTATCTTTTTTTTAAATTTATTTATAGGCATACATGACAGGACACAATCGTTACATTAAATTTATTTACGCAAAATGACAATTATGACCTAGATTGTGTCCCAAAATTATGTTCACTCAGCAAAACAAGAAATTATTTATAAAATCTATTAATATACATTCAAATAATTTTATTGAAAATTAAATTAAATTAATCCTAAATGTTCTCGTTACAAATAAGTAACTATTAGAATGGAGTGTATGTGGAGTGACGATAGCGGATAGAACAGGGGCATAGGTACCGCCGTATCAATTATACGGCGTCCCCAACAAGTAAGCAAAAATTAATAAAAACTTCCCAAAAAGAAACTAGAAAAACTAAAGTCATCATCAGCTATAAATGATTTAATAAATCAGATTGCTGAAAAAAAGGCAAGGAGAGTATATATTTTATTTGAATTGTTTGTAATTTTTTTGGAAATAGTAACAGAAATTATGATGGATTAATATTTCTTTTGATTTTATGCTATTTTTTTTTCCTTTGTGAGAAGCCTATGGGGCCTCTAAACAATTTTTTATACAAGGCCCTGTCAAGGCATGCTACGCTTTTGGGATAGAATAAGAAATAGCACAGTGCGCGATAGACGTGGTTTAAAAGAAGATGTAGTGACAAGGATTGACAAAGGAATGTTTCGATGGTTTGGGCACATGAAAAGGATGAGTGAAAGTAGATTGACAAAGGGATGCTTCGATAGTTTGGGCACATGGAAAGGATGAGTAAAAGTAGATTGACGAAAGCAAATTATAAATTTGATATGGATGGATGCGTTAATCAAGGCAGGCCCAGGACGGTGCTTATTTTTAACTCAATTAAATTCTAATGCAGTGTTTTTGTACGTAAAATCACTTGACACATTATACCATCTTACTCGTAAAACTGAAAAAGGTAAAATGGTCTGACCAAAGGACATCATTCATTTTGTATGGGGACTTGGGCTTAATTGTATTAAAAGTTTGTTTTGCATTTTAAAATAGTTTGATGTATGAAGATTACAATGTAATTGGAATATATTCTTTGTTTTGCATAGTTTAGGTGTGCAAAATGATCAAATTATGATTATGACAGTTCAAAGCAGAACAAAAATGGCTTTGATTGACAGACGATACAAAATCCATATGTTATTTTCCAAATAACTCAATTGCACAGCAATTAAAAGCAAAATTGTTATTAGTTTTATCAATACAAGTATCGAAACTACCATTTATATATTTATTTCATTATTGGACATTACAAACGTAGTACATAGAAGCCCAAAATGAATGATGTCCTTTGATATACATAATGCTTTCATAATTTTCTTGTTTTGTCTGCAGACGCCAGGTTGGGGTAGGCTGCTCTAAGCTCATAGTAATAAAGTTAAAAATGTGTTTTGGCAATGTGAACGGTGCCAGAGTAAAAGGAGAGTGCTTTTAAATACAATAAATCATAATTTGTTGGATGTAGGAGCATTTAATAGTATCCTAGCTGAACCAATATCCACTTCAGCTAAGATGATATATGAGTTTGCAAATATTTATTTTAGGCGAAGGTTAATTTACATTATTTGTATAGTTGTATATAGTCAGAGTAGAGTCTATATTACGGTTAAGTAATCATGGGGCTGGCATAAGCAGAAAATGCTTAAAGCCCAAAAAAAAGAGAGAAAATAGTTAAATATCACTTACCATCCTTGGAAGTGATAGCAGTGAGTATGGGCAGGGCCAACATAACCATTCCAGTTCCCGACCATACATATTTCATACAAAACTGCTCCAGCATCACATACCAGAGCTTTTTGTTAAAAACTGATGTCATTTGCGTTGTTAAAGAACTGTACGCTGACTGCAATTGGCCATGTTCAATCTGTCAATGAATTAAAGTAAATTGTTGATGTTGTTAATCTGATGTTACGCTGGAGTGCGGTCAATGAATATAACTGCCACTAAAGTTAAATAACAGTAAGTAGCAGTTACATTCACTATGCCGGCCTGTTTGCAATCGGCAACTTACAAGATGATTCAGAAACGCGACTAAGTCAAGTGTACAACTCTGTACACTTTGGCAAATGACCGCCAACCGTCTGCCTAACCCCGAAATGCTATGAAACAAATCTTTGACACTCACATATTTATTTTTCAACAGAATAGAATAAAATATTTTATTCTATTCTATTAGAAAAATATTTTTTATTATCGGTTCAGTAGACCAAGAGGTTACAACGTCACAAACTCTTAATTATATTATTTTATTTTTTTTATTATTTATATTTCTGTACTAAGCTATTAAAGTGCTTATATTGTATCATAGGAACAGGACAACCAAAGTACATATATCAAAGATACATTGGTACCGGTGAGTGGTTTCAAACCCTTGCTCTCGGTTTGCGTAACCATTGTACTGCCACTGCACCACGGCCGCCTTCAAATACAGATATGCCTACCTTATGGCCTCCATAGAAGGCGACCTCCTCAGCATGAGCTATGAGCCTAGAATGTACGTGTCGTAGATTAGCTTTCATCCTTGCCTCCTCACCGGCCATGGCGCCGAACCTTGGACTCAATATCCTTAACAATTGACCAGTTAGACATATCACTACAGTAGCTATACCAGGTCCTGAAATAATTAATTAAATGAAAATTAGAGATAGCAAAACTTTTAAAAGAGTGATCGGCAGTAGTACCTAACCTGCCGATCCGGGGTAGGCTAGGTACCACCACTTACAAGTATACAGACCGTGAAGTGATTTAAACGCGTTTCGAAATCAGCTTATTAAGTTGCCGGTTTCAACTACGCCGGCATACATTTTATTTTACAAACAAACAAAAAACTTGTGACTGAGGCATACGATATACAATACATAGGTACTCAAACGCGCTGATTGACTGACTGATTTGGAATGATTATTCAATGCTTGTTGAACGAACAAGTTCAGACGAGTCGATTCGCTTTAAACTATTAATTGAATCAATAAAAGTTAAAGACTTTTGTTGAACCGATATTTATTGCTTCAACCTGATTGAAAGTCTGTTCAGACGGTTCAAATCGCGAACGATTTCGCAGTTGATCAACTAAATTCGCCTCGTGAGAACGCCGTATAAGCACAAAAGAAAATACTCACTACTAAATTAAACAAATTTTATGCGGCTTACTATCGCGTTTATTTTGGTTTTAATTTTATCAAACAATCAATAAAATTGTCACGCCTTTTTCCCACAGGAATAGGCAGAGACAATGGAGCGCCACTTGCCACGATCCTTACACAACTCCCTTGCTCCCTTCACATCCACAATTCTCCTCATACAGGCCCTGTGGTTATGGGCACTAGGCAACCTAGCTTTCTTAAGGATGTCTCCGATTTGGTCGGAAAACACTCTCCTGGGCCTGCCTTGTTTAACGCATCCATTCACATCCGATTTATAAATTCCTTTCGTCAATCTACTTTCAATCTACTATCTCAACTTATACACACTCACCCCCTTACACATATATTTATTAACATATACGCATCCACATTCATATTACACTATACACCAACACAAACATTTCATTCACAACATTTAACACTTCATTAACACACACTTACATGTACACCAGTAAAACATCACCTTATAAAGTCACTATTTCTTATTTACTACTAACTTAGAACTCAAGCAGGTCTTCACAGGACAGGCCTAGCCTAGTGTGAAGACCATCGTTAAACTAAAATATAACTATATACACGTATTATATAAGTAAGGAACTTATTGTAAAACACTTTTGTTAAATAAATAAATATTATTATTATATTATTACTCATCCTTTCCATCAGCCCAAACCATCGAAGCGATCCTTTGTCAATCCTTGTCACTACATCTTCTTTCAAACCACATCTATCAATGTGCTATTCCTTATTTTATCCGCTATCGTCACTCCACATACACTCCTTAACGACCGCATAGCTACAGTGTTAATTCTACAATTTTATTTTTTATTCCGACGTAAAATAAAATTGTAAAATCAAAACTAAAATAAACGCGATAGAAAGCCGCATAGAATTCATTATTCAATGTTCGCGCAATATCTAAGAAAACATTACCAACCAATGACTATATTTCCTTTCATTTTACTGGAGTACGTTGCCAGCGTTAGTACGATGAGCAGCAAATCAAAGCAGGGCTTTGTTAGACTGCTGTACAGATGAGCCACGGATTGGGCAAACACACTCACGTCCTCAGTTAATCTGGAAGGTAAATACACCAGTCTGTTACGGGTTCGATTTCCGGTCGGAGCATTTAATAGAATCGACACCATTATTATACATATTTATTAGTACAAACCGTGAAGTGACTTAGTCGCGTTTCAGGGTCAGCTTGAAAGTTGCCAGTTTCAACAAAATAGGGAATACGACTGCTTCTTACAGTTATAACTGTAGTAGCAGTCGCTTCAATTCATGCTTTTTCAAATTAAAACGCGACATTTGACTAGTCTAAAGGTGGTCCAAGAGTGCTAATGACTGAAATTACGGTTGCCTCAGTCGCCGCCACTTTGCCGGCTTAACATCAGGCGGAGTTCTACCAAATGCGATTGCATTTTTTATTTTTTATTATTGCGTTTTCTTAGGCCGGCATAGTGGCGGCGGCTGGGGCAGCCGGGAACTGACTCGGTTGTCCCAGTCGTCGTCACTCTTGGACCTCCTCTTGCTTATCATTAGGCGGACTGTCAGGTCAGATGTCGTGTCATAATAAAAAAATAATAAAAAAAAAATAATGGTAAACTTACCTATGATCAGCGTTTTCTATTCTAGCATCTAAATTGGAAACTCTATAATAGGTTTGATTTTTGAAATATAGTTCGTATGCGTGATTCACTAGTCGTGTCCTGAAAAATTGCAAACAAAATCTGAAAATGTTATCTTCTGAAAATATGAATAAAAGTGGTAGGCAGTGGTGCCCAGTCTGCCGATTAGGGGTAGTACTTGTAAGTTGACGGCTCTAACTAGGCTGGCATAGTGGATGCGACTGCTACTCACAGATATTTAACTCTATTCATGGACCGCACTCCAGCTGCATATCAGGCGGGTACTGTCATATATCGAGTCACAATAAATAAAACTTTAAAAAATATGAATACGTCAAGAAAACTACTATAATGTGTTTAGTTGTCAAATTTAAGTACATTATAGTTCCCGACAGATACAATGAGCGCTGCATTCAAGCGCAATTCTTTTTAGAACCTACTTACGTTTTCCAATTTGTATAGGTTTTAAAATGCAATCAATAATGTTATTTTTTATTGTGACACGACATTTGGCCTAGACCCGCCTGATGATAAGCAAGAGGAGGTCCAAAAGTGACAACGACTGAAAAAAACGAGTCAGTTCACGGCTCCCTCAGTCGCCGTCACTATGCCGGCCAAAGGTGCTTCTTCACGCATCGCTTGAAGGATCCCAGATCATAGAATGGAGAGAACACATGAACTGGCAAAGCATTCCACTTGTCGATTGTTCTACAAAGAAAAGACTTACCGAACTTTTTAGATCGACTGCCGATTCGAGCTGTACGCAATATTGCTTGCATCGTTCAAAGTGATTTTATTTATCACTTTGAACGAAGATAAACGCGAGATTCAATCAATCGATTCCAATTCATACGCTCGATCAAGGCGGCCGCTTGCAAGCGCGGAGTTATCGCATAAAAACCCACAGAAACCGGTTTGATCGACTACTCAAAGAATAGCAGAAAACAGACGGACTTTTCTTAACAATGGCAGTGTGTAAGGCATGTAACAAAACTGTTAAGAGTTCTGAGCAAATTAAGTGTTCTACACCTAACTGTGCTAACATATATCACTACGAGTGTGTAAGTCTAACAAAAAGGGAATATGCAAAGTACAATGCTGATGCAAAAGCCACTTGGAAATGTCCAGACGACTGTGTAACACGTGCCGGAAGAGGGGATGAGACACCAGTCAAGTCTTCAATTATTATTGCTGAGGATAAACCAGAAGTGAGTGATGACATTATTAATCTTTTAGAAGAACGAAACTCGAATTTACTTACTTCTATAAATAAAATAATCTCTGATAAAATGAAAGAGAACAATGATGGCATATTGAAAAAACACCAAGAAATTACTACGCAGTACTCCCAAATGATTGAGGCAATAAACAAGTATTCGGAGCAATATGACAACCTTCACAAAGAGCTCAAAGAGATCAACAAACTACAGTCAAGAGTCGAAGACTTGGAAATAAAACACTCTCAACTGGCAATAAAATACCAAGAGATGGACACAAAGGTCAACAATATGGAACAGAAATTACTTGCAGCGGATATTGAAATTAGAGGAGTTACAGAAGATAGTTCCGAAAATCTTGTGCAAATATACAACAAGATCTGTAAAGTAGTTGGTATGGAGAAAACTGCACCGGAAATATCCAATATTTATCGAGATAGAAGATCGAAAAAAGGGACAATACGACCAATTGTTGTCACTCTGAGGAATATTGAGAAAAAATCTGAATTATTGTCAAGCATTAAAAAGTTTAATCTATCTTGTAAGGGACGTAGCATGCTGAACGAAAAAGATATAGGTATTGGCTCGGATAACTTAATATACATATCAGATAGATTAACTTTCAAAAACAAATTATTGCTTGCAACCTCAAAAAAGGCATGCAAAGACAAGGGATATCAATATGTATGGCTCCGCAATGGACGAATCTATGTACGTAAAAACACGGGGTCACCTAGCATTCTAATTGTAAGTGATACTCAATTACTTAATCTGTGACTTATTCCTCATAATAAAAAAATAAACCTAAAACACATTATTACAAAAAAATATTTACTTATAAAACTAAATTGCTTTATTGTTTTGAAGTTGAATGAATATGCCCTTCTGTGCGCCTTGCCTGCTCTTTGGTCACTCTTTGGTTATGATGACGATGTGATAAATCTACCTTCTTTATTATATTTTATCTACATTAAAAATGAATGTTCTTTATTAAAATATTATACAAAGTACAAACTAATATTAATTGTAAACTGTAACAATTGTAATACTTTATTATCAAGTAAATTTGAACTATGTATGTTGCTTTCTTCCAAGTTAAATTGTTGCAGGAGTATTTTAATAGTGAATGTTACAAATATCTTACTATATCCGTTTATATATCTATGCAAATACTGTATTTCTAAACACATTCACCGTAAGTATTGTAGGTACTATGAATCGTATGCCAATCTATATTATAAAGTAATTTCTATATTCATTATACTGGGTCCTAACTGTGTCCAAATAAACTATCAACATATATTAAAAATGAAAACATTTATCATTGTTTATCATTCAAAACAAGGTAATATGCACTACCGTAATAAACATACAATTATAATATTTATAAATGGCTAATATAATAGACTTTTTTGATGAGGTTGAGCCTTATAAAACACACATCTTAAATAACGGGCCTGAATGTGGCAAATTAGTTAGTGGATGTGATTTTGTTATTGCCTCCCAGAACATATGTAGTATTTATTCTAATATTGATAGTTTTCAACTGATGCTACAGTATTGTGATTTAAAATGTCAAGCAATGGTATTGTCCGAGTGCTGGTTGAATACTAACAAAGGCCTTAAGTACCTCCCTGGTTATGAAACGTATGCATCTACCAGAAACTATAATCAAAATGATGGTGTTGTCGTTTTTGTGGATAGTAACTGTAGGGTTGCTTGTACGGAGTCCCCATATATATTAGACTGCACAAATCTTGTGTTGACCATAAATGAACACATATTAGTGATAGGGATCTACAGGTCACCATCCTATAAAGATCCGACTAACTTCATCCAATCTCTTGACAGTTATCTTAGTCAATGCATCCAATATAAACATATCATACTTACTGGTGATATCAATCTTGATATTGGAGACGAGTCTAACATGTTCGCTCAGGAATACTCAGATTGTCTTCAGGGACAAGGATTTGTTTCGGCTATTAATATACCTACTCGCAATAATACATGTCTAGACCATTTTTATATAAAAACCAGGTCCAACATGATGGCAGGAGTATATCCTCAATCAGTGTCTGACCATTCACTCACATTCCTAGGTCTCCAAACAAATAATTCTTGTGGAAATTCAGCAGTCCCTAACTTACGCACTAAAGTGGTTGATTATAAGATGATAAACGAAATAATAGTTGGTGAAGATTGGACGGACTTATATGATATGACAGACAGCAACCTTGCTTTTACTAGCTACATTCAAAGATTGGAAGATATAATTAATAAATGCACAAAAACTAAAATTAGGCACAAACAACAAAAGCGTAAGCTCTGGATGACTAATGACCTATTGATTATGCTGAAGAAACGTGACGCCTTTCATAAGCGTGCATCAAAACATCCAGAAGACCTACATTTACAACAGCGGTACAAAAAGTTTAGAAACCACTGCAAATATCAAATCAAATTAACAAGGGCATCCTACTACAAAACATTGATTCAAGATAATAGCAACAATCCAAGACGCTGCTGGCAGTTATTAAACGAATACGCTAATGTCACAAATAAAAAGCATAATAACAGTATTGATAAACTAATGTTCAAATTAAAATCAGGTGACAACTCATCGCCCTTAGACACCATAAATGAGTTCTTTGTCAATATAGGCCAACAACTTGCGAATAAATTATTTATGGACACGGACACTACAATGACAGATTTAATAATAAAAGCGAGCCAGCAACAAACGACTTCGTCTACGACATTCTTATTCACTCCAATATCTTTAAATAAAATAAATAAAATAATATTAGGACTTAAAACTTCTTGTGCTCCTGGTGACGATACGATCAGTACGAGGATTCTAAAATCAAGTATTATATCGCTTGCTCGTCCTCTACAATTTCTGTGCAACTTAAGTATGTCTACTGGCTGTTTTCCCAATTGTTTAACAAGTGCTAAAGTTGTACCAATTTTTAAGAGCGGTGACCCAGAAGATATAAACAATTACAGACCCATATCGCTTTTAAGTGTCATCTCGAAAGTCCTTGAAAAGGTGGTCAAGAATCAACTGCTTGAATATCTGAACACAAACAAATTATTAAATTCCAACCAGTATGGATTCCAAAAAGGTAAAAATACGGAAGGTGCACTCTTACATATGACTTCCTCAATAGCAAAAGCTCTTGACAAGGGAGATAAATGTCTAGGGATATTCCTAGACCTTAAGAAAGCGTTTGATACCGTGGCAATACCAATACTACTGGTTGAGCTAGAAAGTTTAGGTGTGAAGCGTTTGGAACTTGAATGGTTTCGATCATATCTTATTAACCGCAGCCAAAAGGTTAATGTTTCTGGTTTAGCCTCTGAAAATCGTCATCTAAGCTACGGGGTTCCTCAAGGAAGCGTGCTGGGCCCAATCCTGTTTCTAGTCTATGTAAATAAGCTCTGTAATATCAAAATGCAGTGTGGTCAGCTAATTGCCTTCGCTGATGATACTCTTCTTTTGTTTACGGGAACGGATTGGAATAATACATTTGCTGCAGCCCAAAAAGGTTTTAACGATGTAAGCAAGTGGCTATCGTCTTATTTATTAACACTTAATATACTAAAAACTAAATATGTATGCTTTTCAATAAATAGTATAGGACAGCCGGAATCACAATACATGATTCGGGCATGTTATCACAAGTCACCAACGCAATTAATGTGTGGGCAAGCATGCAAATTTCTTGAAAGAGTTGCAGAAATGAGATACTTGGGAGTAATTATAGATCAGCATTTAACCTGGAAAGCTCATATAAAATTCCTTAGTAGTAAATTACGAACCCTAATTTCATTCTATAGACAAGTGCGAGACATTTTGGATCCCACTTTACTACGAACTGTATATCATTCATTGGCACACTCCTTAATTAACTACGGAATATTAGCTTGGGGCGGTGCTGCTACAACTATTTTAAATACTGCCCAGGTGTCTCAAAATAGTGTACTTAGGGTGGTTGGTCGAAAGCCATTCAGATACCACAATGCTCATCTATATAATGAATTAAAAATATTAGACATAAGGCAACAATATATATATATAGGTTAATACTATATGTTAATTCTAACCTAAATTTGTATAATCCCGTTATACATAACAGAACCAGAGCGGCAAGGAGAGCCAATCTTATAGTGGTACCAGTCAAAACTACATTTGGAAGTAGATTTTATTACTGGCTGGGACCCAGACTATATAACAGTGTACCAACGGAAATGTTACATTCATTGGGTCACTCACGGGGTAGGAAGGTAGTAAAAAATTGGATTCTTTCCCTGGGCATTATTGAGACCAGAAAAATGCTCCAGATAGTAAAGTAATTGGCATAGTTTAATGTAATAATTTTTTATTTTTTTTTCTGCATATTTTAAAATGTTTTGTTTATGTGTATGAATATATATGTATGTGTATGTATGTGTTTATATATTTATGTATGTAGGGCATTAAGGTTGGGTTATTAATTAGTATATAGGTGAGGTTTATTCGTAAATGTTAAATAAAAATAATATATGTTAAATTGGAATCCCGCATGACTCCAGCACGGGTTTTCCTAGTGGAGTATGCGGAAACAGCATGCTACGTCTCACCATGTACATATTATAAATAAATAAAATAAATAAATAAATCAACCAAATTATCACGCCTTATTCACACGGGGATATGCAGAGGCAATAGAGCGCCACTTGCGCTCCTTACACAACTCCCTCGCTTCTCTCACATCCAGTTTTGGAGTAAATAAATGCGAACATACCTAAAAGCGAGTGCCAATTTACTCTCCAAATATCTGATCATGGAATTAATGAACGTAGCTGGAATAGCTATACTAAACCACTGGAGTAACAATGAAGAAAACTTAGCCATGTCCTTTTGCACTATGTGTCTTACTGTAAAACAAAAATACAATTTTTAGAATAAAATAAATAATAAAAATATTTTCTTTTTATTGTGACTCGACATATGACAGCACCCCGCTTGATATTAAGCCAAAGTGTGGTCCATGAATGAATGTCACTGCTACTACAATTCAATAACTGTGAATAGCAATCACATCCACTATGCCGGCCTAGATGGAACCGGCAACTTACTAGCTGATCCCGAAACGTGACCAAATCACTTCACGGTCTGTATACTTGTAAGTGGTGGTACTGCCCCGGATCGGCAGACTGGGTACCACTGCCTACCACTCTTTGAAAACCAGACCCGAAGCAATTATCCATCTCTTTTTATTATTAACAAATATTTGCAATATTTAATGTTATTACAAATAAAAGCTATGAAACAAATATTTGCTCCGACCGGGAATCGAACCCGGGACTTTACGCGCAACAAACCAGTCGCTAAACCGTTCGTCCACGCCTGTCGTCTCGTCCACGCCTGTCGTCAAAATATATAAAATTATATAACTTTTTCTTAGATTTTGCGCGAAATAAAATTGTTAAATCAAAACCAAAATAAACGCGATAGTAAGCCGCATAAAATTTGTTTAATTCATTAATCAATGTTCGCGCAAAATCTAAGAAATTACTATATGTATACTATTATATATTTAAGGCGACCGTGGTGTAGTGGCAGTGCAATGGTTACGCAAACCGAGACCACCACTTGCGGTACCAATGTATCTTTAATATATGTCATTTGGTTGTCCTGTTTCTATGATACATGAACTTTAGCAGCTTAGTATAGAAATGTACATAAAAGAAGTATACAGACCGTGAAGTGATTTGGTCACGTTTCGGGATCAGCTTGTAAGTTGCCAGTTCCATCTAGGCCGACATAGTGGATATAATTGCTATTCACAGTTATTGAATTGTAGTAGCAGTGACATTCATTCATAGACCACACTTCGGCTTAACATCGAGCGGGGTACTGTCATATGTCGAGTCAAAATAAAATAATAAATTAAAAAAACTTACCAATAGAACCTTCCAACGAAGCCACATATATGGACAAGAATGTTCTAGAAAATAGACAAAGTGTATGTCCTAGCAGGAGTGCTGCTTCGTGACTCCTAAACCCTGGCACCATGATCTTCGCCAGAGATATCAGTTGCCGTATGAATTCCAAGTTGAGACCTGGTATATTTGTCACTTCAATTAAGGGTGTCTCGTCCGCGTCTTCCTGAAACAGGCATTAATGATATTTTAGGACATTTTTTTAAATTGTTAATGTAATCTAACCTATCTGATAGTAATCAAGAGGAGGTCCAAAATTGCAGACGATTGTAAAAACAGAGTCTTCACGGCAGAATCGTGCCTTGGCGTGCCCCGTATAAAATTTGTTTGAGGGCTCTTAGGAAGGGTAGATTTCTTACAAAAGAAGAAGTCTTGTTTTTTTAATAATTTTGGCTTACGTTAGGGGCCCCCGTATAATTGATACGCAAATACGGCGGTAGCTACGCCCCTGCTTCACGGTTATCCCAGTCGCGGTCACTACGCTAGCCAAAGGTGCTTCTTTACGCATCGCTTGAAGGATACAAGATTTTTTAATTACTAAAGTGCTTGCTTGTATCATAGAAACAGGACAACCAAAATACATTGGTAAAAATAAAACTCCCTCGCTTCCCTCACATCCACAAATAAAATAACAATCAATGAATCAAATTGTCACGCCTTTTTCCCACAGGAATAGGCAGAGACAATGGAGCGCCACTTGCCACGATCCTGACACAACTCCCTCGCTTCCTTCACATTCACAATTCTCTCCATACAAGCTCTATGGGTATGGGCACTAGACAACCTAGCTTACTTGAGGATGTCTCCGATTTGGTTGGCATCCTGCCTCGTTTAACGCATTCATTTACATAAGATTCATAAAATTATATCCATCAATTACCCTATTTGAGTTATTGGACGTCTCTTACATACATTGTCAATTTATATATCTTTTCGCAACAGCAGTGGGTCAACTTTGGGTCAATATTGACAAAATTACTATTGACTTGTGAACAGTAGCTAATTACTTCTTTCAACATCACTACAAATAGAGACGCTATTAGAATAAGAATAGGTCGGGCTGTTTACTAACTTCACTTGACTGATTTAAAGGTGTCTTTTTCTTGACGGTCCACAAAGATAAAGACACCATACTAAAGTGAAGTTGGTTGGAGAGTTAAACATCACAAAATGGCGCCGATTCCGTTCTATTCTTATTTTATTCACATTATACAAGTGATTTTAATTTCGCTTATTAATAACCTTTTTAAACTAAGCTACTAAAGCGCACGTATCATAGAAACAGGACAACGAAAGTACATATATCAAAGATACAACGTAACGGCAAGTGGTTTTGAACCTGTGCTCGCGGTTTGCTTAACTATTGCAATGACACTACACCATGGTCGCTTTTTTAATTGAACACTAAGCAAGAAGAAGACCAAAAGCGCTAGAGTGCGATCCATTAATAGAGGTGAGTAGCAATCACATCCACTATGCCGGCCTAGTTGGAACCGACAAATTACAAGCTGATTCCGTAACTTAGTCATTCACGGTCTGTATACTTGTAAGTGGTAGTGCTACTTTGGATCAGCAGACTGAGTACCACTGCCTACCACTCTTTGATAACCAGACCCGAAGCAAAATAACGCCTTTCTTTTTATTAACAAATATTTGCACCGATCGGGACAATAGCGTGCCGATAACTGAAAAAAAACGATTCAGTTTACGATTGCCTCAGACATCGTCACTATTCAAGCCCAAGGTGTTTCTTTACGCGTATCGCTTTAAGGATCCCAGGTTATGGGATGGGGAGAACAAATGGGCTGGTAAAGCATTCCTTGACAGTTGTTGTTAGTTCGACCGGGATGTAACCGACTGCTCATGCGGTTGACAGAATTTGAATGCTTGCTCTGATTCGCTGAAAATCATGGGAGTACAAATATTAAGCTAAAGAATTCCTCAAAACCTTCTCCGTGGCATAAATGGAGCATGGAACCGACATTGACGACAGGCATGGACGAACGGTTTAGCGACTGGTTTGTTGCGCATAATGTCCCGGGTTCGATCCCCGGTCGGAGCAAATATTTGTTTCATAGCTTTTATTTGTAATATTTAATAATATTAAATATTGCAAATATTTGTTAATAAAAAAAAAAGAGATGGATATTTGCTTCGGGTCTGGTTATCAAAGAGTGGTAGGCAGTGGTACCCAGTCTGCCGATCCGGGGTAGTACCACCACTTACAAGTATACAGACCGTGAAGTGATTTGGTCACGTTTCGGGATCAGCTTGTAAGTTGCCGGTTCCATCTAGGCCGGCATAGTGGATGTGATTGCTACTCACAGTTATTGAATTGTAGTAGCAGTGACATTCATTCATGGACCACACTTCGGCTTAACATCAAGCGGGGTGCTGTCATATGTCGAGTCACAAAAAAAAAAAAAACATATCAGAAACAAGTCAAGCTGACAGGGCTCCAAAATTCTTGCGACCTAAGCATCGCCTATTACTGGGACAGCTCTTGTATTCTGCCTACCTCTAGCATGAATAAGTCGTTATAATACAAAACATGACAAAGACATTGACCTACTCACAAACGATTTCAAAACCAGTTTTTTATAACATAGATATAGTGCAAAGATTGAGAAATGTCAACCAAATTAAAAAATAATTTAATTGCTCGAAAAGCATTCACGATCATGCATCATCAAGATGGTATTTTCATTTACATATAATATGTGTGACAAAGAGTGATAAAAGACCGTTGGTGGTCATTTGCCCAGTCTGCCGATCACCACTCACTAATGATTACCACGATCCTGACACAACTCCCTTGCTTCCTGCACATTCACAATTCTCTTCATACAAGCTCTATGGTTATGGGCATTAGACAACCTAGCTTCATTGAGGATGTCTCCGATTTAGTGCTCCTGGGCCTGCCTTGTTTAACGCATCCATCCACATGAGATTTATTAATTCCTTTCGTCAATCTACTTTCACTCATCCTTTCCATGTGCCCAAACCATTCCTTTGTCGATCCTTGTCACTACATCTTCTTTCAAACGTATCCCTTAATATATTTTTTATCGTGACTCGAGATATAACAGCACCCCGCTTGATGTTAAGCTGGAGTGTGGTCCATGAATGGATGTCACTGCTACTACAATTTAATAACTGAGAGTAGCAATCACATCCACTATGCCGGCCTAGTTGGGACCGGCAACTTACAAAGCTGATCCCGAAAAAATATTTTCTCCAACCGGGTATCGAACCCGGGACTTTACGAGCAACAAACCAATCGTTAACCGTTCGTCCACGCCTGTCGTCAAATCCCTTAAAGGCTCTATCCCTTTAAAAATAAGTTGTTAATCGTACTTACAATATGTTGTTTGTTATCCGTGTCCGCTTCGCCTCTACACAGCTTGCACTGCTCTGCACCACATCTTCCACCGCACACTTCTCCATTTTTGCCATTCGCAGTACCATTCTCTGACACTGGGTGTAGTTTGCCATTCTTCGTTACCTGAAAAGTATATAAAAATATATAAGAGTGGTAGGCAGTAGTGCCCAGTTTGCCGATCCGGGGTAGTACCACCACTTACAAGTATACAGACCGTGCAGTGACTTAGTCGCGTTTAGGGATCAGTTTGTAAGTTGCCGGCTCCAAACGGCATAGTCGATAGCACTGCTACTTACAGTTATTAAATTGTAGTAGCAGTGGCATCCATTCATGGACCACACTCCAGCTTAACATCAAGCGGAGTGCTATCATATGTCGAGTCACAACAATAATAGTTCCCTTATTACTATCAAACTCAAAACACATATTATGTAACAATAAGATGAGTTACATTTATAATAATAATTTATATCAACTTAATCGCAATAATAATAGTCTGTCTAAGGCGAAATGACGCGCCCCTCCACTCCACTGCACTGCACACGAGAAAACATAAAATATGTAACAGAAAATGAAATTGCAATTGGTCATTCAGTTACTGGTTGGACACAAAAGGAGGAGCACGCTTATAAAGTATAATAGTATAGTTAGAAATATTTGCATTCACACATTTAAATAAACTAATAAAGTGGAGGGGCGCGTCATTTATAGTTAGACAAGCTATAATTAATGAATTAAACAAATTTTATGCGGCTTACTATCGCGTTTATTTTGGTTTTTCTAACACCTGGGACCCCATAATTCACAAACTCAAGTCCCAAGTCCAGCAAACTGCCAAACCAGATGACACCGTCAGTTATTTTTGCAAAAATTTGAAATAAACCAGGAACAGAAGAACAAAATATGAAACGGGGTAGTTTTGGAAACAATAACAGCATCAACCAATAGGACGACCAACACCTCAGTCTCTCCGTGACCACGATGGCTGCAAAGCTCTCGAAACGTCGGAATAATAAAAAATTGTAAAATCAAAACCAAAATAAACGCGATAGTAAGCCGCATAAAATTTGTTTAATTCATTAATCAATGTTCGCGCAAAATCTAATAAAATACTAAGCTATAATTAATTATTATCGTACCTTATAATTATTATTATTTTGACATAGTGATGTTATTTTCTTCTCCCTCGTGCCGTAAAGAGCACATGCTGCTAGGGCTACCCCAAGGCCCACACCAACTGCTAAACCAGGCTGAACTCTGGAAGCCTGCTCACGAATCTTCGACAAAATGGCAGGCATCTTCAATTTCTTTTATATTACAATTTATAATTCAATTTCATTCATTTAATCTCTGATTTACGTATAAAAATACTGTCCAGTTATTTTTTCTTATTTTTTTATTTTATAAAAATTGTTTTTAAAAAAATAATGCTAGAAATTTCTAGAGAGATCACTGGTTGTTCTGTTTAAAACTTTAATCACAGATTTTTAGCTTAATTGTTAGTGTAATTAAATTAATTATTCTTATTAATTAATTTCCTTCAGGAATGTTTTTTTTTTTATTATTTCTATCAAGTTAGTGAATTCCTCTCGTGTCTTCTCTTTCTGTCCATTTTCTCTCTGAAACAACATAAAAATTAAATAAATTAAATATCATTCAAACTTTTCTATGGTAAGAGGTCTAAGAGTGCCGACGGCCTAAAAAACCGAGTCAGTTCACGGCTGCCCCAGTCTCCGTCACTATGCCAGCTAAAGGGGCTTCTTCGCGCATCGCTTTAAGGATCCAAGGTGGAGAAAACACATGGAATTAATTCTATGAACAAATTGGAGCAGGCAACTTTCAAGTTGATCGTGAAACGCGATTAAGTCACTTCACAGTCTCTACGTACCGCGTGTCTGTATAAATTTTAATAATAAGTACTGTTATGCTAATAATAGTAAAATATACAAGATCCAGACCACAGAGCAATAAAATTGTCCAATTAGACCTCTTGTACTGGTATTACGAAGCTTATTTACTATTGTTACAGACTAATTTAGTTTGTTATGTGGCTTCGTAAATTACTGCTGACCTTCTGACAGTAATCTAGAGATAATGATGCAAAGAAATTATGCAAGCAAATATTTTTATTTACATAAAAAAATATATACCTAAACTCGCAATATTTTTTTATTTTACGCATTGGTTAAAGCTATCGCTAGGCGTATGTCACGGGTTCGATTCCCGGTCGGAGAATAAAAATACAAATTCAAAAAGTTGCTTACAACTAATACATTACATATTACACGCGTACGAGTATGTTAATAAATAATTAGGCAGAAATTTACTCCGAGTACAGACCGTGACGCAGTCGCGTTTAGAGACAGCTTTAAAGTTGCAGATTCCAACTAGGACGGCATCCTAATAAATAAATGCTGCCTAGCATATGGACCCGGAACGTTTTTTTTATCGTGTGACTCGACATATGACTGCACTCAGCCTAATGTTAAGCGGGGGTGCGGTCTATGAATGGAGTTCACTGCTACTACATTTTAATAAGTGAGTAGCACACACACCCACTTTGCCGGCGTAGTTGGAGCCGGCAACTGACAAGCTGATCCGGAAACGCGACTAAATCACTCCAGCGGCATGCCAAGCACGGAGATTATGGCGCATTATGAACAACAAAATACCGGTGGATGCAACTGGCATTTTATCGTTCCGCATGTAGACGTCTTCCGGTCGATAATAAAGATAATTCTACTTATTTCATATATAATATTTTATTCGTAGAACAATTAAATACAAGAAAACACAATACTTCACTTTTTTATCAAATTAGTCATGTCTACAATGTTTACAAAACCTCTGACTCACAAGAACGTAAAGATGCGGGTTTTTGCCCCTTTATAATAAGTTCCTTTGTTAAGGTCCCCTTTTATTGTGGCTCGCGTGATATTAGGCTGGAGTGCGGTCCATGAATGGAGATGACTGCTGGTACAAATAAACATTTGAAAGTAGCAGTCGTGGATTGCATGTCTGGTAGGAACCGGCAACTTTCAATCTGATCCCGAAGCACGACTAAGTCACTTCACGATCTGTACGCTTGAAAGTGGTGGTACTACCCTGGATCGGCAGACTGGGCACCACTGCATACCACTCTAACAACCAGACCCTCGCAAATAGCTCAGTCTCTTTTTATATTAATAAATATTTGTAATATTTAATCTAATAATTAAATATTACAAATAAAAGCAATGAAATAAATATTTGCTTTGAATTGGAATCGAACCCGCGACTTTACGCGTAACACGCCAACCCCCATCGTAAAGAGTTGATCCTAAATTTACGGTGTTTACAATAAAAATCATATCAAACTGTCACGTCTTTTTCCCATGGAGATAGGCAGACAATGGAGCGCCACTTGCCACTATCCTGACACAACTCCCTCGCTTCCTTCACATCCACAATACTCTTCATACAAGCTCTATGGTTATGGCCACCTAGCTTTCTTGAGGATGTCTCTCTGCATAAGTCGGTTTTGTCAGTCATCGCCGCTCTTGTACCACCCCATGCTTACCATCAGGCAAATCGAGGTCAGCTTACGCGGCATAATATAAAAAGTAATTAATAATAAGTAATATTTCTGGCACACAAATCGGTTATTGACTTGTTTGTTTTAACACTGCATTGCGATTGGCGTGCTGTGCATTGAATCAAAACACATTATCACTTTGGAGTCTTATAGAAGCATTTAATATTCTAAATAAAGGACATTATTCATTTTGTATGGGGACTTGGGCTTAATTGTATTAACAGTTGCATCATTTTAAAATAGTTTAATGTACGACGATTACAATGTAATTGGATAATATCCTTTATTTGGCATAGTTAAGGTATGCAAAATGATCAACTTATAATTATGTCAGTTTAAAGCTGAACTTTTATTATCGCATGTCTTTTATGATTGACAAACGATCTAAAATTCATAATATCTTATTTTCCAAATAACTCAATTGCACAGCAATTTAAAGCAAAATTGTTATCAGTAGTCACTTGCATAGTCTGCCGATCCAGGGTACTACCACTACTTACAATTGTACAGATAGACCATGAAGTGACTTAGTTACGTTTTGGGATAATCAAGATTTACTTGTTGTAGTACGTGACCAGCCTCTAGCTTTAAAGCTTTTGGGTGCTGCTTGCAGAGACACATAGCTGATTAACATCGAGCTGTGTATCATGAGTGGTGCGTGCCAATGAAAAATAAAATGTAAATTCATAATTTTATTATTATGAATTTACATTAGCGTTATAATGATATTAAATTAAAAATTGGACGGTCTGTTGACTAACTTCACTTGACTGATTCAAAGGTGTCTTTATCTTGACGGTCTGCAAAGAAAAAGACACCATACTAAAGTAAAGTTGGTTGCTAAGTTAGACGTAACAAAATGGCGCCGATGCCGTCCAATTCCTTTTTTAATATTATAGTGTGTTTTGATTTGTAGTAGCTCAAATTTATTTAGGTACTGGCGTTACGCGGAATCGAACCAAGGCCTTTATTATTGTATAAACAAAATATCTTTATAAATAATATTTTTTATTGTTTTGTTAATTTTTGTATTTTCATAAAAAAGATATTTCTTGTTTGGTTAGCTTTAATTTAAAAATTTTGTCTGTATAATAACTTTTTCGTGTTTTAAAAAACAACATGTTTTTATCAACGCGGGAGGTTTTTTTTATTGTGACTCGACATATGACAGCATCCCGTCGATGTCAAACTGGAGTGCTCTCCATGAATGGATGTCACTGCTACTACAATTCAATAACTGTAAGTAGCAGTCACATCCACTATGTGGACCTAGTTGGAACCGGCAACTTACAAGCTGACCCCGAAACGTGACTAAGCTACTCGCCGGTCTGTATACTTGTAAGTGGTGGTACTACCCCGGATCGGCAGAGTGGGGCACCACTGCCTACCACTTTTAAATGGTAGAGACTAGAGAGAAGCCTTTAAATATTGTAAGGCATTTTATTTATTAGAATTTGTGTTAATATTAATTATAATAGTTAATTGGGTCGTTTTGATTGTAAATAAATTGGGCGTAGTAGTTTGGTTGTGGCACGTGTATTAATTAGTGCTTGTTCATACATTAATGTATGGAAGTGAATGCTGAGTATGGCAGAGGAAGCATTAAAGTAAAATTAAAGCTGCAGAAATGAGGCCATTAAGGAGTAAGGAGGGTATGTAGAATGACGATTTTAGATAAAAATTAGTTGTGAGTAAAATATGTGATTTGAAAGATTTTTTTCATTTTGGCTCTACATTAGGCGACCGTGGTGTAGTGCATTGGTTACACAAACTGAGAGCACGAGTTCGAAATCACCCACCGGTACCAATGTATCTTTGATATAATAGTATATATTGTGCTACTTGGCGAAACTATTTCAACAATCAGCTATATGATGTTTGGAAACAATATTAATACTACAATATTAAAACAATAGTAAATAGGTAAAAAATAAAACAAGTAACTGCGCAGCTTGAATGCCGGCGCTCCTTTTATCTGCCGGGACGCGTACGCCGAGCTGCTACATGAACCGATTTGTAATTTTGAATTCATTGCAGCCTCAGTCTGACTAAAGTAAGGCTCTGCTCGAGGATACACTAACCAGCTAAGTCCAAAGGCTAATTAAGTTTCAGCACGCAACATACGGCCTTGACCCTTCAGGCTTCACACATAAGGTCGCAGGCTTTTGTGATTTATTGATTACCATTATTGTGTTTATCGGACCAAATACTATTAGACGTCGCAGGAGGGTAGTCCTACTTTTTAAAGAATTACGTTTATATTCACTTCATACATGAAATCTTCGCTTGTTAACCTTTTATTTACTTGACATATGACAGCACCCTGCCCGATGTTAAGCTAGAGTGCAGTCCATAATTGTGACTGCTACTTACAGTTAAAAAATTGCAGCCACGTCTAATATGCCGGCCTAGTTGGAACCGGCAACTAACAAGCTGATCCCGAAACGCGACTAACGTTTTGTATACTTGTAAGTGGTGGTACTACCCCGGATCGGCAGACTAGACTCATTGATAACCAGACCTAAAGCAAATATCCGCATCTTTTTTTATTATTAACAAATATTTGCAACATTAAATATAATTATAAAATATTACAAATAAAAGCTATGAAACAAATATTTGCTCCGACCGGGAATCGGCTCATATGTAAAGACGGCAGGGATGACCTGCCAAGTCCTGTCAGATCAGAATAAAAAAGCGGAGTCTAATTGTTCATAAAAAAAATATTCATAACACATGGAATATTTTTTTCTTATTTTAGCAACGACATATTTCTTTTGTTTGAAATTGCGGTTTTGTGAATTTGTGTACTTATGGTTATGACGTCATTTCTGTTTTATTGTTTACGAGGAAAACGATCCCAAAGTCCAATATCTGCAGGAAATTTGAAAACAAAACCATTTTCCTATAATGAGTTTTAACTAGTGACAAGGATTGAGAAAGGAATGCTTCGATGGTTTGGGCACATGGATAGGATGAGTGAAAGTAAATTGATGAAAGGAATTTATAAATCTCACGTTATACAAGGCAGGCCCAGGAGCACCAAATCGGAGACATCCTCAAGGAAGCTAGGTTGCCTAGTGTCCATAACCATAGAGCTTGTATGAAGAGAATTGTGAATGTGAAGGAAGCAAGGGAGTTGTGTCAGGATCGTGGCAAGTGGCGCTCCATTGTCTCTGCCTATCCCTGTGGGAAAAAGGCGTGACAATTTAATCGATTGAGTTTTAACTAAACAATGCTGACAATAAAGTTTTAAATATTTTTATAAAAGAGGTAGGCAGTCAGTAGATGGTCATTTGCCCAGTATGTAGTCGGTAGCACCATGACAGCGACACGTGGCTCAATCGCGTTTTTTGCAATCGCTCAGTTTTTTAAAATATTTTTTTACATTTCTATACTAAGCTACCAAAGTGCTTGTATCATAGAAACAGGACAACCAAAGTACATATATAAAAGACACAATGTTACCGGTGGGAGGTCTGAACTCGTGCTCTCCGGTATGTGTAACCATTGCAATACCACGGACGCCTTCAAATTTCGAGATCAACTTGAAAGTTTCCAGTTCCAAATAGGCCAACATAGTGAATGTGACTGCTACTTGCAGTTATTTAACCCCAGCTTAACATCAGGCGGGGTGCTGTCATATATCGAGTCACAATAAAAAAACCTCACTTCATACAAGCTCTATAGTTATGGGCAATAGGCAACCCAGATTACTTGAGAATGTCTCCATTCTTCTTAATATATTGAATCTATTGTAATACCACTATAAATCAAACAATAAACACATTTTATAAAATCGTGTGTATTTAGGAACATTTCTTTAATGGGGCGTTCTCACGGGGCGATTTTAGTTGATCAATATTTAGCGTTCTCACGGTTCAATAATAATCGACTCAATATAACACGTGTTATTACACTATCTGTCCAGTTTAGCATTTTTCTCGTGGATGCGGACGCCACAATTCACATTTTATTTTACAAACAAACAAAATACTGGTGATAGAGGAATGCAATATACAGTACATAGGTACTCAATCGCGCCGATTGACTGACTGATTATTCAATGCAAGTTGAATGAACAAGCTATCAAATGAATCAACAAAAGTCGAGAGGTCTTTAACTTTTGTTGAATAGATATTTATTGCTTCAACTTGATTGAAAGTCTGTTCAGACGGTTCAAATCACGAACGATTTCGCAGTTGATCAACTGAATTCGCCCCGTGAGAACGCTCCATAAGTTCTTGTTTATGGCTTTAGTATTTAACTTGCCAGTGTCAAAGTTAAAATATATAATATAAAATATGGTTCAATGTTGAAACATTTCAATTAAAGATGAAGAGAACTACGCGAGTGATTCATCACAAGATGACGATAATAGTGAGGTTGATGATCATCGTATTAGTAAAGCGGCAGAAAGCCTTTACTAAAATTTCGGAAGGAGTCTTGGAGGGAACACGAAGAAACACTTTTCACAGCTTGAAATTACTTGTTTATACTCAATCAACTTAAAAATAATTACCTAATGGATAACAATTCCACCATTATTACACATTAATATTTAATAAAAACCCAAGCTTTTCAAATAATTCAAAATTGCGCGTCCTGTCACTTGCAGTTGCCCGCCAAAACTCCTATAAAAGTCTATATTAAAATGACATCATGTTTTTACATTAAGATTATGAGCAAGTTCTACATTATAATAAAATATATTTCAACAGAATCAAATTATATGCGACTAATTGCCTACAGTATTTATTTGTAAGAACTAACAAAGCATTGACCTATAACACAAATTATGCGCACACGGATGCTGCATCCAAGATTAGATGTGTCAAAGGTTCATTTTGATATATTAAAAAAAAACTAAAGGAAAAACAATGGCGCGAATTAATTATAGAATTCAGGTTTAAATATAACGTGACTAAATATATTTTATGAGTAAAAATCAAAGATTTTGGACTAAAGGAATAGAAGGAGTCCTAAAATAGCTACAAAATACAACCGTTTATACTATTTTCACTTATGGCATTAAAAAGAAGTCAAAAGGGGATGAATATACATTCGTATTTTAGAAATTTGTCACTTTCTTTGATGATCATTTGACACAATAACAAATGACATTAAAATACTTCAAAAAAGGATGACGGAACAATTATTCCGCTACTCCTGCTACCACGTGACTTTTAATTAAGCAGTATTAAAAGTCAACCAAGTGGTTGTAATTGCAAAAAGTTGTGACAACCTTTAAAAGAAATGAAGTAAAGTACAAGTAGTTGTCTCTTTCAGTCACACGTGGCATACCAAAGAATTTGGACTTAAGAGATAGAAAGAGCCTTAAAATAGCTACAAAATACAACGGTTTATACTATTTTCACTTATGGCATTAAAATTGGTTAGAAAGGGACGATAATCGTTTTTACATCCGTAATTTTGAAGGTTGTCCCTAGTTTTGATCTTTTTTTTCTGCTGAAGGTAGGCAATGCTACGGAGCGAAACAAGGTGGTCAGTAGTGCACTTATCGCTAGTGATGTACAATATCGACGTCAATATAGATAAATTTTAAATAAATCGTACACTAAAGTGCTAGTACAACGTATGAATTGTTGTATTTTTCTATCATAAATAACATTTTTTGCGGTTTAGTATTTAAATTAGCATTCTGCTAGATGCAAGGGAACCTCACTTGCATTTACTTACGTTACTAGACGCAGTTCTTAACGCAGAACACGGCTACTACTCAATACATTATACATACACTATTTACGCACTTAGGGATAAAATAGTAGGACATATCAGCCCGTGTGAATTGACTACAGAGCCTAAAGTGAGGTTGGCAACCACACACGCGTGATGAGATGTTCTGAATTTTCCTGTGGTGCGTGTACATTTTTTACATACGAGGGCGGTTCATTAAGTACCCGTGTTTGAAGACAGAGGGCGTTCCTGAGTGAAGTTAGTGTTATCATCGTGTGCTGCCATCTATCAGACGGCGCTAATATAAAATTCAGACTGATTGATAGGTTAGTTTCGATTTGGCAGCCATTCGAGTCAGACGTGTTTCGTGATTTTCGTTAAGATGGAAAAAGAGCAGTATCGTTCGGTAATTCGCTTTATGTTTTTGGATGGGAAAAAGTGCGAGGAGATAAAAGCAAAGTTGGATGCTGTTTATGGAGACACGTCGCCATCTATGACCACAGTTAGATATTGGTTTAACGAATTTAAACGTGGGCGAACATCCGTTTTTGATGAGGAGCGACCAGGACGCCCGGCAGACGTGGTTACCGAGGAAATCATTGAAAAAGTCCACGACATGATTCTCGCTGATCGACGAACGAAAGTCCGCGAAGTAGCTAAGGCCGTAGGTGTGTCGACCGGAACGGCAATTAATATTTTGCATGATAAGTTGGAGATGAAAAAATTGTCGGCCCGATGGGTGCCGCGATTGCTCACGCTGGACAACAAGCGGATGCGGCTGTTAACTTCAGAGCAGTGTTTAAGGCAATTTAAGCGAGATCCTAAGGACTTTTTGCGTCGAGTTGTCACCGTTGATGAAACCTGGATTCATCATTACACACCAGAAACTAAACAACAATCAAAACAATGGATTTCTCCCGGTGAATCTGCACCAAAGAAGGCGAAGACCGTCCCATCGGCCGGTAAGGTCATGGCGACGATTTTTTGGGATGCGAGGGGCGTCATCCTCATGGATTTTTTAGAAAAAGGAAGAACGATCACTGGACTATACTACAGTGAGTTATTAGACCGCTTCGACAAAAAATTAAAGAAGACACGGCCACATTTGGCGAAAAAAAAGGTGTTGTTTCATCACGATAACGCACCAGCACATTCATCTGGTGTTGTCGCGACCAAACTGCATGAATTGCGTTATGAATCGCTGCCGCACCCCCCGTATTCACCCGATCTGGCTCCCTGCGACTTTTTCTTGTTCCCTAACATGAAAAAATGGCTCGCGGGAAAAAAAATTAGCTCAAACGAGGAAGTCATCGCCGGGACAGAGGCGTATTTCGGAGAGTTCGACAAATCCTATTTTTTGGAGGGGTTAAAAAAATGGCCGGAACGTTGGGAGAAGTGTATCTTACTAAAAGGGGACTATGTTGAAAAATAAAAAGCATTTTTTTGAAAAAAATCGTGTCTTCATTTCTAACACGGGTACTTATTGAACCGCCCTCGTATGTATGAATAGTTCGACTTTTTGCCCTATTTTGCAGGACAAGAATGTTGCCCTCTTTTTTAGTAAAAGAGAGTGCAGTGTAATTTTTCATCAATATTAATAATGTATTCTTATCATATACATAAAATATATATAAACACTAGCTGTGCCCGCGGTTTCACCCGCGTAAAGTATGGTTTATAACACAGTCATAAAAAAGGAGGAGGTTTTCAATTCGACTTTTTTGTATTTATAACTCGATAACTCATATAAAAATGACAGACGAAAATAAAAATAAATATATATTCCAAACAGTTAAAACTATAGTCAATTGGAAACTATAGTAAAATATATTTTGTTTTAATTATAAGTAACCGATGTTACTTCTTGTCCCTCCAAAAATAAAAAACGTAACAAACAAACTCACATTCACATTTATAACAATAGTAACATATGCATATAGTAACAGAAGGAATATAAAGAAAAATTTCAAACAGCTGAATGTATAGTCTATGGAAAGTATAGTGTATAGTCTTCATAGTACAGTTGATTGGATTAGATGTTGACGTGACTGTCGGTAATACAGTGCAATGGTATTATAGTACTTAGGGTTTGAACCAACGCCTTGCATCTATTTTTATAATAGGAAAAAAAATTGACAAAACTTTTTTATTTTTCGTAAAAAAAAATTAAAATAAAATATATACTATGTTACTTCTGATACCTCCAAGAATATGTGAACAAAGTTTCATGATGATCGGTTGAGCAGTTTTTGCGTGAAAGCGTAACAAACAAACGGACATTCACATTTATAATAATAGTAGGATAATAATAATAATATGTTAATATAATATAATAATTTGTTTTTAATTCTCAACAGCTTGATATATTTTCCTTAGTTCACTCAAAATAAATTTCTGAACGCACGCAATTTTGTATGGGAAAATGATTTTTCTTTTATTTTATTTATTGTAAAAGAATTTTTCTAAAATAAACGTAGCCTAAGTTACTCCTTATTACATCAGCTACCTGTCAATAAAAGTCCCGTCAAAATCGGTCCAGCCATTCCAGAGATTAGCCGGAACAAACAGACAGACAGACAGACAGACAAAAATTGTAAAAAATGTCATTTTGGTGTATGTACCGTATATATATTCATATACATGTATTAAAAACGGTTATTTCAATATTACTAACAGACACTCCAATTTTATTATATGTATAGATTAAGAACATAATACATAAAGCACATACAAACACACTAGATGACTCGGTAAACTTCTCGGTAAAGGTGGTACCTAAATTTCTTTAAATCGTAACTGTTCCTTTTTTAATAATATCAAATTTTGATCTATAATTGAGATCGATAATATTTAATAATAATAAACCGCAACGTGTACGGTTTAATGTTTGTTTGGTTATTAAATGAAAGGCGTTCGGTCTTTAATTAAATTTAATTACTTTTATTAGATTTACAGATGCAGTATAAAATCAACAAATTTTATATTTTTAATATAAAATAAAATTTATATATTTTTAGTTTATTTCCTTCTAAAGATTATGAATTTACAAACCGCGAGCACAAACCGCAAACTTTACGAACATATTATTACAGATATATAATTCCATCTTTAGTTCACTTTTTTAGTTCGGATTGTTGGTTTGGACCGTTTTCTTTCTGGGTTTTCTTGTTGTGAATCCGAAAGTGGCCTCTAAAACAGGATAGTTCTTATTAGGCTACTGTAAGTACATATTCAAATTCAAGACAGTTTTAACAAAGTTTTACAACGCTTAGTCCTTCACTGCTGGACAATCTAATTATTATATGGGTTCATATTAATAATAAATGCTATAAAAATCTTTGCTTCGACGGGGAATCAAACCCGGGACATAACGCGTGGTGGAATGGTGTGTTAAAAATGTGTTTAGTTTAGTGGCACAAATTAAAATTGCCTTAAACTAATGTAGGTTAAAATATATTAGGTTTATCTAATAATAACGCAAATACTTGCTATGACGTACATGATAGTTTATCATAAAGGTGAAAAGGATCAGTATGTGACGTAGGCAGGACTTATAGATATCGCAATATTCCAGAAATCAATCAATAAACTAGTCACGCCTTTTTTCAATAGGCAGAGATAATGGAGCGCCACTTGCCACAATCCTAACACAACTCCCTCGCTTCCCTCACATCTACAATTTAATTAATTATTTTATTTAAGTAATATTTATTATACTTTTTTATACTAAGCTACTAAAGTGCTTGTATCATAGAAACAGGACAACCAAAATACATATATCAAAGATACATTAGTACCGGTAAGTGGTTTCGAACCCGTGCCACTCGGGTTACGTAGCCATTGCACAGCCACTACACCACGGTCACCTTCTCTTCTTACAAGCTCTACGGTTACTAGGACACCCCAGCTTTCTTAAGGATGTCTCAGATTTGGTCGGATGTCTGCCTCTAAAAATCCTTCAGCAAATAGAATTTATGTCTAGATTGAATATAGCTGGGCCATATGGCCGAGTCAATAGATCGGCTTATGACAGAACCCTTTTTTCCTTGAAATTATAAAATTGCCGGTTCCAATAGGCTGGCATAGGAAATGCGACTGCTACTTCCAATTCTTTGACTGTACCAGCAGTCGCCTCCATTCATGGACCGCACTCCAGACTGTCATATGAAGGCGACCGTGGTGTAGTGACTGTGCAATGGTCATGCAAACCTCTAGTTCAAAATAATTTACCGGTACAAATATATTTTTGATATATATTATATATTTGATATATTTATATATTTGATATATATTGACTTTGTTTTTATGATACAAGCACTTTGGCAGCTTAGTATAGAAATAAATACATATTAGAATAAAACTATCAAAAAATATCGAGCCACAATAAAAAAATGCATATTTCGCTAGGAAAAAAACTGAAACCTTCATGAACTGTCAGTGTTTACAAAGCGCTTGCATCCTAACAAAAAAGTTAAATATTTAAATTAATAAATTTTACACAAACAAATGCACTGGCCATGATAAATGTTAAAAAATAGTGCACACAAACCTTGCAGCACAGTATACAAAAGGCACAGTACAAAAAAAAAAAGAAAAAAAAAGTCGATATTGCATTATAATAGTCTTTACAAAGAATTATTATAATCATAGTGACGGCGACTGGGGCAGCCGTGAACTAACTCGGTTTTTAGTCGACGTCACTCTTGGACCTCCTCTTGCTTATCATCAGGCGGGTCGTGGTCAGATGTCGTGTAACAAAAAAAACACAAAAAAATAAAGTAAAGTCAATCAATTAATTAAATTTTCACGCATTTTCCCACTGGAATAGGCAGAGCTAATGGATCGCCACCTGCCATGATCCTGACAACTCCCTCGCTTCCTTCACATTCACAATTCTCTTCATACAAGCTCTATGGTTATGCGCACTGGGTAACTCAGCTTTCTTGAGTATAATGTAGTTTTACAATAATAATTTTTGGCATAATATTCCGAAAAAAAACGGCAACTTTTAAATTTAACTCTAAACGCAACTGTGTCACTTCATACACGGTATACAGTGGTGATGCTACCTCAAGTTGGCAGACTGGGAAACAAATATTTTATTACTATGCTATGAATAAGAATAGGACGGGCTGTTGACTAACTTCACTTGACTGATTAAAAGGTGTCTTTATCTTGACGGTCCGCAAAGAAAAAGACACCATACTAAAGTGAAGTTGGTTGGTTGGTTGGAGAGTGAACATCACAAAATGGCGCCGACTCCGTCCTATTCTTATTTTAATCGCATTATAACAAGTATTTGCTATATCCAACTTTTATCAGAGTCAAATCATTGCAAAGAAAACATTAGGCAATAAAACTTCAATGAATTAAGACAAAGTAATTACATGCCCAACCGTTACACAAAATTAATATTAATATATGCAAATATATAGTTAATTTGACAAAATACCGGTTTTATGTTACGTTCGCAACATAGAGACTTCACCTTGACAGCCGGTGACCTTGTCAAAACACCATATTTCCATATTTTCGTAACACATCTATTAAGATACTAAATAAAAACAAATTTCGTAATTGCATCTTCTGAATTCCTACCAATAGTACCACCCACAATTTTCGAGTTAGGTGTGGTAGCCAGGCTTTTACTTAACCGAGTACCATAAACGCTGACTACTAGGGAATTCCCCGGTCTCTGAAATTTCATGGCACTAGGCACTAGGTCCAACTTTCTTGAAGAAGTCTCCGATTTTTTTTATATTGTGACGACAACTGAACTCGACCCGCCTGATGATAAGCAAGAGGAAGTCCAAAAGTGACGACGACTGAAAAAAAAAGAAACTGCCACAGTCGCCGTCACTATGCCGGCCAAAGGTTTAAAGCTTCACGCATCAAGGTCATAGGACGGAGAGAACACATGGGCTGGCAAACACCCCTCTAGGCCTGCCTTGTTTAACGCATTCATCCACAACAAATTTATAAATTCCTTGATAACAATTCCACCATTATTACACATTAATAATTAAGAAACACAAGCTTTACCAATTATTTAAAATTAGGCGTCCTGCCACTAGCATTTGCCTGCCAAAACTCCTTAAGGGGAAGGCCAAGAGGGCTGGCTTGTGAAAAAACAGACGCAGTACACAATTGCCGTCGTCATTTAATTGAATTGATTGATCAAAGGCAGTGAAGGGCAGTTTAAAGGTATGTAATTGGAAATAGCTATTTAATAATTCAAAGAATATTGATTTCTAATTTCTATTAATAAATTTTAAGTATATCTACAAATATATAATATTCTTTCTTTTTTAAATTGTAAAACCGACATGTTTAAGGTCCGATTCCGTTGGCGACTGCAGACTACAGCTACACTATACAGTGTTTTTTCTTACTTGGCACAAGAAGTAAACAAACATAGTAATGATCATTTCCTATGCCCTTTATCTAAGGAAACTGTTTACAACTACGGTAGAAACTCGATTATCCGGCCCTCAGTTATACGGATTCGCGATTATCCGGACTGCCAACCGCGACGAATTTATTCTATCATGAACGTGTCGAAACTGGCATTACGCCCCGCCTGTGCCCCGCTTGATCGCCGCTCCACGCGTGTCGTATTGTTTTAATAAGCGTGAAACCACACGGTACGGTGCGGCGTCGCATCGGAAACATTTTGCCGTATCACTGTACACACGTGATATGCGGCGCCGCAGCGGCGTCGTAGTATGCGGAGCGGGGACCTAGCGAAGGACGTACGCCGGACGTACGCAACACTTCCTCCCCCCCTCGCGTCTCGCTGAATCGCAGTGCGGTGTGCCTGCGGCGTGCCTACGGTACGGCGCCGGAGGGCACCGCCTGGCATATCATTGTTTTTATATGCAGCCCCCCTAGCACGGCAATCCAAGAAGCAAGATAAAGAACTGCAAGGAATATTATTTCAACTCATTTTAAATAACGTATTAGGCCGGCACATCTAAATGATAAAAAAAATATATTAATAAAGTATTTAACATTGTTTTGTGTAAAGATTTACAGAACGTCTGAATATCTTTTTTGTTCTAGTAAGTTATTTAAAATGAGTTGGAATTATATTCTTTGCAAGTCTTTATCTTACTTCTTGGATTGCCGTGCTAGGGGGGCAGGACTCCGCAGCAGCGCCGCTCAGACACCGCGCCGCCGCCGCGCCGCACCGTGTGGCTTCACGCTTAGTCAGCGATTGTTACTTCGCTCTGACGTGCGTGCCACGTATACAAATTTAAAAATGTCAAAGCTTAAAAGAGTGGTGCAGAACCATCACATGATGAAGCACTTCATGCCCTGGAAACAGCTCTCAAATGGTTTAAAAAACAAACAGAGAGTGATACTGTGAGTTTACTACAGCTGAAACGAATTCGTGGTATAGCAGCAATGAAGAAAAAAGTGGTTTTTGTCAAACGACAATTACCAAATATTTTAAACCCAATTAAAGTTATTATTTTATTTCACGATTACCAAATGCAAATTACCAAATATTATTGTAAACAAATTAGACATACATCGATTCTTAATAAATGTTGATATGTATTTGTTTTGCATATGTACTATGTACATATGCAAAAAAAAAAACGCTTTTCTTCATACATCCGATTATCCGGATTTTCGATTATCCGGATGCCTAACGACAACTATTAGTCCGGTTAATCGAGTTTTTACTGTATTTTATTCTATAGAAAATATATACACAAAGTAACAAATGCAAAAAAGAATTATGACAAAAAGAATTAAGAAGTATGACAAGCTAGCCTCCAAAAAGCAAAACTCACAATTTCCGAACGCAACCTCTCATGTCAAGACGGCGGTGGTTAATCTGTCAACACAAAAAATAGAAGACTCCGCGTTGGATATATTGTCGAAAGGTTTGAATTATGCACCAACACCAAGAAAAATACCTACGGAGGAAATCATCAGCAACCTAGAAGCGTGCCTCCAACGCAACAATTTCTCCAGGGAGTGTTCGGAGGAAATACGCCAGGATGTCGCGAACATAATTCGACACGGCCGACTTCCCAAACCTAACATGACCAGAGAACAACTCACAGCGTTAAAGAGGTTACGCCAAAACGAAGATATTCTAGTGATGAGAGCCGACAAAGGTAATGCCACGGTGATTATGGATACTAAAGATTACAATGAGAAAATTTCTAACCTATTGTCTGATGAATCCACGTACAAAAAGGTTAAATCCGACCCAACTAATAAGATCATGAAGAAAACGACTGATCTGTTGGCAGCACACCAGGAAACATTGTGTCTTGACATATCCAAATTAACAACATCATGCATTAAACCACCTAAACTGTACGGACTACCAAAAATACATAAGGATAACATCCCTCTGCGTCCCATAGTGAGCCAAATTGACACACCAACTTACAAATTGGCTAAACACCTAGCTAACATACTCTCACAGCTACGGGGATCAACGCAGGCGTATGTTAAAGATTCATACCAATTTGTCAAAGAACTGAAAACCTTGAAGCTCGGAGACAATGAAACTATGGTCAGTTTTGATGTTCAGTCTCTATTCACATGCTTACCAGTATCAGACTGCATCAGAATTGTAAAAAGGAAGCTAACCGAACATGATTACCCTCAAGAATATGCACAACTTCTTGAACACTGTCTTACATCGGGATACCTGTACTGGAATGGTGAATTCTACAATCAAGTGGATGGAGTAGCAATGGGATCTCCCGTGTCTCCTGTGGTCGCTGACATCTTCATGGAGGACTTCGAAGACCTGGCTCTCCAAACAGCACCAGTTAAACCACGGTTCTATAAGAGGTATGTGGACGACACCTTTACTATACTGCCCATAGACAAAGTTGATGCATTTCTTAACCACCTTAATTCAATACACTCCAGCATTAAATTCACAATGGAGTTAGAGGAGAATCGTAGGCTAGCCTTTCTTGATGTTTTAATAATCAGAAACTTTAACAATACAGTAAGCCATACAGTTTTTCGGAAACCAACCCATACAGACAAATATCTCAATGGTGATTCACACCACCACCCGAACCAATTATCTGCCGTAGGCCTTTCCTTGTTACAGAGAGCACGTGGCATCTGTGACGACCAACACCTGGGAGAAGAGCTTCAATATGTCAAAAAAGTTCTTGCTGACAACAAGCTGAAAATCCATCCCGCTCGTCGCAGAGGACATGTGAAAACACCGACAGTGGATCGTGCCCCCCTCATCCTGCCATATGTGAAGGGTGTTACAGACAAGATCGGCCATGTATTGAGAAAAGCATCGGTTAAAACATACTTCAAGCCGCATAAAAAGCTACACCAATACCTGAGACCTGTGAAAACTAACATTCCTTTACAAGATGCAGGGGTGTACCAGTTAGAATGTGACTGTGGACTCTCGTATATAGGACAGACAAAAAGAAATATATGCACACGCGTACGGGAACATATCGCGGATATAAAACACCAACGTAGTGGAAAGTCTGCAGTTTGTGAGCATCAACAGGACGGCGCCAATCACTACATCCGTTTCGACAAACCGAAGATCCTCGCAAAGGAAAGTCGACTGATACCCAGGATGGTACGCGAGGCTATTGAGATTAAAAAGCATCCTAATTTCAATAGAGAAGGTGGTTGGCGATTATCTAACACCTGGGACCCCATAATTCACAAACTCAAGTCCCAAGTCCAGCAAACTGCCAAACCAGATGACACCGTCAGTTATTTTTGCAAAAATTTGAAATAAACCGGGAACAGAAAAACAAAATATGAAACGGGGTAGTTTTGGAAACAATAACAGCATCAACCAATAGGACGACCAACACCTCAGTCTCTCCGTGACCACGATGGCTGCAAAGCTCTCGAAACGTCGGAATAATAAAATATTGTAAAATCAAAACCAAAATAAACGCGATAGTAAGCCGCATAAAATTTGTTTAATTCATTAAATGCAAAAAAGTTATTAAAATGCATTATTTTTATCAAAAACCATTTATATGTTAACGGTAAATTCACAAATGACAAATGTTGTACCTCAATAATAATAATAGCAAAACCATTTTCGCAGTAATTCATAGATATTTCTATATTGAATATATTGATTCGCGTCAGTAGTAATTGTTTTTTATCGTTAATCCGTCTCGTTATGCTGAAAGTTCGTTTACTAATTTTGCCAAGTAAGGAAAAATGTACAATACTGGTTTGTATGAATCTGTATGGTTGCCTAGTGCCCATAACCACAGAGCCTGTATAAAGAGAATTGTGGATGTGAAGGAAGCAAGGGAGTTGTGTAAGGATCGTGTTAAGTGGCGCTGCATTGTCTCTGCCTTTCCCTGTGGGAAAAATGCGTGACAGTTTGATGATGATGATGTATGAGATTGATTCCTTGCAAGGCTACACTGCAGTCAACTGCCTGCCTACCACTCTTATTTAACGTAAATTGACATAAACTAAAAACACAAACAAATTAAATAACAGATAATTGAATAAGTGTTTTTTAAAGATAAAAGCAATATTAGTTTTGGCGACAAATGCTAATCTGTTGCTAATTAATGACGTTTTAAATCAATCAATCAATGTATTTATTATTATCATCACATCCTGTTGATTACAAATAACATCTGCAAATCCGAATTTAGTCTGGTATTAATGAATTATACTAACTAGACTATAATAGTGGTAGGCAGTGGTGCCCAGTCTGCCGAACCGGGGTAGTACCACCACTTTCAAGTATACAGACCGTGAAGTGATTTAGTCACGTTTCAGGATAAGCTTCTAAGTTGCCGCTTCCAACCAGGCCAGCATAGTGGATAAGACCGCTACATTAAATTGTAAATTTATAGTTACGCGTCATTTAGAAATTATTATTTTAGTTTAGAAAATATTTTGTGAAAGCTACGAACTCGTTTATTGGTTGTGGCTTAATGACAGGAACCCAACTAATGTTAAGCTGGAGAGCGATCCATAAATAAAGGCGGCTGCTACTGCAATTAAATAATAACAATCGCAACCACTATGACGTCCTAGTTGGACTCAGCAACTTTTAAACGCGACTGAGTCATTTCACGGTCTTACCCCGGATCGGTAAACTGGGCAAATGACAACTTTCTGCCTTGTAATTTAAACGGAATTTCTAAAAAATATAACATAAATAAACTGTTTAGAAAGTCTCTACTATAATCAAGAAATCTAGACTTTTCCATCACTAGCTGTTGACCCTCAACTTCGTACGCGAAAGACTCGAGTTAGGCAATCGTGCTCAGGGTCACGAACAAGTTTAGATCAATAACCAATCAGGTACCTTTATTACTTTTCATCTACAGTTATCTTAAACCAGGAATAAGCTACGGAACCATTGTAGACGAACGGTTTAGCGATTGGTTTGCTGCGCGTAAAGTCCCGGGTTCGATTCCCGGTCGGAGCAAATATTTGTTTCATAGCTTTTATTTGTAATATTTAATAATTATATCAGATATTGCAAATATTTGTTCATAAAAAACAGATGGATATTTGCTTCGGGTCCTGTTATCAAAGAGTGGTAGGCAGTGGTACCCGTCTGCTGATCCGGGGTAGTACCACCACTTACAAGTATACAGACCGTGAAGTAATTTGGTCACGTTTCAGGATCAGCTTGTAAGTTGCCGGTTCCATCTAGGCCGACATAGTTGATGTGATTGCTACTCACAGTTATTGAATTGTATTTGTGACCCGACATATGACAGCACCCCGCCTGATGTCAAGCTGGAGAGCGGTCCATAAATGGATGTCACTGCTACTACAATTCAATAACTGTGAGTAGCAATCACATCCACTATGTCGGCCTAGTTGGAACCGGCAACTCACAAGCTGATCCCGATAACTTCACGGTACTTGTAAGTGGTGGTACTACCATAGATCGGCAGACTTGGCACCACTGCCTACCTCTCTTCCAAACTATCGTAATAGTTTAGTGAGCCAAATTTAAAAAAATATATCGTACATCATCAGTGGCCTAGCGTGGAAGTCAGCCGTCCGGGGCGGAAAAAAAAATTGCCGCCCCCTTATTAAGGAGTTTCAATCATAGGTACAACAAAAATATGAATTTCAGGTTCAAATTTTAACGATTATTTCAGTTTTTATAAATTTTGCCGCCCCCTAAATGTGCCGCCCCCTCCGCCCCCGCCACGCTACGCCACTGTACATCATTTGTGCACATACCTAAAATACATTAAACTTCTATTCATGCATTCTTCTATGATTAGTTCGAATGTTGATGCTTCCCTTGAATTGTGTGGCGGCTAAGACGAGAGCAGAAAGACAATATAGGAATAAAGGATCAAAACAAACGACAGGCGTGGCGAATAGTCTCGAGTTTGATTCTCGGTCGGAGAAAAAAATTGTTGCATATTTAATAATGTGATTAAATATTACAAATATTTATAATTAAATAAGAGGCTATTTGCTTCGGCTATGGTTGTCAACTACTTACAAGTATACAGACCGTAAAGTGACTTAGTCGCGATTCGGATTGACTAAGTTGCCAATCCGGTTTCTAGGCCAGCATAGTGGATGTCTATTCAAGGACAACAGAGCGCTACTTTCCACGATCCTGACACAACTCTACATCCTCAATTTTCGTCAAACGTGACTTAATAATAGTACATTTTAAACCTATGCATAAAGAACACGTTTCTAAACAAATCAACCCCTTTCAACCCAAAAAAAAATAAACAAAACTTAACTCACCAAAGACACAAAAAAAAAACTATTTCAACCTTCTAGAAAGAACTAAAGGAAGATAAAAAAAAACACACAAAGGCACTAAAAATTTTAGCTAAAACTTCCGTAAAAAAATTATTCGACTTTAACTAATCGATTTTAAGCACGTCCGCAACGTACGAAGTAGCACGACCGACTAACTGACTGATGACGAGTGACTAACAATCAACAAACGCGGTCGTCAGCATAAAGAAACTGGAACACAACAACGTTTTATTGATAAGTATATATCATAATAGTTTATCAACTTTGTAATTACATCTTTATCAATTGAGCGACTTATTGATCCCCTGTAGCGCTATAGACTTATAGTCAAAGAGGTGCGAGACAATTTTAAGCAAGTTTGAGGTCTCCTCTATTTAAGGACTCCAGTTTAACGTCCGGCGGGGTGCTGTCATATGTCGAGCCACAATCAAAAAGGCACTTCTTTAGTGCAAATAAAATCATCATTAGTAATGGGGTGCGATGTCATCTGACCGCCTGCTTTATCGCAGGTCGGTAATGCGGAAAGCAGATGGGCCGGTGCATTGTGGGCATCAGTCAATAACTTCCCTTAAGGGGGTTTTGTTGGCTGATGGGTAAACGTCTGACGCGTGGCGCTGCTCCACGTGTCTGCTCTCAGAGGGCACTGTGGAGCAGCGAATTCGGCATTTGGCCCATACTTGACATTGGCAGAATGAAATGGGTTTGGAATATACAAACTACACAGATGCCATTAACTAAAAGAAAAAGAAGATCATTATCAAATTGTCACGCCTTTATCCCACAGGGATAGGATGGATAATAGAGCTCCACTTGCCACTATCCTGACACAATTTCCCCGCTTCCCTCAATCCACAATTCTCTTCATACATATTCTACGTTTATTGGCACCCAGCTTTCTTAAGGATGTAGTTAACAGCAACTACATCCTCAAGAAAGCTGGCTCCAAGGTTAAGCTAAAGGATCCAAGGTTGTAGGACAGGAAGAACACAATGGCTGTTAAATGATTCCTTGTTGATTATTTTGCAAAGAAACAACCCTATTATTGAGACAGCTGATTCAATAGACGTAATTCGGGTGCTTTCTGACCTGACTTGTGCGGTATCACGAGAGTAAGAAGATGAAAACAGCGGGTTTAGCTTAGACAAGTTAAAACGATTCTCGTCTGTCGTCGGCGATTGTCAAAATAAAAAAAGCTAGGCTAAATCCAATAAAACGAGACTGTTAATCGTTGTGACGAATATCGTCTGTGCGACGACACGTTTGATCATAATCATCAATAGTCTAATTTTTGTGGATTTAGCCAAATTTTTATTATTTTGCCAATCGTCCACGAGAGACGATAATCGTTTTAACTTGCCCAACCTAACCCCGCAGTATTACGAAAACCAGTTTAATCTGAATTGTGATTAAAGCTATTAACATTGAACCCCCAAAGGTTAATGATAGTAAAGATATAATTTAGTTATAAAAATAAGGTTTAAAAAATAACGCATTCACTTTGACGGGGCAATTATACGCCGTCGCTGCCGGCCAAAGTGCAATTTTAAGTATTTTTTTCTACTCCATTCCAGGTTAAGTAATGACTTGGTTATACATTATTTATGATAACTTAGAAAAACATGAGAAAAAAGTAATCTATTTCAAAAAATTGTTAGATGTGCTTTTAAAAAAGAAGTAGTGACAAGGATTGACAAAGGAATGCTGCGATGGTTTGGGCAAATGGAAAGGATGAGTGAAATTAGATTGACAAAACCAATTTATTAATCTGATGGACAGTTAAATAACAACTATTTTTTTTTTACACTTCTATACGAAACTACTAAAGTGCTTGTATCGTAGGAACAGGACAACCAAAGTACATATATCAAAGATACATTGGTACCGTTGGGTGGTCTCGAACTCGTGCTCTCGGTTTGCGTAACCATTGCACTACCACTACACCACGGTCGCCTCAAAATAAGCCAGGCCCAGAAGGGTGTTTTTCGACCAAATCGGAGACATCCCCAAGAAAGCTGAGTTGCCTAGTGCCAATAATAATACTCGTAAATCTTGTATGAAGAGAATTGTGGATGTTTGGGAAACGAGGGAGTCGTGTCAGGATCGTGGAAAGTTGCGCTCTATTGTCTCTCTCTAACCATGTGAAAAATAAAGACAATCTGATTAAAAAATAGGAAAATAAAGTAAACAACATAAAAAAAATCGACAAAAGACTACAAACTGTCTGTCTACCACTCTTAAACAATACTTGTAGGTTTCATGCATCTAATTACACGAATTATCTAAAACGGAATTCGCGTATCAATAAATCCGACATACTTTGCGTCAATAAGATAGACAAGTGGATTAAGGTATTAATTTGTAATTAAAATATTTAAACCGGTTATGAATTACATTTTTTTTCATGTACAGGGAATAGACAAAATAATTCGAACACCATGCAATATGAATCCTATGTAGGGTTGCCAACTCAGTTGATAAATTATCCATGAGGTGAAATTATAGCCTACTAGCTGTGCCCGCGGTTTCACCCGCTTAAAATTTGGTTTATAACACAGTCATAAAAAATGGGGAGGTTCTCGATTCGACTGTATATCCCTTTTTTGTATTTATAACTCGATTACTTATATAAAATAACAGACGGAAATAAAAATAAATATAGAAAAATTCCAAACAGCTGAAACTATAGTCAATTGGAAACTATAGTAAGAAATATATTATTGTTTTATTAAAAGTATCCTATGTTACTTCTAGTACCTCCAAAAATAGGTGTACAAAGTTTCATGATGATCAGTAAAGTACTTTTTGCGTGAAAACGTAACAAACAAACTCACATTCACATTTATAATAATAGTAGGATAGCTTTGGATCCTTCCAGCGATGCGTGAGAAAGCACCTTTGGCCTTTTAATGTGTAATCATTAAAATTAGTGCATACTTGTATTTTAGACTTTATTTATTTAAAAACTTAATGCATAATAGTACGAAGACATTCTCTACCAGTCAAACCTTTAGGATGTTGATCCGACAATATAGATTAGAGGTAGGGTGCAAAATAAAAAATAGGTAGCCAAAGACATTATGAAAAATATACAAGGCAATTCATATATGCATATATATAATATACACACACGCGCGCGCCACACCACTGACGCGTGCACACAAACAACTAAAGTGTTTTTTTTTTATTATTTAAATATAATTTGTGTAATTATAACTAAAACAAAATGTATAAGTAACTCTGTACGTGTTAATAGTTTTAACTAGTGCAGTTATCATCGCTCATCTATATTTTGTTATAAAGATTTTATTTTTTAAAGTTTTTAGGATGGAATAAAAATTCAATTATTAAGAGCGAAAAAAATACATATTATGTTACTGAGACACTGAGTTCAGTTTTGCTTATAAGCATAGTTCTAACGTACCTCTTTCGAAGCGCGTATAACATATCTACGTCTTTTCTTAAAATATCATTGCATAAAGGTATTTATATTATTTTGTCCACCCCCTGTACCTACAACTTTGATTGTGTTGCTATGAATGAAATTATCTGTCTGAAATATCTTTCTAAAGTAAGGAGAGGGGGGAGGGAGGGGAGGCATTTGCGCAATGTACTGGGCAGGTCTCTGATGCCGAAACGCGACTAAGTCACTTCACGATTTAAATTGGTGGTACTCCTGTGCTAGTGACCACCAACCACTCCTTCACTCACGTCTTTCTTGTTTTTTGAGATATCTTACATATTGCCTTTCTGAAATTATGGTAGAGTCTGTATGCACGTAAGAGTCTAACAATGCACGCAAGAGTCTGACAATGCACGTAAGAGTCTGACAATGCACGCAAGAGTCTGACAATGCACGCAAGAGTCTGACAATGCACGCAAGAGTCTGACAATGCACGTAAGAGTGACAATGCACGTAAGAGTCTGACAATGCACGTAAGAGTCTGACAATGCACGCAAGAGTCTGACAATGCACGTAAGAGTCTCACAATGCACGTAAGAGTCTCACAATGCACCGGAAAGGGCCGGAAAAAAATTGTCTGATTTATAAATCTCTTCTGACAATCTGCAAAATTAAAAGAAAACAATCGACAAATAAATCAATGGATATTATTCTAATTATGGTGATAATGAATAAAACTTTATCTACGTACGAAGTTCGAATTTGCCTTATCGGTTACCAATACAAAGTGCGCTATAGATATGAAAATCAATTTCACGCCTTTATTAAGTGAAACAAAATTTTTTTATCACGACATATGACCTCGACTTACCTCATGTTAAGCAAAAGGGAGGTGCCAACGACTAATAAATCCGACTTTCACGATTGACTCAGTCGCAGTCACTATGCCGACCAAATAATAATACTAGTTCATTGTCTTTAATTGATGTAGAAAGCTTATGTACAATTTAGTATTATAAAAGTTTTATAGATTTTTACATAATTTTAATTTTTTTATATTCATTTCTTTATTAAGCTTAATGTGTCAAGTAGTTAACAAAAGCACATTATAAATCTGATGTGGATGGATCCGTTAAAAAGGGTGTTCTCCGATTAAATCGGAGAACACCCTCAAGAAAGCCTGGTTGCCTAGTCCCCATAACCGTAGAGCTTGTATCTCCTCATTGTGGATGTGTAAGAAGCGAGGAAGTTGTGTTAGGATTGCTCCATTGTCTCTGCCTATCCCCGTGGGAAAAGGCGTGATAATTTGAACGATTGATTGATTGATTGTGTCAAGTAAGAAAAAACACAGTTAGATCATTGTGTTTGTTCTGTGCTTATCGTACCATCGTCAGAAGGTACATTCGACAAGTTTTTTTTATCAACCCTTATCCTTATCTTTTTAACGGCATAGTGAAGGCGACTGAGGCAACCGTAAACTCAATCGGGTTTTCTGTCGTCGGCGCTCTTGAACTTCTCCTTTTTTACCATAAGGCAATTTGAGGTCTGGCGTAAGGAATACCTTGGTAGTCCTGTTTCTATGATACACGCATTTTAGTAGCTTAGTATAGAAATGTAAAACAATAATCATAAAAAATCAATATTGTTATCATCATGTAAAGGTGATTATTATTGACACTGGGTTCCGAGTGCCACAACCTCCGAAAAGCACGATTGTACCGGAAATAAATAAAAGCTCTGACGTAACCGCAATACAAAGTGAACGGTAAATACTTTGCAGTTCTTAAAATAGTATTTAAATGACCTAGCGCCACATCTTAACATACTTATATACATTTTCAAGTCACGAAGACAAGCAACAAGTGTTTTTGTTTTGTTTTTAAATTCTTAGTTCAAACAGATTAGTCCAGATGTTTCCCAACGTGGGGCCCAAACCCTACCGGGGGGCAATTTGATAGTCAAGGGGAGCAATTTAAAAATGCACTCGACACGACTTTAACCCTTTCGCTTTGGGTTATTTAAATGCAATACTAGATATCGGTGACAAAAACAAAAAAGGCAAATTCTTAAAAAAATGCTGTAATTTTTTTTTATTTTTTTTTATTGTGACTCAACATATGACAGCACCCCGCTTGATGTTAAGCCAAAGTGTGGTCCATGAATGGATGTCACTGTTACTACATTTAATAACTGTGAGCAGCAATCACATCTACTATGCCGGCCTAGATGGAACCGGCAACTTACAAGCTGATCCCGAAACGTGACCAAATCACTTCACGGTCTGTATACTTGTAAGTGGTGGTACTAACCCGGATCGGCAGACTGGGTACCACTGCCTACCTTTCTTTGATAACCAGACCCGAAGCAAATATCCTTCTCTTTTTTTTTATTAACAAATATTAGCAATATTTAATACTATTAAATATTACAAATAAAAGCTATGAAACAAATATTTGCTCCGACCGGGGATCGAACCCGGGACTTTACGCGCAACAAACCAGTCGCTAAACCGTTCGTCCACGCCTGTCGTCAAAATCGTTTTATATTTCTTTAAGGGAAGAATACAATTCTTAAAGGTTAAAAATTATGTATAGGGGAAATAAAAATTTTAGTAATGATAAGGTGGGGCATGGCCTAAAAAAGGATGAGAAACACTCCGGTCTCTTCACACCGGACCACTAAAATGAAGGCGATTGTGGTGAAGTGGTAGTGCAATGGTTACGCAAACCTAGAGCACGGGTTCGAAACCACTTGCCGGTATAATGCGATTAAAATAAGAATAGGATGGAATCGGCGCCATTTTGTGAGGTCTTACTCTCCAACCAACTTCACTTTTGTATAGTGTCTTTTTCTTTGCGGACCGTCAAGAAAAAAGACACCTTTAAATCAGTTAAGTGAAGTTAGTCAACTGCCCGTCCTATTCTTATTCTAATAGCATAGTGCCAATGCATGTTTGATACATGTACTTTGGTTGTCCTGTTTCTATGATACAAGCAGTTTATGTAAGTACTTTATATATGAATATCAGAGATACATCGGTACCAGCAAGTTGTTTCTTTGTCAAACAATCACGAAACTACGTTTAGTTCGACTGTTGGATTCGGTCGACAGAATGCGGATTCTTCCCAGGCTCAATTCGGGTATCACAGGAGGTTTTTTATTGTGACTCGACATATGACAGCACCCCGCCTAATGTTAGGCTGGAGTGCGGTCCATGAATGGAGATGACTGCTACTACAGTCTAATAACTGCAAGAAACAGTCGCATCCTACTGTTGGAATCAGCAACTTACAAGTTGATCCCCAAACGCGACTAAGTCACTTCACGGTTTGTATACTTGTAAGTGGTGGTACTACCCCGATATATAAAATATTCGCTTTATCTTTTTTATAATAACAAATATTTACTCCGACCGGGAATCAAACCCGGGACTTTACGCAAAACGACCAGTTTTAAGCAATGCTTCACGCCTGTTGTCAATACTACCAGGTCGCCATTATAATTACAAATATGAGTTAACCCACTTCATCCAAACAAAACCCAAAGTGACAAAGACGCCTATTCACTTTCATACAAAAGCATAATATTGAATAATACTTTGTAACAAGTAGACGGGGAATCACAACAAAGAAAGTAAAAGGTTACATAGTTACGTCGGATAACGTAATAGTTTAGTGATGTACAGCTATTGGTTATCGATAAATATTGATAATAATCGATAACCTTTATTTTTGATTTATTATACATTTCTATAATAAGCTACCAAAGTGCTTGTATCATAGAAACAGGACAATTAAAGTACATATATCAAAGATACATTGGTACCAGTGAGTGGTTTCGAACCGGTCCCATTGCACTGCCACTACACCACGGTCGCCTTATTAAATATATTTGTTTCATTTCTATATTCTTCAAACGGAAAGCACGGTTTGAATGTATAATAAAAATAAATAATTGTAGCAGTCGCATTTATGGACCGCACTCCAGTTTATCATCAGTCGGGATGCTGCCATTTGTAGTGCCATTGTGCTGTCAGAAGCTAAAGGTCATTGAGCTCTACACAGAACATGCTGAGGCTGAGCCTATGTACCGCCGTAGTTTGAGGCCTCTGGGGTAAATTAAAGACAATGAGCCCAAACCTCCAAATAATAGTGAATTCTATATTATGATAGTGAACTACGTACCTACTTCCAAATAATTATTTTATAACGACTGTGCTAATACTAGCAATCATGATAAATTACAGAGAGATCTAATATTAAGCTAAATATTAACTCATTTAAATTCATGTACATGTGAATTATACATAAAATTACATTTGAATGATTACATTTTTTTTCTGTGACGCAATATCTGACCTTGATTTGCCTGTTGCTAAGTAAGAGGGGGACTGCGTCTAATGCTTACCAAATCAAAGAATTTTATAACCTTTACTTAATCCGTCGTTCCGCAATTATTGATGGTTATCTATTATAACATAACAATTTTATAAAAGTAAGAAATAGCCCCCAATCAAAATTTGTCACTCTTCATCATTTTCGGTTTGTAACTTTTACGCAGTTTTCAAAATGTCGGTTAAAATTATTAAAATCAAACGTTCCCCTCAGAATAAATATATAGTACGTATTCCTTTATTGAAATATAATTCAATTACCTTTCCCTAAAATAAGAAGGAATTTATAAGCCCATGCCTACGCTAATAAATTCCTTAATTTATTACCGTAGTCATGGGCTAAGCTTGCACTACTTGGTCTTGCTCATCGTCTGATTCCATTACATGGTTTCGGAATGGCGTATGACGAAAACAAAGTCACAAAAAACTCTTTAAATAAATGTAATACAATATACTATATAGGGCCCTAGCGCTATAAGGCTTTTTAAGAATTAGTCAAGCGATTCAAAGCCGCTGCCAGTATCTTCGGAACCTTGCCTAAAGGGACCTTTTAATAATGTATTTTAGTTAAAAAAAATATCAATATATTTCTTTACTATAATATGTTAAATAAAATCAAATGTTATAAATATAATTACTGTTAATTAAGAAATATATACTATAAATAAATGTCTTTATCGATATCGAATCCCAAAAAGAGATAACATCACTAATGACCTGAACTAAAGTGGCATCCATTATACGCAAGCACAGCCGGTAGAGCACTTGATGTCAACGTGCTTTATCTCTTGACAAAACTTTGACACACATACCGTTTGATGTGTAAAAGTAAATAAATACACGTAGAAGAATAGTGGCAAGTTGCGCTCCATTGTCTCTGCCTATCCCTGTGGGAAAAGAGCGTGACAATTTGATTTATAATTGGTAAAAGCTATTTTTTATATTTGACCGGGAATCGTATTACTGAGGAGTAGCGGACTCTTTAATTGTTTTTTTATTATTTTTTTATTGTGACTCGACATCTGATAGCACCCCGCTTGATGTTAAGCCGGAGTGTGGTCCATGAATGAATGTCACTCCTACTACAATTCAATAACTGTGAGTAGCAATCACATCCACTATGCCGGCCTAGTTGGAACCGGGAACTTACAAGCTGATCCCGAAACGTGACCAAATCACTTTACGGTCTGTATACTTGTTAGTTGTGGTACTACCCCGGATTGGGCAGACTGGGTACCACTGCCTACCACTCTTTGATAACCAGACCCGAAGCAAATATCCATCTCTTTTTTTATTAACAAATATTTGCAATATTAATTATAAATATTAAATATTACAAATAAAAGGTATGAAACATATATTTGCTCCGACCGGGAATCGAACCCGGGACTTTACGCGCAACAAACCAATCGCTAAACCGTTCGTCCACGCCTGTCGTCAATGATAATGATGATGGCCAGACACTTGACTTCCCATAACAAATATGACATTGAATATTTGGCCTCCTTAATTTTTGTTGGAGTATTTTTTTATTAAACCAAATTGTATAGTTATAAATTTTAATGACATAGCTCATAAAATCTTATATAACCCGGCTCGAAGGACCATAAAGACAATTACAGCCGGTTGTACCAAAAATTGTAATTTACGAATTCGTAAAAAGTTACGAATAAGTAAAATAAAAAAAGAAAAAAGTCGTGTATGTTGTCTGAAAACACACACACAACATACACGAGAGAGTGTTGCAACCCATTTTTGCATTTTCCTTCTACTTATTCGTAACTTTTTACAAATTCGTAAAATACAATTTTTGGTACAACCGGCTGTTAAATTGTAAAAGGTAATAAGTTACATTATACATTATTATTACATTATAGTTATGAGCACTAGACAACCTAGCTTTCTTAAGGATGTCTCCAATTTGGTCAGAAAACACACCGACTGGTTCGAAACCACAGGGATAGGCAGAAACAATAAGGCGCCACTTGCGACTATCCTAAAACGCTTCCCTCACATCTCAATTCTCTTCATACAATCAATCAAATAAATCAAATTGTCACGCCTATTTTCCCACAGGGATAGGCAGAGACAATGGAGCGCCACTTGCCACGATCCTGACACAACTCTCTCGCTTCCTTTACATTCACAATTCTCTTCATACAATCTCGATGGTTATAGGCACTAGGCAACCTAGCTTTCTTGAGGATGTTTCCGATATGGTCAGAAAACACACAGATTGGTTGAAACCACAGGGATAGGCAGAAACGCTTCCCTCACATCTCGATTGTCTTCATACAAGATCTACGAATAATATTAAATATTACAAAAGAGCTATCCTTGCTTCGACCGGGAATCGAACTCGGGACTTTACGCGTAACGGACTGGTGTGTTAACTGTCTGCCTACTACTCTTAAAAGAATATATTTTTACAAGGCGATGACACATAAATATCTTCAAGGCGCAATTAAAGCAAAAGGTGTCGTCACGGCTTAGTTACAGCGATGCAACGCGGTCGTTGCGTGTAAAATGCCATTTTCATAATTGTAATTATTTTTAAATACATTATTTTATTTTTACTAAATAATAATGCCTGACAAAAAATGCCTAGTTAGTTTGACGATAGCGTAGACGAACGGTTAGAGATTGGTTTGTTGCGCGTAAAGTCCCGGGTTCGATTCCCGGTCGGAGCAAATATATGTTTCATAGCTTTTATTTGTAATATTTAATAATTAGATTAAAATATTGCTAATATTTGTTAATAAAAAAAGGTGGATATTTGCTTTGGATCTGATTTATGAACGAGTGGTACCTACCCAGTCAGCTGATCCGGGGTAGTACTCGTATACAGAACGTAAAGTGATTTGGTCGCGTTTCGGGATCAGCTTGTAAGTTTCCGGTTCCAACTAGGCCGGCATAGTGGATGTGATTGCTACTCACAGTTATTGAATTTTAGTAGCAGTGACATCCAGTCATGGACCAGCCTAACATCAAGCGGAGAACTATCAGATGTCGAGTCACAATAAAAAATAAATTAGTGATTTTTTTAATATGGCTCGTCACATAACAACACCCCACCTAATCTTGCGGTGTTTGAATGGAGGTGACTGCTACTACAATTCATCCGTAATGCCGGACTAGTTAAAACCGATAACTTCCAAGCTGATCCCGAAACCCGAGTAAGCCATACTGACAGCGTTTGAGATAGTCGTATACTCGTACTAACTATTTGTACTTTTTTTTGTAATATTTAGAAATCGTAGATCTTCTATAAAGATAATTGACATGTAAGAGAAGCGTGCAAATAGTCCATTCGTTTATTTTCGAAATTAGTGACGCCCTCACACGTTATCGATTCGATTTGAAATAAAAATCGATTTTTATTTTATCTAATGGCGCATTCAATATGTCAAACCAGTTCGAAATTTAAATAAAACCTAGGCGAGTTACCTTTTTATTCATGTCCACAATTAATTTTTCGTGAGTTCCATTTTCAAATTCTGCTTAATCCATTCATGAAACGCACTCTAGCTTAACATCAGCTGTCCAAAATAAAACATCTGTAATCAATTAAAACCGTGTTTATGTCGAAAACATTACCTTAGGTTAGTACATCAAAACGCATTCTATTCTGTCGACACTAATTGCACCGAATCACCTTGAAGGTAAACGTACGGAAACGGTATAATGTCGAAATAAACCTACAACAGGATATTGCTATATACGCACGTAGGCCAATATTTTTGTTGGTGTAATAAATAATTTAATAATAAAAAAATATTAAAGTGATAACCTCTTTAGGATCGTTGTGATTTGAATTTTGAAACTCGATGTGAAACAGAAGTAAAATATAACTTCTTAAACACATAAAGGACATAATTCATTTTGTATGGGGACTTGGTCTTAATTGTATTAACAGTTGCATATGCATTTTAAAATAGTTTAATGTACGAAGATAGTATACAACTAATTTATTTTAAAGTATATTAAAATTAGTTAATTGTTCCTGAGGTAGGCTAGTAAGAATGCCTTGCGGCATTAAGTCCGCCTTTGTACCTAGTGCATAATGTTTTAAAATAAATAATTAAGAATATGGGGCTATTTTGTATGGTAATTTATTTTGAATAGTTTAAGTGTGCAAAATGATCAAACTATAATTATGACAGTTCAAAGCAGAACTTTTAATATGGCGTGGATTTGTGATTGACAGACGTTACAAAATCCATATTTTATTTTCCAAATAACTCCAAAGCTCACCCTATATGTATTGTTGTCCCCCAATATGCTGTAGAAATGCGGTCGTTAAGGAGTGTATGTGCAGTGATGATAGCGGATAGAATAAGGAATAGCACAGTGCGCGATAGATGTGGTATGAAAGAGGATATAGTGCCAAGGATTGATGAAGGAATGCTTCGATAGTTTGGGCACATGGAAAGGATGAGTGAAAGTAGGTTGACGAAAATAATTTATAAATCTCATGTGAATGGGTGTTAGCCGACCAAATCGGAGACATCCTCAAAATTGCTAGATTGCCTATTGCCCATAACCATAGAGCTTGTATGAACAAAATTCCGAATGTGAAGGAAGCGAGGGAGTTGTGTCAGGATCGTGGCAAGTGGCGCTCCATTGTCTCTGCCTATCCCCGTGAAAAAAAGGCGTGACAATTTGATTGATTGATAATTATATTATCAATAATGATGAGACTCGCCTTATGCAAGCATTGTTAGTGCATTTAGAAATATCAGCATTGCGGCTATCTGCATTGGACCATGCGTGTTTGCAATACCTACATGTCTTAATAGTGTTCAAATACCAATGTAGAAATAAACACTAATTCTTAATAAAGACATCCTCAAGAAAGCTAGGCTCCCTAAAGCCCATAACCGTAGAGCTTGTAATAGGGGTTAAAGTATAAAATTCCCGTTTTATAGTAATAGATACTTTGAATCGGTATAAAACCTTCATGGGGTTTAAAAAAATGTGCAACATTTGATTTTCGATTGTTTTTTTAATCAGCTTAGACGGGCAAGATAGATACTTTGAAAATCCGAGTAATCTTTGAATACGAGTTACGACGCGGAACTAACGCGGCAGAAGCGGCTCGCAATATCAATGCTGCGTTTTGAAAGTATACAGTAATTAGGTCACGTTTCGGGATCAACTTGTAAGTTGCCGCTTCTATCTAGGCGATTGCTACTCACAGTTATTGAATTGTAGGAGCAGTGACATTCATTCATGGACCACACTTCGGCCTAACATCAAGCGGGGTGCTGTCATATGTCGAGTAACAACAAAAAATATATATAAAAACAAATATCGAGTTAAACTTAAAAATACTAACTTTAAAATATGTTGCTAAATATCTATATATTGCTATCTATATCCTTAAACATCCGTCTCTCCTATTAGTTCTATTCGGCGTATGTTTATCCAAAATATTATAAACAAAAACTTTAAAAGTAGGATTTCCTTATGTTTTGCGTGAACGAATTGTATGCGGCTTACTATCTCTTCTTGACCACCATGGCTGCAAAGCTCTAGAAATGTCGGAATAATAAAAAAAAAATGTAAAATCAATAACCAAAAATAAACGCGATAGTAAGCCGCATAAAAGGACATCATTCATTTTGTATGGGGACTTGGGCTAAATTGTAGTAACAGTTGCGTATACGTTTTAAAATAGTTTGATGTTCGAAGATTACAATGTAATTGGAATATATCCTTTATTTTGCAGAGTTTAGGTGTACAAAATGATCAAACTATAATAATGTCATATAAGCAGAATCTCACAAGTCTTCGTGATTGAAAGACGATACAAAATCCATATCCTACTTTCCAAATAACCCATTGCACATCAATTAAAAGCAAATGCAAAGTATCGAAACTACCATTTATATATTTTTTCATCATTGGGCATTACCAAAGTAGTACAAAAATAGTCTTAAATAAACGATATATCCTTTGTTTAATTCACTTTAAAAGGCCCATAGGCGAAAATGCATTAAACATTATTAACCTTTGTTGATTTATGCGTTGATTGCTTTAGTTAAACATTAGTTAAATACTTACATTGTCAGTCTATCTTTGTATGCACATCTGTAACAAAGAAAGGTTGTTATTACAAACAAATAAAACGTTTTGTCACTACACCATTTAATGGTTGGATGTTGACGTGACTGTCGAAAATTTTTCTATATTTATTTTATTTCCGTCTGTCATTTTTAAATGAGTTATCGAGTTATGAAAACAAGAAAAGGTATAGTAGGGGAACGAGTTAAAGGAACGCGCGAGGAATGCGGTTGTGACGTCATGGTCACGTGTCTATTATGAATAGTGAAGTAACATGCAAAATTTCGATAACAATAAACACACACTTTCCTTAAAATGCAAATAGATTTAGTTATTAAAAATTATAAATGTGTATTAAATTGAAGTATAAACATTAGACAGCAACAATTTTTAATGAATTATATATTAATTTAATTTTGAGAATAGTGACTGCATGTTTTTTTTCTTTTTCACATGATGACGACTCTCTTTTATTCAATTAACTTACTAATTTTTCAATAATCAAACAAAGAAAATATGGACACGTTTTTATCGATATTAAATGACATCGCCGAGCTATGAGTGTCACTAAAAGCGGCTACTAAGATACGCACCTCAGCCCCCGAATTCATTTAGCTCGTTCCCCAACCATATATACAGTCGAATTGAGAACTGACTGTGTTATAAATAAACCTAATTTTACGCGGGTAAAACCGCGGGCACAGCTAGTTTATAATAATAAGTAGGATGGTTAACCCTTTCAACACGACGCTCAACAACGCAGATTATACCCGCGTACGGCCCGCTATTATCGCTGGCACGCGTATTGGCGTGCGCCGATCGTAGGTAAAGATTTTATTTACGCCATAGATGGTAAACATTTTGTCAATTTACCATCTATGGTAAATTATATTTAAATAATTTTGGTTATAAATATAAGTTGTTTAATTTTTAATTTAATAATATTTTAGTTTTTTTTTTTAAACAATTTATGTAATTTAATACGTCATTACGGAATAATTCATTTTATGTAGGCGCAAAGTATTCCGACCACGAAAATAGCAAAAACTTTAATTTTATCTTTACATATATATATATCCCTTGGCGAGTCGTTTGAATTCAAAATGTTGTGCCGCCAACTCGCCTAGCGAGTCCATTGTGAAATGTTTGCAGTACCCGAGGTAACTTCCTGCAAATCGTAGTGGCATTGAACTTGATGTTGGTATGATGTAAGGCACTACCACAGGAATCCCCCAAAGTATATAATACTGTGACGGTATACTAATATACATTAAAATGCATAAATACAAAGTCATTATTATTCAATAATAACGACTTTGTATAAGATCCCTGGCAAAAAAAATATCATCTCCAAACAAATTCGGACATGTTATGATTTATCTGCCATTATATTTATCCATCAATAAATGCGACCGATATTTATGAGGAACATAAATATGTTTTTTTTAATTTATATTATTTCATTATCATGTTCAGACAAAATGTTGTCAATTTCTGATTTACGTTTGCCGTATGTGGATAAAAAAGATCATATTTTTAAATATCGTGATTTACAAAACGAAGGCTAGTATATTATTAAGAACATTGTATATAAGCTTGTATAGAAAGGACATTATCAACAAAACTTGTTTCGCGAAGATATCATCATTTTAGTTCGCACGCCAATTGGCGTGCGCCGTACGGTAAATAGGAAAAAATTTACGCCAATTGGCGTGCGCCGTACGGAAAGGGTTAACTGTATTCGTGATCCAAGGGAGAAAACTTTCTACCTCAGAGAGTGCTATTAATACTGTAGTTTCTAAAGCTTCGCCTATGGATCTAGCACGAATTCAAACCCGCACGAATGCTACTACCTTATTTAGGTATTTAGAGACATTCAATTGAATCATCATCATCATTATTAGCCAGAACGCGTCCACTGACTCCCCCTTAGAACGCCATTTCGAACGACAAGATGCCTGTTGCATCCACCGGTTATTCATGACTTTCACTATGTCGTCAGTCCACCTAGTGGGAGGCCTACCCACGCTGCGTCTTCCGGTTCGTGGTCTCCACTCTAGAACCTCTCTTCCCCATCGGTTGTCGGTTCTTCGAGCGATGTGGCCAGCCCATTGCAATTAAATCATAGTTTTTTTTTTTATTGTGACTCATTGATAGCAAAGAGATGGATATTTGCTTCGGGTCTGGTTATCAAAGAGTGGTTTTTATTAACAAATAACCGTAGAGCGTGTATGAAGAGAATCGTGGATGTGAGGGTCGTGGCAAAAGACCCTTGTGGCAAAAAGGTGTGACAATTTAATTGATTGATTAAAATATTTGTAATATTTATTTTAACGATTAAATATTACGAATAAAAGCTATGAAACAAATTTTTGGTCCGACCGGGAATCGAACCCAGGACTTCACGCCTAACAACCTGGTATGCTAAGCAATTAGCGCCACGACTTGCGTCTAAACGCAGCATTTGCGGCTTACTATAGCATTAATTTTAATTATTATAATCTGACGTTTAGAAAGCTTGGCGGCAGCCATCGTGGTTGCGGGAAGACTTTCTAGTATACAGATCGTCAAGTGACTTAGTCACGTTTTAAAAGTTGCCGTTTTAAACTAGGCCACTATTTCAGGCTATTTTTAGTTCTTTAACCGTAGTAAAGCTGGGTTGCCTAGTGCCCATAAGCACAGAGCCTGTCTGAAGAGAATTGTGGATGTGAAGGAAGCAAGGGAGTTGTGTAAGGATCGTGGCAAGTGGCGCTCTATTGTCTCTGCCTATCCCTGTGGGAAAAGGCTTGACAATTTGATTGATAACTGTAGTAGCAGTCGTATATATATACCGACATGACATAGTGACAGCGACTGAGGCAAACTTTAAGTGGAACGATTATTTCAGTCGTAGGCGCTCTTGGACATCACCTTGCTTACTATCAGGCATGTCAACTTTAAATGTCACGTCTCAAAAATCTTATGAAAGATATAACAAACTCATTGTAGATTGAGAATATACTCAAACAGATCGGCGAAGCATCCGCATTCTGTCGACCGAATCGGCAGTCGAACTAAAAGGTTCGGTACGTCTTTTCTTTGTAGAACAATCGACAAGTGGAATGCTTTGCCAGCCCATGTGTTCTCTCCATCTTATGACCTTGGATCCTTCAAGCGATGCGTAAAGAAGCACCTTTAGCCGGCATAGCAACTGAGGCATTCGTGAAGTGAGGCGGCTTTTATAATCGTCGACACTCTTGGAACTCCATAATTTTTTTTATTATTGTTACTCGACATATGACAGCACCCATCTTGATGTTAAGCTAAAGTGTGGTCCATGAATACTACAATTTTTAATAACTGTAAGTAGCAGTCATATTTACTATGCCGGCCTAGCTAGAACCGCTAATCCCGAAACGCGACTAAATCACTTCACGACGTATACTTGTAAGTGGTGGTACTACCCCGGATCGGCAGACTGGGCACCACTGCCTACCACTCTTATCATGCTTACTAGGCAGGTCGAGGTCAGATGTCGCGACACAATAAAAAAAACTCGAAGCAGAACGTCGATTGAGTACAATTCCATTATTCAATATTAAGTAATATTAATTGTTTGTATATATAAATATATTTTTTTACATAATAGTACTTGCCAGTTATACCGGTTTTATATGCAAGTGTTTCCACTAGAGAAAGTTGTATGACGAGTAGTAAGGGTGTTTATACACAATTTTGTTGTATACTAAGCTACTAAAGCGCTTGTATCAATAACACAGGTAAACCAAAGTACATACGAGGGCTATCCAGAAAGTCGGTTACGTTTTAGTATAAAATACGAAGAACAAGAAAAAAACGTTGAAATTTTGAAAGTGGCACTAAAATACAATTTTCTACATAGTCGCCATTTTATTTTCGACACTTATCATAGCGGTGAACCAGTTTTATAGAACTCTCCAGTGACGTAGAATTCTGCCGCCTGAGACTTCGGGTAACTTTTGTGTAACAATTTCATCCAACAAACTTCTTGATATTTGTTAAAAACTAAGCGATAGCTGTTATTGTGAACCGACGACGGTCTTCTTTAATTTTCTAATCGACTTTAGAGACAATTTCATCGGTCACATCGGTTAGCGTAATCATTGCACTGCCACTACACCACGGTCGCCTTTCACAGTTTGCGATTCTTTGGCCGGCAGGACCAGATTTGGGGGAGGGCAGGCGGGGCCCCCACAATAGAAAAAAAAAACAAAATTTAGACAGTCAATCTAAAAACAATTTCGATGCGACCTGCATTTTTACATAATTTAATCAGCCAATTAAATTGAGACAAGCGCCCCTTGCCACGATCCTGACACAATTTTTTTCTAAAGACGGCGACATTATTCGCCATAAGTCAGGACAAAAGTTCCCCCGGGACGAAAAGCCGTTTCGATAAAAGCGAAGAGTCGTTTTGCTACATTGAATTGAATGTTATTTGTTTCCCAGCTATTAATTGTAATATTTAATAATCAGTATAAATATTACAAATATTTTTTATTTAAAAATTAAGGCAGATATTTGCTCCTGGTCCTGGTCTGGTTGTCAAAGAGTGGTGGTAGGCAGTGGAGCCCAGTCTGCCGATCCGGGGTAGTACCACCACTTACAAGTATACAGACATTTCGGGATCAGCTTGTCAGTTGACGGCCTAGTTGGAACCGGCAACTTACAAGCTGATCTCGAAACGCGACCAAATCACTTATGTACTTTTATCTCAAGTGTCATGTGTACAAACAGCCTTAGTCATAACCATAACATCGCAGATTTTGTTCAAAGTAAAATGCAGTTATGACCTTTATCGTGTAGACATTAAGGATTATATTTGTGTGCTTTTGTTTGGAATTAAGTTATCTCGTTTGTTTTTGCACTTTCAATTTTCGATGATGTCAAGAAACAAACTATATTAGTATAATTCGATTAAAATAAGAATAGGACGTAATCGGCGCCATTTTGTGACGTCTAACTCTCCAACCAACTTCACTTTAGTATGGTGTCTTTTTCTTTGCGGACCGTCAAGAAACAGACACCTTTGAATCAGTCAAGTGAAGTTAGTCAACAGCCCGTCCTATTCTTATTCTAATAGTATAGTATGTATATTAATTGTTAAAACATTTGTCTCTGTTTAACTCTGTGTGAATGGAGGCGTGAGTGTGATCCATAAATGAATGTAACTGCTACTTTAACAGTCAGTAGCAGTTAGATCCACTATGCCAGCCCAGTTGGAACCGGCAACTTACAAGCTGATCCAAAAACGCAACTAAATCACTTCACGGTCTGTATTCTTGTAAGTGGTGGCACTACCCCGGATCTGCAGACTGAGCACTACTCCTAAACAACCAGAGGCAAATATCCGCCTATTTACTTATTAACAAATATTGTAATATTTAATTTATTAAATAAAAGTTATGAAACAAATACTTGCTCCGACCGGGAATCGAAACCGGGACTTTACGTGTAACCGATTTAGGTTAATCAATGCGCCACGCCTGTTGCCAAACCTTCCTTTTGGCCGTGATGTCGTTGGGTTAGGAGGCAAGCTATTAAGCAAAACTATCAACGCTTCATAACTATAGCTGGTCTACCTATAAAGGACACACCTTTCAACTTTATTAGTTTATTCAAATGCGTGAATGCAAATATTACTAACTATATTACTATACTTCATCAGCATGTTCCTCTTTTTTGTTTAACCAGCAACTAAATGACCAATCACAATCGCATTTTCTTTGTGTTGCATCCATATTTAATATTTGCTCGTGTGCGTAAATGCAGTAAAGGGGCCGCGTCATTTCGGCTTAGACAGACTCTACCTAGTTTCCGCGTCTTTTCTAGACACGGTGTTTATGGTTATACAATTTGAATAGCGACGCAATTGTAGCTATACTACGATTACCCGCCTCGAGTGGGGTTTTCACGCTTTTCAAGTATTCATGGTAATCATCAGTTCAGTGACCGTCTTACACTATTTCCCTCGGAGTATGTTCCGAGGAGCTTTTTAGCCGTGTTTCGACCTCGTCTTGTCACACCCGTGATACCAGCACAGGTCGGGGGAAGCATCCATATTCCACTTACAAGGTTATGTTTTTTTTTATTGTGACACGACATCTGACCTCGACCCGCCTGATGATAAGCAAGAGGAGTTAGTTCACGGCCGCCTCAGTCGCCGGCCACTATGCCGGCCAAAGGTGCTTCTTCACGCATCGCTTGAACGATCCAAGGTCATAGGATGGAGAGAACACATGGGCTGGAACACATTCTCCCCATCCTGTAGCCTTGGATCTTTCTAGCGATGCGTAAAGAAGAACGAACCAGGCCACTCTACAGTGGATCGGGCCTCATAGTGGATCGCTGGGGAGCGACGCGGCAGATGAACTGGCTAGGAAGGGCTGATCCTCGCAGCCAATTGGACCAGTACCGAAGATGCCCCTACCTTACCATTTTTTGCGTAACAACAGACTGCAGGTAGTCTCGGAAAGCCCTTCCTCATATGGATAGCTCCGCATTATGGTAGGTGCCGAAACATTATTTTTTATTGTGACTCGACGTATGACAGCACCCCGCTTGATGTTACGCTGGATTGTGGTCCATGAATGGATGTCACTGCTATTACTACTACAATTTTAATAACTGGCGGCTCCACTGAGGGAAAACCGTTGAAGAAGGAACAAAGAAACCGCAGAGGATAACTCCTAATAATTTTCCTGAAATCCAGTTGTTTTTCGGCTAATTCTATCGGACTATAAGAGGATATCTGTTCAATAAAACATGTATATTATAAATGTCTAGGAACATGTAAAAAACTCAACTTTCTCGTTTCAAATACAAAAATAGAATATGCAAAGTGCTAAATGATAGATCACGTGGTGAAGGGGATGTCTGCAACACACACACACACACAAACAGACACACACACACAATTATAATAAAAAAAGTAAATATTTTATTTATGCAATATTTTTAGGCGACCTAGATGTAGTAGCCACGCTAACCGTAAGCACGGGTTCAAAACTACAGCAAGAGAAGTTCTAAATACGGCGACGACTGAAAAAACCTCAGGTCACGGTTGCCTCATAGTCCCTTGAAGGATTGGTTCCGGCATAGTGACTATGACTGAGGCAACAGTAAGTTGAATTATTTTTTGTATAAGACTATAATAGGAACTGTTTCGAATGGAAAAAAAACAAATTGAAAAAAAAACTTAATTGAACTTTATGGTTCCCATTGCGTTTCGGGATCAGCTTGGTTTTGTAATCGGTTCCAACTAGGCCGGCTACTTGCATTTATAGAATTAAATAACTGCAAGTAGCAGTCGCCTCCATTTATGAACCGGACTCCAGCTTAACATCAATTTTTATTGGGTATGAGCCACAGCAGAAATTAGATTTTTACTATGAGCCTAATACCTGGACTGTTATAAAATTCGGTATCTGGAGTATCTGATGATGGACCATGAGGAATTAAGTAGTGCTGACTACGTATATGTGCTGATTGCGTTTATATACAAGACAAAGTATATAAACGCGAATAACACCGCGGGGTACAGCTAGTATACAACAATTATAAAAAAACTGACTTAGATGAAATAGAAAGGTGATTTACGAAAGATATCCAAGCTTAGATGTGAGTTGTGACCTTGCGCCACTAAGAGTTTAAGAAATGTTTTTAGCCCTATAGTGTAAGTGACGAAGTGATGAATGATCATCATGCCAAAAAAGACAAAAGGTCATAAGAGACACAATTTAACCCTCCCTACTCTAAGCAACACCTTCCTCTGTACCTCGGATAGACTACATATCTCTGAGATGGAAAGCACAAAATTCGGTAGTTACGAATTAAGTATTTGATAAAAATTACAGAATATCGTGCACAAAACCGACCAATTGTTTTCACTGACGACACATACTTATTTATTTATTTACTTTATGTTTTATTATACATTTCTATACTTAAGTGCTTGTATCATAGAAACAGAACAACCAAAGTATGTACATATATTAAAGATACATTGGTACCGGTGAGTGGTTTCGAACTCGTGCCACTCGCCTTACGTAGCCTTTGCACTGCCACTACACCCCGGTCGCCTTAAATATATACATACCCTTTCGAAATCTTGGTCAGATGGAAGCACTTCAGGTTTAAAGCGACATATATCGAGGCGAAATATTTGAATAAAAAAATTAAAAAAAAAATAAAAGTTGTTTAATTATTTATTTGCTGACTGTACACTACTACAAACGCAAAAACGTTTCCAAGCTAAAACTAAACATAATAGGGTATATGCATGTATTTTTTTTATGTGTTTAATTCACTTATTACATCGTTATAACATAATAAAAAATATAAATATTGTTGGTAAAGTTCCAATTATTTTTTAAAAATAATTTTAAAACTTCGATTAAATTTGACACATTTGAACGCCATCATCTAGCGCGGGCTTTTGATGACGTCACACGTCACGACCAGTATTTGTTTACTACAAGTGTTACTGTTATTTATGTGGATTTTTAAGTTGTAATAGCTAACTAAACAAAAACACTGCATAAACACAAAGAACAGCTAATTTTTCTCTTAAACACTACGCGCACAATATGAGCTTCGACCCCGAACGTGTTATGTGACGTCACGTTTTATTCGGCCAATGGTGATGCGTTTCACTCATTTGAATTTCACTTGCTTATTTTTCACTTTTTGCATAATCTTTTATGCAATATATACAAAGAAAATTAAAAATATAATTATTTTAGCATGATGTTAGTACAATAAAGAATCGGGGGGAAAATTTGCAGCAATATTTAAACCACATGCATATTCCCTATTATAGGAGATCGTACGTCACATCTTTATCTACCGCCACGACATAATGGAAACGCGCTCTTAGCCGTGTGTACTGCATATCACATCATCATCAGCCAGAATGCGTCCACTACTGAACATAGGCCTCCCCCTTAGAACGCCATTTCGAACGACAAGATGTCATTTGCATCCACTGGTTATTCGTGACTTTCACTATGTCGTCAGTCCACCTAGTGGGAGGCCTACATGTACTTAATACACACTTCTATAAATGCAAAAACGTCTTCAAGCTAATTTAGACTGTAGCTTGGCTATGTGCAGTCATATGTCGAGCCACAATAAAAAATACTTTTAAATTTCCAGTCTGAGGCCTTGAAATAAACCAGTGAATATGTATCAATAAATATGTATTTATCTACAAACACGTGCCTTGTGCTAAAATAACCGGTTAATTTTACGAAAGATCCGTAACCTCTACATATTCCTTTCGTCCCAACTTCCAACAACCATATATATCATGCATAGATTAGAAGTCGGGTTATAAATTTAATGACAGCTTTAGGGTTCTTTTACAGACACGCCATGCGATAAGCGGCGTGGATCGCTTAAATTCAAACATATTGATAGCGTGTATTGTATGAGAGCGTCTACGGAAATGGGAATTGCGATTTTATACGCGTTTACTTGAATTACAGCGGAGACCGCGACGTCAACCGCTCAAATACAAACGCACAACATAAACGTGTGCAATGAAGTACGACGCCATCGCCCTTTTTTTTAAAACAAAATTATTATTAAAAAGTCAATTATTTACTATTACTATTATTATTTACTATATAAGGAGTCTAGTGTAATCGGGACCAAACATTTATTGACTCATATATTTGTATTTGCGCGTGTGACCCGCGGTGTCACATCGCTAAACGCACCGCTTAACGCGCCTCAACACGTACCGCGTCTCCATTAATGAAACCTTACAGTCTGAGATCCGACGAGAAATCGATCGACCTTCACCCATCTGCCAGATAAAACATATTTTTTAATAAATCTCGAATACATCCAAAAACACTTGCCTCCTAAAATATAGTCATTAATTATAATTGTTTTAATTAATTTTTTTCGAATATGCTACTTACCACATTACCTACATAGCTTGCTTCTCTCAAACATGAGATTTTTTTATTTTTTTTGTGACACGACATCTGACCTCGCCTGATGATAAGCAAGAGGAGGTCCAAGAGTGACGACGACTGGAAAACCGAGTCAGTTCCCGGCTACCCCAGCCGCCGCCACCATGCCGGCCATGAGGGATCCTATACAGCTAGTAATGCCAGTATATGCTAGTACACAGATTGCTACTGTATGGCAATAACGATTGTTAATAAATTACTATAGTCTGTCTAAGCCGAAATGACGCGCCCCTCCACCGCATATACGCACACGAGAAAACGTAAAATATGAATGCAACACACCGAAAATGCAATTGTAATTGGTCATTCAGTTGCTGGTTAGACACAAAAGGAGCATGCTGATGAAGTATAATAGTATAGTTGGAAATATTTGTATTTACACATTTAAATATAATAATAAAGTGGAGAAGCCCATCTTTTATAGTTAGACAAGCTATACTGGACATAAAAATATTATCAATAAAATGTTATAAAGATAAATTATATCAATGTTTTCTTTTATTATTGTGACTTGACATCTGACCTTGTCCCGCCTGTTGGCAAGCAAGAAGAGATCTGCTGAAGTGCTGAAGAGTGCTGAAGACTGCAAAAACCGAGGCTTTACGCCTTCCCCAAACACTTTTCACTGTCACTACATGAAAGTGTTTCTATAATGTGAAAGAATATTAAGAAAGTTTTCTATGGCTATCTATTGTCATCTATACATATAATAAAATTGGAGTGTCTGTTTGTAATATTGAAATAACCGTTTTTTAATACATGTATATGAATATATATACGGTACATACACCAAAATAACATTTTTTACAATTTTTGTCTGTCTGTCTGTCCTTCTGTCTGTCTGTCTGTTTGTTCCGGCTAATCTCTGAAATAGCTGGACCGCTTTTGATGGGACTTTTATTGGCAGGTAGCTGATATAACAAGGAGTAACTTAGGCTATGTTTATTTTAGAAAAAATATTTTATAATAAATAAAATAAAAGAAAAAATATTGCCATACAAAATTGCATGCGTTAGGTATTTATTTTGGGTAAACTAAGGAAAATATATCAAGCTGCTGAGAATTGAAAACAAATTATTATCCTCCTATTATTATTATTATCCTACTATTATTATTATTTTCCTACTATTATTATAAATGTGAATGTCCGTTTGTTTGTTACGCTTTCACGCAAAAAATGCTCAACCGATCATCATGAAATTTTGTACACATATTCTTGAAGGTATCAGAAGTAACATAAAATACTTAAATTTTACGAAAAATCAAACATTGACAAAATTTTTTTTTCCTATTATAAAAAATAGGTACAAGGAGTTGGTTCAAACCCTGAGTACTCTAATACCATCGCACTGTATTACCTACAGTCAAATACAAAAAGAGAACCTCTTCCTTTTTTGTTATAAACCAAATTTTACACGGGTGAAACCGCAGGCACAGCTAGTAAATACTAAATTAAAACCTATATTAAAGGATAAGAGGAAAAGGATAAAACAATAACCTTTATTAAAATCGTTTTTAAATAAAGATATTTAAAAACATCTGATTATATATGTTTTTAGTCGGTCCCAATTTAAATAAACAAATGCTGATTTTTTACTTGTTTTTAAATTTCTTTTCTCAAAAGATTTCAAAATCCCGCTTTAACCAAAAAATATCTTTATGAGCTGGTATGAATCTATGTTTGTTCGATCTACAGTGACTAGTGCATTCAGAATGTACAGTGACAGACCTATTACATGATCAGCTGTAATATGAGGCTTGCTTTCAAATAGGCTGGCTGCAAATAGTGGATGCAACTACTACTTAACAATTATTTACCTGTAGCAGCAGTCGCCTCCATTCATGGACAGCATTTCAGATTAACATCAGGTGGGTTGCTGTCATATTTTAAGCCCCAATAAAGAAAATAATAATAAAAACACGTGATCTGGAGTTTTATTAATATTGCCTTCATGGCCTTTAAACACATCTTATGTAGGATGTAGGTTCCATTTTAAACTTATAGTGAAGGTCATGGTATAATTTTTATAATAGAAAAATATTAAATAAAACCTAATGAAATAGGTAATATAACCATTTAAAGTAACTTCATATTGTTCAAATGTTACTTTAATAGTTATAAAAATATTTAATTAGATTATTAGTTCAAACAGTAAAGTTTGAGGAAAGGTGATAAAATAATTCATTTTTCTCATAAGAAACAAATTAGATTCTCAACGAATACAACTTTTATAATTAAAGCATTATTAATTATTTATCTATTACTTACCAAGGTTCAAAACGTTGCTTGTGTATTGTTGTGATTATAGATAACAAAAATAATAATCAAATAGTCCGCGAAAACTTTTAACAAAAGAATTTACGCAGTATAAATTCTAGTTAAACAAATACAAGTACACAATAATCATAACACACAAATGTTTTATTTGACATATTTATATGAGTTTAAAGTATAATATCAAAACATTATAAAAATATTAAATAAAAACTCAGCGATGCAACAACAAAGGTGACCGACGGACGTCTGGAAACGATAGAAAATTATTGGATAATAATCAACCAATCACAACTCATTGTGAACGAAATTTGACAGTTCAAAGTAATGTTGCCAGTAGAAGTTATACCAATTTTACCAATTTATCTTAAGGGGAACTAGATTTTAGAAAAGTCGTCTTAAAAGATGCTGAGAATTCGATAGAAGATCAAAGTGACATGACATTCTCATAATAACAGTATTTTTAATTTATTGCCTATATTCTTGGCATCAATGCTGCCATTAAGAGCTGTAGTAGTTCTGAACGGACGCTACTTATTTCGGATCTGTCGTACTTCTACAATAATACGACAGTAATAGAAAAGTACAACAAGTAACTTGTTATTAGAATACACGCCAGATATGTCGGCGCCGGGAAAAATCGAAACAAACTGTACGCAGCATATCAAGTGTTGTTCATAGACGAGTAGTTGAGTGCTCGTGTTTTTTTTTTGTCTGCCATACGATTATTCACCATGGCAAATTATTGGCACCATCACCTTCATTCGCGCGTAGACTTATCTGGCGCGCACTCTACTGGCATATTATTGTAGATCTACAATAGATCTGATAAAAACAAAATAAATAAAATCAAATAATATAATATGTGAAATGTATGCTTCAACTCACATCCAGGCGACCTCGTTAATCGCGGGAGTTAATCTGCTGAGAACCTCAAGCTGCGCAAATACGCCAACCACAGTACATTTATGAGTGGGGTCGAGACGATGGGCCCTTGGGCCGTGGTGACCTTTAGCCAAGGGTCGGCACACGGAGTTGTCCAAGCGGCTGACGGAGAAGTCTGGAGACAGGAAGGCTGGCAATGATTTCTGCAAACGTATTAGCCTCGCTAGAGAAAATGTTGCCAGTCTCCTTGGGACTATCTCTGATGGTACGTCTCTTTTACCGTACCGCGTTCTCACGAGGCGATTTGAGTTGATCAACTGCGAAATTGTTCGAGGTTTGAACCGTCTGAACAGACTTTCAACCAAATTGAAGCAATTAATATATATAATTTTTGTTAAACGACAAATATTGATCAACTGAAATCGCCCGGTGAGAACGCGGTATTATAGTTTAATCATAGATAATACTCCTTTAATTTTATTTGTTAATCAATATAAATGCGTAAATTATATTTTGATAAATTATATTTGATAAAATATTGGTGTCAATTCTCTTGGCACACGATTATCCTAAAATCCTCCTAAAAATAATTTAGACCTGTCAAAGGACTTTCGCTATTCTGTGTGTCCCATATTAGTCTTAATTTAGAGCTGTCAAAGCTTTGACAGGCCTAAAAGTTAGTTTAGTTACTTAACTTAGAATTTTAGGCTGTTTTCCTATTCTGTTGTACCAATTTTAGGTGTCAAATTAGAAACGTCAAACTAAATTTGTATAAGATTAGACGACAACATTTTAGGTCCCGCTTAACCTAAAAAATTTAATTCTTAATAAGAAATATGAGTAATTATGTGGTTAATGCTGTAACTGAAAATGCCGAAAGGTAAAATAAGGTGATTTGTGTATTTTTATTTATAGTAGCTCGCCATACGACATCATGCAATCTGATATTAAACTGGAGTGCGATCTATGAATGGGAGTGACTGCTACTACTTTTAAATAACTGAAAGTAGAAGTCGAATTTCTATGCTGGCCTAGTTGGAACCGGTAACCTAAATTATTTCGATTTTAAAGTTTATCTGAAGAAGTCTGGGAGGGAACATAAAAAAACACGTATCACAGGATTAGATTACTTGTCATTATACTGTATAACATTTACTTAATAACTATTTCACCATCATTATACAAAAAAATTCATGAAACACAAGTATTACAAATAATTAAAATCTGTCTCCTGTAATTACCGCCAAAACTCATCTATCCAACAAGATGCGTTCGGAAATTAATTATGTTACGTTTACAAAAGTACAAAGTTTTTTCTATTTTTATTAACGTGAAATAAAGTTTTTATTTACTCAAACCATTATAACATTCAATATGGTACATTATTACTTACTTATTAATAATAATTATATAACTTTCTTATTATTTCATATTATTTTTTAAATATATAAATTTTACGTTGGCAATAATTTAGGCATGTCATCTTAAAATTGACATTTGCGTAAATTAGGTTCGAAATAGACATAGAACGACAAGAGAATTGCGTTTACGCTAAAATTACTTATAATTAAAAAGTTAAAAATTTAGGATAAGTTAGTGAATGTGCCAAGAGAATCGACACCATTGTCATAATTATTATATCATATTGTAGTGAGTTTTTAACTTTACCCAAGAACTTAAATTAAAGATCGTAATCTCGAATATTAAACATTACTTTTATTGAGAGACGAAGATGGTAATATTTGTTAGGCTAACGAAACTTCTGAGGTGGGAATCTTTTTGTACTGAGATTTAAAATGGTTCCCACCTTTTTGTTTATTTATTTTGTTCTGGTATCATATAAAATTTTTTTTTATTGGGCTCTGGAAAATTTAAATTGATGCCGTTTCGATTCTAGAATTTTTGGACGTTATGTAAATAAGTTGTATTTTATTTATTTAATTTCAGATTAATCTTGTGTTTTTCATTATTTCACGTATGATTTACCAAAAGTTAAAATATTACTATACATATGTAATAACAAAACGTTTTGATTTGGCATAAAATTTCTTTTAAAATGTAAAACATATTTTCCATTACTAATTGTATTGGGTATTATTTAGGAAAACATATATTAATAATTAGTTGTTTAAAACTGTGGTTCAAAACGTCTTTACATAAATAAACTAAAAGGATTTAGTACATTTAAAAGTGCCGCCTTTTACCTCTCACGCCCAGTTGACGTCACAATTCGGGGTTTTCATAGCTGTCTTACCGCACCCTATTGCGTTTTCGTAAAAATGACGTAAAACCATACTTTTGTTATTGTAAATATATCTCTATTGCCGGTGAATAGAGTTGTTTTTAATTTGCTAGTATATTTTAGTTTCAATTTATACCGCTTGTTGGTGTTACGTAGCAAAAGGAGACTTGCGCGTAAACAACCAATCAGCTTTCAGAAATTTTGACGCAATTTGCAAATGGCCGTGAAAAGGACCGAGCCCGAACTCCCTAGTTCGTGAAGTTCTGTATAGTCGGTTCCATGATAAAAACTTGCAAATTTATAAAATAAGGTGTGGTGTTGTTGTAACTGTGAAAAATGTGCCAAATAGTGAAAGTCCTGTCTTAATGGTGATATAAAACGCGCCCGGAAGCCGCTGGAGGTGCGGTTGAAGCTGAAATAGCGGACTAGGGTAAAAATCCTTCCATTACCTTTTTCATTTTGTGATATGGTGTCCTTGTTTCGATCCTGGCTGTTAAAGTATTAGTGAGTACAAGCTAAAAATGTGTTGTTGATTGTTTTGTGATAGTTATTTAGTGAAATTATTATAACAAGGAAACTTTTCTACCGGTTTTAGTTTGCGTGAGCAATTAGATAGTTGGTTCCCCATGTTATTGAGTTAAGCGTATCACGTATGTAGTACAACTCGTATATTCACGTACGTTCCGGTGGGAAATGTATTTTTTACACTATTGAACGTTATTTTAGCGGTTCTGGGGTACACACCTACTTCCATAGTGTCTAATGTTAGGGCTTGGTGACAGGATCTAAAATCGATGTCCTTTGCATATTTTACATTCCCTCTTTTGCAATTAGTGTTTTTACTGCGAAATGACATTCTTAATTCATGTTTAAGGTATTATTAAGCATTATCGTTGGTGATTAGTCATTCCTAACAATGAATCTGTCTATTGTTTTAACAATTTATTAAATTAAAACTATTTAGATTCTTCTTGGTTTATAATCTTTAATGGTCATTGATAGTTGTTTTATATCTTTATGCAATATCTCTTAATTACTATAATAGGACATATTGTACTATTTATGATTATTTATTTTCTATATGGTTCCTGCTGAATAGTATTCCATAGTATTTTTTTTTATATTTGTAATTGAAAGATTTTTTTTTATTACTTTCATTAGATAGAATCTATATCAAAGGTGTGACAATCAGTTTCTGATAAGAATACTAAATTTACATTTGTAATATGGTTTAAGCTGCCCAACTAAAGTGTTACTGGGCTGGTCATCTGCATGTTGCTACATTAGCGGCAAAGTCCATTACTGAATTGACTTGAATTAAAAAAAATATATATCACAGAAGCCTAAATAAAGTTGGTAATATGACATAGACTCCTACAATAGTTCTGCAGTGTCATGAGTCATGGACAAAAAAGAGGGAGCCCTTAGTTCAGCGGCGGGACAATTAAATGGGCTTTTGTTTATATAGTTTGTGATAAATTTATAATATTAAAACTACTTTAAATGATGAAAGTCAATTTGCTAGGCTTATGAGTCAAACATTAGATATTTAAAACTATGTTGTCAATATTTTATTTAAGATAAAACAGTAATATTGATCATAATAGGCGACCAATGCAGTGCAATGGTTATGCAAACTAAGTGCATGGGTTCAAACCACTTGCTGGTACCAATGTATCTTTGATATATGTACTTTGGTTGTCCTGTTTATATGATACAATCACTTTAGTAGCTTTATTGAGATGCAATATCTGAACTCAACTTGCCTGCCAAGTGTTGATGACTGAAAAATACCATTTCAGTTTATAGTTGCCTTAGTTGCCGCCACTTTGTTTTCTGTAATAAGTTTATAAAACAATTGTTTAGAAAAATTATCCTGTAGTAAACTGTACCAGTTTGGCAACCTAGTCTCACTAGACTAGACTATTTACATACCACTGTAGATCAAAAGTCTTGCAAACCAAGAGCTCCCAGTTTAAATCACTTGCCAGTCCTAATGTATCATTTATATACATGCACGCTTTAGTTTCTATGATAAGATTAGAAAAAAAATGATATTTTGGGTATTCAGCTAGGTTGCCTAGTGTCCATAACCATAGAGCTTGTATGAAGAGAATTGTGAATGTGAAGGAAGCAAGGGAGTTCTGTCAGGATTGTGGCAAGTGGCGCTCCATTGTCTCTCCCTATCCTTGTGAAAAAAAGGCATGACAATTTGATTGATTGATAATTTATGCTGAGAGTTGTATTGCAACATGTATCATTGATTCAATTTCCATGGTGAATGTGACTGCTACTTGCTGTTATGTAACTGTAGTAGCAGTCGCCTCCTTGATGGATTGCACTCCAGTTCAACATCAAAGGAGTGGTCATATGATCGAGCCACAATAAAAGAAAACAATCTTGCTTCCTTCACATCTAAATTTTTTTTTTTATAGAAGCCCTGCCCTGCCCTGCCTCATTGAGAATGTATGTGTGTAAATATAAGATTTTTATATATTTATTTATATTTCTATACAAAGCTACTAAAGTGCTTGTACTAAAGTACTAAATATATCTAAGATACATTGGTAACAGTGAGTGGTTTTGAACCCGTGCTCTCGGTTTGTGGAACCATTACGCTGCCACTACACCACGACTGCCTTAATATATGTACTTACAGGTAGTTGAGTGTGAAATTTGCAATACAAAGTTGTCACAATGGTTTTCCTTATATTACAATATTTAAATAAGTTATTCATATGCCGTTATGAAATATTCATGTTTCAATGGACTTTGGACTTGGGCTGTGTTCTACGTAGTTTTTCAGTATAATTTTTCAAGTTGTATCTCAATATACCAATTTAAAATGATAAAAAATATAACACGACAACTCTGCCTTTCCCTGACGTATAAAGTTAGCTATAATATTAATATAAAAACAATAAAAAAATACATATACGTCAATAAAATTAAGGAAACTATAATGAAGAAAAACAAGTAAAAAAACAACAAATAGGTAAACTTTAAAAAAGGATTTCTTTTTTTATTGTGATCTAAAATCTGACCTTGATTAGCCTGATGGTAAGCAATGGGAGAACTTTCAAGCAATGTGTGAAGAAGCACCTTTGACCGGCATAGTGGCGGTGACTGGGGCAGCCGTAATAACTGAGTTTTTCAGTCGTCGGCACTCTTGGATATCTTCTTACCATCAGGCAAGTCGAGATCAGATGTCGAGTTACAATAAAAATAAATACTATCGACCGAATCGGCAGTCGCACTAAAATTTTCAGCACGTCGTTTCTTTGTCGAACAATCTACGCGACGCGACGTCTGTAAAAGCGAAACCTCTAGCGGACATGGTGACGGCTACTGAGGCAGCCGTAAATCGTTCCCAAATCGGAAACAGCTTGCATGAAGAGAATTGTGGATTTAAGAAAAGCAAGAGAGTTAGTGTGTTAGGAACGTGACAAGTGGCGCTCCATTGTTTCTGCCTATCCCTGTGGGAAAAGGCGTGACAATTTGATTGATTGATTGTTCAGTTTTCAGCGCTCTTGGACTTTCCCTTGTTTGTATGATTGATGAAAAATAATACTTAATAAACTAATTGTATTCTATCTATCCTAAAACCACATTATGCATGTAGTTTTGGGACGCATTTTCCCTCCAATAGACTTCATCCATTTAAAAGCTTCAGGGAATACATAAAGACTTTGTTTATATTATCGTGCGTTCGCATTCATTTGCTCTGTACAGTCAGACAAACAAGTTTAGAGATAAGGCAATATTTTTTATTATGTCATCGTCTTCACGATTAAACCGAATCAGCTCACGTTTGCCTCGGTCGCCTTTACTATGCCGGCTAAAAATATTTATTAATAAAATAAGTCAATCTACTTTCATCTTTTCTTTTAGGATGAATGAAAGTAGATTGACGAAAGCAATTTATAAATCTGATGTCGATGGATGCGTTGAACATAACAAGCCCAGGAGGGTGTTTTTCGATCAAATCGAACACATCCTCAAGAAAGCTGGGTTGCTTAGTGCCCATAACCGTAGAGCTTGTATGAGGAGAATTGTGGATGTGAAGAAAGTGAGGGAGTTGTGTCAGGATCGTGGCAAGTGGCGCTCGATTCTCTCCCTATCCCCGTGGGAAAGAGGCGTGACAATGTAATTGATTGATAAATGGAATGATTTACCAGCCCTTGTGTTCTCCCCTATAACCTCAGATCCTTTGAGCGGTGCGTAAAGAAGTACCTCTAGCCGACATGACGGTGAACTGAGGAGATCGTGAACTGAGTTGGTTTTCTTTAGTCGATGGTACTATTATCCCTGAACTGATGACGACAGGCGTGGGCGAACGGTTAGCGATTAGTTTGTTGCGCGAAAAGTGTCGTGTTTGATTCCCGATCGGAGCAAATATTTGTTTCATAGCTCTTATTTATAATATTTAATAATTATATTCAATAATGCAAATATTTGTTAATACAAAAAAGTGGTGGATATTTGCTTCGGGTCTGGTTATCATAGAGTGGTAGGCAGTGGTACCCAGTCTGGCCATCCGGAGTAGTACCACCACATAAAAGTATACAGATTTTGTAAGTTGACGGTACCAACTAGGCCGGCATAGTGGATGGATGTGGTTGCTACTTACAGTTGTTGAATTGTAGTAGCAGTGACATCCATTCATGGATAATACTCCAGCTTAACATCAAGTGGGGTGCTGTCAAATGTCGAGTCACAATAAAAATACCTTGTCTACCATCAGGCTAGCCGAAGGTTTATGTTAAGTCATAATAAATAAAAAGGAATGTGGGTTTAAGTACGTTTGTTATTTTTGTAATAAATTGATTTGTTTTTCAGTAATAGCCACCTTCTCGCTTTTCAGTAATGTAAGTTAATTGGTCCACTTAACTTTTGATCTCTGAAGGGCTGTTGTGTCTTAAAGAAGTACGGGAGAACAATAATGATGTCTATAGATATAGCCTTTATGTTGAATTATTCATAACTGTTTAGAAATATTATTTATGTATTGAAATAATAGATTTTCCTTAATAAACGTATTGTCTCAAATTCGTACTAAATATTGACAAAGGACCATCATTCATTGTGGGCTTTTATGTACTACTTTTGTAATTTCCAATGATGAAAAAGTATATGAATGGTAGTTTCGATACTTTTATTGATGAAACTAATGACAATTTTGCTTTTAATTGCTGTTCAATTGAGTTATTTGGATTGGATTTTGTATCGTCTGTCAATCATAAAGACACGACATATTAATAGTTCTGCTTTGAACTGTCATAATACTAGTTTGATCATTTTGCACACCTAAACAATGCAAAATAAAGGATATATTCCAATTACATAGTAATAATCTTACTATTTTAAAATGTATATATGCAACTGTTAATACAATTAAGCCATTGAACGATTTGTTTTGTCTGAACCACTAAGGCTGGTCACATACCTGAGCAGCAAGCGTATACAGTATAGAAAATACTTTAGGAACAATTAATGCTCACAGAGATCTACGTACTATAAATTTCTTCTGGCTGGTTGGTTTGTATTTACAATGGCGCTACAATCGCTACGCTGTTTTTCTTCGGACATTTGCTCTCGGCGCAGTTTGCTGCAAAACAGGGCCTTGATTATCTTATACATATATTATGGCGTCAAAAAGGCAGTGAAATTGCGCTGCGGTCGCAAGTGACCCATCAAGGCCGTCTTTACCCGGGGGTTCAAGGGGTGCGGTGCACCCGGGCGCAGAGTCCTAGGGGGCGCATGCCGACCGCCATAAATTTCTATAGGTACCTACTACACTGAGACCACGCGAGCAGAGCCTTGTCTTTCGCACCCCGGCGCTGAATATGCTTAAGACGGCCCTGTGACCAATCAACGCAGTTTTTCTATTATAATTCGCTGATTGGTTACGAAGATGTCAGATATCAGTGCTTTTACGACGACATAAGAATCAGGGCTCTGTGCGGCAAGCGTGCAGCAAATACATTAGGGAACAATTTGACGACAGAGATCGCGCGTCGTTTAGAACAGTTCGTTACGCGTGAAGTCCCGGGTACCATTCCCAGTCGGAGCAACGATTTCATAGCCTGTATTTGTAAAATTTGGGATACTTTTCAGTCCAATATGTATCTTTGATAGCACGACACAGCTTAGTATAAATATGTAAAAATAATTAAAAGTTTCTTCTACTTTTTATGCGTACTGTACACAAAGTAACGTATATTTTTGTATAGTAAATCACAGGTAAAATGTGTTGACCTGATTTTTACATTATATTGTACGAAAACAAGTGATTTGTCCATAGTAGTGTTTTCTTATTATTTTACTCTGCATTTTGTATAAAGAGAATTGTGGATGTGAAGCAAGCTAAAAGTGTCAGGATCGTGCAGAGTGGCGTTCCGCTGTTTCTGCCTATACCTGTTTGAATTAGGGTGTTAGAATTGATAATGACCATCAAATTGTCACGCCTTTTTCCCATGAGGATAGAGATAACGGAGCGCACTTGCCACGATCCTGACACAACTCCCTCACTTCCTTCACTTCCACAATTCTCCTCAATAATGTTGATTGTTACCCAATAATACACAAATGGCCTTACCGTATTCTCTGCTAGTCGAACGCTTTGAGAAGCGATTCAGATGCGTTTTTGGATCACTTTGAAAGTTACCGGGTCCAACAAGGCTGGCATAGTGGATGCGACTGCTACTCACAGTTATTTACCTGTATTAGTATAAGCTTCAGCGTGGCAATGTTGAGACACAATAAAAAAAAAATACTTTGTTTTGTAGACAGACCTTTTAATCAGTTTAATTCCTTAAATTATATTATCGAACCAAAATCGAATTGTCACGCCTTTTTCCCACAGGGATAGGCAGAGACAGAGGAGCGCCACTTGCCATTATCCTGGCACAACTCTCTCGCTTCCCTTTCATCCACAATTCTCTTCATACTAGCTTTATGCTTATGGGCCTTTGATTTGATCCGAAAACACCCTTCTGGGCCTGCCTTGTTTAACTCATCCATCCACATCAGATTTATAATATTTTTTCGTCAATCTACTATCACTTATCCTTTAAATCTGCCGAAACCATCGGAGTATTCCTTTGTTAATCCTTGTCATTCTGTAATCATGTTTTATTCCTCATTCTATTATTTATTTAAATCCTTTATTGCACTAAAATAAACTTAAAAATAGGTACATACATAGGGAGTTTAATGCCTTTTTGGCATTCTCTAACAACTAACATATCAGCTATAGTCACTCCATTTTTGAACTCCAATTTGATTCAAATTGTCACGCCTGTTTTCACGGGTATAGGCAGAGACAACTAAATTAAATGCAACATTAATTACGTTATTTGTACTATGTCTATTTCCCCTCAATAATGAGGAAAATCAATGTATTTGCCTTCCTCTAAATGGCATAGAATTCTGGTAACTTTTTTATGATGTTTAGTTTATAATAGGTATATATGAATCATAACATTCGCAACACATTATTATAGCTCTTGTTGTAGATGTTTTTTTACTTTTAATGGTTAGTGATTGTGACTCGACATATGACAGCTGGGTGTTAATGTTAAGCTGGAGTGTGGTCCATGAATAGATGTCACTGCTACTACAATTTAATAAATGCAAGCAGTAATCACATCCACTATACCCACCTAGTCGGAACCGGCAACTTACAAGCTAATCCCGAAACGTGACTAAATCACTTCACGGTCTGTATACTTGCAAGTGGTGGTACTACCCCGGATAGGCAGACTGGGTAGACTACAATTCAATATCTGTAAGTAGCAGTCACATCCACTATGCCGGTCAAGTTGAAACCGGCAACTTACAAGCTAATCCTTCACGGTTTGATAAATTCTAAATAAGCGCGTTTAAGATCAGGATTATTCTTAAAACGCTTTTCTAAATTAGGAAATCTAAGGGTTTTAGAGCATGTTGTTTGTGACCTATCCATCTATGTATTGTCAGGTTTTGAGAACTTGTCAGGCTCATTCTGCAGTCTTTACAGTTATATTTATTTCACAATTTTCTTACTACTGTGGCGGATATGACAACCACATCAACTAGATGGTTTTGTATCAACTCGATCAACTCACCTTTGTATATAAGTAGAAGTATTTTATGGAATAACAGCAAAAAATAGATATCCTGCTCTATATCACTTCACGGTTTGTATACTTGTAAGTGGTGGCAAGTGGCGCTCCACTGTCTGCCTATCCCTGTAGGACCACGGGGAATGTTCCGAGGAGCTCTTTAACCTTGTTCCTACCTCATCTTTTCACTCCCGTAATACCCGCACAGGTCGGAGAAAGCATCCGCATTTTATCGACCGAATCGGCAGTCGAACTAAAAAGTTCGGTGCGTCTTTTCTTTGTAGATCAATTGACAAGTGGAATGCTTTGCCTGCCCATGTGTTCTCTCCATCCTATGACCTTGGATTCTTCAAGCGATGCGTGAAGAAGCACCTTTGGCCGGCATAGTAACGGCGACTGGGGCAGCCGTGAACAAACCCGGTTTTCTCAGTCGTCGTCACTCTCAGTCGTTATCATCAGGCGGGACGAGGTCAGATGTCCTGTCACAATAAAAAAAAAAGGAAAAGACGTGACAATTTGATTGATTGATGTTCTGGCTATATACCTATAATCCTAAACTTAATTCCTGCTGAGGCACTGACGATATCAATTTAGTACATTAACCTCTGACGACCTTACAGAACCTTTTTTCGTCATTATTAATATTTGATTTGTTTCTGATTAGGCTGTTAGTTACGCTTGTCGTTGATAAAATAGGTTTATCTCTGTCGCGCCTGTTGTTCGTTATAGTTGTTTCTCTCTCTCCCTCTCTATCTCTCTCGGGAACCTTAACCGTAAAGCTTGTTAAGAGAGTTAATATAATAGATATATGCAAGGAATGCCATTGTGACTGTTTTTAAATAACCTTCGCATCATAATGTCCAAAAAATATGTCAATGCGACCGTGGTGTAGTGGCAGTGCAATTGTTACACAAACCGAGAGCTCGACTTCGAAACCATCCATCGGTACCAATGTATCTTTGATATATGTACTTTGGTTGTCCTGTTTTTATGATACAAGCACTTTAGTATCTTAGTATAGAAATGTAAATAAAAAAATAATTTAAAAAATATATATAAGTAAAATGGATTACAATAATATTCCTTGCAGGTATATTATTGTATCTTGCTTCTTAGATTGCCGTACTAGGCAGACCGCACGACGATCCTCGGGCGGTCTGTCCGTACTAATATTTATATATGGGTTAATATTTAAATTTATTGTACTTTGATCAAATTCGGGATATTGTTTCTCGGATAAATCGGACACATCCTCAACTAGTTGGTATAAGTTTTATAAAGTTGGTATAAAAAGAATTGTGGTTGTGAGGGAAGCGAGGGAGTTGTGTTAAGTGGCGCTCCATTGTGTCTACTTATCCCTGTGGGGAAGAGGCGTGACAATTTGATTGATTGATAAAAAAGCAGTGCCCATAAGCATAGAGCTTGTATGAAGTTTTAGATGTAAGGGAAACAAGAGAGTTGTATTAGAGTGATGAAATATGGCGCTTCACTGTCTGCCTATACATGTGACAAATGAGCCGTGGTTGTAAGGTTGTTTGTAAGTTTTTGTTTGCCTTAAAAGTGTTTTTTTTTAATCTATATGATTTTATTTTCTTATCTACAATATAATTAATATTGTATAAGTAATTATTCAAATTTTAATTATATTTAAATTGAATATTAGAAACTAATAAAAGAATTGCGTGAAAGGAAGTATTTCCTTTGGCCGGCATAGTGACGGCGACTGGGGCAGCCGTGAACAAACCCGGTTTTCTCAGTCGTCGTCACTCTTGGACATCCTCTTGCTTATCATCAGGCGGGACGATCTCAGATGTCGTGTCACAATAAAAAAAAAAGTATGGTTAGAGAATGAATGAATTGGTTATCAAACGTATCTTGTACGATCAAGTTATCCTTGCATCTTCGGCGTATGTGTTACAGGAAATGGTTACTATTATGAATGCCGAATTAGAAAAGAAAGGCATGAAAGTGAATGTAAGTAAAACTAAAGTAATGGTTTTGGAGAGAGAGGATGAAATGACAGAATGTGAGATAATGATAGACGGAAAGAAAGTGGAACAAGTCAAACAATTTTTTTACTTGGGAAGTATGTTTACAAGGGATGGGAAGTGTAAAAGATATTGAGAGAAGAGTGCAAAGGGGTAACGTAGTGAACGGTGCCATCCATAGTATAATGAACAGCCAAATAATGTCCCAAAAGTCACGGATGGCTGTTCATAATGCGGTGCTTGTTCCTACATTATTGTATGGAAGTGAAGGTTGGGTGTGGCAGAAGAAGCATGAGAGTAGAATTAACGCTGTAGAAATGCGGTCGTTAAGGAGTGTATGTGGAGTGACGATAGCGGACAGAATAAGGAATAGCACATTGCGCGATAGATGTGGTTTGAATGAGAATGTAGTGACAAGGATTGACAAAGGAATGCTTCGATGGTTTGGGTACATAGAACGGATGAGTGAAAGTAGTTTGATGAAAATGATTTATAAATCTCATGTGAATGGATGCGTTAAACAAGGCAGGCCCAGGAGGGTGTTCGCCGACCAAATCGTAGACAGTCTCAAGAAAGCTAGGTTGCCTAGTACCCATAACCGTAGAGCTTGTATGAAGAGAATCGTGAATGTGATGGAAGCGAGTGAGTTGTGTCAGGATCGTGGCAAGTCCTAAATATTAGAAACTATTGGTGTATGTAGCCCAATATACATACATAAAGCAAATTGTCACGCCTTACTTGTCACAGGGATAAGCAGTTCTTCACCTTCTTCTACCTCTGCAACTGTGGTAGGAAATAGCCTTCCTTTCATCACTTTACCCGCTACTGCACCGTCTACCTACCTCTTTGTTTATTGTGGCTCGACAGCATCCCGCCTGATGTTAAGCTGCATTGCAGTTCATGCATGGAGGCGACTGTTACCACTGGCAAATAGCCAGCCTAGTTGGAAACGCGACTAAGTCACTTCACGGTCTGTATAATTGTAAGTGGTGGTACTACCCCGGATCGGCAGACTGTGTACCACTGCCTACCACTCTTTGATAACCAGGCCCGAAGCAAATATCCACCTCTTTTTTTATTAACAAATATTTGCAATATTTAATATAATTATTAAATAATACAAATAAAAGCTATGAAACAAATATTTGCTCCGACCGGGAATCGAACCCGGGACTTCACGCCGCCGCACCTATAATTGTGATTTGTATAATAAACAATGATGTAAGAACTAACAAGATTTAACAGTCTAGTGGGGGTAATACATAGAAAACGGAAGGGTTTATAGAAAATCAGTATTTTGTGCGGCGCGGACACTCATAAAGGGTGCCGAAAATCGTAAATCACAAATCACGATATTTTTAACACAATGGGACTGCTAATGTACTAGCAGTACATTTATAAACCGTACTCCAGCTTACATTAAGCGGAGGGCTGTCACACGTCGAGCCACAATAAACAAATATGATGACTAAATATAATTTACGCAAAGTTGCTTATACGAAATTATACGAATATTTAAATTAGGTACATTAAAGGAAGTTATAAAACTGCGTACATGTTCTATTTCTGACGTGGCAGGTGCAAGACCAATGTTAGCGAAAACCAACATGAAGATAACATCTTTTTTTTTTAAGAAACGTCACTTGGAACCTTGACTTGAAAGTGAGGAGCATAATGAGGGCGACTGGGGCAGCCGTGAAGACTCGGTTTTCGCAGTCGTCGGCACTCTTGGACCTCTTCTTGCTTACCATCAGGCGGGTCTAGATCAGATGTCGAGTCACAATAAAAAATGGTCGATTCCCTAGACTAAAACATGTACATTTGATAGCCCCCACCTGATTTTAGGTGCGGTCTAATAAAAGGGGCGACTGCTACTACGGGTAAATAAATAACTGCAAGTAGCTAGCTATGCCTAGTCTGTTCAAGTCTACACAAATATACTGTTTTCCATTCAATACGTGCATTACGAGTATACCTAGAATTACCTAGGGTTTCAACCCTTGCGGGCTACCCTCAGGTTAGGGGAGGCTAATGCAGTTATCGATCAGGTGACCACGCGTTGTTCACGTCAGTCGGTGACGTTTCTGCACGAGCTCGTGGTGAATGTAGGACGCGTTACGTAAAATATATTTCCTTTACACTAATATTACAAAGAGGTAAAGTTTGTCAGTTTGTATTTAGGTAATCTTTCAAGTTGATTATGAAACGTGACTTAGTACCCGTCTGAGCAAATGACTTATAAAGCGAAGATATTCTTTTTAACGCCCTTTTATAGTAGCTTGACTTGTATGTATGTAACTATCTAACGGAATCTTTCAAATTATTTTTTACCCTCTTTTAGAGGTCAGGACACACATTTTACCACTTTGGAAGTGTCTCTCATATTAGAAACCTCAATATCATTTTTGAAGACCTATCCATAGATATCCCACACGTATGGGTTTGATGAAAATTTTTTTTTAGTTTCAGTTTCAAGTATGGGGAACCCCCAAAATTTATTGTTTTTTTTTCTATTTGTATGTGAAAATCTTAATGCGGTTCACAGAATACATCTATTTACCAAGTTTCAACAGTATAGTTCTAATAGTTTCGGAAAAAAAGTGGCTGTGACATATGGACGGACAGACAGACAGACATGACGAATACATAAGGGTTCCGTTTTTTGCTACGGAGCCCTAAAAAGACGAGACAATTTGATTTATTGGATTGAGCCCGTGCATCTTGGTTTGCGTAACCATAGCACTACCACTACACCACGGTGTACCATCACTATTCTATGTCAAGTACCATTATTAAATACTAAAGACTATAAATCTACAGAAAATCTACTAAAGGTTATTAAATGAAATACATCAATACCACACCACTCACAACAATACAAATTATATATAAATATTTTTCTATTGTATAATACTCGTATTTTCTTATTAGCATTTATTACTATATAATAGTTTTTTTTTATCGTGACTCGACATATGACAGCACCCCGCTTGATGTTAAGCCAAAGTGTGGTCCATGAATGAATGTCACTGCTAATACAATTCAATAACTGTGAGTAGCAATCACATCCACTGTGCCGGCCTAGATGGAACCGGCAACTTACAAGCTGATCCCAAAACGTGACCAAATCACTTCACGGTCTGTAAGTGGTGGTACTACCCCGGATCGGCAGTGGTAGCCTACCACTCTTAAAAACCACTTTTTATTTTTATTTTTTTGTTTCCTGTTTTGTTATTTTTTCCTTTTGTACTTTTTATACACATCTCATAGCTTGCTGTATGAGTCAGGGAAAGACAGGGTTGTCCTGTAACGCAGTGTCTCACGCAGACCTAGTACAGGGACCTTCAATTCACCTATTTATAATGTAAAATTTGATGTTAATAAAGAATTTTTAATTTAATTTAATTATGTACAATGAACCATAGTTGTTTAAGAGCGACTATTGTTTTATCATAATAGAATTGTTTATCCTCGTGCGACGTCATGACCGGTGGCGTAATTGCAGCGTAATTGTCATTATAATTTGCTTGTGGAATTGTTTTTTCTATTATTCGACCTGATTTTGTGTTTATTTCTTTATATAAATCTTTATTGTGCTTTGTATCTTAAAGGCAGGCCAATGAGGGGGTTTTCCAATCAAATCGGAACCATCCTCAAGAAAGCTAGGTTGCCTAGTGCCCATAACCTTAGAGCTTGTATGAAGAGAATTGTGAATGTGAAGGAACCGAGGAAGTTGTGTCAGAATCGTGGCAAGAGGCGTGACAATTAGATTGATTGATTCGACCTGATTTTGTGTTTATCTATTTATTTAAATCTTTATTGTTCTGTGTATCTTAAGTCTATTGTTGCCGACTGAAGCAACCGTTAATTGAGTCGGTTTTCTAAGTCGTTGGCAGTCTTGGACATCCCCTTGCTCAACACCAGGTAAGTCGGGGTTAGATGTCAAGTTACCTCAGTCGCCGGTCACAAAGTGCATTGAAATGTATACTTGACTGATGATGAGCAAGAGGAGGTCCGAGAGTGACAACGACTGAAAAACCGACTCAGTTTGCGGTTGCCTCAAGACGGCGCCCTAAAAGTGTATAGATATAGTATGTAAATGTATAGATTTATTTTTCAAAGTTAATGTATTAATCTTTCATTTTCAGGTCGTTTTTAATCGTCAGTTGAGTAGCGACTGCGTTGCGTTTGCACGCGCGTGCAATAGTTTCCGTTGGATTGGTCAGCGTAATTAGGCAAGCTGGTGAAGATGAATGAATTGGACAGCCTGCGCCAGGAGGCGGAGACACTCAAGAATTCCATTCGAGTGAGTGTTTTTTTTTATTGTGACTCGAGATCTGACCTCAATCCGCCTGATGGTAAGAAAGAGGAGCCCCCAAGAGTGCCGGCGACTGTAATAACCGAGTATTCACGGTGTCACTCGTTGTCACTATGCCGGCTAAAAAATTCCGTGGTGTATTGATAAATGTTGACTATCAACAGCCTTTCCCTAGCATGACAATCCAAGTAGCAACTTAAGTGTACAGAGTGTGAAGTGATGGAGTCGCGTTTCGGGATCAGCTTGAACGTCGCTGGTTTCAAATAGGTTTCTAACTGTGATAGCATTCGCCACCTATTCATGGACTGCACTCTAGCTTAAGGTGCGATTCCGCCGGCGACTGCAGACCGCAGACTGCACTACGTGTTTGTATGAGATTGATTCCGTGCAAGGCGACACTATAGCGACAATCTGCATTTTGCTAAGTCATAGATTAATGAAATAATCAAATTTTATATGCAACTGTTAATACAATTAAACCCAAGTCCCCATACAGATTGAATGATGTCCTTTATTAAACTAATGCTTTTGTATCTTGTTTAGGATGCGCGCAAATCGGCGTGCGACACGTCTTTGGCGCAGGCCACGGCAAGCCTGGAGCCGATCGGCCGTATTCAGATGCGCACACGCAGAACACTCAGAGGCCATCTCGCCAAGATCTATGCGATGCACTGGGGCAGTGATTCGAGGTAAAATAAACATTATTATACTCGTAATATAAATAATCAATCAATCAAATTGTTACGCTTTTTTCCCACAGGGATAGGTAAAGACTGGATCGCCACTTAACTCATCCCAACATAACTCCATCGCTTCCTTCACATCCACAATTCTCTTAATACAAGCTCTAAGGTTATGGGCACAATGCAACCTAGCTTTCTTGAGGATGTCTCCGATTTGGTAGACGTATCCACTTATATTGATAATAAAACCTAATTATTGTTACAGAAACCTGGTATCGGCCAGTCAAGACGGCAAGCTGATCGTATGGGACAGCCACACCACTAACAAGGTGCACGCCATCCCGCTGCGCTCCTCCTGGGTCATGACCTGCGCCTATGCCCCATCGGGCTCGTACGTTGCTTGCGGTGGACTCGACAACATATGCTCCATTTATAGGTGACTATAGCTCGAGATTATAAGCTTATTTCGCCTCTTTTCAATGCTTATATGTTAGCTGTGTATTTGTAGTCTGGCAAGCCAGCTCTGTCACAAGACATTGAATTTTTTGATCTGGCAATACTACCTACTTGTCAAACGACCGCGACGTGTAATTACAAAGTATTACAAGTTTGCCCACCGAAAATCTCGTGCAACTTCTGGCTTATTCGATATTTGGTTTTGTGAATTATATAGATCTGTTAAAATAAAAAAGACCGCGAAAGACCTGGGTTCGATGCCCGGTCGGAACAAAGTGTGTTTTATAGCATTTATTTGTAAAATTAAGATTGGTTTGTTAGATTGGTTGTTTGAAACATCCATGAATGGAGGTGACTGCTACTACAGTTAAATAACTGTTAGTAGCAATCTCATCCACTATGCCAACCTACTTAAAACCGACAACTTACAAGTTGATCCCGAAAAGCGACTAAGTCACTTCACGTGTATTTTTTTATATTTTTTTATTGTGACTCGACATATGACAGCACCCCGCTTGATGTTAAGCCAAAGTGTGGTCCATGAATGAATGTGTAGCAATCACATCCCCTATGTCGGCCTAGATGGAACCGGCAACTTACAAGCTGATCCCGAAACGTGACCAAATCACTTCACGGTCTGTATACTTGTAAGTGGTGGTACTACCCCGGATCGGTAGACTGGGTACCACTGCCTACCACTCTTTGATAACCAGACCCGAAGCAAATATCCATCTCTTTTTTTTTTATTAACAAATATTTGCAATATTTAATACTATTAAATATTACAAATAAAAGCTATGAAACAAATATTTGCTCCGACCGGGGATCGAACCCGGAACTTTACGCGCAACAATCCAGTCGCTAAACCGTTCGTCCACGCCTGTCGTATACTTGTAAGTGGTGGCTGGTGCCCGGATCGGCAGACTGGCCACCACTGCCTACCACTCTGAAATTTATCACTAACCTTGCTTTTGCCACATTAAAATGAATTGCACATTTTGTTTTTCAGCTGAAGAGCCAAGTATTTTCAGTAATAATTATTTATCTATTTCTACTTATTGTAGCCTAAAGACGCGGGAGGGCAACGTGCGCGTGTCCCGCGAACTGCCGGGACACTCTGGATACCTATCGTGCTGCCGGTTCCTGGATGATAACCAGATACTCACCAGCTCGGGCGATATGACTTGGTATAGTGATTTCTAATTAACAATTATGTATTATATGTTATTAATCTAAAGATGATGATTGCCTAGTTCCCATAACCATAGAGCTTGTGTGAAGAGAATTGTGAATGCGAAGGAAGTGAGGGAGCTGTGTCAGGATTGTGGCAAGTTGCGCTCCATTGTCTCGGCCTATCTCTGTGGGAAAAAGGCGTGACAATTTGATTGTAATCTAAAGAAACAATGTTACCCACATTCCTAATCAAGAAATATAATAATTAAGTGTACAAAGTTACTTAACAGTAAGTAGCAGTCACTACCGACCTTCAGTTTAATATTTTTTTTATGGTGACACGACATCTGACCTCGTCCCGCCTGATGATAAGCAAGAAGAGGTCCAAGAGTGACGACGACTGAGAAAACAGAGTTTGTTCTCGGCTGCCTCAGCCGCCGTCACTATGCCAGCCAAAAAATATCAAGCAATTTAATTGTTTTAATAAAATTCGTTTTATTTCAGCGCCCTGTGGGACATCGAGACAGGTCAGCAATGCGGTCAGTTCACAGGTCACACTGGCGATGTGATGTCTTTGTCCCTTGCGCCTGACCAACGCACATTCGTATCTGGGGCGTGCGACGCTTCTGCCAAACTCTGGGACATCCGTGATTGTCAATGCAAGCAGACCTTCCCCGGCCATGAGTCTGACATCAACGCTGTCACGGTATGTCATACGATTAATTTTTATTCTATTAATTTACATTACTAAGCTGCATGCAGCTGATGCATGAAACAGATGATAAAATTTGGGATGCGCAAACGGGATTTTGGGAAGGGATGGAAGGTATAGATCAAATCTTCTCTCTATGATGCGTCAGCGAAAAAGTTTGCACCAGGTTTTGTTGACCTTGAGAAGGCCTATGATCGAGTAAACAGGAATGAAAGTAAATGTAAGTAAAACCAAAGTAATGGTTTTGTAAAAAGAGAATGAAATGACAGCATGTGATATAATGATAGATGGAAAGAAAGTGGAACAAGTAAACAATTTGTTTATTTAGGAAGTATGTTTACTGGGGATGGAAAGTGTGATGAAGATATTGGGAGAAGAGTGCAAATGGGTAACGTAGTGAATGGTGCCATCCATAGTATAATGAACAGCCAAATAATGTCCCAAATTCCTACATTACGCTCGTTCCTACATTTATGTATGGAAGTGAATGTTGGGTATCGCAGAAGAAGCATGAGAGTGTATGTGGAGTGACGATAGCGGATACAATAAGGAATAGCACAGTGTGCGATAGATATAGTTTAAAAAAAGATGAAGTGACAAGGATTGACCTAGTAATGCTTGTTTCGTTTTGTCGATGGTTTGGGCTCATGAAAAGAATGAGTGAAAGTAGATTGACGAAATGAATTTATAAATCTGATGTAGATGGACAAAGCAAACAAGGCAAGCCCAGGAGGTTGTTTTCCGACCAAATAGGAGACATCCTAAATAAAGCTAGGTTGCCTAGTGCATAACCTTGAGAGCTTGTATAAAGAAAATTGTGGATGTGAGGGAAGCGAGGGAGTTGTGTCAGGAACGTAGCAAGTGGCGGTCCATTGTTGTTATTATCTTTAAATGTGTTTTGTTCTTGCAGTTCTTCCCATCTGGATTTGCGTTCGCGACTGGCTCCGACGATGCCACTTGTCGGATGTTTGACATTCGCGCTGATCAGGTTTGTCTATCTTTTTTTTTTATAAAACAGCTGTATTCCTTAAGCGGGGGAGTTGTGCCAGGATCGTGGCAAGTGGCGCTTTATTGACCCTGCTTATCCTTTTGGGAAAAAGGCGAGACTATTTGACTATTTATTTATTAAGAAACATATAAAATCAATAGTATATTAACTATAATTTAAACTATAAATAAAAATATCATCTAATGACGTCGCATCAGAGATAGTCTCAAGGAGTCTGGCAACATTTCCCCTTTGTATAGCAAGGCTTATACGTTAGCAGAAGTATTTCACTGGCGTTCTGTCTCCAGACTTCTCTGTCAATTGAATAACTCCTTGGCCGGGCGCTTAGCAGAAGGTCCCCAAGGGCCTATCGTCTCGGCCCCAATCTACGGCGCAAATTCGTGACCTGTACCGAGGATGACGTATTTGCGTAGCTTGAGGTTCTCAGCAGAAATAAAATAGGCAGAGTGGTAGCCAGTGGTTACCCAGGGTAGTACCACCACTTACAAGTATACAGACCGTGAAGTGGTTTGGTCGTGTTTCGGGATCAGCTTGTAAGTTGCCAGTTCCATCTAGGCCGGCATAGTGGATGTGATTGGTACTCACAGTTATTGTATTGTAGTAGCTATGACATCCATTCGTAGACCACAGTTCAGCAACATCAAGCGGGGTGCTGTCATATGTCGAGTCACAATAATAAATAATTTGTATTTTGCAGGAGCTTGCAATGTATTCACATGACAACATAATCTGCGGCATCACGTCCGTGGCATTCTCCAAGAGTGGGCGGCTCCTATTGGCCGGTTATGATGACTTCAATTGCAACGTATGGGACTCTATGAAGAGCGAACGCGCCGGTCAGTTGGTTTTGATTATTATTATTTTATAGGCTCCAACTAGGCCGGCATGGTGGATGCGACTGTTATATACAGCTATTTAAGTTGCCTTCTTTATTGGCACGCGCTTCAGTTTAACATCAGGCGGGGTGTTGTGATGTCGAGCCTCAATAAAATAAACCTACCGCGGGGAAATCCCCTTATACTTCTGGAGGTAAGAACCAAGGTAATTTAACTGTATTAGCAGACGCCTCTATTCATAGACCACACTCCGACTTAACATCAGGTGGGGTGCTGTCGTAATGTTGAGCCTTAAGAAAATATCATAGGGAATTCCCCACCCCTGGTTCTCAGGGTACAAACCAGGGTTATGCCTGACTTTCACCGTCTAAAACCATACGTCCATCACATAGTTATCAAGCTGATCCCGAAACGCGACTAAGTCACTTTAGCTGTTCATTTGAAGTCGTGATAGTAGAGCTGGATTGCGCTCCATGAATGGAGGTGACTTCTACTACGGTTAATACAATCTACAGTTGATAGTATTTAGTCACATTCACTATGCTGGACCGAAAGTTGATCCCGAAACGTGATTAAATCACTTAACGGTCTTTTTTGCTTGTATGTGGTGGTACTACCCCGGATCAGCAGATTGGGTACTACTGTCTACCACTCTGAAAATTAACGTATTTTCGGCGACAAGCGTGGTGCTATTGTTAGCACCCCGCTTGATGTTAAGCTGGAGTGCGGTCCATGAATAGATGTCACTGCTACTACAATTCAATAACTGTAAGTAGCAGTCATCCACTATGCCGGCCTAGTTAGAACTGGCCATTTACAAGCTGGTCCTGAAACTCGACCAAATCAAAAAGGCGTTATATGTCGAGTACAATAAAAAAGAAAAAAAAATCCTCACGCCTTCTAAAATTGTACTAATCATGGTTATTTTGTTTCAGGCATCCTGGCTGGTCATGACAATCGCGTGTCATGCCTCGGCGTGACTGAGAACGGCATGGCAGTCGCCACCGGCTCATGGGACTCGTTCCTCCGTATTTGGAACTAAACGCACACCCCCCCTCACGCGCGCAAAATAACCCCCCCCCCCCACACACAACGCCCTTTTAAGTTTTGAACGCGCACTTTATGACAAAAATATATTTAGAAATAGTGGACTGCAAAAGAACCTACTAAACTGCACGGATATTTGGTACTATGTTATATATATGCTTTGATATATTGATATTTTGGCCGGCTGAGTAACTGCGACTGAGGCAGCCGTGAACTAACGCGGTTTTTTCAGTCGTGGCCACCCCTGGACCTCCTCTTGCTTATTATCAGGCAGGTGGAAGTCCTTTGTCGTGTCACAAATTAAAAAAAAAACTTAAACAAGACAGAGAAATAAAAAAAAAGGTTTTAAACATTTTTGAGTATTGTAATATTGTAACACATCAATCAAATCAAATTGTCACGCCTTTTTCCCACAGGGATTGGCACAGATAATGGAGCGCCACTTGCCACGTTCCTGACACAACTTCCTCGCTTCCCTCACATCTACAATTCTCTTCATACAGGCTCACACGTTGATCATTGGTCACAAAAGTCGCACTCCACTGTTGACCGCACTCCAGTTTAACATCAGGACGGTGTGGTTATATGGTGTATACTTAGATTTCTTTATTTCTTTCTGTAAAGGTATAGTATACAGACCGTATAGTGATTTGGTCGCATGAAAGTTGCCGTTTCAAACTGGGCCGGCATAGTGGATGTGGGTGCTACTTACAATTATTGAATTGTAGTAGCAGTGACATCCGTTCATGGACCACACTCCAGTTTAACATTAAGCGGGGTATGTCGATTAACAATAAAAAAATATTTTTGAGCTATTTTTTTCATCAAGTGCGCGTTTTGCTTCTATTATACCGCTAATAGCCAATTTGACCGTCGATTTTTCTGGTTTTTTTTTGTATTCTATAAAAATTTTATTGAGTAGGTGTCTTGAGGGTCTGTGATACACAAAAGAAGCTTTAAAAAGCTTAGTATAAAGTTTATTCGGCTGTCAGCTTGGTAACTCATATTCAAAACCTAAACGCAAGGAGACGAAACAACGTTTTACCTTTTGAATAATAATAAATGGCGGACGCCTATATATAAAGTAGTGAACTGCTGTACTCACTGGGTAAACTACTTTACTCATTGGGAGCCCAAAACCAAAGTTTAATTAACCGAAAACAATGGCCGAAAGTATTGTTTTCTTTTTCTTATATAAAAATTTGGTATAAGTTGAACAGAGGCAGGTATAGATCTCAAAATAAGGTATTTTTTTATAATCTTCACAATTGGTAGATTTTCTACTAAACTAACCTTTATTTGTAGACCTTTAGAGTCGTCTTTCGTGTATCACAGTCCCGCATGTGTCATACGCGCTGTAATTGGCGTCAAAATGAAAAACAAGATGGCGTCTTAAAATGGCGGTCATGATTTTAGAGCGGTGTCGTAAGGGATGTGATTTTTTAAATACATTTTTATATTAGGCTTGTATAATTCTGATCTGAGCGCTTTTGAATCGAGCTGCACACTTCTATTGTGTATTAAGGGCTGATTTTGCATTACCACTAGTTAACAGTACCTCTGGGCCGGCATAGTGGATGCGACTGCTCGCACTCCAGCTTAACATCAAAAGTTGTGCTGACATGTCGTAGCGGAGGTGACTAAAACTGGTGTTAGCGAAAAGGTCGCTAAATATTATGGTTATATTTATCTAAGTGTAGAATTTTGATCGCATATTTTGAGCGACTTGTAAGCACTCGCTATAATGGGGAAACTATGCGAAGTTTTTTCTATCTAAGATGTAAGCATTTAAAAGAAAGCCGTGTTTTAGAATAAGATTTTGGCCTTTACTAGATAGCCGTTTCCATTTAGATACTAGGCTGGCATCGTGAAATGGATTTATCCTTGCCTAATAGATCCGGGCTGATAAAAAGAGCGCCTGTATTAAAGCTGCGCGCGCAGTAACTTGTTTTGTTACCTACTTACTTTTCGTTTTACGCATGTGTATAAAATTTAAAATGTTATTTATGTGGACGGCTGTATAGATAGGCGGAGTCGCACCCACCGCAGTCGTCCAGAGCTCTTTTAATCTGCCGATCCCAATACTGCTCAGCGTTCTTTTTCTCTGCCGGGATATACCAACCAAATTGAGATCAACGGGGTTAGGTTGGGCAAGTTTAGATTATTGTCTCTCATTGACGATTGGCAAAATAATATAAGTTAGGCTAAATCCACCAAATGAGACTATTGATGATAATGATGAAACATGTCGTCGCACAGACGATATTCGTCACAACGATTAATAGTCTCGTTTTATTGGATTTAGCCTAGATTTTATTATTTTGACAATCGCTGACGAGAGACGATAATCGTTTTAACTGGCCCAACCTAACCCCGCTGAGGTCTAGTCTGAATAAAAACAAATAGATGGCGCTACAAACTGAATTTTTGACAGTTCCTCAGCCAATGAGAAGTCAATATCTCATTGTAGGAGGGAGATCTGTCACCAAGGCCTCGACGAGTCTTAATAATGGAAATGTATCTAGTATAGGTTAAAATTTGTTTTAGTATCTATGTGTGTCGAAGTATGTTAGTGTGCGTGTTAACATTAATCACAGTTCACTATATTTACTTATATATTATTGTTATATATATATATATATCAAGGATAATTGTATAATTTTAGTATTAAAACGCATTTTCCACTGAGGGGGAGAAGTACGCCGTTTCTCATTTTTTATTTATTCGGTAAGTTTTCTTTTTATTGTACCCCGACATATGACAGCACCCCGCCTGATGTTAAGCTGGAGTGCGATCCATGAATGGAGGTGACTGCTACTGCAGCTAAATAACTAAGTAGCCATCCATGCAGACCTAGTTGAAACGGGAAATTTTCCAACTGATTCCGAAACGCGATGAATTTACGGTTTGTTTTCTTGTAAGTGGTGGTACTACTCCAAATCGGTAGACTGCCTACGCTCATGACAATCATGAATAAATGGCGCCGTCGTTTAGTTCAACGTTCGTTAGTTCATTCCGTTTGCAGATGCAAAAAAAACAGATTTTTTTTTGGTCATTTTAATCGATTCGGAACTAACCAATCTTAAATTAAAAAATCTAGTGAATATATTTCCATAGTTAATTCTATCAGATTAGGGTGCTGTCATATGTCATGCCACATTAACAAAAAAATATCATTTTTTGTGATTGTTAATTAGTTTTCTGTTTCTTTCCAGATGTAATCTTCGCACATGTCACATGTACAATATTGAAAAAAAAAAAACTATATTTAAAGAACCAAATATTATTATTAATTCATCTATTATTGTAATTTATTTGATTTTTAATTTGTATCATTGTTTCTAATAATTGTAATTTATAATCATTTTTGAGTCAGTCTGCAACTGGGCCCAATTTTCGTAATCCCAAATATTGCATAAAAAGGTGGGTCGAGTTTCTAAGGGGCCAGTTGCAGACTGATTTGTAATTTTTACCTAATTATTAATTGTTTAATTATTGTATTAGTTTATTTGTGTTTTCGAACGTTTTTCTTTGTATGAGATTTTGTCCTTATGAGGATCTCCGAAGAATAAATTTAAATGTAAATTCGCATAAAATGTATTGTACCAAATTCCTATATAAAATGGCATTTTTTAAATTGTAATTAAAAATGTTTTTATATGCATTTTTTTAAACTTTGTAATAAGAAATATCATTGCATTTTTTTTCGGTTTCGACTTTGCTTTTTTGTCGACATATTATTTTCCAATATATCTGTGTAATTATTGACATGTCATATTTTGTTTTATTTATCATGTTTTCTTTTTTATTATTTTTAATCAATTAAAAAAAATTTCGAATTTCCTTCACTAGTATCGCTTAACTGTAGTAGCAGTCACCTCCATCCATGGACCACACTCCAGACTAACATCAGGCGGGATGCTGTCATATGTCGAGCCAAAATGTCTTGAGGATGTCTCGATTTGGTCGGAAAACACCCTCCTGGGTCTGCCTCGCTTAACGCTAAATCCACACTAGATTTATAAATTAGATGAGATGTCTAGTCACAATAATAAATGGACTAAATTAACATGGTGGATGACATGAGGCGATCGTGGTTGGGTGTTTATGATCTTGTTAATCATCATCATCATCAGCCAGAAGACATCCACTGCCGAACATAGGCCTCTCCCTTAGAAGGCCATTCCGAACGACAAGATGTTATTTGCATCCACTGGTTATTCGTGACTATGTCGTCAGTTATCGTTAACCATGGTCTCTAACAAATGGTATCAAAAACCAGTGCAATCACGTGCCGATACTAATGTATCTTTGATATTTCTTTTGGTCGTCTAGTTTCTATGATGAAAACATCTTTAGTAGATGAATAGAGATGTGGAAAAAATGGTGGCGGGTATAACTTTCAAGCCAGCTTTAGATGATGCTAGTATAACGCTCGGATCTGTGTCTTGCGTCCCTTTCGCTCCTGTTTCGTTCCAATCCAAAAATGGGTCAAAAAAGTGCATTGTGCACAATTTAAATCATGTTTAGGTTGCAAAGAACGAGCGAGACGCAAGGGCCTCTGAGTCAATTCTTTCATGGGTTCTAACCATAGACATAGAGAATAGTAAATATGGGTGGCAAAGCGTGCGAGAGACAAAACAATCGTAGTTGTTGTCTCTTTCTAGAAATCTGATTGGTCCCCGTCACGTCATACCAAAAACGTATTCTGTCTTCAATGAAATTTAAAAAATCATTCAGACAATATTTGTTAGTAACTATTTTCTTAGACTATGTTAATGACCTGAGATGCATCATGGTCCAGTGCTTGACAAACGTCCATCTCTGTAATCGAGCTGGTCGCACGGTAGCGCTATCTCTTTCTAAAGAGTGGCCAATTTCGTGAGGCTATTGCTCAGTCCATCCTCTATGTCTATGGTTTTAACATAGTCCGCGATTTCTAAATATAACTTTTATTTCTGGCATAATATTAGTTAGCACTTTCGAGCTGTTCATATTTATTAGGTCTAAGTCTAGTTTTAGGTGCGTTATTATTTAGGAGTTAATTATAAAAAATACAAGGCATTTTTTAAATATTCTGTGGTGTAGCAATTTTAAAGTTTAAATTTAACCAAACGTTAATCATTGTTTAATGATTTAAACAATTCATTGTTCAATGTTGTCTGTGAAGGATCGGTAAATGAACATCTCAAAGTTTATATTAGGAGTAAATAATGTCGCTGTTCAAATTCTAACTACAGAGAACATAAAAAAAGAGGTGGATATTTGCTTCGGGTTTGGTTATCAAAGAGTGGTAGGCAGTGGTACCCAGTCTGCCGATCCGGGGTAGTACCACCACTTACAAGTATACAGACCGTGAAGTGATTTGGTCACGTTTCGGAATCAGCTTGTAAGTTGCCGGTTCCAACTAAGCCGGCATAGTGGATGTGATTGCTACTCACAGTTATTGAATTGTAGTAGCAGTGACATTCATTCATGGACCACACTTCGGCTTAGCATCAAGCGGGATGCTGTCTTATGTCGGGTCACAATTAAAAAAAAAAGATAAACTAGACTGTACCAATAATTACCTCGTACTAACCTGGAAGTGGAAGGATTAAATTGTCCACGGACGGACGTGTGGACTTGCATATACTAAGGTGAACTGATTCTGCAAAAGCTACGACTCCTTTTTTATTATTTACCCCGCAAAATTCTTCAAAATAATAATTATATAAAACGTTTTTATACTTATTAATTGATAAGCCTTTTTATCTTAGATAGGTTATAATATATAGATGTTAATAGATAAGCTGAAAACGGTCAGACCCGAAAAACAAGCCAGATTTAATATTAAAATAATAATGAACTGTTTTTAGACATGGTACCTAAAACACCACTAGAGTCAAAAGCTAAGTCAAAGTCAGTCAAAATAGCTTGGAGACGTTTTTGCATTCGTAGTAGTGCGCCTAAGAGCGCGTTTCCATTATTAACGCACGTTACGAAAACACGTTATGTCCTTAGGTTGTAATTGGAAGCAAACGAAAGATAACCGGAGACTTAATAGAAAAGCACGAAATTTGGTAGTTACGAATTTAACTATTTGATAGAAATTCCAGAATATCCTTCACAAAACCGACCAATTGTTTTCACCGACGAAACATATATACACACGTCACATACCCTCTCGAAATCAGATGGAAGCACTTCAGGTTTAAAGCGACATATATCGAAGGAAAATCGGGCAAAATATTTATATTTTTTTATTATAAAAGTTGTTTATTTATTTTCTGACTGTACTAACGCAACTACAAACGCAAAAATGTCTCCAAGCTAAAACTAAACATAATGATAGGAGATCGTAACATCTTTATCTACCGCCACGACATAATGGAAACGCGCTCTAAGTGTGTGTACTACACACGCTACTACAAATGCAAAAACGTCTCCAAGCTAATTTGACTGTAATTGCCTTTAGCTAATGTATCTTAATTAAATTTGAATTGTTTCGTAAATAATATGAATGGTAAAAACAAAATGTCATACGAAACGTGTTAGTAGGGGAGCCCAAGAGGCTAATCGGGAATTTACTCGAGCGTCGTAGGGACCTATTAAATATTAAAGTTTAGGTGATAAAAAAAATTAAATGTTATGTGGGTTTTTTAGTAATTCTTAGGCATTTTTCTTCACAATAAAATTAAAATCGACCGCGCTCGAGAATGTCCAGGTGATGATTTTTTTTTACATGTTTGTGACCTTCCCATTCTCTTCCGTCATACTCAATCCGTCAGATTAAGAAAATGTGCACTTATTAGTATGTAATTAACTCACCTTAGCTTAATCTGACGCGCTCGAGTATATTCAAAGATTGATTTTTTTTACAATTCTGACCAGCTGCCATACACGTACCCCCCTGTATTAAGGGCGAATACTTGGTAGATATACTCTACAGGGTACAAGGTATCTCCCATAATTTAATCTATCACGCTGGAGTAAATCCAGAAATCCCCGCTTGGGCTCCCCTACTATGTATGATGTCAAAATCGGCAGAAATTAACTGAGGAGGTTTTTCAGTCATCGGCACTTGGGCCTTCATTATGCTTACCATCAGGCAGATTGAGTTCAGATATCAAGTCCCAACAAAAAAATCGCACTAAATCATCAGCATCAACAAATGTCAAATTCCTACAGGGACAGGCAGAGACAATAGAGAGCCATTACTTGAAATGATATGAAAATAATTAGCATGGCCATGTTCGAAGCATACACTTGCTCATTGTCAGATTCCATGGCCTCGGAAAGGCACATGACGAGATGAAGGCCACAAGAAACTCGTCAATTGTAGCATGTACATATAAAACATACCAAATAAGTGTAGGTATAAAATTAAAGTAAATAAATTCATCATCAGCCAGAAGGCGTCTCTTAGAATGCCATTTCGAACAAGATGCCAGTTGCATCTACCGGTTATTCGTGACTTACACTATGTCCTAATGGGAGGCCTACCTACGCTGCGTCTGCCGGTTCGTGGTCTCCACTCTAGAACCTTTCTTTCCCATCGGTTGTTGGTTGTTCGATTTATATAATTTGACTAAAAAAATATTCAAAAGGGTCTGACCGTTGTATTTATAATCACTTTAGGTTATAAGACTTTTTAAATGTATTTCGTTCAACTGTAAACGCTTTTTATTTTCTATTAATTTAATTGTCTCTGCCTATCCCTGTGGAAAAAAGGCGTGACAATTTGATTGATTTATTGATAATGAAATATGTGAAGTCCTGAAACTAAGCACTGTCTTCATGAAAACATTGATTATTTATATGAATCATAAAAGATTCATACAGATTTTACACAAAGAAAAACATATACAAAAAAAACTAATAGAATTAATTTCAATATTTAATTACTGAAATAATTATTTGGCCGGCGTAGTGACGGCGACTGTAAGATGACACGGTACTTTCAGTCTTCCGCACTCTTCCATCACTTGAACCATCAGGCAAATTGAGGCCAGTGATGGATAAATCATTTTTTCCCCTACCCCCTTTTTCCCTTTCCCAGGCAAAAATAATAGAGCGCTACTTGCCCCGATCCTGACACAACATCCTCGCTTCCAATTCTTCGCTTCCAATCACAATTCTTTTCATACAAGCTCTACCACTGTTTTATACAAAATGTATGAGCAGTACCACTTGTCCGGGCAAATTATCCAGCAGACATGGTGTGGAGTCAATAAAAACTCATACCTACTTCAGGTTATCAGAGGCGACAGACGCGAACTGCTTCTTTCATACATTTGCAGGGGGTAGACAAAATATAAATCACAATATTTATTTAATAATATTGTCGGGACTACATTTGCCTTCAGAGCAGCTTCGCGTAAAGGATCCATACTTTCCAACGGAATGTCCCATTCTTCTACTGTACATTTTTTCTTACTTAACAAAAGATGTAAACAAACTTTCGGCATAATGACAGATTAACCAAATAAAAAAACAATTACTAGTGATGCGAATCAATACAATTACATAAAAATATCTATGAATAACTGTAAAAAGGTTTTTTTTTGTTATTATTTGGGCACAACATTTGTCAATTGTGTATTCACCAATTCCATATAAATGGTTTTTCATAAAAATAATGTACATATGTGTGAGATTTTAATTACCTTTGTGCATTTGTTACATTGTGTGTGTTTATTCTATAGAATAAAACCATCGTTGTTTATCAAAAATAAAACAGTAGTAAACAGTAATAATAATATTTTACACATTAAACAGTTTCCTTAGACATAAGGCATGGGTGGTGATTAGGTGATTTCATGTTTGTTTACTACTTGCGCCAAGTAAGAAAAAACACAGTACATATATACCAAAATATCCGTCAATTGCTTCAATGTTGTTGGAGATGAAAATCGGCTACTTACTCTGCTCTAAAAGCCTCCATAATGGTTCAAAATCATGTTGAGATCTGGCGTTTGCGAATATTTTAAGGATTCTCAGTCTGAACCTTTTTGGCTCTTTATATGGGAGAATTTACATCTTGGATCATCGCAGTGTTTGGCAGATATACGCTAGTTATAGTAAGAACTTCTTAATTTGGGATATTAAGTAAACTGAGGCAGATACGTCACCTACACGAGTTTAAGTGTTCGCAAATAGCACCAGTATGAACGATCAACCATACACAACAGTGGAAGTACGACGGAATGATAGTTATTGAGAGCGAAAAAGAGACAAATATATATTGCTCTGCATCCCGAGCAACCAGTTTAGGTTTGCTTATTAACATAGTTTTAACGTGCCTCGTTCGGAGCGTCTATAACATATCTACGTCTTTCCCTAAAATATCCTTGATTGAGGAGGTCGAGATATTCACTGGCAGTTAATCCGGCTAGTGATTTGAATGATAGTACTAGCTGAATACCACGATATATCTGCCTAAGACCTGCAAAAAGATGCACTACATAGTCTATCCCCTCTATCTAGCTAACTTCTTCGCTTCTGAATTAATCAATTTTTTGCGGCTTACTATTTTTTATTCCGATTTTTACGAAAATGTACAATCATTACCCACAAAATAAAAGCGATGGGAAGCCGCATAAAATTTGTTTAATTCATTCATTAATGTTCGCGCAATACCTAAGAAAAATCTTTGCTTCTTTGAAGAAATTTATAAGCTATAATGCATACTAAATTATTATTAACCTATATGTTATTATATATGTATTTATATATTATAAGTCGGATGTATAATTAGGTTTTTTATAAACTTCTTCTATTTTTAGTTTATGTTGATTCAGACCAATTTTTCACAATTTTTTATATGGTATAAAATTTTGTAATGGACTGCCATAACTATATCTCTATTTTAAAATATTAACTCCCTAAATGGGTATTTTAATTATATTTAAATGTATTTAAAAAAAAACTATTTTAAAATTATTTTTGTTATTTGCTTTTGCTATTAGAGTGGACAGTGTTATTTTAATGCATATTTAAAATAGTTTTTATGGATTTTAAGAGTGGTAGGCAGTGGTACCCAGTCTACCGATCCGGGGTAGTACCATCACTTTCAAGTATACGGACCGTGAAGTGATTTGGTCACGTTTCGGGATCAGCTTGTAAGTTGCCGGTTGCATCTAGGCCGGCATAGTGAATGTGATTGCTACTCACAGTTATTGAATTGTAGTAGCAGTGACATTCATTCATGGACCACACTTTGGCTTAACATCAAGCGGGGTGCTGTCATATGTCGAGTCACAATAAATAAAAACTCTTAGAGTGGACAGTATTATTTTAATGCATTTTTGTATTTAAAATAGTTTTTATTAGATTTAGTAGCGATGTGATCACACGTTAGGCGACTGGGTTCGATTCCTAGTCGCCATTGAAAGATGTGCACGCGTGTATTTTTCAATCCCAATTTTTATTGCTAATTTACAAAACTATTTTTCGAACAATTGACAAGTGGAATGCTTTACCAGTCCATATAAATTTTCCTTAACTTTTGATTCTGCAAGGGAAGCGTGAAAAATGACCACCAGCTCGCATTCTGACTAGGGTTGCCAACTTAGTTAGTTGATAAAAAAATAAATAATGATAATCAAATATATTTTATTTAAGTTGTAGTTTTTTCACACTGCAAGCAGCTTGTAATACTTTTGGAATACAAACGAAATAAGCATGAAATTGTTTACATTTGTAATCATGGAAAGGAATACATTCATTTTGGAGTTTTATGTACTACTTTTGTAATCTCCAATAATGAAAAAATATATAAATGGTAGTTTAAATACTTTTATTGATGAAACTAATAACAATTTTGCTTTTAATTTCTGTTCAATTGAATTATTTGAAAAGTAAGATATAGATTTTGTATCGTCTGTCAATTACGAAGACACGCCATATTAACAGTTCTACTTTAAACTATCAAAATTATAGTTTGTTATTTTGCACACCTAAACTATGCAAAATAAAGGATACATTGTAATCTTCGTACATCGAACTATTTTTGAATGTATTATATATGCAACTGTTAATACAATAAAGCCCAAGTCCCCATACTTTACATGTATTTCAGACTTCTTTCCGGGTATTTCGGGGGAGTTGGCAACTCTACCTCACGTGCCCAAAGAAGTATTCACTTTAAAAAGCAAATAACAAAAATATTATTAAATAATTGTAGTAAATATTTTTTATGATGTCTTTGGATATAATATAATAGTATATCCTCAAATGAATCCTTATTTTATTTGTATGTATTTATTTATATATTTATATTTATGTTTGCTAGTCCACTTTGAAATATAATTTACTGAAATGTATGTAAGTAGCTAACACTAAATATAACGTATTGTGTAATTTTTTTGTTATTACAATTAAATTAAAATTTGTTTATTTAATATTTGCAGTTTCATTTCTAAATTCCTCTGACGCAAGCGGAGACGGAGGGCATGTCGGGAGACGACATGGGCCCCTTACAAAATGATGGTATGGTCCGCGTCAGTAAAACTGATACCGCAAGAATACTTGTCGCCTAGGGTCTTCCGATCATTTTACTGCGCGGTTTGAAATCTACCTAAATATGTTGTGTTAACGTTTTATTTTCTCCATCCATATTAATCAATCCCAAGAAATGGACAACAAATACCATATTAAAATGATAAAAGTCATAAATATAAGTTATCAATTTATACTTGAAAATATTTAAATCAATTTAAAGATAAGTTTTTAATATGTAATTAACTTTATATCTCATGATTACCCTGTTTTTATTTAAAACACTATATATTATTTGTCGTTGTGACGAATATCGTCTGTGCGACGACACGATTTATCATTATCATCAATAGTCTCGTTTTAATGGATTTAGCCTAGCTTTTATTATTTTGACAATCGCCGACGAGAGACGTTAATCGTTTTAACTTGCCCAACCTAACCCCGCAGTTAACCGTTCCCGTCATTCCAGAATTAATCGATAGTGATAAACAAAGATTTTGAAGATATCGATACATATCATTATAGAAACAGTAGTGCTTATCGATAGGGCGTAATTTATCCATATTGTTGTCATGTATTTAATCTAATCAGTGAATTGAGATGAGTAGTTAAAAAAACACTTCAGTTCTTGTCAAGTTCTTGTCTAGGTCTCGTAGTATATTTGTGTGTACAAATGGAGTGACTGTGTGTTTAAATATGAATATTTGTTGAATTATTTTAATATAAAATGGGTGATTTTTTGCCAAAACATAGAAAGAAGCCGAATAAACATTCGCCGTTTCTGCGACAGGTATTTATTCCGTTAATTTCATAGTTTGTTTTAAATTATAACAACACCTTATGTTAAGCTGGAGTGCGGTCCGTTAGAGGATGCGACTGCTACTACAGTTAAATAGTTGCAAGTCGCATCCACTATGCCCGCCTAGTTGGAACCGGCAACTAACAAGCTACTTCCGAAACGCGACTAAGTCATCTTTACGGACTGTTTACCACTGCCTACTACTCTTTGACAACCAGTCCCGGAGTAAATATCCGACAATAAAAAGAAAACTATTTAATAAATAAAACCATGAAACAAATCTTTGCTCCGACCGGGAATCGAAACCGGGACTTTATGCGTAACGGACTCGTGTGCTAACCAATGCAAAGCAAATTGATTAATATCTACATTACAATTACAAATATCTTTAGACCGTAAAGAGACTTAGTCGCATTTCAAGATCAACTTGAAAGTCGCCAGTTCTAACCAGTAGTCGCCTCCATCAACTGAATTATATTCTAAGTGTTATATTTTATAAGGTTTACTTTTCAATAAAACAATCATAAAAATGTCGAGCCACGATAAAAAATATTAAAAAATACAGTTTATATAGGAGTTTGTATACTAGAAAATGGTGGTACTACCCTGGGTCGGCAAATGACCACCAATTGTCGGCCTACGACTCTTAAACGCTGTGTGATATAGTTTAAGAAAAGAGGTAGATATTAGACGTATATAAAAGACGCTCCAAACGAGGCACGTTAACACTATGCCAATAAGCAACCCTGAACTCTGTCGCGATGCAGATCAACATATATTTGTCTCTATTTCGCTCTTAATCATTCCGTCCTACTCTTCGTTCAAATTCGTGCCATTTGCGAACACTAAAACTCGTTATAACTATGCCAATAAGCATTCCTGGACTCTGTCGCGATGCAGATCAACATATATTTGTCTCTATTTCGCTCTTAATCATTCCGTCCTACTCTTCGTTCAAATTCGTGCCATTTGCGAACACTAAAACTCGTTATAACTATGCCAATAAGCAACCGTGATCTCTGTCGCAATGCAGATCAACATATATTTGTCTCTATTTCGCTCTTCAATCATTCCGTCCTACTCTTCGTTTAAATTCGTGCCATTTGCGAACACTAAAACTCGTTAAAACTATGCCAATAAGCAACCGTGATCTCTGTCGCAATGCAGAGCAACATATATTTGTCTCTATTTCGCTCTTAATATTCCGTCCTACTCTTCGTTCAAACTCGTGTCATTTGCGAACGCTAAAACTCATGTAGGTGACGTATCTACTTCATTTTACCTAACATCATTGGTGATTATATTTTTTAATTACTAATATATCTATAGGGTTCTCCCTTAGAACGCCATTTCAAACGACAAGATGCCAGTTGCATCCACCGGTTACATGTGACTTTAACTATGTCGTCAGTCCACCTAGTGGGAGGCCGACCTACGCTACGTCTGCCGGTTCGTGGTCTAGAACGGCGCCACTCCCTTTAGGCGTTCTAAGGGGGAGACCTATGTTCAGCAGTGGACGCTTTCTGGCTGATGATGATATTGATGAATATACCTATTTTAACTTTATATATCTATCTGCAATAAAGGTAAATAGGACCCACTTGATTTCCTAGAACTCGATGCAATAATTAAAATTAGATAAGATTATCCTGTAAGGATCTTTGTCCACATGCAAGTTAATCGCGACGATTTTATTGTTGTATCCTTCCTTACATAATACAGTGTGCAGTTTTTATTTAGGTCAGCAAACAGTTACACGGGTATACTAATAATAGTATACCAATAATCTAAAACTATTTACCTCTATGTATGTGGATGCGATAGATCAGATTGAAAGAAGATACGTATAGTGACAAAGATTGACTTCTTGACTGAATGCTTCGATGGTCTGGCACATGGAAAGGATGAGTGAAAGCAGACTGATGAAAGTCAGTCTGCTTTTATAAATCTCATGTGGATGGATGCGTTAAACAAGGCAGACCCAGGAGGGTGTTTTGCGGCCAAATCGGAGACATCCTCAAGACAGCTGGGTTGCTTAGTGCTTATAACCGCAGATCTTGTATGAAGATTGTATGTCAGTATCGTGGCGCTAGGTTGGCTAGTTTGTCTCCGTTTTATACTTCTAGTCTTATTTATAAAACCCTTTTACCAATCTCCTTTCAATGTGCCCAAACCAACGCAACTTGACACAACATTGAAGTGACGCATAATATTTCCATGTTTTTGTATCATAGAAACAGGACAACCAAAGTACATACTCGTATATCAAAGATACATTGGTACCGGTGGGTGGTTTCGAACTCTCGGTTTGTGTAACCATTGCACTGCCACTACACCACGTTCGCCTTAGGCGATTGAGGCGGGACAATTTGTTTTGATTTAATAATGGACGAAATCGCCGCGTAACTTTCCCTCGTGGAGATTTCCCATCAGTTGACCAACGATTGTAATATCGTTTGTAAAATAACAAGTTAATAAAGATTAAAGTAAATTGTTTATTTGATTTACAATGGTAAATAAAAAATGATACATTTTGACATTCAATGATTAATTTGCTCTGTCTGATGTCATACTAAGACGAGGTATAGACGAGGTTTTTACACCACTCAAGAGTATGACGAAAAAGATTCAGTTTCTAAAATTTTAAAAAAATTGTATGTGCAAGGGCGATTTTTTTTTTATTGTGACACGACATCTGACCGTCCCGCCTGATGATAAGCAAGAGGAGGTCCAAGAGTGACGACGACTGAGAAAACCGGGTTTGTTCACGGCTGCCCCAGTCGCCGTCACTATGCCGGCCAAAAAATTCTGTATGTGTATGTATTTAGTGACAAGGATTGACAAAGGAATGCTTTGATGTTTTGGCATTGGGCACATGAAAATTATAAGTAATGAAGTTAGATTGAAGAAAATAATTTATAAATCCAATGTAGATCGATGCGTTAAACGAGCAGACCTACGGGCTGTTTTCCGAATAAATCGGAGACATCCTCAAGAAAGCTGGGTTGTCTAGTGCCCATACTGCAAAGCGTATATGAAGAGGATTGTAGATGTGAGGGAAGCGAGGGAATTATTATCGTGGCAAGGCATACTCCATCAGTACCTATCCCAGGGAAAAAAGGCGTGACAATTTGTTTTTTTACGACAAAAAAGCGAAAAATTGTAATTGTAACCCGGAAGAAACAAAACTTTGAATAATAACACAACTAGGTATATCACATTTTCATTATCTAAAGATAATCAATTGATGTGTTATTTATTGGTCTACATATAGATATAATTCATATGATAAATACTATTTTAGCAATAAGGACGTAGCAAGGACGTTTATAGATTGAAATTGTAGATTTTTATTACTTAAATTGCAATCTGAGATTGAAATAAAATTGGGTGAATATCAAATGATCTAGTTTTATTCAGCATTCTAAGAGTAGGTATTTTTTCTACGTGTGATCTCGTAGAAATTAATGTATGAAAAATTTACAAAATTAATGTAATATGAAAATGAATGGCAGAAGAAGCATGAGAGTAGAATTAACACTAGGATGCAGTCATTAAGGAGTTTATGTGGAGCCCAGAGAGAATCGGGCACATGCAGGGTGCTGTCATATAATATGTCGTGCTACAATAAAAAGGGTAAGAAGAATTGTTCCTTGATCAAACATAAATACAAAAAAAACTGCAGTTATATGCCTATGCCCAAGAATTTATAAGAAGATGCGACTGTTACCATAGACAAACATCTGCAAACACCATGCTAACATGATCTGAACAACGCTTATTTTAATTATTTCCAGTGTTTCGTGACGGCTGCAGTGACATTAAATATAGCTGGCCACGGATGCGTCATTGGTTTCTCAGCAATATTATTGCCAAGTCTCAGATTGCCCAACTCAGCAATATACACAGATCCAAGCTCAGAATCATGGATTGGTAAGAAATGACATTTTTATTGAGATCTTGCCCGACGATCAGCAATTAGCAATTGTCCCACAAGAGCACTGATGATTGAATATTGAAATTATTTACATAGACTAGGTATTATTGGAAATATTAGTATTGATTCGGCATTTTGGTGAATAAATATTTGAAATAATTACTTTATTTAAATTATGATCAAAATATCATTAAACTTTCATATATACTAACATAAATAAAATAACATCTGGTGTCTGGATGTATCTCTTCTAAATTGATAAAACAATTCTCGCGGACTGTTGCTTCGGGGGATTGAATCGCTTACGTGCTCCCGTCGATTTTTTTTCTATCTTTCATCATTCAACACGTCGTATATGTTGGGTTAATACCACTACCACATGCACAATTTTCATTTCTTAACCAAACCTTTTCCTAATTTTCAGCCTCAATCATTGGATTCGCGCTCATCGTTGGAAATATCATCATCACGCCTTTAATGGACTCATGGGGCAGACGAAAATCACACCTCCTAACCACCGTACCAATTTTAATAGGATGGTTTTTGCTTGTAATGTCGAACAGTGTAACTAGTATAATTGCTGCTAGATTTTTACAGGGTATCTCTATGGGCTTACTAGGACCTTTAGGATCTATAATAATAGGTGAAATGACTAATCCTAAAAACAGAGGAGCATTCCTAACTATGGTATCCTTATCGTTGACTACTGGAGTATTATTCGTCCATACTTTAGGTACATTCTTGAGTTGGCAGAAAACAGCTCTCGTATGCTCCTTTATTTCATTTACAAGTTTATTATTAATACTCCATACTCCCGAATCTCCTTGTTGGTTAGCAGCTAGAGGTCGTTACGAGGAGTGCAGGGAAGTCTTTAGATGGTTAAGAGGTAGAGAGGACCCAGAACAGGAAGAAGAGTTGGAAAGATTAATCTTACAACAAAAGATGGCAAGAAAATCTAGTATAGCAGGTCAGAAGATACCGTTTTCTGAACGCGTTAGTAGGAAATTCAGATACTTTGGAGATACGATCAAAAAGAAAGAGTTTTATAAGCCTATAGTGATTATGTTTCATATTTATACTTTGTTCCAATTCGCTGGTATTAATGTTATAAGTTCATACGCCACTGATATTATCAGACAAGTTGTTGGTCCAGAAGCTAATGCTAAATTTTGGATGGTTGCCTTAAGTGTTGAAAGATTAATCTGCAACGTTCTAGCTGTCTTTGTTATGAGACTAGTTAAACGTAGAACAGTTCTCTTTACAACTGGTTGTATTTGCTTACTGTCTTACTTAGGCAAGGCTGGATATGTTTACGCTAAACAAAATAACAAGTTACCCTTCGATAGTCAATGGATACCTATAGCGTTGATAGGTCTATATATGTTTTCTTTAGCTGTAGGAATTTCCTCTGTACCTTTCACCATATCAGGTGAGGTATTTCCTCTAGAATATAGAGGTTTAGGTGGAGGTATAAGCGTTTTAGCTTTATCGATGAATTTCTTTATAGCTCTTAAATCTTTCCCGATTTTAAATAACAAAATCGGTTTGCCTTTAACTTATTGTTTATATTCATGCGTAGTTGTTTATTGTCTAATTGTTACTTTCTTTATGTTGCCTGAAACTAAAGATAGGACTTTACAGGAAATTGAAGATGGTTTCAGAGGTAAGACGTCAGCAGATAGAAAAGCCTCTGTACCTTTGAATTCGGTAACTGATTTAGAAATGGTAGACTTAGCTCGACGTTGTAGTACGCCGTTAATTTATTAAATTACATTTAATTTAGGAAAGTGAATTTTATTCAGTCACGAATTTATTTAATTTTGTAAGATTAGGTAGCGTACATTTTAAAAATTTAACGCCGTGTAACGCGTCGTCTTACACGGCGTTCTCACAAGGCGAATTTAGTTGTTCAATATTAATCATTCAACAAAAAATGAATATGAAAGCGAATATTTACTGTGGCGTTCTTACGGTTCAATGCACGTGTCATTCACTATCTGTCCATTTTTGCATTTTTCTCGTGGATCAAATCAATAAAAGTTGAAAGGCCTTTAACTTTTGTTGAACCGATATTTATTGCTTCAACTCGATTGAAAGTTTGTTCGCTGTTGATCAACTAAATTCGCTGTGTGAACGCCGTGTTACAAAATCTTACCATTTGTCGGTGTTCGACATGAAAGCGTGGCGTCTAATCGTTTATTAATAAAACAACCATAAATACACAACAATTAATATATATTTAATTTTGTCTAATTAATTAACATCAATATAAATAAACGCATCACAAGTGCAAGAAATATTAATAAATAAATATAATATATTAAAAGAGCAACTCATTTTATAATTTTTAACAGAAACAAAATAAAAGAGGACTTTATCAATGAATTAAATAAAGGACATCACTCATTTTGTATGGGGGACTTGGGCTTAATAGTATTAACAGTTGCATATACATTTTAAAATATTTTGATGTACGAAGATTACAGTAATTGGAATATATCCTTTATTTTGCATAGTTTAAGTGTGCAAAATGATCATACTATAATTATGACAGTTCAAACCAGAACTGTTAAAATGGCGTGTCTTTGTGATTGAGAAACGATACAAAATCCATATCTTATTTTCCAAATAACTTAATTGCACAGCAATTAAAAGCGAAATTGTTATTAGTTTTATCAACACAAGTATTAATTGGTAGTTTGTATATATATTTTTACTAAAGTAGTACATAAAGCCCAAAATGAATGATGTCCTTTTATGTGACTTACTTTTGGTTAATGATTGTACAGTTTTTTATTCCGACGTATTGAGAGCTTTGCAGCCATCGTGGTCAAGAAGAGACTGAGTTGTTGGTCGGTCCGTTGGTAAGCGGCATAAAATTGGTTAAATTCATTAATTAATGTTGGCGCAAATTCAAGGTCTTTATTAATTAAAAAATAACTCGACCAACATCTCAGTCTCTCCGTGACCGCGATGGCTGCGAAGCTCTCAAAACGTTGGAATAATAAAATAAAATTGCAAAATTAAAACCAAAATAAACGCTATAGTAACGAGTAGTAAGCCGCATAAAATTTGTTTAATTTATTAAAAAATAACTATTAATCATATATTTCGGATTTGTATCTATTTTTACGAGAAGTGAGTATAGATACAAATCTTTCAAATGTTTTTTTTTTACATTTTTAATACCTAGACCATAATGGTAACAAAACTATTCTAAATGAAAATTTAGAACTGACGTTTCAAATGACCTCAGAGTTGCAAATGGCCTTATAAGTAAGAATTATGAAATTGTGAGTCATATACTCTTATGGGACTTTTAACTCCTATGATACCCAAGGCGAGAAAAGTACCAATATTAAATCGACCAATCGAACTAAACATCGGTGTTTCGTTTCTCACAATCGACAAATGAAAAGCTTATAAAAAATCAGAGCGTGAGAAAGCACCTCAGATTGGCCGATTTTTCAAAATCATCGGTGCTTATGTACCATAAAGAAAGTCTCAAAAATCGTTAGTTTTTATTTGTATAAAATTCCTTTTTTCAAAATTCGCAACTCTTCTGCTAAAGCAGTTAGTATTGCCCTAACCCTATGTTTTAACGTCCACAAATATAATGACTAGTTTAAATTTATCTTATAATAACAATATCTGTACAATGAATCGGAGCAAAGAAACGGAAAAAGTAGTGCACACAAATCAAATTATAAAGCGGCAAAGATTATACTTACAGAACAGAGAAACATATTTTATTTCTATATTTTTTTTATTGTGACTCGACATCTGACTTCGACCCGCCTGATGGTAAGCAAAAAGAGATCCAAGAGTGCAAAAACCGAGTCTTCGCTTTAAGTCGTATATAAATATATTTCTTTGTTCTGTGGATCATATTGTACGTGGCTAAAAGTTAAACTAACCCCGGAAAGTTTTGAAATGTCATTATTTAATAGTTTCTAGCACACAAAAAATATTGCTTTGGTTGGCGGCCAACTCTGCATTTAAATAATTGGTTATGCAATTTATTTTTGGGTAATAATATGTGATAAAAGTGATTTTGTAATATATTTATTTATATATAAAAGTGTTTTACTCAAGTGTAGCCAAAAGATTTCTGCAAATTAATTATCACAGTAAGTTAATCTGTAACCACGTTCTTTTAGTTAGGTTATAGTTCAGTTTTGAATTTTATTTCCGCTTCCTTCTTCGCTCCAAGCCAAGCACTCTTAGGGACGGTTTTTCAAAGAGCCTACACTAACCATAGACTTTAAAAAAAATGTGTAACCTCTAAATAAAATAGATAAATTATGGGTTTAATCTAATTAACCCAATTCAATTCAAATCACCGTGAATTGATTGTTCAGGAAAGTCATAATATGTACAATATATTGTATACTTAAGCGATTTAAATTGACAATAAGTATAAATTAAAACAGGTCTTAACGCGTAATCATAGGCAAAACATTGAAGCAAATAAGATATGCCTAATAATGCCCAAACCCATTCTAATTATTATAATATGAAGTTTGAAAAACCGACCCTATAATAAATAAATCATTATTTAAAATTAAGTTACTTAACTAGGATTTAAAACTTAAAACTTATTCGAATTTATAATCAAACAAAGCAAATATGGACACGGTTATATCGATATTAAATGACATCGCGAGCTATGAGCGTCACTAATAGCGGCCACTAATATACGGGTGGGGGGTTGTTTGACGCCCCGCCGCACCTCAGCCCCCGAATCCATTTAACTCGTTCCCCATCTATACGAGTCTGCTAAAATGTAACTTACTCGTACAGTAGCTAATGCACTTGGATCGTGACATCATACGACGGGATGGCTTCATAGTGATGACGCACTGTACTGGCATTGATCAACAATCATCTCCATCGAAGCATTGCAGAATTATTTTGTCAATATTATTTTTATCCTTTAGCCGGTATAGTGACGGCGATTGAGACAGCCGTGAATTGACTCGGCTTTTTTAATCGTCGTCACTCTTAGAACTCCTCAGGTCGAACTCAAATGTCGAGTCACAATTAAAAAGCGGCTGTAAAAGCGTGCATATACAGGGGTCTAGGCTCCGAGTATGATTTTGTCCCATTTAGTGTCGAGACCCTTGGTCCGTGGGGTCCTAGCGCTATAAGGCTTTTTAAGGAAATAGCAAAAAGGTTAGTCGACATCACAGGAGACCGAAGAGTTGGTAGCTACATTGGACAAAAATTAGTCTAGCTATTCAAAGGGGGAACACTGCCAGTATCTTCGGAACCTTGCCTAACGGGACTCCTTTTAATAATGTATTTTTATTTTATTTTAATTATTAATAAAAAAATACTTGCTCATTACTATCTTACAATACGACGAAGTTAACTGCGATTCGCTCGAATGACGTAATAGTCACGTGCCAGCGCTTTAGCATCTACCAGGATAGAAAGTCGAGCGACCTTTTGACAATGTTCTTTCCAGCAAGGGTCTTAAACTCATTTACAATGGCTGCATTTAGTTAACGCCAAATAAAACTTTTAATTAATCAAAGACCAAATAAACATACCGAAAAGTAGCTAATCTATGTTGAACAATTTTTATAAACAGTCGACTAGATTTTTTAAAAATAATGTTTTATATTTTTCGTTTTTAATTTTTATTTTATAATTATGTATATATATAAGTTATATCTTAAATATTACGTAAAAGTTATTAAATCTAAATATTGCAAATGTTGAATAAGTGATAAATGTATTTAGTTTTAAAATCATCAAATTGCTTAGCTCACAGCAAAAACTCAACAGACTTATAAAATAAACAGCAACCAATCAATGAATTAAACAAATTTTATGCGGCTTACTATCGCGTTTATTTTGGTTTAGATTTTACATTTTTTTATTATTGGGACGTTTTGAGAGCTATGCAGCCATCGTGGTCACGTCGTAAAAAATAAAAAAAATGTAAAATCTAAACCAAAATAAGCGCGATAGTAAGCCGCATACAATTTGTTTAATTCATTAATTAATGTTCGCGCAAAATCTAAGAAAATACTAAACAACAATCAATTACAATCTTTGTTCATATTTAACACGCTTTTATTAGCTTGACTTCTATGTATGTAACTATCTTAGATAATTTAACTGTCTAGATAGAGTGTCGCGATTCAATCGCAATGCAAACATAGGCCAACGTTGAACTGATTGTGTGCGTGTCACACACACAGATGCGTTCCATTACGATATCATTACAAGTGCGTCGGGCCACGCCTGTGTGTGTGAAATGATACCAGCTTATCGATATTACCCACTAAGTAGGGAAAAATATGCACTTTTGATATGCGTTTTATACATACATAAATTAATAATAATGTAGATTTGTTTACTATTTAATTTGTTATAGTATGTGTATATGTTACCAGAAATATATGAAACCTAGGAATTGAGAAAAACAATAGGGAGGTAGGCAATGGATGTAAAAACAGCAGCAAGTAGTGTTTGCAAAAACTCGATAGTTTTGTTATCGGTAGTAAACACCAAAACCATCTACTCAACCGATAGGGCTATAGACAGCGCAAACTATTAATAACAGTAATATTATTGATAGTACTGACCTAGTAAATTGATAAAACTATCGAAACCACTAATAGTGGTATTTTCTTCAAAATTAACGAAATTGAAGAATTGTCGGTTTTGTGCAAGAAATTGCACTCTACTTGTACAAAACCGTACTTTTATGTGAATAAGCATTACTAATGATAATAAATACCACATATACTTTATTTTTATAGTCCAGTGCACAATATTTGATAGGGGTAATAAAAAAAAGAATAAGAGTATATTTTTTTATTTATACAAATAAATAAAAAAGTTTTGATGCTGCATCACGATTGTTGTTATTAATTTTTATCTTGTAATAATATCGTAAATCTATAATAAATATTTTTCTACAACACTTTTAATCAAATTAGTTTGATGGAGGTGGCCACAAACATGCTCAGCTTTTACCTCACAGTAATTTGGGCCTCCAATAAATTGTTTCATTACAGTAGATACTATTTTTGCATATTTTTTGGGAGTCATAGTAAAATCCTGTTTTAAAAACTGTCGAATTATGTATTCAGCAGATCAGAAAATAAAATATACATCCTGAGAGGCATAGATGAGTCCCTTCATCTCTTAATTTAACCAATTAATGGTGCGGCAATTTTTCATTTGATGTCCAAACAATTAATACACTTATTTTTTTTTGTGCAAACATTTAACAACAAAGCCTGCTATGTAGCCGACGATTTGCTGTGTATATTCACATAATTCCGAATAGTAAATAATGCCGGCATCGTTGTAGAGAATTTCGTCGTCAACGTCATGTTCCTCTTCATCTTCTTTCCTTAACGAAGCAACAGTTTCATTTATACTTTTTATTGATGAAGAGCACGTTAGAACACTTATGTCTTCTAGTGTCACATAGTTTCCTACCTACCTAAAAACTGGATCTTTAGGTATTCTGTAACAACAGTTTGTTTATTGCTGCCTTGTCATATGTCGTTTTTATGGCACGACATATGACAGCACCCCGCTTGATGTTAAGCTGAAGTGCAGTCATGAATGGTAAACAGTGCATCCACTTGTAAATAATATTGTAATTAATAAACATATTGTTGTACATACAGAACACACATTTAGGTGGGTAATGTAATATAAATGTTATAACATGTTATTATATATAATAACAGTGTTAAAGTGATACTTGTTTTTTTTATATACAACAAATCTACTTCAATATAAAAACCAAATTATTCACGGGAATATTTTGATTCAAAACCTGGCAACACTCTTAACATCTTAGGTAAAAAATTGAACTATTTTTTAAAAAATTATTTCCAATGTTTATAGTAATTTAAAATCTACTTAATGATGATAAGTGACAGCTTTGGTTGTTCTCAAGCGTCCTTTGTAAGTTCGGCACAATTTAATGGCGCAAACAGTCATTATTATCGAAAAAATCACAGAGAAATTTCGCGTGGCGTCCGAACGGTGTCTGTTACGCAACTGACAAACGCGAGAGAGTGTATCGGCCAACAGTTGGCCGGTATTTTTTTTAGCCCGTGCGCCACCATATGCTCTATCTAGACAGTTAAATTATCTAAGGTAACTATGTAACGGAATCCTTCAAATTAATATCAAACCCACTTCTAGAGGTATGAATAATTGGAAAAATTGTACATGTAGGTAATAAAAACCGATGACAATACAATATTTTTTTTGTGACCGGCATAGTGACGGTGACTAAGGCAACCGTGAACCGACTCAGTGTTTTCAGTTGTCGACAGTCGTGCGCCTCGATCTTATTATTTATTCACGTATTAGTCAGATTATCATATTAGCGTGTTTTTTTAGTTTTTGAACTATATATAACTATAATAGTTTTATTTGTAAATAAAATCTTTCAGAAATGTCTGATATACAGCAAGGCTTAGCAATTAAACTTAATAAATAGATAGAAATGAGTTAGAATAGTTTTATTTGCATAAGCTACAACCAGTGTCAGTTTTTAGCCCACGCTTAGTTGTCATCACTTTTTGACGTGACAACGTCTTATAATTCGATGGAGCCGGCTGCACGCACGAAAAAACATGACTCATGCGTCGTTACCTCGCTCGACGTTCCATTCAAGGCTTGAAGTGCAAGCGAGAGCGCGGAACGGGCGACAAAGAGGCACAACCGGCCTCCGCGTTCGGCAGCGTTCGACATCTGTCTCTCTCCTACTTGAGTGAGCGATGCGTACTATTAATATTACTAATATTAATATTATTGTATAATATTTTAATATAAAATAAAAAAATGGCATAATTGTATGTATGCGTACAAATAAATGTAACTTGATCAGTTTAATTGTGATTTCCATTTACCTCCTTCTCTATATCCATACAAAATATCTATCAAACAAATAAAATTAAAATTTTCTTTTGAATAATGCAACTATTCCATCAGTATTTTCTTATGACGTTGTCACGTTCAACTATCGTCAGTAAACCGACTTTACAGACAACCGAATTTTCAACAAGTTTAATTGAGAATTGAAAACTTCCTAAATAATTAATATGAAATGACTTATATTAAAAAAAAAACATTAAAGTTAATAGAGACTCAATACAGATATAAATAAAATTAATCTCTTGCAAAACATTTCTTGAACAAGTTTACAAAACGGTCATAAAATTTAAATTAATAATCCGTATATGGCAGAGTTGTATGCCCAACCCCGTCTAGTGTGACTGGTCTATAATACTGCTGCATTTGGCCCCAACCGCGTGGGGCCACATTAAAGTTGGGCCCGTTAACTAGGGGCAACCTTGGGCTCTTTGGGGACGCATAAACATCATTTAACTTTGTAGGAGCTAAAGGTATGGGTACGTCTTGTACTTTGATCGTCGGTGGTGACACGGGGAATGGTTCCATTCTGGGTAAGCTGTTTTTGAGTGCTGATTTTGGGTATGTCTTTTGGTTTCGCAGACTTGACGGCGGACGGTATGCTGTGTCGTGGTTCGCTACTGGTGTTGGAGTAGAGCAAGTGTTTGATGTGTTGCGGCCTGAAATATGAAACAGAGTATAAATTATATAAGAGTGGTAGATAGGCAGATAGCTGATGTAGTCGTGTAGTGGTAGTGCAATGGTTACGCATGCCAAGAGCACGGGTTCAAAAGCACTTGCCGGTATCAATGTATCTTTGATATATATGTTTTTTCATGTTAGTGTCATCAGCCCAGTGTGTTGTCCGGGGTTGTATGACTACATTTTGGAACTGCTTGGAAGGTACTTTTTACAATCAGGCCGGCATAGTGGATGCGACTGTTACTTGCAGTTATTTAAACTGTAGTAGCAGTCATCTCTATTCATGCACCGCACTCCTGCTTAACATCAGGCGGGGTGCTGTCATATGTCGAGTCACAATATATATTTTCAAAAACACTTATATTTCGGCACTTGTAAAATTTATTATTAAGTTACTTGTTTTTTAAATACTGTTTGTTGACAAAATATATTTAAAGAGAGAATAGAGAATTGTATGAAGATAATTGTGAATTTAAAGGAAGCTAGGGAGTTGTGTCAGGATCGTGGCAAGTGGCGCTCCATTGTCTCTGCCTATCTCTGTGAATAAAAGGCGTGACAATTTGATTGATATGTTTAAAAATTCTGCTAAAAGATTGTTAGTTTATTACCTCTTCCCTCGTGAACCCATTTGACAGATCGTTTCTTTCTATTCACATACATGCTCTGACCTCTACTCATGTGATTGCTGGAGTCGCTCAGCGACTTGGAAATTGCCCTGGCGAGGTCCATCTGCTCCTTCACCGTCGGATGAACACCAGGCACGTAAAAGGCTGAAGACGCGAAGGTTTTCTCTGGAAAAAATATATTTTTTTCAGTTATAATAAAAATCGGACTAAAAGATATTACTAAAAACTCGACAACATAGCCTATAACAAATAGGGTATACTTGATTATTAAATATTTTTTTACAAATAATGAATAAATCAATCAATCAATCAAATTGTCACGCCTTTTTCCCATGGGGGAGACAATGGAGTACCACTTGGCACGATCCTGACACAACTTCCTCGCTTCCTTCACAATCACAATTATCTTCATACAAGCTCTGTGGTTATGGGCACTAGGCAATCTAGCTTTCTTGAGAATGTCTCTGATTTAAATAATAATAAAAACGATTCAAATTGTTTTATACACAAAAATAAATAAAACACAATAAAATAAGTTATTACAAAGAAAAGGAAAACAAACTGGAACCATTAGCGTTAAAGATTTTAATTGTCTAGCGTCTTAAGATGTATAGACCTTGCCAAGAATTTCAGAGTTTCAAAAATAATTGAAGTTTCTGAAACTAAAATAATTATTAAAGTAATAGTATTCTTTGTCCAAAGAATATGGACTTAAGAAATAAAAGGAGCTCTAAAATAGCTACAAAATGCAACCGTTTATACTGTTTTCACTTATGGCATTAAAAAGAAGTCAGAAGGGGATGAATATACATTTTTACATTCGTAATTTAGAAGATTGTCACTAGTTTTGATGATCATTTCAAAGAATTTGGACTTAAGAAATCGAAGGAGCCCTAAAATATTCACTTATGGCATTAAAAAAGTCAGAAGGGGACAAATTACATTCGTAATTTAGAAGGTTGTCACTAGTTTTGATGATCACTTGACAACCTAATTTGACAGAATAACAAATGACATTAAAATACTTAAAAAAAGGATGACGGAACAATTATGCCGCTACTCTTACTACCACGTAACTTTTAATTAAGCAGTTTTAAAAGTCAACCACAATCACAAGTGGTTATAATTGCAAAAAAGTAGTGACAACCATCGCAAGAAAGGAATTGAAGTACAAGTAGTTGTCTCTTTCAGTCACACGTGGTATAAAGATAGTATAAATGAGATATATAACACTGAATTAGTTCTTATTTTAGCACAGATATAGAATCTTTCCATATTCTTAGGTTTGACTATCTATAATAGACGCGCCCCTCCACTTTATTAGTTTATTTAAATGTGTAAATGCAAATATTACAAAAAAATGTTGAGAGAAAAAAGAGTTGACAATTTGATAGATTGTTTACTTACCGAACTTACTGTCCTTTTTGATTAGATGCTCTTCAGCGTCAGGGGCTGGTGTGAAGATTTTGTTCAGATCGACTTCCTTTTCACCAACAAAGATTGGTTTATTATGAATGTCCTCCTGAACAAGAAAAAACAATTATAGTTAGAGTTCTTTAGAGATTTCAGTGAGGGGAAAAACATAAGTCATGAATAGATGATTTTTACATTGTGATAATAGAAGTACAAAAGTGCCGACGACTGAAAAAACCTAGTCAGTTCTCAGCTGCCTCAGTCGCCGTCACTATGCCAGCCGCACTATTATAATGAATTTTAATGTTAGATAATTATATTAGGTACTTTTCTTTTTCAAACTTTTGTTCATTCACATGGAGAATTCACAAGAAGTAAAGAGGATATTACGTTGGTTTCGGGGACTTTGGCAGGCATAGCGAATTGGTTAGCATACCAGTTTGTCACGCGTGAAGTCCCGGGTTCGATTCCTGGTCGCACATATTTGTTTTATAACTTTTATTTGTAATATTTGTGCTACAATACAGTTATTTTACAAATACAAATACAGTTATTTGTTAATAAAAAAGACGCGAATATTATAATAGCTCCGGGTCCGGTTGTCAAAGAGTGGAAGGCAGTGGTTGCCAGTCTGCCAATCCGGGGTAGTATCATTACTTACAGTCCGGGAAGTGACTGAGTCGCGTTTCGGGATCAGCTTGTAAGTTCAACTAGGCTAGTGGATCCGACTGCTACTTCCAGTTATTAAATTGTACATTAATAAACTACACTCCAGTTTAACATCAGTCTAGGCACAATATATTGTTTTAACCATACATATATTTTCTTAGATTTTGCGCGAACATTGTTTAATGAATCAAACAAAATTTATGCGCCTTACTATCGCGTTTTGGTTTTGATTTTACAATTTTATTTTATTATTCCGACAAGTCTCTGCAGCCAGACTACGATGGCTGCAAAGCTCTCGAAACGTCGGAATAATAAAAGAAAATTGTTAAATCAAAACCAAGTTAAATGCGATAGTAAGCCGCATAAAATTTGTTCAATTCATAGATATATTTATATTGTATTAGAAGAAAATTGTAGATGTGAGGGGAATGAAAGAGCTGGATCGTGGAAGGTTGCGCACCATTGCCTCTTCCTATCCCTATGGGAATTAGAGCATCAAAATGAAAAATTGATATTTACATGATATATTTTTGCTAAGTGTTTTAAATAAGTAGGTACAAGTCAACATCCAATGTAAGGTAGGTACTTCAAGAAAAATAACAAAGTAATGCAAATTACAAATAAACGTATATACAAAAAAATAAACTTAAGCAAAACACGCAAAACACGCAAAAAACAGGCATCTTACAATTTCTGCTGACGCTGCGTATATAGAATTCTTTTTCATTCCATTCTGATTTTAATTAAGAAAAAAAACTTATATTAAAGCCTAAAGAGTTATAATTCTAAATCATTTTATAACATGAGAAGAAATTAAAACCAATAGACTGAGTCGGATTTATCAGTCGTGGGTGCTCTTCGACCTCTCCTTGCTTACCATCAGGTAATATAGACATATGTCAAGTCCCAATTAAAAAAAAGCACCATTAGACTGACAGGAGGTAATTTAGACGGTTGTACTATAATGGCACGCGGTGGACGTGTCGACGTTTGACCGTTCAAGAAGTTTTGTATAAATTAATAATTACATTAAAAAAAGTAAATTGGTGTTCGTTATTGTCACTGCTCCTTCAAACGTAATTACTTTTTCTTAATTGTGACTCGACATATGATTGCACCCCGCTTGATGTTAAGCCAAAGTGTGAGTGAATCACTGCTAATACAATACAATAACTGTGAGTAGCAATCACATCCACTATGCCGGCCTAGATGGAACCGGCAACTTACAAGCTGATCCCGAAACGTAACCAAATCACTTCACGGTCTGTATACTTGTAAGTGGTGGTACTACCCCGGATCGGCAGACTGGGTACCACTGCCTACCACTCTTTGATAACCAGACCCGAAGCAAATATCAATCTCTTTTTTTTATTAACAATTTTTCATTAAATATTACAAATAAAAGCTATGAAACAAATATTTGCTCCGACCGGGGATAGAACCCGGGACTTTATGCGCAACAAACCAGTCGCTAAACCGTTCGTCCACGCCTGTCGTCTAAAATTACTAATTTATACGACTCTTCAAACGTCAAAACAGCCACCATAACGTCCCGCTGGTTTTAGTATCAGTTTACAAAAGGGATTTTGAACCGAATTTCAGTTTAATAACAGTCTAAGTTATTATCAAACTAAAAACCTGAAGTACATGATGCAGGACTATAAAAATCTAAGGGATATGAAAAAGATAGAACTATGGTGGTCTTAAAATTAATTCTTATGTATCATCCATCACCAATTCGCGGGACAGCTAGTCTTTCCCTTGTTGCAGGTTACGAGAATTCTCGTCGAAAAGTCGTGGTAAATATAATCTGCTTAACCCATTTCATTCTATTTTTATTTTGATCGCGTTTCTATGGTACGTAATTAATTTCATAAATAAAAAACTTAATGATATTTACAAGAAAATATGTACAATTCTAATCAAATCTAATGGCTTTTTCAATTATTATTCCATAATAAAAAGACATACAGATTCCATGATTTTCTTCGGCACTGGTTCGTCTTGGTTGTCGCCATTCTAAATAAATAAATATATACATATAATAAAATAAATATAATACATGTTACTACGTACTGTAAATAAAAAAAAGTAATCGTAATTATGACGAAATTAATTATGATTGAAAAATTAACAATAAATTAGTAGAAAATTGTGTGAAAAATATTTGTTTATATCAGTGCCGGATTAGCCACGTAGCAAGAGTGGCAAATGCTAAGGCTTCCACTTGAAAAGTCGATATTGAAAGTGTTCTCTAAATTTTCCTATATTAAATACAAAAAAGTTTTGTTTTATTTAATACCCTAAATTTGAGAACCTAAAGCAAACCAAGGGCCACTTGATTGAATTTGATATAGGCCCCGCGCTGGTTTAATCTGGCACTGGTTTATAATTAAATTACATCTTTTCTGCCTCAGTCTTCGTCACTATAACATATTATAGCCATAATAACATATTATACATAAATAAATAATAAAATAAATAAAACTATCTTACAGTAAAATATTCATGATCACTTATATTTTCAATTAATTGTTCACTTTTCATTATTTTAAATTAAATTATATTTAAAAATAAATATAAAATGGTTCACTGACACAGAGCACGGTCAACAATTGAAAAGATATTGATATAAAAATTGGCATCTAGAAAAAGTAGGCCGATCTATCTTTAAGTACAGTCAAATGCAATTATTTTTTCTATCCTAAGCTATTAAAAGGGATGGACATCCAACGTTACATCGGTACCGGAGAGTGGTTTTAAACCGGGGACTCTAGGTTCGTGTGACCATTGCACTACGACCATTACACCACAGTCGCCTTGATTTTTAACACGCTTTTTTTAGCTTGTCTTGTATGTATGTAACTATGTAACGGAATTTTTCAAATCAATTTTCTACTACTTCTAGAGGTATGAATAATTTGATAATTTGTTCACCTATTAAAAACCGATGACAATACAATAATTTCATAAAATATTTTATACACAATACAATAATTTCATAAGATATTTTATGAAATTATTGTTTTGTGATGGCATAGTGATGGCGACTGAGGTATTTCAGTCGTCTGTATTTTTGGATCACCTCATCAGGCGGGTCAAGGTCAGATGTCGAGTCACAATAAAAATAGTACACTCTAGTTCACATTGTCTCATATAAGCGCGTTTTTTTGTTGTTTTTTTTAACTATAGTTTTGTTTTTTATATTAGGGTAATATATTAAGGGCTGTGGGAAGCGTAAACTGAGGCGCTCAAGGGAGAGTTGTGTCTGTGTCAGGATCGTGGAAAGCAAGACTCCGTTTTATCTGATTATCATTGTGTAACCTCTAAAAAAAGAAAATGGCACATTTTGTATTTACCACTAACCGTTCAAAGTCTAATCGTAAATAAATTCTAGATTTATAGACAGATATAGACTAGATCTAAAATAATAATTAATAAAAGTCATAAATAATTTAAGTAACATCTAATTAATTGCCAACAGCGATTATATTGAGGTTGACTGTACTTTGAAATATTTTGACAGTGTTTATTAAACCTTAAAGCTATGCCACTAAAGACCATAATCCAATACCAAACTTATAATTAAATATGTCTGTAGTTTTTGGCTTATTTCCAACATGTATGTATCTATGTATCTTTTTCTAATAGCGCGGCTACGTGGACAAGCTTTGGCGATATCGCTTGTGGACTGCAAAGGTCGAAGTATTAGAGGTCTTAGCTTAATCGACGACGAAAGCATAAAGATTTTAGGAAGTAAAAACATTTCTTCAATTTCAATTTATTTGCTCCATAATTTTCGTTATAAATATACAGTTCCGCTTCTATCAGTCGCTGCGGAACAGCACTGTAGTACACTGTCTCTAGGGAAGTCGAACCCGGTAAAAGCTTTGTGTGTCCTCTATCGCCTATACAACGGAAAATATTCCGAGGAGCTCTTTAACCTTGTTCCTACCTCATCTTTTGACACTCGTAATACCCACACATGTCGAAGGAAGCATTCGCATTTTGTCGACCGAATCGACAGTCGAACTAAAAGGTTCGGTGCATCGTTTCTTTGTAGAACAATCGACAAGTGGAATGCTTTGCCAGCCCATGTGTTTTCTCCATCCTACAACCAGGGATCCTTCAAGCGATGCGTGAAGAAGCCGGCATAGTGACGGGGACTGGGGCAACCGTGAAATCTCGGTTTTTACAGTCGTCGGCACTCTTGGACCTCCTCTTGCTTGCCATCAGGCGGGTCGAGGTCAAATGTCGTGTGCTAACCAACGCACCACGCGTGTCGTCGTCATACGCTACAACGCGCTAATGTAACGCTAAAATAAGCGATAAGGAATAAAGGATTTGCGCCGTTTGGGGTCTAGGGCTCTTGGGGACCTTTAGCCAAGCGCTTGGCCAAGGAGTTGTCCAAGCGGCTGACGGAGAAGTCTGGAGACAGGAAGGCTGACAATTATTTCTGCCAACATATTAGCCTTGCTATACAAAGGGGAAATGTTGCCAGTCTCCTTGGGACTATCTCTGATGCGACGTCATTAAATGATATTTTTTATTTATAGTTTAATTATAGTTACTTTTAATTTTATCTGTTTCTCAATAAAGAACATATTTTCAGATTAAAATAAGCGATATATTTATAATACAAATCACACCATCTTATCCATGTAGCCAAGACATATGTTTACGTTCAATGTATTAGTGGAAATGAGGGCGATCTGTCTGTTTTGTGATGGGATTGGGCAGTGTTAGGATTTGAATAGACGTCCTTGTAGTGTGGCATAGGGGCAATGGGATGTATCTACGTATGTGGATAGGCATATCGCTTAACTGGTAAGTAGGGCTGGATTTTAAGGTCTAAAAGCCAGCCCTAAGGCAACGAAGAAGCGGCGGCCCCTAAGGATTTTCCAAATAAAATAAACAAAATTCCTAGTCTTTTGAAAATCCATCATCATCATCATGAGATTGTCACGCTTTTTTTTACAGCGATAGGGAGAGACAATGGAGCGCCACTTGCTACGATCCTGACACAACTCCCTCGCTTCCATCATATCCATAATTCTCTTCATACAAGCTCAAATTAAACAATGATGTCGATGATGATGAATATCTATTTTTTTTTATATTTTGTACAAGTAATGACAGCAAAAATGTGAACAAATATTTTTTGGAAAAAAAAACAAGGAAAAGTTGCAGAACAGTCCAACCATTAATGTGTTGAATTACACAAATTTTATGCGGCTTACTATCGCGTTTATTTAAGGCTAATAATTATACAAACTTTTATTCCGATGTTTTGAGAGCTTTGCAGCCATCGTGGTCACGGAGAGACTGAGGTGTTTGTCGTCTCAGTGGTCGATGCTGTCATTGTTTCCATAAAATTTGTTTAAGTTTCTTTGCAGTGGCGTAGCGTGGCGGGGGCGGAGGGGGCGGCCTGCCCCGGGCGGCACTTTTAGGGGGCGGCAAAATTTATAAAAACTAAAATAAATCGTTAAAATTTGAACCTGAAATTCATATTTTTGTTATACCTATGATTGAAACTCCTAAATAAGGGGGCGGTCAAATTTTTTATCCACCCCGGGCGGCCGACTTCCGCCCCGGGCGGCTGTCTTCCACGCTACGCCACTGTTCCTTTGGTAGTGTAGCGTTGCGGAATAGAAGGGATGTATGTAAACGAAAACAGCCCCTTCCGCTACGCTTGGAACATCGTGCGTTTTAATTTTCCAAATAACTATTGCGTAGAGCGAGTGCCAACTTTTAAAGAATGACAACACCAGACGATTAGTTATTTAGTTGTTTGACGTATAAAGTTCGATGTCCGGCATTACAATGTCAAAGTATAATGAGGGACAGTTGCAGATACGCGCTGATACCACTTACATCAAAGAATTTGGACTTAAGAAATAAAAGGAGCCCTAACACAACCGTTTATACTATTCACTTATGGCATTAAAAAGAAGCCAGAAGGGATGAATATACATTTTTAATTTCTAATTCGGAAGGTTGTCACTAGTTTTGGTAATCGTTTGTCAACCTAATTTGACACAATAACAAATGACATTAAAATACTTCAAAAAATGATATGCCGCTACACGTTACCACGTGACTTTTAATTAAGCAGTATTAAAAGTCAACCAAGTGGTTGTAATTGCAAAAAGTAGTGACAACCTTTGCAAGAAAGGAATTGAAGTACAAGTAGTTGTCTCTTTCAGTCACACGTGGTATAAACATAGTATAAATGAGATAAATAACACTGAATTTGTTCTTATTTTATTACAACTTCTATTCTTTCCATATTCTTACTGATACATACATATACAGGGGGCCGACCGCGCATCTTTAATGACAATGAAATTCATTCCTACTTGTCAAAAAGTTACGCGGTTGCTGTTATTGTCAAAAACAACTTTTATTCATTCGCGTAATGAGTTTTAATGACCTTAAACTGTTAATGAAAATTAACATCGATTCTCAATATGTTGCGCGGTCGCAATTTTAATTTTGAAGCTTATTATTGGAGTTCTACTGTCAAAACGCATTCTAATTGTCATTGAGTTACGCGGTCGGTCCTACAGGTCGTGAAGTGACACGATCAGTCGCATTTCGGGATCAACTTGCAAGTTGCCCATATCAACTAGGCCGAGTTTTCTGAATGTAGCCTCCATTCATGGATCCAGTCTATATCTGACCGGGGTGCTTTCCACATTAAAAAGTCACCCTGGGTATATCACACTGTAGCACCTGCATGCAACAGGTCCCAAAATCGCGCTTATTGACTGTCTAATTGGACTGATTATTCAATGCGAGTTGAGCGGACAAGTTCAGACGAGTCGATTCGCTGTCAACTATTAATTGAATCAACCCTTGTCTTTAACTTTTGTTAAACCGGTATTTATTGCTTCAACTTGATTGAAAGTCTGTTCAGACGATTTAAATCGCGAACGATTTCGCAGTTTATTAGCTAAATGTGTGAACGCCGAAGGCAAATTAAATCCTGTATTTTGGGGGCGAGTTGTTAGGGAGTAGCTGTGACTGACCTATATTGTTAATCTTACTAAAGTGTCTATGATATAAGAAAGCTTAAAATGCGTTATTTCAGTAAAATAGGTTAATCTTTCTAATGTTTATATCAGAAAGAGTGATGTTGAAATATAACTTGAAATAATGTTTATTTTCATTTCATCATGAGTGGCGTATGATATGGCTCATTTTATTTTATTTATTTATTGCAGACTTACAGCTAAGCTAACATACATTTTTATTTATGTATTACGCAATTTTACATTACTGAAACCAAATTTACTTTCAGGAAATGGTAATTTACCTAAAAAAAGAAGAATACCTATTTATAAAGTTAGTAAAACAACAACTGTGATATTTTCATTTTTTTTTATTGTGACTAGACATATGACAGTACCCAGCTTGATGTTAAGCTGAAGTGTGGTCCATGAATGGATGTCACTGCTACTATAATACAATATCTGTAAGTAGCATTTACATCCACTATGCCGGCCTAGTTGGAACAGGCAACTTACAAGCTAATCCCGAAACGTGACTAAATCACTTTACGGTCTGTATACTTGTAAGTGGTGGTACTACTCCGGATCGGCAGACTAGGTACCACTGCCTACCACTCTTTAGAATATAAACTCATATTCGGGTATACATTATATTATTTAAAGGACATCATTCATTTTGTATGAGGACTTGGGCTTAATTGTATTAACAGTTACATATGAATTTTAAAATAGTTTAATGTACGAAGATTACAATTTAATTGGAATATATTTTTTATTTTGGATACTTTAGGTGTGCAAAATGATCAAACTATATTTTACTATGACAGATCAAAACAGAATTGTTAATATGGCGTGTCTTTATGATTGAAAGGCGATACAAAATCCATATCTTATTTTTTAAATAACTAAATTGCACAGCTATAAAAAGAAAACTTGTTATTAGTTTTAATAATACAAGTATCGAAACTACCATTTATATATTTTTTCATCATTAGACATTACAAAAGTAGTACATATAGTAAAAGCCCGAAATAAATGATGTCCTTTAATAGTATAGACTTATAAATATTATCATTTAACTTTGTTTTGCTGTGATTGGCCAGGTGCAAATTATTTATTAACAGATTCCATATTATAAACAAATAAACATAATATCAAAAATAATAAAGCAAATGACGTGTTATAGTTATTTACGTACGAATGTACGCACAAAGTACATAAGTAATTGTACTATAAATTATATACTTGTACAAGTACGTACAGAAACAACATTGTGGAAAGTATTTCTTGGTTATCTGCCAAGAATTGTTATTACGCGTCGAGCGTTAAATTACATTTACATTTTTGCTATTACATATTTTGTTTTTTATTATCGGAGATCCTCAAAAAAGCTGGATGGCCTAGTGCCCATAACCGTAAAGCTTGTATGAAGAGAATTGTGAATGTGTGGGAATCGAGGGGTTCCTTTGTGTCTGCTTTTCCTGTGGAAAAAAATCGTGACAATTTGATTGGTTTGTTGGTATTATTGTTGTGGCACCAGGCCCGATGTTAAGATGGAGTGCGATCCATGAATGGAAGCGAATACTGCAACAGATGTCTTCAAGTAGCAGTCGCATACTTCATCGCCTGATGGTAAGCAAAGAGAGGTTGAAGACCACCGACGAATGAAAACACCTATGTCGATAATGGTACAGCTTGTCCTAAATGTCATGGCAGTGAAACTTTATTAGAAAAAAAACATGAATATTAGAATATTTTTTAAATAACCAATTTATTTAACAGATTTGTATTTTTTTTTATTGTGACAGGACATCTGACCTCGACCCGCCTGATGATAAGCAAGAGGAGGTCCAAAATTGACGACAACTGAAAAAATAGATATCTTGACAATAAAATTAGCCCTGTTTGAACTATTCTTGATATCGTTAATAGTTCATTTTTTTATTGTTTAGAAACTGTTATAATACCAAATATATGGAATTGCTCGAAAACTAATATATATGTTTAAACGAATTTATTTTTTTATATTCCACTAAAATTTTAAAAGTCCAGCATTTTTCCTTTCAGAGTAAAAAATACTTAAAATTTACGAAAAGTTCGACAGTTATTTGAGATTATTTATACTATGAAAATCAATCAACCACTCAAAAAAATATTCAACTACAGTTTTAAAGTTATTAAAAAAATTACTCATGTTTTTATTTTCAGAAAATTCAGAGGTATATTCCTTACTCCTAATTACACCTTTTTTACTCCTTATTTATTTTTATTATTTTTACCTCCTAACTCCTAATTTTTATCTACGGCAATCTGAAACTAATTAGTTCCATATAGCCTTTTAGCGTATTGCCTCTTTGAAGTATGAACCCCCGTTCTATGATTCTTATTCTATGATTCTATTGTATTTTGGTATTTCTACATTTCATTTAGTAGAAAACAGAAAAAGCCTCATTCGTTTAATATTTTTCTTTATCATTTCAAGTTACGAAAGATTTATGCATGCAAAGGACGCCTATACCACAGACAAAGTTGCGAGGATCTCTTTAATCCTTTTCGTCTATGGTACCTATATCGCAGGATTCTCCTAGGATTCTCGCAGGAATTGAAAATATTCTTTTCTTTCTTTGAATATTTGAAACGTTCATGATTCTATACATCATACACATATAATTTTTAATTTCTTTTTCTAATATTTCTATATTAAACTACTAAATTCTTGATCATAGAAACAGGACATAAGTACATGAGTAAAGATACATTGGTACCGGTGGGTGGTTTTGAACCCGTGCTCTCGGTTTTTGTAACCATTGCACTGCCAGTACACCATGGTCGCCTACACCTATTAATAACTAATTATAAATTAAAATGCAATAGTATACTACTTTAACTAAATTGTAAAATAATATAAGTATTTATTTTTTGTCTAAACCACAGAAAAGGAGCAGATTATGGCGAAATACAAGCCATCTTACTACATTTTCTGTATAAACCTATAAAATAAGCGTTATTTTGTTATATTATGTTTTGTGAAAGAAGGTTATAAAACGAAAGGAACTTATAAATCTGATGTGATGGATACATTCAACAAGGCAAACCCAGGAGGGTGTTCGCCGACCAAATCGGAGACATTCTCAAAAAAGCTTGGTTGCCTAGCACTAGCCCATAATCGTAGAGCTTTTATAAAGAGAATTGTAGATGTGAGGGAAGCATGGGAGTTTTGTCGGGATCGTGGCAGGTGGCGCTACACTGTCTCTGCCTATCCCTGTGGGAAAAGGGCGTGACAATTTGATTGATTGATTTATGTTTTGTGTTATTCTAATTATTAATTAATTCTTAGGTAAATAATAATAACTAAAAATAAAGAGATGTGTAAAAGTGGTGTCTCAAATGATTGTTTGTTATTCTACATAGTTTGAAGACATTAGATTGTAACTAATTGGTGTAACTAAGGTATGGCAGTAATAGTCATAGGGCGCAATTCGCAATTATCAGTTCGATTTAGGGAGCTTATTCTTGGTTTCTCCAACTATGTTCTTTAAGGACGGTGGATGCTTAGTTGAAGAATATCTTAAGCAACATGTATTATTATTATTATTATTATTATTTATTTTTTATTGTGACTCGACATATGACAGCAACCCGCTTGATGTTAAGCCAAAGTGTGGTCCTTGAATGAATGTCACTGCTACTACAATTCAATAACTGTAAGTAGCAATCACATTCACTATGCCGGCCTAGATGGAACCGGCAACTTACAAGCTGATCCCGAAACGTGACCAAATCACTTCACGGTCTGTATACTTGTAAGTGGTGGTACTACCCCGGATCGGCAGACTGGGTACCACTGCCTACCACTCTTTGATAACCAGACCCGAAGCAAATATCCATCTCTTTTTTTTATTATTAATAAATATTTGCAATATTTAATACTATTAAATATTACAAATAAAAGCTATGAAACAAATATTTGCTCCGACCGGGGATCGAACCCGGGACTTTACGCGCAACAAACCAGTCGCTAAACCGTTCGTCCACGCCTGTCGTCAAAAGTATATTAGGTAGGTAGGTCGTCATTAGGTATATTATGTTTATTTTGCAGTTAGGTAACTTACGAAGGGGCGCATCCTCGATGCTTGCCCTGGGCGCCGTATTCAATCGGTACGTTACTAGTAACAAGTTAAGTGTAAATAATTATATATATTTACCATACTCACGGGAAATAATTTATAGCTGAGGTTTGTAAGAAATTCCTTTTTCTGTGGATCGAACATGTCCGAAGGTTTGAAGCCGCGTTTCGTGACCAACGCACTGTTAACAGAACTAGATGTCTTGAAGTCATCGTAGCTGTCTCGATGAACAACTCTGTCATTGATTTTGTGGAAACTGGACATCTTGTTTGATGAATATTGACTCTCGCTTATCGTCATCATTTTGAAGATATTTACAATACACTTTTTTCTCAAATTATTCACAGGTTTATCAATAGTTATTATTGTTTCATAATTCGCTTTTAGAGTCTATTTTTTTAAAGTCAATAATCGATTTTTTACACAAAATTCTAGTGAAAAAGAAATTGTTTATGAGGCGTAGAAACAAGCGGCTGAATGAGTGATTAATTTCATGGAATTAGATCATTTGCTATTATTCTGAAAGAACCGTTTCAAGGTGAAACAAAGCCGTCATCTCGTAGCCAAATATTTTTACTTCATTCCACATTATTCCGCTGAAATGCGTATGTTGTTTATCATGAAAACATAAATAGAGAAAACAGTAAAATATTTGATGTTATTAAAAAATAATAATTCATATTTTTGTGACTCGACATGTGACAAAATCGCGCCAATGAGTGCGGTCCATGAATGGTGGTAACAGCTACTACAGTTAAATAACTGTTAGTAGCAGTCACATCCACTATGCCGGCCTATTTGGAACCGGCAACTTACAAGCTGATCCCGAAACGCGACTAAGTCATTTCAATGGTGGTACTACCCCGGATCGGCATACTGGGCACCACTGCCTACCACTCTTCTGGGTAAAACCACAACTTTTAAATGTGCAGACCGTAAAGTGATTCAATCGAGTTTCAGGATCGGCTTGAATGTAGTCGGTTTTAACTAGACCGGCATAACGAATGCGGCTTTTAGTTGCAGTAAAACTGCCGTCGCCTACATTCGTGCACCGCACTCCAGGCGCGACGCTGTCATATGTCAACCCACAATAAAAAAATTACAACAAATGCGTTTACAGAAACTACCCACACGCGTTAGTCAAATTATAACAAAAAAAAAAACTAAACGCTGCAGTAAATTGACATCTACGCCTCAAAAACAAATAATTTAACACGAGAACTGTACACAAATTAAAAAAAATAATAAACACAAAATTAAATATTAAAAAAAGAAAACCGTTTAATTTGTATTATTTTTCCAAGACGTGCGCACTAGTATGTATTTTCGTTTGAACTAAAGCCAAAAATAAAATTTGAACGTCATTGCATAATAACAGCAAAAGAGTATACATCGCTAATAAGACCACACGTTACTGAAATAACACGGATAATAACATTGATAACATTTTCTTTATTGAGAAACAGATAAAATTAAAAGTATATTAACTATAATTAAACTATAAATAAAAAATATCATCTAATGACGTCGCATCAGAGATAGTCCCAAGGAGACTGGCAACATTTCCCCTTTGCATAGCAAGCCTAATACGTAAGCCGCTTGGACAACTCCTTGGCCAGGCGCTTAACTGAAGGTTTCCAAGGGCCCATCGTCTCGACCCCAAACGGCGCAAATTCGTAACCAGTACCGAGGATAGCGTGTTTGCGCAGGTTCTCAGCAGAAATCTCCGCACTGCCTGCGTCTAACGAGGTCGCTTGGATGTGAAATGGGGCTAATGCATCCCACACCAGTGACCTATCCCGTCTCTTACCGTCGCTCCGCGCAATACCACAGGGTTCTAAAATCACGGGCACTCCAACAGAAACAAGAGCATTGATAACATTAAAAATATATGTACGAGTATATAGAAGATTATTCTGGAAAACTACTATTAGTCAAACATGTTGTTGTACTTTAAATATAAACAAAAACACTAACCTTAGGTCATCTAAGCCATAAACTATCTAACACAAAATATTGACCCGCTTGTCTGAGCGTTATCTTATAAATAGGCATCTAATCTTAGATAATCTAAATTAATAAGTGTTAAATACATTATTATTTTATTTCTATTAACACGTAAAAACAGACAATAGTAATTTAATAAACATGTACACAAACAAAGATTTTTATTATCTAGTTTTAATTATCGATTAAATTCGTCAACCTCTGATCGTTTGAAAGGCGAAATTCTACCTACGATAGCTGCTTGAATTTATTTACACAACTTTCATGCCTTAGCTTACGTATTGCTAGTAAAATAATATATCTTGAAGGAAATAACATTGCTGCTAGAAATAGCTCAGACTACAGACATCATTCTTCAGACCACAAAGATTATTCTTAAGACTTCAGAGATTATCTTAGACTTCAAGGACGTATGGTCCTTGAAGTCCTTTCTTTTTATTTATTTTTTATTATACATTTCTATACTAAGCTACTAAAGTGCTTGTATCATAGAAACAGGACAACCAAAGTACATATATCAAAGATACATTGGTACCGGTGGGTGGTCTCGAACTCGTGCTCTCGGTTTGCGTACCCATTGCACTGCCACTACACCACGGTCATCTTAATACCTTTGTACTTCAGGTATAAAGTACCAGTGGCGTAGCGTGGCGGGGGCGGCCCGCCCCGGCCGGCACATTTAGGGGGCGGCAAAATTTATGAAAACTGAAATAAATCGTTAAAATTTGAACCTGAAATTCATATTTTTGTTGTACCTATGATTGAAACTCCTAAATAAGGGGGCGGCCGACTTCCGCCCCGGGCGGCCAACTTCCGCCCCGGGCGGCTGACTTTCACGCTACGCCACTGTTAAGTACAAAGGACTTGTACTTCTGTACTTGTACCTAAGTAATTCCTAAACTGTATAATATCCAAATTCCTTCACTATCTGCAATGTATATAATTAGAATTCTATATTCTTTCTGATACAACTTCCTCTCATCCTTCACATCCACAGTTCTCTTCATACAAGCTCCATGGTTATCGGCACCAGGCAACTAGGAAAGATTTCTTGAGGATGTCTCTGATTTGTTTAAAAAACACCCTCCTCAACAAGGATTGACAAAGGGATGCTTCGATGGTTTGGGCACATGGAAAGGATGAGTGAGAGCAGATTGACGCAAGCAATTTATAAATCTGATGTGGATGGATGCGTTAAACAAGGCAGGCCCAAAAGGGTGTTCCTTAGAGCTTGTATGAAGAGAATTGTGAATGTGAAGGAAGCAAGGGAGTTGTGTCATGATCGTGGCTAGTGGCGCTCCATTGTCTTTGCCTATCCCTGTGGGGAAAAGGCGTTACAATTTGATTGATTGATTGATATTCGCTCATAGAATAAGAATCCTAACGGCTAGGAAGTTCGTAGCCACCCTATAATGTTCGCAGTCGTTGCCAGGGTCCTAATAATAGAACGAAAAGCGTACCAAATCCTATAACAGTGCGGTTTCAACACACAAGAGTCATTTTAATAATTTACCAAAGCAACAGCCATCTTTAATATACATCGGCGATCGTGGTGTAGTGGCAGTGCAATAGCTACGTAAGCCGAGTGGCACGGGTTCGAAGCCACTCACCGGTACCAATGTATCTTTGATATATGTACTTTGGTTGTCCTGTTTCTATGATACAAGCACTTTAGTAGCTTAGTATAGAAATGTATAATAAAAAAATAATATTAAAAAAAACATATTTATTTATTTATAAACATATCATTGTGACTCGACATCCGACCTCGACCCGCCTGATGGCAAGCAAGAGGAGGTCCAAGAGTGACGACGACTGAGAAAACTGAGAGTTTGTTCACAGCTGCCTCAGTCGCCGTCACAATGTCGGCCAGAGGTGCTTCTTTATGCCTCGCTTGAAGGATCCACGGTTATATGATAGAGAGAACTTTATACTTCAAGAAATTAAAATAAATCTCTAAAATAAATAATTGCAATTAAGAGTGGTAGGCAGTGGTACCCAGTATGCCGATCCAGGGTAGTACCACCACTTACAAGTATACAGACCGTGAAGTGATTTGGTCACGTTTCGGGATCAGCTTGTAAGTTGCCGGTTCCATCTAGGCCGGCATAGTGGATGTGATTGCTACTCACAGTTATTGAATTGTAGTAGCAGTGACATTCATTCATGGACCACACTTTGGCTTAACATCAAGCGGGGTGCTGTCATATGTCGAGTCACAATAATAAAAAAAATATATGTTGCCTGTCGTACTTTCATTTCTTTAACTGTAGTAGCAGTCGGCTTTTCTAATGGACCGGACTCCAACTTATCATCAGGCGGTATGCTGTCATGTCGACCACACACCGCCTGTTAATGCAGTCGTATTCGCCATGCTATCCTGGGGAATGGTTTTTCTCTGAATCACAATGTAAAGTGGATAATCTTTGACTGAGGCATAGTGACTGAGGCAGCTGTGAATAAACTCAGTTTTCTGAGTCGTCATCACTCTTGGACCTTCTCTTGCTTATCATCAGGCGGGTCGAGGTCAGATGTCGTGTCACTATGAAAAAAAATGAAAAATACAATTGGTTATTCCTGAGCCTGTGTACTCGTATGCCCTATAAGAAAAGTACATTAGTACAGGCTGTACAGGCTTAATGCTGGGAGAAATAAAACAACTAAGTAGTACCTATGTATTTATTTATTTTTTATTATACATTTCTATACTAAGCTAATAAAGTGCTTGTATCAAAGTACATAAATATCAAAGATACATTGGTACCGGTGAACGGTTACGTACCCGTGCACTTGGCTTGCGTAACCATTGCACTGCCACTACACCACGGTCACCTAAAGGTGTGATACCGCCGGCGACTGCAGACCGCAGACTGCACTACTTGTTTGTATGAGATTGATTCCGTGCAAGGCGACACTATTCTGCAGCCGCCGCATTAATATTGTTTACAAGCATTATATTTATAATCTATGGCTTAGCAAATTCTGATTGTCGCAATAGTGTCGCCTTGCACGGAATCAATCTCATGCAAACCAGTAATGCGGTCTGCAGTCTGCGGTCTGCAGTCGTCGGCGCATTCATCTTAAAAATAATTCAAATGTAAATCTTAAAATAATTACTAACTTATAAATACTTATAAAATAAACTTACTTATTTTCAAATAGCACCTTCGATTAAGACTGAGATTAAGTCGGTAAACTGATTTGGGATTTTTCAGTCGTTGTCACTCTTAAACAGGTAGACCTCCCCTTGCTTACCATCAGGCGCACTGTCATTTATTTATTGTGACTGGACATATGACAGTACCCCGCCCGATGTTAGGCTGGAGAGCGGTCTATGAATGAAGGTAGCTGCAACTTTAGTTAAATAATTCTAAGATTAGAAACCAGCAACTTACAAGCTAATCCTGAAACGCGACCAAATCACTTCACGGTCTGTACACTTGGAAGTGGTAGTACTACCCCGGATCGGCCGACTGGGCATTACTGCCTACCATTCTTTTATCTATATTAATTAACAAATGCGTCACACAACACTATATATCAGTTTTTCTATCGAGAATTTCAGTTTTTATTACTATGATCAATTAACTGAACTCCAACTTCAGCATTGTCTACATTCAAACGTCTCGTAAAACTTGTTTCAATTTGCTGTAAAGTCCTATCTTTCGTTTCAGGTAGTAGCCAATATATAATTGCTAAACTTATAGTTAGAGTAGCCGCATAGACTAGGAAAGCACCTTCGACCCCTACAGAAGAAAATAAATATGGAGCTGTTTTCATTGATATAATAAACGATGGAGTTAACATTGAAGTAGAAACGGCTGATCCTAAACTCCTATAAGCTAATGGAAATATTTCACCACAAATTACCCAGGTCAAAGGCACAAGACCTAAACAAAAAGATAAAGTATACATAACCATTAAAGCAAAAGGTAGACTATCACACAATAAAGTCTCTTTTAAAGAATAATAATCTCTCAAATAAATAAAACTAGATATTGATATCATTGATAAAATCGTCATAAAACCACTAGTAAATAAAATTGTACGTCTTTTGAAATATTTAAGCAGGAATAAGGCTAAGAAAGCTGATATGGTTCGTAAGAAATCCATTGTCGTAAACTGCCAATTTACGTCACTTGGGTCGGCTTTCCCTAATGCTGATTGCAGTATCAGATTCCCATATGCTGGAAACACATGTGCACCACCAAATTCGAATATAACTAACATAGTTATAGCTACAACAGCCGGCTTAATAAACGATTTCTTTTTAAATATTTTAATTACTGATTTAATCTTCTCAATACTAGTCTTGGTCATATAACTTAATTTAAATTCATTATTAATATCTATCTGAGTATTTCTTTTCTCTTGCATTTTGACTTCCATTTTGTGAGTATTAATCATTTCATCTAATTCCTTTAATGAATTTTCGTCTTTACCTCTTAGCCACTTAAACGATTTGGTCGCTTCACTGTAACGGCCTTTCGAAACCAACCAGCTTGGTGATTCTGGAGAGAAAGTAATGATTATCATTGCTAGTAAGGGGAAGATGCTACAGGCTGCTGAAGTCATTTGCCAGGATAAAACAGAACCCCAAACGTGTGACAAGAAGATACCAAGTCCTAGTGATATTGCAAATGTTCCCAAAAATGAACCTCTAAATTTAGGATCAGTGTATTCTGCTACTAAGATAGCAGCTAAGGGTGTTCTTAGACCTAAAGCTAAGCCATGAAGTATTCTCGCAAACGTGAATAAAGGTACTGAGTTTGCAAATATGAAGACGATCCATCCAAAAATGGCAGGTAGAGTGGTTAATAGATGTACTTTTTGTCTGCCATATTTTGCCATTAAAATTGAGGATAAGAAGTTGCCAATGATCCCCATAATACCGGCTGAAGCAGCTGAAAAATAACAAAATAAACTAAGTTTTGACTTAAAAGTGACTTTGAGTTAAATACATTTAGGACGCCTTGTCAAAATGCAAAGTATTTAAGTTCACGTAACTTGTTAATAAAAGCGCTAAAACCCACAACTGTTAAATCAAACGGCTAAAATGCGCCTTAAATATTTAAGATTTAAAACCGCTTTAGCTTTTCGTACATCCACGGTTTCATATTGTAGTTGTAACCTAATGTATTAATTATTAATTAATTAGAGGATATAATTTTAAACTCTACAATTTTTTATTATTCTTTTTTATCACACATTTCTATACTAAGCTACTAAACTGCTTGTATCATAGAAACAGGACAATCAAAGTACACATATCAAAGATACATTGGTACCGGTGAGTGGTTTCGAACCCAAACTCGCGGCTTGCGTAACCATTGCACACGCTCGCCTTATAAATTAGGTAGACTCAATGAAACAGTAATTTTGACCCCACTAGTTAGTACTAAAACAGGCCGCATACTATCGACCGGATGCATAGTCGAAAAACGGCCATAGTTCTATTATAAACTAGGCCGGCATATGCGACTGCTACTTGTAGTTATTTAACTGTAGTAGCAGTCACCTACATTTTTTGTTGTACTCCATTTCAGATTTATCAGCGTGGCTATGAGAGGGGAAGGAAAGGGCCGGCAAGCGGGCTACGACCGAGCTCCGTCTTGCCGTTGGAGAGGGAGGCCGGCAAGTACAGGTCCTGTCTTGCGGCCGGCGAGAGAAAGGAGGGGAGGAGGGCCCAAACGTGCTGCGCTTGGGAGACGACATGGGTCCTCACAAAATGCTGGTATGGTCCGCGTCGGTAAAACCGATACCGTAAGAATACTTGCGGCGTTCCCCTATCCGCCACCCAGGGGACGCGCTTGTTAGGAGACCAGCGACTCCACACGAGCGCCTTCATTTATCCAGCTTATATAGGACAACGTACCTATCCATGAAGTGTCATGGTCTGTTAGTTTGAGTGTTCCGTTTACATCGCTGCGTAACTGTGCAAAGAGTACAGCTGGGTATCCGTGCGCGCATCCATGGCCAGCAATGTTCAGCGCAGCCCCGGTCACTACCAATGACTGAAAAAAATTAATAAAAATTCTTCTCACGCCTTTTTCACACAGGATCCACTTGCCACGATCCTGACACAACTCCCTTGCTTCACAATTATTTTTTATACAAGCTCTACTATTATGGGCACTAGGCAACCCAAACCCAGCTTTCTTGAGGGTGTCTCTATAATGTTACTATAATAAATTCAAGAATAAAGTATTCAATCAATCAATTAAAATTGTCACGCCTTTTCCTCACAGGGATAGGCAGAGACAATGGAGCTCCACTTGCCACGACCCAAATAAGGTATTTCCACTTCACATTATCCAAAAAAAAACTAATTGAATATTAAGGAATTTATTTAAAAATAATGTTTTATTGACTTAAAATATTGAAATTCATTATTATGATATCAAGCCTCAAGGTCTACAGGTAGGTCTATAGGCACATGAATGAATTACCTAGTCTGGAAAAATTATTTACTAATAGTTTGTACTCGCCTCTTCGTAGGCGGAAAGAAAGAAAAAATATCGTACAAATATCTTTCTGTTCATAAGGAGGTGCAAGAGTGACGACGACTAAAAACGCCCAGTTAGTTCACGGCTGCCTCAGTCGCCGTCACTATGTCGACCAAAAAAGCTTTGCCTCTCCTCTACCGGAGGAGGCAACGCTCCGGACGTTTTTGATTGTGACTCGAGATATGACAGCACCCCGCTTAATGTTAGGCTGGAATGTGGTTCATGAATGGATGTCACTACAACTACAATTTATTAACTGTAAGTAGCAATCACATCCACTATGCTAGCCTAGTTGAAACCGGCAACTTACAAGTTGATTTGGAAACGCGACCAAATCACTTCACGGTCTGTATACTTGTAAGTGGTGGTACTACCCCGGATCGGCAGACTGGCTACCACTGCCTACCACTCTTTGAAAACCAGACCCGAAACAAATATCCACCTTTTTTTATATCCGCAATTTTTATTATAGGTTTTAAATATTACAAATAAAAGCTATGAAACAAATATTTGCTCCGACCGGGAATCGAACCCGGGACTTTACGCGAAACAAAACAATCGCTAACCGTTTTGTCCACACATCACTTGTGACCGTCACTGCCTTGTCGTAAAACAACAAATGAAATTTGTTTTTCTTACCTGCTTTAAAAATGGGTTCATCTCTACACATGGAATTCATGAAGGCACTTCCTGAAAATAATTTCAGTATAATAATTGAAGTATGAATTTAAAATCTAGTTTTCTATCATTATATATCTCCTGGAAGCGAGGGAGTTGTAACGTGGCAAGTGGCGATCCATTGTCTCTGTCAATTCCTGTGGGAAAAAGGCGTGACAATTTGATTGAATAATTGTCAATCAATCAATCAAGTAGAATTTTACCCGGACATGTTGTACAGACTATTATTTAGCAATTTTAAAATTCAATAATGATTAGAATTTATACAGAAAATATGATCATCGTCATCACTATTATTAATTTTCACATTCTATTTTACAGGGATAGGCAGAAATAAATCTAAAACATACAAAATATAAAAAGGTGTACACGAAAGGCGACTGTGGTGTAGTGTCTAGTGGCAGTACAATGTTTACGCAAACCGAGAAAACAACGCGTTTGAAACAACTTTCCGGTACCACTGCATCTTTGATATATGTACTATGATGGTCCTGTTTCTATGATACAAGCAGTAGCTTAGTTTAAAAAAAACTTTCCACAATCCTAACAAACCTCTCTCGCTTCCTTCACATCCACAATTCTCTTCATCCAGACTCGATGGTTATGAGCGGACTAGACCTCTGTTTTTAAGGATAATAAATAAAATAATGATTATAATTTATGCATATAACGTTAGCAGACCACTTAAGTGTGAATTAAGTTTACCATTAATAGGAAACGTGTCTTAAAGTAAATTTAAATATCCTAAAATACGTTATTGAGTACTTTTAACACATATTTATTTTACATTTATGATAAAGGACATATCATTCATTCATTTTGGGCTTTTATTGAACTACTTTTATAATGTTCAATGTTGAAAAAATATATAAATGGTAGTTTAAATACTTAAATTGATAAAAAACTAATAACAATTTTGCTTTTAATTGCTGTGCAATTAAGTTATTTGGAAAATAAAATATGGATTTTGTATCGTCTGTCAATCACACAGATATGCCATTTTATAATGTTCTACTTTGGACTGTCATAATTATATTTGATCATTTTGCACACCTAAACTATGCATAATAAAGGATATATTCCAATTACATTGTAATCTGCCAGGTAACCTTAGGGATTAACATAAAGACCACAACATAAGTATAAATACATATACTAATGAAATTAAAATAAAAACATTAAAAAATCAATAGCCTATAATAATAAGTATAATATAATATTTATTTATCAATCAATCAAATTGTCACGCCTTTTTACCCACAGGAATAGGCAAAGACAAAGGATCGCCCACTTGCCACGATCCCATATGCTGATTAGTTACGAAGATGTCAAATATCAGTGCAAGTGCGTCGTTTTGCTGTCGTGTATTAAGTGAATAGGAGCCCCTGTTGTAAGCTAGAGCGCGGTCTATCGGTCAAGACGGTTTTTGCTATGGACGGAGATCTGTCCATAGCAATCCGTAGTAGTTGTGTGCAAGGAATCGGGACGCATTATCGCAATAACGTATCCGATATTATCGACCGATAATAACGCGCCTGTGTGGTAGAGGCTTTACGAGACGATTGCTGCTATGGACGGAAATCTGTCCATAAGAGCCGGTAGTTATTATCGGTCGGTAATACCGATAGTTTTTAGTACAATATGTATTAGGAGGGCTACGAAGTTACACACCGCTGCGATAAAAACTACGCAATAAAAGTAGGACGCAGTTGTGTGCAAGGAATCGGGACGCATTATCGTAATAACGCATCCGATATTATCGACCGATAATAACGCGCCTGTGTGTTAAAGGATATGCAGGGCCGCGCCGCTTTTATGACCAAGGCTTAGAAGCCTGGATCATTTCCTTAACACAGATTTTTCCATCCAAACAAACAATAGCATTTAAGGAAATTATGCAAATTGCTCTTTTGTGATAAGCAATTATTAATGCAATAATAATACTATTATACCTGTTATAATAAAAACAATAGAATGTAGACGGCGACCGTGGTGTAGTGGTAGTGCAATGGTTACGCAAACCAAGATCATGGGTTTAAAACCACTTGCCATTACCAATGTGTCTTTGATATATGAACTTTGGTTGTTATGTTTTCTATTATTATTATTTTTACTTTTTTTTATATACATTTCTATACTAAGCTACTAAAGTGCTTGTATCATAGAAACAGGACAACCAAAATACATATATCAAAAATACATTGGTACCGGTGAGTGGTTACGAACCTGTGCCACTCGGCTTACGTAGCCATTGCACTGTCACTACACCAAGGTCGCCTTAAATGTGTGTATTTATTTATATGTGTATACTTAATAAAACGTTATCCTGCCCTAAAGTAAAACAAAAAACTGATTGCAGCGCCAACTACCGGGTCCAACCCACATAAGCACACAAAAAAACATTTGAATCCGTCCAACCGTTTAGGAGACTATACGTCACTTCATAGTCTGTCACTTGTAAGTGATGGTACTATCCTGGATTGGCAGCAGACTGAGTACCATAGCAGTTTTAACTACGCCGGCAGTCACCTGCATTCAAGGACCGCGGTAACATCAGGCGGGGTGCTGTCATATGTCGAGTCACAATTTGAAAAAAAACTTGCTCATAATAAGCATAACCGCACAAGTATTTTAACGCAAACTATTTAATTCCAAATTATTGTAGTTATCATCAATCAATCAATCAATGAAATTGTAACGCCTCTTTTCCCCGGGGATAGGCAGAGACAATGAAGCGCCACTTGCCACGATTCTGACACAACTCCCTCGCTTCCTTCTCATCCACAATTCTCCTCATACAAGCTCTGTAGTTATTGTGAATAATAATAATAATTATAAACGCGGTAGTAAGCCGGGGTTGCCAACCATACTTTATAATAACGTTTCTTACGTTATTTTTGGTAATTATACAAATAAAGTATGTGAAAATACTTTATTTGTGATTATTAGTTTTATCAATACAAGTATCGAAACTACTATTTATATATTTTTTTCATTATCGGCCATTACAAAAGTAGTACATAGAAGCCCTTGCTATAGCTTTGAAATATTTAAAAATAGCAAAAAATTGTTAGCAAATGCTAAAAGCACACAAAATACGTTTTTAAGGCATAAAATTTGAAAAATACTTTATTTTTCTTCCATATACTTTATTTTTATCCTATTCAAACAATTGTATACGTTTTTTATTGTCAAAAAAGTTGGCAACCCTAAGTAAGCCCCTTAAATATTTTTATTATTGAACAATATTGGCAATTATTTTTATTGCATATTTATTTGTCTTTTTTTGCTGATTTCAATGCATTTATATTACCTAATTAATTTGGATTAATGACAACTTTAGGAAAAAATATCATTATATTAAATAAGTAATAAAAGCTTAAAGGATATTATTCATTTCGGGCTTTTATGTACAACTTTTGTAATGTCCAATGATGAAAAAATATATTAATTGTAGTTTCAATACTTGTATTGATAAAACTAATAACAATTTTGCTTTTAATTGATGTGCAATTTAGTTATTTGGAAAATAAGATATGAATTTTAATCATCTGTCAATCAACGCCATATTTGTCATAATTATAGTTTGATCATTTCGCACACGTAAACTATGCAAAATAAATAATATATTCCAATTACATTGTAACAACACTCCACCCAGGGCCGTCGTGACCCGGGGGTTCAAGGGGTGCGGTGCACCCGGGCGCAGAGTCCTAGGGGGCGCATGCCGACCGCCATAAACTTCGATAGATACCTACTACACTGAGAACACGCGAGCAGAGCCTTGACTTTCGCACCCCGGCGCTGAATATGCTTAAGACGGCCCTGACTCCACCTAATGTTGAGCTGGAGTTTAACTAGGAGAATTCACTTGGGTAATTAAAAATAGTTATTATGTTTATGGATTTTTTAAATATTTTTACAAGGCTGGCCCAGAAGAGTGGCAGGATCAAATCGGAGACATCCTCAAGAAAGCTGGGTTGCCTAACTAAATAACTATTTTACCTATCACTCAAAACGTTTTCTAAGAAGCCTAAATTGATGATTGATATAACCGTAGAGCAGAGCATACAATGAAGAGAATCGTGGATGAGAGGGAAGCAAGGGGTGGTGTCAAGATCGTGGCAATTCACGCATTTTTTTACATTCCTATTTTAATTAAATTGCTATCTCTTGAATATAAGGCATAAGCAGCCGACTGAAGCAGCCGTGAACTGACCCGGTTTTTTTAGTCGTCATCACTCTTGGACCTCCTCTTACTTCTCATCAGGCAGGACGAGGTCGTATATCGTGTCACAATAAAATAAAATAAAAAGTTAGCTTATTTGTATTTTACCTTTTTAACCCTCGACTCAAAAAAGGGGTGTTATAAGTTTGACTTGTCTGTGTATCTGTGGAGTATCTAATGATGCACCATCATGAATCCTCTCAGATCAGCAAATCAACAAGAGATAGAACTATAGTGCGTTAACTAAAATTGTTACTATGAGCCGCTAGCTGGACCGTTATCAAATTAAATACCGAGACTATCTGATGAGGCACCATCATGAATCCTCTCAGATCAGCAAATCAACAAGAGATAGAACTATAGTGCGTTAACTAAAATTGTTACTATGAGCCGCTAGCTGGACCGTTATCAAATTAAATACCGAGACTATCTGATGAGGCACCATCATGAATCCTCTCAGATCAGCAAATCAACAAGAGATAGAACTATAGTGCTTTAACTAAAACTGTTACTCACTATGAGTTATTAACTGGACCGTTATCAAATTGAAGACCTGGAGTATCTGATTATGCACAATGAGGATGCAAGGGATATTAAAGGAAATATAATTATGGAACCATTACTATAAGGCTGGTGGTATATCTAAAGTGGTTTAAGGCGCCAGGTTTCTTTTAAAAAAAAATTTTTATTGGGACCCGACATCTGACCTCGACCCGCCTGATGATAAGCAAGAGGATGTCCAAAAGTGACGACAACTGAAAAAAACTAGTTTATTCACGGCTGCCTCAGTCGCCGTCACTATGCCGGCCAAAGGTGCTTCTTCACGCATCGCTTGAAGGATCCAAGGTCATAGGATGGAGAGAACACATGGGCTGGCAAAGCATTTCACTTGTCATTGTTTTACAAAGAAAATTTTATTGTTATATTTTTTAATGTATTGAATTTTTTTTTTTTTAATAAAATAAATAAATTACCTACTTGTATATAATAAGCACTGCACAGTTTAAAGTGGTGTTCGCGACTGAGTGTAAAATCCCTTATAGGCGATCTAATAAATTGTTTTACTCGTACTATAGATGACCTTCATATATCTCGCGGAAGCTAAAACATCGAGACTTTATTCTTAGCAAACGAAACAACGAATTAGGATCGTATTTTTCATTTGTTGCTGACCTTTCATTTGTTGACGACAGGCGTGGACGAACGGTTTAGCGATTGGTTTGTTGCGCGTAAAGTCCCGGGTATGATCCCCGGTCGGAGCAATTATTTGTTTCATAGCTTTTATTTGTAATATTTATTAATATTAAATTTTGCAAATATTTGTTAATAAAAAAAAGAGATGGATATTTGCTTCGGGTCTGGTTATCAAAGAGTGGTAGGCAGTGGTGCCCAGTCTGCCGATCATGGGTAGTAAGTACCACCTCTTACAAGTATACAGACCGTGAAGTGATTTGGTCACGTTTCGGGATCAGCTTGTAAGTTGCCGGTTCCATCTAGGCCGGCATAGTGGATGTGATTGCTACTTACAGTTATTAAATTGTGGTAGCAGTGACATTCATTCATGGACCACACTTAGGCTTAACATCGAGCGGGGTGTTGTCATATGTCGAGTCACAATAAAAAAAAAACTCGGTAAAGGGAGAGCCAAGAGTACTGACAATTGAAAACATTTGTCTTTGGCTAGCTTAGTGACGGCGACTGAGGCAGCCGTGAACTAGCTCGGTCGTCAACACTCGCAGATCTCCACCATGTTTACCGTCAGGCAGGTCGAGGTCCGATGTCAAGTCAAAAACAACAATCAAGTGTTAATTCACGCTTCACTTTAAATAATCAAGGTTAGGCAATTGGGCATTTTTAAGGCGACCGTGGTGTAGTGGCAGTGCAATGGTTACGCAAACCGAGAGCACGGGTTCAAAACACTTGCCAGTACCAATGTATCTTTGATATATTGTACATTGGTTGTTTTGTTTCTATGATACACAAGCACTTTAGTAGCTTAGTATAGAAATGTAAATAAATAAAAATAATTGTTCCGCATATGACTGCAAACATGCCTAGTGTTAAGCTGGAGTGCGTCCATGAAAGCAGGTAGCTATTAAATAACTGCAAGTAGCAGTCGCATTCACTATGCCGGCTTAGTTGGAATCAGAAACTTACAAGCTGACCCCGAAACGCGACTAAGTCACTTCACGATCTGTATACTTGTGAGTGGTGGTACTACCCCGGCTCGGCAGACTGGGCACAACAGCCTACCACTCTTTGATAAACAGACCCGGAGTAAATATCCACCTCCGTTTTTATCAAAAAATAATGGAATATTCAATCTACTTTTATTAATATTAAATATTACAAATAAAAGCTATGAAACAAATATTTGCTCCGACCGGGAATCGAACCCAGGACTAAACGCGTAACAAACTGGTGTGATAACCAATATGTAACGCCTGTCGGTTATTGTATGTTTTCTTAATAATTTTGTTTAATTGGGATTTGACATATGACAGCACCCCACTTTATGGTAAGTGGAGTGGAGTGCTAACTATGCCGGCCTAGATACTATGCGGAATAAGTATTCGAAATACTCGAATCGCATTCGAATTGGATTGTTATCGAACTGGATGCCAAGAATCATTAAAAGCGCGTGCCGACACGTCGTTAAACTATCACCAAACATTTCAATACAAAAGAAACAAACGTTCCTAGTTCCTTAATTTTTAGAAATTAATTGTATACGTCGCTGATACGAACACAACGAAAAATACTACGCACTTCCTAGCCCCTTTTTCCCACTGGTCACTATGGGTACGTGCCCAGGGCCCCACGATATGTCTATGTCTATCGTGGGCACCCCTAGTTTAGTTATGAGCAAAATCCGTCTTGGTCTTGCTTTTCCCCAAGACCACGACCAAGACCAATACCAAGACTGAATATGCAAGACTAAACTGAATTTTTTTACGTCCACAGTATCTATAATCTACAGCAGTATAATCTACAAAATAACTGTTTTAGCATTCACAGGTAAAACTAATGATATATTTTTAAGCTATTGTATAGCTTTTATCGCGGAGACCGAATCAAGAACTCCGCCTACCATATAGCTCGGCCGAGCGTTCGCTTAACGGTAGTGTTGTTTAACATCGAAGTCGATAACACAATCGATTGTTTTCTTTCGATTGTTGATGATTTTAATTCGCTTGTAAGGGTTACGATCGATCGAAAAAATCGTTTATTTTTTAAAACGGTTTTAAAAAGGAACTTGAATTAATATCAAAGAAAATACTTGAATTAATATTAAAGAAAAAAAATACTGCATAAATAAATATTTTTTTATTGGGACTCGACATATGACAGCACCTCGCTTGATGTTAAGCCGAAGTGTGGTCCATGAATGAATGCCACTGCTACTACAATTCAATAACAGTGAGTAGCAATCACATCCACTATGCCGGCCTAGATGGAACCGGCAACTTACAAGCTGATCCCGAAACGTGACCAAATCACTTCACGGTCTTTATACTTGTAAGTGGTGGTACTACCCAGGATCGGCAGACTGAGTACCACTGCCTACCACTCTTTGATAATCAGACTCGAAGCAAATATCTACCTCTTTTTTTTTATTAACAAATAATTGCAATATTTAACGTTATTAAATATTACAAATAAAAGCTATGAAACAAATATTTGCTCCGACCGGGAATCGAACCCGGGACTTTTCGCGCAACAAACCAATCTCTAAACCATTCGTCCACGCCTGTCGTCAAATAATTATAATTGCATAAGTTGATAAAAATGCTATGCAATACCTTTACCGCGGCAGTCCCCGAGTGCCGCACGTTTTTTGGTTTAATAATTCGAAAAACAAGAACGATAAAGTATTTTATTAAATTTTGCGCGAACATTGATTAATAAATTAAACACATTTTATGCGGCTTACTATCGCGTTTTTTTTATTTTATTTATTGTGACACGACATCTGACCTCGATCCGCCTGATTATAAGCAAGAGGAGGTCCAAGAGTGACGACGACTGGAATAACCGAGTCAGTTCCCGGCTGTCCCAGAAGCCGCCACTATGCCGGCCTAAGGTGCTTCTTCACGCATCGCTTGTTTATATTTTTTTATTATTCCGACGTTTCGAGAGCTTTGCAACCAACATGGTCACAGACAGACTGCAAAAGTCTCCGTGACCGCACTCCAGGCGGGTTGCTGTCATATGTCGAGTCACAATTATAAACGTCTGTAGTTCTGATTCTGATTCTGAAACGTCTGTAGTAGTAATATTTAGTACACATTTCCTAATTACGCTGTGACCTTGTTTGTAATTAAAAATCAAAACAAAGCTATGATACTATTTTTAGACAAAACATAACACTTCGCTTCTTTGGGGGAGACGCGACATTATGATAAATGATATCGACAACAGGCGTAGGCAATGGGTTATATCAGCGTAAAGTTCTGGGTTCGATTCCTGCTCAGAGCCAATATTTGTTTCATAGCTTTTATTTGTATCTAATATTTAATAATTAAAAAAAGGATCTTCGGATCTGGTAATCAAAGAGTGATAGATTTGACGACAGGCGTGGACGAACGGTTTAGCGACTGGTTTGTTGCGCGTTAAGTCCCGGGTTCGATCCCCGGTCGGAGCAAATATTTGTTTCATAGCTTTTATTTGTAATATTTAATAGTATTAAATATTGCAAATATTTGTTAATAAAAAAAAAAGAGATGGATATTTGCTTCGGGTCTGGTTTTCAAAGAGTGGTAGGCAGTGGTGCTCAGTCTGCCGATCCGGGGTAGTACCACCACTTAAAAGAAAACGGACCGTGAAGTGACTTAGTCGCGTTTCGGGATCAGCTTGTAGGTTGCCGGTTCCAACTAGACCGGCATAGTGGATGTGATTGCTATTCACAGTTATTGAATTGTAGTAGCAGTGACATTCATTCATGGACCACACTTCGGCTTAACATCAAGCGGGGTGCTGTCATATGTCGAGTCACAATAAAAAAAAGTATTCGGACCGTGAAGTGACTTAGTCGCGTTTCGGGATCAGCTTGTAGATTGCCGGTTGGTGCCAACTAGGCCGGCATGGTGGACGTGACTGCAACTTAGTTATTTAACTGTAAGTCGCAGTTGGAAGCCTACCTACGCTGCGTCTTCCGGTTTGTGGTCTCCACTCTATAACCTTTCTTTCCTATCGGTTGTCACTTTCTTGAGCGACGAGTATGAAACAAATATTTACTCCGACAGTGAATCGAACCCGTACCGTAACAAAGTGGTGTGCGCCTGTCAGCCTAGTCGACTCTTTCGTCCATCAATCATTCAATCAAAATGTCACGCCTTTTTCCCACAGGGATAAACAAAGACAACGGAGCGCCACTTGCCACCTTCCTGACACAACTCCCTCGCTTCTCTCACATATACAATTCACTTCATACATAAGCTTTTAGTATTTTCTTAGATTAATGACAATCAAATTTTATGCGGCTTACTATCGCGTTTATTTTGGTTTTGTTTTTACATTTTTGTATAATTCCGATGTTTCGAGAGCTTTGCAGCCACTGCCATCGTGGTTACGGAAAGACAGCTCTCGAAGCGTCGGAATAATAAAAAATTGTAAATTCGAAACCAAAATAAACGCGATAGTAAGCCGCACAAAATTTATTTATTACTCTAAGCTTTTGTCCATTCTCACAAAATAAAATAACAAAAATATACTTACAAAGAAATCACGTTTAACGAGAATTTTAAATTAGTATTAAATGTTTGGCGATGGGAAAGTTTCGTTGTGGAGTTGCCGCGCGATTTCTCCCAGGCTGTACTCACGACTGGTCTTTGATGCATACACGGTTGCGTCACAACTTTATGCAAAGAGCTTAGTGCTGTCGACATGTCGCAGATATGGTAAATAGATAAAAGGAAATTATATTAATAGTATATATATCGGCTGATAAAAAGAGCGGCGAACGGTCACCGAATGGTTTGTTGCGCGTAAAGTCTCGGGTTCGATTTGTTTCATAGCTTTAATTTGTAATTGTAATAAACATTTGTTATTAAAAAAAGGAGGTGGATTTGCTTCGGGTCTGGTTATTAAAAAGTGGTAAGCAGAGGTACCGATCCGGGGTAGTACCACCACTTACAAGTATACAGACCGTAAAGTGATTGGGTCGCGTTTCGGGATCAGATTATAAGTTGTCAGTTCCAACTAGGCCGGCATAGTGGATGTGATTACTACTTACAGTTATTGAATTGTAATAACAGTGACATTTACTCGTGAAGAATTAGAATTAGTTGAATTAATAGGCCCCTAGTATTCGCCCAGGGGCCCACGAATTCACGATCAGCTCCTAGTTACAATAACATTTAAATTAAATCAGATCGAGTCGTCAAAGATAACATGCTCAAAAAAGAGTTGAAATAGTTTTCAAATAAGAGTCGTTTTAGATAAAATCTATTTTCATAATGTCGATGTAACATTTTTATAGGAATTGTTTCCTTTATGTATAGATTTTTTTGTAGAATTATTAATTGTCGACAACTAAGTAGTTACTTACTAATTATTGTAATTGTTTAAATTACGCGTGTATTGTGTTTGTTTATGAAGAAAAAACTCCATGTCAAGTTTTTAAAACAATATGTGTCGTAATACTGCGTACAGACTGGTGAAAGATATCATGCTGCAACGTAACATTCTATACTGAGTTTTTTCTCACACTTATTACTTTGGCACAAGTAGTAAACAAACATGAAAAAACATTTCTCTTTGGCCGGCATAGTGACGGCGACTGAGGCAGCCATGAGCTCTTGGATCTCCTCTTGCTTATCATCAGGTGGGACGAGGACAAATGTCGTGTCACGATAAAAAATAAAACTATTTTCCGTGCCCTTTATCTTAGACACTGTTTATTACTGTTTTATTCTATAGAATAAACAAACACAATGTAACAAATGCACAAAAGTTAATAAAATCACACACATATAGATTATTTTTATCAAAAAGCATTTATTTGGAAAGGGTAAATTCACAAATGACAAATGTTCTGCCCCTATAATAATAATTCCTGTAATTCATTGGTTTTTTAGGGTCTGGATATCAGAGTGGTAGGCAGTGGTACCCAGTCTGCCGATCCGGGGTAGTACCACCACTTACAAGTATACAGACCGTGAAGTGATTTGGTCACGTTTCGGGATCAGCTTGTAAGTTGTCGGTTCCATCTAGGCCGGCATAGTGGATGTGATGTCGAGTTACAATAAAAAAAAAACAGACTGGAACATTTACAAAATAATTGCGATGTCAGACTACCTCCTTGTGCGTGCGTCTATCTGCTTGCCATATTGCGTCGATGATACGAAAAGCAGATGGTCCAGTGCATCCTGTCAATAACTTTCCTGGGGGTTCTTGTTGGCTGATGGCTTAAAGTCTAACGTGTGGCGCTGCTCCACGTGTCCTTCTGCTCTCAGAGGGACACGTTAGCAATGTAGACGCGGCATTATAAGACTGAATATGTTTAGTAGTGATGTAATTGTAATATCGATATCGGTATTTCTATAATACTATCCTAGTACTATATTAGTTTGTTAGAAAAATAAATCTCTTGGAAGGTAAAGTCGACTATAACGTTACATCAAAAACGATAAAATACTTATATCGCTTTTGGACAGAAGTTGTGCATACGGTTTGTGGTGTTTTCATTAAGAAAGCTTATGTAGATACAGCTTTCATTTTTACGAACAGTGGTCGCGATCGCAAAGTGATTTGGCAACTGCAAAGCCCTTGAAACATGTAGGATTAAATTAACTAAAATAAACGCGATAATTAGCTGCAAAAATCTTTTATTTTATTAGGAGAACGTCCTAAGAGACTTTCGGAAAATTATGGCCACTGCGCCTCTTTTAAGTAAGACCGTAAAGCTATTACTTGTATTTTTTATCGGTAGATTCATTTAAAGCTCCATAACTACGAGTATTTAATTGTGCAATCACTCGTGGTACCAAAGAGTATTGCTGGTCGTCAATACTCTTTGGTACCATTAGGTAATTCAAAGTAACATGCCTCGTGGCGACAAAAAAACTCTTTACAACTACTACCTATCAGTACAAATTAATAAATAAAAATTGATTTTTTATTATATTTTTATACTAAGCTACTAAACGTACTTCTATCATAGAAACATGACGACTAAAATACATACACATATATTCAGAAACGGGAGCTTTTGCTTCTAACCAGCCACGGTACCAATTTTATCGATATATTTTTTTAAGCACAACACTACATTACGTAGATGCATCTACTAGTTTTTTGGTCACGTACCCATTCGTTGTGTAAATTATGACGCTATACTTAAGTATATAGCTGTAAGTAGATATATAAAATATGAAAGTTACATAAGAAAGTTTAATATACATCGCTCGTATACAAGCGATCAATCAAATTGTCAAGCTTCAATTCCCACAGGACTCACATAACTCACTCGCTTTATTTCCTACACATCACAGATCATTTTTGATACGAACAGTTAAATTATCTACCAGCCGTAGGTCAAAACTGTTCTAAAAAAACCCTCGTCGTAAGTTAAGTTACCGACAAACATAAATTATGAAAAAGAGAAACTGTTTTTTATTATATTATTTTTCAAACATCAGTGAATTGTGAAGTTAACAACGAATGGTTACTGTTACCGATGACGGATAGTCTATTATAGTAACCGGGCATAAGAGTGATAGGCAGGTCAGATATCGCGTCTAAATAAGGATAAACCTGTTTTTTTTTTATTTTGTCTCGTCATATGACAGCACCCCGCTTGATGTTAAGCTGGAGTGTGGTCCATGAATGGATGTTACTGCTACTACAATTCAACAACTGTAAGTAGCAATCACATCCACTATGCAGGCCTAGTTGGAACCGACAACTTACAAGCTGATCCCCTTTTTTATTACAAAATATTTCATAATTATTACAAATAAAAGCTATGAAACAAATATTTGCTCTGACCGGGAATCGAACCCGGAACTTTACGCGCAACAAACCAATCGCTAATTGTTCGTCCCTTTTTGTTAAAACTCAAATATTTCACGTTGGTATAAGAAATATTTATTGTATCGTTTGATGATCTAGCAGGAACTAGGGGGCTCCTGGGCACAAGCCCAGAGTGAAAGAGGAGCTAGGTTGGCCTGGTGCCCATAACTGTAAAGCTCGTATGAAGAGAATTGTCGATGTGAAGGAGTTGTGTCAGGATTGTAGTAAGTGGCGTTCCTTGGTCTCTGCCTATCCCTGTAGGAAAAAGTCGTGACAATTTAATTGGTTGATAAAATAAAATAGGTAATTAAATGTGAAAAACAAACATTAATTTTTATAATGTATGTGTTTTTTATTATTTTGTCTGGATAACTGATCTCTCAACTTGCCTGATGGTAAGGTCAATCAGTGCCAACGACTGAAAAAAACGACTTAGTTTATGGCTGCCCCTTTCATAACTATTTTATATTATTGTGACAACATCTGACCTCTGACCAGCCTGATTTACCATCAGTCAGAGGTCCAAGATTGCTAACGACTGAAAAAATATTTTCAGTTAATGGCTGCCTTAGTCGCCGTCACTATGCCGGCTAAAGGTGCTTCTTCACGCATCGCTTAAATGATGGAAAGAACACAAGAGCAGGCAAAGCATTTCATTTGTCGATTGTTCTACAAAAAACCACACACCGAACCTCTTAGTTAGTCTGCTGATATGGTCGACAGAATTCAGATGCTTCTTACACATGTGCAGGTATCACAAGTGTTTAAAGATGAGGTAGAAACAGAGTTAAAAGCTTTACAGAACATTCTTCTTGTTTTAATGTTCCAGGGTTTGGGTGGAGGTGAATACATGGACTGGTTCATTTCACTAGTGCCGTTTCTTTGTAGAACGATCGACTGTTGTAGACAAATGGATTGTTTCTTTCCATCGTCCAAGCGGTGCGTAAAGAAGCACCTTTGGCCAGCATAGTGACGGCGACTGAGGCAGCCATCAACTGAAATGTTTTTTTCAGTTGTTGGCAATCTCGAACCTCCATCATGCTTACCTTCAGGCAGTAACTATCAATTTGGATGATAGAATATGGATTGTTATTTATTATTAATAGTCTATCCCTTGTTGGGCCTTCCGAGATATTTAAATTGGTCACCACACTTTCAGACCTATGTTGCTCACCACCAGAAAAGACAAGGTCTAATGACATTTTACAGTTATGAAATCATTTTGTTTCTTTTGAAAGCATTTTTTAATATTTTCTTACACAATATTGCATCACCTAACTGGCTAAATCCTTCAGTTTCTATGACATCAGACTCTTTATTCTTTATGAATTCCAACACTGCTACTTCCAAAGTATGACATGAATAAGTATCAGCAAGTTTGATGAATTCAATAGCGTTTTCCACAGACAACCGTTTAATTATCATATCTGCGCATTTCTCTTTCAACTCATTAAGATTATAATAGTCAGCAGCGGCCAGCAGTTTGGTTGCATCTTGCACATCATCAATCTTGCCTGAATATATATATTTTAATACTTCTTTTAATTGTACACTTTCAAGCGGCGAATCCAAAACGTAATTCTTATCACATTCAACAGTCCCATGCTCAAAGCATCCTCTAAAAACATCACTCCGGCTTGACAGGATAACCTTATGTGCATTAAATTTTACATCATCCACCGATATTAATGTAATATCAGAATGTAAATGGCTACCAAGTAAGTTCTCAAAGTCATCACTTAATTGATTCCTCATTGTCGTGAAGAAAATGGTAAAAATAAAATTACCTGCATCATCACCTGCGTTAACTGGAATTTTGCATGTTAACAAATAGTTCCATTTTATGGTGTTTATGGTTTCATAATGTGGAATGTCGCCTATTATTTCTGCATCATAACCATTATCACTAAAATTGCAATGATTATCACATTTAGTGTTGGGTATTAAGTTTTTTGACTGAAAATAAACGATAAACACATTATTTCCTACGTATACTATTTTAAAACACAAATGCAAGTCGTTGTTGTATTCTGATAAAATTCTTCCTTCGGTCGTTTGAGATAAGAGCCTAAATATTTGCGTCCAGTCTTTTATTGTCCAAGACACTTTGTAGTTCACAGTTTCTTTTTCATAAGTAATACTTTCATCCACGTCCATTATAACTTCGACAGTTCTTCTGGTAAGCCGCTATAGCGCGCTAGGGTAATAGTGTGAACACTTGAGCAAAAACTATACGCGGTCGTGATCGGCACCAACAAACAACACAACGTGAACCCCGGCTGAGAGTATTGTGCAGACAACAAATCTTCAGATTTGTTCACGTTTAAGGAATCGTATTATGCCTGAGACATCAATAAATAAACTTCTAATCACAGACTAGTAAGAGTAATCTAATTAACCGATTCAATGCCGGTGGCCCTAATTAGGGTCCTGTCAACTCAGGGGGGTGACAGCTTAGTTCTTAAAGTTCACACGAAGCGCTGCACAAAGTACGGAGTAGCGATGTGCAAGTCGAATGATTCCATTATTCGAATAACCAATTGATTATTAAACTAATATAATCGAATGATAATACTAATATTAGTAGCAACAGCTACTAATATTAATATTAATAATACTAATAATAGCATACTATAAATTTAACGCATTAATACTAGTGATGAGTGCGTTTCCCTGTGGGCACATTTTGATCAAAAGTTTTCCCAAAAAAATACCTCCGAAACCCCCAGTATTACGGCTTATATAATGGTAAAACAATATAAAGATATGGCTCTGATAGATAGAAACGCGAATCCTCTAACATTTTGGGAAGACCTAGACCAAAATGACAGATATATAATATAAATTAGCCAAAAAATATTTATATATTCCTGCAACATCTGTCCCAACTGAAAGACTTTTTCCAAAAGCAGGATGTTTAACTGATCGGCGTAATCGGTTAAGTCCAGAGAAGCTAGATTCTTTTAAAAATTGGTTGCCTGTAAAGTCGATATACGGGCGAAAGTTTTACGTGACAACGACTTTGAGTGGTAAAATAATTTTAATGTGAATATTCATTCGTATAGTAGGAAGAAGGATGAAATAATAGTAACAAATTAAAACATTTATTTATACAAAGAATTATATTTAAAACATTAATTTATACAAAGAATCTCGCACTGAATTTCATATTAACAAAATTTTATCATTTGTCTCATACATCTGGCTCCATTGTACTAAAATTGAACAAATTAGAAATTATTGTTTCTCATATTTTTAAATGTTTTCAAATACAGTGTAAACTCTTTAATTATTATTATTATTTTTGACGTGATTTATACTACTTTTTTGATTGAAAACTACCACAACATTGTGATTACTTCAACATAACCTATTCACTTATGTCTTAGTCATTTATTTCATCATGTTATATTATCAGTCTGAAATTATTTACCTTTGCTGTTTGAATTGTTGCGATGGACGAAACTACCTTCACATTATCACTACACAATCGTTTTACAATTAACTGGCAACGTGTAAACTTGTATACAGGCGCCTAAGCGAAATAGAAGCGCAAGACATGAACCGGTGTGTATGCCTATCTCTCTCACTCTCTCTCTCTCGCTCTGTCTCTCTCGCTCTTAGGCGGGCTAACTGTGCTCGAGTGGAAGGGACGCGTGCCTTTCACTTTTTATGTGTGTCTCTCTCGCTCTTAGGCGGGCTAACCATGCCCGAGTGGAAGGGACGCGTGCCTCTCACTCGCTCTCATTGTGAGCGCATAACGTGAGCGGAGCGTAACGCAGTTTCTTGAAGTGTCACCCGGCAAACCAATTTATAAGACGTTGTCACGTCAAAATGATAATGTCTAAATAATTTTTAGATATGTATTTTCTTTAAAATGATTTTCCAACTAAATAGTTATGTTGATGATTTACATGTTAACTTCTATTTAAATTATTCGAATCGGATCTTTGGTTTAGATGTTACGACGACAGGTATAAAAATGTCTTTCTCGAATGACAGATGTTTCCATACATAAATGCTGTGCTACGAGCGAACAAATCTATGCTTAGTTTAGTTTATTTATTACTAATAACTTACAGATTTTATTTTTATCTGATTATGTTAACCCGTCGTATTCCATTGTCGCAGATCTACGACAAACAAAAACAACCTTTTTTTAATTCATTTCTTTGTGTCTAATTAAACGATTGTTTTTATATATTAGTTTTGTTTTACTTTAATACGTGTCTTGCTCGGACACGCTTTTTGTTACTTTTTGTTTAATTAAACAGTAGTAGTTGCAATAAATCGAAATCCATAATACTAATTTTTAATCAATTTATTCGAATTGTCGAAAAGCTAATTTTTTAAACAAATGTATGCTAGTAAATAATTACAACGGAGTTTATTGTTCTTAACGCTAAAGTTAGTAACTAATCCCTATCAACAATCGACTAAGTCGAATGATTACTGAAATCAATTAATTCGATTATGCACATCACTACTGTGGAGTGAAAATGGCGTTCGCGTTCGCTAGCGCTGCGTGTGAACTTTTAGAACTATAATAACTAATGTCAAAGCAGCTGTCCATCTGTCAAATAGTGAATTTGACGTGGCATTGAATCGGTTAATCTTCTACTAATCAGAGACAACCTCCTATTGGGAGACGACCGACTTCATAATCAGAGACAACCTACTATAGTAACCTACTAGTTCATAATGTTAATCAAAATTCAAATTCGAAGTTCGAACGAACGCTTTTGCGTTTTGAACCGGAGACCATAGACTATACACTCAGAGACAACCTCCTATAGACTTATATACACTAATGGGGCGTTCTCACGGGGCAATTTTAGTTGATCAATATTTATCGTTTAACGAAAATTCGAAAGCAAATATTGACGGTAGCGTTGTCACGATTCAATAATAATCGACTCAATATTACACGTGTTATTACACTATCTGTTCATTTTAGCATTTTTCTCGTGGATGCGGATGCCATAATTTACATTTTATTTTACAAACAAACAAAAAACTGGTGACAGAGGAATGCAATATACAATACTTAGGTACTCAATCGCGCTGATTGACTGATTATTCAATGCAAGTTGAAAGAATAGGTTAGGACGAGTCGATTAGCTATCAGCTATTAGTTGAATCAATAAAAGTAGAAAAGTCTATAACTTTTGTTGAATCAATTTTTATTGCTTCAACTTGGTTGAAAGTCTGTTCAGACGGTTCAAATAGTGAACGATTTCGCAGTTGATCAACTAAAATCGCCCCGTGGGAACGCCCTATTATATACGGAAATAAATAAACCGGAGACATTATTCTTCAGTTTAATTCTTCCATTCTAGGAAGGCAAAGGAAACTAGTCTTCTGTTAAATAGCACGTTAAACAGCTTTTAATCACTTATTATTATACATTAATATTCAAGAAACACAAGCTTTACAAATAATTAAAAATCGCACGACCTGTCACTCCCGCTAAAACCTGATGCTAATCAAATTCGAACGAACGCTTTTGAACTGGAGATATCTAACCTCTATATCAACAACGATTTAAAAACAAATCATAACCAACGCCATCCCAGCCGGTGAAATTTTAGATTGTCTATAAATATCCATAACCGATCGATAGGTAATTTAGGTATTAGAAGCTGAAAAAAATGCCGCTCTTTTATTTTTCGGATCGTTAAACAAAAATATATTTTAGGTTATGTTGATATTTCGTAAAGTCCACACTCCTAAAATATACAATGCTTTTACATTACTCCTTATGAAATATATTTCACCTAATTTACTTTGTGACATGTTTGAATTTGTGTGTATCTGATGTAAAAGAGCTCTTTTTATGTGTCTGACTGACTAACACATAAAACACTTTATTTGCGCTGTCCAAAATCCTGCCCAACTTGAAATTCATTAGTTTCTTAGAGGTACCGGAATTGTTTCAGCGCACAAAAGTATCGATAAAGAAAAAATTAACAGTTTATAGATTAATTTGCTCCGCTTAGTAGGATACTAAGGACAAATAAAACACTCAAAATGAATCTAAAAATATTTTTTATTTATAAATCTCACAACAATATACAAATACTTTATTATATACACTTAATCTAATTAAATAAGTAATTAACGTCATTAAATACGATCAATTTTTTTCTACAAGAAAATTCCACTTAACTTAATGGCGGTGTTATTTGTATTTATTAATCAATCAATCAATCAAATTGTCACGCCTTTTTCCCACAGGGATAGGCAGTGACAATGGAGCGCCACTTACCAACGATCCTTACACAACTCCCTTGCTTTCTTCACATCCACAATTCTCTTCATACAGGCTCTGAGGCAACCTAGCTTTCTTGAGGATGTCTCCGATTTGGTCGAAAAACACCCTTCTGGGCCTGCCTTGTTTAACGCATTCATCCACATCAGATTTAAAAATTCCTTTCGTCAATCTACTTTCACTCATCCTTTCCATGTAGCATTCCTTTGTCAATCCTTGTCACTACATCTTCTTTCGAACCACATCTATCACACAATGTGCTATTCCTTATTTTATCCGCTATCGTCACTCCACATACACTCCTCAACAACTGCATTAATACAACAATATTATTCCGCCTATGTCAAGTACAGGCCAAAAGACCGAAAAGTTTATAAGCATATATGTGTTATAGCTTGTCTAACTATAAATGACGCCAGCCCCCCACCCACTTTATTAGTTTATTTAAATGTGTGAATGCAAATATTACTAACTATACTATTATACTTTATCAGCGTGCTCCTCCTTTTCTATCCAACCAGCAACTAAATGGCCAATTACAGTTGCATTCATATTTTATGTTTTCTTATGTACGCAAACGCGGTGGATGGGCGCGTCATTTCAGCTTAGACAGACTATAGCAAATTCAATACTACCTTCACCGGAGGCATGGCCTCGATTCTCGCAATAGACAACAGCGTAATGACTTGTCCACGATCTGTATAAATAATGATCAATCATTCAAATTGTCACGCAATTTTCCCCACAGGGATAGGTAGAGACAATGGAGCGCCACTTGCCACGATCCTGACACAACTCTCCCGCTTCCTTCACATCCACAATTCTCTTCATACAAGCTCTATGGTTATGGGCACTAGGCAATCTAGCTTTCTTGAGGATGTCTCCGATTTGGTCAGCAAACAGCCGTTATGATGATATTGCGGATATTTCACGTTCAGTTTAAATGCCAGTGTTATTTTCTTCTGCCAGGATATACTATGCTATTAGAATAAGAATAGGACGGGCTGTTGACTAACTTCACTTGACTGATTCAAAGGTGCCTTTTCCTTGACGGTCCGCAAAGAAAAAGACACCATACTGAAATGAAGTTGGTTGGAGAGTTAAACGTCACAAAATGGCGTCGATTCCGTCCTATTCTTATTTTAATCGCATTATACCAATGTGCCTTTGATTTATGTACTTTGGTAGTCCTTTTTCTATGAAACGAGCATATTTAGTAGCTTAATATAGAAATGTAAATAAAATTGATCATATATACAACTTAAGAGTATTTTACAGATTCAATATGATGCAACCTTTTAGGGCACCCCTTCACGCTGACATTTGTATTAGTTTCAACATCCACACACGTTATTTTTTGTATAATATCACGAAACAAAATTTAATTTCGCGGTACGAGGTGCGGCGCGACGGGGAAATACGTCAACGCTCTAAAAAATACTGTCGCGAACAAAAACTTTGCAACGATGGTAATTTAACGGAACGGAAAGAAAAATTATTTACGACTTGGCCCGTTTTTTATAGTACGATTATATTCTGTTTATTTTGTCTTAATATTATGAATGAATTCATTGTGTTGTAGCGACCGCTAGATGGCGTTGCATGTGTCCAATATCTCGCAAACGATTTACCAACAAGGTAATCAATATATATGCGCTTCAACGAGAAGACGTCACCGGCTAAGTTGAGCCCAGTACGCAAACACGCATACTATAGGAGATCTCCTTTCCTTTTCCAACATAGTGGAATAATGCTCCGCTAAAGTGTAATGTTTTATAGAAAGTAGGTAACGGAATACCTACGCTGAAAGGAATATTATAGCACATAATATATATGTTATTTCTAACCTGTTAGAAAAACGTATTAACTGATGTTATTCTACAATAGTTATAAAAATATTGACTCAAACAATTTAAAATAGCCAAGTGTTTTTGTGTGAGACTATCCATGCGCAAAAATATCCCATCCACCGGGCACTCGGAGATCTTTTTACGAGCGTTAAAAAACTTTGCCGTTAAAGCCAGGGGCTTTGTTAGAAACCATCGTTTTTTTTATTGTTACTCGACATATGACACCACTCCGCTTGATGTTAAGCCGAAGTGTGGTCCATGAATGAATGCCACTGCTACTACAATTCAATAACTGCGAGTAGCAATCACATCTACTATGCCGGCCTAGTAGATGATTACAAGCTGATCCCGAAACGTGAGCAAATCACTTCACGGTCCGTATACTTGTAAGTGGTGGTACTACCCCGGATCGGCAGACTGAGTACCACTGCCTACCACTCTTTGATAACCAGACCCGAAGCAAATATCCATCTCTTTTTTTATTAACAAATATTTACAGTTATTAATATTTAATATTATTAAATATTACAAATAAAAGCTATGAAACAAATATATGCTCCGACCGGGAATCGAACCCAGGACTTTACGCGCAACAAACCAATTGCTAAACCGTTCGTCCACGCCTGTCGTTTACACGTTGAAATAAGTATCATGATACTTTTCAATAATACATGTTGCAATACAAATCTCAGCGTGAATCCCAATCGAGTTTAGTGTACTAGAGGTAGTTTAAAAAATCTAACATTCGTTCTTATATCATTACGGTGTTTGGTTTAAAGAGGAGAAAGCAGTGTTCCTAGACAAGTTAATTACTAATATATACAAATAACAAAATTGGTCCATTTACTTTATACAAACAACTTTTTTTTATTTTTTTATTGTGACTCGACATATGACAGCACCCCGCTTGATGTTAAGCCAAAGTGTGGTCCATGAATGAATGTCACTGCTACTACAATTCAATAACTGTGAGTAGCAATCACATCCACTATGCCGGCCTAGATGGAACCGGCAACTTACTAGCTGATCCCGAAACGTGACCAAATCACTTCACGGTCTGTATACTTGTAAGAATACTTTGTGAATTTACATTTTTAGAACACTGGGCAATTCCCATACAAAACTGATATTTAATATTTTATTGTGACAAGTCATCTGTCCCGCCTGATGATAAGCAAAAGGAGATCCAAGAGTGACGACGACTGAAAAATCCGAGTTAGTTCCCGGCTCCCACAGTCGCCGTCATTATGCCGGCCTAAGGTTTTACGATATGATTTTGTAAATATTTATTTTAAGCGTAGATTAGCCTAGCTAGATTATTTGTATAGTTGTATTTATAGTTAAACAGGGTAGATTGTATATTAAGGCATCTTCGACAATATCCTATTTTGAGGTAACATAGACTAAATCTGTGCAACATCATTTAACAAAATATTCCCTTGCGCCTGGCAGGAGCATAAGCCACGCCTCTTTTACCTTCAACTAATAGACAAAACAAAAAATAACAACAGAAAAGGTTTGTTACCTGCAGATCATAAAACAAAAAAAATGGATTATAGAAAAATACTCGCCTTCAATAGGCTAACGTCGAAGCAGCCAAGAATGGGCGTATTACGTGCGCGAGAGTAGTTCATACCATTGTAACCCTTAAGGTGATGCAGCGAGCGTTTTGTCGACTTTACTTTGGACGATCAAATAACTATACTTCTTAAAATATTAACTTAAAAAAAATTGTATAAAGAAGAAATGCTCAAAAAACACCTAATCGATCAAAATTAACAAATACTTTATATTATTTAGGAAAAAAATTAAGCAACTTTATCACACAAATAGTTTTCGATTTCCAAGTTCTCGGTTTTTTAAGCGATAACCATTAGATTTTTTTCGTAAATATTTGTAGTCAATTATTAAATTAACCACTTAATCGCCTACATATTTAAATTTAGTGCACGGTTATTCCCTACAGAGATAGGCAGCTTGCCACGACCCTGACACAATCGCTCGCTTCCCTCACAACCACAATTCTCTTCATACAGGCTCTACGATTATGGGGACTAGGCAGGCTAGCTTTCTTAAGGATATCTCCGATTTGGTGGGAAACCACCCTCCTGGGCCTGCCTTGTTTAACGCATCCATTCAATCCACTAACATATTTAAAAGCCGACATAAAACGTATTGCAAATCAATATTAACGACATAGTATAATATATATATATATATATATATATATACCGTGCATTCAATTAAAGATCTAGCCGATTACTAGATATTTAGACTATTCATATTTACGAAAAATCTAATGGTTATCGCTTAAAAAAGGGAAAGGCATCCACATTTTGTCGACCGAAACGGCAGTCGAACTAAAAAGCTCGGTGCGTCTTTTCTTTGTAGAACAATTGACAAGTAGAATGCTTTGCCAGCCTATGTGTTCTCTTCATCCTATGACCTTGGAAGCGATGCGTGAAGAAGCACCTTAGGCCGGAATAGTGGCGGCGGCTGGGGCAGCCGGGAACTGACTCGGTTATATATATATTATTAAACCTGATTTCTAACATGCACTATGATTAACCTAATCCTGTAACCTTGGATCCTTCAAACGATGCGTGAAGAAGCAAGGTTGGTCGCCTGGTAGAGATTACATTTCAGTGATAAAACCGTCAATTGGATTTCACATTTATTTTTAAAGACTTTCTATTTATTCTGTGCAATAAAGAAATTTATTCAACTAAACAATAGACAAAAAAAATACGCATTAATTTCCATCATTTCACTACAATTAATACAATTTATTATCCTTTTAATATAACTATAATAATCATTTAAATCAAATCACCACAGGTATAGGCAGAGACAATGGAGCGCCACTTGCCACGATCCTAACACAACTCTTCAAGCTCTATGGTAAATATAACAAAATATAATATAATAAATAGATTTTTATGCTAACTATACTTGAATCTGTCGTCGGTGACGTCATTCTTTTAAAACGCCCAAGAGAAGAAAAACCGACGCGTAAATTTGTTCTTCTTTGGGAATTAAAGGACATCGTTCATTTTGTATGGGGACTTGGGCTTAATTGTATTAACAGTTGCATATACATTTTAAAAATAGTATGTAGATTACAATGTAATTGAAATATATCCTTAATTTTGCATAGTTTAGTTGTGCAATATGATAAAACTATAACTATGACAGTTCAAAGCATTATTGTTAATATGGTGTGTCTTTGTGATTGATAGACGATACAAAATACATTGTATTATTTTTCAAATAACTCAACTGAGGTACTTTTAACAATCAAATAGATATGCTTCTCGAAATGTTATTACCTCAAACAAATATTGTGTTAAGAAATGCTCAACAAACTCGAACAGAATTTACAAATTATACTAGTTTTTGACACATCTAACCTCGACTCGCCTGATGATAAGCAAGAGTGACGACGACTGGAATAACCGAGTCAGTTCCCGGCTGCCCCAGCCGCCGCCACTATGCCGGCCTAAGGTGCTTCTTCACGCATTGCTTGAAGGATCCAAGGTCATAGGATGGAGAGAACACATGGGCTGGCAAAGCATTCTACTTGTCAATTGTTCTACAAAGAAAAGACGCACCGAACTTTTTAGTTCGACTGCCGTTTCGGTCGACAAAATGTGGATGCCTTTCCCTTTTTTAAGCGATAACCATTAGATTTTTCGTAAATATGAATAGTCTAAATATATAGTAATCGGCTTAAATTGAATTTTGGTATTTTGGAAAATTAATAAAATGTTATAAAAGGTAACTAAATTATTCGTACAAAATACATCGCACGCTCAAGAGTGATGTGCAAATCTCAACCTTATTTCGCCTAAAACAGGTTTTGTTCATAACGCAGAGATTCCTCGCCTTGAAAGCAAAATTGTTATTAGTTTTATCCATCCAAGTATCAAAACTACCATTTATATATTTTTTTATCATTGAATTTAACAAAAGTAGTACATAAAAGCCCAAAATGAATGATGTTCTTTAAATATACATAATTATCCGCACAATCGCATACTGTCGACCGAATCGACAGCCGAACTAAACAAGACTAGACCGCAACCCAGCTGATGTTAGGCTGGAGTGCGGTCCATGAATGGAGGTGACTGCTAGTACTGTTTATTAACTGTAAGCCAGCTTAGTTGTAACCGGCAACTTTTAGGCTAATCCCGAAACCCGACTAAGTAACTCCACGGTCTGTACAATTGTTAACATTAAGAGGTGAATTATACCCTTTTCCAACTTCTATAGGTCCTCAGCGCTGACGGTCAACGCAAAGGTAAATATATTACTATTTACAAATCTAATAAATCTACACTCAATTCAAGAAACGCCATTTTAACATTAAAACACGTATTATTCAGTATTTTATTTACATTGCTATACTAAGCTAGTAAACGTGCTTGTATCATAGAAACAGGGCGACCAAAGTACACATATCAAAAGTACATTGGTCCAGCAAGTGGGTTTGAATCGGGGGCTCCTGGATAGTGTGATTACTTCACTACCACTAGACCACGGTTGACTATTACTAGCTTAGAACAAGTTGGTACAAATAACCCATTTAAACTATGTTTTAGTCCTAAAACGGGTTTTACTTGAGTATTTAACTACACTTAAACTAAATTATATTTAATACATCATTTTATGTATCTTTAATATTTTCCCTAGACGCTGCTTGGCTGTCTTCATACCCTTTTTCAGTCTTGAGTCTGAAACAAAAAGATCAATCAATCAAACAAATTGTCACGCCTTTTCCCCACAGGGATAGGCAGAGATAATGGAGCGCCATTTGTCACGATCCTGACACAACTCCCTTGCTTCCCTCACATCCACAATTCTCTTCAAACAAAAATATCAATCAATCAATGTGTTTTGTTTTTATTGTGACTCGACATACATGACATGACAGTATGACAACATCTGGTCTGATTTTCCTGGAGTGCGGTCTATAAGCGAAATAAACTGCTACTACAGTTGAATAACTGCAGTAGCAGTCACATTTACAATGTCGGCTCCGACCGGGATTCGGGATTTGAACCCGGAACTTTACGCAATAAAACTTACTTCTATTTGTCGGCGACGTTGGCGCTGGTGGCGGTGGCTTTTTGCTCTTCGTAGCTAACACTGCACGCTTGGCGTTTGGCTGTAAATTAATAATAAAAAAAACAGTGTCAAGCTTATGACAAGAATCTCAGATGCAGCAAAAATGGTCTCGCAAACAAAGAGTTCATACTAGTAACCTTTTATTTTTGATATATTGTACTGTGATCGTTCTTTTTCTATGATGTAAGCACGTTAAGTATAATGTAAAAATAAGTACAAATTATTAGTTTGGCCGGCATAATGATGGCGACTGGAGCAGCCGTGAACTAACTCGTTTTTTTCAGGCGTCATCACTCTCCTGCCTCCTTGGACCTCCTCCTGCTTATCATCAGGCGGGTCGACATCAAATGTCGTGTCAAAATAAAAAAAAGTTTTTTTTTATCGAAATGTTGCATACCTCTGAATGGTGTAAACTTTATGCAAAATTAATCTGTTTGCATAAAATAATAAGAGAAAAAAAAAAATACTCGCTAACCTATAATAAATATTTATTGCTTTTTTATTATTATTTTGGCTTGACATAAGATGGAGCCTGATGGAGTGCAGTCCATGAATAAAAGCAACAGCTACTACAGTAGCATAACTACAATTGGCAGTCGCTTCCACTAGTTGGAACCAGCAACTTACAAGCTGATTTTGAAACGCAACTGACTCATTTCACGTTCTGTACAAATTTGAAAGTAGTAGTACTATTGTACATTTTTCCTTACTTGGCAAAAGTAGTAAACAAACTTTGCATAATGGCGGATTAACGATAAAAAACAATTACTACTGACGCGAATCAATACGTATAAAAATATCTATAATTACTGAGAAAATGGTTTTATTATTATTATTTGGGCACAACATTTGTCATTTGTGAATTTACCGTTTCAATATAAATGGTTTTTCATTAAAAATAATGTATATATGTGTGCATTTGTTACATTGTTTATGTTTATTCTATAAAATAAAATAAAACAGTAGTAAACAGTTTCCTTAGATAAAGGGCATGAGAAATGGTGATTTTCATTGTGCCAAGTAAGAAAAAACGCAGTATACAACTTTTATTTAAAAAAAAATAAGCTTTTTTCTTTCTTCTTGTTTATGGCTTTAGTATTTAACTTGCCAGTGTCAAAGTAAAAATATGTGGTTCAATGTTAAAACATTGTCAAGTAAAGATGAAGATGAACCACGCGAGTGATTCATCAAATGATGATGATGATAGTGAGGTAGATAAAAAATAAGCTGCCATAGTGACAGTGATGTTTAGTGTTGCTAGATTAAAAAAAAACAATGAAAAAAATACCGGTGTATGTTGCGTTGTACTACTAGCAGCCGCGTGTAATGCCGCCCGCACACATTCTCGCCGTACGTTCGCCCGGACGGGACCACGAGTTCGCGGGACCAATCTGCCGAGACGGGCGCGCGGTGACCACGATTCGTCCCTGTTAGGTAATTATTAAACATAGTAATTTATATTTAATAGTTTGGACAAACGGAAAGGATGAGTGAAATTAGATTGACGCGAGCAATTTATTAATTTGTGTAGATGGATGTGTTAAACGAGGCAGACTCAGGAGGGCGTTTTCCGACCAAATCGGAAATCTGGGTTACCGCGTGCCCATAACCGTAAATCTTATATACTTTACGGTTATTTTTTATTGGCGCGCTTTGAGGGTAAAAACGACTCGTTTGCCGTGACGGCAAACGGCATGACGCTCTTTTATGGCGTCACGCCCTCTCATTAATTCATTATGTGTGCGTTGGGCATTAACTAGTCCCTGCCGCGAAATGCTATAAATTATTTACTGATTTTTTTATTATTATTGTGACTTGACTTTTGATCTCGACCTGCCTGATGGTAAGCATGATGGAGGTCCAAATAGTGCCGACGACTGAGAATACAAAGTCAATACACGGCTGCCACAGTCGCTATCACTATGCCGTTTTTTTTTGTATAATAAGGCTCTATCTATCCATCCATATATACCACTTAAGTTGTTCGCAGAACTTAAAAAAACAAAATGGCGGCTGGTGGATAAGCCACAAAAGTTCTATCCCGCTTATTCATATTAAAATATGCTCACTTTTCAGATTTAACTTTGGCATCAGTTTTATTCCTCGAATGTCTTCTTCTTCGGGAGTTATTCCAATCATCCTCATCATCAGAACTCATCTCCAAAGATGGATATACTAGAAATACAATATAAAGTTAATATTGTGGTTTGACATATGACAGGACAGCGCCTCCCTCACCTGATGAACAGCTGGAGTTAAGCATCTTTTGGATAGGAAGGAAAGCGACTGTGGTGTAGTAGTGCAATGGTTACTCAAACCGAGAGCACTTTTAAAACCACTTGCAGGTAACAATGTATCTTTGATATATTATGTACTTTTCTTACATTTTAATACTAAGCTACAAAGTGAACAAAGTATATTAAGCTATCATAGAAACATAACAACCAAAGTACATAATATATCAAAAATACATTGATGCCAATGAGTGGTTTCAAACACGTGCTCTCGGTTTGCGTAACCATTGCACTGCCAGTACACAATGATCGCCTTAACTTTGCTTGTCCTGCTTCTATGATACAAGCACTTTAGTAGCTTAGTAAATAAAAAAAACAACTTACCATATTCTTCATCTCTATGTACTTCCTTTATAACATCTTCATCATCTTCGTCTGTAGGTGGGGTAGGCAGTGGTTTCCTGGCACGCTTGGATGGTGAACTTTGTGGGTTATTGGTGGCTAAACCGAATGTCCTATTAGGTTGTTCCACTTCCGGCTGGGATGCTGTGTATCTCTCACTGATGCTTAACATGGCAGCTGCTGCATCTTCACTGTGAATTACGTTAATAGTCAGATCGAATTAACTTTTTTAACACAGAAATTGGAGGGGAAAAAAAATTAAATGTAGATTTAACTATCAGGAATTGATTGCAAGTAAAATTATAGCATGATATTGTCCAGATACAGGCCAGCTGTCAAAAAATGGTAGTAAAAATCTGTTTTTGCTTCTGAAGCGAAAACTAAAGCTTTTACGAAAAAAAGTGAGACATACGTGCATTAAAAACATAAAAAGAATGAGCCATATTAGAGCAAAATCGGATAAGTGGATCGCTAGCAATTTATTTTTTCGCTCCAATAGGAATTTCTTTGATTATAGAGGATTTTTACGCTAATTCGATCTGACTATAATTTTGTTTTTTATAACTGTAAAACTAGTTTATTATTGTAAAAGGTTATTTTTTCATTTATTTTTTTATACTAAGCTACTAAAGTGCTTGTATAATAGAAACAGGACAACCAAAATACATATATCAAAAATACATTGTTACTGACGATTGGTTTTGAACCTGTGGTCTCGATTTGCGCAACCATTGAACTGCCACAACACCAGGATCGCCTTTGTCATAATCCATTATTTTTAAATTTCGTATTTAGTGAGACAAGCAATGACAAAGGAATGCTTTGATGGTTTGGGCACACAGATAAAATGGTCGAAAGAAGATTGACGAAAGGAATTTGTAAATCTGATGTGGATGGATGCGTTAAACGAGGCAGACCCAGGAGGGTGTTTTCCGACCAAATCGGAGAAATCCCCAAGAAATCTGGGTTGCCTAGTGTGCTTAGTCACTCCTTTTCCACAGGGATATGCAGAGACAATGGAGCGCCACTTGCCACGATCCTGACACAACTCCCTCGCTTCCTTCACATTCACAATTCTCTTCACATCAACATTTTTATACCAAGCTACAAAGTGATTAAAGTATACTTAGCTATCATAGAAACAGAACAACTAAAGCATACATGTATATCAAAAATACATTGGTGCCGGTAAGTAGTTTCGAACCCGTGCTTTTGGATTGCACGACCATTGCACTGCCATTACACCACGGCCGCCTTAACTATGGATGATACTTACGTATTATGCTCTGGTTCCTCAGCTAAAACTGATGCTTGTATGAGTGACTCAATACCGTTGGCTGGTGCTGAGCGCTGATGGGACTGTCTATAATTACTACTTGATACTGAAATAACAAACAAGAGATAAAACATGAATACATAAATATATTAGAGTTTATATGAAAAGAATCGTAGATACCAAGGAAGCTAGAGAGTTGAGTCAGGATCGTGGCAAGTGGCGCACAGATAGATACATACATACTTGTATTGTATGTCTGTCACTATGTAACGGAATTAAACCAGCATAGTGACGGTTACTAAACCGTGTGAACTGAATTGGTTCTTTCAGTCGTCGTCACTCTTGGACCTCCTCTTGCTTAACATCAGGCGGGTCAAGGTCAGATGTCGAGTCACAATAAAAAGAAGTACACTTTACCTTCATATTATCTATCATATGGACGTTTTTTTATATAGTTTGATTATTCATTATGACTCGACATCACCCCGCTTGATGTTAAGCTGGAGTGCAATCCATGAGTGGAGGTCCACTACGCTGACCTAGTTGGAACCGGCAACTTACAAGCTGATTCCGAAACGCGACTAAGTCACTCCCGGAGTGCAACCCGTTTTTTTTTAGTTAGGCTATTGTATTGTCATATTGCCGATTCGGGTGCATTATATATCTGTATATATACATACAATACAATAGCCAAACGATACGATACAATAGCCTAACTAAAAAAAACGGGTTGCACTCAGGGAGTGCCGGCTTGAAGTTGGCAAGTGAAAACTTGAATATTAACGTTGTGCATTTTTGATATTTTGGAATGGTTAGGGAATAATTTTGCACGAATTGAATCAGTATAAAAGTACTATCATTTATATGGTAAAATACAATAATCATTTATTGCGCTATTGTACATAAACATGACAATTTATATCAATTACATTAAAAATTTAACACTTCAGAGCTATTACAATTATTTTACATTAAAATGTTTATCTCAGAAAAATCAACTTCTATAATTTCAACGACTCTTGAAATTATGGATAAATTATATAAATTATCTATAAAATGAATGTTTTTGTATTATTAATATAAACATAATAACATGACCTGATCGAAAATTCGTAAAAACTCTCCTGACGAGAGTTTAACATTTTTTTACCAATCACAAAAAAGTGCACAACGCCGCTAAAGAAGTTTTCACTTCTAAAACAACTTACCCGAATGTCTATTATAGTGATGTTTATGTTTATTAGTTTTCCGTCTCACAGGGGCTGGTGTTTCATCAATGTATAAATCACCGTCCTCGTAATCATAGGTTGCCGATACGCGTCGACGCACCGGCCTTTCCGAACGTCGGACAGGTGGCGTAGTTACGCTTACAACTTGCGTTTCTTGTTGTTTTTCTTGTTCAATTATCTGTTAATTGAATATTATTTATCTATAACTTATATGGGGATTTGGGATTAATTGTGTTAACAGTTTAATAATGCATTTAAAAATAGTTTAATGTATGAAGATTACAATGTAATTGGAATATATCCTTTATTTTACATAGTTTAGATATGCAAAATGATCCAACTATAATTATGGCAGTTCAAAGCCGAACAAATATGGCGTTAATTGACACATAATACAAAATCCATATCTTATTTTCCAAATAACTAAATTGCACAGCAATTAAAAGCAAAATTGTTATTAGTTTTATCAACGCAAGTATCGAAACTACCATTTATATATTTTTTCATCATTGGCCATTACAAAAGTAGTACATAAAAGCCCAAATTGAATGTATTTATTCACTTCAAACTTAATTGCACTATGTACAAAGGCGGACTTAATGCCGTTAGACATTATCTGACAGCCAAACCTTTAGGGCATTAAGACAGTATTAATGGTAAGTAGGTGCAATATTATGAAATGACAATTTGTAAGAATAAAACAACAAATACATACAGCCGGTTGTACCAAAAAAATTCCTTTTTTCTTTTACTTATACATAACTTTTTACGAATTCGTAAATTAATTTGGTACAACCGGCTGATAATAAAACTTAACAATTACATTTTAATACACATAAGTGTATTATAAATTTATTTAACACACAAGTTAAATTTATAAAACACATAAAATAAAACTACTCATGTCATGAAAGATGTGAAAAAGAAGAAAGGTAGTGTTTGTACACATAACTTGAATTTCGCACAATTAGGAGCTAGTCTAATATTTGTATCATAGAAACAGGACAACCAATGTACCTATATCAAGGATACATTGGTACCGGCAAGTGGTTTTGAACCCGTGCTCTTGGTTTGCGTAACCATTGCGACATAAGGCGACCGTGGTGTAGTGGCAGATCAATGGTTACGCAAACCGAGAGCACAAGTTCGAGTCCACCCACCGGTACCAATGTATCTTTAATATATAATATACTTTGGTCGTCCTGTTTCTATGATACAAGCACTTTAGTAGCTTAGTATAGAAATGTAAATAAAAATATATAAAAATTGCACTGTCACTACACCACGGTCGCCGTAACTTGTCGTACTATGATGCACGCAGGCGGACTTAATGCTAGTTAGCATTCTCTACAAAGCAACTTTTGGGACAATAGAAGCATAGTGACTTTGGCCAGCAAAGTGACGGCGACCGAGGTAGCTGTGAACTGACACGGTTTTTTCAGTCGTCGCCACTCTAGAACCTCCTCTTGCTTATCATCAGATAGGTCGAGGTCAGATGTCGTGTCACAATAAAATAAATACAATCAATCAAATTGTCACGCTTTTTTCCCACAGACAATGGAGCGCCACTTGCCACGATCCTGATACAACTACCTCGCTTCCCCCACAATTCATACAAGCTCTACGGTTATGGGCACTAGGCAACCCAGATTTCTTGAGGATGTCTACGATTTGGTGGGAAAACACCCTCCTGGGTCTGCCTCGTTTAACGCATTAATCCAGATCAGATTTATAAATTCCTTTCGTCAATCTACTTTCACTCATCCTTTCCATGTGCCTCAACCATCGAAGCATTCCTTTCTGGTAGAAGTGGCGCTCCATTGTCTCTGCATATTTCTGTAAGAAAACTCGTGACAATTTGATTGATTTGATATGGAAACTCACGTATCCAGCCCCATATTGGTGTGCCATAGCTGCATCGTACGAAGGCAATTGTTCCTGGTGATACCCATTCAAATCCTGCTGAGGTATAGGTACATTCACATACGTACTCGTCTGTATATGACTTAGTTCTTGAGACACTATAGGCTGATCAATTTCATAGTTCTTTTCGTACCTGGATTTATAAATCAATAGTAAGTTTTTTTTTAAATTTACATTTCTATACTAAGCTACTGAAGTGCTTCTATCATAGAAACAGGTCAACCGAAGTACATATATCAAAGATACATTGGTACCGGCAAGTGGGTTCTCTCGGTTTGCGTAACTATTGCACTGCTACTATACCACGGTCGTGACGGTCTTGCGGTGAGTATATGCTATCCCGCCTGCCAAGCGTGGGCATTATGGTAACTCCACCCCATTATGAACGATAAAATGCCGGTGGATGCAATCTTGTCGTTCGGAATGGCGTTTTAAGGGAGAGGCCTATGTGGCCTAATGGACGTCTTAACGCTGATGATGATGAGTTGAAGGATAAAAAGCAAACGTGGCGTAGTGGTCACGCTGACCGAGAACTTTCGCTTTAAAATCATTAACCGGTACTAATGTATCTTTGTTATATGAACTTTAGTCGTCCTGTTTCTATGATACAAGCACTTTAGTAGATTATTATAGAAATGTAAAAAACAGGATCGATCTGGAAAATAGTTCCTCGATCAATACGGAAACATGATCTGTCTTAATTTTTTCCGTCGTCGGCACTATTGGACATGCTCTTGCTTACCACGTCGAGTCACAATAAAAAAATGCATATAAAACAAACGAGAGTTGTGACAGAATCGTGAAAAGTGATACAAAGATTCAAGTAAAATCCTTTTTTTTAATTCAAATTGTGACTCGACATCTGACCTCGACTTGCCTGATGATAAGCATGATGGAGGTCCAAGAGTGCCTCAGTCCTGCCACTATGAAAACAGCGTCAAATTTTCTCAAAAATTATGATTTACCTTGTTTCTAATTCAGTCTGTATCCTTCCATTAACATAACTATTCGGATCTACTTGATATTGTATATTTATATCTGGTGGTAGGCTTTGATTTTGATAACTATAATCAGGTTGATACGATCCTGGTTTCGCCGACTCCGAGTAGTGATAATCCCCTTGAATATCCTCTGTCGAATACATCCCTGAAACATTTTTTATTAATTTACTAACCAGTGGTGTATCGTGGGCGGAAAAAAAATTGCCGCCCCCTTATTTAGGAATTTCAATCATAGATACAACAAAAATATAAATTTCTGATTCAAATTCAAACGATTTATTTTAGTTTTTTTAAATTTTGAGGCCCCCTAAATGTGCCGCCCGCTTTTTTGTGTAAAGCAGTGTTTCCCATGCCCCTTTAAGAAATATAAGTGATTAAACATTTTTTTAGGAATTTGCCTTTTTAAATTAAATTGTCCATTTATAGTAACGACGACTAAGTCAACCTTGAGTCGGCTTTCAGTCACCGGCGCTCTTGGACCTCATGTAAATAAAAAAAACGTTACTTACCAGGTCCATAATTAATATCTGTATTTTCTATTATGTTAGCAGGTAGATTTTCGTTTGTGAATAAAATTTGTTCCTCTTGATAATGACCTGGGACATCTTTCTTTGCTATTATTGACGTTGTCCAGTGCTGCGTGGACTTCACAGATTGGCCAATCAGGTGGGACTTCAGGATCGAATGTTCTGGAAGGCTGTACGGCGGTGGGTCTTCGCGCGATGATGACGGTGACGAATTATTACTAAAATATATAAATATCATATCAACTAGTTTGTTACGCGTTCGATTCCCGGTCGGAGCAAATAATATTAGTTTCATAGCTTTTATTTGATATTTTCTTCGGGTCTGGTTGTCAAAAAGTGATAGGCAGTGGTGCCCGGTTTGCCGGAAAAAAAAGGATTCGATGGTTTGGGCACATGGAAAGGTAGATTGACAGAATAAATTTATAAATCATATGTGGATGTGTTAACCGTGTTTTCCGATCAAATCAGAGACATCCTTAAGAAAGCTGGGTTGCCTAGTGCCCATAACCGTAGAGTTTGTATGAAGAGAATTTTGTCAGCGAGGGAGTAGTATCAGGATCATGGCTAGTGGTGCTCCATCGTCTTTATCTATTCCTGTGGGGAAAAGGCGGATAATTGCTCTGGGTGTGGTTGTCAGAGTGTTAGGCAGTGGCGCCCAGTCTGCCGATCCGGAGTAATATACTTTGAAAGTGGTGATACTACCCGGATCGACAGACTGGGCACCAATGCGTCAGACATGCAGCAGAGATGCCCAGTTTTTTTTCCACTAGTCCCATTTACTTTTAAATCAAAGTTTTTATTATTATTTTATTATACATTTCTATACTAAGCTACTAAAGTACTTGTATCATAGAAACAGGACAACCAAAGTACATATATCAAAGATAGAACAATTGACAAGTGGAATGCTTTGCCAGCTTCAAGCGATGCGTGATGAAGCACCTTAGGCCGGCATAATGACGGCGACTGAGGTAGCCGGGAACTAACTTGTTTTTTTCAATTGGCGTCACTCTTGGACCTCCTCTTGCTTATCATCAGGCGGGTCGAGGTCAGATGTCGTGTCACAATAAAAAAAAAATACATTGGTGCCACTCGGCTTATGTAGCCATTGCACTGCCACTACACCACGGCCGCCAAAGTAATTACTTACTTTAACTTAATCCTTAACACAGAGTTGCCGTTCTTCTTCTCCAGCCTTTCAACATAGCCATTGCCATCGTTCTGATATTGCTCCTCGTAATTCTGATAGATCTCTTTCTCTTCCTTAGCATCAACATACACTTTGCAGTTTTGCATGCCGTTGTTATGGGCGTAGCTGGAACACGATTAGAAACTGAATACTGTTATACTGTATTTTCTTAGATTTTGCGCGAACATTGATTAATGAATTAAACAAATAAAATTTGTTTTATTTGTTTAATTCACTGTTATACTGTGTTTTTTCTTACTTGACACAATTAGTAAACAAACACAAAAATCAACATTGCCCATGCCCTTCATCTAAGGAAACTGTTTATGACCGTTTTATTCTACAGAATAAACATAAACATATAATTACATTATTTTTTATCAAAAACCATTTATATGGAAACGGTAAATTCACAAATATGCCTCAATAATAATTAAAAAAAAAAAAACAGTTTCACAGTAATTCATAATTCGTATTGATTCGCGTAGGTAATAATTGTTTTTATCATTAATCCGACATTATGCCAAGAGTTTGTTTACTTCTTTTGCCAAGTAAGAAAAAATGTACAGTAGAACCCCACGTAACGATTAATGAATCGCAGGAGAGCGATCCATTAATTAATGCGTGCGACCACTACTGCAGTTAAAGAACTATTAAAGTTGGCATCGAGTTGAAATCGGCATCTTTCAAGTTATTCCTCAAACGCGACTGAGTCACTTCACGGTCTGTACAGAGATCGGCAGACTGGGAAAATAACCACCTACTGTCTGTTAAAGCAGTCAATTGGATAGTCTGCCGATCTGGGGTATTACGAATACCACTACTCTCAAGCGTACAGACTGTGAAGTGACTCGGTTGCGTTTCTGAATCAGCTTGAAAGTCGCCAGTTTGAACTAGCCTGGAATAGTGGACGCGACTGCTACAGCAGTCTGACGGTACTAGCAGTTGTCCCCATTCATGGACCGCTCTCCAACTTATCATCTTACGGGTGCTGTCAAATGACGAGTCACAATAAAAAAAAATACCAACCTTGCTTCTTGATACAGTTCCTTATCAATATTCTGATATATCTCCTCCTTTGGTATAATATCTGGGGGGAATTCCCCGTTCTGTGGTGTCATATGCATTATTGGTTTTGGTATTGTCAATTTCACTGAGCTCCTCTTATAGGACGAACTGTGTTTCTTTGTATAACTTTTTGGTGATATAGATTGAATTTTTAATTTTAAATCCTATAAATAAATTTCATTATATTATTCTTCATCGAATATGTATTGAATAGGGACATCCCCTTGCTTTTCCCCTCCCTCCCGTCCCCCCTCCGACATGTCGGCCCAATACGAAACGCGACTAAGTCACTTCACGTTCTGTAGCGGTGGTGCTACCCCGGACAACCACTCTAATAAAGCGGTAAAGAATGTAAACGTATGCGTTTATCAATCAATCAATCAAATTGTCACGCCTTTTTCCCACAGGGATAGGCAGAGACAATGGAGCGCCACTTGCCACGATCCTGACACAATTCCCTCGCTTCCTTCACATTCACAATTCTCTCCATACAAGCTCTATGCTTATGGGCACTAGGCAACCTAGCTTTCTTGAGGATGTCTCCGATTTGGTCGGCAAACACCCTACTGGGCCTGCCTCGTTTAACGCTTCCATTCACATGAGATTTATAAATTCTTTTCGTCAATCTACTTTCTACTTTACGCGTCTTTTTTATTTTAAAAGGAACTTTTAGTATATCGGACCACAGAGGAGGTCCAAGAGCGCCAACGACTGAAAAAAAATCCGCTTCATTCTAAGGCTTCTTCAGTCGCCGTCATATTCCGGCCAAAATAAACACACGTGTTCATGAGGCATCAAATACCTACCTTATTATTAAGGCTAGAAGATCTCTTTTCCAGTGTCCTCAATTCCTTACACAAATCCTTCACTACTTGAGTTGAATTCATGCATTTGGGGACATTATCACGTTTCTGTTGATCGGTCTGAAATAAAATTTTGATATTATATATATTGCTAATGTTACTAAATAGGTGGCGCTGCAATCTGGAATTCTGACAATAAAAAATTCAGATATACATCCAATGAGTATCAAAGGTTAGGTATCAATCAATAATTTTTTTGACAGGGCAGAATGATAGGCAGAGACAATGCCACGATCCTGACACAACGACAACTCCCTTGCTTCCCTCACATCCACAATTCTCTCCATACAAGCTCTATGGTTAGGTTAGGTTAGGTTTATTTTTCAATATCAAATTGATATCGAAATGAAATTATAATGCCCAATATGTTTAAATAATAGATTAATTAGATGTTTAAATAGTAGTTAGTGATTTGTAATATTGTTTTTTATCTTAAAATTATGTAATTATTAATTATTGTTCACAGTGTGTGCATAATTTTTGAGTTGCAATCCAGTTTAAAGTTTACAATGTTTTTTTTTAATACTGAATTAAAGATTGCAACTTGTTGGTATGCAACCTATAAAATAAATTAAATAAATAATGTAATGTCACGGCTCCAGGCTGGAGGATGCAATTGGTAAATGACAAGTTTCCACGATAAAACTAAATGTACTTACAGTTTTTAGGGCGTGCCACTCTTTCAAAGCATTGGCTAGTATTCGAATCCCGCGCACGAGCAACGGCGGCAAATCAGGTGGCGGAACATATTGCTCGCTTTCAGGTAGAGTGAAATCTTCATCCTAAAATCAATCATAAGTTTAATTAAAAGTACTATTTTTTAAATTTTGGCTGTCTGTTTGTTCCGGTTAATCTCTGAAATGGCTGGACCGATTTTGATGGGACTTTTATTGGCAGGTAGCTGATGTAATAGGTAGTTTAGGCTACGTTTATTTTAGAAAAAATCTTTCATTACAATTCCTGTCGTGTATTCACATTGCGGGGGTAAAACCGCGGGGAACAGCTAGTACTTCATAAAAATTGCAGAATATCGTGCACAAAAAAAAGTCTATAGTTTAGATTCTGTTTTGAATGTCTGTTCAAATTTGAATTAAACCAATAACAATAAAACAAAATCAAAACATGAAAAGGTAGTTGTGGAAAATTTGTAGTTGTAGTTTCGAGAGCTTCGCAAGTCGTCTCTTCTCCATAGTCAAGAGACTGAGGTGTTGGTTATCCCATTGGTCGACACTGTCATTGATCCCAAAACTATATTACATGAGTTCAAAACCACTTTACGGTACATGTATCTTTGATATATGCACTTTGGATGTCCTGTTTCTATGATACAAGTATAGAAATGTGAATTAAAAATATAATGCCAAACCTGTGTGTCCTCGTTGTGCCGCCGTAGCATAGTTAGCAAATATGAACCCGCATACCAATGCATAGTTTCAAACAATGGATACCTAAGCAATATCGGTGTGTCCACGCGCCGCTCTATCTCGTAGATTCTAAAAACATACAAAATATTAAGTTAACTCACTAGTCCCGGATTCTATTCCCAGTTGGAGCAAAGATATGTTTCATAGCTTTAATTTTTAATAACCGTAGAGCTTGTATGTTGAGATTTGTGGATGTGATGGAAGAGAGGAAGTTGTGTCTGGATCTGGATCGTAGTAAGTGGCACTCTGCCTATCCCTGTGGGAAAAAGGCCTGACAGTTTGATCGATATTAATTATATGGTTTGGGCACATGGAAAAGATGAGTGAAAGTAGATTGACAAAAGGAATTTATAAATCTGATGTAGATGGATGCGTTAAACGAGACAGACCCAGAAGCGTGTTTTCCAACCAAATCGGAGACATCCTCAAGAAAGCTTGTTTGCATAGTGCCCATAACCACAGAGCTTGAAGTGTACATTTTTACTTACTTAGCAAAAGTAGTAAACAAACCAGCATAATAACGGATTAACAATAAAAAACAATTACATATAATAATATATATATAAATATCTATGAATTACTGTGAAAATAGTATTATTATTATTGGGGCACAACATTTGTCATTTGTGAATTTACCCTTCAACCCATATAATGGTTTATGACAAAAATAATGTATATATGTGCATTTGTTACTATGTGTATGTTTATTCTATAATAGAATAAAACAGTAGTAAACAGTTTCCTTAGATAAAGGGTATTTTTTTAATTTACATTTCTATACTAAGCTACTAAAGTGCTTGTATCATAGAAACAGGACAACCAAAGTACATATATCAAAGATACATTGGTACAGGTGGGTGGTCTGGACCCCATGCTCTCCGGTTTGTGTAACTATTGCACTGCCACTACACCACTGTCGCCTTTTCATGTTTGTTTACTACTTCTGCCAACTATGAAAAAACACAGTATAACAATATAAACTTACTGTAATTGCATTTCAATAGCATATTCATGTAACAGATTCCCACCGAACACCAAACAATCATCGGGTGACAGTACTGCATGAATCCAACCAGCCGGTATAAACAACGTCTCACCTGGTAGCAACTCCGTAGTGCCATACCATTCAACCTAAGGAAGAAAAAATCACTGTTTACTCCCCCTACAAGTATACAGACCGTAAAGTGATTTGGTCGCGTTTCGGGATCAGCTTGTAAGTTTCCGGTTCCAACTAGGCCGACATAGCGGATGTGATTGCTACTTACAGTTATTGAATTGTGGTAGCAGTGACATCTATTCATGGACCACACTCCAGCTTAAAGTCAAGAGGGGTGCTGTTAGATATCGAGTCACAATAATAATAAAAAAACTCCCTTTTGGACAAAGTAGACATTTTAGGAATGTCTCTTCGCAGCCAGCGGCCTAAATCACAGGCATCCTTAACAAGTTGCGGCGGTTCTTCGCGCCCGAGCTTCGCCTACCATTATACAAGGCTCAAATTCCCTGTTGCGCGGAGTACTGTTCGCACCTTTGGGATGGTTCTGCCAAGTATCTTCTCAATGTCCTAGATTTTTTGCAACGCCGAGCTGTCCGATCTATAGGTAACGCAGAGGTCACGCGGATCTGGAGCCCCTGCAACTTGCAAAGACATGGCGACTTTGTGCGTCCTCTACCGCCCATACCACGGAGAATGTTCCGAGGAACTCTTTCACCTTGTTTCTACCTCGTTGGTTGGGGTGAGATATCGAGTCATAATGGAAACAAAAGGATGACCACTGCATACGGGCTGCAACTGACCAGTTTTTTTTTCAATTGTGGGATCCAATTCGTCAACTCAGTCGAGAAAACTGAAGCATGCCTCCAGCATAAAAAAAGATCTACCTTTTCACCACAGTCTCCACTTACCATATCACCAAAGAACCTTTCATTGTGATTGCTCGAAGCACACCATTGCTGATAGAGAGCCAAATTAGTAGATGTTGGTGGTATTAGGAAGAATATCTGAAATAAAAAACACAATGATAACTATTATTTTCTATACTAAGCTACCAAAGTGTTTATATCATAGAAACAAGATCACTAATAACTTAAGAACAAGGACAACACCCATGTATGCATATTACATGGGTGTTTCAATTTTTAGGAAAAAGATACTTTTAAAAGTAAAGTAAATACCGATTATGCGTCAAAGATCCCTACCGCAGCTAACAAAACTACCTGATGACCTTGAAACCACTGATCAGATCTTCACCAATTGTGGCTAAGAACCATCTCGATCATGTCAACTTTCAAACAAAAAAAAACGCATCGTAATCGGCCCATTCGTTTAGGAGCTACGATGCCACAGACAGATACACAGACACGCCAAACTTACAACACCCCTCCTTTTAAGTCGGGGTTTTTACGGTACCATACTTTACTATACTAACCTTTCTACCATGTAAAACATGGTACCAGACCGTGGTACCTCCAAAATCCACATGAAAATCAGTATAGGAACCCCCAGCAGACATGAGGCAATACTTTTGCACTGATGGCTTTGGTGGTCCCTCCTTGGCTACTGGCCAAACTCGGAGTGCCCAATCCAGTTTTCGGGCTATACCAGGTGGTTCGACTAGACTTGACATTCTAAAAAAATAAAAGCATTTGAGACCTACAAGTTTTTATTTTATTTTTATTGTGACACGACATTTGACCTCGACCCGCCTGATGATAAGCAAGAGGAGGTCCAAAAGTGACGACGACTAAAAGTTCCCGGCTGCCTCAGTCGCCGTCACTATGCCGGCCTAAAAGTTAATTATTATTGGTCAGAGACAAGTTTTTTTAACATCCATAGATCATCCATGCAGGTGATGGATTCATTGCGTGGCAGGCGGAAAGTAAAGACAGTGTTTCGGACTTGCGCCCCGAAATTTTAAAGGTCTTTGACATTTTTTTAAAAGACGATAAAAGGTTTTTTTTTGTGTATATACGAGTTTTTGAGGTGTCCTAGATAGTTTTGAGAAACGACCTGGTGTTCCATTTCATTTTCCATTATTTAACTAAACACTTGAAACTTAACTAGAAACTGTGATTGTTACTTGAAACTGTGAGTTTTATGGGGTCCTTAAAACTCTAATGGTAACAATTTTTATTTTATTTTGACACCACATCTCGACTCGGTTGATGATAAGCAAGAGGAGGTCCAAGAGTGACGACGACTGAAAAAAACCGGATTGTTCACGGCTGCCCCAGTCGCCGTCACTATGCCGGCCAAATATTTTTATAAGTTCGTATTGAACTATACTTATAGGGAAGCGTGTCAGAAGCGTTGTGTCAGGATCGTGTCAAGTGGCGCTCCATAGTAACTGCCTATCCATGCGGGAAAAGGGCATGTCAATTTGATTAATTGATTTTACTTACTTAAACTTACTTGAATCATAAAGACTATCTTATACTTACGCAGTATCGGAAAACTCCAAACTTAAAATATTTAACACTTTATCTTCTCTCTGTTCAGGGGGTGTTTCAAAGTATTCTATAAAATCACCAAGTGGCATTCTTAATGTTGCTTGCTTACGGACATCTATCACTTCCACCTGATAATAAATATTTATTTATTTAAACATTTAATGCACAATAGTACAAAGGCGGAATTAATGCCAAAGGCATTCCCTACTAGTCAAACCTTAGGATGTTGATCCGACAATATAGATAAGAGGTAGGGTGCAAATAATAATAGGTAACCAAATACATTTTGAAAAATATATAAATTAATTCATATATACATAAATATACTTTTATTTTTTTATTGTGACTCGACATATGACAGCACCCCGCTTGATGTTAAGCCAAGGTGTGGTCCATGAATGAATGTCACTGCTAGTACAATTCAATAACTGTGAGTAGCAATCACATCCACTATGCCGGCCTAGATGGAACCGGCAACTTATAAGCTGATCCTGAAACGTGACCAAATCACTTCACGGTCTGTATACTTGTAAGTGGTGGTACTACCCCGGATCGGCAGACTGGGTACCACTGCCTACCACTCTTTGATAACCAGACCCGAAGCAAATATCCATCTCTTTTTTTTATTTTATTAACAAATATTTGCAATATTAAATATTAATAAATATTACAAATAAAAGCTATGAAACAAATATTTGCTCCGACCGGGAATCAAACCCGGGACTTTAAGCGCAACAAACCAGTCGCTAAACCGTTCGTCCACACCTGTCGTCAAATATATATTTGACGACAGATTATAGATTTATAGATATATAGATACATAAATAACATGTATAATACATATACTATACCATAATATACAATACAATATAATATAAACAGGTTATCATCATGTAATAAAATTAAATACACTTAAATTCATATGTGTAATAAATTCATATTTTTTAAATTCTAAAATCAGTCTGTTGAAGGAAGTATGAATACACTATTTTTTTGAAGATGTGCCTATTTGGTGCTTCTCTGATATGGAGAGGCAGGTTGTTCCACTAGTCAGTGGTGGTTATAGAGATAACCATATAAAATCGAGCCTAAATGTAAAATATGGATAGAGTGAGATGAGGTGATGTAGTGAAGAGGATTGACAAAGGAATGCTTCGATGGTTTGAGTCACATGGACTGCACTACAGCTTAACATCATGCAGAGTGCTGTCATATGTCACAATTTAAAAAAATCAGTCTACCACTCTGTGACAATACTCACTTCTAAATGTGCCCCACAAAATCTAAGCACAGATCTAACTGTAAATGTAGCTGCATTTGGCATCTTCAAATCCAAACCATCCGGAGTGCTAAAAACTACGGGTTTTGTAAATCCTGCAACAAAATTTTGAATTGTTTGTTTTTATTTTTTTTGTCATTACTGTTTGAACCCCGAACCCCGCTTGATGTTAAGCTGGAGTGTGGTCCATGAATGGATGCCACTGCTACTACAATTCAATAACTGTGAGTATTTAATCACATCCATTAAATACGCCTAGTTGGAACTGGCAACTTACAAGCTGATCCCTAACCGCAACCAAATCACTTCACAGTCTGTATAAGTGGTGGTACTACCCCGGATTTGCAGACTGGGTACCACTGTTTACCACTCTTTGACAGCCAGACTCGAAGCAAATATCCACCTCTTTTTTGCATTATTAAATATTACAAATAAAAGCTATTAAACAAATATTTGATACCACCGGGAATCGAACCCGAGACTTTAAGCGCCTCAAACCAATCGCCCACCAAATCAAAAGGTAAAGTGATTGTACGAACGCACAAAGAAGCAGCAGAAGATTCAAGTGCGAAAACAAGCCCGCACATAGCAATTACAGTACAACAGTGCTTGTATCATAGAAAGAGGGCAACCAAAGTCATACAAATATCAAAGATACATTGGTACCGGGAAATGGTTATGGACTGGAGAAACTGTTATTACAAGCCCAAGTGATGTTTCTCTCATTTTCTGTTACTGACCAGGATTTTATTATATTATTTGATTAAAGGCAGTCTAGATTTAATCCCTGGTCCATCACCAACCCTAATTAAACGAAAACTTTTAAAGAGCTTGCTGCATAATTTAATTATTTAATCAATCAATCAAATGTCACACTTTTCCCTACAGGGATAGGCAGAGACAATATCAGATGGGTCAAGGTCAGATGTTGAGTCACAATAAATATAAAAAGCTTGCCTGACCATTAACATGTTTCTACAGATTCTATAATTACCGAAAATATTAGAATATAATATGGTACAGATTAAATCTTACTTAACTTAAATACAAAATTCATCATTATTCTTGAATTTAATTCATCATTTGACCTTAAGTTGCCTGATAATAAGCAAGAAAAGTCCAAGAGCACCAATAACTAAAAAATGTCTCAGTTCACAGTTGCCTTAGACGCCATTACTAAGCCGGCGACTTAAATTAGATTTCATTTGAGTTAAGGCATAATATAAAAACAACATACCATTATTTTTAATAAGCTCCTCAGTAAACTGATGTGGTAGTCCCCTGGTGGTTGCCTGACTTGTCGGTCGTAATGGTCTTGCCGCCAGGGCTCTCACCCAAGCCGGGGCTCCAACCTGTGGTACCCTGGATTCTGATCCTATCTCGTAACGATCTGCCCTGTGATTGTTTGTAGGGACTTTTACTAAAATAAAAATATCAGATTATTATTTACTTGATACAATAAATCGATTTATTATTTTATTCAGTTGCAACAGCTTACCACAATTTTTTAATATTGACGACATTTGACCTCTACCTGCCTGATGATAAGCAAGAGGAGATCTAAGAGTGACGACGACTAAAACAACTGAGTTATTTCACAACTGCCTCAGACGCCGTCGCTATGCCGGCCAAAGGTGTTTGATAGTAAGCAAGGGGTGGTAAGGAGTGCTGATGACTGAAAATTGCCTTAGTCGTCTGCTAAAAAACAATCAACAGAAGTATGTAAAAATATTATCATTGTTACTGCATCACTTAACAAATCTTAATATTTAATTGGACCTTTAAAACATATCATCATGGAATAGAAACAGGACAACCAAAGTACATATATCAAAGATACATTGATACCGGCAAGTGGCAAGTTTGAACCATTGCATTGCCACTACACTACGGTTGCCTTTTCACAATTGACACAATGAGATAAATTATCAAGAAAATATTATCATCTTTCATCCCATTTAATAACTAAAGAAGTTACCAATTTCATGAAGACTTCCTGATGTAATTTCTATGTATTTCTTCTAGGTAACAAATACAAAGAAAACTTATATTTTAACAATAGATAAAATTAACAGCACTTACACACAGAAGGTCCATAAGTTTGTATACATTTTGGACAATGATACTTGTCTATATCATCAGATTGGTATATTTTTACATTCACACAACTGAAAATAAAATATTCTATAAATCACTGTAATTGTATTTTTATACATATTTCGGAGGGAAATTTTATTTATTATCATTAACACCACTAAAATTAATAATTACAGCACTATTAACAGTAGATTTTATATATATTTGTTTATTTATACACAAAGAACGCACTATTATCAATCCATGGCAACCAACGATGTAAACAAATATAAATAAGCTATAGAACACTATGAAACTCCACGAAATATATTTCTACACATTCTAGAACATACTGAGAAAAAACTGAGCCACAAAAACAATGTAATAATTATATATTTCGGAAAACATTACGATGTTAAAATGTGATGGCCGAACGGCAAGGGCTGTCAAACAAAACACGGATATTTTCACAAAGAGAAAGCTAAATAATTGAAATTTTATATTTTTTGAGTATTACCTGCCGTGAAACCATTCACGACAACAGTCACATTCTATCATAAACTGTCCAATATTATATGGCTGACCACACAAACAATAGGTTTCCTTCGATGACGCCATTTTGATGGCGAATAGATAATTTACGTTTTCTTTTTACATCCATCGTGTCATGAGGCCAAGAACATTATAATTCAGCCAGATATAACTATAGACAAAATGTGTAATACAAGCCGGAAACGGTCTATGAATGGAAATCAATGCTACTACAGATAAATAACTTTAAGCACTAGGCCTAGTTGGGACCGGCATCTTACAAACTTATCCCGAAACGCGACTAAGTCTCTTCACAGTCTGTATACTTGTAAGTTTATACTTATATCAAATATACATTGGTACTACCATTATTGATACTACCCCAAATCAGTGGACTGGGCACCACCGCCAACAACTCTTTAAAAAATCTTAATTGCAGTATATTCTTCAAATTCAAATCACTTATCATGCACATCTGTATTATTTACTCTATTATATTATCTTCATCGTTAGCACACTTGCACTCCTTCTTCAGCATTAAGCCTACTGCCATGTTATCTCAGATATGCCGGGGCCCCTAGACTCAAAATAAAATTATGTATTTGGTCATCCTATTTCTATGATACAACACTAGTACCCTAATATATTTTAAGAGTGGCAGGCAGTGGTGCCCAGTTTGCCTATACGGAGTAGTATCACCACTCACAAGTATACAGACCGTGAGGTGACTTAGTCGCATTTCAAAATCGACTAAGTTTGTTTTCGACTGACAGTAGTAAGTAGCCGGTACCAACTAAGCCGGCCTAGTGGATGTGACTACTACTTACAGTTACTTAACAGTAAATAGCACTCGTCTCCATTCATGGATCGAACTCCAGCTTAACATCAGGCGGGCTGCTTTTATATTGTGTCGAATCACAATAATAAAAAATAGTGAAAGAGTAATTTTATTTATCTAAAATATTTAAGTACATATATTTGAAAACAACAATATATTTTTATCGTAGTTCATTGGTCTTGTGTCTTTCACGGCAAATATTATTATTGTGACATTTGACCTCGACTTGCCTGATGGTAAGCCCCTAGAGCCACTAAGAGTGCCAATGACAGAAAAAAAAAACGACCTAGTTCATGGGTGCCTTTATGCATGATCCAAGGTTATAAGATGGGGATAGGGAAGCTGGCATAGTTATTAGGGTTCCGTAGTAAAAAACGGAACCCTTATAGATTCGTCATGTCTGTCTATCTGTCTGTATGTCCGTCCATCCGTAACAGACACTCAATTATTTTTTTATCAAACCCATATGTTTGGGGTATCTATAGATAGGTCTTCAAAAATGATATTGAGGTTTCTAATTTAGTTATTTTCTAAACTGAATAGTTAGCGCGAGAGACACTTCCAAAGTGGTAAAAAGTTGGTCCCCCCCCCGGTAACTTCTAAAATAAGAGAATGATAAAACTAAAAAATATATATGATGTACATTACCATGCAAACTTACACCGAAAATTGGTTTGAACGAGATCTAGTAAGTAGTTTTTTTTAATACGTCATAAATCGTAAACTGCAATTTACCTTTCATTCAATCAACTCAAATATAAAAATTGATCAACGAACTACAAGAACTTTTATATTATGTTACATGCTGCTACGGAACCCTTTATGAGCGAGCCCGACTCGCACTTGGCCGCTTTTTATTTTTATTTTTGTTAAATATAATTATACAACAGGTAACAATTATATTTAACAACAATTATTAAATTTACTGTTTTATGACTAAATTATTACCCTAAACGTATATACACAGCATGAATAATAAAATACAATATTCAAAATAATAAGAAGAGATTCTAGTTTCAATATGTAGATATACAGATAGAGGATATGACTGCTACTTAATAAACTGTAGTAGCAGTCACCTCCATTCAAGTACCGCACTCCAGCTTAACATTGGGCGGGGTGCTGTCATATGACGATAATTTTTTTTCTTTTTTTTTATTGTGACTCGATATTTGACATCACCCCGCTTGATGTTAGGCCGAAGTGTGGTACATGAATGAATGTCACTGCTACTACAATTCAATAACTCTGAGTAGCAATTACATCCACTATGCCGGCCTAGATGGAACCGGCAACTTACAAGCTGATCCCGAAACGTGACCAAATCACTTCACGGTCTGTATACTTGTAAGTGGTGGTACTACCCCGGATCGGCAGACTGGGTACCACTGCCTACCACTCTTTGATAACCAGACCCGAAGCAAATACACATCTCTTTTTTTTATAAACAAATATTTGCAATATTTAATATTAATAAATATCACAAATAAAAGCTTTAAAACAAATATTTGCTCCAACCGGGAATCGAACCCGGGAATATACGCGCAACATACTTATCGCTGTTTGTAAGAAGTAGGCAGTGGTGCCCAGTCTGCCGATCCGGGATAGTACCACCACTTACTATGCTATTAGAATAAGAATAGAACGGGCTGTTAACTAACTTCACTTGACTGATACAAAGGTGTCTTTTTCTTGACGGTCCGCAAAGAAAAAGACACCATACTAAAGTGAAGTTGGTTGAAGAGTTAGACGTCACAAAATGGCGCCGATTGCGTCCTATTCTTATTTTAATCGCATTATACAAGTGTACAGACCGTAAAGTGACTTTGTTATCGAAATCAGCCGGCTCCAACTAGGCCAGCTGTTAGATGCAATTGCTACTAGTAGTTACTGCAGTAGCAGTCGCCTTTATTATCGCACTTCAGCTTAACATCAGGCAGGATCATATTATGTTAAGCTGATTTTATTAATCAGCTTAACATAATATCTTAAGCCATAAAAAAATCGCCTTTTCTAATTATAAAGTTATATCAAAATCAAATCAAATTATCACGTCTTTTTTCACAGGGATAGGCAGAGACAATAGAGCGCCACTTGCCACTTGCCACCAATCCTTCTTTTTGTTATCGCAAAAGAATCCTTTCGTATACCCCGCAACCCAAGGGGAGTGACAGGGTTATATGGTGCACACTAAACTTTTGCGGTGACCATCTCAGCGGCAAACACAGAGGGATCCGGAAATACCCGGATGGCCTTCTCTTTCGCGTTCAGTAGTCTCCTTTACAAGCATAACGCGCTCGCAAAAGGAGACCACCGCCGCCCACGCCTTTCTGTTGTCCACCATAGCAGCGACGACGGCCGTCAGGGACAAATCCGCCCCCACCACGCTGCGGAGCGTCTCCCTCGCTGTAGCCCAGGCAGGGCTTCCTCCATCCTCCAGCAGAATTATGTAAAATGACCTATCTATACCAAGGTATTAACCACCGGCATGCGTGCTCGACGGTAATATTTTTATGTGCGAGCTACAGCGAAAAGTAGTGATGGGTCATTGTACAAAACTCTTTCTGCTCCGCGACCGAACTATAGCTATAATAACAGCAATAGAAAAATCAATCAATCATTTAAATTGTCACGCCTTTTTCCCACAGGGTTAGGCAGGGACAATGTAGCGCCACTTGCCACGATCCTGACACAACTCCCTAGCTTCCTTCACATTCACAAATCTCTTCATACAATCTCTGTAGTTTTGGGCACTGGGCAACTTAGCTTTCTTGAGGATGTCTCCGATTTGGTCGGCAAACACCGTCCTGGGCCTGCCTTGTTTAACGTATCCATTCACATGAGATTTATAAATTCTTTTCGTCAATCTACTTTCACTCACCCTAAAGTTATATAAATAAAATAATAAATAATTAAGGAGTTATTAGGTCGAAAATCAAAAAGCTATTTAATTACATGACCCGGAATCTTATGCAATACTCAAATTAATTATAGTAGGGGAGCCCAAGCGGGGATTTCTGGATTTACTCCAGCGTGACAGATTAAGTTACGGGAGATACCTTGTACCCTGTAGAGTATATCTACCAAGTATTAGCCCTTAATACAGGGGGGTACGTGTATGGCAGCTGGTCAGAATTGTAAAAAAAAAACGATCTTTGAATATACTCGAGCGCGTCAGATTAAGCTAAGGTGAGTTAATTACATACTAATAAGTGCACATTTTCTTAATCTGACGGATTGAGTATGACGGAAGAGAATGGGAAGGTCACAAACTTGTAAAAAAAAATCGTCACCTGGACATTCTCGAGCGCGGTCGATTTTAATTTTATTTTGAAGAAAAATGACCAAGAATTACTAAAAAACTATAATCTGTCAATTTCAACAAGCCGAAGTATCAAAAATCGTTGATAAAGTTTTGTGCGAGCAGTTGCAGTAGAGCATGTATTCCCCACTCCGCGTCTCTCGTTCCCTTTCACTTCTTCTTTATCTATTACTCTCTCGCACAGTCTTAATATACAGGGTGTTACAAAACACCTCCTAAAGCCAAACCCCCTTAAAGGTGTTAAATGGTCTCTTATAAAATATTTATTTCAATAATGTGCCAACCCTGTTTCAGTGAAATTAAACAGTAAATTACATAGAACATATATTTTATGGAACGCGTATGAACATTTTGACCTAATGTACAATGTAAAAAAGTATAAACTGTACAAGAAAGAAGATTTTAAGATCTTATCTTAATAAGATCTTAATAACCATAAATTATATATACTTTTTCGTAGATAACAACGTCACAATTAATAATTAACATTTTACATTAAGGGTTCAAAATGTGCTCCGCCTTGCTCGATGCACATCCTCGCCGGTACATGGGCTGTATGGCATTTCGCACCATTGTTGGTGTTATCTCCACAACAGTGGGCAATCTCCATACGCTTCCCCCACCGCTAAAAGGGTATATAGTACACTAGCTGTGCCCGCGACTACGTCCGCGTGGAATAGTTATTTTGGGAATCATATTAATTTTTTGTTTACCTACCTGCTCAGCTTTATTATAAATTACCTATAGCTGTTACCCGCAACTTATTTTAGACGATTAAATTACGTAACTAATAGAATATATTTTAAAGTAGTTTTAAAAAGAATATATTTTAAAGTACTTCTGCGTAAATTATATTTTCAGTATTATTTTCTTGTGCGCAAATCTCGCAACCGCTTTGCAGCAGCAGTCTGCCGAGAACGCTGAGTCCTTTTTCTAGGCATTACAGCGACGAAGAAAGAACGAAGGAAATGAAAACTTAACCAAACTAACTGTATGCTTAAACTAAAACCTAACCTAATAAGAAATGTAAAACCTAACCTTAAAAGAATGTAGATGACACCTACAGGTATTATTTTCAACAAAACAAAAAATGTGCTATTGTGAAAATATTAGAAACAAAATACTATACTTAAAACAAACACTACCTACTATAGAGAAAACTACTACAAAATGAAATTGTATAAAAAAGGGGTTTTTGCACGATGATATTATATCGTAAAAACAAATTAACGCTGCATTCAACCGATCAGTAGTGAGCCGACCGCATAGTATGCTTGTCTGTCTATAAATGACGCGCCCCTCCACTTTATTAGTTTATTTAAATGTGTGAATGCAAATATTACTAACTATACTATTAAACTTCATCACGTTCGTTCCTCCTTTGTGTCTATCCAGCAACTGAATAACCAATTACCGCATTTTCGGTGTGTTTTATCCAATTTTTATATTTGCTCGTATGCGTAAATGCAGTGGAGGGGCGCGTCATTTCGGCTTAGACAGACTATACCTCGTAGAGCTACACCCCCCTCCGCCTCGCCCGCAAGCACCGCCTCTCCTCGCCCGCCGGTTAGCGCTTATCATGCGACGCGTGTGAATTTTGTTTCAGAGTTATTTTAAAATTGTATTATCTTATAAGATGTTTATGGAAATTAGGTGATGTCAATGACAATTATGTTCACAGTTAAATACTCTTAATTAATAAGACATTTATTTTGATAAAGAATAATATTATTATGTTAATACAACTCTGACAAATAATTTGTAATAATGCAATAATTCAGACCAAATTTGACTATCATAAAAACGGTTATTGTGAGTTAATCTTAAAAGATAGACATATACGGTCGCGGACATTTTTTTAGATAATTTAAAGAGGAATAATTCTTTCATACATATTTTTTGGGTATCTCTAACGGTTTTCGCAGCGCACGCAACGGAAACCCTCAAAGACGAATAATATTTCCCGTTTTTTCCACATTTTCGACTGTTTCTTCGCTTCTATAAGTCGCAACGCAATGTTCTATAGCCTAAAGCCTTCCTCGATAATTAATCTATCCAACACAAAAAGAATTTTGCAATTCGAACCAGTAGTTCCTGAGATTAGCGCGTTTAAACAAACAAACAAACAAACAAACAAACAAACAAACAAACTCTTCCGCTTTATTATATTAGTATAGATAACATTTAATTTTTTATATCAACTAAACTTTAAAATTCGATAGGTCCTTACGACGTTCGATGGGTCCCAAGAGGCTAGGGCTCCCCTACTATTTTCATAATCTGATTCGGAATAGGAAGGTCACAAATTTGTAAAAAAAAACAACGTCACCTTGACATTCTCGAGCGCGGTCATTTTTGGTTTTATTTTGAAGGAAAATGTTCAAGAATAACTGAAAAAATATAATCAATTTCAATAAGCCGAAGTAGCAAAAATTGTTGATAAAGTTTTGTGCGTGCAGTTGCAGTTGCTTAGCGTTGTAAATAACATGTCTATTGCTGTAGTTTATTTGTTGTGTTTTGATACAAGTTTATTCAATTAAATTTGTGAAATTTTATGAATTAAATTTGTGAAGGTAATATTCACTGATACAATGAGTGATAACACCGTACAGTGTGTATTTTGTCAGCAAAATACATTTGATAAAATTCATTTATTTACATCAGAACCTTTCTAAAGTGTCTTTCGATTCTGGAGTATCGGCGTAATAAACCGGTCCTTAGAAAATCACGAACCACGTATGATAATGTGGAATTATCTGCTGACACATCTTTGAATGAAGGGTATCATAGGCAATGTTACAAATTATTTACTGCTGTTAAAATACCCCCTAATTTTAAAAAGTCAGAGCAAGAAAGCGCAGCAGAATGTGCTATTGCACTGGAAGTTCCTGCGGAAAAAAATGAGTCACATGTTCCTGTAACTTCTACGTCATCTCAGGCTGCTAGTGCATCGACAAACGAGTAAGTGCTTCCTTATATTATGTATTACTACAAATTTATTTTATATACACATAAATATTGAATTTGTCATCAAATTCTTAGAAAAATCATTTTTAATGCTAAAATATCAATATCATGTTATGAATTATTCAGTTTCTCATTTCAAAAATATTTTCAGAGTGGAAGTTTCAAGCAACCCTGAGCAAGTCCTCGAAGATGATCAATTGCGTATCGATAAGCCTGTCAGTAATGATGATTTGCCACCTATTAAATGTTTTATATGCGAAAGACAACGTAGACGAATAAATGGGCGTGAAGTTCTATTGGCTGTGAATAGATTTCGCACAATAGATTCATTAAAAAGTGCTGCCACTGAACACAACGACACCAAAATGTTGGAAAAAATTAGTTCCTTTTCTAGTGGTGCATGTATTACTTACCATAAATTTTGCAAAGATAAATACTTGCGAAATATGTCACGGGAGAAGAATATTGAATTCTACAAGAAAAGAAAAGCATCGAACACCGCTTATTCGTTGCTATGCGAAATGTTGGAAGAGCGCGTGATCAATAACAACGAATGCCTATTTTTTGATCATGTTAAGAATGAATACCAACAGTTATTAACAGAACAGTCAAAATTAATATCGGATTCTATAAGCAGTACTTCATTTTCGGATCGTCATCTAGAAAGAAAGGTAATGGATACTTTTGACAATAAGATCAAGATTATTTATGCAGAAAAGAAAAAGTTTCTTGCTCCATTTTCTGCGTCCATTTTAACATATAAAGATTTGTTCAAAGAAATGGCAATAAAAGAAACAGTTCGATCTGTAGCAACACAACTCCGAGAAGAAATTCTTAACTGTACCAGAAAAAAATTGGCTGAAGACTGTACTGCTGAAGATTTGATTGCAGGAGAGTGCAATTACGTGCCAGAGCTTTTGACATGCTTCTTACAAACATTAGTTTGGGGTGATATTTCTCATCAATCAAAAAAAACACGTGAAAATAAAAAATATAATAAAGATCTTACAATTTTTTCCCTTGGGCAAGATTTGATGTACGCTGCCTTCAGTCACAAAATTAAAACATCAAAACATATTACTCTGGGTATGGCAGTGAAAAGTTTATGTAATAGCAAAAAGATCATTAATATACTGTCCAAATATGGACACTGCTGCTCTTATACTACATTGGAAGAACTAGAGACCGAAATGACATTTTCAACAGCAAACAGTACATACGTGTGTCCTGAAAATATTTTACGCCGGCCGGATTTGAATACTGCAGTAGCTTTTGACAATTTCGATCGCTTTGTCGAAACACTGAATGGTAAAGACACTTTACACGACACGGTGGGAATAATTTACCAAGATATTATTCAAAATAAAGAAATGATGTCCGCAGAATCTCTAAATGTTTGTGAAAATGAAAATTCAACTACCAATGACACTGTATATGGTAACTTTACAGATACATCTGTAATCACTACGCAAAAAAAGCGGAAACGCCGAGCCTTTGATGAAATAACCTTCGATATGCATCCGTATACAAAACGATTAAGAATTGCATTCTGGAATGAGCTAGACATTGCTAAACTCAATCAAATTCCAAATAATTTGATAATGTCAAAACAATTGGATATTGTGTGGATGTTGTTGCATCTACATAGAGTATCTGATGTTCCAATGTGGGTAGGATATCATAGTAAAATTTTCATTGACAAGTCATCAGTTCAAAAAGTTTCTTACCTTACACCAATAAACGCCTCGCCCACCAATAATTCGACAGTTTTAAAAACACTGGAATTGAGTCAATCCATTGCTAATGAATGTCAAGCACCCTTCATTCAGATTACATATGATTTAGCAATTGCTCGAACAAGTTATTGTATTCAAGCGCAAGAATCTCCAAAATTCAATAACATATTTATTCACTTGGGAGCTTTTCATATTGAAATGGCCTTCTTCAAAGCAATTGGCACCTTCATCAACGAATGTGGATTAAGCAATATCATGTCCGAAAGTAATCTTATTGCTAACGGTTCAGTTGCAGGTTTTATTAGCGGAAAAAATTATAACAGATGCAAACGGATACATTCTCAAGTGGCATTAGTATTACAGCAACTACATTTTAAATCATTTTTGAAAAAAAAACAATTGACGATTTCGGAATCGGTATCAGAATACCTCACCACATTCATGCAGCAGGAAGATATCTCTCCACAAGTAAAGCATTTGGAAATACAGCATCTAATTCAATCTTACGAACAATATACAGCAGACACTTTGGAAGGCAAGTACGGAAAAACGGCACAATTTTACGCTATGTATATAGATTTTATCAATCTTTATTATTTATTTAATAAAAGTATTAGAGTCGGCGATTTACATTTGTACGTGAATGTACTTGGAAAAATTGCAAGTTTATTTTTCTACTACAATCAACAAAACTACAGTCGATGGCTTATATACTACATAAATCAATTGCAACACGTAGACAAGTCACATCCTGGACTCCGAGCTGAAATTTCTAAAGGCTCGTTTGGTATTAGAAGAACAATGAAAGCTTTCTCGCGGATTCCAGTAGATTTAACGTTAGAGCAAACAATAAACGGTGATGCAGCTCGCCGACTCACTGGAATCGTTAATTTAACAAACTCTATCAGCGCTAGACAACGTTGGGCAAGAAATCATGGGGCGCGGACGCGAATAATATCGCATGTATTGACTCGTGCAGGTCTTAACCGGAGCCAGCAAGATATCGCCGCTGACCTACACCCAGATCGAATAAAAAAACATCATAAGCAAATTGAAGCTTTCATGCAAAGTATCCAACAGACCATTAACCCATTTTCTATTTCAATTGATAAAAATCAACTGTACAATATTTCAACAGGCCAAGCTACCACTCCAGAAATAGCAAATAGTTTGTTGAACGCAGTGTCTGCCGGAACATTCCTGCGAGATCAGTTTATTACGGAGTGTAATATAAACTATGAAAGATTTCACCAACCACTGAAAAAAAACCCGGTGCTGACATTTGCAAATTTGAAAAAGAAAAAGAAAATGAAAATTGGCCAGAAAGTACACGAAATTAAATTGCAGCGGGATTTGTTCGGTCGGTTATTAGCTCTATCAGTAGATACGAACATAGATCTTGAAAAGATACTCTGTTTTCCAATAACTCCAGTTCCGCTATCACTGTGCCATATCGATGGTTCTCTTAACAAGACTGATAAGTCAGCACTGGTTAAAGAGTTGGAAAAACAAATTGAAGACATGGAGCTACCGCCATCCATTGTAGATTTTTTTATTGTAGATGGCTTTTTCTTTCTTTATACTTTTAAAGAAATGCCGCGCAGTTTTGGGGATATGTCAAAGAAGATTTTGCAATGCCTTGTAAATAATGGAGCAAATCGAGTAGCCATAGTATTTGATCGTTATTTCACACCTTCTATTAAGGATTATGAGCACACTCTTCGAGGTAGTGTGAATGACAAGGATTTCCACATTTCCGGTCCTCAACAAACGAGAACAGCTGATTTTGCCAAAGATTTGAAGAACATTAAGTTTAAAGAAGCTCTTGTCAAATTTTTGATTGATCATTGGACTGATCAAGAGATGGCTACGATTATCGGTAACAAAACCATATATTTGAATCATGATTTGTGTTACGTATATTCAGTTACGGATAATAAAGTAATACGAACCATCGATCATGAACTATCGTGTCCGGATCATGAAGAAGCAGATACCAAAGTAGTATTTCTTGCATGTCAGCTACAAGAAGAAGATTCTACTGTTATAATCAGAACCTCTGATACAGATATTGTTCTTATCATGTTGGCCAATGTGGAACATCTTAAAACATCAGTCAAAATATGGATGGACCTAGGAGTAGGTAATGCACGGCGATACATCGATATTTCTGAACTCTCTATTAAGCTAGGCCCAATGATTTCACGAGCGCTACCAGCTCTTCATGCGCTAACAGGATGTGATTTCAATCCGGCATTTTATAGACGAGGCAAGAAAAAACCTTTAAGTATTCTCATGAATTCCGAAAAATTTCAGAAGGAATTTGCAAATTTGGGATCGGAAGATTGCAACATTGATGAATCCCTTGATATTATACAATCTTTCATCTGCCATTTGTATGGTTTAAAAAAATTAAATGATGTCAACAAAGCTAGAATTGAAATCTTTTATAAGACATACAAGGTATCCGACACGTCACAGCCCTTCTCGTTGAATGTCCGTAACTACGATGCTTGTTGCTTGCCACCATGTCAATCAGAGTTACTGCAGCAGTTATTGCGTACAAAATATATTGCATGCTTATGGAGGAATGCACACAATCGAACCATTATCGAGATGACACCAACTGATTACGGATGGACGGAAGTAGAAGGAAAACTAGAAATGACATCGTTTGCTGGAAATCAATTACCAGAAGCATATGAAGAAGTTATTATAACACCTGATATTTTAGAGGATGCTCCAGATTCAGGTATACTGTCTTTTCAAAACTGTAATAACACAGTTAAAAAGTTAACTTGATTTAATAAAAGAAATCTTGAATTGAGAGACGAGTGCAAAAGGGTAACGTAACGCGTGCCATCCATAGTATAATGAACAGTTAAATAATGTTTCAAAAGTCACGGACGGCTGTTCATAATGCGGTGCTTGTTCCTACATTAATATATGGAAGTGAAGGTTGGGTATGGTAGAAGAAGCATAAGAGTAGAATTACCGCTGTAGAAATGCGTTAAGGAGTGTATGTGGAGTGACGATAGCGGATAGAATAAGGAATAGCGCATTGCGAGATAGATGTGGTTTGAAAGAAGTTGTCGTGACAAGGATTGACAAAGGAATGCTTCGATAGTTTGGGCACATGGAAAGGATGAGTGAAAGTAGATTGACAAGAGAAATTAAAAAATCTGATGTGGATGGAACCGTTAAACAAGGCAAGCCCAGGAGGGTGTTTTCCGACCAAATCGGAGACGTCCTCAAGAAAGCTGGGTTGCCTAGTACCCATAACCACAGAGCCAGAAGAGTGAAGGAAGCAAGGGAGTTGTGTAAGGATCGTGGTAGGTGGCGCTCCATTGCCTCTGCCTATCCCTGTGGGAAAAAGGCGTGACAATTTGATTGATTGATTGAAATCTTGAATTAGGAAAATCATTTTGAAAAATGTTATGATTTTGGATTAAACAGTTCTAGAGCTAAAAACTTTTGCTTAATTTAAGTAAAATTTATTTGATTCATAATTTTTTTTTGCTTGATTCAAAATCATCAAATTCTTCAAAATTATTTTCTTAGTTCGCGATTCTTTCTCTAAGGTCAAGTTTACTTTTTTTTATTAGTGTAGGCTTTTCATGAAATGAATAAAATATAACATAAAATATAACATAGTTTTATAACAATTTATTTTTACAGACATACAAAATGAAGATGAAATTGATGATGAAATTGAAGCAGACTTGCAGTGCGAAGATGATTCCACGGATGAAGATGAAGATTAAATTCAATTATTTAAAATAATTTAATTTAATTTTATTGCTATTTCCTATCTATTTGTTCTGTTTCATTATTTAAAGTAGTTGTTCCACCAGATGCACTTTCTTAGGGACTGCTTAAATTTATCACAGATTATTCTTCAAATAATTGTGCATGTATAACCTGTCAGAAAAAACGCGAACTTTACAATTAAATAATTCCAAAATTGTGTTAATAATAAATTCCATATTGCAACAATACATATTATAAACGCGAAAGTTTATAGTATGTATTGTATGGATGGATGGATGGATGTTTGTTACTCTTTCACGCAAAACTACTAAATGGATTTTAATGAAACTTTACAATAATATAGCTCATATTCCACACAGTTTCTGAGATATTATTACTTATTAGTAAAAGTGGCAGTGATTGTGAGTGAAAGAGAGAGAAATAGTCTAAACTATACCGCGATTAGTGTGCTATAGTGACTGTGTAACAATCACCTTAAAAAAAAATTTTTCGTTTTTTTTCTTCAAATTGTCAGATTAATGAAATCCCTTCAGATAATTGTCAGATTAAGGGTCAGTACAATTGGGTCATCTTACTGAACCTTCTGTATAAAAGACTGACGCGCTCGAGTATTTCAAATTAACGATTTTTTTTTACATTTTCAAAACTCCGCCACGAACTTGCGTCATGTCGGAATGGTCAGTCTTTTGAATGGGAGCTTCTGTGGGGCTTATTTAACATCCCCTCTAAATGTCTGACGCGCTCGAGCAAATTTTTTTTTTTTTGTTTTTCTACCTTTCCGTACTGCCACCCCCACCATGCAAACCGTCAGATTAACATACCTACAGTATTATGGACACGTGGAGTATATACAATATCAAAATCTGACGCGCTCGAGTATATTTTTTTAATTGTTTTTTTTTACATTTTTGAAAATCCGTACACCCTTCCCCCACCGCTAAAACCAAAAACCCACATAACATTTAATTTTTTTTATCACCTAAACTTTAATATTTAATAGGTCCCTACGACGCTCGAGTAAATCCCCGATTAGCCTCTTGGGCTCCCCTACTATTACCTTTATTTTATTGTCACCCGACATTTGACCTCGACTTGCCTGATGGAAAGTCCTAGAGTGCCGACGACCGAAACAAAACGACTCAGTTCGCCGTTGCCTTAGTAACCGCCATTATGCCGGCTAAAGGTCACACATTCACACATAGCTTGAAGCATTGATTCCCAAAGTGGTCCACGTCCACCCTCAGGTGTCCACTGGAGGCTCAACGGAAGTATACGTTGGCGAGACAAATATTGGTATGACTTCACTGCCTACCACTCTTTGATAAGAGTGGTAGGCAGTGGTACCCAGTCTTCCGATCCGGGAAGTGATTTAGTCGCGTTTCGGGATTAGCTTGTAAGTTACCAGTTACAACTAGGCCGGTATATTGGATGTGATAGCAGATAATATGGCAGATAATATGACGGCGACCGTGGCGTAGTGGCAGTGCAATGGTTACACAAACCGGAGAACACGAGTTCGAGACCACTCACCGGTACCAATGATGGTAAGCAAAGGGAAGCCAAGAGCGCTGACGCCTGCAAAAACTGATTTAGATTTATGTTGTCTCAGTCGCCGTAACTAACGAAACGTCCGAGGTTACAAAGTGGGAGGAACACGTAGTATTCAACTTGTCGACCGCCGCCGTAGATCATCAGAATGTAGATCTACAAAGCATCTACACAGAATGTAGATGCTTTCCCCGACTTGGCGGGGCGGGTATCATGGGAGTAAAAACAGTACGAATGTATGTGCTCCGAAAGTGCACTTTAAAACTTTAAAGCAAACCTGAACTCAGTGTCGTGATGCAGAGCAACATATAATATAAACATATAGTCTCTTTTTCGCTCTCAATAACTTAAAAAAAAACATCTTAGTGGCGACCGTGGTGTAGTGGCAGTGCAAACTGAGAGCACGAGTTTAAAACCATCCACCGCACCGGTACCAATGTTTGATATACCAAAGGTTTTTCTGTTTCTATGATACAAGTACTTTAGTAGCTTGGTATAGAAATGTAAATAAATAAAAAATAAAAATAAAATAAAACATGGACCCGTGAATTGTAATAATAATTAAAAAAATCTTTGAAATCTGCGTCATCGTATGTCACAAGCAAACCACCCCTTTAGCACATGTGTTGTCCATTTTCAATAACAATTAGTGTTATTTTGTTTACATAGCCGGTGTTATCATTCGGCCTTACCACCGATAATAGGTTGTTAACATTTTTAATGAGACCTCATTATTAATTTGCAATTTCAATATAAATCACTTTGCTTCTAGTTAAACAATCATGCTTAAATTAAAATAGGAATAGGACGGAATCGGTGTGATTTTATGACGTCTTTGACGCCCATGGTCAAGGACGTGGAGAAACGCAACGAACCCGTTGAAGTTGTGTAGAACACTAATTTATTTGACATAAAAATAGAATATAAAAAACAAAAGAATAAATGAGTTTGAAAATGACAATTTATGTTTTTAACAGAAATGAATTAAAATAATTTTAGTGCGAACTTTTTAAGGTCGGCACAATACTCGGGTCGTCGGGGTCACCAATTTGACGAGCGTGGTCAAGGACGTGGAGAAACGCAACGCACCCGTTGAAGTTGTGTAGAAGACTAATTTATTTGACATAAAAATAGAATATAAAAAACAAAAGAATAAATGAGTTTGAAAATGACAATTTATGTTTTTAATGGAAATGAATTAAACTAATTTTAGTGCGAACTTTTAAAGGTCGGCACAATACTCGGGTCGTCGGGGTCACCAATTTGACGAGCGTGGTCAAGGACGTGGAGAAATGCAACGCACCCGTTGAAAATGTGAAGAAGACTAATTTATTTGACATGAATATAGAATATAAAAAAACAAAAGAATAAATGCGTAAAAATGACATTATGTTTTTTAATGGAAATGAATTAAAATAATTTTAGTGGGAACTTTTTAAGGTCGGCACACGTCTAACTCTCCAACCACCTTTAATTTAGTATGGTGTCTTTTTCTTTGCGGACAGTCAAGAAAAAGAGTCCTCTGAATCAGTCAAGTGAAGTTAGTCAACAGCCCGTCCTATTATTTTTCTAATAGCATAGAACAAAAATTTAACTTAACAAATACAGTTATTTTTTTAAATAATAATGGCTTACTCTATCTCACGTGAATAGATGCGTTAAACGAGGCAGTAGTGTGGCAAGTGGCGCTCCATTGTTGTCCACCATTTGATTGATTGATTGATTATTCTATTGCTGTTATTATAGCTATAGTGCGGTCGCGGAGTAGAAAGAGTTTTGTACAATGACCCATCACTACCTTTCACTGTAGCTCGCACATAAAAATATTACCGTCGAGCACGCATGCCGGCTGTTAATATCTTGGTAGTGATAGGTCATTTTACATAATTCTGCTCCGCAACCGCACTATAGATCCAAACTTCATGGTTTTAAAACACTGTACCTGTGTCTGTTGATTAATCATAAGTGCTGACAACTAATAAAACTTTCTCGAAAAATAGACCATGTTACAAGGTAAAGTACAAAGAATATTACAAGTTCAGCGTCTTTTAATTGTATTTTAATCAATTTACAGACCGGGTTGTGGGATTTAATATTGTACAGTTAACAATTACTGTACAATATTAACCTAACTTTTTACATTTTAATACTAAGCTATTAAATTGCCTGTATAATAAAAACAGTACAACCAAAGTACATATATCAAAGATACATTGCTCTCGAACCCGTGCTCTCGGTTTGCATAACCATTGCACTGCCACTACTACACTTAGTCGCCTTATTTATATTAGCCCATTTAATTATCCCACTTCTTAGCAAAAGACTCGCTTTCTTTTTTCTGTATCTCCCAAGACTCTTCTACCTCTCGATTCGAACTATTTATTGTAGTCAAGAGTGGTAGGCAAACAGATTGGTCATTTGCCCAGTCAGCCATGATACCGGCTAAAAAAACGCTGACTTTTGAGCTGCGCAGTATAAGGATCGGCAAATCAGAAAAGCTCTGGACGACTGCGGTGGGAGTGGTACAGTGTACAGTGGTACACATATTTAATACCCAATATAATACTTAATCGTAAAACGAAAGTAAGTAGATAGTATTTTCTTAGATTTAGCGCTAACATTGATTAATAAATTAAACAAATATTACGCGGCTTACTATTTTGGTTTCGATTTTACATTGTTTTTATTATTCCGAAGTTTGGAGAGCTTTGCAGCCATCGTGGTCACGGAGAGACCACATAAGTAGATAGTAAATACATAATAAATCTGCCGGGACCTTCATCTATACCACCTCTTTAAATTGTACAGACTGAGAAAGTCTGTACAATTTAAAGCAGGCCTAGGGGGGTGTTTTCCGATCAAACCAAAGACATCCTCAAGAAAGCTGGGTTGCCTAGTGCCCATTACCGTAGAGCTTGTATGAGGAGAATTGTGGATGTGAAAAACCGAGGGAGTTGTGTCAGGATCGTGGCAAGTGGCGCTCTGTTGTCTCTGCCTATCCCCGTGGGAATTTGATTTTTTGATTGATTGATTAAGAAAGTCACATCTATTCATGGACGTTCCTCCAGCCTAACATCTGGCGGGGTGATGGCTGTTATAATGTGGTGCTATAATAATGATAAAAAATCTTAGATGTCAACTAACACCTTGTGTTTTTGTTTTTCCGCATTTTTTAATCATATTTTGTTACAATGTCATTTCAGTATAATAGGTCAAATAAACAATTTCGTTTTGTTACATTATTTACTTAAACGCTTTTAGTTGCTACCGGGTATCTATTTATCAATCTAATTGCCACGCCTCACTGATAATATAGACAGACACAACTCGCATAAAGATAGACAGACACAACGCTCTTTACCAGGACCGTGACACAACTCTCTCGCTCACATTCACAATTCGACTAAAGATGGAACGATCTCGAATTATCCAAACCGAGTTAGGTCGATTTAAAAATATGGATAACCCGATTCGCAAACCGAATTGATGAATTCGATTCAAACCGGTTTAAAAGCCGAGCTGTCAATTTGGTCCGACAATCTAAATTACCTACACAGAGAAAATGGAACGATCTCGAATTTTTTCAAACCGAGTTGGGTTGATTTAAAAATATGGATAATCCGATTCGCAGACCGAACTGATTAATGGATTTAAACCGAGTTGACAATTCGGTCCGAAATTAAATTGCCTAATACACGGTGTGGTTTGCTATAGAATTTCGGATGTGCATGTATGACTAAATAACTTTGGTGTCTGATTTAAATATGTATATATAATAGTTTAAACCGGTTTATTGTAGATGTTAACCGACCCAACTCGGTTTAGGCCTTAACTCGGTTTAACCCGAGCTGAAATGTAGAGTCGTTACATGTCTAAATTCGACACTTGTAAATAATTATTTACCTTAACAAACCTTTAAATCATTATTGTGACTCAACATATGACAGCACCCAGCCTGGTGTTAAGTGCGGTCCGTATATAGAGGCAAATGCTACTTTTGAGGTACAACCCTATTCAATTATCGTTATTACCTTGACCTATTTCCCATCACTAGTCCTGAACTCGCAACTCTATCAAGAGTGCAACAGCGGTCCCTTTGCTATTTTTTGAAATTGTGTTTCGACATATGACAGCACCTAGATTGATGTTAAGCTGAAGTGTGAATGATCTACAATGCAATAATTGTAAATATTAAGTAGTAGTCACATCCACTATGTCTGCCTAGTTGCATAGTGGATGTGCAACTTACAAGCTAATCCCAAAACGCGACTAAATCACTTTACGGTCTGTATACTTGTAAGTGGTGGTACTACCCCGGATCGGTAGACTGGGTACCACTTCCTACCACACTTTGATAACTAGACCCGAAGCAAATAAACGCAAATAATTCAATTAAATATTACAAATAAAAGCTATGAAACAAATATTGGCTCCGACCGGGAATCAAATACGGGAACTATAGGTGCAACAAACCAATTGCTAACCGTTCGTCCATCGTCAGAAGGCAAGTCGAGGTCAGCTTAATAATATAAAAAAAAAACAATTCTGGAAGCTTTTTATTAATCAAATTGTGTATCTGAAGGATCCACAATTCGCAAGAAAGAGCTGAACATAATAATCGTTAAATTATCTCTACAGCTTTCATTAAATTAATAATATTTATAATCAAACAGTTCATTAAACCTAACATTCAAATAACGCAAAATGGCAACAAACGTTAAATGGGCCAAAAAACTATTAAACTATTCATAATTAAAAATAATCTCTATTTATCATTTATTTATATTTAAACTGATTGAATATAATAAAAGATAGTAGCAATTAATGAACTCCTACTATTTGGCCAGCATAGCAACAAGGAAGAGGGTGTATGTATAGCTTGTCTAACTATAAATGACGCGCCCCTCCACTTTATTAGTTTATTTAAATGTGTGAACGCAAATTGCATCTGTTGGATCTCGTATTGAAGAACATTGGCATAAAATAAAATATGACACAGCTTTAATAGTGCCGGCGACAAAAGCGGCTGACTAGGTTTTTTCAGCCGTCAGCGCTTTTGAACCTCCCATTTGGTCCTCCTGATTTTTTTTTAAATACATTATGTTAAATACAGATACAATAAATAGGTTTTATTATATTTGTTATGTTGCCTCAGGTATTAAGTAATTTAATTGTACGAGTATTTCGTATATGTATTGTATATTGGTACATGTTTTATAAGGAACTTCGAATAAATATTTATTATATATTTCTAACTATACTACTATACTTCATTAGCGTGTTTCTCCTTTTGTGTCTAACCAGCAACTGAATGACCAATTATAATTGCATTTTCGGTGTGTTGCATTTTCGGGAGTCCATTTTTAATTGCCCTCCTGTGGGGCGTGGGCCCCACGTTGGGAAACACTGGATTCATCTTATGTTTCATCTTTATCATTCATCACTTAAAGACATAACAACTATTTTACTAGGCTATGTGAACTATGTTTCTTTTGCCTTCTCAGCATAGAAAAACGAATGTAAAATGTTTTTTTTTTTATTGTGACTCGTCATATGACAGCACCCCGCTTGATGTTAAACCAAAGTGTGGTCCATGAATGAATGTCACTGCTAATACAATTCAATAACTGTGAGTAGCAATCACATCCACCATGCCGGCCTAGATGGAACCGGCAACTTACAAGCTGATCCCGAAACGTGACCAAATCACTTCACGGTCTGTATACTTGTAAGTGGTGGTACTACCCCGGATCGGCAGACTACCACTCTTTGATAACCAGACCCGAAGCAAATATCCATCTCTTTTTTTTTATTTACAAATATTTGCAATATTTATTATTATTAAATATTACAAATAAAAGCTATGAAACAAATATTTGCTCCGACCGGGGATCGAACCCGGGACTTTACGCGCAACAAACCAGTCGCTAAACCGTGTTTGGCAGATGTGCACGTGCGATTTACTAATTAATACGGTTATTCAATTAACTTATTAATAATATCAAGGTTTGTATACCCAAAGCAAAGAAAAAAAGAAACATAATGAACACTTAAAAATAGAAACGGAATATTTTTCCATATTTAAATTAAAGCATTATTTTTATACATAATAAAATAACCTGTGTTTATTTTTAGTATCTATGTTAATTAATTTTAATTAGTTGTCGTTAGGTGGACGTTAGGCACATGTAAGTTTTAAACCTATTCGTACACTACATATTCTCTTAAAACATTTTAACAAACAAATACAGGTTTCCAAAAGTGATAATGCGCATAGAAATCTTCGTCACTTTAATCATTTTTTAACCCCCGACCAAAAAAGAGGGGTGTTATAAGTTTGACTTGTCTGTGTATCTGTGTATCTGTGTATCTGTGGCTCTGTGTATCTGTGTATCTGTGTATCTGTGGCTCTGTGTATCTGTGTGTCTGTCTGTGGCATCGTAGCTCCTAAACGAATGGACCGATTACGATGCGGTTTGTTTCATTTGAAAGCTGACGTGATCGAGATGGTTCTTAGCTACAATTGATGAAGATCTGATCAGGGGTTTCAAGGTCATCAGCTCGATTTGTTAGCTGCGGTAGCGATCTTGGACGCACTGTTTAGGATGGCAACCCTTGTACGTCGCTATGCGACGAAGATTGTTATTTTATGTCAAATAAATATGCCATTGTTAAAACACGTAAAAAATGTTATAATTTTTCCCTTAAAATATTCATATGGCGAGGTTGGTTTGCAGTTTAGATCGATTACCTTGATTGTATATTTTAGGGGAAAAATAATAAAATTTTTTACGTGTTTTAACAATGGCATATTTATTTGACATAAAATAACAATCTTCGTCGCATAGCGACGTACAAGGGTTGCCCGTTCTAAACACGCATAAGGCTGGGAATACACGTCCGATATTGCTGAGCAAATTATTTACAAATCGGAAGTAGGAATCGGACGTCTATTTTGTTTCTGTATTCTGTATGAAAACTGCACCTTCAGACAATCGGATCGGCCATAAAATCGTAAGCGCCTTGGCGTTGTTTCCGATTCTGACATCCGATCCGACTATCGGATCTGACGTGTATTAAGTATTCAAACAAATGTATGGCACGAGTGCTTTCCGATTGTCTGATCAGACAATCGGATCGGACTATCGGAGAGGAAAATCCGACTTGTATTCCCAGCCTTATAAGTATTTACTTTACTTTTAAACAAATCTGTGACTTAACATTTAAAATAAAAACGTATACAAATACATGTGTGTTTTAACTGGTACCACTGAGCTACTCTGATGATGGAACTCGAAGGTAGGAGACGAAATCCTGGATGTGTTCAAACTTTTTTTTGGTATACTAAGTTTGGACTTATTAGATTTGTCTTGAAGGTAGGAAACTAAGTGTAGAAAAGTTAGTGCGATAAAATAAAACATTCCAGATCTAAAAAATCTGATCATGAATCCTCTCAGATCAGCAAATCAACAAGAAATGGACCTATAGTGCTTTAACTAAAATTGTTACTCTCTATGAGCCATTAGCTGGGCCATTATTAAATTGAAGACCTGGAGTAGTTATCTGATGATGCACCATAAGGATCCAAGGGATATTAAAGGGATATAACTATTGAGCCATGACTAATGTTGTTTATTACTATAAAGCTGATGATATGACCAAAGTGGTTCCAGGCGTTTCGGGGGTTCCTTTAAAATTTTAATTTTGATTTTTTGTACAGATATATGGCCTGCGGGCCGATCGCGTCACTATGCAAATAAGAATGAGCTTCGAACTTCCAATAATGAGCTTCAAAATTAAAATTGCGACACACTAAAAAGACGTCATTCATTTTGTATGGGGACTTGGGCTTAATTGTATTAACAGTTGCGTATACATTTTAAAATAGTTTGATGTACGAAGATTACAATATGATTGGAATTATTTATTTTATTTATTTATTACATTGTCTTTACTGACACATTGTATGGCTGTGACTTTCACACTAGGTCAAGCCTGTATCGTGAAAGTCAGAATATTAAGGTAAGGTACAGTTTGGTTTGTGTGTGTGTGTGCCATGAATTGTCACACTGCGACTCGTTGACACATTGATTTTCATTACCATCGATTCACAATTAAAGCTCATGGAAACACCTAATAAAATCACGGTTATCACCGAATAAACGTTATTTTTGACACTACAGTTAAAATAAACGAAACACGCTTTCGAAGCCCATTGTCATCGAAATTCTTACACAATCGCTCCGACTCATATTCATTCTCATAGCAATGATAATGGGCTTGAATTTCATTGGCATTGTAGTTACGCGGTCGCCTTCGCTTCATACAATTCATTCTCATCCATTTATTTCTCGACTGTTTTGGGGATTTTTAGCATCCCCTTTACGGTTGACCTGTTCGTATGGTGGAGACAAGGCTTTATTTACATTTTGCTCTTTTATAATAGAGTTTTTTTCTGTTTGACATTGTGTGCTTATACAATTAATAATTCGTTATTTGGACTTCAATTTTATAGTTTATAATTCGTCGATTTATTAAAAATGTATTATGCAATAGATCTTCAATGTTGTATAATACTAGAGCGGGATTATCTAAAGTTCGCAGAAAACATCTTTTCGGTGCATGATTGTGTTTGAAGCAAGTATTCACGTATTAACTACATATAGGTATATATTCTTAGATTTTGCGCGAACATTGATTAAACATTGCGCGAACAGGATACTTTTGACAATCTTTACATCGACAATTCTCTTCATTTATGTCCTCTGGTTATGGGCATTAGACAACCCAGCTCTCTTGGGGATGTCTCCGATTTAGTCACTTTCATCCATCCTTTTCATGTGCCCAAACCAGCATTCCTTTGTCAATCCTTGTCACTACATCTTCTTTCAAACCACATCTATCGCGCACTATTTATTACTTATTCTATCCGCTACTTTAAATACGCTTCTTAAAGACCGCATTTCTACAGCGTTAATACATAATTTTTTCATGTTGTGTCTTGAGTAAATATGTATAAAATAAATATGGTAAGAATCACAGACAACAAGATGCGAGGATTCTTCGCGCCGGAACATCGCCTATTTAGTTCCCTGGCTGACTTTTGAGCGCTGACTTTTGAGCTGCTCAGTTTAAGAAGAATTGTGGATGTGAGGGAAGCGAGGGAGTTGTGTCAGAATCGTGGGAAGTGGCGTTCCGTTGTCTCTGCCTATCCCTGTGGGAAAAAGGTGTGCCTTTTTTTATTGACAACATGAAAAAAAAAACGATCATGTTATCTGATGTATATTTACTCCATTGTGTGACAATTAATTACAATAATAATTAAAATAATATATTTCGTTTAAATTATTATTTATGAAATAGTTGACCTTAGTGTCAGTGCCAAAGCTAATTAGGCGTTTTATAAAATAAAATAAAAATCTTCTTTGAATTTTATCGTAGAGTTAGTTGGTCTAATTTGAACTCTGCATATTAAATACAACATGTAATAATTCATATTCTTGTCTGCTTGCCAAACTTTTTTTAACTTATAACTCGACATCTGACCTCGACCCGCCTTATGGTAAGCAAGAGTAGGTCAAAGAGTGCTGTGACTGAAAAAAAAAACGAGTCAGAAATAGAAACAGCACAACCAAAGTACATATTATATCAAAGATACATTGGTATAAGGCGACCGTAGTGTAGTGGCAGTGCAATGGCTACGTAAGCCGAGTGGCACGGGTTCGAAAGCACCCACCGGTACCAATGTATCTTTGATGTGTGGTACTTTGGTTGTCCTGTTTCTATGATACAAGCACTTTACTGTTTCTATGATAAGCAACTACACTACTAAAGAGTAGCTTAGTATAGAAATGTATATTAAATAAATAAATAAAATAAATAACGGTGAGAGGTTTGGAACCCGTGCTCTTGGTTTGCGTAACTATTGCACTGCCACTACACTACGGTCGCCTATATATTGGGTCATGAAACGCGTCATACCAAGCGAATCCGCTTATCGCTGCAAGCGTCAGCGTTGAGTGTCAAACACAAACAGGTTTATATTTGAAAGGCCATAAAACGGGATGCTCAAATTGTAGCGCCAGTGCGTTTACAAAGCGGGCGTATTTTCGGCGCGTATAAGCTTGTATTTTATATGACCGTATGAATTATTAACACGCTTACTGCGCCACGTGCACATCTCATGCAGTGGCGTAGCGTAGAAGTCTGCCGCCCGGGGCGGAAAAAAAAAATTGTCGTCCTCTTATTTAGAAGTTTCAATCATAGGTACAACAAACATATGAATTGCAGGTTTAAATTTTAAGATTTATTTCAGTTTTTATAAATTTTGCCGCCCCCTAAATGTGCCACCTCCTCCGCCCCCGCCACGTTACGCCACTGATCTCATACGAGCGAGTGTCGTCCGCATCTCGTCCTCAACTCAACAAGCGGAGAAACCGCTCCGCTCCGCATTATGGTAGGTGCTATAACGGGACATTGTGCTTTTAATAACTACCTGTTTAACAACTTCAACATTTCGGATAGCCCTCTTTGTAGGGGCTGCCTAAATGTGCTCTTAAATTGCAGGAGTGTATCCGAAGCAAGACAGTTCCTTGGCAAAGCAAGAACGCTTCCGGAGGTCTGCAGGAACGAAAAGGGTCTCCTGACTTTCCTGGAGGAGATCGGGTGGATTCACTGAAGGAGAACCGTTGAAGAACGCACAAAGAAACCGAAGAAATCTACCTGGAACAGGTGCTATAACTGTTGCGTACTCATATCGTCAGCATTTTGGACCAACATTTATCCAAGTCGACGACAACGTTCGTCCGCATTGGACTGTTCGGTTAAATTTTCTCATAATAAATAAAAGTTTTATGGCCTTTTGTTTGATTTTGACGCTCCACGCTGAAGCTTGCAACGACAAGCGAATTCGCTTGGAGCAACGTGTCGGTCGCCCTCTAGCTTACTGGTTTAAAAACCGATAAAATAAAAATATAGTTTAGTATATTTTTGTCATATTGCAATTATTGTATAAATTAGCAATGAATATTGAGTAGAAAAATCACGCGGGCACAGCGGTCAACTATGGGGATCCCCGGTCAGATTTGCACATATGATTTTTTCATCCAATTTCTATTCTATATGTAAGTACATTTAATTTCATTACATACAATAATTTTTTTCATTACTTTCATTTCATTTACATTATTTTTTATAGTATATAGTAATAAACATTGTTTTTTATAGCGCCATGGGTGACCTTACCTGACCATACAAGGGCTTTAACAAGTCTTGTCCGAAGTTATTTGATTAAAGCCTCTCTAATGGATACAAAATAAAACTATTAAAATTTCTAATAAACATAATTTGCAGTCCATTTTATCCGACTCTCCCCTATCCTAATTATTTTTAAAGATCACACATCCTCAACGTGATTAACCATTCTTTTTGTCTTTTTTTTCGTAAAACCGGACCCTAGATAACATTGTTAACTAAAAATTATGGGATAATATCCTTTCTATAGATACCATGAAAAATTGACTTTGGACCCGGATTTGGTCAATTTAACGGCCAAGTGGGAGCGACGGGAACAACACAAATAGTCTAAATATCGGTTACTATTAGGCCGGCATAGTAGATGCGACTGCTTCTTACGGCAATTTAACTGTAAGTAGTAGTCGTTTCTATTAATGCCCTCCAGATTGACATCAGGCGTGATGTCAAATGTCAAGCCACAATTAAACAAAAATAAAGAAAAATGTTGCGATGCCCAGGGTACATGTTTTATCGATCATAACAAACAATTAATCATTCTTCCCACAGGGTTAGGCAGAGACAATTGAGCGCCACTTCCTAAGATCTTGACACAACTCCCTCGCTTTCCTCACATCAACAATTTTCCTCATATAGCTCTATTGTTAAGGGCACTAGGCAACCCAGCTTTCTTGAGGTTGTCTTCGATTTGGTGGAAAAAACCCTACTTGGTCTGCCTCGTTAAATTTTTATTCATAACATCTTATTAATTATTATTAATGAATTCTAAACAATCAATCTACTAAATTGTCACGCCTTTTTCCCACGGGGATAGGCAGAGACAATGGAGCGCCACTTACCACGATCCTTACACAACTTGAATTCTAAACAAATAACTAATATTAAATTGGGTGTTTCCCGATCAAATCTGAGACATCCTCAAGAAAGCTAAGTTACCTAGTGCCCAAAACCAACTCTGCCTGCCTACACCCTTAAATACCCAGAGAGATTACTAACTGCAGTCGCATTCACTATGCTAGCCAAGTTGGAACCTGCAACTTACAATGTGAAAACCGAAACGCGATTTCTCGTCGTTCATTCATTGCTCATTCTTTTATGAAAAAAAGAATGAGCTTCGAAGTCCATTAATGAGCTACAAAATTAAAATTACGACACACTAAAAGGACGTCATTCATTTTGTATGGGGACTTGGGCTTAATTGTAATAACAGTTGCATATACATTTAAAAATAGTTTGATGTACGAAGATTACAATATGATTGGAATATTTTTTATATATTTAATTATTTATTTATTACATTATTACATGTTTACTGACACATTGTATGGCTATGACTTTCACACTAGGTCAAGCCTGTATCGTGAACGTCAGAATATTAAGGTAAGGTAAAGTTTGGTTTGAGTGTGTGTGTGTGTGTGTCATGAATTGTCACACTGCTACTTGTTGGAACATTGATTTTCATTACCATCGATTCACAGTTAAAGCTCATGAAAACTCATAATAAAATCACGGTTATCACCGAATAAACGTTATTTTTGACACTACAGTTAAAATAAACGAAACACGCTTTCGAAGCCCATTGTCATCGAAATTCTTACACAATCGCTCCGACTCATATTCATTCTCATAGCAATGATAATGGGCTTGAATTTCATTGTCACTGTCATTAGAGTTACGCGGTCACCCCCGATTCATTATAACTCATTCTCATTCATTTATTTCTCGACTGTTTTGGGGATATTTAGCATCCCCTTTACGGTTGACCTGTTCGTATGGTGGAGACAAGGCTTTATTTACATTTTGATCTTTTATAATAGAGTTTTTTTCTGTTTGACATTGTGTGCTTATACAATTAATAATTCGTTCTTTGGACTTAAATTTTATAGTTTATAAGTCGTCGATTTATTAAAAATGTATTATGCAATAGATCTTCAATATTGTATAATACAAGAGCGGGATTATTTAAAGTTCGCAGAAAACATCTTTTCGGTGCATGATTGTGTTTAAAGCAAGTATTCACGTATTACGAGTAACTACATATTCTTAGATTTTGATTAAACATTGCGCGAACAGGATACTTTTGACAATCTTTACATCGACAATTCTCTTCGTTTATGTTCTCTGGTTATGGGCATTAGGCAACCCAGCTTTCTTGGGGATGTCTCCGATTTAGACACTTTCACTCATCCTTTTCATGTGCCCAAACCAGCATTCCTTTGTCAATCCTTGTCACTACATCTTCTTTCAAACCACATCTATCGCGCACTATTTATTACTTATTCTATCCGCTATTGTCACTTCAAATACACTTCTTAAGCGTATTTGATTTCTACAGCGTTAATTTATCCATTTTTCATGTTGTGTCTTGAGTAAATATGTATAAAATAAATACGGTAAGAATCACAGACAACAAGATGCGAGGATTCTTGCGCCTATTTAGTTCCCGGGCTGACTTTTGAGCGCTGACTTTTGAGCAGCTCAGTTTAAGGAGAATTGTGGATGTGAGGAAAGCGAGGGAGTTGTGTCAGGATCGTGGTAAGTGGCGCTGCCTATCCCTGTGGAAAAAAGGTGTGCCTTTTTTATTGACAACATGAAAAAAAAAACGATCATGTTATCTGATGTATATTTACTCCATCGTGTGACAATTAATTACAATAATAATTAAAATAATAATATATTTCGTTTAAATTATTATTTATGAAATAGTTGACCTTAACGTCAGTGCCAAAGCTAATTAGGCGTTTTATAAAATAAAATAAAAATCTTCTTCGAATTTTATCATAGAGTTAGTTGGTCTAATTTGAACTCTGCATATTAAATACAACATGTAATAATTCATATTCTTGTCTGCTTGCCAAACTTTTTTTTACTTATAACTCGACATCTGACCTCGACCCGCCTGATGGTAAGCAAGAGTAGGTCAAAGATTGCTGTGACTGAAAAAAAAACGAGTCAAAAATAGAAACAGCACAACCAAAGTACATATATATCAAAGATACATTGGTATAAGGCGACCGTAGTGTAGTGGCAGTGCAATGGCTACGTAAGCCGAGTGGCACGGGTTCGAAAGCACCCACCGGTACCAATGTATCTTTGATGTGTGGTACTTTGGTTGTCCTGTTTCTATGGTACAAGCAGTTTACTGTTTCTATGATAAGCAACTACACTACTAAAGAGTAGCTTAGTTTAGAAATGTATATTAAATAAATAAATAAAATAAATACCGGTGAGAGGTATTGAACCCGGCTCTTGGTTTGCGTAACTATTGCACCGCCACTACACCACGGTCGCCTATATATTAGGTCATGAAACGCGTCATACCAAGCGAATCCGCTTATCGCTGCAAGCGTCAGCGTTGAGTGTCAAAAACAAACAGGTTTATATTTGAAAGGCCATAAAACGGGATGCTCAAATTGTAGCGCCAGTGCGTTTACAAAGCGGGCGTATTTTCGGCGCGTATAAGCTTGTATTTTATACGACTGTATGAATTATTAACACGCTTACTCCGCCACGTGCACATCTCATACAGTGGCGTAGCGTAGAAGTCTGCTGCCCGGGGCGGAAAAAAAATTTGCCGTCCCCTTATTTAGAAGTTTCAATCATAGGTACAACAAAAATATGAATTTCAGGTTTAAATTTTAAGATTTATTTCAGTTTTTATAAATTTTGCCGCCCCCAAATGTGCCGCCCAGGGCGGGCCGCCCCCTCCGCCCCCGCCACTCATACGAGCGAGTGTCGTTCGCATCTCGTCCTCAACTCAACAAGCGGAGAAACCTCTCCGCTCCGCATTATGGCAGGTGCTATAACGGGACATTGTGCTTTTAATAACTACCTGTTTAACAACTTCAACATTTCGGATAGCCCTCTTTGTAGGGGCTGCCTAAATGTGCTCTTAAGTTGCAGGAGTGTATCCGAAGCAAGACAGTTCCTTGGCAACGCAAGAACGCTTCCGGAGGTCTGCAGGAACGAAAAGGGTCTCCTGACTTTCCTGGAGGAGATTGGGTGGATTCACTGAAGGAGAACCGTTGAAGAACGCACAAAGAAACCGAAGAAAACTACCTGGAACAGGTGCTATAACTGTTGCGTACTCATATCGTCAGCATTTTGGACCAACATTTATCCAAGTCGACGACAACGTTCGTCCGCATTGGACTGTTTGGTTAAATTTTCACATAATAAATAAAAGTTTTATGGCCTTTTGTTTGATTTTGACGCTCAACGCTGAAGCTTGCAACGACAAGCGAATTCGCTTGGAGCAACGTGTCGGTCGCCCTCTAGCTTACTGGTTTAAAAACCGATAAAATAAAAATATAGTTTAGTATATTTTTGTCATATTGCAATTATTGTATAAATTAGCAATGAATATTGAGTAGAAAAATCACGCGGGCACAGCGGTCAACTATGAGGATCCCCGGTCAGATTTCAATCAATCAATCAATCAATCAAAATGTCACGCCTTTTTCCCACAGGGATAGGCAGAGACAATGGAGCGCCACTTACCACGATCCTTACACAACTCCCTTGCTTCCTTCACATCCACAATTCTCTTCATACAAGCTCTGTGGTTATGGGCACTAGGCAACCTGGCTTTCTTGAGGATGTCTCCGATTTGGTCGGAAAACACTCTCCTGGGCCTGCCTTGTTTAACGCATCCATCCACATCAGATTTATAAATTCCTTTTGTCAATCTACTTTCACTCATCCTTTCAATGTGCCCAAACCATCGAAGCATTCCTTTGTCAATCCTTGTCACTACATCTTCTTTTAAACCACATCTATCACGCAGTGTGCTATTCCTTATTCTATCCGCTATCGTCACTCCACATACACTCCTTAACGACCGCATTTCTACAGCGTTAATTCTACTCTCATGCCTCTTCTGCCATACCCAACCTTCACTTCCATACATTAATGTAGGAACAAGCACCGCATTATGAACAGCCATCCGTGACTTTTGGGACATTATTTGGCTGTTCATTATACTATGAATGGCACCGTTCACTACATTACCCTTTTGCACTCTTCTCTCAATATCTTCATCACACTTTCCATCCCTAGTAAACATACTTCCCAAGTAAACAAATTGTTTGACTTGTTCCACTTTCTTACCGTCTATCATTATCTCACATTCTGTTATTTCATCCTCTCTCTCCAAAACCATTACTTTGGTTTTACTTACATTCACTTTCATACCCTTCTTTTCTAATTCCGCATTCATTATAGTAACCATTTCCTGTAACTCATACGCCGAAGATGCAAGGATAACTTGATCGTCGGCGTACAAGAGACATTTGATCACCAAGTCATTCATTCTTAAACCATACTTCCTTTCACGCAACTCTTTCAGACAACCGTCCATGAATAGATTGAAGAGCCATGGTGACGCTACACATCCCTGTCTGACACCTTTAGAGATGCCAAACCAGTCAGATAGTGCCCCGTTAATTCGAACACATGCACTGGAATCCTCATAAAGAGATTTCAGTGCACGGACCAAACGCTCCCCCAACCCAAACCCGGACAGCTGCTGCCACAATTCACTCCTGTTCACTCGATCATAGGCCTTCTCAAGGTCAACAAAAGCACAAAACACCTTCTGGTGTTTTGCCAACACTTTTTCGCTGACGCATCTTAGAGAGAAGATCGGATCCATACATCCCATCCCTTTCCTAAATCCCGCTTGCGCATCCCAAATTTTATCATCTGTTTCATGCATCACCCTTGCAATCAATACTTTCGCATACAACTTGCCAACAATACTGAGAAGGCTAATGCCGCGGTAATTTTTGGGTTCCTGCTGCGACCCCTTCCCCTTGTACAGTGGTACTATGACAGCCTTGCGCCAGTCCCCTGGTACAAGACCGTTCACCCAGCACTTACCGAAAAGGAGACACAACCAGGAAGCCACCAGCTGACCACCGCCCTTCAGCATCTCGACAGTTATTCTGTCACACCCAGCCGCTTTTCCAACTTTCATTCTTTTCAATGCATTCAAAATCTCTTCCACATCTATATCACATTCAGATTCACTTTCATTCAGCGTGGAGGAAACATCAACACACTCTGGTGCTGTGTTATCATCCTCCACAAATAAACTTTCAAAATACTCCTTCCATCGTCCTAACACTTTCTTCTCTTCAGTCACTAAATCACCATTCGAATCCCTAACCACATTCACTTTAGACTTCTCCAGTCCTCCCCGGGCTATCTTAACCTGTTTCCAGAACAGTTTGATATTATCCCGGAAATTTCTGGAGAATTTCCTCTCAATATCCTCTTTCACCTCTTTCTTCTTCCGTTCTATACATTCTTTCACTTTAATTTTTATTTCTTTATATTCCTTCATTACCTTACATACATCCTCATCTTTCTTACCCGCGTTTGTTCGTCTACTAGCTTTAACTACTAGTAGATCCTGCCATTTTTTCTTCTTCTCGCATACTAATACTTCCGTTTCCTTATCCCACCACATGTTGGGCCTCACATTCTTCCTCTTGCTTACTCCACACACTTCTTCTGCAGCTTCTGTCATACCATTCCTCAATTTCATCCAAACTTCCTCCACACTATCTTTCTCATGATTACAGGCATCTCCTATTTTCTCTCGTAACTTACTTACATACTCCTCTTTCACTTCTGCATCTTGCAACTTTTCTCCTTTTATTCTTGTCAACGGTGTTGTCGATTTACGATTGCGGTTTCTCCAACCCTTGAACAGACCATTTATTCTTGACATAACAAGAAAATGGTCTGTTCCAATGTTGACCCCGCGATAAACTCTCGTATCGACAACATTGACTTTCAACCTTTCATCCACAATCACAAAATCTATCATACTTCTCTCTTTATTCCTTTCCCATGTATACATGTGAATCTCCTTGTGACAAAACTTTGTGTTTGTCACAATGAGATTCTTCTCCAAACAAACAT